>OX411248.1:7215187-10104078 GCA_948150575.1 Tinea pellionella
CCTGCAGAGACACTGATAATAACATTCACACTGAAACGTTATTTAGGGTCAGTAACTCAACACTGGTGTGGTGGTGGTAAACTGAGGTCGTCTTACGGTTACCACCTATGTGGTGTTGTAATAAAGTAACCTAAAACGACCTTAGGAACTCAAGGGACTAATATTATATCCTAAGAAAGGGTCGTTTATAGACAAAATGACAGTTATTACCGCATAAATAAACTGTTATTTTGACAGTTTATAACGTTTATATCGCTATGACACAATTCTTGTGTTTTTATTAGGTTTTGCGCGAATTAAAAGTCGCGTTTCGGGAATAGTTTGAAAGTGATACATGCTAGTCTCCTCAAGCCGACATAGTGCAGGCGACTGTTGCCCCCACAGGTTTCTCTTTGTAGTAGCAGTTGTTTCCATTCATGGACCGCACTCTAGCTTTACATCAGGCGGAGTGTTGTCTCATGCCGAGCTACAATAAAAAAATATACGGCTTATTATTGCATTTATTTTGATTAATTTTGATTCAAAAATGTTACCGCGATCACGATGCATGACTGCAATGCATTCGAAACGTCAAATCAAAATGAATCAATTAGTTAGCCGCCATATATCCCTTTTTTCCCGTTATTGCTGTTTATTTTCTTTTGCAGGAATCACCCGCCATAGCTCTTAAATTAGCCGGAGAGATTATGAAGAAATTAAAATATGAATTTAATAGATATCGTATAATAAGTATAGTTACAATGGGCCAGAGACGCGCTCAAAGCTACAACAATGCTATATCATTCCTCTGGGATTATGAACGCGATAGCTACGTCGATATACATCGTGAAAATACGACTGTTTTCATTCAAGTTACTTGTTTTGGTGTTTATTTAGATTAAATTTTATGAATTACAAATAGTTTTTCAAAGGAGTGTCTTGAGTAGTATATCTTTTAAATATTTATGTAACACTTAAAAAAGTTAAAACAATTAAAATAGTATATCACATAAAATAATTTCATTTATTATTAAAACATAATAAAAACTGAATAGAAAAAGTTACGATACGGTCAGGTAGGTACGGTAGTTTGATGGTCAGAACCCTCGCGCGCATAGCTGAGGTCGTAGATTCGATCTTCACCTCGGCTTAACCCTCCCACTTCATTTTAATATCCCAAAAAAGAATAAAACCTTGACCTTTTAATTTAGTTAAACTAAACTAAACTGTAATATATATATTATAATATCCCACTATCTATCTTTCTAAATTAGGTATTTATGTAATATATATGTATGTATTTATAATGTGTATATGTATGTATTTTATTGTATTGTATAGTATGTTACTATTATATTATTATTTATATCTTTATTATAACTAATTTTAGATTTTCTTGACTGCATTACCCGCTTTTCTCTTTTCCTTACAATTTATTCAATATCAATTGGTTGTCTGGAAGAAATTGCTTTTAGTGATAAGACCGCCAATTGCAGTAACTTATTTATGATTTTATTTCTTTAACTATGTTTTATATGCAATAAAGAATTTATTATTATTATTATTATTATAAATATATAACGAAACAATATTCGCTCACATTCAATTTTATAGATCTATTTCTTAATATATTATAGACAAATGCAATTTCAGAAAGCTCAGAAGCTTTGTACGAATCGCGCGCAGAGATGAAGACATTTAAAATTAATTTTAACCTGTGTTTGTAGCAGCTTCATCTTTTGTTCTATTGCATTTTGTATGCTTCATTTGTTTAAATAATAATAAAGTTTTATATTATATAAAGCTATTATTAAAGTTATATAAACCCCCCTGTTAAAAACCCCTCATATATCGGTACCAAAGTAACTTTGTTATACTTGTATGTAGTTTGGTTACAAGGTCACTTCACGGGTGTTACATTCGAAAGTGGTGGTACTACTGGGCCCATGGGGTAGTACTGGGGGACGGCAGATTGGGCTAATAACCATCATCAGTCTGCCTACCACTCTTTAATAGTTTACTGAACGACCAGAGTACATATAACATAGATACATTGGTACCGGTCAGAATTAAGCGAGGTTCGAACACGGGTCTCATCGATCTAAAGTTCACGCGTCTTACCGCTAGACCGCGGCCGCTGTTTCATATTTCATTTATTAGAGTATATTTTGTTTACATTTTAAAGCGGGGGTTATACAGTTAAAGAAAATGAGTACAGCGCAATTCGTCTACTTGCACAAATGTGCAATGAGATAAATTTACATAGAAAATGTTTAGATACGGACGAAACAAAGGGCAATGTTCTATCTCTCTGTATTTCTTTTTGTTGCTTTTTTTTGCAAACAAATATGTGATATTAAATTGTGTTTTTAATCAGTTTTCATGTGTATTTCGGAATGTTATTGTAAAATGTGAAATCTAATTTGGATAAGGAAAGTATTGTTTATTTACATGACCTCCGCTATGCTGAGTTAGTGAGATTTATAATTTAAGATGGAGGAAAAACATGTCTGCAATTTATAATAATTAAGATAGGACTAATAAAAATAGAGTATAAATAGATCCTCATTTTTCTTGTAAAGGGACAATATAATTAGCTTTTTGATTGTATTATTGTTTCTTATTTTGTTATCTTTTTTGTTTCGAGTACATTATTATATTTATAGTCTTCATACTAATGTATAATGGTAATTTTGGAAGACACCGGTGTGCAATTTTCATCTTTATTATTATGTAATATAAGTTAAGAATTTGTGTGTAGCAAAATATGATTTACATTTATTTTTTTAGGTCGAGTGATATCACGGAAAATTTTTAATACAAAATACATAAATATAATTCGCAATTTTTTATTCTGAAACATAATATTTTTTACATTTGTTTTAGGACGGAGTAGATTTTTAAATATTTCACATTTCAAAAATGTATAACAAAAACTTGTGCGGAATTAAAAATTCGCGAATAACATTTCGTAACAATAGGTATCAGGTAAAAACACACTGACTTTTTTCCCAGTGGATTTTGAAATATGAAATATGATATCCCTCCAAAGTTTGCAATGTTTAATATGTATTTATAAAAAATTTCGTACAACATCAGGGTGTAACGTATTAACCAGCTAACTTTTTTCCAGTTCAAATTTCTGAAACAGCGAATATTCATACGTTCCGAACGAAAAACGAAATGTCGGTCCCTCTGTTACTAATATGATATCTGTAAAAGCAATAAAACTTAGAGCCTATTAGACCCAAAAGTAAATGCGAAAGTAACGGGGAAAATTAAATATTTTCTCTTGTTGTCAAGATCACGGGGTTTACTCATATGTAGATGTTGTATGGGAATTTTTGAACATAAAGTGATCTCGAGTTTCAGGGCTAGCATTGAAGTACGAGACGTGTATCTTCTTACTAAGCGGACATAACGGAGGCGACATGCGACAGCTGTCTTGTAGATATTTCTCTGTAGCCGAACTAGTCTTTGCTCTTAGACTACATTTAGCTTACCATTAGGTAGAGTGTGGTCATAAAATATAACTAATACGTTTATAATATAATTAATTTAACACATATTTTAACGTATTACGTATAACGTACAGGCTAAATTGTTATAGTAAAAAAAAAATAAAAAAAAACAAATAAAAAAGAATAAAATAAAAATAAATAAATAAATATCTGCTGTTCATTTTGGTGGTGGGTTGTTTTAAGTAAACAGGTAATTTTAAGCATGTTGGCACACATTGTTTTGGAAGGGTACTGCTATATATCGTAAAATTGTAATAGTCTAAGTTTAATTGTACTGCTTTACTGTTTTGTGTACAAATAAAATTTAAAAAAAAAGTATAAATTTATTTATAAAGGATTCTGACGAAGTTAAGTAATAATATTAGTATGGTCGTGATTAATGCCCCAACAGAGTTTGTAAGCGAGTTATCTGCTGCTACTAAGGGCTCGTTATAGACATTTAATTAACGCTGAAGTCTCTTCCAACGACAATATATGTATAATTGGATCTCTAGTATGAGATATAAGACTTGTTGTTAACAAAGATTTTGGATGTATTTTACATAACATTTATTACTGAAAACTCTTTTTAACTTATTCTTTAAACTCAAATAGTTGTGGGCAGACTGATGTTGATTATTGGGTAGTACCACCACTTTCAATTGTTATTTATGATCGGGATCAGCCTGATGGTGCCTCGAACCGGCATAGTAGAGGCGCCAGCTACCTGCAGAAATTTCTCTGTGATAGCAGTTGTTTTTGTTCATGGGATGCATTCTAGCTTTATACCAAGTCGAGCTACAATAAAAATCAAAATTGGATTTTTAAAAAGCAGTTCTTTTACGTAAAAATTAAAGTTATATTAACTCAGGATAATGGATTAAAATCTGAAAATATTTTTTTATTGTAGCTCAGCATGTGACAACACTCCGCCTGATGTAAAGCTGGAGTGCGGTCCATGAATGGAAACAACTGCTACTACAGAGAGAAACTTGTGCAGGCAGCAGTCGCCTCCACTATGCCGACTTGAGGAGACGAGCATGTATCATCTAGATTGACACTCCTCTCGTTATACCTGGCTACATTCAAACTATTCCCGAAACGCGACAAGGTCACTTCACGGGTGTTACATTCGAAAGTGGTGGTACTGTCCCAGGACGACAGACTGGACAAATGACCATCATCAGTCTGCCTACCACTCTTTTATCTATTATAATTATTTGATTCCATCAAGAATTGAATCTAGAGATTTCAGTCGAGAATTTATTAACTATCAAAGAACTAAAAATAAAATAAAGAAATAAAAATATATACTTTAAGAAGCCAATCGTCGCTCGCTTACGAACATCGGATTCCTATAACGATTACTTTCAGTTGCATGCACAGTAAAGTAAGAGGAATGTTTGATCATGTAGAAAACTCAACTTTCCGCTCAAGGTCTACTACTGGAAAGTCTGGGAACCGCAGCTTATAGCTACCTACTTAAGTATAGAAAATTGTAAACAATTTAAGTGATTATAACAGTTTTAAAGGATTCGTTAAATAATGATAATCATTTTTTTCAGTTTTTTTTTAGTTTTATATGGCATTATAATAATTTGCCAGTGTCAAAGTAAATATTTTTTCATCAAGTTAATAATATTGTGCATCACGACTCATTCATTCATCACGCTAAACAGTCAGGTCAAGTCTTAGTCAAGTCAAAAATTGCTTCAGTAAAGGGGTAGAATCTTTACTGAAACTTCCTATGGAGTTTTGGAGAGAAAATTAAAACACAGGTTCTCTTCTTTTGAATTGTTTGCCCACACTCACGCACGTTCACGAACACTTAATGGTTAATAATCCACTATTATTACTCGAAGAAACACAAGTTTAGGAAAATAATTCAAGACAGATAACCTATTGTCTCAAGATGGCCGCCAAAACCCCATGATAATCGTTATAAGGCTGACGTTTTAATGATAACCACTACTGTGAATTCGTATTCCGAGTATAATATAATGTTCACTTCAGCATACTGAATCTTTAAAGCAATCACTGAAAGATCTTGAAACATATCTTATCTCTAAGCCTTTCTACCTTCACGGTAAAGCCAGTATTAACCAGGCTACATTGAAAGCTTTCTACCATTACCTACATTTTTACGCTTTGCCTGTTTTTATTGTAGCTCAACATATGACAATACGCCGGCTTATATTAAGCAAGAGTGCGGTCCATCAACGGAAACAACTGCTACTACAGATAAATTTCTACAAGCCGGTATAGCGCGGCTTGAGGAGACGAATGTGCACCAACCAGATTGACAGCTCTCGTTATACCTATGAGTCTATGAGCGACCGTGGTCTAGTGGTGGAGGATGGAGCTCACGATTTCAAAACTCGCTAAATTCTGATCCATATCAATGTAACTATGTTAGATGTACTTTACTTCGCTCAGTGCCTGTGATACAAACACTAGGCATTAAAAAAAACTGGTGAGGGGCAACTTCGAGAGTTCGAGGTAGACAACTAGTTTACGGAGAACCCACTATGTGTGTTTCAATATTTTTTTTTTTTATTGTAGCTCGGCATGTGACAACACTCCGCCTGATGTAAAGCTAGAGTGCGGTCCATGAATGGAAACAACTGCTACCACAGAGAAACCTGCGCGGGCAGCAGTCGCCTCCACTATGCCGGCTTGAGGAGACGAGCATGTACCATCTATTGACAGTGCACACTCCTCTCGCTATACCTGGCTACTTTCAAACTATTCCCGAAACGCGACAAAGTCACTTCACGGGTGTTACATTCGAAAGTGGTGGTACTTCCCCAGGACGGCAGACTGGGCTAATAACCATCATCAGTCTGCCTACCACTCTTTAATAGTGCCTATTGACACTGAGCAACCAAAGTACATATAACATTGAAATAGCTGCTTGAAATACACGTTATTGTTACAAGAATCAAAGGATATGGGAATTCTGATTGAAAAAGACAAACAATATTTATTTAGACAAAAGAATGCAAGCACAAATATCCCGGCAATTTCATTAGTGAGAATCATTCAGACCATTGTTGCAGAAGAAAAGAGAATAAGTTTCCCTTTGTAAGACTTGTTTTGAAATAAAATGTAATGTGATATTATTATTAATTATATTATTTTGAAGCTGTTTTTTTCTCAGAAAATGTAAGAATATTTCTTTGTGTACTTTTACTATTAGGAAGTTATAACATTGTTGTACATTATACTGATCAAAGAATAACAATATTATTAGGTAATTAGGGAAAGTGGTCTATGCTTATTATATACTCGTACCTATGTAAATGGTAAACAAACAAACAATACCAAAATAATGATTTATAGAGTACATAAATTGGCCGCTTTTTATAAGAGCGATCGGGTTCAAATCTCACTAAAACTTCAGCCGATGTCAATGTAATTTACATAATACATGCACAGGCTTTTTTACTATTATATATGTATATTGATATAGATAACTAGATAAGCAATGACGCTCCCAATGTGAAGGGAGAGAAAAGATGACCGCAGTCACTTTTAGGTTTTCTGTCAGTAAGTATTTGACTTGACGGCAACATTGTCAAATCGTTTCAAGCCGCTTACGCTTTTTTCATGTCCGATGTATGAGGTTTGCTCCTCTAGTATATATTTATATGATTATATACCTATTATTATTTATTATTCTCATTATTATTTTCTACTGGCAAAGTTATAGTTGTTAAGCATAGTTGTTGTCGTTCTATTTTCTAGTTCTTTTGTTGCAATATTTTGTGTACGATATTGCTTACTTTTTTTAGGGTCTCATTTCTCTGTTTTTATATGTACTTTGATCTTCTTCCTATAAAATAAATGTTATTCATAGGTATGATTATTTATTGATAGATGGGTAATATTATATCAAAAGCTTCGTATAACAACGTTCTTTCGAAATGAAACGGTCAATGGAATTTAAAGAAGAAATAACTTGAAAATAACAAGCTCTTTTACGAGTATTATTTTCATTATTTATAAGAAGTTTTATTATCAGAATTTATTCAATTCGAAATTTACTGATGTGTTAATAAAAGTTTTATTCAACATTTTTATCAGATTATTAATTTTAAAACAATTTTTTCAGCAATATTTTTTTACTAAATGTCCAACTAAACTTCAGGCAGTAATCTAAAATAGGAAGTTAATGAGTGCTCGTTTCTGTCAACTCTTTTCTAGATTTTTTTTCTTTTATTTACAGGAAACAAACGCGTGAAAGACACCAAACATCACATCAAAATCCCACCGACCAGACCGCACACCGCATACATTTGCCAAATCATATTATGTTACGTTTCCGAATATATTTGACCAGTAGAAGATATCGATTGACATATTTGTGTTTGTACCCAACTGGGGCGGCCACATAACAAAGGGTTTCATGTTTGATGTTTGAAACAGCCGGATAATATTGACAAATAAAGTTGACTGTCCAATTTGGAGCAATAGGGAGTTTGAGGTTTGAAATTATTTGATTGCTTTCTGATGTAGGTCAATAGGTATTCTTTTTATTTTAATACCAGCAATTTCTGATCTCAAACCTTGTAAGTACCTACAGAATAAGGACTACATACAGAATGTCAAAAACTGTGGACATTCCCTTCAACCATGTGTTACGCCACCGATACTGAAACATTATTCCAAGGATTTTTTTTTAATTTCACTGTCCGTCTGACAAAACTTAAGAAACTTAACTCAAAACTTGTTTAGCTTAAAAACTTATATATACTTATAAATATAGCTCAGAAAACTCGTATAAGTTGTGGGAGTATCTAATCCGAGAAAGTTTATATGAAGGGACGTTGTCTTCGAAGTACTTATCCTTAATTCTAGTTAGGAATGTCGAATGGACTAAAGTACGATGAGAATTTCACACTACAAAAGATTAAAGGTCAGGACAAATAAATCCGCACGTTTGCTTTAAGGTTCAACGCTCACGCAATCTGTACATCAAACATTGCGCGCGTCATTTTTTCCTCATCCTCTGACGAGTGTTTCCGAGTCCTTATCAAGCATGCATACATTAGTCTCAGTTGACAAGGCTTTTTATGTACTTTTTATGCACGTCATATGACCGCACTCCGCCTGATGTTAAGCCAGAATGCGATCCATGAACGGCTGATTCTATTCAGAATTTAAAACCTACATAGAATAAAAATTTAGCAATGACAAAGCTTCTATAAGTTCAAAAATAAATCTAAAAAGAAAATTACATCTTTTTATGACTGATAGAAACTAATGGATTCTTGATGGAAAAGTGAATGAACGGGAAAATAGAAATTACTAATAGTCCACATCGTGTTTAAATAAAATCTGCTCAATACAAAGATCTAAAAGGTTTTTTCTTATTACATTTAGTTATATTAAAATACGAGTACATTTTATTTAAAAGAATTAAAAGATTTTATTGCGCTAACTATAGTTTTTTTAATCTCTACGCTACTTCGACGTTTGCAAAGCTTTCGAACCCGCGTCGCTTCGCTTCAAATGAGTGTATGTAAAAAAATACATGTGAGTGTAAATTTTTTTTTCAGTTAAAACTTGTTCGCGCATAACGTAAGAAAACACTAAAAGATTAATTTAAATAAAAATCAATCATCAAAAAAGCAATCATTTTTGAACTGCAACGTCTACCATTTCTGTTATTTAATTAAAATAGTAAGTTCATATAGTAAGCCAACGTCTAGTGATAAAGGCAATAATGGTATATAGTAAACAATAACAAAAAAACGTATAAGAAAGAGAACTGAATGAAACAGTGCCTTTAGTCAGTGACGTCATTTGGGTGTGCTGACGTCAGGACGAACTCAGGCTCCGGCTGCGTGTTGCATGTAGGTCAATAGAACGTGCCATCCGGGCTGCGGGCACCCTGCAGTTGAAAATAGGTCATGGATCTGAAAATAAGGGGGTGCATACAACCTTCTTTCATCCATAGTTTTATTATATTAGTCTTATTATAGCTTTGCTTTCATTGTTGGGCTTATACAAATACTAGTTTAAGAGCTGGATATACGCCGTTGATCTTGCTCGTCACGCACTGATTTATTGGGCGAGACATCGATTTATGTAAAAAAAAAATAATAAAAATAATTTGAAAAAAATAAACTGAAGATTCGCTAGGTATTGTATCGTCTAATATTATGATGAAAATAAAAAACCTAGCTATTAATAGTTTAGAAGAAAATAGTTTTATATTTATATTACTTTGCATGAATATTAATGATATTTAAAACTATTTTTGTATAGTGTTTTTTTAAAGATAATTTCGTTACGGGTTATGGAGAAAAACCACTTTTAGCGCAGTTCACATATATCCCAGCCTTAAGGTATTGTATATGTATTTTTATTATTCATTTAATTGTTGTAATCGATGTATTTTTTTCATTTCTAAAATCATTATTCAATATATAATAAATCCTAGTTAGAAGAAACTTTTGCATAACGGTAACAATGTTTGTTCAGATTCCACTCAATTTATACATGTTATTTGTTTTAACGTAATTAAAATAATTTAATAATATTAATGAAAGCTTTCACTAAAATATACATAACTCAATTATCAAGTTCTATATTTATTTTGCGCAACAACTCCCTGAAATGGGTAATACCTAGAAGATTGGTTATTTTGTGAACTAAATTAAATACTAAATTCAATTAGGTACAGATATCAGCACAAATCTTGTTGCACAAAGCAGAAGTTACTTTTTGGGTTCGTTTGGTAAGGTAATGCTTACACTAGTTATACCCTGCATCCTATACAGTAACTGTCTCTGGGCACGCACAAATTATTTATCTTTCTATTTTATTTATACTAATAAACAGTCAATATAATAAGAAAAAGATTATTAAATATTTTATATTCAATTAAAATTGTTTAATTCGTAAAATTCAAAGAAACTAGATATAAGAATAGCTTTTTCTTTCAACGTTATTGAAAATGTATAAATTTATTTTCCTTTAAAGCGCTGTTGGAACAGATACAAAGTTATATCTAGTTTACAAAGGAAATAATTGCGAGTAAAATTCGAAACAAACTAACAAAGCGATTCACAGATTTGTAATTAAATTGTTTGAATTTAGGAATAGCATTTAAAGTCTTAGGACTTATGTTAAATTGTAGGTACCTATGTCTAATAAAAAATAACAAAAAAACTGTTTTTTTTTAAGTTGAACGACAATTTTTTTTTAAATAACGATCTTTATTCCAAATTAATATTTAATTAGAGTTACACTTCACGTTAGATGAGTACAACACAGTTTCAGGGGTAGATGGTGTATTGTTTCCGTGTAATGACTTGACTCGTAATGAAAACAAATAGATAAACTTAAATCTTTTATTAATTCTAATGATTATAAAGATAATGTCACACACCGTTTTGGCGGTAACTGAATGACAGGTCTAGTGATGCAGATATAAGGGATATTCAATTAATCAATTAAATATAATTGCTAATTTTGTCCGAGAGAGTCTAAAGATAGTAAGCCTGCTTATGGGAATATGCTTAGTTTTACTTTAAGTTAAGAGAAAATTAACACGTTATTATAAACCAACCACCTCATTTCGCTTTGTTATAGACACAAAATGGCGCTCTCAAAAGTAATTAGTGGAAGGACGATGAGTAAATTGTGTTTACAAAATTATGAAATTATTGCATAATAAATCCTTTGTTTTAAAGTAAAATGAATATGAGATTAATATTAATAATTAATATTTTATTATGAAATAAGAATGGTTAATTGGATTTAAAATTTGACTAATATTTCATTATAGCATCCCTAATTTTATATTTATGGTGAAAATTGAACAGAAAAAATTTGCCGCGCACACTGCTTGCTGATAATAAAAAAACTCATTTGATTTTGCTTTAATTTTTTTAGTAAAAAATATATTAAAAAACAATAAATTCTCACAGGCAGTTTCCTCTAAGATCTTTTAAATTTAAAAAAAAATTTAAAAACTGAAATTTAAGTTGTGAAAGACTGAATTTCTTACATAATAAATAATATTAAAGTAAGTAAATTGCGATAATTAAAAGTTAAGAGCCGCTCATATAACATTTTCAAGTTACAATTTTCCATTAACAAATATAACTTTGCTTAACCTGAACTTTGATAAAGTATTTTACGGAGATTCATAATCACTAACTTCATGTATGCTTTTCTTACTTTGTTGTACTGTGTAAGTAGTTTTCCTTTGTTATGTAAGTACTTATCGTCTTCTCTTAACTTCTTTGGGTTGCACTTTGCCAAGACCTCGGTCTACAATGTGGTTGAACTCGTAGTTTTCTTGTCCGTTCATTGGTGTAGAAATTTACCTAGAACAAAGGTTAATTTAACTTAATATCTACTAATAAAATATCCAACAACCAAAAATTTGACAAAAAAATCCGCCTGCTGTATAGCATTACCTTTGAATTGTTTTTTCTTTTTACATCAAAACGCGACGTAAAATTTCAGCTTGATACCTTGCTTCAGCCAGAAAATTCCGAAAATATTTTGTTACTTTATAACTGCTGCATACGAAAACTGCGTACGAAAATCGAGAAAAAAGAGAAGTTATATTTTTTACTTCCTTCTCATATTTTATAAAGCTCGATTACCACTGACTGACATCAATTATAGAGCACTTGCCGGAGGGTTAGGGAGATGATTATTTTTGATACGTATAGAGGGGGCCCTTGCGACCCTTCCGTCCAGTTCCGGAACGCAATATCTCCGGAACGGAACGAGATAGGGTCGAAGTGTCGAAACAAAAGTTGTAAGAAATGCCCTTTAATTTCGAAATCGATACTATTTTTTTTTTTAAATTTTGTTTATCTCAAAAGCAACCACAAAACTATCCTAGCGCTCACCAAGCCAAAAACTAGTTAATATTATAAAAATAAACACCCGTAGAGTCGCGTTTCAGAATCAGTTTGGAAGTAGAGAGTTTGTGCTCTTAGACCGATGGGCGGCATAGTGACGGCGACTGCTGCCTACAGACCCTCCGTGGTAACAGTTTTCTATCGTTATAAATAATTTATAAATATATAAATAAATAAAGAACAACACACGAAACAACGACAACGTAGGTGTTTCAGTTATTGTTTTAATAAAATATTCGTTCTGTATTCGTGTTTTGTTTCAGATTTTCCATACAAAATTGATTCATGATGTTTTATGTATTACATATTTTCCTTTACACTGGAAATATTTACATTTATTCCAATTTCTTGTGATTAATTTTTCGCTGATGTGTTTACACGTGTGCTACAATATTTGTAGACTTTGTTTTGTAATTAACGACATGCATTTTTTATTACTTTGATAACATGTTCTTTTAATAAACATTTAAAAACGTATTTTATTTGTAAAGTTTCAAGCAATCCCTCATTAAGCGAAATTAGAAATGTTAGATAATTATTTTAATTAAATTTCATGTAATTTCGTCGCTTCCTAAATACCCCGCTTCGCTTATATTTTAAAACATTCCAACCCTTGATAGATGTAAAATAAATAGCAATTAGTAACATAAAACTGTTGACAGGCCGAAATAGGTACTTATTTAAAATACAAGTTAGCAAATACTCTCAAAAATTTATTTAATTTAACTTCAATGTTACTTAGAAGCAAAGCTTTTCTCTTTACGTTTACGATTTCAGTTGGCAATCTTTTCCATTCTCCGCGTTAGCTTTAAATTTTCGCCGAGGCAAAGTAAATTTTATCATGTCGTCGAGCGAAATTAGGCACAAAAAGGTCCGTGATTCAAATTTTATTTAAATTCGCTGTAGATATTTGCACGAGGAGTTTTGAAGCAATAATTAAAAATGTATTAAACTGAAGTCTGGAAAAACAAATGAACTAATTTATATTTGTTAAATGTTTAATGGTCTGTGTGGCACAGTGGTGAGCGTGGACTATGTTACGCGGAGGTCTAAGGTGCGATTCCACCGTCATAAATATTCATTTATAATATTTATACATATTAATATAATACTTAAAAAAATGTTTTTGTTGTTCTGATATCTATACCACAGAGTATTCTACTTAGGGGTCAACAGGACTTTGTATCAACCAAGCAACTAAATAAACTAACTCGCGTCAGGTAACTCACTATTTTTTCCCCAAATATCGTTAATATTGTTATATTATAGAAATAACAAATGCGTAGGTTGAAATACGTAAAGTAGCTTTAATTTGGAGACTTGTGTGGGTTTAAATTTAGTTCTTTTTATACAGTAATTTCAAAGAAAATAAATAATAATTTTTACCTACTCTACTCGTCAGGTAACACGATTAATTAATTATTTATAAAGCGACGTCGTAATTACAGGCTTTGTTATACTTTGGTCATTCACAAATATGACGTCATGGCTTTTCGTATAATAAAGCAAATCAATATATTTTTTATCAATGTCAGTGGTATAGGTATAATTCAATTTCAAAGGTGAACCTTGAAATGGAATCCCGACGAAACTCCACCCACCTTTTTCACAGACGCGACCTGCCAGAACCAGAGCGATGATTAATGCTGTGTACTAACAGTTTGAAATGTACAAATGTATGAGATGAAATACAGTTCGTTTTATATTTACATATATTTATTGTAGCTCAACATATGACAACACTCCGCCTGATATGAGAGTGCGGTCCATGAATGGAAACAACTGCTACTACAGATAAATTTCTACAAGCAGCAGTCGTCTTCGTTATGCCGGCTTGAGTAGACGAATGTGCACCATCTAGATTGACATTGCACATTGACTATGCTCATTAACATGTTTTAAATTAATATTATTGTAACAATGATGCGGTCACGTGAAGCGCCAATGGCTGAGTAGCTTAGTAATCAGAGTATTAGTGCGCAGAGGATGTAGGTTTGATCTTTGTCTCAGCTCAGGGTTTTTTGCGTAAATTAATTTTTCTGTTCAATTTTTATCATAATAAATGTAACAATTAAAAAACCTTTTAATTATCATTTTTAACATTAGCTGGAATACGCTGTGCCGTCCCTAATTTAAAAAATATTCATTATAATTTTAATTATTACTTTTTTTAGGGTTAAATAAATATTTGTATAGTATACGAGTAAGTTGAACATCCTTTGATCTTTAATTTGGAATAATAATTGTTTTAACGTAACAAGGGTTTGACATTTTACTAAATGGTAATTTTGGAACTAACTCGAATGAAATGACTTAAGTCACTATTTGGTATTTGAATAAGTTTAAAACACGTAAATTTACAATTTTTAACATAGTATATATTCAGTATAGGCAGAGGTAGGGCTAGCTATTTTCCCAGTCATTATTTGCCTTTGAAGCCGTTATCTATTGGACCGTATCGTTGTAGACAAAGAACATAATTGCAAATACCCAACCTATGATACGTTCTGTTGTAGAACCGTGAGTGTAAAAATTCAAAAATTATTATGATATCGTTTTAGAAAGAAAAATTTGCTGTATTCTATAGGAAATAAATTAAATTACATTACATAAAATTGTCGTAACGGAAACATATAAATCATACAAAATAAAATGCCTTCGCCTTCGTAAGCGGGCGTCGAGTGGAAATTAGGTCGGTCACGCGTGAGGCGATAGGCTTTCATTTTTTGCGTATAAAATCCGAACTGATTTACAAAAGCATTCCTTTACATCACGAGTCAAATTAATTTTGATTCAAATATTTTTCGTACGAAACATATAGGCTAATTGCAAACATGTTATTGTAGACCGTCATGACAACACTCTGCCTGATGTAAAGCTAGAGTGCGGTCCATGAATGGAAACAACTGCGGTGTTAATTTTCATCGTAATATATATTATCAAAATCAGAAATTTATTATGTCAACAATTAATATTAAAAAACTGATAACCAGAATAATAATTATTATTGTCATAAAACACACGTCTTCTTGATCACTCATGCTATCTCCGTCTGGATCTTCTGCGATGTCTTTTGTGGACTCTGTGGTGTGGTATACTAGTATTTATATTCGTATATCTTTTTCTTTTCGCCAACTTAAAAAGGCACAATAAGTAATCTGTTTATATTAAAGTCCAAAATCGTTTAAGGTGATAGCATCAAAAGAAACTGACCATAAATAAGCATTTAAACTGTTTATCAATATGCCATTGAGTTGTTAAAAAAAGCGAATAAAATCAGCCTTAACGTAATTTATTTGTTAATTTGTAAATGAAAATCGTAATTTATTGTAAACCGAGCTTTTACTTAATTAAGCTTGTATAATGCTTCTTAATATTTATGAACTCTCTTTCTAAATAGTTCTCTTTTTTTTTTGAGGATAATTTTTGTGGCTAACCGCAAGGAACCGCAAGGGTATTTTATACACATTACACATTTTATACATATTCACATTATGAACAACTCACACGAGTTTGCACATGTTTATCCTTATGTCGGTATTGCAGAGGCGAGTGAGGCTCATGAGCGGAAACAACTGCTACTGCAGAGAGATTCCTGCAGTCATCATGAGTCTACACTAAGTCGACTTGTTATCACGACGTGTACCTCCCAGGTTGACAGGACACTAGGGCCAAGTTCTCTCGTTATACCTTATTTACTTCTAATAAATAATAAAAATATGTTTATTTCAAGTAAAAAAAATACAAACTATCTTCATGGAGCCTGTTCCCCTAACTAAAACGACATGTAGCTTTGGGAATAGATTTCACAAATATTGCATTTCAAACTGGGCTAATAACCATCAGTCTGCCTAGCACTCTTTTCTTATAGGTAATTTTCATATAAATGGAAACATTTGAAATAATGTTTAGTTATCATCTAGGTACAACCAGATTTCATTGTAGTTTTCAGTGAAACTCTCGGGCTTGCCTTGTAACAAATAACATCCGGTACGGTCGAGAACAATCGTATAACTTTAGTAACGGGCGGTAATATCTAAAGTAGGTTCTATGTCTAAAGAGTATGTAACCTTACTTTGAATGTGTAAATTGAATATACATAAATAAAAAATGATAACAGTTAGTATTACATTTATCTCGGCCTACTATGAATTTCGGAAATCAATAACCAAATTATTTTAAAACACTACTTTGCAACTAATTTCCACTAGTCAATGTTAGTGAGGGTAGGTACACAGTCACATTAGCTGTTAATTTTAGACTCTTCACCAACATGCAAAAACCTCACAACGCGTTTCGCCACTCCGCTGTGTGGTCGCTTCGACGAGAAGATGTGACTAAAGTACAAAGAAAGCAGTTTAATATTCGTTATTTTAAACGGATCTTTTATTAGTTTAATGCTATTTATAAAAAAAATCATTATTATCATATCGTAGCACGGCATAATAATATGACAATACTCCACCTGGTAAGTTAAAGTGCAGTCCGTGAACTGTGACCACAAAGGAATCAATGCAGGCAGCAGCCGCCTCCGCTATGTCGATTTTGAGAGGAAGAATGTGCACCCAAGTTGAGTGCGCACTCCTTTCGTTATACTCTGCGTTTGTAAGAAACGCGAAAAGGTCACTTTACGGATGTTATAATTGAAAGTGGTAATACAACCCAAGGACGGCAAATTCATCATCAGTCTGTCTACCATTCTTTAAATGTCGAATATATCACGAGTGTATTAAGGGCTCAGAAATCAATTTGTGTCGTCGAATGTTCTTAAAAAAATAAAATAAAAAAGTAATGAACGTGCAGTACAGTCAGAAGGTTATAAAGTGAAAATTAAATTGAATTTGACTGCAAGGCTTGTATTTTCAGTGAATTCTACACTAAAATATCAACTAGTAATATTATTATACCAGTTCAAAGCACTGACGCTTCAGGGCTTAAAACGTTATACAGTTTTCAGTTTAATCTATTATTAATAACCATAATGGACGTCACTCTATACTAAAATTAATGTAATATCTATTTGGATACACTATTTAGCCGTCGGGGTAGGTAGAGACTATGGAGCGTCAGTCGAGGGTGCTCCTTATCCAGACTCTTTTTCAACAGTTAAGCACTCTGTTCGAGAAAGGCCTTCCAGTAAAAAATGTGGCACTTAAACCCGCCTTAAACTAACACATCTCTTAACAACATCTTTACACGACATACTATTTGTTAAAGATCAGGTAAATATATGTTTAATTATTGAAATGGAATGAAAATACAGTAATACCCCGCTTTACGCGAGGGATACGTTCCGCAAAAACTCGCGTTAAGTGAAATTCGCGTATAAGGGGGGTCATGTTTAAGCATAACCAAAAGTCAGTACAAAGTGCAAATCAATACATACTTTAATTCTAAAAACACATTATGGATTTTTTTACGGAAAAATGTACCTATCTATTGTCTTCTTGGTTTCGTTTCGTTTACAGTCTTGTAAAATATTTTCATAACACGCAACACTGTTTTTTACTGACTAACACACGGTTAAAACACGGTCATCATCACTGTCTATGCTCTGCAATATGTCCAAACCTGAATTAATCTTTGAAAGAGCCATTTTAGCGCGAAATTTGAAATTCGCGTAAAACCGAAACCGCATATAACGGGGTCGAGTAAATCGGGGTGTTACTGTATTTTATTAATATGGGCATGGACTTAACATGCATTAGCGCATCGTCAGACTGTACCATGGCTTCGGAAAGGCGAATGACGAGATTGCCACAGGAGACTAGTCAATAATTAAGAAAAAAATTCAGAAAAAAGATGTTAGGTTATAGTGCGGTTCATGAGTAGAAACAACTGCTACCACAGAGAACTATTTGCAGGCAGCAGTCCCTGTCGGCTTGAGGAGACAAATGTGCATCATCCGTTGACAGACCACACTTTTCTCGTTATACCGGATTATTTAAAAAAATATTATTAACATGCTATGAATGCTAAATCTAAATCTTTATTATCAGAGAAAGGTGGTTTAAAACGTGGACCTCAAAATTATTTAACAAGGATTTAAATTTAATTAATTTCCCGCAACGATGAAATTTTAATTATCAGTTAGCCAGATTTATTTTATAGACATATAGGTAAATCTAGATGTGATGAAATTAAGCGGATTACAGTATCATTTTTATAGACCAATCACAGTGTTCCATTTGGAAATGTTCCTCAGTGCATCGGGAAGCTATTAAGCTTCTTAGCTCCTATTCTATAACCACATTATTTTATATTATTAAGGTACGCAACTAAGTTCGCGCTGTTTTAAAAGAGATGGCTCCAGTAGTAAGTGTTGGCCGTTTGGGACATAACCAAAACATCATGAACCAAGCTTAGACATTTTTTTAATTTTTTTTTTATTGTAGCTCGACATGTGACAACACTCCGTTTGATGTAAAGCTAGAGTGCGGTCCAAGAATGGAAACAACTGCTACTACAGAGCAACCTGTGCGGGCAGCAGTCGCCTCCAATATGCCGGCTTGAGGAGACGAGTATATACCATCTAGATTGACAGTGCACACCCCTCTCTTATACCTGGCTACTTTCAAACTATTCCCGAAATGCGACAAGGTCACCTCACGGGTGTTACATTCGAAAGTGGTGGTACTGCCCCAGACATATGGTAAACAAACCACTTTGATTTTGTTTATGCGTCATATACTTTTGGTTGTGTGAAAATGTCTGATTTTGTGCCAAATAATCGTCATTTGCGGGAAATATATACTAATATTATAAATGTGAAAGTTTAATCGTTTGTCACTCCAATCACGCTGAAACGTTCAACAGATCCTATTCCATCCATTATAGCCTATTCGCCTAAGAGAAATGGGCCCACAATATTTTGACGATCGAGTTTCACGATTCTTTTTAGTTTATTTTGTAGAAAATAAATCCATTCCTATTTTCCCATTCCCAAAATACATTCCATATCACTAATCATTTTTTCACCCAAGTTATTGAGTAATTAGACTTTTTCTGATACCAAATTATTAGATATCAAGTGGACATTGTCCTAGTGTGTAGTAATGTAGATTATAGTCTGAAATAGGTTAGAAGCCCGTTTATAGAAGAAAGTATGACGCGCGTGATCAAGCGGGATAATTTTACCCATTTAAAAGTTTCGTATCCAATTAGCATACGAAGTTTTTTTTAGGCGTTTGTACTGAGCTGATGCTTGTAACTAAGGCAGATATTATTTTTAGGTAAAACATTTTTTTAGTATTGAATATCCTTTATATTGCCTTGAGAAGAAAAAACATATTTGTGTTATTTTATTTGATTATAATATCAAAGTAAACATAAAATAATTGAAGACTGGAAGAGATAGCTCTTTTGCGATAAGGCCGCCCGCGCCATTTCATCGGTTTGTAATACCTATCTCAATCCAATAAAGAATAAAATAATTAAGTTAAAAGTTTATTTACACGGTTATTATTATCATATATTTTTTTTATAGTCAACTTTTGACATTTTAGTTCCTTTAATAACTCTTAATTTATGTATACATTTTATGCTACGGCTCTACCTGCGAACAAACTATGGCTTCATTAAAGGTTTTGATTGAGTTAGCGTTTAACGTGCAATGTCAATAACGTTAATAGAATATCGCCTTGAACATTAAAATAGTGCTTTAATTATTGCGCTAATTAACGCGTTAAGACGCAGGTGGAGCCGTAGCCTTACAGAAATTCCTATTAATAATTGACTTTATTCAGCTTTACACTAAGAAACAATGAATAATTTAACATTAATTTTACTACCGTATTATCATACTGTTGTATAATAGATACTCGTAATGAAGGTTTTCAGCAGGCTTATAGATAGATACTTGTACAACTGATAGCTTCTTTGATGTGCTAATTATGTATTGAAGTGAATAAATGTTATTACCACAGGGATATGAGTGTGTGGTGTTCAGAGGAGCGTGCCCTGTCAATAGATGGTACACACTAGATCACTTTACGTGTATTTTGAAAGTAATAGTAGGTACTTCCCCATTACAGAGACTGGGACTAATAACCATTATCTGTCTGCCTACCAGTTGTCTTGTTGTCTGTTTGTCATAAGACGATTTCCTTGTTGAATATGTAGAATAAAATATAGAAATAATTTTAAAATGTTATTTCTTTCAAATACTTATTGGCTTTATATTGGCGGAGCATTTCGGTTCATACTACAAAATATTAATGGTAAAATTGCAGATAGAAGTAGGATGTAGGTATTTTGAAAAAGATAATATTTTATTTTGTATTCTTTGTTCAAATAAAAACAAGTTTTTAAAGCTATCTTGCGAAAATTTATTTTCTTTGTTCAACGGAAAATTCTTTTAAATTCTATGTTTTAAAATAATATTAAATGTTTCTTTAATAAAAGTATACATTATGAATTACCTTTTATGCACTTCCTCTACATATTGTAAAGTAATATTTGAAGTTATTTAGACCTCGCCATTGGGCTGTGTGTGTGTGCTGTGATTTTTTAAGTTTTATTTTCAGCATAATTTAATAATAGTAATATCCAAGTCAAACTATGTTGTGCATGCGAAAATATTACTTTAAAATATGAGAACTTGCATATTTAGATATTTTAAGGTAAATAGATCCGTTTTATTAGTATAAGGCGTTACTTTGCGGAAATCCATTAAGAACAATTATTTTCCAAACACTACTTTGCAACTAATTTCCGCTAATCAATGTTAGTGAGGGTAGGTACACAGTCACATCAACTGTCAATGTTAGATGAGTTCGTCGGTGCGAAGTTGAAGAGACCACACGTCTCCTGAGGATGTCACGTGGAGTGGCGAAACGCGTCGAGAGGTTTTTGCATGTTGGTGAAGGGTCTAACATTGACATCTGATGTGACTGTGTACCTACCCTCACTAACATTGATTAGCGGAAATTAGTTGCAAAGTAGTGTTTGAAAAATATATTTTTTAAAAGGTTGTATTTCAGAGTGACAAAACAGATAGAAAACGAACATAATACTTATAAACTAAAACAGTAACAAATGACCAGTACCATATAAATTAGGAAAAGAGTTCGTTTAAAAAATATAACAATTTTCATCCAAATTACAAAATATGTTCGCGAAATGTTCGTTTTAAAAGTGATTTAAAAAGTCAATACAAGCGCTGCCGCTGGTAAGAGTTTGAGGGAACAAGAGCCAAGGAAACAAACGAAGCTACGGATTCTATGCCCGACACGACCTTGGCCCAAATATGAATTGTATTTTGCAGGTACATTTTGCGGTGCCCACGGTCAGAAGCGGATATGTCAACATTTATATATCTTTATAATCATTTAGTTATTTCAGTGTTTGTACATTATACGAGTACATCAAATAGGTTTATGTTACGTAGTGTTTTTATAGACTTAATGCTTTATTTTTATGTACCATAGATAGCAGCTAGCTGTATCTCACAATTTAAGATAAGTTAGCTGACGTACAAAATTAACTATTACAAAATACTTTAGTGACAAAAAAAAATGTTGTGCACACATCCATTATTGGTCGCAGGCTCTTCATTTTGAAACTGTGTTTAAAAGCTTTTACGAGTATTTCTTTTTGCTACAGTTTCTTTTTGAGTATTAAATTTACAGCGTTAACGACTTTATTTAGAGATAAACTTCAGATAGATAAGTAGGTATTTATAATATCATTGGTTAGTAAGTAATTACACAATTTTTAACAACAAAATTAAATGATTTTGCTTAATATTACGTTTCTAATTAAGTTATATAATGTTGTGGCTAATAAACGGATTAAAATAATAAAATTAAACGTTAGGAAGACGCATAAGGTCTTTTAATTTAGTTCATTTTCGAGAATCATTACAAAAAAATTTATACATTTTACCTTGATCAGAATTATGTTATGTCACATGTAAATTACAAATATACAAGGTGTCCCAAAACTCAACGATAAGCGGGCACCAGAGGGTGGTCCTGCTCATGACTACTCGAGAAAAAAATATAAGAAAAAATAATCTCCTATATTTAAAAAAATACAACAAAAATTTAAAATCTTTCGAAAATTGACAACTCTTATGATATTTTTAACTACCATGACCACAATTTTCCAAATATTTATAATTTTTTTTTTGTATCGGCAACCTAAGTAACACTGCTATCCATCACAACTCTTAAAAATCCCAGATTACCTGTAGTTTTTACACAAAAATCAATCAAAACTACTTTTTACATTAAAATTTCAAAAGATTTTTACTTACAGTCTATTTTAACACATCGTCGTGTAAAAAAAAAGTATGGACACTACTATGGCAAGTTTTATTAAAAATTGACGCAACTAACCAAGATTCTAAAATGGTACAATACTCTAGGAAAACTGGCCACAAAAAAAAAACATGCGTACTATTTCTAAACAAGAACCAACTTTCATAAATCGTTGTTTGTTGATAATAAACGCTTTTACCTACCAAAAATTGGTTTTTTGTTGCAACTTCTTGGAATTTGCATGAAAACGTGCGTAGGCAATAAAATTTAGAAGTTAAATAGTAGATATTCGTTGTTGAATAACAATAGGGCCCTTTGAGTTAGAAGGAAACTTAGATGGCAATAGTTATTTAAACTTTTTACAAAATGACTTGCCAGAATTATTGGAAGACGTGCCCATAATAGATTTACAAAACATGTGGTTTTAAAATGATGGTTGCCCCGCTCACTATGCCCGTCCTGTGCGAGAATACTTAAATCAAGAGTATCCAGGGCGTTGGATTGGGCGACTTGGTCATATCCTATCTCTGGACTTCTTCTATTGGGGTTGTCTCAAAGACAGGGTCTACTCAAAATCAATTGCAACATTGGACGAGCTTCGCCAAAAAACTACTCAGGCTGCGGAACATATCAATGGTAGAAGATATGCACGACAAATAAAACGATCTTTTTTAAGACGATGTTGTGCCTGTATTATTGCCGGTAGCGAATAATTCGAATATTTGCTGTAATATTAATAAAATTATAAATTGATTTTTTTAATGCTTAGTAAGCAAGGGTTTGACCACACCCTGCCTGGTGTTAAGCAGTGATGCGGTATAAGGTGGAGCACGCCTGCCTATGAGGTACCTGTTCACCTTCGATTTGAAGAGACCTATGTTGTACGTGTCGGGAAACACAGACACCGGGAGGGAGTTCCACAGTTTCGCAGTATGCACGAGGAACGTGTTGTCGAAACGCCTCGTACGCACTTTAGGGACTTGAACCATAAATGGATGGTACCTCTCCGGTAGAAGAAAGGGGACGGTAGAACCAGGTTTTGTAGCTCTTGCGCTTACTCCCCGAAATGTATCCGGTAAAAAATAAATATCATTTGTTGTACCATTTGTTTTGTTGCATTCAATATTTTTTAACAAGAAAAAAAAGCAATTTTTGGTAGGTAAAAGTGTTTACTATTAACAAACAAAGATTTGTGAAAGTTGGTTCTTGTTTAGTACTATACGCATGGTTTTTTTTTGTGGCCAGTTTTCCTAGAGCATTATACCATTTTAGAATCCTGGATACTTGCGTCAATTTTTAAAAAAACTTGCCATAGTAGTGTCCATACTTTTTTTTTACACGACGATGTGTTAAAATGGACTGTAAGTAAAAATCTTTTGAAATTTTAAAGTAAAAAGTAGTTTTGATTGATTTTTGTGTAAAAACTACAAGTAATCTGGGATTTTTAAGGGTTGTGGTGGATAGCAGTGCTACTTAGGTTGCCGATACAAAAAAAAAATTATAAATATTTGAAAAATTGTGGTCATGGTAGTTAAAAATATTATAAGGGTTGTCAATTTTCAAGATTTTAATTTTTTGTTGTATTTTTTTAAAAATAGGAGATTATTTTTTCTTATATTTTTTTCTCGAGTAGTCATGAGCAGGACCACCCTCTGGTGCCCGCTTATCGTTGAGTTTTGGGACACCTTGTATATACTACCTTAAATAAACAATATAATAATTAATTAACTAAAGTTAATAATTACCAGAATTAATTAAACAAAATTTAGTTTACCGCAAAATCAAACCAATTAACTCGACGTTTGTTTCTGTTTACCTACCTCTGAATATAAACTAAGTAATCGGGTCTCACGTTTTACCTTAAACTTGTAGATAACCCAAACTCCTTAAGAGATATAACTTACTATCTACCTTCATCAAATAGGTATTACATAATTAAGGATTACAAACAAACTTTTAATTGTAAAAAATATTATTTCTTTTCTATTATTGTTTTTCATTATATCTAGCATTTGATGAACGATGGTACACATCCGTCTCCTCAAGCCGGCATAGCGACGACTGTTGCTTGCAGATTTTTTATGGTAGCTTGTCATAATATGCCGAGCTACCATAGAAAAAGTGACGGCGCTAAGGTCAAAAGCCAAACGACAGTTGTCGCTTGATCGAATCGAAAACAAAATATACGGGATTTGACGTTTCACTGTCACCTAGGTGATGACGAAACGTGTTGTCCATGAACGGATGCACCTACAGCCACGGATGTTCTAGCTAGATCATGGATTTTTCCTTTTTAATTCAATATTTACTAACCGCAATGTGAAAATAATATTTTATGCGTGTTTACGCAAGCTGTCAAGGTCGAAGCAGTATGTTCAAGGTGATTCAAGGAGATATAGGGCTCTTAAACGACGTCAGATAAACATAAGATATCAGAATATTTACATATTAAATTACGTAAACGTTTATAATAGAGAATTTCAATTTCCTTTGCAATGAGAAACTCCTACTTCCTAAGTTTTACAGCGTCATTAACTGTTATTGAACCTAAATACTCGTATTTAAGTTTTATTACGAATAAACTGTTTGTACATTGTAATTAGTGCTTGAATTTCGTTTGTTATTAAGTTGAGCTGAGTGGAAGCTGTCTAGTTGCCCCCGCACCTCCGCTCGATCTACTCATTTCCAGGTTGAAAGTAGTTTAAAGCATTTTAAGGGCTTTATTTTTGGATTTTCCTCGCAATGGTAGACTTACCTGAAACCACCTTTAGTCTGTCTACCATTCCATTTAGTATTTAATAATATTCCATGTATTAAGACAACACTTCGCCTGATGTTAAGCTAGGGAGCGGTCCATGAAACAACTGCTACCAGATAAATTTCTGCATAGTTGTCGCCTCCGCTTGCTGGCTTAAGGAGGCGAATGTGCATCATCAGGTTGACAGTACACACTCCTCTTGTTATACCTGACTACTTCTAAACTGACCCCGAAACGCGACAAGGCCACTTTACAAACATTACATTCGAAAGTGGTGGTACTACACCAGGACGGCAGACTGGGCTAATAACTACCAATAGTCTGCCTACCACTTTGTTTTGTATTTCGTAGTTGTAGTAAACAATTGTATAGTAATTTGTATATAATATTTAACAAAGGAATTAAGTTAATCACCTCTTTGTTCATGTTCAACGGCTTTGATGCATTCAATAAACATCTTTCAAAGCATAAACACAAAAATATTTTTTTAAAATACTAAGTTCTTTAAAAGGAAGCAGGATTCTTTTTATAATGCATATGACAATACTTCGCCTGATGCTAAGCTAAGTTTAAAGCTTGCGGTCCATGAACGGCAACAACTGCTCTTACAGATAAAATTCTGTAGGCATAAGTCGCCTCCGCTAGAGGAGACAAATATGTACCCTCCAGGTTGACAGCGCACACTCCTCAAGTTTTACCTGGCTACTTCCAAGTTGATCCCGAAATGTTACTATGTTACTTCAAAGTAGTGGTTCTACCCCAGGACTGCAGACTGAGCTAATAACCATCAGCAGTCTGGCTACTACCTTTAAAACTACTAAAATTACTAAACTTTAATATTTAATATATCCGCTGAATAGAGCATGATATACAAATATTGCCATACATATTCCTTGAAGCTTATCAGAGATATTGGCAGCATATAGTCTGTCAAGCTCGTAACATTACATAACCTAAAGCGACAGGTGGCTCACAAAGCAGCCAACGTCCAAAGCGTGTTCAAATTTTCCTAACCAAAATTTGTGATAAATATAAATCAACCCATATCTATCTATTCTAAATAGTTCATAATGTTACAAGAAAAAAAACAAAATTTATCGTAACGCGTTCGCATTTTAGGATCGTCAGGCGGAGTGTTGTCATACTTGTATATACCGAGCTACTATCATATGTTAAAGAAAGGTAATCACTAAAATAGCTTCTAATAAAATGAATAAAGCAGAGGTTGTTAAATAGGTCACTCGGAAAGGTCAATATCGGTAATTAATCGAGATTTATTACCCTACGTCACCATCGTCCCTTTGTTTTAATTCCACCATTCAATTGGGAAAAGTATTAATAAAACCGCCGTATTTCGTTTGGAAATCTGTTCAAAAATGTAATTAAAAGATATAATTAATAAGTAGAAATAATATTAGTTTCTATGTTATTAATTTGAAAGGAAGAAATAATATAATTTGTTATTT
The DNA here is from genome assembly GCA_948150575.1 of Tinea pellionella. NCBI lineage: Eukaryota > Metazoa > Arthropoda > Insecta > Lepidoptera > Tineidae > Tinea > Tinea pellionella. The sequence goes on from OX411248.1 coordinate 7,242,044, forward strand.
CAAATGTAAATAGTAAACATGAAGCAAATCTCCAATTATGGTAGTGTATTTATTGAGAAAATACTATTTCATTTAACACAAATATCTGAGTGAAGCCCGGATATTGATTTGCTGTAGTTTACACAGTATTCCACACACACATAGACGTGAAATGCACGCACACGAAGAGTTATTCCCGGGGCTTGTTGCATGCTACGAGCCGTGCACCCTTCGAGCTATGACGTGGGTTGCCCGGGCATAACACCCTGTGCAACACCCTCTATCACCCGCTGAACTGACCTTTACCAAGCTGAATAATATTTTAAATTGAACTCTGCTTTTAAAATGTTATATGAATAAAATATTTTTGAGCTTACAAATCACGTATGAGTACATTATTCATATCAAATTTTTATTTTAATAAAGCGGCAATTATTCTCAATCTTAAAATTTATTACGTGTATCGTAGACAGAGTGATGATATTTATTAGCCCAGTCTGATGTCCCGGGTTATTAAGATTAAGTATCACCACGCGAGTAACATCCTAGTCGCATTTTTGGACCAGCTCAGAAGTAGCCACGTATAACGGAAGAATCTGCCCTGTCAATATCGATGGTATACATTCTCAGACTCATTGGGACGTAGCATAGCGGATACTACTCCTGTTTGCAGACATCTTTTTATGATCTATCTCCCCATCGTGAGAAAGGCCAGACTATTTAAAAAAAATATAATAACTCAACATGAAGTCTTTTAAAATAACATTATATTTACCATGTGATAAACGACGTAAAACAATAGTCTCTACTTTAAAAACCGAGGCATCTCGCTAACAAGCAAACGAAAAACCGCAAACAAAAGCCTCTTTCGGAAAGCTAAATTTGTAAGCGCTTTCCTCGCTTTGACGTTAACGTGATAATGCAATTCTAGCCTCAAACGTCATTGTATCATTGGCAATCTTCTTGAATGGAAGCAACTCGTAAAAAAACCTATAAACACAAAGTTACAAAATACACCTTTGTATACGTGTTGTTAAACAAAATTAATACTTACTGCGAGAGGTTTAAAGTTCAAAATCATATAGCAGAAGAATTCCCGGGCAAGCGCATCGTCCCACAATATTAAATAGTGTACGTTAAATTAATTAACATTGATGTAGATTAATAATTAAAATTTATATTTGCGTTCATTTTAATTAATATTTCCAATAATAAATATATTTTTTATAAGTTAGTTTATTTATTGTAATAAATAAAAAACTAGTACCTTATAGAAGTTATTAAAATTACTCTTATATTTTTTATTAATCTGAAATTTATAAATAACGAAGAAAATCTGCGAACTCACATTATAACTAAGTAAAAAAAGAATGTGAAGTTAAAAAAATAAAAAAGTTAAAGCTCTGCACTGGTACCAACAGAGCCTTTGTAAAAATTTCAAAGGAAAAGTTAACCTTTGTTTAATAATTTAATAAAACTACTTTTACAATATACGAGTCCTTAATAACTATACTTCTGTTAGGAGATTGGTAAAGTATAGGTTATTATATAGTGTGTGTCATTGTTGAATGTGTGCGTGGCCTGGATTAATGCTACGGGTTTCGCAAGCGCTAATATAAATGGCACAATATCGTCGTAAAGCTGATATTACATGGATTACTGTGAATTTAGTATGATTCAACTAATTTACATGTGATCACGATGTGATGTTAGGTTGAAGCGCAGTTCTAGAGTGGAAACAACTGCGACTACAGAGAAAAGTCGCTACTTCCAAGCTGATCTTGAAACGCGACTAGGTTGTTACATAGATCGGTATCGGAAAGATTGTTGCGAGATTTGATGACGCGTCTCTCGATCAAGAATCCATGCCTTTAACTGCTAGGCTACAGCCGCACTGGCCACAATTTTTTACGGGCTTACCGAGCAAATTGAAGGTCGAAATAAACTAGAATTCTATAAACAAAATTGAAATTTAAATGTAAATTTTTAAAATTGCTACTCATTAGAAAATTCTTATTTAAATTATTATTTAAAGGTTACTTTTATTGAATTAAATTTGCCAATATAATTAAAATATCTGTATCCAATTTCATATTAAAAAGGTTACAGATAATGGCGTCATGTAAACGTGTTAATAATTCAGGAACCCGAGCGTCCCTCACCCTGAACGGGCTTGTGTTCTGTGTCTTTCGCATAATGTCAGGGGTCGTACGGTCGATGTTACCGCCTCACATCTCACCACCCCGTTATACCGACAGGGAGCCTCGACGCAGCGGGAGGTAACTGCACAAATTGAATGACGTTTCTGCTTTGAATTCGTTGAAAATGTTTTATTACATTTATTGTTCCTATTGAACTGAAATTCAATATGCCAATAAATTAGTTTGATATTTTATTTTGAGTGTATATATAAACAAAACGGTATAAAGGGTGGACAGAGCCTGAGGCTTGTATAGAGCCGAAAATTATTAGCAAAACACTGAGGCCCAAAAGGTTACAACTGAAATATTACTTCGTGAATAAAATAAAATTCTAATAAAATTATTGTAAAAGAAAACGTTGCTTATGGCCATTGTAATAAAGAATAAAATTCTTTGTATAATACAACTAAATAAGAATTATTTATTAAATGGTAAAGAGCGATGAAAATCAGGTAACCGAATAATGTCATATTCAAAGCTGATGTAAAGAGAGGAACTCCCTCAAAGGCCTATTAACATTTTTGTGTCTTATTTGACCTCGCTGTCAGTTAAAATGTCTGTTATAAATGGCAATAGACAAAAGCTTTTTATTGAGCACACTCTGCTCGTGTATATTTCGATTTCGATTTTATAATTGATTTGAGAAACATACATACAAACATTCATCGAAAATTAAATGTTGTAAATATTTTGTCTGCTTTTTAATTTAAATTCTATTTTGTAACTGACAGTAATAGATTTTTTTTTATTGTACGTCAATATGTGACAACACTCCGTCTGATGCGCGGGCAGCAGTCGCCTCCACTATGCCAGCTTGAGGAAACGAGTATGTACCATGTAGATTGACAGTGCACACTCTTCTCGTTATACCTGACTACTTTTAAACTATTCCCGAAACGCGACAAGGCCAATTCACGGGTGTTACATTCGAAAGTGGTGTTACTACCCCAGGATGGCAGACAGGACAAATAAACATCATCAGTCTACCTACCACTCTTTAATAGTGCCTATAGGCACTGAGCGACCAAAGTACATAGTTATACCGGTACCGATCAGAATTAGCGAGGTTCGAACACGAGTCTCATCGATCGTAAGTTCACGCATCTTAGCGCTAGACCATGGCTGCTCAAATTAAAGGTTTTATAGAGGCTTTTAAGGATAAAGTGAAACTTTAATATCGCATAAAAGTAACAAAGTATATGTTATATTTTTACATAAAGTTTTATGTTCTAAAAGGACCTCATAAAAGAAACCACGCACAATAGATGTCATGTTAGAAATTTTAATATTATTCTTTATTTTATAATCGAAACATGAAAATTTTCCAGATTTTATTAATAAACTGTTTCCGACAACTTTTTTTTATTTCAGCTCGGCATATGACAACACTTCGCCTGATGTAAAGCTAGAGTGCGGTCCATGAACAGAAACGACTGCCACTATAGATTTCTACAGGCAGCATTCGCCTCCGCTATGCTGGTTTGATAAGACGAATGTGTACCATCCAGATTGACAGTGCACACTCCTCTTGTTATATCTGGCTACTTCCAAATTGATCCCGAAACCGATATGAAAAGGTGTTACATTTTACATATTAGTGGTGGGCAGACTGATGATGGCTATTTGTCCAGTCTGCCGTCCAGGGGTAGTACCACCACTTTCGAATGTAACACCCGTGAAGTGACCTTGTCGCGTTTCGGGAATAGTTTGAAAGAAGCCAGGTATAGTGAGAGGAGTGTGCACTGTCAATCTAAGATGGTACATGCTCGTCTCCTCAAGCCGGCATACTGGAGGCGACAGGTTACTCTGTAGCAGCAGTTGTTTCCATTCATGGACCGCACTCTAGCTTTATATCAGTCGGAATGTTGTCACATGCCGAGCTACAATTACACGGTTGTTACATTAGTATAATTGACTTTTTCTGCGGCATCATAAAATTCAGGTTTATTTTCAATATTTTTTGTTTCGGAATAGTCGTGGGCCATATTGTATATAAATTAGTTTAGTAGAATAGAATAATACATTATTTTATTCCTTTTCAAATAAGTGTTATTATTATAGATATATTATATGTGTCAGTAGCACAGCTAGGTTTCATTAATCCTACTCCGAATTTGGGATAAAAGCTTACATTCCTTTTTACGAAAACTGTTTCGGGCGCAAGTGGTTTCAAATAGTTTTTTTTTATTGTTACATTTTTTTATTTTATTGTAGCTCGACATGTGACAACACTCCGCCTGATGTAAAGCTAGAGTGCGGTCCATGAATGGAAACAACTGCTACCACAGAGAAATCTCTACGGGTTGCAGTCGCCTCCACTATGCCGGCTCGAGGAGACGAGCATGTACCATCTAGATTGACAGTGCACAATGTTGGTTTTCATTGTATTAAAAGTAATAGAAATATTTCCCTGAAAACTATTTTATAGTAATTTATTTTTAAACGTTCAGTAAATCTAAACAACTTTTTGAGATCTTTATGATTCATAATATAGATAATGTTAACCTATATTTAAGTTACAATGGGGAAGATCTATATAATGATACATGTGATTCTAAAACGTATTTATTATTTGTTTTTATTTATTCATGTTTGAAAATTACGATTGTATTATAGTAATTGTTACAGTCGGGATGGTGCTATGCCATCGGTGCCAGTAGATAATAAAAAAATATTTTATGGAACAATTACGATCATAAAAAATATTTGTCAAAAAAAAGAGAAAGTTGTTCTGTTAATTAAAACATGCTGTTTATAGCTATAGTTTCTAGCACTGTAATAGTTATTCATATTCAGTCATGCAACAATATTATTAGAGCAAAATAGAAATAAAAATTTCAACAATATTGACAACCAAACTTTTATTAGGTACGAGTAGTAAGTCGTTTTTTTTTTAAATATTTGACTTGTACTTTTGCGCACACTAATAAGATCTTTAACGTGTTATTATTTTTCAAATATCTCCTGTATTTTATACTTTTTTCCGGCGGGAGTAAAAAATACGTCTAATTGGAATGTTACCTCGAACTATCGTTTTCGATTTAGCATAGGTTAATTTTATGGACATTCCCCATTACCTTAATCCTATAAATATTTAATACTTTAACACCGACGCATTTCGACAAAAATGTCACAAGTCAATTATCCTAAGTGAACATAACCCAATTCGTTTTAGTAATTACGTTTTCAGGGTCAAAAGCAACATCAATCATTTAAAGTATCAGTGTTTCCGTGGACGTCAATAGAATGTCATTTATTTTCGTATCTAATATTTATTCAAATAAATTGATTGGTATTCAAATAAATATTACTAAAATAGGTACGAGTATGTTACGTATAATTTTTAAGATTAGTTTGGCAATGATTAAATTATTTGTGACTCGTAAATAAGTAGTTTAAGATTTCCTCTCACTGATCTGACCCAGGAATTTAAAAAATAAAAAAACCTGTAAGAAGCCCTGGTCTAGCGGTAGGACGCGTGAACTCACGGTCGAATCTCGCTTATTCTGACCAGTATCAATGTGTAACTTTCTTCTCCTCAAGTCGGCAAAGTGGAGGCGAGTGCACGCATAAATTTCTCTGTGGTAGCAGTTGTTTCAGTTCATGGACTGCACTCTAGTTCAACATCAGGTGGAATGTTGTTGAGATAAAAAAATACCTATTAAAATACTAGCAGAATATTCTTTATTTATATTGATTAAATGTGAATAGAACAGAATAAGTGTTAGGTATAGGAGTAGTAGTGGAGGAGGTTCAGTTAGTTTTTAGGTTGTAGTTCTCTAACAATGCTAACTAGGTTAACAGGCACGTGAGGAGGTCTAATCAACGACGAGTTGCTGAATTCAAGTAGCTCTTCTTCAGTAGATTGATTACCCCATTAATTCGAAGTATTTTATTTACTTAATTAGACTAATTTTATTATCCTATATCTACCTATATATATTTAAACTAGTTTTTTGGGCGCGCTTCGCGGCGCTGAAAAAGTTATTTTTCGGGTAATTTGAAAAAAAAAATTTTTTGAAAAAAAATATTATGGATTTCGATATTAGAGGGCATTCCCTACGACTTTTGTTCCGGCACTCGTGCCCTATCTCGTTCCGTTTCCGAGATATCGGCGTCGCTTCCGGTCCAGAGTCCGCTTCCGGTCAAAGTCGAGGTTTTCCCGAGGTCCCGGGACCGCCCCCTACACGCCCCAAAAAGAATCATCCTCCTAACCCCCCGGCAAGTGCTTCATAATATATGTCAGTGAGTCAGTCAGTGAGTGGTAATCGAGCTGTATATAATATAACTAGTTTTTTGGGCGCGCTTCGCGGCGCTGAAAAAGTTTTTTTCGGGTAGTTTTGAAAAAAATTAAAAAAAAAAAAAAAAGAAATTATGGATTTTGATATTAGAGGACATTCCCTACGACTTTTGTTCCGGCACTTGTGTCCTATCTCGCTCCGTTTCCGAGATATCGCCGTCACTTCCGGTCCAGAGTCCACTTCCGGTCAAAGTCGAAGTTTTCCTGGGGTCGCGGGAACGCCCTCTACACGCCCCAAAAAGAATCACCCCTCTGACCCCCCGGCAAGTGCTTTATTATATATGTCAGTCAGTCAGTCAGTGAGTGGTAATCGAGCTGTATATAATATGACTAGTTTTTTGGGCGCGCTTCGCGGCGCTGAAAAAGTTTTTTTTCGGGTAGTTTTGAAAAAAATTTTTTTTTTGTAGAAACAAATTATGGATTTCGATATTAGAGGGCATTCCCTACGACTTTTGTTCCGGCACTTGTGCCCTATCTCGTTCCGTTTCCGAGATATCGGCGTCGCTTCCGGTCCAGAGTCCGCTTCCGGTCAAAGTCGAGGTTTTCCCGGGGTCGCGGGAACGCCCTCTACACGCCCCAAAAAGAATCATCTCTCTAACCCCCCGGCAAGTGCTTCATAATATATGTCAGTCAGTCAGTCAGTCAGTCAGTGGTAATCGAGCTGTATATAATATAATTATGCACATAAAAATATATATATATATAAATGTGTTTACGCATTATATGTTTTTCTATTTATACGCGTATATGACGATACACTCTAATATATAGTGGGTCCAAGACCATCATCATCATCAATTGTCACAACTTTTGCCACAGGGGTAGACAGAGGCAACGGAATTTTACTTGCCACGATCCTGAGACAACTCCCTCGCTTCCCACACATCCACAATCCTCTTTACACAAGCTCCACGAACACGAAACATAACCAAAAGAACAATACAAGCATGTGCTAACAAGTTAATAAGAATTTTCTACCAGCAATAACTTTTATACAAGCAACATTACAACCTGAATATCTTACCAAGGATGCTGTAACCTCATTTATTTTCATTATATTTGTACCTAGATATCTACCTAGGTACGCAACAATCCCCGCTCCCTCGATTAAAGGTATGTTACGACGTCATCTTGGCATGCTTGCCTTGTAATTTATTGTCTCACGTATCCTTTTCATTAGGCTAACCTACATATTAAACGAAACTCGAAAAATGTGTCGGGAAAATGTTAAACACGGATGTTTCGACCTATTTCAATATAAATATAGGTTATTCGCCTAAATACAAATGTACAACTACATCTTGGCTTATGTATAAAATAGGCATATGGACTAAGTGATAAAAAAAAAGTAAAAACCTAATGCACTAATACAAAATTTAGTAAATAGTGTTCTGTGATATAGTGAATAGTGACTTTTCTATTTTTCCAGGTAAATTTACATTGATTCAAAAAGTCTTAAAGATTTAAAGAGAATATACGTATCTAGCTTAATGGATTCCTGGATTTGGAGTACCTCATAAAACAAAAAACCATAAAGGATAGAAGATTTAAAATTTTCAATAACGTAACATTGTCTTATGTACTTTGTTCTTTTAGTGCGTCTCTACAAGCATTAAAGAAATGAGATTATAAATTATATAAATAAAATTAATTAAAAATCTCAATAAATTATGAATCTACAATGCATAGATATAACAATGGGTTTAAATTTACGGGATCTTATTCACTACCGTATAATTTATGTGACAGCTATTCTTACTAATTAAGATACGATGCTTTATTGATTCCTCGAGAGTTCTAATCCGGATGACACTTTAGTTTAAACTACCCATAAAATTAGTTATTAGATGAGGATTTTGTATTAATCAGTGCGGAGTCTGGATGAATTCTAAAGCCCCTCCCACTATGCGTCGAGTGAAACACCATGAGACTTTAGTGCTATGTTAGTACTAGGCTGGAGAATGCGAGATAATTCCCTTCCCTAATAAAGAGGGAGATCCTTAACGTGGATATCGCCATGTAAAAAAAACTTTTGAATAATTGAAGAAAATTTATTAAAACCTACATCAAAATGCTGCGCCATTCCCTGGACCTCATTAATTTTGTCTCCCCTTTCTTGTAAACGGGTCCAGACTAAATAAAGTTTTCGCCTGTAAACACATAAATCACGTTTAATTTGTGATTGCTATTGAATTAAAACTTTTCAATTTCCTTACTCTCCTAACTGGGTTAATTTATTATTTAGCCAACATTAATTTATTGGTAACAACCAACTTTTTGTTAATTAGTTAAGTACTATTATTTATTTGAAAACAAATTCTATTTAAAATTTTATACGTGTTTGATTTTTTAAATGTTAAAATATAACTATTAAAGTTGTTAAAACTAGTTACTGACGTCGTTTCTGTTCATGGACTGTATGCCAGACTACAATAAAACAACAGCCGTGCATCGCCTTCATCAATGGGCAAGGTACCCAAAAACTAACCCATGTTAAATCGAAAACCATTTCGAGATATTACTTCAATTAGATTTATTTTTTGATTCCCGCCTGAAAAAACTTTAAAATCACGGAGATATTTGAAAAACTGTACTGACACGCGATCGACCTTCTTCGGACAGTTTGACAAGTAGAATACAAAGTATCAACCTAACAGTTTTGTAGATTATTTTGTTGTATATGGTTGTCGCCTCACAAGTTTTTAAATATCTTTTGTTTGTGTTTTCTAACAATAACAGTGTTTTATACGAATAACTATTGTAATTTTTAAAACAAAACTACACTATAAACACGATGTTTTAATTAATAGGAAGTTTTAAAAATCAAGAGTTTGTTTGAACTTTGATTATTTTTTCTTGTTCATTGGCAATGGTTTAGTTCTGGCCGAAACGTCACGATTACTATATTACAATCGCCATTTTGAAAAATTAATAAAAAAAGAACAAAGCAATTATAAAAGTTTTCCAGAAACATTAATCTATACTATATTGTCCAAAAAATATGTAAAAAAGATAGCTGTCACCAGATACACCTCCCCAATTCTGTTATTCATGTGATCAATTAGTAGTATTGTCATTTTCTATATAAGTTTTTAATATGAAAATGTGGCAGAGATCGTGCTAATACAATTATATAGGTACTATCTCTAGTAGGGTGGTAAAGCTCGTTAGTTCCAGGTCAACAAGGCCACGTACAAACTCTAATTAGAGAGAGCGCCCAACATTTTTACTACAAACGGTTTTAATTTTTTATCATGAAAAGAGAGGGGCTTTCACGAAAAACTTTATGAATTAAATGACCGACCGCTTTTAGGTTTAGTGGAGCTGAAAATTGAAGCTCTATTTACAGGAAGGAACCTTTACCTGTTTTAGAAATGAATTTAACACATTTTTAAGCATGTAGGTCGGTCGAAATATTCTTATTAAAACCATTTTTCTCAATTACTTAAAAATTGTAATTAATCAAATTTAAGACATATTTCACGTTATTACGAAATTAAATAGTAAGTCGCTTAAAATCTTTAATTTATATTAGTTAAAAAATGTTTACACAAAACTTCAAGGAAAGATTACACTGTTAGAATGATTTTTTAAATTGAATAAATTTAATTACTAAAATGTAAAGAGTTTGATGGAAACAAATAAGTGTTGATTTAACAAGGAAAGTAAATTCTAACCTAAATACAAATTACGCAATACATACAAAAGTAGGCGTTTGAGGAGACTGTGAAGAAAAACAGGCAGCGTTGAAGACTCCACTCGAATTGCCGCTTCATTTATCTTAACCATTGTCTTGGAATTGGGTTCTCTGGGGGACCGCTATCTATCGTTACTTTACTTTATTACACAATACATATTCCCATCACACTTTCAATCTTAAATCAATGGCACAGCGTTTAACATCTAAAAATCAATTGAAAAAGAATCCTAAATTAATCTGAATCTATTTAAGTTGTTTTTCTAACAATCAGTTTGTATAATAAATAGGTACGACTAAGATTGATAAACCGGTACCGATAAAATGGTACCGGGCAAGATTTTTTGTAGATTCGTGTCAGAGGTTGTAAGCAGGTATTCACATGTTTTTATAAATATTTTCATACTATGTAGCAGTTATTATTATACTTATGTACATCTTATGATATGTCTGTAGAACAGAATCTAGGTCACACAGTATTCAAAGACTTGCATTCGTACTATATCAATTAAATAAATTTTGAACTGTGTCAAAGAATGTCTTTGCTATTCTATGAAGCTGAAATAAGACACATAATTTTAAAGTTATTTGACAAGCAAGCAAACAATCTGAAGAAAGTCCTTGATCAACAACAACTTTATTTAATGAACAAAATTATAATTATAGCCTAGAAGTGTACGAAAAGATACAGTATTTTGACTCATTTAACTAAATGAAATAGAGCTGAAAATCGCAAAAAAAAGGAGTTTTTATTGTGATATTAGAATCCTATCGTAAAAAATATAGTTTAAATTTCTTTGTAAAGTACTTTGGTCACTTTAAGTCATGTGATGAATCAAGGTTGCCTTCCTGGTAGCGCAGTAGTTGTGCTGTGTGAAATAAAGTAATACGAGGCACTTAAAATGTCTTAAACGACTTTAGTCACTTTTTGAATCTAAGATCGCAGATAATTAAGGAATGATTAAATTACCTGAGTTGTGTCAGGTAAGTGGCGTTGCTTTTTTTTATTGTATCTCGGCATGTGACAACACTACCGCCTGATGTAAAGTCAGAGTGCCGGTCTGGTACCGGTCAGAATTAGCGAGGTTCGAACACGAGTCTCATCGATCGTGAGTTAACGCGTCTTACCGCTAGACCACGGCCGCGGTTACACCGCGTTCCATTGTCTCTGCCTATTCCTGTGGGGAAAGGGCGTGACAATTGTATTGTTGTATACTAAATGGCTCAAAATAATTTGTTTTGCCAGTCATTGGCTAATACAAATTGGCTAGAAAATTTAGGCCAAAACGCTTCTATTTAATACATAAATCCTGACTGACCTATATAACGATTTTCTAGGAGGCAAGCTGAGTAAATCGAAGTCTCTTTTCTAAACACGCCATTAATGCTCTTAAGTAAGCTGTAACAAGATTAAAGAACATAACAAAGTGCATTATAAATCACAAATAAGTAAGAAATAAATCTCAAACTTTGACTTAGACTGAGATCAGAAGCTCTATATTATACTTTTTTTGTACTATTAGAGTATGTTCTAGATTAACAAGGAAATACAAGATACTTCATATAAAACATGATACATGTAAAGGGGGCTATGAATATTGAATAACTTGTTTCGGCAACAATTCTTTTTAATTGCTACACTGTTTAAATAATTGTCAAAGCTGAAAAGAGATATTTTGTAAATAAAAAAAAAACTAAAAACATTACAAAACAAGTTTCAGTTGATAATGTAGACGTAGAAAGATAAATAAAACAGAAATAGAAGTTATAAAATCGGTCCAAAAAATTTAACGAAATCGTCAAAATGATCTCCTATTTTAAATGTTAATAACTTATTAAATGATAAATTAAGTCCGGGGCACGTTGATTGCGAGGTTCGTAATCAATGTGTTTGAACTTCTAAAATAGCGGAGGTGACTGCTTTCTGCAGACATCGGCCCTCTAGCTAGGAACGTTGGCGTATTATGTAAGATCATAGAAATAAATGCTTTCGACATGTGTCGGTGAAACTAAAGATATAACAAAATAAAAAACACTCTTATCATTACGAACTAAAAACGTCGTCGGAAAACGCGTCAAAGTTCAAAGAAATACAAAATTGTAGCAGACTCGGCGAAAATGTGGAAAGATATTGGCCAAGGAAATCGTGAACAAAGTCTTTTCAAATTCAGCACAAAATTTCTTTATCTTCACATAAAAGATACGATGCGAAAGGGAAAAGGAATACTTTCAACGTTTAAAAGTGCTAGAATATCTCGAGAAAACCATGCTTTTAGGAGTAGAACATTTTTACAGAGGTTGAATACTGCATTTCTTGAATAACGTTTAAAATCAAAAATATTACTTTCACTTCTTTCTATGCCTTTTTTTTTCAAATAATAAAAAAAGTCCAATGTTCAAAGTTCAAGGTAGATATTAGCACTTTTACATCAGTCTTTTGTATTAAATAAACAACAATGATAATATAAGTATCTAGATTAATAGTATATTATGAAAACGTTAAAAAAGGTTTACTCCTTTGCCTTTTCAAAAGCTTTGGGAAATGCCTTAAGCGGTTTTTCTTCAAACAAAGAATATTTAAGGTCGATTAAACTTTTCCGACAACATAAAAAAATTGTGCTCCCTATTAACGAAACAACAGCGGTCTTAAAAATTTTCAGATAATTAAAATACAAAGAGAAACAAGATAAAGATTATAAATAAACTCGCCATTTTAGTATATCAACAAAAATATATAACAAAATGAATGTGCACCGGACTTCCTCATGCGGTTATGGAGGCGATTGCTGTCTTCAGAAACTTTTCTATGGTAGTAATAGTTGCCGTTCATGGTTGCCGCATACCGAGCTATTAAAAAAAGATAAATGATAAATATAATATTTATACCTATTTATAGGCACTCTGTTTACGAAAACATTCCATTTATATTATGTCAAAAGGTGCTGTAGAAATTTCTATGAATAGTAAAAGAGCTCTTCGACCGCACTCTAGCCTAACATCAGATGGAGTGCGGTCACATTGCGAAAAACTAATAAAAATACTTGTGTAACTAGTCATCTTATACACGAATAAAAATACAGCAATATAAAACATAAATATAGATATTATTTGATTTGATGGTTGATATAATGAACCACAGCAAGTTCTGTTCGCGATTACATGAATTCTGTCTTCCAAACCTGTCAGCATAGCTACTATCACCACGCCCTCTAGTGGCGTTTAGACATAGTTCGGTAAACTAATCATAGTGTCGATAACATTCTTAACTGAACTTTCATAACCAACTACGAAAACAGAATAAAATGTACCTATTTTTTCTCAGTTCATAACTGCTTATCAAAATAAATTAATTTTTAATAACTTAAAAACTGTAATAAAATACAGTGTGGAGAACAATAAATCGATAATCATATTTCGGACATTTAATTAGTGAGGTGAATGTTATTGAAATTGAACCGTCATATTTTATTCCTATATTTATTAGTAGATAGAGATAGCAAATATAAACTACCTATTTGCTATCTATCAAGTTCCAATAAGATTTTTTTGCCTCCCCGACCTTAAGACTTATCCCTTAGAAAATTGATTTCGCTAAAAGGAAGCTGTATTTTATGAAAGGTAACATTGTTATTTGAGTGGAGAGGGAATTTTTGCAAGGACTACCTTTCAACGTTGGGTAAAATATCAGCAAAATTCAATAAAGTTGTAATAACTAGATTTATACCGAGGGCGACGAAATTTTGTTCCCACGTGTAATGCTATTATTCTTTAATATACCTTCTATTAATAAAGTTGTTTTTATGGTAGCCTAGTGTGCCCGCACTCTGCTTGATGTCAAGCTAGAGTGTGGTTCATGAGCAAAGAAAACTGTAGACAGTAGACATCGTAGGCCGTTTGATGATTGTTACATTCCCATCGTAATAAATTCTCACATTCTCTACTCATGGAATACTACTACTTATACTTACACATTTTTTTCCAAAACAATTGAGTTTCCAGTGGACCGTACCGTGGTACCACAGCTTTTGAGTGCAAGGGTTGGAAGTAGCCGGGTATGACGGCAGGAGTGTACACTGTCAACGGATGGTGCACATTTGTCTCCCCAAAGTCCGTGAACCGTTTAAAATCACTTTGAAAATGTCATCATTATACCAACTACCGGTTGCCTTTAAAATTAATGCTGTAATTTGAAACTCATCTAACATTCGGGAAGCGATCTCCATTGTTTGGATCCTTTGTTAGAACAGAGCTCACTTCCCTCATTTTCTACGGCCTTAATAATTCTTTAATTGACAGTAGACAGAAATATTAAAACGAATTTCTCATAATTTATTCTATTATTGTCATGCCTTTCAAAGTTAATTATACTTTAATGTAGTTGGAGTCAGCTCATCTCATCGCAGTTGTTTCACTTATGCATTTGCAACCAAGTGACTTTTTTCGGAGGGAGAATTTTTGTTAAAATTAACCAAGTCAACTTTTTTTTATCTATTTTTTTAAGGCTTTATTCTAAACAAGAATAAGTCAGCCTAATTACAATCTACACAATACTACTTATACTACTGCTAAATATTAAATTAAAATAAACCTAAATCTTAAACTATTCTACGCTTAATATAAATATTTACAAAATCAAGTCAACTTTGTAAACGTAAATTGCTTGCTTAATATTGACAAAGCTGTATTCCACGTTTTGAATGAGTGTTGGAATTTTGCAAAACTATTGCTAAGCCAAATTGGTATTGGTAACATAGTGCTAGAGCTTCGTTTTCTCAGTGAATCAGGCTGGTGCACACAATAATAGTGGCACATGGCGATAGCTGCTGCTGCTTGCAGACTCTCTGTGGTAGGTACCAGTTATCTTCGCTTATGGATCGTGCTTAATCTAATAGCTCTGGAGCCGACCGTATTATCGCAGGCACGATGAAACCGTCAGAATAAACGAGCTGAACGATGTGCTATGGCAACCATATATATGAGTTCAGCGGCAACAATGAGGGAGAATTTTGTAATGCAATGCAGTCACTTACTTTATTTTAGCACGTCATATGACCGCACTCCGCCTGTCAGAGAAGGGAATCTGCAGACAGCAGTCGGGTCTGCTATGCCGGCTTGATGAGATGCCTCTTCACACTGCGCTTGATGGATCCCATGTTCTAGAAAAGAGGAAACACGTGGACTGCCAGAACTTTTTAGTCCACGAGGGGATTGTTACGACTTATTTCAGGCAGGATGAAACTTGTCCCAAAATATAATATTTAACCTTTCCAAGAGTTAGAGTTCTTTCCAAAAGCAGTAGGCTTTTTCACGCTAAATTATATGAATCATTTGTATTTGAATCTTATATACGTATAATACCTATGTATACTATCCTATATTATATTTACTATCAAACTTAAATCCCTTACCAACTGTAGGTATAGGAAACTTATAAACTTAATTATTTAAATAGATACCATATTAATGAAGGATTGTTCCTTATAAACTATTTGCATAATCCGTCTTCTCTTATAACTTGTGCCTATATAGGTAACTTAATAATATAATTGAAACAACTTTTCAAATTATTATTAATGTTAGCAAATTTCAATGTTACAATAAAATCCGATTCGACAGTCGTAGCCTATACTAAGCTAGTGCTAGTGTTCACAGGCACTGAGCGACCAAAGTAACACAGTTACATTCGCACGAGTCAGAACTTAGCAAGGTTTGAACACGGGGATCGATAATAATGAGGTCCTCTACCACTAGACCACGGTCGCTCAATTCTTTACGTAGAAACTTTATAATGACTTCGTAGGCATTAATTTCCCAAAGGTAAAAAGAAGATAGACTATTGTATAACACCATTTTTCTGAAGGTTACACTACAAACTACAATACAGTTGGACGAATGCCAACAAACCAATTGACTAGTTCACTAATGGTTCATTCTTATGCTTTATGCTATGAACGCTTTTGCACTAAGATTTATGGTTGCATTCGAATTCGAATTAGTGTTGTTTTCATCAATCATGAAAGAAACTAAATAAAAAAAAGAAAATAGATTTACAATAATAATATATACGAATAAAACTGAAAGAAACTCTGTCTGTATGTTATTCTTTCACGCCGAAATTACCATTGATATATACAACTAGATTATAGATGTGCAATAACGCTCGCAAAGGGACGCGAGAGAAAACATGGCCACAGCCACGTGTAGGTTCTCTGTCAGTTAGTATTTGACTTGACGGCAACATTGTCAAATTTTTTATGTCAGTTGTATGAAGTTTGCACCTCATATATCTTTATGGAAATTACTGAACAAATTTCAATAAAATTTGGCTAGATAAAGTTTGTAACACTTTATTTCTAAGTTAAACGCATATTAAAATATTTATTACACGCATTGCGGGCAATATCGCATAATTTAGTATTTAATATCCTAATTTTATTGCGAGTCCGAATGTTTGAATGTATTACCCAATCACGCCCATAAAAGGTGACCTCTAATATTGCTCGAAATGCGCAAAGTAATCTCATAATAAATTTATTTCTCAAAATGCATAGAATTCAAACAGAATTATAGATTAGGTTCAGATTCAGTAATAAACTCAAGTAACTTAATATTAATTTATTAATATTTGAAGAGAAAATAAGTAAATATTCTATGACTTGAACATTTAAAGCTTTTTGTTTAATGAACGGAAAAAATAAGGAAATAAAAACAATAAATAAACAAAGTTAAGTGCTCTCGGAAATAATACTCTTTGTATTTTACAGAAGGAGGATACTTAAGCTGTTGCCGCTTTTTTTAAAACTCGTTTTCTGTTTCTTAAAGGATTTTTCAAAGGTTAAATAACTAGATAATGTCCTATTTTCTACAAATATATTTTTGAGGTAATTTTGGATTAATAGTGGAAGACGACTCTGCCTCTCCCTGTAGAACTGTAGAAATAATGATAGACACAAAAAAATCTTTCTTAACTTGTGTTCATAAGGTTACCTAAATTTCAAAGTAAAGACATTTGCAGATGTACGCGACATTAAAAAGTTTTCAGTCTTCCGTCCTCATCGGTTGAATACTGGAACATCCATATTTATTTGCAAAAAAAAAAAAACTACTGAATATTCGGCCAGGGACTACCGCTAATGTCGGATCTGCTATGCCGGCTTGAGGAGAGGATTGTGCATCATCCACGTTGACAGTGTATACTCTCGTTAACTATATCTAACTAGGTATAATACATTAAAACCATTCTCGCCCACGACATCGACATGAGCATCTGATGCAATAACAGTTGGAATACCGCCAAATGTGCCGGTAGAAATGAACCTATTGGGAATAAAATTTAACAACTTGCTATAACTATGACAATCTATACAATGCAGCAATATTATGGTTTGAAAACTTTTAAGGCTGTTGTGTTTTGCACTGAACTGAGAAAATGAAGGTTTACATTCAATTTTATGTAGTAACAGTTTTATCAGGTTTAGAGTAGTTCAAAGAGATGAAAATACCGTGGACCAGAAGGTGTATGCATATACATCATCAGTAGAATGTGTTATTTTTCGAGTTTTTTTTGTTGCATAATTTAACATTTATTAGTCCGATATTAAGAGCACATGTACTGGTTGGTATTGGTTAAAAAATATTGAAATATAAAAAAACAAGTTAAAAATAACGAGAGAAGTCTAAATGGTGTATCGTTTCCTCAAGTCGGCATAGCGGAGGCGACTGCTGCCCATAGATTTCTCAGTAGCAGTTGTTTCCGTTCATGGACCGCACTTTAGCTTTACATCAAGCGGAGTGTTGTCATATGCAGCTACAATTTAAAAAAAAAACAAAACAAGCAATGTAGATATTTGGCTGGTGTCGCGAAGGCTTCATATAAGGCTTCGTAGCCATCCAACTTACAGACGAGCGGGCGATGTTGTGTTAGCGTTTTTACGTGTCCATCGCGGCTTCATAAAAATAAATATACATGAAAAGTTAATAATAAAATAATACTTACAATAAAGTTTTAACAACGGTAGTTACTCTACGTGGTTAATGTCTTTTAGACCCTATAATACGGTCTTTTAAATTGTAAAAACTCTAGCGAGTTCAAGCATCTAAAATGTGTACAACTCGCTTCCCAAACCACACAGCCCGCGCATAATTAATCTACTGTACTAAAATAACTACTAAATTCTCATAAAATATTGTACCCTAAAACCCTAATTATTAAGTCACAAATGCATTGGCTTAAATTGTTTTGTATTTCTGAATATATTATTAAATTCACATTTACAAAACCACTGCTCTGGATGGAGTGGTAACAGCAGAACAAAGGTAATTTCCGCGGTCAACCCACAACGAGCAGATTACATAATTCAACCATGATCATACATACAACAATACATAGTTATTTGATTTAACACGCCTATTTTTATTGTAGTTTAATTCGAACATTCCAAGGTATCTCGAAAAAAATTTAACAATTGAACACTGATAATATTATGAGTCCACATCTTCAATCGCTTGGCTAGGATCGCTGATGTTTATGGAGTTATCGAGCTGGAGATTATAATTAAGTAAAATAATAAAAAGCTATCAAAGTTTTTTTTTGTTTTATATGGCGTATAACAATTTGCCAGTGTCAAAGTAAATATTTTTGCATCAAGTTAATAACATTGTGCATCACGAGTCATTCATTCATCACACCAAACAGTCAGGTCAAATCTCAGTCAAGTCAAAAATTGTTCGAGTAAAGTGGTAGAATCTTTACTGAAACTTCCCAGGGAGTTCTGGAGGGAAAATGGAAACACAGGTTCTCTTCTTTTGAATTGTTTGGCCACACTCACGCACGTTGACGAACACTTAATGGTTAATAATCCACCATTATTACACATTAACACTCGAAAAAATACAAGTTTAGGAAAATAATTCAAAACAGACAATCTGACGTCTCAAGATGGCCGCCAAAACCCAGCTATCAAAGTTTATTATAAGACATTCGAAGCGCCGTCATAACGTCACGATTTATAGCAAACATTCCATGTCAACGCCGAGTGTGCGGTGAATGCAGTAATTTATAAGCAATTATCCTAATAACTGTACACGTCTATGACGATACGCTGGAATGAATTTAAAGCCTAAGGCGAATGACTCTTTGATTAGTCGTTTTCGTTTACGAAAGTGTTTTTTATTTCAATATAAATGCAAATAATCTAATTATTATGTTACGGACGGCAAATAATATTAAATAAATTAAATGCAATTTTACAACGCACTCAGCCAGAAAATTATGTTTAATAATAACTTTTGCAACTTATGGAATTTGTTTGCATTTATTACAATTTATCTAGAAAATGTTATTCAGAGAATTTGAGAGACGGTGTCACGTAAAGCGCTATTGGTTGTTTCTGCAGACGTGACCTAGTAAAAAATCGTCTATTCCTGCCGTGTAGCCACTTGTGTCCAACTAAGGGCTAAATAAAGTCAACAGTTCCACAGTTGTCACTTGATCGAATCGACAACAAAATATATTATCAAATCCCATGTAAAAGTATTGTGAGTAATTATCTATTGTCACGAAATTACGAGGAAACTGAGGAACTGCTGAGCGTCGTAAAATAGTTTTATATATATTACACACCCTCTCACATACACCCCATTCACATTTCATACAACACACTGAGAGGAAAGCACATACACGCACACTCGCATACACATACATACACACACTACAGCTAATTTTTAATTTTAATTAAGTTTAAGTTTTAAGTTAAGTTTAGGTCGAGCACTGCCATTGGAGATACAGTCGCCAGACTAGTTTCAATGGCAGTGCATCTTTTTTTTTTTATTATTTTTTTTTTAGCACGTTGTACTCAGGACCAAATAAATAAATAAATAAATTTTGTTTTCGATTCGATCAAGTGACGATCGTCGATTGGCTTTTGCCTTTACGCCCAAAACGCAACGAAAGTAGCACTGCGACAGTCGAGTGTATATATAGTATTTCATAAACGTTACCTTTAAAATCTTATTGTTGAAATTATTTATTTTGTTGTATATGCGTAGTTTTTTTGCCAAATTTTTATCATAATTTAATAATAACAAATATAACAATCCAACAAAAGAAGAGTCTAATTACTATTTTACTCGTACAATAACATAAATTACTTCAGTTTTTCTTCACATCTTTTGTAATTTATATCCTCCGCTAAAAGCAAAACTTCTCCTAAAAAAGATAAATAGATTACCTACCTTGATTTATTCTATACAGTCAAAATTTATGTGCCACACTGACCCGCTCCACTTGTAGATACGTAGCAGATTGAATTTATTTCCATGTTATTATACATCTGTGTTACTGTGAACGGCATAATTTTTCAGTCTTTCGCACAGTCTGTGCTTTATTGTAAAATTTACTCGACCTCCATATTTTTGTTACAATTTCATACATAAATAATGACAAGATATTCTTTCGTAGCCTTTTTTAGTGTCTATACGAAGCTAATGTTTCTAACATAAGCACTGATCGTTTGAAGTACATACTCGTATATCATAGTTATATTGGTCAGCATTTAGCGAGATTTAAACACGGGTCTCACCGATCGTGAGGTTATACCTTCTACCGCTAGACCACGGCCGTACAAATAAATATACATAAATTTAATTGTTGGCGTCCACTGGACTCGAATCATATATTATAGTTACACTTACCTGTATTTATTATGATTCATTCTACCTTAGTTCCATCTCGTCAAGCGAAAGACGTGGTAATACGGTGAAAGACTATAATGGATGTACAAGATTTTTCGTTTCGATTCTATTTGGCGTGCCCCAAGTGGACACTAGGCTTTATAGGACTACGAGAAAAACTTAGGAAAGAAAATCACTCTCATCGCTCAAACTTTTATTCATAGTCCCTGAAGCCTACTCATGGTAGACAGTTGACCTATTTAAATAAAACCTATATAAAAATATATTCAATATGAGAACAGTCGTGGCCGGGTGGTTATAGACGTGGATAGACTTGCAAGCATCTCACAAGCACTATAAACATAAATGAATTAAGAACCGCCGTGCTGTAGCAGTTGAAGGCACCACGTTCAAGAGCCTCGCGTACAACTATCGCGAAAATTCTGGTGGGTACCATGCAACTTTGTTATTGGGGTAGTACCACTTTTTTATCGACTTATCTCTAGTGTAGTAATTGTTTGTAGTTAATTGTATTTTTAATTCAAGTAATTAATTGTAGTAGTAATTGTTTTCCCTCATAGATCGCATACTAGTTTAATATCAGACGAAGTGGTAGGCAGACTGATGATGTTATTAGTCCAGTCTACCGTCCTGGGGTAGTACCACCACTTTCGAATGTAACACCCGTGAAGTGACTTTGTCGCGTTTCGGGAATAGTTTGAAAGTAGCCAGGTATAACGAGAGGAGTGTGCACTGTCAATCTAGATGGTACATGCTCGTCTCCTCAAGCCGGCATAGTGGAGGCGACTCCTGTCCGCACAGGTTTCTCTGTAGTAGCAGTTGTCTCCATTCATGGACTGCACTCTAGCTTTACATCAGGCGGAGTGTTGTCACATGCCGAGCTCCAAAAAAAAAAAGGGTGGTTACCTTCCTTGCTACTATAAAAAAATATTGACATTTTTTTAAATCCAAAATTACCTACATTTTATAATCAATTCTTTGTTGGTTTACTTGTTAGAAAGACAAGTGTGAACTTAGTACGAACATAAAAACTAGGTTGATAGCAGGATGAGGTTTAATATAAAAATAGCAAAGTAAGCGTAATTCAAAATGATAATTGTCGGGGTAAGCAACGACTAAAGTATCCGCTCAGCCGGTCGGGTCTAGGTCACGGTCCGCGATCGATGTAGCACCCCCCGCTTTACTTTTTCCACCCCAAAAACTCCTATTGGCACCCTCTCACGTCCCGACTTAAAACTTGCATTCACTTAATCCTGGTTTAAGAAACTGGCGTGTGTTGAGTGATTAGTTTAGTTTGAATTATTTATTTCGTTATAAAAGCTTTGTTCTGTGGTAAATCATGATGGATGAGATAGAAGCGAAAGAGGGATGCGACGATTGTGAAAGTAGTGATTGGGGATGTGAATATATTGCTAAATATTATTAAAAATAATGATCTTTATTTTCTCCACTCGCTAATAGTCTTTAAAATAATATAAAATTGCTGAGAGTGCCCCACACCTTCCTAGGACGCTGCCTTCTGACATTGTCATCCGCTTTCGCACAATTATTTTTTTTAGTCATAATAAAGTATAATATTCGTAGTAATTGTGGATGTATCTCAAATTCAGTTATTTCACATTGTTACGGAAATTATTTCATAAAAGTATTGTTGGTTTCACAACATTGAAACTCAGAATTCGCTATTCGTGAACAAAGGATTGTTTCGTTTTCATATACAAAACAAATATTTATGCGAAATTATTTTAAATAGTAATGCAATGAACAGAAATTACGCAGAAGATAACCTGAACTATTTTAAACATACATTTAAATACGATTTTCGAAGCCTTTTATAAGAATTCTTAATTTAGCCTTCCTGCGAGATACTTACAAAAATCCTCAGTTCCTTATGAAGCTCACAAAATACGTAGGATATTAAATTTTCGTGTTTGAAACACAAAATTGTGTTTTCTCGAATGAGGAATATGATGTACATTTTGTAATTTCCCTGCAATTTTACGGTACGGATAACACAAAAGGAATTTTTAATTGAATCTCATAATACATAATAAAAGTTATTTTCAATTATTTCATACAAGCAAAACATATTTAATTATATTTTTAAAGTCCTCCTGAATATGCATGACATAAATGTACGAAAATGAAATATGGCGGCAGATTGTGGAAATAAGCCATTCATTAAAGATACCACGAAGTTACATTAACAAAAACAATTTTATGCTTCTACATAATTAAATATCATGTTACTGCACAGAATATATATTATTTGAATATTTTGGGTGCCCATATGTTTTTTAAAATTGTTAAAATTATTCTCATCTAATATTATTATATTTAATATAGATATGTATAAATAATACAATTTTTATAATAGATGTACGATTGTTTTATTAGAATAATTTAACCTAAATACGGCTTACTTAATATAATCTATTATTCGAATTCCCGTAAACCCAATGTTTACAAAAGGCCGCGTGTATTACATGACCTTGAACAAAAGTGTGCTACCATTAGGCGCGTGGCCTCTTATATTTCAACGTCGGGTCATGGTCACGCAGCGCGAGCAACCTCTGCTCACGACGACGGTTGCTGCGAGAATGGCCTTCTAACGCGAGCTGTAGGTGAGAGGGGAGGCTACGAGAGGATGATGTTTATCCACCTACCCTCCACGACCCGTCGTGCCAGCTGAGCAGCGGCACGCTATATTTAGGTTGGGCTGTAAATATTCACTCGATGTACAACCCCCTTTACCCTCTTCCTACTCTGAGGACGTAATTCCTCGCTGTATAAAAGTCGCTATTCGCTTCAAAGTTGAAAGTTCACCGCGACCCGGGCATACAACTTCGCATTGTTCCACGGCCGTTTTCTTTATTTAAATTCGATTCCGACTCCATTGTAGTCCTTTCAGGATATGGGAGCAAATTTATATTTTTTTTACGTGAAATTGTTTTATTAATACGTGAGTTTTCCTGGTTTACTTTATTAAGTTGTGTTCTTATTTATTAAAAGAAAATAAAACGACTTTTTCATAAATGAGACAAAAAACAATTGAATTTATTATTAATTTTAAATATGACCTTGACGTTTCTTTTTCTTTTTTCAATGTGTTGGCGACTTCATCGTTGACAAACTTTTTGATATAAATGGTAAATATTATGTTCCAACATACCCCCGGGCGTTGGAAGCTTGCTTCCAACCAATATATCTTTTCTACAGGAACTAATTTTATGCAACTTGTTCCATGTTTTATACATATTGACAATGTAGATATAATAATTCATTTATTCTCTGGATCCGAATAAATGTTCGTGACATGGAGATTTCAACACTTGGTTCAAAAATTACAATCGATAAGTCGCTAAATTGAGAGGGTAATTTATAATATCCCAAGTTTTCATTGACATCTGATCTCATCATAGGAGTTTTGTATCACACAACTAGTCAGTACGCTGTAACGTCTCTTATAAGCTAAATAACAATTATCCAATACTCTGTAGAAATAATCTGTATATTCATATATTACAATTTCATCACATAAATTCTACAACACTTTCCAGAATTGATAAAAGATGAAAGTAAAAGAAGGATAATAAAAACGTACCATATTTTGCCAACGAATTGCTTCTGCGTTTAAAATTAATTAATTAGGTACCGTAAAAATTATATTAAAATGTAGAGCTGCATAAAATATTTATTTTCCAGCTCTAGCCATGAAACGGCACTCAGACAAATAACAATTATTTGTTAAATTACCAAACAAGTAAGTGACAATTACCAAATTTTAGGATTTAGGAATAGTACTACATACAAAATAAACCATAACAATAACTTGACTTTACACGAAGACCATCAATGGGCCGATAGTTGTAGTTCATACACTATAAAAATTGCAAAGCAAGATTCAATTTCGTACATTCAAAAATTAACTCGATATGTGGACTGTATATGTAATAAAATAATATTGATCATACGAAATACTAAAATTGTGACAATGACCCCAATGAATCCTAAATCAATTGTCAACGTCTAAGAAAATAATAAAATAAAATAATATTTTTTAGAAGTCAAGAAGTTCGTAATTCTTCTTGATTCAAATAACTAATACGTATTATTTTTTACGTACTTTAATAAGTTTAAAAACATAAATGATAAATCGCAATAATCGCGAAAGGGTTGAAAACCGATGAAATTTAAACGAATATTTCGTCTCTGAAATACTTTTTAAGAAATTACAATTTATAATTTGAGACGAATGTAACTCATTATTATTATTAAAAGAACCTGAAATTAACCATCCTAGTTTTGATTCACAAAATGTCGGACCTCTATTTTCCAATTTAAACTTTCTACATGTTATGATATCCCAAAATACATTAGCGCCTAATATTACGTCTATTTTATTCGATTTAAAGAAATTAGGATCTGCTAACTGTATGTCATTAGGAATTTTTATATTTGAAATATTCATATTATAAGTTGGAATATCTGTTATCGAAGGCAATATTAAACAATTTAACTTTATATTAAAAGACTCGTCATAAAGAGATCGAGCTTCTATATTACAACTTTTCGTTACTTGAGACGACAAATTATTAATACCAACAATACGAGTAGAGTGATTTATATTATTAGTTGGCAATTTTAACAAACTACAAAATTCTTCCGTAATAAAACTCCCCGTACTACCGCTGTCCAATAAAGCACGCGCAACATGCTCGTGATTATTTACATCATACAATTTTATTAAAGCAGTAGATAGTAACACATCATAATTAGTCGGAATCGCAATCGAAGCGACGCACGAAGTTATGGGTGGTGTGCTGGAAGATGACGGGTTCACGACATCACCGGTATCGTCAACAACACAAGCGCTAGGCTTGTCAGTATTGTCTGACTCAAATTTCATCCTAAATCGATGAATTAACTTATTATGCTTTCGTTTACATATTTTACAACCATATTTATAACATTTGTTTGCGTAATGACCGGAACTAAAACAATTATAACACACTTTAAATTGAGCTAAATCACTCAATCTCTGTTCAACACTAAGCTCAAGGAACTGGGGACAATTGTAAAGTTTATGATTACCCTTGCACTTAGGACAATTACTTTCATAATGTAATGAATGTTGAACATTGACATTGCGCTGGTCTCTATGCGTAGATGCATCTTCGATTGACATCATGCAACGAAGCTTATTATTATTAATATTAGTATTTTTACCAGACGCAATGGGATGATTAAAGCGCGATAATTCTAAAGTCTCGAGTAAATCAGCGCGAGTACGCAGAAAACTAATCAACATGTTCAATGTTAGAGGTTTATCTTTATCAAACCTACTTTTTTCCTCCTCCCATTCACGGTGGGTTTTGGAATCTAACTTTTGAGAAATAATATAAATAATCAAGGTATCCCATCTATCAGTGGGCTCGCCTAGAATTTCTAGAGCTCTCATATTCTTATTTAACTGATCAATCATACGCTTTATGCAGCTCGACGACTCCTTACTAAGGGAATCAATATTAAACAAAGATGTAACGTGATTTTGTACTAGTAGGCGTTTATTGTCGAATCGGTCACACAATAACTTCCATGCTATGGAATAATTACATGCTGAAAACTCAATCGACTGTATGACCAAGGCCGAAGTTCCTACTAGTGACGACCGTAAGTAGTGAAATTTATTAATGTCGTCGATATCATCATTACAATGAATTAAGCTACAAAATGTGTCACGAAACTCGAGCCAAGTATCGTAAGAACCACTAAATTTAGGCAATTGAATTGTTGGTAACTTAACGATATTATGTTGATTTGAACGAGCGCTGTTACCTGAATCTGGTAATCGGGAAACCATGTCCCGGGCAGTAGAGACTAGCTTATAATACACGTCTTCGAAACTCGACCTCTGAAGCATTTCAGAGTCCAAATCCTCTTCAATGCATTCTAATTGAGTTTGTATATCATCAAATTTTTCATATAATGCCTCTATCCTACCCAGCCGCATTTGCAATTCGTTAGCATCAGACGATGACAATGGTAGCTTTAACTCCCGCAGATAATTTGAAAAGATGGTCAGCATGCCCTTATAGGCAGCTCGTTTTTTAATAAGGGTTCTTGTCTCGGACATTCTGGAATGCGTTTACAATGAGTGAATTGTTTTCAGAAATGTGTCTATTTACAAAATTAATAATATCCCATAACAACTTTTACACACATAACTGACAATATATTTTGTCAAAAGTACTACAGCAACGAAATAACCAGTACACCATAGACTTAAATAATAATAATAATAAGTTGTTAAAATATCACAAAATATAACTAAATTCACACAATAATAATGTTATATTTGTGACTAATAGGATATGGGTTATTAAGTATTAATTTAACAATAACACAAATAATATAATACAAAATATCAAGATAGACACTAACCTCATTCATGAACTACACTAAAATACCTGAATAAGAAAGAGTATTGGCTCTAAAACACCAAATGTACAGCGTACCGACCGAACGAGGATGCCGATTTTTCGTGTCGAATTTCTCCCGATCAGTAACACCCAAAACTCAATTCTTCGTATAACGGTAATTAGTAATTCGTCTTATAATCACTGGAAGATACTTAATTAATATCCAGCTCGACTTGGACCATGTTCTTATTTATTAAAAGAAAATAAAACGACTTTTTCATAAATGAGACAAAAAACAATTGAATTTATTATTAATTTTAAATATGACCTTGACGTTTCTTTTTCTTTTTTCAATGTGTTGGCGACTTCATCGTTGACAAACTTTTTGATATAAATGGTAAATATTATGTTCCAACAAGTTGTTTTAAAAGTCCTAAGGGGTTATAGCGAGCCCAGACGACATACGAGTGTAAATTGGGAGTTAAAACAAACTACTAATAGCAATTATGTTAATAAAATCCATGAAACGCGACGCCTTAGTTAATGCCTTTGAAAGCAATTTCTTTAGACAACGACACAATTATGAAATGAACATTAAATTGTGTTTAAATTGAAATGGATTACTACAAAGTGTGATAGCCAATTTGCGTGCAAAAGTAGTACCGTGTGTGAATTTCATACAATTAAAAAATTATGATTAATTTAATTAAGAATGATATAATCAAAATTAAAAAATGGAAATAATTTCTAAACTTTAATTAAAATACATATTTAAATAGTTAAAAAATGTGGCAAAAACATATCACTACTATGAGAATATCTTTCAAAATCGTAAACATTTGTTTCAATATCATTTTTCTTTTCATATTTTTCATGACTCGGATCATGAAATTTCACAATATTGAAGACAGCTGCTGATCCACCGAATGCAATACGGTCTTGAAAGCTGGTTATGGCATTTATAGTGCCTTCTACAGGGTAAGAACATGCTATGTAACGGTTATGAAGATTTATCATTTCAAGACATTTTGTGCCGCTGCCTCCAATAATTACATATTTTCCTTTACGGTTGTACTGGAAAAGAGGGAGAAAGAAATAATGTTCAATTTACTTTTATAATTTATTATTCTTTATTTGTATTATATATACTTATTTTTATTTGTAAATGTAACAAGTAAACTTTGCGGAACACACATGATTGTCGTAGGTAGTTTTGACATTCTTAGTTCGATTTACCATCGAATTTCAAATGTAACACCCATGAAGTAACCTTGTCGCATTTCGAGTTCAGTTTGGAAGTAGCCAGGTATAACGAGAGGAGTGTGCACCGTCAATCAGGATGGTGTACAATGTACATTCCTGTAGAAATTTCTCTGTAGTAGCAGATGTTTTTGTTCATGGACCGCACTCTAGCTTTACATCAAGCGGAGTGTTGTCATATGCCAAGCTACATTACATATATGATATTATATAAAAAACTATTTCGGGTCTGAATGTCATATTATATTGTGTAGTTCTTGACTTGTGTTGAAGTCCTGGTACTCAAGCCGCAGGGTGTTCTACTTTAGGATCAGGGTTTTGTATGTATTGTATAATATGTATTTATTTATTATTATAATAACCTTGTCGACGTAGTTTTGTATAAATTAAATTAAATTTTGTGGACATTTAACTTGGGGATACTCAAATAACTTAGAAACAACTTAAACAGATCCTCAAAATGTAAAATACATTCTGAAACCTGCCTTGAGGTAAAAGTTTTCTTTTGACAGTTTGTGCTTGACAAACTAATCCAATTTAAAATAACAAAACATTTGTTTTAATGTATTTTTTATGATTTTTTCCGAATCCCTGACAAACTTACTTCCATTACGCCACTTTTTTTATTGTAGCTCAGCATACGATAACACTCAGCCTGAGGTAAAGCTAGAGTGCGGTCCATGAAGGGAAACAACTGCTCCTACAGATAAATTTCTACAGGCAATAGTCACCTTCGCTATCCCGGTGTATTATCCTAATTGACAGTGTACACTCTTCTCGTTATGCCTGGCTAATTATAAACAGTTCCCGAAACGCGACAAGGTCACTTCACGTGTGTTACATTCGAAAGTGGTGGTCCTACCCCAGGACGACAGACTGAGCTGATAACCATCTGCCTACCACTTTTCAATAGTACCACTAGACCACGGCTGCTCTCACTACGCTTCAAAGTGTATAATGTAAAATAGAAATACTGACACTAGTGGATCTCCAATAACGACAGGCATAAACGTATTCCCCGTCGACATCAGGTCTTCGATTCTGTACTCGAATTATATTCAAGCGCTTCTTAGCGACTAAATCCCAATGAGAAATAGCTTCGGTTGGTGACCATGCACCTGTTACGCAGTGATCGCGCTGTAAAAATACACATATATTATTCACTGCCTCAAGCCAATAGTCATTTATGCTAGAGATACATTTTTTATCAACATATCACGCTTTGCCTAATCTTAAGCTAAAGTGCAGACCATGAACGGAAACAACTTCTACCACAGAGAAATATCTTCAAATAACAATCCCTTTTGCTATGCCGGCTAGAGAAGACGTATGTAAATTATTGTATATACATATACATATGTGTTACACTTGAAAGTGGTACTACCCCATGACGGAAGAACCACCATCAATTCTACCGCGTTTTGGACATCCTGTGGTTGTAAAGATTCTGTCGAAATCGCCTGCATATTTATGTAATTGCCATTTTTAAAATTATCAATTTTTAATACTGCTAATTTATTGGTCGAGCAAAACTTTTACATTTTCAATGATTTTGATCTGGGCTTTCATTAGAAATGTATAGGAAAATGTTTAAATTTGTTTGAGGGCAGTTAAATTAGTTGTTTAAATAATTCATTGAGTACGGGCGGATAAGGGTACAGGACTTGCGCTCTGCGTCACAGATTTCTGTTTGTTTGACAGAGAGGAAATTTGTTTCTCCGATGTAGAACATAATACTCTACTTGGAACTCGCTACGCTTGGAACTTGATTGTTATTTAACCAACTGTTATAGCTTTTTTATTACATAATAAATATAGTAAAAATTTTTAAACACTCTCTTATCTAAAGTTGTTGAAATGAAATTCTTAACGAGTAGTCAGACTGATGATGGTTATTAGCCCATGTTTGTTAGCTGCCGTAATACCACTGTCAAGTGTATGACCCGTAAAAGTGACTTATGAGCAGTAAGATCAGTGTGTCTAGTTTCAGGAGGAGTTTGGAATAAGCCAGGTATTACGAGATTATTCAATATTCATCATATTTTAATCAACAAACAAATCCATCAATTTTTCTTTAATTTTTATTAAGAAATTGTTAAGGTTACAAATATTTTTAAAAATATTATCTATATTATAAGTGAAAACTTTTCCTTCTTGTTTATTTTATTATTAATTTCGACTTATCCATTTGAAGTTACTTTTAAAAGTTTTTATTACTGCATTAGTCTAGCAATTTCTAGAGAAAATTTCATCACGACGTGTGTCGACTGTGCAAAACTTCCAAATTAATACCTACTGTAGATGCTGTATTCTAAATAAAAACCTCTTTTTTTTTCTACAAAAAGAAAATCTCGCTCATTTTTTAATGGTGCATCACTTATTTTTTTAATTTTCATTTTCAGTTTTGATTTACTTAACGGTAACATGAAGAGTAACGTTATTTTCATGTATCGATACCGAAATGAACAAAAAACACCAATAGACAATGTTACCTCGACATCGAGATGAAAAACAATATTCATAATTGACAAATATAATTACCGGTTTTAACGATATGTTTTAGGAAAGTTACTTTTGACTATATTTTTTAATGTCGATACCAAACTATCGATACCGGTATTTCAGTCCTGGCATTGAAGCGCCACGTATATTATGCTACGCAAGTATATTACGAAAAATAATAGAAATTACCTACCGCAAATTTTGCCTTGACAGAGTTTTGGCATCTACGAAGTGTTGCCTCGTTGGATAGATGCGCTTGAGTTATTAAAAAGATAATATAAAACTCACATTGATATCAATACTGTCTCCACGAATAGGTCCAGCTTCAAACGTTGCAACACAACCAGCTTTACAACGCGTATCCCAAATCTGTAAAAGTATAATAATCTGTAATAGCGTCATAGTGTAAGTTTTAAGCGCAGTGTGAAGAGGCATCTCACAAAGCCGGCATAGCGGACGCGGCTACCTGTGGATCTCCTTTTCTGATAGCAGTAGCCTCCGTATAGATCGTACTATAACTTAACATCAGGTGGAGTACGGTCATATGGTGAACTGAAAATAATTTTAAAAAATTGTAGCTCAGTATATGACAACACTCCGTCAGATGTTAAGCTAGTGGTTCATGGATGAAAATAACTGCTATCACAGATAAATATTTGCAGGTAGCAGTTGTATCCCCTATGCCGGTTTATGGAGACGGATCTTCGCCTTACAGATTGATAGTACAGTGTGTTCCTGTTATATCAGGCTACTTTCAAACTGATCTCAAAATGCGATTAGGTCTACTGTCCCAGGACAGCAAGCTGAGCTATTAACCATCATCGGTCTATCTACCACTCTTTAAATTACATTATTTACTCCAAATAGTTTAAATAAACAAGGGAAGGAAAATTATTTACAAGTATTTACAAGTATTTTGGAAATAATCAAAATTTTGTGAATATTCGTCAAATATTTAAAATTTGAACTGCATGAAATATTTCTTTGTAACGTATCCCAGACGAAACCGCTCAAAGGAGCATTTTAATAAATAATTTCAGTTGTTAGAACCGCTCTGTAAAATATTTTAATCTCAGCTTTGAGGTAAAGTTCATTGCACTTTGCTTTGCTGTTCTTGCTTTGTCTCATAATGGACAAGTCGACCGCAAAACTATTTACTACATGTTTTAATATAATACTATTTTTTACCTCCTGTTTTTGTCTTTATTCAAGAACATTTAATTAAATCTGAAATAACCTTTATGTCCTGAAAAGTCCTCTACTAACTACTTTGAAAAGCGAGTAGAGCAGACCGATGATGGTTATCACCCCAGTCTGCCGTCCTAGGGTAGTCCCACCATGTGCGCATACAACATCATCTCGTATGCGCGCTGTTTATAAGGGAGCCCGACATAACCCTGGCACCTTCCTCGAGGTGCTAGGGTATCCGTAATGGATTTCCCCACGTTAAAAAAAAGGGTAGTCCCACCACTTTCCACGTTTAGGGATCGGTTTGGAAGTAGCCAGGTATACCGAGAGGAGTTTTGCACATGATGAACATTTATCTCATCAGGCCGGCATAGCGGAAGCGAGTTAGTAGCAGTTGTTTTCCGTTCATTGTAACTGTGCACAATAAAAAATAAAACTGTGGCTTTGAAAATTTTTGAAGAATACTTAGAAGAACGAATCGACGAATTATATTACATACCCGAAGTGTGTTATCCCAGGCTCCACTTGCAAACATGTAGGGCCTGTCTGGATGGCATTTTAAAGAACAAACGCTTCCTGTATGATTACGTTGTAATTTCGAAGGAATATATTGTAATCTAAGTTTATGCACTTTATTTGTTGTTATAGTCTGAAATACCATTTTTATTATATTATAGATAAATCACTTGCCTACATTGCCACTGCCACTTTCGAATGTAACACCCGTGAAGCTAAAAAATTCGTAGAAAAGTGATAGAAATGAATCTATACGGTCCAGAATTCAAGTATAGCTAGTATAGCATAGTAAAAGATGTCACAGAACTAATTACATCTTGTGGCTCGCGGTCCTTTGACCATGAAGGCCAGTGTCATAATATGGGGGCACTGTTAGAGTTGCTAGTCTCCCATCGGGCCCGTCCTCAGGCGGTGTGAAACAAAACCAGTAAGGTGGGATCTCATGGGCAGAAGGGTAGTGGAGAGTTCCGTTAACTCCTACGCCTCGAGCCAAGAGCGGTAGTCTCGGGGTTGGACTGCCGCTCATTTACTTGGCTGGAATGGTGTTTATTGCCGATGAGGTGGGGCCTAACAGCCAAGCGTCGGTGGAGTCGTGCATGAATGAGAAAGCGTGCCTGTAACCTCACCATATAACAGAGAGAGGGACACCGTGGGAGTTTCAAGCATTTATACCCGGTATTGGGGAGTACCGAGGAGTCCAACATCACCTCGTTACTAATTACACGCACACGAACTGGGGCTACCTAACAGCTAGTGCGGAGTTTTTGAGTTAAGTCTTTATTTATGTAGCCAAATATTATTCGCAGCAATAAGAAATCCTTGAAGTAAAAGTCGTAAGAGGCTGAGTAACCTTAAGTCACTTTATCCAAAGATTACTTTACTGTTTGCTTATTGTACCCTACTTACATAAAAAGAGAGTAATGTTTATATTTATGTAATAAAACCGAGATTGGACGATAACTTTTTATAGTCCCCTGCTGTTACGCACAATTGTAATTCGTAGAATGATTAAACGGTTACCTTTTTTAACCTTTACTGTTGATTTTAAATCAGACGCATTAGAATCCCAATCACCAATCCATAATTTATATTTACAAAGAAAATAAATAATTATAACAAAAAAGTCAAGATAAAGTTTCAGAATAATAGAAATTATTATTATTCAACCCATTTTTCGAATACTGAGATAAGCACGTAACTTTAGCTAATAATAATTAAACTTACAAATCGCCTTTTCAAAACAATATCTATAAATAAATAGGTAAATACTTAATATTATAATATTATATTGGATACAGCAATATACCTATTTCTAGATATTACATAATATTGTTTGAAAAAGCGATGTTTAATTTAATTATTAGTTTATTAGTTATGAATCCTTTTTAAAAGAAAATTTATTAGATTTTTTTTTCTTTAAAAGAAAGACTATTTATTATATCTACCTACATTTTTATGGGATCTGTTATCTTTCTGTATGTAGCTCAGTTGGTCTGTAAGGTTGCTAATCGTACTTTAATACTATAATACATAGTATTCTATTATATTTTGAGCTTACGTTCTATACGGGGTGAGTTTTTTAAGTGGGCTTTCATGGCCAAATCATAAGCTATAAGAGATAGCGAAAAAAAATTCAAAAATTCATTTTTCCAGCCAGGAATCGAAAATCTAATAATGCAGTTTTAGTTTTCATCAAAAATCGTCATCGAGACTCCTTTCAGCATTTCTCGCTATCTCTTATAGTTTAGGATTTGTAAACAGTTGAAGAAATACGTATATAGTATGTAAAAATACTATTTCAGCTTATCACTAATAGATAGATAGATATTATGTAGTCGTAGAATCAATTCAAGAGCCCAAGTAAGCGTATTTGTAATAAATAATTAGAATATAACTTTGTTTTACTCTCTTCGTGAAATACTCTATGTTTGAAGAGTAACATCCATTTTTATAAATAGAAAGATGAAAGCATTGTGTTTGTTAAAACAACAATCGATGTGATTCTCATTATAGCTGAATACAATCCAATAAACACGTACCTCTTGTGTTTGCATGTCGTAAATTTTGATTGAAGAGTCAGTAAACCCAGCAATTAATTTACTTTGATCTGCTGAAATACTAAACGAAAATACCGATAACCTCTCTGAAAGTTATTTCAACAATAAAATCATCAATTTTTATTGATGATGGTTATTAGCTCAGTCTGCCGTCCTGGGGTAGTACCACCATTTTCTAATGTAACCTGACCTTGTCCGTTTCGGAAACAGTTTGGAAGTAGCCGGGTATAACACCGTCTATCTTGCACTGTCTATCTTGATGGTGCACATTTGTCTCCATAAGCAAGCATAGCGGAGGCGACTGCTGCCTGTGAAAATTTATATGTTTCCGCGCTGCTCTCTTTACTCTCACGAAACTAGAGCTTTACATCAGGCTAAGTGTTGTCACATGCCAAGCTACAATAAAGAAAAGTGAAGTATGAGCTAAGTTAAGATGTACTTAGATACTTCTAAGATTCTTCAAAATTCAAGATTTATCAAAATAAAATATTTAATGCGGATTAGCGTAAAATAAGATAATCGTAACAGTAAAATCTTATAATTTAGTAAGTAGGTAATTTAGTTAAGTATTAAGTGTTTTTTTGTCTAATTTTACGATTTAAGTTGTCTCCATTGATAGGAACAATATTTATACGAATATTACAATTTCATTACCAGTTATAAACGGAGTAGAATAACAAGAATCTCCGGGAGCTTTAAAGAAATCAACGTTTAAACAATCCAGAGCAGGGTCAACTCTTATTCCCACTTTTTCTGGTATATTTACATTTTCTTGTGGATAAAGAGCTTCCTATGAATAAAAAAACATAATAGATAAATCTGATTGGTGTGATACGACGTTGGAACCAATATTATATTCTTACTACTTAAAGAAATAATTTAATTTAAACCGTGGTCTAGCTGTAAATTTACATTATATGGGACCCGTGTTCGAACCTCGTTAAATTCTGACTGGGACCAATTTAACTATGTTATATCTTTAGAGCGGCAGTGGTCTAGCGGTAAGACACATGAATTCACGATCGATGAGTCCCGTGTTCGAACCTCGCTAAATTCTGACCGGTACCAATGTAACTTTGTTATATGTACTTTAGTGCCTATAGGCACTTTTAAAGAGTGGTAGGCAGACTGATGACGTTTATTAGCCCAGTCTGCCGTCCTGGGGTAGTACCACCACTTTCGAATGTAATGCCCGTGAAGTAACCTTGTTGCGTTTCGGGTAAAGTTTGCAAGTTGCCAGGTATAGCGAGAGGAGCGTTTCAGCATTGTCAATCTAGATGGTGCTGCTGCCTGTAGATATCTCTCTGTAGTAGCAGTTGTTTCTGTTCATGGACCGTACTCTAGCTTATAAATAAATACTAACATTAGGTATTTTAATTCTGTAGATAGCACCATCCATGCAGGCGGCATAACAAACATTCTCCTCGGTTTTGCTGAACTTTATTGCATATACGGGTTTCGGAGGGAATTGTATACGCCGTAGAGTACAAATAACTGTCCCAGTCAGTCCATTGCGCATCTAATATATACAATATATTTATTTTAATGCTTATTTATATAAAGCTAGTCTGTAATGAGCACCAAGAAAGAAAAAGATCCACACACGGACTAAAAAATTCGGGCAGCTCTTTTTTGTCGTTCTATTTAATTGTGGAATGACCTTCCCAGCCACGTATTTCCTTCTTTCTACAACCTGGGATCCTTCAAGCGCAGTGAGGCATCTCACAAATCCGGCATAGCGGGGGCGACTGCTGTCTGCGAATCCCCTTCTCTGATAGCAGTCGTCTCCGTTCATGGATCGCACTCTAGCTTAACATCAGGCTGAGTACCGCACTCAGCATATGACGAAATAAAAGATATTAAAAGTTTTTTTTTTCCTAAAAAAATCCTACTGTACCCACTTGAATTAAACCTGTAGAATGACCCGCAATAACAAGCCTTCCGTCGACATTATATTGCAAAGCAGTAATAAATCCACAACCAGAGAAAAATATTTTTTTACAAACAATTTCATTAGCTGTATCTTTTAAAAAGGTTTCGTAATTTTTGTCTACCCATCTTGTATTCTGTTTTTTAAAAGGCTTATAAAATTTGATATACCAAGATGGGTTTGTCATCACACACAAACAACTGAATCATGGCCAATTAGATTACAAAGAGTATTAAGTATGTACCGTAATTGTTTTTTTTTTTTATTTACTGGGAAGTTAATTGAATATAAATGAATATTTTATGGCCGGTGAATGTAAATAGGAACCTCTTACCTCCATATATCCTGTAGAATAACCAACGCATATCATTTCCCCGTTCGGCGAATAATCCATACAAAAAATGAAACCTAATTGCGGCATATAATAATTTTTTTTAAGGAGTTTGTTTGGCGTATTTTTAAGAAATCTACTTTCATTCTCTTGTAACCATTTAACATCATCGATGGTTAACTTTTTCTCAGCAAAAGACAGGAATTCAAAAGGTACTTTATGTATCAATTGCTTTTCTATACGTTGTTTGTGTTCTGTTATTAAATCCTGTGTTGTTGATGTTCTACGACCTAAATCATATCCTGGAATAATAAACATTGCTTATTATAAAATTAATTATTCGTAAAATGCAAATAAAATGCCAGAATACGTAGACAGCAGACAGGAAGTATGACAGGAAGTATCACAGAAAAGCACGAGATTTGTATTGTCAGAAATTCGTTTCTACAAATCATGTATTAAGGTTCTAATACCTATATGAGTGGCGAAATTTGTATTAATTTAAATAAGGGGAAACTAAATGAAGAGATAATTTAAAAATGATTGGTGGGTATTAAATATTTTAAAATTTATTAAAAAATTTAAAAATAGAAGTAGGCAACATAATGTATTATTAGGTCAAGCAACACTAAAACTGTAAGACAGAAATAGAAATTAAGGAATCGCGTGTGAGGAAATGAGACAACAGTACAGCTGTAGCGACGACCGAACGAATATTGCCGATTAGACGCCATATTGTCAGAAATACTGACGACTGCTGTTCGTGTTAAATAAAGTTTTTATTTATAATTACACCAAAATATTGTGTTTTCATTGTTAATAGGATAAGAAAAGTCGAATAAAGTGAGTATTGTAACATTTAAAAGTGATAGTTTAATATTTTTGTGTGAAGATGTGACAAAATAATTTAGAAATTATATCCGAAGTACGTCGGGTGTGGTGGTACTTATAGCATAGGAAGTTTGATTTTGTTTGTTTTGCTTTGAAGTGTCCATT
Source organism: Tinea pellionella (assembly GCA_948150575.1). NCBI lineage: Eukaryota > Metazoa > Arthropoda > Insecta > Lepidoptera > Tineidae > Tinea > Tinea pellionella. The sequence goes on from OX411248.1 coordinate 7,280,115, forward strand.
ATTATACTAATCTCGATTGTGTAAAACATGTTACATATGTAATTGTTTATGTGAGTGAGATCCGGCCCACGCTTAGGGTTGTGAGCGTTCTCAAGGAATCGATATATTTACGCATGTTTCTTCTTTGATGCTACTTTGTCTTGTGCCCATTTGCAGGAGCGGGGTGCAGTGGCGCATCCTCAAGCCATGAGTTATCAAATACCGCCAGCGCAGAATAGAAATAGTAAGTACTTCTCAAATTAATAATATTTCTAGTTCTAAGAAATACACAACATAATAAGGTTGAGTCATAGATAGGTATACTACATTCCTCCAGTTAAGTTTTTTTTTTCATTGCACAGCTTCTCTTGTCTTTTTGAATGTTTTGTACTAACTTTGTAAGAAATATATCTAATTGTATGATTATTTATTGAATTATACAGTATTAGAAATGTAATGTTTAGCTTTCACTTCATGATTATTCATTTAATTATCAGTTTGAAATTAATTTATTATTTCAATTATCTACTTATACAAATGAAAAATAAAATAAAACTATCATGAACTACCTAATTAACCCGAGCAATAATTTTCATTTCAGTGTCTCACAGTAATTACGCTGGATCCGATGTGCCCATGGCCCAGAGCAAGGAGCAGCAGACTTTGCTTTGGCAGCAGAGCTCTTACTTGGTGGACTCTGGTATCAATTCCGGAGCAGCTACTCAGGTAAAGAGGTTTATAAAATGCTAATTTTATTCATTTCAAAGCACAGCTTTTAATAAATATATTTGCTGTTTTAGGTACCATCTCTGACAGGAAAGGAAGATGACGAGATGGAAGGAGACCAACTTATGTTTGATCTTGACCAAGGATTTACTCAGGGGTTCACCCAGGAACAAGTTGATGGTTAGTTTATTTTATCCCAAATAATAATTTAATAAAATCAAAAATATACTAAAGATTTTTGATAAATTTCAGATATGAACCAGCAACTGTCACAGACTCGTTCTCAACGTGTTCGCGCTGCCATGTTCCCTGAAACCTTGGAGGAAGGAATTGAAATCCCATCCACTCAATTGGACCCGGCTCAACCGACTGCTGTCCAACGTCTCTCCGAGCCATCTCAAATGTTGAAGCATGCTGTTGTCAACCTGATCAACTATCAAGATGATGCAGACTTGGCGACACGGTGAGAAAAGAAATACTGATTGAAAAAATGTAATTTTATCTATTGTAATCGTTTATATCTGCAGTGCCATTCCTGAGTTGATCAAGCTTCTCAATGATGAAGATCAAGTGATTGTATCCCAAGCAGCAATGATGGTTCACCAGCTCTCCAAGAAGGAAGCTTCTCGTCATGCCATCATGAATTCCCCTCAGATGGTTGCTGCTTTGGTCCGTGCTATATCAAACAGCAATGACTTGGAGACCACCAAGGGAGCTGTGGGAACTTTGCACAATTTGTCTCACCATCGTCAGGGTTTACTCGCCATTTTCAAGAGTGGTGGCATTCCAGCCTTGGTGAAGCTTTTGAGTTCTCCCATGGAAGCTGTCTTGTTCTATGCAATTACGACACTCCATAACCTTCTTCTGCATCAAGATGGATCTAAAATGGCCGTTCGTCTCGCCGGAGGTCTGCAGAAAATGGTGGCCTTGCTACAACGTAACAATGTCAAATTCCTAGCTATTGTGACGGATTGCCTCCAAATCTTGGCTTATGGCAATCAGGAGTCAAAGTTGATTATTTTGGCTTCACAAGGACCGATCGAACTAGTACGCATCATGCGTTCTTACGATTATGAAAAGCTTTTGTGGACTACTTCACGCGTGTTAAAGGTGATTTCACATTATTTGTCTATTTTACAAACTAGCATTTTATTAACAGAGGCAACTTAGGTTTAATGTTACTCTGCTTTTAGGTTCTCTCGGTTTGTTCAAGCAACAAGCCGGCGATTGTCGAAGCTGGTGGTATGCAAGCTCTGGCCATTCACTTGGGCAATCCAAGTGGACGTCTCGTGCAGAACTGTCTTTGGACTTTGCGGAATCTTTCCGATGCCGCTACCAAGGTATAAATATTAAATTTACATATAATGTCACATGTCAGGATGAAAAGTTTGATTAATAAAATGCCTGTTGGTCCAGGTTGAGGGAATGGACGGCCTATTGTCCAGCTTGGTGCAAGTTTTGGCTTCCACTGATGTCAACATTGTCACCTGCGCTGCTGGAATACTCTCCAATTTGACTTGCAATAATCAGCGTAATAAGGTATGCCAGATTTTATTCTCTTGAGTGTTAGGGAGTGCAGGAGTCTGCCGTCCTGGGGCAGTACCGCCACTTTCTAATGTAACACCTGTGAAGTGACATTGTTGCGTCCCTGGAACAGTTTGGACGTAGCCAGGTATAACGGGAGGTGTGCACTGTCAATCTGGATGGTCTTCTCAAGCCGGTATAGCGGAGGCGACTTTACATCAGGCTGAGTGTTGTCATATTTCAAGCTGCAATAAAAAATAAAAATGTTATTCTCAAATGAGCAGGTGACTGTGTGCCAAGCGGGCGGTGTGGATGCCCTCGTCCGTACAGTCGTGTCTGCGGGTGATCGTGAAGAGATCACAGAGCCCGCTGTGTGTGCGCTCAGACATCTTACATCGCGGCACGTTGAGAGCGAGATGGCGCAGAATGCCGTACGCTTGCACTATGGATTGCCTGTATGTAGATTATTATATTGTCTTCAAAATGTAATGATTCTAAATTATTAGTTTATATTTAAAATTTATGTTTCTCTAGGTAATTGTGAAGCTTCTGCAACCGCCTTCGCGTTGGCCGCTTGTAAAGGCGGTGGTTGGTTTGGTTCGTAACCTGGCCCTGTGCCCGGCCAATCATGCGCCGCTGCGTGAACATGGTGCCGTTCATCATCTTGTGCGCTTACTTATGCGTGCATTTAATGATACTCAGAGGGTGAGTCTTTGTTTTATGAAAACTATCCTCTATGACTGGAAATAACGTCGGCCTCCGTCCGTCGGCCAGTCGCCCTCGCTATGCCTGAGAAGACTAATGTATGTCGTCTGTGTTTATAGTGCACATTCCTTTGTTTTAACTGGGTACCTGTAAACCAACCCATAAACGCTGCGTCAACTAAGGTCGCTTCAAGGGTCTGACACTTGGATGCGGTGGTACGGCTCCAACATGGTGTACTGGGCTAATAACCGTTATCTTTGCCTATAATTTTTTAGTTTATAATTAGCATCATGTTTATGTAATTGTAATAATGAATAATTATTTTAGCAACGTTCATCAGTATCGGGTAGTGGTACTGCCGCGGGTGGGGCCTACGCCGACGGTGTTCGTATGGAGGAAATAGTGGAGGGGGCCGTGGGAGCATTGCATATATTGGCAAGAGAGACACTTAACAGGCAGCTCATTCGGCAACAGAATGTTGTGCCGATCTTTGTACAACTGCTCTTTAATGAGATTGAGAATATACAAGTTAGTATAAGACGCTATCTGCTGATTAAATTATAAAACTTATAAACGGTTGTCTTTAGAGTATTAGTATGAAAAAAAAAATTGTTATAGTTTTATATGGCATTATAATAATTTGCCAGTGTTAAAGTAAATATTTTGCATCAAGTTAATAATATTGTATGTCACCGATCATTCATTCATCACACTAAATAGTCAGGTCGAGTGTCAGTCAAGTCAAAAATAGCTTCAGTAAAGTCTTTACTAAAACTTCCTATGAAATTCAACCAACGTTACCGTTTAGGAAAATAATTCAAGATATAACCCAATGTCTCATGATGGCTAAAACCCTAAAAAAATAATAATTTATTTTTATAACCTGAAGTTTGCAGTATAATCAATTAAAAGTGCCTTCATTCCGTTCTTCGTCCATTCCAGCGTGTGGCAGCGGGGGTTTTGTGTGAGTTGGCAGCAGACAAGGAGGGTGCAGAGATGATAGAGGCGGAGGGTGCTACGGCCCCTCTTACGGAGTTGCTTCATTCGCGCAATGAGGGAGTGGCCACATATGCCGCAGCTGTTCTGTTCCGTATGTCCGAGGATAAACCGCACGATTACAAGAAAAGACTATCCATGGAGCTCACCAATTCGTTGTTCCGAGATGATCATCAGATGTGGCCGAACGACTTGGCTATGCAATCTGATCTACAGGTAGGATACTTTTTGTGTACAGTTTAGATTTATTTTTTCTTTTTGGTTGATTTTTTTTTTTTTTTTGTGTTAATTATTAACAGTGCACTCTAATAAACACTGTAAATTAAAAAGCAATATTTTAATACATATATTCACTGTTTATATTCCATTTTTTTTTAATGTGTAAAGTATTTGAGAATATTTTTCGTGTCACAGAGATTTGGATAGGTATTTTATGTTATGTCCATGAAGTAAAGGACTGACTGTGGATAGCGAAAAACACTTATTTTTGGTGGCATAACTTTTTCGTGTTGTTTTTTATTATTTGATATTTGACAAAGAAAATTGCACATAGGACATGCTTGGTCCAGAACAAGGCTACGAGGGACTGTATGGGACACGATCGTCTTTCCATCAGCAAGGTAAAACCTGGTGCACGTTCTTTGTATGACATTACTAACAATTTTACAGCACCCGGTCGATTATATTATTTATTTTAGTAGATTGTTACTTGAGAAAACTAATAACGACTTAAAATACTAATTTTTTTTGCTTACATTTTTTTATTATTTTAGAAAGTATGAGTTTCTTTTGGCATTTTAACAATTTGCCAGTGTTGCCAGTATCACTCAGTAAAAGTGTATCATTTAGTCAAGTCAGTCAAGTCAATAACATGTAGTCAAGTCAAAAATGGCTTGAATAAAACTGTAGAGTAATTGCTAAAATCTACATTTAAAATTTTGAAAATAAAATAAACATATATTTGATTGTAATTTCTCAAGTAATAATCGTTATAATGTCGTACACTTTTGTCATAGTTAAGGCACTCTTATCTTTCTTCTAATTAATTGTATAAATTATGTTTTTTTTTCTTCTTTTACATGCAGCTTAATCCGGGACCTATTTATCACTAAACTCAGGTGATGGGAATATAATTACTATGAATGTTTGGTTTCAAATAAAATACACTAATTTTATTGTATTATTTATTATATTTCACGTTTTATTTAACTGTTTTTCTTTTTTAAATTTATATATGCATGTTGTTTTTATAATTTTTAAGTGTTTTTTGTTTAAATGTTAATAACTCATTAAAATTTGGAGGAACCCATAAAAAACATTTACAGTGCCGTTCTGGGGTAATACCACAATTAAGTGCAACACCCGTGAAGTGATCTTATCGCGTTTCGGGATCAGTTTGAAAGTAGTCAGATTATTAACCTGGATGGTGCACATTCATCTCCACGAGTCGTCATGGCGGAGGCGACTGCTGCCTGCAGAGAATTCTCTGTGGTATCAGTTGTTTCCATTCATGGACCGAGCTCTAACTTAACATCAGTCGGAGTGTAGTCATATGCCAAGTTACTTCTATCAATTGCCACGCCTGAATCCTAACTAACAGCCCCCTTTAGCGCTGCTTTCATATTTTATTCGTGGCATTTTTTTTCTAGTCCCTTTTAGAGCTGGGTAGCTTTATTGATATTTAAAAAGATCTAATCTTAAATAGTATTATGTTTTCTTTTCCCTTGATTTTACGAGAGACTTCTTTCCGTTGAGCAAAAATACGTTCATAGAACTACACGCGATGCTGTTTTTATCCTTTTGTTTAATTTCAAAATCAGCGTTATTTTAAAACGCACTGAAAAGTGATCGTGGAAGCACGACCTAACTAAGTAATATTTAAAAAAATTACCACGATTTACAGGGTACGATCAAATACCGATAGACTCAATGCAAGGCCTCGAGATCGGTAGCGGTTTTGGAATGGACATGGATATGGAGGCCGAGGGTGCAGGGGCCGCGGCCGCTGAACTCGCATTCCCTGAACCGCCGCTCGATAACACTAATGTTGCAGCGTGGTATGACACTGACCTTTGAAATGTTTAAACTGTTTATTACAATGAAGCACGATTCATCTACGAGTATATATACCTTGAAATGGAATTCAGGATCAAAATGGAAATAAAAAATTGCAGTTTTAAGTTTGAAATAAATTCGTGCAATTTTTTCGTTATTGTCAATAAGGCAGTAAGTCTAAACATTTGATTTGTTAATTTTTTTTAAGTCAGATTAAATGGATTCCGCCGACTTGTCTAGCAAAATGTTGACTGCCTCTGCAATGTCGTTTTGACTGTGACATTTCTGTGTTTACTTTTTTTGATCTCGAATTCCATTTCGGATTATACATACACAATTAATACAGACCATTACTATTTTATGTACGCGGACACGCTGCGTTCACGAGCGCTATATTGTACGTGCTTATATGATGTACGCCTTTACTTACAAACTTTGTCACTTACGGTCTTTAGATGTGAATCCACATTTTCTCGTCTTGGAGAAAATCATATCTCGTGTCATAAATAAAATGGTATATTTCTGTATTTTTCGTAATTGTAATAAATTGTTAAAACGTTTCATTGTCCAGTGTTTTTTTTTAGTAATTCATTTATATTAATATTGTGTTCTTCGATTTTCGTTTGTATTTCCACATGCACTTTACGATAAACTTTTTTTTTTAATTTATAATGAAATAGACCACAGCACTATGAGATTTGAGCCGCAGAATTTTTATGTTTTCTGAAATATTTCATGAAAATTGAGTGCAAAAACTGCCATATTATTTTTAAAGAGTTATGTTAAAAAGTCTATGATTGCTTTATTTTTGTTTTAATCAGATAACTTAATATTTTATTTTGATGCTATAACTAAAAATTCTATTAATATGTTTCACTCTTGCGTTGATTTATTTGTTTTATGTTTTCTTCGGAACATAGGGTATGAAGATTGCGTAGGGTTTTTATGTAAAGCTTTAAATGAAGTACTTTATTATTATTTGAAAATATTGAGGAATTAATGCATTTTGAAAATAACTTGAAATAATGGATAGTCAATATTTTCATATGATAAAATCGTGCTTTAAAATTAAAAACGAAAACACATTTCTTTGAAATTTATTTATTTAGGCATTTAAAATGAAAGCCATTGGATTTTTTTAAAAATCTTTTTTGAATCATGTTTATAATTATTTTTTTCATTATATTTTTAATTTCGATTTATTATCAAGTAATAAGACTGTTTGTAATTTTTAATTATTAGAAAATTAATTTCAACACATTTTTATATTTTTAAAAATTTATTATATATTTTGACATCAGTATTTTATTAAATTAAATAATATTCTGTTGAAAAATCTATCTTACTAGAGGCCAATTTTTAGGGTTAAAAAAAAACTCGCCTACGCCCCTATCGTATTATGTATTTAATTAAATATTTTGCCTTTTTTGTGTTAATTAAATTGCCTAGTTAAGTTATAGATTTATAAGATTGATTTTGTTTTGACAATGTTAGGCAGCCGGACAGCATTTAGCAGTAGACAATTTAGTGAAATTATTTTAGGTTATTTTGATTATATAATACCTAATTAATATTTTGTTCTGCATTCAGAGAAGCAACAAACGAAATGTAAAGAGTTTCTGTTAAGAAATCAGTTGGAGTTCAGATTTTTATTACAGAAATGATTAAGCAAAATTTTGTTTTACATTTTTGGTTTTGCTTCTCTAAATGTGGCGTGAGAAATGACCTTTTTTAAATTTCTTTACACTTGACTTAAACCCCAAAATAAAATATTGCACCATTTTTATAGTAAATCTAGAAATCGATGTATCAATTAGACGTTAGTAATTTAGATGTAAGTTTTAGAAATAATTGCCTCTAGGATTTTTATTATCTATAGTTTTTTTTTCTACATGTATCGATGTCTGTCAATGGTTTTTTTTACTATCGTAGGAACATTGGCAATGTAATGTATAATCGTGTCCATGTATTATGGATAATAAATTTAAATACACATAATTTTTTTTGTTTTATTTACCACCTTATCTGTACCTTAGTTTATTGTTCCAACCAGATTTTATATTGTAAGGTTGATTGAATTGAATTCTGCATGGTGCACATTCGTCTTCTCAAGCCGATGTAGCGACTGATGACGTAGAACTATCTTTAGGTCCAATTGCACCACATGACAACCTATTATTACTTTCAAGTTAAAGTGATGGTTAAAATTAAAACTGGGTTAAAAGAAATCCTGCCAGTTTTGACGTATAGGATCGTTTGCACCAGGAGGACGGTTAAAGTAACTTTAACTATTACTTTAACCGCTACGTTTACGTTATGGTGTATATTTGCTCTACACGAGTAGCATCATCGTCGTCGCGCCTGTCATTTTTGACGGGTACTTTAACCTTAACCGTAACCAGCGAATCTTGGCTTGGTTAAAGTGATCGTCAAACAATGTTGCTAACGTCAAATACATGAAAAGCCAAATATGTTTTTCTATTATTTTTCCAAATCAGCCACTATTTAGCGATAATATGAATTTACAAGATATCGCAACGCGTGTGGAGTAAACGTTTAACGGTCGTCGTCGCCGTAAAAGTAATAATAATAACCGGCGTTCTGGTGCAAACCACCCTTACTTTACCGCTAACCGCAACCGGCAAATTTAGGCTGGTCAAAATTAAAATAAATGTTAAATCAATGTCACTAACGTCAAGTGTATGAAAAGAGGCCAAATATGCTTTTCTATTAATTTTTCGGGAATGTACTCCTAATTACATCAGCCACCTTATTGCCGACAATGATATGAATTTGCACGATGATGTCAAAGTAACGGGCCTTTTGGTGCAATTTGACCTTAGTAGTAGTTGTTTCTGTTCTTGTGCCGCACTCTAGCTTTACATCAGGCGGAGTGTTGTCATGTGCCGACCTAAGATAAAAATTTGTCGGGATACTTAACCCTAATGAAATTTTATTTGTGACATTTACCATATAAAAACAATAATTGAATAGTTAACTTACATAATCATAACAGCCTGGACGATTTGAACACTGGTCATAATTATACGAGCACATTGACTACCCACCCATTCGATCGCGGTCGGTCTTAAATTGTTCACGATCATTAAATTCGAATTTCAGTAGGTATATCCTACCGCGCGCTCGAAAAGGTGTGACAATTGTATTTTATTGTATATCTGAGTAGGAAAATTAATTAATGAAAAAAGTCGAGTTTATTTTAATTAATTTGATCAGTCCCTCCGCGATCATTTGGAAGCAGCTTGGATCGAAATTAACGCGACAGTATTGACATAAAATCTTTTTATTAGTTAAAATGTATTCGCGCAAAATCTAAGAAAACACGAGGTACCTATATCTAATAAAATATAGGAGACTGCGGTTTCCTAAACAAATTAGAACACCGTCGAAATATCCCACATGTTCTGGCAGCGACAGAACTTGCCAACTACCACGAACCTTTGTTCGTAGCCTCACTAATTTCTGTCTACTTCCTGCGTCGGTTATTATGCGCAATTACTACTTAGACCGCGGAGGTACGTTGGCACTAATCTTCCTCGAACTTTCCCGCTGGGGGTAGGTAGAAGTTTTAGGCAAATTGTTTTCTCAATATAACCCATACTTCAGTAACTTGATGTTTCTAAACAAGAAATTCAGATACAAAGCATTGCTTTTGATTTAACTAATTTGTGTTCGTAGCTAGTTCATGATAGATTATAACGAAAACAATTTTGAACTTAATTTCCGACATTATTAGGTATTTTTTTCGCGTGACAATTTTGAATATATAACCTATTTCTTCAAAGAGTTGTAGGCAGACTGATGATGGGTATTAATCCAGTCAGCCATCCTGGGGCTACTCCAGCCACCACCTTGAAGAGTAATTCATGAAGTCGCGCTTGTTAAAGTGTACCTAACCTCACGCTTTATACCTAAACCGTAGACCTGACCCTGCGTACCGAGGATATGTAAATGTAACACTATTATTTTTAATATATAAGAGTACAATTCCCTACTAACGTAGATTATTTTTTCCGATTTCAAATGCACAACACTTAATAAATATATTACACTAACTTAAAAATAAAGTTGATACATATGAATTTTAATTCGCTTTGAGGAGTGATTGCTTTCTGCAGACATTATCTGTGATAGCAGTTGTCTCCGTTGATGGAGTCCAGATACCTTCTGGAATGTGATCTCATCCCGGACAATAAAGTCAAGGAAAATATGAGTCCATTACCAAACACAGCACCTTCGGTTTTAGTCATAAAATTAATGCCTCTACCCTCCCCTACCCTACCTTTATTAAAAAGTCGTAAAATATAAATAGATAGACCCTCTGCTGCTAATAATGAGAGCTTATATAACCTATTAAAAAAACATGAAATGGCAGCACAAGTGTACGTAAGTTCCTAAGGTGATGCAACTAACCTGTTATTTTTTTTAACGCATTTAAAACGCAATAAAAACCACTGAAGCAGGCATCATAAAGAATAAAGAACATTATGTGGCCATTCTAATAACAGTACACAGTCGTTACAAAATATAAACAATTAAAAAATATCTAATATCTAATCTGTTTTACTTTATTTCAATTTGTAATTAGTTTTTTTGTAAAGTTTGGATTTATGAAATAAATTATTATTATATGAAATAGATCTGTGGGGTTCTGTACCACTATTATAATTATTTTCTTTTTTTTTTTGCGAAAGTAATGAGCGTTAACTTTTATAATTTCTTAGTTATACTTTTGTATTATTTATTCTATAAAAAGTATACTCAGAATCATAATCAAGCATGAAAATTATAGTTCTATGTTTTTAAATACAAACTTTAAGGTAGTCGTTATCGAGTGTATGTTTTACAACTGTTTTAATTTTAATCATAATAAGCGCTTTAAATACCACATATGAAAGTAGCGAATAATTTATTACATACCGTAGAAATATATAGAGCCGTCAGAACGATATTTAAGTAAAAAAGCGGTCCCTTTCAACTCCTAGGAAAACTTTTGTAGTGATAAAATAGCACGATAATCTTTAAAAAAATGTTTGTTTATTTTAGTAATTAGTAGCGAAATGCATATGCGACAAACAGATAAACTTTGATTTTTGTTATGTTATAACAGAATAAATAGATAGACGTGTATTATTATTGTTACTTATTGTATATTTAATATGTTGTTTGTGCCACAGATGATAAATCGTGTAAGTATATGAAGCTATATAATAGTGTATCGATATGACTATATATAATTTGGATTCGCAATGGAGACAGTATCCTCGTGTTAAAATCTCTCAATTATCGAGCTGTAGATAACTCTGTCACGCGTCGATAAGTAAAATACTAAAATTATTATAAGTAGGTAATAACAGCTCGTAAAAAATAATCATCGGTCATTTCCACCCCTCCTCAAACATAGGTCAAGACGTCAACATGACCCTTTGCGTAGGAAAACATCTTCACAGTACAAATTGCTTTTCAACAGTAGTCCCTAAACCCCGCCCTTACGAATGCTAATAACTCTGTTTAATTTTCCATTTCAATAATAGTAGAGATCGATTGGGGTTCGCTTGGTGCCCTTAGGGAGTTAGGCAAACTCTCAAATTTGTTTCCTTGTAATTACAAGTCCATTTTGTTATACCTATATCGTAGTTAACAATTGCTTTTAAATTCATAGTTTATACATTTTAAGCCATATTATATGTATCTACTGTATTTAAAGGAAATCTAGCGTTTTGGGGTAAACTCACCACTTAAACTTAACCCCGTGAAGTAACCTGCAAACACTTCATTCTAGTAGTTGTCTTATGTAGGCTAATATAAGGAAATCATAAAGAAAGCGATTGCTGACATTAGGTACAATAGGAAACACAAGTGTACCAATTCTCGGCGGTCAGTAATTTCGAATGATTACTTTGAGTTGGATATTACGCTTGTACTCGTACATAGTAGTACAAAACTGGAGATTGGAGATTCGTTGGTCAGTAATGAAAAAAGTTTTCTCGCCTTTCAACATTCACTGGCCACGTGGTTACGCGGGAAACGACTGTAATGGAGGGAAAATTGCAACGGACATTGCGATGTCGGTACCATATTGTCACAAAATAGAACAAACTTCTATTTCGTCGGTTATTTGAAAATTTTTACTTGTTTTGTTACAATTTTCCTTTACAATGAGGAAATTGGTTTTAGTTTTTTTTTGTCAACTGTACTTTCTAAACCAATTTCAGAGTACCTAACTTTGTTTCGAACTTTTTTACTGATATGATTTTCCTGTAGGCATTTTCATTTAACATCTACTATTATTATTTGTACCTAATTGTATCATTCATATCAATTTAAATTACTTACCATTTATCTTAGATGGATGTCTGTGATTCGAAAAATATTTAATTATACCTACACTTTCGTTTCAGTGATACAAACATTAATTTATATAGTAACATTATTGATGGTATCACTGGTGAAATAAAATTAGCGCCACCATAAGAATTTATTTTAAAATGATGTCTTTGAATATATTATTATTATGTGAATTATTTATTTTTAATCGTATCACACTGAACACCAAATTATTTCACAATTAATAAATAAACTTTAGGAAATGTACATCGACAAACCGTTATTTTAACTCCATGATAATTATCGTAAAACAGTTGACTCCCCAGTAATTATAGTCTTGAATTTTCCCCTAATTATCTTTCGCAGTGATTGCCTCGTGGGAACTGCCCGAAAACCATTTACTTGTATCAAATATACATGATTTCTCTTTGCAATGATTGAAGGGTACTTAGGTCAAAGGGTTAATATTGATAATCCCACGTGATTATATTTTGTCAATCAAATGTGTAATGTAACTTTATGTTAATAAACGTTTATGTATCTTATCTACATTAATGTCTAGCGTCTTGTTATTGATTCAAAGAAAAGTGTAGACTTAATATAAAATTCAATAGAATATTTTAAAAAATAACTTCTTACCGTTCCACACCAACTGTTGCCAGTTTAATGTTTGCCTTTTTACTACTCTTTAAGAGATACGCCAGGTCGTACTTAAATTTTATGTTTTCTTTATACTCTACCTGCCCAAAAAGTTTTCATCTTTGGATAACCGAATATATATCGCTTCGTTATTTACTTTTATCAGTGTATATTTTTTTCAATATTTACAAATTTACTTTTAATTAAATATTTTAACTTTAAAAGTTTTTTTCTTAATTTAAAATTGTAAATACCTACAATATTTAACCGTGTGAATGTTTTGTCCACCACCTTGTTGCTGATGACAGGTTGCAATTAGTATATCGTGCGATTCGCCCCCTTCCGTGATGGTCACTGGCCTCCCCGCCAGTCACCCGCCGAGATGCCTATGAACGTTAATTAAATCTACAATAGGGGAAGGTTATAAAAACTTTAGAATTTTTTATTGCTTTTTTTATTAGATTTTCTCGAGAATTCGAACTAAGAAGAATTTGTTAATTAGATTTACTAGTATTGTTGTTTCTACTTAATTATCTATTAAGTTAGTAAAATTTTCTTCGACACAAGATTTGAGATTAAAAGGCAGTAAAATCAATATTTTTAAAATAATAATAATAAATTTCTAAAAATTAAGGTAATTGCTACGTGCTACGAAAGGTTGCTACGAGGCTACTACATAGTTAGCCTCGGGCTTCTACGTAAAAACATTTACAACACTTTTCATGAAAATATGCCTAATTTAAATGAATAGAGAAGCTGCTACGGGTAAGGTAGAACAACAAATTAAATGAAGTGTGAAAATATTATTTTTATTTATTTAGTAATAATTTAAAGCAAAAAAATAATAATTAGTAAAACAACATTGACAATTGACAGCAAATAAAATATAATAATTGAGATGTAAAGTCAATAATAATAATTATCGTGCAATTTAAAGTACAATTCACGACTATAGAAGACGTAGCTTCTGCCTGCCTAAGAGACAGCACAGAGGGCGTGAGTATGAATTTAGGTAATGAAGATAATTTTTAAGGTATTAAAAAAAACAAAATATATCTTTAGGACTTTTATATTCTTCTCAAAGAACAATTTAAAGGTGGTTATTTTAAAACATAATTTCTGGTGCCTATTTATTACTCCTTATCTTAGTACACATAAATTAAAGGGCTTGAGACAAGAGAGAGTTAAGGCTTTTGCCTCGAGGCTTTTTGCCCTTGCTCAAGGAATCTTTGAACATTCTTATTTAATGAATGTAATTACATCATTTCAACTTTACACTTTATATCCTATAGTAAATATACTTTGTCCTTGTTTATTCGTTACCACGGGCCAAAGAGACTTTTCTGTGTTAACGCAGAAACTAATTTTACTGAAAAAATAAAATTAATAATTTAAAAATACATTATAACTAGTTTTTTGGGCGCGCTTCGCGGCGCTGAAAAAGTTTTGTTTCGGGTAATTTTGAAACAAAAATTTTGCAAAAACAATTATGGATATCGAAATTAGAGGGCATTCCCTACGACCTTTGTTCCGGAGTTCGACCCTATCTCATTCCGTTCTGGAGATAACGCGTTCCGGAACCGGACGGATCAGTTCTTCTTAACCTCGACGGCAGCAGAGTTACAGAAATTTCTTTGTGACAGCAGTTGTCGTCGCTCATGGGCCGCATTTTTTCTTCGATCATCAGACGGAGTGTAGTCACATCCCGGATTTTTCAGCATAAAAATCTAGTCAAAATAGCAAAAATAGAATTAGTATTTCTCTTATACTAAAAAACCAAAAATAACTTGTTTATATAGTTTTTTTCTATGCAAATTATTTTTTCTTTTTTCCACGAGGTCATAACTGCATAACACTCCATTCAAATTAGACAACGTGCGCAATAAAAAGAAAACGAGATTCCGTTTTTATGAAGCTTAAAGTGTTGTTTTTATTAGATAGGAAAGAATTTTCCATCGCCCACCCCACCGACGCTGATTAGCTCATTTATTTGAGGGAGATTTATTATGATTCTTTTTCGTTTTATTTTTTTGTTATCCTGTTTACTAGATTTATTTTGGCTTTGGTACGTCAATTTTTTAGATGAAAAGTTAGTCAATTTGGACAAGTTAGTTATAGATACCTTCAATGGGTATTGTTTGTTGCCGACGCAAGCTCTTTTTTGTATATTTAGCCTAATTCATTGGCATTTTCGAATAAAATGATCATTGTCATCATCTTAGACAAAGCGGTCGTATATTTTCCTTCGCTTAAAAAAAACTAACGACGACACTAATCACTACAAGTATAATAATGATATAATAGGCGAGGTCCTCAAAAACTAACCCATGTTAAATCGAAAAATATAATAATAAAATTCTGAAACCTTCCATAGAATATCTAACGCAATAATCAGTCTGGCAGTTTGAGAACCGAATTCCGTCATATGATGGACTACTGTATAAAAAAAAACTTCGAACAAATATTTAAACAATCTGATAAGTTTTTATTATTGAACGTATTTTTTCCAAAGTCTCAATTGTATACTATGCCAAACTGAATAGATACCGTTGGTCATATAACCCTGGTCCCTCGAATCGTCTTAGATAAAGCAATAAATCTCCAGAACCGCAATTACATTCCCATGATTGCTGCAATTCAAACGATATTGGCGTTCAAGTGTAATATAGAGGATAGCTCATTGGGGAAATGATAGGTTGTCGTGGACACTGCCAAGAAAAACTATAAGTATAACACTATTGTGTAGAATATTTACTTCCTAATAAAATAAGTTGGTTTATTTTAACGAGCAATCTGCGTAAAACATCGGCATGTACCATACTTATAACTTTCACATATTAGAATTAATTGTTGTGATAAAAATATATAGGTAACATTTTTAATTGTAGCTCGGCATAATGTTAAGTTAGAGTGCGGTCGGTTAGAGCGGACATAAATGCTGCCACAAAGAATAGTCTACAAGTCGCCTCCGCTATGCCGGCTTGAGGAGAAGAACAAGTGCACACTTCTCACCAGTATTTTACACTGCATACCAGTATTTTAAAAACAACGAGGTTAGTTATTCGTAGACAGAAATAAATATCAGTATAGTAAATTTTATCCTAATAATAACAGCTAACCACTATACCTATTTTTATGTATTAAACATTTTTATAACGTTAATTTAAATTACAATACTTAGAGAATCTGAAACCTAATTACTTATTTAATTACGTATTTTAGTGACGCACGTCAAATTTATTACAGACTTTTTAAAGGAAGTCTCAAAACAGTTGCGCAAGTTGGCAATAGTTTTAAGTGCTTTTAAAAGGTTTGAACGAAAAATCTTACGTGCTTTATTTGCCGGATAAATATTTTTAAATACTAGAGTTCGAAAAAAAGTTATATTGGTACCTGTAGCAGAAAACGTGGAAATAAAACAGTAAAATTATTTAGTGAAATTATAAAATCTGTAATTTTTCAATTAAATTCAAAATATTATTCTTTATTTATACAGCTGAACTCTCTGTTATACTACAGCGCCGATCGACATTTTTAGGAGATTTGAACAATGAGGTTATCAATTGCATCATAACCATGTCCACTGTCGCTGTAACAAATTATTTTTTAAATATTTTAATATCGTCGCGACCATGATGGCTGCAAAGCATTCGGATAGTTTACGTCGCGCCGTATTAAATAATTAAAATTAATGAGACAGAAAGTATATCTTTTAATTTAATTGAAGTATTATTAAATTATATTGAACCGGAAAAAACAAACGACGCACACATGAGGTGGGATTCGAACCCACTTCATTATTGTAATATGCCAAAACTAATTAAAAAAACATATTAATTAAAATATGTTAAAGTAAGACCTAGTTCTTCAAAAACAAGAGCTCTAGTTTTTGTCGAGATTTAATAATCTCTATGTACCTACTTTTTTGGTTAGATTCATATTAGCGATAAAAATTACATTAGGGATGTTACATGACTGCATTATCTATACGGTCCTTCACAGTCTAATTAACTTTTCAACCCCTATTATCCGCCGTGTGCTGGCAAAATGTGTTTGGAATTTATTTAGCAAATTCAGAATTATTCACAAATATTATTTATTCTGATATACTTTTGTGTGTAACTAATTTTTCAATAATTAATACTTAAAACTCAATAACACATTCTAATAGGAATGAAAAAAAAAAAACAATTTCTTCGAAAAATTATTTCCACCTCAACTCAGGCTTATTACATATTTTAAATTATAATTTAATAGCCTTATTTTTAAAGTGAATAAATACTTCAATGAATAATTTCATTGATTCAGTTCACATAGATAAACACACACACTAACAAACCCGTACACGTCTTAAACAATTTTTAATTCAACTTTTATAAATATTTCTAAAAACATTTTTGCATTATGGCAACGCAGAAGTAGTCAACCTACACATACGCCGACTCGTGACCGCGCTTCTATACTTAATATAAGGCGTAATCCTTTCAAATGCATAAATAATTTAGCTAGCGTTGACTGGAAGTGTGGATTAGTCGTATGGAGACGTCGGGGCTACCCCTGAACCCTCGTCTTCAGTTGCACAGAGTCTTTAATACCCTTAATAGATTCAGACGAGGGCGGCAAGCTACGTGCCTTGATGTCGGTCTAGAATAGCTTTAATGAAGTGATGGAAAGGCGGAAAGTCGATAAGTATACATGCGTAATTTATTTATGAGGATCTTCTTCGTGTCTAAGTATAATAAGATTAATGATACGTGATTTAATTTAACTATTCACATGTATTAAAAACTTGGACAGTTTTTTATTATTTGCGGGATTCTGGTGTGAAGTGATCTAGTCGTGTTTCAGGTTCAGTTTGTAATTAGCCAGTTTTGTGTCATTTCACTATCTTCAGTTGTTTTGAAGGAAAAGATAGATGCAATTTATCTTCTTGCTGAACTTTATTGAAATCTGTTCAACGGTTTAGGCGTGAAAAGGTAACAGACAGATATAAAATATTAGAATGATGGTTATTAGCCTAGTCTGTCGTCGTGGGGTAGTATTACCACTTTTGAATGTAACACCCGTGAAGTGATCTTGTTACGTTTCGGGAACAGTTTGAAAGTAGCCAGGTATAACGAGAGAAGAGTGCACTGTCAATTTGGATGGTGCACATTCTTCTCCTCAATCCGGTATAGTGGTGGCGACTGCTGTTTGTAGAAATTTATTTATAGACCGCGATTTAGTTTTACATCAGGCGGAGTGTTGATATATACTGAATAAAAATATAAAGTATGAATAATTATTTTCGAGTTTTACAATGTACCTTTATTAGCTACAAAATATACATTCTTTGATGAATTTGAATAAAGTTGGTTAAGTATTTATGCATTACGAGTAAACATTGTAATGCAATTTATTCCAAAATGCCGAGGGTTACCAAGGGTATAAAATATACATGTACGTGTAAAATGTACATTTAAATCTATATAATATATAAAAATATATTAACGCCCTTAAATACTAAAGAGATGTATTTAATTTATTTACAGTGACAGAAAAGGGGTAAAGAATGTCACTTGTCAGGAAATAAAATAAAATGAGAAAGGGAAAACGTGTCGCAATTAAAAATTTTAAGTTAATTTATTAACTATTTAAAAGTTTTTTTTCGTTCCTTTTTTACTTAGAAAATATAATATATATAATATATAATAGAGCGGCCGTGGTCTAGCGGTAAGACGCGTGAACTCACGATCGATGACACCCGTGTTCGAACCTCGCTAATTCTAACCGGTACCAATGTAACTTTATTATATGAACTTTGGTCGCTCAGTGCCTATAGGCACTATTAAAGAGTGGTAGGCAGACTGATGATGGTTATTTGTCCAGTCTGTCGTCCTGGGGTAGTACCACCACTTTCGAATGTAACACCCGTGAAGTGACCTTGTCGCGTTTTGGGAATAGTTTGAAAGTAGCCAGGTATAGCGAGAGGAGTGTGCACTGTCAATCTAGATGGTACATGCTCGTCTCCTCAAGCCGGTATAGTGGAGGCGACTGCTGCCCGCACAGGATTATTTATAGTAGCAGTTGTTTCCCTTCATGGACCGCACTCTAGCTTTAAATCAGGCGGAGTGTTGTCACATGCCGAGCTACGATAAAAAAAATTCAGAAATCTTTACAGCATTACATCCAGCTCGGCATATGACATCACTCCGCCTGATGTTAACCTCGAGTGCTGTCCATAAACAGAAACAACCGCTACACAGATAAATTTCTACAGGCAGCAGTTGCCTCCACTATGCCGGCTTGATAGAATAGACAAGAGAAGTGTTATACCTACTTTCAAACTGTTCCCGAAACACGATAAGGTTACTTCATGGGTATTACATTAGAATGTGATGGTACAATCTCAGGACGGCAGACTGGGTTAATAACCATCACCAGTTTGCTATTACCACTTTTTACTAGTGCCTTGGCACTAAGCGGCCAAAGTACATATAACATTATAGTTAAAATTTAGCGAGGTTCGAACATGAGTCTAATCGTTCGTAAGTTCACGCATCTCACCACTAGACCACGGCCGCTCTTAAATAACAGTTGGATAAAAAAATGTCAGTTGTATTGTAAACAATATAAATAATAACAATGTTCTCTAAGATATTGAAGCAGACAAAGAGATACAAGTACCTTAGAATGCAATAACTCAAAGCATTTCAGCGGATATTTCATTTTGTAACAACTCCGGGACAGGATACACAAAGTTTCGGAAATAGTGCTCTCAGACAAGTTTGAGAGCATAATAGCTGCTATAAGTGTACTTGTGTCTACAACGTATTTATTACCTATTTATTGATTCAGTTAAATTGAATTTGTCTTTATTGTGAAAGGAATAAGAGTAATATTTGAACTGTAATTTAATATTCCCTTACAATAATGATATTCTACAAATAAACATTCCTTGAATGTATTTGTGACAGGAATCTGGTGTACACTCGTATCCTCAAGCCGGTATAGCGGAAGCGACTACTACTTGCAGATATTTCTTTGTGGTAGTCGTTTCTACTCATGGATCACATAAGAAGGTAAAAGATGTTTGAATTGTTAAAATTACAAGATCGTGATGTTGTTAACATGGTATTAAATAAAATGCATTATATTTATTATTTAACTTCATGAAACACTGTTACTTTTCATAAAACATGTATAATTGAAAGCACTTAGGGAATTAGACATCCAATGTCTATCTTCTCTTGTCCTTGACTAAATTAACAAGCTAGATTTGCAAGTTAAAATTAACCTTATGTCGAGAGCATAAAGTTTAAATTTGTTCTGAAATGGTGGAACTATACAGGCACAACTGCTAAAAAAATTATGACGTCTTTAATTAAATTATGTTTTCGGATTAAAATAGTTATTCAAAAGAAAATATAATTAGTGTCCTAAAAGGAATTCTTAATTTAGTAGTCAACATCAATAAATTTACTTCTAATTAAACTTTCGAGTACCTATGAACAGAATCATAGAATAACTTTATTTATCTCGTAAAATACTTGTTAATATAAAACCCAAGGGAGAAAAAGGGATGAGGATTTGTGCGGGATCGACTTTCCCCCTCGATCGTACAACTTGTTGATCAATATGTCCGACTACGCAACCGACAGTTGTAAAATTAAGTCTTGTTTACAGATCTGTCGGGCAATCAGTCGATAGATTAGAGTTCGGTTATGTGCGTAGTAGTCTAGAATAAAACTTGTTTACTTATAGAATTAAATCTCTTCAGTCGACGTTTATTTGTAACTGGCCAAGTGGTTTATATGTTATTTTGTGATATTACATTTAAAGGGCGTGGTTCTTAACTTATATTGTAATTAGGTTAGCCGAAATAATTATAAACTTTTAATCACAAAATTATAATAAAGTTGAATGAAATTGTAAATTCTTAAAACGTGTTAACTATTATCTATTTTTATTCTAACTTTTACATAAATCGTTCTTTCAAAATTAAAACATCTACTACTATAAGTATATTTGTTTTCTTTTACAGTGTTAAATTGTCAATTTGACTTCAAAAAACTCATCATTCATTGCCTGTGAAAAAAGTGATAAAAAAAGAAAAATGAAATAACAATAAGGTACAGTTTCAGTAAGGCATGTTTACAAAGTCGTAAAAAGTTTTCACCTCGCCAAGCTACGTCGCGCGTCGGTATCGACGTTACTGATTAGTACATAGTTGTAGCAAGCAACAAAGTTTGTTACCACTCCTACCAAACTTACTAAGTGTTTTGCAAACATACATGTATACCGATGTTAAGTACACCGACAAACTTTTAATTCGAGAGCGTCAATAACAATGCAGTAAAGTTATGCAAGGCAGTTAGAAGTGCGGGGCGAGGGTGCCGCCAATCTTCTTCACTTGCAGTACAACATCGAACTTCTTTGTAAGAACACCTCACAAAACTTTTACAAAGTTAACTAACTCTACGAAAAGTCGAAACGGCGCGACAACGAGTCGTTCGCCGGCTGTGTCGCACGTCGCACCACTTTTAGGTAATATTTCTAAAACCCGCTGTGCTATTGCGCGAATCTTGCCAGTCCGCTCTTAGCCAACAAACAAACGGACAAGTTTTAATGTTTTGCTCACAAAGTGTATGATTAAACGCGGAGAGCGGCGGAGAGAGCCGGCCGTAAGTTATTGATTTTCTCCAACCGAACCCCTGTCGAGCGCGAGCCTAACGGTGTCGTCGCACGGTCGGAATCAACCCTCGTACTTTAAAACTAAAATTAAAAACTTTTTAAAGTAGTTTATTTGCAATAATAAGAAATATAATGCTATATCAACAACTTTTTTTGAGTTTACTAACTTATTTTATACTTTTTAGGCTGTTTTTATCAAGAAAATGTAGTGAAAAGTTGGAGTTGCCCGCATGACTACACCGCGAGTGGCGCAAGTCGCGCACCCTACAACTTCACGTCGCTCGTCGTTCTGAACTTAACGCAAAGTTCCGCCATTTTGGAACATGCTCACAACCCACTTGTTTTATAAAGAAACTTTTTATTAATTCCTGTGGGCCGCGGAGTGTCAGTAAGATGTTTTGAGGTTATGCCTGAAGGCGGAAGACGTTTTCTGGACCTCTAGACCTTAGTTTATTTAGTTTTCTGACTGTGGAGTGTAAAAAACGATTATTTTAGTGAATTTAAGGTTTGTTTTGAAGTGTTTCAAGTGACATTTCGCGGGCTGTGATCTTGTAATTTTGTGTTTACTTCGCTTTTGTTGAAGAGAAAGGAGCTTTAAATACTTTTTGACCTTTGTATGGTGTAGGAATTTATTAATAGTGACAGGTAAGTGATGTTTTTATAACTTTTAGTTGTAGTTTAAAAAGTTTTGGAGTTGATGAAAACTTTTATTAAAAAGTGTTAGTAAACTGTGTCAGAGTTTACTTTTTGTGCGCGTATTGTTGCGTGGTGATATTTATATGTGATATTGAACTTTATGAATTCTACCTGTTTAATATAAACTATTATATATACATTTAACTTTGATTATTGTTCAATCACTATTGTTCAATCAATATGTGATTACTGAAAAAGTTCTTGATGTTTTATAATGTAAATATTTTCTTATTAAAAAATAATAATAATAATAATTCGTGTAAAATCAACAATTTTTTTTCTTAATTCTTTTTTGTACAAGTGTATAAATTAGTACTATTATATTTACTTTATTATATCAACAAGAGATGTTGTTTAACATGTTTAGTTTAAAACTATTTAT
Source organism: Tinea pellionella (assembly GCA_948150575.1). Taxonomy (NCBI): domain Eukaryota; kingdom Metazoa; phylum Arthropoda; class Insecta; order Lepidoptera; family Tineidae; genus Tinea; species Tinea pellionella. The sequence goes on from OX411248.1 coordinate 7,302,838, forward strand.
ATTACGTAAGCAAATATGTTGAAAGGAGTGTTGTACAATGATCAATAAATATTTTAAGACAAAGGATACGAAGATTTGTATCCCAAAGGAGATTGGGATGGCTCATAAATAAGGTAAAAAGCTTACAATATTGGATCGCTCTATTCAGGACGCCATTACAAAGTCATTTTAGTAACCGTTCCAAGTCTCAGACCATTGTAGAAGGAAAATCTTTCTACAGTCAGCCTCTCGATGGGATAACGCAAAACAACATAATTTGATAAATGTCACAAATACAAACGCATCAATAATCAAATCTCGACCTTATCACGTACAATCTAAACACAGTTTACTTTGACTACTCCTAAAGCTATGAAACTTTGTTAAATAACTTTTCAGATAACTTGAACTCGCTCTGTTTAAACACAGTCCTAAGCGGAACTGGATTCCGTAGTAATTTAATCTTTACTCGCTTGTCATAAATTCTGTTTTCGTTCGAGGAACTTTGGAGAGTTAGTATTGTGGTCGGAGTTAAAAGTTGTGGACTTCACGAAGCAAAACGCGAACTTTTGTAGAACATTTCAGTGTAGTTAGTACAATGTTATAATGGAAATAAGCACTCAAAATGGCGTCTTCTGCATCTGTGTGTTGTATTCAAGTAATGTTTATTGATTGACGGGATGTTTCTGAGGATTGAGTTTGTGTAATCACAGCTTTGACAGTTGTTTGATTAGATGAAATTAGATCCTTAGATCTTTGTATATTTGGAGACGGGACAAGATTTGTCAAATGTACTATTAACCTTTTGTTATAAATTCGTGTAGGGAACTTAATTATATAACTATATTTTACTTTATTTGCGTACTTTTGGACGAAACTATTAGCACTTACTGAAACTTTGTCTCTCATAGTACGCGTCTATGACGAAACGCATCGAATTTACGTCCTAAATAAAAATAATTAAAGTTTTAATTAAAACTGAAACCTAAGATTATCTATATTAAAAGAAATGAAATAAATAAAAGCTGCAGAAATTATAAAGCTTGAAATTTTAAAGTTATATCATAATTCGCTTCGTGTGCTAATTTCATATTTTATAAATGATTTTCGTATTATTCAAATTTTCAGAGAACAAAAATACCTGTAATTATGCAAGAGGGACTAAGAAATTAAACAGTAAATCAAAACTTATTGCTTCGCAATAAAGTTCAAATTAGCAAAAAGATCGTACATTCGTAAATATCTGACTTACTTTTGTTATTAATGTAAAATGAACTTTACTAGTAGGAAGTTAGAGTTGAAAATGTATTGTTTTAAGAAAGTTTCAAGCTGAAGCAATTTTAGTATTTATGGAGTATGTAAGGCATTTCTTTTTATTTGCTTTCAAGAATAAATATCTCAGGGCTATAGTGTCTCTTATACGTGACTTGAGAATATTATGTCAATATTTTTCAAGAAATTGTCGACATTTTTATTGAATTACATAATATCAGGTTGGATTTGAAGGTGAACTTTCGAACTAGTACAATTACATACTGCAAATCTTTAACACTAAACTTTATTTGTGATTTTAACTTTAACTCTTTTTTGAATAAAGACCAAAATAAAAAAAACTAAGGCAAAATTACATAATAATATGATTTAAAAATGAATATTATATTCTTTAATTTAGGTATAAAAGGAAACTTAATTTCAAAGTTTTAATTTTGTTGTAAATTTTCAGAATGTCACGAAAGTCGCGTCAGGGATACAGTATCCGTCACCTCCTGCAGTTGCCGGCTCGGAGCCCGCCCACAACACCGCACCCGCCAGCGCCATGTGTCAAGGTAAAATATATACAGATTCTCAAACTTAAAAAAGTTCAGTTACTTTTTTACTTTACTACTATTTTACGATATATACGATTTTAGAGCGAACCGAGGTGTCTGTATACTATACGCATATAGGATTCATCTTGCGTTGACATATTTCTGGTATTTAATTATTAATCGAAAGCACCTATGACGTAATCTCTCAGCGTATTACGTAATATTACGGCTAAATCTTCATAATTATAATAACTTGAGGGAAATGTTTAAGAATTGCAATAAATTATCATCGACAAGAAGAAACGAAGGAGCGTAATGCTCAAGAATAAACATCCATGACGCGATGTTATAAATTTTTGACGCATAAACTTTGGGATACGCTGTAAAGGAAGTTATGAACTTCAAACTTTAGATTGATTTATGAGTTAGGTTCGGCTATTTATCTTTATTTATAGAGCGAGCGCGTAAAATTTACAAAGTGGATAAAGCACCTACTTTTCTTTTATTAAATGCGTTCACGATGACTCAACTATACGTTTTTAATATAAAAGTAACAGAATAACAAAATTTATTAGAATACAAATAATGCGTACAATTTGAAATATAAATAGTACACAAATTATTGATGGCTAGGCTCGGTTTGAATGGAAAAAACTTTGCTTATTATATTCACTTATATTTACTATGAAAGTGTATTTATTGGAAGGAGCCGGAGCTGAAGCATCGAGCACAGCTCGCCAAGCGAATTTTCGACTTATTACGTGTCAATACAGTACAATTTGTCTATAATGGACGAATATGGTGGAAAGGCTATTCGATTCTCCGCGATTCTAGTGGATTAATACCTTTATTCTGTATTTGACATTTTCTGTATTATTTGTTAAGGTGAATGGAATGCGATAGATTTATATATTAATAAGAATAAAAAAATACAGAATTAAATTAAAACATTTTGATAGTATAAAAAAATTTGAATGGAGTGACGTGTGACAGTTAGATTAACAGATACTTTCACATTATTTATCAACCCTTACGAGTTTATGAGTTAGAGAATTAATGCATTTATTCTTCATTCTTTGTTACAAATTAAATGGAAAGTTACATAATTATTGTCTCGTTACCAATTTCTTTTATAGTAACTCTAAAATTTATTAACTACATAATAATATTATTTTTATTATTAATTAATATATTCAAAGAAAAGATCTTCGAGTATGAAACTTCGGCAAAATCCAAGGACACGAATCAGCTGATACTAACTTTTTGTTTCGAATATAACCGTTGTGGCGCTAGTGTAGTTACTAATTTTATAAAAATAAAACTAAAAAAAGTAAGAAAAGGTTTTTATTTTGCTAAAATACGAAAATATAACATGTATACAGTTTAAGAAATTATATTTAATCGATATTTTAAATTATTATGTAATATTATATTTCGTTTGCAATTTAATAATTTCGTAAAACATTGGAAAATAGAACGCTAACTTTTCTAATGGAGGAAGGATTTCCTTACTCTACACATAGAGGGCTGATTCGTGCATTACTGTACTAAAGTTAAATAGGTATCAGTTCTCGCTCCACTCAATAGATGGCGCTGGTTGAAATCTTATAGTAATATTTAGATATGCGCAGAATAAGAGTAATATTATTTGTTGTTATTATTATGAATATACGTTTTTTAAATTAATAGTAAAACATGTTTTAAGTAATATTTTTTTCAAAATTTAATTATTTTATTGTTCATGTAATTTTTATGTAAATTTAAAAAAGTGAGCTTTTGAGAATTTTTCGGTGCTTCAGACACATGGCGCTTTAAAACCCACACAATATCGGCAACGGTTATGTTTTATCAAAAGTATTTATAGAATACATCGCGACTTAAGATAGTGCCGACTTAAAGAAACGCCTCTTCATACTGCGTCCAGGTTATAAATGCTTGGGGAGGGTAAATAAACGTATATATAATATTATATATATTTTTTTCACAATTGTTTTAATAGTAGGAAACAAGCAGATATTGCATCGCATCCTTAAACAATTTCAAATGCTCTAAGGACACAAAATCGTTTTAGTCTACCTTATTTTAGTTTAGATAAAAGCACCCTCTCAAACACATTCCCAGAAGAAACTATTCGCAATCACTGTTCTGTATTTATTTACAAAGTAAATCAACTATTTATTTATTGGCCAATTGCTTTGATCGCAAAGTGATCTTGCTCAAACATTGGAACGACTGTCCTTTCTTATTGACTAAAGGGACACAGAAAGAATATTATGGATATTCTATACTTTTATTTTGTAAGAACCTTGTTTAAAGTGTTATTATTAGTGTATACTATAATATTTATCTTAAAAATTGAATAGAAAAAATCAGGTTGTTAAATTATTTTCGGTTTAACTTAATTATAAAAAACAAATCCAGCATTTTAATAAGACAAAATTTAAAAAAAAAACTATAATATTAAATGTATTCCAATTCTATTTTTATATTGCTGCTACGATTGTCTACGAGTTTGCTACGAGAAATTTGGGATTGTTTACAGATTACGAACATATCCTATCCTAATTCATTAATTTAACATATCCTATTTGTTTATCTTAAATGCCACTTGGCATTCTTATAACAACATATAATAAACGTGTGATCTACTAAATGGTACTTATATCTAAAAAAAAGTTATAAAAAACCAATGGAGAACGCAGTAATTTCTATTTTTGATAGCTAAATATTTGAAAACTGAAATAATTTTTTTAGGTAATATCCATATGATTTTTACCTCAAAGAAAAAGGGTTTTCTTTTTACGGTCCGTCGACAGAAGCCCGTGTAAAGCTGCGGAACCCTCCTGTAACGTGTCCGGTTACTTACCCCTATTTGTCTATCCATTTCTTCGGTGTACGAATAAGAAATTAATGTTTTCTTGAAGGGGAAATCTCTGTTGGTCAAGCTGAATGAATAAGTTGTTAGTGTGTTATTTTCTTATGAGATTTTAAATGACTTTATGGATGTCCTTTCTTTGTTATTTGTCTATTATTTTTTAGTATATGTACATAATATAACTAGGAGTAATTCACCTTAGTCAGATAGGTTTACCTGCTTGTTAACAAAAAAAAAAATAGGTTCACAGGGACAAAGTACATTTATTTATTTATTTATTTATTTTTGATAGGCACGCCAACAATATATTACATAAGAATTAAGTTACATTAGTTACAGGTCTTTGATAGATTCGAATACATAATTATAATATAATTATCGATTACGAGCTCAGAACTATTAGACATATTATTAGATGGCAGTATAAGTATTTTTATTAATTGGAAATATAATTAAAGATTTAATTAAATTAAAGAGTGGTAGGCAGACTGGCGATGGTTATTTGTCCAGTTTGCCGTCCTGGGGTAGTACCACCACTTTCGAATGTAACACCCGTGAAGTGACCTCGTCGCGTTTCGGGAATAGTTTGAAAGTAGTCAGGTATAACGAGAGGAGTGTGCAATGTCAATCTAAGATGGTACATGCTCGTCTCCTCAGGCCGGTATAGTGGAGGCGACTGCTACCCGCACAGGTTTCTCTGTAGTAGCAGTTGTTTCCATTCATGGAACGCACTCTAGCTTTACATCAGGCAGAGTGTTGTCACATGCCGAGCTACAATAATAAAAAAAATATATTAAACTATGGTGAAAAATCGCCGACCATTTGCGTATGGATGATCTGACCACAGATACAATGCTCACATGACCTCGACAAATTCCTCTATTCTATCTTTTCATCGGCAGCTTTTCCAACTGCTGGGTTAACATCGCATTTTGCTGATGCAATTGATGCCTTTACTAGTTGACGCAACTCGTATATCAATCATATTTTTTCTTAATAGTTTTTTTAATAAAATAGATATATGTAGGTAATATACAATTGTGTATTTTATTTGGTAAAATATGTTATTAAGAGGAAAATCTCTACTTTTATTTTGGGTCTATAAATAAATTGTTAATCCTGTAAGCGTTAAGTGATTAAGTTCACCACGGGCGGTTCACGGTGTTAAAGGCGGGAAAATACTGTTACAAGCCGATTAGTTAACGCGAAGAAATAGTGTTGGACTACGCTATGTTTATCGATGTAGTTAATAAATTGTAAACCCTATCTTTCATAAAAATCAGACCACTAAGTTTTATTGAAGTATTTATGCGAGCAAAAAGCGTATCATACACGGTGAACATATACATTATTTTCAATTAAAAATATAAGATAATAACAAAGAAAATAATAAAAACTCTGGGTATTATTCAATTAATTAATTTACACACATTTTTATTTATTTATTTGGTCCTGAGTACAAGATGCACTGCCATTGAAACTAGTCTGGCGACTGTATCTCCAATGGCAGTGCTCGACCTAAACTTAACTTAAAACTCAAACTTAATTAAAATTAAAAATTAGCTGTAGTGTGTGTATGTATGTGTATGCGAGTGTGCGTGCATGTGCGGTCCTCTCAGTGTGTAGTATGAAATGTGAATGGGGTGTATGTGAGAGGGTGTGTAATATATATAAAACTCTTTTACGACGCTCAGCAGTTCCTCAGTTTCCTCGTAATTTCGTGACAATAGATAATTACTCACAATACTTTTACATCTGTGGTCATTGAGATTTTTAATATTTAGCAATTTGTCCATTTTGTTGTAGAGACATTATCAACGGGAAGTGGAAGTCGACCTAAGGATACAAAGCACATTTTTATCTATATATTACTTTAGTAAATTCATCGATATCTTAAACAATAAACATGCCTAATAGAAACAAGTGCTGGTAGTGTTGACGGTAATATTTCTTTCGTGGGTCCGAAGCGCCGACACCTAGTGAATTATCGCCGAGACTTGCCTTAATGTATGGACACGGGGTGGTCATGATTGGACCTTTCTAATTGTTATTTACCGACTACATTACCAACTAAAGCCGTTTTTAAACATTCGTACTTATAATTTAATTTACAATAAGTAATATAAGTAATATAATTTAGAATTTGTTAATAGCTTAGATTAATAAAGATTTTCTATGCCCTGAACTCAAATTAAGGTATCCTACAAAAGTTGTGTTTTACTTGTATACATACTCGTATAACACTGAAATAAAGACTTATTTCCTTAAAATAAATAATTACCATGACACCGAGACTCGAACTTGTGATATTAAGTAACAGAATAGATTAGATAGAAAACTATTTTAAAAGCTATTAAATATAGTAAACATTCCAAAAACAGAAAAAATCGCATAAAAGTATAAAACACTGAAATAGGATTTTCGTCATTGTACGCGATACCGTAAAAAGAACAATAAACATTCGGAACGCGTTCATGATTCTAGTAACACAATCAATTACATCCGCGTCACGGTTATTGACTCAATAACTTACTATGGTACGTTTAGAAGCCGTTATTTTTCCCGCGCGGGCCGTTTGGCCTTTGATCGCTCGTGTAGAGGCCAGAGCACGCACAAATTGGAACTATAAAACGAATTGCCGATGTCTCTATTAACTGACCAGATTGATTGCTCTGGCCTTACTGAATAGGCGTCGAGTGTTTGCTTTATCATGAAACGATTTTAATGTGTGTTGTTTCTTTTTTTTTGCGTTTTCAATGACACAGTTTTTATGAGAATTTGCCACAGAAATTGCAACTGTTAGTTTTTTAGTACTATAACTATATAAACTATGTTAGCAACTATAGTGCCACACTGTAATTTGCCACTGCAATATGTCACATTGTCGTAGTGCAAATACTTGGGCACCATTCTAATGACTTAGCATCCACCGTCGCACGTGACCCTCTGAGTGGAATACCAACGCTCTAACGAGTTTTTGAAATCCACCCTCCTATCTCAGAGGCCATCTTAAAAGGATTTACACTTTGTAAACTGAGACCGCCTTTGAAAACAAAAAAGACATTTTAGATATCAACTCTCGATGCGGTTGACATAACTGCATTTAAATTGACAGCGATTTTTTAAAGCGTCAATAATAATTAAACGTGTTATAGCGACTGTAGTCTAGCGGTACAACTCAGATCGATGCTACCCATGTTCAAATCTCAAATATCGCTTAGTGCCTATGATTCAAGCACTAGCTTAAAAATATTTATAAAAAAAAAAACAAGTTTTCAATATCTATTAATCCTACATAATAATTATAATAGATACTGACGTTATAAGTTTACCAAAGATTAAACATCGGTAGGGTTTAATAGGTAAGCGTTTCTCAAATCCAGTGATGATCCGTTTATTAAGTATTCATCTCGCAGTGGTAGTGGCTGACGTTATTAAAACCACCTGTAAATCCGGAGGCTGCAAACTCTACGTCTTGTTCATTCCTTTCTCACCACGTACGGGAGGGTGACTAACCAAGTTGAGCCCCCGTCCCTTCCGCCTTCGTGACTTTTGTTTCGAATCTCAGCGCACGTCTTGGACATCGGGGACACGTCTTACGGAATTAATAATAAGCCGAGAAGCCACCGGGTGCGGTTTGGGCCTCAATGTGCCGAAATTTCTAACCCTCATTATGGGTAGTCTGCACTCGTAGCGCGCTTTCAACTTTCCTTGTTCCCGCACTTTGCAGACGTTCAGGACATTGTTTATTAGCATTGCGAGCATCTTGCTCGTTCCATGTACTGGATTTTAATTGTCGAATTAAAGTTTTAACTCCAACTGCAGTAATGACATTGTTTTACAACGTGTTTTATTCTATTTCATTGACATACTTTGCCTGTTATTAGTTATTACAAAAATAGGCATTGCAACATAATTTAGAAACAAATTTGTATAGTATCTAATATCTATCTATTAAAACTATCCGAAAACTTAAATAGATGTCTTGTAATGTAAAACAACAATGTTAACAGTTGTCAAATCACGTAGCCCGGAGTCATCTAGTTGTCAACATCTTGTCATGAAGCCTCGGGCTATGATAGTTCACTTTGTGGGAAAATATCTCAAAGTTCTGAATCCTTATGTTATGAATAAATTATTGTTTCCTTTAGATAAATCCCTTGTAATATTCAAACTAAGGTGTTAACAAGATTTGTTACGTAGGTACTATTTCTTGAATTGGAATATTAAATTAGAGAATAAATTTTTGAAATAGAATAAACTTTTTTTTTAAACATTGTTTAAAATATTTTTGGAAATAATTGTGTAAAATTTGTTGTTTCATTGTCTCTTTCGTTTTCACACCTTCGCACAAATGAGAACAAAACAAAACAAACTCGTTCCTGTAAACATATATACACAAATATTTAAATAAGTACTCCCTTTATTTCCGACATACCTACCTATTCAGGGAAAACGGAAATTCATAATAATTTCACAAGGAACAGGGCGAAATCATTTTGTAAAATCAAAAGTTCGTTTCAAATTTCAATTACTTACTCGTTGAATGCGTGTGCTGTATGCGGGGTGGAACGTTTGCGACGAGTTAGGAAATGAAATAATACTTAAACTGATTTATTATAGAAAATATATTATAATCTTTGTAATATATTAATATTTTCTTAGAATGTTTATGGTTAATTTATGATAACAAAGAAACAGAAGATTTCTACCAAACATGAAGGAAATAATAATTATTTCTTGTTTTCGAAGGAAGTGTACACTTCATTGTTTCACTTCCATCTTAAAAGTTTCAAGGCTCCGCTTTACCTCACTTAAAGTTAGCAAATCATCTCGTGGTACCTAAGACCTCCAAATGGCTGCATAACAAATTTCCTTTCCTTGTAAAGAAACGTCCGCACAAAAACAGAACACAAAACTTGGGCGTAGTTCGCGCGTCCTCCAGTGAATTTATATTGCCCGAAAACAAGAAAACAAAAGTGGAGTCGAGCCAAAGGTACATTATCTCAACAAAGTACAGCAATTAGGAACACGTTCACTCCACATCTGACTCTAATAATTTAAATATGATAAAACAAAGTACGACGCTGAGGCGAAGAATAAGGCGGGCCCTTTCTTAACTTATTTATAAATTCTTCCTGTGAGGCGTTACGGTGAGACGGGCAGGCACCCCGCGAGGGCAAGCAACCCTTCTCGACTTGAACGGTGTAATGCAATAAAAGGGGCACTCATATAAGTATCACCGCTTTTCCTGTGCATAGATAAGCCCTAATTCTTTACCTAACCTGACACGCGAAGTATTGTTTGCTAATCTTCACTCACTTACATTATTTTAACATGAACTTTTACTTTTTAATCTAATAGCCCGGCATGTGTCCACACTCCGCCTTCGCCTCCGCTATGCCGCCCTGCTTTAGGATACGATTACATACAGGACAGGTTGACAGTGCAGACTCTTTATACAGGGCCATTTTTAAGCTAACATCGAAACGCGACAAGGTCATTGCGCTGGTGTTACACAGAAAAGTGGTGGTACTACCCTAGGACCTCAGATAGGGTTTATAACTATTATCAGTTTGCCAGTACTTTTTTCCTTACTAATTCTAAATTTGCTTAATCTCTTACTAAAGTTATATCATTATCATGACAAATAAATTAATCTCTATAATCTTAACTGTCAAATAAGACAAGACATTAGAGACAAAAACGTTAAGATCGAAAGGCCACAATCCGTCAACCGTGAGGCTAAGGGATCGTGCACAAAGCTATAAAATTACAGATCAAAACTCTATCGACCCCGTGGCCTTTATTTAGCGCTACCCAAGCGAACTATCAAAGAAAGTCTCCTCGAGAGTTAGCGTCTTAGACCCCCAAGTTTCTTATAAGGGGTTACAAGATGCGGGTAAGGGTTAGGATCGCGTTTTTGAATGTAAATAGTGGTGTCACAGGCTGTGTGTTGCTGGGCCTCGTATGAATTAAATTATTTAAGTAATTAATGGATGCTGGTGGCACGCAAGGGTCGGTTTTGTCCTTTGTAAACTAGTTTGTTATTCTCAGATAGTTGGCTTTTCTGAAAAATATAATAAAATTAAAAATTGTTAGAATTTTTATATTATCGATTATTATAAAAATGATAAAGGAGAATGCCCATTCGCCTAAGAAAAATGGGCCCATAATTTTTTGCTCTAGTTTGTCGATGATTTTTAGTTCATTTTGTAGAAAAATAATCAGCCAGTTTTAATTTTTTCATCCGAGTTATTGAGTAATTAGACTTTTTCTGTTGCAATATTTGAGGTTATTATTATATTAAATGCTTCAGTAATTGATGATATCTTTATTTTATGTAATTAAGCATCGTCTATTGATTGGTAAATTATTTGTTGATATAATTAAAATTAATTAATGAAAAAATACGTTATTATTTAGAACATTGTTTTGTCACCAAACTATTAGGTATCAAGTGGGCCCAAAAATGGGCATTCTTCTTTGTTATTATTAAATCCAGCAGTTCTAAGAGCTGCTGATACCTTGTGGAGCTAGTGGTCAGACCATCTGTGCGCCATAGGAGGACTTCTTTTTAAATTTTCTTCATAATTTAATAATAATAGCTTTCTTATATAATTATTCAGGTATGTAATCTAATCTAAATATCTAAATTATTATTTATTATTATACTAATATATAGCTGCAATACCACTGACTCACTCACTCACTCACTGACATATATTATTTCGTACTTGCCGGTATAGTGGAGGGTAGCGGTTTTTTGAGTCGTATAGAGGACGTCCCAAAACCGTCGAGAAAAATACGACTTTGACCGGAAGTCGATTCTGGACCGGAAGTGGTAGCGATATCTCGGAAACGGAAAGAGATGGGGCAAAAGTGCCGGAACAAACGTTGTAGGGAATGCCCTCTAATTTCGAAAACGATACTTTTTTTTTCAAAATTGCTCAAAAAAAAATTTTCCTCGATCGTATTTCTATCCTTTTCCCGCCGGTACGCCAATATGAAACGGAGCATGGCGCTTGGGCGTGGCCTAACAGCATCCGCGTCGATCGCTCGTCGGGGCTCGCGCTCTCTATGTTCCGCCCGTTCAGAGCGCGCAATGAAAATATAACGACGCATTTTCGGGACGAACGATCGAAACGGCTTTACCTCGGTCAGTCGGACGGTGAGCGCGGCCGCGTGAACATCAAATTTGCTCCGCGCGGCGGGCTTTTTTTAAATATCTCAAGAAGTAGATACGTCAGAGTAACCATGTAAAGAACAATTTTGTTCAGTATGACCAGCACTATTTGTTTTTTTTTTTTTTTCAATTTTTTAAAATCGCCGTATCTCAAAAAGTACATACGTTAGCGTCACCGTGTAAAGACCAATATTGTTCAGTATGACCAGCACTACTTTTTTTTTAATTTTCTAAAATCGCTATTACTCAAAAAGTACATACGTTAACGTAACCGTGTAAAGACCAATATTGTTCAGTATGACCAGCACTACTTTTTTTTAATTTTGTTTTTTTTTTTGAATTTTCTAAAATCGCTATTACTCAAAAAGTAAATACGTTAGCGTCACCGTGTAAAGACCAATTTTGTTCAGTATGACCAGCACTAATTTTTTTTTAAATTTTGTTTTTTTTTTAATTTTTTAAAATCGCCATATCTCGAAAAGTTGATACGTTAGCGTCACCGTGTAAAGACCAATTTTGTTCAGAAACGTAAACGCTTTTAGATGGCGAGCTAAATATTTTCAAAACTGCCTAAAATCTATTCGATCTAATACGTTTTACGACAAAAAGGGCCTCCGCGGGCCGCTTGCGCCCGCGGCTTTTACCCAACAGCTAGTACTAATATATAGCTGCAATACCACTCACTCACTCACTCACTGACATCAATTATTTAGTACTTGCCGGTATGGTGGAGGGTAGCGGTTTTTTGAGTCGTATAGAGGGCGTCCCAAAACCGTCGAGAAAAATACGACATTGACCGGAAGTCGATTCTGGACCGGAAGTGGTAGCGATATCTCGGAAACGGGGCGAGTCGGGGCGGTCACCCCGAAGAGAAAGTTGTAGGGAATGCCCTATAATTTCGAAAACGATACTTTTTTTTTCAAAATTGCTCGAAAAAAATTTTTCCTCGATCGTATTTTTATCCTTTTCCCGCCGGTACGCCAATATGAAACGGAGCATGGCGCTTGGGCGTGGCCTAACAGCATCCGCGACGAGGCATTTTCGGGACGAACGATCGAAACGGCTTTACCTCGGTCAGTCGGACGGTGAGCGCGGCCGCGTGAACATCGAATTTGCTCCGCGCGGCGGGCTTTCTTTTAAATATCTCAAGAAGTAGATACGTCAGAGTAACCATGTAAAGAACAATTTTGTTCAGTGTGACCAGCACTATTTTTTTAAATTTTTGTTTTAGTTTTTTTTTTAATTTTTTAAAATCTTCATATCTCGAAAAGTAGATACGTTAGCGTCACCGTGTAAAGACCAATATTGTTCAGTATGACCAGCACTATTTTTTTTTTAATTTTTGTTTTTTTTTTAATTTTTTAAAATCGCCATATCTCGAAAAGTAGATACGTTAGCGTCACCGTGTAAAGACCAATATTGTTCAGTATGACCAGCACTAATTTTTTTTAAACTTTTGTTTTTTTTTTAATTTTTTAAAATCGCCATATCTCGAAAAGTAGATACGTTAGCGTCACCGTGTAAGGACCAATATTGTTCAGTATGACCTGCACTATTTGCTTTTTTTTTTTAATTTTCTAAAATAGCTATTACTCAAAAAGTACATACGTTAGCGTCACCGTGTAAAGACCAATATTGTTCAGTATGACCTGCACTATTTGCTTTTTTTTTTTTAATTTTCTAAAATAGCTATTACTCAAAAAGTATATACGTTAGCGTCACCGTGTAAAGACCAATATTGTTCAGTATGACCAGCACTACTTTTTTTTAATTTTTTTTTTTTTAATTTTTTAAAATCGCCATATCTCGAAAAGTAGATACGTTAGCGTCACCGTGTAAAGACCAATTTTGTTCAGTATGACCAGCACTAATTTTTTTTTAAATTTTGTTTTTTTTTAAATTTTTTAAAATCGCCATATCGCGAAAAGTAGATACGTTAGCGTCACCGTGTAAAGACCAATTTTGTTCAGAAACGTAAACGCTTTTAGATGGCGAGCTAAATATTTTCAAAACTGCCTAAAATCTATTCGATCTAATACGTTTTACGACAAAAAGGGCCTCCGCGGGCCGCTTGCGCCCGCGGCTTTTACCCAACAGCTAGTACTAATATATAGCTGCAATACCACTCACTCACTCACTCACTCACTGACATATATTATTTCGCACTTGCCGGTATAGTGGAGGGTAGCGGTTTTTTGAGTCGTATAGAGGACGTCCCAAAACCGTCGAGAAAAATACGACTTTGACCGGAAGTCGATTCTGAACCGGAAGTGGTAGCGATATCTCGGAAACGGGGCGAGTCGGGGCAGTCACCCCGAAGAGAAAGTTGTAGGGAATGCCCTATAATTTCGAAAACGATACTTTTTTTTTCAAAATTGCTCGAAAAAAATTTTTCCTCGATCGTATTTTTATCCTTTTCCCGCCGGTACGCCAATATGAAACGGAGCATGGCGCTTGGGCGTGGCCTAACAGCATCCGCGACGAGGCATTTTCGGGACGAACGATCGAAACGGCTTTACCTCGGTCAGTCGGACGGTGAGCGCGGCCGCGTGAACATCGAATTTGCTCCGCGCGGCGGGCTTTCTTTTAAATATCTCAAGAAGTAGATACGTCAGAGTAACCATGTAAAGAACAATTTTGTTCAGTGTGACCAGCACTATTTTTTTAAATTTTTGTTTTAGTTTTTTTTTTTATTTTTTAAAATCTTCATATCTCGAAAAGTAGATACGTTAGCGTCACCGTGTAAAGACCAATATTGTTCAGTATGACCAGCTCTATTTTTTTTTTAATTTTTGTTTTTTTTTTAATTTTTTAAAATCGCCATATCTCGAAAAGTAGATACGTTAGCGTCACCGTGTAAAGACCAATATTGTTCAGTATGACCAGCACTAATTTTTTTTAAACTTTTGGTTTTTTTTAATTTTTTAAAATCGCCATATCTCGAAAAGTTGATACGTTAGCGTCACCGTGTAAAGACCAATTTTGTTCAGTATGACCAGCACTTTTTTTTAAAAATTTTTGTTTTTTTTTTTTTAATTTTTTAAAATCTTCATATCTCGAAAAGTAGATACGTTAGCGTCACCGTGTAAAGATCAATATTGTTCAGTATGACCAGCACTATTTGCTTTTTTTTTTTTAATTTTCTAAAATAGCTATTACTCAAAAAGTACATACGTTAGCGTCACCGTGTAAAGACCAATATTGTTCAGTATGACCAGCACTACTTTTTTTTAATTTTTTTTTTTTTTAATTTTTTAAAATCGCCATATCTCGAAAAGTAGATACGTTAGCGTCACCGTGTAAAGACCAATTTTGTTCAGTATGACCAGCACTAATTTTTTTTTAAATTTTGTTTTTTTTTAAATTTTTTAAAATCGCTATATCTCGAAAAGTAGATACGTTAGCGTCACCGTGTAAAGACCAATTTTGTTCAGAAACGTAAACGCTTTTAGATGGCGAGCTAAATATTTTCAAAACTGCCTAAAATCTATTCGATCTAATACGTTTTACGACAAAAAGGGCCTCCGCGGGCCGCTTGCGCCCGCGGCTTTTACCCAACAGCTAGTACTTATATAAAATGCTAATGTTAGTACGTAAATACAGGGTTTTCTCCATGATCACCAACTCCAATCTGCTTCCCGTTGGGGTGGTAGATACTCCTAGGTCTCCTGGTGAAAGTAAGGGAGTTTGGTCGCGGTGGGTGGAAGAGGGTGGTTGTGGGAGGCGAAAATCCCAAAAAATGTATATCTGTCCTTTTCTAACGTATGACATATTGACTACTAAGTCTGTCTTTTTCTAACTTATGAGATGTTGAGTTTTAAAAATTTTTGAAATAATCTAGAATACTCCAAAATGTGTGCAACTGTTACAATTGATCTAGAAGGTTCTAAAAGTTTCAAGAATGATCTAGAAAGTTCCAAAATGAGCGTAACTGTAAAAATCGATCTAGAAGGTTCTAAAAATTTCAGGAATGATCTAGAAAGTTCCAAAACGTTATCAACTGCTAAAATCGATCTAGAATGTTCTAGAAGGTTCTAAAAATTTCAAGAAAGCTCTACAAATTTCTGGATGATCTAGAAAGATCTAAAAACTTCTAGAATGATCTACAAACATTAAAAATGTGTATAGCTGCTAAAATCGATATAGACTGTTCTAGAAAGTTCTACAAATTTCTTGAATGATCTAGAAAGTTCCAAAATGAGCGCTACTGTTAAAATCGACATGAAATGTTCTAGAAAGTTCTTAAAACTTCTAGAAATATCTACAAACATTAAAAATGTGTATAGCTGCTAAAATCGATATAGAATGTTTTTTTTTTTATTTTTTTTTTTGGCACGACATGTGACCTCGACTGGTCTGATGGTAAACGCAGAGGAGGTCCATGAGCATTGACGACTAGAGAACCGCTGGCACGATGGCTCCAGTCGCCACCACTATGCCGGCCTGAGAAGATGCTTTTTCACCCTCCGCTTGAAGGATCTAAGGATTGGGAGAATACATTCTAGAAAGTTCTACAAATTTCTGTTTCCACGTTTACTAGAGTATTTCTTATTTTTAATTCGTTAATCTAAATACTTATATAAAATGCTAATGTTAGTACGTAAATACAGGGTTTTCTCTATGATCACCAACTCCAATCTACTTCCCGTTGGGGTGGTAGATGCTCCTCGGTCTCCTGGTGAAAGTAAGGGAGTTTGGACGCGGTGGGTGGAAGAGGGTGGGTGTGGGAGGCGAAAATCCCAAAAAATGTATATCTGTCCTTTTCTAACTACTAAGTATAGAGAGAGAGAGTACTAAGTATAGAGTTCTAAAAATGTTTGAAATAATCTAGAAAACTCCAAAATGTGTGCAACTGTTACAATTTATCTAGAAGGTTCTAAAAGCTTCAAGAATGATCTAGAAAGTTCCAAAACGTTATTAACTGCTAAAATCGATATACAATGTTCTAAAAAGTTCTACAAATTTCCGGAATGATCTAGAAAGTTCCAAAATGAGCGTAATTGTTAAAATCGATATGGAATGTTCTAGAAGGTTCTAAAAATTTCAGGAATGATCTAGAAAGTTCCAAAACGTTATCAACTGCTAAAATCGATCTAGAATGTTATAGAAGGTTCTAAAAATTTCAGGAATGATCTAGAAAGTTCCAAAATGAGCGCAACTGTTGAAATCGATCTAGAATGTTCTAGAAGGTTCTAAAAATTTCAGGAATGATCTAGAAAGTTCTAAAACTTTATCAACTGCTAAAATCGATCTAGAATGTTCTAGAAGGTTCTAAAAATTTCAGGAATGATCTAGAAAGTTCTAAAACTTTATCAACTGCTAAAATCGATATAGAATGTTCGAGAAAGCTCTACAAATTTCTGGAATGATCTAGAAAGTTCCAAAATGAGCGCAACTGTTAAAATTGTTGATTCTAAGTAAGTAAGTTCTAAAAACTTCTAGAATTATCTACAAACATTAAAAATGTGTATAGCTGCTAAAATCGATGTAGAATGTTCTAGAAAGTTCTACAAATTTCTGTTTACACATTTACTAGAGTATTCCTGATTTTCAATTAGTTAATTAATTTGATTTGATTAACTCTATAAACACCGTATGTTAAATGGTCAAATAAGTCTCTCAATATCTAAGATAGAAGTCTACAATAAAAACGGATCCTTTATTACTTTTTATACCATTAAACATGCGATGTATTTTGACTCGAGCAACGCCGGGGGTTTCGTCGCTAGTTATTTAGAAAATGTAATCGATTAAATAATTTTGTATGACCCAAAATAGACCAACCCTTTGTACTTCAAACAACCCACACAACGTCTTAGGTCATTTATTAATTATATATCTGATACTCTAGGGTAGTTAGGTACACATGACGAGGGAAGAAAGGTCTCAGTGGCCCACGGAGGGAGTGACATCTTGCAAGACGTTGCGGTCGACATATGCGTTGCGTATACGAGGAATCTTAATGGTTTTATATTAATCTTGTTTACATATTTTACAACAATAATTAATTTCAGAAAAGTTGATTCCTAGGTTGGTAGGACATATTTCTAAGGTTATTGCATAACTAAAATGAATTTGTTAGACTTACTATTTTTAAAGAGTGGTAGGCAGACTGATGATAGCTCTTAGTCCGGTCTGCCGTTCTGGGGTAGTCTATCGCGTTGTACTGATGGTGCACATTCGTCTCCTCAAGCCAGCATAGCGGAGGCGACTGTTGCCTGTAGAAATTTATCCGTGGTAGCAGTTGTTTCCGTTCATGGACGCATTCTAGTCCATCAGACGGAATGTTGTCATATGCCGACCTACAATAAAAAACATTTGTTGTATTCACGGCAAAACTATTTTTTTTGTAGCTCGGCATATGACAACACTTCGCCTGATGTAAAACAGAGAAATCTCTACGGGCAGCAGTCGCCTCCGCTATGGCGGCCTGAGGAGAGGTGTATGCACCATCTAGAGACAGTGCACACTCCTCTCGTTATACCTGGCTGCTTTCAAACTGCCCCCGAAACGCGATACCTTGTCGCCACGACAACCATCATCAGTCTGCCTACAACACTTTAAATAGTGCTTATAGGCACTGAGCGACCAAAGTACATATAACAAAGTTACATTGGTACCGGTCTTTATCGAGGTTCGAACACGGGTCTCATCGATCGGCATTCACGCATCTTACCGCTAGACCACGGCCGCTCATATAATATAAGACAATAAGTTGTATACAATATTTTAATTGTTTTGATATGTGATATCCTCTAATAGATTGTGGTTCTTACTTTAATTATTATTTGATAATACGAGTAGGTTTATGTAATCTAAATAGCTAATAATATATCACATTAGTAAGCTAAGTAAATAAGTTTTTACACAAACAGTATTATTTGTTTGTACTATCTGAAAACACCGTGATTTTTCTCAGGTATTTTCCTCAGCGACATACGTAAAAGTTTCTGATTCACGAGTGATCTGATAAAGAAATAGACAATTGAATATTTCACTAAATTAAACTGCTTTGGTGATACCGTCTCGTTGTCTAGACTTCATGAAAAGACTATATTTGTTAAAGTGTATACAAAAATAATGTCTTACAAATTCGGTGTTTTTATAACGGCATATCACAAATAAACTGCGCTATGCTTACTTGGTAAAAAACAGTTAAGGTACACCTCTTTCGTCATGTCTTTGAGTATCCATTTTTTCATATGAATTTAAATATGCATTATTTAAGTATTTGTATGGACGTTCGTAACAAACAGGGTGGTGGGTGGTTGGTCGACGGCGACGTATCGGCTGTCATATTACCGCTCCCTGTTGTTGCTTTTGTTATTATCAAAGTTTTTGAAGGGTCGTCGGGTGCTTGTGCACTGTATGCCGAGATGAATGCTAACTTTATGTGGAGAAGGCTTCATTATATTCACTAGCTTTGTCGTAATTTTTACTTTTAATAAAGGCGTTAATAAATGCGTATTATAGGTATTCAGAAACATAAATATTTATATATATTATTTTAACCGAAATCAAAAGGAGGAGGTTATCAATTCGTCGTGTATTTTTCTTTTATTTAAATAATGCAATGTTTATCTATAATAATAATAATTTTAAAATATTTCTAACGATTCTATAATATATTGTTTAATTATAATTATTATTAGTACTCTATTTTTTTTTTTTAATTTTTTGTTTTATGTATTGGTCACTGTGTAGAATCATTAATTTCTTGTTATTGTTTGATTTAATTTTGTATTGTCCCATCCTATAATTAAAATTGTATTAGGTAATATAAAAGTAGGTATATATAAATAAATAAATAAATATTTGAATTATTTTGTTCTAAGTGCATTCCATATAATATTACATTGAAACAAAGTCCAGGAGCCGCATATGGTAATTTCTTATTCCGATAGGAAATAGCAGCGGTCAGTGGCAATAATCCATCATGGGCACCTTCCACCGCGACGGCTATTTGTTTCCTCCAGCACTCGGACCTCCGGAAAACATGTTTTATGCCATTTTATGTATTCCTTACAGGTTTTGATAAATATTTGTTTGACTTTCGTTCAGACATGTTCGAGAATTGAATATCCGGCTCAGGATTTTGATGTTTATGATATATTTGTTAGTCTTGTTTATTTTGTTTCTACTATTTAGGTGAATTTAATTGGTTAATAATCGTATACAGACTAGAATTTGGTTTCTTTTTTTTGATCGTACTTCGTTGTAGCAGTCACCTCCACTAGTCGTCCGAATATACACCGTCGTGCTTAAAAAGACTTTATTACCTCTATATTACCCAGTTACTTTCAAGGTAACTCTGAAACTGAACTAGGTCAGCTCTGCCAATGTATGCACGTTCATCTTCTCAAGCCGGTATAGCCGAGGCGAGTGCTGCCTGTAGAAATTTCTCTGTGGTAGTAGTTTTTTCTGTTCATGGATGCCATTATGCCGCGGTACTATAAAAAAATCTCGGTCCCCCGTTCATATATAGTTTTTACGAGTATAAGATGTTAAAATTCAGGTATATGTTAAAAACAAAAAGTGTTGGAGAACTATTCTCGTGGGCAAACGACGTCATTACGGACCGCGCACTCGGGCTAAGGATCGCATGCATACGAAATCGGGCTTATCAGTTATGCATAATGTGGTGGGCCCCAAAGGTGAACAAAATATTGCAATGCCCTCCTAGAGTCGGTGTCATCCTTCGTATGAGATACAGTATGATAAAAAATATCATGTATTTAATTAGTAAATAATTACAAAATATATAATATATATTTTGGTTTGGGCACTTAGAAAGGATGAATGAAAGGAGATTGACGAAAGGAATATATAAAGCTGATGTGAATGGATGCGTTAAACAAGGCAGACCCAGAAGCGTGTTTTCCGATCAAATAGGAGACATCCTCATGAAAGCAGGGCTGCCTAGTGCCCACAACCGTCGGGCGTGCATGAAGAGAATTGTGGATGTGAAGGAAGCGAGGGTGTTGTGTCAGGATCGTGGTAAGTGGCGTTCCATTTTCTCTGCCTATCCCTGTGGGAAAAAGGCGTGACAATTGTATTGTATTGTAAATAATATTTTTAGTTCTATTCATTAAACGTCAAGCTCTATTAAACTAAAAATAAGAAAAACTAAATACCTAAAAAATTATGATGAAAATTGGTAATAAAAGTTTTTTTGCTAAACAAATCTTAATTAGAAAAACAGTTAAATCCGATACGAATGTAATAATTGTACGAAAAATGAAGAGAATAAAATAAAGCCTACTGTGTATAAAAGGTGACAATAACCCCTCATATGTACAATGTTACTCGTGTCACTGTGATGGATTTTGTTTTCAGAATCTATTATAGTTTTTTATTTGCCTTCTGAGATGAACCGCGTTCAATATTTACGAGTCAGACCAATTGTTTTTGTTACATTTTTAATGGAAATTTATTATTAGAACGTATTATTTAAAGTTATTAAGGAGCATATTTCATCAAATCCTACATGTTCATGCGAAATCTAAGAAAATGCTAATAATTTTAAACTTGGACAATGGGCTTACAATTAAATATTCCGAGTTTAAATCTCTCAATATTCTCGACCGGTACCAATGTAATTTAATACTTTGGTATCTGAATGTTAAAATATAAGCGCTAGTATAGACAATTAAAAAAAAAAGATTTTGAAATTTATCTACGAAATTATTCTAGGGAGGATCATGTTTACAAGTAAGCTTTTTTTATTTTGAAAAAGTCTAAATCCCTCGGTAATCAGACCTGTAGATCTTATCGCACCTGCTCGCGACAAATGATTCCGATTACTTACGTCACGTTACGAATGAAAGCGTGTAAAAGAATGCTCGACTCTCAGCTTTACAAATTCTATCTGGGATTCAGAAATATGTTAATAAAACGATATTATTTTCATTGAACTGGTGTAAAATTAAATTTCTAAGAAGTTAAAGTATAAAATCACAGATCGGTTTCCAATTAAGGAAGCACAAGTTCAGTCTCATTATATTTTTAATTTGGGGGCGGGAGTTTGGGAGATTTTCAAATTAAAGCGGGCGACGTCAAAGGACATCGTACCAGCCGCCATTAGAGCTAAATAATTAAAGAATTCGACCGTCCTCGTAGTCGTTAGACGGAATTAAGAATCTGCTCGCTTAAGTTCGTAATTTTGATTTTGGAACATTTTGAGATTAAAGTCTTGGGATGCCCCTACTTTATTTCACCTTACTTTTGTGATTCGACGAGTAGATTTTACGTATAGTTATATATTAAATGTAAAGTGATTCTCGACAGAGTCTTCGAGGTGCAATTTAGTTGTAGACTAAAGGACGATAAGCGCATTTGCATGTTAATATGCTATTAGAACGTACACGACTTCACACTCAGATCTCAGGAACACTGTAGGTACACCTTACTCTCCGCAACGTTTTAATCTAATCTAATCAAGGCTAAAAACGTCGTCTTTTGGTCTCCTACCATAAAACATTCAGAGGTCGCAAAGGTGTCGTTCCTACCTTGTTATTCAGTCGGAATAAATCTGGGAGGTAGGTTTGGGGCGGAGTATGAAACGGCGCCCTCGGGAGAGATCGTCGCAGGCGTCATGGAACGGTGATGACCGCTCTGATGGTCCTCGACACTTAGATCTAACCCTTTTTGTGAGTTTACCCAACACAAACATTACGATTAAACGCTTAACTTATCACACAAATACAAAAACATTACATTACGTTATATGATTCGAAAAAAAATCCAGATAAATGTGCATACATTTTATACCTTTCTTATTTACTGATAAAGTATAAATAAATACGTATATGTATAAAAGATATATACATACATATATAAAATATATATGTAGATACAATACAATATAAAGTAGATTAAAAGAAACGCGTCGTTTTAAACGCTAGTTTGTGAATGCAAATGTTGTGAAGTGAAGATTCCTTCGGTGGGAGAGGGTTAATTTTGTTTACATTTTAATGTCAAGATGGCCGTGGCATCTCCTCGTTAAGGGAATAATTTCAGGTCCGAGAAAGCCCATTAAAGGATCTCTTTTTGTATGGCGATTTAATGAAGTTGAGGTTTGATTAAGAAGTTCATTAACAAAATTAATAATACGCATTTATTTTATTAAAGTTTGTTTTTTGTTTTAAGTAATTTATGATGTTTTAAATATTTTAAAAACTATATCTAGAGGGAATAACAATAACAAAAGTTAAATGTTTGATGACGTACTAGACGGGTTATAAATTGGATTTTAGTGATCGTTGTCCCCAAATTTTACGAGAATCGAATTTGTTTGAAAACTTAACTCTTCCGCGTAAATGCAATAAAAATATTAAATTGGTGCCCATAAAGTGGTAATAAAAATAACAGTTAATATTAATCGTTTTTCTTTGGACCCTTCCGGAAGGCCTCTGTGCAGAAACGATTTTGCTTTATTTTCCTTGGTTATTTGTCCCTCGAGAATAACTATGATATATTTATTATTATTCTACGACCATTCGAAGACACTCAAGAGATGTATTAGATAGTACTAATATTATTAGTTATTATTGCTTTCAATTTCTTACAGCTAACAATAAAAGTATTTTTATTAAATGATCCTTCTTTATAATTTATAATAGTTACTCAAAATCATTCTGTGTTAAATGTGAATTCACTGTATGTACATTTTTAACTTTTGACAAGTTGAAAACCTAGAAAAAAATCAAAGCATACGTTCGCTGGAAACGTTCATCTACAAAAAGTTATACCGCACGTACGCACGCCGTTAACGACGAAACTGCGTTCTAATCACGAAATGTCAAAAATGGATATTGGAAATTGAATTCACCAGTTTATTAATTTTTTTCGTTGCCATGCAAAGGGCGAGGGACCGTTCTAATGGCCAGATCAACTCAGTAAGGGGTACAGAGTTGTGTTTACTCGGAACCCGCAAACTGAGCGAGCGAGTATTTTTTTTTACATTTTTGCAAATGCTGTTTACCCGGTGTCGTAAAGGCGGCAAAGGTATCGTATCAGGGGGCCTACGTATAGCCTACGAAGCTGCGATTTTTGTTTGCATTCGTAAATATTGTAATATAGTAAATATTGTAGTATTGATATGTTTTCAGGCATCTGGAGGCAGAGCAAGATTATGACCTAATTTTTAAAATTATTTTTTCTATACTAAATGATTCAAAATAGGAGAATGTGTAATTATATTTTTCCAGTGTTCAAAGTTTTAATAAAGATTTCAACACTTTATCGAAGCTATTTTCGATCTGCTTTGGATGATGAATGAATGTTACGTGATGCACAATATTAAATATTTACTTTAACATATATCTAGAATAATAAAAGAAGCAGAAGTAGAAGTCGTCACCGATCAACATGTAGATCAGGAATGAAACTTCATAAACGAAATTCTCAATAGAAAAAGCGCAGAGCTTACAAAGATATACACAAGTAGGCCCCCAGCACGGACAATAGGCCGGAATATTTTCTTTTTGCTATTTTTTGTTCATCTTTTCCGAGTGTACTGGATTCACGTTCGTTTGTTTCGCGATTGCGAAAGTGTGCGATTGTTGAATAGCGATATGGATGACAACCGGTAGCCTTTTGATAGCAATGTTAGCTTTGTTTTGTTGCACACATTTTTTAGGATTTATTACAATACTTCCCTGTTTCAATTGAACGTTATGTTGCATAACTTTTTCAAATAGCATTTTCAAATTTAGGCGTTCTGACTTTACACTTATGTGATAGAAGTATTCGTTACAATATTATAGAGAGGTGTTTGTAATACAAGTAATAACTTAGTACTATTAATAGATATATAAAAAAAACTATTTTTAAAGTTTCAACTGATCCTTTCATAAAATTATAGGCGCGTGTATATTCATTCTTGTCTGGAATAATTTATTAGAATATAATAAGTAGTTTGATAGTTTAGACACTTATATTGTAACGAGGTTTGGGGTGTACTCGTAAACGGAGGTTAGGCGCCAACCACAAGTGTGTGACGTAGTAACACGTTTATGTAAATCTGAGCTCCTGCAAAATTCGCTGAAAACTAATTTAGGTGTAGTAGTGGGAAAATTAAACTTACTTTCTTGTGTTATTATTAGATATATATCATTGTTATGTCTATTTTCTATCAAAACATGTACCTGCAATAAATTAAAAAACATAGGTATGTTATTATTAAATTATGATGAAAATTAAATAAAAAAAATATTATAATATCAAATCGGGATTTTAAAATGTTAAAAATTAATAAAAAAAATCTTATTATTTATTAAAAATTATTTCATTTAAATATAATAATATAAATAATAAACATACAATGCCCAAAGTAATCCAAAAAAAAAATCTACAAATGTCTATTTAACATTTGTTACGGTCGGAAATCGAACAAGATTGGTTCGCTAATATTATTTTTAAATAATATTAATATAATTAAGTAAAAAGTTTTTAGGGGTAAATACTTTCCTAAAGGTAGGGTCAGTAAAAGTAATTAGAAAAAAAGTTCAATATTTAAAAATATATAGTCCACATGTGAAAACAGTGGTGTTTCAGTTAATTCAGAACTAAGATATCACATTATTATCATTATTTCACGGAACATTAACCGGAAAAAATAGGGAAGGCGAGAAGCAGTAAGCGAGTTTACATTAGTGGAAAAAAAAAACATTATAATATTTGAAGCTTCTTAATAATGCATGTACTTTAGAAAGTACTTTAAAACAAATTACTTGTAAAGTCAATATAAAAATGATTAAGAACCCAGGGTAAGATTCTTTAAAATATTTTATAGTAAAAAAATCTGTGTTAAGGAATAAGTTATAAGACGTATTAGAAGATCTATATTATATTGTTTTTAAGTATATAGTACAGAAGAAAAGAAAATATAGCAATAGTTATATTTGTGAAAACGTAGTATTATGTAATTATTTTGCTCATTCTTACACGCATTAAGTGACTTGCACTTCGAGAGCTATTAGAGACTCACACGAACTCTCGAGACAACCTCTAGAGATTAATTACACGTGTAATTATTTATAATTTGCTGAAAACAACAATTATTACTTTACGAATTATTTTAATTGCAATATCGTATATAGGTAGATTATACATTAATCGATTTAAATTTATAATTGACTAGCAACGAGTGACATAAAGGTTCTCGTAGGATGAAAGTTATTTTTGTACACCGCATTAATAACGAAGGAGCAATAAAGTGCGGCCAAGTCGTTATCCGTTTTCAATAAACACCTTTATCGATTATTCAGCGCGCAGTCCATACTTACAGCTCCGCCATAGACAGAGAGTTGGCAAACTAATTCTCGACACAAGCATAGCTGCTGTAGACGCGGCCCGGGCGAGGTGGTCGTCGCCAGGCGATGGCCGGTGGTCGAGGGGGACGCGACACGCTGGGCGTGCGCTCCGCTGGGCGGCTCCCACCAATCACCACGCGTGAGGCTCCCAGTCCCGCCCACCTCACCTGCGTCTCACCATTAAGCCTGGCTTTCCTTACTTTTTTCCCGGACTCTTCGTATCCGTTAGTCGTGCGACGCCGTCTTATTTTATTTTCTCATTTATGCCTCCTTCCCGCCTCGCCTCCTATTTTACGCCTGCCGCCGGCGTAGGTAGAAAAACCTTTTGTGAATACGAATGCTGAGCAGGTATCCTCTCTCGTTAGTTACCCAGGGATCCGTTATGTAAAGTAAATACACCTACTTGCTATTCTATCCATTTTATAAGGTAGCAGAATCGGAAACGTAAAACGAGATAGCTTGTTAACTAAGTTTTCGTTAGGTAGATACACTAATTCGATCTCATAACCACTCACATTCTGTAGTCATAAATGGGTTTAATTAAAAAAGTATGCAGATATGTATTATAGTATAAAGTAGACAAGCCGCGCACAGACGGAATGCGGTGGCATTGTACGCTTTACGACTTGCGGTGCGGGCGCGGCGGCAAGTAATAAACTTTTAACTTTCATATCGATCCACAAAAAGTTCTCGTCGAAAGTAATCTCGACCAACCTTGCTCCACATTTTGTTTCAATGTCCCGCGACGTCCGGGAGTCGTATGCAAGTGTCCCTTCCTCGGTGAACGATCCTCGCATCGATGAACTTGAACAAAAAAGTCGGTTGAACTTTGTTCGCGGCTGTGATTAGGAAGACTTAGTTCTGAAGTAAGTTGGGAACTGTTTTTTCAGTTTTGAAAGTGGGTGGCTCAGTTTATGATCCGAGCGAAAGTTGGCGGCGATCGATGAACTCGCTCGGGCGGGGGGCTGCTTTACTCGACTGATCAAAGTTTGCGCGCCTAATAACCGAATTTAATACGCGCGGAGTTGCACTTCCTAAAGTGATGATGGTATTTAATTGTCAAAGTTTAGTCGACCGACACCAACAGAAAATCGATGACAAACTTAATTTCAATGTCAAATTGTTGAAAGTTATTCTGGTATCAAATGATAACACTGAAAGTTTCAACAAGTTATAAGAAGTACTTTCAAGTATTTTCAACACCGAAAACATCGCATTAATTGTTAGTAATAAATGCTTTTTAATACAAAAAATGTTAATATTGTATAATACAAACTTATTTCTGAAAAAAAAAAAACTCAAATCATTTACAACACTAAAGTGTTTTTACAAAACAAAAGCTCCTATATTCTCAATCGACGCACAAAAGAAAGACAAAGAAAGGGCCACGATCGTTTATCTGTGCGCACTTGTTTGGGTTATCAGTGGAATTCGTCCAGGAACGACACAAGATGTCGCACGACATTATCGCTAACGAGCCATCGGTAGATAAACAGCGACGTATGGAGGACATGAATCTAGAAAACATTTTGCTTTCACACACTTTTCTTGTTTTTGTAAAAAATAGAATTTATTTTTAAAAGATCGAGCTCAAGGCATAAAAATAATTATATATCTTTCGTGTATCATTTAGTAAGACAAAATTATATAATCCTTAAGAGATTTAGTATTCGCAAAATATCTTGTCCATTTCACAAAATTCATAACTCATCTGAGATCCGCCCCTATGGTAGATTCAAGTGTAGCCGAGACTTATGAAAAGTGCTCTTTCGATAAGAAAACTTAGGCGACTGTGGCGTCAGCTGACTTGGTACAAATACTTTCATTAGATCCAACAAGATATAAGTATTGGCTGGGAAGATACATTTGTTCCCACCACACTTATTGTTGTTTTCAAATATTATTTATTATTACGAGTAATTTAATATTATTTAATGATTCTTTTAAAGAATATACTAAGATTATTTGAGTGCAAGAGTCTGTCGAATGTAATAATTGTCAACTGACCTATCTGCTAGGAATTAGTCCAGTTTACCGTTCGTAGTAAAACCACTTTCAAGCGCAACATCGTTTCGGGAGCTGTTTGGAAGTAGCCAGGTATAACCCAGAGGAGTGTATACTGTCAACTTACATGATGCATATCCATCTCTTCGAGGAGGCGATTACAGCCTGCAGAAATTTCTCCGTTCATGGTCCGCACTCTATCTTAACATCAGGCATAGTGTTGTCATATACAGAGCTTACAATAAAAGGAAATCTTTACATATAATATAAAAAGCTTTACTATGGCTTACGACTGAAAGTTTGATACAAATCTTAATTAATCCCTGCATCTCCTAAAGTACAAATAATTTTACAAACCGGATTCAGATCGTACTAAAGCACTAAGTAATGCATAAAATCCGACCATAAACTAGTAAACCCTCAATAAATCAACAGAATAGTGCTGACTCATCGTTTCTTATTAACTATTGTCTTCTACTATTGAGTAAGGGGTAATTAAACGACCCGACGAGATAACGGTTATACTACAGTGGGGTTCGAACCGGGGAATATTCATCTAATAAATAACATAAACCTATTATTGCAAATATGCTCTCAGATTAAGAAGCTATTCCATTCAAGTTGTATTACAATGTAATTTAAATTTTACACGATTCGACTTGTTATCGTTTTCTTCTTTTGTTTAACAGGATATTTTGTTTTTAATTTATCAATTAAATCGAGACACCCGTGTTTAAATCTTGCAGATTCTGGCTGATATCAACTTTATATGTGCTTTGATCGCGAAGTATAGGGTAGTAGACAGACTGACGATAGTAGCGACCAGTAGTGCTGACAAGTGTGACCAAAGTCGAGAAGCCAGTCGAAGATTTTGGATATTTATAAATTGCTGTTTCTTCTTCTTTTTTTAATGGTAGACATGTGACCATGCTTTGCTTGGTGTTAAGCTAGCGTACGGGCGACGCGTAAAGACATTAAGACAGGCAATAGTCGTCTCCAATATGCCGGCTTAAGGGAACGAATACTTTGTAAAAATTTAAATATTTTTCTATTAAAACAACTATAATTTTTATACTAATACCTAGGTATTAATCTAATATAAATTTCAGATTAGTGCAGACTTTCATAATTTTTTTGTTTAATTCAACACTGCAAAACGGAAAGTTTTATCCACAAAACACAAACCGTAACTTCTTAAACTCATCTCTTCGCTCTCGGTTATGATCGGAATTTAAATCTCGCTCGTTTTAAATTCCTACCATCTATAAAACAGTCTTAAGACATTTAAAACTACTCACAAGATAGCCGCATAGCTCGAAGCCCGCTGGAATTCTCTCTACCTTCTGAGTTATGTTGAAAATGCAGTAAAACAAGACTAACTCTTGGGTGTAAAATTTGTTCGTCTTAAAGCCGCGGCCACATTAGGGTAGTCCTAATTGCTTTACGCAGATGCCCGGACACTGGACATTACGGTGCCATCGTCTTGGAATGCGACTGTGTATACTTTCGAGTTTGCAATAGGGTTGTCGACCTCAATAATAATATTTTTTTGTATGTAACTAATTTTTTACTAAAACATACATTAATTATGAAAGTTTAGACAATAAAAAAGGTAAAAGTAATTTGGGTAAATTTTGGAATCAACCCTGATATACTGTCCAAGCAACCTCCTTTAATAGGGTTCAGATTAAATGCGTTAAAGTTACTAATGTCCCTCTAAAAGCGAATTGTAGTCGTCGGGTAGGGATGTGGCAAAAGGTTTATAATATCATTATCGCGGAGTCCAGAATTTAGATCAGTACTTATTAAGTTAATTACATATTATAAATATATTGTGGAAGAAGTTGGTGTTGATTGCGACGATATTATTTTAATAATGACTAAAAGAAAATCTTTTGACGATTTCATAAATTAAGTTCTCGCTATACTGGGCTACTTTCAAATTGCTCCCGAAACGCGACAAGGTCACTTGTCACTTGTGTCAGGATGGTAGACTGGGCTAACAACGATCATCAGTCTACCTACCACTTTTTAATAGTGCCTATAGGTACTGAGCGACCAATGTACATATAACAAAGTTACATTGGTACCGGTCTTTAACGAGGTTCGAACATGGGTCTCATCTACAATCTACTTACCGCTAAATCACGGCCGCTCTTAAGTTAATTAATATTTTAATAGTTTTTAATAAGTATCAAAACGCAAAAATCGTATATTAACAAATATGGTTCATTTGTAGAAGTCCGCTGTGGTTGGTATGAGTGTGGGAAGGGGGTGGGAGTGTAAGGTTTCAAATATGACATATCTCGTAGCCGTCAGCGCCGCAACAGTACGCCGACCAAAACTTGTTCTGAGGCCGGGCCAGCTGTGTACACGACCTAAAGTTTTCCACTAGTAAGGAAAAGCGCCTCGGGAAACACGCGAGTGGTACAATTATCAGAGACCATTGAGACATTGCTATTTGCTTACGACTAAGATGCTATTCAATTTCAGATTGCGTGGGATTTGTTGGCAACACTCACATGTTTCAATAATAAATTACATAAATTTTATTCAAGTATATAAACTGCCCAATATTACTTGATACGATATACAAAGTAATGCTAAATGTACATATACACACTAGTAACAACCCAAAACAAATAATAAAACAGGTGGCCATGATAGCTCTACTCATTCTGGCAATACAAAAAAATTAAACTTAAAAATAATTAATAATTTCTCAGCTATACGAAGATTGATAATACATTTATTTCAATATAATCATGTCGGATCGACTTATAACATACAAAAATATAAATAGACTCAACGAAAAAAATAAGTAGAAGTCTTCTAGACCCGCATGTGTTTTATTATGTAATATCGAAGGAGGGTGTTTGACGCATTGCATTTCTGTCACGTCAGTTTCTTGTTCAATTTTGAATAGTAAACATTTGACCGGGTACTGTGTGGACCCGAAGAACTTTTCACTCGGCTCAAATCAAATTTAAAAATGTGTATTTTGTATGGAGATTTAGGGTATTGGCATGAGGGATGGAGACGGGCAGCGTTGTGGGTGACAAGTGGCTTAGGGTGCTTGCTTTTCTATTGTCAAAATGGATTCATACACCAGTATTGAAAGGGCTTCGCATTTCAATAACTCAACTGCACAAAACTATGAAAAGAACGATATATTTTTTTTAAAAAAGCTTGAAGTTTTTTTTTCTTTATATTTTTTACACATTTTTTTTTTGTGACTTAATTTATGAGCGGAAACAACTTTTACCACACACTTGAGGAGACCTGTTTACCACTTTTTAATTTACACTAAATGGGAAATTAAAAATTATTTCATAGAAACAATTTTAATTCAGTATATTATTAGGTTTGAAAAAAGATTTATATAATTCTGTAAAAAAATAAGAATATGATAATATGATAACTGTAGATAGGTAGATATTGGTAGGTATATTTGTAACAGAAAAGTTGTTTCTTAGATCCCTCTAGAAGGAAGCACCAATGATTCGAATTTATGCTTTATGCAGTGGAAAATGATAAATTTACGACCGTCCAGTTCCTGACTCTATACATTGCTGTTTCTTAAGATGAGAAAGTCTTGATTTTTTATGGTAACTGCGGCACGTTTGCATAATTTATTTTGTAGACGGAAATTTTCATTTCAACACAAAGTTCTGTAGGATATTTTTATTATTTTCTTTCGGTTCGCTGCAAAAATATGAGAGAGTCACAATAACATTCCTAATTTTCGAAGTTGTAATTTGTTAACATCGATATCGTGGCGTCACTAACTTTTATTATCGATTTTTTTAAATTAATTTTTTCATGTTAAAATACTCAATTTGTTATTATTAAATTATGGTGAAAATTAAACAAAAAAAGTTAAATTTTCATCTTTATCCGATCTCAT
The DNA here is from genome assembly GCA_948150575.1 of Tinea pellionella. Lineage (NCBI taxonomy): Eukaryota > Metazoa > Arthropoda > Insecta > Lepidoptera > Tineidae > Tinea > Tinea pellionella. The sequence continues at coordinate 7,334,912 of OX411248.1, forward strand.
AATTTTTCCGATTTAATTAAAATTGATGATAAATGATATTTATTAAGTAGAATGTATATTACAATTGATATTTCATTTTATTTTATTACAAGACCTTACTCGTATAGAATACCATAATCAAATTTCATAAATTATTATTATTTATTACCAATATAAAGTATTTTCTCTCGCGGCAAAGACAGATGGCAGTTAAGATCACGTAGGACGGTCGGGTGTTTCAACCCTTCCCAAGGATAATAACTTTAAAAGTTTCCGAACACGACGAGGCGAGCACAACCTCCCCGTGGGGATGCAGAATGCCGATCTCTTAAACTATGTTATGGTACAAATGAATATGTGACTCGTGTCTGGACTCTCCCATTGGTTCGAACATGTCTACTACGACTTTATAATTAATTTAATATTGGATATTCTGTATCGATGAGAATCTTGTCTAATCTTTGCACTGACAGATAGTAACGTTCAGACTAATACGATTAGTTACGTCACGTACAATGCGTGACGTACACATATCTACGTAACGCTTGTATTTTTAAGGTTTGAGCCCGTTTAAGGTTTACCATTTTTCAAAACATCAAAAATTCATTTCAGAGTTACATTTAAAAAAATAACACTTTATAGACATATGAAGTGACCTTGTCGTGTCCCATAGGATTAGTTTGAAAATATTCAGGTATAACGAGATGTGTGTGCACTGTCACGTAGCGGACATAGCGGCATAACATATTATAAATAGACATAATAATCTTTTGTGAAATTGTAAAGAGATCAAAATTAGATAACACCACAATTTTAATTCAATCTTGTTTAAAGATTGTATGGAGTATTACCATCCACCGGGAAGGGATGATTGATTTAATTATTTGTCTCTTAAGATGTGTCCTCTTAGTAATTACACTTCATTACTTAAGCATCGCTTTATATTTGGTAATTACTTAAATTAATTATTTATACTTTATTTACTTGTATATAAAGTTGTTCTTATTGTAGCTCGGCATATGATACTAGAATGTCAGTGCGGTCCATTAATGGAAACGACTGCTACCACACAAATTTCTGAAGGTGCCGTCCCCTCCACTATGCTGGCTTGACTTCTTTCGTTATACTGGCTTTATCTTAATTACTCTACGGGAATTACACTTGACAGTAGTGGTACCTAGAACGACAAACTGGACTAATAACCACCATCTGTTTGCCTGCCACTTTTTAAATATATTTTACAAATCATATTCAAGTGTAATTTTGTCAAAACATCGTCTTAGGGTGTAATATTACTTCTTATTGCAAAGTTTATAGGAATAATCAATAACAATTGCGTTTCTCTAGTTAGTGATAACTCAATAAGCACACAGATATGTGCAACTAAATCTCGCTGTGTTCGGACTTATTTAGTACTATAGGAATTAATTACATATTTATTTATATTGAATTAAATGGTTAGAATTTTATAGAGGGCAATTATTTACTATTATTATTTTTTTCTTCTGATTTTTTTTCTAATTATTATATGCATGTTATATATTTTAGTGTTGTATTGAGGGTACTTCAATAAGTTCATTTGTGTTTGTCATTCTTTATACGGGTATAGTCCGGCAGTCGTTAATTAGCTCGATAAATGACTATACGCAAAACGGTGTTTCATTCCATAATTACAACAAACATAATAATTGGCGACGAGGAATCTACGCGTGTGTAATGGTTTTTATTATAGTTTCTTGTAGCAATTTTCTCGTCGTCTTTCCTAAGCCCTAGTAGAGTCTGACGATGAGCAAGCGCGTGCTAAACCCACGCCCATGACAATAAAATATTTTCATCTAATTTATTTTCTTTAAAACTTTTTAATTAGACAAACCATGGATACGGGACCTACTATATTATGTTGTCTATGCAATCGCACCTATGTACCCGTGTTCTAACAGAGCCTAAAAATCTCCGCCAGCACCAATATATATTTTGTTATTAAATTGTAAATTAAAAAAAAGTTAACATGTACTTTGGTCCCTAAATAAAAATCTAAAAATATTAATTTTATTATACAGAGTAGTAGTTATATTTGTACAAGGAAAATAATATAACGTAAAGGTAAATAACGCTAATCCAAAACAATTCATTCCGAAGCGGAGGTAGGTAGATCATCTCCAAGAAAATAGGTTAAGGGGGGCTACAGCAAGGGAGACGTTCTGAACTCGTGATAAAACTTTGTTGTAAACTTTTGTTTTGACAGAACACCTTAAAAGATAGGCACGGAACACTCCGACACAACCCACCTACGATTTTAAATTTGATTACAAAGAGAGGCACTGAGGGAATTGTTTTAAGTTTCAACTGTAAAAGGCCAGTCGTTGAAATTAATTCAATTTTCTATAGTTTAAATTGTCGGACTGTTGATGTTCTAGAATATCTTAAGTTTTCCTTTGTTGTTTCGTTTTTATGGACTCATCGAGCTGGTAAAGCAGGAGTGACCCCTGGCTGCAGAAATTTTTCTGTAATAGTAGTTGATCATCAAGTTTAACATCAGGCAGAATCACTACTATAAAAAATTAGTAAAAAAAAAACTCTTTGAAAGATTGGATAATAAAACTCCTAAAATTTAATGGTCTTGTATGACGGTATAATGGTTTTCCTTTACAGTAAAATCTATAACAAGAAGACAACGAGCAAGTATAATATTATTAATTTATTCAAGGTCATTTACCTCGTCGGCTTAGGAGAACTTTCGATGGATTAATGTTTTATTGAAAGCATTTCTATTTATTTTTTTCTTGGAGAAAGGAAAAGCAATCTCGGCATCAACAACGAGTTACTTTGTAGCGACCCTTCTGTCCGTTCTGGTCCGAATAGAGGGATATAAATGTGAATGGATGTTAACGTGTTTTTTACGAGGTCTGGGGTCAACATATCGTTTTGTTTGCGTCCTCTGATATAAAGATATCACGATTCACCCCAAAAATGGAGTTGTAACTTGCATCTCAATTTTTCCGCGTCTATGAAACTATGAAGACATGACTAACTAATCAAATCAATAAAGAAATTCATCGCAAATATATACATTATACATTGTAGTGTATGGTGTACACTGTAAATGATATTATGTTGTATACGGGTAAAGATTCGTTTTCTAACTAGTAAATTGGCTAGGATCTTCTTTGATTTATTTATCTGAACGATGTATTTATCTTGCTTAAACATGACCACTGTGGAGGAAAATAGAAGTGAAGCACTAAATAATAATAAAACTTCAAAAAAAAAAACTTTTGAATAAAACACAGATTAGTTTTTATTTTAACTACAATTGAAATTCAGTTTAAAAGAGTATGAAAATGTGTGTATTTTAAAAGAATTTCGTGAAAAATATCTTGTATATTTTCTATACAAACCTACTTACTCTATTTGATGTTTGCTCCACAGGGGCTCAGCCTGAGGCCTATTGTCTTGTCGCATTAACGAGAATCGCATCATAACTCCCGATAATCTACGTTTATTGGCTCCGTTCGCTTCTCTGCTTTATTACACTCTTCAAATATCTCGTATACATTTTTATATAGTACCTACCTATGTAAACATAATAAATAAATGCGGTTTAGGGAGGAAAAATAAAAAGTTATGTTTATTCTAATATACGTGTAGACTGAAAATACTATTGAATAATCCAAACATGATAAATTACACACACTGGCAAAAAAAAGGAAGAAAATTTTATAAGGAAATACAAAAAGTGTTATTAAAATAAATAGGTATAAAATATTGATTGATTGTTGAATTTGTTACTATTAAAATTAAGTAAATAAAGAAAATTGATCAGAAAATATTAACGCGCGTGAGTGAAAATGGAGATCGAACCCACGTCCTCTGCCTTACGCTCACCACTAAGTTACAGAACTATTGGCGCTTCACGAGAACGTGTTACTTCCACCGGCAACTCTTCCAACTCAAAAGTTGACGTCATATACTTAATTACAGGATTTTTTCACCACAACTACTTTGTAGTTCATTGTAAATTTTTTTAAACGCCTATACTAAGTTAGTGCCTGTATCATATGCACTAAGCGATATAATATAGTTACATTGGTACCGGTTAGGGAGATTTGAATACGGGTCACATTGACCGTGAGTTCACGCCTTCTACCGCTGGAACACGCCCGCACAATTAACGCAACTCGTATATCAATTATCGTTTCTCTTCCTGTTAAATTTCTCTATATATCTAATAAAGTAATTCATAGAGAGCAATAATCTAAATAAATATTTAATATAATAACCGTAATATTATAAGAACAATAGCTTAGTATCAGCAATCACGATTAGCCTAAAGACAATTCATTATTAGGGAGCAGTTACGAGTTTCATAATCGGTCGTTATCGCCCTTTTATAGCAAATTTTATGAGCAAAACTATTCAGCCAAGAAATGTAAGCGTGCCCTTATCTCGTTACACCCTTTGTAAGGGCTAATTAGTTGGTCAGTACTTACAATGATATATTGCTTAACAATCTAACATAAAAAGGGTCTTGATTCTTTGTTTACATTAAAAGTTATACGCCTTTTAAAATAACGCCATTATTTAATAGATATTTGCAGAAATTGTAATAAAATTACCCTTGAGTGCGACAATAATATAATTACAGATAAAAAAACATTAATTTTATTTGTCATTTTATCACTAATTCTTTGAAATTCATATATCTAAAACCCATAAGCAATAAAAATAAATCAACAAAAAACCTAACAAATCGCAATGAGCGTTTTGTAAAGTTAAAAAAGCAATCCCTCTTTCCACGTTAAATTATAAGGCAGTAATAGTTGTTTATAGGCGCAACTCTTGGCGTTTACAATATATTATGAGGTTGTCGACAATAAAAAAGGGGTAAGAAATAAAAAGTAAAAAAGCTAAAAGAAAGCCGGAATATATACGACTTCCTCGAGGAAATAATAATGCTGTTTGCAATTCATTTGACGGGGTACCTGCCTTCCCTAGTTTTAAGATGAAAACCAACAACGCCCTAACTTTTTGTGTACATTTTTAGAAGGGGGTCTCGATTTTTAACTTTCCTATCACATCGTGATATAATTAGTTTGGATAGGTTATTTGTGAATCTTGTATCTTATTTATCAACATATTTAAAATTGATATGAGAAATAAGCTATAAAATTACTCCATAATATAATTTAACTAATGACGTCTGCTTTTACTATTCATATGATGCAACATTGGCCGTATTGGTGTATAAACTCAAATCCTCAGCCGTACATCATACAATATTAGGTCCTTTAAAGTCCGTGATGCAATAAAGAAAAAAGAAAAAAAATACAAAAAAAAAAAACAACAGAATTTAAAGTAAAAAAAGCAATCTTTTTTCCTAACTCTTTGAATCAGACAAATGGCATGTCTTACAAGAAAAATCAAAGAGTAACAAGGGACCCCTGCTCGCTTACATTTAAAAACATAATTGTAAGTAACCGCTCCCTTTTATTAATTTAAGTCATTTATTTCACCACCGTCCCCTGGAAGGAATCAACATCACGTCCAAGGAAAGGAGTAAGAAAAAATGCTACTGTTAAATAAAATATTCATGATCCCGCGACCTCCTGTAATCTGAGATTCGTTTGTGAATTCTGAAACGAAAAGGCAGAACGTATTTACCCAAATTTTAAAGAAATCCAGAAAGTTTTCGCTACCCTTGTTTTTGTTTACGTTATTTCGATAATTCGGTGTTGTTTTTCGCAATTGTTTTTGCGAAAAATAAATTGTTTTTTTGCATTATTTTATTAGTTTGCTTTTACGTGCAAGATTTTTTTTAAATCAAAACTCTGAGATAGTAATTAATTGTTATTATATAAAGAATAGTCATAAATTGAAATATATTTAATACTGTGTAAATTGTAACTTGGACCATGTTGGATACATAATCTTGGTTGGCACCGAACTTTCATTAAAACTTGCGATATTCGCAAATTTCAAGCAAAAGCTTAGTCTGCTCTGATGGGATTGTGACTAAAACTTAGCTTACATTAGTGTAAACATGTTTATATAAAACTCTATAAGGTAATAATAATATAATAAGGATATGAAAGCTAATAGTTTTATTTTTTATTATTATTTTATGTTTGTAAACAGTGGCAATGACTTAGGGCTATTTCAGGTAATTATATATATTTATTATTATTATTATTGCTTTAACCAATTATTATGAATTAAATTATAGCATTATATTTGAAAATATTTAGTTATCTTTTTGTTAAAAACATTTCAAACTGTAGATTAAGTAAGTCCCTTTGAAAGCAATTGAGTAATTAGAAATAAAATTTAATTCTGAATGAAGATCGTTTTATTTAATTATCAATTGGTTAAACACAGTTTCAAATATCTCTCAAAGAAAATTAGAGAAAATGTTCATTCAAAGTACATAACTAACTACCTCTAGCTTGTAATCAACTAATAACGTTGAGAGGCATCACAAGGGCGCTTAGAAAAGTTTCAGTAACTGAAAGATGCGATCGAAATTACGTCCCGTGAATATTTAAGAAGAGTCTGTTGGGAACGTCTCGAGAGATTTGAGGAGTCACTTTAAAATACTTGATGAGCAATCGGCTAAAGGGGACGACGAACATCGACTGTGAAATAAGAGATTTCAATTCGCGATGAAAGAGCTACCTTTATTGATTAACAACAAATTTTATTGGGTAATGAATAATTTGTTATTTTTTAACAATGAAACAAACAAACCATCGAGAAATCCATACAAAACTGCCAAAACTTTAGCAACCCGTCTCGCCGTTCTGGTGACAGGAAATCGAGACTGGCGCATTTCTTCCCTACCCCGATATAGCAATCGTTCCTTTTTTAAATCCCCGGTAACAAGCCAATAAATCCGAGCGCATTTTTCTCCTCTCGGGGCGACCCGGGGTCGTTTTTCCAGAAAAGGCTTAACACGATTACACTCAAATTTACTTAACACCCACACATTAAACCCGCTAATAAGGACATAATACAATTTTCTTATCTCTCATAAAGCTATCTGCTAGGGTATTGTACCCGGCCAATTTTAATTACATAATTGGTGAAAATTGGGTCTTGTGCAAATTTTGTTATGTAAATTGAATTCAGAACATGATTAATTTTGTGTTAGGACAAAGGATATCGTCGAATTACTGATGAGCGAAAGTAGAGGTGATTTAATGAATAATGTTTTTAGTGGATATTTTAGTTAAATAAATCTGTGTTTTCGTGTTGAGATAAACAATTAGATTTATTAGTTCGTTAGGCACAAACATTGGGGAAGCAAACACGTGCATTAGATTGCGAGTTGGTTGTAAGTACTCGTAGACTCTTTTAATTAATTAAGTGTATGGAGCTCTGAGCAGTCGCGAGCTACGACAGAGTTGATCATGTATCTTTTACGGGGACTCAAAGTAAATACCTGTATAATAAATTACATGTTAAAACATTGTGTTATATAGGTAGGATAAATATTTAATACATTACATTATTACTTAAATATTTATAATGTGTATGTCGTATGTACATTAGGGCATAGACAAATTCTTAGTTCTAGTGTTGTAAACTGAACATTCAGTTATCTACAGAACTCTTTAATTGATAAATATTTTAGAACAAATTTCAAAACAGCACTAAATGTTTCAAATAAGTTATACGAGTATCAGTTAGGGATTATAGTGAAAATACCTATAAATAATTTATTCAACCAAATAAGTCTCAAGATTGTGGCCCTTATTACAAATTCACTTTGGTCGAGTTTGGTGTTTGTCGTAAATAATCCAAGCCATTAGTAAAATCTGCTACGGGAACGAAAGTTCTAATTTGACCCTTATACTCATCCCAGATTCAACTTTTCATAATAATTATTTACACGTTAGGCTTATAGCAACAGAGACATAGAAATAATGTTACATTATTTTGTATAGTCGCGTAGAAAATAGCCACACGGACTTCGTACTGACAGACGCCTTCATTACACTACTATACGGAATATAGAATCTATAACAATTCGTTCCAATAGATAGTGGGCCTTAGTACGTTAAATTAATTACATAGTTAGTAGGTACATATAATTTAATCGTAACGAATAAGAATTCAAATTTTGTATTGTAGTAGCGAATTGGTACAATTCCCATTGGGAAAATAGTTACTCCTCTATCTTCTAAAGGGTTAAGGGTAGAAATTCAGTAATTGCGTTTCAATACTAAACACCTGTCAGCCACGTCATCGGTTGTTCGGTTGGTCATCGGTCATTCTGAGGAGATGATGTTTAAGTAATTGGATTTATTACGTGGTTGGTTTGACCGGTGAACGGACAATTTGACGAATGGATAAGTTTGGTTTGATTATAAATTTGCCATTATATAATGTTGTTTTGGTTAATTTCATAGTTTTGTATTTAAATGTTTAATATTTTTTTTTATTTATAATATAATGTAAACTAAAATATTGTATTTTAATGAAAGAAAATAGTTTAAAAATGTAAAATTTTCTAATACATTTTTATTATTATATAATTTAATAATTAAAGAAATCTAATATTTTAAAATGCCATAAGTTTAATTTTAAAAAAATACAATAATGAATATAGTAAATAATAGAACATACATCAAAGTAGACAGGCAATACACGACGTCTATCCCTTGAACTACACCTAAATGCTATAAATTTGAAATAATATAAATTATTCAAATTCATCATGAGATACTTCAGATTAATTATTACTATTCACGAGCGTCACCAACTGCCTCCACTTCGCAGAAGGTGCCCACGATTAACTATACGTCATCATAAATATGGCAACACTTATTCTACAATTTATATTGTAGGGGAGAGTGGGGTATGAGGGACACTCCGCAATAAATCTACGCGTAGTGATTTTGTACAAAGCACTCGGCCCACTGAGTAAGCTCCGTTCGGCCAAGAAACATCCATTGTGTGAACTGAACACCCGTGGAATCCGATAATACCTTCGAGATTGTACCGTCTTTCCCTTAACACCTTTCATGATACCTTCCACGATACCTGCTTCATTCTACCTACATGTATTAATAGATAGATCAAAATAAAGAATATGCACACGAGTGGCACTTTTCTCTCTCACATAACATTGGTGTCGCACATACTAGTAGGGATAGTTAAAAAAAGACAATAATTTCTAATAATAAAGGTCGACTGGCAGATAAAGCCTCACGGCTTTAAGTCCACCTTTTGTAAACTTACAATAAAGAATATAAATAAATAAAATAAATAAAATAATTTTGTTTAATAAATATTTTATGACCTTTATAATGTACGGCTAATTTTTTTAAACTTTTTTATTTCCTGACAGTAGCTATAGTATCAGCCGCCATCTCCTACCTAGTTATTTAGTTTATTTAATCTAAAATAGTTTAATACATATAATAAATATTAGGATAGGACAAATTCATTAATCTTCATTCTACACATTATCTTAAAATAGCGTTCAACATCAAATTATAAACGTCAGCAAAACAGCAATTAATCTAATTACTACAATATATTATCGATGTTGAACACGGAGAAAGGATTTTAATATGTCAATGGTATACCACAGTACCGTGTGTGCGTCCCGACCTCGGATAAACTTAATCTATAAATCAAGAAGTGAAACTATTTCGTAATTAGATCGTATTTAGGATGGGCCCCAACACCTTCCTTTGGCTTTGGGTGCTTCTTGAGAAAGCGCTTCTTAAAGGGTACGAAGGTGAAGAGCGCCATTGCCTTTCAAGTGCCTCTTTAACGGCTAATATCCTTAGTAAAATGATCTCAAATATTTAATTCAGAAGATATTATGTTTAATAGTGATATTTTTTATTATCATAATTTGCAAAGAAAAAACATTAAAGGACGTATTAATAACAAAAAAATCAAAGAGAATTTGTAGCAACGTAACACAATATGGAATGACGTAATGAAAACAAAAAAATCCTCTTAACAAAACAGTATTCTTTTATTTTATGAAAAGCTTTTGATGTCTGCATACTTAGTGTGTTTAATAAGTTGATCCTATTACCTTGTCCAGGTAACGCTCATTCACAATGGAGTCGCCAGTTCGCTAACAAGATTATAACTTTATTTTGTAAATTAATAAAAAAGTGCGAGCGCTCGTGTGTTCCACTTTACCTGCCTTCCCCTTTGCATAGGTATTTTCAAAGAATAAAAATAATACTTTTACTTAAATTATCTACTTTTATTGTGAATTTATTTCTACTATGAAATTCCGTAATGTTCTTATCAGGAGACAATATTTCAACAGTTGCTAACAAAATAGGAATATCTTTGTAAATAAATTAATTTGAACTGTTGAAAAGAGAACAGTGGATTATGGTCAGGTCGCATATAACTGCGAGACGTGGATTATTCTTTTTTTTTTTGGCATGTGGCTATACTCCGACAGATGTTAAACTCATGAATGAAAACAACCGCTATCACAGAGAAATGTCCGTAGACGTCTCCACTATGCCGGCCTGAGGAGACGAATGTTCACCATCCATTGACTGGGCACACGCGCAGTGTGAAGAGGCATTTCACAAAGCCGGCATAACGGGGGCGACTGCTGTCTGCGGATCCCCTTCTCTGATAGCAGTCGTCTCCGTTCATGGATCGCACTCTAGCTTAACATCAGGCGGAGTGCGGTCATATGACGTGCTAAAAAAGGACCTGGTTTCCAAACTGATTCCGAAAAACGCGACTAGGTCATATTACCTCAGGACAGTATACTAGGCTAATCAGGTACCACTTCATTCTAATTTGTTATGCGAAATATTTGACAGGTGGTTCAGAATCATCTCGGTAGAATGACTATACCTATGAATCTTTAGACAGTGTATATGTATCCGTCAGTGCGTTTGGAAGCGCATGTGTCCAAGTCTCATTTGTCGTTCGGTGCTGTACTTGTTCATAATAATATATAAAATCCGAATCCCTCCATGTTAATGAAACAATAAATGTAGTGAGACTAATATTGGATCTAATAAGCTTATGTTGTTTCCGGTTGTGCAATATTTCTCGACATCCCCCTGTCTCATTGTGACACGCGTTGTCTCTCATTAACTTAATATCTTATACTTAAGCAATATCATATACAGGGAGATGTGAAAAATACTAAATTGCATGCCAACTTACTATTTGTAAATACAATATCTAAAGATAATTCTTTGCTAGGATTCTTGTAAATTAAATTGTATGTATTATTGTAAAAAAAAATTGATAAAAAAAATCAACCTGTATCTTGAAGAAGTTCTAACACAAACATTGAGCAGCACACGTCAGGAATACAAGGCGTGTATAATATATCTCGTCAATATTGAACACTTGGGGAAATATGAAGCCTCCACTATAAGATAAGCCACAATAATAGTTGCTAATGAAAGAATTTATATAGAGATCCTTAGGTGTACAAAATTGAGACATGTTTTTATTGTAGCTCGGCATATGACCCCTCCTCTTAATGTAAAACTAGAGTGCAATTCATGAACAGAAACAACTACTATTACTGATAAATTTCTATAGTCGCTTTCGCACCAGAGAAGACGGATGCTTACCATCCAGATTGACAGTGCACACTCCTTTCGCTATACCTGGCTACTTCCAAATTGATCCCGAAATACGACAAGGTGACTTCACGGTGTTACATTGGAAAGTGGTGGTACTATCCCAGCACGGCAGACTGGGCTAATAACCATCATCAGTCTGCCTACCACTCTTACATAAATGTATAAATATATTTATAATATCTTCATATAACAATTTATTAGTTGTCGTGCTCGTCAAGTTGATTACGTAGTACAGTAACTCAGTAGTCCTCATTGGGATGAGGTAATGAGCGTAATGAGTGCGGGTTGAGGAATCGGATGTGACAGCCCTGACGACGAGGGCAGCTTACCCTCTGAGGAATTAAATCTTGAATTAGGGTTGTCAATAAAAAAGAATATATCAATTTATGTTTTATCATATTATTTAAAATTAAACAAAATCATATTTGTTTTTATTTTATAAATAAGCTTTAAAAATAAAATCTTTGCAAAACAGAACAAAATTAACCAAAATGTTAGTTATATCCTTTGCACTTCTACACACGCATTAGGGGCTGCCAGAAGAAGTTACGCTATTCTACAAATGGGTCTTAATGACGTAGGTTTTACCAGAGACACAATAACGTATGACTGCTCTCAGAGCACGCTCTTTCACTGATTTTCCGAGTACCCAACCCTCATGGGACTTGACCTACGCTAAATGCATTATTAAATACTGTTTATGTTTAATATTGGTACTCTAATCAATATAATAATAATAATATAAACGAAGTAAAAATATATTTATTAAAAAAAAAATTAAAATATAGATTTGTTTCGAATGACAATTAAATCCGGGACCTCCGCGTAACAGACTAGCGCGATGACAACCACACCACAAAGGTCAAGAAAGAAGAAGTTTTGTTTAAAAAATATTTAATAAACTATTCTTAAATGTGTAACCACAGCTAGAATTATGATTACGTTAAATCGACAAGATAACGCAACGTATTTACTTTGATTCTCGTCGTTAAAAGTTTGAGAGGGCGGGAGGTACCCAGGGTCCGTCGTTAGGCCTCCTAATGGCCACCATTTGTCTTGTCCGGCCTCTAGTTGTGCCCCGCTAATGAAATTATTGCCGCAACTACACTGACGTTATAAATACCCGAGAAAGCCCGGAAAGCCCAGAACCGACGCCACCTTGTTTTCCACTAATGGACCGGTCAAACTGTAAACTGTGTTATCAATGAAATTACAATTAGTTAAGGGATAAAAATCTACAAGGGTCGGAAGTTGCATTAGAGCTGGGTAAAATTGTTTAGTTAGTCATTGTTGGACGGGATATGGAAATTAACGAAGGTCCGTGCGCGTATGGAAACTAAATAATACGATTATGTTAAAATATTATAATAATATTATTAACTATCATGACATATATAGGTGTAAAAATATATAAATGGATTACATTTTCGTATAAGATTAATATAAAGAATTTATTATTATTTGTTTGCAAGAGTAGTTTTAATAAATATCCGTGAAAAGCGACAACATTTATGTCAGTGTAGAACTTAGAGCTAGACTTAACACGGTCGGACGGAGGCGAGCTGTCGGTTCCACGCCGGACAGTGAGCAGAAAATACCAAGCCGTACAAAGTTTTGATTGTCCGAGGCAGCCGGCATTCTTGCGAGAGGAGACATTTTCCAAACCGCTCGGGAAATGTAGTGTTCTGCATTGCTGACTTTGAAGCAACCATTTTAACATATACTATGCGCTTAATATATTTATAAACATCATTATATATGTAAATATAATATTAACTTTACGTCGTATTTTATAAAGTACTACTTTAAAATCTAACAATCAAAAACAAGGATGATAAAAAGCCACAAAATTTTATCGATGCATTTCAACAGACCCTTTCATTTAAGTTAAAAATACCAACTCATCTCAACAAAAGGTCTAATCTTTCAGCTACATCAAACGGCAAAATTCATACCTTGATATTACACGCGTCATTTGAACACTTTCAAAGACATTCCACAATGGGGAAAAAATAAAATAACAAAGCGAGTACAATGGCGTTCCATGTAGTATTAGACTGATTCGCGGCATCATTCTATACACATTTGCTTTAGGACAAAATTAAAAATACTTCTAATTTTATGCCCTTTGAAGATTGATCCAATGATTTAATTTGTCCATATTAAAATACCTAAAATTACTTAATAAATAACGTTAGCAATATATCAAGTATGAATGTGGTCGATGAATATTCAATAATCTAACAAATTATTTTATCCCTTAAGTCATTTTGCTAGCAATTGTGTAATGACGCCACGAGATGACACATGATGGATCAGCGGTCGTCTCCCGCTTTGTGCACGCTTCCGAGCGGTTACGTTCTAATACCGGCATCATTCCATCTCAACACTCGCAGATTTTAAACACATTTCGCCATTTTGTGGCCCATTAGCTGAGGTGAAAGCAGTCGTGATTATGATTGATCGAGCTACGTTACACAATAGAGTGTTATAACTTGTTGAATGGAAACCCTCTGTAATAATATGTGCTCGAGAGATTTGAGAAGTCTATAAGACGATTAGGGATAATATAAGCTATTTGGATATGGAATGTGGGTTTTTCTTTGAGTTATTACTTTATCAAATCGTTTGTCACTTTCAGGGCAGTTTCAGTGGTGTGATTTTATTTTCTAAACGTAGACGAGATAATTGGCGGTATAATATTTGAAATTTCATTGTGATATTTTAAAAATAAGAGCTTTCTGTACGACTGGCTTTAACTTCAATAAAATAATGAAGCGACTGCCTCGCAAGGAATATAAACTTTCAAAGTATAATAGTGAATGGCAAAGTTCTCAATAATCTAGCATCTCGCTTCATTCCTGATTTAGTTCGAATCCATCGAACGCTATGCTTCAGTAGATTGCGACAATAGAAGCATCGGAGTGAACTGCTTCTTAGTCTATATGCACAACTTTGTACAATTTCTTACTCTTCCTACTTGTATCATTGATTTTAAATGACCTACATTATTTCAGTACATTCGCCTAAGAGTAATGAGCCCACAATTTTCTTGAATTTGTCGATGATTTTTAATTCATTTTGTAGGAAAATTAATCTACATTTATTATCACCAATGGTTTTAGTAATTTGATTTTTGATGCAATATTTAAGGTTATTATTATGTTAAATGCTTTAATAGTTTGTAATTGGTAAACGATGAGTTGATAAATAAATGATGAAAAAAAAACAAAACTGTTTATTAACAAACTATTAGATATCAAGTGGGCCCAAAAATGGGCTTTGTCCTTTCTAGATAAAGTTGTATTTCTATCATTGTAATTCAGTACAGAGGAAGCAATTATTTTTTATCGACACGCACGACCGAGGTCGCAGCGGGATGCAGAGTGTGGGGACACAGAGGCACGGGAGGGATGGAAAAACAACAGCCTTACCTCGATGCATTGCACCCGCGGGACTGTCTTCAAGATACGGAGACATCCCGCGGCTTGAACAGTGTTTATAGTATTGACTATAAATAGAATAAAATAAATATAAAAATATCAGAATTCTTACACAATAACAAAAACGTTTGCTCACACAGGATTTTCTTGTGTAGTATACATTTTAAAACAATTTAGAAATGAGAGTAAGAAAGTATCCAGTATATCGGAGGTGACTGTTGCCTGTAGACGTGTCTCTGCAGTAGCAGTTATTTTACATTTAGATCGCACTCTAGCTTTCCAGGAGAAGTGCGGTCACATACCGGTCTATTTTTTTAAATTAAAATTAATATAAAATGGGATACTTATATAGCAACTTCCTGAAACAGTTTAAAACTTCATATATTTATAAGAAATTTGAAAATAAATATAAGTTCATAGTATGGTCTATAAATAGTGCATTCAAGTAGCCCGAAGCCGGTAGGAAGGACGTTTGAAAATGCCTTTTTTATAATCTGTTTACTTCGGAATGTTACCAAAGCTTCTAGGAGATAATCTCTTTATTCATCCAACACTGATGTGTTTACCGAGTGGGTTCAGATTTTGCATCTTCGGGGCATGGAGGTTGATACGGTGTTATAAGAATTTTTTCTTCTTTAAAAACGGTATGTTGGGAATACTTGACATAGCTATATCGTTGTTTTTTTTTCGTTCTTTGGCGCCTTTTTTTTAGGTTTTTGTGGGTTAGATACTTTTTTCTTTTATAATATAAGTAAATATAAAACCCAAGAAAATAGAACTCATCTTTTTGCGGTCAATGAATGGAAATAACTACTACTACCTGTGCGGGCAGCAGTCGCCTCCACTATGCCGGCTTGAGGATATGAGCATGTATCATCTTAGATTGACAGTGCACACTCCTCTCGTTATACATGTCATCTAACTTTAACTTGTATTATTTGTACTTTATCTTAAAAACAGTAATAACATTATTTCCAAATTCTCAGACAAACTTCGTATTTTTATTTCAACAGAACGTTTAACAAAGTTTAACTAAACATAAAATTTTATTGGGCCATATATGAAATAGTGAGACAATTCCTATCGCGAATATCGTGCGTTTCGCGAATCATTAGGCGCGTTTTTATTACTGGAGACCAATAAACATGACTAAAGCTATCGACTGAAAACATTTGCCAGAATTAGTTCCCTATAGTCGTTATCTTTTATTTTGTGCGATTATTTGCTACATTTTTATGCGTTATGACACTGTTTAATTCTCTTAATGGAATTATAATACAATAAACTTTTAAAATTATTTTTGAATAAATATGGTAGTGCGGTATCATAGCTAATCGTTTGTAAGCACATATATTTGAAATATATGTTTTTATAGACGACCGACAAATGCACTTAGCTTGATGAATCTAAAGTGCAGACCATGAAAACTGCTATAATAGAAAAATATCTGCAGGCAGACTCCTACTGTACCTGGCTATTTCCAGCTTATCCCGACTATGCTGGTATATCATTTCGTGGGTATTGCGCTGAAAATGGTGGTGCTACTAAGGACGACAGACCGGGCTAATAATCATCATCAGTCTGCCTACCACTATTTAAAATTAGAAATAAAAAAGTAATATAGTGTGTAAAAATAAATAAGTTTGTTTAATAAATAGGACTCATCAGATTTTCAGAAGCTACACGGAGCAAAGGTACAACAATATTTCTTATATAAAATATGAGATATAATTTTTCGTGCGCCCTATCGCAGTGAGTTCCTAATTTCTAATGGCTTATTTGCCACTTTGTCAATAACCTCAATAAATCTAAGCACATAGCGACCCGAGGAGACTTGAGTTATTGTCCTGCCGCGAGAACAATGTCTTGACATTATTTAATTCGCGATAATGTCGAAAATATTGTTACATTTGTACTATTTATTATACCTAAGTAGCGGGTGAGTGGTAATTTTTTAAAGTATATTGTTAATTTATATATATGTTTATTAGTATCTTAGCTAGTCTCTATTTATGTATGTAGAAAAGCACAATTCATTACTTACGTACATATCCTAAGGGTAGTAAATATAGTTGGACGGACGCTAAGCCAGCGGTCTCCGTCCAGGCATCCTTTAACTTACTGGGGGCGCTCCCAGGGCACCAACTTCGCCTTGCCACCTCCTCATTTATTCAGACAAGCGTACTCGCCTCTTGACACCTGATTGATAAGCTTTTTGATACAAAATAGCTGCATAAACAAAACTTGTTTAATTATCAATTGAAACTATCTCGTTGATATTTGATTGCAATTTTAACGATCCTACAAACAATTGCACTTAAAAAATCATCAATTTTTTAAATTGAATAGCGAACATTTCCATTTCTGATTCATTTGGAACAAAGTCAATAAAAACCTCCAATAGTAAAACTTTGACTGCGATTCGCTAAATGGTAGCAATTTCATTGCTTTTTTTTTAAATAGAAACTGCGTCGGTCTACAATAAAGGAATTATTATAAAAAATAGACACGAACATCCTCATATTGAAATTGCATTTAGTACATATAAAACAATTAAACTTCAGCCATTTTAAAAATATATCGCTTCCAATCGATAATTCATTTAATGGAAATAAATTTGATTTATTCAAAGTTTTCTCAGACGATTAAAGTTTAATCAATATTCTATTCTACGACTGTCCAAGCTTGTATTGTAAAAGCCGCACAATTCCATTAGTTCTGTTCAAACACATTTCTGAGCGAGCGCACCGCGGTCGTGGACTTCTCCGCCCGCTAATTCCGTATCTACATACGACACTACTCTCAATCTAAATCCGTGTCTTTGATTCACAAATGTCAGGACCATTATCCATTCGAAACCGACTAACTTTGTTGGACATGTGGACGCGTTGCATGTCTTTATTCCTTGAATTTTGGATGCATCAGACAGTCGGAGTTAGCATTTATCAGGTGGACGAGAGAGGTCATCCATTAGAATTGTAAAGTTTGTTTAGATGAGGATTAAACATGTCATGGGTTTGGCTGTGAGCTACAGTATTATTCGCACGGCTATTTCTGCATTAAAATTTGAACATACCTATAGTTTCATGTCGAGCGATATAAATAGTTGAAACTTCATAAAATTTAATTAAGAAGAGTCATCAGTCACCTCGTGGGCCGCGGCGCTATGTCACTGCTCTTATAAGATAAGGTCGGGTCAGACGTTGCAGCTACCCGCGCCTTGATGAATGTACCCTAAACAGACCTCAAATATGCCTCTGTTGACAGCATCCAGTGAAATGTTTAAATAACCCTTATAATAATGGGAGTTCCGAGTAATAATCTGGATCGATAGAAAGGTCACTTTCAAAAACATAAATCATCGTCTTCTATGTCACTTTCAATTAGTGCTGTTTACATCAGGTTAATAAATGTATATAATCGAAGTACAAAATTACATTAGTGATTCATGTTGACCCCTTGTTATCGTGCAGAAGGAACTTCGAGATGAAGCGGTGGTTTCTCTAATTATTATTATGGAGGTGACCGCTGACGATGACCGACATGGTTAGTTAAAATTTTGAACTGAATTTAATTAAATATTCGTCAATAATAATTGTATAGATACCAACTATTCGTTTTATTTTGAGTTCTTAATTTTTAATATATTGTGATAATATATTTGCTTTCAAATGGAAACATCAACAAGGTGTTCCGATACAAAGCTTTCGATCTTTACCGACACCTCATTCCTCATTAAAATTTGTACGACAGCTTCTAAATTCTACTCTTTTCTCCGCACCTCCATTTCAATATACAGGAAAAAGTAGAAGAGCGGCGCTGTGTACTGAGTATGGCTGGCAAAAGTTTTACCTCCCCAACCGCCCCGCGCCCAAGGGGGGCAAAAAGTGTTGCCGACGGGTGAGGTGCTTATACGGGTATGCCTATGTTAGGGAAAAGTTTTCCGTGCTGCGGGTTGTGGAGAGAGGTGAGGGGATGAGGTGGACGCATGCGCTCGTATCTACCCGCAGAGCTGACGTGACAGTCCTACACAGGACTTATTCTTGGGAGCAGGGGTTTATTGGTTCCGGTCGCAGAATCACGTATATTACTGCGCAGATTTGCTAATTACTTCACTAGAAACGAATTTATGCTTTATGTTAACAGGAACATTTATTGTCTTCTCAAATATTTAATGTTTTTTAGCTCTAGTATCAAGTTGCATATTTAAGTAATTTTAAAATATTAAAATTATTATTTTTAAACAATACCCATCACTAAAATTAAACATAGTATAATTATTTTAAAGACAGCTGTCCTAGACACTACTTTTAAATGTTTCACTAGTTTCAAGTGACCTAGTAGTGTTTCGGAATCAGCTTGATATAACAAGAAGACGGTACAACTGTCAACTTTTGTACAACTTGACTCCTTAAGCCGGCATAGCGAGGGTGAAAACTGCCTGCAGAGCCGCACTCTAGCTTAACAACAGTCAGTGTGATGACATGCTGAGCTACTAAAAAAAATTTGTAGTAAAATAATTATATTTTCATATTATAAGGAACCGAATGAAGGACCTAGTAACCTACTGAAAAATAAACTAAAACAATGTGTTGAGTAAGTATGTGAAATAACTTAAAAAGTAAGTGACCTCGAAGTAAAAGTAAGCGGCAGGCCGACAGGAAACATAGAAGTGGGCATAGTTAGTTTAGCGAACTCCGCTGTGAACTTGAAAACGACTCGCGCGCAACTTTTCAACACGGGATTTGTTCCTACTTGTTGTTGTGATGTTTGTTAGTAAACTAAATTTGAGTTGCTAAACTAAAGTTGCGGGATATTTAAAGGGAACTTTTTCTCGAAGTCAACGGCCTCGTCGCGTCGCACCGTCAGACCGTCACCCAGTTTGGGAGTTGCGGAGGTGCGGCTCGAGTTATGGCAGTTGTTCGTAAACTACTTCGACCACTCGCAGTCCGAGGGCCTGCACTCGGAAGGTCATGGCGGTCGCTAATTTGACCTTGCCTACAACTTCTACCCTATTCCAGCTGCAATTTACTATTAAACATAATAAATGTAACTGTTTGTAATATCTTAACGTAAAGTAATATAAATATACATAATATTATGTAGGTAGATAGTTATAATAGATTAAACTTTTATATAGGATGAATTTGGTAATAAAATCCCAATCAATTCGCGGGATATAAACAAACAAAATCAGCTAAACTCAAAATAACTCAAAATTCATTTTACTCAATTCGAAGCGACTTAATTAACTGAATCTCCATCTCGGCCCGTCAAAGGCTTCAAACAAATTGGCCACGACAAAATAATGCCGCAGATAATGGGCATTTACTCGTAGAGAAAGCCTTCTAGCGGTGGGCGTCGCACCTGCCCGGCCTAAGCAAATTAATTACAGTCCAATAAGGAAATATTAACCGACCGCTTAATAAGCCATTCTCGAGGATACGCCACAATTAAATTGGGAGGGTCGCAAACTCATTATTTATAAACAATAATATATCATAGCGATATTTTCAAGATGGTGTGTACCACAGTTAACGCGTACCGAAGCACAGAACATTACTCCGCCCGCGTCGCGTCGGTCGCCTTTTATATTTGACAAGTTACAATTTTTACATGTGGTTTAATAAAAATAATTTTAATTAAAAATAAAACTTTAATCCGACTAGCCACGTATTTTTAAAAGAAAAACGATACAAATTACGTGTTTATGCCGATACGCTTCAATGGTCCTTAGATAAATAAAACCCAATATACTGTTTTCATTAACACAAAAATAATAATAATAATAGTAGAAAAAAAGCCAAAACATTCAAAATATTCGGATTATTATAAAATGTCTTAGCTAGATGTCTACTGGCGTAGAAACGGGCAAAATACGAAGCATGGAGCGAACGGCTGTATTTATGGTTATATGGCAGAAAACTTTTCCAGCGTAGGAGCTAAAGCCATCGATTTTCAAAACCTACTTTCGTTGTGTACGTAGTCAAATATCTTTGTGTGCGTTTCATCACTAACACAGGCAAAGCTTTGTTAGGTCACACGTGGATATCCTTCCATACAAAATTGATGAATGACTTAAGAATATACTCTGATATTTTAAACAGTTACATTGTTACGAAAAAAGTATTATTAGATATACATTACAGAATACTATAAATTATTTTTCGTATTTCTTAATAACATAGCCCTGAACCGAAATAAGAATATTGAAACCCTGTTACGCCTAAGATTTAATACAAACTTATAACAGTCGAAGCCGAAACTAATATAAACTTTTTTGTTTATTTATTTGTACGTATAACACAGAAAAAGGTACTTTTTATTTATGTACACCAATATGCTTTATTTAAAATACATATATCAATATTGAAGAAACCCACGTTCAGATCATAAATATACGTAATTTAATAAACTTATTATCGTAAATATACTTATTTAGTGTAAATGAATAAAAAAGAAAAATAACAAAATTACTTTTGTCAATGGGCAAGGTATTAAAAAATTAACCCATGTTAAATCGAAAACCATTTCGAGATATCACTTCAATTAGATGTATTTTTTGATTCCCGTTTTGATGTCACGATCGACCTTTAGACAGTCATTTGTGCAAATAGAACACAAAGTACCAACCTAACCATTGGTAGATTATTTTGTTGTCTATGACACCTCACAAGTTTGTAAAATATATTTTCTTTGTGTTTCCTTACAATAACAGTGTTATATACGAATAACTATTGTAATTTTAAAAATAAAATTATACTATAAAGACGATGTTTTAATTAACAGGAATCTTTAAGAATTAAAAGTTTGTTTGAATTTTTGACAAATGATTATTTTTTCTTGTTTATTAGCAATGGTTTGGTTCCGGCCGAATCGTTACGATTACTATATCACATCGTATTTTTAAAAATAAATAAAAAAATAACAAAGCAATTATAAAAGTTTTCCAGAAACACGTGTATATTAATCTACATTATCTATAAATATGTAAAAAAAGATAGCTAGCTGTAACGAGATACACCTTCCTAATTAGCAACTTATTTTGCAACTCAATTGCAAAGTAGAGCTTGTGTGATATGTAACGCAGTCTCAGTAATTGGTAAGACTACTGATGGAAAGATTAGAAGAACTAGAAAGCGTTCACGTAGCGCGGTTAAGCTCAGTGGTCAAAGTATTCGTAAATATACCGGAAGACCTGATATTCAATCCCGGTGGAATGGTTGTGTGTGCGAAGTGATTTTTCTATTCAATTTTTTAAAATGTTTTACATAAATTATGATATAGTATATAATATATATAAAAAAGTACTAATAGCATAATTTTACATTAACCTCGACATTCAATTATTTGTACAAAAATAGTAAAATGAGGGGAAACTAAATTCATAAAATAATCTTACAATATTTAATGTAAGCTTTTATATACGTAGATGTATAGACAATACGCACACACGCAAAGCCTATGTAATGGGTCCGCAAAGAAAACTTTTTAAAACTTTTGCAGCGAGGCAATATGGCTCGTGTTCTCAGCCGTTATATTTTATTTAGGAAACGGTCGACGGTCTCGTTCTTCTTTACTTATATTTTCTTATATCTGAGCAGGACAGGTAGACGTCACCAACTCGCTCGTTGGCCTAGAACGAAACGACTGCTTTTTCCGGGATACGAGGTAATTATTTCTATTCTGTCATTGCGGTGTATTTTTTACATCCTG
This sequence comes from Tinea pellionella, assembly GCA_948150575.1. Lineage (NCBI taxonomy): Eukaryota > Metazoa > Arthropoda > Insecta > Lepidoptera > Tineidae > Tinea > Tinea pellionella. The sequence goes on from OX411248.1 coordinate 7,357,647, forward strand.
TCTACGTTAGAAATACCAGGTATTTGTAACTTAACTATTAAAATATAAGGAACTAGATAGTTTACGCACATACAAACTTAAATTTACACGCTTAACAAATTAGATACAAATTAACGAAAAGTTATTTTAACATTTTTATAGTGGCCCGGACGGCATGTTACTTCTTTGCCTGATGTTAGCTAGAGTGCAAATTTACAGGCAGCAGTCGCCTCCGCTATGACGCTTTGCTAAGGAGATCATTGTACAGGAGCCAAGTTAACATCTTCCAGCTACTTCCAAACCGATCTTCAAAACACAAATAAGTCATATCACGGGTGTTACACCTGAAAATAGTGGTACCAGAACAACTCTAAATAAGCAATTCTTAAACCATTATGTTTCAAAATATATATTTAATTTAAATTCTCTGAAAGCACTTTTGAACAAAGAAATGAAACTTGCCCATCAAGAAAGTGTTTATACTTACTGCATTTTAAAAGGGAGAAAAAGCCTTTCACTGTAAAGATTTTACGGCTTCAGTCCGTAGTTTTTATGAAATTCTTCAGGTAGTTTAACTTATTTAGTTTCAGTAAGTAGCCTCTCTTCTTTTGCTTCACCTCCGAAACAAACTAATATACAATTTTAAACCTGGCAAATGCACAGATTTAATAAATTAAATATATAAATATTTGCAAAATATACCTGAATTGTAAGGAAATTATGATAACGTCTTCAATATAATATTATCATACAAAAAAAATCAAACATTTATATGAATAAATATTTGCAAAATAGGTAACTTCTATTTTACAACAAAACAAATTGGATCATGAAATGTATCGTTAATTAAAGGCAAATAAATATTTTAAATATGTCAAATTAATAGGCAATTGAGGTGATATTTCTAATATCCAATAGCCGTTCGAACCAATAAAATATAGAAAGAAAACACGTTTACATGAAGCTCGCAGTTCCGCAGTTATTTCTTACTTGGAATGTTCATTGAAAATGGTAAGTAAGAGTGCACTCTCATGCCGGTCGTTTATCAAGATCGCCAGCTGATTGGGGAGCGTATGCCTCAGCTGCGTTTTATTGTCGAATTACCGCTTTGCCTATTCAAATTTTAATTTATATTCCTGCCATATTATCCAGAAATTTTGATTTTAATTCCAACGATTGAGAAAATATTTATTATAACTTATTTCTTTATTATCTTTTTATACTTAATTATGACCCGGTATGTGACCGCACTCCGCCTGATGTTAAGTTACTAAAGTGTGGTAGAGAAAGAAAATTCTGCAGACAGCAGTCGCCTCCACTATGTTGACTTAATGAGACTGTCCATGTAGACAATATACAATCTTTTCGTTACACCTGGCTACTTCCGAGCCGATCTCGGAGACGGATGTTACATTTGAAAGTGGTAGCACCATGAGGATTTCGGTTTTGCTATCAATAGGACGCGCCTATTACAAGCCTATTTTGGTGTATGTTGCAGAAAAAAACTAACAAACAATTATTTATTTAATTCTTAATTTCATGAAATGTTTTGAATAAAAATATTTGATATAATATTGTAAATAAACAAAATTCATTCGTTTCAAAGATTAGTTGTAAAATTATCTTCAAGATTTATATTAAACAATAGGCGGGTAGTAGATTCGAGGTAGCCGGACTCTGAGGCACGCTCCTCAGTCGTAAATTATAAAGCCATTGTTTTATGCTCGCTCATTACATAGATTGTTCTAGAGGGTGGAAATATTAACGTTGTAATGGATTTTCAAAGGACGCCCTCGTAAAAGAATCGGGCTTTATGATTAATGCGTTTTTATTTTGACTTTATTTTTATTATTATAATATATACGAGTAACTTTTTAAAAATAGATTATTTATTTATTTTAAAGATCAATTTTGTTATCTAATTCGCTTTTTAATCAGAAATCGTAAAATTACCAGTCAAAAGTCAGGCCCACACCGTGCCGAATGACATACCAACGTTATCTGTCGAATCAATTAAAGCTTTTAAGGGGGCCGAAAGGCATCGTCGCGCCGACTCGTGCCAGGCGCGGCGGAGTTAACGCTGCATACAGGATGTGGCCATCGGCAGCTCTTCCGGGATCTACCGAACCTCACGCCACTTTAGCTTTTCATAGGGGAAATTTTGTCTGTTATTTTAGGGATTTCACAAAAGCTAAGAGTAAAGTTGCGATGCAAACGTTTTAGTACAATATAATATGATTATAAAACTTGGAGCTGGGCTCTGCTATTTAAATTCGTTATCGTATAGCTCTATATTACTAAAATCATAAAAAGAGAATAATTGCTTTTTTTTTGTTTCAGGTTTGTAATTGAATTCATCAAGGTAAATATAAGTAAAAGACATCTAGACGTGAAGGCAGAGAGGCTTGAATATAAGTTTGCAAATACGCCATCACGGCGTAAAGTGAGTTCTCTCCTAGGAATAGGACCGTTTCATTTGGTTTTTACTTCGGTGGTCATAATAATTGTATGATTGGTAGAAAGCTCTCACTTTACGTCGTGACAGCGTAAATGTAAACTCATACTTGACTTTGATCTTATTGATTAAATAGTCGCCAACGTGTGTGTGTGCGCAATGATACAAGAACTTTTAATTTTCCCTTTAAAACTCCGCTGGATGTTTTAGTAAAGTTTCAACTGATTTTTTTTATTGTATCGGCATATGACAACACTCCGCCTGATGTAAAGCTAGAGTGCGGCTACAGAGAAATTTCTACGGGCAGCAGTCGCCTCCGCTATGCCGGCCTGAGGAGATGAGTATGCACTATCTAGATTGACAGTGCACACTCGTCTCGCTATACCTGGCTACTGTTAAAACTACTGCCATTTAGTGATGATGTGTTGTAAAGGAAAAGAAAAAAGAAAAGATAAGTAAAATAACTTAAAACATATCATAGTATGATTTGAAATGAGCACATTGTCGCTTTGGCACCTGTCGTGTTGTGCTTGCTGAAACTGAAAACGGCAAAGACTGCAACAATTTATTTTCTCCCTTTAAAAGGCACTGTCACGAAATACAAACGGCAATGCAGTCGTATAAATATAATGTAATTAACATTCACCGTGTCGAGAGTTGCAATGTCGTTTTATACCTTAATCTTTAGTTCACGTGCACACTGAAATATTGGCCTTGAATTGTCAGTAACAAATGAGCTAGAATTTGTACAGTTCTTATGCTTTTTGCCATTGATATATACAACTAGATGTGCAACAACGCTCCCAATGTGATGCTAGGGAAAAGATGACCGCAGTCACCTTTAGGTTCTCTGTCAGTTAGTATTTGACTTGACGGCAACTTTGTCAAATCGTTTGAAGCGGCCTGCGGTTTTTTATGTCAGATGTATGAAGTTTGCATCTCTGCAATAATTTATTAAACATATAACATAAAAAATAAATATTACCTATTATTACATTGTATATTGATTGAGAAACGATGTTTTGATATAATTAAAATAAATTATTGAGGAAATAATCCTTTAAATCCATAATTGGCTAAAAATGTAAAAAGGACGTATTTAATGCCCCTGTGGACCGAGAGGATTATTTTCTAAAGTTCTGCAGCACTAGCTTTGGTGATAGTACCTATATAATATTATATTATGTAAAAACCACGCAAATTAACATGAGAAAGAGATAATTATAATTCTACCTCCTCCCTCTCTTCTTGCGATGTTTGTAATATAAACAGATGTCGTTTAACGCGGTGTTGACAGATTTTTATTACGCACTTATTATGTTTTACTGCCTAACTTTGTCTTACGTAAACTTTGTAAAAATAACCTCTAATAAACAATAACATAACTAATTGAGAACAAATATTATATTTAAAAATAATTTGTTATTAGTTTCTCGTATTTATAAATAACGATATAACTTTTTCCATTGAATCAAATCATTCTAACTAAATCACAAACATAAATCGCATAACAATAATATGCTAGTGATATTTTATTCAGTTATGTTGTCATCAATCTTGTTTCCCTTACAGTCGTTAAAATGATGTTAAATACCCACAAATTACAAGGGAAATTACTGGCAGAGGTATAGCGATCGCGACATTTTCCTTGGCGTGCGTTTTGTAAGGACCGTTCATTAGGGCAGTGTTGACAGGCTGCCCGTGGAAGTGCGTGCGCGCCGCCCGCGCCTGGTACCGCTCTATCGCTCGCCATCGATGACTAATAAACGCGGTTCCACTTCTACCGACACTTATTTACAACCTTCAGCCCCAAATTGAGTGATACACCTTGTCAAAATTATGCTATCGACGCACAAATTTATCGTGAACAGTAAATTATTTCTTCATTTCCATTTCTTTCGTTCGTCGTCTAAAGGGGACGCTAGAAATAGATTATTTTACGATTTCACACGGGAGTATTTTAGAAAAAGGTTGGAAATATTTTCAAAAAATTCTCGGAAGTAACTGAAAGTGGCTTTAGATTACTCATTTTGCAATAGCCTCGGGCAATTAAAAAGGAAGGGGTAGTGCTATCATTAAGTGGGCTCGCTGCCGTCTTAACAAGAATATAATGCAATTTTAAAATAATCCCCACAAAAAATAAATTAATGCAGGCACCTCTCTGGATTTTCTTTTTATCTCCTTAATTGGTTTTCACATCTTCCCGTGTAAAAAATATCCAGTTCTTTGTAATCTCGGGCGATGTTTTAATAAATATAACGAAGTGAACGCCGCCAAGATCCAGGGAGGAAAAAAATATTGCCGCCCTTTAAATAAAGTTTCACACTTGAAAGATCAACGTAGGCGCTCGCGCGTTAAAGATTTATTGGGAAATAATTAAGGACCAGCATCAACCAACTCCTTCAGACAAAGTAATTAAACAAAATGAACTTACATTTTCAAAAATAATTAAAATTTTATACAAAAAAATAAAAAATATAAAATAATATTATACTGATAATTAATAATATTTGGGAGTATAATAATATATGATTTTTCTTATTTTTAGGTTATTTAATATCATTATAATTAAGTAAAAAATTATCGTGCTAAGACCACACTTAGCTTCTTTGCCCATTTCAATGGAATTGATAAACAATTGCACGGTGTTTATGGCTTATGGGCAAAGTTGTTTCGTCTGAAACGTCCATGGAATTTCTAATACATTTATTTTCAGTTTTATCTCTTTCAAAGCGGCTCTTAGTGGTTTTTTATTATCGAAACTTTTTCGTCTTAGAATGTATTTTTTTAGTATAATGTATCAGATTACTATTAATGTTTCAAAATGATTATGTTATAGCCTTACAAATGCGGAAGTTCAATTTACTATTATATACATATTATTATAGAAAATAAAGTTGTATATTTCCATGTTACATAAAATCAACATATTCATTCTAAAGACATAGCTACAGATTTGGCACTATAAAGTAATGTAATCCAGTCATAAACCCGGGTTTAATCCTTCCACTCAACAGTTCTGTTGTGTCATCAACTCGGTAGTAGAAATTTTAATCACCAACCGCCATCCCCTCACGCTTCACCGTACGTCCCTCGCCCGGAGGCTCCGCGGACCGCCGCTCCTTACACGATATTCCCATTACTTAGTCCAGAGCGATAATAAAATTTAATATAATACCGAGGCCGGAGAGGAAGCGGATGGCACCACAATGCTCGCCTGCAGCCACGGACCGCGGTAGCAGCTTGCTATATTTTAATGTGAGAGTCTCTTTCGACATATTTAAGCGGTGAGACATTTCTAAAAAAATTATGTGGCATTTTCAGTTCATATTTTGCAATTTTGGGTGGCACTTCATTATTCCTTTGCTTATTTTTTATTTCATAATGAAATGTTAAAAATATACAAAATAAATAATCTTGAATTAGAACAATAATTAATTATGTTTAGTCGTAACTCTTTAACGTCATAATTTTCAAACATAAAAGATATACAAAAGTGATTACAAAGGATATTCTAAGAAAGCAATAAAATTAGACGTAACGCCACAGATATTGACTCGTAACAGAGAGGACCGCCGCCGTAGGCTACTCTCGAACCTTCGAGAAGGGTTGAAGCCTGTAGGGCTATATCTCTTCAACGTCCATCGTCAACAATGAAGGGTCCTCTGATTTTCTCGAGGAAAATTGAGAAATGGACCGGTTAACACAGTTAAACTACCCCAGCTCCTGTTCTGATGATACAAGAGACAAATTAGGCGGAGAAAATAGTTTAAATTGTTATTAAAACTAGGTAAAATATATTATAAAACATTAGCCCGGTTCACGTAATCCTTCCTGAACGAATACTTTAACAATAAAAATAAGGCAAATAAAAATATCAACTACGTGAATTTAGTGCTTATCTAAAACCTTAAATAGCCATCACGGGTGTTAATCTAATAAGATCCTTAAAGGCTTTTAAAGCAGGTAGCCTAATGTTATCGGCGCTGAACTTTATTACCTAACTTTATGAATGCAATGTTGAAACATTGTTTATAATTGCAGTTACATAATTTGCAATGCGGGTCATTTTAAAATTAAAAATAACTTGACTTCCGTAAATGTACGTGATATGCGTGCAATATGTGTAAAGAAACTGTAATAAAAACTGACAATTAGACGCATAATATGTGAACGCTTTCAATATGTGTTACAATATGTGACTTGACCTTTTGCTGAGGAATCAGTTTGACAATATATTACGTCACTATGGCGTAAATAAATTTTATAAATAAATTAAATCCATATCAAATTTAAATTTAACATGTTAAAAAATAATATAGCAAACATCCCCTTTTATTATTAACGGAAAACAAACTCTTAGCTTAAAGGCAAAGCAAATAACTTTAATTGCCGACGAAGCTCGCCAACGCTTCTACGGTGCCAGAACTCATACCCTTCCACCTTAAAAAGTTACCCGTGAAGGATGCACTAAACTCATTAACCTGAGTGCAGGAGCTTATTAGACTGGTGTAACCTTAACGAGCTTCTCTGATGTAGATGCCTTCCAAGAAGAATGTACGGTTTATCTTTACCTAATCGTTGTGAGTGACTGGCGTGTATCGTTGCGAGAGAAAATATGCTCAAAGTTTTGCTTAGCTTATTTTATGATATTACGTTTTATTAAAATTAAACGAGAGAATTTGTGTTCTACTTTATTATAAAAATATAGTAGATTACGATTTAAGTAAATTTAATATGGAAGTAAAAATAAATTCTGAAATATAAATAATTTCACAGCTCAGAGGCCCGAGTACAAGTTTATATTTACGCCGTGACGGTGTAACGCGAGACATCTCCACCAATAGGACCACTTTATTTGATTTTTTTACCTCGGCAGTCAAAATAATCGCCTGATTGGTGAAGAATTCTGAGGTCTAATGTTGTATTATATAATAAACTAGCTTTTTATCCCAGCTTCTATATAACTGCAAAAAACACTACCTAACGCAAAACGATTTTTTAAAATCGGTTTAGTATTTCCTGCGTGATCAAGCATATAAACAAACTTTGCAAGTTTATCATAACTGGTTAACAAAATTCATAGCAAATTACAAAATACTAGTATATTCATCCATTAGTAAATCCTTCTAAACTCGGTTCTAGCATCCTTTATTCTTCACCCGCGAGCTAGACATCGTAAATCATAGAGTGCACAACATTTTCACATCACGTAATTAACCGTATAACGTGTGAGTGGGGTACGATTTTACCTGAACATGAAGGAAACATAACTCCGTGCATGCACCCTTAAATACAGTCGTGTATCTTGAGTAGAACGATTTCGCGGATGCAATTTTATATGATTTAGTATTTAAGATATAAAAGTAGCTTCAATGATCAGTGTGACTTAAAATAAGGATCTATTTATGTTCTTATTATTTTTGTTTTGTAATAGGTTAGTTTATTTATGATAGAATAAGAAATTGAATAATTAATTGAACTTTAAAGCGTTTTTCATTAATTAATTGATGTTTGTCTGTTTGTCACATGTTCCGAAACTACTTGGAAAAAAAATAAAACAAAACATAATTTTGTGTAATATAAGTTCTATTAGATTATGTTAGAAGGTTTTTTTTATTGAGGTGGGTGAAACCGCGGGGCCCAGCTAACGAAAAGAAATGGAACGCGAACGTTACATGAAGTTGCGGCCAACAGCTAGTTTGAAATAAAAGCAAGAAAGTTAAAACCTCCAGGTTCAAATGCCAATCAAAACATATACTTTAAACTATTTTATAATTTATAAGTTATTATAAAGTTTTTCCTGATAAGCGGCTGATATTTGATATTGATTGCTAGTACACCGACTCAGTTTATATATTTTATTGTATTTGTATTAGACTTTTTTGGTATAACCAATAAAATAAAATTTTATAAATACAAGCTTTTGTGAGTACTTATTACGTAGTTATTTAATATTAAGAATAAATAAGGGATGAATTTCTTTACATAACAACAACTAAGATATTCGGCCTATAATGACAACATTGTGACTGGCTAGAGTGTGGTCCATGAACGAAAATACATAAATTAAAAAAAAAAAGTACCTCTATATAAGACGTAAGTAAAACGTAGTCAAAGTTAAAGAGAGGGTAATAAACCAAGAGACGCCGTTGCATGAATAAAATTATAATGAATTTCGACGTGCATTATCGTCACGTTAATCAAATATGCCACCGAATATGCATTAGATACGTGAATGCATTCGCGTCTTGTTATTCCGGAATGCTGAATATATGTATGCGTCTGATACATGCTACTTCATCTGAATATTTTACATGATGTGCTATAAGATATATTCAATCCTTATTTCAGGCTGAATGTAGGGATATAACCATTTAAACAATTATCGTTAACCCTTTCCCTTGACAACGGACAACCTTGGTAAATCTAATCAAGAGTGGATAATGTAAACCTTCACAAGAGAATGTCACAAGCATCACTAATGGTTGTGAAGAAACGCAAACACCTCACCAGAGCTAGCTAATCGCTTAATCAAAATTTATTCCGCACTTTGATTTTAAATTTGAAACGCAACATTTATTACTGGCCCCCTCGAAGCAACCCTTCGCGGAGCTTCATTATCACGGATTAAGGCTGCGGAATATTTTATCGATCGCATCGAAGCCGCCAGTATTCATTTTCAATTAAGCTCCAAGTATTTTATTAAGTTTGAACGCGGAATTGATGAGTTTCGCGAACTAATATTTACAATGGGTATCGCTCATGCGTGGCAAGAGTTTCAAGTAAAACATAGTGGCTTTTATACTGTTACCTCGGAGACCGTCTCGACGTAGGTAATCTATATTGGGCGACATTTCACTTATGGTGCGGTTTTCATGACTTTACGTCACAACGTACTCGTTTAATTATTAAATCATGTTAGCTTAATAAACAGTAAATTAATATAAAACATTTTTAGATTGTGCAGCGGAAAGTTAAATAAGTTTTGTTCAATCGTTAGGAACAACGTTCGGTAAAAGCTCTTTGACTTATCGATAACGTCACATGAAAACAAATTATTTCTGCATTCGATTTTCAACAAAACAAGCTTTGTTGAATGCATTGCACTGACTTCAATTTCCTGAAGCGCCAGCTACTTCCGCTGTTTGAAATGAAGCTGAGAACTTTTAAGCGGCCTGTACCTGTTACCTGATTCCTATGGCATGTTATACTAAGTAAGGTTGTCATAAGCAGTCGCTCTAGACTTACTTGCAAATACCATCTACGCAATTATAGTATACAATAAAATAATGTAATGAATCATTATGTAATAAAATTTTGAGTGATTACATTTCTATTTTGACGTCATTTATTGCTGTAAAGATTGCCTAAAGAAACTTTCGAAATGCTTCAACGAGCGGTTATTAAAATCATAGATTATGGAAATAGCAATGTATATTCAGATAGGCAAATTCATTCATTTTCAGAATATAGTTTCACATGTAAAATATATTTTGTTAATTACTTGAATCGGTTATTATTATTATACTCATTTAATTTGTGAAATATTTATTATATTCACAATATTATTTCTGCGTAATCGTATAAAAAAGCTAGTTTCATACTTTTGTGTCAGTTCTGTTAAAAATCATCTTTGGCACGATCCCAGCAGGAGTACTATTAGGGACGGCAATAAGTAACGCGATGGTCTCTCCTCGCCGCGCCGCAACGAATTCAATATTCAGACAGAGTTGGAAACTTTTATTATTGCGGCATAAATATAATGAGTGCAGGTGAGGCGTTGTTTTGTCTGTCTAGATTTACTGCCAGCCATTATTCTGGCAAAGCGTGCGGTAAGACTGTACGCTGAAATTAACTTATGCAGAGAAAGCGTTTAAATTAGTTACTAGTTTTGACTTTGCTTTTTAGCGATCTACCTACCTAGTTTGTTACGTTTGCCGTGCGCTTTACAGAATTGGATAGAATAATATAATATTTTCCTTGTCTTCAAAACTTTTTTATTACGTTTGCTGTTTATAATATTTTATAAAATATACTTATTTACTGAAACAACCGTTTTTTTATTATGAAATATCATAGAGATATATACTAGAGGTGCAAACTTCATACATCTGACATAAGAAAACCGTAGGCCGCTTCAAACGATATGACAATGTTGCCGTTAAGTCAAATACTAACTGACAGAGAACCTAAACGTGGCTGTGGTCATCATTTATCTCGCGTCACACTGAGAGCGTTATTACACATCAATGTGAAACATGATCAAAAATAACGTTTGAACTGAAGTAAAACACAACCTTTTGCGAAAAAAAGAAATCGTTCGCCACTCATTAAATTCAGACCCCCTCAATTAGGCATAGATTAAAAATGAAAAGTAATTATAATAACATTAAATGTCTGCAAGGAAAGGGTTGGTGCGGGCGTAAATTTGCGGACGGGATGCGGTATACCTTCGTCACATTCTCGTCAGCTGCTCGCTATGATAAAAACCATCTACTTCCCATGTTTCTTATTTAAATAAGGGCTTGATATAATTTACGCTTTAGGGCTATTTAATAAAATTTATGATTTTTAAATTAAGATGAACAGAAAAAAACATCAACGACCTGTACTGTACTGAAGTGCGAATCGAACCGACGACGCGACGTCTTTATCATAACAAATCCAACATTTCACAAAATTGAAATTGTTTAAAATTTTATTTAAAATATATTCTCATAGTAACGTTTAAATAAAGTTTGCATAGTAAAAGAGACATAAGTGATACAAACGTATTTAATACAAGTAAAATAAAGATAACGGCTATATTTTTCAATTTCACCAAAATGAATATAGGAAAATAACATTGATTAATATTCTTGTTGGTGAACCATAAATCTGTAATGTTTGGGCAAATCTCGGCTGCAACATGGTGCGCTCCCTCGACGGTCATATATCCCAATATCTCCTTGTTTCAAGACAAAGCTATTTGATTCTTATAATACATAAATATTTTTCAATAGAAATATTTTCATCGTTATAACAAAGCAATATTCCCGCAGATACGAAATAAATTTCCCAAATTGTGCAAATTGTGTGTAGGTAGTGTCCCATGTAAATGATGGCCCATCACAATAGAGACTGAATAAGTTTTAGAAGCTCTTTGATTTCCAAATTCACACCCCGTTTTACGCTCACTAATTTTCTTGTCCGGACACAATTTAGTCGGCCCTAGACCCTCACAATAATAATTTCGTAGAGAAACTATAATAGTCGAGCCGCTCTCGCTAGTAATTAATTTTGCCATGAACTCCTTCAATTGAAGCGTAAAGATTTCACATGGGTCGAGCCGATTTCCACTTTTGTGAAAACCCATTGTAATTAGTTTCAAACTTATATACATATATGTATATTCTTTTGTAATTGGCGTTCTGCCGAACAACTACAAAAGTCAATATGTCGGTTTCGGAAACCCTCACCTTAAGACGAAATTACTAGAACGTGTGAGAACATTCGCTATTACCATTACAAAGGCCGACGTGTTACCTGAGCTCGAAGGCTGCGGCCGCACATGCAATAAGATACATCACTGTACCGACGAAGTTTCTAGAACAAAGCCTCAACTCGCGTCCCACTCTGATACACAGTATGAGGCAGAGTATACACCTATTCCGGCATTGTCGAATTCACTTACCATGCATCGTTATTGGCTCGCGGGCAGCTCTGAGCCGTCTGGAGCCAGTTACCGTCTAGCGCATTCTCACCTGGGGCCCCGGACTTCCTAAGACTTCGTAACTTTGACGTGAATGAAAACCCGAGTATGAGGTTGTCTGGAATTACGAACTATGTCCAGAATCAATAGCCTTTCCCGCATATTGAATATTGTAGACTCGATTATAATATTATTATTATATCATAATTATTGTCAAATAATTTATAACTTCACTCATTTTTATAAATTCATTTCATGTGAAATTGAGCCACCTTTCATAATATAGGATTAATTATAAATTCTTAACATGTCAGTATCATGTATTGTTTATGTTTTTATAATTAATTTTAAATCGCTTTCAGCAAAGAATGGGGAATATTTTGTTTGGCTACATCAGTTTTCGTGTCCTAATTAAGTTTAGCGAGGAGGTAGCAGCAGCTCGTAACTACCACGTTCGCCAGTAAATACTACAAGAAATCGGGACTATCCTCATAAATTCCTCTCGTAAAAGGCTCTGCGATTATGCGAGAGGGGTGGTATTAGCAAAGTTTGTCCGATCACGAGCGGGGGGAGGAGGTAGCCCATCGGGTGTATACGGCCCCTCTAATACATTTTTCGTTGATGTAACACGATTTCTCGGCGTCTCTCGGTTACGTGATGGATTAAGAAGCGGTATCGGCCGCTGCCATCAGATTAAGATAGGAAGGGGCTTTAATATTTAGGGCATCGCGGCTAATAACCAATGTTTGCTCTCTCCTGTCGATATGCACAGTAATTTTCATGTTCTCTTGTGTTCTTAGGGGCGAAGGAATTTAGCCGACTCCTTCTAATCCTGATGGGATTTTCCTCATAAAGCTTGTCACGAACGTATGTAATACTAATTTTTATTTTAGTCGTGCCTTTTCGTTTGGAGCGCCTCTGTAAGGGAAATAGGGAGGCAGTAAGTAACTACATACATGTTCAATCTATTTAACTGGGGATATAGGGTGCCTCGCGTTCCATACAAACAATAATCATAAATACATTACGCACGATTGAATCTTGTACCCGGTAAACAGAATACCTCGCTAGTTCTTTACCAGCCTTCAAACTCTTTATTGCCTATCTAAGTTTCCCTCCTTTTAATAATACCCTTTTACTACCTTTCGACGAGGTAATGGAAGATGTTATATGGAGTCTACGTTGTACAGAAAATGTGTTTTAACATTTTATGTGTTTGTTTACTTGAAATTATAAAATAATTATTAACTTGTTTTTTTTTTATAGTAGCTTGTCATGTTTTATACTAACTTGCAAAATAACTGCTATTACACAGAAAATGTCTGTAGGTACAGTCCTCACCGCTATTCCGGCTTGGGGAGACGAATATGCACCATCTATTGACACGGAAAATTTCTTTCGATAACCAGGATATTCACTTGAAAGTGCCAGTAACTTACTACCCCAGGACGGCAGACTAGACTAGAACCATCATCAATCTGCCTACCTCTCTTTAACTACTGGCGATGCAACCCATTTTCCATTTCTAGATTTACCAGAGGCAGCTAAAATTATTGAAAATTCACAGGCACTAATTAGAAATTAGAGCAAATTTTATAAATTTTCCTTCGACCGACGTCTGAGCGACTGGCAGCCCCTCTACGTATAAATACTGAATAAGCAGTAAACTGTATTACTTCGACGAACCCTTTTCACTTGGCGAATTAGTAAAAAGCTACTGGGGAGTGAAAATGTTAACTTAAATGCGCTCGTAAGCTTCTGTACCTGGCTGTGTTTGACAGTTAGAAGTGATTACATTACAATGGTGCCCTTCCATTTGTTTGTTTTGATTCGTGACACTTTTCGTACCTTTATTTGTGTTATGTACTCGTTAATAACAACCATTAGTAACGATTCGACACGACAATTTCTTTTTTTTTAATTGTAGCTCGGCATGTGACAACACTCCGCCTGATGTAAAGCTAGAGTGTGGTCCATGGATGGAAACAACTGCTACTACAGAGAAGTCTCTACAGGCATCAGTCACCTCCACTATGCCGGCTTGAAGAGACTAACTTAATAGTGCCTATAGGCACTGGGCGACCAAAGTACATATAACAAAGTTACATTGGTACTGGTCAGAATTTTAGCGAGCTTCAAACACGGGACTCATCGATCGTGAGTTCACGCGTCTTACCGCTAGACCACGGCCGCTCTAAAATAAAAACAAAATAAAGTAACTAATCGATTTATTATTACATTATAATGAAAATTGAAAGAAAAACAAAACACTCACCACACCTTGGACTGTTGTGTGCGCCTTGATCTTTTTCTGTTCAAATTTGATTAATTATATTGTGAAAAAAAAAATAGACAAATCAATATCAAAATTATTTTTTAGGGAAACAAACTAAGTTGTCATTCTAGATAATTTAGGTAAAATGTTTTAAATAATTATTAAAGATTAAAGGCATAATTATTACTCATAATTTATCGTTAAAAAACGAACTTTTTTGGTTTTACCTTCAAATGTTTTATAATTGACTGAAAACGAATTCATAGTACAACATTTTAACGTCAAGAACAGTCATAACGATTTCAAAAGTCTGTCCTAACTATATTTGTGAAAAAGTTTAAACAAACATAAATTGGACAACAATGTAATTGTGTGTTTTGTTTAATAGCACATTAGGCGAGCCACTCACTCCGAGCCCGAGGCTGCCAAAATTATCATGCGTAATTAAAAATGCCAACATACTCGCAGACGTTCCCCGACCTCGACTAATTAGCAAAAAGTTAATAAACAGACATACGAGCACGCTTGACAGTGACAAGCTCCCGTGAAAATGCCAAGATGAAATACGTTTAATTTGCATACTCTACCTCCCACCAGCCAGCTACAATGTTGTGGCGAACGAGCGCGGCGGACATGCGGCTGACTCGCTCGATATAATTAAGTAAAATGCCACACATACTTTAATACTTGTACGTTTAATGATGCCCAATAAATTATTAATTATTCATATAATTAAATTGAATAATAAACAGTTGTCCTCCTTTGTTATTGTGTGACGTTCATAATAAACTCTATTTGCAAAGTTTAAGTAAAACAAAAGAGATAGTCACAAGGTTGTGGTTGAGGAAATTTTGTTTGTTACATTCACCCTTTTGTGGGTAAAATAAAGGGTGATCATCAGTAAGGGTGAAAAGTTCCATGTCTCTATATTCATATTAAATAAAGCCAATTTAGAACGGCTTCCTTCATGTGCAATCAAGTATCAGTTATATGTAGACGAATATATTTTAATTTGAATAAGACTAGATATATAAATCCCTTTGCTATTTGTATGTTTAGAAAAAATACATTATAAGACATCATAATAAAATGATATGAAACTAAAGAGCATGTGGCGTTGTTGTTAAATCTGATAGTGACATATCGATCTGTCAAATTAGAAGCCTTCAAGTAGCATGCCTAAGAACCCTCTCTCAGGTGGAGATGGTGACAATCCTCTAACAAAGCCAATCAACAATCAGTCCCTACTCGAACCGGCCAAATGTTCACGTACTTGAGATGAAGCTGAGGGACATCATTGTCTTATTACACCAAAATTTCTGAGGACCCTGCAATGTATGACCAATTTGTACTGTCATTCTCTTTATCAATTTGAAATGGAATTCTAAATTACTCTATCGTTATTATTTATAATATTTTTATTAGTAGTTGTAGTATAAGCTAGCGGTAAAAGGCGTGAACTTACAATCGGTGAGACCCGTGTTCAAACTACGCTGAATTCTGATCGGTACCAATGTAACGGATGTTAGTCGCTCTGTGTCTACAATGCACTAACTCAGTATAGGCATTTAAGAAAATGAAAGTAATATCTAATATAGCCATTTTCATTACCTAATATCATTTGTAGCATAATATCTGGGTTAAATTTATTGGTACAGACAATAATAAATATTGTATTATCAAATCAAATTAGTTAATAAATAATAATTAAAATCCCATCTCGAGTCAGGCTGCTAGTGCGCGTTGATTTTTTTTCTTACCAAACAAAACCAGAATTCCAATATACTAAAAATTAATAAAAAAATTATTGATAATAAATATTATACTTTAGTCATAAGACAAATTTTACTAACATCGAATGAAATGATTTAAGGTGAAAGCCAACATTTAAGCGTCCATACATTTTGTTTTACAACATTGTTTGAAACATAGCAGATTAATGTTGAAATTAAGTAATTTAATAACTTTCTCAGCACTAATTATTATCGCAAATCACTATAATAAACAAATAGCTACGGTGCAGAATATATAAAATGCATTTTAAATATTTTAAACATTTTATATTAATTATAATTCAAAAATAAATTTAAGAACGTGCACTGCTTCGGACAGCTACGAGGTTTCTGCGTAGCAAACTATTCACTGTATAACATTCCAGTACAATTAAACTTGGAACTTACTCTTACGAAATTATTAGTAATATGTAATTATTATGTACTGTTTTTATGCAATTTATGTTTATTTTATAGTTAAGCAGTAGTAAAGGAAGTAAATAACATTGTAAACTGTGTAATGAGGGGTTAGCGCAATGCGGACGGAGGCTCTGTACTCGTGAGATGACGTAATCTCTGCCTCACATAAATCAAGAAGCATGGTAGTTTAATAATATGTTATTGGTAAAATATTTTTTTATTAATTCACATAATGTTATTACCAAATGAAAGTGAAGAGGTTAAAGAGTGGTAGGCAGACTGATGATGGTAATTTGTCCAGTCTGCCGTCCTGGGGTAGTACCACCACTTTCGAATGTAACACTCGTGAAGTGAGCTCGTGAGAGTGCTTTTCGCGTTTCGGGAATAGTTTCAAAGTAGCCAGGTATAGCAAGAGGAGTGTGCACTGTCAATCTAGATGGTACATGATCGTCTCCTAAAGCCGGCATAGTGGAAGCGACTGCTGCCCGCACAGGTTACTCTTGTTACATTTGTTTCCATTCATGGACCACACTCTAACTTTACATCAGGCGGAGTGTTGTCACATGCCGAGCTTCAATAAAAAAAAAAGAAATAGTCAATGACGCTTAATTTTATGGATGGATACCAAGGTTATTCATTATTGACAGAAGCATTTCAAATGACCTATTCGCATTTCAAGATTTGCTTAGCAGGGTATTGCGAGATGAATGTACACCATCACCCTGGAAGGTTATTCTCTTAAATCTCTTAGGTCTCTTAAATCGGAAGCAATCGGTACCCCATAACATAACATAAGGCAGAGCATTCCGAGCTACTGTAAAAAGTAAAACTAAGACTTCTTTTCAAAATACTGGTACTTCATTTGGCAAGAAATGTGTAAGTATTTAAAATAATTAATAGTTAACAGTAACATACACTCAGAAACTCGACTGCAGCGACCTTTCTTGTCTTCTTACTTTCTGCGAGGAGGCGGTTCTCTAATGAAGCGGCCGCGGTGCCAGCGACGTCGAGTGCCATAATGGTTTCCTATCCAGGCCTTTGTCGAGCCAACTTCACAACTCCTTCCTGTGGGACTTGACACACTTACTATAATCCGCGTGAATGTCGAATTCATTACACTTGCGGTTTTGTTAATGTTTAAGAGCCACTCAAATTAGATGAAAACAAAACAGTTCTTTTATTTAAATTAATGAGTTTTTTGAGTAATAATAATAAGAATATTTATTGTATAACATTAACTTTTTAGTAAATATAATAATAGATAGGAATAAAATATTTATTTCTAGATTCGTTTATTTTAAATAAAACCGTTTTTGGAGTACGACTATATGTCAGAGTGTTAACAATATAAATTGGTTTGTTAGAATTTCTAGTTTTGGAATTGTTTCAACTTCCATTCGGTACCAAAATTTCGAAAACTTTTTTATGCATTTATTGACAATTTTTTCAGTATGTAACTTTTCAAACTATCTGCAAACATTAACTATTTTATAATTATGGCTTTTTTGTGATTTTTAAATGGGACTGTTTAGAATAATTTACAAAAATCGGGTTAGTGGTCATTTAGACCCGCTACAAACTGACCCTGCTTGACACCAATATAACTTTCAAGTAGACCACTAAAAATATAATATTTTAATTGTACTCACCTATGACTATACGGGTTTACAGAGTTTTTAATCTAAATAGGGTTTAATATACAAGTGTGTTAGGCCCCTAACTTTGAAGTCAGCCATTCGTTTATTTATTTCTTCGTCTTAAACAAATATTAAGACGAGATTGCATAGTTTCTTCCCGACTTCTTAAAGCTTTCATTCGAGCTCCTGCAATGATACATTTCCTTGATTAAACACGCCTCTGTTTGGAAAGCAGTAATTACAGAGTGAGAGGCTCGTCAAAAGAAACTCTTTGGTATGTATGTATTTATTAATTTGAGAAAAGTCAATATTTGCTTTTAATAAACGTCGCATCGTATTTATTAGCGTGGATCCTTTGAAAAGTAATATTGGAGTAATTTTTAATAAGACTATAATTTTTAATAATACATATATAAAGAACAAAACAAATGTTAAATTATGATGAAAATTGTACAGAAAAAAAGTGAACATGCATACAATTCTGACCACTAAGTCGGCATAGCGGAGGCGACTGCTGCCCTAAGAAATGTATCTACAGTAGCAGTTGTTTCCGTTCATGGATCGCACTCTAGCTTTACATCAGGCGGAGTGTTGTCATATGCCGAGCTACAATAAAAAAAAAGTATACAACCATTGACGCTTAATGTGACCACAATTTCCCTGTTCTATTTTTCCACTGTGAAGTGACCTTGTCACGTTTCGGGAATAGTTTGAAAGTATCCAGGTATAACGAGAAGCCTACATAGTGGAGGCGACTGCTGTCTGTAGATATTTCTCTGTAGTAGCAGTTGTATCCATTCATGGACCGCTCTCTAGCTTGACATCAGGAGGAGTGTTGTTACATACCGTGCTACAATTTAAAAAAAATATATATACAATTTATTAAACGAGAAGATATTTAAAGTAGCCACATGTTAAACAAAATTAAATACAGAAAAGTCACAACTAAACTCCGGCAACATAATTAAATCGGGCGTCACCTGTGAACGAACCGTTTGTATGCAAATATACCTCATCGGAAATTTCTGCACCTTATAATAAGAATACGAAAGTGTTCGCGAACTTTGCGAGCAAGGACCCCCGATCTGTAGATATCAGCTTATCTGATAAATATTACCCCCTCCCAATTTCCGAGCGGCATACATTCGCGAGGTTCGAATAACATTTAGGGTGAAAATATTGGGCATAACTAATTTATTTGCTCTTACTCGGCTGTGAGTATGGAACGCGATAATGAAGGTGTGTGCACAATATATTTTAATAACGCACTCTCCCGAGACTCGCGGCCCTCTGATATGGATAACGAAGTTGAATATAACGCATTTTTACTGTTGATGTAATTTTAAGAGGGAAAAAATTGGTATATAAATTTGTGTTAAGTATATTGGCCTATTTAAATTATATTATATTACTTGTATAATTTTATACAGGCTATAGTGATAGTATATTCTTGGAGTCGCCATTTCATAGTAGAGTAACAGATAAGATGCTCATCGCCGCTTATCAGCATACAGGTCGCCGCTAGAACCCGCAGATTGGATCGAGTTAATTTCGCTCGACAAACAAATTGACAAAGTTTAAAGCGAGGCATATTTCTTCGCGACCCTATACCCCGTCCTCTTTCCACCCCGCTGACAGATTCTCGCATAGCGGAAATTAAATTTCACATCCCAACAAGAGCGAGAAGCGCGAATGTTGCCGCGACAGAACACGTGTCGCGCGACTCGCTGCGGTGACGGCGAGAGATGTGCTGCGGTTCCCGACAATATTAGGGAGCGGTGGTGTCTTACAATAAAAGATTGATTACAAACAAATTTAACTCCAATCTTAATCTACTCACTTACGCCAAATGAAGTTCAAAAACCCGCATTCGAAATATTATATTTGCAAACGGATGTTAGTTAACCCAAGAAACAACTAATCCGAATGTGCTCTATCAAAATTGCAATTAAAAGCCCATTTACCGAGGTGAGCTGAGACGAAGCTCGGGTCACCTCGAGAAGGCCGCTCGAATTGGCCATTAGCGGCGGGCGTCAGAGGGCGCTTCGGACCTTGTTTACACCGCGCTTGCCCTAATGACGACCTTTGCTCCGCTTCCCTTCGTTAAGGCGAGCGAAAATCTCACACTAAAAGGCACCATTCCCTGAGCTGGACCCGAGGAGACAATGAGCGAGATGGAACTAATAAAACTGCGAAAGAGGGAACGAGACAAAAGCTGATAGCTTTCGGATTAATGCCCATGTACACGGCCGTTAAAAGGCTAGCCAACCCATGCGAGTGCGCCAGGGTTAACAAGGTTATTACGGGATGATCCCACTGTAACCGCCGCCGTAAAAGTGTTAATTGTGTTTTTGAGATAAATTATTGTCAATGAACATAATATGTTCCATGTGAAATCATTAGGTAATATTAAAACACAAACAATTAAAACACAATAATTTTATATTCTGCTAATAAATAAATAAATAAATAAATTTTTGTTCTATAATTTCTTGAAATCTTCATAATAATTATGGAACAACGACGTAGTAAAACCAATATAGATGAGTACATAAAAAAAACTTTCAAACTTTGTTGAATCCTAATGGACTCTATTGACATAAATGTTTTATTCAATTGTAGCTAAAGCCAAAACAAAAGAAAAGTAGGTACGCTACCATCATTACGAGTTTTAAAAGTTTCTGCATTTTTACTCGTTACGGTTAAACGTGATGGCCCTTCGAAAAACTTGAACAAAAATAAATAAGTAGATCCTTGAGATTTAATAACAGTACAAAACAACAAAATTAAAATTAAACATTTTTCCTTGACAATTCACAAGTTCCATTTTTTATTATATCTTAAATTAAGAATTAATAATCATATTACTATCCCGCCGGCACCGCATGTGCACAAACACAATGAATCTAAGCATTAGGTAAAAGCCTTCATTACTTAAGTCCCGTAAAACCCTTATCCCATAACGTTAATAACACAATTACTATAAATCTATCATCACTGAGCAAACACCGTCCGAGTTTCAGCCTAAGCTAATATATTTTGTCCACACCCGTATTCATACTTAACTACAAGAGTAGGGACTAGTATTTACTAAGCACACACGCACCGCCCGCACGTCGCAATAACCTGCAAGACGACGGGTCGCGCCCAAGGGTTCGCCTTCCCTAAACGAGAGGACAGTAATTACGGTAGGCAAATTAAGCAGTAAGAGGGCGGAATCTGCAGCGTGTCCATCGCGTCTTTATACGTATAAGAGCTGCGGTTTATTTTAGCTTATTCCACCTCTTATTACAATGTAGCTCACCACCCCTGCGGCGTGCTCACCTCCGAAACTGATTTCGGTCTGGCATCAGAGTTTCATTACGGTCTGTCGAAAACAATCCACTCTAAATATCTATTCTTCGGCGGGCGCACTGCGGAATTACATTAGTCTGAGGTGGCGAAGGTTCGACTCAATTTGTTTGCCTATAATAACACTGCTCTATCGAGTAATAACAAATGAGATATTCTAAGAGTAAATTAAATGAGAACGTTTTAATTTGTTTTATAATACGAGTATTTATAGTACTTTCTAGCCATTTTGTTACTTTTTTCTAAATAAAAATAAAATTTCGTTTTACATATCGTTTATTACCCATGTGTAGAATACAAAGAATCACACATGTATGTATATTATTGAAAAGAGATACAAAGAACCAGGACGAATTTGCAAATCTAATGGGAGAAAATATAATTTATGAATTTAAAGAAAAATCATGTTTTGCGAGTGACCAACACTCGAGGAGGTCCACAAAGCCTCTCGTTAGCGGTGACCGAACGTGCCGCTTGTCACACACTTCAGCCCATCGGCCCTTCGTAAATAATGAG
This sequence comes from Tinea pellionella, assembly GCA_948150575.1. NCBI lineage: Eukaryota > Metazoa > Arthropoda > Insecta > Lepidoptera > Tineidae > Tinea > Tinea pellionella. The sequence continues at coordinate 7,379,746 of OX411248.1, forward strand.
AGAGGGCGTCTCTCACATACTTACACTATTGATCATTAAGTACAATGGATATGGCAATTGAATATCTATACAAAACGAACTCTTATATCTAAAACAATAGTGTGACTGAAAAAGAGGGTAAAATTAAAAATAAAGCGTTTATTCCTTTACATTTAATTAGTACATTTATATTAACATTTTAAAATTCTACTTATAATCGAACCATGTTAAAAATATTACTATTAAAATTATTTAATCATTTAATTCCAGACACGATTGCCGCATCCTGAGAAGATATATTTATAGTCCAATCTAACAGTAAGGCCCTTGGGAAAGTAAAACCTACGAGGGGCTATGCGGCGACTTGTCGACGAGCGGGTCCCAAGGCTGAATACCTCTTAGATTGCCTTCGAGCTGCCACCTAAATATAGCTTCTCTATATCAAACAATGAGTTCTATTAGGCGCGTGAAATGTAATTTTCCTCACTGAGAAAATATACCTATAGAAGATATATTTCTAAACACTTACTATCTATGCAAAATATTACTACAATAATCTATGTAATGAAAATAAAGACAAGATCTATCAGCAACAAAATGATACAAATGAATCGTAAAGAATTGACTAGACATATTTAAGCGGGGTGAACTTTTCCCATGGAGAGCATAAATTGGTTTCGGAAGCCGATCACGTAACGGTTTAGAGTTCACAAAACTGTGCCATAAATCGGACGCGCAGAGGTGCGCCGGAGACAAACGGCGCCGTCGGACGTGCGATGGAATTTTTAGAGACAATTCACGTGACAATTTATTAGTTTTAACCAAAGCTTTGCGTCTACAAAGACAACAATATTATATTATTAGTGTCAAATCGAATGTCTAGCGGTACACGATACTTAACTATAGCAGCATGATAATCAATAAAATTTTCTTACAACCCATGACAATTGGTTGTCTGGAAGAAATTATTTTTTAGTGAAAAGACAAGACAAAGTTTGTGTAATTTTTTTTTTGTCATGATGTTACATACAACTTGTATACGGTCGCATTTGTTTCTTAATCTTTCATATAGGTTTCTATAAGTTGTTGTTTTAATTTAGCTACCCTACTAAAATATGTAGAGCAAATAATTGTTAACATACATTATACGTACATTATGGCCAAATCAGAAACAGGACCGATTTTAATGAAAACTAAAACAGCATTCGAAAAATCTATTTTCCCAGCCAGGAATCGAACCCATTGATTTTGTTTTTATCAAAATCTCTGATGGTCCATTCAATATTTTTCACTAGTCGGTATAAGTAGATTTCGGATTTGGTAAAAAGGCACACTGGAAAAAATCCTTTTGCATATATAGAATACAATTTTAACATTTGTTCACTTGTTGAAATAATAATTCAACAAAGCCACTGCACACCATTCTAATTCTGCTCGAGTCGATAGATATTCCACAAAGGAGCTATTTAAAAGATATCATTTTGGCGGGAGCGCGAGAGAATAAGCAGAAGTGAGCAGCCAAGCGCGTAACGAGCGCGTAATTTTCGCACCCAGGTGTCTGAGATGACGACACGCTTTCTTTACCTCCAGTCCTACCATAATATCATAATACGAAGCATAATAAAATATGCTAACGTCAGCATATTTTCATAGCACGTGTTGTTTAGGAAGTAAACTTATCGCTGAAAAAATGTTTATTATTTTTTTATAATTTTTTGACATGTTTCAATACTGAATATGTTATTATTGAATTATAAAAAAAATAATGCGTACACTACAGTTTACGCAGAGGTGGGAATCGAAACCATCTCCTACGCTCTACACAAAGTCCGATCATTTAAGCTAGACAGTCGTTGACTATATTAAAAATAAATTAAGAAGGATTATACTCTCAATACGTATGAAAGGACGAAGCGTATTATACCAGCGGTACCCAAATAAACAAATCAAATAACAAAACGTCAATAAGTAACGAATGAAGTGGAAACAAGTTGACCCAAACATGCAAACCTCTAAAGGGTCGAAAATGTCTGTGTCCTAACAAAATAGATCCTAAATAATTAGCGTCTAGAAGCCCCTACTCGGCCCCTCGCTGGACACACACTCTATTATTATTTATTGACTGGGGCCAAGACCGGATTCTCTTTTCATCTGCCCCCTTCAGAAAACAGCAAATAAATCGAAAGGAAAAGTATTCATTAAGCATATTACAAACAAGGGACTTTCTTAATTTTAACTTTTGGAAATTACCTAATTATAAAAGATGTCTACTTCTTCTATTTGACATTGTTTAGGTCTGTTAGGAATCAATATAATACCGTATACATAGGTAAGAATCATCAAACATCACATGTCTGTCAAACATTGGAAATCGTACAATTCGTATTTTTGTTATTTCACGCGGTAAATTCTTTTGTTGCCTGGATTCATGTTAAATGAGAGGGAAGTTACTGCGCTAGAGCGTTTCGGGGAGGTGCGCTCGATCGGCCAAACAATCTTTGTTTCCGAAGGCGATGGAAACCCCGATCAGTCCACCCTATCCGTCCCTGTTCCCGAATAAATCAGTACATAATACAGTAAGACACGATTGCTAAAATTTTCCAACTTATTGACTACGTAAATTTATTTTTTGAGATTATTTTTTGCTGCCCACCTTCTCTGGCACCGTTTTAGACCAAAGACGTCTGAATATCGATAAATACAAGATGATATCTCGTCTATTCATATCTTTAGGGCATAGAGTTCTAAAGACATGCATAGTTATTTGAATATGGAATGCATGAAGCTCGGCCCAGACGATTCGGAAATTAATTCCATTGGATGTGGGACCACAGAACCGTGTAATGAGAGTCGCGGGGCCCGGGGCACGGCCTTCGACCTTTCACTACGTCTTCAGGCTTATAATACGACTAACATAATAACTTAATTTATTATTAAAATTTGAATTTGGAACTTATTTTCCTAATTGTATATTTACTACACATACCAAAATAAATGAATTATTTCATCTTCTTTTTTTTTTTGCTTTCTATATTTCATTCTTATTAAGATACCTTTAATGGTCGATGGAGTTTCTTCTGTTCTATTAATAGCTTTATCTAATATCACCTCGTCAAAATCTAATATGATAAAACCACTCATAATATCGTTAACGTATACCAAGTTTCCAAATATACGAGACAATAAATCAGTATTCAATTTGCCAGTGAAATTTGCAAAGCCGGAGCTGCAGTAGGGTGTAACCGCATGTAATTATCGCTGTATTATAGAGGAAGAAGCCCAAGACGTACGTGTGCGAGGTTAAGATGGACGGACAAAATGTGTATCTATCTATCTATCTATCTGTAGAGAATACAGAATTTATTTGAATATACATTTGATTCATTTTTCATTATGAATAACTATTAAAGTGTTGTAAAGTCATCTGAAACTTTTTATTTGTAGTATTATTTTTTACCTAAGATAGTTACGATCCTAGGGTATGATCATTAAAATAATCTAATTTAATTTTTATTTTTTATTTTACAAGATTCTTATGTCAATTTATTTAAATAGTGTATTTATATACTCGTAAATAATATCTACTTAAATTATTTTAAAATAGAAAGAATATCAGAATCGAGGCATAACATAATGCAGACTGGTATGTTTTATATTAAATTTGTAATATTGTTTAGATGTTCAACACTGAAAAGGCTTTCACGGATAGTGGGTGATAGACGTGGGAAGTCAGACGCGCGTCACTAATGTTACCGTCTGACGTCACCGGATATGAGATCGTTTGTGTACCCAAAGCTTTTAACTGTTTCTAGAAAATATAGCCTAAACTTTAGTTGAAACTACTTAATTTTTTCTTTATATTTATTTATTTTTATTAAGGTTGAAATGGAACTTTATTAGAGACCAACGTGGGTTTTGGTTTACATTAAACAATGTTGCTTTTTTATAGTTGTCTGAGATGTGACGACACTCTGCCAGATGTTAAGAGTGCGGTCCTTGAACGAAGACAACCGCTACCACAGAGAAATGTCTGCAGGCGACAGTCGCCTACGCAATGCTAGCTTGAGGAGACAAGTGTACACCGTCCAAATTCACAGTGACGCGACTAAGTTAGGACTCTTTAGACAAGCAAAAATGAAATTTAAAAACAAAAATAATATTCAACGAATAATAAATAATGAAATCACAATCGTGAAAAATCCTTCAAATTCCAGAAGTGGGTCCTTCAAACTCAGAAGGCAGAGACACTTAAACATTGAATAGCATCTTACCTATAAGTACAACCCGAAACCACCTCATATACGCCGAGATGCATGACTGAGTTTGCATGGACGGCATATTAGCTGAGATGTGGATGTTCATACAGGGGCCTTATTTCATGCTTCGAGTAACATCTTATCGCCTCAGGTCTTCCCTCTTACCTCCTTTTATTACAATTACCTTCATTATTTAAAATTATGTGCTCATGAACAAATTACCTAAATATTCTGCACGAATAAAGTTTCTCTTATAAAAATAAATAAACTAAATGCGGTATACGTAAAAAAATATTATTACTTATTTTTTGACTTAAAGTTAACAGAAAAAATCTCTGCATACACACAGCTCGCTGACGTGGGAATCGAATAGCGGTCTGACCACTAAGCTACGCAACGCGATCGTGACCGCTGCGAAACTTTATTACATATTCTATAAAATTTCTCGATCAGCCTTTCTAACAGCTGGGTTAACGTCGCGTTCTACATTGCAGTTCATTTTTCGCAGATACCATTTCATTTAATTTTCATAATACTCGTTAATGTAATATAATTTTCATTAACTTTCTGAGAATAAAAGCAATTAAATAAGGCTTTAAGATTAATTGCGTAATCTATAAACAGAAGGTAAGAATTAACTTAATCGAATAGTTGTTTACACGGTGTCACTGGTTGCAATTAAAATTGTTTTGGAAGACAATAAATCATTGGCGCAAAAGTGAAACATCATGGTTGCCGGTGCTACAACGCGCAATAAATTTCCCAATTACGGGGGAATTCCACGGCAGGTTCATGGTTCACTTCGCTGAACAACTGAAGATTAATTAAAATATGCATATATTTAATATTTATTTATTTATCCACATAATATTAAAAGTATTTAAAATCATCTTTAAACTATGCCCTATTTTGTGAATTTTTAGTATATTTATTTTATTTTCTTTTAATTGGAAAATAAACTGTTCAGAATCATTAATTTAGCAGATTTACATAATTTGCTCAATACCATATAATAAATATCAAAACTAAATTTAAATTAGCTGTTTGTTTACAAAATAAATCAATCTAAATAACAAAATAAATAAAGTTAAACAAACCAAAAATTAAGGTAACATTTATCTAAGTCAGTGTTAATTTTCTACCTGAGACTTCCGCGGAGATGCAACGTTCCTATCTAACAAATTTCATTACACCCTACTACGCCCGAACTTGATTTATTCTTTACCGGGGCAATTTAATGATAAATACACTATATTACCTGTAGATAATTTGCTTCACTAAACAGAGGCGTCTGAGAAAAGCAAATTAAGACGCAATTACCTGTATTTTAAAAGCGGGTTTCCTCGTCACTCTTCTATTTTAATTTTAACGCTGGTATCTTCTCGTAACATTCTTATATGGGTTCTTAGTTATCGTTTTACACGTTGCATCTTATATTTTCCTTGAGGATTTTAGTAGCAACTATTATAATTAAATTATGCTTTTGCACCTTTTACAATATCGTTTAGAAGATTTTAGTTGCATAATAGTTATTACATAGTCCTCATTGAATGAAAAGTCACCAAGTTGCACTAGTTTTGAGACATGACCGTTGTATTTGAAATAAGATGTTACTGTTTTTAAGGGATCATTATTATCGCTGAATGTCTTAGGATAATATCTTAAGATATCTAAATTAAAATAAAATAATAATAATAATAATAAATTCTTTATTGCATTTAACACAGTCAAAAAAATACAAAATCATAAATAAGTTACTGCAATTGGCGGTCTTATCACTAAAAGCAATTTCTTCCAGACAACCAATTGATATTAAATAAATTGTAAGGAAAAGAGAAAAGCTTGTAGTTTCAGAGATAAAAATAAAATTGTAAATTATTGATTCCCATGAAAGTTATGTGTGATCAAAAATCAAATATTATTTAGCTAATATAATAACACAACACGATAATGATGTTGTACATTAATATCTCATTGTGTGACACAATGTGTACACATTTCCGCACTTAGCACGATCGTCAGAGCGCGGTTAATTTGACGATGACTGTCGTCTCCTTGCGAACCTCTGCCTGTAGCTACGCCATCCGTCATCACCCCATATGCCTGCTTGTCACGAAACGTCCTTTGTGACGTATAATTGTAAGTTCATCTCCTTGTAATGTGATGAGCCTATTGACTCGATTTTTTAATGTCATTTTAAATACGTTTTTAGACATGCTTTAATTTTACTTTTAAACCATTAATATGAGGTTGTCATAGCTATAGAATATTATTTCTGTTGTTAAATTGAATTTTCACTTTTGTATTTTGCGGCTTGACATTTTGAAAGCCAAAACAATTTCGCAATGGTACTTCTGTATCGAGGACAACAGGATTGGCAACAAAAGGTCTCCCGCGTTGGGTTCCCGCGATAATTGGATGCGGCCGTACTGAATACTCGCTAGACGAGACTTAATTGAGGTTTTAGAGCGCCGGGCTAATTCGGAGCACACCTTCGATTTGTTCTCCCAGCCCCGACCGAGACGCTTTGAGAGGTTTCGTCTACCGGCTCGTATTAACGCTACTAACAATAACATAGCGATGTCTGTGGGGATGCCGCTTGACTTTTGGATGTTTCCGTTAAACGGGTTGACCACGTTCGCATTCAATAATAGACACACAACTATATTTACAAATAAAAGGTCGCATCATAAAGATTTCCCTCACGTACTACTTACAAAAAGTAACAACTAAATATTTTGGAGACGCATGATCGAGGTCGGGTGCGGATAACAAAAAGTGGGGAACGGTCGAAAAGCCCCTTCGGCACACGAACAGATATGATAATCCCGACTATGTAAAATAGTGAAATTTAAGGTCTCTCCATGTGAAGAATTGTGTTCGTTCGGTAGTCAAATTATTCTAATGTGGCCCTTTTATTCGGAGCACACTCGTTCGGGTCGCCTCGCATCGCTACCTACACCTCTTCGTCTATATTAATTTGTATTTCAATAAAATTTTACACTAGCCCTATCTAAACAGGGTATGATTACGATTGTATACGATTGAATGGAACAGACTTATCTATAGATAATAATGTAGAGTTTGTATGCCTATCTATTAGAATATTTATTAACATTAAAACATTAAATAGACGATGAACAATGACAGATCTTAAAAAAGAGAAAACGCATTCAGATAAGAACATTCATCCAAAATAAAGCATTCAAGGGGTGTATCGACGCGACAGATATCCTGCCGTCCATCGTATATCTTCCTGCTCGTCCGATTTGCATTGAGACGAAAAGTTCACAATCGCGTTCTCCTCATCAGCCTGCGGGGAGCATAATTCTTCGTTCCATATGCCATCTTCCTGAATCTACCCTAAGCGGAAACCTCTTTTTGCGAACGGGGTCCGGCCGCCGGCGCTTTTCGCGATACATAAATTTCCACGATCGGTCATCCCTTAAAAAACAAGTTCAGCTCTTTATATATACGACAGAATGGTGAAGAATGGGTCGCCCGTATGTCGCCCTCTGATTTGTTACGTATTCAAATTATTTAAGCATCCTGTTTTAACCTTCATTCATGGTTCGCATATCTATAGCGTGATATAAATATCGTGCCAACGTAAATATTTTAGCAGTCCTTTTTTAACCATTTTTATTTGTTTATTTTAAAATAACCTACGTTCAAATGTAAAAATAACATTACTCTCTTATGAATATTGATAATTATAATCTTTTTTTAACATTGTTTTTTTTTTATTTAATTTTTTATTAAATGGCTACACATACTATACACATGCGTGTATGAGCGACCAAAGTACGTACAACATTGATACCGATCAGAATTTAGCGATATTTGAACACGGGTCTCATCGATTGTACCGCTAGACCACGGCTATTGATAAAACACTATTAGTAAACAATTAACTTCGTATGGTCATAGCGGACAATCTGTTCAGTCTAATTGAGTGACGCGTCAAAAGGTCGTCCGTTTCCTTCGAGACGAGGCATCGACCGCGACGACTGACAACGTTATCCCTTGGCGCTCAGCCTACATAATATTCCACAGTCAATTTCAAGTTAAGATAGACAAAGGTGATATACTCTGTATAAATAATTTTATTATTATTATATTATCATATTATTTATTAATATAATAAAAATCAATATTTATGACAATAGCGGCGGTGGTCTAGTGGTAAAAGACAGACCTCACGATGGATGAGACCCGTGTTTAAACCTGTACTTTTACCGTGTTTAAAAGTACTTAGGTCGCCGTAAAAAGTAATTCGTTTTCTATATTTTCTACTAATCAAATACCATTTCTACGTACAGTTTCCATTCAGTGGTTGAAGAGATGTTCAGAAAACTTTACTAAGAGTTTCAAGATAAAGCTTTCATATGCATTCTGTCCTCGTACGTCCGCGCTTTACAAATTCATCTCGCAGGATGAATTCATTCAGACATTACGTATGTATTCAAGTAGTGAATAAGTTTGGACGTCATGCTCGCTGGGTAGAATGCGACGATAAGCCCACCTACTATCACAATGAACTATTAGGAACTTTGTTCTAAAAAATATTAAGTTATTTATTATTATTATTGTAACTTGGCATAATATGATAACTCTGCTTGAAATTAACCTGAGTGCGATCAATGAACGAAAATAACCGCTACCACGGAAAAAAATCTACAGGCGGCAATCGCCTCCGCTATACCGGCTATACGCGACTAGGTCAGTTTACTTTCAAGTGGTAGTACTACCCCGCATGTAATTTATTTATATTTATTTTAAATTATTTTCTGGACAAAATGCATTAAGGTCTGAGCTACAAGAACACAGTTTTATAAGCCAGTAAGGCTCAAAAAATAGACCCCTTTCCTTCCAAAATATATCCAGATTAGAAACGCTGACTTACTAGCTACCTCGCTAGGTTATTGGTCCAGGAATGAATTTAATTCTACACAAATGTAGCTAAAATTACTAGCATGCTAACTTACTGGCTTACTAGCCTGACTCGCAAAACTGGCCTCGTGTAACTCGGGCGTTACAAGTAAGTCGGCATTACTAGCGAAGATATTTGATATCTGCCATCCTGGGGTAGTACCACCACTTTCGAATGTAACACCCGTGAAGTGACTCTGTCGCGTTTCGGGAATAGTTTGAAAGTTGCCAGGTATAACGAGAGGAGTGTGCACTATCAATCTAAGATGGTACATGCTCGTCTCCTCAAGCCGGCATAGCGGAGGCGACTGCTGCCCGCACAGGTTTCTATGTGGTAGTAGTTGTTTCCATTCATGGACATTCCTGTTTTTATATTTATATCTATACAGTTTATATAGTTCATAGCTTTACATCAGGCGGAGTGTTGTCACATGCCGAGCTTCAATAAAAAAAAAATTAAAAATTAAGTAAGAAAGTTTTCGTTTTATTTCATTGTAAGTGACATTTATTGATACATAAATATCTTATATCATTAGAATTAAAAAGGATAGGTTAGCAAGGCGCTCGCAGACCGGAAACGTTCTACGCCCTGTCGGACAAAACGTATGGGGTCCACCGAAGGCAGGGATCCGTAACGTTATACGCTGTATTGAAAATCTATTTATGTTGTCTAACTTAGTAAGGTCACTGATGGACTATTTGTCAAAGTTAAATGGACCATGATTATAAACTAATATAGTTATATCGTATTTGTGAGGGAAAATAATTGTAATTGTTGATTTTTGAAAGTTTATTTTGTAATCTTATCATTTTGTTATAAAATATAACAATGTTGCAATGTTGGCGAGCATTTCTCGAATTTCGACTACTTATTGGTTAAGTTCCTCTATTACTTTTGAGAAAAAAATGATAAAAAAATTTAGAAAAGAAAAGGAATAGAAATGAATTTCTACTTTTTAAGTTGGCCATATTCGAAAATTGGGGCTCTGATTATTGTTAAATTATGATAGATGATGAAGCGGGGATGTAAGTCTTTTAACAGAAGAGCATATAAATGCTGTCGGATGATAGGATGCTATTATATGATAATATGTAGATAATGCCATAGAGGTTGATAGAATAGAGGAATTTCGATGTTCACGTAGCAAGTGTAGCTCAATGGTCGGAATGTCCATATGTACTCGTATAGCAGAAGATCTGGCGTTCGACCCCTACCTCAGGCTGTGTGTGCACTATAATTTTTATAGTTATTATTGAATAAATAATTATTTTGCCAGACGTCATAATGGAGGTTAATATTTTTCTTTGGTTTAATTTTTTTCTATTTTCGAAAATAAAAAATATGGCTTTATTGAAAACGACGAGGGACTACTTGCCCTTCTATTTAGTAGACGCACAAATCATGCGGCACACTGTTTTGATACTCATATATTATTAACTGGTTACTACGTTGTAAGAATTTGATTAGCATTATTTAACAATTTCTTCTGGCCATGCAAAAAGTATCTGCAAGCCACCAAGTTGTCCGCTCTGCATTTTACAACGCAATAAAATATTCAAATAAAAATTCATCGCAATAAAATAAAATGCTAACCATTTTTACGGCGCCGACAATATAATGAAATAATCGTAACTGCCGTCGACGTCACCTAGAATTGCCCAATAAATCTTCCTCGGGTCATATTGTCCGCAGTTCTCTTGGCAACACTTTAATATCGAAAAATATCATCCCGATAATCGAACGCGCGAGCACTCGCCGTTCTGTATAAATCATCCCCCCGCGCTCGAGTGCCGTTTATTTTTTTAGACTTTCCATTTCCAAATAAAGTCCCAGAGCAACGGGCCAGTGCTTCCTCCTTCCGGGGCGGTTTTTATATGATTTGTCGGCTGTCGGCCACTTCCCTATAATATTGTCAGTATTTCAAATATTAATTGCTATAAATCAAAACTTTTCATGAGCACACTTTTTGACTCGATTATCGATAATTGAAATTTTATTTTAGTAAAATTAACTTTTATTACTGTGGTCGAATCGTTTTTAAATTGCTTTGGACGGCTATCGATGAGTCTTCGAAATAGAAATGTGTTAAATTATTTAGCTTCACTTAGCGCGTCAATCCAGAGTTCACTTTGAAAAAGTTCCGCCCATAAAACATTAACAGGCACTCAAGAAAATGCGCCCGTTCGTTAAGTAGTGTCAGGCGGTAGTTTTTCCCACCTTGTCGAATGTCCAGCGAGGTCGGAGGGTGCTGTCATCGAGATTGCCTGCCCGATATATCCCAAGAGTGTCACACTTCCGCCCTTTGAGGGTTACTCGCCATAAAGATTATGCCTAAACCCACAATTAATGACAAACAATACTTTTGCCTTTTTTTTCAATTGTCGAGATCGTTTTACACTCCGACATTTGCAAGGGTTTACTGCCATATTTGTTTATATTTTTTAAAGAAAAACAATTGCAAATATACAAGTAAAGTAAGAAGCGTGACTTGTAGATTTCAAAATATATCATTTATCTAAATAATTAATATAATAAATTTTATATACGTAATATGAATGTAAGTAACATTTGAGTGTTGTCCAATGTTTTCGTCAACGGAAAACGAGTAGCAAAACTCGACCGCCAGCTTCTCTCGACGCTGTTATCGATCGAGTGGGGGGCGACCGCGGGGGTAAAGGGGGGCTGAAATTTGGGAAAACTTTGAAAGTTTCGCGTCTAATTCAGGCGCACGCACACAAAGCTAAAATCGTGCCTCGCACAGCTGCGAACATCACCACGTTCGTGTTGCCTCGTAATTTGTGTTTTGCTACTACGTGCTGTGAGCTTAGAATGTCACGTGTCTGTGGCCTACGTGATTACAAGATAAACATGCAAGATGTTCGTTTTAATAAGTATTTGTATATTACTATAAATTAATTCGAAAAAAAAATTCATACAAAACTAACGGCATAACATGAATTTTAAATAGTAGTAGGCAGTCTAATAGTTATTAATCCAGTCTGACGTCCTGGGGTGGTGCCAAACCATCACGTTCAAGGTGTGTAACACCCGTAAAGTCATCTCAAGATAAGCTTGAAAGTAATCGGGTACGAGAGGAATGTGCACTATCAACCGGCATAGCGGAAATGACATCCGCCTGCAGACATTGCACTATGTCATTAAAAAAAAAAACAAATACCAAATGCCCTTAAATAAAAAGATTTTTTTTACATAAAACATAATAGCAGTAATATTCACAAATGGAACACCAAGATCAAAAGACTGTATTAAATACTTGTGTCACGCTTTGTATAGGCAAGAAAACAATTAAGAAGATGAGAATGATGCGTTGTGCTGTTATAGGTGAACAATAGGCCGGAGACGGTCACTTCCGGTGTCGTCGACCGATCAAAGGACAGTCCGCTCAAAGCAGACTGGGTTTGTGACTCGAAACCTACCTAAATTGTACTATTTTCTATCATTAAATATTTGTATAAACTAAACACAATATTTTATTCTTAACCGTTGAACCCGTTTATCTATGAAACATTTGTTCCCGTTCCGCCTAATTTATTGTGGGCATAATTTTTAAATCCTTTGTCATTTCCCTCTGTTAGTAAACAAGCCGTTTGTCCACAAGCAAATAAAGGAATTCCATTGAGACCGGGTTTTTAAGGACAAAAAAATAGAATGAAAATTAAAAACAAAACCGCGATGAGAGGCCATTAAAGTGATTTAATGACATTTTAATTGGTCTGCAATAATTTTAATAATTTAATGAAAATTGAACAGAAAATGTACAGTATATGCGTCAATTAGCTAGCAATGACCTCAATTGAAAAAAAAGCTACCTAGTATTAATCTGTATAGTATATTTATAAAAAAAGAAGTCTTGATTGACTGAATGATTGATCAACGCACAGCCAAAACTATGATAGCCAAGTCTAGTCTAGTCTCAGCATGCACTAAGAAACGATTTTGCTAAATTTTAATCCAGACCGGAATTGTTTCATACATTGGGAGCTATTAACTTAATAAACAGAGCCTAGTGGGCAGCAGTCGCCTCCGCCATGCCGATTTGAGGCGACCAATGTGCACCATCCTGGTTGACAGTGTACACGTTATATAAGTACACGGTCTCGGCTTCTTAATCTTTGACAAAGCTCATCCAGTCTTTCAATCGTAATTAACATTCGCGCTTCCCATTAGTTTAATTAAAGTTCCACCCCGGCCATTTGAGGGACGCGTTTTAAATTATGACTTATGTAACGTTTTGTTTGTGCACAATAATGGTATTAAAATAAAATATATTTTAGATACATAAATGTTAATTAGTGAGAATTTAAATTACGATTAGTAGTCTAATTCAATTTAAAAACAATATACATTTATGTCATTTACAATTCATTTTAAAGTTTTTTTTAGTATTTATTTTATTAGTTTGAGTATTTATGTGTTTATTAAATATTTAAATATAACCATGGACTCCAATATAATATATTTATTCAATAACTTGTTTTATACTATTCTCATTATACTTCCTTTTCTGTTTTGAAATCACAACATAATCTCCCATTAAAAATAAGACAATAAATAATAATAATAAATATAAGTAAATAAATAAAGTCTACAAATAAAAATCTAAATAGAAAATCTGCAGAAAAACATAGTTTCAAGCAAAAATATAAAATATACTTTTACTGGCCGTAACAATTCCTAAAGACTTTACATGCAGTTTATGCATATTGCACAGTATATGGATCATTCCTTGTTAAACGTTTTTATACTAAAGCACCTATAGATACACATAGATATATGTATATGTATAGAATAAATGACAACCAAAAACCGAGCAAATAATTAACAAGCTTACAGATAAAACCGCGCCCAGCGGATTGACTGAGCCTCGGCAGATGCCTATCGGGTGGTTTTCATTAAAGCGAACGCGACTGAAATCGCTAATGTGTCGGTAGGGATTTCTGGCCGAAGGGTAAACATTTTTGTGGCTCTTATTAAGTACGTATTGGCCCTTATTGCAGGTCATGCGGGAAATTCATTTTGATAACAAACAGACTTTAAACGTTAATTTATATCATTAACAACTGATTTGTTTGTTAATTAAAAAACAATTTATTGATTTGACAAACTCAGAGTGGATCGGAGTCTAAAGGGGAATGTTGAGGTCGTACGTATGCTAAAATGGAATTAACCTGTTCAGAAAGGAAAGGATCAGGTTAGAAGTGCCCTCAACCGACAAGCATGCATGCGGGGAGAAACGAATATGGTCGAGGCAAAAGTAGTATGTATAGTGAAATCGCTGGCGTTCCATTGTTTCTACCTACCCTGGTAGGGATATTGGCGTGAACTAAGTAAGTAATGGTAGTAAAGATTAACGCGTATGATTTCAGTCTCAATGTTTGCTACCAAATGTGACGATATGCTTGAATATGTACTGCGCATTACTAAGGCAAAAAAATCTATATATTTTTAGATACAAACGAGAAAAAGTATTTTAAGAAGAGAACGTAAAAGCTTTTCATGCGGAACAAAAATAGCAAAGTAAATTAATTTGTGACGTCCCGTGACTTTATAAAGTGGCGTACGATATAAGGTTCTATTTACACCAGGGAAGATGAGTCAGGGAAGAATTTAAAGGAATGGTAGAAACAAATAAAGTTGTTAGCCAACATATCGGCAGTCGGGTCACGGCACTCGGGATCAAGTGCACTCCTTGTCTCTTAAGTCCTACACGTGACGACGCATACTAGTTAAGTCTTACGATATACTCGTACTATTATATTCGGATATACACCGAATAAATTGTTTCTTAGTTTAGAATCGAATTATAAATCATATTTAGCACATTCACTAAATCATGAGCGTAGGAGAAAATGGATTCGATTCCCACCTCGCCTCAGATTTATTTTCTGTTCAATTTTCTCAATAATTTAATATCATATTCGCGGAAATATGTTCGCGGATGTTATTGACAATGGTACCTAATAAAACAAAATTAACACTGTATTACTGTAAAATTTCTTTATTAACATAAAATGCTAAATGACTAATTAAAGTTGTCACTTTTTACCCCTTTCAGTTGTAATAAATCTTTAAGCGTTCTCGTGTGCGACAGACCTCGTCCACCGCGCACGAAAACCGACCTAAGTAATAAGAAAAGGTAGAAGTGCCCCATTGAATGATAACTCGGCCCTTTGTCTCCTACGTCCGTCTTGACGAATCGAATTAAAAGGCTTATTGTGTATACGTGACAGCTTCAACTGGGATCCCCTCGAGTCGGCGCCTTTACAAAGGTTTTTGTTTCAAGAAAACTAAAATATTACGGCCATTCACTAAATTCTTCACCGTCTCTTGGATGGGGGAGAGGAGATTTGCTACTCGAATTTGTACTCAATTTTTAACAGGGACTGTTAATTAAGAGTCGCTCTTTATTGGTAAGAGAAATCTTAATGCGTTAATTGTCGGAGCGCAATCTCGGGTGGGGTATTTTTAATCATTCAAATGTCGTCATATTTTATTTCGAGTGAAAGTTTTTATTAAATTTTTGATACTTCAATTTTGTATTATTAATTAATGAATTAATTTTAATTAACTTTTTCTATTTTATTAATTATAAATATAATTTCTTCTTGTTTCAGGGATCAATTCCACAACGAGTACCGTCTCCGCATGAAGGTAATACAATTCGCATTACATTATTTATGGTCAGAACTTGCGGAAAAACTCTTAAAAATGCATACAAATCCCTTCTCTATATAACTTGACTCTGTACCAGACTTAATTATTCATTACATCCTATGAAATAGCCTACTTACAGACGCCCGAAAACACATCAAGTTTAAAAAAAGTCTACTATATACTAAAAACGAACACGCACATTAATGAGGGCCGTGCAATATTTATACACAAGCTACCCTAATTGCTAGGGTGGAGAGTGGAAAAAATGGGCAATTTCACGTAATGTAATATGTATATTTAGGAGAAATTCCCAAACCTCGCGGTGAAATTCTGTCGCGGCAATACTTATTACACAAACCACTTCAAACGTCTTTTCTGGGCGGTGGCAATACAGTCAACACGGATGTTTTTGTGCTCTACTTCCCCCTTACATTATTTTGACACTATGCAGGTGTACATAGATAATAAGAAAATAGTAAAGTAACTATAATTTATCGTGCGAAAATGAATAACATTATCCCAAAAGTACCCAAAATATTGAATGTGGATAAGCCTAAGGTGGAGAAATCGATGTCATCATTTGTAAAACTATAAATACATTAATATGGCCAAATACAGCGGAAATTACATCTTTTATAGAATAATGTTTTACATATTATATCTAAAATCTTAGCGAATAAACTAAGTAGAGCATAAAACAAGTTAAGAAAAAGTGTAAGTGGCTGGGATTTTTATTTTTTCAATATGTTTTACTCGTCGGACTCCCCTCACTGCCACAATTTCCTCTTGACGGAAACCCTCAATCTAATGATACTGCTGTGTGTTAAAAAACACAAGGAAATTTAATAACGGCACCGGTTTAACGAAAACAAAGAAAATTAAATTTAGAAAATTCCCATATGCCTAATATCTTTAAGAACTTTCGTTCTCTTTGTGACGCTTACAGGAGCTCAAATTAAAAAGAAAACATCTTGATAAAAAAAGCTTTAAGAAAATCATCCAAACATTCATTAAATCTTACTTCTAAGAGGAATAAATTATATTTAAAAAAAAACTATTAAATAAAGTTTACAAGTAAATAAAAACATCTAGAAATTACAATGCAAATTCCTAACACAATTGCGAAAAACGTCACAACGGTTCGTGAAAATCTGCATATCACTTTCCCGGGTCCCTACACCGTAATTACCCGAACAAAGCGTAACACATTTCAAAGGTAAGCAAATTAGTTCCGCACTTAATGATCCGACAAAGCGAGTAAATCTTTTTAAAATGCACACCCAAAGTGTTTCCTCTTCCGGACGAAGGGCAGGCAAACACCGCGTTATAAAAAATATTTACATAGTCCCCGTACTTTCACATATGCAAATCGAGTCGCGCGGGAAAATGCGGTGCTGAAAATTGTATCAAATTGTAGGAACGACACGTTAGCTTTAGCGTTCAAGCCGCAATTTGTCAAGTGAGCAATAATTATTTTGAGCCCCGACACATTGTGAAAAGGGAATGTGATTCAGTGGGAGTTTTCGACTGCGATAATTTACTTATTAAATGTCATGTTCACTAAATGTTTCTGCATTATGATTAGTTATTTTAATACGCATATTTCTAGAAAACAGTAAAACGAAATCAAATACTTGCATAAACAAACAAAAACAAAAAAGATAATAAATAGCCAATGAAATAATCAACAAAAGAATTTCAGGATTAACACTCCAAACCATAATCTGGAACAACAAAAATCCCTAAAAGGGTGTCCAAAATTAAGCTACCAAAAATAACGATTGCACACGTGAACTGCAGGCCCGTCCCGTTCGGGCGTGACTCTGAAAAATGTTATTCGCCACCTGTGGCTTTCGGCACACGTACTTCTATAATCGTATGCATTTGTGGGATACGTGATGGTACACCCTTAGTGTGATAATAATACAGGATGTTTTAAGGCTACTTTGCATACTTATTTGTTGTTTTTTTTTTATTAAACAAAAAATCTTTAATGAAAAATATTTCAAAATTATATTAATATTTATTATACAAACAATTTCTTAATACTTCCAAAACTCCTGTTTTATGCATAACCTAATAACATAAAAATAACATCATACTTAATAATTATTTTAAAAAATATAGTAGATAATACTGAAAACATCCTATATACACGTTATTCCCCAACGGGCCGGTATAGATCGATTCACTGATCGGTACAATTTATGCCACCCAACAACAATTATCATTCACGAGTGTCCACTGACAACCACCGTCGGCCGATTCGTGGCTTCCACGCCATTGAATGGGAGTCTGACAAACCAATTAACGAGCCTATTGCACATCCCATGCATTTCACACAACGCTTAATTGAGCTGTTGATTTGATTTGTTTTTGTTTCTCTATTTGTAATTGATGTTTCTGAAGTCATTTATTTTATTTTATATGTTAAAATACAACATAATAAAATCTCAAATAACTTTTAAAAGTAAAATAAAAGTAACAAACCAAGGAAAAGTTTTGCAAGTATACAGAATGAATAAAAATGTATTCTTGATAATATGATCCATAAAAGAATTTTCCCACGGTTCTAAACGCTTCATAGTGAACCACGAATGCTCCATGAAGTCGAGCGCACATAAAGGTAGAAAATCCGAACAATAAACCTCGGACAGCAAAAAAGCTGACTGGCAAGGGCTAGTGTAGGGCAAATAGTTCGTAAAATCATAGAGGGTCCCGTAGTGGATCCGCAACAAGCCGTGCACACTCCAATTTAACGCACAAACAGTTGAACATTTTACAAATTATAATCTAATCCTTATTCACTTTGAAATAAAGTTTAAAATCAAGAGTGAGATTTTGTTATAGGGTAGTGAAATTGTTATAGTTTGTTGGGACCGGACGGTTTACGACGGTCCTCTTACTAAACCTGCCCATTATGTTGGGTTAAAGGATCGTTCTGCACGAGTTATAAAGATGGTGAACGGCTTGAAAGATTTGTAGTCGCTTTATTGATGTAGAAGGGTTACTATGAGAATGTTCTCTTTTGTTATCATATTATATAAAGCTCGATTACCACTCACTGACTGACTCACTGACTGACAGCAATTATTGAGCACTCGCATGGGGTTAGGAGGATGATTCTTTTTGGGTTGTATAGAGGAGGCCCATGCGACCCCGGAAAAACCTCGACTTTGACCGGAAGTGGACTCTGAACCGGAAGTGATGCCGATATCTCGGAAACGGAACGAGACGGGGCCATAGTGCCGGAACAAACATTGTAGGGAATGCCATCTAATTTCGAAATCGACACCTTTTTTTTCAAAATTGCTCAAAAAATTTTTTTCCTCGATCGTATTTACATCCTTTTCCCGCCGGTACGCCAATATGAAACGGAGCATGGCGCTCGGGCGGGGCCGGGCGAGCCCCGCGGCGCGTACGTTCGGAGTAGTTCGGACATCGGCGTAGAGGCGACCCGAATTTCGCTCCGTTGCTCGTCGGGGTCCGTGTTGCTGTTAGCCACCACTATGGTAGGGGCCTCCGATGTTTGGATATAGATTGTTTTATAGTTATGTATAGTCGTCGCGTGATGAAGGCGTCGTATGCCTCGCGATGCGTTTATTTTTATTTATTTATTCCTGTGTTAGTTATTGTGAGGTTTGTGAGGTAATTAATTAAACATAAGTTTTTTACGTGTATTAAATTTTCGATGTGAAATATACGAGTGTTTTCTTTTATGATATACCCTAAATATACGTATAAACATGTACCAAAGCAAATAAACGCCTAAATAAAAAAAGAAAGCAAATCTGCCAAGGACGCTCCAGAACTACACACCCTTCTCTCTGTCGAGGCGTAAGACGATGAGCTCTATTATTATTTTTAGGTTACCGAATCGCGATAATTAAATAACTACTTTTATGTGTTTTAGCCATTGTAATTGTTTTAATAAATACATTATTGTTAATAAGTAAATTGTTTTATTATAATGATTCCTTTTACGTGTACGCAAATCCCCTCAAGAAGGCTCATCGTCGCAACGGTCGATTTTGGTTCCAGGCGGGGAGGATAGATGGAGTTTTAATCGATGCTAAGGGGTGGGCTCAAACACGAGTAAAGCGCCATCTATCAAATATTGAATGCACTACCTTGATTAGTAGATTATATCATGTCATCTTTTAATTGCATACTATTTTATTAAAAGACTTTTATTGTTATTCAATTAAGTGTATTATATTTAAATTAAAACTAACAACCGATGACACGGCATTCTTCATTCATCTGACACTTCCCTTCGCGTTCCAGTCCTTCCTATGTGTAGCCTACGCTCACACGTTCCAGTTATATATAACAGACAACTACTAAGTACATACAGTTGCATAGGCTTGATAATTGCGCCAAAATTAAATAATATTTTAAAAAAGGTAACACTAAATGCTGTATTTTGTCTTCACATATCTATCTACAAATATGTGTCCTCAATACAATGTAAATGAAGAAAGTACTATATAATTTCACACCCTTGTCTCTATCGAGGGGTAAGCAGAAACTTTTTTAAAATTGCTGTATCTTGAAAAGTAGAAGAGTTAGCGCGTTCGTGTAAAAGGCGATTTTGTTCAATATGATGAGCACTATTATTTTTTGTTATTTATTTATTTTTATTTTTTTAAGAAACGGCTATATCTCGGAAAGTAGAAGAGTTAGCGCGTTCGTGTAAAAGGCAATTTTGTTCAGTATGATGAGCACTATTATTTTTTGTTATTTATAAAATTTTTTTTTAAGGAACGGATATATCTCGAAAAGTAGTTGAGTTAGTGCGATCGTGTAAAGAGTGATTTGGTCATTATGATGAGTACTATAAATTTTTAGTATAATTGTTATATCTCGTGTAAGTTCTACTATATGGTCGAGGCTATTCTTTTTCCGAAAAGTACCCAAAAAAAAGTTTCTCCAGAAGCCCGAAACGGTCACGAAATAGCCCTCCGCGGGCCGCTTGCGCCCGCGGGAACACCCAAAACGCTATTATCACTCTAAAATGTGATATTAATAATTTTTAATCTGCTGAACACAAATTTAATATAAACAAGCAAAACAAGAAAACAGTAAAGCTCATTAGAAGGCGTTGGCATCGTCGACATTTGTAGACAGCATTGTAAACACGCTGTTCTGTTGATAGTGGTTAATTGTACACGGCATTCGTGACCGTTGGCCAGTCTAAATAAAGGCACCTTCGTAACTGTCGGTAAATAACCCTCACGCAAATACGACGACGTCTGCAGGAGCAAGGTACACACTTATTGTGTACCGTTTGTGGTATCATGTCGAGATCTTCTCTTCTGTTTATTCCGTTAAATATTTAGCTGACACCTTGCATTAATAGAATAACATAATAATAAATGAAAGTAATATTGAAGTATAACAATTTTCAGAAACCATTAAAACCAATGTTACGTAGAATTGCGGAAACTTTAACCCTACTCTATACATAATAATAAATACCCTTTTTAGATTGCAAACACAACGTTTGAAGCAACTAGATTGTGGTTTAAATATTCCGGCCCACAGATCCTTTTGACGCTTACCGGGCGTGGCGTCTCCGTCCACAAATTGCAGACCAGTGTGAACTGGCCTTTTGAAGTCTCACCTACGACCACAAATGTTTTGAACGTTTCGCCCCAAAACGTAGTAAAATTTCGGACTTCCTATACAAAATTTAAATTATGATACAATTTTGGCAAAATTCCTTTAAAAATAATAACTTTTATAAATTTTAAGTTTCATTTAAAATACCGCATCATGCTCTACTATATAAATGTAAGCTTGGATAAGTGTCGAAGTTCTTCTGGCATCGAATCGTGGGCTCAAGTATATGCAAGCAGCCGCGCCACACCGCTTCACATTTTTCCGTCCTGCATATTGTATGAGACCAACTTTACAGATTTCTTTAATATTTTAACATAAAATTGTCCCAGTGAGGCTTTAAAAATTTTAAAGTAAAAATGTCTGAACGCAAAAAAAAGCGGAACAAAACAACAATACTCGTATCAATTAGAGACTACGAGTTCATGGCAAATGTATGTACGACTATTAAAACTGACACAGCACGTTTTCATTCCATTAGAAATAACAATCGTAGCTGAAACCGCAAGCAGCAAATACGGCAAATTAAATTCATTTCACTACCGACAAAGCCATCAGGCACACCGACAATGGACCGCTTAATAAGTCACGAGACGCGGACGCAAAGCCTTTGTCTAATTGGATAGACTTTACTTTCCCGATTGTATAGAGTTGTAAGTACGAGGCACACGTCGGAATTCATTCTCTTAAACGATATCACAGACAAAACGCAAAGCAGTCTGCATCAAACCGCATAGAGGTAGGGGATGCCAAGATTTTATTAACAGGATTTGTAACATTCTGGATTAGTATTCAAATTTTACCAGTTATTATTTTTCATACATGTTTAGTTAGTTATATTTATTATAATAATAATAGATCTATAGATATATTATGTATTGTTTACCTCAAAGAATCGTAAAACGCATCTATCACCACATATTATCTCTAGATGGTAGAGTTTACATTGACAACTTTTATATTAATTTAAAGTAATAAAAAGAATCACTAAAAGTAAAAATCACACTTTTTAAAAAATAATAATCATTTGGATTGTTGTCATCGCACTCTGCTTGATGTTAAGCTACAGAGATGTCTGCAGTCATTGCTCGCCTCCGCTGTGCCAGCTTGTTGAGTCTACGCTTATAATATTTGTTTTTATTTTACATGTTTTTAGATACTAAATTAATTCTGTTTCTAATTACTTCTTAGTCTTTAGTTCGTATTTTATTTGAAATTTCTAAAAGACGTCTCATTGTAAAAGATACGAGTGTACCCTCAGGCTTTCAGTAGCTTTTATTGTAAAGATTGCACCTCAAACATCATTTCATTTTCTAATACACGAATCCCGATATTTACACTGCTTTCACGTTCCTGAAAGAGGTTTCATTTTACATTATATTCTATTAGTCTTTATCTTTGTCTAGACGAAAACGTTCTAGCGATTCCAATTTGATAGTTATATTAATAATAATATGCAAACATATTCAAACTTACAAGTCGTAGAAGCTCTGTTTATAATAAAATTTTATTTGTGCGTATGTAATTTAGGCGGGCATTACTTTCTAAGACGTGGTTGTATCTCCAAATTGCGCATGTAAGACAAAATTAACCCTCACCCACATTAATACAGATAAGTCTGGTAGCTCATTTGCGAGCCTTCCGGCGGCGGCTTGTTACATCTTGATATTCTTTACCCCTTCACCGATAGCTCGCGCTAGGCCCACACGAGGAGGCAATAAATGGCGCGGAAGGAGCCCGCTATCTAAGTCCCGCCCGATATCTTCCATCCGAATTAATTTTGAACGTTCATATCGAAGAAAACGAAGTTAGTTCGCGGACTTGTTATTTCTCTGAGACCAACGGAGCGAGAGCGCGCGTTCTAATCGCGAGCTGCCGCGAGATAAAATGGCGACCCATAATTACCATAACCGAAGATATGTGGAGAATGTTAATGGTACAGTGGTTGCGTAAATAATGGGCTCTTATGGGAAAGTTGAGTTAAAGAGCGCTGTTTCGAATGTAATTTTAAAGGTCTTTCACGCTCGACGTGCTTTTAAGGAATAATGTGTTAAGACATGTACGTTAATGGTCGTATTTATTATATAAACTTTCGAGTAGGTGTTAACTTTTGTACAAGTACGTTTGATAGGATATTCAAACGAAGCGGCGGTACAAATTTGACAAAGCTTATCGGTCAAGAAGCCTCTAAAGTTTCAAATAGAAATTCAATTTAAATTTTGAAACTTTTCCTTTAAACTAACCCCATATTATATCCCATCAAGGATATATAGATTATTTAGAACGAAGTATAAAACTAATAAACCCCTATATAAATCAACATAACCCTTTAATGGTTACCCGATATAGAGAATGGGTACTTAAGACACCTCAGTATTGCAAGATTTCGCAGCTAAACAGGATGCTGCACCCGTGCCGTTCTGCGGTAGATTACACATGAATTATGGCCGGAGATATCTAATTGTGGTTGCCCGCGGCGCGCGACGTCTTCAGCTCCGACGCTTCTTTCCCAACGAGACGAGTAGCAATTAACCAGACGTACCGGAGGCGCTTTTGTTGTCTTCATGAATAGTTATGTAGTTTACATAGTTTTAGGTATATGGTCGCAACGTTACTGACAAGGGTATCCTTAATAAACATTAAAAAAAAGCGATTAATGATTTTCCTCATCAGTAATCTATATTGATAGAACATAAAACATATTAAAACAATGTAGATTTATCTAAATTAATGATTAAATATTAGTTGAGTCAAGTTGTAGAAATGAAAACAAAAGAGTAATTTATGATATCCACATATTCGTCTCACAATATGAGAAAAGTTAGTATATAATTTACTGTATTTAATTTCAAAGGCGGTCTCATTATACAGTTGAGTTCTCGAGCTAATATTGTCTCATACTTAAAATATGCACAAGGATTGCAGTGGCTTCCACACAGGTAAAGCTGCGGTTAATATCCTAACTCATAAGTATAATTTTATGCAAGTCATTTCCTTACAATCCGGATAATCTACGCGCAAGTTTACATATTTTGAGACAATACTTCCCATTTACTATCAACATTTGGTCACATTTTCTTATACGTAATAAAGACCGTCATTATATGGGTTATTTTACAAATAATACATTATGGGTAATTGGGTAGAACCTTAAAATTTAATGGTATAAATTTATTTATTACGTGTTTTTAATTTATTACTAAAATCGTAGATAAACTAAAATAAATTAATTTGTTGAAACAATCCAAACACCCCTTACAGGCAACATGCGAAACCACGTCCCACTCAAAATATGCATTCAGTTAACCTCACCTGGCTCCTTCTCGCCACCAAATATAGTGTAATTGCGCATCGTTTAATCCAGGAGTACATCTTCTGGAATGTTCGGGAATGCGCGGTTAAGATTTGCAGGCAGTCTGCGGCACGACTTGGCCCCAAGCCTAGAGCTAAGCTTAATAGGTGACTAAAACTACACCGACAATATTCACATTCATGACTGCCATATTTGAGACGGAATTTGCTGTGCTAATAATGAGGAGTATTTGCGGGTATGTTGTCTTTTCAAACGGTTGGATCAATCTTTAAATTATTATATAATTTAAAAAAAAAACTAAAAAATTGCGTAGAAATTATGAAGAAAAATTGAGAAAATTAAGTGTACGTATATCATACATTTTTATATAGGGCTAGATAAATTTTATGAGTCAATTCTTAAGTAAACCTATGTAAACCAGCAAGCGTCGTAGGTGAAATTGCAAAAATGTAAAAGAGCTAATGTTTACTCACCTTAAACCCTTCCCGACCCCACGCTCTGCTACCGGCGCCGCGGCGTGACGAGCCGGATAAAAGGCTTTAATACACCCTCATCCCTTATTACGAAACTTGAAAAAGACAACAATATAGATCCAATGTGTCGCGGGCGGGGGCAATCATACGCGCATCAAAGGTGACGCTCGTTGAAGCTAGGAGAGTGTGGAAAAGCCTTTGTATGTCATATCGACATATTTTGCACGTGTAAAACACAAAAGGCCATTATAATTTGACATCAGATTTGCGCTCGAGTTAGTTTAATTGTTAATGTTGCTTTGTTTAGTTCGCACGTGGATCATGTGTGGCATTTATACTGAAATGGATACTTTCAAATTTACATCGGGTTATTGTTATGGACTTTATTTAAAACGTAATTAATTTTTTAAATGAAGTATACAATTAAAACATATATTTTATATGATTTGGTTTAGAAATATACAAAAGTTACATTCCATAGTCACTATACATGAAGAAGCACATCAACTCGTCATTACCGCCCTCGAAAAATCTGAGCACCTCTGCTTTGCAAGTCAAAACGTTTGCCGCTTCCATTGCATATCCTCACGTACGAAGACACCCTTCCACCTTCTACCAGAATAGTACGACTTCTGTCCAAACTTGCGATTTATTTCACAACGATTTATTAACGATATTAGCGTTTAATTCTTACACATCTGATTTAGGAAATAGAGTAATTAGTGGTTACAAATTATGAGGATATTATGAGCTAACACGCATATCCTACCGGGGTAGGCAGAGAATGCGAAACCGGCGACCTCTTCCTCTTACTCTCTCTCGACATACGTAACTTTCGCCTCGACCACATGTTTAAATTATTTATAGATAAAATTCTTACTTCAATATTCACCAATTTCGAGTAAAAGCTACAATAAAAAAGGTATAAAATAAAATTATATACGAATATATTATTAACCTGACAGCGACATCCCGCGAAATGCACGTGAGGTATTCCAATATGTTTGCTGTCACGTCGATCAGCACATCGTTAAGGCCCTATGTTCCCCATTAAACGAAATTATTTCAACGGTTCTTCCCCGGAGATGCGTCGCAATACGCGTAAATTGACATTCAATCAGTGTCGCGACATTGTTTCCCTATCAATCCTTATTGGGAATTCTCTGCGCACACGCGTACACAGCCGATATGCCGACATCAAATCGCAATTTGTTTATGAAAATTTATTGTATTCGCCATTACTGAGCCACAACGGATTCTTTTCCTGCGGGAGCTACCCCGCGGAACGAAATCACCTTATTCAATTCCCTTTTTGCATACATCACACACGCGAGTGTCGTCGAAGGGGAATCTTCCGTTTTTGTCTGAACATGTGAATCGCGTTTGCTACTCGTGTACTTTTCTTATTAGTCTGGATTTCGGTAAAGGTTTTACGCAAATCGCCTAAGGGGAAGATACTTTGTTCGATATCGTACCTGATGTATATACAATAATGTATGTATAACTAACTGTATAACTGAATTTTATTGTTTATAAAAATTTAATTACAAAGATCATTAAAATTATCTAGTTAATATTATTAAATTTTAAATATTATGTAATTATTATTTGGCATAATTTTATCTTTGACACTTTCAAATAAAACAAATTGGCATACACAAAAGAAACATCTGCTCCAAAAAATCCGAAAAGAAAATCCTTTTCTGTGCATTAATCAACGTCAGAATTAACAATTCAGATACGTAAGGCCTTCAATGATAAGTGGTAAAGACGATATGACGTTGGCGCTTACAATTTCTCCCCACAATCCTTATGTCTCGCGGATTTGGAAAAAGAATTGTGGCATATATCACCGTTAATAGGGTGAAGAGAGAGCACTACTTATGCCTAATGCGACAAGGAAACATGCGCTCGGCTCGGCAAGCCCGTTTATGCCACAGTACTAGATTTTCAATGGCAATAAATAATGAAACAAAATTCCGCGGAAATCCGACTCAGTTTATCATCGTTTAATATTCTTTAGATATAATAAAAGTATATTTTTTTCTTGACATACTATAAATACCAATTATTACTTATTATTTATAATTTTTACACTAACTGCCGATTTGCGGCGTCATATGCGAAAATACAAATTTTGCTCTGCATTTTGAGATGTATCATAAAATCTATCTGTTTAAGTATTTAAACTTTTTTAACTTAAATTTGAAAAATAACCGTTCTACTGATAAATGCTATAAATATAAATATTACTTTTTTTTAAATTATTGTCATTTCAAGCGCTGGAATTAATTTTATTTTGTTGATGGATTATTTAATTTTAATTTTATTTTTATTGTGCGCTATATTTTTCTGCTAAATTTTCATTATAATTTAAAAATATGTTCTAATACGAAGGTTTTTTTTTACTTTGTAAAAATCTGTGAGATTTATCAAACATCAACAGTAGGGTTTATGCATGGAAAATAATGCCTACACGTATTTAACATAATCCTCACTTCATTCCGTGTGGGAAATAAAACATTGTTAATTTACATAATTATATGAAAATACCTCCTTTTGAATTTAAATATTATTTCTTTATAGATGCCTTTTTTATTTTATTACTAGCGACGAAACCCGGCGTTGCTCGGTTTAAAATACATCGCATATAATTTTACGGGTATAAAAAATATTTAAGGATCCGTTTTTAAAGTAGATATTGTAGATTTCTATCTTAGATATTGAGAGACTTATTTGACAATTAAACATACGGTTTTTATAGAGTTAATCAAATCAAATTAATTAACTAATTAACGAATTGAAAATAAGAAATACTCTAGTAAATGTGGAAACAGAAATTTGTAGAACTTTCTAAAATGTATTCTCCCAATCCTTGGATCCTTCAAGCGGAGCGTGAAAAAGCACTTTCTCAGGCCGGCATAGTGGTGGCGACTGGAGCCACCGTGCGAGCGGTTCTCTAGTCGTCAATGCTCATGGACCTCCACTGCGTTTACCATCAGACCAGTCGAGGTCACATGTCGTGCCAAAATAAAAAAAAAACATTCTATATCGATTTTAGCAGCTATACACATTTTTAATGTTTGTAGATAATTCTAGAAGTTTTTAGAACTTTCTAGAACATTTCATGTCGATTTTAACAGTAGAGCTCATTTTGGAACTTTCTAGACCATTCCAGAAATTTGTAGAACTTTCTAGAACATTTCATATCGATTTTAGCAGCTATACACATGTTTAATGTTTGTAGATCATTCTAGAAGTTTTTAGATCTTTCTAGATCATTCCAGAAATTTGTAGAGCTTTCTCGAACATTCTATATCGATTTTAGCAGTTGATAACGATTTGGAACTTTCTAGATCATTCCTGAAATTTTTAGAACCTTCTAGAACATTCTAGATCGATTTTAACAGTTGCGCTCATTTTGATACTCTCTAGATCATTCTATAACGATTTCAACAATTGCGCTCATTTTGGAACTTTCTAGATCTTTCCGGAAATTTGTAGAACTTTCTAGAACATTCTATATCGATTTTGGCAGCTATACACATTTTTAATGTTTGTAGATCATTCTAGAAGTTTTTAGAACTTTCTAGAACATTTCATATCGATTTTAACGGTAGAGCTCATTTTGGAACTTTCTAGGACATGCTGTATCGATTTTAGCAGTTGATAACGTTTTGGAACTTTCTAGATCATTCTTGAAACTTTTATAGATTATTTTTTTAAAATTTAGAACTCTATACTTAGTACTCAACATCTCATAAGTTAGAAAAAGACAGACTTAGTACTCAAAATGTCATATGTTAGAAAGGGACAGATATACATTTTTTAAGATTTTCGCCTCCCACAACCACCCTCTTGCACCCACCGCTACCAAACTCCCTTACTTTCACCAAGAGACCGAGGGGTATCTACCACCCCAACGGGAAGCAGATTGGAGTTGGTGATCATGGAGAAAACCCTGTATTTACGTACTAACATTAGCATTTTATATAAGTATTTAGATTTGATAGAAAGCTTATCCCTCCTTTTCGCACACTTGTATAAGTCTATAGCACTGGGAGAGTTGGCCACCTATTTATTAGCAATAATCGATTCGTTCCGCCATTTCTCGCTCCTGACATAATCCCTCAACATCTTTACCGTTTTATCTTATTTCAAATGACGTCATAGAGCGGTGTTGTAATTAGATTGATATTGAATATAATGTAATTTAAAATTCTGCCGATATTTTCTTCAGCAGCCGTGGAGCTGTGCGCGCCTTGTTTTACGCGGAGGTCCACCCGGGTTCAATTCCCGTAAGAAAAGAATATTTATTTGGGTCAGAAACATATTTGTTACGGTTTCTATAAGTTGGGATTTTTATTATTATTATTATTTACCTACATAAATTATAAATGTTATTATGATATGAATTTTGTTTTATTTAATGAAAATAAACGTAATAAATGCTTTGGTTTAGCTAACAATGTTTTCATTAGCTTTTCATTTGTTTTAGCATAGAAAAACAACGCATAAAGTAACTTTCTCATGCCATTCTGTTTTTGCATGTGTTATAAGTATTTAGGGCGGATTTGAATATGTTAGGTATACATACAATTTATAGGTTCTTTTTTCAGATTTATTTTATTATTTTTTTTACTTAGTTAATCCTACTCATAAGAGCAATCTCAAATACTTAGAATAAATCTATTTTTACACGTTTTACAATGCATTATTTATAGAATAAATATAATTATATATTATGTACAAATTATATATTATGTTAGTAGAGTAACATCTCCTCAAGCTGGCATAGGGGAGGCGACTACTACCTGCAGACATGTTGTTTTCCTTACATCAGGCGAATTGTAGTTATAATTCAGTATAAAAAAATATATATATTTTGCTTGCCCGGTGTAATTTGTTGTAATTATGTGCCTTGGCATAATGAACAACTATTGAATAATAAATAAATAATTATTATTAAGAAAACAAACTGTAGCGAGAATAATTCCCACAAATTTTAATATCGGCTTGCAAATCTTATTTCTAAAACATCTCCGATATTTTTCAAGAATTTACAAGAGATAAGTTTATTTTTAGTGGGTAAAAACATCGCCTGTCCATATTTACAGACATCGTTCACTTTTATGTCGTGTAATTTCGTTGGGTTTATGACTATGACACCAGTTTATTGTTATGTTAAAAGAAACAAGGGTTAATGCAACATTTTTAACGGAACAGGTGCAATACTCTTTCTTAGACGCTCGTCATTATGACTTCACTCCGCTTGATGTTAAGCCAGTGTGCGGTCCACTGAAAAATGTATGCGTGCAGCGGTGACCTCCGGCTTGAGGAGTGCATAGACAGTCCTCTCGTTATATCCAGTTACTTCCAAGCAAATCCCGAAGAGGTCTTCCTATCATTCTCCTATTTTTATTACCTATAGGCTGTAACGATATATGCGTAATCAAAGAAATAATCTATGTACCTATCTACCAAGACAAAAGACAAAAATTAATAACAAACAAAAAAAACCTAATATCAATCAATCAGAGATGACTGAAATCCCCTGACGGAGAATCTAATTTTCCAACTCAGTTAACGACTCTCCTTCAGTTAATAAACACAAAACAAATTATCTTCAATATCCTCGGAGCGCAAAGAAACAATTAATCAAAACAATCACCTAAAATAAAATGAAAAAAAAAATGCTAGGCTACTGGCATTACAATTATTAAAATCTTCAACACTGCACGTTATAGATATAACCATGCAATAACCCATTTAGAAGGATAAGAAAAAGGGATGCTAGTCATTAGCATATAATGAGAGTAATTAAAATACACAAATAGAGCCATAAAGAAAACTCGCAGCTGAAGGGTTGTCTTCATATTTCGCTCCGTGAATTTATACATGGCAAATATTTTGGCAGCGGCTCTACCAAGCCAAGAAGATTGTGAATTAAGAAAGGCATTGTTTAATTTATTAATTAATGGACCCACTGTTGCGGCGATGATGGCGTCATTACAGAGGGATTGAGATTTGTACTGTATTAGCTTTACCATAAATCTTAAAGCCGCTAAATTAAATTGTAGCGTTTTATGAAAATAGCTCTATAACATTTTCACTGTACAGACTTTGATAAATACAAAAAATATTCAAATTAATAAATTTTAATAGTCTTGGTAATATATCTTTGATCTATCAAACTAGTGATAGTTTCATGCTGAACAACCAAATCACATAAAAAGTTACATTGATACCGACCAGTAACCTAATAAATTATATCTATCTATTATATTTTAGCCTTGTCTTGAGCCGGTCACGTGAAACGCAAACGAAAGCAGATTTAATTTTGTCTAATTTTCATAATAAATTAATACAAAAAAAAACTTAATTGGTTGATTATTAATTGCAACAAATTAAATTATTAAAAATAAAACTTTATTAACAATCTGAAATAATCATTAACATAAAAAAATAATATTTACAACTCTTAACTCAACGCCCCTTAATTTATACAAAGATTGTGGCATTACTTCAACAGTTATTGTTGTAACCCCTTTATCTTGAGAACAGAATTATTTCAGTAATATTGCACATTCCATCTCCTAATGCAAGTAACTGAGACGTTTTATTACAAGAAATTTAATTAATATTTCTACAAATTTTGAAGACAAATAAATATTTTCTATTATCTATATTTTTATTACTAAAAAATTACTCTAATATATTAAATTTTAAAACAAATTAAATATTTTTTCAGCTCACTATAAAGCTCGAACATCAGAAGTTAAAATAATCAAAATAGACGCGATAATAAGCGGAATAAGATATTTTATTTTAGTTAAAACATGTTCGCGCAAAACTTTAAATATTTCTAATATATTTTTATTATTTTTTACTAAAAAAACCTAATTAATTATAATAATATAATTAAATTCAGCTAATCATAGATCCAATCAACGTTATACAGCTTTTAGTTAGATGTCTTAAATTGGAGCCTTTCAAATCGCCCATTGATATTTTAATCAAGACAGCCCTACCATCCCTGAATTTTGATATTAGCATATAAATAGCGGCAAAATATGACATCAGCATTTTAATTTTTCGATATTACAAGACGATTTACAAATTAGCGAATAAGAAAAACGCTTTTAGAAAACCTCGAGAGGGTCGATCTACTCGCAGATGTTTTATTTAAATGTAAATTTTCTCCGACACGACGACGACATGCCTGAATAAAAAAAATTAAAACCAAAATATTCAATGGAGATTGAAAATAGTATTGATGCCTTGAAAGGTAAATTAGCATTTTTCAGAGAGGAAAACAAACAGCAAAATTTAATTAAACATACCACCGATAATATATTTTTTACTTCAAAGTTAATCTAAAATACATTGTATCAGGAGAGCTTGTAAAAAGTCCGATCGTTAAAAACAAACTTTTCTTTTCGAGAAGAATTAACCTGCGACCCCTGTATTTAATCAACGCTCACAACAAACACTAGCTTAGGAAGAGGGTGACAATTGCACGCGGCGAATAAAGAAATTCTTTTCACTCGAAAAAAGGCAACAAAAAGAAAAATCCCAGTGAATAGAAGGAAGGAGCAGCTGCGGAAATGGTCGTGACAGACCGTCGACAATGTTGAAAAGTCACACCTCTTGTTTACGGAGCAACGAGCAGCAGAGGACCAAATTAGCTATCATTTACTTAAAGCACTTTATATAATTAAGTAGAACACCCATTAGTGTCGTGAATGGGAGGGTCGAGCTTTCTTTCATGGACCGTTTCTAATTGTGTCGCTCACTAGTGTCAACTATTGGTTTAGACGTCACTTACTCTCACATGAGTAAGTTTCATTTGAACTCAGTAATTACCTACGTTTAATAAAAATAAAAATATAAAATTTAAATAGAAGTCTGCCATTCTAGTAGGATAACAACCTATCACATAGATATCGTGGATTTATGACAGGGCAAGCTGATTTCAAAACGTGACTAGGTAACACTTAAAAGTAGCGATACAATCTCAAGACGTCAGACTAAGCTAATAACCACAACCATGCTTACCATTAACTTAAAATAAAATACTTCAATACTTAAAAGGATAAATTGATTAAGTACCTTATAGAGATTTCAAAGTAGACCTTAACCGCCAACCAAAACAAAAACAAACCCTCTCCAGTCTTTTTTGATAGAAACCGCCACCGAAAACGGCGAAATCTGGCTTTGTTCATTTGGTCGGTAAACCGATAATTTCATTAAACAACAAAGTGGAAGTCGCGAAGAGCTCTCTCAGTAAACACGGTAAGAAGCCACTGTCCCCTAAGATGAGAAAATTCATTTGATGAAAAAATATTCAAACTTATCCGAGTGTTACAAATTAAGAATTTTAGCCCCCAAAAAATGTTTATTCAATTCGTTTGTTAAGACCAGTGCATAGTTGCATGTTATAACAATACTTAATTAGCTATTAACATCGTAAATTTCATTATTAAACTGCATTTCGTACATCGAGCCAGTTTGGGTTAATAACGTTCACCTAACTTAAAACGGGCGCATTCCTTGTATTGAAAATATTGCTCAGTAATTTAGGGCATTCGCTTGGGCTACTCACATTAAAGCTAGAACGGGTAAATGAGGCCCTCCGACCTCCGACCCTCAATATATTGCATTTGTTCTTTTGAACCTCGCCGACAGAGTAAAGGGTTAAGCCAAGAATGCTACGCTTTTTATACTCGCTCCAATAAAACAGGCTTTGGTGAAGCCAACAAGAATCACGGCGGCTTATGTGGTATACGGAACTTTATTAATTTGAACTTACTCGAAATTTGGTTTAATATTTTATATTAACATTATTATAGTTCATTCCTTATATGACTGTTAACAATAGTAATAAAATCTTATTAATACCTATATAAAGCACACAATATGAATATATTATAAATCACGAGTAATGATGATATATATTTTTACATTTATTAGAATATTAAATTTACACACATGGTTTACACACGAATATTGTTTCAAAAAGCCAATGAATTATACCTGAACCAGGTAATTAGACCGAAAATGCCATTAAATTAATAAATAAAAAACACGGTTGTACCCCATCGGTGCTCGTCTACGACGCATGGGCCCCTCCAACGAATAAATTTATGTAAAAATTTTCATTAATATTTTCGGAGTCCGTACCGACCGCTCTGCCCTTGGGAGAGAAAATCGAGTTCGTGGTCGCGATGGAAAAATGCAAACCGAAAATTACGAGGGCCTGGCCTTGTATTTGGTTTTGAATACCGACCCCTATTCTTCCAATTTCTATTTGCAAATATACTGCGAAACAAATATTCTTGTTTGTTCGTATGCCTTATTTATTTACTCATATACCGTATCACGATATTATATTTTTCGTTTTGCGCTTTTATAGACACAATGCATCGATATTTTCTTAAATTTTCAAAGGTAAAAGGCTATTTTTTTAAATTGTCTTATCAGTTACTAAAATAATAGCTGGCAAATTGTTGTTTCCCAAATCGACAAGAAGGTTGTTTTATTACACCCCATGCATCGGTCCGTATCAAGACGGTACGCTATACCGATAGCTAGTATGAAATACTTCCCTCACGGGATCTCGGGGCAGATTATGAAAGATTTGTGAGTTTTCTAGTTTTCTGGCACGCGGGT
Source organism: Tinea pellionella (assembly GCA_948150575.1). Taxonomy (NCBI): domain Eukaryota; kingdom Metazoa; phylum Arthropoda; class Insecta; order Lepidoptera; family Tineidae; genus Tinea; species Tinea pellionella. Next base: position 7,414,669 of record OX411248.1, read on the forward strand.
CGCCCGGCGAGCTACGGCTTAAGAGATTTAAATCGCCCACTGGCCTGGAATGCCAGATACAAACAGATTTCTTACTTACATCCCAGATTTTTATAGAATAATTCATATGAAATTTTCTGCACCTGCTCCAATAAAATTTAATACTGCTTTTTTTATATATATTACCTTTACAAAATCATTAACACCAAAGATCATTTGAAAAGAGTTTGTTTAAGTGTGTGTGCTTGAGTTGGTTACACAACTCTTCCCTTAAAAATAAGAACTTTTTTTTTTCGAGAAATATCTAAAATGGTTCCGTAAATTCCTACACCTCGCAAATACATAAAGCAGTCGAGCACGCCACAAAGCGGCCGAAATCAGCAAACGATATCTCACTTCCCGACTTGAACCTGTAAATCTTTCCAGCATTTTTATATTCGGGCTCCCCAGCTCTAAGCAAGTCGTGGCACCATCCCTGAGATTATATCTTGACACTTGATGGATGAATGGTTATTGGCTCTCTACATTTTTATCATTTTGATACAGTTGTGGGGCCAAGGTGTGGCTTTCTATAGCTCACAGCGGGAGCCCTTTGACTGCATTCTTTGTTTACAGAAAAAAACTTTCATCCTTCTTCATAACTTAATCGAGCGTGATTTTTTTAGAGCAAGCCTTTTTGGTATTTGACTAGAACACGGTCCATGAGCCAACTGTTACCAGAGAAATATCTGTCTGTAGACAATAGTCATCTCTGCTGTGCCGGCTCTTCTCGTCAAAATAGTAAATACCTCCTGTTCTGTATTTTTATTTTATATGTTTATTATTTTAATACAAATAAACGTGCTATACTTGTATATTCATAAAATCAAAGTTTAGTTTTGAATTAAATACAAATTATATGTATTTCTAAAATTGTATAAAGTATTATGTCTGCATTCGCATTACACTATCGGTTGATTGAGTACATGAAGCCCGTCCCGATCGTTTGCACTCTTTACTACAGCTCATATCACACATATCACGATGCTTATCACAGAAATACCGTTAGCAAAAATATTACAAATTATATATACATATTTAAACCAATTTTCAATACCCGAACGTCCTTTTTCTTCATAATTTTATAATAATTAGAATAATTTTATTTATTTCGCTCTATTTTTTATATTATATTTATACGAAACTATTATACAGTAATAAATTCGAGTATTGTTAAAGGTAAACTATTCTAGTGTTTGTCATAGACGTGTAGAATTTGCTAAAAAAAAAAATTATACATAAATTACTACTTACCTTCTGCACATTCTGCGTTGAATATCTATCAAACCTTAGCGACGATCGAGATAGACTCTAACTTTTTTCCTTCCAGCCTTTTTTGTCGACGTTACTGTGACCCGTTCACTCCGATTTTCGCCTGGTTTACCTCTCACGTCATACGCGATATGCTCGGAAAAATACCGCCACCACGTTAGCGGAAACATATCAATTCAATTTGAAAATCGCTACGTAGCTTCCCACTTGCAAAATAGAGGGTTGTCTTGTGGACCGACGTGTGAAATTGTGAGTTATTTGAACAAGAAATGAATATGTGTAGTTGAAAAATTGAGTCGTAAATATTACTGTTAATGACAATTTAGGAATTACATTTTTTTTTCATATGGCATAAAAAAATCAATAAGTACATCTCAAATTTTATTGCCTTTGAGCTCCCGGGTTCTATTCCCGGGCGAAACAATTTATTATTAAATATTTACACATATCGTCTCCTTAAGCCGGTATGGCGGGGGTAACTGCTCAGCAGAAATTTCTGTGTTAGCAGTTGTTTCCGTTCATGAAACTTAACATCAGGCGAAGTATCATATGCCAAGATGCAGTTAATAATCTTGAAATATTATATCTACATATAGAACCACAAATATCATCACTAGTAAGTAATAAAATCAATAGATAATAAAATCTATCTAGATACATAATAATTAAAAATAAATAAGTACCTGAATATAATTAAAACATATTAATATCATATTCATAAAACCACATTATTATTACACACTCAAAGCCCATAAAATACGCAAAATGTAATTTAATCCAGAGCCGGGAGTAGTGCAAGTGTTTCTGGTGTAATTAACTTACCCTTTTTAATAAGATAGGAAGTAGAGGCTTCAGTAAAAATTCAGCTTGTCATCTAGGGTTGAGTGGGCATAAAAATTAAAAATGCACACAAGCGCTAGGGACGCGACGTCTCAAGGAAAGAGTGCACAAATGAACTTTAATTTCGTAAATAAGTAAAGCTCTTACATCAAACTTGCAATAGACTAGAAGTTCCATTGTGAAAGTGGTAGGCAGACTGATGATGGTTAAAAGCCTAGTCTGCTGTCCTGGGGTAATAACACCACTTTCGGTATCAGTTTCGAAGTCGGATATAATGCGAGGGGAGTGTGCCCTGTCAATAAATAGTGCACATTTGTCTTCTCAAGCCGGTATAGTGGAAATTAGTGTAGATATTTCTCCATTGAAGCAGTTGTTTCAGTTTATTGATTGCTTACATTATACATGTCGAGCTACTATAAAAAAAAATATATATGAACCCGCATATTCTGATAACATTAAAATATCATTTATAATTTCAATTTATTTACCTAATACTAGATGTTTGTAAGTTAATAGAAAAACTTTACAAACAATAAAAATAGTTTTCACGATCATAACTTTGAGCTATAACAAGATTCATCAAAAATTCTCAACTCTACGCCGCAGGTAAAATGGAGTGCATAAAATATTCTCATAATTGAACGTAACCTTCTTCAGAAGCTATTACGCGGAGGCTGCTCATTCGCTGCTACCTCTCGAGGTAATGAACCCACATTATAAATGCAACGACGCATCAGAGCCGACGATGCACAACGGGTTACAACCACCACCTATCTAACGTCTCGTATCGCGACGAGAAGAATTAAATCATTTGCATCTCTAATAATGCCTCGGGTATCTTAAGACGACGATTTTCCGTGTATATAAATGTAGGTAAGTATATATAATTACGAATATTAATAAATATTGGTAAACAGCTCTTCAATAATTTTTCACTTTTAAGTGTAGCCGGGGTGTATGGAAGGAGTGTGAACTGTCAACGTGGCCGCTACAATTTAAGACGGTGTATTGTCCTTTGATTAAAATCATTCGAGCTATAAAAAAATGTTCTTGACTCAACTCCGTAACTCAAAGATTACTGACTATATATAATTACAAATTATAATATTTAGTATAAAATAAATAATTAAGGTACCTCATGTATCAAAAAGTAAACAAACACTAATCAGACAATGCTCCCTTGAAAATCTCATTTGGCTCGTTCACTACCTTCTACTAAACACGTTCCATTCTCAGTTTTAATAGGATCTGTGCGGTCCCCTCGTCTCATCTGAGAGCATCTTTCAATTCAGAATGTTCTCGACTAAAGGATCACTTTTTAGAATCATTTGGCGCTCACGAAGAGCGATTGACATCTAGTGAGTGGGGGAAAAAGTCTCTTATGAATAAACGCACAAAATTATTATTGTTTGTACGTGTTGAATGTAATGATGCAAAAGAAAACGAACGTCGCTTAAACGCGTACGTCACGCAGCTTACGCAGATAATATGCGCGTGAAATTCACAACAAAAAAAAATTAAAAATTCATAGCAATCTTTTTTTTTAAATAAAGCTGCACATAATCTAATTTTCTTCTCCCTAAATGAGGTAACTTTAAAAAATACAGTCTGCGTGTGATCGCTCCCCTGAGCCCGCACTTATCATTGACATTAACTTTTTTGTTGTCCATAACATTTACATAGCCCTAAAGCGACCTGCCTAATACACGACAATGTGCCCTAAGGCGACAACAGGGAAGCGAAGCGTCTTCATACTTTCTAAGATCATTTTCAGACTTTAAGAAAGCTCGTTTTAATATTTATCCCCTTGCAAGGAGAGTTAAAAATGTCGCATTGGGCACTCAATTAAAAGATTACTTAGACGGTTTACTATAAATCTTATCACAATAGCTACAAAGCTTTTAAAACAATTAAATTAATCAAAATAAACGCGATAGCCAAATATTAAATATCACTATATTTGTTTCTTAATTTCTTGATCTTCGTCCATGGTTATGTATATGACGAAATAAATCTAAATATTATGTTTAATTGATTACTTTATATTATTCAAAATTGATACAAAATGAATTATATTTAACATCCGATCTCGCAGAAAAGTTTGAGAATTAATTCAGTTTGAATGAGAGTATTTTGACAGCTGTCATTGTCAGACGGCCCTTCGGCAAATGAAGCTAATTCGACTAGAGCTCCAGGGAAAATGAACCAAAGTATTGAGCTCATTAAAAAATATAAGAACATACTCGTACACCAATACTACGTTTACTTTGCGATTAAAACTTCAATTACTTTTATTACCTATTTTCTATATTTTATTCAAAATTAAAGACCATTATGATACTCTGTCGTTAAGTACTTCTATGACTGCTTAGAACAACGGAAGTAAAATTTTGACTTTTACACTATTTTACTTTGAGTTGCAAAAGTTTGGTTGCCTTTTAAAAACAGTCCGCATATGCATGTGTGATCATATGCATAGATCACGTAATAGTAGGCCAGACTTAGTACATTTAAAAGAACCAAGCTATTGATTGGTAAAGGTTTCTTTAAAATTTGAGGGTTAGGAAAATGTATTTTTGAGGATTAACTCATTCAAACAAACAAGCAAACCAAAAACTTTTTTCTCTTAATATAATCTTATAGATAGATTTATATTTATAATCATAGCAAACATTCTTTTAAAACCATGATCAAACTTAATGGTGTTGGAAGGTAGTTAAGGGTGTTGTACTTAAGACGATGGCCGATGTCTTAATAAGTAGGTATCGTTGGGAGCAGCTGTTATGATACCGTCCACAAGCGACGTTGTCCCTGCACTCACCCTTAAAAATAATTTTTATAGGTAACCTAACGTGGAAAACGTTTTTGCAATAAATAATAAAAATACCGCTTCCATCTCTTTACTTAGGAATAACTAAGTGCGATCTAGAAAGGTATTCCATAATAGAGAAATTTGTATAGACATAACGGTTTGATGGAACAATTGTAACATATTCGCGAAATTCTTGACAATGAATATATTTGTATTCAGTTTTTTTATAATAAAACATGGTAAAATTGATTCTATACTAGCTATACTCTTGCAAGGCTCTAAAGGCGATCGCCTTTTCTCTCACTCCGCCCTTTGAGAAAAAAAAATAGGGGAGATTCCTATCTTGTCGCTTCTAATTTACTTATTCCTCTTTTAAAGACTTATTTACCTTCAAAATCCCATTGTGTCGCAAGAGGCTAAGAGAAGATTTCCTGCAAGAAATAACGATGCCCCGGACTCGACGTGTTGAACGAGGCCTTTTTTAAAAAAGCAATAACAATTTACATAAACACTTGGCCCTAGTTAACAGTTAATAAAGAAAAAGATGTCTCAATTGACGGAGCTGCCACGTTTTAATGCTTTTTAGATGGAAATGTTGACGGCGCATTGTTTTACAGGACGTTTTTCACATTAACTTCACTGTTAAGATAAACTCGCAGATTAGACGAATGCTGTTTTGTATACAAATTGTACTAAAATGTGATTTCTTTTTGCAGCGCTTCTTTGAATAACCGTCCTCTAAGTATTTATCAGAAATAATAAGAGGTTTATAAAAAAAAGAAATCTTTTGCGTCTATTTCTTGCATTCAAAACAATAACAATAGTACGTTCAACGTACGGAACACAATGACCTAAATTTGCTTGAAATTTCCGGTTGAAATTGTTTCATTAAACCGTACCCAAAAGTTTTGCATGCACCCCTCAACCCTCACCGCAACACCCAGGCCCATCCACCATCGATCCCCAGTTCATCGCACTCGCGAATATCAAATGTGTACTAAACTTTCGACCACCGAGTATGTCCAAAACCGAAAGTAGGCAAAAGTTGGCGGTTATATTTATCCCGACAAAAGTTAATGACACCGGCGAACAGTCCGCGGGCATATCAACCCCTTCCTATTAAAAACTTTCCGTCTTCAACTTCACTAATAGTAATCTGAAACAAAGTTCGTTCGGTTCAAGGTCGCAATTTAAAGTTTTTCGAAAAGTTTTTTTTTTCTCGTTCACTTTTTATAAGTATATAAATCTTTTTGCCGCCGGAGTTTCGAAAAGTTTCTGGCCCAGATTGTCATCGATTTTTGTTTAGAGAGTTTGTTTTTTCATTGTTCTTCTTTACTTGTTTGACGGTTAATTCATAAAAACTTTCTAGACTGAAAAATCGATAAAGATATAAACTTACGCAGAACCAAAAGCAGCAACAAGACCGAAGGAAAGTAAAAAAGTAAATTTACAATTATCCTTACAGATCCACATTACTAAAACGTTGTAAATATTTTTCCCATGATAAAGACTATGCATGGCATTCGCCCCTGGCGCCCGTCATCACTTCACCGGTCCTGAATATTTTTACATGAAGCTCACCCTCTGTCTCAACTTATGTAAATGCTGCCCTAACACTTTCTCCACTTTTCTCGCATTTGCCGCACAATACGCTGCAATTTGATGGCAGATCCCAACATTATCCGCATAATGTGTGCCTACCACTTCGTCGAGCAAATGTAAATCCAAACTGTTTGATGGTTTTTAGATGGGACTTGCCATCCCTGTGCCATAATTTAGTTTAAATTTTGTTAAAGTACACTATTTTATAAGGTAGTCCCGTAGGTACGTAACGTTTACATATTGAAATATTAAAATTCGTTTAATATTTCCATAAAATTATAATCACATTATATCAATCATTGTTTTTCTTTTCTTAAAAATACGATTTCTTTTTTTTTTTCAAAACTTTGAAATGCACAACATTTTTTTTCTAATTGCTACTTGCGGGGGGAAACAAAGAAATATAATGAATTGCCGTCCCTGCTGTCCGTCTCGGCTGATTTATTTCATGACTTTTCGGATATGCAAATAACATTAACATTCAAAGATGTAGGTATTCATCTCGCCCCCTAGTCGAAAAGAAATCCGTGGCGACCGCAAAATGATGCCAATCCCGGGTGAATCTTAATATTTTATGTTGTGTTATTTCCCTTTTCTTTTTCCTTCCTGATATTATTTATCTCCTCGCCGACAATGAGATTCCCACTTTGGCGCGTAATAAAAAAGAATTATTGTTCATCTTTTTATAGCGTCCCGTTTTGTAGATTTTATATTAGCGAGATTGAAAGAGTGCCGGGGAGCCGATCTGACGCTGCGCCGCTTTGTGCCGATTGTCTTTGCTCGATTGAGATATATGTTTTTGATGTGAACTTTATTAAATAGACACCTCCGTAACTCCCGACCCCAGCTATTTTTGTATTAAATTTATTTATTGCATGTATGTAGATAAGTATCATATATCAATTTACCTACCTTACTAAGTATATGTTGATGTATAAACAATCCCTCAAACGAGTGATTAACAGGTCCCAAGTGAGGGAAGGAAGAGTGTGAAAAAAATTATGGAGGTAGGCGTGGTAGAGTCTAGGGAGTGATCTAGCGGATGATTGATCGGACTCCTAATTGGATGATGGATGTTAGCTGGTGTCAAGACCTATGTGAAACGCCTCATCCATACACAGTAAACAGTACTGTAACTTAAACACGTGACCTTGATAGCTTATACGTAACGAATATATTGAATCTTTATGTTTCCACTCCATTAATTGCTAAGGATTATGAAGTTTTAATTAATTCTGAGCTTGATAGGTAACTCGGTTTATAATTTAATGGAAACAAATAAACTTTCTTGTCAAGTTATAATTAATAATTGTAACAATGTGTTAATTTAATTTTTTCTTTTCGTTTAACGATACGTTTAGAGTTAACTTTACTGTAAAATGACAAAAGTAATTTTTGTTTACGTGTGTAACGCTAGCACCTAGGGAAAGACGCCAGCACGAAAATGAGATGGTCTTGTATGACACACAGGTCTACCGACTATAACTCCACAGTGTTGCATCATGACCACCAAAGTACCGAGGAGTTGGGTACATACTAAATCTAACCAAAAGTATAACCAAAATTAATTTCATATTCGTTATTATTAAAATGATACCTTGTAAATGAATCCTTCATAAACTGCTCATCGTCATTCCTCATTCTTTGGGTACCCTTTGAAGTTGTAATCAAAATCAAATATCGTTCACCTAATTCGCGTAAGTTAATAATAAATTAAATCTACAAGGCACGTATGTTACTGACGACAGTATCACGCATGATTATACCAACATGTCTTCAGAGGTTACCTCCATCTTTCACCCCAACCCGTCAGCTGTCAGCCGCACAACACCACTCATTAGATTTTATGATATATACACAATAAATTTAGTTTTTTATGTTAATATAAGTATTTATAAATAATAATTGAATAAAATAATTAAATTAAAATATCATATGCGGCTTATTTATTTTAATTTAAAACATGTTTGCGCAAATCTCTCGTAAACATTTAATCAAATCTTTATTTATATTATAAAAATTACTCTATCTTCTAGATTTTAGAGCAATCTTGCACATCCCAGCCAGTATTAGTGAAACTTTATCATAATTTATATTTTTCGTTTAGCTAGAGTACGGTCCATGAACGGAACAACGAGTGTGTACCATCTATTGACAGGGTTCACTTCTCTCGTTATACCTGACTTCGAAAGTCGCCTCATCTAGCGACGATTAAAAATAGTTTTTAAAACATGTAACTTTTCAATCGAAAGTAATCACCTGATTATCTAGGTATGTCTTGCTAATTAAGTTATTATATTTATTTAAAAATATATCCTAGACACATTATTCTACACACCTACACACTAAAACCTAGTAATTAGTAGTTTAAGACGTGTATTCCCGTAACCGACTAGCGAATGTTCGTACTGCGACGAATACCGCTCTCGTTTTGAACCGTTAATGTTCATACGAAATATTATTGTGAATATAATTTTATACAATAAAAATTGCAAAGAATACGCAGTTAATAATTAACACATAATAATTAATAAGATTTTTTCACTGTAGCTCGACATAACTCCGTCTTATGATAAGCTACAGCGCGGTCCATGACACATCTGCTACCACAGATATTTTTTTGCCGACAGCAGTCGTCTCCGCTATGCCGGCTTATTTTATTCATATTATTATGTTCTTGTTAACAGTCAGACCAAATATAATGCTTACAACGCGTGACGTGACGGTTAAAGTAAAACAAACACAAAAAATAAATGCACATATAATTAGTGTATGAATGAACATGTACATAATGTTATATAGTAAAGAGTTGGTGCATATAAAAGCTGTCTCGAAAGTTTTCTGTCGCTCCGCCACGAGTGCGTTGCGATCGATATTCCCGCGCTCCAAGGTAATCGAGCTCCGAATTAAACCCTAGCTGCTAATGAACTCTAAAATGTGTTTCTAGCTCAACTCAAGAATATTTGGGTTATTAGGAATTCGTTTGCTTAAATTATCATTTCGAGTCTTAAAGCTTTGTGATTTAGAACTTTCTTCAATTTTCTTTACTCGTATTGTAGTCATATAATTACGACTTTATTCCAACATGGGTAAGTAGTAATCTTATTAAATAAATAGTAGTAAATTAAGGTAAGTTGAATATCGTGAGGTCACGATAAGGTGAACATGTGCCGGACTTACATCGGGATTACCGTAGGAATTTGGGTACTGGCGTAGCTACGAGTAATAAATTAAATTTTATCTGATTATTATATTAATCACATTTTGCACTACAAATCAATCTATGCATTGTTGTTTTTTTCTACAGTTATGAGTTTAGAAAATGAGATTACCTAAATTAAAAAAAAAGTAATTAAATTAAAAAGTAATAAAGTATTTTTTAAGGTTAGAATGTAATATGAAATGAAATTATCAGAATAAACGATAAATTCCCTTAATTTTTCTAACCGTATATACATTTTCACACGACTTACCTCTCCGACACGAAGAGGGCAAACACGTCACGCTCGCCAGTTAGGGTAGAGTCTAATTTATAGCCGGTCTCGTACCCGGAGCAGTGTGTCCGCACCTTCACTCGCTTAGTGCACTGTCGCTGACATACACATACAATTTATGGACTCCACGGTAAGCTAAACAAATCAACGCCCGTTTACCTGGTCGGTGTTAAAGGGTTAAATAATAAATGAGATTTTAGTTTATATAACAGTCGCTTGTTTATACGATTCCACAAGTAGGGGAATTTCTTACGACTTAAAAATAAAAAATAAAATAAAACATTTTAATACTCGTAATCTATAATCTATAATCGTAATAATAATTTTAGATATTTAAAATTCAGTTGAGCTTCACGATGTAGGTTGAAACTTAGCTTCAGCAATTACTGACTTACTTGTTCTTTCGTCGAATATTAAACCACTTTCCATGCGTTTCTGTTTTCGTTCCTCAATTAAACTGCTGTTAAACTTCTTGCAGCTGTGTTTGCGGAGCACCTGAACGGACCCGCCAAAGTTAGTCCGAGCTGCCGATTCCTTGTTTGTCTACCTAATTATCTGCAGTCGGTAAAATCAGCTCACAAAGTGCTGACCCGTTCCCTATTTCTCATTAGATGGTCAAAGGTTCACCCTATTCCTTTTAAATACGGCTTCTATCAATTGACCGGATCGGTAGTCATAGTGACCGCCTTTGAGAACCGTTTCACGACGTTATTATTTCATTGTAACAACATTCATAACGACAGTCACGTGTGTTCACCCGAAGGCTCGATTAAGCGAGGGGTGACCCGAAGCCAGATTTGTCAAGTCTCATTCAAAATTAGAAGCAACGGTTCGGTCTCTAGCGCACTTCATATGTCATTTGTTTAAAATCAAAAGCGCAAAAGGGTTACATAATCCCGACCTTTTTTGAATCCCAAATTCTCTTTGGATTGGTAACTTTTCTCTATGTACGAGTATGTCGCGTCTTTTGTCACGTATTCTTAATTAAGGACGGCCGCTGGTTGCTAAGCTACGAACACCCATTCCTCACGTCACATCGATTTAGGCAGGCCGCTGCGATTAAATATTGCATTGAAATGTACTACTATATATCCTTTATCTTGTAATGCTTATAATCTATCTTGTATTTATTACAATAAAAATATAAATTGAGCATTCTTTTAAAATTACTATTATGGGATAAAATGGTAACAGGAAAATATTTTCAACCCCAGTGTTTGCGAATCGGAAGCTAAGCCTAATAAACCAACGCTTAACCTCTCATGACAAAAGATGATACAAAGTGAGTGACATCTGAGGGAAGAGCGTCTGAGGGAATGCCGCGAAAAAACTGGCGACGTGTCAAAGGCACATCGACGACAGAGGCGGGAAGCGAGAGGGTGCCTTTGTTGATTTACAAAATATTTTTAAGGCTAACTCCTTAGCGAATTGTGAGATTAAGTTATTTTTGAAGAGTCGAGTGGTCCCTAAGGCCGCGCGCGTGATCGTTCTGTCAAATCTCATTTCCGCGGATGCTTTAGTTGATTGTTATTTCGTTTCTTTTCTGGTTGTGTTGGCGCCCGTTGGATATTTGAAGTGACGATTTGCGCTCGACCGAGATAAGTGTTTTCCCACTTTTTTTAGGAAATACCTAAGTGAAGTTTTTATTTCGAAAATATTTGCTAATAACATCAATTTGAGTGTCTGTTACGTAACTCTCATTAATAACTGGATAATTTTCGTCTACTGTTGAAAAGCTCGACTTTTATTGAGGAGCCATTCATCTATCAAGCGCCGTCACTTTCGACAGGTTAATACGATTTCGCGGCTAAGAAATTAACCCTCTTCATACAAGACGGACTAATACCAAAGCTGTGCTGCCATTTTTCAAACTCTTTTGCATTACAAAGCAAATTTCTTCGTCAAACTCGAGAAAGTTTCGCAAATTTGCTAGGAATATTTGCCTAGTTCATTATGATAATAAAAGGGGTCAGCTCTTGATAAAAAACATATGCCATTTGCATACAATCAGGTCACCAGTCTCACTGGACAGGGCTAACGGAAGCCACAAGAAAATATGCAAATCACTATAAGGCAGTAGGTAAGCGCTCGTAAGCCGAGTAATTATTCACATCGGATTTGCAAATCGCGCCCGAAGCGTTCCGTGTCCGTGATTCAAGTAAGTGACCCTCAGAATAGGCATTTAAATCACGACACATGTGCCGACGGACACTCGCACGGCTTAGTCCGTTGCAGATTTTGAGATGAGGGCTTCCCCTTTTCGCTGGTCCCCCGCCGTCGATTCCTTAGCGGGTGATGATCGATACCCCACCACCCGCCGTCCGCGACCCACCCTACCCCCTCTCTTAATTAGGACTCGGAATCTGCGGCGGACACACACACGCGCGCCCTCGTCCGTACGAGCCGCGGGTATAATGTTAATCAACTTTCATTATGCACTAAGGAATTATATGGGTACGCCTCGAGGAGTGATTATCCGAGTTGAGGCCGCGTCCCCGACCAAGAAATCATACTTTATTATGATCATTCTGTATTCGGTGAGGCTTTAAAGCGCACCTCGCGGGGTGACGTGCATTAGAATTTACGTCGTATAATCACAAAAGGTCCGCATAACTACATTGTACGTTGTCTTACAATGTAAGATCCGGATAATTAGATTCGTTACTACTTCCCTTCTTTTGTTGACATACATTTATTATCTGAAATAAGAATAATATTGTGGCAATGATGCATAATCAAAACACATCGATATTCATCATAATATACAAATAGCTACTACAAACATTGGACTTGGACAAGCTCCTTCATTTTCATAGAACTCATGTTAATTAGATGTTGTTGGGAGCGTAGATCTCCGCCGGTTATTTGCCGAGGGCTGGGCCATGTTTATAATGTGTGAGATTACTCTTGCTTGTGTAGTGGACCCGTAATAACCGACTCCTGACTAAGCGTTTACACAAAGATTAATTTTAACATTTGCAGTTAAACATATAGTAATATAAATAAGGATTCATATTTCCTATATGAAAATAACTGTGTATTTTCATAATATAGGATTTCCTCGCTTTTATTCTTATGATGTTTATGTCAATTTATTGTTATTTCATTAATAAATAATAAATAATAACAAAATGAATTATAGCAACTATAATATCACTATATTAAAGTGTGTTACGCATGGTCGCATACCATCAGCTCATAAGCCGGCATAGCGGAGGCTACTATTGTTTGTTATATTCATCTGTAATAGCATTAGCCTTCGGTCACCTATACTGTAAATATAATTATTTAAAAAAAAAATTAACAAAACAAAGGAAGTAATCTTTATTAGAAATTTAGGGGTACTTGTTTTACATATTCAGTATTATAATAATCATGCACACTCTAGTAGGAAAGGGGTTATAAAGGGCTGGGATTGAGAACACTTAAGGCACAAGCACTACCGTCTCGCATTGAGCAAGTAATGTCCGCCTAAGCCACCGTTATGGGGATAAACCTTCAATAAATCTTTCACTTAGGTCACCCTTTAATTAAGGTATGTAATAAAATTTAATTGATCAAAGCTTATAGTTTATTGACTATAATGTATAAAATTTAATTTTTAATATGTTATTTGAATAACAGCACGCCTATCTTACGTACAGATAAAGGTCAGCCCACATACGCGCGTAATATACATGAAAAAACTGACGCGTATTGTACGCGTACGGGAATATGTGGCTTGACCATGAAGCGGTTAAGAAAAAAACGAAAATAAAACAGCTAATATTAGATAATATTATTGGTAAGAATATGTAAGAGTGGTGGCAGTCTACCGTTCTCGAGAAGTACCACCACTTTTAAGTTAAATGCTTTAATCCCGTTTCGGGATGAGCTTGGAAGTAATCAGAGAGGAGTGTACACTGTCAATATGAATAGTGCACATTCGTCTGCTCAGCGAGCATAGCGAAGGCGACTGCTGCCTGCAAAAGTTTTTTTGTAATAGCCGAGCTACAATTTTTTAAAAAATTTAGTAATTACAAAAAAAATGTTGATTACAATCAAAATAGAATGAGCATGAAAATTACCTAACTACTAAAACAACAACTAAAATTCCAACACACAGCTTCCATTTATCATATAAGTAAAGTGAGCACAGAATAAGATGATTAATGAATTTTCTTCTCTAATTTTCTTTACGCGCAATTTATTGTATTAACGCGTTGGAACTCACACGTAGTGGCCCTTATACTAATTTAATAAATGAGGTGTTCCCATTAATTACAAAGAACGTCGTACACAGGTTCAGTGCGGCTCCCACACACGAACGAATTAACAAGCTTATTAACTCCTTCCGACAAGTCATTCTTTCTCGCACCTGAACGCGTTTCTGTATGTTACTAGGAGAAACTTTTGTTTATACACGTAATAGTGACATAGCTACACAAACCTACCCATCCCGGTGGTAAAAAGACAGTTGCGACGACCTAAAGGCGATAACAGCGACATCTTTTAGCTGGTCATATAAGTTTATATTTTTCTGTTCAATTTTTATCATAATTTAGTAATAACATAATATTGTATTTTTTTATGGATATACTCTCTACATAATTATGTATATTGTTGTTTCGACACTGTACACTTAACGGATTTGGTTTCTGAGATATTGCTGTTACTTCCAGTTCAGAGTCGACTTTCTAATTTTGATGACATTTTGATTATGTTTTTTTCTGTACTCAAACGTTTCCTAAAATTTAATCATTTCCCCGCGTCAATTAGTCAGTAGTAGTTCTACTATAGAAAAATATTATTATTTATTTTAGCAAGTTACATACAATAAGGCGTTAGAGAAGTGAACAGTGTTCGTGAGCAAAGGTTTTTCTCCGCCCCAGTACTCGGGCGTTTCAATGGTTTGCGGTTACCGTGTCTTAGAAAAACGACGTAGCTGAACATTAAATCGCAGCATCTTTGCGGTCGTTCTGCAGGGGTATTTTGTCTTAAACTCCTTTTAAGTTGGTCAAATTTAATGTGCTTAGCCTTTTGTAAGCTTTTTAAAGTTATGTTTTCAATATCATTTCCCTTCTAAATTATATAAATATGTACCAGATACTTTAATACCTTCATTGTGTTTTATAACTAATTGAGAGTGCCCGGCACTGCCCGGACTTATCAAGCTCCCGAAGTATGAAATTTTTTCTCCCTATATCTCTCGCCTTACGCAATAACCACTGAGAAAGAGCGAGCAGAAATTGAGGAGGATTGAGAAACAGTTTGTATGTGTTTTTTTTTTAATCTAAATTATTATTATTCTTATTTTATTTCGCCACAAGATTACATTCTCTACAACCTTTCTTCCCGAGTGGTTCCGTTTTAGAGATATCGCGGTCACTCCCGGTCTAAATCAAAATTTTAAAAAATCTTTTTTCGTTTTTATATACCTTTGTGATATTATTATTTTAATCTATAACAATAATATAGTATAGTGTATTATTGTTATATTGTCATAGAAAATTAACGACTTATCTTTATTTTTGCTAACTAAACTTGATAGAACGTCCCCTTCTAAAGAGCCTTTACCCTCCTAACTACTGGAATAGACAAGATATGATTGATTGTTAATGAAGTGGTCAGATATTAATGATGTTACATCCGCAAACACCGACCGAAACTATTTTAATATCTCATATCTATGTTATTGAGTTTGATTCTAGTTTATAACATGCATGTTAAAAACACAAATCTACAAACCTTCTTTTGTTTAAAGAACGAACTAACCTAACTGGTAGATAATGCTAATTATCACTAACTTCGCCTGTGAGCAATTTAGCTTAGATTTAAATTAAATAAATACCAAAATCAACATTTTAATATGCCAAAAAATTATTTTAAAATATAGTAAAAATTAAACTAAGGGAAACTAAAAATATGTAAACAAAATGTTGGCTATGAGAAATGAATCAATTACTGTTACTTTATTTATTATATATCATTATTTTTGCAAAAGTTTACCGTAATGGCGTTGATGTAATATTCTTCGCTTTAAATATTACTATGGTAACCCTTCATATTATTCGGAACGTCGACCACAGCTTGCGGGCCGATATATCATTCCCTTGTAGGCGTATCAATCAATTTAGTACATTATAGCGGTAAATATTACTTTGAAATATTTGTAATAGCAAAGACGACCACTGTGGCCCAGTGGTGAGCGTGCTAGTCTGTTACCCGAGGGCCCCAGATACGATCACCGGTCTAAGCAAATATTATAAGGACACTATATTATTTAATAATATAATATCATACACAACAATAAGCATAATAATTATATATTTAAAATAAAATAATTAAAATTCCTAGAAGCTTTTATTTTAAAACCTCACAAGTCAATTCATAGTCGACAATTCAAACAGATGTCGTGTTAAGGAGGTCCTCCAAAATATTCGTTCTGAATTTAAATTGCAAATTGGTGCGGCAGGTGCAGCCTTACGATTGAATAGCTTTCTCTTTTCCTTCCACTTAAAATTCTACGACCATCTCTTTTCCACAGAAAACTCGAAATCGACGTCAACAAATAAAATTCAAGCGTTACTAATTACTCCAAAGCTAGCTTGCTCCGTTGAAGAGTGGTAATTATGTCTTGCACTCAATTTTCGAGAGGAAATCTCGAAGCTAATGGCGTTAATTTAAAAAGGAGCCAATGACTGTTATTTTTCTTTCGTGGTCTTTTTGACTGATGATTTATTGCATAGCTTTTTCAACGAAAACAATTGCCTTGACGAAAATCGTTGATACGTACGTTTGTTAATGAAAGGCCCCCTATACAGTACCTGTGAAGGATCCAAATTAAAGTTTGACTCATTGGTGATGTTTACAATGTAACGGACAGCATCGGCAGGCCGATCACGAGCGTGGAGGAAGCTTAATGAATGAAGAAAATTGGGAGGGCCCCACTCACGTGCCCCTTCACTTAAGCCACAGAGGACAAAGACTTTGGACCAAAGATATGGAAATTAGATACAATTAATGTAATTACCTGTTTTACATATACGTCTTAATAGTATTGAATTGTAAATCTTCTTAATTTTTCATTGTAGTTCCAAATAACACTAACGATTTAAATTATTAAACAATTTTCTTCATTTATAGTGTTTCTATTCATCGTAGCGTAGTAATTAGTAATTTTAAACCAGCGCTCTTCAGAAGTCATCAATCCACGCCCCGCTGGTATCCTTAAATCGATAATAATTAATTATTTTTGACATAATCACGGCCAAAATCCATTCTCTTTTTGCTAATTCACGTAGCGATAATAAAACGGGGCGACGACGCTTTTAAGGCTCGCCGGGGTGAAATTGATAAAAAATAAATAAGACTACAACTTTAGCCAACTCAAACAAATTTAGGCCTTCGCTTACTCTGCGCAATTGCCTCCATGATTAATAATCTTAGATATTTTAATATAGACATTAATTTCATTAAAGTTAACTTTACAATATTTATAATTCGCAAATTTCACGATAGTTTCGGCTATTTTCAATTCAGTGTCAATAGCCCGGCTTTAAAGTGTCAAGTCTATAAGATACCTTTGACATACGAATTCAAGTAAGATGCTGACGAGGGATCTTTGTCTGCCGCATACAATCGGCTGGGACACTGTCAATATTGGACACATAATAGACTGCACGATGTTCGGATACGGCACACCGCACCCTAACATCGTACTATCAGGGTCGTATATCTCAATACAAACCAAAACAAAATGCTTTTACCTTCGAAGCTATGAAAATTCCAATTAGCGATTCTCTGGCTAAAGTATGGCAATATACGGAAAGCAATAAGAACAAGAGTGCCAGCGTAGGGCGGGCGCATACCTCGGTTAGCGGAACTTACTGGGACTTAAAAAATACATAGTGAAAACATTAGCTCTGCCCGGGGCGGAGTAAACCCTGTGATTAAAAGCAGCCAGGCATGCATAACGAGCGGGGTATGTTTGAACATTCTCAAATACTTTCAAACTTGGACTAGAGGCTTTCGTGTACCCACAGGGTACACCTGTGTTTGTTTATTACAGGCTAAGATTTCGGATTGCTCCTTGCACAACACAATTTAACCTAGCTATAATATTTGTTCAGGTCTATTTATTGCTATGACCTATATAATTTTGTATTAAACTATAATAATATTAATTAAAATATTTAGTAAGTACTTATAATAAATACATTAAGCAGAGAATATATTTACATCTATTTTAATGTTAAAAGTTTTTAATTAAAACTGTCCGTCGTTAAGAGGCTCTGTAATGGCTAAGCCTGTGCAATGGAGGGATTCAATATTGGATGGGACGTGTAGGTACAGCAAAGCCTCATAACAAACATATTTAGTATCCCTTCCGATGGTCAACCGTGTATCGTGTAGATAATCATTTGTTAAAAACTCTTCAAGATACGAGTTTTCAAATATAATTAAAACCAACCCTTTATCAAAGGAAAATCCTCTCGTATGTGCACCATATACATAATATATAATTTATTAAACAGACATTTATTTTGTTTCAGATTGCAAAGCAATAGATTACTCCGACACAGCCAAGGTTGGTAAAGCTATCCATTTAAATAACTAAAAAAGAATGCAAAAGCGTTGCGAAACCGCAGTTGTTTTTGCGACACCCCGTCCCAACGCAATAGAAACTTTGCCGACGAGTTTATGGCCGCTGTGACCGCCAAAACTCTCCGGGAAAAGTGCAAGCTTGTTTACTGTAGCTCGTATATCTATTGGTTCTACCGAACGAGTCGACATTTCTTTTCGATAACCCGCGGGCTCCCTCGCTGCCAATAAAGTGATTAAGTCACAAATCGCGGCGACTCGGCGCCTCTTGCTATTCTTTCTTTTACAATGATGTGCTTAAGTGGATAGTCTTTTATTTCTATACACAACTGTTTTTTATGAGTATCTTAAAATTATAATTTTGACCTTACTAACTGTAAAACGAATTGCACATTCATAATATTTTAATTACGATTTAGATAAAAAAATATTATATTAGAAAAAATTGAACTGTTTCTTTTGACGGATTTATTAAAATTAATAGTTTATAAATTATTTACTAGTTATCTACTATAAACTGACTAGAATGAGCCATAGTAATTTTTGGTTCGACCCCACTATTTTGGAGCCCCCTTCCACGACGGCTCTATTACAAATAAATTGCCCTTCGAAATCGTTCCGTGTGTTATAAATTTCATACGTGCTGAGAAATGACATACGGCGTTATTTATTAGTACTAGAAGAAGTCGAGAAAAAATAGAAAAAAAAGTTATATAATTGAACATATTGTCTTTTAACACGCATCTACTAAATTATTTATTAACAATAATAGCTTACGTTTATGCAATAATGGCGTAATGATATGGCATTATTCTAACGCTAAAGGAACAAAAAATAACTACTATATATTTTATACGATAAAGTTTATAAATATAGTAGAGGCCGACAAATATAATCAAAAAGATGTAATCAAGTAAGTATATTTTGAAGAACCTAATCCAATTTTCATTTGTTTTTAAGAAATCCATACAGTAATAAATAAATAAATAAAAAAGTATTTTTATCAATTCAAAGTTAAGCCAAAATAAAATCCATTCTTCATAGTTACAATATAATTCTCCTGTGTATTGTTTACACCTGTATTTCAACTGTCGACATTAGTCAAAGGCGCCATTAACCCTACAAATGACACTAAAACGAAATCTATTCATTTCCCTTCTGTTCAGTCAATTGTCGGTAGATATTGTTCAATTTCACGCGATCCTCACATTATACAGGAAGTGTTACTATAGTATAAGTCAAATGAATATGTTTCAAAATCAAAATATTATTACCGATGTTAACGGTTAGGTGTATATTTGTAGACTCTATTTTATTTTACGTATTTATTGTTACGTTTTTTGAAAGTTTTACTTGTTTTTAGTATAATATATTTTTCGTACGATATATAAATATAGAAAACGTCATGTCAATGTCCGACCAAGTTTAAAATTGAATTAGGGAGGCAAAATAGATCAACTAAATTAGCCGTAGTGTTTTCTATTTTATGAGATTTGTCTCTCTTCATGTTGGAATTCTATTTTACACATTTGTGTTTTATTTAAACTTTTAGAGGTTTAAAATAAACTAAAATTAGCGTATAAGTTAAATTTTTATTGTTTATTTATTAATTTCACCACCAAATAACTATTAAAATAATAAGGAAATTAGGTTTTTGTAGAGCCAAGAAATTACAAATTTAATTTGCGATTAATTTTATAATAATTATTATAATTCATACATCTACATACAATGTTTTGGTTTGGGTTCCAAACGAGTATTCGGCAGGCACTATCTACTTTATTTTTTAACAAAATAGTACTTACAAATAATATTTTAATAAATATTACGAATTAACTCCTAGTCTAGACCGAGTGTAGGATCCTGGACCTCGACATAACCATTGCACCAATGCACACGTGTTTTATTAAAAACGCACCTACATGTTAGAATCTAATGAAATTACATAAGGTAATAGAGGAGCGTGTGAACCTGGATAGTGCTCATTGGTCAAGCCGGCACAACGTAGGTGACTGCCACCTGCGGACATTTATCTGTAGTAGCAGTTACTTCCTATCATGGACCGCACTTTAGCTTAACATCAGGCGAAGGTCTACTATAAAAAAACATGTTTGATGTTAATAAATACAGACTAACTTATTGGACGCACCGGTCCTAAACGTCAATTCAGTTACAACTGTTTAATCAATGTCGTTATGGGCTATGGAGTAGATCAACCGATAAGCTACTGATGGGACCAATACACCCCCGGGTGTCACCCGAACCGGTTAATTTGTAACACCGTTTGTAGCCCCGAACCTACGCGATGTTTATCTGACGGCAAATTTATTTCACAAACATGATTGGCTAACTCGTTGATTGATATTTTTTTAAATTTTTAGTGTTTTTTTTACAATTTAAATTAGTTAAAAGAAGAGTTAGCGATGGAAAGATAAAATGGAGAAATTTCGAAGCGGTCATACGAGCGCTGTGTAGCTTAGTGATCAAAGTATCCGTGCACAAAGTAGAGGACGTGGGTACGATCTCCACCTCAGAGAGCTGCGCGATTTATTTTTGAGTTCAATTTTTAAAAAATATATTCTTTATCGAATGTTAATTATAAGTTTTTAACTGTAATAATGAATGTTTAACGCGAAGATGGTCGCGAAAAAGCCATGTCACTCCTAAGATAGATAATGGAAGCTGGGTCGTTAGCGAGCCATTGTGATGTGGCCCATCGATTATCAATTTAAGGCTGAACATTATGAGGCCTCTTGAGACAAATTACTTTAAACCATTAAGCTATTTCCCATTTACGGAAACAATAAATAATTATTTAGGAACAATATCATCTATCTCCGTCTCAATGTACTTGATATATATATGTATATATTTTCCCACTAAAGATAAAGGTTAAATTATTGCGCATTAAAAGAGGCCGTCTATTAGTCATTTTTCTACAATAGGAGTTTGATATTAAAAGCAAAAAATAAATATATAATTAAATATTAATGAAAAGGTGATATAAAATGGTAGATATCAAGTAGGGCCAAAAATATTATTATACAGGGTAATTTTTTTAACTGGGACAGTATGGGGAAATCCTATACCACAGGAGATACAGGAAAACTGTCTTAGGAACCATTTGCTCTTTTTTTTATGAAAACGAATTTGGCATAGTAATTTTTCTGATCAAGCTCGAGTTGTCAATGGAAATGAGTCATTTTGATGAAAAAAAAATTTCATGGAAGGATTATTTCATTGTATCGGAAGAAAAAATCGGAGCAGCAGAAGTTAGTCAAATTTAATAAAATGTACATACAATTTGTAAGTAATCTGATGGTTACATTAATAATACTAACGCAAAAATGCTACGGGCACGTTTCAGAACTATTCTAGTGATAAAAAGTTGTGTGGTTCCTTTTAGATCCAATTCTAAAGTGGTATACGCGACTATAGAAGTTGCATTTCAATAATAATATGAAATATTTTGTAGAGTTAATAAAATATTTTATGCAATAGTAAACCGCATAAAATCTAGTCTGGATTATTACATACATATAGCAATCATACTTACTATGGTATTTTAAATAAATAAATAGACATAACAAGTAAATTATACACCCGTGAACATCAAATTGCGAACAAATTAGTTGGTTTTTTCATAACCACAGCAATTCCCCACTTAAAACATGAAACTACGAAATCAATTCAAAATTGAGGGTATTAACAAAAAAAATTGGCTTTATTATCAAATGATTTCGTCGTACTACTTGATCGTATAAAAAATTTATATGAAATAAGGGTGACCATACGTTACGGGAACTAATTGCATCAATCACTCGACAATTGCTACATGCCTGAGGCTTATTATTATCCAAACGTGTTATTTATTTACTTTTACAAAAACCAATGATACATTTTTTCGACTACAAAACTAACCGACTATTTTTAGTTTTTTTTCTCATGATTGACATTATCATTATTATCATATCTTTTCTAAATTGATGATTTATTAACTAATACAATTTGTAATAATGGATAAATGACTGTAACTATGTAATACGGACAAATGTGTGTACGCCTGCAAAGGCAGATATTAGCTGGACAGTATGTTTATCTTACTACTAACAAAAATTACCTAATACCAAACACGCAATAAAGATATCATTTCATTTCATAGTTATTTTTGTAAGAAACATTAATCCGCATATATTCTTAAGTAGGGATAAATCTAATGCCATTTAATAAGGAATACTGATTGAATAAATAGAACGATCGTCTCGTGCCATTACAATAAAATTATACAAACCAATGAAAATAAAGCACACCGTGAAATCTGTTCGCCGCAATAATGTTGCCATCAGCCGCTACGTGTCGCCACCGTGAGCTGAATGCAAATGTTCTTTTTTTGAATTATAAAATCAATTAGATGCCGTCGACATCGTTCAGCCAGTCATTTTTTTCCTAATTTGTCAGGAATGACAAGAAAAATGTAGTCTGATTCTAATTTATTTTTGCTTGAAGTCTTAATATATTTTCGTATTGATTTTTTTTTCTGTTTAAAGTAGTGAATGCAAATAATAACTTAAATTATACACAATGTTGTTTTAAATATAAATATGTATATTTTTTCGTAGAAGCGAGAGGCATCTGCTACGCAACGATAACGAATCTTAAAATGTTAATTGATTATAATTTTCATTGTCTGCAATCTTCAATAATTTAAATAAATTTATTCATTGCATTGATTGAACATTAATATTCTCGATACGCTCGAGAAGCCAAAAACAATACTTATTCAAATGAAACAAAAAGCAATTAACAGAGCAGATATCCCTCCTCCTACTCGGGGATAGAGAAGAGAGATTATTGAAAAAATAATTAATAAATATTTATGGCAGGCCACCTGAGGAGCGACACGGCGCACTGAGGATTCCATTTTTATCCACTCCTTGTGCGGTCCGCATCTGGAGCCTTCGCTACAACGAAAACGGTTTATTACAAATGCAAAATTTTCCATTCATATTCAAAATTTTATATCCCAATGTGGCCGGGAGAGAGCTAATTTATTCTGAGGGAGCGGCTAAGGAGACGCGCCGCGGCACCTCTTATCTTGAACGAGGGCCTCTGGATTAGGGAAGGGTTGAGTACTGCGAAATTGACAGGTGCCAGTCAAAAATTACAATTAATAATTGCACCAATTGTTACGTTGCGGTAAAATGTGTTTTGTGCCATCGAATGAAGTTTATTATACGAGTACATTGACTCGTTTTCTATTGTGAAATTAATAATTAATTGTTAGTTGTTTTTTTTTTAATTAATCGTTGGCATTTACAATGATAAATGTGTTTTATTATTAAATTATTGTGAAAATTAAAGAATACCATGCACACAACTAAGACGCCAGTGCCAGTGGTGGAGTAGTGTAGTGGTCAGAACACAGAGGAAGGCATGGCCTAATAAATTGCTAATAGCATATTTTATTATT
Source organism: Tinea pellionella (assembly GCA_948150575.1). Classification (NCBI taxonomy): domain Eukaryota; kingdom Metazoa; phylum Arthropoda; class Insecta; order Lepidoptera; family Tineidae; genus Tinea; species Tinea pellionella. The sequence goes on from OX411248.1 coordinate 7,438,760, forward strand.
ATAGACCCTTATGACATCCACTAATGACTTAGAGAGAGATAAAAATGTTAATAAAAAAACCAACAATTAATCCACGCTTTATAACCATACATTCGGAGGCTTAATAACCATCATCTAGAGTTTATTATCAGAATTACGAGTTGGTTTGCAAATCATAATTAAACCGTCTGAATTTTTATCATATATTATGTATATTTTTGTAGTAGCTCTACATATAACCACACTATGTTAAACTAGAGTGAAATCGATCGTTAACGTTACCACAGACACTGCTGACAATAGTCACTTCCACTATGCTGACTTAAAGAAACGAATGTATACGGTCCAGGTTGATAGTCTCTCACACTACTCTCGTTATACCTGTCTACTTCTAAGCTGATTCCGAAGCATGGCTACATCGTTTCACGTAAAGGTCTGGCTTGAAATTGCTTGTACTACTGCCTCCAGGACGACAGACTGGATTAATAATCATAATCAGTATGCCGGTTAATATAAACCTATAGCCATATAACAAACGTAATGAAGGAAAAAACGTTTAGTTAACATGTTAATCTCGTACAGTAAGCAAATGAAGCGATACGCACCCCCGATCATAAATAACATGACTGATATGTAGCAATGTGGTATGAAATCGCTCGTCCATTGTGTGCACTTCGGTAGTGCGAAACGTTTACAAATGACGCCACTCTGTCAAGAGGTCAATACAGATACTATGTCCAGCTTTAGTGATGTGCCAATTTAAAATTGTTTAAAGTTATCGATATAAAATGTCGACTTATGAATAAAAATAATTTTTAGCACTAGCTCTTGTATTATTTTTTTACTCATTACGCCGTTTTTTTTTTTACTTGGATGCGTTACTATTATTTTATACTTGTCCTCTTACCGTTATTAAACACGTCATATCTTACGTTATAATAACAAAACAGTACAATAAATTTTATCGATAATATTAAATTTATCACACCACTAAATTGTGAAAGCCTACGTAACAAGCGGGTTATTGATAGCTTCCATTTTTCGCGCCCACCATGGACACCGGCCGCAGGACGACCCCATGTCAGTTTCCAATATCTGTCTCTATTAGTCTGAATGACTCTTGTGTTTGAACGTTGGGCATATTGATGAGTGCATCTGAACACTCTCTCGATGCATCGCAATAACACCACTTCAATTTGATTAAGCGACCTGTTGATTATTTTGAATGCCTATATCGCTTCCAATTTTACTGACGTTTTAGGGTGCAATTTATACAATAAGTTAATTGTAATACTTGATATTTATTAATTCTTCTATTCACAAGAATCTTATTAAGAAAGCTTTCAGGTTTTCGATAAAGCAATTAATGTCTGCACTGAAAGTAATTTTCATAATCTTAACGATCCGACAGAATTTTACTTGTGCAATTTCATGGTGGAATTTCCATCGAGTCTACGTCATAAATATTTTGTCCGATAAACCGTTCGTTCGACAGCCTCGAGGCGTAAGAAAATGTTAATTAACGAATCCATTGTTTTCCCGCCCGGCGGCGGCTCCAAGATGGTGCCGCTTCCGTTTCCGCTCGCTTCCTTCTTTATGTGCGTCTCCCGCTCATTTTTACGTCAGACGCCGAGAAAGACGGCATTGTGGTGGGACTCAGTGCGCGCCCGAGTATAATGATTTTAATTTCCTCTAATCAAGAAAGCCTTCGGCGCGGCTTAAGAATTCTAATCATGCGCGGTGTGGTGCTGAGCGGCGGGTGACAGAAACATCACCACTTATTCTGATTGTTACGAGTGTGGCGCGGAATAATTAATACAGCTTTATTCCGCTTATGTTATGAACAAAAAGGATCTGAGCAAAATTTATGAATAGGTACAAGAAAATTCATAAATTTCGATCAATAAAATAAATAACAGCGGACAATTTCAGTTCGGTTCGATAACTCGCGAGGGACGGGCGTGTCTCTGAAACAAGTTTCAGTAAACTTAAAGTGGCGTGAGTGTAAATACGACGAATAACAAATTGTGTCTCTGTCTAGCACTGAACAGGTTTTGAACAGCAGCGCTCGCGCGCCGCGCCGTCCTCGTGCGGCGCTCACAGGAGTAACAAAGAGGCCCGATAGTGTTGTCGCGGTAGACCTCTATTCAGGCGCGTAACCGGTTTGGCGAGTCACAATTTTACGCATTTCAGTTGTCCCATTTCAGCCGCTATTAAATTCACGCGTTTTATTCAATTATGCCTTTGAAACGCACGCCACCTAAAACAGGGAAAATTACAACAACTACTGCCGCGGATGTGACAGTTGAGACGAGTAAAGCTACTCCCAAGGTAGCCTACTATGATTCGGAGCCGGATCTAAATAAGGAGAAGCAAAATTCTGACACATCTTCACTCAGGAACTGGTGCAAAAGATCTAAGAGAAAATTAGACAGTTCCGAAGACTCTAATAGAGATCAACTTACAGAGGAACTAAGGAATCTTTTCGCTACTTTCACTCAGAAGCAGGATAAGAAGCTGGATGCAATGGAAAGATGTTTATCCGAAATAAAGAAACAAAACAACGATATCGTGAAAACACTGGATTTTTTAAGTAATAAATATGATGAATTATTAGATAAAGTAAAGAACCTAGAGAAATCAGGAAAGGAGGACAAAATTATTATAAAAAATTTAGAAATCAAAATAGAAAATTTAGAGTGGAAGAATAGGTGCACAAGTATTGAAGTCAGAAATGTTCCCAAATTACAAGACGTCGAATCCAAGACGTGCTTGGCAACCGTTATCGAAAATACGGGCAAATTTTTGGGTGTAGAATTACAAAAAGGCGATTTGAAAGATGTTTATCGCATCAGCTCCAACCAGGGCAACAGCAAACCAATTGTGGCGGAATTTTCAAGCTCTATGATAAAAGAAAATTTTCTGCAATCGATTAAAAATAAAAGAAAGGGACCAAATTACATTCAGCTGAACACGGAACTTATAAAAATTGGAGGCCCTCCTAAACCGCTCTTTATTTCGGAATTACTTACTCCAAAAACAAAAAAATTGTTTTACTTGGCTAGAACTTTCGCAAAAAGTAATGGCTATGCTTACTGCTGGTGTACTCGTGGTTCCATATTTATACGTCAAAAAGAAGGTATGCCACATGTGAAAATACAAGATGAAGAACAACTGTCTAAACTCCAAACCAATTCAAAATGACTAGAAACATCAAGTATAGCAAATTGCCCCCACTCAACAGCTTCACGCGTATTCAGTTCAAGTCAAAAGGTGGCTCATGTTACGGAAATTATTGATTTGACGCAACTTTGTTATTCACTCATTATTTTAAGTATATATTATAATTGTCTTATGCATGTATATAATCTTTATTCGGAATATATTCACATATTGCCAACCACCAATATCATTACTGACTTACCAATCTATTTTCATACTCCTTTTACAGCAAAAATCGTATATAAAAGCAAACCAGATTTGAAAAGTAAATACAATAAGAAAGAAATAAATAGTAATAAATCTAGTGATATACACATATTAGTCATTGGGAAGGATTTAGTGTCAGACTTTATTAACTTTTGTTCTAGCATTGAAATTCATTCCAGCCATACTCGCATACAACATGCTCACAACTCTGTACATAAAAAAATAAAATTCAATTATGGATAGTATTCAAAAATTTCTAAAAGAGGTAGATGATTACTCTGTATCAACGTCGTATACCGCGGATGTAGAGGATTGTAAATCTAAAATATATAAATTAAACTCTTTAAATCTAGTACTACAAAACATTCGCAGTATTACACACAACTTCAACGATTTCACTGTTTTTACGAAAAGGGCGAATATTACCTTCGACATTATAATCCTAACTGAATGCTGGCTTCCTAACACCCAGATCCCACAAATGGATGGTTACAACGTATTCGCTAATGATAGGCATTTAAACCAAAATGATGGCATTGTAGTTTATACGAAAAACAACCTGAATATTCACTGTGAAGAACCTGACTTTCAGGAGGGAACCTGTTTAATAATTACAATTGACAACGAAACTGTAATCGTTGCGATTTATCGTTCTCCATCCTTTAAACAATCAGACCCCTTTATAAACTCGCTAGATTCAATTCTAAATAAATTTTCAAAATTCAAGAACATCGTTCTCCTAGGTGACATAAATATTAATATAATACCAGGAAATAATCATCCTCTTATGTCAGACTATCTAGACTGTGTTTCTTTTCACGGACTGACACCTGCACACATATACCCCACTCGTAAAAAAGCCTGCTTGGATCACATTTTCCTGAAATGTAGACTCCCTTCCGTCACTATAGTCACAAATTCAACAATTACAGACCACCAGGCTATAATTTTATCAATTGCACAGAAATTAAAAAGGAATACTCACCAATTTTCCAAGTCCAAAATAAACTACGAAGGGATCACGGGCGATTTACCTAAAATCGATTTGAACGTTATTTATAACTCAAAAGACTCGAATTTTGCAATGTCTTATCTTACAAACCAGCTACAAGAAATTATACTAAAAAATTCTACCACCATCACCTCCTCTAGACGCAAACGAATTATTAAGCCGTGGATCACGCCCGGCCTACTACGTTGCATTCGCTGTAGAGATAATATGCACAAAAAACTGAAACTTTTCCCAAACAACGAAATACTGAAAATCTCGTACACCAGATATAGAAATTTCTGTAATTCACTTTTAAAAAGAATAAAACGAGCTTATGACGCGGAACAATTAAAATCAGCTGGCTCTGATAGTAAAAAAATATGGGAAACAATTAATAATATAACTAACTTTAAATCTTCAAAGATATCACCTACCAACCTCTTAGCCACCAGCAATAGTCCAGAGGAAGCAGTGGGTCAAGTAAATAGATTCTTTTCGAATGTCGGGAAACAATTATCAGATAAGATTGCTTCAGAGGCCACATTAGGCGGAAATGCCGAACAACGTAGCATATTATGTCCCACTGTAAATTCTTTTGTACTCTTCAATACAGATGTAGATGAGGTAGAGAAAATAATCACCAACCTAAAGACAAACTGTGCCACGGGATGGGACAATATATCTAACTCCTTTCTAAAAAAGTATAAATCTTTTCTTGCGCCGCCTCTTGCTTATATTTTTAATAATTGTTTTGCCACCGGGGTTTTTCCTAGCACATTAAAGAGATCTGTAGTTATTCCCATTTTCAAAGGAGGAGATAGAGACTGTGTCAACAACTATCGCCCTATTTCGCTATTACCTTGCATATCTAAAATTTTAGAACGTATTATTAATAAAAGGCTGATTTTTTATCTGGAAGGAAACAGTCTATTAGCCAGCAATCAGTTCGGTTTTCGTTCAGGAAAGTCAACAGCTGATGCGGTACACTTATTTATGGACAATATAGTAAATTCATTAAATAAAAATAAAAAATGCTTAACTATCTTTATTGATGTGGCTAAGGCTTTTGACACAGTCTCTGCCCCCCTCCTGTTAAAAAAGTTAGAGACACTAGGAATAAGGGGAACCCAACTAGATCTCCTAGGCAGTTTTCTCGAAGGTAGATCTCAGTGTGTGAAGATGGAAAACTACAAGAGTGCTTTTGTCCCTATCAGGCATGGCTTGCCCCAGGGCAGTTCGCTATCTCCGACTCTATTTCTCATTTATGTAAATGATCTACTTTCCCTTCCTCTCTCCCAGGGCACAATTACATCTTTCGCAGATGATACTGCTCTCACTTTTTACGCGGATACGTGGGAGGAGGTATATGTTCGAGCCCAAATTGGATACAACTCAGTTAAACACTGGATGCTATCCAATGTTTTGACAGTAAATGGGGAAAAAACAAAATATATCGCCTATTCCATCAAAAACAATGCGCAACCATCACCCACCTTAACTCTAATCTCCCACGAAACATCTTGTCCGAAGGAAGGTGCCTGCCGGTGTAAAATCTTAGAGAAATGTGCGACCATTAAATATCTCGGTTTGATCGTAGATCAAAATCTTTCATTTCGACCACACATTGAGCTGCTTTGCACGAGAGTCAGGAAAATGGTCCACATTTTCAAAACACTCCGACACATCGCCGCTGGGAATATTGTTAAAAGAGTGTACAAGTCACTCGTCCAGTCGATCATGACATATTGTATCACAGTTTGGGGCGGTGCAGCTAAATCGCACCTAATTAAATTGGAGAGAGTCCAAAGAATGATACTCAAGGTGGCTACTTCTCGCCCAAAACTATTCCCAACAGCATCATTATATGAAGACTGTGACGTACTGTCGATAAGAAAATTATTTATCCTACATACGGTCCTGAAACAGCACTCGGACATATCATACAGTAAAGAAACAAAACGTCACCCGGTCCACAACACACTTAAGTCCTGTAAGCCATCTATCAGGCGTTTCTTTATCTTCATGGGCCCCTTCATATATGATAAAATTAACCAATGCTGCAACATCTGTCATGATAACAAATACCAAGTCAAAGCAACACTGACAAAATGGCTGACATCTCAAAATTATGCGGAGGTTGAAAATGTATTGTTGGTGGTGCAATAAATTTTAGGTAATAATAATTAGGTATTGATTTTTATAGCACATTCATTTATTTTGTGTATGCTTCTTTGTATTTTGTAATTAGTGCGTTTGTCCCCTAATTGGTGAAACCTGACTCCTGAAATACAGTGTATAACTAGTTCAGGAGTCAGCGTATCCGTGCTCTTTTGTTATTATTACTAACACTAATATAAGTTCATCTATACTAACCTGTGTGTGTTACTTTAATTTGATAAATAAAGATTATTATTATTATTATTATTATTATTTACGCCTTTTTCATTATAGCTCGACATATGGCAACACTCCACCTGATGTTGAGCTATAGTGCGGCCCCTGAACAGAAACAACTGCTATTACAGAGAAATCTCCAAAAAAAAAAACATCTTCCAGATTGACAGTGCAGAGTCCTCACGTTATATCTTGCTACATTCAAATTGATCCGCAAACAAGACAAAAAGACTTCGCCGGTGATACACCTGAAAATGGTGGTACTACCCCAAGACGGCAAAATACTAATTTTGTAAATATTAAGAAACAAATTGTTCAAACAATAGTTAATTAAACATGCAAAATATGTATGTGAACAACAATTATAACCCTACAAGGAATCGGAAGTGCATACAGTAAATAGGGAGTAATATAATACGAAAAACGATTACAGATCAATGAAGCGAACTTTCCCTCGCAAGGGCGCAAATAAAGCAAAGTACACACTCCAAATATGCTTTTCTTAATCGTTCTCATAAAACAAAGATCAGCCGTCGAGATCCCCCGGAGGAAAAAAATTGCTCCCCATTGCTCATATCGCGAGCCTATCAGTAAGGATTTTTTACCTTAAATTGTTTCCTCAAATGCTATCCGGGAAAGAACCCTCGGAAACCGATATTGTTTTGTATTGAAATTCAATCTTCATAATTTATTTACCTAATAGACGTTTGGAGGAAATTATTATATTTTTATAACATTTTATTGGTTGCCTTTCTTCATATTATTGTATTTGAATTTACGTAACTTTTTCATATTTAATTTCTAAGAAAATTGTTTCCATTGAAATTGTAGTTATTATGTTTTAAACAAATGTATACCAATAAGTTTGTAAGTTTGTTTGTTTGTCCCCTAGTCAATTGAAATAGCGGAATGAGCATAAAAGTAGATGTTTTGCAAGATTAGCTTATAGACTACTTTTTAGGTAACCATATTAAGGAAGATCTAAACCTTTTTTTTTGTTAAGTTAGGTAAAAACTCGGGGTAGGTACACCTATTTTTAACTCATTCCTTCCTACAACCTGGGATCCTTCAAGCTCAGTATGAAGAGGCATCTCGACTGCCGTCTGCAGTCTGACAGCAGTCAGCGTCGTTAACATCAGACAGATCGTGCTCATATTACGAGTTTTAATAAAGAAAAATTAAAAGGTATCGTAGAGATGGAATGAGAACACTAAAAGCATAATATAATCTTACGAAGTTGGCGTTAAAATTTACGGTTTTAGTTATAATTAAGAACTAATACTCGTGCCACTGGGGTAGTGATGCAATTCGACTTATATATACTTTATCTACCTATACATAAAATTTTGAGGATACATTTTAAATCGCACCTTGAAGAATAAAATAGCTTGGATTTCCGCATCGCCAACGGTATTGGGAATCCACAAACTTGGATTGGCTTAAAACCTCCTTAGGGATGTGTCATTATAATTTGCAAGGGAGAGATGACGGATCCTTCGCCCCGGGACCGGCGGGCTTTTAAGAAATTATAATAACGTAAGCTATTTTAATCTTAACTCAGTTAAAAATCTGGCATTACCATTAATCACTTTTGACATAAAATCCACCATCAGGGTAGATGCTAATTAACGAAACAATATTATTAACGTAATGTGATTGATAGTAGTAGATTATGCTTTTATTATAATAAATATGTAATTATTATTGTTACAATACTGCTTCATTTATCCAACCTCGATCACAGACAAAAATAGATTTCTTAAACAAATTAAAACATTACTTTGGTTAAAACAAAGGAAATACCTTCATCAAGCACGAAATTTAAAGCTTAATTGAACGTCGACATTGAGAGATTTCAATTCAATTACAAAACCATATTTAACGAAATCCAATCCCCTTTTCTTAGCAGAATAATATTATTTATTCACAAAAAATAATACAAAATAAGATCGCGAGACGCAGTCGACGCTCTGTTGGTTTTTCCGAGATCATTCGATGTAAAAGTTGAAAGCAGAGGAAGGCAGGATGAAAACTTGGATAAGCGAAACCCTCTAAAATGATTGATGCCATTCATAGGGGGCTCGGGGGGGTCGGCTCACTCACCGAACGCTTGTAAATTTTAAAACGAATAAACGTCGAACGGATCAAATTGGGAAATGACGATCATTAGCGGTTTTCTCATTATTACATTTTTATATTAAAAAATCATAATAACTCAAAAAGAAAGTAATATTTAGTGATGTTATTAAAGCAATAAGGCATAATAGCCATTAAGAAAACGTAACTTATCTATTTGTAAAAATAGAAGACACAAAAGCAAAGCACAAGAGGCGGCATATAAATACATACAAACTGCATACAACCGCATAGTCAATTTCCTAGAGTATTGGAAACATTGAACAATTGTTTGAAGACACGTTATAACGTTAGCGTTTAGCACAGAACTAAACGAACGTTGACAGGGTACGTTTTGTTTCTACACAGTCTTTGTTATGTTGAGTCTGGAATATAACAATTAGTGAAACAAAGAGACGGCGGACGCTGATATCGCCGGAGATTCGCACCAACACACAATGAAAGCTCGACGAGACAATAACCACTCAATATCTTATACACACTCACTATTCATACATATTACACTTCTAAGCAAAATTATATTTGTTTTAGTTTATGTATTGATATTTTAAAGACCTCTTTAAACTAATGATGGTTATTAGTTCAGTCTGCTGTCCTAGGGTGTACCACCACTTTGAAGTAACATTCGAAATCAACTCGGAAGTAGCGGAATGTTACTAGCGTGACATAATGTGGTCGGCATAGCGGAGAGGGCTGCTGCCTGCAAACAATTTATCTGTCGGATCTCATTCTAATTTAACATCAGACGGAATGTTGTCACAGGTCAGTTACTATAAAAAATATAATATATTGAATGAACATTAAAAATAGTTTTTCATTACTCTTTACATATTTATTGATAATGATGATCGGTGTAACGATTTAGTAAGTGGCATACGTAGTAAGATATGTATATTCCTTTGAAAGCATTTAGACGCCTCAGGTGCGGTCGGTTCTTTGTTGTACATTTCCACTTACTTCGGCGTACTCTATGAATATACGCGTTTTAAGTTCGCTGTCCTTTCTATGAATATTTTTTTATCATTTAGACTAATTAACTTTTTTAAATCAACAATTCATTCGTAATATTTCCTTTCATATTTTAGATTGTATTAAATTTTATTTAAAAAAAAAATCAGCGGAATTAATTGTTACTATACACAGTAATAATAAAAAAAAGAAATGAAACGTCAATTTATAATAATAACGATATTATATTAGTAAACAGTAAAGTGAAAAGCTATTTCGAATTGTCTAATTTAACCCTTTCGCAATAACGTGCTTCACGTCATGTCAACACCTGTGACTACCGCATTTAATCGCATAAAGAGCTAATTGTCTGTACGGATTCCACAAGCCTGTATCCGCAGGTAAACACTACACGCCTCCATTACAAACAACTACTGTAATACACTTCACGCTGATTACACATTTCCCCGATTTACACGTCGAACATGTAAATGAGGGATTAAGAACACTATTTAATTACATAAGATATTTATTGACGTTAATTGTGACATTTAATGATCGATTTTGTTCAATAGGGTTGACACAACTTTGTAGTATTTATGTTAACATATTTAGGGATGGTGTTCAACAGAATAAAAACATAAAAATGTTCATGCGTCTGTATGAAAATCGGAGTTATATTTTATAGTGGACGTGCTTTGAATAAGGGGGCTATCAAAAAATAAGTGCCTTCTCTTATACGTTGAAAAAAAAAATTAAATACATATGGTTACTGTGGTCTGCTGCATGGTAGGTGCTGGGTTCACTTCTCGTGTCGTGACAAATGTTTATTTGTAATATTTGTTTATAAAAAAAAAATTGTGAAAAAATTCCTTGTAGGTGTTGAGTTTATGTATTTATTTTATTATTTCTAATATATTATAATATAATGTTATATATTGTTTTTTTTATTTACATATTATTGCAAAAATACCTGTTTAAAAAATAACTTTTTATTGACATTGTATATTTTAATGATCACAAAAATACGTTTAGATGAAAATCGTCGTAGGAAACTCGTAATGTTTGGAGCCCGTGTGTCAGCGGCGGCGTCGTTTGGCAATTCTTTATTATTCATAGGGTGATTCTTGTGCCAACGCGGAGTGTTTTATATGAGCGACGATCGAGTATCAATTTGTAGCAAACGCCCCGTATTAGCATTTCCTGTCCGCCGCCCTTATGGGAGTACCCACATTGTTGTATGTAAGAACTTTCAAACTTTCCCTCTTTCATTCGTTTTTTTTTCTTATGTAGATATCAGTATGCACTATAATAAATGCGTATGAATTCAATTTACACCAACAAAAACATACATAATATTGTAGTTGAACATTAATTCTGCTTTGAAAATAGCATAACATGTTTAGAATTGAAAGAGAAGCGCTTTTCCGACATATTGAAAACGCAAAACCCCTTTGAATCGTTCCTTTGCTTTGTTCGAACGAAGCTGGAACTCCTTCGCTGCAGACTAAACTGCACAATACATTAAATAGTGTGTTCCCGCGGCTTATGACTGTTCATTACAGATACGATAAAGACGGCGGAGGCGACAGTGCCTTAATTGCCTGTTAGAGCACAACTACATTTAAAGATGTCGCAGCTTAATAATTTTATCTTCAAATTTTAACGAAAAGCCAGATAACAGAAATACTTACGAACGATTATTTCAGTCTGTGGCAATCCTCAAACGAATGCGACATAGTCACGAATTTTCATATTTGAATGGTCGTTGCAAAAATACATGTAGAAATTTGGATTTTCGCGAACTAAATGAACAGTCGCGTTCCTCCGAATGTAGTTTAACTAACAAGGGGACTGTTAATTTAAATTTAGTATCTGCGCCGCGTAATGAACGTGGAGGTGATTGTTATAATGGGATTGCAAAATAAGCGTTGTTTGTGCTAAGAAATTGGATGTAAGAAAATTAATGAACAGCTTTTTCTTCAAATATGAATTTGGGGTTGTAACCAGCAGACGTACACGAAAATGTAAATTTGATTTAGACTTGGAGTTGGACTTTTACCAACTTTTTTATTGTAATAGAAAAATCTCTAGAGATTGATTTGTACAAACAATAAAATTATATTTACATACCGACATTGTGAACACTCTAATAATTTTGTTTTTAACGACAATAGTTCAGTTTACACAAAATGTTCATAAATTATACACCTAAGACTTCCTCGTAAATCAATGTATATATTGACGAAAACTCAAAGAAAATCGATACAGTACCTTCTGATTTTTACGCAGACAAACAAATATGGCGTGCGATTTTGTTTTCTTATTTGCGTTTTTATAATAAAAGAAGAATAAATAATAAAAGTTCAGAAAAGTAACAAATTGCTTAAAAATAATTTTGAAAAAACAATGGTCTAGTTAAATATAATTCTTAATCTATAAAATGCAGAAGCTTCTATGCAAATATCATGCGATTTTTAATTACCATCGTCCTCCCGTGTCTCAGCAGCTGTCTGAAGCGTCTCGCAGGTGACAACGTCGCGATGCGGGGTGCGGTTAAGTGTGGCATTTTACGGCTTTTATGCATATTTGATGGCGCCGCCATAATCTGTACCAAGAGGGGAAGGATCTCACTGCGGTATGAATAAACCTTATGTGGATTGGATATGAATTGCTCTAGACTTATGTAGGATTGCCTCACACGTTTATTGTTGTATTGTTTTGATTATAACGATGGGATTAAATGCGGTTTTACTTCTTTTTTTCCAACATACTAACAAGATGAGAAGCAATGTGTATGCATTCTTTTACGAATGTAGGTTGTGAGAGAAAATGGGATGTACAAATATAAATGGTTTATGTTCCATAGTGTCTGCATTCTATAGGGGCAAAGTAAATCCTTTTTCTTTCTTTTTTTGTAAGGTGTACAAAAAAGCTCTCTATTTTCCATACTTAACATTTGTTAAAATTAGATAATTTATTAGCATTTGTTAAAAATATTTTAAAAAAGTTTAATTCATTATAAATAGATTTCTATAACTCAATTATTAAACAATTAAAAGTTTAAGTCAAAATTACTTTTTATAATTCGATTCGTAGATAATTGCTTTTAAAAAAAGTTATAATTGTAAAGAGAACGTGTAATCACGTATCGGTAATTAGTTATATTTTTGAGTCAAACTCCAGGGAGCTTTCACTAATTAATTTTGAAACAAATGTTTTCAATAATCCATCGTTTAAAGCTTAAAGCTGTTGAATTACAAAATAATAACTGGTATTAAGGCATGTCGGCAATGCTAAGTATAAGAGGGCCATATCAATTACTGTTCCCGAAAGCAAACAGGGTATTATGAGTCAATATTAAAATCAAATTTACGAACTACCTTACAGTAGACCGAAGTATTAGGCGGGAAGCAGCGCATAAATAGCTGAGACTTTGTCAACCCTATCTGTACCGTCAACAAATATAAAATAAAAAACTTTAATCTACTGAATAAAATACTACCAAAATGAAAGACGTTTAGATAACAGTTATAAATTGAAAAAATTACAAACCTACAAATACAATGCAGTACTAAATAGATAATAATAGTATTTTCATTAATATATAAATATATGTACAAAAAAGAATGTTTCTGTGATTGTCACACATGCGTTCCGTTATTACTAGTCCGGATTTAATAATTATTTTTGCGTTAATTAGCCCTTTTTATTTAAGAAGATCTAAAGCTTTTTTTTTAATTAATAGCGTTGGCACAGATATTTCATCTCTATAAAAGGTTGCCGAGGTATAGAACGGAAACTGGAAGGAAACCTAAAGATTATTATATGTACTAATACAAAGTTGTGGGCGATGGTTAGTGTAAGACAAAAAAGCGGTAGGCAGACTGATGGTGTTGATTAGACCGTGCCAGGGTACATCAAAAAGTACCGCCCCTAATTGTAAAGTGACCTACTCGCGTTTCAAGATTATAATATAGAAAAGACTCTATGAACAAGACCGTTGATTTTAACTTGATTCTTATTAAGTTGGTAGGATAAAAAAAAAATGTTTTTTCTTATTGTTGTTTATTTGCTAACTCTACTATTTAAGTTAGGTGACCGCTATCGTAACATCAATTAAAATCGCATTTTGAAATTGTTTTGAACACGTAATACCTTCATTTCCATGTAGGACTGAGTGAAAAACAAACCATCAGATAAAATATCGTTCAAATGTATAATTATCTTAATAACATTAGTTAAACAATTCGTTAGTAATTAATTCATATTTATAAAATTTATAGGTTATTTTGTAAGTTACTATACTAACTATTGCCTCTCAAAGGTAGCCGGGTATAACGAGTTGCAGTGTCAACATCAGTCTTCTCAAGCCGGCATAGCAGGGGCGACTACTTCTTGCCGACATTCCTCTGTGGTAGTATTTGTCTAGTAGTTAGATTATGCCAGGTTACTATAAAAAAACTATATTACTACTACATACACATATAAAGTTGCCGCCAACAACTAGTAATAATAAACAATGATCCTTTTTTTTAAAATTATTTTAGCACGTTATATGACCTCACTCCGCCTGATGTTAAGCTAGAGTGCGATCCATGAACGTTTGTTTTTCTTTTTTTTTCAATATTTTGCTTTTACCAAACTGCTCTTTTCTACAGTTTTAAAAACTGTTTTTTCTTTGTTTCAGTACATAGAAGAGTTGCAGATCACACATAAATTATTTCGCCCGTCGACGTCTAAACTGTAAGTGTATTTTAAATATATATAAATTTAATCAAACCTCACTCAAGAGCTTTCTATGTTTCCAATGTTCAAAAATAAATTAATATTATATTTTAAAATCCAAATATGACAAAACTTCACCCAATCTTAAGCTAGAACACCGTATATAAGCTACCATAGATAAATACCTGAAGACAGTAGTCGCTTCCGTTATAGCCGGATATATTTTTTTTTGTTTATTGTAGCTCGGTATATGACAACACTTTGCCTGATGTAAAGCTAGAATGCGGTCCATAAGTGGAAACAACTGCTACTATAGAGAAATAGAGAGGCATCTCATCAAGCCGGCATAGCGGACGCGACTGCTGTCTGTAGATCCCCTTTTCTGACAGCAGTCGCCTCCGTTCATGGATCGCACTCTAGCTTAACATCAGGCGGAATGCGGTCATATGACGTGCTAAAAAAAAGAAATCTCTACGGGCAGCGGTCGCCTTCGCTATGCCGGCCCGAGGAGACGAGTATGCACCATTTAGAGTGACAGTGCACACTCCTCTAGCTATACCTGGTTACTCTCAAACTGCTCCCGAAAGGCAACAAGGTCACTTCACGGGTGTTACATTCGAAAGTGGTGGTACTGCCCCAGGAGGGCAGACTGAGTAAATAAGCAACATTAGTTCGCCTACCACTCTTAAAATGTGTAAAATATGTTTTAAATTAATAGTCTGAATAAATACAACGGCCAGCCTGTTGTGCGAGTAATCTCAAATCATCAGTACTGTGTAATCTCTAGGTAACCAGTCGTAACATCAAAACACCTCCGGCTAAGTTTTTATCAAGCAAATAAGTCACGAATTCTCAACGGGGGCAATTACTCGCGGAGGCAATAAACCGAGGTTGCATTTGTCGCCTAACGTATTTGTATAACGCGCATAAATATACTTACTTTATGTGTATAAATACATAGGTTAGGGAGTAAACGAGGGCTTATTAGCTTCGACAATTTACATTTATGCCACAACTATTTTCGTCACAATTATCAATTTCGTCACCAAATCAGTTGCGTCATCAACTAGAAAGTAACTTGGATGGTGCACCGGCATTATCAATCTGTGTCCGTAACTATCTCCCTTCATGAACCGCGCTCTAGCATAACATCATTATCTTTAAAAACGGGGTTCCGTAAAACGCATATTTTTTTTATTATTTTGACATAACATGTGACCTCGACTGGCCTGATGGGAGGCGTAGCGGAGGTCCATGAGCACTGACGACTGGAGAACTGCTTACACGGTGGCTCCAGTCGCCTTACTATGCCGGCCTGAGAAGGTGCTTTATCATACTCCGATTGAAGGATCCAAGGGAAAGGACTGGGAGAACACATGGAAAGACAAAGCGCTTTTTATTGTTGTTAATTTGTTAATTAATTAATGTGAATAAACTAAATATAATGTTTATCATTCTATATATTTAAAGAGAAGGAGTATAAGACGTTTCTTATATAAATTTATGTCGAGGTTATACTTAAAAATAATAATTAATTACTTTAAACTCATTTTCTACAATTCTAACAAATCTCTATAACTTTTAATTGTGGCAAAATAACACTAGTAAATTGGTGTAAACATAGAGCGCGCGTGATTCTCGAGTCGCGGCAATTATTACGTGAATTATTGGCGGTGGCTGATAACACGTAGAGGAAGCAAGGGTCGCCTTACGCCATATCTCCCGCACGAGACTTGATCGTGACTTTTACAGCGAAATTTCGGTAATTACGATGATTATTAAAGCGCAGTTCGACGTGTAATTTGTTCCTCATTCTATATAATGATTATTTTGAATGATGTTAAATTTAATTCCATATGAATATTATTACAATACAAAATACAGGAGGGAATATACATATTAATATATTATACTAGCTGACCCAGCAAACTTCGTACCGCCTCAGAATCAATAAATAAAAAAGCATTTCTGAACGACTTTTAAATTTAATTGATTTCTAAACGACGGAACGAACATCAAATGTTTGACATTCAAAACCAAAGGAATAGTTTCTAAGGGAAAGCGAAATTGTTGTTTTTACTATATTCCAAACATTTTTTTCATATTTACTCACCTTCTAAACCTTCTCTGGACTTCCACAAATAATTATAAACCAAAATTAGCCAAATCAGTCCAGCCGTTCTCGAATTTTAGCGAGACTAACGAACAGCAATTGATTCTTATTATATAGATTTATTTAAATCTTAGTGTAGCGTGCACACAGGCGAACTTAATGCTAAATAGCATTCTCTTCCAGCTAACCTCTGTGTTTAGGACAGATGTGAGCGAAGAGAAGCAGTTTTTAAACAAATATAAGTAAATAGTATAGTATAAATGTAATGACATAGATAAATATATACACATACATACACTAATCAGTATGATATAAATACAATACATAAATATAAACGATATTTTAAATATTTAAACAATACAATACAATTTGTTACGCCATGCTTCTTAATAACACAGATCTGCCTATTTTTATAATATACTCGTATATATAAATGAGGTCCATGAGCACTGACGACTGGAGAACCGCTAACACGGTGGCTCCAGTCGCCATTACTATGCCGGCCTGAGAAGGTGCTTTTTCACACTCCGCTCGAAGGAGCCGAGGTGAAAGGACTGGGAGAACACATGGGAAGGCAAAGCATTCCACTTGTCAATTGTCCGACACAAAAAGGTAAGTCCGACCGATCCGAAAATTTCTATCTTGTTAAATAGAGGATCTACTGATGAAGGTTTCCGATATTTTTCTACAATTGCGAGTCCACGTATATACCCACTCAGCCACTTTCGCTTTAATTCATAACAGTATTTGTGGCCGAGTAATATAAAACGAAATGTACTCTGTCAACTTCGACTACTACGTTTAAATTTTTAATGGTAACATTTGTTTCCGTTCATGAACCGCACTTAAACTTAACATCAAACGAAGCATGGTCACGAGCCGAGCTACTATTTATAACAAAAAAAAAACCTACGTATATAAAAAAAAACATAAATAATTGGGTCTTTCGTATTTTAAAAAGTAAAGTTGGTATAATTAATTTTAACTTGTTAGGTTACAAAGTTACGTATTTTTATGAGTACCGTTCAGAATAATCATTGTAACAGTGTAACGTGAAAGAACAAACGTTTTCTAGTGTCTAGAAAGTTGTGGGTAGGTACATATTATGTTCCTTACAGAGATATAAATCGAGGTCCTAAGAAAACTTAATGAGGTTTTTTTTATAAATATATCAGATAAAATAAATTAATATTAAAAAACCTAAGTGCATAATTAATCATTTCTTTAATAAATATTTTATACAAACGCCATCCGTTTCTACGCCGTAGCACGTATGGTCGTAGCTTCTTTGTAACAATGTAATTGAAAAAGCAAGAAAAACTTTATAAGAAAACAAACTACGATAACAAATAAAACAAAAAGTTTACAAAACATGGACACCTATTTCGTAGCAGAAAGTTGTAAGGAAGTATGGTAGGTACGTAAATGAAGACACTTAATCTTGTTCCAAACTTTGATCTAATAAAACAAAGTTCCGAACAATCGAATGCATTAAACCCGTCTATAAAGTGTTCCAATGGTAATCTTGTACAACCCAAAGTCAAAAGTTTGTATGCGTTGACTTTGAAAAGTTATCCTAAACTAAGTTAGGTTATGTTTATGAAACTATTCGGTATGGGTGTGTGCCGCCGATACATGCACGAACTCGCGCACAACTCCAGGCATAGTTTCTAAGTGGAACAGCTGTAGAACAAAGTAGTAAAGGGTCTAGGAACTTAGTGTGTACTTCAGCCACTATTCGTGCGAGAAACATATGTCTTCGGATGGAGGCGGTAGGCGCGACGGTCGACCTCCGGACCCTTAAATAACTTTGACAGTTTAATTCGGTAGTACGTACGGGGCGACGACCGACATCGATTCTTAAAACAAGTTAAACTAGATTTAACTAAAGTGTTGCGCCGGGATGATAAGGAAGGCTCTTACGCTCCGCCGCCCTCCGCCCGCCGTCCCGCACCCGCGTGCAGATAAACTTTTAAAATGACTTTGGAAGCTTTTGAGCTTTTAATCGGTAAAGTTGTACAGACAGACAGTTCGGGCACAATCCTTGAACCGCTTGCGCCGGCGACGGCGGCCGCAAAACTTTGTTTTACAGGACTACTTTTCTTCTTGTTTCAAGGTTGGACTCTTAAAACAAACTCCGGTTCGACGGAGTTCGTGAACTCGGGCGCCAACAATTTACAAATTTCTCTCTTTCATAACAACTAACTACCGCCCGGCGTGCCGGCGAAACTTGTCCTGCGTAGATTTTAATCGCATTGTCTGTTGCGCTCGCGGTGCGAACAGCTGATTGTCATGACCGAGTTTATCGAACTTGAAGGAAGTTTGTGCTTACGCTGAGTGATGTATGTACAAACAGTTTGACAAACCGTTTTCAATTTCGGAAGTGAAATTTTTCTGAAGTATGACCCAAGATGTTTGCAAAACAATATTTGCATTTTGTTTTTCAGAGCATAAAAAGTGAATTGGGTTTATAAGGGTTCTAGTATAACTGAATGAGTTTAAAAAATATGAGTCAGTCGAGTCTCCGTGGTAAACAGCGTCCAGCGCGGCGCCCTCCGAACGCGTTTATTCAATTTATTTAAGTGACATTGATAGCATTGACTGCGGTCGAAAAAACTCGTCTGCTAAATTTGACGCCGCATCCCCCAGGCAGTTTTCTTTTTTCCATTCACGCCTCACCTGCCCTGTCCGTAAGTGGTCTCTTTGCAAAAAACACAGATCAGCATTTAATGCGCGGAATTTTTTAGCCACGGTTAAATATCCCTTAAAAGCTTTTGTATACACCTGCCGTAAAAACATGCGAAGTAAATCTAGTATTATAATAGTAAGTGGTGAGGATTTATATATTATGTCTGCAAATGTTGTTATTTGTAGGTTATTTTGGACTCAGTTACATACTAAATACATAGTCTTGGGTGTTAGGATTTTGCCTAAATGCAGTATCGGGAATTGCGCGTAAATTTTACGTAACTAGAAATAAATAGGTTGCGGCCAAGCGGGGTCGGGGGCGGAGCATTGGGCGGGCGGCGTGCGCACGCAGGTCAGCTCCCGAGCCCGCTCTGGCAATCGGCACACTCGCTCTCCGCGCTCCACGAATCGCGGTGGAACCTCCGCCTGTGACCGCGACACCTCTCCGAAAATACGTAACTTTTTCTTGAATAATACAGTTCGGCTTATTTCGTCGTAGTGAAAGCTTAAAAATTACTGAAGACAATTGTATAAAAACATATAATAATTTTTGACTCAAATCAGTGAATTTTGTGACGTTTTAGTGAAATTATATTTTTTATTGTTCTGTAAATAAGTGTAAACGTTTGAAAAAACATTAGTGACGTAATGAGGAAAATTTCAGTATCATAGCAATGTCGGCTCTAGTCCGGCCGGTTTGGTAAGTTTTTATATTTTAAATTAAATTAATATCGGTCAACTATTCTTTTCAACGAAATAGTTGTTCTAGTGTCGTAATTTAAATGATAGTATTACATCGTTTATTGTGCGGAAAAATACGGGAAAGTTTTTTTTATTATTTCAGCAGTGCGTATTATCGTCGACAAGAAGTGAATCAAGAATGCGTTATGAATAAAAATAATTACGTACTTAGCACAAAAACCCACGCTTCTAAAACCATTTCACGAAATGCTTTCATAATACGAAATTATTGTATTACAAGTTTATAATCTAGTTATAATGAATTTAATTCAATATACTAAATGTTAGTAGGAATTGTGTGTATTAAATAAAGTATAGGAGTATTTGGTATACGTGTTCGTGCGGCAGTTGATTATTCACTCCCTCGTTTAGCATATCTGTGGATAATCAAATCATCTCGGTAATTTCGCGATTCGGCAAATAACCGCTCTAAATTACCGCGAAAACGGAATATATAATCTGTAACTTTAAATGTGTTAGTCAATTTCACGTGTTCATTTAACCTCGATTTATAAGTTACAGCTACAGTTAAATTGAAAATAATTAATACATAATAGTGAAAAATTTATAATATATTTACTGTTTAAAATCTTCTGACTTATATACCTATTTAAATTATTTATTTTATCGTATTTTAGTAATTAAAGTAGGTAGATTATTTTTATTTTATATCTTATACTTCTTCCAACAATTTTCATTAAAAAAAAATAGTCTTCAGAAAATATTATTAAAAGCTAGACTTTAAAAAAGTGTTAATTAGCTTCTTCTAAAAAGTATCTCAAGGCCACATGTTTAACGGTCGTAAATGTAGCAGAATTAACAAAATCCTTATGGGTTAATATCATTAACCGCAGGTTTAATTAAAGCAATTTCACGTGTTACACCTCAGTAAGGGTTTCAGTGAGGTTTCGGCTTATCTAGATAAGGCTGAATACAATTGTTTCTGTTAGCGTGTGCTTGAGTTAATTGTCGGACGTTTTTCTGTTTTATTTTATGACTTAATGAAAATCTTTATATTAGAAGTAATAATTTAAACTGTCTTTCATGATAAGACAACCGTGGTCGTGTAAGTATGGACGTGGACTTGCAATTCGTAACTTAAAAAGAAAATGTTTATTTACCTATAATAAAAAAATTATATGAAAACTGAACAAAAAAAATTAACACGGGGTCGAACTCACGTCCTCTGCTATGCGCACAGATGTTTTGACCACTAAAATACACAGCCATTAGCGATTTACGTGAAATTCTCTATCCTATCTTTCCATCAGCAGCTCTTCTGACTGCTGGTTTAACTTCATACATATATTTTTTTCTATTCAAGTTAATTTATATTGAGAAATAAATTCAGACAATAAACCCTATAAAACAATTCATATGCATAATACTACGAAATTGGTTATTATACATTAATTAATATTTAAAAATATATATATAAAAATACTGATTTAATTGAGCTCTAAAATTAATCACACAAATTTCTTAATAAAAATACGCTATTTACAAGATACTATTATATAATTATATTTAACTAAAATACTTTATAAAATAAAGTATATTTAGCATTAGGCAAGGTTAAACAACGTGTTCGCATTGTGCAGCTAAGGGAGTTCCGATTCTACACACGATAACCCTCCGGCTTCGGGGGAAACCTTCCACATAGGGTTATCAACGTTCACACCTTTTGTTTTATTAATTTCATAAATATATTATAAACGTTATGGTTTAAAATCCTCTTAATACTTATTATTGTAAACGTGAAACTACGGCTTTATTATTATAAACGGCTTGAAAATAATTTAAAAAATAATAAAACAGTTTCTTGCAAAAAAATGTACATAAGCGAGGTTAATGCTTCAGGCATTGTCTACCAGCTAGCCTTTGTTCCTCTGAGCAACAATTTAGGGTGTAATGAAAACTATTAACATAATTGAAAAATAAAGAAATAAATACGAGTATAATACATAAAAATTACATTTAACTTTACACTCCACCTTTGTTACGTTAAGCAAGAGTGGTAGATAGTTCGCAGTCCTGGAGTAGAGCCACCACTTTCAAGTGTAACATTCAGTGTGTGAAGTGATCCAGTCCCGGTACGAAATCAGCTTAGAAATAAAATAAAACAAAAGGCGTGTGCACTGTTAAACTTCGACGATGCACATTCGTCTCCTCAAGTTAGCAATGCGGAGGTGACTGCTTTTGTCTGTGACAGCACTTGATATCATCTATCTTTAACGGTTGCCCTGATCATCCAGGTTGTATTATTAATTAGACTGTATACTACATTCGTATTCGTTGTGGTAAACCTTGATAAACATCCAAACATTCTCAATTATATTATATTATTGTTTATAAATAAATTATCAAATAAATATGAAGCAATAGTGACTTATCTGCTGATTCAAGCCGGCATAGTGGAGGCGACTGCTACCCGCAGAGGTTTCTCTGTAGTAGCAGTTGTTTCCATTCATGGACTGCACTCTAGCTTTACATCAGGCGGAGTGTTGTCACATGCCGAGCTACAATAAAAAAAAAAATTCTGACGCACACGTGTCTATAAGCAATAATAATTAAAAAACAAAAATATAAAATTTAAAAATATATTTTATTGTGCCACGTTTATTCGATTATATACCACGTTTTAATACGTTAATTCAAAAATAATAAAAGCTATAATTTACCTTATAAACAGACTATTGAACGCAAAAAAGAAAATTATTCCATAAAATATCCTAGCTCATCTATCTCTATGCTAAATTTCATCAATATCCGTTCAATTATTTAAGCGTGTTTGGAGAACAAACATACATACCTTCACATTTATAATATTAGTACAGATTTAATAACTTTAACAGAAAAAAATAAGATTAATATCCAGGGAAAAAATAAGATTTTTTGTTACTTTTTTTCTTAAAATAAAGACCTCTAAAAACAAAGACATTTGATAACCCTAGTAGGTACTTTCGCATGGGGTGCACCTAACATGAAGGGAGCCGACTGCATTGCATACCACGAGCTCCCCCGCGATACTATTACCCTACTTATTTCAAAGTTCAAACTAAAACAAGTTAATATTGATTTTTCGCTCATATGTTTGAGATGATTTAAATTTTTTTAACTTGAGGTAAGCTGTACGCGTTTATTATCCAGTTTTCCAGAAGAAAGAAAATAAAAAAGTTTATTTGTAAACAGCGCAACCATCCACCCTGAGGCGTCTCGTCATCGACGCGTCATGCTGTTTTTATCAGTTTGTGCGTTACAGTGGAGGTTTTATACAATCCGTTATCTTACTTATTTAATTGACTATTTGCAATTTGATATTATTGTTTCATTATTTTTCTACGCGACATAATAAAGTCGTAAACTTTCAAAAAAGTTTACAATTCTGATTTTGACAGTTGACAAAAAACTTCATACACAAAAGTCAATTAGAATTTGTAAGAAAAGATAGTTTTATTCTGTAAACTTTAAAATATTATTTTAAAACAGCTATTTAAAGTACTTAAAAAGTTTCTTAGTTTTTTGTTTTTACCAATGAAAATACTGTATAACAAAATGTCCAGGTAAATTATAATTTATTTTTGTTATTGCAATATCAAAAAACTTTTTGACACATCCGAAAACTTTTTATACAATACACTTCACAGAGATATATACTAGAGGAGCAAACCTCATACATCGGACATGAAAAAAGCGTAAGCGGCTTCAAACGATTTGACAATGTTGTCGAGAGTCAAATACTAACTGACAGTAAGCCTAAAAGTGACTGCGGACATCTTTTCTCTCCCCTCACATTGAGAGCGTTATTGTAAATTTACTTGGATATGTCAATGATATACCTACTAAGTATATTTACATAAATAAATTTTCATGACCAAAAAAACTAGATTTAATTTAGACAAGGCGAATAAAGTAATAATTTTATCTGTGTTTATAATCGCTATAAATTTGAAAACAGCACAAAAGTCATTAAACGTATCCCAAACTCTCAATTCTAAATTGGAAGAACATTTATCTCTCGGCCCGGAGTCGATTTAAAAGCAAAATCACGCAAGCACACGCAGTCATTATCGCGCCAAGAAAATCCGCAGGCCGCGGCAACTCTATGAATCTAATCCGGAGGATTTAGCCGCTGATTTACAGTCACTGGCTGCCTTCGTGCCTCTGTCGGAGAGGGCACAACTGCTTGAAAGAAAAGTGATAATGTCTTAATCCTACCACACTTGAGTTCGCGTACCCGACGCCCCTCGTAATTTTATGGTCTCCTCTCAGACGGCCCGTTTTGATTTACGATTTCAATAATTAAGAATTTTAAGGTGCAATTTGAATTTAGAAGCCGTGATTTCCAGGGGGTCTTCGTGAGAGAACGCGTGTTTGTTATTGCTCTCGGGTGGTGGTTTCCTGAAGGGTATAATTCAACTTTAATTTTACCTAGTTTCTTCTTAAAAGATGTTGTGTTTTATGACATCCAACCAAGCTGCTATTGTCAAAACTTACTCTTATTAATATAACTTTATTTTTGTTCTTTAACTTGTCTTTTTCTTAGTATTTTCCACTTCCTTTTTATTTAGTTATTTAAAACTAAGTACTTATGTCTTATCTTACTTATTTACTTTTGATATATCTTTATACTGTTTTTTTTTTTAATATTCTCCTAACTTAAAAATAAATTGTATTAGTTGTACCATCTTACAGAATTATGAAACATCAAGTTTTAATATTGAAGACACCGCAGCTATATTTAGTAATCTGAGCACGTTTCCTCTACGCAAATCCTCGCGGTGGATGTCCTATATCGAGCATAATCTCCCGGTATTACAATTAACGCAGCCCCAAGATAACCCGCCACTCGCCACCCGCTGATAAAGGTCCCAACCACCACTAGTTTAAACCGGTTAAGCATGTAGCATCGGGCCAAAAGGGTTTATCTAATTTCCTTGAGTCGTTCCTTAGAAATTCACGTATGTAACAGGGTTGTCTCTAAACTTATACAGACTTTAATATCTACTGCAACTAACAATATATGTACATATTTATATGCGTTAAAAATTGCAACATAAGGTTTAAATGAATTAGAAAAAGAATTACTATTTTTAGGTATTTAATTACAGCAATAATTTTAGACCAACCCTAAGTAATAGCAAAATCGCACGTTCGAAAACGTCAAAGTTTCTGGTAAGGCGCTTGCAAACGTTTTAGGGACTAGCGCGATACGTCACGTACGAAAATGTTTACCGACGAACTATTGGTACTCTGGCCTTCCGATAGGCGCCACCCTCTCCCTGCACCTTCGTCAAGGACCATCGATTACTATCGCAACTCTCAAGTTAAGCGCATATTGCACAACTTTCTCAAGAAATTATTAGGAATCAATAAATTTCAGACTATGTATATTACGGTACTTTAACCTGAGAGTTGATATCTGCTTTTGCGTGTCTTATTAACTATTACTATTTAGAGTACTTATGGACGATCAAAATTTAAGTTTATTAATTAAATCACTGCTGGATATGAATAGTTTTCGAGATAACGTTTATTTTAATTATATCAAGTATAAATATAAAACAATATATTATAAGCGTCTCCGAAACGGACGAAAGGATAGCGGTAACCCCTCAACGTCTCGGAACTTCAACGTTTCTTCAATAATAGGTAATTGATACAACCAAAAGTTCGACTTTACGATTATTTAACTTTTAGTTCATTTATATTGAACATTATTCATATTTAAACCCCCTTGCTTACATTTAGTTTTATTTCCAATTATCCAAATTATTTATCTAATTGGTCTGAAAGCTCTTGAGTGAAATGGTTTTTACGTGGGAACGATTTTTGTGCAAATAATTACTCAATAAAGTGTTAGTGAAAACGTCTTTTGGAAACGCCGAGAATCATTTCCGCGTAAAAATATTGTGATTGTGGATGGAAAATCGAGGCGCAAGTATTATTATATTTTGACTCGTTTGAATATAACAGCGCTACTGAAACTGATTGACACATAGCTCACCAAGGCATTTGTTACAGGACTTCACCTCTGAACGCTCAGTCGGCACTAACACACCTCAACAAAAGAAGATTAGATTATGCAGTAGAAGTAGAAACCTTTCATAATCCAGAGCGTCTGTGTGAACAGCGTATGAGTAGCGAAGACCCTATGGACGAGGGCGAAGATGTCGCTGGAAAACGTCGTAGAAGATTAATCGAAGAAGAACGGCGACGTGAAGAAGAACTTCGGTTAAGATCTTTATCTAACATCCGGCCTTCTTTAAATTCAGTTGTATCGTACAGTAACGAATGCGATGACGATGAAAAATTGATTAGAGAAACACATGCTGCACTTAAAACATTATCCGGTACTTGGCTGCGCGATCAAACCGCATACAATGGCATCACCGTGGAAGCCAACGGCTTTGAAAATATGTTCGAAGACAAACGCTCTGAAAGGATGGAACCGTCGTCCCCGTCGCATTCTTCCTCTGAAAGTGTCGATTGTGGATCGCAGAAAAGTTTTCCGCAACAAAATGAAGACCAATTAGTAAACGGGACCAGTGATAATGAATTTAAAAACACATACTCTACTTTAGAAAAAGATAAAATCATCGACGAATATTCAAATAAATCTCATACAAAATATTCAAATCATTATGATACGCCAAATTTTGACGAATTAGTTGACTCGTCTTCCAATGATCTCGAAATTGATATGTCAGATAGGAGTGAGGACAGATATGATGATGATCGTGATTATAGAAAACGAAGAGATAATACTATAGTGGATAAGCAATCATTATACAATGCATATAAAGCTGCCACAGCCGCGTTGCCTTATTCTACACAGTCCGCATTTAAACCACCAGCAGAAGTAAAACACAGAATTCATAATACATCTTTTCCAAGCGAACCTTTCGGTGGTTACTCTAACGATCATCACGACAGCAAAAAAGAGCACAAAAGTTCGAAACAGTACACAGTGCTACAGCCTGCTGGTGCTGGATCCCGTGCGGCGACTGCTCTTCAGGAGGCACGAGCGCTGCCTTCAACTCAACCGTCTCGAGATTCTCGACCTTTGACTGCCCTATCACCCCCTGCCTCCAGAGGTAGTTTTCAAAATAATATAATGTTACGTTTTAATGAATAAATATTGTTATAAAACAATTTAAAGTAGATACAAAAGTAAAAACGTTACAATAAGAATATAATCTTATTATCCTTTGCAAATCATATTCTGTTCGGAAAACAGCTGCAATTTAATCACTTATAGTAGAACTAATAGGAAGCTCCACCTAGGATGAGTCTGTATTGCAGCACGTAAGATACCTAATGTTTTTCTCGTATTACCCGACAACAGTTAGGTTTTATGCAGTGAAAATAAAAACAGGTCAGGTTGTGACGTGGGCGGAGCGGGTGAGGTCGCGCCGCCTCCGAAGAAAAATTCGTAAAGTCCGTCGCGCGCAGTCGCTGAAACGTTCTTTATTTTTTCTTTTGAGTTTTCCCTGAAAGCGGGAGGTGGGCAGGCGGGTGGCCGCCGGGCGTTGGGCGGTTCCGCGCAGGTACGCCCCGCGGCACGCCCGACGTCGTATCGATCGGTACTCTGACCTCCTCCCACTCGATGATTAGGAAAGCTCTAATTGTGCATCACTCGATTTGTTCACAGAAGGCAACAAGTGTCCCACACCCGGCTGCAATGGGCAGGGGCACGTCACTGGCCTCTACACGCACCATCGAAGGTAATAACGAATGCGAGGGAATGATTTTAGAATTTTGATCACAGATGCTAATAATAAATATGAAAAACTATTAACGCTCAGCTAATTAAATTAAATTTATTTTATCAGTCTGTCAGGATGCCCAAGAAAGGATAAAGTCACCCCTGAAAGTGAGTAAAGTAACAACCTTGTAAACATGAGGATAGTTCACATAATCACAGAGATAGTAACATTGTCAATATCATTAACAGTAACACCACCAACAATAAAAATTACATAAAATAAAACTACAAGTCTCTATGTAACTTTCGCGTAGCGTAGACTTAGATTGTTACTATTCTATTATTATAACGGATATTTTTAAAATTGATAACATCATTACGACTTTTTTGTAATCAGTTTTGGCACTCCACGAGACAATATTAAAGTGCCCAACACCGGGCTGCAACGGTCGAGGTCACGTGAGTTCCAATCGAAGTACTCACCGCTCATTATCTGGTTGCCCCACGGCCGCAGCGCGAAAGGCTGCTGCGAGAAGTCAAAGAGCTCGTCCATCTGGTATATCAAGACTTATATATAATACCACCGGTCCACCCCGGCGTAGCCCGGGTAATAATCTTTTTTTACTTATTGCGTAGCAGTATTTCAAAAAGTTTTCATTCTATGCTTCACAAAAGCTTTTGGGAACAATATTGGACTGCTTGTAGTATTTATTTTAATTTTTTATTTCACACAAGACTATAACTTTATTCTTCAATAAAGTCATTATTAAAATTGTTGCATTATCAGCTGCTTTAATTGCTTTCAATATTAAAAACGAATCTTTTTACAATTCCAAATTAATAATTAACTTAGTCCCTAATCGGCTGCTTTGCAGTAGTGACTCCAGTAGCCGTCCCAAACAACACCGATACATCGATCACAGCGGTAACTGCGATCGCTCCTAACAGGGAGCGAGAAGAGGTGGCCTCGCCTCCAAGTCCAGCAGTAAAGCGCGAGGCTCCAGAGCTACTCGTGCCGAAGCGCGAGGTGGCTGAGGAGCGAGACTCGCCCACAACTATGGAGACGAGACACGCGGGCTACGGAGCACCGCCTGATCAACGTTCCCCTTATGAAAGACCACCCGACGACCACGTCAGATCTTATAGGTATGACATATTAAAATTCACTGTACAAATCTTATATTTTTTAAACGATGAATGGATTTTCAAACGTTTCCTATTTATAGCCAAATGAACGACACAAGGTACGGCTACGAACCTAGATGCTACGAAGGTGCGCCGGCTTTCGAGCGGTACGATCCAGCGCAATGTCCGCAGAGACCGTATGGCTGGGAAGATGAAAGATACCACGATCCCCATTTACCGACTCCAATGAAGACTGACCAGTCCGAACAAGAAAATAATACAGGTCCTATTTATCCTAGGTAAGTCATTCGAATGTGACATATTATTATGTATTAGGAAATATTGTTATCATCATCACCGCCTCCTCCCTTAAAGGATACCTTGCAGGTTCAAATTAACAATAAGAAAATTTATAATGTGATTTTTATGCACATAAGTAATAAACATACTTTCTCAGACCAATGTACCATTATGAAGCGGGAAGCGGTGTCGGTGGGGTCCCTGGCGTGAGTGCGATGGGACCCGGAGTTCCTCCAGGGTTCTCAGCGATCAATCTCTCTGTCAAGATCGCGGCTGCTCAAGCACAACGTCCACGAAGCCCTACGTCGAGGGACCCTAGAGATCCTCGGCCGGCAATAGATCTCTCTTCGTCTAGTGGAAGTCCACAGGTAGGGATAAAATTGTGTACCTAGTCTATTTTTATAGTTTTGTAGAGTTCACCAATCAATTAGTGTATTATTAGTATATTAAACTAGCTAATTCATTCTTAGGGTCCATACGCTTCACCGGTATACACAAGTGCGGGTGGAGCGAACGGTGCGCGAGGTAGTCCTCAACCAGGCTCCTCTCCACAACTAACAGCTAGTCCTCAAGTTCCCAGTCCTCAGGGACAGACGTTAGATCTTAGTGTTTCTCGGTTACAACATAGGTAAGTAAATAGTTATAATATTTACTTTATAAGCACAGATTTTAAGATCAAACCAATCGCTTTCTATTTAAACGCAACGAACTCAGGCCGTGATGATGATGATAATGATATTAATTGATAATAACTTATGTTTGTGTTTTTTTTTCCGTAGTCGCAGTTTTCCTGGAGGCGTTTCGTACAGTCGCGAATCAACACCAGACAGCGGAGGAAGTCATCCCTATCTAGAAGCTTATCATCGTGATGCAGCAGGTAAATATCACATCATTTATAAATATCTACTTAGATTAGATTATATATTATTTTTTATATAATATATAAAAGCTATACTTAAAGCCAATTCGAAAAAAGATTAATATTTTCTACAAACAAACAGAATACCCTTTTCCAGCCGCCGGCTACGGTGGGGTCAGTCCGCACCCAGTAGCAGGATATGGATTGGGTCAACCTGATTATGCGGCCGCGGCTGCCGCAGCGGGTTATGGTGGCTACCAGTATCAATGTGGGGCATATCCACCGCCCCCAGCGTATCCGCCACATGCGCCCTCGTATTCTCCACCATGCTACATGCCGCCGCCACACGCGCCTCACGACAAACCTAAAGATTCCAGGTGAATATTATTTTCCTACATATCTTTTGATTCGAGTTAGATTCAGCTTTCTAGTAATGCTAATTCGGCTATTTTTGACGGTTTCCTGAGATTACCTCAAATTTAAAACTAAATCTAAATATTTAAGGAACGCGTGAATAATATAATGTATTATCTAATACTAATATTGTCTAAATAAATATAGTTGAGACGCAATGTCCAGGTGGTCAAGGGTAAATTGAAAAATCACAAGTGACTAACATCAAAGCCCCTCTAATGCTTATGTATTATAAACTTATAACGCAGGGAGTAAGAGCTCTATCGAACTCTATCATTTATAAATCATTTTTCTTATTATTATAATAAATGTATATTTCGCATACAAATAATTGGTAGACGAAAGAAATCTTACTGGAATCCGATGATGAACGATAATCAGCATTAAAACTAAAAAAAATTATAATAAACAAAATAATTATATAAATATTTAATTAGTGACAGTATTGTGAAGTTATGTAGGTATGTAGTCTCTAAGTGCAACGAAAATAGCAAGATATCTAATTAATTTCGAGGTTAAGTGTGTTTTCTATGATGAATCCGATAATAATATTACAAACACAAAGTTAGTTGTACACAGCTCGCGGACGGGAGTGGTGTGCTCGTTCGATAGAGCGATACTAAACAACGTGTTTGATAGCGATAAGATATCAATACAAACAAAACCATACATACCACTTTATAAAATTAATACACCATGTGGAGAAACTACTGGTGAGTTCATTTTATTTTAAGGTTACAAGCGATTCGTAAAAACTACAATATAGTTTTGTAAACATTACGCGATCGTTTGTTTTACGACATAGTCTCATCCGTTGTTCTCATTTCTGCCGACCTACTCCATTTATTCTGAGGACACGCATTAGCATGTTCTAGAAGTAAACAAAATGAGCTACAAATAAATATCTAATGATTTTAATTACTATTATTTGGAGTAGACTTAGTAATAAACATAAAGACAAAAATCTGGAATGATTATTTGAAAAAATCCCAAGTGATTTGATTTTAATTGTTATTGATAATAGTTGCGATCGAGAAGAACCGTTTAATGGGAAAATATATAGAGGATTGCCACGGGAACCGCTTCAGTGTCCCATTGAGGATTGCGACGGCTCTGGACATGTGTTGGGAATCTTCGCCAGTCATCGCAGGCAAGCTCGTCTGAGAGCATTCAACAACGATCATCGTTTGCGACAATTTCACTTCCGAATTCAACGAATTCTAAAACGCTGTATTCGAAATTATTCCTAAACATGTGTTGCCTTTTGAGATTTAGCTTTCCGCTGTGAATGCTGACTTTGTGAATTTCCGTTTTGAGAAATGCATGCTTTTAACCGTAAATCGTTGTATAATGACAACTAACTGCACGGAATGTTTGTTCCCTTTATAAAGTATTAATTAAATATAGGCGGTTATTCTTGAAACTCGATTCGTTGTATGAAATATTAAGGTCTAGTTTTTTTAAATTCTTGTTTTACGATAAGTATTAAGTAGCTACCTACATACAATATACACACATAGATAATGATATCATTTAAAGATAATTTTGTAAAATAATATGTCAAATAAATTATATAAACTTTTATTTAACCGTAAAATCTCGCGTATTGCGTGTATAGTGTATAACTCTATGATTAATAAATTATTAGTAATTTAAATACATAAAATAATAATAATAATAAAAGGTGCCAAATGTATACACTGTTATAGTCAACATTAATCAACTATTCATTTAAGCAAAATAATATTTTATATGGATCAATTACTAAAAACGACTGAAAATACCTCCAATCATATTAAGCCAAAAAAATTCGTAATCTATGCACAATAAATACAGTGGAAGAATAGGGCAGTACTTCAAAGAAAATATAATATAATATCTTATAACCTTTTGTATATTGTTTACCTTTTACGAAGTTTCATTTAGTCTAAGATGTAGGATTTGTACACATGCAACCCACACTTGGCATCTATTTTTGTTCACTGAGTGGTGCGATGTAGTGTTTATTATTACCTATTAATACCTAGGTATACGTAATATTACAATACGTACATAACTCTACACTATTTAATTGAATATGGTTTAAAGTTAAGTTCAATTAACTGTGTTAATATATTATATTCCTAATCCAATTTTCGATTTTCTTTTTTAACAAACCATATGATGTTTATAATTTTTTAGACTGTTGTCTAAATCTAACTTAGTATCTCCATTTAAGCTGTGCCTGTTTATAGTCCTAAATTAACTTCAAAACTACTAAAAAAAGCGTGTATATGAGTGCATTTCGTTCAATGTTTAGCCATTTAACGAATATTTAACAGCAATAAAGTAAACACTCCATTGTAAGCAGTCTGTTTATGTGCAGCTTGTCAGGGTGCCCGCGTGCCGACCGCTCCCAACTTCACCCACACTCCCAGGAACTGAAATGCCCGACTCCTGGGTGCGACGGGTCTGGTCATGTTACTGGGAACTATTCATCGCATCGTTCGCTATCTGGTTGCCCTCGCGCGAACAAACCAAAGAGCAAGCCAAGAGATGGACAAGACTCCGAGCCTCTCAGGTAATTTTTACACTTTTAACCGTTTTTTTTTTTCAATTTACTGATAACACAAACTCTAACATAATTTATCTATTATAACAATACTTTAATTAAATAAACTGCTGTTTTCGTTTTAACATGTGCCTAAATATATGGCCCATTAAATAAAATAAATAAATGTCGATCTTAGCCTAAATCGTGGAATTTGTATAAATACGCATTGTAAGTAATAGTTCTAACACAAATATTAGATATTAGGTGATAAGTATATTAAAAATCATATAAGATAAATATTGTGGTAATCTCAGAAGCTACCGTTAGAATGCTAAACAAAACTCGCAATCCATATTGATATTGTATAAGTTACTTTTGTCATTTTACTACATCGTATTTGATTAATTTACACGCTGCTTAGATGCCCTATTCCGGGCTGCGATGGGTCTGGACATGCCACTGGAAAATTTTTATCACATCGAAGGTAAGTCTCGTAGAATAGATGCGTAGAATTGAGATTGGCCAAAGATAAAATTATTTAAAAGTACAGCAGCAATTTCTCGGTTTTCTGAATAAATTCTAAGATTTATTAATTTGTTCTACAGCGCCTCTGGATGTCCAATAGCAAATCGAAATAAAATGAGAGTGCTAGAAAGTGGCGGTACAGTAGAACAACATAAAGCGGCGGTGGCAGCGGCTGCATCTGCGATTAAATTCGATGGAGTGAATTGCCCGACGCCCGGCTGCGATGGTTCTGGACACATTAATGGTTCATTTTTGACGCATCGATCGTTATCTGGCTGTCCAGTCGCTGGGTCAACTACGCCTACACCACAGCCGAAGAAACCTAAATATCCTGATGACATCACACCTTTATATCCTAAACCTTATTCAGGTAAGTACGTACTTATTTTGTTTTTAATTAATCTTAACGTACTGACGATATTGACAGGAAATTTCCTTCAGCTGTTTTCATCTGATATAGTCTTGATAAGAAAAGCATTTTTGGAACAATTAATTATCATTATTAAACTTCTGTAAACAGGTATGGAAATGAATATGCAAACAGGCAATGGTGAAGATATAATGACATTAGAACAAGAAATCACAGAACTGCAACGAGAAAACGCACGGGTCGAATCACAAATGATGAGGTTGAAATCTGACATTAACGCAATGGAAACGCACCTTAGTCACGGAGAGCGGGTAAGTTGCTTTAATTTCATTAGTATCGAAAATTAATTGCCTTTGCCGACTTTGTTTATTATACTATTTACAAAGGTGTAACCTAGTTATACTCGTAAGTAAGCCCGGTTGCCAAACATCACAAGCTAAGACAAAAATGTTTGTTTGTTTTCCTGATATTATACATATCCATTTATGGTGTTTTTGTTTGATAACGTAGATGGTAACGAACTGGCTTCAAACATCCAACTTTCAGTGCTACTAGTATCAAGCAAAAACACCATATTTTGTGAGTATGTATTCTAAATCAAGTACAATAAAAGTGGCAGTTTACAGTATAAATAGTAGTTCACAGTACCATAAGGGAGCACAACACAAAATCACATTGATATCTGTTTAATCGGTAGTTTATCTTTCCAGGAAAATCAATTAATATCCCAGCGCAATAATAACATTAATGAATATTATGAGAGTTTACGCAACAATGTCATTACGTTACTGGGTAACGTACGAATTCCTGGTGGAGGTGCCGTCCCTGTAACGACCGCTAGTGCAACACAAAATCCTCCACCACCACCGATTGCAGCAGACAAACCGGCACATGATAACTTCGACTCGTACCTGACAAAGTTACAAACGCTCTGCTCTCCCGAAGGCTACTGTCCCGACGAGAACAGACCTATTTATGAAACGGTCAAGAACGCCCTACAGGACTTCACAGTGCTCCCGACACCCATTTAAGATTCGCCAAGCACCGCCGACAGTGACCGACAACAATGAACAATCGAGTTTACTAACGGCGGCGCTGAAATTACGGAGCAAAAGACATTTTAGTAAAATTGCAAATTGCTCATGATGTGTTGTGTGAACAATTTTAGTAAATTTCATGTAAATTAATTGTCTTATACCCTTTCGTCAGTGGTTAATGTAAATTATATAATTTAAAGCACAAAAGACTTTAAGGACGGTGCAATGATTCCTCGTTTATGGCGTATTATTTTCAGACTAATCTGTGTTATATTAATTAAGGAACAATGTCTGTTTTATAAACCGTTGTATACGATGTGTGACTCCTCTACGACATCGCATAAGTCGAAGTCAACTTTCAATGAAACGACTAATTAAGAATTACATAGTTCTAAATGAATTTTAAATAATGTTACTCGTGCGTAAATTGAATGTATTTAGGGAAATGTGTTTATATGTAAACAATCAAACTTTGATTATAACCAATAACAGGTTCGTTATGTAAATAATATTTATGTTATAAATTAATAATACAATTTCAATATGACTTCGGCGAATATGCCGTCTTAACTTAGATAAATTTAAATATAGTTATGCGAGCTAAGATTTTTATCATCGATAAAATAATGTATTTATTAAATAAGAAACAAAATTTTAATTCCAATCACTCTTGATATTGGGGTATGTGCCAAAGTGCTTCAAACAATGCAAGCATGTAACATTTGCATAAAAACATTTATTCACGCAACTAAGAATGGGACTCTGCTCCTTTAAAGACGTACCGTCAGCATGAAAAATATGGAGACGAATAGACCGTTTAAAATGATCTGGACAACTAAGGACTGGTAATTCAATTGTTTCTTAATTTTATAGCTATCTTAGGGTGCAAGTGTTGTCTCTAAAAGTTACCTGAGTAACTATTTTATGTGTGCCCCTAAAAATAATGAGCTTCCTTAAATGCTAAGGTCGTCTTAGATTATCTCACACAGCGTTGATTTATGTCAGAATTGAGTTAGCAGCCCTAAGAAAAACTATATCTCAATAACACATTACACGTTTATCTTTAATTAGAATTATTTTAAATAAACCAGTATATTCGTCCCGTTATTTTTATTTGCTAACTGTACTTTACTAGTCACTTTTTTTTTGTAAATAATCCTCTGAGTACGTAGTAGATAAACATGCCTCGCTGGCAATTTTTCATT
Source organism: Tinea pellionella (assembly GCA_948150575.1). Classification (NCBI taxonomy): domain Eukaryota; kingdom Metazoa; phylum Arthropoda; class Insecta; order Lepidoptera; family Tineidae; genus Tinea; species Tinea pellionella. The sequence goes on from OX411248.1 coordinate 7,474,983, forward strand.
TACCTACAAAAAAAAAGAAAAATCCAGATCTCATTAGTACAGTAAGTTCCAGTCAATAAAACATTAATTTTAGCTCTTAATTAAACACAAACTCTACGGAGAGCGGTATAATGGACATAAGTCATAAAAGATTGATCTAAGTATACTGAATTAAAAAAAAAAGGTTTTGAAATACTTAACAAAATTTTTATGACTCTATGAGTAGAGTACGGCTCTCCATAGAATTGATTTGTTAGCCAATGTTCACTTCGCTGTGATTTGCGTTATGTTAATTATTTATTGTTATTATCTAATGAAATGTGATAGCTTATGGTTAGTGTTTTTAATTTTTGCACATTATTTTCGTTAAAGTTTGGTATTATTTTTTACATTCAAACTCTAGTTATAAAAAACGATTGTATCACATTTCTACACTCTGAAAGGAGTTTCATTTTTAATATCCAAGTGGTTGTTTAATACTTTCAATATGAAATTGTAGGTTTTTATGTTTTTCGTTAGTACTATTATAATATTATGGTCTTAATTGACGTTAAAACTTGTTTTTCTTAATGTGTATAATCATTCAGTTCTTGTTATTTTTTTAAATATAAATAAAACTATATTTAATAAACCTACACATGTAAAAAGCATTTTTATATTGTCACAAATTATGATTAAACGGACATACCTATGATTTATGTTATTCTGGTTGTCAATATGATTCTGTAAAATATCGAATACCTATGTGTTGTTAAAGAGAATAAAAAATAATAAATACGATGGTCAATTGTTATTTTTAATTTAAACCTAAGTAAAAATATACCTTTTGGCTCTGCACGAGCGGGTCCAGAGTTTACTTATGGAGATAGTTTAAATACTATGTTACATCTATGTCTAGTATACCTACTTTACCTATAGAAGAACTAGAGTCGGGCTTATGTTGCCATTTTAGTTGACACATGCATATATGGCTTTGTTACCTTTGCTTCACAGAATGAGAGAGCCTTAAAAAAAGTAAATTGTCAATGTCAGAGTTAAAGTGAGGCATGATCGTAACGTGGTTTTGTAGTTTATCGTGTTGTTTATTTAAAACTTAAATAAAACCAATATGGAAACCGGCCAAAAAGTAAGTATTTCATAAACTAACTGGCTAAAGAATACCTGCCGTTTTATTACATATAACCAATAAGTATCAGATGCTAAACAAAGTTATTTACTTCTTTACTACAGAAATTTCGGAGATATTTTGATGATCCTCCAGATGAACAGAAACAAAATGTAAACAACCAGAACATTGTCGAAGTCTATAATATTAAAGTTGGCCCTAAGTTGCAAAATGTAGTTAATAAGGTAAAATAATTTCAGGTTTTAATTTTATTTCATCAGTATACATTATTTAACAAACACTTAATTTTTCTTATTCTTAATAATTCTTATTATTCTAGAACCGGTTTAAAAATAAACCAAAATGGAATAATAAAAATCACAAAATAAACAAATTCCCTGGTAAATTACCAATTGATCCGCACAAATTGGAACGCCATTCGAGGGGAGAGGGTATGGCCGGTGCTGGAGTTATGCATCCTCTACATAGAGATAAACTCGAGAGACGTGAGAAAAAGTTTAATTTAGCTCAGGAGCAAGCAGCAAGAGCAGAAATATTGCTTACTGAGGAACAAGGGTATGTAGGTACTAAATAGATACAAAAGCAAGTAAAAATTGAATAGACAAGTTATTAAAATAACTTTATATTGAAAACTCATGGCAAAATCTAAAGCTCAACTTCTTTAGTGAACTAGACTAAAAGCGTTTGTGTTTTTGAAAAGTATTACATATTTCTTAATACAGCTTCTATACATGTTATTCAGTATTGTTACTTATTACTGCATTGTCAAAGTGCAGCAGTGGAAAGACGTATGAACTCATGATTGAGGAGACCAATGTTTGAACCCCGCTAATTCTGACCGGTACCAATGTAACTTTGTTATATGTACTTTGGTCGCTCAGTGCCAGTGAGTTTTTTGTCATCCAGATTAGCTGTAGTACTGTAGGTAATTATTATGTTACAGATGTCTTGAAGTAGATGAGTACACAAACACAACATCTATATCACAAAAAACTATAGCAAAAAATATTGATATAGCGGCAGCTTCGAAAATATTTGATTTGCATTTAGATTTTGGTCCATACAGATGTAAATATTCTAGAAATGGCCGACATTTGCTTTTGGGTGGGAAAAAAGGCCATTTAGCTTCATTCGATTGGGTTACAAAGAAACTGCATTGTGAAATTAATGTTATGGAGTCTATTCATGATATAAGGTTTGCCTTCCACATTTTATATTTCATATAATAACACCGTTTTGCTATTTTGAGGATTTTTACTGTAATTTGTCTATTCCGTAAATTGTAAGCAGAATATTGGAAATAATTGGTTTTTATTTTTCTCAATAAACAATTTTAAATAAAATTGTAAGTAGTTTCAATATTTAATTACATAATATTTCTTTAATTCACAGTTGGTTACATGTTGAAACGATGATGGCGGTCGCACAGAAAGAATGGCTATACATTTATGATAATAATGGAATAGAGTTGCATTGTTTAAAAAAAATGGACAAAATACTTAGAATGGAATTTCTACCATATCATTTTTTGTTAGCCGCTGTTGTATGTATTTTTAATAATTTATCTATTATTTTTAACTAGGGTTCTAAACTTTCCACCCGCGTTTACACTCTTTAGTAAGTACAGACTTTATATATTTTTTTACAGAATGAATTTGGTTTTATGACATGGTTAGATATATCCATTGGAGAAATTGTTGGTCATTACAATAACCACTTGGGCAGGACTGCAGTCATGACACAGAATCCTTATAATGCCACATTATGTTTAGGTAACTCTAAAGGTGTCGTTTCTCTATGGTCACCTAATGTGAAAGAGCCTTTAGCAAAGATATTGTGTCATAAAACACCATTGACTGCTATTGCTGTAGACTCAAGAGGACTGTGGGTATATTATATTATTAACTATTTAATCATCAACAGGATGTAAAGCAGTAAAGTGCAGGCCATAAACGTAAATAACTGCTACCACAGATAAATTTTTGCAAGCAGCAGTCAGTTCGGCCATGCCAGTTTGAAGAGAGGAATGTGTACATTCAGGTTAACAGTGTACACTCCTCTCGTTATATCAGGCTACTTTCAAACTGATCCTGAAACACGACAAGGTTACTTCACGGGTGTTACACTTGAAAGTGGCGGTACTACCCCAGGACTAGACTAATAACCTTCATTAGCTGACTACCACTCTTCAATTATCAATATCTCATTTTTTTTAGTAAAAGTACAAAGTTGTTTTTGTTTATTGAAAGATACAATAGAGGTATTACGACACAATCATGTAGTGTCAATGGCTGTGTAACTTAGTGGTTAGACCATCGCATACTGGAAGTTGTGGTTTCGATCTGCACCACAGGCTGTTTTTTTTCTATTCAATAATTTAATAATATTTTTTTATTATAATAGTTATATGGCAACATCAGGTGTAGATAAAAGTATGAAAATTTGGGATATAAGAAACTTGGACGGCCCTCTACAGCATTATAGATTGAGAAGCTCTCCAGTAGATTTGAATTTCTCACAAAAGAATATGATTGCTGTTGGACTTGATAATGTTGTAGAAATTTATAAGTAAGACTTTTATTTTATAAATAGTTAAATATCGTGGTTAAAATATTTGATATGTTTTGTTTTTATAATTTTTATTTCTATTTGAATTATTTAATATTTATGTCCATTTATAAGCTCTAATGAACTGTATTTAATGTCTAGTTTTTTTTATTTATTTATTATATTATATTTTTATCATTGAGATATATAACTAGAGGCGCAAACCCCATACATTTGACATGAAAAAGCCGTAGGACGTTTCAAACGATTTGACATTGTCAATCTTAGTGTTGCCGGTATAATTAAAACTTTTCCACACACTAATTTTTTTTTTCTTTAGATTGTTTTATTCAGTGTCAATTATAATATATCTAGAGGCATGCATTTTTAGCTAAATAAAATAAAGTTCAATGTTTTAATTGTTTAATATATTTCTTTTTTTTTAATATTATAACACGGATTATGGGAAACGATGTTTTACTAGCAACACTAAATGTAAAAAATATCCCTAATTTTATTTGTTTTTTGTTGTTTAAGGACAATATAGATGTTGAAAGGATATATTTACGTGTGAAACGTAATCCCGCTTTTTTTGTTGTGCATTTGGGATCGAGAATTACACGTTTTCACCACACATTTGCCCATTATGAGTTTATATACGTCCTGTCAAATACCAACTGACAGAAAGCTTAATTATGGCTGTGGGCAGATCTTCACTCGCCTCACGTTGGGAGCGTTATTGCGCCTCTAGTATATATCTCAATGATTTTTATTGGTTTTTTTTAGTGATTGTTGTTCAAAAACGGCCGACAGACCTTATTTAAGACATAGAATGGCAAGGACAATTTGTAACCACACATTCTGTCCATATGAAGATGTACTTGGTGTTGGTACAAACAAAGGATTCACTAGTATTATTGTACCAGGTAAATTATCATTTTTCACAAATATCTAAGATACAGATACTCAGTATAGTAGGTATTAAATGAATCTGGACTCACCAAAATTTAAAATTTTGTTTCTTCCTAACCTTGAGATTTGAATTGTACTTTTTTACATTTGCCAAGTATTGGTTGTAAAATAATGATGAGGACTGGGGCCCCATCTCTATCCGTGGTATAATAAAGATACTCACAAATACCTATATTTTATAATTTCCCAGGAAGTGGAGAGCCAAACTTTGATGCTTTAGAAAACAATCCATTCCAAAATACTGTCCAACGTCGCGAAGGTGAAGTGAAGGCACTCCTAGAGAAGATACCTCCTGAACTAATTACATTGAATCCGTTTGAGGTTACAGAAGTTGATGTAAAAACTGCCCAAGAACAAATAGAAGCCAGAAAGAAATTACTTGTAAGTATTCCTTATACCTTAAAAAAGGTTTATTAGCTATTTTTAATAACTTATAATTGATATAAAACTTTAATCTGAGGTTCGTAAGCTTTTTTTTATTGTAGCTCGGCATGTGACAGCACTCCGCCTGATGTAAAGCTAGTGCGGAGTAAAGCAGATAAACCTGCGCGGGCAGCGGTCGCCTTCACTATGCCGGCTTGAGGAGACGAGTATGTACCATCTAGTTGACAGTGCACACTCCTCTCGTTATATCTAGCTACTTTCAAACTATTCCCGAAACACGACTTTAATCGACGATGATCTAGTATGATCAAACAGAAAACTCCTGGACTATATTGAGGACTCTTTGATTAATCTTACTTACAATGTTTTATTTTAGTTCCTAAAACCGCAAAAGATTGATTTCACCCCAAGGTTCAAAAAGAGAGGGAAAATAAGTAATATTGCAAGAAAGAAGATAATTAAAGAAGTAGCTAAGAAGGTAACAACTTAATTTGTAATTACTTTCATTGTTAGTCATCATGATTTAATAATATAGGTATAAATTCTACATAATATGCTAAGTGGTATTTGGTTGCAGACTTCGGCCGACCCCAAATATTAACTTCACAAATCTTTCATGTTTTCAGGATTTCATTGAGCAGTCGATAGAAGCAAGCAAAATACTAGACCTTCCCAAACCAACAAAGAAACCCACAAAATCATTTGGCGTATTAGACAGATTTGTTAAGAAATAAAATAAAAAAATACAAAATAAATCTAACAACTTTAATTTTATTTTAGACTTTATATCTTATTAGTCATTTTCATAATTTAACTATTAACTAATATAAAAATTATCATACAAAAAAGTATGTAATTTTTTCTTTTAAATACAATTAAATCTTAACTTAGCTTCAAAAATTAACTTATATAAATTGCAACTATTATTCAACTGGAATGTCAAATAGATCACAAAGACCTTCAGATTCATTTAGGGAGAAGTAATAATCTCCTTTTGATATTGGAGCACTGAGACGGGGTAGAGAATCTGCAAAAAAAATCTTGATATAAATATAAATAAAAATTACGATACTATGCTAAATAAATAGCCGTAATTTAATACAAATGCAGACACTAAACGCAAACCCACGACATTTTTTAAAAGTTTTATAGGCTAAGACTGGCGCCCTAACCACTCCCGTCACAAATACGCCTCAGACATTTTTTTTATTGTAGCTCAGCATATGACTACACTCCGCCTGATGTAAAGCTAGAGTGCGGTCCATGAACGAAAACCACTGCTACTACAGCTCTACAGGCAGCAGTCGCCTCCGCTATACCGATCTGAGGAGACGAGTATGCACTATCTAGATTGACAGTACACACTATACCTGGCTACTTTCAAACTGCTCCTGGAACGCGACAAGGTCACTTCACGGGTGTTACATTCGAAACTGGTGGTACTGGTGGTAAATAACCATCATCAGTCCGCCTCCCACTCTGAGTTTTTAATATAATTTAGAGAAAAGAAACTTACTTTTATAGTCATAACATCCATCACTAAAATCAACGTCACAGGTACTAGATTTTTCATCCTAGAATAAAAAAAAATATTTTAACAAGTGATATGGTTAACTGTTGAAAGTTTCTATTGAGGTCAAGGTAAAGAAGAGAGCAACTAAAACTAAAAAAAATTGTTGGCTAACACAAAATTTAAAACAAAACTCAGTATTTTTTTGTTTCTACTGAGCCTTTATCCATTTAATTTAATTTATTTTTTTTGTGGTGTGGTGGCGGCCCATAGGCAACTGCCTATGTTGCCTATGCTTAAATCCGGCACTGGATGGCATAACTCATAAAACTTAGTTTGCAGCCTAGTCGCGTCTCGAGATCAGCATGTAAGTAGTAGGAATGTTCTCTGTCAACCTATTTGACTTATGCCTATTATAGTTTTCCATAGAATTAATACAGATTTTAAATGCTTACCTCAGTATTATTCAATAAAATAACATTTATTGGTTCCTTGGAAGACTTTACATGTAAAATAAGATTAGGTTTATCCTGAAAATTAAATAAATCTTACAAAACCAGTCAATTATTATAAAACGGCAAAATTACATAGCTAGTACCGCAGATAGCATAGGCCGCTTCAAACAATTTGACAATGTTGCCATCAAGTCAAATACTGACAGATAACCTAAAGGTGACTGCGGTCATCTTTTCTCTCGCGTCACATTGGGCCTGTTATTGCACATCTAATTGTATATATCAATGGAATATCAAAATTGTTGAAAAGTGAATATAGAAATATATTGTTATGTTAATTAGCAATGACATCAATTGCAACACAGAACTTGTATGTATTAATTGCAGCAGAAAAAAAACTACTGAGATGTCAGCCTAGTAGTTGATAAAACTGCCATTGGATAAATAGAATAGAGGAATTTAAATGTGGTTAGGCGAATACTTAGTTACACTAGCTTAGTGGTCATAACATCCATGCACCTTTGTGGACGTGTCTTGAATGCCGTCCCATCAGAAGCTGTCGTGACAATTTTTTTTTTATTATTATACTTGTATTAAATTAATACTCACTGTAGCCTGAGTAGTACCAACAGCAAATTCAGCTCCTAAAGGTGCTTCGAATACTATAACTTGGTTTTTATCAACATTTATATTATTCAAAACATCATCTTTTCTCAAATACAAATACGGCTCATTATCTATATTGTTAGTTATGTTTCTTATACTTTGTTTCATACATTTTAATTGGCTGGAATATTTAATTTCAATGAATAACAAATACATATGTGGGCCATCTAAGAACAGGATTGAACTTGTAGACAACTTCATAGGAGTCTATAACTCCAAATAAGGACTGCCATCCAAAAAATAAAAATTGGAACAAATCTGTTTGCTTTTTTATTGTGAAAATGTAGTTGATGACTTCAGTTTGTCATAAGTGGTAGGCAGACTGATGATGTTATTAGTCCAGTCTGCCGTCCTGGGGTAGTACCACCACTTTCGAATGTAACACCCGTGAAGTGACTTTGTCGCATTTCGGGAATAGTTTGAAAGTAGCTATAATAGTAGAATAGTAGGTATAAGGGGAGTGTGCACTGTCGATCTAGATGGTACATGCTCGTCTCCTCAAGCCGGCACAGTGGAGGCGACTGCTGCCCACACAGGTTTCTCTGTAGTAGCAGTTGTTTCCATTCATGGACTGCACTCTAGCTTTACATCAGGCGGAGTGTTGTCACATGCCGAGCTACAATAAAAAAAAATGCAGCTATAACACCTGAGGAGATCTATTATAGTTCTTTTTTTTCGTATACATAAGGTGTATCACTATTATTTGGCTCGCACATTACAACAACCTGATCTTACGTCACTAATATAAATGCAAGGACAATACTACAATATAAATTTTATAAATCCTGGATTTAATACAAATTACCAAGGCAGCCAATTTATTGAACTATTATCTATATGTAATATCATATAGAACATACACATCAATTAACTTTTCCTCTTCTTGCAACGATGCTATCTGTTTTCTCAAATTAAGTACTTTATCTCCACATTCTTCTGACTTAAAAGGTCCCATTCCTCTGAAAAAGGTACATTAATATGTATATTTCAATATACCAAATTTAAATTACTCAAATGTCTCATCTACTTATTTAATTAATCATTCTATTAGTCTGTATAAAAATAGATAAACTTAAATGTTGATAAACAATTATATACATCTTATTAGCTACTTTAAGTTGAATATATAGTATTCAACTTAGGTATGACTAAAAAATAAATATCACTCACTTCCACCGAATACAATTCTTAGAAGGTTTAACTACTACTCCAATACCTTCAAGGACATTTGTGATATCATATATCCTTCGCCTACCCTTTACACCCAAAGAAGAACAAGCCTAAAAATAAACAATAAATAAATAAATATTTTCTTATTTATATCATCAAAAAATTCAATCGCAATAAGCGAAGACGTATTATTATAAGAATCAAAGAGACTCACTGTTCTTAAATCCAGAACCCCATCTTCTGATTCATGAATTAAATTAACAAACCGCTTTGCAAGGTGCCCTAAGGATTTATCATAACGGGTTTTCTCACCCATCGCTGTATTTATCGCAAGAATCACTAAAACTAAACCTCAGAGGGAAATACTTCTCACTTCCACGATTGAACACTTTGCGCAACGGCGCGCCTGAGAAAAAATAGTGCTGTGGTGATTGTGGGTTGCTATCATTAAAATGCAACTTGTAGTAATTTTAGCATATTTATATTTTTAAACTAATTGAACGTAAACCTAATAAATTAAAAAGTATAGAAATATCATGTAATAATAACTTTTATTACAAAATTTTAGTTTCATCGATATATTGTTATTTATATATCTTATCTATGGTAGCGTACAGCGTCGACTACAATTTGACGTTTGCACCTTGACGTGAATCGATCGATCTATATTGTCTATTTCCCTAACCCGAACCCGACTGTCTCTACCAAAGATTCTTTTGTATTTATTTGTATGTAAATGTTCATATTATAAACTATCACTTGGTTTCAACCAAGCTGTGCATAAATACTTTAAAAATGTCTAAATGTTTAGATTATATTAAGAGAGAATTTCCATTAATCGATAATGAGTTAGAGCAGTATGTCGTAGGTAAGCACCTCTAGGTTATAAAGTAATCAGTAATTAAGTTATTTCCTTGTTACTGTACGTACAATCAATGTATAAGAAAGTATTGCGAATAAATAACTCGTGACATTTGCAGACGTTTTGAACAATGGGGCCGACGAATTTGAAAACAGAGAAGATGTGTTCGAAGCTGTCGGTGAACTTTTACAGGAAATTTCGCACAAGTCTGATGAGAATATGATGTATGTAAAAATCTACGTTTGTATGTATTTATTATAACCAAATTAAGTGACATATCTGTTTTAGGGAGGTTTGTGAAACTATATTGCAGATGTTAAGACCCAATAAGAATGGAATAGTGAATAATGGAGCTAGAAAAGTTCTTGATGCACCAATTCATCTCGCATCACTGACATCAGCTATTAATGATATTACTGAGCACAAAAGTATTTGGATGCATACAAGAGATGATTCCTTAGTAAGTTAATTTAGAACTTAAAATTTTTATTACACAATGAATATGGAAAAGATCATAGTTATCTTCATTAATCTTAAGAAAACATATTATTAAAATGATTCACACAATCTGCAAATATGTTGCAATATATTATTGTGTAATTAATTTTCAGTAGTAATTTTGATTTGAGTTAATTACAAGAAGCTGTACAATAAACCAATTGGCTAACTTGAATCTAATTACAATTCATATATTATTTAAATTCCTAATCTTATTAGAATTTATATATTCTCAGTCATTACATAGTAAAGTCATTATCCTGGTAAATATAAACTAAAAACTTAATTTGAATTTAAAGAAAGTGGACGCAAAAAAGCTTGAGAAAGCCGAAGCAAAATTGCAACAGAAACAAGGTAAAAGACAAGATTATAAGACACCAGTCACTGCACCAGTGTTACAGACAGCCACAGCATCCCAAGTGACATCGAAAAAAGACACTAAATTGGAAGCTAAAGGCACTAACAGGACTCAAGATATTAGAATTGAAAACTTTGATATTGCTTATGGTGATAGGTAATTATTAATATTTTTTAAATCTATAGCATTCATTATGTGAAATACTGTGATTGGCTTAAAAAATATGCAGCCATCCAGTAAGTGACAAAGGAGAATGCCCATTTTTTGGGCCCACTTGATACCGAATACTCTGGTAACAAAACAGTATTCTAAAATAATATATTGTTATCCTTTAATAATTCATTTTAATTATATCAAAACATCATTTCCCAATTAATATAGAATATTTAATTACATAAAAATCATATATCATCAAATATAAAATCATTTAATATAATAATAACCACAAATGTTGCCACAACCCTCTAATAACCTGAAAAAATTAAAACTGATTGGTAATGAGGAATGTAGATTTATTTTTCTACAAAATTAACCAAAAATCATCGAAAACTCAAGTAAAAAAAATTGTGGGCCCATTTCTCTTAGGCGAATACACATTCTCTTTTAATTGTTTCTATAGACTATTTATAAACTTTATTACTTCTTTCAGAGTGTTACTTCAAGGAGCTGATATTCTACTAGCATTTGGCCGTCGTTACGGGCTGGTCGGAAGGAATGGACTTGGAAAGACTACACTTCTTCGTCTGATTTCAACTAAACAGCTTAAGATTCCATCTCACATTTCCATCCTTCATGTTGAGCAGGAGGTTGTCGGGGATGATACATTAGCGTTGCAGAGTGTACTTGAATGTGACACTGTTAGGGAGGGGCTCTTGAAACGTGAGAAGGAGATTAGTGCTGCTATTAATCATGGGTAATAAGTGTAATAATTTTTTTAAAAATTTAAGAACAAAGGATATGTGTAATATTTTGTTATTTTAAATTTAATTAACCTTTCTAAGTGACAATCATGTTAGAAATGCATTTTGTGGACTGTATTTACTTTTTCTTTTTTTGCTGATAGTTCATTTTGATTATTAACAGTAATACGAATCCAACCCTGTCTACGGAACTAACAGAGATATACGCGCAATTGGAAAATATTGAATCAGACAAGGCACCAGCTAGGGCGTCTATTATACTCAATGGTCTTGGCTTCACGCCTGACATGCAGGCCAGGGCCACTAGAACTTTCTCTGGTGGATGGAGGATGAGACTTGCATTGGCAAGAGCTTTGTTTTCTAAGTAGGTTTTTTTATGAATTTTTATAATTAGACTTTTCTATTTGAATCACAAGAAGCAACTGCTACCAGTTTGCTTTGCTGTAAATTTCTACAGGCAACAGTCGTGTCCACTGTGCCGGCTTGAGAAGACGAATGTGCATCATCCAGATTGACAGTGCACACTTCTCTAGCTATATCTGGCTACTTTCAAACTGATCCTGAAATGAGACATAGTCACTTCACGGGTGTTACATTCGGAAGTGGCGGTACTGTCCCAGGACGGCAGATGTGCTAATAACCATCATCAGTGCCCTTTTACAAAAACTAGACAATACTATAATATTTTTGTTATTCCAGACCAGATTTGTTGCTTCTTGATGAACCGACAAACATGTTGGATATAAAAGCTATTATTTGGCTCGAGAACTATCTTCAGAATTGGCCGACGACACTACTTGTCGTCTCTCACGACAGGAATTTCCTTGACTCTGTACCAACAGATATATTGCATTTACATTCTCAAAGGATTGATTGTTATAAGTGAGTCACTTTATTTCAACTCTTGAATTTTTATTTTTTAATTTTTCATCAATACTAATATTTAAATGTTAACGTTAAAAGTTTATTGCCTTTTCATTTCTACTCTGCGTTTTCGACAGAATTTAGATAAATTGCATCCTGGGGGAGGACATTAGCTACCTTTTCTCATAGAAAAAAAAATAAGGAGTATTTCACCTCCATGAAAGTTCTTCTCACGGTAACTTGTAAACGAAGTTGTGGGCAGGATTTGATGCCAAAAAAATTTAAAAAACAAACAGCTAACGCGTGCCCAGACTCCGTCCACTATGCGTCGAGTGAAATGCCATGGGGTTTTAGTCGGTATGCCAGGTTGGAGAGTCCGACGTAACCTTTCCCAAGGGCCAGGTCATCTTTTAAGGATTTCCCCGCGTAAAAAAGGTTTTTATGATAATGCATTTCACAATAAATCTTTATTACAGAGGTAACTATGAACAATTCTTTAAAACCAAAACTGAAAAGCACAAGAATCAGCAGCGTGAATATGAGTCTCAGCAGCAGCACCGTGCGCATGTGCAACTGTTCATCGATCGATTTAGATACAATGCGAACAGGGCGGCTTCGGTTCAATCCAAGATTAAAATGTTGGAGAAATTGTTAGTATATTTCATTTATGATTTATTATTTTGTTTTAACTTTTTTCTACAGTATTTCAACCTATTAAGAACATTGCCTGATTCATTATTATTTTATTATTACAATAAAGAATTAAAAAATAAAGAGGGTACTGACCCCAAGCCAGGATAACCCATGCTAGTATTACAAATACGTATTTTTTTTAGAGCCCAAAACCTCCACATGACAGACTGGCGCACTAGCCACAGCACTAGAGACCACCAAAATGCGGATAATTTATTTTTATAGAATTGTAAGATAGGTTTTTTTAAATCATTTTTGTGTTAAATGTTTTACAGGCCAGAATTGAAACCAGTTGAAAAAGAAGTACCAGTTGTACTAAAATTCCCGGACACCGAGCCTTTATCGCCTCCCATACTTCAAATTAACGATGTCGGTTTTTATTATACAAAAGATAAGATTATATTCCATAGTGTGAATTTGGGCGCTACATTGGAGTCTCGTATATGCATTGTAAGTTTCTTTTAGAGATAAATATCCTGACTAGAGCACTTCAGGAGTGTTACATGTAAAAGGTATGAGTAGGCAGACTGATGATAGTTATTGACCCAGTCTGCCGTTCTGGGGTGGTACCACCACTTTCGAATGTAGCACGCGGGAAGCGACCTTGTCGCGTTTCGGAAACAGATTGGAAGTGGCCAGGTATAACGAGAGGAGTGTGCACTGTCTATCTTGATGGTACACATGAGCCAGCATAGCGAAGGCGACTGTTGCCTGTAAAAAATTATATGTAGTAGCAGTTGTTTTCGTTCATGCTTGCACTCTAGCTTTACATCAGGCTAAGTGTTGTTACATGCCGAGGTGCAATTCAAAATAAGTGTTGCTCAGTGCTGCTGGCTGGGCATGTCGTTTTTTTTTGAATGAAATGATATAAAAGTCAGAATATATTTTTTAAATTGATTTTTTATTTGCGAGAGAGCATTGCTTCTAAAGGTGCACTTCGGCACTAAAGGTGTGATAAATTAGCTGTTTTTTTTTTCATATTCAATAATAAATTAATTCATATTTTAGGTGGGTGATAATGGCGCGGGTAAAACCACACTGCTAAAGTTGATAATGGGTGTGTTAACACCAGCCAGTGGCCTCTGCAGTATCCATCGAGGTCTCAAATTTGGATATTTCTCACAGCATCATGTCGATCAGTTGGACATGAACGTTAATTCAGTCGAATTACTGCAGAAACAATATCCTGGTGAGATTTAATAAGAGTATTATTCTTTTAGTAGTTATGACAAAACTTTCACTACATTGTGACCACAGAGGTATCTCCGCAGGCAGCTATCGCCTCCGCTATGCCGGCATGAGGAGTCTAATGCGCACCATTCAGGTCGAAAGTGTCCTCTCGTTGTACCTGGCTACTTCCACACTGTTCCCGATACTAGGTGTAGTAATTCATAGGTGTGCATTTAAGTGGTGGTACAATTCCAGAACCCAGTCTGTCTACGGCTCGTAATTTATAGCGTATAATCCAACTAATTAAAGTGGCTTAGAATACTATGAGCAACTTTTTTTTTTTCAGGAAAAACGGTAGAGGAATACAGAAGGCAGTTGGGAAGTTTTGGCGTGTGCGGTGACTTAGCTTTGCAGAGCATTGCTAGTTTATCTGGAGGTCAGAAGTCGCGAGTCGCTTTCGCCGTTATGTGTATGGCAAACCCTAACTTTTTGATACTTGACGAACCTACTAATCATTTGGACATTGAGTCGATTGAGGCACTCGGGGTGGCTATCAATAAGTATACTGTAAGTTTTAATAACAGTTTCTTATTTATTTTTTTTTATTTGTACGTCTTTTAGAAGACATAGTAAAATTATTATTCTGTATGATTTAAAGTTTTTTGTTTCTTAATATTTAATTATCTTTTCTTTTTTTTATGGCAATCTATCTCATTAAGTTTACTAGATAAATAAGTTAACATATGAAGTGAAGTTGTGTATTTATTAATACATTCGTTTTATTTCAGGGTGGTGTCATCCTAGTATCCCACGACGAGCGACTCATCCGCATGGTCTGCAAAGAACTATGGATATGTGGCGGAGGTACAGTCAGTAGCATTGATGGCGGATTCGATGAGTATAGGAAGATTGTGGAGAAAGAACTCGAAGCACAATCCAATAAGTAATATGGCATGAAAACCTTTGTATAAGATTTTTAATGTGTATCCAAGTGAATTAAAATATATGTTTTATTAATTATATTATTTAATTAACACTCTACTTGCTTTGATCTCATTTTCACGGTGATAAAATAATTTTATTTTGTGTGTAATTTGTTCTTGGCAATTTAGAAATATTTGTAGGATTCCAGGTGAAATAAATAAAACATTGCTGTATTTATGCAATTTCTTTAATACTATGTTTTTTTTAATAAATTTAGCATAAACCAAAACAAATAGTTTAATGATAGTATCAAGAAATATATATTCATGGCATTCGATATATATTAACTTAAAAAATTAAGTATATTTACAAATGAAATTCATCAATAATAAAAAATACGAAAATATACATACATCGTTATGATATGACTAAAATAGCAGCAGAATCGAGTCAAATAAATAAAACGAATACGGTAAAAATGTAAATATAAACTCAAGCGAGTTGAGCAGTTTCATTTTTAAATGCATTTTTGTCAAAAAGAAATATAATTATATCTTGATATTTATTTTTAAAAAATACACACTTGATTTTTTGATATTATGGCAATTTTGTGTTTTAAGTGTTAAAGACTTAATGCATAATGCAGATCACAAACTCCTATACTAATGTCAGGTTGGCAATGACGAATGGCTAAATAAATCACTTACTTGCTCACTTGCAAGTGCGTTTAAGACCCACCTATTTTGTTACTGATGTTTCTTGCGTCTCGTCTTCGTTTTATCAGCATTTCGTAGCACTTCGGCATATGATAATTCTAATTTTCTCAGTTTATGTATCTCCTGTGATGCAGTACTCTGTTTAATGTCCCATGAGCCGGTCTCGGCGTTCCAACCTTGGTAAATCTTACCAGACCTGCCGCTCGTGCTCGGGGTGGGAGAATTTAAGTTTCTGTTGAAGAATTGCATGGTAGATCCATTCCATTCTAAATCAGTGTTCTTTACGAGCGGACTAACTTCGATAGGTCTGTAGTCCCTCCTCTTTTTGTTCGATGATTTTTGATAAGTAATTTTAGGCGGTGACGGAAAAACTGGGGAATCTGCGCCTTGGCGATCCTGACTCTGTTTTCTGTTGCGGTGTCGCGACTTTTTCCTTGTAGCGGCGATGTACTCTAACGGTTGACGAACTAACGGCGTCAACACGCGCTCCTTCGGCTTCTCACTCTCTTCAGTAGCTTTAGTTTCTTTTTCATTTACATGTTCTTTCTTAGATTCGACGATCGAGACGGGCTTTTGTTCCTCCACCACGTTAGACGTCTCGGGAATAGTGATGTCTGAGACAGGAATAGATTGTTCAGACATTGCCGAAGATATAACACTCTGTGTGTCATCTGTGAAGTTACCGGGAGCCTCCTCGTTAGCTGGAGTCACAGGAGGGACTTTACCGGTGACAGTGTCGTCGAGAAGTGGAAGCTGCTCACCATCGTCTTTGTTCTCAGCAGCTTTTTTAAGAATAGTGAAAATTTCTTTGAACAATTCTCGATATTCAGGCCTATTCCTGAACCGGCTGTCCATTGGACTGACATCATCGTAAATACTAAACCGGTAGTCTTCTCCATCGGCGATTGTGCACAAGAATGATCCCGGGCGCTCTTTTTCGGTCTGAGTAGCCTTATTGCTGGTTTCATCTGAAAATCCGGAGCTCGATGTTTCTGCTTCCGAGAAGTCTGGTGTTTGTATAAACTTCTTACGGGATCCAGCCCCAATTTTGATCTTTTTGTCAATTTTGCCGAGATGGTCTTCTCCATGGCCGCTCTCCTCATCAGTATCTTTAATGCTGAAGTGGCCATAATCCCCGGAATTTTGGAGTTCATCTTGCAAAGACATAGGGCCACCGGAATGATTTTGGTCTGTAGTGGATTTCTCTTTCATGTTCTTGACTTGTGATAATTGAACTTCCAAAAGCGCTTCATACTTTTGCACAAGTTCTCTGTAAGGATTTTCGTTGCCATCCTCTTTGTTGGCCCAAGCTCCTTGCAGAAGCTTTTCCTTGGCGTTCTGTTAAGTGTTAATTATCAATTTTTAATATATTTAGAAGGTAAGACTATTAAATATACATATAGCGGTTACAATTTAATAAATATACCTATACAATGGATATGTATGAAAACTAAGAACACAGTTATGATACTGATAGAAGGGGTTAAGAAAAATGAATAAAATTAAAAAGATGGTAAAGAAAATTACAATAAACCTGAATAAAGTCCAAAATACACCCATTACTCGACATGATTGAAGGCATGTTAATCTAAATTATTAAAAACGCGAAAGTCAATTTGGTCCACAAAAAGTTAGTCGAATATTATATTAATGCGATTTAATTATTGTCTCGAATTGTTTATGATTTGATGGTTCACCATCACCATAACGTGCATTAACCGATCTTATTTAGTATATAATTGTCAGTAATGGACGTACCTTCGACTACATTCGATATATCCAAAGAAAACTACTGCAAATGCGCTTCATAATGCATATGCAAAGCGTGATCAACAACATCAGGGGCAGTTGGAAAAGCTTTGCAGCCTAGAAACACGCCAAACATCCTCATAAATGGTTATTTGCAATGGAAATCGAAAAGCCTATCTTTTATGTAAAGGACACGTCGAATATAAATGAAATGAGAAAAGTAGAAAACGAACACAATACAAACTTGATGTTACTACTGCTAATGTACAAGTATTTACATAAGCAGGATGTTTTATGCTTCAATGACATACCTAACAAATACAAGATAAAAATCATCAAATACCTGATCTTTACTTACGTCAAATTTAACAAGTTTATTGTTAACAATGTCATTTCTAGGACTTCCTTGAATTGAAGGGGTCATGATTAGAGAACTTATTGCACTTCTATCATCATCGTCTCCATCTAAAATTGATGACATGTCATCTCCTTGTACACCTCGCAGGCACCTGATGCATAACTGTCCTTGTCTGAAATTTTAAAATCCTCAATATTTTATGTACCTACTATTATTTTTATGTATTAACGCCAAAGACCGACGCAGATCCTCGGAACGATAAGGAAACGATTCAGACAGTCCTTTCTCTGTCATTCCACTAAACTGTTTAACGACCTTCCCAGCCATGTGTTCATCTATCCTACAACCTTGGATATTTCAAGTACAATGTGAAGGAGCATCTCATTAATTCGGTGTAACGGATGCGACTGCGGTGCAAGTTCCTCTTGTAGCAGTGAGATCATAATAATAATAATAAATTCTTTATTGCATTTAACAGAGTTAAAGAAATGACCTGATATAATCAGTAAATTACCTGACTTCTTCCAGGGTAGAGAATTCCTCATGCATCGATTTCGGCTCATCATCACGTTGATGCCAATTTCTTAACTGATCCTGTAATCTATTGTTATCTTGCACCATCGACGCTAGTTGTTCTTCTAATTCCGTAACTCTTCTCTGTTCTTGTGCGAACGCCACTTTGCTTTCTCGAAGTTCATCGCTTAATCTCAGCAAATCCTCGTCATCTTTAGTCAGTTCTGGGAGAGGTGATGCTTTTAATGGGGTACTAGTATTTTCAGGTATTTTCGACTTCGGTGTCACTGGTGTGACCACTTTTTCAGGAATTTCTTTGGGTTTTTGACTACTTTCTGTCTTTCGTTCAGCTCTTCGCCGTAATATTTCCAATTGGGCGTTTAGGTCGTCTACAGTCTTCTGAAGTTCTTCGCATTTCGCTTCCAAGTTTTCAATATTGATGCATAAGCTGTAAGCGAAAACAAGTATCATTACCTAAGCTATTTTGCTGTGCATAACATATTATTATCAATTGTAAAGCAAATTATACCTTTTAATATGTTTCTTATCGGCAGCATTGTCAACAGCTAGCCTATGATTCGTTCTCTCCAAGTCCTGGATGCTCACTTCAAGTTGCTCATAAATTCTCAGTCTTGAGTCGTTAACTTCTCGCAACGCTGCAGTTTGTTTTGTTAAATACTGAAAGAAGGTCAATATTTAGTTTTCTTTAATAATCAATAATCCAGTATTAGTAGTATTCAATTTCCGAAACTCACTTCTATTTCCTGTGTTTGATCCTCAATAACATTTTGATGTTGACGGACCGCAGTTTCCAATTCTTTATTTCTTTCTAAAAGTGTCTTCCCTAGTTCGGCAGCTAGCTGCAAATCTAAAACAATAGAAAGTTTCTAATTAATATCTTCTTTCATAGTCCAATAGCAGTTATAATTATATTTTAATGAATTTGTTCTGCTTTGCCAATTGTGGCTGTCATAAACTCTGCAAGCAGTTATAATTGAACGTCTGGCGTTCATCGGTGCAATGCATTTCTCGGCAATGACTCAGCGTCACACGGCCGTCAGATCGCTTTCATATCTTCCGCTTACATTACAATAAAAATAAAACTATTGCTTGTTAAATGTGTACTAAATATATTTTTAAATATGTATCAAATGAGAAGCTATGTATTGCGTTCTTAATAAAACATCCGTGAAAGGCGAACGCTGTTTGTTTCAAGCAAGGTTGTTCGCAAGTGCTGCGAATAAAGTAGAGAACAAAACGTTAAAATTAATAGTCTGGAATCGGGGTCAATGAGAAGTATTTAAGTATTAGATGAAAGCGTCCTCAAGAACAAACAAAACAACATAATCGGCTAACGAGTACCCAAACTCTTTCAAATAAATCGTTGATATCTAAATAGATATATAGATAAAGACTACGCATAGACCATAATCATATCTTGTTAATAGATAATAGATCTTACTATAATTAGTTATTTTTCGCTCCAAAAAGCAAGAATTTTGTGTAAGATAGGCGGAGGAAAGGCGTCGCCGTACATGCCATTGCGATCAGTCATTGAGCTTGTTTCATGGATGGAAAATCGGCGACCTAAATCCACTTAATAGGATAATATTTTGTAACCGCAAACTCTTTCACAAGATCCACCATCGTTTGTTTTTATCACTTGTTCAGTAATGCTATCGTTATTGCTCTGTATTTCTAGTTATAACTTACTGGTAAATAAATATTGAAATTATAGTTACCTATATAATAATAACTTCTATAAGAACGGGCACGATTAGTTATGCGCCAACGGAGCGATCAGGAAACATTAATTCAGGTTATTCAATCGTTATAATTATATGTAGATTTTAATAAATGAAAATCATGCAAATTTCAATCTCCTAATATCAAGAAAGAATTGTTGCAAAGAGAAATTCCTGAACTTTCTCGGATGGGGTCAAGTGATTGTTACATCGAATTTTGATCATTATGCGCTTGTAGGTAAACAGCGGCTTTTATGGTATGTAAAAGATTAAACGCCGATTCATAATGTTATTTTGGACCGAATTCATTTAACTAGAGTCATATTGGGCCAGACAATTCATTTTACCAGACTGATTCAATCGAAAGATAAAAATGATATATAATTTAATATTCAAAAGATAAAAATAAAATAAACAAAAAAGTACCTAATAATTAACATCATATATCTTGGAATATTTTATCTATTGACGCGATAAATAAAAAAAAGATAAGATTATATTGGCGGACGTGAGTGACGAAATGTAATACAATGGATGACCTATGCCCCGTTTGATCTTTTTGCAATAAGTGCATTTAGGTAATGTATGAAACGAGTTGCTGGCGTACGTAGTACGTGGAAGAGTGGAGAAATATTAATTCTCATATATTACAATAAAAGGTAAGTAGGTAGATCAATATATCGTTTCGGCTACGGACGATATTAGAATTACTTGGCAATTACAACTTTTAACATATATGTTTTAAAATCCAGGCCTGGTCAACCGAAATGATCTCGCGGGTCACTGTATAAGCACAACGTTATAGTTATGGTTACAGGCTAGGCGGGCCGCACTTCAAGCGGGCAAGTTACTACGAACTAAATGAATAAAACTTTTACGATGGTAGCCAACTAAGAAGCTAGACTTGCAGCTAACTTCACTTGACAGATGTCAAATAACTTAATAATTCGATTGCTTTTTTATACTTAGTAAAGAAAAATGTAGTTAACGTCTTCAATTCGTCTTAAGTAATCATATTTCAGTAGTTACACGTGAGAGGTTTTTATTATATGTGTTTTCTAAGGCATGGCATGTTTATTTATTTGTGCGAATTGCGGGTCAAAAAGGCGTCTTGGCAGTCCTATTCTTCATTCCGTTCATTCCGTTTGATCATAGCGCAAATAATAATTATTGTACAAGAATTTCGAGTCTTATCTTAAGCCAACCCTATATAAATTAGGCCCATTATTTTTCATAGATTAATAGATTATATCAATATAGATCGTATCTATTTATAATAATTACAATTACACAATAATAGAGGAAATTTACTATTCATTTTTTTATACAAAACAACATAATTTTGATAAAATTGACTAGCAAAAAAAATCCTTTATTTCTACAATTTGGAATGATTTTTAATTTCTTGACAAGTCATCCTACGATGTTTTATCATGTGGTCCTTATTGTTAACGTTATAAGCATCATTTTGGGATCTGTTATTAAGTTTGTTCAATTATACATTAGTAAAGGAAGGCCTGGATTATATAAACTATACCGTACTTGCAACAGCGCAATAGTTCTACTGTAATCATATGTAATCATTTGAACGATTCTACGATTTAAATTGTACGGTCAGAAAAATAAAATTTTTACAAGAAGATAATTACAAGAGCATTATAATAGGTTTTTTAGATTAATTCAGAAATTAAGATGTCACTAAGACAAAAATTGCAATCAAAGAGACGATTAATGTTTTTTTTTATTATTTGCCTCAGCAAAACAGTTCTTATTCTAGTTCTTATGTTATTTATTCAGTCTACGAGTATATAGCGACGAGTTATTGGCAGTTCATATTGCCTGTCTACCCTAGTGAAACACGGATGTATAATGTCATTTTACTTATCTCTATTCACACCGATCTTGTAATCTAATCCATCTCTAACTTAAGTGACACTTTTATGTAACAGACTTTGCTACTTCACTTTAAAACAAAGCTAAGTACTTCGTAAGACACGATAGCAGAGTCGTTCAATATCTACCAGAGGCATCATTACATCTATTGTAGCCATGACACAATCCAGAGCTCGCTGCGACCCAGGATTGTGTGTAAGCCTGCCTGTACCTATGAGCAATAAAATCTTTCAGCTTTATGGCGCGTTAATGCTTGATTCTACTAATTATATTTTGAAATACATTTACACAAGCAGGAAAAATAAGCATATTTTTTAAGAATTTTAACCAACGTAAACAAATTACTAATAACTATCATATTATATAAAGCTCGATTACCACTGACTCACTGACTGACTGACATATATTATGAAGCACTTGCCGGAGGGTTAGAGAGATGATTCTTTTTGGGGCATATAGAGGGCGTTCCCGCGACCCCAGGAAAACCTCGACTTTGACCGGAAGTGGACTTTGGACCGGGACTGATGCCGATATCTCGGACACGGAACGAGATAGGGCACAAGTGCCGGAACAAAAGTCGTAGGGAATGCCCTCTAATATCGGAATCCATAATTTGTTTTTTCAAAAAATTTTTTTTTTTAAATTACCCGAAAAATAACTTTTTCAGCGCCGCGAAGCGCGCCCAAAAAACTAGTTTAATTATATGATTAGAATCTATTCATTTAAAAACTAAGTAATTATGTGAATCCACATGGCAAATATAATTATGGCAATAAAGTGTTTTCAGATCATTAACATAAAGGAAAAAAATTATAGAAAAAAAAAAATTAATAATGATAGTAATTAACGCAAAGAAATTACTTTAACGTTTATGTATAACGCAAAGGTACAGAACTATTTTGTTGATCGGATGAAAGTTATTGAATATACGAGAATATAATTACTACATAGGTACATGAGTACTTTTTAACAGTATGCAAATAATGTGATGAAAACTTTGGTTTCATCACTAAGAATTAAATCCAATACACCTTTCTAAGTTGAACTACTAGGTTCCGGGTAATCACGGAAAATACCACAAAACAATTCATAAATAAACCGAATATTACTTTCTGTCTACATAACAGACATTCAATCATAAATCTATGCCTAAAACCTCATAAGTCTATTTTCTGCAGTGTGAACCAAGTTTTGAGCGCAACGACCACTCGGTAACCTCTCACAGACCTTGCGCAATAAAAAACGCAATTCTAACCTTCAGTTCCTTGCAGACACTCCAATTCCACTGTATAGTCCCACAAATCCAGAGAATTTAACCCGTTCAGCTCCCACGAATTAATCGAATCGTGATCCTGTTCTTCGCCCATTCTGTCAATCTAGCACTCACTTAACGTGAAAAAAAAAAAGGTAAATCCATCAAGGCTATTAACGACGTCAACGTTTCTAACTATTCATATTGTAATCCGACGTAATGGATATTTATTTTTTAAGTTATAAAGAGTGGCACTACCGCGGCGACGGTACTGAGTGGACTGAACTGAGGGCCGCGCCGCGAACCGACATGCAATTATCGCGAGTGAGACAATACTGCTACTGAATGCTATCGCCGACGAAATTCAAACTAATTTAAATCTCATTTCTTTCGATTAGTCGCCGATAGGAGCAGAAATTAACAAATGTTATCTATCGTTGGCCCGTCAATGATCGCATATCTAATTGAAAAAGAAAGACAAAAGTAATGACGGAGAAAGTGTTCTCTTGTCTCGTGAAGTTGGCAATCAATCATGGCATACTTTTTACGAAATGTGCGTAGTCAAATTACTGGTCATGTGGTGGAGACCGTGCAGAAAGGTCGAAAGCACTTTCTCATGGAAGTCTTAAGAATCATACAATAAATATTGTAGCAATCAATATTTTTTATACAGGCAGACTGATGATGGTTATTAGCCCAGACTGCCTTCCCGAAAGCGGCCGAGATAACGAGAGGAGTGTGCCATGTGCCAACACGTTCGTATCCTCTAGCCGGCATAGCGGAGGCGACGGTTCCCTGCAGATATTTCTCTGTGGTACTAGTTGTTTCAGTTCATTAGCCGCACTCTAGCGTAACAATTAACATCAGGCGGAGTGTTGTCATATGCCGAACTACGATTAAAAAGTACTATCTATGTACAGGCAAACTGTTAGCTGCCATTACCTTAAGGATTATTTACGCGCTGCAGTGTGAATCGATTCAGCCGTACCTACATAAATGTTTACAAGAAGATTATGGCACCCGTAACACAGGTTTCTTTTACCTAGTACGGATGCCAAACAATCGATTTTTAAATAATAATAAAAAAAAGATTGAATAACACAAAAAATATTCCAAAGTAATTAAGATTAAAACAATATAATTTATCACAAACTTCCATAAAATGCAGTCTGTGACGCTTCAATAAACAAATTCGCTGAAGCGTTCTACGAATACCTACTGAACTTTTTGATAAGATTTCTTAATTTAAAGTAATTACAACTTTAATCAATTCCATTAAAGATTAATTTACTTATAACCAGTTCTTTTTTTTTTTTTTATCAGAACCGCTTTTTATACGTAATGATTATCAGAAGATGTATAATTATTTACTACCTGTACAGACGCCATCATTTTATCACAACAACACAAACTACAAGTTCAATTAATTTTTACACTTAATTTCTTTTGAGGTTTTTGTAACGTCAAATAATATAAATTCTGTCTATCTATAAATATTTATAATACTTTTTTGGATATTCTATTAGACCTAATGTTAAGTTAGAATGAAACAACTGTTGCTACAGTCTCCTCCGCTATACCGGCTTGAGGAGACGAATGCACGCCGGGTTAATATTGCAATTATTTCAACGTTACGGAACCAAATTTTTTTTTAGCTTGATTTAGTATTAAACACTAGGATTTAGCGCCGTCAAGGTAAAACATTATCTTACAGTACTTACATATTATTTATTCACGCAATATTGTACATATAAAATGCATGTTTCCCATTCATTATATAATCATTATTATAGTTCAATGACACGCCACAGTTCATTTAATTCAAATGGTCACAATGATATAGTGACGGAATATACCCACGCTACAATCATGATAACCACATTTGAACCATTTCCTTGCTTCTAATTTCAATGCATCTATTCATATAGTAATTGCATTGTTATAATAGTGATGTTACATCCAGCTGCTTTAAATTTTTAAAATTATAGGTATTATTAGTTAGACGGCCTAATTCGTGTGTATTTCGAAATTCTAATGACCTTGTATTCTTGTTCTTGTAAGAAGAGACGACAAAACTAAAGTTTAAAATTGACCTAATAAACCAAACCACAAATGTTTGCAGGCGATAGTCCTCACCACTATGTTGAAGCCACCTTATACTATAGCTAGCTACTCTAGAGTTATCCCGAAACACGATTAGGTCACTTCACGGGTGTTAAACTTGAAAGTGCTGGTGGTACTAGATATCAGCAGACTAAACTAGTCGTTAGTCTGCTTACAGAAGAGATTATAAATTAAAATCTGCCAATTCGTATTCTGTATTTTTTATTAGAACCCTACACTAGGTCATGTGCTAAGTTTTCTAGTAATAAATTACAATAACTTACGAAAATATTACAAAATTATAACATTATATTTACACGTATAATTATAACTCCCATATTAATTGTTATGAAATTCATAATTAGCATTAAGTTTATTTATTTTAACGATGATAAAGCACGCGTTTCCAGCTAATAATTCAAGCGCTGCTTATCCTATCTTGGAATTAGGCAATCTAAATAGTATCACCATTCGTAAATAAGCAAAGTGAGTTAACTTTTGCAAACAGTAAATTATTTTAAAATAAAAAAATTTGAAAAAAGTCGTTAGTACATCACACTCTCTGCCAACTCCGGTTAGATATTCAACAGACTGGTTTCCGCAGATGAGTCCATGGCCTTCATGTATATTCATAGGAAACCAAAAAACCGAAAACCTTTCTCATATAATAGAATAGATATTTATTTAGATATCAATGAAAATAGACCGTGAATTAAAATAACTAGGAAGCGTAGAAACACAAATCAAAGGGAAGCCACAAATGTCAGTGCAACAGTGTTATCGATCACCTCGAGATATGCAATGAACGCCACACTATCAGCTATACATACTTTTCAAATTTAAACTTTATGTCAAAACAATATGGTCTAAATTACATTCAGTAATAACCTCTACGATGTGTAACAAAGGTTATTTTCATAGTACAGCCTGCAAGCGCAATTTGTTGAAAGTCGAATCAATTTGTTTTAGAAAGTAGATTATGACCGCACCTTTTGCAGACGTTCATAATCATCAAGTATGGAACACCATTTTGTATTTTTTTCTAATGCAAAATTAATAAGGATGTCAGTTAAAAACAAATGATAACTGAATCACACAATTCATTGAAGCGTTACTAGTATTTGATTGAAAAATTATAGCATAAACCGCAACTTTTGCATCGGCGCAGTTTTAGTAGTTGCTATGGCATGTGGTACTGGCTGATGGTTATTAGTTACCAGCCTGGGGTAGTACCACGACTTTCAAATGTACCTAACACTCGCAAAGTGACCTAGTCGTGTTTCGAGAATTCGAGATCACTTTGGTGTAAAAAAATCCCTGTCAACGTGGATAGTACACACTATTCGTATCAAGCCGGCGTAACTAAGGCGACTGCTTTTTCATTACCATGAGCACTGGCTTAGCATGCACTTGTTCATCATCAGATTCTACCATGGCTTCTGAAAGGTGTCAATCAAATTTCTTAACCTATTGCTTTCTTTTTTGTTATTTATTGAACGAAATTAATTTCATTTATAGTTCACACTAGACGTAATATGTACCTAAATGCATATTGTATCACAGCCAAAACTTCGCATGACATTTCAAGTGACATCAAACCTTGGGAACATTGTTGCATTCGATTACCGTATCTCAAATTCGCTATCTGATATTTAATTTTAACCTTCAATACGCACTACATAAAGAAGTACATAAATGATAAGTTTTTGATATGATTTCGCTGTTAACCAAATGTAGGTCGCGCAGATGTTTAGTGCCACATGTCAGTTTAACAAGCTCAATTAACTCAATGATCAAACTTCCTTATAATAATTTTAAAATACACTTTTATAGAATTTTTCTCTCCTCAAACCGATATAGCAAAGGTAACTGTTGCCTGCAGACATTTATCTGTGGTTGTTGAACTACTATAAAAATACGATAACTTTCAGTTTACAATTGTTTTTATCGCCTCACCGTAGAAACGATCCCCTCGCGGACTAAAAGGTAGTCCTTTTTCTGTCGTTCCATCAAATTGTGGAACGACCTTCCCAGCCACGTCTTTCCTTATTCCTATAACATGGGATTCTTCAAGCGCAGTGTGAAGAGGCATCTCACAAAGCCGGCATAGCTCCACTTCTCTGACAGCAGTCGCCTCCGTTCATGGATCGCACTCTAGCTTAACATCAGGCGGTGTGCGGTCATATGACGTGCTAAAGAATTTAAAAAAAAGTTAAGTTAGAATGGCGTCCTTGAGCGGAGTTGCCGGAGCTACCAGAGATACAGAGAGGAATTTTGAGAAAACGAATGTGCACTAGGTTGAGTTCCTCTCGTTATAACTGGCTACTTCCAAACTAACCTCGAAACTTGGGTGGGTCACTTTACGGGTGTTACATATACTACATTTGAACCTATACGGCAGACTGTGCTAATGATTTATAACCATCATCTGCTTACCACTCAAAGGCCACAAAACATATTTTTAAACAAACTTTTATAGTAATAATGATACCTTTATTCTTAATAATAATTTTATTTTTAAATCACGATAATCATAGATATCGATACAATAAAATTATGGAAAAAAACGAGGTAGGTACTCACTCCATAGATTTAATTGAAAATGATTAAATATATTTATGAATGTAATAAAAATATTATGTGCATGAAGAGAGCAGTAAACCTTGACCTTATAGCCTATTATTTCATTGTTTTCCCTACACTTATTCTTTCAATACGAATTGCGCATTTCTTATTTGATTCGCAATAACAAAACACAACCCGAGTAATATGTTGAAGGCGATTTGGTTTCATTGCCCGTTCGTATATGTATATGACTGTAAAAAGCCCAGGTTTATGAGAAATTGACTCGTTTGCTCCATAGATTTGATTCATTGTGCACTTTTCCGGTGACCATGATATTAATTTATTTTTCAGGACTTATACTAATTGCAAGGGTAGGTTCCTCTCTACACACCACTTTCGCTTCGACCTCATCCATTACATGCACGTCGGTTGAGGGTGCTCCACACTTGATCCTTTCCGAGTAGTTGACCAATCTGCCTGAAAAAGATCTTCCTATGGCGCCCTCTTCCGACACTGCCATCCATTGGAAATAAAAAAATATATAATTACGTGTATTATTGTAGATATTATTAAGTATTTATTATAAGCAATTTCATTTAAATTTAATAATACACAAATGCACTTCAAATACCAGTAATAACTGTGATTAATAATAAATTTTCTACTTCAGTATTATCTATAATTTTATCCAATCAAGGTTAAATTTGTTTACTTTTTTTTCTATATGATGAATAACCCACGATTTCTTAATTTTTTAAAAAAATTTAAAAATTAAAACGATTTTTACAAACGAATTGCCGAGGAATTTCTTTAATTTTGTAACTTCTGTACTAAGTTAGTATCTAACTATCCCATTAAAGAATCTGTGATGTTAAGGAATCACGTTTAACAAACAAATCATTTTACGTGTCGTAGTTCTTGAAACCTTGACCCTAGTGTTAAATTCAAGGTAGATTACACATTGTATTTATTTAGGGTAAACAGGGATTCGGTTACAGTTTCATCTCATAAAAAACAGATGGTATTTTTTTTTAATACCTAATACCTACTATAAGCAAGGCACCTCTACTTGTAACGAAAGTATTTAAGAATAAAATAGGTACTGTTTCTGTTCTTCTATTAAGTATATGTAAATAATCTGCGTAATTTAATATAACCTCGAACCTCGTCATGAAACTTGATATATTGCATTAGCGTCAGTAGGTAAATAATGGAAAATATTTGTCAATTTTGAATTTGTCACCAATACCTATTCGAGAATTATTTTATAAAAGAAATCCACAATTTTCAATGTTTTCTTCCTGTCTGAAATTAAGTTTAAATAATCACAATAATCTATGTGCAAAGATTCTGCACTGGCTTACGTCATTTAGCGATAAAGACTTGAATAATAAAATATTTTTTGCAATCCGTTTTAAGTAACATTGTCATTAATATATTGATTTTTGAACCCCAGGCGATGTTTAAAAGGGTGAGGTTATGACGCACGCAATATATTGTAAGGGGTAACGTGAGAATAATAACTTTTTTTAATTACAAATTTTTTAAGAAATAATCAACATATAAACATTTATTTATAAAATATATTATTTAAGTAGGCATTTATGGAAGTCGGAAGTATACATATTGCTATAATATCTTATGCAAATTCATATTACTATTGATTTTAACTTAAAATAACCACTACCACTGCATTTAATAATAATAAATACAAAAGACGATTTAAAGTTTCTGCCTACCCCAGTGGGAACAAGGAGTGAGCTAAGTAAGTAAGTAAATAATAAGTAAGTAAATAAAAAAATATTAAAAATAGTATTAGGTAGTTTTTATTATATTAAAATTGAAAATGATTAAGAATTTACAAACTCGTCTATTTATTTGATTTCAATGTCATACTAATAAACTATGCGAAGTTGCCATTTATGAAGGTGTTATTACAAAAATTAACGTTCAAGTTCTTATATAATGTTAATCGTCGGCATTACTCGAATCGTTGTGGAAACAATGGCAGTGAAGCATGAATAATATAAACAGACGGCGTTGACTGCTGTCGTCTGGCGTGGAAAATCAATAAACATCAAACCGAAACAGTTCCGGGGACGGCATCTGTCACGTTCGCTTTATGCTTATTTACTCCGGGATTCTATCTATGATAACTTACCATCCAACATAGAACGACGAGATGTCAGAATATCTTCCTCAACATTACCCATCCTACCAATATTTTCCCGTTCCACACTCATTTTCACTTATAACACTAATTCTGAACACACAGCCCTTTCATTGTCGTCGCAAGAATCACTGTCGGGGAAGCTACCCTTGCGAAAATTCAATAATTTTGTTCACGCGTTCACACTGTGGGAGTGCGTGTATTAAAATCAACCGGTCGACCGTCGTCACTGGTCGTTCAATGTCAGTATCGAATGGACAATCAATTATGCGACATATTCGTTGCAAAGAAGCGTCTTGTATCGCAAACGGAAGGGTCGTAAAGACGAGTGTTCGGGGTCAGGAACTACGGCGCATGCGTCGTGCCTGAGTGATATTGACGCGGGATTCCATGGCGACTACGAGACGCCGAATATAAATCTAATACAAGATGATAATTAATAGTAATTATCAACTGTCAGCTGTTATGCAATAAATGACGACAAACTCTGAAGGTTAAAAACGACTATTTGTATGATTAATTGGTTACAATTGAATGTTTAAACTAAAAAAGCATTATCTATAATCTATATCCATATTATTAATTTCATCATAATTATCTAATGATTAATTTAGGAGATAAAATAAATTTGTTAGTAAAAACAAAAATGACAATAATTTATGTAAACATTCCTTTATCGTAATGTTTTATGAGATAATCATTTATTTGATAACAATAAACTTATATTACTGTGTTCAATAGAGCATGTGACAATGATTATGAGCATAATTTTTTATTCATCAGGCGTTTATTATGAAAGTAATTTACGCAAACGCCTTAATTGTAAGTTACGGCAATGATAATTCTTTAATAAGATAGGATGTTTGTGTTTCACTAAATTCAGGCGCTTTTATTTTATTTTAAAATTCGTACGCTTTATAATTTTTACTTTATACTAACGTTTCGATGTTTTTAATAATAAATAATAATTTTAAAAAATAGATGAAATGACACTACAAACCACAAA
Source organism: Tinea pellionella (assembly GCA_948150575.1). NCBI lineage: Eukaryota > Metazoa > Arthropoda > Insecta > Lepidoptera > Tineidae > Tinea > Tinea pellionella. The sequence continues at coordinate 7,506,151 of OX411248.1, forward strand.
ATTTATTTAAGAAAAACTACCATTTAAACCTGTATATTTTATAAAATTGTTTACAAAGGCATTTAACGGATTTTTCAAAGCCGGTTTTCCCGTCTCTTTAAATTAAGATGTGACAAACATCCGAGTTCGTATTTATATTGACCTCTAGTTTTGGATAAATCATGAAGAAGAATTTTGACTTGTACAAAAAGTGACAAGACTCCTTTATACATTTTTTTTATTGTAGCACGGCATGTGTCAACACTCCGCCTGATGTAAAGCTAGAGTGCGGTCCATGAATGGCAACAAATAGCTGCCGCTAAGTATTTCAGGTCGAGTTAACTACTCGTATGAATAAAAAAATATATGCACAACACGCGAATTCGATAATTTCGATATCTCGTTCAGTTTTACACACAAATAGATTGACGTTTTCGTTAACTATAAAAATCGTACTCGATACATTTGAACTTCAAAGCGTTAAACTGTGAAATTTATATTACAGTCTATAAAACGGGCCTAAGATGACCATGACATCAGATCATTTACCTGTGCGCTCGCCAAATCAAATATTACAATGTTTTGATCATAGCAAATATGACATCAGGGTTTTATTAGATTTATTTGCACATATGCATGTCAAGTAAAAAAAACTAACATTGGTTAGCTATATTTAAAAATGACAGTAAATGTTGAAATTTGAATGTATATTTATTATTTAACAAGACTTAAGTGTTTTAAGAAATATTATTAGCTTTTAAATTTTGAAAGAAAATAAGTAATACGTAATTTCATAAGTCGCTAGTTAAATCTAGCGCGTCTGTCGATCTCTCTTATAAATAAACCCTGATATTACGTTACATTGTCAGGTAAATCATTCTCTATGTAATAGGCCGCAATTCGGACAACTGCAATCAGTTAATAGATTGGGATCATAAATTTATTTGTTAAAATAATAGTTACCTTGATAGAACACGAGTGAATTATGATACAAATTCATAGTTACACGAATGATGCAACAATCGAATTTGATAATTAATTAATCCGACGAAAGTTTAACAGGCTATTTGTTACGATCAACAACAAAGGAATGTTCACAAGGCTCATAACAATCGTTCCATTATTTTTATTATACTCAGCGAAAGCTCCTTATGCAACTAAACGACGATTAAAATAATTAATGACTAAATCTAATGACTTACATCATAAGGAATCACTGATAACAATGCGACAATTCGGTAACCTGTACTAAAAACTCACATTAACCAAATTACCAATTATTATTATGTGAATCTTCGCCACTAGCCGTGTTTTGTTCTCGTTTAAATTGCCATTTTAAAACGTATTATCGTTAACTTTAGCGTCAATTGTTGTTTCTTTAAATATGTGCGAAATTTTAATACTAATTAAATACTAGGTAGTAATAATTGCAGCCACGCGCTATTCGAATATTTATTTAAATTTTTCAAGAGACATTACCCTGGTCTTCAGGTCTTTTTTAATCATTTTTTACTGGTGGAAAGTGAAATCAGCCACGTTTCGACGGGAATATAATTACTCACTTAATGGTTAATAATCCATCATTATTACACTTTAACACTCGACACACAATTCAGAACTGACAACATCCATCTCTAAAGATTCCCGCCAATAAACTATTTATTATTTAAAATGATCCTGCATCCATTAAGCAGGAGTTTGCAGATCTCGAGCAGGTCTATTTAAATCTATTATGACCTTTTATTTACCTAATTATGTTATTTAATCTAATCTAAATAATAAATCTAAATCTGTCTATAAATATAAATAATAATAAACACTCACGTGCTAAATACAATAAAAAATGTATTAATAGAATAAGAAAAACGTCATTGCGATAGTTATTCAAATGAGACCGCAATTCTCATCCTCAATTGATCAAAACTGATAAAATTATTAGATAATGAAGCAAATACACGTAATGTTTCTTATATCTCGTTATACCTATTGTTTAGAATGTCAATTAAATCATAATATTATGATTGTTTTACATGACATATAAATGTTAAAGACAATCTAGACTTTCTATTAGTTATTATCTCTATTATCTTATTTCTATTATCTTTTTGACTAACACGTCTGTTTCGTCGAAATAAAACCTTCGATCTTTTATTTCATTTTATTTATTCTAAAAGGGGTAAACTAAAAAGATTTAATTTTCGCCTTATGATTATCGGCCCCTACAGTCTGTTAGTATTTTTAATGCTACAGGGATATTAAGGTTATTAGGAATTTAGATATATGGAACGATAAATTTAATTTACAACTTTATTTTTATTTTACATTATTTGCATATAAATTTTATTGTATGTAAAAATACAAGTTTAAATAATTAGTAGGTACAGGGGGCCCATGGAATCTTTTAAACAAAAAAAATATTTATTTAAATTGGTAGGTGTTTGACCAATCGCATTCATAACAAGACCCAATTTTTTGATCCGTAGATTAACAAAAACTGTACAAAAACTAGTAATGGATAGAATATTATTTAATGTTTTAGATTAATAGCTATATTATTTAGCTACCACATGTTCGCGCGCCGTCGCGTGCGGATCCGCGTGAGATGAGAAAATAGTTATTGTTCTACTTTTGCAATTTGCAATAAATATGTCTTTCTTTGCGCCTGATAAGTTTGACATCTAAATCATTAATAAATAATTAATTAAAGGCTTTGTATGGGAAATTAATTATATATGAGATTTGTCGTTTAGATAAGAGAAAGGAAAAGTTGAAAAGAAAACTGTGTAAAACCTTTACTATGCTGTCTTATTTACTAAACCTCTGGCTGGATTTTAGCAAGATAAAGGTATAATTTCTAATAGTTCTTGATATAAGTACCTAATCCATGCCTAGGGTAAGCCATAAGACCACCAACGAATGGTCTCTTAACTTTCGCTTCATCTACCCTACATCTAACCATTGACCAATTTGTTTTCCAATTCACAATCTCCCATTCAACCTATTCATATGGCCTACCAAACGTATTAAAAATTATATAAGAATAATATGAAATAATTCCTATATTAATAACGTAAACACATAGGATCGATTCATTGAACAAATCACCTTCTAAGCTTGTCTTATCTTCAATCGACACAAAATCGTGACTCGGATAGATATTTGTATCTTTTTGACTGACATAATATCAGAGAAATGTTTGTTTAAAGGTAATTTAAGTTTAAAGAATGTCCACTCGATCACATTACGTATGTTTTGACCGAGTTACATAAATATTTATAATACCTAATTAACCTTTTGCCTTCGTTGTGATTGATGATTGTCGTACAAAAAGATTAGCTTTTTAGAAATAATTAATGTGTATAGTAGAATAATAGAATAAAAAGCAGTAATTATAAGTTCATATTTAAACTTTATTTTCAACTGGGCGTGTAGAAATATCAACCACCATCCACGTTATTTAGTCCCTGTCCCTTATAATGTCCCTTGAAATGTTGCAAAGGTTGGAACTACAAGCAGTTACCGACTTACTGTAAGTTAAGATAAGAAGAATATATAGAGAGGTCCCCACTTACACCTTTAATCATAGTGATTGGTAGAAATTCGATTACTGCGATACATCTAGGTATGGCAATTAGATAGGAATTTCTCATGTGGTTTGTTATTAAGAAAAACGCAATAAATTTATGCTTCATCGGCTACGAGTTGTTTACACTAATTTTCTCGCGAATAAAATTGTAATTTTGTGATAATGACATAATTGTGGGTATGTAGCATTACAAAACTACTATTTCATGCAGGGTCTATCTATAGTTTGAAACGTGATGATACGTTTGCAATTTATAATAAATGTTTAACATGCAAAGAAAATATTCACAACAGCTACATTGTAAATAAATAATTTTACACGTTTTCGACAGTTTTTTTAAATATTTTATTTTATACTATCAAATTGGTATTAATAAATATAATAAAACAAATATTATTTAATTATGATAAAAATTGAACAGAAAATAAAAGACTAGACAACATCACAATGCCTATAAGCTATAAATTCGCATAAAATTAAAAATGTTTCACGAAGGTTTCTTGAAGTTTAATATTAAGCTTAAAGGTTTACCTTTAGTATACACCAGCCCTCTAGATAATACTAAAATAAATTATGAACGGGTACCTACGCGATGACGGTCGAAACTTGCAATGGTCACCCCAAGGACTTAAAAAACTCCTAAGGCCTGGGACATTGAGTTATAATACAAGACAAAATCCCCTCACAACTCATAAATAAAATAGCGTGTTTTAACCTATATTTTTAATCTTGTAAATATCTTTTTACAACTCGAAGAACATTACGTTCTCTAAATTAAGCTAAATTTTCAAAACACACATCGGCCGTCGGTTGCAACTTTAATATTCTATACTGAACGCCCGTTTCTCTGAAAACGGAACAATTCTGCGTCCCGAAGCTCGCAAGAAGCTCCCGAAGCTTCCTCCTCGGGGACAACGGGATGAGTAACCAAAAACGGGACAGTCTCGTTACCTAAATGGTAAGTTTTTAATGGCATTCGGGGCGGTCCGCCCCTGCGCCATGATACGCCACTGATCGTAGCTATTTAAACGTTACAAGTTAACTACAATTAAGATTAAGATCTATTACTTTAATAAAGATTTATCTTTTATTAAATCATACTTAAAAAGTGTTAAATAAAATCTAATTATAAACGCTGATTTCCTTTCCCGATTGAGTGCCTCTTTTAGGCCTAATGAAAAAAAAAGTGTTTTTTACCCATTCTCTTTTACTTATTCCATTTATTTCGTAACTAATTATTTATCAGATAAGGCAACTAGGTAAGTTTAGCGAATTGTAGAATTTGAACTTGCGAATATTTTGATTATTTTTTTTTTTACTATATTGTTACAAATATTAAATTAACTGTTCCCTGCAACTTTATAGTTAGAGAAATAAGAAAAAACAACGTTTTTTTTTTAAATCGAACTAGTAGTTTCGGAATTCATACAGAATTATTATTATATATATTATTTTTTTATATACATATTAAATTAACAGAAACCGGCTTTTTTAAAGCATTTTAAAAAAAGTTATTTAAAGTTTTATTCAAAAATTCACGAAAGATTTCTTTTTCGTTTCACCGACATAATATCCTCATAAGTCATTGCGTAATTTAATATGTCACTTGTACGAGTAGGCTTTACACATGGGTGCGACGCACGCGCACCTAAAAACAGGTGACAGCTGTGTCGTAAGTGAAATGCAAGGAATCCTTCGGCAAAAACGATCGTCTATATTTATTTTACAGGAAGACTTAAAATTATATATTTTATAGACTTGACTTGACTCCTCCATATATAATAACTTTGATAAATTCTTTTGCTATAGATAGATTTTGAAGACACAGAAATATAGATTATGAACTAAATATTGTACCAAATAGTAGTAGGCAGATTGATGGTTATTAGCCCAGTCTACCGGCCTGGAGTAGTGTACCACCACTTTCAAGTGTGACACCTATTTCGGGATCAGCTTGGACGTATCCGAGTCATATAACAATAGGAGTGTACATACGTCGGCATAGCGGAGACTGCTGCCTAACTAAAGACCTAAACATTCAAACTTTATCACTGAACAACAATAAAATTATTGTCAGAATTAAAATTGTCGCGTAGTATGTTAGCTTGAAACAAAAAAGTTCATAAGCGACAGGTCCCATTTGCGAATATTGTGAATGAGCGTGGTTATATAATTAACCTGGTTCCAATTACGAGTAAGTACACTCAATTACATTGTGAACGTAAATACAATAAGGTGAAACAATAATTTCTTAATCATTTATTTAAGTAATGAATCAAATATTGCAACCGAATGTTCCTTATTAGATAGAGAGATGAAGATTTGAATCTTTTGTACGTACCTACTGACACTTTTTTTTTTAATTCCTGCTAGTCATTTTAATGTAAAAATAAAGACACAACTAAAAACAATTATAGAAGTAGTACAATTTAAAAAAAAAATAGAGAGTAAAGCTTTACTAAAAACAAATAAGAAGTTTTTATGCAATTCTCAAATAATCGTTGGATAATTCCTATGAATTAAAAATAACGTTAAATAAACTCTAGACATGTATTAGCAAAGCCAAGTAAAGAAGTTATTAAACCGAGAAATACAGCAGATGTCTATACATGGAAATCTTCGAGTTTTTGCTTCGAGTATTGCAAGTCTAACCGGTACACATTACCACTTCAATACTACTTACTGCATTTTGCACAATAATTAATTGAAACTGTATGATAAGAGGTATCTAGAAGCTTTCTATTTATTTTTCTTTATAATTTTATAAGGACCCGTCGGTAAAAAAACGAAGTTTATAATTTAATGATTGAAAATACTTATAATATTTCTAGTCATAATACCTCAATTTGAATAAAACGGTTTTATATAGTAGTTCGGTATGAGGTTTGTTTTCGGCACAAGCTTACTTGTACAATGTAGCCACTGTCTTGCAATGTAAGCAAAACTGAGCGTGTAGACGGGGCTTTAGAGTACACTTTTAAAAAATCTTGAGTATTTTAAATCAGATCGAAAGTAGATTTTGTGTGATGAAAAAATTCTGAATGCCAGACCGTACTATGTTATGTTACTTACATAACAAATAACAAAAAAAAAACACGTAAAATGCTGCACTACCCAGACATAAATAATACAAAGTGATTGGTATTTATTAGTCATAAAACTTAGCAATATATAAAAAAAGTTTTAAAATACTAGACACAATCTTTCACTTTTATGTAATTAATAAATCTATTAAAACTTTTATAATTATGTAAATTTATAGTTAAATTAGTTGCCAAAATATCTCTTAAATCTATATATTAGATGTTAATTACCTACATATATTCACATATTTTATTTTACTTAAAAAAATTATAAATATTAGTTGATTTTACTCGTGCAAAAATAAAAAAATTGAAGAAGATTGTCTACACTACACTCAAATAAATTCAAGTATAAGTAAGTACCTAAGTCCAAAATCAAATTAATTAATAAATTTCCCGAATATTCTAAAACAAAAATTATTAATATCGGAAAAAAGAAATTTAGACATATTGTTTAAACAAAGCAACGACTAAATGCCATCGTGACCACCTGCAGCAAACATTGGAAAGCACTACAAATGAGTAGGAAATTGAATTGGAGTAAATACAAGTAAATAATCTAAAGTCAGTGTCGGCGCAATGAATCAACAACGAAGAGCGGGCTAAGGGTGGAGAGAACGTACATTCATAATAAATTTATATGTTTTCATTATGGTAGACGTCACGAATTCGGCGTAACGTCATTGTAATACAATATAAAAGATATTAAAATAAGTTTAAATGTTTAACTTATGAAACAACTGCTATCAAAGGTAAATGTCTGCAGGCAGCAGTCGCCTCCTCTATCCCGGCTTGAAGAGAAGAATGTGCACCCTTCTGCTACTTACGAACCGATCCGGTAACGCGATTATTTCACTTCACCCACAGACGATTGATAGAAATAACGGTCATTGCTAACATCTTCACAAAATCTATATGAAGTAACGTTGTATCATGGAAACAGTTTAATACTTGGGATCAAGCTGCGCTCGCTCGTTTGCTTTCCTATTCGCGACTACGATATCTATCTCGAAGACGACAACAAGATAAATTGTTATGCATTCGAAAGGTAAGCAATTTGTAACGTTGTTCGTCGAGTAAATGTAGAAAGTGCATGTTTAATATCATAATATGAAGATGACAACTTATGGTTACGTATAAAATTTAAATATTTGAATAATTAAGACTGCGTTTTAATTAAATAGTAATAAAACACCAGTTGCTACTTGGTCTAGTAGGAAACGTGATTCAAGATGGTAGCACATAGTATGCCTGTCTGCATGGATAGCAAAAAAAGTGTCAAAACTAAATTAAATTAATGCATTCTTTACCTTACACATTTGGGTCCAATAAAGTAAGAATAAAAAAAAAATACTAAAAGTTTGTTTTTTATGCTAACGGTACAGCAGCCACGCGCCGCCATCTTCAACATTATTCTTTATTTGCGACTGAAAACAAACTGGCACGCGCAACTACTACAATACTAAAACCTAAACGCTAATAGGCCAGATGCGGTCACCTTTATCACATCAGTATTTTTTAATTAAAATAAAGAAAAAAATAAAATAATAATGGATATTAAAAGTATAAGCTTTTATTAGAAAAAAAAAACACTGAAATAGATTTTTTAAGTATTAATAGAATCAAAAATGATTCTCATTTCTAAAAAAAGTAAACATTTTCTCTTTTTATTTCTTGAGCTTTTTATAATTTTTTTATTATTATATTTTTATGTTATTTTATAGTTTTTTCTAATGCTAATAGATCATATTATTCAATAAAAACTTGAAAACCAATGGAAATGATAACGAAATAAAATCAAAACAGTAACATATGCAATAATTCCAAGTCATTACATTCCTACTAATCTAAACAAGACACAAAATTTACAACCAATTACAGTAAAATCGTAATTGTAGAAAGCCAATGTCAAGTGTGCTCGTATATCTAAAACCTGAGGCAACGACGGCGACGAACGTGGGCCCTCGACATAGGATAGTGTGGGAAACTTTCCCTGTTTCTATAGGAAGGTAGTATTCAGAAAATCGTTTAGTTCTAGCCTTCAGTAGGTCAAGTGAAACTCATGGAAAAGGGGAATTGATGTGTGGATTAAATTAGTTTGAAATTATTAGTATGTTATGAGTTGTACTCGTACATAATTTTGACTTCTCGATTTTTAATCCCCGTGTACTTAACAAACTCGTGATTATAGTCGTCGTAGGATCCGTAGGCACATATTTCTTAGATAACGCGGGAATGATTAATCAATTTAACTAAATTAAACCTACTTTAATGTATCCGAGTTGTCAGAATTACACTGAACTCATTATATTTAGTTTATTCTTAATAGTTTAGGAATCTCCGAGTGTTTATTGTGCTCCGAGTGTGCATCAAATTTTTTTTTAATTGTATATGTTTTGAATTACTTTCTTTAAATGTCTTCGTTCATTTTATTAACAAAATACATGTAAGTAAAGATAGATTAAGTTCTTTGCAATCGCAATCGTGTATACACGGAGATATTATCTACATATGTACCTAAAATACATATAGAAAAATAAGCTTTATTCAAATGAACTAAGACTTACAATCCATGGAAGACGCGAACATACAAATTACTGCATATATGGCGCATTCTGCTTTGACACAGTTTTTTTTTGAAGGTATATCTCAATAGATAGTGGGCCTTACATATCTACGCGAACGCATGCCAGCCTACCCGTTTGTATAATGGTTAATATGTACTAAGGACAGTTTGTACTTTCTCCACATGAAAAGGTTATCGACTGTCGAACCACTTACTAGACCTTTGGACTGGAGATAAGGTGTGTCCAGTTAATATTACTTACTACATGACATTTTCTAGTAATTTATTAGACCAGTTATACTGCACTTAGATAAATTTTCATATAGATGTAAAGTCGTCACCAGTCAAGGACTAAAAAAGGTCCTGAAGCCTAACGATGTGTCACGACCGAACTTATGAGCAGATTCGTTGTAGTCACCCTGAGGACCAAAATAAAAAAAAACACAAGCTCCTCAAGCCTGTGAATTTTTTTCACAGTCTGGTGTCACCCTGAAACTAGTGGCGCCCGGTGGTACTGTTTTTTTCGGGACATTCTGTATGCATTTTTTAATAACTTCTGTATATTTATATGTAGTAAATCAAATAAAAGTAATACAACAAATTATATTAGGCCACGACCGCCTAAACTTCATATTCATTATAAAATAGTAGGCACCTACATGCTCTTGAATGCAAGATAACCGTAAAACCAATTTAGCTGTCAACAGTTGCTTCTTGAATGAAGCTATATTATTGTATCTAAACAATGTGTTATTGACATAATACAGTCAACATAAAATTGGAATGAACAACTTTCTTATGACTCATTAAAATTTTTGTTTTTATTTTTATTTTGTTATAGTTTAATATTATTTATTTCCGATCCATAAGCGAAGAAAACTGCAGCCGACTTAATGAGGTGCCTTTGCAATTTTACAAATTAATATATTTTGTATCAAATGAAAAGCTTTTAAGATAATTATCTAATAACTGAATAATAAAATGGTTCGTATACCTTATTACATACTAAATTATTAACCTAGTTGGGTTGATTATATCAAACGCAGTATGTTACCTGTAACAAAAGAACAAATAGTATTACTAGATATTAAAAGTTAAGAGTACTTAGAGTAGGCATAGTGGAGGCGACTGCAGCCCGTAGAGATTTCTCTGTGGTAGCAGTTGTTTCCATTCATGGACCGCACTCTAGCTTTACATCAGGCGGAGTGTTGTCACATGTCGAGCTACAATAAAAAAAGAATAATAATAATAATATCCACCAAATATATAAGTAAGGAGAAAACGTTATCATAATTCCGGGTACATTATTTAACTTGCCAAGATTGTTTCGATTATTTGTTTTCCCTTTCAAAAAGTAACCACAATAGGACTCGTGCAGTTTCAAGTAGTAAATCTTCAATGTGTCGATCTGAGATCTGTTTGAATTATGGCTAAGCAGGAATTACGGAGGAGAGACAACTTTCGTTGCCGTATTTGGATTACGACTCGGAACGCACTTCTCACGTCTAAGATAATGGTGCTAATGAAAATTATCGAATGGCAAAACTTGATTCACATACAAACAGAAAAAACGAAAGTGTTATCTATTAAGTAATGTATGTTTGTAAATCATGTAATGTTTAAGAATTAGGCTTTTAATTATTTGTTAGACAAACAAAATTTTAGGATTAGGTTTCCAGAAAAACTGGTTTTTAGGAAAAATCTTTAAATTTCTACTTCAATCGATAAGATTAATATTATTCTTTTTTAAATTGTGGCTCGGCATGTGACAACACTCCGCCTGATGTAAAGCTAGAGTGCGGTCCATTAATGGAAACAACTGCTACTACAGAGAAACCTGTGCGGGTAGCAGTCGCCTCCACCATGCCGGCTTGAGGAGACGAGCATGTACCATCTTAGATTGACAGTGCACACTCCTCTCGTTATACCTGGCTACTTTCAAACTATTCCCGATTAATATCAAATCAATAAAACAAGAAAGCACAAGTTCATACGACCATACATACTCTCGGTTGTATTATGGAGACAAGAAAATTATGAGAAGGGCAATTAGATTGTTAATAAAGAAATTTTTAATTTAATTAACTTTTCCGACAAACAAAGCATCGAGAAAGTTATTATTTTGATTTCAAATTAATTCTATCGTGACCCGATTGGTAGTTGGAGTATCAATCGAAGCTTGCACATATAATAATATGTCATCATAAAATATGAAGAGTCTGACACCCGGACAGATCAATTGAATGAAAGCATCAGCACATCAATTTTGCATAATAACATTCTTTAAAGTTTCATTTTAGTATTGTACAGAGAATTGTGTTAATAGTGCAAGGTGGAAAGTAAATTTCTTTAGATGCAAATCGGTGAAACTGAATTTTAAATTTTATTGTCTTAAATTGTTCTTGAGACGATTAATCTAATACTTATGATATTTTACTTGATATTTAGATGGATATTAGAAAAAATAATTAGGTAAATGTAGGAGATGTACAGGAAACGATATTAGTACATTAAACACCTTAAATTAGGAATAAATTAAAAAAAGACCTTTCAACAATCGTTTTTATTTACATTCCACAAAGTTTATTTTTCTTTAAAATAACCCTAGCATTACTAATATCTACAGTCTACACCCAATGTTTACATTTAAACGTGTTCTGATCTATATTTACCGGTATTATTTGACTAGTGTTCAAGGATTACTTTAAAAATAACTGGAATTCGATTTAGATTAACAATATTTTATAATTATGTAGGTGGTTTATTTCTTGATAGCCGGCATAGTGGATACGGTTAGCATACAGTAACATACTTAAATATTTTATTACAGCAACCGGTACACGTCCACCTGTACGCAGCAATCAGATAGCCGAGCGACACCACGACCATTAGCACAGGTAACACCAAACGGACGTGACCTATCGAGCTAGTAAAAAAAAGTTATCGAGGTCATCCGAATTACAATAGAAAATTATTTGATGTTCAGAAAGAAGCAAATGCACTTAGAAACAAAACGGAATTAATATTGACTGCGATATCTATTATGTTCCATAATAATAATTACTATACACGATATGAAAGTGATCTGTGACAGTTTATTACATATTTTATGTCATGGTTAAGTAAATATCTTGCGACTGTCTTGTTAATTGCGTAATTTATAAGTAACACCCACAGTAGACCACGCGGAACTGCAGATATCAAACATTTACCACCTGTTCGCACAAACAAAGAGTTCCTTCACTTTCGTTTAAACGTAACGAGTTAACATTTTCGAAAATCGAACGCAAATCGTGACTTTAAGTTGTGAGATAGCGCAGTTTCCTTTCCTTCGTCACGCGAACACCCTCATTTTTAAGTTCATCTGGTTTCATCGGCAGGTTGTGACGTAATAATGGTAACAACATTACTCGTTTTACAAGGATTCGTAAATACCATATTTACATCGTATCGGCTTCGAGAATTTTTTTGATTATTACCACTGATACGACTAATAATATTTTAATTTTTGAATTTACAACAACTTTCAGGTGTCCCAAAATTTACCCTAAATCATGTGCATCAAACGGCGTAATAATGGACGAGGTATAGCGCAGAGCTGCATTAACCCTGTGGCGTTGTCATTTTTTCACTCATTACTTAATGTTCTCCCGGTGACCACGATGTTTTAAAAAAATCAGGACTTTTTTCCAAATTTAAAATTAAAAAAAAAACGACCATGCCAACGACTGCTAATTCTTCTGATCAATTGACTATTTTTTTTATTGCGGCATGTGACAACACTCCGTCTGATTTAAAGCTAGAGTGCGGTCCATGAATGGAAACAACTGCTTTTTTATTGCTATATGAAAAGGGACTCAGTGGGTAACAATACGCAATTAGGTTTAATGGAATGTCTTGAGAGCAACGCAGAAAGATAAGAACCTTCTTCTTACAAAATAATATGCAGTTTTGCTTTAATAACATATTACAAAACAAACAGTAGATTTGTTACGTTTTTAACTTTTATACTTTGTATTATGTTGTCGTTCTTAACTTTTTTTAATATTTATTCTCCATTTTCACTTCTGCTAATTTACCTACATTTTTTACGTTCGCAACACTAAAAAGGTTGAGAAATGATGGCTTAACCTAATTGCTGTTTCCTGTAGATAAGTGAAATGTATGTGTAAATCATTCCAGGTGACAGTGCAGAAGCTTCTCGCATTTATTAATTGATGGAAGTTAATGGCAACTACATTTTGTGGCAATAAATCGCATCTTAACACAATCGTAGATACTTATAAGAGCATGTAGCCACTTCATTTAAACAATTTTCTTTGTTTTCTGAATATTTAAATTTAAACAGACTTAATTTTAACAATGCAAAATAAAAACTGGATTCCTTTGAACAAAAAATAAATTACTTTTTAGATAGGCCATGTTTGGTCAGATGCTCTTTGTAGACATGTAGGAGCATCTGTAAACGTTTGTGGCGCCATTAATTGACCCGCTTTTCTGTTTGCGTACATTCCTATTTACCTTCTATGTTTGTTTGTCAAGCGATGTTTTAAACATTTTGGATAATTAAATATTTATAAGTAACTTTTAATGCTATTTAAAGTGTAGTAACGTACTTGTAGCGACCACGGTGACTACAAAGATTTCGAAAACGCATCGTAATAGTAAGCGGCCATAAAACTTTTTAATGTCGTTAAAATGTAATCGCGAATACTCTTAGAAAATATTTTTTACGAACTTTGATATTTATTTATATTAAATAAAACTATATTGTTGGCAGTATTTAGATATTGTTGCATTATCAGGATTTTTTATATTATTGTAGCCCTGCATACAACACTCCACCTGTAATCCTAGGACGGCAGCCTGATCCATCATCAGTATGCCTACCCAATTTTTAAAACATTCAAGGATATTTTTATAATCCCTATATTTGTATTCATTTTTTGTACTGTAATATAAGTAAGTAAGTTATATGAGAAAAAAAAATATTTTTTCATAATAATTTAATTTTTCAACTCTGCAGCAATAAAGGCGTCATTTTTCGTACAATAAACATTTTTTTATGGCACGATGAGTGTAATACAATAATAGTAATAATAATATTAATGAGTAACTGCCGTTGACGGAACTGAAATACTCTGTTAAATGCGGTATCATCAAACATAATGAAACGTTTACGCTTAACTACGTGCCAAGTGGGTAAAGAAACACCTATTGCGCCATTTTATGTTTTTACCTATAATATAAGTAACTGTAAAATCCCTTTGTTCCGCATTGTTTATTTTAGCACCTTAACTATTATTTATTAGAATTGCGTTGCATATACCTATACAATCAATTTCTTTTTTATTTGTTATGCGTACGATTAATGCTTCAATATTTATCTTCTGTTGTTTTTTAAAATATTATTACTGTTACTATTACTTTTTTACTGTTACTTTAAATTTACGCTTTTTAACCTCTACAGTTACCGAGTAATAAATTTATTTATTTGTTTATTAGAAACGATAAATTGGATTAGCTAAGAAATAAACTACCTTTTTTTTTTTTTTCGAGAGTCCAGGTCATTCCCGCGAATCAGAAGTTGTATACATCATTCTGATGCGATTTACTTAAGTATCTATTTTTTTATTTTTAAGAACATAATTTTACACACTGTATAGCTGTATCATAAATACCCACTATTTTAATTAGCATAGTGCATTCTAAATATTTTAACATTGAAAATACAAAACAATTATTACTTTGTCTTTAGAAAAATTAGACCTATTGATCACAAAGTCATCATTTTACTTCTACTGAGGTAAGTAAAACTATAGCGCCAGAATACTCTACTCATGCATTAGAGACTATCGGGGTGCTCCTTGCCTGACCCATTCTTAGCAGTTGACTAATCGGGCGAGGGGAAGGTCCTACAGAGTATCTGTTTTGCTACAGGGTAACCAATACAGGGGAAACAATAGCATTTCAATATTTTACGGTAATTTACTCAATAACAACAAAAAACTTAAATAATAATTGTATGTTTAACAGTTCAATGTGTCGGTAAGTAGCCGTCTTAGTAATCAATAATTTATATCGAAATATGTAATTATTGATATTGCAATAATTTGTTATGTAAATTGAAATAAAAACCTAGATTTATATTGTACTACTGTTCGTGCTTGCTTGCCTTAACCAAATATTAATAAGTTTTTGGTGTTTTTTTTTTTTGTAAATTTGAGGTGTTATGAATTATATTTTAAATTAATTTTTGCAATTCTGAAATTTTTATTATTAAATGATGTTGCAAATTGAGTAGAAAAAATCAACATGCACGTGACAGCCTGTACTAAAGTGGGGATCGAACCTGTGTTCTCCACTTGCATACGGCTCTTTACATGAACATGTCAAAGTTCTACCTCTTTCTTTCTTGTTCTATCTCTCATCGGCAGCACTTCTAACTGCTGGAATCATACCTAATACTATTAATAATAATAAATTAGAAAGTTTACGCCTGCCTAGAAAAACTAATTAGATTTTTTTACTTAATCAGGAATCATTATCATTTGTAGTTCAACCAATCATTAAATAAATTGTAGATCTAAATTTATCCCCTAAATTAACCTCTTCAATGAAAATTCTTACAGTAGTTTCTGAGATTAGATGGTTATATGGGAATAAGTGTAGTACCTAATTACTACCACTATACTAATGTTGTTCGAAGCTATGAAAAATAATAGCTACATTTAAAAAAAACTATTCGACGCTGTCCATATTCAACTATCAATTACATGAATAGTGAACTAAATGCATAATACATAAACGCGGTCATTGACTTTCAAAATAGATAATTCAGACATACAAAGAAAAAGTTGCGACACTTGCTTCGAGATTAAAATTTTACGAAACATTAATAAGGCTTCTAATGTGTTAAGAATTACTTGACTTTATCCTGTTTAATTAGTTGTAAATTTTTTTTTAAATAATAGCTCGGTACGTGACTATGATAAACTCAGGTGCGGTTCATGAGTGGAAAGAAGTGCTGCCACACAGAAATATATATCTGCAAACAGCCGCTTTGCACGCGCAGCGCTACACCAGCTTGAGGAGACGAAATGTGCACCATCCATATCACGTCTAGGGATTGCAATCCAGCGGCGTTTTCAATCCAGCTGGATTTTTGCTGGATTGACCTGAATCCAGCTGGATCCAGCGCGGATCCAGCAAAATGTGAAACGAAACTAAAAAGACGACATTTTAAGACTATTTTTTATTTTTATTAAGTAATTTGTACTTTTTACGATAATCTATGAAATCTTTCACTCATTTGGTGATACCTTATATCAATTTACTTTGGTTTCTTAGCCATTTGAGATCAAAAGAATCAACTTAAAATTAAATAACATAATTTTCTCCGCACTCGTTAATATATGTTATGAAAATCGAAATTAGGCAGTTTAAAATCTGACGACAAGAGAATGACTATTTCTTTTTTTGAATCCTCTGGAAGTAAGACCTTAGAAAACTTAGGAGAATGCCTATTCGCCTAAGAAAAAGGGGCCCGCAAATTTTTTCTCGAGTTTGCTGATGATTTTTAGTTAATTTTGTAGAAAAATAAATCTACTTCCTTATACTACTTACTAATCAGTTTTATTTTTTTCACCCGGGTAATTGAGTAATTAGATGTTTTCTAATGCATTATTTGAGGTTATTATTATTTTAAATGATTTAAAATTTAAAGATGTCTCTTTTTTATGTAATTAAACATTGTCTATTCATTGGTAAATGATGTGTTGATATAATTAAAATTAATTAATAAAAAAATAATATATTATTTTACAATATTGTTTTCTTGCCAAACTATTAGGTATCAAGTGGGCCCAAAAATGGGCATTCCCCTTTTATCTATAGTCTTATCTCCCAACCTGCTTCGCACAGAACTGCATATGTAGCCGGCTGCTGAGAATGCCCTTTCGGCCTCTACACTGGTCGGTTTTAGGGTCATTAAATAGTCATAAACCATAGATAAATGTTCACCTCGCACTCCTTCGGTCTCATAAACGCTCATTTCTTTTTTCAGGACCTTTTCGTAATCTAACTGACCACTTGGCTTTGGCTTTTGTTTATTAAAGTTCTCCTTCTCTCTTTTAAGTCCCATCTCAAGCTCTTGCTCTAAAGTCTTTTTCACGGGTTCTGCGTCATCATCTAGACCATTCTCCATGATATCTTCATCTTCTTGCACCGGCTCTACAATATTTTGTTTATTTACTCGTTTTAACAAAGTTTTCATCTCCTACCGCATCGCATTCTTTTTTGGTAAAGGAAAATAGCCAGATTTTTTTACTGCTTCTACATACTTTTTTGGATTTTTCAAGTACACTAACGTACCAGTAACTTCGGAGAGACGCAGTTTTGCGATTCTGTTGCGTAGTGCTTCAGCTAGCTCGGCGCTTAGGGTAGTGCCCTGGCTATATAGCTTGTCTAAGATAAATTTTCAAATTTCGAGCAATTCGAAACTAAACAATAGAAATTGATACGTTTGCGGATCCGCATCGCTGGATCCAGCACTGTTTGCTGGATCCAGCATGTTTAAAAAGCCGCTGGATCCAGCTGGATTGCTGTATGCTGGATCCAGCAATTGCAATCCCTAATCACGTCACTATAAATCCCGTTACCCAGAAAAAACCGTTAAAAGTAACGTTACAAAATGTATCGATAAATAAACGATATCTAATATCGGTTTTGTTTTTCGTTATTTTCAGTATCGATATTACATTTAATTAAAATAATTTAATACCGCTAAAAATCGGAGATATAACGTTACCTTTTAAGGAATCGTTATTTACAATCCCTACACTATACATTACAAATAATAATACTCATGTATGTGCTTATAAATAAGTAAGTAATGATGTAGCGAATTCGTAATGAGCTATCATGATTTATTAAATATAATATACAAAATGCAAACATGATTAACGTCAATTTAAAATGATAAAACATGCTAGTAGCTATTATAAAGTCAGTGCCTAACATTTCTAGTACAAATGAAGTACTCGAATATATTAATCTTTACCATCTCGCAACATTTTTACATAGCAAATAATGATATAACGAGTGCAATAAGTAGATAAAACATATATAATTACACAGTGGCGGCGTTAGCCGTCGGGCCACGCACCTGAGAGACCCCCGCAAAGAAGTTTTATTTCCGTACGCGTGTGTAGTATTTATTCAGAGTCGTCTGACAATACTGAAAGTTAGTAATTCGTTTTCTGACTGGGAAATGAAAGAGACCTCGCAAAGCTAATGTCGCGCGACGCCCACGTTTGATCTAGCGCCGCCACTGTAATTACGCAAGATCAAGTATATAAAGTGTGAATTACATTTGTATAATAAACAAACGGACCATGATAATTAAACAGAAGGTTTTTAGACTCGTTATCCCACGCTCTGACAAAATAAAGGGCTCAAGACACATCAAAGAGCAATCACGGAGCATGATCTTTGAAACGCATTCGAAAACGTCGCATTCAAATAATAAAGAAGTCATTTTTTATTTAAAATTGAAAGTGTAAAATTGCGCAGGAATATCAAAACAAAAGGGGATTAAGAAATGCATTGGATTCAACGATTTGGCCAGATGTAGGTCAGTTTAAGACAGCGAATAAATTTACATAGTGATCGTCAAGGACTAAAGTCAGGTTGCTGGCCATAAGTCTCATTCAAACAATGTTGTGACCACATTGGGACATCTACGCTATTGTGCACACCTGTAATATATTAGTACTAGTTTTTTTGTTTACGCTAATTTGTCACATAAGCACACTTAAGCTTTTAAGGCTGGGATATAAGCGATCGACCTTCACATACAAAATCTGTTGACCTTCTACTTGCATTGACCCGAAAATTCTACTACTACTGATTAATTTACTTTTAAATTAAAAACTAATTAATAAAAAGAAGGTGGATGGAGTCCGCCCGACAGAAGATATTTGTTTTAGCTCATTGTTTGGTGAAAAATTGATAAATTTTCGCTCTTCGCTCACACCTGTCATAAACAAAGAGGTTAGCTGGAAGAGAATGCTATTTAGCATTAAGTTCGCCTGTGTGCATGCTACATTAAGTTTTAAATAAAAAATAAATAAATATATAAATATTCGGTATTTATTAATTTTTTTTTATATTTATGGGACGTATTGAAAAAAAAATGTAAAGAAGAAATCTATTCTAGCCTTAAAAAAATAAATTATTTGTATCAGTAAAAAACGATTAAAGTTTATTTAACATTATATTTCAGTTTTTTTTTAAGATTTAAAAACAGTGACTGAACATGTTATTATGATTCCGGTATATACCTACAATATGCAGCTCAATCAATCGACTCGCTCAGGGGTCAGTATTTATTGATAGTGTCCGATCAAGATTTAGGGAAATTACGCGTGAATTTGCAATAAGTATATGAATATTGAAAAATTCATGTTATCCAGTATAAAGAAATACGTTAAATAATAAGATTTAGGAGCGTATAACTGGAAATTTTTAACACCATGATTCAACTAACAACATTTCACACTAAATAAACATTAAATAATATTTTGTCAGTTAAATTGTAATTACACGTTATAGTTGATTTAATAAGTGAGTTAATTATAATGTCAGACAATAAAATTGTGACGGAGCCTAACTTAAACTGGTAAAATAGTAACGCGTGTTTTAATAAACACGAACTCATAGTAAATAATATAAGTTTTGTTTATAACTCCGACAATTATCGAATTACGGCAGTCGTGTATTTCTTTTCGTAACCCGCCATTTTGCGTTTATGTAGTACAAAGATGTTTCAGGTTTCAGTTCAAGATTACGTTTCGGAATCAGCTTAGAAGTTGTAAACATAATAACAAAAGAAGTGCGGAGGCAACTGTTGCCTGCAGACATTTATTTCTCTCTGTGACAGCTACAACGGACTGCTCCAAAAAAATCTTAGCCATTTTCCATTTGTCAATTTGTTATACGTGTATTTATCTAAGTCTTCTGCATTGTCGTGACGCAATCGGCAAAGATCACGTGCGATGCGACAATGTCTGCTAGACTTTATCAATGCGACCGACGCGACGTTATAAACGCAGCCTAACTGTTGTAAAAAAGTTACATAACACAAATTCAACAATTGTAAGAATACCGCCCATAATAAAACTGGGTGTAGGTACACGTAATTTTACGCATATCAGTTCTGTTTGTAACATCTTTTATTCAATTATAGTAAAAGGTCGTACGCAATACAATTATATACAATGGTGTTACAACCTCTTATCACATTATGAATCGGTTACGGCAAAAGATAAACAAAAATAATCTCTTGGTACAATCGCAAATCAATGCAAAACCTATTCATGACTTAAGAAATTAATTTTAGATAAATCTCGTAATAAATCGAGGATGGACACAACTTTTTTTTAAATGTCTGTACTAAGCTGGTATTTGGTTGGTACCGGTCAGAATTTGGCGAGGTTTGAACACGGATCTCATCGATCGTGAGGTCCGACGGACAAACCGCTAGACCACGGGTGTTTTTTTAGACCACAATTTATAAATCGACAAATACTTTTTCTTCTAATAAAATATGCGGGATTATTATATAAATATAAGCTAAGTAGAGGAATCTTACTGGCATAGTGAAGGCGAGTGCTGCATGCGGACAATTCTCTATAGTAGGAGCTGTCGTAGTTAATATTCATTGTCATTATTAGGTATATTTACTACTAATAGTAAATCTGCAACGTCAATCATACACGTCGTTGAATTTCAGTTGTTTAGTAACAAACAGGCTCGTCTCCTCAAACCGGGATAGTGGAGGCGACTGCTGCCCGCACAGGTCTCTCTGTAGCAGTTGTTTCCATTCATGGACCGCACTCTAGCTTTAGATCAGGCGGAGTGTTGTCATATGCCGAGCTACAATAAAAAAAAACATCCAAACATTCGTATATTCTGAATTATAAGATCATTAGGATTATGTGAGGGTTAAAAAACAAATAATAAATGACATTGACCAAGGCAATAAACTGCCGCATTAAAGCTGTTCACCTAGAAAATGTTGAACAAAACTCAACGGAAATACAACCGACAATGTGTCATTAGATTATTCTAGTACTGCATCTACTATAATTAGGGTCATAGGTATAAGATTATAGTCATTATAAGCGGTCGTCTTGATTTTTTAAAATAATAAAACATGAGGCTTTACACATATGATCTTATGAAGCTACGATGAAAATTAAACAAAAAAAAATCACATACAGCACGCAGCCTGACGTGGGAATCCTAACATCATCTTCCGCTTTGCGTACGGACGACATTCCTCTATTTTAACTTTCCATCGGCAGTCTTTCTGGGTTGACGTCACATTTATTGGGTTTTAAACTAAATACAATTAATATCACATAGCTCATTTATTCTTTTTAAATTATTCAAACACTTTTAATTCATTAATTAATAAAAATATTTATTAATATTAACTGGAATGGAGTGCAAAATCTAGAAAATATTAATAAACGTAGATAATCTATCAAAGTTCATCTAAAACACGTCCGCATGTCTATTTATATGTCTGTTAATATTATGTATGTATCTAATATTTTTGCAAATCACCGAACAGAAAACAATGGTGAGAAGACGAGACGTGATATTTGAATAGTAGCCTGACAAAAGTATTATTAAGCAACATGTGAATTAAGTCATCTGATATAATAGTTCCATTTTACTCATCTAAGCGCCTAATTTAGATAAAATAATCACAATCAATCTTTGTTCTTTTCAGTCAAAACATAAGTAGGTAACATCAAAAATAGGTTAGCCGCATCACAAGTTTGTGCCAGTGGAATAGCAATGGGTGGGCGAGGGACTGGGGTAACCCGCACCGATTGCTATTAGTTTGGTGACACCCAATCGAGTAAAACTACTACACTTAGGTTTATACTAAAATAATTTTAACCAAATTATTCGTTCTTAAAGTGACCACAAGTATCGCTTTGGGTTCAGCCTGTGCCGCTGGTTTATTCTGTTTAAGAAACACACCTAGCCACTTAGACACCGACAAACAGAATTCGCTTTACAATTAAGTTTTCATCGTTTCAGCGTGCCTTATGCTTCCGGGATTTTAGATAATTATTTTATTTCTAGAGTACTGCAGCGTCAGTTTTGCTGGTAGTACCTAGACATTTTCATCTCTGTGCTTTCCTCAAGGTTAACTCGCCGGAAATATTTTGAAGGACATTGTAATGCAAAATATTTAAGATTTAAGATTTAAAAGCACGAAACGTCAATATCAGATAAATAAATAAAACGCTACTCAGAAAAATGATTTTTAAGGTCAGGTAAGGTAAGGTCAGGTGTGTGATATACTCGTACATACAAATAACGCTGAAACAGGAGGCTGTATTTCTTGAGGCAACGATCTCTTTACTTAGATGTAAAATCAATAGGTAGGTATTGTTGAGCAACACTGGAAAAAGTAACTCCTTGAGGAAAAAAAACAAATTTGATACAAAAGACTGTAAATAATGTAACAATAGTCAATAATTTCAATGTTAAAAATTGTAAAATGAAAGTACACTTTCAAGTCAAAACATTTCGTACAATACGACGTAAATCAGATGCTTTTAAAATGTATTTTATTAGTAAAAGCATTACATCAATGTGCTTAGAGATAT
The DNA here is from genome assembly GCA_948150575.1 of Tinea pellionella. Lineage (NCBI taxonomy): Eukaryota > Metazoa > Arthropoda > Insecta > Lepidoptera > Tineidae > Tinea > Tinea pellionella. Next base: position 7,529,059 of record OX411248.1, read on the forward strand.
CACTTTTGTGAGTGATAGTACTTTCGTCTATTTGTTTTTTTTTTTTACATTCTCATGAGAAAATCGATTGATTGAATATTTTGTTCAAACTGTTTTACTGTTAAATACACACATTACTAACCGTGTTTTAATTGCCAACCAGAGCCTACTGAGGCAGCAGCTCAATTAATAACTAAATAATATGTAATTTTAAGTAAATGTGAAAAATCTTTAGATGCATTTTCTGCCTTTTTCACATCCATGATCTGTGGACTTATATTTCATTGTTATTAGTATCGGAACGTTCTTTAATTTTACCGGTATATTTCAGATATTTTGTAACGTTACTTTTAATGGTAACGACGCCAATACCGCAATCCTTGGATTTTTTATCGGCTCTTTCATGGAAATTTCTCTCAAATGGAAAAGTTAACGGCGGACGTCATGTCACATTGGTTATGCTTCTCCGACCTTCATTACGAGTTACGACCCACTTATAGCTCATATGACAGGTGTTCAAATGTATTTTAAACTTTTAAAAGCATGTCCAAATGCCATTCACATAAACGACCGGAACCTCTTCAGTTTAAACCAGGCCTGGCCAACGAAATGATCTCACGTAGCACATTAATGGCGCGCAACGTTACGAGTACAGAACGGGCCGCACTTTTGGTAAACACGCTCTTAAAAAAATAATTCGGACACAAAATGAATAAAACTATATTTCATTTGATTCAACATAATAAGTTTTAGATTTCAAAATAGATTTTTAGACAGTTTGAGCATGGCGTAGATGTGATGAAAAACACCAAACAGAATGGTAACAAAGCTCATAATGCTAATTCTCGCCGAGCCGCGTGTTGAACAGGCCTAGTTTAAACTATTAATGTTATTTTTACTACCATTACCTTGTAACGTAACGTTTATTTGATATTTTATTTAAAATAGTTTATGAATTTTATTGATGAATGAAGGAAATAGAAAAAAAAGAATTTTTGAAAGGTTGGTTGTCAGAGGATGACAGAGAGGAAAAAGATTGGAGAATTTGGGAGAGACTGGTTGATCTTGAATAATTTTTTATATTTAAGTATTCTTTTGGAAGCTTAGGCTTCCAGGCGTACTTGCCTGTTTGGATTCGAGGTTAAAGTATCTTCCGCTTAATAATTCACGGGTGCTCCGGTGTGTCTAAATATTTTTGCAGTTTTTGGATTTTCCGAGAAAAATTTATATGATACAGGATGCCCCTTTGTGTAAAGGATTTTTAACAATGTTTAATGAGGTGAGCTGAAAAGGCTAAACACTAACGGAGAAAGGATATGTGCGGTATTTATAGTTTTGTTTAAATAATTGACATTGCGGTATCTATAGTTCGGTTTTAAATTTGATTGATGCGGTATCTATAGTTTGGTTTTTAATATTTGATGTCAGAATAATAAATAATTTATAGATTTTATTTTATTTGGAAATGCAGAGAAAATATATGTAAATAGATTGTAATTTTAACTTTTCTTTCTTTAAAATTTATTCTTTTGTTTTTGTAATTTCGAATTGGTAAATTAAATGCTTTTTTTGTTCTAAATTGTTTTATTTTGTTTTAAAATCTTTAAAATTATTTTGATTTAAAGATTATTGTTCAGTCGTCCTCTAATCTCTAGCCGGGTTTAGAGGGGGTCTGACAATTGGCGCCCAACTGTAAATATAATCTATATACATGTATATTTCATTTTATTCTGCATTTACCTAATTGTTTTAAAATTTGTTTTAGGGTTGTAAATTTGTTCTTACGTAAATATAATATTGTTTTTTTATTATATTAATTTTGTTTATATAAGAAATAGATTTGTTTTATCTTTTTATTTTAAATTATAATTTGTATCGTTACTCTGCATTCTCCACAAAATGGATAAATTATTTAAACCTCATTTATTATTAAAAGATGAACTTATTTATGAAGTAAAGATACGTTTAGTTACACCGGAAAACACAGTCGATAAACTTCGTAAGCAGTTACAACAATTATTAATTGAGATACCTTCCGATGAAGTTTTTGAAACTGATTTATCTTTTGAGGTGGAATATGACATTATAACAAGCAAATTAAAGGACCTTCAGTCCAGATGGGATACTTATTTTGATTCTTCGGATAAACATTCGTTATTAAGATCACGTGCTCTAGCGGCTCATTTGTATCATCGTATAAAGCGTTTGAATGCAACTTCTGAAAAGCAAGTTATTTTGGTAAAGGAATTTAATTCTACTTTAAATAATTATTTTATTTTATTAGACAAGGTGAATATGAGTGATACCGCGTTTAACTTCACCGTTCCGGACAAAACTATTAATTTTAATTGTGAGTCGAAATGTATTGCTAAATGGAACCTCACTTTTAACGGTACTACGGATCCATGGGAATTTATAGAGCGAATTGAAGAGTTGTCTTCCGCGTATAATATTAGTGAAGAGAACCTGTTTAAGTCTGCTGTTTTATTATTTTCTGGGATTAGTTTGGTTTGGTATAGAGGCATTAAAGATGAAATTTCTGATTGGAAAAATTTAAAATTTTTATTTTTTGATGAATTTAAACCGGATGGTGATTATAGGTTGATAGGGGATATTCGTGCGCGAATGCAGGGGATGGATGAATCTGTTACTATTTATTTTTCTGTTATGTGTGGAATGTTTAACAGATTGAAAAAGCCACTTGATGAAGTAGATAAACTAGATATATTATTACATAATATTAGGCCTTATTATGGTGAACATCTTGCTTTAATAACTATATCTAGTGTTAGGGATTTGCGGGATAAATGTAAAAAACTCGAGTCCGCTAAACAAAGATCTGATTCGTTCATACAGTCGACACCGTCTTTAACTATGAATTCCGGATCTTTTCCTAATAAAAAACCTAACCCGCATATTTGTGTTGTTGATCAGGCTCAGGATAAAAACATGTTTTGTCAGAGGTGCAAATCTCATTCGCACCATTTTAAAAATTGTCCAGCTTCGAAAATTGTTAAATGTTTTAATTGTGGTGAGTTAGGTTACACAATTAAAAGTTGTATAAAATGTAATAATAAGGATGCGTGTCAAAAAAAACGTGTAGGTTGGAACCGAAGGTCAAAACCAATCTTTGATGAATCGGAGTGGGCAGATTGGTTGTGTTTTGTAAAGAAATCTATGTCTTACGACGTATCTTCGGTTCTTTTTAAACCTGAGCAGTTAGATAATAGGCCTTATTTAAGTGTAGATATTGGTGACATGAAACTGTGGGGTTTGTTAGACTCTGGTGCGGCAGTTTCAATTTTGGGAAATAACTCTCAACAAAAACTTGTTGATTTAGGTTATACTGTACATAAAGGTAGTTTACGTATTTCGGTAGCAAACGGCACAGAAATACAGTCGATAGGCGAAATGTTACTCCCTGTCAGTTTTCAGAATAAAATTGAGATTATTCGATTTTTTGTTATTCCGAGTGTTGTTTCTAATGTTATTTTTGGTGTTGATTTTTGGAAGAAGTATAATTTAGCACCTGAAATTTTTAAGAATGTTGCTTGTATTACGAAGCCTATTGACTTTTTAGAAAGTCAAAAGGGTAATGTGCAAAGTGATATTCACTATATTCGACCTTTGGAATCATTTTCGGAAGAACGGAGGGAAACTGCCAATTCTATGATTGAGAATTTTATTTCTATTTCCTCAGATAGTATTGGATTAGGCAGAACTAAGTTAATAGAGCATACTATTGATACGGGGGATTCGGCTCCTATCAAATGTCGTAATTATCCGTTGTCGCCTGAGAAGTTACGGGAAATGCAAAAGGAGTTGGATAGGATGTTAGAGTTGGATGTCGTGTCGCCGAGCGAAAGTCCATGGAATAATCCAACACTCATGATTCCAAAGAAGAATGGTGAGTGGCGGTTTTGCTTGGATTGTCGTAAACTAAATGCGGTAACACGGGGTGATGCTTATGCAATTCCTTATATTCCACAGATCTTAGATAGTCTAAAGGAGGCACGGTTTTTATCTTCGTTAGATCTTAGTTCTTCGTTTTGGCAAATTCCGTTAGAGAAGTCGGCCCAGGATAAAACTAGTTTTACTGTTCCTGGCCGCGGTTTATTTAAGTTTAATGTTATGCCTTTTGGTCTTTGTGGTGCGCCGGCGAGACAGCAAAGGCTGATGGACATGTTATTTGGTCAGAATTTTAATAGTGATATAGTAGGTGGTTACGTTTTTGTATATATTGATGACATTATTATAGTTAGTTCGGATTTTAATACTCATATATTATTATTGGAAAAGGTACTGGATAAATTAAAATCGGCAAATTTGAGTATTAATATTGATAAGTGTAAATTTTTTAGAAAGTCTCTTAAATATTTAGGTTATGTTGTAGATGATAAAGGTTTGAGGACTGATCCTGATAAGATTAAAGCAATATTAGATTTTCCAACACCCAAAAATGCCAAAGAGGTAAAAATGTTCTTAGGAACGTGTTCTTGGTATAGGCGTTTTATCAGAAATTTTTCTACAATTGCGGCACCGTTAAATAAATTAACCAGTACAAAAAATAAATCTTTTATTTGGAATGAAGATTCTGAATCTGCTTTTAATAATTTAATTAAATCTTTAATTTCTGCTCCGATCCTTGCTTGTCCCGATTTTAAGAAACCTTTTGTTGTACATTGTGACGCATCTAGTTATGGAGTAGGAGGCATGCTTACACAAAATATTAATGGATCTGATCATCCCATTGCGTATGTCAGTCGCACTCTCAATGCTTGTGAGAAAAATTATAGTGCTACTGAACGTGAAGCATTGGCGGTAGTTTTTGCAATTGAAAAATTTGAACCCTACTTAGGTACTAGACGGTTCACGGTAGTTACGGATCACGCTTCTTTAAAATGGTTTATGAAGCTGGAGAATCCGACAGGTAGGTTAGCTCGTTGGGGTTGCAGGTTGTCTCAGTATCAATTTGATATAGAGCACAGGCGTGGTAAGGACAATGTCATACCAGACACTCTTTCTCGACTTATAAAAGTAGATGCCATAGGTGATATGCCAAAAGATGATTGGTATGAAAATATTTTAGAAAAGTGTATTAAGTTTCCAAAAAATTATCCTAATTATTATATTAAGGATAATATATTATATCGGTTTTGTAAGTCTAAATATTGTTTGACAAGCGAATTTGATTGGAAGGAAGTTGTTAGGAAAAGTGATAGGGAAAAAATTTTGCAGGAAAATCATGCTTCGGCAACTTCTGCACATCTAGGTGTATTTAAGACACACAGAAGACTATGTTTAAGATATTTTTGGCCGGGAATGTTTCAAGAGGTAGTAGATTTTGTTAAGAAATGCGACATTTGTTTGGCTTATAAACACCAATCAAAATTGACTCCTGGTTTGATGGGAAAGCCGAAGGTGTGTTTTAGGCCTTTTCAAGTAATTTCAATAGATCTAGTAGGACCATTGCCGAAATCGCGTTCGGGTTACAGGCATTTATTCGTCATAACCTGTTGTTTTTCTAAATACACACTTTTGTTCCCATTGAGAAACCCAACCAGTCTGGCTGTTGGTAAAGTTCTCGAACAAAAGGTTATTCTTGTTCATGGGGTGCCGGAAACTGTAATTGCAGATAATGGGGTGCAATTCACAGGAACCGAATTTCGCAATCTGTTAAACCGTTACCATATACCTAATATACACTATGGACCACGATACACACCACAAGTAAATTTAGTAGAACGATACAATAGAACTGTTATGACAGCAGTGGCATCTTATGTAAAAGATGACCATCGCACATGGGATAGTAATTTAGAAAAGATTCAGTTTGCTATCAATAGTTCTGTAAATGAAACAACTGGCTTTTCTCCGTTCTTTTTAGTTCATGGTAGAGAACCAATTATAAATGGTGAATTTTATAAAAGACAAACTGAAGGTGAGTATGAAATAGGGGTTCCTAGGGAGGAGTATGCGGGTGAGTTTGGATGCTTAAAGGAAATTTTTGCTAAAGTTAGGGAGTTGTTAGTGAAATCTCATGCTTCTAATGCAAAATATTATAATTTAAGAAGAAGGGATGCTAAACTGAGTGTAGGTGATCAGGTGTGGAAAAGAACATTTATACAAAGTGACGCAGCCAAATACAAAGCATCCAAATTAGCTCCGAAGTATGAAAAGGTCACTGTTAAGCGTGTGTTATCCCCATTGGTGTATGAGTTAGTGGATGGAAATGGGAAGTCGTTAGGGAACTTTCATATTAAAGATATAAAAATTTAAAATTAACATAATTTTTTTTCTATTTTTTTTTCTTTGTTTATAGAAATTAGATTTGTAAATATATATTTTTTCTTTTCTCTTAATTTTTTTTATTATCGCTGAGGACAGCGTAAGTTTCACCCGCCTGAAACTTTCCTTAGGGGAGGGGGTATTGTAACGTAACGTTTATTTGATATTTTATTTAAAATAGTTTATGAATTTTATTGATGAATGAAGGAAATAGAAAAAAAAGAATTTTTGAAAGGTTGGTTGTCAGAGGATGACAGAGAGGAAAAAGATTGGAGAATTTGGGAGAGACTGGTTGATCTTGAATAATTTTTTATATTTAAGTATTCTTTTGGAAGCTTAGGCTTCCAGGCGTACTTGCCTGTTTGGATTCGAGGTTAAAGTATCTTCCGCTTAATAATTCACGGGTGCTCCGGTGTGTCTAAATATTTTTGCAGTTTTTGGATTTTCCGAGAAAAATTTATATGATACAGGATGCCCCTTTGTGTAAAGGATTTTTAACAATGTTTAATGAGGTGAGCTGAAAAGGCTAAACACTAACGGAGAAAGGATATGTGCGGTATTTATAGTTTTGTTTAAATAATTGACATTGCGGTATCTATAGTTCGGTTTTAAATTTGATTGATGCGGTATCTATAGTTTGGTTTTTAATATTTGATGTCAGAATAATAAATAATTTATAGATTTTATTTTATTTGGAAATGCAGAGAAAATATATGTAAATAGATTGTAATTTTAACTTTTCTTTCTTTAAAATTTATTCTTTTGTTTTTGTAATTTCGAATTGGTAAATTAAATGCTTTTTTTGTTCTAAATTGTTTTATTTTGTTTTAAAATCTTTAAAATTATTTTGATTTAAAGATTATTGTTCAGTCGTCCTCTAATCTCTAGCCGGGTTTAGAGGGGGTCTGACAACCTACTTTCCGTTAACGCGACTAATTGTTTTAAGTTATTGAAATAACAGTTTTTTATGTTTTCTAGTTGTTAAGTGGACATATTACTTATGATGACTTTCCTCACGAAAGCTACTAAAATTCTGGTAGGTTTTTTTTTAAATGTTAGGTGGTTCACAACATTCTTATAGATCACAGCATTCACAGCTAATTATGTATCAAGTAACAATTAGAGTTATTTGATTGGTTATGTTACGTGGGAATTGAATGATTTGATTTACACCATGTAATTGTAGCAAAAACTATTTATGAGTATAGTGTAACAACACCTACTCTCTTCCCACCACTTACGATACAGATCAAAGGCCTACTGCTGTTTTATTTATCACCTTCGGCCTCGAAATACCTGTTAGTACGTTAGCTAATAATATTTACATAGTAAACGTAGTGTTTTCGTTATTGAAATCAAATATAATGCTTAGTGAGACAAGAAAAGGACGCTTATGAATTTTATAAAAAATAGCTGTTGGTCCCCGGTGCTACCCGGGCTTATCAATTTAACAGCTCTCGAAGTATGAAAAGTAAGAAAAGAATACCTCATATTTAACTTCGTTTCCATAGTAACAATAAACAATAAATAATTTCGACCAAATTTGATGAAAAAACACGCAACGTGATGTTATATTGCCTTCCTTGATAAATGATCTATCCAACACAAAAATAATTTTTCAATTCGAACCAGTAGTTCCTGAGATTAGCGCGTTCAAACAAACAAACTCTTCAGCTTTATAATATTAGTATAGATTACCATATTATTTTAAAGACGGATGTACTAAACTTGTATTTCAATAGCAATTAACGATCTATTTAATGATGCGTCAATAATTTCAGTATTTCCTACATTCTACCATTATTTTTCATCGGTCAGTACCTAATGGTAGAATATTATGGACATTAATTATTAAACTGGCATATTGATGACGGTTATCTATCAGCCTAATATGCCGTCCTGAGGCGAAAGTGATGGTATTACACAGACTGGGCTAAAACCATCATCAGTCTGCCTACCACTCTTTAATTAATTCCTAAAACACACCATAGATCATACAACAATATACAACCAAAGTAAATATAACATAGTTGTTACATTGGCTAGAATTTAGGGAGGTTTGAACACGGGTATCATCAATCGTGAGGTTAAGCGTCCTACCGCTAGACCGCGACCGTTCTTTCTATCCTTACATCAGGCGGAGTGTAGTCATATGTCGGGCTACTATAAATAAACGAGAGTTTTAGTGGCCATCTTGAGACGTCAGGTTATCTGTCTTGAATTAATTTCCTAAACTTGTGTTTCTTCGAGTGTTAATGTGTGATAAATAATGGTGGATTATTAACCATTAAGTGTTCGTGAACATGCGTGAGTGTGGGCAAACAATTCAAAAGAAGAGAACCTGTGTTTCCATTTTCCCTCCAAAAGTTCGTAGGAAGTTTCAGTAAAGATACTGGGGCAATTTTTGACTTAACTGAGATTGACCTGACTGTTTAGTGTGATGAATGAATGACTCGTTATGCACAATATTATTAACTTGATGCAACAATGTTTACTTTGACACTGGCAATGTTATAATGCCATATAAAACAACAAAAAAACGACATCTTTATCTTCTAAGTACAGGTACCGAGACCATTAAGCCATTCTTAACTAAAACGAAGTTTTGCGAATACACCTCTCCCTCTGTAGGAATGTGGTCAGAAATTAGTAACTTGTCCTCTTACGGCAAACACAACACCCGCATTTGCATACAATTTTAGACCTTATTATTCAATTCTACAATGTAAATCAAGACTATATTTCTATAGCAAACTGGTTTTAATGTCAGAGTTACGGCTCCTCGTAACATCCTGCATCCTTCGCCACAATCCCTTTGCGTCTGGGCCGTTGACATCATTTGTTACAATACCACAAGTTTAAACAAAAAGTTGTAGATACAACAAACAGATCGAGTTACTTCACAAAAGGGAGAAAGAACTTCGTTCGTCATTCACCGTGACTAATACAAGGAATTTGATATTATCACTGCATTAGAAAAGGCTCGCTTACACCTGTCTATTGAAATTACGAAACAATGTAGTGTACAATTGAAAATTGACATTTAATACAATAATTATCACTATCAATCGTCACGCCTGTAAAATAATATATTTTTTAAATGCCTACACTAAGTTAGTGCTTGTATATATATGCGACCAAAGTTTGATGACCAAACATTGATGCTAATCAGAATATAACGCATGAACACGGAACCCATGGATGGTGACAACCCATGTGAGTTCACGCCTTCTACCGCTAGACCACGGCCCCTCTTGGAATGTAAGTGATTCGATAGTTTGCGAATATTTTTTTTTATTGTAGCTCGGCATGTGACAACACTCGAACACGGGTCTCATCGATCGTGAGTTCACGCGTCTTACCGCTAGACCACGGTCGCTGTATTGGCGCTTATTTTTATTTGTAATTCGTTTTTTTTTTTAAATTACTATTTTCAGACCTGATAACGGGTTAACGGCTTCAAATTTTTCATTATGATATATATTTTTTATAATATAAGTAGTAGGCCGGCACGTGACAACACATCGTGTGATATTGAATCAGGAATGGTATCCATGAGCTGAAATAACTGCTTCCACAGATACCGGCCTGTAAAGACGAACGTGCATCGTTCCGTTTGACAGGACACATTCCTCTCGTGCCTACATTTTTAAATTGAACCCGAAGTTCAGTTTTAACATTACAAAATTAAATAAGTTTCAGTCAAACTAAATCTTTTCAAATAAAATAAATAATTTAATTAATAAAAGCATAACTGAATAGTTAAACTGAATTATGATATTAAAGTCTCAGCAGGTGACAATATCACATTGCATAAAACACGCATTGTTTATAATACGATGTCATAATCGTAACGCATGTAAGAACAAAAACTGCCAATTTAAAAGATTAATGTAATTTGCAAGCTATTTAAAATAAAACCAGTTTCAAGACATCAATATAAACTCTCAAAACATCACATCTATATATTTAAGTACTATAAGCGAGTCAAATTTCTTAAACATCATTACGAAATAAAGCAAAACATAATTTTTATAACTCTAAGGGCCTGTTTCTACTCGACACGGGCTAGGCTGATTTTTCTATATTTTCTCCTAATATTTGTAAATGTAAACCTACTTCACAACAAATGCATCATCAACGTCCATCGCGCACAATCGTCACCCCGAAAATTGTCACCAGCTTCGATCGGATCCGACATCAGATAAAAAACGTATTCGACACCCGACAAATGGGAACGAGCCGTAAGATCATTTATCATTTACATTAATTATTACAGTACGTGATTTGATAATGTGAAATTGAAAGCATCCTAACTCAGTTCCGACTTTCATAATTTGATCGTATTCACTTAAATCGTAATTACCTTAATAGGCTGAACAATTTGCTAGCAGAAAATTGAACCTAATGCACTTAAAAATAAGGATTTATTGGTTTTAAGGTGTTTTAATATTACATTAGAATGCAAATTACCTTATTTAATGTAGCGAGTAGCGACACTTTAACCTTTCTATTACGACTAAACTGTACGTAATAGTAATAATAAACAATAAAAAACATGTAAATTGGCAATCTTTGTTTATAGTCAATTGATTGTTACATCATGATCTGTCTAAAACTATCTAAGATCTATCTAATAGCTAGGAAATTGGAAAACAATCAATTTTACATTAGATATAAAGAATTTTTGTTTAAAGTTCTATCTTCTAGGAAGTTCTTTTTCAGCTAGAGCTAGTCAGATAAGGTCGGATGAGGTGTACTCTTAACTGATGATGAGTAGAAAAGTCCCTAGCGCTCCATAGTATTTTCGTAACCCGGTAAGGACATCGGAGTGAGCTAATCTAGCAACAACACAAACTTCTGTTAAAATACTATCATCGCTCTATCTACCTCATTCATGTAATTTTTTTTATTTTTTTATTGTAGCTCGGCATGTGACAACACTCCGCCTGATGTAAAGCTAGAGTGCGGTCCATGAATGGAAACAACTGCTACTACAGAGAAACCTGTGCGGGCAGCAGTCGCCTCCACTATGCCGGCTTGAGGAGACGAGCATGTACCATCTATTGACAGTGCACACTCCTCTCGCTATACCTGGCTACTTTCAAACTGTTCCCGAAAGGCGACAAGGTCACTTCACGGGTGTTACATTCGAAAGCGGTGGTACTACCCCAGGACGGCAGATTGGGCTAATAACAATAATCAATCTGCCTACCACTCTTTAATAGTGTCTGTAGGCACTGAGCGACCAAAGTACATATAACAAAGTTACATTGGTACCGGTCAGAATTAGCGAGGTTCGAACACGGGTCTCATCGATCGTGAGTTCACGCGTCTTACCGCTAGACCACGGCCACTCTTCTCTTTACTCAGTTTTTTTTGCACTAATTACACAAAACTGATTAACATTTTATAATGTAGCAGTACAATGAACAGATGCAATATATAAAAACTAATAAAGGCGCATGTCTACAAGAAATTCATTAAAACTAAGAATTTACAATCGCATTGCATCTGCATACATTATATACACTTGTACTATTCATTATTTTATGCATATTCAATGGTTATATCCGATAACTGGATTATAAAGCACGGGTTAAAATTATCGATACTGTAATTTATTCGATTAATTGTATTTAGTTCCGATGCTGGAAAAGAGCAAAACTATACACCGTTTAGAAGGCTTGGGAGCACCGATGGATAACTTTTAACAAATAGTGGTACCTTGGTAAAATGATGGTTATTAGCCCAGTCTACCGTGTTGGTGTAGTACCACCGCTTTCAAGTGTAACACCCGTGAAGACCTTTTTTTTTTTACGTGGGGGAAATCTTTTATAGATGCCTCGCCGTCTCGGGGAAGACGACGAGGTTATGTCGGACTCCCCGGTACTCCCTAATACCGGGTATACACGACTAAAACCCCCACGGTGTCCCTCACTACGTCATATGGTGAGTTCACGGGCACGCTTTCGCATTCATCCGCGACCCCACCGACGCTTGGCCGTTAGACCCCACCTTATCGGAAAGAAACACCATTCCAGCCAAGTAACTGAGCGGCAGTCCAACCCCGCTACCGCTCTTGGCTCGGGGCGAGACCCGTGAAGACCTAGTCGCATTTTGGGATCAGTATAATGAGAGGTCGTGACGACACTTGCCTGCAGACATTTCTCAGTAGTAATAGTTGTTACCACTCAAGGACCGCGTTCTAGCTTTAACAAGGCCGAAGCTACTTTAAAAAGCTTTTAATTATGTTTGCGGAAGTGAAAACGCGAGGTAGGTTCGGTTGTACCATCAGAAACGCTAAACATCAACTACGCCAAACAAACAAAAATAGATCATGAAGCGCCTTGGGGCGTAAAATTCAAATATTACAAGCTAGTAAAGAAAAACGTTCAGTTAAATTCTCAACACTTAAAAGAACCCATTTGCAATAACAAATTTAATGGTCAACGTTCTAACGGTCACTATTTCGTGGTACTATTTCTTATTCTGTCAACCATACTAATCGAGTTGTGTATAACATTAACCTCCATGCCCATATTGGATCCTCGGTCGTAGTAAAATAATATACGTATTTAAGTAATATTATGTGTACCGCTTTTTATAACCCGTTAACTTAAAATATGGTATTAGGTATTGGTAGTGGTTTATATCGGTGACTCTAATTTAATTTATTATGTTTAATAGTATTAGACGTTACTTTAATAAATAAATAAAATAAATAAACAAATAATAATTTATTGATTTGCATTAAACTTCAATATTTAAATACTTCTACGGTTGTTTTTAAGATTGAAATCCTTTTAAACTAAGTATAAAATTAGATTAACGTTAAGCAAATGTCAAAAGAATATCTTCTACTTCGGCAAATAAGAACCTACCTTTTTTTTTAAGTTTGCAATACTATAAAATTCTTAGGAAAAGCACTGCAATATGTAAAGAATACACATAGTATAAAAACGAGTTGTCCGCCGCACCTCTGCACGCATTAATCTCAGAAATTACAGTAAAGAATAACACAATTTGACTCAACAGTTAATTTTTTTTTAAATTGTACTTTGGTATATGATAACACTCCGTCTGATGTTAGCTAGAGTGCGGTCCATCAACAAAAACAACTTCTATCATAGAGCACCATTCAGGATGGCAGTGCACACACCTCTCGGTATGCCTAGCTACTTTCAAACTGCAAATATACCACTCTTTAAAAGGAGTAAAAAAAAGTATAATGATAAATCTAGGAATCTATAAGACTATAAAGTTATACTAAATCACAAACTAATTTGATTATTTAATAACCCAAATCAAAAGGTATAAAATAACTGCCTTTAATAAAGTTCAATAACGTACATAATGGATTTTATTTTAATCGATTTAATTGTGAGAAACAGCTATGATGATTTAATTTTTAATAACATATATCTTAGAAGAAGTGACCGTGTATAATTTGACGAAAATGAATGTGCAGTAATTGTTCTTTTTGGTAATTCTGAAATGTGATTTCTTAGTAATATTAAAAGTGAAATGTTTTTAATTTACATTTTATTAAGTTTTTTAAAAATATTTTTACTGTTCTTGGTTCTTGAAATTGTAGCAAAGTGCACCGATATTTTGGATGAAACACTAATTACTACCGATCTCCATATACCTACATACATATATAATTTAAATATACATGCAAATGTAAAATAGGAGACCTTATTTTCCCTCCAAAAATCCGTTCAGTTTTTTTTTTTATTGTAGCTCGGCATGTGACAACTCTCCGCCTGATGTAAAGCTAGAGTGCGGTCCATGAATAGAAACAACTGCTACTACAGAGAGACCTGTCCGGGCAGCAGTCGCCTCCACTATGCCGGCTTGAGGAGACGAGCATGTACCATCCAGATTGACAGTGCACACTCCTCTCGTTATACCTGTCTACTTTCAAACTATTTCCGAAACGCGACAAGGTCACTTCACGGGTGTTACATTCGAAAGTGGTGGTACTACCCCAGGACGGCAGACTGGACAAATTACCATCATCAGTCTGCCTACCACTCTTTAATAGTGCCTATAGGCACTGAGCGACCAAAGTACATATAACAAAGTTACATTGGTACCGGTCTTTAGCGAGGTTCGAACACGGGTCTCATTGATCGTGAGTTCACGCGTCTCACCGCTAGACCACGGCCGCTCAATTTTTTTCATAAAATCAGTTTTAATAAACATTCCCCAAATTTACTGTTAATTTTGTCTTGATTGAGATTCGACAATTTTGTGGATATGATGCATAGTATTAATATTAATTTTGACACTGGCAAATTATTTTAATGCCATAAAAAATATAGATTTTTTATTACTAGACTAGTTAGTCACGAGGTTTAGCACGTACTTTATACCAAATAATAACAATATATCTCTGTGTAAATAGGGGTTAAAACTTAATAAGGTATTAACTATAATAATATTATGTAGGTTTGCATAAGTAGATTAGATTACCTGTAGGTAATCGGCAAACAATGTTAGATCGGTATAAATCTTTCTGAAAAATTACCAATAACCTAGTTTTATAAAAACCTTATCTACTTAGATGTTTGTTAAACGTACTTATCTCTACCAATTAATTTATAAAGAGGAGCCTACAATAATAAAAAATCCACCGCCACCGCGAAGAATCAACAGAAAGCGTGACTACAACTACCGTGACAACAAATAGAATAAATATTGCGTATATTTAATAGAAATGCACGTACCATTTGTATATATTTTTTACCTGTATTATTTATACATATAAATTATAAAGACATTGACTCCATACTTAACGTAACCATACGTTCCGTTTTGAACAGGACTGTCTGCTTTTTGAGTACTTCGTCCAGGTATCTCCGAAACCAACTCCGGTACGAGGAATTGTCCCGTTTTCTTAGAAATTTAAAGTCACAATTGACAACTGAATTGATTGATTCGAGATTTATTTATTTACTTTGATGGGGTGTATTTATATTCATTTATTTATTTATTTTTAAGGTACTCAACAGGTTGCAGTATAAGCATGTTAGTAAATATAAATTTTAAGAGTTAGCGCTGTACTGTAGCCCAAAATAGTGTGCACGCCATGAAATATTTAAAACAAAACAACTATATGTATAATATTAAGGAAAGAAAAAATATCTAAACTGCTGAGAAACTATTCTCTTGAGTAACCTCACATATGTGTGAGGTTTTGCATAATTCTACATTTAACTTATTTTTAAAAATTGAAATTTATAAATTATATATCCCTGTGGGAAAAAGGTGTGATAATTGTATTGTATTGTATATATCCAACATTTTAAAAATTTAGCTTTATTTGGAGCATACTTAGAGTACGTAAATAATGTTCATCGTATACATACTACCTAACAAGTCGACATATTTAATTAACCTAATATAAAGATGTATGTTTTAGGTATCTAATAGACCTTTTAAACCACTTAGGGCCGGTAATTTAAGGCTTCGTTAATTATAACACGATCTTAGCGTATATGAGTTTCTTTAAGTGCGTAATACCCTCTGAGATTTCTTTATTTCACGCACCTTTACAGTCAGGTTTTATGGAGTTACCGAGAGCTAATAAAAGGAATATGCCCTGTCAACTTACGCCGCACGTATGTATCGCCTTCAACTTCTCAATTCATGGTTTTTAGCTCGACAACCGTCGGAATGTGCACCCATAGAGAGAGTTTTTAATAAATAAGTAAGAAAATGTTTCCTATTAAAATTACTAATAAATGTTCAACAATTATAATTGCTGATAGATAACAATTATTTCGAAATACTTGCAAACATTTGTCAATTGTTTTACCAGAACTAGAATTTATGCTTCAGTATAAGTAATTAGTTGTTTTTTAAAGGTAGATGTCGAAACAATTTTTTTATAATACATGCAAAAAAAAAAGTTAATGAGTATTACCATTACATAACTTGTCCCGACTGAAAATAGAACCTGAGACCTCCGCGTAGATAACAGACTGGCGCCACAACCACCGCACCGCGCGCTGCCTGCACCGTGCGTGAGGTCAAATAAAAAAGTACTAGCAGTGTATGCAATGCTTAGGATTAGTTTTTGTCAAATATAAAATCGATGACATTTCAATATGTTTATACTAAGAAAAACTGTTGCAACAACCAACACCTGCCGACCTTCAATGTCCCATTCACGATCCGTTACTTTTAACGTGTATTCCAATATAGCAATATAAACATAGGAAGGTAGGTATTTTAATATAATTGAAATGCACATATAATTAATAAATAAGTTAGGTACAGCTGAAATTATTTGTTGGCCTTTTTTTATAAAAAGATTATTACTAATATGTATCTATAAAAATTATTTATTATTGAAATAATTGTTCATGATAATGTAATTAAATTAATATATACATTTTAGTAATAATAATATGTATATTTATTGAAAAAATGTTAACAAAAAGCTTTTTACAATTTATACTTATTTTATACAATTACTTCTTAAACTATTTAACAAAACAAAAAATTTTGTATTGGAATTTAAAAAAAAAATACTCGTGAAACACAACGCGTAACTACCCCTTCAAAATATACTTTTATATTTTCAAAAATATGTAAAGTATTTACTGACGAAAATCTCTAAGAACTCACCTGAGGCGGTCCAACATTCCGGACACTCCTGACACAGGGTAGACCAGTCAAACGACAAGTCCTGGAAACTAGCCATGGCACCAATTAATAGATCCTCACAGTTCCCAACATTCCAGAGAACAGGAATATTTTTTAAAAAATCACTAGCACAACCCACAGACTACATTATTCAGAAAAAATAAGTCTTGGTATTTGGAAAAAGTACATTCGTTTATGAAAAAGTTTACTAGAAAATAGAATAGTGTTCACAAAAGGTTAATTCGAATGTTCACGCGCACGCGCGTATGCGGTCGAGAGAACACTGCTCAGGCGGCTGTACCTAATATGTAGCCAGGCGGAGGGATGTGTCGTTGGAACCAGTTCCTTGCATTTGAGCGTTCACTCCATGGACTCTCATTTTAAATAAACCGTTAAAGTATTATTTCCGTATCTATAAATGTAGATAATCTTTGAGAAAACTATCATCTACCTACAAATGTAAAAAAAACATTGTTGCACACAGATCGATGTATATGTATGTAGCATAGACAAGAATTGCCCTCATCCTACAGGAACACACTGTATCCGTATCATCCAAATCGATTTAGCCTTTTAGGCGTGATTTGGAGGGGAGACAAACATCTAGTAGTAGGCAGACTGATGCTGGTTGTTAACTCTCGCCTGGCGTCCTGATGTAGTATTATCACTTTCAAGTTTAACATTTTCAGAAGGACGTCAGAAAAGGAATGGGACTGTGAACCTGGACTGCAAATTCTTCTTCTCAAGCCGGCATAACGGAGGCGATTGCTGCATGCAGAAATCTGAACGATTACGAATGAAAATTTTTGTTCTATTTGCATTTTTTAAAATTCGCCATTGTAAAACAAACGGAATAATTTAATATTCTGCTATCATTCTGCATACTGAGAATTCTCTATAAATGGTATGTGAAAAAATGTTGTTTTAAGAATGCAAATAATAATTCGAGGCACGTAGAGAGGCCGTTACTCCAACCGACCTTATGCAAGCCCACGCATTTTTAGTACAGAGTATAATAGTACTAAACGAGACGAAACCTAATTAACAAAGCAAAGCATACTAATCGACGTCGTTTTGGATCCATAACAAACCTTTTTAAACGTATACAATTCTAAATTCAAAATTATTTTAAAATTGTTTTAATTTTTTTCATGGCCATGTTCAACATCTAAACGAGAAGAGAAATTAATTTGTCTTGTAATTGTACCAGCAACAAATTAGAGCGTAAGGTTGTAGGAATATTTTTTTTTCGATCGTACTCTAGCTTAACATCAAGCGCGGAGTGCTGTACGCCGAACTACAATAATACAACAAAAAAATGCTTGTGGCTGTATGGGTTGTGTTCCCTTTGCCTTCCCAGAATGGAAGAACTTACAAAAAAAAAATGCATTCCAAGAAGCTCAATATGAATCAAGTTAATTTAAAGTAATTGACACTTAAATCGTCAATATTTCTGTACCTACTTAATCTATTATAGAACTTATAAAAAAATCCACTATGACTATAAAAACCGGTAAAAATAAACTTCTCTAAAACTAATGTAATGAAAGTCTATTAGCTAATTTCGGAAGAAGTTCAACAACATTTTGTGTGTAATTTTAGCGAAATCGTATTGGTTGGTGATATTTCAACGGGTTACGACGATATGGAATTAAAATGTCTTGCACGCGAGATTTTTTCTTCTTCTTTGATTGATGATTCTTAGAGGTCATGATTTGAAACACTTTCAGTTTCAATTTGATACACATGTTTTTATTTACGTATTTAATCCCATAGGAATCAGCTAGATACAGCTTATTCGCTTCGTTTCTACGATATACCTAGACATCAATCGTTATTATGAAACAATAACAAGCTAAATCAAAGGCAGGTTTTAATATTCATACGAGATGTAAGAAGAATACTGATGCGGTATAAGCATAAAAAAATGCAAAGGACGATGCCCACTTTTGGGCCCACTTGATATCTATCAAGTATTAAAGCATTTAATATAATAATAACCGCAAATATTGCATCAAAAAAAGTCTAATTAAGTAAACCCTAAAGTAAACTAAATAAACCCGGGGGAAAAATTTTAAACTGATTGGTGATAAGGAATATATTCATTTTTCTACAAAATGAACTAAAAATCATTAGGTGAATGGGTATTCTCCTTTTTGACATTTATTGGTCTAAGAATGTCAACTAGATACTATTATTTGTTAAATAAAAAAAAACCCAAAACATCAACGAAATATCAAAAACCAGCAATGTAAACGCAAATTAACACACGGCTTATGTCGCGATGGTCTCGTGGCACGCGCGCAGTCATTCAACCCACAGATGTTACGATGACCGAGCGCGCTAGCCTTAGTGAAGTTTTTATGACATTGCTGCTTGATATATTTGAAAATCTTTTAAAAAAAATTTAATCACATTTCAGTGTTGTTAATGTAACATATCGTTAACGGGTTAATGCTCGATGTCTTTTTACACTTGTAGATGATAATAAAAATGCATTTGGTAAGTATTTTGATAAAATATATTAAAATTTTACAAATTATGTCCCTTTACCAACAGATAAAAAACCTGATGTATTTGAGAAATATTTGGCATTAGCTTCGTTCACTCTCGTCTCAGCAGCTTGTGGGTTCACGATTTCCAAACCCTAGAACAAAATACGTATTTTTAATCAAAACTAAATACGATATTGCATTTCTGGGTAGAAAGGAAGAAATATGTGTCAGAGAAGATTCTTCCACGACTCGACGGTATGCGGAACTAATCCAGTCAATTTGTATGGAAGATAAAATACATTAAAACGAATATAAGTTCCTAATATGCAACGTGAGGATACCGTTAATATCATTTTATGGTGTTAAATGCAGATAGTTTATTAAGTATAAACGTAACGGTTCATTTGCGGTCAAGAGGCGGTTCGGATTTTACGAGTACATAGGCATTCTTACCTAGGCACCTCAGTATAATAGCTGATTTAAATTATAAATAAAGTATTAAGTATATGGGCACTCTAAACTCAAACTCGCTATTTGAAGCCAAAAAAATGGGTTAGCAGTCGATTCGCCCGAAACGTGCGACTTGACACCCTTCATAGTAATTTGCTTGCGAATCGACTTCAGATATACGTAGTAGGCTGACTTCGCTTCGGCACCAATAAAGCTCTTCTTAGGCTTCACTATATACAATTTCATTACAATTTACGTCCAAGAAGTAAAGCAAGCCAAAGCATCAATCTTCGGCTCGTATTTGTAAACTGAACTAAGGTCTAACAAAAATAAACTTACGGTTATTAGGTGATTCGCTTTTTTATCGTAGCTCGCTCTGATATGCCGGCTTGAGAAGAAGAATGTGCACCATCCAGATTGACAAAGCACACTCCTCTTGTTATACCTGGCTACTTCCAAACTGATCCCAAAAAGGATCAGTTTGCCTACCACTCTTTAATAGTGCCTATAGCGATTGAGCGTCCAAAGTATAAACATTGGTACTGGTCAGAATTTAGCGAGGTTCGAACCGTGGTCTCATCGATCGTGAATTCGCGAGTTCTACCGCCGCATGTGTAGGAACGGTCTATAGATTATTGTCATCAGTCGGAGGCTGATCAACATAGCTCAAGGGTAAGATTGACGTGAGATATCGTTTTACGGTATGTAATAATAGTAACCGTAACGATATGCATCTGAACTGCTTATTTATTAAGTTTTGTAAACAATGAGATGATAAGTATACAAACGGCTAAATAATAGTGTAGGGAAATTGTACTGTATTTGTGGAAAACGTGATTATTTGGGCTGGTTCAGTTTTACGAGTGGAGACGACTGGAGAAATATTTGCTGGCAGCGATCGCCTCTGCGATGCTAGTTCGCGTATACAAATGTCCACTTTACAAGCAAACTAAGACTTTTTTTAAATTTTATTTTAACTTTGTAAAAATCAAAGTTTTTTTTTTAGTTGTAATGAATAAATGTTTGTCTTGGAAAAATTACTAAAAAAAAGACTAAAAATTACTTTTAAAAAAATAGACAGATACATAGAAAGATAATTTAATTAAAAATACAGCGTGTAAAAAGTTAACAATGTGGTTTTTACACCCTTTATTTTAACATTTCAAATAAAAAAAAATCAACTAAACAAACCTGCAAAGGTGTAAAGGCGACAGACGAAGCGGTACCAGACACCTGTCTTCTAATACTCGTAGCTCCGCCCCATTGTTGATTTTGTTTCTGTAAATTCCTCTGCAGAGTTTTGCTTATACGAACTTTCGTCTTCTCGTCTACTTGGGGAAGACGGACACGTCCAGTACTCGATTTGCCTATCGTACCGCGAGTGTATCCTAAATCTTCTTGGTAGGCGTCGTCTTCAATCTGTGACAAAGTATAATAAGATTTTAAATGGCTAAGTAAAAAGCATTGAGAACTAAGATAGCTACAGGCAATAGTCGCCTCCGCTATGCCGGCTTGAGGAGACTAATGTGCACCACACTCCTGTCGTAATACTTGGCTACTTTCAAACTGCACCCGAAACGCGACAAGGTCACTTCACTGGTGTTATATTCGAAAGTGGTTGTACTACCCCAGGAGGGTAGACTGGGATAACAACCATCAACAGTCTGCCTACCACTATTATTGCAATAAGAGTCATTCGTCAACTAATTCATAGAAGCAAACATCACGCATCTATAGCGAACGTTAATTACAAAAACAAAGAAAACAATGTTATACTCGTTAAGTATAGCAGTTTAAATCATAAAAAAGAAGTAAATTAAAAACTAATATATGAACGGATCGTTGAAAGGCATTAACACACTTTTAGACAACCGCATTTCACTATAACGAGAAGGAAACGACTGACGCGTTAATATATGGGGATGCCTTTGGTTCAATGATACACTTCTCATTACGAATCGTAATTACATCTAATTCTAAAGAAAGTCCGAAATAACGTATTACATTAATACTTAAAGATTTAGAATTATCGCGAAAACTAATACATTTTTTTAAATTATTATTTCTTATTTTTTATTACTCTTTAAAATTTTAATTTTTTTATTTTTTATTTTCCATTCTTTCTTTATTATTATTATACTAATATATAGCTGCAATACCACTGACTCACTCACTCACTGACATCAATTATTTCGTACTTGCCGGTATAGTGGAGGGTAGCGGTTTTTTGAGTCGTATAGATGGCGTCCCAAAACCGTCGAGAAAAATACGACTTTGACCGGAAGTCGATTCTGGACCGGAAGTGGTAGCGATATCTCGGAAACGGGGCGGGTCGGGGCGGTCACCCCGAAGAGAAAGTTGTAGGGAATGCCCTATAATTTCGAAAACGATACTTTTTTTTTCAAAATTGCTCGAAAAAAATTTTTCCTCGATCGTATTTTTATCCTTTTCCCGCCGGTACGCCAATATGAAACGGAGCATGGCGCTTGGGCGTGGCCTAACAGCATCCGCGACGAGGCATTTTCGGGACGAACGATCGAAACGGCTTTACCTCGGTCAGTCGGACGGTGAGCGCGGCCGCGTGAACATCGAATTTGCTCCGCGCGGCGGGCTTTCTTTTAAATATCTCAAGAAGTAGATACGTCAGAGTAACCATGTAAAGAACAATTTTGTTCAGTGTGACCAGCACTATTTTTTTAAATTTTTGTTTTAGTTTTTTTTTTAATTTTTTAAAATCTTCATATCTCGAAAAGTAGATACGTTAGCGTCACCGTGTAAAGACCAATATTGTTCAGTATGACCAGCACTATTTTTTTTTTAATTTTTGTTTTTTTTTTAATTTTTTAAAATCGCCATATCTCGAAAAGTAGATACGTTAGCGTCACCGTGTAAAGACCAATATTGTTCAGTATGACCAGCACTAATTTTTTTTTAAACTTTTGTTTTTTTTTTAATTTTTTAAAATCGCCATATCTCGAAAAGTTGATACGTTAGCGTCACCGTGTAAATACCAATTTTGTTCAGTGCGACCAGCACTTTTTTTTTTAAATTTTTGTTTTTTTTTTAATTTTTTAAAATCTTCATATCTCGAAAAGTAGATACGTTAGCGTCACCGTGTAAAGATCAATATTGTTCAGTATGACCAGCACTATTTGCTTTTTTTTTTTAATTTTCTAAAATAGCTATTACTCAAAAAGTACATACGTTAGCGTCACCGTGTAAAGACCAATTTTGTTCAGTATGACCAGCACTTTTTTTTTTAATTTTTGTTTTTTTTTTTTTAATTTTTTAAAATCTTCATATCTCGAAAAGTAGATACGTTAGCGTCACCGTGTAAAGATCAATATTGTTCAGTATGACCAGCACTATTTGCTTTTTTTTTTTTTTAATTTTCTAAAATAGCTATTACTCAAAAAGTACATACGTTAGCGTCACCGTGTAAAGACCAATATTGTTCAGTATGACCAGCACTACTTTTTTAAATTTTTTTTTTTAATTTTTTAAAATCGCCATATCTCGAAAAGTAGATACGTTAGCGTCACCGTGTAAAAACCAATATTGTTCAGTATGACCAGCACTATTTTTTTTTTTTTTTAATTTTTTAAAATCGCCATATCTCGAAAAGTAGATACGTTAGCGTCACCGTGTAAAGACCAATATTGTTCAGAAACGTAAACGCTTTTAGATGGCGAGCTAAATATTTTCAAAACTGCCTAAAATCTATTCGATCTAATACGTTTTACGACAAAAAGGGCCTCCGCGGGCCGCTTGCGCCCGCGGCTTTTACCCAACAGCTAGTACTAATATATAGCTGCAATACCACTCACTCACTCACTGATCTATTGACATCAATTATTTCGTACTTGCCGGTATAGTGGAGGGTAACGGTTTTTTGAGTCGTATAGAGGGTGTTCTAAAACCGTCGAGAAAAATACGACTTTGACCGGAAGTCGATTCTGGACCGGAAGTGGTAGCGATATCTCGGAAACGGAAAGAGATGAGGCAAAAGTGCCGGAACAAACGTTGTAGGGAATGCCCTCTAATTTCGAAAACGATACTTTTTTTTTCAAAATTGCTCAAAAAAAATTTTTCCTCGATCGTATTTATATCCTTTTCCCGCCGGTACGCCAATATGAAACGGAGCATGGCGCGTGGGCGTGGCCTAACAGCATCCGCGTCGATCGCTCGTCGGGGCTCGCGCTCTCTATGTTCCGCCCGTTCAGAGCGCGCAATGAAAATATAACGACGCATTTTCGGGACGAACGATCGAAACGGCTTTACCTCGGTCAGTCGGACGGTGAGCGCGGCCGCGTGAACATCAAATTTGCTCCGCGCGGCGGGCTTTTTTAAAATATCTCAAGAAGTAGATACGTCAGAGTAACCATGTAAAGAACAATTTTGTTCAGTATGACCAGCACTATTTGTTTTTTTTTTATGTTTTTTTTTTCAATTTTTTAAAATCGCCGTATCTCAAAAAGTACATACGTTAGCGTCACCGTGTAAAGACCAATATTGTTCAGTATGACCAGCACTACTTTTTTTTTAATTTTGTTTTTTTTTTAATTTTCTAAAATCGCTATTACTCTAAAAGTACGTATGTTAGCGTAACCGTGTAAAGACCAATTTTGTTCAGTATGACCAGCAATATTTGTTTTTTTTTTAAATTTTTCTTTTTTTTTTAATTTTTTAAAATCGCCATATCTCGAAAAGTAGATACGTTAGCGTCACCGTGTAAAGACCAATATTGTTCAGTATGACCAGCACTATTTGTTTTTTTTTTAATTTTTCTTTTTTTTTTAATTTTTTAAAATCGCCGTATCTCAGAAAGTACATACGTTAGCGTCACCGTGTAAAGACCAATATTGTTCAGTATGACCAGCACTATTTGTTTTTTTTTTTTTTTAATTTTTTTAAAATCGCCGTACCTCAAAAAGTACATACGTTAGCGTCACCGTGTAAAGACCAATATTGTTCAGTATGACCAGCACTATTTGTTTTTTTTTTTTTTTAATTTTTTAAAATCGTCATATCTCGAAAAGTAGATACGTTAGCGTCACCGTGTAAAGACCAATTTTATTCAGTATGACCAGCACTACTTTTTTTTTAAATTTTTGTTTTTTTTTTAATTTTCTAAAATCGCTATTACTCAAAAAGTACATACGTTAACGTAACCGTGTAAAGACCAATATTGTTCAGTATGACCAGCACTACTTTTTTTTAATTTTGTTTTTTTTTGAATTTTCTAAAATCGCTATTTCTCAAAAAGTACATACGTTAGCGTAACCGTGTAAAGGTCAATTTTGTTCAGAAACTTAAACGCCTTTAGATGGCGAGCTAAATATTTTCAAAACTGCCCTAAAATCTATTCGATCTAATACGTTTTACGACAAAAAGGGCCTCCGCGGGCCGCTTGCGCCCGCGGCTTTTACCCAACAGCTAGTACTAATATATAGCTGCAATACCACTGACTCACTCACTGATCTATTGACATCAATTATTTCGTACTTGCCGGTATGGTGGAGGGTAGCGGTTTTTTGAGTCGTATAGAGGATGTTCCAAAACCGTCGAGAAAAATACGACTTTGACCGGAAGTCGATTCTGGACCGGAAGTGGTAGCGATATCTCGGAAACGGGGCGAGTCGGGGCAGTCACCCCGTAGAGAAAGTTGTAGAGAATGTCGTCTTATGCCGAAATCAAAAAAAAAATTTTCAAAATCGGGCAAAAAAAATTTTTCCTCGATCGTATTTATATCCTTTTCCCGCCGGTACGCCAATATGAAACGGAGCATGGCGGTGGGCGTGGCCTAACAGCATCCGCGACGAGGCATTTTCGGGACGAACGATCGAAACGGCTTTACCTCGGTCAGTCGGACGGTGAGCGCGGCCGCGTGAACATCGAATTTGCTCCGCGCGGCGGGCTTTCTTTTAAATATCTCAAGAAGTAGATACGTCAGAGTAACCATGTAAAGAACAATTTTGTTCAGTGTGACCAGCACTATTTTTTTAAATTTTTGTTTTAGTTTTTTTTTTAATTTTTTAAAATCTTCATATCTCGAAAAGTAGATACGTTAGCGTCACCGTGTAAAGACCAATATTGTTCAGTATGACCAGCACTATTTTTTTTTTTAATTTTTGTTTTTTTTTTTAATTTTTTAAAATCGCCATATCTCGAAAAGTTGATACGTTAGCGTCACCGTGTAAAGACCAATTTTGTTCAGTATGACCCGCACTTTTTTTTTAAAATTTTTTTTTTTTTTTTTTAATTTGTTAAAATCTTCATATCTCGAAAAGTAGATACGTTAGCGTCACCGTGTAAAGATCAATATTGTTCAGTATGACCAGCACTATTTGCTTTTTTTTTTTTAATTTTTTAAAATCGCCATATCTCGAAAAGTAGATACGTTAGCGTCACCGTGTAAAGACCAATTTTGTTCAGTATGACCATCACTAATTTTTTTTTAAATTTTGTTTTTTTTTAAATTTTTTAAAATCGCCATATCTCGAAAAGTAGATACGTTAGCGTCACCGTGTAAAGACCAATTTTGTTCAGAAACGTAAACGCTTTTAGATGGCGAGCTAAATATTTTCAAAACTGCCTAAAATCTATTCGATCTAATACGTTTTACGACAAAAAGGGCCTCCGCGGGCCGCTTGCGCCCGCGGCTTTTACTCAACAGCTAGTCTATCTATAAAAATGAAAAAACATTTCCAACATTTCTCCTAGAATGTCAGTTTTCATTTACAAAGTTGATATTTTATAGTAGCTCGGTCTGTGGCTACACTTTGCCTGATGTTAAGCTAGAGTGCGGTACTGTCTCAAACCCGACTATGGGGTCTAGTTAAGAGCATTTTCGCATGGTGCATGCGGGAAGCGCCGAACTAAAAATGTATAGGATTTAACGTTTCAAACTGACGTTACTGTTTGAAATATCAAATCCCACACATTTGTTTGTTAAAAGTAGTATAGTACTCGTACTGCCTATCACGTCTTTCTACCACCTAATTCAAGAAGTAGTATAAATTGTTAAACTTTCCAAAACTTAATTAGTTCATGTTTAGTGATCTGGACACCAGACAGGTGTAATGGTGGCAAGCATTAGTGTAAGTTACGGTCTATTTGTAGATGTGGCTAAAAAACATATAATAATATAGCTTCGTGCATGGAGTTTAATTTGAAATTCAACGTGTTGGTAGAGCGTGACGTCACATCACGTAGAACAAGGCCGTAGATTATTTATTTAATTTTTTTATTAAATTTTTAAAAAAATAATGTATGTGAAAACAAAAGAAAAAAAATTATTTAACCTTTATTAATGTGCAAAATAGATAATTTCACTCAAGTTAATATAACAAAAAACAGCGCTGCAGCGTTTCCGCAAAGGAAAATAATTTCATTTTTTTATATTTTATATTTTTAAGGGCGACCAGTGGTGGGAATTATTGAATCAGTGATTAATTAATTCTTTGGTAAATGATCCACCTTTAGGTGCCATATCGTACACAAAGAAATGAAAAAAAAAAATTAGAAAAATAATAATCATTTTATATTCATTATTTAAATTAAATTATATTTTCTGAGATTAGAGCATTCAATCAAGCAAACTATTTTGGTTAGGATTCAGATAGTTATGAAATTTTTTAACGAAGTCCATAAAAAAAGTCGCAAATTTAATTGGTGTATTGTATACAACATAACAAAAAATAGGACGGTCCAGTTTTTTACCGCGTAAAAAACTATACTATATGGCCACAAGCTCCATCAAACTGTATTTACATTACTAACTTACAATACTACATTTACTATAAAGTTTACTCTCCTTAATAATTTATTAGTATTATTACTACTAAAACTTAACCCACGCCCTGTTCCCACTAAGGTACGCAGAAACTAATAGCACCAGCGACTTCTCTCACTACATACTTTCGCTTCGACCACATCCATTACTCCCCTCATGCATGCACGTCGGTTGAGGGTGCTGCTCATCCGACCCTTTCTGAGGAGATGACCAATCTGACCGAGAAAGGTCTTCCTAGGGCGCCCTCTTCCGACACTGCCATGTACTTATTATTAAGTATTATTAACAAAAACTAAATTGTTACCTATCTACATACTCGTAAAAGAGGGATTTCTTGAACAACAGTAGGCTTGCTAACGATATAGATGATTATAAAGTGTTCAAGCATTTCATACGCACTCTGAGCCCGCTAACTAGCGGCTATACCATACTGTATTAACATAAATATTCATTTCATTAATTAATAAATACAATGTTACATGGAATTTAGAATCTAGAGCAAATCATCGCATTATTTTTTATTTGATGCTTAAATCACTTTTTTTACGTTTCAAAGGTAATTTTAATGTTTTGGAGGAAAAATGAAAACACTAGGATTTTTATCGTCTGCGCAAACGAGCTAACACTTAAAAGAATAATAAATAATGCATTACATTTTTAATTAAAAAAAGGCAGGCATTTTCAGAATCCCGCCAAAACTCTTTGTTTTCTTTAATTCACTTCTTCCGTTTTGAGAAGGCGAAGGGAACAGGGCCCATACAGCCAAGTCTTCGTATTATTTTTCCAATCGAATTGCTAGTATTTTAAAATTCAAAGCTTTCTTCGACTGTTTGGCAGAAAGATTTTGCTCATATTATGAGCATTTTCTTTTTTTTTCTATTTTATTAAAATT
This sequence comes from Tinea pellionella, assembly GCA_948150575.1. Lineage (NCBI taxonomy): Eukaryota > Metazoa > Arthropoda > Insecta > Lepidoptera > Tineidae > Tinea > Tinea pellionella. The sequence continues at coordinate 7,557,617 of OX411248.1, forward strand.
ATAATTTAATGATAATATGATAAAAATTACAAAATAAAAAAATCCAAATGTATAGATCTTTTTTACACTAAATAAAGTAAAACCTTACATAAAAAAGTCAAGTTCTTTCTGAATTTGCCAAATGAGACATTTGCCGAAAATTACAAAAAATATCAATTTTTTTTAAAATTAATACTCACATCAGCAAAGTTAAGCCGGTTGGCGTTCTTTCTGAACTCGGTCATGGCGTATCGTTCCTTCATCTTGCGCACGCGCTTTCCTCCGCGCTTCTTCCGACTTTGCTCTATCGGCTTAGGCAAAGGTTTTACGAACTTCACAGGAGGTGGTTCCTTTATAATAATTTTATATTAAATTTAAATAAATATTAAATGAAATATTTCAGCAGCCGTGGTCTAGCGGCAGAAGACAGAACTCACGACTGATAAGACCCGTGTTCAAACTACTAATCACTAAATTATGACCGTAACCAATGTAACTATGTTATATGTACTTTAGACATTTAAAAAAACTAAACAATAAAAATAAACCTGTAATTTATCAAGTTTCTTTTCAATCTCCTCCCTCAATTTGCGTCCAATTTGTCCATCTGTGCTTTCATGGCAGGCGTCCACTCTCGAGGCCAATGTCAATTTTGTTGATACTAATTTAGCAGCTTTGTATCTTAATTCCTAACAAAATAAAATACGAATTTAATAAGTCACCAGTATCACTTTTGGGACACAATATACAGGGGGTGAAAATGACTGTGGGCTTACCCTTTAACCACTACTAACACTTTCATATAAATCAAGCCATAACATCATAATAACATCGCTAAGGCAAGCACACTCGGCAGTCTATCAGCTATGTCTTAAGGGACTTAAGGTGAAAGCCAACACCCGAGCGTCCATACATTTTGTTTTACCACATTGTTTGAAGCATAGCAGATTAATGTTGAAATTAAGTAATTTAATAACTTTCTCAGCACTAATTATTTGCGCAAAATAATAAACAAATAGCTACGGCACAGAATATATAAAATGCTTGTGAAATATAACTAATATAAAATATTTAAAATTTGTTTGTTTTTAATATTTAGATGATTTAAAAATAATGGTACAATAATGTTTTGTAATTGATATTAGAGCAATAAATATCAAAAAATTATGCAAAATGAAATTGATCTCAAAAATACAATACAATTGTCAGGCGCAAAAATAAAAAAGAAATAATAATGCATCAGAATAACGCCCCCTTTCTTTTAAAAACTGCATATTTATTTAAATTCAACACTTACAGGCGGTGTGTCTTGTACGATCTGTGAAAAGTAAATGAATCCAGTATGAGGTAAGGAGGCAGCTTGAGAAAAGCCTGATAAAGTCCTCTTCTGCTGACCTAAAGTTAGAACGTTACACGCCGGCATTTTAGATAATTTTGATAAACCGCCCGCAATTCCAAGGATCTTTGCTGCAGTTGATGCTCCTGTAAAATTTTGATAGAGTCAGTCAAGTCTGCAGTTTGTGATTTTGGTGCTATTTGGTAATAGTGATAATTACTAAGTATATTTGAATTTGTACAATGTTTAAAGAATCACACACAAATGCACGACCCAAGTCTAATCTTACAGGACATCTTGTAGCTCGACTGATGTAAAGCTAGAGTGCGGTCCACGAACAGAATGAACTGCTACTACAGAGAAATTTCTACAGACAGCAGCCGCCTCCGCTATGCCGGCCTGAGGAGACAGCATGCAACAGTGCACACTCCTCTTTGCAATACCTGGCTACTTTCAAACTGCTCCCGAAACACGACAAGGTCAATTCACAGGTGTTCCATTCGAAAGTGGTGGTACTACCCTGGCTCTAAGAAATACTACAATATGTTACAGACAGGCCTTTGAACAATGGTTGTTGGGAACAGTATGAAACAGTACAGCATATGCTTCTAGAGTGCAACAGTGTTGATATACCGAGAAGAAAGTTCCTGAAGACTCAGTCGACACTCCTAAAGGTGTGACGGAGCGTCGATGACGTACCAGACCTCATGGAGGAAATTGTATTTGGTATTTAGTAACTGTCAAATACGGACAAACCTCTCAGTCTCTTGATACGTGATAGTAAGCCACATAAAATATTTTTTAGAATTATTTCTTACCTACAATAGCTGTAATGTTTGGTGCTATAAAGGTCATACGACTTTCAACATACTCATATATTTTAGATTTGATATTGTTCAGTTCACTTGCCATGTCACAGGCATCTCTTATTTCAATTAATTCTGATTCTGTTAACATTTTTCTAAAATATAACAAAATAAAGGCTTGATTACATTGGTATTGTAGTATTGTAAGGCTGTTCTCACATGAGGTAACTTGAAAAACACTATTTTTTCATTGTGTCCTATAAGCATATCACCAAATAGTTTTAGTGTAGTTTTAGTTGCGTCATGTGAGAACTGCCTAAGTGTTATGTAGCAACTGGACCCAAACTGAGCCCTTTAGTAATCTAAATAAATGAGGTGGGGTCAGTCTCTAAAAATATTATATTATTTTATACACTAGAGATCAAGAGTGGGTCCAATTAGTATCATCAAAATAATATTCTCATCCAGCATCTTTTTTATTTTATTGTAGCTCGGGATGTGACAACACTCCGCTTAATGTAAAGCTAGAGTGCGGTCCATGAATGGAAACAACTGCTACTACAGAGAAACGTGTGCGGGCAGCAGTCGCCTCCACTATGCCAGCTTGAGGAGACGTGCATGTACCATCTAGATTGACAGTACACATTCCTCTCGTCATACTTTCAAACTATTCCCGAAATGCGACAAGGTCAGTTCATGGGTCTTACATTCGAAAGTTGTACCCAAGACCCCAAGACGGCAGACTGGACAAATAACCATCATCAGTCTGCCTACCACTCTTATCTCAGTTTGCTGTGAGTCTACTAAGCCCTGGAATTTGTTTTATTGTTTGGTAACCACATTGGTTGATATCCTATATTTTAGATAAAGTATACACACCCTTGTGTCGTAGAAGCAGTGACAGACACAATCATAATAGTGGCTTGTGTCAATATCCCTTGCAAAGTTTCATTATATTTGACCTGATCCAAATCATTTCCAAGTTCCTTCACAGTTCTTATGTAATCCTGCGGGTTGACAATAAGCGACTCCAACTCCGGAAAACGTTTCTGATATTTATCACGAACATATCTGTGAATAATAGCTGAAAAGTAGAATTTTAGATTTTTATTTACCTACCTACATTTATCAAATGTAATTAATCAAAAATAATAAATACACATACAAAAGTATTATTAAGAAAAAAAAACCAAGAGCATAACAATAATGTGCCATGAAAAGTCTTTTCTCCCAGAATTTATAAATTTAATTAAAGTTAACATATGGATAATAAATAAGGATACTTACTAATTTCTCCGTCAACTTCAACAGCTATATTATTTGCCTCCACAATAAGCTGGTATTCTGGATCTGACTCCATCAATCCATTAACCTCAATTTTGTTCCTCTGATTGCCTACATTTTGTTCTAATTGTAGCATCACCTAAAACATAAATTATTGTATAATGTTATGCACAGACTTATGCAAAATAGGTTATACATTTCATAACTTTGTGAAATTGCTTAATATAGACGATAGGTAATACATATTATTATGTACACTGACATTTTTTAATCTATCAGAGTCTCTCAATTTTGCTAATTCGTGTATAGAAACATTCTTTAGGTCTTCTTCTTTTGGAATGACACTCTTCGGTACCGCGAAAACGGCGGAAACATCATCCTCAATTTTTTGTTCTACTAAAGATTCTAAATCTCCATCGTCATTTTCTTCTAAGTCTGCTAATAATTCATCCGCAAGAGACATTATTTGGATTTAATTAATAAATAAACATTAAAAACACACAACACGGCCCAAGATTTGACGTTTATTGAATAGGGTTGCAAGACTCTGTGGTTGCAAGACTCTGTGGTTGCAAGTGAAAGTTATAAAGCAATACATTTACCTTTTTTAATTTATGGCAACATTATTCCAAGTGTCGTTGGCTGCGGCCTGTCGCATTTTTTCGCTCCGTGGGCGTAAAATTCCTATTTTTTATACTTAAACCGTGATATTTGGTTTTAATTAGTTATATTTAACAAAAATGACGCTTAACCCACAATATGAAGAAATCGGCAAGGGATTTGTGCAGCAATATTACGCTTTATTCGATGAAGCAAGCAAACGACCACTTTTGGCGAACATGTATAATGTGAGTGACCTGCTATTTAAAGTATTCATTGCACGAAATTGAGAAATGTATAACGTAAAGGTTTCAATTTGTATGAAATCTACATTAACCAAGGCAACTAATTACGGAAGTATGGCTAAGGTTCACATGTAATTTGACAGGGTGTCTGAGAAAGAGCCGGTTATTTATTTGAAATGCTGAATTTTATAATTACGATTAAAAATTGTTCCGGAAATTACATGTAATTAATCATCAAGCGGTTTGCCAATTGCGCATGTATCATTATACGTAATTAAGACTGTTTACAATTTCAGGCTGAATTATCATTCATGACATTTGAAGGTGTACAAATACAAGGTGCGCCTAAAATTATTGAAAAAATATCTGTAAGTATACTCTAAATGAAAAGTGCTTGCGAAATGTGTTTCCGCCAGACCTAAGATTTCAAATTAATATTTCAGGCTTTACCATTTCAAAAAATCAATAGGCTGATAACGGCTGTGGACTCACAACCAATGTTTGATGGAGGTGTTTTAATTAATGTACTTGGGAGGTTGCAAGTATGTATTTTTTAATAATAATCATTTAATACTAGTACCAATGTATTTTCATAAAATTGCAAGCATAAAGTATGTAATTGATTTCTTTTGTTTTCATTAAAATATTTTGTTTGATCTTCTGTTAGACGGATGATGATCCACCTCATACTTATATCCAGACTTTTATACTGAAGCCAATTGGTGTATCATTCTATGTAGAACACGATATATTCAGACTGGCTTTACATAATGTTTAAGGATTGAGGATGAGTAAGACTGTGATTTGTGAACCCCTTCTTTATTTGAAAATAGATTAGATCTCCTATTCCGGAATGATTATAACTATATTTATAAAATAAAGGCATAATTAAAATTATGACTATATTATCAATGTTTTCTTTTTTGTTGATAACTTTATCTTATTACGCAGTAACCATTGATATATACAACTAGATATGCAATAACGCACCCAATGTGACGGGAGAGAAAAGATGATCGCAGTCACTTTTAGTTTACTGTCAGTTAGTATTTGACTGTCGACAACATTGTCAAATCGTTCAAAGCCACTTCATATAGTAGTAACTATATTTTATTAACCTTTGTAATGTGCATCTATTTTTTGTATTTTGTGTATTTAAATGACCTTGAGCTTGTTTTTTAATGTTTTTTTCTTTATTTCAGTGCGACGATGATCCCCCTCACATGTACATGCAAACATTTGTTTTAAAACCCTTGGACAATTCATTCTTTGTTCAACATGACATCTTCCGCCTCGGAATTCATAATACTGCTTAAATTAGTAATTAAATCAATTTGCATAGATGAGGCATAGTATTTGTGGAATGGGCGTTATTTCTAGTATTAGGTTGCAAAACGATTACTAATACCAATCCACATTAATACCAAATGATGCAATAAAAAAGTGGACATAGACACAAGTGTTTTGTGAATATTTCAGCCATCACACATTCTATGCTTTTTCTAAGTACATAAAACTGAGTTGTCCCGTTATTTTGCTTATTACTACTTCTGATTGTAAATGTAACTTTGCTAGTAATTTGTCCAGATTAATTTCTCAGTAAATATACTTTTGTAATGAACACATTGTAGTTTTGTTCTTATTTAATCCCGAATAAATGGCTGCTAAATTGAACTAACTTGAAACACCATCTTTACATTAGTTTACACGAGGTAGTGGCTTGTTTGACTACAAAAAGGAAGAAAAAAAAGGATAAGGAAAGAATTAAATTTGAAATAACACACAAATTTGATGCTAAGACAATGAATGTAATAAATAATTTAATAGATAACAAAAAAGAACCTCTGAAAACAGATACATTTATCAACCTTAATTCTGAACTTCATACTTATGCTATAAACACTTAACAAGGTTTTTATGCAGGATTCCACTATGCAAATGACTAGTTACAGATGTGACGTTTAGGACTTCTATTTCATGTAATTCTTTAACCTTTTGTTTTTCCAGAAAATAAGTGAATATCAGAAACTCAATTACTATTTGATAAGTTAGATTTATATTTTAAATATTAAGACACAAATACAAAATTGTAAGTACATTAGCTTAGCAGCTGCTGGTATTCATTAAATGAATTGAAATATAGAGCTGGGAGTCAAGTAAGAGTTCTGACAATAGTCTTTGAATACAGTTTCCAAATTAGCAAGTAATCACGATTTTGTTTGGTATATATTAATGGAAGAAATTGCTAGTATAGAGGTAATGTCTGCAGGCAGCAATCAGTTTCACTATGCCGGCTTGTAGAGATAAATATAGCACTAGTTGACAGTGCATTCTCCTCTTGACTAGGTCACTTATTACATTTGAAAGTGATGGTGCGACACCAAGGTGGCAGACTGAGTTACTAACAATCAATACTACCTGCTACTCTTATTTAAAAAAAAGATTGAATATTGAAATTGACTTTTTCATTAACTACGAAGCTCTTACTTGACACACGGTTTGTTCAAGGCACACAATATAATATTAAAAATTGTAAGAAACCGATCAACATTAGACAAGATGGAATAAATAAATATTCCAGCATTATTTTCTACACAATATCTAAGCGGTAAACAAATTTTATTGCTTCATTAAGCATACTTAATAAAGAGAAAAACATCGTTATTAAGTACTTTAAAACAGTTAATTAGATATACAAAATGTAAAAATATTGTTCTTTTTAAAATATATTTTGTTCCTGTTCGGGACTACTAAGCAGAGATCAAAAAATACACGACCAGGGCCTAAAGTCGAAAGCCAATCAAACAGTTGTCACTTGATTGAATTGAAAGCAAAATTTCTCTGTCACCTAAGTGATAATGAAATGTCAAAACTCATACATATTGTTGGCGATTCGATCAATTGGCTTTTGACTCAAGCCCCAGACCCCTAAGGTCACTTCTACAATAACACGAATTTGTACATTAGCCTCTGGTTAATATTGCTGTTCTGTTTACGTAAATAGATACTACGCAATTTCATTATTTAAGTACAAGAAATTAAGTAATTAAAATTGTACAACACAAAAAAAGACTACACAGCTAATTATAATTTAAGGCGACTATCCAGAGTATCCACTGACGCGTTAACTTATAGAGAATCACTGAGGTTATGGCTGTGGAACGTGCATCTTAGTAGAAAGTCAGCGTAATATTTGCTATGAAATAAGAGAATAAGTAATAACATTATTGTTTTCAAACCCATTTCTCTAAACTGGTGAAAAGTGGTTCTTCAACTTCTCTACTCGTAAATTGGTGAGAATGGTGGATTGCAATCCATTTAAACAGTGGTGGATTTTCTTTCGAATCTATGATATGTAATTTCAACTTGACACAAATATTTAAAACCATTGTAGCTTCATTAACAGGCTAAACAGAACAGCAATTTAAAATGTATATTTTGACACACCCTGCTTTAAGGTCTACTTACACCAAACAGTAAATTTTGTTGTATTGTGAAGGTGTAAATAGTCCTTTAAATGATCTTGAGTAGAAATAAATGTATCTGATATATGCCTACCTCAATGGTATATAAGCGTGAAAGTTTTGACGTTGAATACATAAATGTTATACTACATGATCAAGTTAAAGCAATGGTGTGCAATTATTTTATTGCCCGGGTCGTTTTTAAGTACCTCTCCTTCTAGATGCCTTGGATGAAAAACCGACACCTCTCAAAGAACGCATCGCCATTGCACGATTAAAATGATGACGTTGTGATTTTTGTTCTTCAGATTCTTCGTTTCGGTCAACTGTTGACAATATGACTAATAATACGCCCATTACCTAGAAATTAATGTTTGTTTTAAATATATTTGTGTTAACGTGGTAATAGTAGTTGTAATATCCACAAAGAATTCGCTTAAGTCTTCAAGGACCAAAGGAGAATGCCCATTCGCCTAAAAAATATTGTTTTTTTTATTGAGCTTGTCTATGATTCTTAGTCCATTTTCTAGAGAAATAAATTTATATTCCTTAGCACGGTCGATTAAACATTGTCTATTGATTGGTAAAGAATGTGTTGATGTAATTGAAATAAATTAATGAAAAAATAAGATATTACTTTAGAATACTGTTTTATTAATAAAATAGACATTGTCCTTTGGTTTTTTTATAAAACAAATTGAAAGTACTGGAGCTGAAATACCAGTTTTTTTTTAACAAATCTCTCTTTTGTTATATTGTTAACTTACCAAACAAATAATAATGAGTATGGTATAAACATGTACAGTTGCCTCTGGTATGTTTTCAATGTCTTTAAGAGCTGCCAATGCCGGCTCAAAGTCTGGTCTCAAATCTAATGCGTGTTTCAAATGTGCTATTGCCTCCTGAAGAAGAAAATAACATGAATAATGAAGTTTACTTTGATAGCAAACGTTAAACTCAAGTTTTTAAGTATTATACTGGCCGAAGTCAAATAGCAATTCCACTGCCATTCTGGACGTAAGTAAACAAAATGGAAGTATTACAAAACAAGATAATTATGATTATAAAGAAAAATTTTACAGGGCAAACACTAATTCGATATTTAGTGACTTTTAATAATTTTAAAAGCCCCTGTGACGCATTAGTTACCATGACCGTCTATTACAGAGAGGTCCCAGCCAAAACAAAAGTTTATTAAGTATTATACTTGCGGGTAACAGCTACTATATTAAAAAAATTATATTAGTGAAAACAAAAACTTCAGAACAGGGTGTTATGGTTCAGTTCTTGTTCTCATAGTCAAATTACGCGATATCCTAGTATGGTGTCTGTATGTAATTGAATGTAATGTTACGTTCATGGGGGATACAAAAAATACATGACTTCAGTCTTCACACCAATTTATTGCATATGACACACAACAACGTAGAAGCAGGAGTGGTACGATAGTCACTGGATAGCCTTCGGTCGCTTTTCAGTATTGCATGAGTTGCGTGTATCGTATCCAAAATAGGACTTCTTTTTGGACACTCGGGTGTCGGTACTTATACTCAAATAGGAGGAAGCTTCGAGAAAGATCTCGTCGTAGTTGTTTACTAATTATAATGTAATAACAGGTCATGCAACTCCTGTGGGCGTGGCTAAGATGTTTACGCTACGCCACTTATACGAGACATTTCTAGAAACTTCGACGCATGCTATCTCTTTCGCACCCCAGGTGCACGTAACAGTATTAATTATTATTACTACTTTATTTTGTATCCTTTGACCGCATAATACCTAAATCGTCTAGATTAGTAGATTATATTTTAAAAAAGGTATGTCTAAAAAAGTAAAAGAAAAATAAATTATGAAGTAGTTTTGTACCTGATAATGCCCATAAGCTTTAAAAATTTCACCCAACGTGAAGTACTGTTGCCATGCACTACGATCTGGTGATTGCATTTCTAACGAACGTCGCGTGAGGAATATAGCGTCATCCAAATATTGTAATGTAAATAATACTCTTGCTAAATTGAGTAATACCTGTAATTTAAAAAAAAAGTAAGAAATTTTTGTTGTCTGATTTGAGATTGGTGAGTTTCTGAAACTTGCTCATTGAAGTGGATCAACAAAGTAAACTTACAAAAATTCAGGTACCACTGTACTGTTCTAATTTTTATGTGAAAATTGTAGGTACCTGCAGTTTACACAAAGTTAACTGGCCTAGTAGCAAAAATGGAAATGACAACAGCCCGTTATTCGATGACAGTTGCGATAACATCAATGCCTTTTTCCCCCATTGTAGATTAACATATTTGTGGTATATTAATTGATGCGTAATTGTTGGACCTATTTGCTCCACTTGTTTCATGACTCGACATTGGCAGAATTGTTGTTGTTATGACATCCGAGGCCATTTAAAAGAAGAAGAAACTATGCCATTCAGAAAGTCAGATAAATTTGTTACACCATACAAAACAAATTTGCACCCTTCAGGTTCACATATATTTGTGTACATCCCATTTTATGGGTTAACCTCAGGTCTTACTTACTTCTGCATTATGAGGTGATACAGCAAGTGCTCTTCTAAAACACTCTATAGATTGTCTTGTATCTCCTTTAATTCGCCAAAAATTACCAATTTGATTATAAAGTTGCACTGATTTAGGTTTCTCCCTTTTTGCCTTCTTGAGCCGTTTCTCTAACATATTTATATCCAATTCTGTTACAGAATCACCATTTTTATAATGTTTCTTTTTCGTGAACACTAATGCCACCTAAAAATATATTTTAAACATTACTTAAAGGGAAAGACACTCATGCCCATGCAGTCTAGTAAATTGGAATCATTATTTCCAGCACAGTTTTGAAGGAAAAATAAATACTATTTTTACATGCATAATTTCTATGATCAATATTTAACAAAAGGCGAACTTAATGATGTTGCAAAGCTTAGTACTTTTATCAGTAAACTTCATGGACAAAACGGCTTAGTACTGAATCGTCTGTATAGCAAAATGACTAGGCAAATAGACAAAGTAGCAAAATATCAAGCATTCTTTTTATATAATTATATTTATTTTAATATTTAAACATATTACTATCTAGCCATGGCACTAGATTGTAGATTAGCAGTTTTATGATTTGGTCATCTTTACAAACAGTTCCTTATAAAGATTGACATTTTGCTACATAGATGATTCAAGAGCCAACCAACAAGCTGACAAAACAGTGGAATTGTAAAATAACATAAGTCTCCTCAAACAGATGTAGCAACAGTGATTTATGCCTGAAAACTTTTCACAGTCATAACAATTAAACGAGAGGTGGGAGTGTGGTCACAGGCCGAGCTACTATGAAAACAAGTTGATTATTTATTATGATGTTTTAAACTTACTTGTGGTTCAGGTACATTGGGATGTCTATGTCTTCTGGCAACACCAACCAGATGATCATAGAATGTATAATTAACAGCTTTACCACAATCTAAATATTCATCATCAATATCTGTTACATTCATTTGTTTAACTGCAATATTACCACTGGTATTTTGCATATTATTTCCCCTCTGCTGTTCATATTTTTGGCAATCAGTGCAATACATATCACTCCCACGTTTTGTCCATCTATGCCCATAATAAACAGTTGATGTTACAATGTTGAATATGATATCTTCTTCTGTTAAAATCTCATTTTCGGCCTCTTCCTAGAAAAATAAAAAGAGAGGTAAGTAATATTCCGAAGGAAACAATATTTCGCATTTGACCAAAACTTTTTCAATGTTTTAGCGTTTATATTAGCATTATTATTCTAAGGTTGTAAGGTTCGCTGTATATAAAAGTACCTGCAGAGTTCCATCGACTATTGTTCCCTCTTCAACATTTAACTTCCAGAACGTAGACGTGCGAGAATTCGTCATAATAATTTGGAAAGAAAATATGTATAGCATCAAACATGTCAAATATTGTCCGTCCCACATTTTGCTCTTAAATAAAACACATTAATTCACAGTATTTAGTGCACTTTGTGAATCTTGTAAACATCAGCTATGGTCATAATATTTTACCATTTAACAATTAAAATTACCTATATTTTATTAATTTATTCAAAGATAAATAAATACCCCCAGTGTTGTGAAAAATGAGTGACTTATGGAAAATTCAGTTCAGAAATTGATTGTATTGCATAAAATATTGTAAACAGGTAAACAGAATTATTTTATATAAATTATATATGAATGATATAGTGTCATAATCTTTTAATAATAATATAAATTATTATCTATTATAACATATATCTAATAACTTATTTAATTAAACTTTCACTTTAGATTATAATTTTCGCACGTTTTAAAATTTAGTTTTCATTCGTTCAATAATGTAATTATTCAGTCATTCATTACATTTATTACGTTGTCTATGATTTGAAATCAATCAAAAGATTAAAATCGAATTATTCGAATGATCAAAAAAATCGACAATCGAATTTTTATTCGAAGTCGTAGGATTATCTAAAATAAGTGTAGACCATAAAAATAATTTATTCGAACCCAGTCTGCTCCGACATGCGAAAATATAATATTCCGAAGGAAACAATATTTCGGTTAGACCAAAACTTTTTCAATGTTTTTACGTTTATATAATCTTTAAACACAATCTTAATGCATTAAATAAATTACTCAAATTATAAACAAAATTTATAAATTATTTGAATATTCGATAGAAATTCATTCGAAAAGATAAAAACATTCGAGCTATCCAAATGTTTAAAATATTAATCGAATATTTCCAAATTCGAATAATTGTTTGAATTAATCATTCACATTCGCCCATCACTCATCTGCAGTTATCTCTAGATTTAGTTATGCTGTGGTTATGTTCGTAGTGTTCATTAATCTCAAAGAAATTGGAATACAATAGAAGACATGTTGAAAATAACACAGAATGTCTATAGTCTGCACTCTTTTAACTCACCAAATACTGAATACAAAATGATGAGACAAATATATACGTGACAAGACAGGCTAAAATTGAAGTGTCCAGTTTTGAGGCAAATGCATAGATTATAGACTATTGTATAGAAGTAAAATAGGGATGTAGTCAATACGTATATCGAGATGTAAATGCAAGCATTTATCGACTCTTCTATTTACTCTATGACCAATTTTTTAACACTTATTATTTATAAACTAGTTATTTAATTTGTGGCAGTTGTAGAAAGATGACATACTAATTTTAAAAAGTCTTATCAGCTATAATATCAGTGATAATTATAAAAACTGGACAGAAAAAAATACCTGTATAAAGGTCCAGCGGTAGATGTGGGCGGTGGACTCACGGTTGATGAGGCCCGTGTTCAAAACTCACTAAAAAAATTAAAATCTTTTGAAAATTGACAACCCTTATGATATTTTTAATTACCATGACCACAATTTTCCAAATATTTATAAATTTTTTTTTGTATCGGCAACCTAAGTAGCACTGCTATCCACCACAACCCTTAAAAATCCCAGATCACTTGTAGTTTTTACACAAAAATCAATCAAAACTACTTTTTACTTTAAAATTTCAAAAGATTTTTACTTACAGTCCATTTTAACACATCGTTTTGTAAAAAAAAAGTATGGACACTACTATGGCAAGTTTTTTTAAAAATTGACGCAAGTATCCAGGATTCTAAAATGGTATAATACTCTAGGAAAACTGGCCACAAAAAAAAACCATGCGTATAGTACTAAACAAGAACCAACTTTCACAAATCTTTGTTTGTTGATCGTAAACACTTTTACATACCAAAAATTGTTTTTTTTTTCTTGTTAAAAAATATTGAATGCAACAAAACAAATGGTACAACAAATGACATTTATTTTTTACCGGATACATTTCGAGGAGTGTGCGCAAGAGCTACAAAACCTGGTTCTACCGTCCCCTTTCTTCTATCGGACGTTCGGGCACCCGGAGAGGTACCATCCATTTATGGTTCAAGTCCCTAAAGTGCGTACGAGGCGTTTCGACAACACGTTCCTCGTGCGTACTGCGAAACTGTGGAACTCCCTCCCGGTGTCTGTGTTTCTCGACACGTACAACATAGGTCTCTTCAAATCGAAGGTGAACAGGTACCTCATAGGCAGGCGTGCTCCACCTTATACCGCATCACTGCTTAACACCAGGCAGGGTGTGGTCAAACGCTTGCTTATTAAGCATTAAAAAATCAATTTATAATTTTATTAATATTACAGCAAATATTCGAATTATTCGCTACCGGCAATAATACACAACATCGTCTTAAAAAAGATCGTTTTATTTGTCGTGCATATCTTCTACCATTGATATGTTCCGCAGCCTGAGTAGTTTTTTGGCGAAGCTCGTCCAATGTTGCAATTGATTTTGAGTAGACCCTGTCTTTGAGACAACCCCAATAGAAGAAGATAGGGCCAGAGATAGGATATGACCAAGTTGCCCAATCCAACGCCCTGGATACTCTTGATTTAAGTATTCTCGCACAGGACGGGCATAGTGAGCAGGGCAACCATCATTTTGAAACCACATGTTTTGTAAATCTATTATGGGCACGTCTTCCAATAATTCTGGCAAGTCATTTTGTAAAAAGTTTAAATAACTATTGCCATCTAAGTTTCCTTCTAACTCAAAGGGCCCTAATGTTATTCAACAACGAATATCTACTATTTAACTTCTAAATTTTATTGCCTACGCACGTTTTCATGCAAATTCCAAGAAGTTGCAACAAAAAACCAATTTTTGGTAGGTAAAAGCGTTTATTATCAACAAACAACGATTTATGAAAGTTGGTTCTTGTTTAGAAATAGTACGCATGTTTTTTTTTTGTGGCCAGTTTTCCTAGAGTATTGTACCATTTTAGAATCTTGGTTAGTTGCGTCAATTTTTAAAAGAACTTGGCATAGTAGTGTCCATACTTTTTTTTTACACAACTATGTGTTAAAATGGACTGTACGTAAAAATCTTTTGAAATTTTAATGTAAAAAGTAGTTATGATTGATTTTTGTGTAAAAACTACAGGTAATCTGGGATTTTTAAGGGTTGTGGTGGATAGCAGTGCTACTTAGGTTCCCGATACAAAAAAAATATTATAAATATTTGGAAAATTGTGGTCATGGTAGTTAAAAATATCATAAGAGTTGTCAATTTTCGAAAGATTTTAAATTTTTGTTGTATTTTTTTTAAAATAGGAGATTATTTTTTCTTATATTTTTTTCTGGAGTAGTCATGAGCAGGACCACCCTCTGGTGCCCGCTTATCGTTGAGTTTTGGGACACCTTGTATACACGCTTCGTACTCCGTTAAAAAATGTTGGCAAACTGAGGATGAGGAAGGTGTCCTAAAAAGCGACTCTACTGGTGCGCGCTGGATTATTGTTCATGCAGGTGGTGAAATGGGTTTCATACCAAACGCGCAATTGATATTTAAATCACAATCAAAATCGGGAGATTATCATGACGACATGAACAAAACCAATTTTATGAAATGGTTAAAGGAGAAATTGATACCCAATTTACCGCCTAACAGTTTAATAGTTATGGACAATGCGCCTTATCATACTGTTACGGTAAATAAGGCACCAACAACAAACTCTTCTAAAGCCGATATGCAAAATTGGATCAAAAGTAAGGGATTATCTTATCTGCCTACTATGGTGAAAGCTCAACTTTCTGAAATTATAAAGGATCATAAAGAAGCTCCAATATACGAGGCTGACCAATTGCTTGAGTCTCATGGACATAAAGTGGCTAGATTACCACCATACCACTGTGACTTAAACGCCATAGAGTTTATGTGGAGCCTTTTAAAAAGGCGAGTAGCCAGTAAAAACGTAGGGCAGGAAGCAAGCAGCATTGTAAAATTAGCTGAAGAAGCATTCCGATCTATTACTGCGGAAGACTGGCAAAAGCAATGCGAACATGTACGTCACCTTGAAGATAAGTTCTATCAAACAGATGGATGTATGGATGCTGAAATTGATAAGTTTATCATAGAACTTAATGACGAGTCTGATACAGAATCAGACAGCACTTTTGAAGATTCAGGTTCATCTGATAGCGAGTTTTCTCCATTAGCTGTCCGCCTGGATCACTCTTATTCAAAATAAAATTAACGAAATTAAATTATATTGTATTAAATTACTCGTAAACACTTTAGGTACATATTTAAAGGTCTACCAATATTCAACTCTGTTTAAAATAAACTTAAATAAAGTTTGATTTTTAATAAACTTATAATACGGTATTATATTGAAATATTTAAAATAATTCGAACAGGGAAGTCGTGGAAACCAAATGTAGCAACACAGAGCTCAGGCTAGCCAACCTAATAGCTAGAGGTAAAATAACTGTGAACGGACAGTACTATATAGTCTGTGTTAATCTCTATGGTTATGTTTTGTTCGGTTCTGTCAGTTTGGTTTTTTGTTGGGGCCGAGTTTTCTGCAGCTCTTCAATATAAGTTTTATTTTTGTCTAAAATGGGATTGATTATATCATGTTAAGAATGCACGAATAGGAATTCTAATAACAATGAAGAAAGAACGAACTGCCGACAACTGTCGGCCTTTTAAACTATAAGTATCTCGTCTTTTTCATTTTGTACACTCGTTACTAGTATTTTATTAGAGGTTTTTTAATTTTGTTTACAGCTCATCAAATCCTGAGCTTAACTGGTATCAGCTTTGAGCGGAAGAGCATAATAGTAAGTTTACTAAAAATTATAATTAATCCATGGTTTATGTATAACACAGTATAACCCGATTTTTTTTCTAGGGCTTTGTTGAATTAACTGTGGTACCTATGAAAGATAATTTAAGATACATAAGATTAAATGCAAAACAGTGTCGTATTTACCGTGTTTGCTTAAATGACCAATATGAAGCAAATTTTCAATACTGTGACCCTTTTTTGGACATTTGTCAGTCTGACCCAAATTCGTAAGTTACTCTTTAATTGTCCATATGATATAAACAGGTTGTGTGAAATTGGTAAAAAAAAAAAATCATTTACAGACGATCATTGGAAGTATTTTCACGGTTTCACTTAATATCGGCACAGAAAATTGACCCTGATCATAATTCTGGAGAACTTCATATACACATCCCTGATGAGGCGACTCATTTGGTTGGTGAAGGCAGAGGTTTGCGGATTGGCATTGAGTTCTCCCTAGAATCACCTGTTGGTGGTTTACATTTTGTTTTACCAGAAGGTGAAGGCAGTCTAATTGAGGTAATTATATGGTTTTTTTGATAACTAAAACAAAAGATGAAAATATTAAATAAATATATTAAGTACAAATAAATCTTTCTGAAACTAATGTAGACTTATTTTACATCAAAAGATTGACTACAAAATGGTGTCCAAATAGAAGCAAAAAGTAACCTTTTATTGTTTAGTAGGAATTAAATATAATTTTATAGTAGGGTAAAACAATATACCAAACATTTTGACTAAATTGAGTTTTCAATATTTTTTCATAAAATAAATTATGTATAATACAATTTGTTCAATTAATTAATATTCAGAGATCAGCACACATGTACACATATGGGCATTCAGCTAGATTGTGGTTCCCCTGCGTGGACAGCTTTGCGGAACCTTGCACCTGGAAACTAGAGTTTACAGTTGACGAATGCCTAACAGCAGTCTCCTGCGGTGATTTAATTGATGTAGTCTTTACACCAGATCATCGGAGAAAAACATTTCACTATGTCGTTAATACACCGGCTTGTGCACCAAATATTGCTCTTGCTATTGGGTATGTTTGTTTTTAGTTTAAGAAAGCAAGTGGTCTTAAGTCTGTTAGTGCCCTCACATTCAACTGTGGTGCCTGTGATTCAGGATCAGCCGGAAAGTAAAAAGAGTCTCCTTAAGCTAGCATTAATTAATATTAGGGTTTATAGATTTACTGAATTACCTGATACCTAATTACAATAAATAATTTGATTTTTAAAAATGCCACCCTTCCTAACTGTATTATAGCAGTGTCAAGACAGTACATGGCCTCTGCCAAAGGAGTTTGTATACCTCTTATGTATGCATCATGACACTGAGATGGCCAGGCCGCGCCGTCTGTTTCAGTCATATGAATTAATAAAAACAAAATTTGTTAGGCCGTGCTGCGCTGCTATACAGCGGTTTGACTAAACATATGAAATGCGTTCCTTTTAACGTAACTATTGTTTTCAGGGCATTCGAATCGTTTGTGGATCCATTCATGAATGAAGTGACACACTATTGTTTGCCCCATTTAATGCAAATATTAAAGAACACAGTTCGTTATTTACATGAAGCTTTTGAATTTTACGAAGAAACATTGTCTACAAGATATCCATATTCGTGCTATAAACAAGTATTTGTTGATGAGGTAAGTTGTTTTAATTGGAATGTTTAATAGAAAATGTAATAGGTTATAATAATTATTCTAATGTTGCCATTTTTCCTCCTGGAGTGGGTTCGATTCCCAGTTAAAACAAATATTTGAATCGTTTTTGAATTTGAATCTTTTTTAATCATATAAGTATTAAGAGCTTTTCTTTCTTTTGGATCTGAGTGGTATTGTTCTTGTCTACATAACACGGGAAATCCCAATTTGGAGTCAGTTCTATGTATAAATATTTTTCTTCTTTCCTAGATAGAACACCAAGTATCGGCATACACTACAATGTCAATTTTAAGTGTAAATTTACTCCATTCAATTGCAATCATAGACCAAACTTACATAAGTCGAAGGGCGATGGCTCAAGCAGTGGCTCAACAGTTCTTCGGATGTTTCATTACAATGCAAAACTGGTCAGATTTATGGTTAGCTAAAGGAATACCAGAATATTTATGTGGTTTATATTGTAAAAAATGTTTTGGTAATAACGAACATAGATATTTGGTGCATCAAGAATTGCAAGAGGTAATTTTCCAAATATATTTATAAGTTGCAGTTCGGGATCAGCTTGGAAGTAGCTAGGCTAGCTAGTTACTGAGAGTAGTGTACGCTGTTGGATGATGAAAAGTCTCCACGAGTCTCGGCTCATAGACCCCAGTCTAGCTTAATTTACTTTTAGGTCAAGTTTGATTTTTGATTTTATAAGAGAGAGTCTTTGCACTTTGCCTATTGTTAAGTATTGCTACCACAGTAGTCTCCACTATACTGACTTCTTTGGCAGATGCACACCATCCAAGTTGTACACTCTTCACTGTGCCTGATGTTAGACTTAATAATGGTGGTGCTACACTAAAACAGCAGACTGGGATGTTATTAACCATAAATATGTTTATTAGGTAATGCAGTATGAGGAACAATATGGTGGAATAGTATTGGATCCATGGCAGCCACCAGCGAGTGGTTCTAGGATAGATTCTAAAGATGCGTTTTATTTTCCCGTTCGTAATGTGCAGACCATGTCACCTAAATATATTGAGGTGAGTAAGGTGTGGGAATCCCCTGGCAACCTGGCAACTCATCAAGGCGATAGCTGCTTGCGGACATTTACTCCGAGGTAGTAGTTTAACAAATTAGGCAAACGACATATGTCAAAATTTGTTGTGAGTTCGCTCAATCTAAATGCAACACAGTGTTGCCAGACAAAATTATAGGATATAATAACTTATAATTAAAATTAAAAGTAATTACACATAGTTTATTTGTTCAAAACTATTAAATAAACAAGGTGCCAAGAGTTATCTTAATAAACATGTAGTGGCATTTCTAATGTAACACCCGTGAAGTGGTGTTTCGTGAATAGTTTGAAAGTAGCCAGGTATAACGAGAGGATTAATATCAATGGTACATGCTCGTTTTCTCAAGCCGGCATAATAGAGACGACTGCTGCCCGTAGAGATTTCTCTGTAGTAGCAGTTGTTTCTATTCATGGACTACACTCTAGCTTTACATCAGCGGAGTGTTGCCAAGCTACAATAAAGAAACATGACTAGTAATAACTTTAATTAACAGGTGATGAGGAAGAAATCTCATCTTATATTACGCATGTTGGAACAAAGAATTGGTCAAGAACTTCTATTACAAGTATTCAATAAGCAGTTATCTTTAGCCACTAATGCTGCTAACACTAAAATAGGCAGTGGTCTTTGGAGTCATTTACTTCTGTCAACTAATATCTTTTTAAAAGCAATTTTTACCGTAACCGGTAAAGATATGGCTGTATTTGTTGACCAATGGGTTAGGACTGGCGGACATGCTAAATTTCAACTTACTTCTGTTTTTAATAGGAAGAGGTTAGTCATGTTTTCTGATATTTTTTTTTATTGCCTGTACTAATCTAGTGCCTGTATCACAGTATTCACAGGCACTGAGTGATCAAAGTATGTTGACACATTCATGTCAAATCAAAATACATTTTATCGTGAAAGTGGAATAAACTGGATTTTTGTTTTGATACTTTTTTTGCGAACTCTTACATGAAGTTGAAGGTTTACTTTTTTCAGTGCAATTTTAATCTGTACTTTTTTTCTTACAAATAAGTTATCTAAATAACAATTTTTTTTATAAAAATTATGAATAAAATTTAATAGAAAAAAGTTAAATTAATCTCTTAATAATTTATAATGAACATTTTAATAGAAAAAAATATTCTTTTAGAAATACTGTAGAGTTGGAAGTACGTCAAGATTGTGTCCATGATAAAGGAATAAGGAAATATGTAGGTCCTTTACTTATTCAACTTCAAGAGCTAGACGGCACCTTCAAGCATATGCTACAAATAGAGAATACAGTTGTGAAAGCTGATATTACATGCCATTCTAAAAGTAGAAGAAATAAAAAGAAAAAAATTCCTTTATGTACTGGTGAAGAGGTTGATATGGATTTATCTGCTATGGAGTAAGTATTTATTTATTAACCTAACTGTGGCGCTCATAGAAGTGAAGACAACTGCTACTATATTACACAGAAACTACAAGCTCTAGTCACCTCCGCTATGCCGGATCGCCGTGATGAATGTTTACTATCTATTGATGGCACAATCCTCCCTGAATACCTGCTTACTTCTGATCCCAAACCGCGACTTAAGCACTGGGTTAATGACCAAAGGACAATGTCCACTTTTGGAGCCACTTGTTATCTCATAGTTGTTAATAAAACTGTACTAAAATATCTTATTTTTACAGTAATATTTGATTATATTTTAGCACATTATTTACAGACCTATAGGCAATATTTAATTGCATAAAAATATATCTATAGATATTTAATAATATTTAAACATTTTTAATATTTCGAATATTGCATCAGTAAGATTCAGTTTACTCAATGACTTGAGTAAGAAAATTAAAAACTGTTTCATAATAATGAATGTAGATTACTTTCCCACAAAATGAACTAAAAATTAAAGACAATCCTGCGAAAAAAAAATTGTGGGCCCATTCCTTTTGTAAATTGGCATTCTTCTTTCTCTTATGTGTTTAGTGAATAATTTTTGTTACTAATTACAGTGATTCTCCAGTTTTGTGGATAAGGATAGACCCTGAAATGTCAATTCTACGCTCAAACGTAATAAACCAGCCTGATTACCAATGGCAGTACCAATTACGTCACGAAAGAGATGTGGCGGCTCAAAGTGAGGCTATCGATGCATTACACAGTTTCCCTGCAGCAGCTACAAGGAAAGCTCTTACAGATACCATAGAAAATGAACAAACTTTCTATAGGATACGTTGTAAAGCTGCGCATTGTTTAACAAAGGTATATTTAATTATTTTTATTGTTAAAGTTTACCTAGACCCATCTACTGGTAACTAGGGAAACCATTTCTAAATATTGTCCATTTTAGAAGCAACTTTTAAGAGCGGCCGTGGTCTAGCGGTGAGACGCGTGA
Source organism: Tinea pellionella (assembly GCA_948150575.1). Lineage (NCBI taxonomy): Eukaryota > Metazoa > Arthropoda > Insecta > Lepidoptera > Tineidae > Tinea > Tinea pellionella. Next base: position 7,579,157 of record OX411248.1, read on the forward strand.
ACTCACGATCGATGAGGCCCGTGTTCGAACCTCGCTAATTCTGACCGGTACCAATGTAACTTTGTTATATGTACTTTGGTTGCTCAGTGCCTATAGGCACTATTAAAGAGTGGTAGGCAGACTGATGATGGTTATTTGTCCAGTCTGCCGTCCTGGGGTAGTACCACCACTTTCGAATGTAACACCCGTGAAGTGACTTTGTCGCGTTTCGGGAATAGTTTGAAAGTAGCCAGGTATAATGAGAGGAGTGTGCACTGTCAATCTAAGATGGTACATGCTCGTCTCCTCAAGCCGGCACAGGTTTCTCTGTAGTAGCAGTTGTTTTCATTCATGGACCGCACTCTAGCTTTACATCAGGCGGAGTGTTGTCACGTGTCGAGCTACAATAAATAAAAAAAAAACATGTTATAAATTACACAACTAATGAATCATAAAGGACAACGCCCATTTTTGGGTCCACTTGATATCTAATAGTTTTAATAGTTAAACATCTTATTTTTTTCAATAATTTAATTTAATTATGTTAACACATTGTTTACCAATCAATAGACAATTTAAAATTACACAAAAGATGGATATCAGTTATTAAATCATTTAATATTATAATAACTGCAAATATTGTATCAGAAAAAGTGTAATTAAAACTGATTGGTGATAAGGAATGAAGATTTATTATCCAACAAATTTTTTTTTTTAATTGTAGCTCGACATGTGACAACAACTGCTACCACAGAGAAATCTCTACGGGCTGCAGTCGCCTCCACTATGCCGGCTTGAGGAGACGAGCATGTACCATCTAGATTGACAGTGCACACCCCTCTCTTATATCTGGCTACTTTCAAACTATTCCAGAAACACGACAAGGTCGCTTCACGGGTGTTACATTCGAAAGTGGTGGTACTGCCCCAGGACGACAGACTGGACAAATAATTATCAGTCTGCCTACCACTCTTCTTCAACAAACTCAAGAAAATTTTTAGACCCATTTCTCTTAGGCATTCTCTTTTTAAAAAAAATAAAAAATATTTTATCTTTATAGGTAGCAAACGCAATGATAATATCGTGGGTGGGACCACCAGCTATGTTAACAATATTCAGAAAGATGTTTGGTTCATTCTCCGCCCCACATATTATTAAACAAAATAATTTCGACAATTTGCAACATTATTTCTTACAGAAGACTATTCCTGTCGCTATGGCTGGTACGTATCTATTTAGAAGAAAGAATAAAAGAATAGTTTATTGATGAGTAAGGTGGATATAGGTGCTGCGATATCTATCCGTCAAAATTGTCCACTCGCCGATATACCATTGTCCACGTGGATAAACGGTCTTGTAGTATTTTTATCGACGGGACCTTTCCAAAGCTAAATGTACCTGTAAAATTATTTGACGAGTGCAAAAGAGTTTCAAACTGCTCCCGAAACGCGACGAGGTCACTTCACGGGTGTTACATTCAAAAGTGGTGGTACTGCCTGAGGACGGCAGACTGGGCAAATAACCATCATCAGTCAGCTTACCACTCTTTAATATTGCCTATAGGTACTGAATGACCAAAGAACATATAACAAAGTTACATTGATACCCGTCAAAATTTTGCAAGGTTCGAACACGGGACTCATCGGTGAGTTCACGCTTCTTACCGCTAGACCATGACCGTTCTAAAAGTCTGTGATAAGTTTTGATTGATTGATTTTCATAAAACCGCCGTGATTACTTTTAAAAACGTATTTTTATTTCAGGTTTACGAAATATTCACGGTATATGCCCACCCGAAGTGATCAAGTTCCTGCTCGATCTCTACAAATACAATGACAATTCTAAAAATCATTTTTCTGATAATTATTACAAGGCTGCGTTAGTCGATGCCTTAGCCGCTACTATTACGCCTGTTATATCGGTCTTGCAACCTGTAAGTATACATATCGTACATTTTTTATATTAGCATGATGGCAAACAGAGTGGGAGTCCAAGAACCGCTATATACAGTGGCCCCAGTCGTCACTATGCCGGCCCAAGATGTGCGAAATCACATGAGAGGAAAAAGCATTCCATTTATCGAATGTGCGACATAAAAAGGATGCGCCAAAAATTTCGTTTGGCTGTTAATTCCGTCGACACCATATGGATGCTTCCCCCGCCCAGTACAGTGGTAGCACGGGAGTGGAAGGAAGGATATTTTTTTTGTGAATCCCTATGCTACATATATTATAAGTATGTAAGTTACATGGAGGAATAGTGGACGTGGTCGAAGTATCATGGACGTAAGCTTAAACAACCTAATATTGATAGTGTGTAAGCCGAACGGCTACCTTTACTTATTTAATTAAGTTGGGGGTTCTTTGACGCGTACAAACGGAACGTACATGCGCGGAAGTTGATCGTATGAAAAATGACAAGCCGGGTATACACTTGTTTATGTCGAGTACGTGCTGCGTTTATACGCGTCAAAGAACGCCTTAATGCTTGTGCAATTATAAAGGAACAAATGAAATCTATCTCCACATAATTATTTTGTCGTTTGTCATTATTTTTCATCTTCCAGGGTGCTCCCATAACAGCGGATTCGTTATCAACTGACACAAAATTAGTATTAGAAGAAATAACCAGAGTACTTAATTTAGAGAAAGTGTTGCCGTGTTATAAATACACTGTGACGGTTAGTTGTCTTCGTGCCATAAGACGATTACAACAGTGCGGTCATCTGCCAAGTATTCCTACTGTATTTCGTGCGTATGCGCAATATGGACAATTTATAGGTGAATAATAATAATTTTTTTTTTTTTATTTTAGCACGTCATATCTGTATATCACTCCGCCTGATGTTAAGCTAGAGTGCGATCCATGAACGGTGGTGACTGCTGTCAGAGAAGGGGATCTGCAGACAGCAGTCGCGTCCGCTATGCCGGCTTAATGAGATGCCTCTTCACACTGCGCTTGAAGGATCCCATGTTATAGGAAGGGGGAAAGACGTGGCTGGGGAGGTCGTTCCACAATTGTATGAAAATACCCAATTAATAATTTTGCTTTCAAGTTAAAACGCCTGTGAAATAACCTAGTCTCATTTCGGAATTTTTAAAAGTAGTTGAGTGTAAATAAAATAGTATTCCCTGTCAACCTGAACTGCGCGACTTCTGTATGCAGTCGTGTTGCTATTTCGTTTCAAAATGTTTCAATTATTATAATAACTAACCATGAATTTTTAAATTTTGTTTCTTTCAGATGTAAGACTAGCAGCTTTTGAATGTTTAGTCGACTTTGTGCGTGTGGACGGTAAGCCTGAAGATCTAAGTTCATTACTGAGTACAATTGAGAGTGATCCAGATCCTGCAGTGAGACATGGCTTAGCAAGACTCATGATAAAGATGCCGCCATTTGAAAAGGGACAGAGACATCGTTTGGATACTGAATCTGTTGTACATAGGTATCTAACCGAGCAAATCATTGTTATATACAACTAGATAAGCAATAATACTCCCAATATGACGCGGGAGAAAAGATGACCACAGTCACTTTTAGGTTTCTGTCAGTTACTATTTGACTTAATGGCAATATTGTCAAATCGTTTGTATGAAGTTTGCTCCTCTAGTATATATATATCTCTATGGAGAAAATACTTTTTTTTTATCTTAGCACGGCACAACACGCCTAATGTTAAGCTAGAGTGCTATCCATAGAAGAATTGCTACTATAGAGGAAATTTCACAAGCAACAGTTACTTCTGCTATGCCGGCACACTCCTCTCGTTATACCTGGGTACTACAAAACTTCCCCAAACGCTACAAAGTCACTTCACGGGTGTTACATTCGAAAATGGTGGTACCGCCCCAGGCCGGGAGACTAGACTGGGCTAATAACCATTTTCTGTATGTCTACCACTCTTAAAGGCCCGACTAATCTTCGGGTCGGGAAATGGGAATAGAACTCAGCTCTTAATTTGTTAGCTATTCCCTAAACGTGATTACTTCACTGTAGGATATAACGAGCGGGGTGTGCCCTGTAAATAAATGGTGTACATTCGTCTCCTCAAGCTGGAGCAATAACAGATGGATCTATTGCACAGCGGTGTGAGGTTACATGCCTATTTGTTAATCGTAGAGCGGCCGTGGTCTAGCGGTAAGACGCGTGAACTCACGATCGATGAGACCCGTGTTCGAACCTCGCTAAAGACCGGTACCAATGTAACTTTGTTATATGTACTCTGGTCGCTCAGTGCCTATAGGCACTATTAAAGAGTGGTAGGCAGACTGATGATGGTTATTTATCCAGTCTGTCGTCCTGGGGCAGTACCACCACTTTCGAATGTAACACCCGTAAAGTGACCTTGTCGCGTTTCGGGAATAGTTTGAAAGTAGCCAGATATAAGAGAGGAGTGTGCACTGTCAATCTAGATGGTACATGCTCGTCTCCTCAAGCCGGCATAGTGGAGGCGACTGCAGCCCGTAGAGATTTCTCTGTGGTAGCAGTTGTTTCCATTCATGGACCGCACTCTAGCTTTACATCAGGCGGAGTGTTGTCACATGCCGAGCTACAATAAAAAAAAAAAAAAAAAATTACATTAAACATTACAGATTATGGAATAATATGAATACAATGTTATCAAACGACGCGCGTCTTCGTTGTGATCTTGTTGACTTATATTACACTTTATACGGCGTAAAACGACCACAATGCGTGCCTATACCTGAAATACAAGCCATGATGAAACAAATGCAAAACAAAGAGAAAGAGAGACTGGATAGGGAGAAGGATAGGGTGGAAAGAGAGAAAACTATGGATTCTAAACCTGTTATTAAGGAGGAGGTTGTTGATGTAAGTAAAAATATACACTTTGACTAATTAATTATGGCATATTACTTGAAATTAAGTAATTTTAATCCTGGCTTTGATTCTTTGGTCTGAACGAGAGTGGTAGGCAGACTGATGATGATTATTTGCCCAGTCTGCCATCCTAGGGTAGTGGTCTTTCGAATGTAACACCCGCGAAGTGACCTTGTCACGTTTCGGGAGCAGTTTGGAAGTAACCAGGTATAGCGAGAGGAGTGTGGACTGTCACTCTAGGTGGTGCATACTCGTCTCCTCAGACCGGCATAGCGGAGGCGACTGCTGCCCTAGAGATTTCTTTGTAGTGGCAGTGGTTTCTACTCATGGACCGCGCTCTAGCTTTACATCAGGCGGAGTGTTGTCATGACACGACATGTGACCTCGACTGGCCTGGTGGTAAGCTCAGTGGGGTCCACTGGGGAACCGCTTATAGGGTGGCCTCAGTCGCCATTGCTATGCCGGCTGGAGAAGGTGCTTTTCACACTCCGCTTGAAGGATCCAAGGTGATAGGACTGGGAGAACACATGAGCAGGGCAAAGCATTCCACTTGTTATTTGTCTCTGGAAAAAAAACCATGTTTCTGTTGTCCTCGTCCTGATATTGGTACATATCCAAGATTCGTATTAATTTTTTTTTTAATTTATCCATAGATGAGCTACGACTTGGGTGGAATGGGTTCTCAGGAAGCAATAGTAACAAAAAATTCACCAGTTCTCGATGTGGAACGTGGCTCATCGCCGACACTGCCTATACCCCTCTCAAATATAAAGGAAGAAGATGTTAAAGTTGACGTTACTTCAGTATCTAATGAAATGCCTATTAGAGTCTATAGTGTAAGTCTACATCAAAGCACCCATTTTTGGGTCCACTTCATATCTAATAGTTTGTTGACAATATTCTTAAATAATATCTTATTTTTTCATTAATTTATTTCAATTATATCGACACATCGTCGTCAGAAATTAGCGAGATTTCAACAATGGTCTCATCGATCGTAAGTTTACGCCTCCTACCACTAGACCACGGCCGCTGTATTCAATTTGTCTAGCGGTAAGAATGCGTGAACTCACGATCGATGAGGCCCGTGTTCGAACCTCGCTAATTGTGACCGGTACCGATGTAACTTTGTTATATGTACTCTAGTCGCTCAGTGCCTATAGGCACTATTATAGAGTGGTAGGCAGACAGTGATGATGGTTATTTGTCCAGTCTGCCGTCTTGGGGTAGTACCACCGCTTTCGAATGTAAAACCTGTTAAATGACCTTGTCGCGTTTCGGAATAGTTTGAAAGTAGCCAGGTATAACGACAGGAGTGTGCACTGTCAATCTAGATGGTACATGCTCGTCTCCTCAAGCCGGCATAGTGGAGGCGACTGCTGCCTGCATAGGTTTGTCTGTAGTAGCAGTTGTTCCCATTCACGGACCGCACTCTAGCTTTACATCAGGCGGAGTGTTGTCACATGCCGAGCTACAATAAAAAAAAACTGCATTATTTTAGGATGACACAAAACGCGAATTTACATCAGACAATGCAGTACCATTACCGGGTATACCAGGCACCTCTGGACCTGTAGGATTTGAACCTGGCATGTTTTCTACTATGGACGATTTGGGTGGACCTAAGGTAGGACCTATGTTATTTATTTTTCTATCAGGAGGCCTATTTCTGTAAAAAAAAGTTTCTACTATATTCGGAGTGTAGTTATCGGCCACAGTTCTTGAGACATGCGTGGGTACACAAATTAATTTTAGACGATTGTAATTATATGCATAAGAAATATATTTAAAAGCCAAGATTTTTTAGTTATTTTAATTAAATAACAAAATTAATAATGTTCCTTTCGTTAAAACGTCACATGTCAACTTTTTATCTTGAATTGTATCTGTCTATCACAATTGTTTATATTAAAGAAAGAAAGAATCGGCTAAATAATCCTAAAAAAACTTGCATATTACTTTATTGAAAAAAAAAAAACAATTTAATTATACGATAATTTCACCGTAATCTCACTACATGCTTCATTTTAATTAATTATAGTTACTAAATCTAATTTTTGTACTTGCAGGCAAAGAAAAGGAAGAAAGAGAAGAAGAAGCACAAGCACAAACATAAGCATAAACATAGTAAAGATAAACCACCAAAGGACAAACATTTTAAGGACAAGAACAGACCTCCATCAAGCATGGATCATTTGAGAATCAAGGACGAGACTCGAGAAACCTTGAGTTCCTTCAGCTCAAGTCAGAGTCCTTCAGAAGATTTTAATAATATGCCCTCGGGAATTAATTTTTAGTTTAGTGTAGGTTAATATTTACCATAGACATAAAGACCATGTCTATGAAGGTATAAAAAATGTTTATGGAAGGAACACGGTGAAGTTTGGTATTTTAATGTAACATTACTTATTATAAAAAAAGATGTAGCCGTAATAAACAATAATAGACAAAATGCAATGGATATAATTTTTTTTTTTTCAAAATCCAACCAGTAGTTTTTGAACCAACAAATATTGATTTTGATATATAAAGATTTAAGGTAATAGTAAAATAATGTTCAAAAAAAGCTTTCATGGACAGTAAGTTTAAAAATAAATATGGTTTAGTTTTAAAGATATATTTTTTGGAAGTTTATTTGTAGTATTAAATTGTTATTTTAAGTAAAATATAAATTGAATTAAAGACAAAATAGTTTAAGTCGTAAATTTCAGAAATAAAAAATTGCATATATTTTATTATAATACGAACTTTTTTTTTTATTATTTAAAAGTAGAAATATTAATGAAAATGGAAAAATTAGTACTAAGCAAACAATAAATATAATTTTTCTTTTTAATTTGAATTTTATTTCTTTATTATATAAATAATAAAACCCTTTATATCTACGTATATCCCATTTATTTTGATGCATAAATTTTTTGACTGGATGCGGCTTCATTAGTCTGAAATTGATTTTTTTAATGCAAATTCTAGGAAGACCTTAGTATTTAGTAAAGAAGTTACTAAAATAATGACTAATAAATTATAAGGCTAACCAAGACTGCTAATATTATTCGATATTTTAGTTATTTTCTGCTTGTCCCACTTGATCTATTTATAAATATCAGCTTTTTTTTTTTTAATTTATACGGTAGGTCAGGGTAGATCAGCCGTAAACTACTTTCATACGATTATTAAAAATAATCGCACACAATTTAATAATATACGTGTATAACATAAAGAATCAAGTATTTTTAAATACGTAAAAATTAATAGTTTCATGATACCCTCTGTATTCGAGTTATTCGACGCTTACGTACGAATATGTCTGGAATTATTTAGGTTTCACACTTTCATTGCAATCAATCGATAACCAAAGTAAACTAATACCACGGCTTTTGATCTGGTTACACTTCGGCTTACGCTTGCTCGAATTACATTGTCGCGTCCTAATTATTCAGGCTACCTAAGTACTGCTTGGTTTTAATATCTATAATACGAGCTGGTCTAACTTCCTTCTTCGGCTTGACGTCCCTTTTTTTGGACACATCTATAGTGAAACTTTTTTTTGGCGCTTCTTCAAATTGCACCCGGAAATGCATCCACATAATTTATAGCTGAAGCTAATAAAAAATGCAGAATATTAGATATTGGATATTAGTGTATCGGAATAGTTGGCTACAAACTATAAATTAATATAAAAAATAGGTACATACTTGTACATACAAATAAATTTAAAAAACATATTTTTATTTTTTAAAAAACCTCTAAGTTTATTAGAGTTTGTATGCATTTATAGGAATATTTACAATATCAGATAAAGTTAACCTCTGTCAATACTTGAAGTAAATACGTCCGTGAATGTTATTTTCATGTCGAACAGTTAGTTCACATTTTGACTTCATAGCGTTAACTTTACTTCTTATCTGTTTAATTATACGTAATATTTAAAATTTATATAAGTGGTTGTTTATTTGAAAATGGGTGACAAAAATGGTTATGTCGAAACACCATTGGACATAACAGTCGTTGGGGGTGGACTGGTATGTTTTAACTTTATTTTTTAATTATTAAAAGATACGCTTTTAAATTTTTAACAATTTCTTTTAGATTTTTATTTGAAATTTAAGTGTTGGAATTTTTTAATTACTTAAATAGTTCTAAGAACCAAAAGCCCACTGTCCATTGAAGTTACATCATAGAATAGATGCGTCATAATTGTTATCAAATAGAAACCTTGTCACTGCAAAATATGCCGTCAATTTTCGTATTATAAACTTTTTTTATTTAAGACAAACAATTTACGTTGTTATGGCTGAAATCATCAATTTAAAATTATTAAATTTCATTAAAAGAGTAACGAGAGGAGTATGCACTGTCAATCTAGATGGTACATGCGCGTCCCCTCTGCCGGTATAGTGGAGGCGACTGCTGCCCGTAGTGGTAGTATGTACTGCATCTAGCTTTACATAAGGCGGAGTGTTGTCACATGCCAAGCTACAACAAAAAAAAAACTAGCAACACAGTCTTCGGACTAGCGCTGGGGACAGAACAATTTATATTGTTAAGCAAAATAAAGTTTTTTTTAAAAATAAATTTATAACTAATCTTTTTTAACTAACTATATTATCATCGGCTGCTCTCAACCGGCAACTTCATCTTATCAGTACAGTGTCTTAAAAATATTTTTTATTATTCTTACAAAATAAAAATTATCTCGTTGTTAAATAATATAACGTCTACAATTAGATAAAGAAAGTTTTTTGTTTCTTTACACAGAGATCCGTATTATCTGTTAGAGCTCATGGGGCACAATCACAGAGTCCTCGGCTTGATGGGGTCTTCTAAATACCGAGGTTATCGTTTACATGGAAAAAGAGCTCAATTTTGATTCTAATATTTATTTTATATCGTATCTTTATTTACATTTTGCGAAAACTGTGTAGGTAGGCGATCGAATGCATCGCCTCACCGTCGAAACAATCCCCTCGTGGACCAAAAGGTTCGGGTAATCCTTCTTCTGTCGTTCCATGAAATTGTGAAACGACCTTCCAAGCCACGTCTTTCCTTCTTCCTATAACATGGGATCCTTCAAGCGCAGTGTGAAGAGGCATCTCATCAAGCCGGCATAGCGGACGCGACTGCTGTCTGCGGATCCACTTCTCTGACAGCAGTCGTCTCCGTTCATGGATCGCACTCTAGCTTAACATCGGGCGGAGTGCGGTCATATGACGTACTAAAAAAAAGGTAATAGTTCCATCGTCGTATTTGATGCCAATTTTAATCAGGTATTAACGAAGGTACGAGTATTTACAGAAGCGGAGTAAATTTTTCGATGGTAGTAAAATCCATAATCCCTGCCCTTTGCGCTATTTCGTTTATTTGGATAGAATTTTAGTTTAACAAGTACCGATATAAGAAGTTAACGGTGACGGTGACGATCAAGTGGTGGCGTGGTGGCCGAGCACGTAACGACCCCCCGAGAGTTTCGCTTGAAAAAAAACTTTTTTTTTATTATAAAAGATTATTTGTGACTAAAAATAAAGTACGGTACAATATATGTAAATGGAATATAGAAACTAGAGGTGTATATTTCTATAAAATATTGAGTGAAACATAGTGCAAAATCCTATAAAGTCAAATGGGATTTTCTGGTATAAACCCACATAGTATACGAGATTCGTTCATGTTTGTGCGTCAATATTATTTCAGGTCGGATCATTGGAAGCTTTATATTTGGCTAAAAGAGGGCACCGAGTACGTTTATATGAGTATAGAGAGGGTAAGCACTTTAAATACGTTTATCTTTATATTAGTATTATTAACTCATTTTAACCCCTTATACAATCGCACTTTGTTTTATGTTAAAATTTAAATACGAGTAGAGACAACTGCTCCGACAGAAAAACGTCTGCAGGCAGGAGTCCCTTCCACTTCGTCAGTTTGAGGAGTTGGATGTGCACACTCCTCTCGTTATACCCATTTTATATATTTATTTATTGTAGCTCGGCATGTGACAACACTCCGCCTGATGTAAAGCTAGAGAGAGGTTCATGAATGGAAACAACTGCTACTACAGATAAACCTGTGCGGGCAGCGATCGCCTCCACTATGCCGGCTTGAGGAGACGAGCATGTACTATCTAGGTTGATAGTGCACACTCCTCTCGTTATACCTGGCTACTTTCAAACTTATTTTTACATTGAAAATGTAATGTTTTTAATAAACTATATAAATAGAAATATTAATGGAATTTAACCACTATAAATTAAGTTAGCAGCTTAATTTTCACTTGACGGGTGTTAAAATTAAAATTAATTAAAATATTGGAAGGTTCAAGCCGATCTTGAAATACACTTTACGCAGTAGCGGACTAAGCCCCAGGCAACATTGTAATTCCGGGCCTATTTTTCAGTTATGATACATACATTGCGTTTCGTAAAAACCTAATTTTCGGGCCCCAAAAATTACGGGCCCTAGGTTGCCTAGGCCTTAGTCCGCCCATGACTTCACAAGTGGAGTTTGTTTTCTTCTGAATTTTTGATTAACTAAAATCAAAATTTATTTTTTTTATTAATTTTTATGTAGACATCAGAAACACACCGCTAGTACGTGGCCGTTCTATTAACTTAGCACTATCAGTCCGTGGACGTCGTGCCTTGAAAGATGTCGGCGTGGAAGATCACATGATTCACGAGCATGGCATTCCAATGCAGGCCCGAATGATACACCGACTGGATGGTTCTACTTATGCCATACCTTATGATGCACGAACTAAGCAGGTATTTTGTAAAAAAATATTAATTCAAAATCTATAGTGTTCTATAATTTTTATATTAATTTTAGCATATGTCGCCCTCCCACGTGTTTTCCCACTCCTTTAATTTTGGACCTTGGATTCTTCAAAAAGCACTTTCTTGGGCTGGCATAGTGCTGCGGTTCTCCGGTTGTCGGTGCTCATGGACCTTCACTGTGTTTACCATCAGGCCAGTCGACGTCACATGTCGCGTCGATACAAAAAAAGAATAAAAAAAATATATTGGACATTTATCAAAACGCCACTAAGGCCAGCGGCAATCTTATATTTCTTAATATGTAGATTTAACATATTATAAATGTTTTTATTTTTAAAGAGTGGTAAGCAGACTGATAATGGTTATTAGCCCAGTCTGCCGTCCTGGGTAGTACCTACAACCACTTTAAAGTTAACACAGTGACCTAGTCGCATTTCAGGATCAGTTTGGAAGTAACTAGGTATAACGAGAGGAGTGTGCACTGTCAAGCTGAATGGTGCATAGTGTAGGTGATTGAATATGGTATATGGTAGCAGTTGGTTCTGTTCACGAACTGAACTCTAGGCTTAACATCAGGCGGAGTGCCGACCTATTATAAAAAATCTAGTTTTTGACCAAATAATTTTTAATATATATTTTCAGTGTATCTATTCGGTTGGACGGAATTATCTTAATGGTTTACTGTTAAAAGGTCAGTAATGTTTACAAATAATATATTTCGTAATAATAATATTATTACTATCTATATTCTAACCTATAGTTTAGTCCTAATTAGTGTTTTAAAAATTCAAACATTTTTATAATACATTTTCATTCCTTATAGAATAGAATAAATAAAATATGCCGAACTACAATTTAAAAATTATATATATGTTAAAGTCAAGTCAGTCGAGTCAAATAAGAAAGATATATTAGCAGCCTGATATACTGATATACGATGTTGTAGATGCACTAGTTTCGCACCATTAATATTTCAACGTTTCAGAGTCTGAAAAATATAACAATGTGGAAAAGTTTTTCAATCACAAACTTGTTGATGCTAATCTTCAGAAGGGATTATTAACTTTTCATAAGTAAGTTTAAATCATTTTAATATTACCTACCTATAATATATAGGGCAAAGAGCTACGTCTACCCGTGGATTGATTGACTATATAATTTATTAATTATAATAGTGACGATAATAACAGTGTCTCATTAAGCCGGCATAATGAAGGTGGCTGCCGTTTGTCAACAAAGTAGAAGGTAGAAGAAGTCTTCACTCATGGACCGCGCTCAAGTTGGACTACCATTAAAAATAAATATAACGCAAAATAAACTTACCTAAATGCTTGTCTGGAAGAAATCGCATTTTAACAATAAAGCCGTCGGTTTATATAAATGTTATTGTTATTTTTTTTGAGGCATTGAGTGACTAAAATACATATAACAAAGTTACATGGGTACCGGTCAGCGAGATTTGAATATGGGTACCCCTTCAACCGCTAGCCCACGGGCGTTCTAATGCATATGCAATAAATAAAAAAATAAAAAAACTTGTGTTTTAGGACAGATACAAAAGAAATCATAGATGTAAAAACTGATCTTATAATCGGCGCAGATGGCGCTTTCTCAGCTGTTAGGAGATCTATGATGAAGCAGCCGTTATTTGATTACAGTCAAAATTATATTGAACATGGATATCTTGAACTTTGTATACCATCTTCTCAAGATGGCGGAGTAAGTTATTTTTAATTTTATTAATGTTTTTATGAAAGTATCTTCTCTTTGACTGTTGTAGAAATTCCAAAATGATATATTGTTTCTACAATCAAAAGAAAATAAAATATCAAACAACATATTTATTATATTTAAACTATTTATATATTTAGTCATATCATTGATAAAGAGTCCTTAGAATCTTTAAGTAAAAGATAATAATTATTATCAGAGGCATTACAATTTATTATAAGGTAGATGAGTGTGTAGAGAGTATGTAGAGAGGAGTGTGCACTGACAATCTGGATGGTACATGCTCGTCTCTTCAAGCCGGCAGGCATAGTGGAGGTGACTGCTCTCTGTAGAGATATTTCTCTATGGTAGCAGTTGTTTCTATTCATGGACCGCATTCTAGCTTTACACCAGGCGGAGTGTTGTCACATGCCGAGCTATAATAAAAAAAATATATAAAAAAAGATATTTCATTGGTTTAAATTTTACAAATTAATTTACTTTAAATTTGAAGTGAATATTTAATTTACTTACTCGAAGAGAAAACTCTAATCTGAGCTTAACACACATTCAAGTTTGTTGACGTAAGCTTGTACGATGTAAGCTGGCATTATTTTCACATCGCATATCGCCTTCAAAGTGACCACATTTGTTTGTGCTAAAATTACCGCTCTTTTAGAGTAGATATTACGTTTATATAATGAAAATGTGGTTTTATAATTAAAATAATTGTTTAGTTACTGTTTTAAAAACATATTTCCGCGCGTATTATTAAATTACGTCCCCGATAGCAGTATGTACAATTAATTTAATTAAAACTTGATAAGATAATACAGATTTATAAGTTAGCAATGAAAGAGACCAAAATAGACTTCAATTACTGCATAAATAATTAATTAGTCTGGCAGCGCTAGATATGTTGATAGAAAATGTTTTAATCAACGCAAAATCTTCGAAATTGTGGTCAAAAAATAGTGAAGCAATCCGAAACATGAACCCTATACTTTGTTATAATTGTCACGCCTTTTGAAAATATATTTTTTAATACTTTACTATTACCTAAATAATATCATCCGTAGGCACTAAAACTTAGGTAGTTGAACTGAAATTTAAATAATTTTATTTGGAACAAAAGTCTATTCGTCTAAGAGAAATGGGCCCACAATTTTTTTCTCAAGTTTCAAGATCATTGTTAGTACATTTTGTAGGAAATTATATCTACATTACTCATCATTAATCAGTTTTAATTTTTTCACCCGGGTTATTGAGTAATTAGACTTTTTCTGATGCAATATTTGAGGTTATTATTATATTAAATGCTTTAATACTTGATTATATCTGTTTTTAATATTGACTGCTAAACAATGTGTTGATATAATTGAAATAAATTAATGCAAAAATAAGACATTATTTTAGAATATTGTTTTGTTAACAAACTATTAAATATCAAGTGGACCCACAAATGGGCATTGTCCTTTAAAACGGCTCCTAAATATAAAAAAAAAAAATTGAATACAGTGATCGCAATAATGTTGATGTTGCAGTAAAAATACCATCAAACTGTAGACATGAAACATTTCCCAATGGACTTTTTTATGCGTTGTAAAATTGTGACCACCGTAATGGCGAGCACGTACCCAAAATAAAAATCAAATAATAATTTTGTTCGATTTTACGAGTATTATTAATCGATTCTGTATATTTTTATTCTGCTATGGTTCCAAAATTGTCTTAGGCCGACTTTTTAGCGTATAATTCATAAAAAATTGCTTATACCAAACATTATTTTATCTTTATATCGAGTAAAATGAAAGGGCTTAATTTACTTTAGAGTGTGCATATTTTCCTTCGCGAGACATGTATTCTCGTATTCCGCATATACTTAGGAAAACTCACGTATTTTTTTAATATTTCAGTTTTTAATGCCACCAAATTACTTACACATTTGGCCTCGTGGTACTTTCATGATGATAGCTCTACCAAATCAAGATTGTTCGTGGACTGTTACGCTTTTCATGCCATTCGAGAAATTCAAAGATATCGATTCCAAAGAAAAGTTGTTCGAATTTTTCAGCCAATATTTTCCTGATTCAATACCTTTGATTGGTAAAGATAAGTTAGCTGACGATTTCTTTGGGGGAGCTCCATCGCCATTGGTGGCAGTTAAGGTATGTTACATATTTTGGTGAAGTGACCCAATTGCGTTTCGGAGTTAGCTTAGAAGTAAGCAAGAGATGCAAGTGTGACGATGTACATAGCCGTTACAGCCGAGGCGACTTCTATCTGTAGATATTTCTCTGTGGTAGCAGTTGTTTCTGCTGACGGACCGCATTCAAGCATAACATCAGGCGGAGTGTTGTCATATGCCGAGCTACAATAAAAAAACCGCTATCTATTGAACTCATAGACTTGTTACACGTATGTTAACGCAATACGCTCTAGTTTATAAATTGTACGCTCTAAAATTTGTTCTTAATCACTAATTTTTCAACAGTGCCGTCCTTACCACGTAACTGATAAAGCGTTACTCCTGGGTGATGCAGCTCATGCAGTAGTCCCTTTTTACGGACAGGGAATGAATGCGGGATTCGAAGATTGCACGATATTAGATCAGTTATTTGAGAAATACAATAATAACTTAGTAAAAATACTTAGTGAGTTCTCCGAAACTAGGTGGAGGGACGTTCACGCAATTTGCGATTTGGCTTTATATAATTATGTTGAGGTAAGTATCTATTGTATTATTATGAGGATCTACTTTTCGTACTAAATAACATTGACATGTTTTATTTCACTCTTTCTTATGCTATTAACTTATATTCTATCTCTTTCACAACTATTTAAAACTCGACTATAGACAAGACACTTTGAACTATCCTTATTACATTAAAACCTATAAAGAATGTTGATTTGACGTAGATAAATATTATCGAGTTGATAATTAATTAAATATATACCTAACATGGAATAATCTTTACTCAATACCGAGTCCTGAGTAGAGGAAGGGTCTGCCCCATTAACCTGGATGATGCGAGAGTACTCGTCGGCATAGCGGAGGTGATATCGGAGGAAAGGGCCTCCGCTCATGGACCGCGCTCTAGCTTAACATTAGGAGTGGTGCGATGCTAGAAAATAAACAGAAATAAAGTTGTTTCGTATGTTGCTATTAAAATAATCCAGGCGCTTATTATCTTTTGATTAGCGTCATTTAGACAGAAAATATTTTTTTTAGATGCGTGATTTAGTGACCCGTCCATCATTTAGGATCAGAAAAGCACTGGACGACTTCATATATTGGTTGTTACCATTCTTCTGGGTGCCACTATACAACTCTGTCACGTTTACTACAATGCCTTATAGTAAATGTGTTGATAACAGAAAGTGGCAAGATAAGGTATAATTTATATTTTTTAACTTTTTTAAAGAGCTTGGACGTCATGTATGAGTATGCAATTGTGGAGGATCGCTTCATTTGAAATGTTTTTACCCCAAGAGTCAAAATAATAGTATCTGATTGGTGGAGAGGTCTCACTTTACGTCGTGACTGCGTAAATATAAGCTTATACTTGGCTCAGAACTAACTTTTATTAAATTTCTTTCAAAACTATTGAATTTAAATAATAACAATTGTGTGTAACGAGAGGAGTGTGCACTGTCAACCTGGATAGTGGAGATTCGTTTCCTCAAGCCGGCATAGCGGAGGCGGCTGCTACTTGTAGAAATTAATTTGTATATATCAATTGTTTCCGTTCATGGACCGCACTCTAGTATAAAGCATCAAGCGGATTGTCATATGCCAAGCTACAATAAAAAACAATTGTGCCCGAGCCGAAACTCCTCTGTTCTATATAAATACCAGAAATTAATGGCTTACGATACCCAATCAAAAACTTCATAAAATATAGATAACCAATGCCATTTAAAAAAGCTAGTTACTGAAAACAGGCTAAAATATCTTAGTATATCATGTTGATTAATTTTTTGGCATTTCATGAACTCGTATTGACTGGTAGTATTCATTAATTATTAACCCTAAAAGAATCTTTTTTTATATTTTTGTCTACAATATACACCAGCCGCATTTAAAAACTAAGTAAATAAATAAATAAGTACCTACAATTCAAGTGCTAGCACCCGTGAAGTGATCTAGTCCTGTTTCGGGATCATTTTGGAAGTAGCCGGGTAACGAGATCAATATTACGGAGGATACTCGTTTTATCAAGCTGCGAAGACATGTGCTGCTTGCAGACATTTCTCTACGGTAGCAACTGTCTCTGCTCAAAGACCGCAATTTAGCTTAATATTAGACTGAATGCGGTCACATGCAGAAATGGCTACAACAAAAATAATATAAAATGTTTTTGTTAAACAGGTACTAAAATATTTCTACAGTGGAATTGGTATGGCAGCCGTTTTATCTGCAGTTTATTACTACAAATTACACTGAACTTAAAAAGTAAGATTTTCTTTAATAATAAGTATTTTTAAACATAGAAATATAAATATATATTGAATTCGCTTACTTTCATAGTTTTATTTATTTTCGTCGTTACATAGTTTATTACCTATACAGGGTGAATTTTTCAAGTGGGCATGGCCAAATCCTAAACTTTAAAAGATATCGAAAAATGCTGAAAGGAGTCTCGATGCCGATTTTGATGAAAATTAAAACTGCATTATTAGATTTTTGATAAATCAATTTTCCCGGCCAGGAATCGAACCTGTTGATTTTGAAGAAAAAAAAAACCACTCTGTATTATTGCACCATCCGATAGTGTTCCCGATAAGGATCAAATTCTGGGAAGTAATGATATACGGCAAACCAAAGAAAAGTGTTGATTTTTAACAAATTGTCTCTTATTTCCATGTATTTATGTATTTATATCCTAGGATAATAGACAGTTTAGCGAAAGTATGATACCATTTATCTTTTCTTAAATTTTTATAGGCAGCAGTAGCCTCCGTTATGCCTGCTTGATGTGCTCTATCTAGGTTCCCTCCTCTCGTACCCCTTTTTTACTGGTCAGTATTTGAACACGGGTCGCATTGGTCGCGAGTTTACGCGTTCTACCGCTAGGCCATAGCCGCTCTATATAAACTCTTCAATAAAGCTCGTATTTAGATGTCATTATTAAATTATTATTTTTCTTATTTTAATTCTTGTTTCAAAAAAACCTAATTCCTGTTACCTAATTGGCTAATCGTTATAATAAATTATATTCAATTTGCACGGCTTTGCGGATATTCTGTTTGGTATACTAACGAATGCTGCGAGATGTCGATACTTCACTCGCTAGATAAGATGCCGCGTCCATATTAGATGAAGCTGATATTTATTGCTATTACTTTTTAGATTAGGGTTGTCCTAATTGAGAAAATTAAAAAAGGAAATATTTTTAATGCCATAAGTTTTGTATTGGATTTTGTAAGTAGAAAACAATTGTCAAATCCTCTAATTCCAATACAAGCTAGAATTAGAAGCTACATTAATGACAGTTAATGCCAGCTCTATTAGGTGTATTGCCAAATTTAGACTAGACTTGTGCGGCTCATCAAATTAATGCTCGGTTGCTTAGACAACGATCGATATAAATCGGTTTTTTCATCAAGTTTACATCCCTAATTAGTAAAAAAATAAAAAACAGCGTGTCTCATGCTCCTGAAAGCTCAGACGATTTCTAAAGTGCTGCAGCTCCAACTCTGCTAATAGTAACTCTTTAAATAGAGAGAAAATAAATTTAATTTTATAGAGAATAAACAATGGTGTTTTGTCGACCCTAACAAGCACAGACCAGGAAATCCACGAAAAGGCATTAGTTTTAAGGTAATAACGCACCTGCTTATGTCAGAGACAACTGACAGTACTCTTAATCAAGATCAACTGGAATTTCCTATTTTATATATCCTAAGATACGCAGACATCTGCTCTGTACATTTTATTTATCGTAGATATTACATTGTTACATGTATAATTTACTAAAAAAAACTTTGCTACTTCCTTTTCTTACATTTTCCTCAATACAACAAACAAAATTACTGTATTATTAATAAAATAAAAAGAAAAAAGTTTCCCGGTTAGAAACAAAAGGCATATTAAACTATCTTTCCTAAGAACGCGACGACGGGACACGATATTTTAATTTCGACTCAGTGTGCGACGGTGGAATAGTAAACTTTTAGCAAGCGAAAATTAAAAAGGTACCTACTTCATACCGAAAGAAAAAACAAGATAATGGAAACTAAACAAATTAACTGTTTTATTTGTTTACGCCCGGGTTACACGAGGCCAATTTTTCTGCCAGGCCAGTAAGTTAGTACTTCTGGCTACGTTTGTACAAACTAGTTCTGTAACTAACTTCATTCCTGTGCCAGTAAGCTAGTAAGCCAGTGTCTCAAGCCAGGAAAGCATAATAGGATAGGGTTCTATATTTTCAGTCATACTGACATGCTGGAATGACTTGAAAAACTGATACCGTGTATCGCAGACACAAGATCTTTCCTCGTGTTTATACGAGTGCATTTAATTTGAGGTAGACTGAAGGAAACTGCTGAGATTTCTCAAGTGCTTCTCGTTTTGTATGCAAGACGAGTGACGGTAGTTGAACTGATTAAGGAAGCTATTCTACTTGAATTCAGTTCTTGTACGTTCCCTATAATATACTCGTATGATTCTTTATCTGCTTTTTTTTTAAACAGCCCGACATATTACTTTGCTTAATGCTAGAGTGCGGTCTATGGCTAGTGATAATTGCTACATACAAATTAACAAATCTCATGAGGCATCTCATCAAGCCGGCATAGCGGACGCGACTGCTGTCTGCAGATCTTCTCTGACAGCAGTCGCCTCCGTTCATGGATCGCACTCTAGCTTAACATCAGGCGGAGTGCGGTCATATGACGTGTTAAAATAAAAAAATAACTTACAAATTGATCCCTAAGCGCGATACGTATCTTTGAGACATGTATTAAATATTCTAAATTCCTTCTAGAATCTAGATAGAAAGTAAATAGAATGTCTAGACATGCAAGGAATGAGTAAACGTTCCAAGTGATTTATAAAGACGAGAAATTGAAATGGATCAAGATTGGAGCGAAATAGAAGTTGCAGTTGGATTTTGCGGACGCTACAGGTGTACTTATACTGATTTAAATTCAATAGCACCTCTGTTTGTTTAGGTAGAGTTAGCAAAATAAGTAGTAATATTATTGCCAACTGATTTAATGTGTTAGTATTTAATTATCGCAAACATTACAATCTATTTTTAACCGACTTCCAAAAAGGAGGAGGTTATATGTTCGTCGCGTATGTTTTTTTTTTATGTATGTTCATCGATTTTTTCTAAACGGCTGAACCGATTTTAATGATTCAAATTGTACTGTGTTAAGCTGCATCCCATAGTGGTCCCATATATTTTTCTAAGATGCACAGTGTGCAGTTTTTTAGTAAAACGGAAAAAAAAGTCAGTTTGTAAAATTTTTTTGCTCCGATTTACTTGAAATTTGGCAAACATACTTTACAAAATAAATAATGAAACACGTGTTTCAGCATTTATTGAAATTCAACCCCTAAGGGGGTGAAATGGGGCAAAATGGGTTGAATTTTATTTATGTCAGAATTACTTGAAAAATGACATACATAACTTTACAACATAAATAATGAAAACAAGTTTTAGCATTTCTTGAAATTCAACCCCTAAGGGGTGAAATGGGGCAAAATGGGTTTGATTTTTTGTAATCAGAATTACTTGAAATTTGGTATACATACTTTACAACATAAATAATGAAACACGTGTTTCAGCATTTCTTGAAATTCAACCCCTAAAGGGGTGAAACGGGTTACCCCGTTAGTAGATTTTTTAAAATCAGACTTACTCGAAACAGCAGATTGCTTTACCACGTTAATAATTAAACTTGCGTTTCAACCCCGAAGGGGGTGAAACGAGGTGAAAAAATTAATATTTTTAGTGACAAAATACATAATAAATAATGCTCTATAATAGTCTATAATATAATATAAACAATTAACATGCGTTTCATCCCGAAGGGGGTGAAACGGGATAAAGTGGATTGAATTTTTTTGTCAGATTTACTTAATTTTTAGTATATTTGCTCTACACACAACATAAATAACGAAACGTGTATTTCAGCTTTTCTCGAAATTTAATCTGAAAGGGGGTGAAAGGGGTTATACGAGTTTCTTTTTTGCTAGATTAATTTAATTGAACTACGATTAGTATTTGTACGTTTATTGGGGAGATTTTGCCGATTTGGTTTACAACCCTAAAAATGGAAAAATAAAAAACCTTTTCAAAAAAAAAGTTGAACCGACTTCAATAAACACTAAAAGCACTCAAAAGTAAAAAATAATTTTTGACAAAAGCATCTACACACAAAGTAATAAACATAAACACTAATAGGTGTTTATTATGTACAAATTAACTGTCTACATACCTACCACATTTTTGGAGTAGGTGCCAAGTTATACCAATTCAAAATTTCAGGATAGGAACACTCTAGGGGGTCGAAATTACTCGCGTCCGTAGGTTTACCCTCGAGACCCTACACGTGATCCCCGGGTGGTGCCAAACGAGTAATGTCTACTGGTGGTAGGCTTAAGCCGAGGCTAGTGACCACCCACCGGACAAAGTCGCGCCGCCAAGCGATTCTGTCGTGTTCCGGTGCTATGTCCGGTGACGCCGTCAGGAAGTCGGGTCAGAACAGTAGCATCCCTGTAGTAAACTGAATAAGAGGCACTTTTCATCCGCCGCATCGGGTGACTAGTCGTGGAGGGCAGCGGGATCCGAGGCACGGTGCACCGCTGGCCGACCGCAGTCAGTTGGGGGCCCAATTATGACGTAGCCACTCATGAGAGGCTGCCCCGCCAACTGTCGAAAAATCCCAGGGATGCGTCATCGTGCCGGTCGGCAACCGGTAGAGAGGACACGATGAACATCTCTGGGGGGGCTCGGGCGTCCCCGCGGTCTCCAGACTAGTCCCCCAATGATGTACGCGGTCTCAATGTGTTTCGTGACATATATTACACATGATGCCTCGTTCTACTTCCGGCTTTCAACCTTTTTTCCTTCCTAACATAAAAATGCAGAGAAACAATAAGAAGATAACGAATTCACAGCGGCTGCACTCCCTCTCATTAAAAGTGCACCTCTGTAACATAAGAGGTTTGCACTCTAATCTCGTTCCTGTCCATTACCATCTGGAGACAGAAAAACCGCACCTTTTGTTTCTCTCGGAGACCCAGATTGGTTGTCCACTCGACGTGTCATACCTTAATTACCCAGGGTACACTCTGGAGCACAATTTCAAACCACGAGCGGGCGTATGCGTATATGCCCGGGATGATCTCTGCACTCGGCGTCTCCGTAAATTTGAAGACCCTGTCTTTTCCGTACTTTGGGTTCTGGTGGATACGGGCATCGAGAAAATTCTCTATGCCTGCGTGTACCGATCGCACAGTGGAGATCAGGAGACAACCAGGCTTGCTGAATACCTCAGTGAGGCGGCGGACGCCGCTCAACAGGCGTACCCCTCTGCTCAATTGGTGCTGATGGGTGATTTTAACAGTCATCATCAGGAATGGCTGTTCCCATACAAGGACACCGACCATGCTGGTAGAGAAATGAAAAACCTTTCCGTAGCGTTAAATCTCACCCAGCTGGTCCGAGGAGCTACACGGGTACCCGATGTTGACACGCACACAGCCTATTGCTTGGACCTTCTACTAACTACTGATCCAGACCGCTACTCGGTGTCGATTTCTTCACCTTTAGGTAGGTCCGACCACTGTCTGGTGAAATCTGTGTCCGTCTACTCCCCGCCTGATAATAGCCCTAGAGGCTCTCGGCGGATGTGGCGATACAAGTTAGCTGATTGGGATGGGATGCGGTCCTTTTTTGCGTCATATCCTTGGCGACATTTGTGCTTCTCTTCTGGTGATCCTTCTACTTGCGCAGATGCCGTGTCTGATGTGTTGCGTACAGCAATGGAATATTACATTCCGTATACTGACGTGCCATCATCTAGCAGAGCCCGCCCATGGTTCGGGCCTGAGTGTGGACACGCTGAGGCGTTAAAACACCAGGCATACCTAGCCTGGGTGGATGCTCGTAAGCGTAAGGCAAAGGATACACACGAAAAGAAGAGAGCCTATAACAAAGCCGCCAAGTCCTGTAAAAAGGCTCTTCAGAAGGCTCGCTTTGATCATATTGGTCGAATAGGAAACAAACTAGCTTCGTACCCCGCTGGTAGTAAAGCTTTTTGGTCCCTAGCCAAAGTGGTTGAGACGAATTTCTGCCGACCCTCATTGCCTCCACTGCAGAAGCCTGATGGGACGCTTGCTCACACCGCCCTAGAGAAAGCAAACTTGTTTGCATCTCTGTTTGCGGAGTCTTCTCGTCTTGATGCCGGTAGTGCGACTCCTCCAATTCCACCAAGAAGCGACACAGTCATGCGTGACATACACATTCGCCAAAAGGAAGTTCGCAAGACGCTTAGCAATCTTGACGTGAATAAAGCAAGTGGCCCTGATGGTATTTCTGCAATAGTTCTAAAAACTTGCGCACCTGAGTTGTCTCCTGTGCTAACACGCCTCTTTCGACTCTCTCTCGAAACTGGGTTAGTACCGAAATGTTGGAAGCTTGCCAACGTGCAACCCGTTCCCAAAAAGGGTAGTCGAGCCGACCCTGCCAACTACAGGCCCATTTCGATCACGTCTATACTCTGCAAGAGTATGGAACGCGTTCTGAACAACAGGCTCCTGGCATACCTAGAAGCGAATGACCGCCTCAGTGACCGTCAATATGGGTTCCGCCGAAACCGGTCTACTGGGGATCTCCTAGCGTATGCCACATACATCTGGAGTGAGGCCATCGAGAGGTACGGAGAAGCGCTCGCCGTATCTCTCGACATCTCAAAGGCCTTTGACAGGGTCTGGCATGATGGCCTTATTGGCAAGCTTCCTGCATTCGGTTTACCCACTGGTTTGTGCGCCTGGATATCTGATTTCTTGAGGGATCGATCACTACGAGTAGTCATAGATGGCTGCTCTTCCGATCAAAAGGCTATCAATGCCGGAGTTCCTCAGGGATCTGTACTCTCTGCGACTCTCTTTCTGCTGCACATCAATGATCTGTTAGAACCCGGTATCTTTGGGTACGCAGACGACAGCACAGTTGTAGAGAGCTACACGTCCAACGTACGAGCCAGTGAGTCAGAGATCCAGACACTCAGAGAGGCCATGGTCGAGCGCTTGAACTTGTCCCTCGAGGCAGTCTCCAACTGGGGCGATGCCAATCTGGTCAGGTTCAACGCCAGCAAGACCCAGGCGTGTCTGTTCTCAGCTAAAAAGAGACCCTTCCAACTGTCTCCCACTTTCCGAAATGTATCCGTGCCGATAACTGAACATCTGGAGCTCCTTGGCGTCTCCTTATCATCGACTCTAAATTTTGGCTCATACATCGAGTCAAAAGCTCTTTTGGCCTCAAAAAAGCTTGGCATCCTCTCGAGGGTGAGACAGTACTTCACAGCAAAGCAGCTACTCACTCTATACAAAGCGCAGGTGAGGACCTGCATGGAGTACTGCTCTCACCTTTGGGATGGCTCTGCCAAATACCAACTAGCGGCATTAGAGTCGATTGAGAAGCGCGCCAGGAAGCTAATAGGGGATGACACTTTAGTCGAGTCTCGGCTACAAAGCCTTGAACACCGACGGAATGTCGCCTGTTTGTCGGTTTTTTACCGGATACATTTCGGGGAGTGTGCGCAAGAGCTACACAACCTGGTTCTACCGTCCCCTTTCTTCTATCGGACGTCCAGGCACCCGGAGAGGTACCATCCGTTTATGGTTCAAGTTCCTAAAGTACGTACGAGGCGTTTTGACAACACGTTCCTCGTGCGTACTGCGAAACTGTGGAACTCCCTCCCGGTGTCTGTGTTTCCCGACACGTACAACATAGGTCTCTTCAAATCGAAGGTGAACAGGTACCTCATAGGCAGGCGTGCTCCACCATAGACCACATCACTGCTTAACACCAGGCAGGGTGTGGTCAAACGCTTGCCTATTAAGCATAAAAAAAAAAAAAAAAAAAAAAAAAAAAACTTGGATTTCTTCCTAGATATCAAGTATATCTATAAACGTTTGCTTGGCACCTACTCCAAAAATATGGCAGGTATGTAGACAATTAATTTGTACATAATAAACACCTATTAGTGTTTATGTTTATTACTTTGTGTGTAGATGCTCTTGTCAAAAATTATTTTTTACTTTTGAGTGCTTTTAGTGTTTATTGAAGTCGGTTCAACTTTTTTTTTGAAAAGGTTTTTTTATTAGGAACTTTTATTGCTTAGCTTAGCTAGAGACTATGGAGTGGCCATTCTCTGTATATACTCTACGTGTATCACTCGCCCCAGCCACGTCTTTTTCACTTCATGTACCACAACTGTTAACGTCTAACCTGAACTATTCCGAGCTGTTAGACATCCGGAAAGATTAAAGTTATAAATAAAGTTTAGAATATTATAGAATTCCAGTTGAGCTTCAAATTTGAAAAGAAGTTGTGGTTTAATACCTTAATAATAATAAAATGGTTTTTTTCTCTAATTTTATTGAGGGACTTTTAACCCAGTTCGGTTACACCAGTCCCATCATACCTTAAACATTAGTAAACAGAACAATTACTAAAAATTATATAAGCACAGTTTCATGCCTTTGTATTTTTTTAAAATCTTTTTTAATCTCTTCTATTTTTATTAATTTTAAGTTTTGAATAATTGACGTCGCGGATTCACTAGTATCTTTCTCAAACATTTACGATTAACAAACTTCAAGATAAACCATTCCAGCTATTCTAGTTACAATGCTGATAAAAGTTTGTTCAACAATAGTTAATAGGTAAGATATCTCGCTTTTCAGCTCTCATTTCCATTCCCTGCAAGTCTGAATAATAGCGGGCACTTGCTAGAGAGTCAAGGTACCTATAACTGTACAGCAAATATAAAGTTTAATACGTAACTTGTATTATTGGTCGTTGGGGCTTGAGATGTTATTGGACAAAGTTGGTCTTGGTATTTCACTATTATCTAACAGGATAAAAAGTTTGACATGATTATCTGGGGTCAATGGCGAGCGTAATAGGGTCTCCAGACCCATTGCGGAACCTCGTGGGCCCTCTAAACGATTTTTTAGCAAATATATTTGTGTAGTGTGTAGTAAATTATAGTTGAGTAGCTTAAATATCCAAATACCTTTTGCTGTATTCAATTTCAAAATGTAAACTGTTTCCTGCGCCCACGGGTCAATTGCTATCAAGAGCAATGTAATTTCCAATTTATAGAGAATATTTGTTATACAGTGCAAAAAAGTTACAAAGTCCAACGAGTATAATAATTTACGTACTATGTCAAATAAATATTGAATTGAAATCTTTGAAATTATAAAATAGATGGCTATCCAGGTGTACAAAGGTGATGACTATTTCTTTGAGTTCGTATCCAGAGTTGTAATTTTGTTCACAATATAGCAGTAGGTATTAGGGCATTGAAAATACTTAATTTATTAAATAATCATTTATTTTATTTTTAAATGTATTACTAATTAGTAGGTTTATATAAAATCTAAGAAATAAAAATAATAGGTATTTCTTAAGAAATTTAGCTACTAACTAGAACTGCAAAAAAGACAAAAATTCCACCAGGGTGGAGCCTAATTGTGACCGAACTACACCGTGGGAGTTTGGAATTCCACTCACGACGAATCGAAAGTGTCCGAACGAAATTAATTGGCCGACGATTTGACAACGGCAAAAGAAGAGTACAAACTATGTAGACGTTAATGAAAATTTATCGCCTTTAGATACTACGAATTCAGTTATTTGAGATTTTAATTTTTAACGTTTGAATGGAATTTGTTTTTTCATCACTTAATTGAGATGGATATTCAAAGACAATCTTTTTTTTCAATAACGTCATAATTAATTCTTGGTCATTATTAAATCACATTTATCATAAATAATAATTAAATATTAGTTTCGTCCAGTGGCAATAATATAAACATAGAAAATTTGTTGCGTAAATCGACAGAATATATTTTTTAAGGTCAGTTAAAGTTACTTTAACTATTACTTTTACGCTTACTTTAACCGTTAACCGTAACCAGTGTTGGCTGGTTAAAGGTAAAGTAATCGTCAAACCAATGTCACTAACGTCAAATGTATGAAAGAAGCCAAATATGTTTTTCGGGATCAGCCACCCTTTTAACGATAACAATATGAATTTGCACAATATTGCAACGGGTGTAGATTAAATGTAAACGTTTACGTCATCGAATTTGAATGAAACGTCAGACATAAATAACCACTGCCGGGTGGAGCGGCATTGATAAGATTTAGAAGGCCCTACGAAGTGTAGGGCCGTAAAAAATTTCAAAGACTCATTGGAGTGTTCCCCTCCACGGAAATCTTTAGTAAAAGGCGAAAGATTTATGCGTTTTGAAGGGAAACCTGAGTGACAATACCGCCCCAAGACAAACTATATGAATAAGCAACACGGCCATACAGTCAGACGTTCTTAAACAACACTACCGCCATCTAGCGTCCACGTGGCGAGTTTGATTATCTTAAATTCTATAATAATAATAATTTCATATATCTGTTATAAAATAAATATTTAATGATTTACTCACTGATATTAAATTAGTATAGTATAGAGTCTCCTGTCTTTCTTAGAAGGTCAGGTGACTGCTGTGATGAGGACTACCTCGCCCACAACGAATAGCCGTAGCTGCATAATTGTGGTAAAAAAGCAAGCGAGAATCTACATTTTTATAGAATTTACATACTGGTTAAGTATCACAAAAATGTAAGAAAATTTTAGGATGTAAGCAACTATATGGGATCTTTCAAACGCAGTGTGAAGAAGCATCTCACAAAGCCGGCAGAGCGGAGGCGACTGTTGTTCATGGATCATACTCTAGATTAACATTAGGCGGAGTGCGGTCATATGACGTGCTAAATAAAAAAATATATATATTCCTGGACAATAATCGACATTACTATCGTTGAATTATTAAACTAAAGTGCCTATGATACAGGCACTAGCTTAGTAAAAGTAATAAATAAAAAACAAAAGAAAAACTAATCACAAGCTTAACGAGAGGAGTGTGCACTGTCAATCAGGATAGTACACATTCGTCTCCTCAAGCCGGCACAGCGGAGACGACTGCTGCTTGTAGAAATTCGTCTGTAGCACCAGTTGTTTCTGTTTTATATCAGGCAGAGTGTTGTCATATGCCGAGCTACAATAGAAAAAAAATAAAAAACGTATACTATTATTATAGGTAAGTACCTATTTAATTCTTTATAAGTAAAGAAAAAAAGGGCAAATATTTTCAGCTTGCTTAATGATTGGTAGAAAAGGCAAGGATTGTTGCATCTCCGGCATTTTAATTGGCGGCCTTACAAAGGGGAATGGATCAAAGGATATTCGATGAATTCGGATTGTGACTGTCCTAAAACATGATAAATAAAACCAAACCAATTTAGGGAAAATCCGGTCCTATACGAGACGACACATGGAATTGCGTAACTCATAGATAGGATAGATGTTGGATACCACTAAGCCGGTATCCATCAGCTGACATAATTGACATTTCCTGGTTAAAAATATTAAATAATTGGGAAGGTAAATCTGGTGACAGCTGTCTTTTTTTACATATTTTTTGGATAATATAGATTAATTTAGTCGACACGTGTTTCTGGAAAACTTTTATAATTGCTTTGTTCATTTTTATTAATTTTTAAAAATTGCAATTGCAATATAGTAATCGTAACGATTCCTTAAAATTAATAAAGCCCAATTTGAATAAGAAACATCCAAGATGCTCTTAAGTACGTACGTTTTCAAATGTAGGTGTTCAAATCAAATCATTTATTGCAAATAGACACACTTGGCACTTTTTGATTGGCAAATGATCCTATGAAAAGGCTCAAAGAGAAGACCATAAGAAATTTTGGAAATTTAAATCGGATATCTACGAATTACGGATTACTTACCTTTTTCACAAACATTTAAAAAACACTTAAGGTCTAGGTATAATCCGATTTAGGGGCACCTTTAGTCAAAGGAATACTTAAGGATAAAATATAAAAGCCCGGCGGCTTGTTGGTGAAAACAAGAATACTTGAATACTCTATGAATATTTAGAATAGTAACTCATATCCTTTAAAAATACGCTATATAGAATAAACTAATTTATTTTTAAATAAAAACAAGTGGCTACGCCCGACAGGAAGGAAGCTAATTGTTCGGTGGAAGTAAAAAATCTATAATCTCGTAGCCTCGCACTGCAGCGAGAAGGTAATGGTGACGATTACGTTTTCTCCCGGGTTACTCCCCGGCAGGCGAGCGTGTAACGTCCGTTAACAAACGTTTCAAAATCGATCACGATCAATATTAGAAATAAGTTTACAATTAAACTTAAAGTTAAATAAATGATATGGAAAATAATTAATTAAGATAAAACGAAACTAACTGTATTTAATCCCTTTTGATTCTGTATTACTTCCAGTAAATTTAATTACTAACTCTTCCAACTGATATTACAGATTAGTGTCAAAAGAGAGTACTGAGCTATTCCTGCCTAATTTTAAATCGATTTTGAAATTTATTGGAAAGAGAATATAAATACTTTGATAGATTTAATAAAACCCTTTTTTAATGTTACATCGTTAATTTGTTCATTTATAAAACCATTTAGTCAATAAAAAAAAATAGGATCGAAGATGGCGCGCGCATATGCTGTCCCGTTTGCATATAAAGTTATTTTATGTTTTTTACTATTGTGAAAATAATCTGCAGTGCAGTTAATCTTTAATCTAATCATAAAATCTATTTGACACTGGACCTGTAACTTTTCCAAATAAACAAAATTTTATGCACACATAAATGCACTCATTGGATGCAATTGGGCAAGGTAATAAAATAAAAATATTAATTATTTATAATACAAATTACCATAATTAAACACATTATTTGAGCGAGAGCCAATTCAGTGCATCTCGTCGCTGTTATCGCTTCTGGAATTCGAAATAAAAAATAACAGAATAACCACCGTATTTCTTTAAGGAGCTTAACTTGAGTAAGTTGAAGGGTCGTCTGATGTTAGGTTTAACGAGAATGTTTTCAAAATTATCTGCGCGAGTAGTTTTATTATTTCTAAGCATTTACAGGCAACTTCGGTAAAGACCAACTTCGGTCAGTCTAACACCGGGCGGGCGGTGTGCGGTTTCATAAAATTTATTTTTAAGTAACTACAAATATGCAATAAAAATATTTATTGAAATAAAATTATGAATCAAATTCCAATTATCGGTAATTATTATTCAATTGATGTTTTTAAAAGATATTCCAACTTTTGTTGTCCTTTTTTTAACAGGTGCAAGCTTCAGAGCTTGCGCCTCGTTTCTTGTTTTATTTTTACAAAACGAGTCGAACCTCTCCGTTGATTACAGAAATAAATTGATATTTAACACTTTGATTCGAATCGAATTTTTAACTCCTAATTAAATTCAGAAGAAATCAATGACTCACGCGCTTTTTTTTGGAATAGATTATGCAAGTAACAGTGCATAATAAGAAGTTCAACAATTACTCAAATTATAAATTATTATTATCGGCTTCTTCCCGTCTTCTTACGTTATCTATCAGTAATAATTTAAAAAAACTAATTAATTATACTATGTATAACGGGTGATATTATTTATTTATTAAATAAAATAAAATTCATGATTAAACATTTTAATTTATTAAATTACTAATAAAAAAATAGGTGTTGCTATGGGGAAAATTAGAGCGTAAATAAAATCTGTCATTACCTACTTTGAGACAATATCATGTCCATTTTTAGATATTAGAGGTTAAATGCATAATATTGATTATATGCATGCGAAGTTGCGGGCAAAAGCTAGCTGTCGACAAAATAATAGAAATTGTAGGTTGAATTTAAATTAATAGCTAAATCCTTTGTGAGAATGACTTCCATTAATCTCTGATATGGCAGAAGACGGCTCCACTTTAATTCTATTTGAACTTAGATCTTCAGAGTGCACTTTAAAGTAAAAGCGACATTTTATGTTATTAATATTCCGCTTGCAAGGTGCACTTTACATTGTACTTATTGTATTATATTAGTATTAAATGTTATTCTAATTTAATAAATGTTATTCTAGTAAAATAATTAAGGGTGGTTTGCACCAGAAGGCCGGTAAGTAACTTTTACGGCGACGACGACCGTTAAACGTTTACATTTACTCCACACGCGTTGCAATATCGTGTAAATTCATATTGTTATCGTTAAAAGGGTGGCGTTCCGTTGTCTCTGCCTATCCCTGTGGGAAAAAGGCGTGACAATTGTATTGTATTGTAAAAGGGTAACTGATCTCGAAAAATAATAGAAAAACATATTTGGCTTTATACATTTGATGTTAGCAACATTGGTTTGACGATTACTTTAACCAAGCCAAGATTCGGTGGTTGCGGTTAAGGTTAAGGTAAACTTACTTTAACCGGCCATCTAGTGCAAACGACCCTTAGGGGAGACTGGGTAAGGTTGATGCAATATATTTTATATATTATATTAATTTTTTAAATGCCTATATTGAGCTAGTATATTTGCATCAAAGGCACTGCGCGACGAAAGTACAATAACGTAATTTAGCGAGATTTGAGCATAAGAAGTTGCCATGTTAACAACGGCTGGCAATTATTAATATCTATAATACCCAATTTTTTGGGAATTGGAATTGTGTAACACCCGTGAAGTAGACTAGTCATGTTACGGTATTAGTTTGGAAACGAGGGGAGTATGTTCTGTCAATCTAGATCGTACATGCTCGTCTTCTCAAGCCGGCATAGTGGGGGCGACTGCTGCCCGCACAGGTTTCTCTGTAGTAGCAGTTGTTTTCATTCATGGACCGCACTCTAGCTTTACATCAGGTGGAGTGTTGTCACATGCCGAGCTACAATAAAAAAAAGTAGCCCGGAAAAAGAACTGTGTGCCCTGTTAACCTGGCGATGCTATCCGCAGACATTTATCACATGCTACAATAATAATCATTAATTTATAATAAATAAAATGCACAAATGTGTATAAATGACTCAAGTTTTAGAATAGTCGCAAGCGCATGCAGCTGGGCAGTGGTCCCTCGATAACTCGCAATTCGTGCTCCTCTGGTATTAACTGCAGAACTTGATGCCAATCTACAGTATAATGCGCTGCCATACTGTTTCTGTACTTGCCCTCGAACGCCTTTGTTCATTGCTTATCAGAAATTGCAATACAAATTGTATTCGACTTGTTATTGATAATAATGTGAAGATAAATATTTGTGAATACGAGTACTATATAAGTCTATGAATATTAAAAGTAATTATGATTTTAATTCAATTAATAAAAAGTATAGCTTCATAAGCGTGAGGAGTGTGCAGTGTCAACCTGATAGGTGTACATTTGTATCCTCATGTAGCCATTGCGGAGGCAAGTGCTGCCTGCAGAAATTTATCTATGTGGCACCACCTCATTGTACAGTATTATGATATCATTAAAAAATCATATTCGCCGTCAAAGTCAAGAAAAACATATAAGAAAAAATTGCTTTACACGCCGGCCGGTAAAGGTCAAAAGTGCGCGATTAATTGTGTACCAAGTGCTACACGAGACAGCAGAGGACAAGGAAGGTAATCACCCCATCCTAGATTCATACAGTCCACTACGGCGTGTTCACTGTACACTGCACTCTAGCTTAACATCAGGTGCAGTGTTGTCATATGCCGAGTTAAATTAAATTTTTAAAAAATGTATATTTGTTTCGGGTCTGGGGCTTGTGTCTCCCTGTGTCCTAGTCTGGAGTCAGGCCCATTGTATTAAATATAACAAAAACAAATATTTCATTTAAATAAATTGGATGAAAAGCTAGCTTAACCCTTTAGCAAAGCAAATTTCAATTCTGTTATATCGGGTTTCATAATGCAAGGCGTTTATGCAGGAACACAGATCGTGTGCGTAACACGATGTGATGAGGATTATCATAATACTAGAGTAACAAAAGACTTCATTTCATATGAATTACTAAGTAATTTTATGTAACTAATAAAAAAAAATAGACAATATTTTTTACAGTACATATAACCACATTTCGCTTAACGCTAGAGTGCGATCCATGAGCGGAAACAAGACCATGAGAGGAATCGACTTGAGAAGACGACGCAACCACTCTTGTTATAAGCGACCCGGCTTCTTCCAAGCTGATCTTTGAAAGTGGTGGCGCACGGGAATGTGATTTAGAAATCAAATAAAAGTCACAAAATATAAGAATAAAATGAAAATGTAGATGATTTATAACATTCCAGAATTTAATATTCGTAATGAAACTATTCGATTAAGGCAAATGATCGAGATTCGACGGGTTTAATTAAACTAGAATTGGATTATGGAAACTGATGTGAAAATGGTTGTAGAGATATTGAAGTTCTCTCAATGTTAACAGCTTCTATGTAACACACTGTTTTAGCTAACATATAGCTTTTTATTGATAACATTTTGCAGAATATTTCTTACAAAATTAATTTGCAATAAGGGCGAAAATGTTACAAATAATAACCGTCAGGTACATCTTCATAGATGATTATGATATTTTTTATTAGGTTCGATATAATATAACATTCCTCCTGATGTTAAGCTAGAGTGCGGTCGCCTCCTCTATGCCGGCCTGAAAATTCGATCTCAAGTGGGTTTTAAATTAATTTTTGCAACTGTACTTGTAGGAGCTTATTGCTGGTATATGTATTTATTAGAACAAAGTGCAAAAAATCTTATCATTAAAAAAAAAAGAATAAACGAATTTTTATTATTTTTTTGGATAAAAGTAAAAAGTCAACACGATCTAATAAAATATATTAGGTACTAAAAAGGGGAAATCAGGGTATCTTGTATACAATAGGGGTCAAAATGTGACACGTGACGTATTGTTAACCAGATTTAGGGGAAAGAAGAGCCCCCAACCAATTCATTTTAAGTGTTGATTACTGTGAGAATATGGTGTATTCCCACTGGTATTTTATTTTGAACAATATTACTTGAGCAATTGTTTATTATTTTTATTAATTTTTTTATTAATTTTAATTTTTAGTTTTGATGCGTTAATAAATGAACTCAATATTGCAATCGTATAGGTATCAACTAGCATTTTGGTTTGTTTCAAATACTCGCGTTGTTTGTTATTGATTTATTTTATTGTAGCTCGGCATATGACAACACTCCGCCTGATGTAGAGCTAGAGTGCGGTCCATAAATGGAAACAACTGCTACAATAGAGAAACCTAGGGCAGCAGTCGCCCCCACTATGCCGGCTTGTGGAGACGAGCATGTACCATCCAGATTGACAGTGCACACTCCTTTCGTTATACCTGGTTACTTTTTAACTATTCCCGAAACGCGACAAGGTCACTTCACGGGTGTTACGTTTGAAAGTGGTGGTACTACCCCAGGACGGCAGACTAGACAAATAACCATCATAAGTCTGCCTACCACTCTTTAATAGTGCCTATAGGCACTGAGCGACCAAAGTACATATAACAAAGTTACATTAATACCGGTCAGAATTAGCGAGGTTCGAACACGGGTCTCATCGATCGTGAGTTCACGCGTCTTACTGCTAGACCATGGCCGCTCTAAATTATGATGGAAATTGGAAACAGCGTTCGACGATTTAGTACACACCTAATATTTATGTATTATAAGTTTATTAAGAAAAAACTATATAAAGTACTAGGTGACCCGGCAAACTTTGTACCGCCTCAGAATCAATAAATAAAAAAGCATTTCTGAACGACTTTTAAATTTAATTGATTTCTAAACGACGACGCGACGGGACGAACATCAAATGTTTTACATTCAAAACCAAATGAATAGTTTCTAAGGGAAAGCGAAATTGTTGTTTTTACTATATTCCAAGCATTTTTTTCATATTTACTCACCTTTTTAACCTTCCCGGGACTTCCACAAATAATTTTAAACCAAAATTAGCCAAATCAATCCAGGCGTTCTTGAGTTTTAGCGAGACTAACGAACAGCAATTGATTTTTATTATACATATAAATAAGAAGAAAATATAAGGTTTTTTAATTAAAAAATAATGCAATGAATTTTTTTAAAATTCATTTATTCATGGTCTAGACAAAAAAGTTGTATTTATATGTATGTAGTTGTAGTTGTACGAGTATTTGACATCATGAGGTAGTCGAACGTGACATGACTTGGAGTGTTGCACTGAATTTACAATACCCAGGTTATCTAAGTACAGTTTAGTTTGAACAATAAATTACATTAACTGGATTTGTCTAGAAACAGAAGTTCGATATTTGTTTTACTAGAAAAAGGATTTATTATTAAATTATAATTGCAACTGTGTATTTTAGTGGTCAGAAGATTCTAGTTGATTTTCAATTTTCATTATAAAAAATAAAATCGTAAAGTAGCCAGGTATAGCGAGAGGAGTGTGTACTTTCAATCTAGATGGTGCATACTCGTCTCCTCAGGCCGGCATAGCGGAGGCGACTGCTGCCCGTAGAGATTTGGAGAGCAGTGGTTTTCGTTTCGCACTCTAGCTTTACATCAGGCGGAGTGTAGTTATATGTCGAGCTATAATTTAAAAAAAAGTAAATTTTGAAGGCAGCAATCGCCTCCACTATGCCGGCGAATGTGCACTTTCGGATTGACAGCGACACCCACCCCCCTCGTTATACCTGGCTACTTCTAAACTGTAAGTTTATCTAGAGCTTTAAACATAAAAACTATAATTATAATATTATCACGAAATGAGGAAGAAGGGGAATGCCCATTCGCCTATGAAAAATGGACTCACAATTTTTTTCTCTAGTATCATGATTTTTGATTTTTAGTTCATTTTGAAGAAAAATAAATCTACTTCCTTATTACCATCAGTTTTAATTTTCTCACCCGGGTTATTGAGTAATTAGATGTTTTCTGATCCAATATTTGAAGTTATTATTGTTTTTAATAATTGAAGATATCTATTTTTTATGTAATTAAACATTGTCTATTGATTGGTAAATAATGTGTTGATGTAATTAAAATGAATTAATAAAAATATAAGATATTATTTTAGAATGTTGTTTTGTTACCTAACTCTTAGGTGTCAAGTGGGCCCAAAAATGGGCATTCTCCTTTAATTGTTTCTAAATAATAAATGTTTTAAACATGCGACGTATATCATGAAGTCAATGATTAGTGCCTTAGGTTACAATTAGATGTAACAAAGCCTATGCTCAATTCATCTAAATATTTCGCCCGAGGCAATCTACAAGATAGTCATGGATTCTAATTTGATTTCTTGTCGAATATAACTACTTCTCATTGAATATTAATGAAAGAATTTAAAAAACAAGTCGCTATATATTTTTCTTTGACAGATTTAAATTAAATGTGATGATATAATGGTTTTTATTATGGCTGTATTGTTGTTAGGTAAGAGCGTAAGTTTTCTAATTTTTTTTATAGTAGTCCGGCATTAGAATTAACGCCTAGTTTTGAAGCCAGTCCAGTAAGTCAGTATAATTGTAGAATAGCAAAGATTTTAGAATAAATTAACATGTTCAGAGTAACTTTAGAATGACTTGGTAAGAACAACGCGAAATTTTCATAGGAATGCTATCGTGGGAATTACATTTTGTGAGGTAAGTGTTACAGAGAGTGCTATTTTTACAGGGTACACAAATATGCGGTCGCATACCACTCGAGCTTGAAAGTTTTTTTTTATTGTAGCTCGGCATGTGACAACACTCCGCCTGATGTAAAGCTAAAGTGCAGTCCATGAATGGAAACAACTGCTACTACAGAGATATCTCGACAGGCAGCGGTCGCCTCCACTATGCCGGCTTGAAGAGACGACGAGAAGATGGTACACATCCAGATTGACAGTGCACACTCCTCTCGTTATATATGGCTACTTTTAAACTATTTCCGAAACGCGACAAGGTCACTTCACGGGTGTTACATTCGAAAGTGGTGGTACTGCCCCAGGACGGCAGACTGGGCGAATAACCATCATCAGTCTGCTTACCACTCTTTGATAGTGCCTATAGGCACTGAGCGACCAAAGTACATATAACAAAGTTACATTGGTACCGGTCAGGATTTAGCGAGGTTCGAACACGGGTCTCATCGATCGTGGGTTTATGCGTCTTACCGCTAGACCACGGCCGCTCTATATGTAGTCGTCGGATTTAACGATAGGAGTCATCTCAAACCGGTATAGCGGAGGTTTTATCTACAGTAGAGGTGGTCACTGATAAACCGCACCCTAGCTTTAACATAAAAAATAAAATTAAAATAAATAAACAAATAAAATAGGTCTTTAATGAATTATTAAAATTTTAATTACGGTACTTTTATAGCAGTTAAACTGTAACAATGTTCGAACGTGTTTAAGTTTTAAATAGTGGAAGCTGTACACAAATTCTTGTAAAGCAATAAGACAGAACGCCTGTGGGGTACCTATCTAATACATTTAACACTCCGAGAGTAACACAGCGGGTGGCACAACAAGTACCTAGTCCATTATAAAATAATGAAGCATACCCACATAAATAATATAATTAAAATTCATAATGTTTTAGGTAACTAATAATTTTAAAAATATATATTTTTAAGTTGAATTAATGTGTTTATTTTGAATTAATTTTGAAAGGAGAATGCCTATTCGCCCAAGACAAATGGGCCCACGACTTTTCGATGATTTTTAGTTCACTTTGTAAAAAAATAAATCTAGATTTTTTCACCCGAGTTATTAGATTTTTTCTGGTGCAATATTTGAGGTTATTAATTTATTATTATATTAAATGCTTTAATAATTGATAATATCTGTTTTTTATGTAATTAAACATTGTCTATTAATTGCTAAATTATGTATTGATATAATTGAAATAAATTAATTAAAAAATAAGATATTATTTTAGAATAATGTTTTGTTAACGAACTATTACATAGCAAGTGGGCTCAAAAACGGGCATTGTCCTTTATCATTAAAATAAAGATGGAAATATGATCATGAGAAGTGAGAAGAGAAGATCTAAAAATATATATTAGTGTAGTTAATAGTAGTGCGGTTTCACTTAATATTGCTGCGCCGCTACAGTGCGGTTTCCGCTTTAGAATGGATATAATATTATGAAACAACACAAAGAACACTTAGACCTAAAACAATTGAGTGATGTGATTGTGAATAACATCACTATTGTGCTTAATTTGATTAATTAATTATCAATCAAACAATCCCAGACGTGACCCAAAAAAATTACGACTCATGTAATAGAATGAAACGTTAAAATTGGTCTAGAAATGCATTATTATTACCTTTTTTGCGAATACATCTTATTGCAGGAAATAAAGAAATATGCAGACTTACACTCGAATGTCTTCTAATTGCACTAAGTCATGTCAGGAACATTTGGTACACGTTTCCTGCTACCCTATTCTTAATATTTTTGCTTTAAAACATGAACTTATGGTTTCTCCCATTCTCTCCTGACGATTGGTTTTCAGGAACAAATTGCTGTGAGTAAAATGTAATATTTAAGACATTGTTCCCTTTGCCTACCAAGAATGAGAAAAGTAGCCACAAAAAAAAAGATTGCAATTTCATATTTTTAAAGTTAAACAGTAAGTTGAGTTAGTAAATAAAATAACGTTACTAGTTAAATTGTTATACAAGAATTGACGCTTCGAAAAACATGTGCTGGTAACAAGCTGCCGTGTTCAGCTGGAGACATTATAACAGAACGTCTTTCTTATTTGCTGCAATGCAGGCGAAAACTTGAATGAAGCTCTCTGCACTACCCCTCAGTATTGTGTGAAAAGCTATTCTGAGAAACGTTCAATTTTCACACTTCAAAATACTTATATTTTCAACTAAAGAAGCTGGGTGATCTATAAATTGAAACTTACATTTGCTTACATATGCTATAAAATATTAAATTTTTTTATAATGGCACGATATTTTTGTAAGCTTTACTTACCTCGAAGCAGAATGAAGGTACATGACGGCAACAGGAGAACCGTGGCAGCGCTGTCACTATGCCGGCCAAAGAAGGTGCTTTTTCATGCTCCATTTGAAGGATCCAAGCACAAACAGGATTCGCCGACGCATTTCTTTTGATTATCGAAAGATTGGTCAACATAATGCGATTTCCCTCGCCTAGTTCGGGTATCACGGGCGTAGAAGGAGAAAACAGGAATAAGGTTAAAAGAGCTCTTCGGTAAAATTTTATTAGTAGATAAAAAATTGTTGATAGTAAAAATAATCCATAGAATAATACAAAAAGTCAATTAACAATGTCGAATTAGAATAATATATTGTAGAATTAAATCAAACTATTAACACCATTTTACCCAATTCTAGATTCTGAAAAGCAAACGCCCAGCAAATTACATCTTAATTGAGTTTTCATATTTATAAAATGGTCTACAATCGTTCATTAGTTCTCGGGTTTGCGTGCCTCGCCTACTGGATAACCAATCTAAAGGGGATAATTAAACCAATCTCGTAATTTATTGCAATTTTAATTAAAACAGAAACTGGTAAAGTCCAACGGAGCGTAGTCAGGAAATAGCGCAAAACTAAAATTTACTTTGTAGTTTTATTTTATTTCATTCTCAGAACGTTTCTTGCATTGCCATTATTGTTTTTCAACTATGTAAAAATAGTAACGTTTTATAAATAAAAATTCTGTCGTAGTTTTTGCATAATCATGCATTTGCAGGCACTGAAAGCTTTACGGTTTCACCGTGACCACAATGGCTGTAATTAAAGCTTTCGATACTGAATCAAATAAAAGTGAGTGTAAGACGGGTAAAATCTTTTAATGTAGATAAAATTATTTAAATTAAAACAGACAAAATGTAATGTAAAAAAAACTTTTTTCTCTCATCAGAAAAGTTTAACTACTTTCTATAAATTGTAGGTACATATATTATATTACAGCCGGCGGACGTTATAACTTACTACTTCGATTACAACATGATTTATTATAACAGGTCAAGTAATTAAAGGCATACGGAAAGTGTCTAGAAACAAGAGCAGTAAACGATCATATCATAACGCGTAGGAGCCTAACGACCGTATTATAAAGCTCTATGAGTTAGGTAATATTATATTAGCTTTGATTTAGTACAATAACGTGTCAAATAGTGACAATGATGTTGTAAAAATCCAAGTTAGTAAAATTTAACTAAGATCATAAAAAAATCGGTAATATATCGGTTAATTTTATTAATTTATGGCATATTAAAGTACTAGATTTGTTTATTATTAAACCAGGATGAAATTTGAGAGTATGACATGGCGGAGGACTTAGGTTCGATGGCTCAGTTCAGACTGTTGTGTGCGTGTTGATTTTTTCTTTTATTACACCATAATTTGATAAAGTTTTAGACTAATTAAAGAAAATTGCAAGAATAAAAAAAATAAACTGAATTTTAGTAACTCTGTAAGCAGTGCCGGATTAGCCACGTAGCAAGAGTAGCAAATGCTACGGGCCCCGCGAATTTGGGGGCCCCGCGCCCCAACGCCTGTCTGACCGTAATATAAAAATATTAATTTAAATAAGAGCGTCAAATGTCTTAAACGTGAAGCGCTTAGGCTATGCTTCACTTCCACTTATTTAATACCCTAAACTTTAGAACCTAAAGCAAACCAAGGGCCCCTTAACAGAATTTGCTACAGGCCCCGCGCTAGCTTAATCCGGCACTGTCTGTAAGTAAGTAACTCGTAGAATATATCTTTAATTACCATCCCACATCAATTAGAAACAATTTTTCTACGTAGTCGTTCGCATCGCAATGTCAGTTATTGGAAAAAATAAGCCGTCAATCTAGTATCATGTTCTCACGGTCATCTCACGGTACCAGTGGCTAGCTGCTCTATAATAGCCAATTGATCTTTTCTAATCGAT
The DNA here is from genome assembly GCA_948150575.1 of Tinea pellionella. NCBI lineage: Eukaryota > Metazoa > Arthropoda > Insecta > Lepidoptera > Tineidae > Tinea > Tinea pellionella. Next base: position 7,620,499 of record OX411248.1, read on the forward strand.
TTTAATTCTGCAATTAAGATCGTTAATAGTGGCCATCTGTAATTTGTGGTACAGTTAGAATTACTCAGGGCGATTAACTCACGGTGCGTGTATTCATAGGCTCTCTCAAATTACTTAGAAATTACTAGATATGCGATTAGTCTGCATTAACTCAGATTTAATATTTCCTATCAATCATACGCAACTGACGAGCTTCGGTGGATAGTTGGGCTGCCTAAGTTTTTATTGTAGCTCAGCACATGACAAAACTCTGCCTGATGTTAAGCTAGAGTGCGGTCCATGAACGGTAACAACTGCTACTACAAATATATTTCTACACGCAGCTGTCACCTTCGCTATGCCGGCTCTTCCCGCCAGCTTAATTAATCTTAGCCAATCCCATAACTTAAAATACCTACTCCCTCAGGACAGCATACTGCTATTACATATTAACTTTCCAAAAGTTATCACCTCGATTTACATAAGTCAGTTTGAGTTAGATACTTGTTAAATTAGGAATGTATTTAAGTTCTAGGTACAAGTAACATGGCGTGTCTTTAGTACGATATATCTAGGCTGCTAACGTAGGTCTAAACACGCAAATGCAAATTTCATCTTGATACGGAGTGAAATCGTCTAAGAGGCCATTGGGATCGTTTTCTAAATGTCTCCCATTTTAACATGTTGTTTGGAGAAAGGAACGGACACTACGATTACGTTGTGTCGTGTGATACAGCACATTTAATCAGTGTATGGAGAAAACAAAATAAATAAGATTCATTAATAGGAAATTTGAAATAAAATTTCAGATACAGAACCGAAAATAAGAGCGACAGACTGATGAAAGTTATTGGCCCAGTCTGCCGCCCTGGAGTACCACCATTTTCGAATGTAACATCCGTACTAACCTTAACACGTTTCGGGACTAGTTTGGAAGCAGCCAGGTATAACGAGAGGAGTGCGTCAACCTGGATGGTGCACATTCATTTTCTCAAGCCGGCACAGCGGAGGCGACTGCTGCCTGTAGAAATTTATCAGTAATAGCATTTGCTTCCGTTCATAGACCGCACTCTAGCTTTACATCTGGCGGAGTATTTAATAGTCATACGTAATATTATATTTAAAAAACTTATACTGGACGTTTAAAACAAAACACTGCTCGCGTCTACATCTAAAACTCGAGCAAATATTATAAAATAATATATTTTTGTCAGACTAGAATCTAGTAGCATTATTTATGCCAGGCGTGAGACTCTCCTTCTGATGTAAAGCTAGAATCCGGCCCAACGAACGGAAACATCTGTTACTATAGAAAATTATCTGCAGGCACACCAGTCACCTCTCCTTATAATATCTATAATTAAAAAAAAATGCAATAAATATGAAAAATATATTGTAAAGAACGGGAAAACGAAACAATAAACACCATCAGTTAGTTACCTTATAAAGCGAGCGAGTACTTGAATATTCTATGAGAATAAACGAAGAATTTGGCAGAACAGCAGGAGCTGGTGTGTAATACTGCATTGCGAATATAAAACTTCACTTCACCACAAAATAAATAACTGTTATATTATACCTACTTATATTTTATTCTCAAAATAAGTATATAATAAAAGTGTATCTAAAATAAGGATAGTGCACACATTAGTATCATCAAACCGGCATAATGGAGGCGACGATATTATAAAAAAAAAAACAATATTTATCAGTGACACTTTTTTAAATTACTAATTAAAATCCCTGTATTGTTAAATACCGTAGATGAAAGAAAGAATTTCATCCTCTTTTTTCACGCTGCAGTGCTGGTTTTTGTTTGCTAATTTCTGCTTCAAATTATTACTAAACTTTCTCATAGTCTTTTTTTTTATTTAACTGGAAGACAGTCTACGCTCTTTTCCTGTGTAATGAGGGAAATTTGAAGTTTTACTCTTTGTTCCAGGTAAAGTGTTTGAATTTACCTTCAGTTGGGTTGGTTGCTTTCGACCTTATTTTCTTATTTTGTCAATGTTGCTTTTTTTATATTTTGTTTGTTGAAATATAATTCAAAGGCAACTCTTACATATTATTGTCTACTAATTTATATTTGAAAAAACAATGACAATAATAAAATTTTAAATTAGAAATAAATAAATATTTATTTTTTATTGAACAAATAATACTGGTGCACATGCTGGAAGCAATAAATCGGATTCCATTGATTCCGATACAAAAAACAAAACAAAAAATAAAAATACGGCACGAGTCATATTGACCGTTGTATGGTACTTTTTATTTACAAAATAGACGGGAAGTCTGATAGCTTTTTTAAACACCAAATTAAATCTTGACAAATTAAAATAAACAACAACCCATTGCAATAAGGTATAAAATCACATGTAACTGATTAAAGGTTGAGATTCAACAAACGTTAAAGTACATCAAAATTGTAATCTAAAGTAGACGTTTGAGTCTTTTACATTGGGTTCAAAACTGATTGTAAAGTTGAGGTGTTTTTTGCAACTGATAGCAGCGTTTGGTTAGTGATGGCAACGTCGGCACCCGCAGGCTGTCACGCGCCACGTATTGTCGAGCAAGCTTCGTAAAAAAACCTCAATCCCTGTAATAAAAAGGTAAAGATGCGCTTACACGAGCAATTTTTGAGCAATAATTGACCGGCAACTGTTGCTGGAGATAATTGAGCAATTAATAAGACCATCTGAATAAATTCATGAAAATATTGATTCTAATTGCTGCGTCTATTCTGTTTTAGTAGTTTATTAAAGATGCTTCATATCGCTTAATATTTTAATGTGGCGTATTCAGCAACAAATTCTACATATACTCGCAGGCATTGAACGATGTTTGTCGTAATATATTTGACCAATATTGCCAAGAATGGAGCAATTTAAGTTGCCCGTGTAAGCGCACTTTAAGCGTCGGCCCTCATCCATTGTACTGGTAATTATTGAAATTTCTAAGCGTATTTATGATTTTTTGTAAGGGTTTTAGGTAAAAACATCTAATTTGATTTTTCTTATATAACTTCTGTTTATTGAGGAAATAGTTTAGTGCAACTGACATTTTCAACTGATTACAGTTTGTTCATAGTTCTGAAATTTTGAGAAGATAACAATTTCAAGTATGATTTCACTGAATGTTTCATCGATTTCAATGCTTCTTCATAATACATACTATAAATGTGGAGGAGTGTTTGTTTGTCCCTCAATCACGTTTAAGCCGGGTAGCGGTAGTACCACCACTTTCGAATGTAACACCCGTGAAGTGACCTTGTCGCGTTTCGGGAATAGTTTGAAAGTAGCCAGGTATAAGAGAGGAGTATGCACTGTCACTGTCTAGATGGTACATGCTCGTCTCCTCAAGCCGGCATAGTGGAGGCGACTGCAGTCCGTAGAGATTTCTCTGTGGGAGCAGTTGTTTCCATTCATGGACCGCACTCTAGCTTTACATCAGACGGAGTGTTGTCACATGTCGAGCTACAATAAAAAAAAAAAAAAAAAAAAGCGGTATAAAGAGTGGTAGGCAGACTGATAATGGTTATTAACCCAGTAGTACCACCACTTTCAAATGTAACATCTGGTGAACATACGTCTACTCAAGCCGGCATAGCGGAAGCGACTGTTGCCTGTATAAATTTATCTGTAGTGGCTACAATAAAAAAATAACAGATTTAATATAAAGCTAAAATAATTTATGGTATAGGATATTTTAAAAAATGTTTTTGCATTAGACCTTTAGCCCTTTTTATTAAAGCTTTTATTTTTTGGAAATTAATTTACGTTACAGAATTTAATTATTGAGAAGACTTAATACAGATACTAGTTTTATTATGGTCCTTATCGTAGAACATAATCTAATAGTGAATTGATCCATTCCCGCTACCGAGAAACTTCTTAAACCATTTTATCTGATAATAATAAACAAACATAACGGTGTTTTTATGCGTTCGGTCTCTTAGATTAATGTAAGTGAAGAATTATCAGTTATTTTTAATCATCTTAATATAAATGATTCGATAGTTTGTGGAATACATATTAAATATGTACCTAATTTTAGTAATAAACAATTTTATTTCAGTCTCCCTGCGACTACGATGGCTGCAAAGCTTCTTGTTTCTCATTTTTTTTAAATGCCTGTAGCCTGACTAAAGTACATATAACAACTATTGGTACCAGTCAGAATTTAGCGAGGTTTGAACACGGGTCTTATCGATCATGAGGTCTGTTTTCTACTGCTGGACTACGGTTAAAATTAATCAAAATAAACGCGATAGTAAGCCACATAAAATCGTTTATTCAGAATATTTTTAATTTTAATAATATATTAAAGTAAAGCATTAAAGGATAATAGATCTTCCTTTCTAATAATATGATATAGAAATGAATATTACTTTGTTTGTTTAGAATTTGAAAGGTTTAGGTTTGAAATCATAGAGATATATACTAGACGTGCAAACTTCATACATCTAACATGAAAAAAGCGTAGGCCGCTTTAAACGATTTGACAATGTCTAGCCAAATACTAACTGACAGAGAACCTAAAGGTGATTCCGGTCATCTTTTCTCTCGCGTCACATTGGTATCGTTATTGCACATCTAGTTATATTGTATATCAATGTTTGAAATAGTTTGAATTATAATAATATCAGTAAAAATAACACAGCTTTTTTTACTTAAGTACAAAATTATAAATTTAGAGAATATTTAAATTCTGTTAACTATTAAGTTTAAAAACATAAATATTAATTAAACTAATGAACATAAAACAATAAATAACCGTCTAAGATTTGAATTTGAATAACGATTACAAATGATTTGTTAAAAAAATTACATGTGTATAAAAAACATGGCTTCCCCAATATATGAGAACTTAGCATAATTTCCAAATCTGTTATTTTGTCTACTAACGCTAATTAAAAGCTTGTATTTCTTCTCGCGTTAACTGTAGTGATGTCGGGTTTAATAACTCAAGTAGTAAATGTTCACACTGTGGGCTGCTAACTCGAGTCAAATTAGCTGATAGCTAGTAATCCTCGGGGCCGCATACAACTGTGGATTTTATCTATTGTTGTATTAGGCTTATTAAAAAAAAAAGACGACTCGAGTTATAAAAGTCACATCCCTATTCAAAAGTAACAAATAGGCACATTAATATAATATTCGATACTATAAGAGAAAACATTTTATATTGACGTTTCTTTAATGACTCTGGAAAAGGAGAGGCCAAAGAAACCGGTCCCCGATGCCTAATTAAGAAACCAATTTGCAACTTAATTTATGAATTATAAAAATAATACCATGTGGGATGGCTTATCAAGATCGCTAAACGGAAACGATTTGAAATTGTATACTGAGAAGTTGCTAAATATTTTTTCTGATTCGTTCTTGTAACACTATACCTTCTGTATAAATATTAATTAATTAACATATTAATAATATAATAATAGACTGTATATGCAGACATAGTAGCGGTTGTCTCTGCTCACGGACCGCACTCTACATTATCATCAGATGAAGTGCGGGCAAAATTATATTTGCACGTTTATAGATCATAATTATTTATTTATATGGAAACTTGATATTTATTTATTTATTGAACTTAATATACTAATAAAATAAGTTAGGTACAATAAAAAAGCTAGATCAATACTGAAACTAACCACCCAGTCGTAACCCTTATTTATAGTGCATTTCTATTGACTTTATAAACGTAAAATTTAAAAAAATATACTTAAAACTTTAAACATATTCTCTGGGGAAAACAATTATAGTGTCCACACTTTTTCACTTATTGATTTGACGAAATAATAATGAAAGTATTAAATAAAATAATAAATCAAAAAAACTGATTGAATCGATTCTCTACGTAATAGAATAGCAGATACACGTAAAGTACAATAACATCTATTACTTTATGAAAAGAAAGAGTACAATGCAGATATTATAAAACAATAAAATCCATTCATCATTTTCGTAGACGAGGGCTATCGTGAGCCTCTTCATGATTTATTGACATCTTTTGAATATACAATAATCCAACGATAGTCAAAACTACCCGTACCTTCGATATTTAACCCAAAACAACCTACATTACCTATATCTAAAGCTTCCACTCTATTTTATATCACGATTCAGTGATTAAACCTTTGGGTCTGGTTCTTTAGATTTGGATCCGAGAAAGTATTTTAGGTATATCCTGAAATAATTTTAGGATAAGTATTCTATAGTACTTGTTTCAGGAAAAGGATAACTCAAACATAATACTTAGACTCAAGGCCCAACTTGTGGTTTTTATAGTCTCGTTTTATAGAAGCGTCCTATCGAATGAAATAATCAAAATAAACGCGATCGTAAGCATAGAATATAAGTGTATTCAAAAAATGTGTGAACTGCTGAATGAATTAGAATCTGGAATTTATATTACATCCGATTGAAATAATTTTCAAATACCTTTTACGCTAAAACTCTAATAAAAATATCTAAGTAAATAGCATTTACTTTTATAGCTTTTATATCTTAGATCGTACATATCACTCGCTTCTACCCACACAAATATTGACACCAAAGAGACCGTCCTCCCTGGGTCCGTCACGTCGCATGCCGACGTTTTTCCTGTCTTCACTGCGGACAACCTTGTCGATACGATCAGCTGCTATTGACAGTTTAGAAAATAAACTTGAAATGTCATGTACATTAATAGTTACTTTTTCTAAGACTACTATTTTCTTCAGTGGAATCTTTTTAGTTTACCGACATTGAAATATCTATGGGTAATTCAAAAGCTTTTGGTTAGTTTGGTAAGGAATTATTTTTTTTACTTTAACCTGTATTTAAATTAAATGTGTTAATAAAACGATTGATTTAATCGATAAGCATAGTTAATATATCAGAAAGTAGACAAAGATCAAGATTAAGCTTCCATTAGACATGATGAAGTAAAATTAAAAGTATCTAATAATGTCTCTCATCTGTTTCTGAAATGAACTTCTCCGGGTACTCTTTATTATGTTTTATTTGCTTACTTGTTGCAGTCAAATTGACGTATAACAACAATCAATTTGGCGTCTTAGAGCTGTCCATTTGTTTAATGGTTTGCTATAGACGTGGTAGCAGATAAATGTTATCAGAACTTGTCAATCTGGCCACTCGTTTCAAAAGTAACCGCCTATACTTCTTGGTTTTTTAAAATGTTTTTATATATGGCAACTCGGAGATCCTATGATAACTTATTTGAATGTTGAAGGCCTTTTAAATTTAATGCTGGGTAATGTGTTATTTTAATTTTAAAATTTCTCATTGTCTTTAAATCCAATATAACTATATATTTAACAACTGAATTAATTATCTTCTTACCTTCTAAAATGTCAATCAAAGTTTCGAAAGAAATTCTGAATTATCATTATCATTAAAATTTTACCATAACCAATAAGGGAAACGATATAAAAAGCAAAACTGTTTGTAATGCTGTTAAGGGTTAAAAGAAAACGACATCAAGGGTGGTCGGAGCCAGGACTTAGAAGTTGTTGACTCGTGCATCTTTAAATGGACCAATCAACCGCAAGTAAGTCGACAGGTGCGCTGGCTCCAACTCGCAGGAGCGCAATATAAAAAAACGACAACATCCATATAACGTTTATAAATAGCGTCAACGATCCATGTTAACCTTTGAGCATCGATTGAAACATGTTCATTAAACCAACTTCAATTTGCTGAATAAAACATTCACTCACCTTTGTTATACACAAGTTTATTCGTGAATTTTTTTAATGGATTGCGATAATCCATAGTGACGGTGTACAAAGTCAATTATTTGCGAGGTTAGAGTTTCCCTTGTATTTTATAGTCGTTATTATATGCGGTAATATTAAAGTTAACCTGACTAGATAGCCCACAGCGAGTTGTCTTTACTCTCTAGGAAAATAACCATGCATTTTAGGTACCCACTTTTCGAATTCGGGCGAGTCGGCAAAATGTCAGATTATTAAAAAATAATCTAAATAAATTTTTGGAAGATTCGAACACCGGTCCTTGATTCTGGATTCCGTGCTTCAAATATTTTCAGAACCTGCAGGATATTTTAAAGAAAAGATTTACGTCTAGCATCTTCTTTTTTTTTTTTATTAAAAGATAATAATAACTGTTGATTAGGTTTGAGTAGTTGGAGGGACGTGACCAAAAATAATCAGCGTAACAGATTCACGCATCCCATCTTCCTTCTCCACACACATTGAACTGAATTGTCTTGATGGCCCGGAACTAACATGTTATCACGACATTGTTCAAGATGACCCTCATCACTTTGAATGTGTCCTCCATAGTGATGATCCAATTGACAAATTCAATGACCTCTTTTTAGAAATAATGAAAGGAGTTACACATGATAGAACAAGACTAGTAAATTCCCCTTACCTTAATTCCCACTAGAACCATTGTCCAGGAGTAGTTTTAATTTAATAATCAACTTTTAACCTTATGAGGGGTTGTTAAGAAAGAATTTCCTTTGACGGAAATAAAGTTATCTTTATCTCTTTAGTCAACATTTTGCCTTTATATACGAGGGGAATTCATCTTAATTCCATAGACACTAGGGAAGAAATTTCTTTGTAACCTGTCAGAAAATGATTTTGGCTTTCGGTAAAATGTGTCGACATACCCTGCTGCATTTAAATAAAATGATACAATGAAAAAGCTAAATTTGTCTCGTGCTTACGGGATTTGCTATGCTGTTTTTTGTATTTTTTTAGTTCAAAAGCATAATGGTGGCTATTTGGTCAAACATTGTGGTAGAGAAGGGATTGTTTTGATTACTTACTTAGTAATTATTTAAGGTTCAATTTAAAAAGTTAATTGAGTTTTTAGGAAATATAGCAGTTCTAGTTGTATATGAAATCTTTATGAGTTAACAATAACTTCTGACCAGGTGTCTTCTTTACGGTAGTCCGACGTATGACCGCTGTGAATAAGCGGAGACAACTGTTATCATAGAGAAATCTTAAGAACAGCAGTCGCCTCCATTATACCGATTGTATGAAGTCAGGTGAGTCCAATAGCCTTATCAACAGGCACATGCAATTTCTTCACGGGTGTAATTTGCAGGTATGTTTAACAATTGCTTTACAAGTTCTAAGTCATAGCCTGGGAAACTTTTAGACTTCCTTATTAGTAGTAGTAATGTAATAAATGGTTGGTAGAGTACAGACAATGACAGGAACCACCTCGTTCGTTCCATTCATTTGATATGGCGCATGCGAGCCTTGTTATAGTATTTTTATGAGATCATTTTATTGCTGTACTTACAAAGACTTTTACATCTTTGGAACTAATAGCAACTTTGTTATTTTTTACATAAGAAATGGCGGAGTATTATCATATTTCGAGCTACAATAAAAAATAAACAAAAAAAAAATGAAGCCTACAACGCTTTATAATTTATTGTTTTTGATTTAAATATTTTAATTTATAATACGTTTAAGTAGTCAAAATAAATTTATTTAGTGTTTCTTAGTTTTTGCGCAAACATGTTTTAACTGTGGGAAAAAGGCGTGACAATTGTATTGTATGTTTTAACTCAATAAAAGATTTTATGCGTCTTACTATCGCGTTTATTTTGATCAATTTAACCTGACACGAAGAGCTATCGAAAGCTTTGCAGCCTACCGTGGTCAAAAAAATCTTTTATTTAGTTTAATTTGTTTATCACATTTATTATAAATATTATGATAATTAAGATTGGTATCTATGTTCTAATATCAACTATAAGTACGTTGTTTCATTCAAGGCACTTTAGATTTAAAAGTTCGATATGTAACCAATTCATATCCGGCTTAAATTGAATGTTTACTAAGAAACTGTCAATGAAATTGCTATGAGGTTGTGAAATAATGTGTAATATTATGTATACGGCTGTAAAGACAGATAGCAATTCATTTAACAATGAGTCACGCTACCAATAGCAAAAGTATATTGCAAGTTTTTTTTTAATATTAGACATTTTTAAGTCGCAATGGAACCTAACACAATTCGTAACATTACTAAAACGTAGCCATTCAATCGCGAGGCCCGTCGCGACATCAGAGTTAAATCCGTTCACGGTCCGCACTTTAGCTCCACATCAGGCGGAGTGTAGGGTTGTTTATTGTAGAAAAATGACATGAAAAAATTGTTAGTATTATTATTAATTTTATTCGTTACATTCTGTGAATTATTTATATAAATAAATAAACACAGATCGTGAGAAAGAAGAGTACTTGAAGAGTTGAAACTTAAAAAGAGTTTATCTAAACGTGCCAGACTTCGCCTAAAGCTAACCAGATGTGAATAACAGTCCTGCGATTGTTTTTACTTATAGCGTTATGTTTTAAAAGAGAGATAATAAACATATACATTGATTTATCTTTGGACTTTGTGTGGGAATATGGTGTGACCTATAATTTTACACATAAATATGTATTAAGATAAATAAATAAACAAGCTTAGACTGCCGTCCTGGGTTGTACCAACACATCCAAGTGTAACGTCGGTGAAGTGAGTCGTGTTTCAGCTTGAAAGTAAAATGAATGGTGGGTTCGTGTCCTCGAGCCGGCATAGTGGAAGCGACTAGAAACTTGTATGCGACTTCTATACAAAAATGTTGTCTGTGGTTGCAATTGTTTCCGCGCATGGCTCATTTCTCAACTTAACATCAGGTGGAGTGTGGTCATCGAAATACCTAAAAAATGTAAATGGCGCTAGGAAGACCTTTCACGATAGATTTGTCATTCATCGGGAAGGTGTAAGGAACAGCCTTAACCAGCGTGCATGCGTAAGAAGAGTTGTATGGATGCCCGGATGGGATGAACATTTTTTATAGTACCGCATCGAGGTAAATCGTTGACACTTCATAATCTCTTCCTACCTCAGAGAGATACGAAATTGGAAATGTGTGTGTGTTTGTAGAACATTCGGACCAGTACTAATTTCCCTTTTTCAAAAAATATTTTTTCAACTCAATCCCTGAAATATAATACGTTCACGGCTGCAGTATTTCGATCATTTAGAAAAAGTAATGGAAAGTTATTCCCATAAATTAAAAGATTTATTTTTCTAATGAAATGTGGAGTAAGGACTTTTCTTTTAATTGTAAAAACAGTAATGGAATCCGACGTAGAAGCAATAAATTCTCATTAATGTCACGGTGTTAGCAGCATATTTTATATTCCTTATCAAAATTGCCAACCAATTAATCTCATTAGGGCATTCTGATCTGATCCCTTGTTGAATACCAATGTTTAGTTTTTTTTACTTCACAATATTCGGATTTTTTGTCGAGTTTTTTGGTCTTTATAAAATAGGGCATAAGGTCCATGTTTGAATTCGTTCCTTTCTTCTTTCCTTTCCTTTCTACACGACCTCATTTTAACTTAACATCTATTTTTTTTTATTGTATGAGTAGCTCGGCATGTGACAACACTCCGCCTGATATTAAAGCTATAGTGGCACCTATACAAGATATTCATGAAATTGAAGCAATTTTTTATTTCACAATTTATTATAAAAATCGTTCAAAAACAATTATAAAAAATAATATAACGTAAGAAAATTTTTGAACGTAATTAATTTTAAAACAAAAAAATTGCCATTAAGTGCACCCGTTTCATTTGGACCGCTTTTTAATACGTAACACATAAAGCCGCTTTTGATCGTTCAAAACGATTAAAATAATAATTATCTGCTTGTAAAATGAATATTAATAAATAATTACAACGGGTTTAATCTTTTAAACAAAACAACAATACAAGTTTAATTCGTATATTTTTAATATTTATATCACAATGGCAATAAATATATTATCTTATTATTATATTGCACAAGAGCACCCTCTATTTACCAATAAAATACATATTTAATACCAAATATAATTGAAAATTGAAGTGTAGTAATTATATCACTACTTTTTTTAATTCTTACACTTAAAAAAATTCACAAAAGCATATTGCATTGGGAACAACAAAGTAACATTTAGACCAGAAGATTAGAACAGAAGAATCTAGATTCTAGTCTACAACCAACCGACTGTGCTAATTTATTTTTCAAGTTATTTAAAGTATTGGCATTTGGTATAGAATATACCTAACTACATTAACAATCAAAGCTATTTACACATATATTTTTTTTATATTATTATATTATAATACAATATGATACACATAGATTTCTCTATTCCTCATATCATCTTGGACAAAATTCAAACCTTGGGAACAGGAAGCAGTGGAGCGATAAAAATCTGTAAAAAGAAAAATAGGTCAGATGTGATGTGAACCATAAAGCCTTACCTACATTGTTAAAACGAGGTCTACGTGCCTGTAGAATACAAAAATAAAATACCTTTTTATTGGAGACTGTTGTTTAAAATGGATATAGCTTAGATTTTCCATTTCACTACATCATCATGTCACATCTTAGAAATTGCATTAAAATTTCCAACTTAATGCTCTTTTACGTGATCCGTTTTGACCTCGACTGGCCTGATAGCAAGCATAGTGGAGGTCCCATAAGTACTGACGACTGGAGAACCACTCACACTATAGCCGTCACTATGTCGGTCTGAGGCTCCGCTCTAAGGATCCAAGTTTAAAGGACTAGGAACACGTGCAAGGGCAGAGCATTCCATTGAGCGACACAATAAGGACGCACCGAACCGCTTTTAATAAAAATTGTTCTATTTACCTAGTGGGGTCATATTGGGTGTCAAATCCAGGAACCTGAACGACGTTCCACTCATCCTTGAGCTTAGAATAACTGAAGGAGATTTGATCCCGAAACTTCTCTGGCTCCAGAAATCTTAACTGCTCAAAATGTGAGTGGAATTCTTGTAACACTGTCAATTTTCTTTGGAGAAGTTGGGCTAAAGAATGCAAACAGGTTAAAATATACATTTATATATAGTGTTTTTTTTTTATTGTACCTCAGCGTATAACAACACTCCGCCCGATGTTGAGCTTGAGTGCGGACCATGAACGGAAACAACTGCTACTACAGATAAATTTCTACAGGCAGCAGTCGCCTCCTTGATGAGACGAGTGTGCACTATCTAGATTTACAGTACATACTCCATATACCAAAGTATATACATATAACATCGCCGTGTACGTATTAGGGCGACCGTAGTCTAGCGGTCGAAGGATTGAACTCATAATCGATGAGATCCGTGTTCTAATCTCGCCAAATTCTGACCAGTACCAATGTAACTATGTTATAAACAATAACTTAGAATAGAAGTTTAAAAAATAAAATGTCACTTTCAAACATTATTTGCAAGCGTAATTTGTTCGCGTATGTGATCCGACCTTTAATTATACCCATGAATAAAAATAGAATTGTAATAAACTAACATACCAATGACATATCCCATGGTGACATCATCTGGCAATCTAATCCCTTCACAGATTTCAACAAATTTGCCTTCGCTGCAAAAAACAGATCAAAACAGATTGTTTACTTTGAAACATATCTATAGATATTCTTAAAGAGTGGTAAGCAGACTGATGATGGTTATTTGTCCAGTCTGCCGTCCTGGGGTAGTACCACCATTTTCGAATGTAACACCCGTGAAGTGACATTGTCACGTTTCGGGAATAGTTTGAAAGTAGCCAGGTATAACGAGAGGAGTGTCCACTGTCAATCTAAGATGGGACATGCTCGTCTCCTTAAGCCGGCACAGTGGAGGCGACTGTCACCTGCAAAGGTTTCTCTGTAGTAGCAGTTGTTTCCATTCATGGAGCGCACTCTAGCTTTACATCAGGCGGAGTGTTGTCACATGCCGAGCTACAATAAATATATATAATTATGTTAATATAAATATTGCAGACGATGCAGTCTATCGTGCTGGCATAGTACCATCACCTCAAGTGTGGTGGTGCTAACAGCTGTAATTCGTTTCGGGATTAGCTTTGAAATAACCGGGTATAACGAAAGCAGTGTGCCTATTCAACAATGTATATTTGTCTATAGAAATAGTGAAGGCGACATTTCTTTGTAATAACAGTAGTCTCTGTTGAACCACGCTTTAGCATCGTGGTCACCGTGGTCACATGTCGCCTTACTAAAAAATTCATGCCAACTACATTTAATAAATAAAGAAAATTAAAAGACATTGGTAATATTTATTTCACTAAGTTACCAAATTTTGTAATCATTAAAAAACAGTTTGGTTCTTTTCGCTTAAATTAGATGTATAATTAAGTTAAAAGTTCTGGGTAAATTAGATTGTCTTATTATCGCTTAGAAAAAAAAGGAAAAATACTTATTGGCGTTAATGTTTCTTTTATTTTTAACGTCGAGATTTAGATAAGAAAATAATTATGAGAAAAGTTTTTATCAACACGAAAAACAAAAATAAAAACATCATATTATTTGTGTAGATTATGCAAGCAGCATTTCTTTTCGTGAATTTTCAAATTAATTGTATGTTTAAGAGTTTTATCGATGAACAATAAAAGGTAATAGATAAAAATACAATAGAATTTACAAAATAAAAAAACGGGCGTCTATGCTGATTCTTATTTTTATACAGTAGGCCAGCTTATAACCACACATGAGTAGAGATAGGTGCTAACAGAAAATGTCTGCAGACAGTAGTTGCCTCCATTATACCGACTTGAGAAGTTTCTTTCGTCATACCCCGCGAATTCCAGGCTAATCCCGAAACGAGGCTAGGTCACTTTTTGACAGACTGGGTTAATAACCATCTTCACTTTGTCTACCACCTAATTTAATTCTCTTAAGAATTAATTTAATTTAGAAGGTAAGTATAGATAGTTCTATTAAAAATAAATGACATTTACCTTGCAACTGGCATCATACGTTGTGCCAAGGCTCGACTTATACAGAAACCAGCGCCACCGGTTGCGAACCAGAACGAGTACGTCAACTGCATATAGATAAAGCATTAATTAGAGTAAAAAAGAATAACCAATACAGGTCTATTTATCATTGGAAATTATTCTAAAGTTTTGCTTTTTATTTCCAGCGGTATTTTTATACGAGTTATAAACTTTTGCTTTTTTCTTGGGAACTTTTTTTAATACCCCGCTATGTAACCAGTGCGCGCACTTCACTGATTATGTTGATTATGCACCGGCAGGAATCTAGCTGCTTCCAAATTGGTCCCGGTATATTCGGGGACCAAATCTATAAGCATTGAGCGGGCGCAAAATTTTGTAGGATTTACACTCGGGTCTTTCGATCGTAAATCTACGCTTTCAACCTCTGAGCCACTTTACAAATGTAGATAGTCACAAACTATAAAGTTAAACAAATTGTATTTATTCACAATAAAGCTAGTAATACGTTTAAAGTACTCACTTTATTTGCTGGTTTCCTATATATTTTTATAGGCTCATAAATAGACGTCCGTCCGAGATACCATTCCTCATCTGGATTATAAGTTCTAAGTACTGCCTCCAACCGGGGAACATTCACATAATTGTCATCATCAAAATGGCAGAACCACCTACACAATAAAGGATAATGATATACATATTTTCTCAGAAATGTTTGCGTGTTCTAAGATTTTTTTTCTACATGATACCAAGAATTTGAACTTGTTTATTAAATGCATTTAATTATATGAGCGCACAAAATTTCATTTCATTTTTACGTTGAATGAACTAAAATTCTATTCTACAAAATCTTTAAAACGCGCGAGACGAAGCAAAATTCAAAGGATGCAACGAAAGATATTAAAATTTGACTATTTAAATTGCAACTCGTTGCTTTATTTTTTCATATTTCTTTGCATTTTAATAAAATATATGACAGCATTTATAAAGCTTTTGCCTGCAAATTTCTATGCGTTTAACTTAAATAATGAAATAATGGGTTTCCCATTCCCACCCCAAAGTGGATCTAGCGAAATTTTATCGAAAATCTGTTCATCGGTTTAGGCGCGAAAAGGTAACAAACAGACAGGGCTACATTCATGTCTATAAATTAGTATAAATTATTCAAAATTGCTCGTGGCGTGGCGTGCAATGGAGGAGGCCTACACCCAGGAGTGGGTCATCAAGTGCTAAAGAAGATTCAAAATTGCTCAAGAAATTGTACTAGGTTAACATAAAAAAAAACAATTAACATTTTACTTCTTGTTTCGAGTAATCCATCATTAGGCTCATAAATATTAAGCTGATGCTTCAAGACAAATAGCCTAAACAGTTAAACGGAGCAATTAAAAATGTTCGCATCATACGAGTATTTCGACCATGACCAATCCGTGTATTAAGAGCAATTGAGATAATTGTCTGAATTGGTTTTAGTTGATTAGTAAAGACAGCTCCAATGGGACACTTGTATTGCTGCATATATTGCGTTAGGGTTTGTTGTAAAATAAATTTAAAAGAAAGTTCCGTAACTACCAGTCCCATTTGAAATATTTTTTTCGATAGAGGAGCCCGTTTTGTATGAAGGTTATTTTTTTTACCGTAAGTGAAACGCGGGGAATATCTATTTTCACCAAAGGTTCTAGACATTCGAGAATTGAGGTTCTAGAACACTAAGCAACATCTAATATTTAAAAGCAAAATCTATTAAATGTGTATGCCGACCCTATTGTAGCGACGAATAAAGTCCAAATTAAATTCAGAGAAAATGTACAAAAATAAATAGAATTTACTTTAGACCGGAATAATGTTGAAATAACTAACATCAAAAAATAATCATTTAAAATTATTTCTCAACTCATTTGCTGACAACGATAGCATCAAAACGTCAAAATTCACTCGTCAGCTGATGACGCAGACAATTGTGTCGAACATGATTGATGACTATAAAATTTATCGCCATTTCAACAACTTCAAAAAAGTTATATGAACAATTAAGAATCATTTTTAAACATGACATAAAGATGCAAAATGAATTTAACATAATGTTGTGTATGTACAAAACTTTAAAAGAACACTATCTAATGGCCGTTTTCACCAACAAATACTTATGCGACTCACATTCATTTGTTTAGTTAATTTAAAAATGAAACTAATAAGTTTTTACCTTTTATCACTTTTAAGATAGTGGTCGAACTCTGCAGACATCTTGCAGCAAAGGTGTTTGCGTTGGTGCGAATCTGAGCAATTTGTATTCACCATGTGGCCGTCTGTAAAGACGCACAGCGATTTGTAAGAGCGTGGTGAGAATTCAGAATTGAACAAAGAATGAATCATGATGATTCTCAGGTAGGCTTGATTTTGGAAATATAGCGAAATATTTGGTTAACATAATTTATGTAAGTACCACTTTATCGACTCGGGTCAAATGAAAAGAAATGGTTCTAGTCTATTTGTGTTAATATTAATAAACTTAAATAGGAACTTCGCCAGCTTCTTTGAAACTAAATTGAGGAAATGATAGTATAAAAGTTAAAACTTATTTTGTTGCATCGAGAAAAACTAGGCGGTCTGCAAAACTTTATAATTGGATAATTTTAGGTGCTTACATTTATTTGGCTAATAAGAATGTGAATATTACTTACTTGTTAGATTTTGATGTATTGGATTATCTTTATCAGTAAAGAACCATGTCTGTAATAAAATGAAGATGTCTTGAAACTAATTTAACTTTTATGAGATGATACATAAAATAATCATTATTTATAATAACGATAGTGTTCAACTACAAATGATTCTTAATATCAAAAGATACTAGTTTAGATATGGGCGTGATATAAATGTAAATTTTGTCGGATCAAATCTCATCAATGTATAATTCAGACATTTTTCGTAAAGTTACGATCAATAAATAAAATTCAATGGCCGCTCTCGACAGCGTTGTACAAAAGTTATTGGTGTATTAAGAGAGAATTTTCGAAAATATTATTAGGTGAGACTCGAGTATTTATCGAATAGAAAAACACCCGCCTACACGAATATTAAATTATATAAATTTCATGGGAATATCAAGTAACTTTAGCACGGTGTGAAATGTCAACAGAAAGTTCTTTAAACGTAATATTGGGTATTAAAAGAAATCTTATCAATATTTAAGCTGTCCATCACGAACTTTTAAAAGTAAATAAGATAACAATATTGAGTGCTGTTTATTATTATTTACTAAGGATTTCATGATTGAGTTCAAAAGTTACCGAGCTTATAAATTATTATAACTAACCTGTTCTTTTGCTAGCTGAAACCATGTCTTCAATATAATTGGAAGTCTTGAGTCTTCATAATTTTTCGTTGTTTTAACACTAATAAATATATCATCTAACGTTATATTATCGCGAACTTCACTGTTTAGTTTTTCACTAGCACTTATCGTAACAAAATCTGCATCAGTCAAATCTGGTTCATCTTTGGAAATTATATTCAAGCTGTTATAACTTATTCTCGCTTGGTGATAAGCCAATAAGCCGCAATAGACGAGAGCGACAATAGCAGCTGCAGTCTTTATCAGCCGTCGACCCCCCATTCCCCTAGCGGCTAAAGCCGTATCTACTAGGAAGCGATAGCCCTACATCGCATAAACGCAGTGTTTACATGCCGGAGGAGGGAGCGATCTGTTATCGTGACACACGCCTTGCACCGACGAGGCATAACTATAAACTGAGTGCGCTCGAGTTTAGTTCGACCCATGGGCATTTGTGGGCGCCATGCCCACCACGCGCAAAGGACGATATCATTTTACCCGTTTACTAGAAGGAGCTGCGCCCGCGCCGCTTCATTTATCTTTTTTCTTTGTCACGCAAATCCCAAAGAATGCTGTGATTAAACATATGGTTATGTACTACATTTTTTCTCGAGATATTCTATAAATAATAATAATTGAAAGTTAGTGTTAGATAGCATATCTAAATATCTTTAAAAAATGTATATTTTAATTTTCGTAATGTTGTTTTGGTATAAAGTTATAATACATAACAAGAACATGTTCTGCCAACTCGAGGCTACGTGCTTCAACGAGTAAAATGAAATTAAAATTCTCAGCATACATTCCGTTATCGTTGTCCTGGCAATCACCATCTGTCGTGGTCTCTTCTTGTTTGTGTTGCCCCTTCATTTCTCATCCGCTTTCATTGCATTATGGTGTTTTATTTCAGTATTACGCGTGTGAGCTTACACTCGCTTTGTTATTTTATTATCTACTTCCTCTACACATATTTTATTAATTAAACCTGATGACAAACACTAAAACTAATTACATTATTAAATTATAATGAAAATTTAATATAAAAATAATCAACACACACAATGGTCTGTAGTAAGATGGGATTCGAATCCATACCTTCCGTTATGTGCACGGATGTTTTGACCACTAAACTACCACTGGCGCCTTGCGTGGGAGTGCTGAAATCTTATTTAAAAATTATTATTGTTATAAAAAACAACCAATAATAATAACACAGTTGAAAATTATTTTGTGACCGCAATAACAAATCAGTAATTAATTAATAATCTGTGTTTTTTTTTTCATAGTCTACAGCTGTTGGCCAGCCAAGTCACTACGTGTCACATATTATTCATATATTAATTTAAAAAAAAAATTAAAGATAAAAATCACATACTGTCTTATGTACTATGTCAGTTTTTTAATACAGATATTATTATTTTTGTTCAACTTTTTATACAGTACTGTATTTTTATATAGTCATAGGTGTGAAACGGGATACCTGGGTCACCTTCAAAGCCGGGTTTTAAGCACGCAATTCGCTCCTAATAGGCCTGGTGTCTGATATATAGTACCATCTCGTTCTGGAGCCGGACATACTACCATTTATCAGTTGCTATTTATCGTAACGACTTCGCGCTTTGCTTCTAGGAAGCGGTGTAACACGTGCCCCTATAAACGAACCAATCTAACCTTTATCGCTGTCTGAATTAATAGACTATGGTGTTTGGAATTTATTTTCAATAGTTAATTATGGTTAAATTTTTTAATAGTCATATCACCGCAACCTGCGTCTCCGTCCACACAGGACATACTCCTCTCTTTATTTGCTACTTCTTTATTCTCTGTACTTCCAAGCTATTAGCAAATTGCGGTCTCTGTATCTGCAAATATAATTATTAATATTTTAGTTCACTAAACTTAAACTTTTCCCATTTACAATTTAAATTAGGGGAAACAGCAAATTAATAGATCGGATCTAAACAATGTACATAGTGGTCGTCAGAACATCTTGTGTTCACACGAGGAGACACGTGTATATAGTTCCCACAAGGATGATGTTCGCCCAATATGCGGGCTTATTCATGTATACACAAAATCATCAATACCTATGTTTTCATCAATATTTATTTATTCTCTTCTAGTATTAGATACCTTTTCTTTATTTTTTTTTATTTTAGCACGTCATATGACCGTACTCCGCTTGATGTTAAGCCAGAGTGCGATCCATGAACGGAGGCGACTGCTATCAGAACAGGGGATCTGCAGACAGCAGTCGCGCCCGCTATGCCTCTTTACACTGCGCTTGAAGGATCCCATGTTATAGGAAGGGGGAAAGACGTGACTGGGAAGGTCGTTCCACAATTTAATGGAACGACAGAAGAAGGATTGCCCGAACTTTTTCGTCCGCGAGGGGATTGTTTTGATACCTAGCAGATCACATCAAAGATAACGCAAATTTTAGTACAAGTACTGTTCTTAATTAGCACCATATAAAGAAAATATAAGAACATGAAACTTACTTTTTTTAAACGCTTGTATCACAGGCACCGAGCCATCGAACTAATAACATACACATTGGTACCAGTCAGAATTTAGCGAGGTTTGAACACGGTTCTGTCCTATACTGCTAGACCACGGCTACTCATAATGCTAATATGATAACTAGCGTGTGCTCCACGAATGGAAACAACTACTAATAGAGCAGTTGCCTCAACTATACTGGTTTGAGGAGATAAAGGATTGACAGTGAACACTCTTCTTGTTACACCCGGCTACTTTCAAACCGATCCCCAAACGCGACTAGGTCACTTCATGGGTTGAAAGTGGTGGTACCGCAGTACAGCAGAATGGGCTAACAACCGTCAGGTTTGAAGATTAGGGATCAGGTTCGTAGCAGACAGGCATAACTGGACTATAAAGTACCGAGTATAAAAGCACTGTGCACTGTCAATCTGGACGGTGCACATTCGCCTCTAGAAGCCGGCAAAGCGGAAGCGATTTTTCGGCGGAGTATGTTCACATGCTAGGCTACTATAAAACAAAAATTCATGAAAAGTCAAGTAATAAATTGACATCATAGATTAGTAATACTTGTTCTAGAAGGAAGTGCACTCAATTTCCAACGACAGAGATGGGATCTAAATTCAATTTATTAAGCATTTCACGCGTTGAGTAGTTGTGTGAACCCCTTTTGATGTACTCATATTATTTAATGGACTTATTAAGTTATGTATACATACATATGGGTACAGTACGATTGTACGAACTTCTTACTTCACTTTAGAAATAAATTCAAATCAAAATTTAACCAAATATCGTCGTTTTGTCGTTTGGCGTTTCGACATTTATTTTACGTTTAACATTTTTATTTATTTCGTGTGTCATTTATGTAAAAGGCAAACTTTAAGAGTAGTAGGCAAACTGATGATAGGTACGGGGTTCGGAATCAGTTTGGAAGTAGCCAGGTGTAACGAGAGGAGTTTATCCTGTCAATGATAAATATTTGTCTCCTCAAGTCGGCATAGAGGCGATCACTGCATGCATATATTTCTTTGCGGTAGCAGTTCTTTTTACTCATGAATCTCACTCTGGCTTAACATCAGAGGGAGTGTTGTCATATGCCGAGCTACTATTTTAAAATTGGGCTCGCAATATAGCCCAACATTTTGACGTGTGGTAATTTAATTCGTCCCTGAACTTTATCCAGTAAATTTTTAAAAGTCTAGCAACAAGTTATACGACACAAGTAATAGTTATAGAAAGGCATCGCGCGGTTTAATTTGATCGTAAACATTTACGAGCATATATCCGAAGCGGAGGATGCGCGATAGCCTGTAACCTAAAATACTGTAACAAAATCCATATGTGTACATACACTATTTTATTTATCTCTACAAGATTGAGCATTCAATTTTGAATTTTAATTCGTATGGTTTAAAGTTGAAATTAGAATTTGGTACAAATTTATAATAGACATCTTTACCTAAATTTTCAACATAAAGTTGGTTTATCAGGGTGCAATTTTGGTTGATGTTTTTTTCACTAATCGATTTTAAAATTTATTAGATTTTTTTTTATTTGTTTATGAATTTGTTTGTGTGTGTTTGTGTGAAAGTTTAAGAATTGTCAATACAAATCTTTACAAATATAATACATGATATTATAAAGTTAAAAGAATGCCTGTTTGTATCCCAATCCAAGTTGATCGAATCTTGTAAAAATTTTGCATAGAAGTAATCTAGATTGTAGGCTAGAATAGGTTTTTTTAAAAGTTTTTTTAAAAAGTTATTTTAGTATTAGGGAACGTTAACGAATACTAATTAAGTATATACGAATATTATACGAAGTTTGCGCATAACAGCTACTATTTTGACCAACTAAAAACACCTTTTACTAAAATTGATAACGTGGGTGCAGTCAACCGGCTTAGATACTATGAACATTGATAGGGCGCGGTCGCCAGTAATGGTTGTATGGAGGCCATTATTATATCAAGTGAACGTAATGAGGAAAGCGCAGATTTGTGGAAGGTTACCGGTATCCGCTATTAGAACGTATCATAAAACTGTAGTTAGATATTACGTTAGTTTACGAGTACATAGGTACAATACATTATGTATTTATTCATTCGTATGTATAAGTAACATTAAACTATTTTCGTAGTGAGAAATAAACGTTTATTTTGAATTTAAATTAAAATTGGAAACGGCATCTTCACATAAACCTGAAAGGGTTTCAGAGGATGCCTTATGATTTTTTTTTTAATATAAAACAAATATATGTAAAATATTGTTTCCCTGTTTTTGTATTATTGTGTTCGCGTATATTTTTATTAATAATAATTTATATTCTATTTACTTAATTTAATTTCGGGACGATTATTATGAATGTTAAAAAATAAGAAAACCAATATTCTTCGATAATTCGATCGAAAAATAATTATTTTTGAAGAGAAAATATTAAAATGATAAACGAGAGAGTGACAGTGCTACCCGGAGCGAACTCTGTAAGATAATCCTATTAAACTGGTTGGCTAGGTTCGCCAGATGCTCAAC
Organism: Tinea pellionella; assembly: GCA_948150575.1. Taxonomy (NCBI): domain Eukaryota; kingdom Metazoa; phylum Arthropoda; class Insecta; order Lepidoptera; family Tineidae; genus Tinea; species Tinea pellionella. The sequence continues at coordinate 7,643,666 of OX411248.1, forward strand.
CCCCCTCATATACATTTCTGTACGCCAGGCTAGGTGCAATGCCTCCGTATATTAATATTATAACTTTTACTAAAACCTAACCACTAAAGCCTCTTCTAATTAACTGATGCTTTATTGTACAAAAATTAACTGAGTATATTTTCATAATTACAATACAATTTTTTTTTTTTTTTATTTTTATTGTAGCTCGACATGTGACAACACTCCGCCTGATGTAAAGCTAGAGTGCGGTCCATGAATGGAAACAACTGCTACCACAGAGAAATCTCTACGGGCTGCAGTCGCCTCCACTATGCCGGCTTGAGGAGACGAGCATGTACCATCTAGATTGACAGTGCACACTCCTCTCTTATACCTGGCTACTTTCAAACCATCCCCGAAACGCGACAAGATCACTTCACGGGTGTTACATTCGAAAGTGGTGGTACTGCCCCAGGACGACAGACTGGACAAATAACCATCATCAGTCTGCCTCCCACTCTTTAATAGTAATCTATTCACACCAGATTCCTTTCGTCAATCTCCTTTCATTGATCCTTTCATTCATCCTTTCCATCCTTCTTCATAATTACTTAAGTTGAATTTTGTAATGAATAAATAGAGTACTGTAAAATTCAAATGTGGGTGTTTATTATTTTATTCATTGCTTTTTTGTTCTATATGTATAGTAGTCCGGCAAATGATTACAGTCCGCTTCACGTTAAGCTAGAGTGCACGAGTAGAGTTTACAGGCAGCAGTCCCCTCCGCTATGTTAAATCGTCCGTCCAGGTTGACAGTGCCCACTCGTTTCTTTATACTCAGCCGCTTTCAAACTAACCCAGGAACACGATTAGTAGTACCCCGAGTCGGATTATTCTGCCTGCCACTCTTTTAATCAATGTCTATGTTATACTATTATATTAAGGTATTAAGTGACTAATGTTACATCGATCGGGATTTTGCGAGAATTGAGCACAGGTCTCTCGATCCCTCTATGCCTTTAACCGCTAGGCCACAGCTGCACTTAATAGATTTAGTGGCCAAATTCCAGTTCTTTCAAAGGATTCGTTAAATAATGATAATCGTATAAGACGTATGTGTATATGTATGTATCGTAATGATAACCTCTATTGTGAATTCGTATTCTGGTTATTTTGACATAAGCTTTTGTTATATTGAAATGCGGGTATTCTTTATTATACAGCGAATTCATATTAGATTGACAAAACGTTAAATAAATAGAATTGGGTCGCTGTGACACATAATTATTTAATTTACAGTATCAACTAAATCAATTTTAATTAATTGGCAGAGATAAGTAAGTTAGGATCTGTCAATTTATCTCATTATTGAATATCAAAGGCCCGGGTTAATGTCTAAAATGATCGACGATCCCATTCTAATCTTACGAAAATGAAATTAGGCTCACTGGTCACCTTATCGATTCAGATTTAGTAAGTTGATTCAATTGTAACAAGTATCGATTCAAAGCGTGGGTGGTGTGTGTTGTAAGATAAAGATTTTAATGGGAGTACTCTATCTAATCGTCTAATGGCTGGAAGATTGATGGGTTTACGAGGACAATAAAGTTATTAATATATTTGCCTTCATCTCGCGACAAAATACGAGCCTGGAGACATGCGAAAATAATGAAGTTAATCAATCAAATGGTTATTGTAATGGATTCGTTTTGTTTAACTACGGCTTATTTTTGTTTTATTTAATTGAAAATGTCATAAAATTTTGAGTTTCATTGCGACAGTCTATTTTAAATTTAAGCTTTGAGCTTAAACAAAGACATGGCAATTATCATTATGACTTGATAATTCTTCACAGCATAATGGGGGCGGTATAAGCTATTTTGGTACTTCCTACCACCATCATACTTCTTTTATAATCTACATAAACAAATGTATTATTTCTGTTGAAGATAACAAATGTTGCTTTGCACACATTTTAGGAGACTACACGTATTTTATCTAAGTAATAGTGCTTTCAAAGATTTTAAAAATATTTCTATTATATATACTTTTATTTTGTTTTTTTAATTAATAAAAGTTTCTCGATCACCAACATAAAAATACAGGTTGATGGTTTTTTTTTTTCAGATATGGGCAGTTCGATTTTCGTTTGAGGCAAACAACTTTTGAAAATAAAATGAAGTCTTTTCAAAATTTGTTATCTTAAAATAAATTTGAGTATGTCCAATTTTTCAAACGTGGGTACGTTTGGGTCTCGACAACAATTTTCGCATACTGAACATTGTTGGAAATTTAAAGGGTCCTTGACTCTGATATTAATGTAAATCGTTAAAATGAACCTTATTTTTAACAGCCATGCGTTGAATTTAGATCGTCAATATTAATATTGTTTCGTGAACGATATATGCATTAGGAATCCTAGAGCTTTAAGAGCGGCCGTAGTCCAGCGGCAGAGGCCGTACCTCACGATCGAAGAGACCCGTGTTTAAACCTAGTTAAATTCTGACCGGTACCAATGTTATATGTACTTCAGCCGTTCAGTACCTACCATACAAGCACTAGCTTAGAACAGGCATTAAAAAAACTATTTTTACAAGTTTTTTTTTTAGTAGCCCGATGTTAAGCTGGAGTGCGGGGTCAGTACATGATCAGAGACAACTGCTACCACACAGAAATACAGGCAGCTGATGCCTCCGCTATGCTGGTTTAAATATACAAACGTGCATTGTCCATTGAAATGGACACACTTTGCTACTTCCAAGCTGATCCCGGTCGCGCTATTCCTGCTATAAACTCTTAAAAGATTTATACATATAAACAAACATATTTTGTGTCGTTATGGTTCCATATGTATAAATGGTTAAGGCATCCTCATTTCTCGGGTAAAGATCTTTTAGTAACAGATGCTTTTACGTATTATAAGCTTCTGGGCCGGAGGGTGACTTCGTGAGTTGCCCCGCCTATTAAAGGCCCTTCGCTAAATCGACGTTTAAGCGTGTACCAAATAAACAACCGTAACACACGTAACTGTCTGATTGCTGTCCTGCCATGGGCGTTCTATCTTTCTCTTGATATTTGAAGCGCAGTATATTGGTTATAACCAATCTTCTGTGATACGAGTGAGTACCATGCCTTTCTTAAACAATATACTGTTAATTGTTTTAAGCTCGGCATAAGATAGCACTACGCCTGATGTAAGCTAGAGTGAGGTTCATGAACGGACACAACTGGTTCCACAGATAAAACTGCAGCCAACTGTCGCCTCCGCTGTGCCGGTTTGAGGATTTGAATTTGCACCATTCATTGATAGGACATAGTACTTTCGTTATCCTACTAGTTCACTTCACAGGTGTTACAGTTGAGAATGGTACTAAAGACCATTATCGACCTTCCTTTTTCTCCTTATACGTAGATATATCTATCAAACAACTTATCCCGCGAAATATAACGAAAATCTAATATATTATAAAAATTAACGTGAATTAGTTTGTTTGTCGCGTATACGTATCGGAACTGCCAGTCCTATTTGAATACACACTACTTTATACTATACTACACATTACTTCCTCCTTCATTATTATTATTAACTTCTAGAAGAATTGTAGAAAATGGTGCAGGAACAGGATGAACAGTATACCCCCCTCTTTCATCAACTATTGCCCATAGAGGAGGATAACACTACTTAATTAAAGGCAAGCAACAGATAAATAAATTAGAAGTTAAATAATAGTTAAAAGAATATAAATAATAAATAAAAATCATAATTTACAATACAACTAATATTCTTGACGAAAACATAATTTATTTTCTACGATAATAAATATCTAATTAGCACTAAGTTTATAAACTAAGATAAATCTTCAAATATTGATATAATAAATATTATTTTGCAACATCCCACACAATCCACCCGTCATAACTTGTAATTGATTAACGATCAATCACTATAAATTCGAAATTACATTTTCATGAATAATACATTGAGAATATTTCTCTCTAACATTACATACCTATATACATGTATATAAGTATAATATATAACATACACTATAAATTAAATATGTATTAATTCGAAAAAGAATCGATTAACGTAGCGGTACAGCCCTACCGCTGTCATTACGAGGGTCACAACAATAAAGAAACTTAGAAATATATGTCTGTGTTAATAAAAAGAGTCTAAGTCTAAGACTATATACAAATTTGTCTGGTATAATATGACCACACTCTGTCTAATATTAAGCGCGGTCCATAATCCAATGTAACTGTTATAACCACAGAAAAGTCCACTTTTTAATGAGTGGTAGGCAGACTGATGATGGTTATTTGTACAGTCTGCCGTCCTGGGGTAGTACCACCACTTTCGAATGTAACACCCGTGAAGTGACTTTGTCGCGTTTTGGGAATAGTTTGAAAGTAGCCAGGTATAACGAGAGGAGTGTGCTCTGTCAATCTAAGATGGTACATGCTCGTCTCCTCAAGCCGGCGCGCGCGGGATTCTCTGTAGTAGCAGTTGTTTCCATTCAAGGACCGCACTCTAGTTTTACATCAGGCGGAGTGTTGTCACATGCCGAGCTACAATAAAAAAAAGAATCTGTAAGCAGTTGCCCCCGCTATGCCGCCACAACAGCAATTCGTTTCAAACGAAATACCTAATACTGTGCAACCTTATGTAACTTTTTATACATTTGGATTTAATTTGTGTATTATTTTTTTAATTTGGGGGAAAAACCAACATATATTTTTTTGTTTTTTGTTATACGAGTAAGCTGTTTCTAACACTTGCAAACGCTGCTCTACAAAAAATAACTAACGCACCATTCGAAATTACTGTCCTAGTGTTTGAAAATACTTAACTTTGAAGACGATTTTAATGTTTTTTTGAGAGTAAAATAAATATTTATTTATCATAACTACTAGACTATTCGTGTTTGTGGAAACATATCTGTTTTTGTTAGTAATGTGTTTATGAGAGTTTTTCTCCAAACTACGTAACCAACTGTGCTTTGAGTGCTTTGTACATACATCCATATTATGAATGAGCCGGTAATTAAATAATTTTGTTAAACACCTTCTTAAAAAATAATAGAATCTTTATCAAAAAAATATAGAAAACCTATACCTAATCTATTACAAAAACGCAATTAACACTGCAAGTACTTCAAAATAAAGTTGTTGTTTGTGGATTTTTTTTTAAATTTTATTTTCTGTATATTACTGGGGTAAAGATTTAAGATCTAGATATTCGACTACGAAAATATAATTAAGTAATCCTATATATTTTTTTGTATTTGCTCTCTGTTTTTCAGACAGAAAATAGTTAAACGTAACTATTGATTATTATTAAGTAATTGCAATTTAAAAAAAAAACATGTCTCTTAAGCGAGTTTTTGGCACAACGTTGCTTTGGGTCGTCTCCAACAATATTATACTGTCTGCCACCATTTTATGACACGATCATCTTCTTTGATACCAAATCAACTAACTGATTTCATTTTCAGGGGCCTGATGTTAAGCTAGAGTGCGGTCCATGAACGGAAACAATGCTACCACATGCAAATTTTTCCAGGCAGCAGTTGCCTCTGCTATGCCATTTTTATTTATTATTTATTTATTTACTTTCAAGCCAACAGCGTAATAAAAATGTATAACAAAAAATAAAATAAAATTATCCAGTAATAAGGCCAATAATAGGCTTAACTATAAGCACATCAAACATAAAAACCTAAATAAAACTAATTCCAAGCTAATATACACATAGATAAATTTATACAGAATCACGAAAACAACAATAGATAACGCAAGATTGAGAATACATTGCTTATATTGTAGAGGCTACAGACTACATGTATTACTATATAAACAAATGACTGTCAATGATCGGTGAACTCACGATCCATCATTGTGCCACCACTTTTGAATGTAACACCCGTGAAGTGAAAGAACGCGAACCGTATAACGAGAGGAGGTGTGCACCGTCTATCTGGATGGTGCACATTCGTCTCCGTCGTCGTCTGCTGCTTGCAGACATTTATCGGTAGTAGCAGTTGTTTCTGCTCATGGACCTCTAGCTTTATTTATATCAGGCGGAGTGTTGTCATATGCTGAGATACAATTAAAAATAAAAATTCAAGCAATTTTGTTCTTAGTTTTAAACTTTTAATTAAACTTATATTACAGCTCTACAATAGCTTCAAAATAGAAAGTTTAATGAAAGCAAAGTGATTGTTCTCGAAGTTTCACACTGTGATATTTTAATTAAAAAAATATTCATTTTAATTTATGTTTTGATCAAGACAATTGTATTCATAAACATTTAAAAAAATAGTTTTATTATTCAGGACCTACTAGTTATTATGGTTGCAATTAGTCCAGTCTACCGTGCGCATGGGGTGATGGTATTACCCCACTGTTATCATACGCCTACAGCAAAAAATAAATAAATTAGCATGTTAAGACAATCACTATATGCCTATTAAATAACTATCCATCTATTGTTAAGCTAGAGATAACTGTTCCTACAAATATATCGTTGATTATTTTTCTATCGAACTGTACGCCTATACTTTATCAAAGTTAGTGCAAATAGAATAGTACTAATTTAATATCTTTACTTTCTTTGCTAGAGGAAGAAAATAAAATGCCTCAAGCGGTATTCGTGACCGGTTTAACTGCACGTCTTTTAACATCGACAGCCACAGAGAAAATAAAATAAAGAAATGTTCTGTCGTCATCTAGCGTAGTGTAATTAGGGGTATGTCACGTCAAAGGTCGCTGTTTGCATGCTGAATTGCTGATCTACTCTTTGTTTATGCAGTAATTGCTACTTACAGTGATCGCTGGCAGGTTTTAGACGGTTATTACTTTGACGCAGCGGATAATTTGTTTGTCATTTCGCGCATTTTTTATAATAAAAACTTCTTAAAAAGAAAAATGTGAAGATTAATCGGAATCTTAATAAATCGGATTAGGATGGGTTCACAGGATATATTATATATTACGTAACACGGATATATTACGTAGAAGCTCGATTTCCACTGACTGACTCACTGACATCAATTATGAAGCACTTGCGGGGGGGTTAGAGGGGTGATTCTTTTTGATACGTATAGAGAGCGCTTCCGTGACCTCGAGAAAACCTCGACATGTTCCGGAAGTCTGTTCCGTCCGGTTCCGGAACGCGCTATCTCCGGAATGGAACGAGATAGGGTCGAAGTTCTGGAACAAAGGTTGTAGGAAATACCCTCTAATTTCGAAATCCATAATTTGTTTATTTTTTAAGTTTTTTCAAAACTACCCAAAAAAACTACGGGTATTTCAGCGCCGCGAAGCGCGCCCATAAAACTAGTTGTTATGTCTAAAATTAAATCGAATCGAATCTAATAGTTTGTAAATACTTATTACTATCTCGCCGCAACCACAATGACTGCAAAACTTTCAAAACATGTTAGAATAAAATAATAAAAACAACCGCGATGGCAAATCTCATGTTAATTTTTTACTTAGTTAATATAACACAATATCGCGCAAACTCTGGGGACGTATCTAATTGTCTGGACGTGGCCTTAATTTAAACACTATTTTATTCAAAGTACATTTTATTCGGATAATAATAATATGACGACCTCGACAATGTGTGTATTGATTATCACAGTTTAAATAAACTAACCAAATATCACGTTGATTCTAACAATAGAATATGGATTCAAAAATTAAACAAAATAATATGTAATTTTAATAATTGAATAATACAATATGTAAACAAGAACTGTCATAGAAAACTGATAATTGAGATATCCAAACTATTTATTACGAAGCTAGCTAATGCCATATTATACGCGCATCTTTATTTCACGTAACTGTTACACAGCAGTTTCTTTTATTCTTATCAAAGTTTAATCATATATCATTTGATACACAATTATCTATGCTTAATGTATATAAACAGTTGGATACCATTCAGTTTTCATACATTATGCGTGACATCTCTCTGGATATAGTTGATCGCGTTATAAAATATGCATCTAGAAATGGCTTTAACAATCCCGATTGTGCTTTTGAGCCGGGATCGCAGAAAGGTGACAATTTCATGGGAATTATTACAAAATTAAAGCTTAAAGATTCTGATTCAAATAAATTGTTGAGCGTTGTTGTAAAGACGGCAGCCAGTGATCCGAATACGCGAGCTGTGATGCATATTCATTCTATGTTCGGTCGTGAGGTTTGGGCGTACAGAAATATAATACCAATATTTAAGAAAATAAGAAAACCTAGCGAAGATGATAGACTGCAATTTCCGGAGTGCATCGAAGCATCAGACGAAGACGGAAACGAATGGCTGGCGTTTGAAGACATGTGTTCAAAAGGATATAGTTTACATCGCCCTCGGTTATCTTCACTCGACATAACACATATGAAAATTGCTTTAACAGCACTAGCAGAATTTCATGCTTTATCATATGTTTTTAAATATCAAAATCCATCTCGGTTTAATGAATTGGTCAAACAAATACCTGATACTGTATTTCCTAGAAAGAGTGAGGGAGAAATGTTTAGACCTTATTTAGAAAATATGGCAGGGAGAGCATTAGAGGTTATAACCGACAAAGAACATAAATATAAACTAGAAAATTTATGCAATAACTTGTATGATAAACTAGTTGAAGTTCTTCAGCCAAATAAATATGCAGTTTTTTGTCACGGTGATTATTGGAAAAATAATATAATGTTTAAATATAAGGTTAGTGTATCTATTATATGTATAATAAATCATATGGTTTAATTAGAGTTAATTGTCAATTTTACATATATATTTTTTGTAGGATGGAAAGCCGATTTCAGTCTGCGCGCTGGACTATCAAATACTACGCGTATCATCCCCAGTAACAGATATATTTTACTTAATATTCTGTTGTACAACAAAGGAAGAGCGCTCCGAACATTTTGACGTATACCTACAACACTACCACAATGAATTATCCAAACAACTCGCGGTTCATGGAATAGATTCCACTTTATCATGGCCCGAATTTTTATTAGAGGCTAAACGTTGTAGTCCTTTTGTCATAGGAATGGCGATGATGGTACTTCCCATGATGACATGTTCTTCTGATAATGTCCCAGAAGCGAAAGATTTGGTTGGTGGTGAAAAAAATTTGGATGATTCTGAAAGCTATGCTTTATATTCTGAAAGAATGAGAGGTGTTATTGAAGATTGTGTTAGATATGGATTTATTTCATAATTAGCGTGTAAACCTATACAATACTAGAATATTTTGAGGTGCCTATTAACCTATATAAATTTATCTGTAGTAACAGTTGTTTCCGTTCATGGACTGCGGATACATCAGGCGGGGCGCTTCATATGAGAGCTACAGCAAAAAAACAATTTACTGTATTTTGTAAGAGCAGCCATGGTCTAGCGGTAGAGGACGGATCTCACGATCGAAGAGACCCAGGTTCAAACCCCGCTAAATTCTGACCGGTATCAATGTAACTATGTTATGTGTACTTTGGTCGCTCAGTGCCTGTAATACAAGTACTATTAAGTACAGGCATTTAAAAATTGTATGAAAGAGTAAAAATAATATAAGAATAAATTTGAAAATACATATTAGATTAAATTGCTACTATTAAACTGATAATGTTTTATCTGTTTTAACGATGTGTGATTAATGGCGTTAATGAAGTCTTGAATGTTCACGTTAATAAGTTATGCTGACAGGTAATTTTCTAATAACATAGCTAATATTATTAATATTTAATATTGTTATTATCTTAAATTGACAAATGTAATTTATCTTTCCTTTTTATATTATTAATGTTATCTAACTTTTTTTTTTTTACTTTTCCGACTGATTTTAAACTAGAGTTTGCCAGCTTAAGAAGAACATTTAACGTCTAGATTGACTAGGTCATTAATTGCATACTCGATTCCTTTCCTCTACGCTGTTCATATCAAATCAAATCAAATAATTTTATTTACAAGTTATGAGTTACAATGTTCTCAAGATTATGTTATTTTGCCGCCGCAACTGTCCATTTGGGTGCGTCAATGTTGACTTAAATAAACGGTGTCACAATGCAGTAGATCTTAGATGTGCTGGTTTATAAAAAATTAAAAATCTTAGTAGAGTATTGCTTTTGTTATTATATTTACAAAATCTTAATTAGACCTAACAATTTCCAACACTGTGTGTGGTCCTTTGTGCATTGTGATACTCTGTCTGATACATATAAATTCCCTATAGCTCTCAAGAACGAGGTCCGGTCACTCCAATTTACATAAAGCTGATAACGGTAGCTGTTTATTTATATTATAGATTTAAACGACGAACATTCCGTCTAATGAAATAAAAGTTTTAATTTTCTTGAATGGGGAAACGGACAATTTAAAACTTTGAAAAAGTAAATATGGACAAATATGGAAAAAGTAAATTGATTTACGAATTTATTTGTAAGATCGATATACGAGTAACTTCTTAGATACCACAAAGGACTTTAAAAAATCGACTTAACTTCAATGCCTTGGTATTTCAATGAAATAATGAAGGAACATTGAAGGTTTGCAAACCACATCGCCTATTAGTGGTTTTGATGGAAAAAATTTATAAAGTACAGAATTTTAGCTAAAAGATTTTAAATGAAAATCGATTGTGGTATAACTTTAACGTCTTGTGGTCAACCCTTTCACTTTAATGTACTTCTTATAACAAGCTTAAATTAAAACGATTTTGCTATGGATTGTGGTCTGATTATATTTGATGTTTTTTTTTTCTTGAAAAACGATCACAAGCTTTTACGAGTAAGTAAGGCACAGAGTAAAGATCTTGTAAAAAATATATTGTATTATATAAATATATTTGTAACATTGTATAGTGTTTAACAAAAATCAATTTAAGTATAAAAGAAGAAATCCTGACTGACTAACTGACTCATAGTCAACGTAAAGGCACATATGATAGGCAGAACCTGAAGGTTAGGTTTGGACCGGAAGTAAAATATATATATCAAAGTACCGGATACAAAGTTATGCCTGGCTTTTCTATTTTTCTTAATTATATCTTATAAACATTAGGAAAAAAATCGTGAGGTGAGCTCGAAATCACTTTTTCATGCAGTTTTGCTTGCCGAAAAGGAGAACACCATTTTTGGGGCCTACTTCATATATAATAATTTAATAATAAAACAATATTCTAATATATGATAATATCTTATTATTTCATAAATTAATTTTAATCAACATCATTTACCAATCAATAGAGGATGTTAAAAAATATATCATCAATTATTAAATTTAATATAATAAAAATCTCAAATATTGCACCAGAAAACATCTAATTACACAATAAAACAATTCAAACTGATTGATAATAAGGAATGTAGATTTATTTTTGCTTAAATCCCATCGACAAACTCGAGAACAAAATTGTGTTCCCATTTCTCTTCACATCATTGTATTTTCAAAATCATGATCTGGGCCTCTAGGGCATGGATTTTTTCTTTTTTAATTTCTAATTAATTAAATATAAATATTAGGCGTAATATGAAATAATAGGGGTTTTTACGTTAAGGTCGGAACAATCGTATGGCGATAGACAACAGTAGGCCCTTAATAAAAATCTTCATTAAACTTTCTTATTCATAGCGGTGAATCAGATCATTAATTCCGGGTTAATGTAACCGAGATTCAAAGTGATGTTTATGTAAACGGTCATTTAGTTTTAAAACGTTAATATCTTTTAGATGTACCCGAGTTTGTGTAGGCTTGTCGCATTAAAACTAATTCTCTAATAACTTAACTAGAACCTTTTATCTAAGCGCCAACTGGTTTTGGTTACTTTACATTTAATATTAGAAACTTGAATACTACCTAATTAAGAACCAGTGAGGAATTATATTATGTACTTCGGTCGCTCAATGTTTATGATACAAATACTAGCTTAAAAATAAGTAAGTACACTGAGAAAACGTAGCGGCTACAAATAAACAAGTTATTTGTAACCGAGTGACTTTGTTTAGAGGAAGCGTGTAAGTTAAAATTAAATAAGTCAACTTTGTTAACTATCACTTGCTTGATATTGACTAAGCTGTACCTATTACACGTTTTGAATAAATCTTGGTTGTATGTTACCGAATAATTTTACCAAAAAATTGCCAAGCCAAATTTCATAAATTGCCTTTTCCGAACTGTTTTATAGAAATTGGTTTCTTCAGTTATTATATCATTATCTACTATTATTTTTATACTAGTCCGGCATGTGAACTACGTGAGCCCGAGTGGAGAGAACTCAACTAACAACACAAAGAACTCCAGTCGGTAATCGTCTCCACTATGCTGGATTGAAGAGACTAATATGACATAGACCATATATCTAGATTAAATTATAATAAATAACAGCTATAGTTTAATGCTAAAATTAATTATATATTATATGTTTATTTTCCTGTCAGCCGATTAGATTGGAATCATAATTTGTGCACCTGTATCTTTAATAAGAACCAGTTTTCATATAATTAGTTCAGACTGTTACTTTTTAATTTAATTCGTACTATTTTAATACGAGGCTTAAGTTTTAATATTAATTTTATCTGCGGTACTCGCTGATGACACCTCTGATGGGTTTAATGATAGTTTTGCGAGAGGTACCCGGAGTCGTAAACTGGGTCATAAAACTTTTGATGAATATTGATTAAGGTTTTATTGTTTTGCATAGATAGGTATTAAAATAATCAAAGTATAAAAAAGTAAAATTATAAATTATATTCGTTGATTATAAAATTAATTACGAATTTATTTATTTATTCAAAATTATATAAAAAAAATGTTTATACAAAAACAGAGTCAATTATTTTTTTATTCTTATTTCAGTCTGAAAATCAATTTCACTAAATATGTTCATTTAAAAAATTGCCAGATGGACTATCTGGAATCTTGTGAGATAGAATAGTATTCTTGCGTGAAGAAGGGCAGCAATTAGACTCTTCGTATCCCATGCCTTGCAAACTTCTTTGATGTAAGTAAAAATACTAAATTAAATCTTAGTTATCAATTTTGGTTTTAACTAAGCAAGGTTAGTCAGAACAAAGATATTTTTTTATTGTAACTCGACATATGACAACACTCCGCCTGATGTATGTATCTACAAATTTGTATAGGCAGCAGTCGCCTTAGCTATGCCGGCTTAAGGAGACGGTTCTTAACATACTGTATTCTTGTTCATCTTTTTCTTCTTCAGGCTCTTTTATTTTTAATACTTAAGATGAAGCTACACAATTATATGGATAGTATGAGGGACGTTTGTGTGGCGTGATTTTTATAATGTTAAAATCATTGATATATACAACTAGATGTGCAATAACGCTCCCAATGTGTAGCGAGAGGAAATATGGCCACAGGCATGTTTAGGTTCTCTGTCAGTTAGTATTTGACTTAATGGCAACATTGTGAAATCGTTTGAAGCGGCCTACGGTTTTTATGTCAGGATGTATGAGGTATATATCTCTATGATTAAAATAGGTAAGTACTAGAAGAAAATATAGCAAATTGAAAACAAACAAATGTAATATTCATTAGCTAGTAGTTCTAACCCTATAGAACACCTGCCACGTTCAATGGCATAATATATGAATGTATGTATATTACAGTAAATTATCATTTTACGCTCGGTGGACCGTATCGTGACCGGAATGCAGTCATTTGCTGTTCAGACAGACCATTTATAAACCACTGTCTTATGCATTTCATAGGTAGTTAGTATTCACAATGCGAGCACTAACACTAGACTATGAACTTTATAACTAGCTTGGGATGTTATAAAACTGACGAATCAACATAAACATAAAAAACATAAACATAAACGTAAAAATTATTTTGAAATTATAATTTATTACATGTAGTAAATTTTATGTAAACACCCCCCTTTAAGCTTTTAGGTAAACCTTTTAAAATAAAGTAATTTATTCGATGTATTACACTGCATGGGCTTTGTTCCCTTCGCCTTTCCAGAAGAGGATTTAAAAAAAAAAGAAATTTATTAATTGTAAAATAACTTTAATATTATTTAAAAAATTGATAATATTGTAAAAGGTTTTCCCAAATTAAGACAATGCTGTGTTTTCATTATTTTAGCAACTACCCACTCTAATGGAGAAATGTGTAAATGGAGAACCATTTCCTGATATTGCGGTAGTGTATTATGTTCAGACGTATTCAGTCACGAGTGTTGTGGCACGCGCGGTTTACATGTCAAAGATTTCTTGTCACAAATACTAAGACAACAAATCTCTGATTTAAATGAACAGTGCTTTGGGTCCTTTGTATGTTCTCATATATTATTAAATGTTAGTTGCATTTTTAATTTATTTATGTCATAGTATTATATTATTTTATTAGCATATTTATTTACTTTTTTTTTAAATTATATATTTTTAAATTACTCGTATAGTTTAGCATTTGACAACACTGCGCCTGATGTAAAGCGGTCCATAAACAAAAACAACTGTTACTACAGACAAAACTCTACGAGCAGCAGTCGTCTCCACTATGCCGATCTGAGGAAACAAGAAAAAATTAAAAAAGAAAACCGAAAATAAAACAATTTCAATGCCCGTAAATAAAACTAAGTGGGTTTTTTGCCATAATCAAGTGCCGAGGTTGTTATAATTAAATTATGATGATAATTAAATAAAGTCGCAGCTCACACACAGCTTGCTTTGTCTAAGCTACATAGAACAGCTCGCGTGAACGCTTTAAAATTCATTTATTGTATTTTTTTATTGGGAGCCCTTCTAACTGTTGGCCGTACATATATTACCGAGCTTATTACACTACAATTAATTATAAAATCAAATCAGAAAAATAGGTAGATATGTAATTACAATAAAGAAAAGTATAATATGTGCACACAGAATGTTAATCGTTTCAAAAGACGTCAAGAGTAGAAGTGTTTCTAATTCAAATTGTTTAGGTATTTTTTCTTGAAATTTCTTAGCTCAACGTTCGTTTATTTTGGAGTAAGTAGGGCTCTTAGGACCACCTGGGTCCCAGCTTTAGTCGTTTGTATAAAGAGGCGAGCGGTTACACAAAATAATTGCACAATCCGATTAAGAAAGCGAATAGGTACTCTGTAAGGCGTAATATTATTTTTATTAATGCGATGAAAGCACTTTTGCGTTTACAAGCTTTTTCACATGATTTCTTTTACCAACAATTATTATTACCAATGATTAACAACCATTTCTATATCTATTTGGACACATTTAATTTTAATAGTACGCAATTAACTACGTATCGAAAGCTATGCAACAATGTAAATGTAGCAAGACTACGAAACATAAAACGTAAAAACATAGAGCGGCGGTGGTCTAGCGGTAAGACGCGTGAACCCACCTTCGATGAGACCTGTGTTCGAACCTCGCTAAAGACCGGTACCAATGTAACTTTGTTATATGTACTTTGGTCGCTCAGTGCCTATATGCACTATTAAAGAGTGGTAGGCAAACTGATGATGGTTATTTGTCCAGTCTGTCGTCCTGGGGCAGTACCACCACTTTCGAATGTAACACCCGTGAAGTGATCTTGTCGCGTTTCGGGAATAGTTTGAAAGTAGCCAGGTATAAGAGAGGAGTGTGCACTGTCAATCTAGATGGTACATGCTCGTCTCCTCAAGCCGGCATAGTGGATGCGACTGCAGCCGTAAAGATTTCTCTGTGGTAGCAGTTGTTTCCATTCATGGACCGCACTCTAGCTTTACATCAGGCGGAGTGTTGTCACATGTCGAGCTACAATAAAGATATTAAAATTTATAAAAAAGTGATAGTTATTGATAATGGCTGAAAAGAACCAGGCATTAGAAAAAGTAATTTTACATTAACTGTCTTTCTGATGTCTGTATGTAGCTAGGTTACGGTGTTTACGTTACAATAAAACATAGTAAGAAGTCCCTCGTTATTATTTCCTATAATAGTAAGCAGTTATTTTAATATCCGAATATAAGTTTATGTCTATGAAGGTTTTCTCCAAGTGTCATCAGTCAATAGCCAATAGGAAATCGTCATTCTCGTTAGTGCTATAATAATTTTAAAAAAAATTAAACAATAATGCAATAACATAACATAAACTATACGTTTTAAGTCGAGAGTAAGAGCATAAATGTCTTTAGGCGTAACACTTATTCTGGTATTAAAAAAGATCTGTGTGGTCTCATATTTACACAAATATTAATTAAACAAGGCGTAAGTATTTGTTTTTAATTGGATGTCAAAACTGATTTCAAAATTAATGAGTGAAAGAACGATCGGCATTCTTTGCAAGCTTAATTGTGTTTACGAAATCATTAATTCGTGAACCAGTTACTTGGTAATATTGGTAAGGGCTTGGACAAACTACTCACATACGGTTAAATTTTATAACCTAAAAACAACAACGTATCAAGTATGCATGTACTAACTTTGTCAAATAAAGAATGGTATTAAAAATGGCGAGCGCAGCCAATGATAATTTATTATGTAACTTCATAGAATTAAAAAAAAATGCTTGCCTTACCTTTTTGTATTACTATAACATTTAATTTTAAGTTTTATTGCACGAGTACCTCGGCATATGGTAACACTTCTGAAGTTAAGCTAGAGTGCGGTCCATGAACGAAAACAATGAATGTACACCAACCAGGTTGACAATGCACAATTAAACTAAATAAAAGCCAAATTAATCTAACATTAACGAATTTCACCTACGCATATGAACCAACTGACCACATTATGGCTCCATTTGAATATAACGAATTCGGAATCTCAATTATCATCCTACATAAAGACCGGCATCAACCTACGCATATAATTTACGATATATATCAATGACCAATAACGAATACACCAATCAGATTGGGATAATCAACGAATCAAGCTCATTGCATCGTAAACGGCTCACTTTTATAGACTACGAACTTTTCTTTGAACCCAATTACGAGAAGTGACTGTGCAATATAATCCATTTATAAAAAACTTCCAAGCCAGGTGCCAGCTTCTGAACTCAGGACCAGACGCTGCGGAACGAATAGGCCATGTCAGTCACTTTAATTAATCATTAAAAATGGGTTTTGGAGATTGCTTGCCAGGTACCCGTTGTAATTGGTTAATTTTGGATGAAATTTACAAAATAACGATGTTCTCGGATTATTTTTAAGTTACGCTCTGTCATGTAGCTATGGTGCTGTTAAATAAAGCTTCTTTTATAGTAGTCCTGCATATAACTGCATTCCTCTTGATGCTTGATAAGTAAGACGAGTGTGCATCCAGGTTGACAGAATAAACTCTTTTTGTACTTAGGTCACTTCTTGAATGTTTCTACTCCAGGACAATCAGGCTGATTGACGGATTTTTGTGGTTCAAGGTTTGAAAAAATTTGGCGCATTGAGGTTAAATTCTGCATTGTTTGCTCCTACTTTTATTTTTGTGTTTGTTTTGTTAACGTACGAGTACTCTTAAATATTCTATATATTTTGTTAACTGCTGTGGTTTAGCGGTAGAAGGCATGAGCTCACGAGCGATAAGACCCGTGTTCAAATCTCGCTGAGCAGTTCCAATGTAGTTCTGTTATATTTACTTTGATAGCTCAGTGCCTACGATACAAGTACAAGTTTCTTATAAGCATTAAAAAACAATTTTAATGGTTGCAGTAATATGAAACTTATATCGCTCTAACCGTGATTTAGAAAGATGATCCTTATGCTTGCGGGTTGCGTCACTCCGTCTGAGTTATGTTATGATATTCAATATCCTATATTGCTTATAGTGTCTGGATATTACCTTTAAAATCATAATTTAATTTAAGAATGGTACGCGGAATGATGGGTGTTTTAACCCAATTTGCCGTCCTGGGGTACTAACAATACTAAATGAAATCTTAGTTATACTAAAAAAGTTGTAGCAAAAATACCAAATCTTAGTTGTCAATTTTGGTTTTAACTGAGCAAGGTTAGTCAGAACTAAGAGTTTTTTCTATTGTAACTCGGCGACTTTATGATAGCACACCGCCTGATGTAAAGCTAGAGTGCGGTAACAACTTCTACCACATACAAATTTCTACAGGCCTCAGCTATGGCGGTTCCTAACATACACTATGCTTGTTTATCTTTTTCTTCTTTAGGCTCTTTTTTTTTTTTTAATACTCAAGATCAATATGGATAGTATGAGAGACGTTTATGTGGCGCTGTTTTTATAATGTTAAAATCATTGATATATACAACTTGCCGTCAACAATTTAAATAACACACGTGAAGTGACCTTGTCGGGATAAGTTTGAAAGTCAGGTATAACGAAACGAGTGTGCACTATTAATTTGGATGTGTGCATTTGTCTTCTCAAGTCGGTATTGCGGAGGCGACTGCTGACTGCAGAAATTTCTCTGTAGCCTGTACATCAGGCGGAGTGTTGTCATATACCGACCTGTCATAAATTATTAAATTATCGATGCCAAAATTAAGTACTAATTGTAACAAATAAAACTTTTTAAATAAGTAAACGTTTATTTAATAAACATAATAATAATATAAGATCTAACAAATAATGACTCAATGAGTTTTATTTTTCTTCAATACAAACAAAAATAGAATTTACTTATATATTAATATCACAGTTTCATGTTTGAAGTATAAATAGTATATTTTTTTTATATAATTTATTTTTGCCTTTATATCTTCTGTTATCTTGGACAATATTTGAAATATGGAAACAGGAAACAGTGAAGTGATAGAAATCTGTAAAGAAAAAATCTTGATTTATTTTTGTAATTTAATTTCAAATTAAATAGCCTCTCAATTAGACTTGAAATTACGCGGCCTTCATAATAGTCTAAGGGTCTAGACCAAATCTGTTTATTTTATTATTTTGCATACCATAATTAGGCGTTACTTTGCGGTATTCCATATCCAAAAATATCTTATTAGAACTAGCGTGCATGTAATTGATGTTAGTGAGGGTAGGTACACAATCACACTACACGCGATAAGATTTTTTTTAAATTGTCTCTTATGTAGTTATATAATTATTTATTCTTAGTAAGGTTAGGTCTGAAACCTTTGTCAATTCTGTTCCATAACTGTCTATTCATTTTCCGGCAATATCTTTTTTAATTTGATTTAAAAGGTTTTTTTCGCAATATATACATACCTAGTAGGATCGTACGTGGTATCAAAGCCAGGTACATTGACTACATTCCATTCTCCTTTAACTTTGGCATATCCAAACGATATTTGATCCCGAAAATTATCAGAATCTAAAAGTTTCATTGGTTCGTAATGTGAATGGAATTCTGGTATAATTGTTAATTTCTTCTTTAAATGATTTTCTGTGGAAATCATAATACTCAGGTCAGTCTTAGCTTAGCATAGACATTTAAAAAAGTGGCCGTATTTCATCTGATGTTAAGCAAGAATGCGGTCTATAAATGCACGCAACAGCTAGCACAGAGAAATGTCTGAAGGAGGGAGTCGCCTCCGCTATGAACATCTGCTCTTTAAGTAAGAGCGGTAATTAATTGTGAATATTTGGACAATGATATAACAGACGCGATAAACGTTATCGTTCAAAGGGTTGTACTGAACATGTTAAAACCAAGGTTATAAGAATTATTTACTAACCAATAATGAAACCCATTGATACGTCATCTGGTAAGCGTATTTTTTCACATATACTGATGAACCTTCCACCACTAAAATAGAAATTAACTTATTATATAAATGACCATATAAATAGCGCGGTCATGCTTTTATTTAATAAAAAAAAGAAGTTTATAAATAAATAGCAAACAACTCGTGACGTTGTACCAACGCCAAAATGCCTCGCTCCCATTATGCCGGCTCATTTATTTTTTGGAAAAAAAAATTATATGAAGAACAACTTTAGTTCCAGCATACATATATTCCATGATTACACTTTGTTTCATAGCCTTCATACACCGAAATTTTTCCTGCGTCTCTAATCATTGACGAAAACCGAATAAAAAACTTTACAGTAGTTTCTGAAATTATGGCGTACAGGCAGACTGGCAGATTTTATTTTATACTATGTAATGGAGCGAATCCGAATGGGTATAGAATAGATACATATATTGGTTATAGTATTGTACCCTCATGTACGCATCTACCGATATCTCGATCGGTACCAATGTAACTTTTATTAAGTATAGGTATTTTAGTTAGTACTCAAGTAAATAAATTAAGAAAAAACCTACCTCGCAATAGGAAGCATTTTCAATGCTAAACTTCTACTGATACAAAAGCCAGCGCCGCCAGTTGCAAACCAAAATGAGAACACAAGCTGCAACAAAGTAGTTTTTTTAACACAATGTAACGAAAGGATCTGCGAATGAGAGAACGGAATGGGATCGTGGTAATAAAAATTAAGGGCACTTTAAAATTTAGCTCAATTTAACAAACTTTGTTAAGCCGAGAGAGACGATTAAATGAATATTTTATGAATGCATTTGTTGCTGTTTTTATACACTATTTCCTTTTGCATACTGCTTTATATTTTTAAAATTAGCAGCATTATAACTATTCTTCCACTTACAAAGCATAGGTGCAGAAAGGATGTGATTAAACTTTTACTGACTTACAGTTATGAGACAACAGAAGAACTGATGGTGCATGTTAGCTAGTATGTATATTGTATATAATTAAGTATTCTATTTAATTTTGAAACTTGTTATGTATTTATTTTTATTATATTATATATTATCTTTGTATCATATAACTATTTATTATATTTAATATATTGTTTTATTTTTATTGTTTTATTTAGTAGTAATAATTGTACAGCTGGGATCACTCTAATGTAATGGCATCTGTAACACAGGTTTCCTTTACCTAGCACGGATGCCAAAGAGTCTATTTTTAAATAATATTTCACTTTGTCTCAATAAAGATTATTATTATTATTATTTATAATATTATAATAAAATAAACATTAGCGTTTAATTTGGGAAACATATATTTCCCTTCATTTCACCCTCTTCAAGCCCCCTCAAGATGCAATCTACTCGTATATCCTTGCCATATCCTTGCAATGTTTTATCGAAATTTGAGGCATTAGTATGAGTTTACATTTACGATTTTACGGCTCGTAAGATCTTTCCACCAATGGGATCGCTTCATTTGACATTTTTTAACCTTGAGGTTAAATTTTTTTTTTTATTGTAGGTCGGCATGTGACAACACTCCGCCTGATGTAAAGCTGGAGTGTGGTCCATATTTTTTGATTAGCGGAGAGAACTCACTTTACGCCGTGAACGCGTAAATGTAATATCATACTTGGGCCTCTACTTAGTAGTTTACGCGTGAAAAGGTAACAAACAGACAGAGTAACTTTCACATTTATAGATTAGCAGATTTTGCCGATTTTGTTCCGTTTTCCCACGATTAAACAACTTCGCGTCGTCGTGCATACCGTTTGTAGTTTTCGTTCGTACACTTTGTAAGAAAGTTATAGCATTTCTTTCGTAATTTATATTAACAACTTTGTTCCTTTGGTATCTACTCGTACAATTTCCCACGTAATTTTGGCCCTTTTAATTTACGCGGCACTCAATTTAAATTTGCTAAGTTGAATCCTAATTTGAAACTCTGATAAGTTAATTAAAAGTCAACTATAACTTATAAGTAGATAATTGCGTAATTCTATTAAGGTTCACAGTACACGTCGGGCCAAGACTTTGGCCCAGTACTTTGGCCCAACGTACACAGTTCCTAACAAAGAGCAAAAACACGCAAATACTCTCAGGTCTAATGTGTACCTACTGAGCGTATATGAAGAGTTAATGATATCAAAATAGGAATTAGATTGTTTCTTCTGTAGTAACCCGGCATATAACTACACTCTTGTATGTAATGGGCCTCTTCAAATTAAGGGTAAACAGGTACCTCATAGGCAAGCGTGCTCCATCTTAGACCGCATCACTGCTTAACATCAGGCAGGGTGCGGTCAAACGTTTGCCTATTAAGCATAAAAAATAAAAAAAAACTATCTGATAATAAGCCAGAGTGCGGTCACTGCTGCCCGAGCAGAGACAACTGCCACACAGAAATTTCTGCTACTTTCAAATTCATCCCGAAATACAAGTTAGTCACTTTATAGATGTAAGGCAGAATTGAAAGTCGTGATACAACCCCAGGATAGCAGAATACGTATATCATCAATCTGATTTCTACTCTTATACTATTACTATACTTGATGAATTTTGGTCTCAATCTATAGTGCATTATGGGGATGAATATTCACAGGCTCGATTCCCGAATTAATTACTAAGTCATGCACGTAAATTACATTGAAAACTGCTATAGGGATTGTACGGAGATTTAAAAATATATGAATTTAATGCTTTAAAATGAATGTAGTTGTGTAAAAGTAAGTTTTAATTAAGTTAAGTGTTGACAAAGTAAATGGGAAAGCAAAACATTCAGATAAAAAAAAGGTTTAACGTTAAAAAATGATGTTGAAAAAAGAAATAAAAATGAGTAAAGTTAATTTTACAATATATTTTTAGTACCTAATTGAAAAAGAGAAAAATAAACTGCGAGATACTTTTAATTAAGTGTTTAAAAATAAAAACATAAAAGTGAGTTAAAACTTATTATAGATTGCAAACCTGATTTAAAAATTTCTTGTATATTTTAACTGGTTCATAAATGGACGTCCGTCCAAGATACCAGTCCTCTTGGGAATTATATTTTTGTAATATTTCAACCAGACGAGGTACATTCACATAGTTGTCGTCGTCGAAATGACAAAACCATCTGCGAACAAATAAAAATATTTTATAAAAAAAATTAAAAAAGTTTATTGCGTCTTAATAATTATTATCGATTATTTTCATAATTTTCGGCATATTGTAATGCTAAATTTGTTTTTATTATGCTAGGGATCCACCTGCGTATTATCGCGTTAATTAGTGCAATAATTAATGAATTACGTTAACATGGCCGAAACTTTAACGCGATATTCTATTAACGTCAGTACTATTAATTAGTCTGATTTTTTTAAATATAGTTACTTAAGTCGCTTACTCTTAATATTTTAAGGTTGTATGAACTTTCTCAACTGCCTAAGGACGTCTTAGATTACTTTACTTTACACAATACCACTACCGACCGACCTCAGTTTATTAAGGTTGGCTAAGGTCATAATTAAGATAGCAGTTGTTAAAGTAACAATTAAAAAAGTTTCACACAATATCAAGAGTTCCGACAAAACTCTATACAGCAATTAATAAATAAAATAAAACGTTAATTATCTTCCAATAACCAAAGAGCTATTAAAATTATTCCTTACACAGTCCAATTAAGTCCACATGCAGGCATGCGGTTTTCAAAATAAAATCAGCACTACGTACTACTCGTATGGCTTTAAGACACCGTATCTTTACCAAGTCAAAGTGCCAATAATTATTTTTGCGGTAGCGGTGTAATTTAGCGACATTACGCGAGACACAAATAGCAGGAGTTGCAACGTGCGCCTGAGCGGAGTGAGTCCCACTTAATTGCGACATAACAACACATTTAGTTACACAATATTCCGCATTGAACTTTCTAACTAAACCACTTGAAATAAGGTTGAAAATTGTTTATTATTTTGAGTGTGTAGATTATTATGTGAGGTAACGACAAATGGTTTGAAGTCTACAACATATAATCTGTATCAGGTTTTCGTTTGATCGAGATAGTATACAAAATATGGTAAATACAAGCGAAATTATTTTAACACGCAACTGTGTACACTGTTTATTTACGAGTTAATTATATGTTTAATGTTATATTTGTATCAAAACGTATTTCGCTGAAATATCTATAAGTAATTACAAACGCTTTTAGTTAAATTGAAGCTTTAAACATATCCACCGAATTTTATTTTTAATTAAACACAATTTCGACCCACGTCCTAGGGTAGTACCTACCACAACTTTGTTACATCCACACTTGTGTAGAAACTGACTCGTTTCGGGATCAGTTTGAAAGTAGCCAGGTATAGCGAGAGATATTCCTCTCTGTTAATGGATGATTCTCCTCGAGCCGTCATAGCGGAGCCTACAGACATTTCTCTGTTGTGGTACCAGTTGTTTCTGTTCATTGACCGCACTTTAGATTAACATCAGGGGCATTCAGGGAAGCTGAGGTACTATAATAAAAATTGCAGTGATCAGTCATCAAAATAAACGTAATAGTTTGTATAGCGTCTAAGCCGCCTAATTTTTTGTTTTAATTTGGTTAGAGTGACGTATAATTTCGAAACGTTTGGTATTTGCAATAACCGTGACGCGTCTATAACGAGACGGCTCCGCGGATAGCAAAAATCCGAGCTGTTTAAAAAAGGAGGAAAAAGAAATAAGTATAGACTGTGAAACAAAAACAGTGATTGAAGCAATAAGTAAACGCGTGAAAATAAATGTGTGGCCCAAAATAATATTGGATCAGCACTTGAAAAACCATTAACGTTGTTGTGAGTATTTGGGGAAGAGGAGTTTGGGAACCGCTCGAAGGCTTTTTTTTTATTTAAATGATAATAGCAGTATGAATGCATTTCCGTGTAAGTCTTGTTCAAATTGTTCTTATAGATTATTTTTTCGTTTTTTGTTTTAGAGCTACAAGCTCGGCATATGATAACGCTCCGCCTGATGTAAAGCTAGAGTGCGGTCCATGAATGGAAACAACTGCTACTACAGAGAAACCTGTGCGGGCAGCAGGCGCCTCCGCTAGGCCGGCTTGAGGAGACGAACATGTACCATCTAGAATGACGGTGCACACTCCTCTCGTATCTATATCTAATCTAAAATATACAATAACTTTATGTAAAAGTACCTAACTTATAATGCATGAAAGTATGATAAAATAAACATAAACAACAAAAACAATTTATGAAAATTTTAAATGCAAAATATGAAAGAAAATAAAGAACAAAAATGAAATATCTCAGATTATTCGATACCTAGAGTACATTGATACAATACACACAAGTCCGAGAAGCGGGACTGAGCCTGCCCCGCGCGGGACATTTAATTTTGATTTAAAAATCGAGACGTCCCGGCAAAATCGGGACGCTGGCAACGCTGGTCCTCAGTAATGAGATAAATTATTTCTTAAGACTAATTATTTCTAAAAATAACTTCCAAATACTAATCTTACAAAACCCACAGGAAGTTAAGACTGATTACGATTTAAACCGTCAACAAAAAAGTTCACTCGATCATTATAAAAGTTAAACAAAAACTATAGTTTAATATTTATACATACATTCTTCTAAAAACAGAAGTTAAGTGCATCTTGTTTTTAGTAATAACAAAATTGATACCCAATAATGGTGACGGTACTTAGTGAGATAGAAAACATGGGAGTTTGTTTAGTCTTAAATAAATAATGAATTTTGGATTTGTAAACGCGTACATGGAACGTTATTACGTATGTTTGTTTACTTATTTCTGATAATTACTTTATTAAGCGGCCGTGGTCTAGCGGAAAGACGCGTGAACTCACGATCGAGAGACCCGTGTTCGAACCTCGCTAAAGACCGGTACCAATGTATCTTAGTTATAGGTATTCTGGTGGTTCTGTGTCTAAAGGCACTATTAAAGAGAGGTAGGCAGGCTGATGATGGTTATTAGCCCAGTCTGCCATCCTGGGGAAGTACCACCACTTTCGAATGTAACACCCGTGAAGTGACTTTGTCGCCTTTTAGGAACAGTTTGAAAGTAGCCAGGTGTATCGAGAGGAGTTTGCACTGTCAATTTGGATGGTGCAAATTCCTCAAGCCGGCATAGTGAAGGCGACTGCTGTCTGTAATTTAACTGTTAGTAGCATGAACCGCACTCTAGCTTTACATCTGACGGAGTTTTGTCTTATATCGAGTTTTTGAATAATTAATAGTAAATAATAATCCTAGTTAGGTAACTAGCGAATAGAATTCAAGTATTATTTGATAATAATTTTGAAATATGAGACTCAAAACTAGAACTAACTACCAAACTTGGTTGAAGTCATATTATTATTGTTTTATATGACTTTGATATGATTTTGACATCTCACGCGATAGGATTTGTAATATAGAATATGAAAGCTCTTCACTAATTGTACGCCTTGTAATACGTTTGTGTATAATTACTGGACTGATTAATTACGCTTGTCATTACTTCGCTTGATCGCGTTATAATTATACTAAACTCTGATATTAATGATACGGTCAGGATTTAAAAGAGGTGCTTGACTTGTTAGAATGGTAGGCAGACTGATGATGTTATTATCCCAGTCTGCCCTGGGGTGATACCACTACTTTAAAGTGAGGGTATAATGAGAGGCGTGCCTGTTAATAGATCGTGCATATTTGTCCCAAGCCGGCATAGTGGAAGGGACGGTTTTCTGGAGAGATTTTCCGAAGATAGCGGTTGTTTACGGTCATGGATCGTATATCAATTGACGCGTTATAATAAAAAAATAAATAATAAATACTTACTTTTTGGAACTCTCTAAAAAATGATCGTATTCTACCGACATTTTACAACAAAGATGTTTTCTTTGATGTGATGGTGAACATTTTGTATTCACCATGTGATTATCTGGAAAAAAAAAACACCGTTAACTTGATGGTACACATTCGTCTCCTTAAGCAGGCATAGTGGAGGCGAATGATTTTTGCAGTTTTTCTGTGGTAGCAGTTGTTTCCGTTCATGGACCGAACTCTAGCTTAACATCAGGAGGAGTGTGCCGAGTTGCATATGCTGGTTTTTAATTTTTGTTACGATTGATACATATTCATCAAAATGTTAACTTACTTGTGAGACTTTGATGGTGATGATTATCTATGTCCGTAAAGAACCATGTCTGAAACAAAAGAAATGACATTTAGTAATTAAAAAAATATATTTAAAGAGAAGATAACAAAAAGAAGAATATTAATTAAATTTTCCATTTCGTTGAACTTTGCTAACAAAGTTTGTAATAAAATTCTTCGCACGAAGCACCTAAATAAACACAATTGTTGAACAGGATACTCATATTGAGATACAAGAATAAATACTATGTTATCAATGGCAAGTAAATGGTTTTTGTTAGGTGTAACAATTCGTGTAAACTTTGTATTTAATCAATTAACTTTTAAGGTATTTCTTTGTAATAGGTATTTATTTATTTATTTAATTTTAGTACTCAAACGTATAATAAGTTCCTGACCATCACAGAAAAACGACTTTAAAAATCTTATTACGTTATTCAATTATTTAATTAAAAGTGAATTAAATTAAAATCAAAATAAAATAATAATAATAAGAAAACAAAATACAAAATAAATAATAAAAAATTAAAGAAATCTATTCAAGCACTTTCTTTGATAGTGATTTCTTGCTATATTAATTTTTTTTTTTATTGTAGCTCGGCATGTGGCAACACTCCGCCTGATGTAAAGTTAAAGTGCGGTCCATGAATGGAAACAACTGTTACTACAGAGAAACCTGTGCGGGCAGCAGTCGCCTCCACTATGCTGGCTTGAGGAGACGAGCATGTACCATCTAGATTGACAGTGCACACTCCTCTCGCTATACCTGGCTACTTTCAAACTGTTCCCGAAACGCGACAAAGTCACTTCACGGGTGTTACATTCGAAAGTGGTGGTACTACCCCAGGACGGCAGATTGGGCTAATACCCATAATCAATCTGCCTACCACTCTTTATTGTAATTGTACAATCTCTTGTATAAAAGCATTAGTTATGTACTAGTAAGCGTCTTTATTATTTATTTCCTCCTAATTTCTTATTAGGAAACTTTTTCTTCTACGCTTTACTTTGTTACTAATTTGTTACTTTTCTTCGGATTTATACTTTGATACCTTAAGGCGCGGTGGTGACAATCTTCAAGCGCAGATTTTTCGCTACGAATATGTACCAATCAATTGGACAGTACACGATCTTCTTTATATCTGATAATTCCCAAGCTTAAACTTAAACTTAAACACGACTAGGTAAGACACTTAAAAGTTACTACCCCGGGACGGCAGATGTCTACCATTTTCGAGTTTCAGCGTGGTGTGAAGAAGTAAGCCGAATGTAGTGATCTGCAGAACCCGTTTCATGGATCTTTTAACATCATGATAGAATAGATATACATATATACTATTTCGATATTGTTTTCGTTAGTTTGAAACCTACAAACGTTTTAACAATAGTATCCACAACATCACATTTTTTTATTGAAATTTAGCTTTGACGTTTGTATTTGGAGCGGAACATCTAGCGTACATTTGAACAGTTGCAAAATTGTGTTCACTGTTGCCGGCCGGGAACTAATACCCGGTGTCGACAAATAACATTAGGCTTCTGATTTTATTCCAGGCTTGTTTGTTCCATGTACCTACAATACTGAATTCACTAGGTTATCGAGTGCAGAGTATATCGTGCTGAAATGTAAACTTGTACACTTACAGTTTTTTTTTTGTTTATTACTTTAGTGTTTAAATTGGTTTCAATAATAGGGATAATATTTTTAAAAAAACCAAAACATGACACTATTATTTACTAAAACAAAGCATACATTTAGTTAATATGTAGGTGTGTATTTTAACTGATAACGATAAAAATCATGCGGTTTGGGGTTTTTTTAAAGCGGAAGTTAAGCAAGTAATAGTTATCACAAAAGTTAAGTTAGAAATAAATTCAAGGTTCATTCCAGCACTTAAGTGCAATTGTATATGTTATAAATATTGTGCCGCTATCTGTCAATGACATTTGTCCACGAAGGCGCTTCGTCATTATTTACGTCTGAACAAAATTACCGAAATTGTGTCTACGGAAAATATACACGAACACATTACACACATAATTCGTACGTGATAAATAAAAAATAGGAATTAAATAAATGTAAAATATGTAAGGCATTAAATGAATTTGTAATTTTTTAGTTTACTAATTTATTTCTCTAATCCTGGCCGCACTAGTACCAGATATTAAAAACCTTGTAGGGTCTTGAGGAACATATTGGACTCATCAATACATACAACTCATAAAATATTTCTTTTAGTATTTTGGGGTTAACTGTGTTGTAGATATAGCAATAAAATCAACGGGAGGCTCGAAAGAGACTTGTAAATGTTAGTTTATACACAGCTGGATGTTGGTAAGATAACTGCCGTTGCATGGTGAAAAACATTTTATCAAAATTTTTGGGTCATTTTTTTTTTCAAATATTCACTTTGCGACATTTAAATGAACCAACTTTTCATCTAATGTATTATCTTATTTTGTACCTACCTATATTATAGTATATATTGCCTGGTGTAAAACTATTGCGGTCAATGAGCAAGGACAACTGCGGAGAGGAGAAAAGGTCAGAGCTCATATCTGCTATGTTGGTTTAAAGAGACGAAGTTTGCACTATTCAGGTTGGCGGGACCCGGCTGTTTTACTTCCAAGCTGTTCCCGAAACGCAACTTGACACGGGTGTTAAACTTGAAAGGACGGCAAAATGGACTGATAACCATCATTAACCATGTTAATTTTACTTATATTAAAACAGGGTAGGTAGTATATCTACTAAATATGCTAACTACACAAGTTATGATATTCAAAATATCCATTAAAGATTTTAAGAGTTATGAGAAATATTTTTACTTCAAATCTTTTCTATTCTTTTAAACCTTTCTTAAATTACAGTTTATGTTATTTTACAAACCTGTTTAGTAATATTAACTATTTATTTACGTAATAACCAAGACAAAACTTTATAGTAATTTGATAACACACATGTTATTGTCTTGGAACTGACCCCTTGTTTACCACCCACAAAGAAAGCACCTTTGGGTATATTTTCTTTACTTTATTAATTTGTAAATGAAAGAATACTTTAAGCTGTATGTACAACTAGCTGTGGCTCACAATTTTTATGCGTTCAATAAGTATTATGTGCCGGGAACAAAAAGACATTCAAAATATTCCTCGATAAACGGGCTATTTAACGCTTTCTGCCCAGCACTATTAGCCCAGTCTGCCGTCCTGGAGTAGTAATAGAACGTAACACCCGTGAAGTGACTATGTCGCGTTTCGGTATCAGTTCGAAAGTAGCCAGGTATACCGAGAGGAATGTGCACTGTCAATTTGGATGGAGCACATTTTTTACTTCAAGCCGGCATAGCGGAGGCGACTGATATCTGTAGAAATTTCTGTTGTGATGAACTGCTCATGAAGATAGAGACTTTGCATCAGACAGACGGTAAAAATTAAAGCATAAAATTATATTGAAGTAATTCAGTTATAAATTCCACGGGAGACTATTAATCAATCCCGTACATGGCAAAAACTTGTTCTTATACTGTCGACCTAACCGTTGATTAATGCAGTTCTCCCTTCTAAGGCACATGTCTGTATGTACTCGTTCATATCCCCTTAGAGATGGAACAACTCGCTGATACACATTACATCATTTCGATTAATCAAACATATTAAACCAAGTGTTAGCTGTACTCGAATGTACCAGCCATTGATATCTTGATGTAAAGCAAATGTTTAGACAAGTTTATTACGTGATAGGAATAATATACATTTTATATGAACAAATAAACCTGTATGTAATGATGTAATTTAAAAAGTGTTTATTGTAGCTCGGCATATGACAACACTCCGCCTGATTTAAAGCTAGAGTGCGATTCATGAACGGAAACAACTGCTACTACAGATAAAGGAGAATGCCCATTTTTGGGCCCACTAGATACCTAATAGTTTGGTAACAAAACAATATTCTAAAATAATATCTTATTTTTTTATTAATTCATTTTAATTATATCAACACATCATTTACCAATCAATAGAGGATGTTTAATTACATAAAAAACATATATTATTCAATTATTAAATAATTTAAAATAATAATAACCTCAAAAGTTGCATCAGAAAACATCTATTTACTCAATAATTGGATGAAAAAATTAAAATTAATTGATAATAAGGAATGTAGATTTATTTTTCTACAATATTAACTAAAAATCATCGTGAAACTCGAGAAAAAAATTGTGGGCCCATTACTCTTAGGCGAATGGCCATTCTCTTTTATACATGCAGCAGTCACCTCCGCTATGCTCGCCTGAGGAGACGAATGCGCACCATCCAGATTGATAGTGCACACTCCTCTCGTTGTACCTGGCTACTTTCGAACTGTTCCCGAAACGCGACAAAGTCACTTCACGGGTGTTGTATTCGAAAGTGGTGGTACTACCTCAGGACGGCAGACTGGGCTAATAACCATTATCAGTCTGCCTACCACTCTTAAAGTCTGTGAAAGTGACTTAAAGTCGCTTGTAGCTTGTATTACAAATACTTTTATTTATTGTCGTTGTTTCAGAAAAAAGGCTTCTTTCTGTTCATGCAACCCAATATGTATTTATTTTACTGAGGTTTGGTTTACTACAATGTTGTTCACTAAAAAACTGTTATGTCCATGATTTACATTGTCACATGCCTGTATCTCTAATATTATAGTTATAACCATAAGTAATAGAAGATTTATTCTCTCCAAAACACTTTACTTTCTAAAACACGTTTACAATAAAAGATAGAATTGGTAAGAATTATTTTTAAAAGTATCATTAGCTTTAATTCCACGCGTTCGCTTTGCTGTTAAGTTGATTATTGGTTATATTGCAAAGTAGAAAGTACAGAATGTTTAAGTAAGGAAGCATCTAAGCAGAACAAAATTGTGATTGTGGCCGTGGGAATGTTCATCAGGCCATATAGACGCGCTGTTCAACTAATATACACACAATTGCAGGAACTGGACCGTTATTGTTGATGTTGCCTTTGCCGTGAACTTTGCGTCTTTTGTTTGGCAGTGAGTGAGTGATCGTTCTTCTTCATTGTTATTGGACATTGTGATTTTTTAACGATTGTTTTCGGTTTGAACTTTATTATCATGTCGATGTATTGTACTTTTATAAACAGTTTTAAAAAATTAGGTATAATTTTTTAAATTAAAATAAAATTTTAATTGAGGTACTGTAAAGGTCACCCCGGATCAAAGCTAAATCTAATTCAAAAAGGAGCAATCGGTATTCGAAATCGGGTCACGTGTCGGGCGCACGTTCGTGCCACGCGCTAGGCGCAGGCTCTGTGTACAATGGTTATTTATGCTGGTCCTCCGAGCCGGATGATTATGCACGCTCCAGATCCAGGGAACTTGAGTTAACCGGCCGTTGGACAGGGTCGATAGCGGTCGTTGTTATTATCCTTTTTTATTAACATGTATTTGTGAATGGAGTGAAGATTTTAGCATTTATGTGTCTGGTATGTTCAAAAGTTTTGAACTGAAAGTTTAAAAACTGAATATTATTTACTATAAAAACATAAATCTATAAACTATTTTTTTACTTGAACTTTAAAACAATTGACGTTTAACGTGTAATTATCAAATTATAAATTTAATATAATTCTCAAACACTACTAGCTACCTACTATATAGTGATATTTATAAAAATATAAATATTTAGGTAGTAATTAGTATAAGTAGTAAACCTACTAATTAATTAATGTTGTAATGTTTGTTTTCGTGTAAACAGTAATTATCCTTATTCAATATTTAGTAGATAACTTAAATATTTACCTGATTTCTGGCCAATTGGAACCATGTCTTCAAAATTATGGGTAACCTCGTATGTTGGTAATTTTGTGATGTTTTTACACTTATAAATACATCGTCCAAAGTTATATTAACTCTATTCTGTCCATTGATGATACTAGTCTTCGTCACGGGTTCTATTGACAAATCTGACACTGCTGTTCTACTTTCCTGAGAGTTAAAACTTACTCCGCTTTGATAAACTAACAGGCTGCAATACCCTAAAGCTATCAGTACGGCTGTAGCTTTGAGCAACCTTCGGCCTGGCATGTCGGGGTCGACCGGCTGAGCCTTCGTCGTATACACACCAGCACCGCCTTGTCACTCATCTGTTGTTTTTGTTCAATTCAAAACACTGTTGTAAACAATGAAAACGGCGCGCGAAGCGGCACAGAGTCGCCCCGCGAACGGATACAAACTAAATAAAAATGTAGCACAGCTATGAAGCAACAACGCCTGTGCTGCCATTGCCCCTCCTCGTGGGTGTGAGCGAAACGGGCGACTGTCCTTCTCACTCCAAGGGTACCTGCGCGTGCGCCGATACGCGGGATATGCCGGCCGCCCGCACCATAGTAATAATCGCCGGCAGCGAAGCCCGTGTCTATGGCACTCGTAATTGGCGAGTACAATATTGCGAACTTGGCCAAAGTTATGAATATGGCAATGGAGCCTGCTTCTTGTTAGTTTACAGCAGGTCGGGTTGACAGTTGAAAGGGACCATTTATTATTTTTGAAGGAGAAATCTTTTACAGTAAAATGATTTAAAATAATTTGGTTTATTATTTATTAGGAATATGTTTTGTAATTTATCTTTGTCTATTAATATTATATATTTTTAACCAAGTCATGGTACTAATTTGTAATATTGGTGGACAATACAGCGTTGTTACGGCGAATCATCAGATTTCTCTATAGGTACCTAACTACCACCACACCACTGCACAGCCGACTCTCCCCAACGTCCGTGGGTGGTAATGAAATTAACAGCCAGTCATTGTTGCGTTAAATTCCACTCAAACGAGATAATAAGAGATGAAATTACTATAGTACCGACTGAGATTAATAGCATGATTTTTTAAAATTATTTCTTTGGAAGCTATTTGTGTGAGAATTACTGCTTCTTGATTCCCGGAACTAATGTTCAATTACATTTGTCTAATACAATTTGGGATATACTGTAGTTGTAATAAAGCTGATACTTTTGATATGGCCGAATAAATAATAATTTTAATACTTTTAACACACACCTATTACTTTTTTCTATAATTTGAAAAAGTACAGTAGATACTTATGTACAGAAGAGGACATGTTATAGAACATATCCGTAGAGTAAGAGATTTATTATCTTTTAACGGGTCATGTGATCTAATCTATGAGCAGAGGTGACTGCTACCGCTGCTGAATTCTTTTTTTTATTGTAGCTCGGCATGTGACAACACTCCGCCTGATGTAAAGCTAGAGTGCACTCCATGAATGGAAACAACTGCTACTACAGAGAAATATCTACGGGCAGCTGTCGCCTCGGCTATGCCGGCTTGAGGAGACGAGCATGTACCATCTAGATTGACAGTGCGTATTCTTGGCTACCTGGCTACTTTCAAACTATTCCCGAAACGCGACAAGGTCACTTCATGGGTGATACATTCGAAACAGGACGACAGACTGGGCTAATAACCATCATCAGTCTGCCTACCACTCTTTAATAGTACCTATAGCTACTAGGCTATAAGCGACTAAAGTACATATAACAAAGTTACATCGGTACCAGTCAGAATTTAGCGAGGTTCGAACACGGGTCTCATCGATCGTGACTTCACGCGTCTTACCGCTAGACCACGGCCGCTCAATGGCTTACAATGCAAGGATTACAAGTTGTAGGGAAGGAAACACGTGGCTGCATTGGGGTAAACATAGGTAGCGCTTTTACCTATCCTATTTTAGTTCACAAAAACATTCACAATACTGTGTTCTCACGCCCGCGGCCGTACCGTCCAATGGCATGTGTATTTCTCATTAAGAAAGGCCCCCGGCTTCCGCAATTAGTGATGGGTTACGCTTCGCTTTCCAACTATTAACACTCTATGCTTGATTATTACACACCTCTTTGTTTGTGGATAAATTTCCTGGAAAACGGTGGCATTAATCTCACTTTTTTCCTTTATTAATAATACAAGTAATAATGTATAGAAAATTTTCAGTCTTTTTCGGTCATCAAACTTTCCTACCTATAATCCAGTTTGGTGTAATTATTTAAAACTTGAAACGTTTAATCTAGGGCCCCGCTATCCTCGGAACACTCCAGTTCCTTCCCAATCAACTAATTCAACCAGTTCAACAAATAACAGATATTACCGATAAGTATAGGTGTATCAGCATTTTTATTATTATTATTTTTGTATCAAGGGGCCTGGGACACTGGCAATTCCGTTTGACCGCCTCCTTACAAGGTGATTTCCCTAAATTCCTTTAAACCTTAATATACCCAATAGAACCTCCAATAGGTTAAAAAGGCTCTGAGGACATAGTACCTAAGTCCATTTGCACCAAAAAACTCGTTAAAGCTACTTTAACTATTACTTTTACGGCGACATAACCGTTAAACGTGTACATTTACTCCACACGCATTGCACCATTGTCGCTCCTGTCATTTTTGATGCTTACTTAATGCTAACCGTAACCAGCAAAATAAAGTTAAAGTAATCGTCAAACCTATACCACTAACGCCAAATGTATAAAAAGAAGCCAAATATGTTTTTCTATTATTTTTTCGTTATCAGTCACCCTTTTAACGATAACAATATGAATTTACACGATATTGCAACGCGTGTGGAGTAAATGTAAAACGTAAAACGTAACAGTCAAAGTAACTTTAATGGGCCT
The DNA here is from genome assembly GCA_948150575.1 of Tinea pellionella. NCBI lineage: Eukaryota > Metazoa > Arthropoda > Insecta > Lepidoptera > Tineidae > Tinea > Tinea pellionella. The sequence continues at coordinate 7,679,139 of OX411248.1, forward strand.
TTTAGTGCAAATGGACCTTAACATTTACGCTGTAACAGCGTAACGCGAGTACTCTCCACTAATACGATTGCTTTATTTGATTTGTGGTCAAAATAACGTCGTCTGATTGGTGGAGATATAAACTCACGGCGTAAATATAAACTCATACTTTGCCCTCTGATCATATGGACACTATTGTTATGTGTTTGTGAAAAATTGATACTTCCGGTGCGTCCATATTTCTCACTTAAAAGTTAATGTCCTAGCGAATGTAGTGCACACAGCAACGGCTCTCTACATTATTGCCACATAAATATTGAATGTCTAAAATATTTCAATATATTAATAACTTATTGAACAATATACAAGACTAGCGACGAAACCCCCGGCGTTGCTCGGGTCAAAACTCAAAATACATCGCATGTTTAATGGTATAAAAAGTAACAAAGGATCCGTTTTTAACGTAGATATTGTAGATTTCTATTTTAGATATTGAGAGACTTATTTGACCATTAAACATACGGTGTTTATAGAGTTAATCAAATCAAATTGATTAACTAATTAACGAATTGAAAATCAGAAATACTCTAGTAAATGTGTAAACAGAAATTTGCAGAACTTTCTAGAACGTTCTATATCGATTTTAGCAGCTATACACATTTTTAATGTTTGTAGATCATTCTAGAAGTTTTTAGAACTTTCTAGAACATTTCATGTTGATTTTAACAGGTGCGCTCATTTTGGAACTTTCTAGATCATTCCAAAAATTTGTAGAGCTTTCTCGAACATTCTATATCGATTTTAGCAGTTGATAAAGTTTTAGAACTTTCTAGATCATTCCTTAAATTTTTAGATCCTTCTAGAACATTCTAGATCGATTTTAGCAGTTGATAAAGTTATAGAACTTTCTAGATCATTCCTGAAATTTTTAGAACCTTCTAGAACTTTCTAGATCGATTTCAACAGTTGCGCTCATTTTGGAACTTTCTAGATCATTCCGGAAATTTGTAGAACTTTCTAGAACATTGTATATCGATTTTAGCAGTTAATAACGTTTTGGAACTTTCTAGATCATTCTTGAAACTTTTAGAACCTTCTAGATATATTGTAACAGTTGCACACATTTTGAAGTTTTCTAGATTATTTCAAAAAAATTTAGATCTCTATACTTAGTACTCTCTCTCTCTCTATACTTCGTAGTTAGAAAAGGACAGATATACATTTTTTGAGATTTTCGCCTCCCACAACCACCCTCTCCCACCCACCGCGTCCAAACTCCCTTACTTTCACCAGGAGACCGAGGAGCATCTACCACCCCAACGGGAAGTAGATTGGAGTTGGTGATCATAGAGAAAACCCTGTATTTACGTACTAACATTAGCATTTTATATAAGTATTTAGATTAGATTTAGATTTATGTTTTAGTTTTGATGAAAAATATAAGATTATTATTAATGTGATGGTACAAATGTGAGGAGTGGGCACTGTCAATCTGGATGGTGCAGATTTATCTCCCCAAGCCGGTATAGTGTAGGCGACTGCTGTCTGTAGAAATATATCTGTAGTAGCAGTTGTTTCCGTTCATGGTCCGCACTCTAGCTTTACATCAGGCGGAGTACATTAAAAAAAAACACTATTAAACTATTCGCAACAATTAGGTATTTATAGTATAATTTATGATTACCCAAAAATGTACTCAAAGCGAATGGTTTACAGTAAACCCATATTGCCAATTAAATATTACATAATTTTGTATGTATGTTATTTATTCTGTTTGATTGCTTTCAATTTATAATTAGAGACAAGGTGATATTACTATAAACTAGCAGTCGACACGCGTCATTACTTGTATAGCGAAAATACGAATTTGAAATGTAGCTCTCACTCTTCCGGCTCATCTTATTTTCAATATACATGAAAATCTTTCGTAAATTATATACTGTTATATGTATACCATGTAGTGATACAAAAATAAAAAGTAGATTAAAATTCACACACAGACACGCAATAAGGCACTCAGAATTTTTTATATTGACGCGACATGTGACGTCAACTGTCCTGGTGGTAAGCACAGTGGAGGTCCATGAGCGCCGACGACTGGAGGACCGCGGTACACGGTGGCCCCAGTCGCCGTCACTATGCCGGCCCAAGAAGGCGCTTTTTCTCCGCTTGGAGAATCCAATATTAAAGCAGTGGAAGAACATGTGGGAGGACAAAGCATTCTATTTATCGATTGTGCGACATAAAAAGGATGCGCCAAACCATTTTGTTCTTATGATGAAGTAGGCTGCTCAGACGTCAATGGCCGAATAGTTTAGTGGTCAGGGTATCCACGCGATAGCTTCGAATCCCGCCTCAGAGGCCGTTATGTGTGCGTTAATTTTGTTCACATATTTAATTAATAATATGCCAAAAATTAATAAAAAATGCAGATAAAATTGAACTAATATTATATTTTTTAAATTATATTCTGAAATAATGTATCTTTAAACGTTAAAAGAGAGAAAAAAGAAGTTAAGATAAATATAATTTAATACACTAAGTTAAAGAGTTATTTTGAAAGTCGACATCTAATGTCACTACGTATCACCTTTGATTTGTATGTTACTAACTGATGCATATATGATTAAACTGTGCGGTAATGTTCACTCGTGCATGTTATCCACTGCCAAAATACTTCATTGTATTCTCTTTGAATTTAATTTATATATGGTATGGATATTATAAAAATTAAATGTAATCATTTATGACTTTATACTCTATGGAGCATTTTAGAGATGCGGTTAACCGCGTAGTTAAATTATAAAAAAATATTCAATACCCTGACACCAAACTACCAAGACAAGGACAACACAAACACCCAGACCAGAAACAAATAACTGCTTTCTTTATTAAATTATGATAAAAATGTACCATATTTGGAAAGGATGGATGAATGGCAGTGTCGGAAGGGGGCGCCCTAGGAAGATCTTTCTCAGTCAGATCGGTCAACTGCTGAGAAAGGGAAAGATAAGGAATACCCTCAACCGACGTACATGCATGAGGGGAGTAATGGATGTGGTTAAAGCGAAAGAGAGGAAAGGTATGTAGAGGGAAGAGTCGTTGGCGTTTCATAGTTTCTGCCTACCCCAGTGGGAACAGGGCGTGAGTTATTGTGAGTAGTAGAAAATTTAATAAAAAAATAGTATATTTTAGAAATTTATTTATTTTTAGAAAGTTTCCTAATAGATATTTGTACCACTAGGAATCTATTAGAACCTCCGCGTCTTACCACTCCGCCACAGGGGCCGTGAAATACGTATAAAACGTTTATTTCAAACACGATTATAACCCGCAGCGGTTATTCGCATCAATAAACTTACTTTAGGAACAAAATAATATGATATTATTTTATCAAATTGTAGATAAAATAATATGTTAAAAGGTCTAACAATAAAATTCTTTGTGACTCAAACGAAAATTAAACAAAGAACATTTAAAGAGAAAGCAAACTCTTAGTTATAATCTGTAAATAAACGCTGTGTTAACTCAATTGTCCAGGTTAAATACTGTACGTAATGCTCTTTACAGACTTGTGTTAAAAATATTTCCTTGAATTGTATGTATCTTGTATAATTTTCGCAGCATAGCGGAGGCGACTGCTGCCTGCCTCAATATTACGTCTATGGTAATCTTCGGGTCCATGTTTACCGAACGGGGAAATCTTGACGTTGCGCCCCACTCCGATCCTCATGAATTTTTTTGAAATGAACATGAATTTCAAAAGTAATATATTTGTTAATGCAATTGACACTATTAAAATCACTTGCGACAATAGGCCTGATTGGTGTCGTCCGGCGCGCGTGGGCGAGCCATGGGACCGGAATTTGCAGACATTATTCAATTTTCATACTACACGATGATCCAGGCATTGACCTGATGCAATAATACTTATGCGGTTCTCTATACAGTTTCACTTATTATTTTTTATTTAGACAAAAGGTGGCCTGTATTCTTTATCAGATTTGTTTGAGAAACATGGGGTACACTTATGTCATCCTATTAAAAAATAAACAAAAAAAGAAGTGGAAATTAGGTTACTAGCTGAGCGCAACTATATTATTTTTTTAGTAACTCGGGATATGAAAACACTCCGCCTGATAGTTAATAAATAGGGAGTTAAGGTGCTGTGAGGTGCCCATGAGGGCTTATTTGAGGGGCACAAGATTGTTCTATTTATAAAGTATAAATAAATTTTTAAAAAAAGCTAGAGGGCGGTCCATGAACGGAAACAACTGCTATGGTAGAGAAATCTCTACAGGCAGCAGTCGCTGGCTTGTGGAGTGGACAATCATCGATCCAGAAACGCGATTTACACTTGAGAGTAGTGGTACTACCCCAAGACGGTTTTAGCTAATAACAGTCATCAGTCTGCCTACCACACATTAATTATACGCTTGAGTAGGTATACGTAGAGGATTAAATGTATCGTATACAATTTCTTAATAAGATACAAAAAAAAAACTCATCCATGATGAAATTAATAAGTACTGACCGTGGTTAATGGATTAATAATTTTTGAGATGATAAGCTTATTCAACAAGTTAGATACTGCTCAGATGTCAGAGCAAATCTAAATTAATTCGAAACAAAGCTGACAGTTGCTGTGACATGATATTGTCGAGATTAAATTTACTGTGCCTAATGCTCTCGATGGACTTGTTTTAAAAATAGTTCTTTGAATTAAATATATCTTGTGTTATTATGTATAACTTTCACAGCCAAACCAGCATAGCGAAGGTGATTGCTGTTTGCACGCACACATTTCTTTATGGTAGCAGTTGTTTCTTTTTATGACCGTACTTTATTTTAGTGTACTGTAAAAAAACTGTTATAAAAGAACCAAAAAGGTGGAGGCGTCAACTGCCCGTAGAGATTTCTCTGTAGTAGCAGTTGTTTCCACTCATGGACCGCACTCTAGCTTTACATCAGGCGGAGTGTTGTCATATGTCGAGCTACAATAATAATAAAAAATCCACTATAACCCAATATCGAAGATCAAAAAGATTGTTTATGAATGTCCATTAAATATATGAACTTATAAACGAATTGACCTTAATCGAATTGAAGAAAGTTTGGAGAAATGATTTTAAGAGTGATATGACAGAGAGTTTTGTTTATTATTTATTTCTATCGACCAATAATTGACAACGTATTATAATAAATAATAGTTAGCACAGAAAACTCTCAGTCTGATTACATTACAATTTTGGTTTATGAAAGATTTTGCAACAGAATAAAATATATAAAATAGAAAAGAGAAAGTCAAATTTATTCATTTATAGAAATCACAGCCTAAAAACCCAAAAAAAGGCAAAACACTAAACAAAAAAGAACGTCTAAACGATTCTAAAATGCGTTAACATCGAAATAATAAACCTAAAAATTTTAGACCTAGAGTGAGTGTAGTTTTTACGCGGACTTCTTTTCTACAATTGAGTAGTTATGGCCGTATCACTGCAGCCACAAAACATCTTCCAGGAACGCCAGGAGACTTTACATTCCTGCACACCTGGAGTGTCATTGCGTTCTAGGCTTAATGAAAGATCGAAAGTTTCATGTATTTAAAAATGGCACCTCAGTCCGGACTTCTGAATTGGACTCCTCAATTAACCATGGAACTCGTAGATATTTGAAAGCTTTTTTTAAAAATCTGAATTAGCCCCGAGGATCGACAAGGATTTGACAGAAATATTACATATTCCGTGCATCAAATATTCTGTATTGACAATATTTCGGTATATTTGCTATCACGAAGACGCTACGCTCCAATGGATAGTTGGCCTATGTGTAACGAAACAAACTTTTTTAATTAAGACCCTTCATAAAACCATTTTAATAATCATGTTTATTAGAAATTTATCCGCTCTATCCATTGAAATTTTAAGATAACATCTCCGTAAATGGTCTAATTAATTAAAATATTCTGAACTTTATAAATATTTTGAGAAACCCCATCACTGAGTCTATAATTAAACGGTAGATATAATTGAAATCAAATCGTAAACGATTGTTTATTAGTTTTGTTACGTTATTAGTTATACACACTACTAATTACATAATTGAAATAACTCTAACTAATTTTTCTAATTGAATAAAATATATTACAACAAAAAAAATGTCGTCTCGGAGTAGTACCACCACTTTCCAGTGTAACATGCGTCACGTTTCGGAATGAGCTTGTAAGTAGCCGGTTATAAAGAAAGGAGTCTGCCCTGTCAGTTAGGAAGATGTACCTTTGTCTTATCAACCCGTCATAATGATAAGCTCTTTACCAGACGGAATGTGGTCTAAAAAAATATTACAGACCCAGTCTGCCGTTCTGGTAAAGAACCACCTTTGAAGGCAAGTTTCCGCTTATGGACCGAACGCTAGCTTGACATCAGTGCTGTCATATGGCAAGCTACAATACGAAAAAAAAAAAGAAAAAATTACCTGTGAAGTGAAATAGTTGCGTGCAGTCGGATGTGCACAAACATTTTAGCTGTACAGAGCTGAAGGAGTCTCTAGTAAACTTAGGTCGTTAGTTCAAATAAAGCTCATTTGTTATTAAAACTAATAACAAAAGTATGTAATCATTACCATAAAAGAAATAAAAGTAAGATAAAAATAAATTATAATTCTTATCGAATGTAATTAATTTAATAATAAAAGTTTAAATTCACCGTCTCGTACAATGTTAGAAATAATCTCACAGACAGAAAAACTAATGATAGTGGTACCATATTAATTGTTAATAGTTGAGGAGGTGACAGTGAATGGACTGCCCACAGAGATCTGCTTTCTTAAGGCAAATCAATTTAGTGTGTTCCCAGCGGGACATGAGCCTGTTCTAGAAAGGCTTTAAGCGCTACACGTCCACACCAATTTATAAAATATATCTCGCAGCGGTTGCATTTGTTTTGTTTATTTATTTTTATTATAGCTCGGTTAAATACAACTTTCCGCTTGATGTTAAGATAGAGTGCGGTCCATGAACGGAAACAACTGCTACCACAGTGAAAATTCTACAGATGGCAGTCGCCTCCGCTATGATTTTTCTGTCCGCAGTAGACTCCAGTCTTTAACTAGCCTATTACATCAGTTGTCAAATGAGTATACAGGGTAATTTTTTTAACTGGGACAGTATGGGGAAATCCTAAACCACAGGAGATACAGGGAAACTGTCTTAGGAACCATTTGCTCTTTTTTTATGAAAATTAATTTGGCGTAGTATTTTTTCTGGTCAAGCTTGAGTTGTCCAGGGAAATGAGTCATTTTGATGAAAATTTTTTTTGATGCGGTTCGACTCAGTTTCATGTAAGGATCATTTCATTGTATCGGAAGAAAAAAATCCAAGCAGCAGATGTTAGTCAAATTTAGTCAAGTAATATTTTTAAAGGGGCAGTATGAGGAAATCCTAAACCACAGGAGATAAAGAGAAACTGTATTAGGAACCATTTGCTCTTTTTTTATGAAAATTAATTTGGCATAGTAATTTTTCTGGTCAAGCTTGAGTTGTTCATGGAAATGAGTCATTTTGATGAAATTTTTTTTTGATGCGATTCGACTCAGTTTCATGTAAGGATCATTTCATTGTATCGGAAGAAAAAAATCGGAGCAGCAGAAGTTAGTAAAATTTAATGAAATGGTTTGTCATACAACGAGCCAGTACATGGTAGATACTGAATGAACCATAGTCGATACATACACACTCAAAAAGTGTTTCATAATTAAAAACTAATTTTTATTTGCACTCAAGAGATAGAAGAGAACCTCATAGTGGTTACGAGTTACGGTTAAACAAAATTTTAAAAAGTTTAGAACGAACATTGTTCTAACTGTGATTTTTATTAATAGTGTACGAGTATGTTTACAAGTCAAATATCTAGAGATGTTGAATGTAGTTGTGGATTTGGATGAGACCATTTCAAATAAATTTCATCTACTAACAAGATGGTGCACCTCCTCACAATGGTACAACGAGTAAACGGTTTTTGATGAACGCTATCTAGGTCGTTAGATGGGCACATTGGTCGGTGGTCCTGATAAATGACCACGACGTTCAGCCGATGTGATGCAGATGAATTTTTCCATGTGGAGTCACGAGTTTCGAGTTTATGTCGTATCTCATTAATTCTTAATAAAATATCAAAAAACGCAATTCTTTATCATTTAACAAGATTCACCACACAACTTTTTGTCACTAGAATAGTTCTGAAACGTGCCCGTAACATTTTTGCGTTAGTATTATTAATAAAAAAATCAGATTACTTACAAATTGTATGGGAATACATTTCATTAAATTTGACTAACTTCTGCTGCTCCGATTTTTTTCTTCCGATACAATGAAATGATCCTTACATGAAACTGAGTCAAACCGCATGAAAAAAATTTTTCATCAAAATGACTCATTTCCACGGACAACTCAAGCTTGACCAGAAAAATTACTATGCCAAATTCGTTTTCATAAAAAAAGAGCAAATGGTTCCTAAGACAGTTTTCCCGTATCTCCTGTGGTTTAGGATTTCCCCATACTGTCCCAGTTAAAAAAATTACCCTGTATATAAAAAAATATGAGAAAATGTGAAAAGTTGTTAAGCATTTATCATCTATATTAATACTTATTCTATGTTTATATGTTTTACTATAATACAATGCCCGCCAATTATGTGACTTCATTAAGAAATTCTTCGCACTCTTCTAATCATACCATGAATTCTGAATTTCTATGTTAGGCACATAACTTTAGATTAGCTAGAGATAACTATATTGTTTAGCCCAAAAAGCTATTATTTTATTTTTATTTATATCAAAGTTGAAATTTGGGAGATCGAAATGGTTTTTTTCTGTACCTCCTTTTTTTAAATGTAAAATAAAATATAACTTTATTTGGTTTTTTTTTGTCAAAGGATATTGGCGTAAATAAAAATAATAAGTAAATAAAAACGTTCATTAGTTTCTTTTTACAATTTTTAATTCACGTTTGCACATTCGTTCCTTATAATTAAAACAGAAATCAGAAAGATACACAATAAATAAATTATATACACGATGCCCTGACCTTAAACTAGACCTTGATACCCAGGACAAGAACAGCACATTACCTGATGTAAAGCTAGAGTGCGATCCATGAACGGATACAACTGCTGCTACAGAGAAATCTTCACAGGCAGTAGTCGCCTCCACTATGGTGGCTTAAAGAGACGAGCATGTACCATCCAGATTGACAATATACACTCCTCAAACATATACAAGTATAACACCCACACTTTCTCAATAATAAAATTATTTATAAATATATTAGTTTCAAGCGGGAATCGAACCCGGGTCCTTCGCATCACATCCACTACGCTAAACAAACTTAGTATTACCTAAGTACTAAGATAGTGCTTTTATTACAGGCATTGATCGACGAAAGTATACATAACACAGGTACATTGGTACCGGTCAGAATTTGGCGATATTTGAACACGGGTCTCATCGATCGTAAGTTCACGCCTTCAACCGCTAGACCACGGCAGCGATATAATAAAGCTACCGCTAGTATGATGAAGGATTTGATATTAAAATTCATAGCTATGCAAACTACAATACTAATCTAAAACTACAAAATTGCTATACTAAAATAATGGAACTCGTAAATCACTCTCACGCACACAGGAGTTATTTTGTTCTTATACAATTTGAAATTTTCAATTGATTTCTGTCTAAATCCCTTTAAGATCGTGCCGAACACCTGAGGTGAAGGTACTAACAAGTGCAGTGTTTCCCAATCTTTTTACAATACGGTATCGTTAATTTGTAAGGTAAGTATATTAAAATAATTATTAAGCAACCCTGGCTAAAAAACTCAATGATTGGCATTTATAGCTTTATAGGAATTTATTATTAAATAAAAAAAAATATTGCACACACAATTTTGAAAACAATAACCGGACGGACGCTTTCTCGAACAGATTTTAATTTGATTGATTTTTTTTCATGAGATCGCCCGTCAAATTAGGAAGGTTTTAAGCTTTTTTATTTAAATATGGTGAATATTTATTTATTTATTTACGATATTTACAACTATCCCGTTTTGCACTATCGGATCACAAAACCTATTTGGTTTGTCTGTGATCTTTAAGTTGTATGCACTTACATAATACTTATATAATATATAATACTTATACACATAATACCTTTATACAATATATACATTATACTATTGTTATACTATATAATAATATACATTAATGACAACACCATTCAACCTAAAAAACAAGACTATACAATTACGGTTAAAAACTTAAACTTAAAAACTTAAAAAAAAGGACTACAGTTATTTATTTTTGTTATTTAAATGGTCCAGGTCCATAGATATAAAATTGGAACGATAAACGAATATATGTGTAATGTGCATATGTGTACTAATGATTTATATGCATATAAAAATGCAGGAGACAACTAGTATTAAAACGAGAAGGAAAAACAATTACCAACTTCATAAATATATTTTTTGTCATAATAGAGTGCAGTATAAGTACCACTGCTTAGTGCATACAATTGCAGTAAGCTTGCAAAATTGCATTAGATACCATTCCATGTTCGCAGATGTATTGGCACGTAGGCGTGGCAGGGTGTCGGCAACAATAATCTATAGAATATATCAGTTCATTTATACAACTAACTGTCTTATTGTATTTTAGTATTTTATCAAGAGACAAATTTCTATATATGGTTTAGTTCATTTATTGGATAGATACTAGCACTCAAGCATCCACCCACCGCCTGATGTTAAGCTAGAGTGCAGTTTACTACAATCGGCATCTATATTGACAGTGCACACTCCTCTCGTTAACTTGGATACTTCTAAATTGATCCCGAAACGCGACAAAGGAGACCCAGGACGGCATACTGGGCTAATAACCATCATTCTGCCTACCACTCTTCAATAGACACCGAGCGACTTAAGTTCATATAATATTGGTGCCGCTCAAAATTTAGCGCAGTTTGAGCACGGGTCTCATCGATCATGTGAAGTCATGACGTTCTACCACTACTCCACGACTGCTCTAAAAGTACGTGCTCTGGGTGACTACTTCAGACACGCCAAAGGTCAATTTATTTATAGATACATAAAAGATAAAAACATTTTATTAATTGTAATTTAACTCAAACTCTTAAAGAGTGGTAGGCAGACTGATGATGGTTATTAGCCCAGTCTGCCGTCCTAGGATTGTACCACCACTTTCGAATGTAACACCCGTGAAGTGACCTTGTCGCATTTCGGGAATAGTTTGAAAGTAGCCAGGTATAACGAGAGGAGTGTGCACTATCAATCTGGATGGTACATACTCGTCTCTTCAAGCCGGCACAATGGAGGCGACTGCTGCCTGTGGAGATTTTTATGTAGTAGCAGAGGTTTGTATTCATGGACCGCCCTCTAGCTTTACATCAGGCGGAGTGTTGTCACATGCCGAGTTACAATAAAAAAAAGGATCTTCGTTTGATTTCAGGGGAAGCACTTAGCTAATCCCGAAATACGACGAGTATTACGTTGATGGTACTTCAAACTGTGCTAATAACCATATTGAGATCTCACTTTACGCCGTGATAAAGTAAATGTAAACTCATATACCAGGACCTCTGGATATAAATAAAAACGTCGAAGCCATTGATTCTACTTAAAGGTAATAAAATTTAATTACAAAAGATGGGTCCGAGTGGTCGCAACGGCTAATCTCTTATTTATTGGTACTGAGCTTCGCCTGTTGCCAGATCACGTGTGGGAGGCAGATACCATTAAGACAGCGACTACTTGAAATATTATTAAATACTGTTGCTCAATGGTTAAGTATATTAAAGTTTACTAGTACATGATATTGTGAATTTTACTGTGTCGTCATTTTGATTAGATCTAAAATGTGTACTAGCCAAAATATTTTAAAACGCTACTTTGCGATGTCGTCTGAGCAAAGTCGAAGCGACCACACGTTTCCTGAGGATGCCACGTGGAGTGACGAAACGCGTCGAGAGGTTTTTGCATGTTGGTGAAGGTGACAATTTGTGACATGTGACTGTGTATCTACCCTCACTTTAGCGGAAATTAGTTGCAGAGTAGTGTTCTAAAATAATTTCCCTAAAATGTATCACTCAATTCATTTCACCTAGTTAGCTTATAATTAGGGCTTTTTTTTTCGGATATCTGAATTATCCGTACATCCGTCAAAATGTTTATTTAGATACTTTTAGTATCATTATTCGGATAATACGAACAATACAACGACATTAACGGAACTAATTAATTATATGACCTCACGGATTCCTCTTCGAAAAACTCGCCCGCAATGCCTTTTCTATTTATTTAAAACCAACACTAACCTAGGTCGCAGAGCCCCGATACATAGAATGTGCGATACATACAACACCCATTTCATGGATGTTGACTTATTCAGCAATTCACGCGCGGCCTTCAAAACAAAAATATGGAAGGCAGTAATCCTCAACGTCAGCACATAATAATCATCGCCACTGGTTATGCCTCGGGGGCTGCCGCACAATGTTTAATTGAATGACCAAACTGCATCCTAGTAATGTGATAACAATTGTCTGAATGTTCGTGAAAGTGCACAATAATTGTACATAGTGGGAAATTTATTTGGTGGCGGGTCAATCTATTGTATTTTATGTTCTAACTCTTTTTTATTTCTTCTTCTGCCTGTCGCTGTATTTTCTCCGAAATAAATAAATAAAAAAAAAAAAATACGGATAGTAATTGTTTTGGATCGTGGGCTCCAAGCAGTAGCTCATCTATTTTATTTATTTATTTTACTCCAACATTCCGATAATAAACTAGAGTGCAGTTCACGAGCGAAAATCTGCAGTCGCCTCCGCTATGCCGACTTGATGAAATTCTTCTCGTTATTTAACTTAGCTACTTTCAAACTGATCCCGAAAGCCGACAAACTCACTGTGTCTAGAAGTGAGCTTTCACCAGTAAGTAGGTACGTTATCAATTGCCTTATAGACTTTCACAAACAGCTGTTCTGATTAATGGTACAAGCATAAGACAATTTGTCAACGAACTCAAGCAAACAGATCTACAACTTAGATAATAATGAAAGAGATTTTAAGATAAAATGAAACACTAGTTTTGTATAGGCGATTTAGATTGATAAATGACCACATAATATTCTACACCCGCATTATGAACCAATTCTTTTATGAGCGGCCGCGGTCTAGAAGTAGACGGACCTCATGATGGATGATATTCGTGTGCAGACCTTGCTAAATTCTAACCGGTACCAATATACTATATTTTATAGTAGTATTTGTTTATTGTATATGTATATATTGTATATTTTATTTATGTATTTATTATACTTATATAATCCCCCCGTACCGCTTCTCACTTGCCCAAAGGTCGACTGGTAGATAAATCCCCGCGGCCTTTTGTAAATTTTTCAATAAAGTATATAAATAAATATACATATTGTTATATGTGTTTCAGTCGCTCAGTGCTTGTGATACAAGCACCAGCCCTGTTACATTAAAAATATATATATAAAAATAAAAATAAATAAAAATATATAGTTTTTTGCATAGAGATATACTAGAGGAGCAAACTAGTCTACCCCTGGATGGCAGACTGGGCTCATTACCAAAAAACTATTGATATATACAACTAGATATGTAATAACGCTCTCAATGTGACAAGAAAGAAAAGATGACCGCAGTCACTTTTAGGTTTTCTGTCAATTAGCATTTGACTTGACGGCAACATTGTCAAATAGTTTGAAGCGGCTGCCGCTTTTTCATGTCCGATGTATGAGGTTTGCTCCTTTATCTGCCCATGTCTTATTTCGGGAGTAGCTTGCAAGTGTCTAGGTATAACAAAAGGAGTATCAATGAATAGTGTATTATATTCGCCTCCTCAAGCCAGCTATAGTACCTTAATAACGCCTACAATGTTACGTATCGTTCAAAGCTATAAATATTGCTATTTTAATTTTATAGGAGTTTTGCATTTGTTTTAAATATTTTTTTATTTGGGAATATATTATTATCAAAATTTAAAATAGTTAAAAAAAGGGTGGTAGGCAGACTGATGATTATTATTAGCCCAGGCTGCCGTACTTTCAAGTACAACAAAACAGTTCAAATTCAACAGATATTTGCACTGACAAACTGGATAGAGTACGTTCGTCTCCTCAAGCCGGTATAGTGGAGACGACTGTTATGTGTAGATTCCACTCATAAACTGAACTCTAGCTTAATAGGTGGAGTGTGGCCACATGCCAAACTAATGTTATTTTTAATAAATACTAAAAACTAAAACTAAAAAACGAGTTATTTACAAATTTTTGTATGAGACAGTTTCTGGTAAGTTTTTTTTTATTGTAGCTCGGCATGTGACATCACTCCGCCTGATGTAAAGCTAGAGTGTAGTCCATGATTGGAAACAACTGCTACTACAGAGAAACCTGTGCAGGCAGCAGTCACCTCCACTATGCCGGCTTGAGGAGACGAGCATATACCATCTTAAATTGACAGTGCACACTCCTCTCGTTATACCTGGCTACTTTTAAACTATTCCCGAAACGCGACAAGGTCACTTCACGGGTGTTACATTCGAAAGTGGTGGTACTACCCCAGAACGGCAGACAGGACAAATAACCATCATCAGTCTGCCTACCACTCTTTAATAGTGTCTAAAGGCACTGAGCGACCAAAGTACATATAACAAAGTTACATTGGTACCGGTCAGAATTAGCGAGTGAAATGAGAGAAAAAAAGTAACAAAATTAACAACCGTGGTAATCCTTTGTCAATATGTTAAGTCTGTACATATACAAAAGTGGACCGTTATTCATTCATTATAAGTCATTTTTCATAATGGTATCAGCTAACTTAGTAATTTTAGTTGTTAGAGGTAAACGAAAGAATAATGTGTTTGTTAATAATATCCTTAAACGATATAAAAATTATAATATAATAATGTACTTCCTTTAATTGTTTATCAGTGGATTTTGTTATTAATAATATTTTTATTATAAATGTTATTAATTATTCTGAAATAGTTGTGACAGGCGTTTGTGTTTCGTAATGTTTAAATTAAGGAATTTTATATTATTATTTCTTTTGTTAAGGGTTTCACGTAAGTGTTTTTTAATTCGTTTATTTTACATTATTTTGTAATTAGGATAATATAATGGTTGATTTGTATTGATTAAATACATCGCGGACATTTTTAAATTTTCTCTCTTTCTTAAAATATGTTTGCCCGAAACTTATTATAGTATATTTTCTTTTATTACTTGATATGATTAGAATAACTGAATAAATTATTAAAAATTACCAGATTCACAAGATGATTATGAATTGCAATGGCCCAAACAATATAGTGTCAAAATTTTGGAAACTTCCCTCATGATTGGTTTTTCACATACTATGGATGTTTGGTAAAGTATTTCTAACAAATTTTGTTTATAAAATAATAGAGGTATAACGAGAGGTGCACTGTTAATCTAGATGGTGCATATTCGTTTCTTCAAGTCGGCATAGCGGAGGCGACTGCTGCATGTAGAGATTTTTCTGTATTAGCAGTTGTTTTTGTTCATGGATCGCACTCTGACTTTACATCAGGTGGAGTGTTATTACCTAAATGCCCAGCTACAATAAAAAATAATTTTTATATTGTAATCAGTTTGGAGTGAAGATTCAGATTCTTTCTCACCATTACAAATTTTCAGGTATGACAGTGAATGTGGTTTTTCTAGAATAGATTATTATAACGGAAGTGTTAGAAAATATTACGATTCTGTGAACAATACTTTGTATGAGGTATATTATTTTAAAAAATATATTATTACGATAGTATTTAAGTAATATTTTATTAATAATAGTATTTTACGCAAATTCTAAAAAAAAAGCAACAGTAAAAAGGTAAATTGAAATTAAATATATTTATTTCTAATACAACCTGCTTTGTACTGTCATTTCAGTTATTTTATACGTAGGTATATCCAGTGATAGACTCAAATATAATATTTTAGGGTGCTATAAATTTCAGTACATCATCTTTACATATGGCGGAGTGTTCCAAAGCCATAGTAGAGTTTGACGATGAACAACCATGCCCATGCTAATAAATTTACATATATTTTTGTTTTTTATCAATTGTATATTACACAATACTTGCTTAAAATCTTTGAAAAATGATAATTTGTAGGTACATCCAGAGACGACTGAAGAAGAAACAAATAAATTAGTTTGCAGAATAAAATGGAACGTAAATTCGACGTTTGAAGAGACTCTAATATTACCTGATATTCGTTTGGAAAATTTCGAATATATTGGCATAGAAAATATTGCAGGACAAGATGTGAACAAATATCAATATACTGCTTATAGCTACATTGATCAGACTAATCAAAGATTTACTTTGTGGGCGATTTATAGTCATAATATTGAATCGTGGATACCTGTTAAGTATGATATGAGATAATGACTAGGCCATATAATGTTTACGATGCATGACGTACACAATGCATAAGGTGCATCTTTCAGTTTTCATGTAGGTTTACGTCACACGTGACAAGTGCATATGTCCAAACTAATCCTAGAAGAGATTTAGATTTCACTTTTGACAATTGACAAGTTAATAAAGCTGAAATAAACAAGTCTTGCCCAAAGTATCAACAAACCTACACAAATAACATAAAAAAAACTTTTTATCTACATTCCTACATACATTTCAGGCCGGCATAGTAACGGCGACTGTAGCCACAGTGTAAGCGGTTCTGCAGTCGTCAGTGCTCATGGACCTCACCATGCAGCGCTTACCATCAGGCCAGTCGAGGTCACATGTAAAATAGAAAATAAAATTTTTTTTGATGTACAATTAACGAATATAAAGTTTAATTTTATTTATAATAATATATCTATGTCTATGTTATTTAATGTCTGTATGTAGTTTTAGAATGACATGGACGTGTTAAAAAAAGTTTTTCATTTTTTTTTACATTTAAATGTTATAGGTACGAACAACTGGAATATCAACAATGGGTTGGTTCACTAGCAAGTCACTTCAAATGGGAGTTTTACGATTTTGTAAATGACGTCGATCACGATCTATTCAACATTGACTTATGTTAGTGATGCTTATTTAAATTCGTGTAACTAAAACTGTATTTTGTTAAAATGTTGTTCACCTTAGTGTTTATCGTACTTTTAGAGAATTGGAATGGAATGAAAACTCTTATATTTATTATTATTTTATGCAATAATAATAAATATAGAAAAATACTTACTTAACTCACACCTTGTTCCCACTGGGGTAGACAGAAACTATGAAGCGCCAGAGACTCCACTCTCTACAGACTACTTTCGCTTCGACCACATCCGTTACTCCCCGCATTCATGCACGTCGGTTGAGGGTGCTCCTCATCTAACCCTTTCTGAGTAGTTGACCAATCTGACTGAGAAAGGTCTTCCTAGGACGCCCCCTTTCGATGCTGCCATCCGCTTTCGCACAATAATTTTTTTTTGTTAATCTCCTTTCATCCATTCTTTCTATAGAACAATACAATAATAGATCACAAAATTTAAATTAAAAATTGAGTTTTAAAATTCTATAAAAAGATTCGAAATATTGTGGAGTTTAAAGCATATTTATTCTTACATGTGATAAAAATAAGTAATAATTGGGTTTTACAGATTATTGTGTAGATGAACTTACAGAAGAAGATAATTTTACTACTCCTATTGACATAGTTACAGAATCTTATGGAAATGAAGATGTTGATCAAGAATTCGATAAGTAAGCATAATTTTTGATAATACATAATTAACATACCTATATAAATCAAAAAACTCAAATGCAAATATAACATTTTACCTTTAAAAAGATAAACTACAAAAAATATTTCACAATTATTCACAGATACAAAACAAAACATGGTAAAAAATACACAGACAATGAACATCAAATGAGAAAACAGATTTTTGAGAAGAATTTCAGGTATAACAATGTTTAATTAATGTTATCTTATTTACTTATACATCTTAATTAAAGTGATGTAAAGGCGCTTCCATAAAAACTCATTTGTTATTTGATCTTGTGATAAATTTGGCAGATTAGTCACATCAACAAATGATCAAGATTTAGGATACAAATTAGCGTTAAATGAGTTCTCCGATCGTACTAACGAAGAAATGAAAATGTATAAAGGCCTTAGAAAAAGAAGAGCAGTCGAAGAAGAGGTGTCAACATATGAAATTCCGTACAATTTAACGGACGATGAAATTGCCAGTTATGCAAATGAAATACCCCAGTATTTTGATTTAAGATTCAAAGGTTATTTATCTCCTACAAGAGGTAAGATTCTTATTCTTCTCTATTGTTTCACTTTTCGCGTAATAGGCAGATTGATGGTCCCGGAGAAGTGAAATGACCAGGAAGAATCCGTTTACTTAACCTCTGCAAACTCGAACCGGCTCATTTGGGCAGCATAGAGGAAGCATTATCGTCGTTGCCTCTGCTAATCGGTCGTTTATGGCTTCATTAGAAGTCTTAATTCGTGATTTTTACTTAGTTCAAGGCGCTTGTGGTGCGTGTTGGGCATTCGCAACAACGGCAGTAGTGGAAGGAGCTTTGGCAAGAACTAACAAAACATTGTTTCGTTTGAGTGAGCAGGCTATTTTGGATTGTGCTTGGGGGTAAATCTTTATCCTAATGATCCGTCTCAAATCAATGAATTTAAAAGTTATTTTGTACCTTTTGAATCATCAAATTTTATAAAACTTTTCAAAATATTCCTAACTTTTGTATACTTTTTTAAAGTTTTGGAGGTCTTGGTTGTGAGGGAGGTGATGATACTGATTCTTATAACTGGATTGCAAAACATGGTTTGCCAACAGAAGAGGATTATGGACCGTACATGATGCAGGTAATATTGCTTGTTAATGTTTAAGTTTAACTTTATTTTTTCTAATTAACGTAAAGAACAAATAATTTCACAGGATGGATACTGCCGAATATCGGAAATGGATTATTTACATAAAATAAAAGGATATGTTAATGTAAAACCGTACGATGTTGATGCTCTAAAGGTACATATGCATATATATTGTATACATAGTGTATCGCAGTTTTTTTTTATCTTCTCTATAAACTTTAGGCAGAGACTATTGCGGGTCAGTTGTCTCGGAATACTTAATAATTCATTTCAAGCAGTAAACCAATCTGATCGCGTAAAGTCTGCCTAGGGTCAATATTGTAAAGTAACACCGTTTCGGAAGCAGTTTGAAAGTAGCTAGATATAGCGAGAGGCGTGTGCACTATTGGTGCTTATTCGTCTCCTCGCTATGCCGGTAGCGGAGGCGACTGGTGCCCGTAGAGATTTCTCTGTAGTAGCAGTTGTTTCCGTTCATGGATCGCACTCTAGCTTTAGATCAGGCGGAGAGTTGTCATATGCCGAGCTACAATAAAAAACAGTCTTTTTAAAGGGCTCATAATTGATTTAGGTCGCAGTGGCACGCCATGGACCCGTGTCGGTGTCTCTTCATATTTCTGAAGCTTTCCACCTTTATCGTGAAGGCATATTTTATGATTTACTTTGGTAATTTTTTTTTACTAATTTTTAATGGAAAGTAAAATTTTCCCATTAAACTAATGCTTTTTAATATTTACAGTAGTAATAAGACAACAGATTTAGACCATGAAGTTGCAGTGGTGGGATATGGAGGATCAGGTTATGATGAATATTGGATTATCAGAAATTCTTGGGGACCTCTTTGGGGCATTGATGGTTACATGTACATATCGACTATAGATAACAACTGTGGCATTACTAATAGACCTACGTATGTTATTGTGTAAAACACAAATAAATGATGACTTCACAAGAATACAATTTTAATTGGAATTATCGATATTTGTTTGCAATTATCGAATTCTTAAATCCGTAAAAAACCATTTCCTATAATTATATTACTAAATAAATGTTTTATTTTTCCGTAAATACAGTTGCGGTTACAAAGGTTAAAGGTAGGTGATTTACCCTATTATAAATGGTTTATTTTATGTCTATAATGACTTTATGACAATAATAGGTTTCAGTTCAAAATAAATATTGTATGTTATTATATATTGAAAACGCCAATTCACGTGTAACGGAATATTCAAAACAATCTCTCGGCGTCTCCACGGGGATTAAGAATAGAGATTTGTATTTTGTTCCTTATAACAATAATGGAAGCAGGCAGGGCGAATGACAAGGGTGAACGAATTTGTAGCGAAAAACATAATTTAACTCATCATTACAGACATACATAAAGCGTTACGTTCGTTTTCATTGGCAACACACTAGCCATAACCTTTCCCATCGACTAGGAATACTTCCATTACGCGTATTGTGTTGTTTTGATTCGCCCGGGTAACCCATATTTGCGAACCTTCTTTGACGTCACGTTATGTCCTCGATTTTCCTATCAAGCAAGGGGCGTCGGGTCAGCGCGGGTTCCGCCGGTTCTCTTCAGGACGACGCATGCGTCAAAATTGCGCCAATTTCGTGCCCAGCGGCCTCTACAGAATACTTCCAGTCCGCTGAGGGCGCGAACAGGCGGGGGACCTAACGTCGCGCGTCTTACGGATTCTCGAACGGAATGTCAAATATTTTAAAATGAAATAGTTAATGTATTCTAAAATTTCCTGATCGACCGGGAAACTCTCCAATAAATTCAGCATTTTTTTCTTGTAGAGAAATGTAGTTTTAGAAGTCGAAATAATATTGTAAATAAAATGTTGGAGCTTTTTTGTGTTTATGTGCACTAATAACGGAGTTTTGAATAAAAGAATAGTTGTGTTGGTGGTTTTCAAGGGTGTGTGTGCAGTGGTTGGGTTACGCCGAGCGGGGCAACCTTGACACGTTTTCCCGCGCTAGCGCGCTGCTACAAAGTTGCCTCTTGATTCAGTTGCACTCTCTCCTTCTCTTGACATTTACCGCAATACAAAGTGCTCTCTAACTAATTAACCACAATCTCATTTAGTTAAATTCTCACCGCAAAAGTTTAGTTAAAAAGTTTAATATTTTATGACATGAAAACTTTCACAATGAACGAATACTAGTATACATTGAAAGTGACAAATAGAAATATGATATAACAATATTTAGTTTGATGAACACTTTTGTAAAGAAATGATTCTCTTGTGACCCTGTGAGCTTCCTCGCTGGATGAAGAGTGCTTCAACGCCAAAATGAAATCCCTTGGTAAGTTTAAAAATATCTATTTTAAATAATAAACATTAATTTTCTATTGTTTTAAGTAAAAACACCTACACTGACTATTATAAATGCAAAAGTAACTCTGTCTGTTTCTGATTTCAATGTAACTCATTGTGAATCCCGAGAAAAGATACAGGCTAGGCAGAGTTTTTATCTGAATATCTCTAATATAAACTTATATTCGATTAAATAATCATTAGGTACTGTTAAAAGCAGAACATTTCAAACCTAATCTAATGAAAGTAATTCGACTAGACACGATGACTAGTAACAAAGTTGACCAAAATCTGCAATATCACCGCTAAATGACTCCGTATTTATGTTCGGATTACTACCCACTGCTTGTTTAGTACAGAAAGAGAAAAGCATTAGTAGTTATTACATTTTCTTGAATATAGCGCATAATTTATTAAAAGATTTCATTGTTATTGTTTCTTTTTTTTTGTAGTTCCAGTTCTGTATTGCGATCCATGAACGGCAAAGTATTACGGGATAGTCTCCTTCAAAGCTAATCCCAAAATACGTCTAGGATACTTCATACACGTACACAGGATAACCAGCATCTCTGTCTATCGCTCTTTATTAAGTGGTGTTTAGGACATATTCTTTCATTTCAAGTTCTGATTAAAATGGACATTTATAATGTATTTAAAATTAAATGTAAATAATAGCTTTTAGCGTCTATACAGTTGAAAAAATATATCATGATTGGCCTTATTGGGTTGAACACAATTAATCACACTAATTAAAAGTTTAATTATTTATTCAGTTCACTTAAGTACCTATGACAAAACCCGTGAAGTTAATCTGACCATAGACCATAGACTAAAATATGACCATAGATTAAAGTTATTATTTTTAACACCATAGACATTACCTCTTACATGCATAGATAGTTCTCTCGTTACAAAAAAGTTAATTAGAAATTTAAAAAAACCTAAAAATGAAACAATATTTGAACAAGCAATTTTGATGATAATTGTAGCATGTACAGCAAATATTATTATAATATTGGAGCGTAACGTAATCCTATTCAAAGCAAATGCCACACGAGGGATAGGGGCACACAAAGGTTTGATATGAATTTGTACATTAACACACCACCATTCGCTCATCCCGTCACAAAACATGTATTCAAGAGACATTTACGTTAAATTACACCGCAAAAACATTCTATTTATTTTCACAAATCGACCCTATACTTCTTATGTCGATATTAGAATAAATTTTAGAACTATGTCTGAAAATGATGTGCAATATGGATAATACACATTCGTCTTTCAGGCAGGCATAGCGGAGATGGAAATAACTGCTACATTAGGTGAATTTTTAGTAGTAGCAGTCTACTAAAAATTTATCTGTTGTAGCAGTTATTTCCGTTCATAGACCGTAGTCTAGCTTTACATCAGGCGGAGTTTTGTCATATGCCGAGCTACAATTTAAAAAAAAAATTGAACAGAAAAATCAACCCACCTCATCAACTGTCTGAGCTCAGCTTATATCAAAAAGTATTCATGTCAATAAATACCTACATATTCTTAGATTAAAACAAAAAATATTATATTATGTTTGTCTCTTATATTCTAAGTACTTTGTTTTTAATATCATACATATATATTTGTATCAGTACTTATTACGTAAAAGTAATAAATTGGTTGCTTTTAACAAAGTAAAATACTTGAAATTATTATCTACAACAGCCGATCTGTATTGTAAAAGTCTATTTGAAAAATACATTAGTATAGCTGCGTTCAACGAACCTGGTTTAGACAAACAAAGGTCGTGAAGGTGACATGCAGTCTGCTCTAAGTTCGTAGCCCTTGAGGTGTCTTTTACAAGGAATTTAGTTATTAGAGTAAATGACCCCAAGAACTTTTTAAATCTATAATTTTATATTTATTTCTATAGACTGACAGAACGCACGTACTGATAAGCATGTCAGTACCCCTTGGAGAAGGTGTCTTCCTTATTATTTTAGCGCTTCAATGACCACACTCCGCCTGATGTTAAGCTAGAGTGCGATCCATGAACGAAGGCGACTGCTGTCAGAGAAGAGGATCTCGTATCCGGCTTTGTGAGATGCCTCTTCACACTGCGCTTGAAGCATCGCATGTTATAGGAAGGAGGAAAGACGTCGCTGGGAAGGTCGTTCCACAATTTGATGGAACGGCAGAAAAAGGACTGCCCGGAGTTATGTCGGACTCTCCAGCCAAATAAAACCCCACGGTATTAAACTCGACGCATAGTGGATCGAGTGGTACGTTAGTATTCATCCCTATGGAGGTCCAAAGGGGCTGACCGAGATACGGAAATAGAGAGGCGACAGATGTCCTAGTCTATAAATAAATCCACCTTCACTAAACAGGAACGTTCAGTCGGGGACTGTTCCCCCGGAGTGTCGAAGTCCCGATCACGGCGAACTCGTGAGGGGTGAGGAGAGACGCGAATTCTCCCCCACGCAACGTGCGCCCTGCTTGCTCTTCTCTTGACAAAGAGGGCAATAATAATTCGGCTCAGCGGAGCACAGCTTCCCCTCACTGGTGGTCGAAGAATGTCCTATAATATTATATAAACAAATTATCGGCCGGCGTTAATGTGTTGGTCTCATTGGTCCCTTCTCAATCTCTGTCACACGTCGGAATGGTCAAAAATCGGAAAAAGGAGGAAGAGCGCGAAACGCTAATACATACAAAGGAATATAATATTTTTATCGAATTGGGTCAATAAAAGTGGGGAGAGTTTTGAGATTAACCCTCTAATCTTGTGCCCTTCTAGATTATCATAATTGAAGGAGGAGGGCTACGGCCTACGACAGATTGACTCATAAAATCAATTTCAATTCGCTTATTTTCAATAACAATATTTCGTGATTTGAAATTAATTTCTAAGAAAATAGGATTCGTAATCAATTATTTATTTTCAAAATTTGAATGGTGGTCGCTTATTGAAAAAGATCACTAACTTTAACTGAAATTTATATTTCTAGTTAATTAATAAATAATTAAATTAATGATTTAATAATATAATATATAAAACACACGTTATAAATGTTTGGTCGTTTTGTAACTCAGACACCAACTCAATCTAAACCGATGTCGATGGTATGCAGATATTTGGTGCAAGTACCTAAATCGCACTCTGAAGGACGAGATGAACTAGAGGTACAGGTAGGGTGCCTAAAACTAATATTCTTTCGTAGTAAATATTAACAATCCCCTCGCGGATCAAAAGGTTTGGACAATCCTTCTTCTGTCGCTCCATCAAATTGTGGAACGACTTTCCCAGCCACGACTTTCGTCCTTCGTATAACATGGGATCCTTCAAGCGCAGTGTGAGGAGGCATCTCATCAAGCCGGCATAGCGGACGCGACTGCTGTCTGCAGATCCCCTTCTCTGACAGCAGTCGCCTGCGTTCATGGATCGCACTCTAGTTTAACATCAGGCGGAGTGCGGTCATATGACGTGCAAAAAAATAAAAAGATTTTTAAGGGCATGAAGAGTATTAGATCAATGTTGGGTACATCATTATTTATAAAAGCAGCACTGCCAGACTCAAGCATTTGATTATACCCACAGGACAGATTCCTGAGTAAACATTTACACTTGGTACACACATTTGGTTACAGGCACATTAGATAAACTAAAATCGTCTCTATCTGTGGGAAATAAGGTTCATAGTTCTATTTAAAACGTGAATAAGCAATTGAGTTTACGATCTATCCTCACACCTGAGGATCATAATGATTAAATTGAAGCGCAATTATTATGATTTAGTTTTTTTTTAAATTACCTCATACGTTACAATCAAGCTTGCAGTTGTGATCGTTATGATTTTATCCCTTCCTATTAAACATTCCTGGCTTGAGAAACTGGCTTACTAACCTGGTTTGTAAAATTGCTTGCAAGTTTCATCGCGATTTCATTTCACCCCTGGAGAACGAAGGAAACTTGAAATGTATTCTGGATGCAAACGTGTGCCCAGATTCCAGAGTTTTAGTCGGTATGGCAACTCAACTCCAAGGCTGGAGAGTGCAATATCACCCTGGTACCAGGACCACACATCCGTAAAAAAGGGAACCTTTGAAATGGGTTAAAATAACTATTCTTCACTTTCACTCATATCAATCCAAAGTATCCTATAACAAATGCTTGTGACGTAATTTTCACTGACTATAGAGGTTAACTAATAATATCTCAGGGAGCCCAGTCTGCCGTCCTGTGGTAATATCGGATGTGACATCCGTGAAGTGCCCATGGCGCTTTTTTGGATCAGTTATAACGAGTGTCCACACTCAATCTGGTTGGGGCACATTCATGTTCTCAAGCCGGCATAGCGGAGGCGACTGTTCAGCAGAGATTTCTCTATGGTAGCAGTTATTTATGCTCGTGGAAAGCACTCTAGCTTAACATCTGGCGATGTATTGTTACAGTCATGTCCGGTCTATTAACGTCCGGTCTAAAATCCACTCAAGTAGTTAGGCTGGTTTAATCTTAAGCTGTTACGCTTCCAATCAACTGTATTGAAGGCGTGTATTGTCTCGCACATCATCAATTCTATATTGTCTCTAGCAATTATTCTACTACAATAGAAAGCTTCAGATCCTAATACTACGTGTATAACTGATGTTACTTACTGGCGAATGTGCACTACTCACTTTCAGTCTCACCCCGAAATACGTCTTGGTCAATTTACGGGTGTTACACTTGAAAATTATGGTACTATCCCATGACCGAATCTTTAATAATTCTTCCGTTAACATGTCATAAATGACAATTGAAAATACTGATACAAAATTCAAATACTTTATTGCATGCCACAAAGGGAATACAAGTAAAGTTAACGTAACACCCTGCTAGGGCACAGCAAAGTGTTGTACGTACAACATAATAATAATAATAATAAATAACTAAAAATAGACCTTATAAACTATTGATAATATACTATTAAATAACAAAGTCAAACATCACTTATTAAAATTTATACATAGGAAATCATTAAAGAAACTCATCTAAAGAATAATAACATTTTTTGACTAGATATTGTTTTAATTTGTTTTTGAACTGTACCAGGCCTTCTTTTGGATTTACTATTCTTGGTACAATATTGTTATGAATTTTTATGGCCATAGCGTAGGGGCCGGATTGCACTGGTTACAGTTTAGATGATATTAATGCTAATTTTTTTTTCGGTCTTAATTTATTTGGTCTTGAGTATTCTGCAAATAAATGGAGGTGCTTTTTTACAAATGTTCAAAATCGATCATCGCTTTCAGAAAAATATTTTTATCATACAAGATGTACTGAACATAAGAGATTATAATAATCATGAAATGGCTTGAAAGAGTATGTAAGATATAAGAAATTTTACGAATACATCAGAGCAAGACATATAAAGGGAACACGGGAGTGATATTAATGTTCTGGGACATGACGGGGTGGCCTCTCGTATTTCCTCACAACGACGTTTTGACTTCAATTATTTAGGGTAAAGTGAATTTATTTAGGAATGTACCTTGAGTTATTTTGAATGTGAGTCAAGTACGCCGTAACCGCTGATATGTATCACTGTCAAAGTTCTTTAAGATATATGTACTACACTACAAGATAACACTTACCTACAAATAAATTTGAAAATAGAAAAAGTGAATAAGTTCGTATAGGACATGGGACATCTTTTTACAAGGGACGGTTTGTGTGATAGTAATGAAGAAATAATAATAATAATAAAATACTTTGTTGCACAAGATTAAGAGGAATATAAAAATTGTAAAGGCGAACTTAATGCCTTAAGGTCTACCAGTTAACCTTTGGAAGATGTGAAAAGTGTTTTCAGTGCAAAAACAAAAATATAAAAATAAATAAATCTAAAATTACTGAATAAAAGCAAAATCTAGCATAAGAATTTAATAATCTAACATGAAATATACACCTATGCATACATATACATAAATCGCGTGGAAGTTGAGAATAGAATGAATGGGGTATACCGCTCTCTTATGGGTGGTCAGATTGTGTCAAAAAAGGCACGTTTGGCGATTCACTATGGAGTGTTAGTGTAGCTGGATTTGGCAAAGGAAGAATAAATGTTAAAAATTGCGGTCGTTGAGAAGTATATGTGATGTGTCCTTGAAGGAGAAAAGCTCAAACCACGTGATAGTCAATCATTACGAGCTTCACGATGGTGTAGTGATCAGAATGGATACAATTTAGAAGTAATTCGGTCATTTAAAGGATAAAAGAGAAGAAAAAGAAGAAAGACAGAGTTGGATTAACGAAACAGATTTACATATTGTACGGATGTTACACTGACAGCCGGAAAGTAGCGCTGTAGAAGAAAGGGTCAGGTGAAGGGCAACCTCAACCGATATGCATGCATGAGAAAAGTAATGGATGTGCTCGAAGCGAAGGTGTATCCACCAGGCTCCATAGTCCCTGTCCACGGTAAGCATATCAAAATAAATATAAATAAAAACGTAAATTTTTGGGAATTGTTTCAAAGATGAAAAATACGTAACATCATGAATCCATCTTCTCATTTTTAAAGTCTACCTCTTCATTTACCATAAAAACAATTATGACCAAAATATAAGCTACAAAATAAACTATACAGGAAGATATAACAAAACATTTGACTTTCAAAATATTTAGCGTACCCACAGAAAAATTGCAATCATTTTTATGATTACTCACAAAGTCCTTAAATTATGCGTAATGACCTCCCCGCAAACTCTAAGCGTAAGTAAAGAAACCTTAAATATCAGAAAAGTTATTCATGAATACATAGGGCGAATGAGCGACGACGACGACGACTCCCTAATCTAAATATACCGGCCCTTAGATTATTACTGAGGCGAAATATTATATCCGTTGCCTGTGAGAAGTATATTAACTCAGAGCCGTGGTCTAGCGGTAAGACGCGTGAACTCACGATCGATGAGTCCCGTGTTCGAACCTCGCTAAATTCTGACTGGTATCAATGTAACTTTGTTGTATGTACTTTGGTTGCTCAGTGCTTATAGGCACTATTAAAGAGTAGTAGGTAGCCTGATGATGGTTATTAGCCGAGACTGCCGTCTTGGGGCTGTACCGCCACTTTCGAATGTAACACCCGTAAAGTGTCCTTGTCGCGTTTCGGGAGCGGTTTGGAAATAGCCAGGTATAGTGAGAGGAGTGCGCACTGTCAGTCTGGATGGTTCATTCTCGTCTCCTCGGGCCGGCATAGCGGAGGCGACTGCTACCCGTACAGATTTCTCTATATTAGCAGTTGTTTCCACTCATGGACCGCACTCTAGCTTTACAGCAGGAGGAGTATTGTCATATGCCGAGCTACAATAAAAAAAAAAACAGAATTTAACTTATATGAAAACATAAGCCCCAGAAAAAACATATCATGCTATCTTACTTTTTTATATGGATAGCTAGAGTCTATGAGTGGAGTCAACTGTTACCACAAAGAAATGTATGCAGAGAACAGTCGCCTTCACTATGATCGAGGAGACGAATTTGCACAATCAATGTTGTCTCGCGTTATATCCACCTACATTTAAGGTGATTTCGAAACACAATTAGATAATTTTTACAAATAAAGCTTATTAAAAATATATCAACAATAATAATTGACAGGTTTTATATTAATATCCTATATATATTATTCAGCGAAGAAGGTAAAGGGGGCACAAATGGATCTTTCTATCATTGAGAAATGAACGAAAATCATTATTTACGACTCATTTATTTTTACAAGAATTTTATTTGTACATTTTAATACATTTATTTGTATAAGAAAAATGAAAAAACGACTCGTTGATCTAAGAATTGGGTCAAGTGGAAGTTAATGTAAAGCCTTAATTAAAGGAAATTCTTTATTAACAATTATATATCTGAAACTAGCTGTTGGGTAAAAGCCGCGGGCGCAAGCGGCCCGCGGAGGCCCTTTTTGTCGTAAAACGTATTAGATCGAATAGATTTTAGGCAGTTTTGAAAATATTTAGCTCGCCATCTAAAAGCGTTTACGTTTCTGAACAAAATTGGTCTTTACACGGTGACGCTAACGTATCTACTTTTCGAGATATGGCGATTTTAAAAAATTTAAAAAAAAACAAAATTTTAAAAAAAATTAGTGCTGGTCATACTGAACAAAATTGGTCTTTACACGGTGACGCTAACGTATCTACTTTTCGAGATATGGCGATTTTAAAAAATTAAAAAAAAAAATTAAAAAAAAGTAGTGCTGGTCATACTGAACAATATTGGTCTTTACACGGTGACGCTAACGTATGTACTTTTTGAGTAATAGCTATTTTTAAAATTAAAAAAAAAAAAGCAAATAGTGCTGGTCATACTGAACAATATTGATCTTTACACGGTGACGCTAACGTATCTACTTTTCGAGATATGAAGATTTTAAAAAATTAAAAAAAAAAACAAAAATTTAAAAAAAAAAGTGCTGGTCATACTGAACAAAATTGGTCTTTACACGGTGACGCTAACGTATCAACTTTTCGAGATATGGCGATTTTAAAAAATTAAAAAAAAAACAAGTTTAAAAAAAAATTAGTGCTGGTCATACTGAACAATATTGGTCTTTACACGGTGACGCTAACGTATCTACTTTTCGAGATATGGCGATTTTAAAAAATTAAAATAAAAAAACAAAAATTAAAAAAAAAAATAGTGCTGGTCATACTGAACAATATTGGTCTTTACACGGTGACGCTAACGTATCTACTTTTCGAGATATGAAGATTTTAAAAAATTTAAAAAAAAACTAAAACAAAAATTTAAAAAAATAGTGCTGGTCACACTGAACAAAATTGTTCTTTACATGGTTACTCTGACGTATCTACTTCTTGAGATATTTAAAAGAAAGCCCGCCGCGCGGAGCAAATTCGATGTTCACGCGGCCGCGCTCACCGTCCGACTGACCGAGGTAAAGCCGTTTCGATCGTTCGTCCCGAAAATGCCTCGTCGCGGATGCTGTTAGGCCACGCCCACCGCCATGCTCCGTTTCATATTGGCGTACCGGCGGGAAAAGGATAAAAATACGATCGAGGAAAAATTTTTTTCGAGCAATTTTGAAAAAAAAAGTATCGTTTTCGAAATTATAGGGCATTCCCTACAACTTTCTCTTCGGGGTGACTGCCCCGAGTCGCCCCGTTTCCGAGATATCGCTGTCACTTCCGGTCCAGAATCGACTTCCGGTCAAAGTCGTATTTTTCTCGACGGTTTTGGGACGTCCTCTATACGACTCAAAAAACCGCTACCCTCCACTATACCGGCAAGTACGAAATAATTGATGTCAATAGATCAGTGAGTGAGTCAGTGGTATTGCAGCTATATATTAGTACTAGCTGTTGGGTAAAAGCCGCGGGCGCAAGCGGCCCGCGGAGGCCCTGTTTTGTCGTAAAACGCATTAGATCGAATAGATTTTAGGGTAGTTTTGAAAAAAATTTTACTCGCCATCTAAAAGAGTTTACCTTTCTAAACAAAATTGACCTTTACACGGTTACGCTAACGTATGTACTTTTTGAGAAATAGCGATTTTAGAAAATAAAAAAAAATAAAATAAAAAAGTAGTGCTGGTCATACTGAACAATATTGGTCTTTACACGGTGACGCTAACGTATGTACTTTTTGAGTAATAGCGATTTTAGAAAATTAAAAAAAAAACAAAAATTAAAAAAAAAAGTAGTACTGGTCATACTGAACTATATTGGTCTTCACACGGTGACGCTAACGTATCTACTTTTCGAGATTTGATGATTTTAAAAGATTGAAAAAAAAAATTAAAAAAAGAATAGTGCTGGTCATACTGAACAATATTGGTCTTTACACGGTTACGTTGACGTATGTACTTTTTGAGTAATAGCGATTTTAGAAAATTCAAAAAAAAAAACAAAATTAAAAAAAGTAGTGCTGGTCATACTGAACAATATTGGTCTTTACACGGTTACGTTAACGTATGTACTTTTTGAGTAATAGCGATTTTAGAAAATTAAAAAAAAAACAAAATTAAAAAAAAAGTAGTGCTGGTCATACTGAACAATATTGGTCTTTACACGGTGACGCTAACGTATGTACTTTTTGAGATACGGCGATTTAAAAAAAATTGAAAAAAAAATAAAAAAACAAATAGTGCTGGTCATACTGAACAAAATTGTTCTTTACATGGTTACTCTGACGTATCTACTTCTTGAGATATTTTAAAAAAGCCTGCCGCGCGGAGCAAATTTGATGTTCACGCGGCCGCGCTCACCGTCCGACTGACCGAGGTAAAGCCGTTTCGATCGTTCGTCCCGAAAATGCGTCGTTATATTTTCATTGCGCGCTCTGAACGGGCGGAACATAGAGAGCGCGAGCCCCGACGAGCGATCGACGCGGATGCTGTTAGGCCACGCCCACCGCCATGCTCCGTTTCATATTGGCGTACCGGCGGGAAAAGGATATAAATACGATCGAGGAAAAATTTTTTTTGAGCAATTTTGAAAAAAAAAGTATCGTTTTCGAAATTAGAGGGCATTCTCTATAACTTTCTCTACGGGGTGACTGCCCCGACTCGCCCCGTTTCCGAGATATCGCTACCACTTCCGGTCCAGAATCGACTTCCGGTCAAAGTCGTATTTTTCTCGACGGTTTTGGGACGCCCTCTATACGACTCAAAAAACCGCTACCCTCCACTATACCGGCAAGTGCGAAATAATATATGTCAGTGAGTGAGTGAGTGGTATTGCAGCTATATATTAGTACTAGCTGTTGGGTAAAAGCCGCGGGCGCAAGCGGCCCGCGGAGGCCCTTTTTGTCGTAAAACGTATTAGATCGAATAGATTTTAGGCAGTTTTGAAAATATTTAGCTCGCCATCGAAAAGCGTTTACGTTTCTGAACAAAATTGGTCTTTACACGGTGACGCTAACGTATCTACTTTTCGAGATATGGCGATTTTAAAAAATTTAAAAAAAAATTAGTGCTGGTCATTCTGAACAAAATTGGTCTTTACACGGTGACGCTAACGTATCTACTTTTCGAGATATGGCGATTTTAAAAAATAAAAAAAAAAAATTAAAAAAAAGTAGTGCTGGTCATACTGAACAATATTGGTCTTTACACGGTGACGCTAACGTATGTACTTTTTGAGTAATAGCTATTTTAGAAAATTAAAAAAAAAAAAGCAAATAGTGCTGGTCATACTGAACAATATTGATCTTTACACGGTGACGCTAACGTATCTACTTTTCCAGATATGAAGATTTTAAAAAATTAAAAAAAAAAAACAAAAATTTAAAAAAAAAAGTGCTGGTCATACTGAACAAAATTGGTCTTTACACGGTGACGCTAACGTATCAACTTTTCGAGATATGGCGATTTTAAAAAATTAAAAAAAAAAACAAAAGTTTAAAAAAAAATTAGTGCTGGTCATACTGAACAATATTGGTCTTTACACGGTGACGCTAACGTATCTACTTTTCGAGATATGGCGATTTTAAAAAATTAAAAAAAAAACAAAAATTTAAAAAAAAAATAGTGCTGGTCATACTGAACAATATTGGTCTTTACACGGTGACGCTAACGTATCTACTTTTCGAGATATGAAGATTTTAAAAAATTAAAAAAAAAACTAAAACAAAAATTTAAAAAAATAGTGCTGGTCACACTGAACAAAATTGTTCTTTACGTGGTTACTCTGACGTATCTACTTCTTGAGATATTTAAAAGAAAGCCCGCCGCGCGGAGCAAATTCGATGTTCACGCGGCCGCGCTCACCGTCCGACTGACCGAGGTAAAGCCGTTTCGATCGTTCGTCCCGAAAATGCCTCGTCGCGGATGCTGTTAGGCCACGCCCAAGCGCCATGCTCCGTTTCATATTGGCGTACCGGCGGGAAAAGGATAAAAATACGATCGAGGAAAAATTTTTTTCGAGCAATTTTGAAAAAAAAAGTATCGTTTTCGAAATTATAGGGCATTCCCTACAACTTTCTCTTCGGGGTGACTGCCCCGACTCGCCCCGTTTCCGAGATATCGCTACCACTTCCGGTCCAGAATCGACTTCCGGTCAAAGTCGTATTTTTCTCGACGGTTTTGGGACGTCCTCTATACGACTCAAAAAACCGCTACCCTCCACTATACCGGCAAGTGCGAAATAATTGATGTCAATAGATCAGTGAGTGAGTGAGTGAGTGAGTGAGTGGTATTGCAGCTATATATTAGTACTAGCTGTTGGGTACAGACCGCGGGCGCAAGCGGCCCGCGGAGGCCCTTTTTGTCGTAAAACGTATTAGATCGAATAGATTTTAGGGCAGTTTTGAAAATATTTAGCTCGCCATCTAAAGGCGTTTAAGTTTCTGAACAAAATTGACCTTTACACGGTTACGCTAACGTATGTACTTTTTGAGAAATAGCGATTTTAGAAAATAAAAAAAAATAAAATAAAAAAGTAGTGCTGGTCATACTGAACAATATTGGTCTTTACACGGTGACGCTAACGTATGTACTTTTTGAGTAATAGCGATTTTAGAAAATTTAAAAAAAAAAAAAAATTTAAAAAAAAAGTAGTGCTGGTCATACTGAACTATATTGGTCTTCACACGGTGACGCTAACGTATCTACTTTTCAAGATTTGATGATTTTAAAAGATTGAAAAAAAAAATTAAAAAAAGAATAGTGCTGGTCATACTGAACAATATTGGTCTTTACACGGTTACGTTGACGTATGTACTTTTTGAGTAATAGCGATTTTAGAAAATTCAAAAAAAAAAACAAAATTAAAAAAAAGTAGTGCTGGTCATACTGAACAATATTGGTCTTTACACGGTTACGTTAACGTATGTACTTTTTGAGTAATAGCGATTTTAGAAAATTAAAAAAAAAAACAAAATTAAAAAAAAAAGTAGTGCTGGTCATACTGAACAATATTGGTCTTTACACGGTGACGCTAACGTATGTACTTTTTGAGATACGGCGATTTAAAAAAAATTGAAAAAAAAATAAAAAAACAAATAGTGCTGGTCATACTGAACAAAATTGTTCTTTACATGGTTACTCTGACGTATCTACTTCTTGAGATATTTTAAAAAAGCCTGCCGCGCGGAGCAAATTTGATGTTCACGCGGCCGCGCTCACCGTCCGACTGACCGAGGTAAAACCGTTTCGATCGTTCGTCCCGAAAATGCGTCGTTATATTTTCATTGCGCGCTCTGAACGGGCGGAACATAGAGAGCGCGAGCCCCGACGAGCGATCGACGCGGATGCTGTTAGGCCACGCCCACCGCCATGCTCCGTTTCATATTGGCGTACCGGCGGGAAAAGGATATAAATACGATCGAGGAAAAATTTTTTTTGAGCAATTTTGAAAAAAAAAGTATCGTTTTCGAAATTAGAGGGCATTCCCTACAACGTTTGTTCCGGCACTTTTGCCTCATCTCTTTCCGTTTCCGAGATATCGCTACCACTTCCGGTCCAGAATCGACTTCCGGTCAAAGTCGTATTTTTCTCGACGGTTTTGGGACGTCCTCTATACGACTCAAAAAACCGCTACCCTCCACTATACCGGCAAGTACTAAATAATTGATGTCAATAGATCAGTGAGTGAGTGAGTGAGTGAGTGAGTGGTATTGCAGCTATATATTAGTATAATAATAATATAATAATAATAATAATGAAACAAAATCTTTATTGTGTACTTGATATTTAGGTCAACAATTAATATATAAGCTGTCACAATTGCCCAGTTATTTGTTTTAAGTAAATCCTTTTCTTTGGAGGTGTAGGTTGTAGTTAGTTTTATTTATTTTATTTAGGCAATAAATATATCAATTTTTATTGCTTCTAAATCGTCTTTTGTACGTCGTAATACCTCTGTAAAAAGCTATTTCAATTTTCACGGCAACTTTCCACTAAATTATTCTTTATTTACTTGTTATTTCGTGGTGTACTGCAGAAGTCCATTTTTATGTAACTAAAAATTTAGTCACACCAAAGCTTTTTTATCGAAAATTCCAGAAACAGACCTTTCTGTAAAGGGGTGATTATAGGCGTTTAGGATCCTGGTCTTAAGGGAGATTTGCGCACAAACGTTATGGCTACCTCATAAATTAACCCCTTTGGGATTTCCTTGGCATACTGGGACACTTCAGAGGTGGATTTACAATACTTTTACCACAGCTGACGTTTTACCACAAATTAAATTTAACCATTTTAAACGTAACCTAATAATTAATAATAACTGTCCATTTATAAAACCAAAGTTTGGGTTAACCAAAACAGCGAATGTATAAAGTGAAAATAACTTTTTCATTGTGCTATTAATGCCAATCACAATTAGGAGCTCAAACCACATATTGCTTGTTTATTTATTGTGTTGTGTTGCGATCCCACGGAGAAATCCCACTGACTATTTAATGCATTAGATTTTTAATGGTCTCATTTTATTAATTCATTTGATAATGTCAACACTGATCAGTAATTAGTTTAAAATAAATTTCTTTAAACTATTTAATTACATAAAATTAAGATCTGTGGTAGATAATGAGCGTCATCTCGTACCAGGAACGTCGTATAAAATTTGGGCCCGTATAAAATTTACAACTATACTGAAGAAAAGCACAATAAACTCAACAGCATTAAGAGAGTTGGTGGGATTACAATTGCCAAAAAAAAAACATAAGAGTACGAGAAGAGCGAAGAATAGAAGAGTTTCGAGTTTGTAGCTCAGTTCGATTAGGGTTCGATTCCTATATTTGCGCTGTGATTTTTCTATTCAATCCTATTTTTTTAAAATGTAATATTTGTACTATTGAACTGGAAGTTCGCTCACATTTTTTAATTTGTAATTTACCAACAAAATATTATTAATAATCTTTATTTATTCAAATTAAAGTAACAAGCACAACAACGTACGTAAATATTATCAGTTCCTTAATAACCAATTCTATTGAATTATTGACCTTTTGAAAGGACCCGCATACCCAAATTGAAACAGAGGTCAGCAAATTTCAAATAGCTAAAGGGTGTATAGGCTTCATGTGAAAACATTATTTATGATTCCTCCATCAAAACCTTTACCAGATTAAGGGAATAAAATTTGAAAACATAAATAACTACTGATCGATTTTTTGGTACGAGTACCTTTGGTATCTGGTGGTAGGAGTGAAAATATTTGATACACAATGAAAAAAAATCTTGTCTAATATATTACAGATACATAATAATATTAAAAACTTTTGATTTACTAAAATATAAAATAAAAATTATCTCAAAAATAAAATGTCTCCACCGGCATAGCGGAGGCGACTTTCATCATTCTGTGTGATATTCTTGTAAGTATTTAAGTATTCTGTTATTTTATATATATTCTACTTATTTAATTGTTTTTCGTGCACCACACTTTGTTTTTATCTCTCATACTCCATTCTTCATAGGTTGCCTGGAAGAAATTGCTGATTAGTAATAACACCGCCTAATGTGTTAATGTGCCTATAAATTTTGTTAAGTTTTATTTTATTTTGTTCTATATGCACAATAAAGTGGTTTTTATTATTATTATTGTTATTATTATTTTATGTGTTATATGTATATGTTTTGTGCTCGTTGCTGAGGCACAGTTAGGATTAAGCAATGCGGCATAATTATAATCGTGTATAAATATAATGTTGAAATTGCGGAAAGAATGAGGGTTTGTTAAATTCTTAAATTTATGTGTGTGTTCGTTGGATGATAAGCTACAAAACTCTCAAAGCCGGGTCCGAAAACGGGTAGCCATTGTTTCCTTCATAAAATCAAGAAACAGTCTCATCCACTGGCATACGTATTTTTTTTATTGTAGCTCGGCATATGACAACACTCATCCTTAATTAAAGGCGGTCCATGAACAGAAGTAATTGCTAGCAGAAATTTCTGCAAGCAGCAGTCACTGACACTACGCCGGTTTAAGGAGACGAATGTGCACCATCATTACACTTGAAAGTGGTGGTACTACCCCACTGGGCTGATAACCACCGTCAGTCCGCCTACCATTTAAAATTGATTTTGAAGTGAAGGAAGAACTTTGAGAATTATAAACTACTAACTCTTGCACACAAATTAGTATGCGTATAATTAATGTTACGCTTTTAACTTTAACAATGCTTTCCCCATATAAACTTTCACCCCCTATTTCACCCCCTTGAAGGATGATTTTCCATAGATGCTCAAACATGTAATACTTTATTACTTAGCAAATTCCAAACATGACTTTCATATCCTTAAACAAACTTTCACTCCCTATTTTCCTTTCCTTCTGCAGACATGTTCCGCCCGGTTCCACATTTAGTTGTTTTGGATTTATATACAATGTGGATCGCATCCTAGGGATTGTTCACCCTGGGTACGTAACTAGCGGTAATTAAAGATATAAGAAGCGGTGTAAAAACGAATGCAAGTCTTCTCAGCTGTCGAAATTGCAATGCGCCACAGACTTGCACTCACTCGCTTCGAAATATCTGTGACTTTCGTACAGGTTCAAAATTTAGGGATGCATATCTTTGTGCATTCTCATTGGTTATTAGCCGTGTTTCCTCTTTCCGGTCCTGGTCTCCATCAAGTACTTTACGCGCCCACCGCGCATCTTTCCTTCTGCAGACATGTTCCGACCGCTTCCACATTTGGTTGCTTTGGATTTATAGACAATGAGGACGCACAGTGTTATGCATTCCGAAATTTCGTACCAAAAGAATATAAGGTTAAATATAAAGGTTTTTATTGGACCTCGTTTGTTACACCAACATGAATCTGTGAGTGCCTTACTCGCTTCGAAATATCCGTGACTTTCGTACTGGTTCAAAATTTGGACTTATGGACAATAAGGATGCACAGCGTTATACATTCCGAAATTTCGAACCTAAAGAATATAAGGTTAAATATAAAGGTTTACCGCGTGTTTTTTTCTAAAATAAAAAAAAAAAATTTTTCATGATGTAATTTTAATGTGGTACAAGTTCTTTTTTTTAAATATTTATTGCGTCTTCTAAAAAAAATCCAAATTATATAATTTGTAACGACCGTTTGTAAAAATGATCAATTCCAAAATTCCTAATTAACATATAGAATATTAAAATGTTGTATAATCAAATAGAACCCATGCTACTTGGACAACTAGCGTAGCTGGTCATTTTGCTACAATACAATTTTAATATTGATAGTATAGTTAGTGGGATTGATATGTGGGAGTAGTAAGAAGAGAAAATGTTATTGTATCCTTGGACACTGTATAACTAATTAACTATTAGTGAAAGCTGTTGTAACAATCCAATTAGAATTCAATAAATCCAAATTTGTTTTTTTTATATTATTATATCCTGTTACATGTGTACCCAATTTATGGATAATATATATTTTATAGATTCCCTCAGAAGAAAGTTCGCGTAATATTTTCTTTCTCTGCCTCTTTGTCAAAATATATGAAAATGGCTGGCATTCAATTTGTGCCTTTGTCCGTACTCGTAATAAATTCTCACTCGGAATATTTTGGATATATTTTGTCTTTTCTGTTCTTCATAATGTCTTCAAAGAGCAGTTATGACTTATTCAAACGTATTTGAAAGCTCTATATATAGTATATATAGTATAATACCTCGACCGCACTCCGCCTGATGTTAGCAAGAGTACGGTCCATGAGAGGAAACAGCTGCCACCTCAGAGAAATGTCTTTAGGTAGCTGTACCCTCTGCTATGAGCGTCATACTTGAAATAGTAACTAGGAAGTAAGCTATACACTAAAACTACCTCAATATAGTAGGGCTAGTAAACAATATCAGTAACCAATACTTACTTTAAAATTCGTTATAAATTCCAAAGTACACAGAAAAAGTTACTAATTGCGCTACGTAACAATGTGGCATTCCCTCATAAAGCACAAGTTCCGTGGAATAAATGTTGACATACACGGAAGTGCTATTCCGAACGCGAAACACTCGTTTGCACAACATCCGCTTCTTAGCATTTTGCTTATTTGGAGGAGTTTTCATCTAGGCCTCCGTATCTACTAATATATTAGTTTTGTTTTTGCACTATTTTCAATGAAAAATCTCATTTATACAGAGTGTAAAAAGATTGCTATGAATCGCGCGAACCAATAGCAGAAGTACCCTAGTTTAGTACAAAAACCTCCATTTTAGTAGTCCATTATGTAGTAACCTGATGTTAAACTAGCGTGCGGTCTAAAAACAGATCCAAGTTGACAGTGCACACTCCTCTCGTTATACCTGGCTACTTTTCAAATTGATTCTAAAACGCGACTAGGTCGCTACACTTTTTTTTCTATTTTTATTATAGCTCGGCATATGACAACACTTGATCGAATGTGGTGGTACTAACCATCATTGTTTAATACCGCTACTGTTTATTAGCTACCCCAAATAATGGTACAATAATAACAACAACAAAAGCATAGCAACAATACAGCAACAATAATAATTCTAATCTTGTATAATTAAATTAAATAATAAATTTTCATTAGAGAATTTTCAAAAAGTTTCATACAATAAAATAGTGATTTAATTTCCTAAATACGTGAAAAGTTTTGTCAACAACTTTAGACTAGGCCGCAATGGTTTAACCCAAAAACAAACCGCTAAATGTTTACTTGCCTTTTAAAGTTTATTTTACGTGAAAAGCTTTATGAACAAACAGTTTATGGAGTAATAAAAGTATTTATAAAATGTCGCATAAGAAATGATGCAAGTTATGTAGGTAAAAGATTAAAAAATATTTTTGTGTTAATTTTATGCTATAGAGAAAAAATTCGGCAAATACTTCTTTTTCTTTTTGTTTTATACGGCATTATGACAATTTGCCAGTGTCAAAGTAAATATTTTTGCATCAAGTTAATAATATTGTACATCACGAGTCATTTATTCATCACACTAAACAGTCAGTTCAAGTCTCAGTCAAGTCAAAAATTGCTCCAGTAAAGTGGTAGAATCTTTACTGAAACTTCCTACGGAGTTTTGGAGGAAACATGGAAACACAGGATCTCTTATTTTTAATTGTTTGCCCACACTCACGCACGTTCACGAACACTTAATGGTTAATAATCCACAATTATTACACATTAACACTCGAAGAAACACAAGTTTAGGAAAATAATTCAAAACAATATAACCTGATGTTAGTTCGCAATTCGTATAAGGTACACATTTAGCTCTCCTGTTTTATCCTCACGGAACCTTTTAAATAGGTTAACACAACGGCAGGTAGTACAAGTGTAACATAATAATATGCACTGTCAATGCTAGATGGTGCACATTCGTCTCCATAAGCCGGAATAGCGGAGGCGACTGTTTCCTGTAGAAATTTCTCTGTGATAGCAGTTGTTTCCGTTCATGGACTGCACTTTAGCTTAATCAGACGTAGTATTGTCATATCCCAAACTAGAATATATTTATTATAATAAATTTCTTTTATAATTTAAAAGCCAGAGCAAAGCATTGTGAGACCAAAGTACTAAAAAAGTTGCAATACGGTCGAAATTTGAACATAGGGATAATCGATTGAAAACCCACGTCTGTATCAACTCGACTATGGCTGCCGATTAAAATAGATCCCTAATTTTAGCCTTATCGCGAAGCAATTTTCTAATGCTTCTAACTATAAACACGTTCACATACAATTGGTACATCAACAATACATTCACAATCACATTAATAGATAGTCTACAAATGAGTTATCGAACTGAAAATCTTGTAGCTCTGACAAGGGTATATAAATAGGCCCCCTATTATTTAACGACTGGTTTTCATAACACTTATTTCCTGAAGCATAAAGCTCAAATTTGCAACGCAAGAACTCGTGTATTGTTTACGTAAGAGTGTTGCTGATCTGCGAGGTGTCAGTAAGTTCAGCGGATGTGTCAGTAATGTATAGCTATTCGTACGTATGTATATGTATATTGACGACAGCGAACAAGGCTTTTACGTAAATTAATAGCGATATGTAACTGACAGGGGATTTTAATTTCAAAATAATTCTCTTTTTTCATACCGACATTTTTATATAAGTTACTAAGTTACTCAGTTTGGAGTAGTGTATAATAAACTAGTTAGTCCACATTTGTCTTTTCCAGCCGGCATAGCTGAGACGTCTGATGTATATAGAATTTTCTCTGTGGTAGCAGTTGTTTCTGTTCATGGACCATACTCTAGCTTAACATCAGGCGGTGTGTTTATGTTAGGCTTCAATAAAAAATAACTAACTGATAAGTAATATTATGCTATTAAATTGAAAAAAGATGTGTTCCCTGTACAAATTTTATCCCCTGTTTCATCCCCTTTAAGGATGAAACGTAGAAACACGTAATCCTTTATTTAAAGACGAAAGCCTGAATAAATTTTTATATCCTTAATGATGGATTTCCAATAAAAACTTTCATTTCCTTCAGTTTAAAAAAATAATAGGTAGCCTGTTTTCTTCTCAAGATTTTTTTTATTGTAGCTCGGTATATGAAAACACTCCGCCTGATGTAAAGCTAGAACATGCAATTTATCTCCTTGCCAAGTTACAAAATCTGTTCGAAATTTGAATTTTAAATTCTTCCACTACAGAAACAGCAATATCCTAAAACTTTAATATCATTTAAACAACAAAGAGAGATAGTATGAAGTTAGTACTTGCACAAAGCATACATAATATCAAAAGAGCTTACATACAGAAACGGTTTGCATCGACTTCCTTTCGTATTCTGCAACTCGTATAGATGTTACAATGTTACATTACCATAAAAATTACCTTTCGAAGCTTCAGTTGAAATCTTCACAAAGAATATCAGAAAATCACAGTAAGATTTCTCAACTATGTCGAGATATCTTCTCATATCAAATTACTCTTTCCGAGAGAAATGTGATGTCTCATTTTCTACGCGACACGTTATCTGTCCCATGTCTTGTGTAACTTTAGAAGATAACAAGCATCTAACTTAAAGATTAGGGGTCTTGTAGCTGTGAAACTTGTTTAACTAATATTTTAGTGTAGGATAAACTTTCCAAATATATTTTTTTATTAACAATATTAGGCAGCGGCGTCATTACGTTTTCTTCCAAGCCCTGGTGAGATAATGTAAACCCCGCTGCAAATTATAAAATAGTACAATATTTTTGTAAAATTAATTAAAATTGAAAAAGCTCTGCCGCCGACTTGGTGAAACGAGAAGTGTGCAGTGACTTAAGTTAACATGGTTCTGCATTTCAAGCTAAGTCGAGGTCACTAATTCACAAGTGTTATGTGTAACAAAGATTTACCATGTTTTCGTAACATGTAACTTAATTAATAACAATATCAGTTTCAGAACGTATGTATCAAATACTAACCTAATATCGCTGCAAGATTCAATAATATCCCAAATTGTATTAACAGAATAATCGCCCGGCGGCATTCAGTCCGGGCAACAAGGGACATCCTTGTCCCAAAAGTCATTCAACTACAGGCCTTTGAAGTCAATATCATATACATCACTTTATAAATATTTTCATCTAACTGAAAATATAAAATAATTTTGTTCGAATAATTTAATTTGCGTTTAGTAATTGATGTATTAATTTGGGGTATTACAATTTTAATAAATTAATAAAGATTTTTATATCATTATTGGCATATTAATATAGAAAAAGAAAATAGGAAAAAATGAATGGATAACAAATTGCCACACTCATAGAGTGTGAGGTGGGAATCTAACCTATATCTTGCGCACGGCTTCTTTGACCACTCAGCTATACGTTAAAGTTCTTTCATTCTATATGTCCTTCCAACCTTCCAGAGTGAAAATTTGCCTTCATTTCGTCGTTTGTTGGTTATTCAATCATTACCTATATTATTTAATTAATTATAAATAAAATATGTATATTTATATTGTTTATTTTGTTTTCTTGTAGTATATGACTGTACTCCAGCTGTTGTAAAGCTAGAGTGCGGTCCGTGAACGAAAACAACTGCTACTACAAATATGTATAATTACATGTTACATGCAGTAGTCGCCTCCTCTATGCCGGCTTAAGGAGACGAATTCAGATAGACAGTGCACACTCCCCTCGTTTACTTCCAAACTGTAGCTGAAACGCGACAAGGTCACTTCACTATATAAGTTTTTCCTAAAAGAAAATAGTCGATAGCAACGCATTTATTAAAAGTAAACAAAATTTTTCTTTAACATCCAATAGAAAGGTTATACAAACATGTTATATTTATAGATTACGTCTCAAGAAGATTGATGACAGTTTCCGTCCTCGAAAACTCCATTCACAATTTTAAGCCTGTGGGAATAAAAACTTTCCCAATTCTCAACAAAATGAGGGCTCGAAAATTTTTATATTGAAAATTATCTTCTGTAATAAACTGTTTTTATGCAGTGCCTACGATACTCCGAGTATCTTATAGTCTGTTTTACAATAAATAATTTAAGAGTGGTAGGCAGACTGATGATGGTTATTAGCCTAGTTTGCCGTCCTGGGGTAGCACCTTGTCGCGTTTCGGGAACAGTTTGAAAGTAGCCAGGTATAACGAGAGGAGTGTGCATGGTCTGGATGGTGGTACACAACTCTACAGATTCTTTATACGTAGATTCAAATATATAAAATATGGGTTCTTATTATTATTAATTATTTATTTTAACATATTCTCGGTCTGTAGCCGGTTACTAACATGTTCGCGAAGTTCGTGAAGTGCGTCTGTTTGCAAGAATTTGCGGACAATTCTGCAGGTGTTGAGTCTGGTGGCCTTCTGTAAGGTCTGTGGAGATAATTCTATTGCTTCGATTAATGGCTGCAAGCTTTTCGGGATTGCACAAGTTGTCGATAAAACGATGGGGGACTATTGTGATTTGGTACATATTATTATGACACATTCGTGCTATTTCATCTTTTAAATCCAGTTATTTTCTAATCTTTTCTGTAATTGTATTATTATTATTATGCAACAAGGTCACTTCACGGGTAAATTTTGTGAATAAACCGTTTATAATTATTAACCGAAAATTGTAATACTTAATGTAGATAAAATAAAATGTTATTAGAAATTTTGCCCAAAAAAAGAGTAGATTACAATAAACTAAATTAAATAGACGCCTACATAAAAAAAGTTAATGAACTTTTTTAGACTATTGTTCTTGCAAATTATTAAGTTTGACAATTCGAAAGCTGAGGGCTAAATGACAATCAAAGTTTCATAACTGCTGGA
Organism: Tinea pellionella; assembly: GCA_948150575.1. Lineage (NCBI taxonomy): Eukaryota > Metazoa > Arthropoda > Insecta > Lepidoptera > Tineidae > Tinea > Tinea pellionella. The sequence goes on from OX411248.1 coordinate 7,723,599, forward strand.
GGAGTTTTGTTACTGAATTAGAATATCCATTATGGAGTTTAATCATTATGGAATTTATTTAAGTTTGACGTATACATAAACACATTATTATTCCTAACTGATCCTTTATATGAACCATTATCCAGGGGACCGCCTTTCTCTGAGGCATCAGGAAATCTGTGAAGAATTTCCCCACGTTAGAAAAAATGAACTAATTTTTTTAAAACTTTATTTCATTTTGGGGCTTACACTCACAATCGTGACGATGTTAGCCTCATTAAAGCCTAGTCTAAAAAATACACAAACACACAATATAAATTGTTAAAAAAAAATAACAACAAAAAATCAACTTAAACTTAAAAAACCAACCATTTATCTTTGCAATAACAAAATATAAGATAATAGCTCCACATCCTCAACTGTCACATGAATCGCAATTAGACGACGATGTCTTTACCATAAGATAAGGGAAACCAATGAAAAAATTCCAAACCTTCCTTAAAAACTGGATATCTAATGGAAAATGAATGAAATCAGACTGATGAAAATGCAACGAAAAACGTATACGGAATAAACAATCAAACATTAATTTTGAATATATATAATAAATACGTGAAGTATATGATATGTATTATACAGTATAGTAAATTCCTGAGGACAACGTCAACACTCCCTGAGGCGTATCGGAACGTCGATGGAGTACTGGCCCTCATGGACGAGATAGGATGGCTTGTATAAGTACGTAGACGCACCAGGGAACCCCATGATGGGTCTGCGCGCGGAAACTAGCCCGGAAAATCAAGAATCAAGAGCCTACTTTATTATTATTATTATTATTGCATAATATAGATGTTGGGCTTGAAAATGTAATAATGTTGAAACATATAAATATTGTGTATATCACCCACCATCCATATGGATGTGGATGTGGGGAATATATAATAAATAAGAGAGTACAGGTCTGCTGCCGGTGTAAGCTAATTTAGTTGCAAGCAGACTGGAATAATAAGTTTGCAATATCTTCGGGGAGCAAACTGGGGCGAAGGAAATTACGTAGATGTTTCTTTGCCTATATTGCTAGTATGCAGTATGTAATATTAACAATAAAATGTTTACGATTGTAAACAATCCATTGTAAAAATCAATTAATGGGATTTTGTACACTTTTATGTTCACTTTAATCTCGGATTTTTAACAACTAACGTGCATCTGAAAATCCATTATGAAAATGTATACGGCTTGTTAAGCATAATGAGAGCGTAGAACGTAATACGCTTAGGAAATATAAGGGAAAAAAATACATACATCAGTCGTCCAGGCCACCACTTTCGAATGTTACACCATTGAAGTGAGCTTGCCGCGTTTCGGGAATAGTTTGGAAGCAGCATGGTAAAACGAGAGGAGGTGCACTGTCAATCCAGTACATGCTCGTTTTCTCAAGCCGGCATAGTGGAGGCGACTGCTGCCTGCACAGGTTTCTCTGTAGTAGCAGTTATTTCCATTCATGGAAGCACTCTAGCTTCACATCAAGCGGAGTGTTGGCATATGCCGAGCTACAATAAAAAAAGCATAGGTATGGAGAAATACGATAACAAGTAAATACATATATACCGGGTATGTCCTTATTTACAATTTCGAGCCAAGGTAATCATAAAAAATAGCAACTTCTGTTATTATATTTGTTTACTAAATAGATGAAATGAGAAAGATTTTTTACAATTGTATTGTTCGCAAAACAAAACTGTCACCAAAAGATACCCTCGTCAAGATCTTTATACAACACAATAGAGGCTATATATGTAGGTGTATCTAACGTTGAAAATCCACAACATATCAACGTTAAATTTAATATCCTATTTATTCTTCAAAAACAATAGGAAACTTTTAGCTTTTTATTTCATATTGAATCCAGTATTGATTTTGAAAATACACAGATCGGCTCTCTAGTGATCTTGTTATAATAGAATAAGAACTGATATTATTTTTTATAAATATACAACCCGTAAAAAGACTTTAATACAACTTCGGTAACACCTAATAATTTTTTTTTTATTTATTTAATAATATTTTCCTCTTGTTTCAGGTTTCTGGCATATAGCAACAATACTAATAACAACCCAAACGCAACTAACAACATGTGATCCTCAAAACACTTCATCCAGACCAGAGATCTATGAGCAAAGGGCAAAGAAAAGTGATGATAACAAAGATTACAGAAGGGACAGTTCTTATCATGAGATAGCCAATGAGATACCTATACCAGAAACGCTACCAGTACTTCAAGGAAACGGTAGTAGATGTAAAATATCCGAATACCAATGTGATAATAAAAGATGCATTCCTATGAACAAGTTCTGCGATTCCAGTAATGATTGCGGTGATTCTTCAGATGAACCTCGACATTGCACACGTGAGTACACTTATCGCTATTTTATTTGTTTTATTATATACACACAAAGAAAGCTTATGGCAAATAATCGTTACTGAAAGCCCGACAGAGAGTCTCGCTGCGATCATAACCGCTGTAAAGGCTTCAGATTGGAAATATCGGATTGGATTAAGCGACATAACGTGCCTTTTAATTAATTATTTTTTTAATCACAACTGACTCATCTTCTAACTGATGGTAGCATATTTCTGTGACGATTCATGTGGAAAAAGGGTCAATTTTTTATACAACACTTGCATTTGACCAGAAAGTGAACTATAAAGAAATACACTATACACATACCACCCTTTCCACCAAGTAAAGGCGGAAGAAATGAGCGGATAATGGCTGAGCGGAACGGAGTCAAATAGTTTTTTGTCTACAAGTAAGAAAGAGTTAGGCGGAACTTCTGTTCAAATACAATATCTGTTGTCTTTAGTGTAAATACGAGTAGCAATAAAACTCTAACTGCAGCCAAAACAAACCTGAGAAATGCTTATGACATTGATTACTTATAAAATAGATGGATTGTAATTTTGAAGAACTATACTACATATTATAGGTATAGATAAATAGAAATTAGGTCACAGAAACAATTCATGTAACAAACACGGAATGGAAATGGAGCAACCTACAGGAAATTGACTTGGGACTTTGTTCAAATGTTAAGATTGTAATCTACATGAAAATTGTAATTCACTTCGCAATTTGTCTTATTGTTGGAAAATATTAATAAAAATAATTTATTTAACTCTATTTCTACTATTAGATAGAGATAATCCAAGGAGTATTGTTGTAGAAGCGTGCAATTTCAAAGATATTGAAGAGTGTTGGCAAACTGATGATGATTATTAGCCCAGTCTGCGCTCTAGGGGTAGCACCACCAGCCATCAGTTTGCAATTAGCCAGGTATAACGAGAGGAGTGTGCATTCTGGTCTGGTGCAGTCTGCATGGTGCACATTCGTCTCATCAAGCCGGCATAGCGGAGACGACTGCTGTCTGTAGAAATTTATCTTTAGTAGCAGTTGTGTCCATTCATGGATTGGACTCTCGCTTATCATCAGCTACGCGGCGTGGCGGAGTAAGGCGATCGCTGTTTGCTCACTATTTGATGGTCACAAAAAAACCGTTCTGTGTTGACAAAACATCTACGAATCCACTTCAAAATTTCATTGTATTTGATATGAGTGAATTTATTTCGGGTTTGCATTAAGTATGGACTGAGGACGAATAGGAGAAAAGTGTAATATTTTTATTGTAAAAGTAAGATGGAAAATGATGAAATGGATAGAACGTTCGTTTTTGTCGTGAGCGGTGGACCGAGATAAAACCACCCAAGCCGCGCGAACTCGATCGGAAATTCTTAAGATCGCTTAATAGAATTTATTTAAGAATTTTGTCTAAAAATTTAAAAGTTAAAGCGTAAACTAGCGATCTATAAATTTTAGTGAATTTAATATTATATGATGCAGTAACTTCTTGATTTATAACCTTTCATGTTGAATCCAGAATATCTTTGCCTTTGACATTCGACTTGAGAAAATCTCCTTACATGAGATCAATAATAATAAATAAATAAAAAACCTTATTTGAAATATCATTTACGTTCAAGTTTTAAGTTTAAGTTCGGTCGAACCCTGAAGCCTGTACTAATTTAATAACTGTATTACAGGGACCAGTGCGTTAAATTTTCATACATTCATTTTGATTATTTTATTATTAGATTTGATGTGCGTGTATGTGTAGGCGTGAATTGTGCATAAGTATCTATCTATAATACTTGCTTTTCACTGCTCGCACACTGTAAGAAAGTGATTGTAGGCATTGTTGAACATTTCCTTTGCATTTTCTGGTAGGACAGGTAGCTACATATATTATGCAGCCTATTTGTTGAAATTATGTTTTTGTCATCAAAGAAGTCACAAGTCTTTCCACGAGCTTTGTGGCGCATGGGAATAAATAGTATTTCAAAATGAAGTCTAAATCGAATTGAGACGAGCTCCGTGTCTCCGCAATCCCAAACTCAATTATAATATTCGCTGTTCTGGCAACCGAGCACAATTGTTGGGAACTGTGTTAGTTTTACCAATATTTTTAGTATTTTACTTGTGGAAATAGCATTGAAACATTTTCGATTACTCTAAGCTTTAAGAAACTTTGTCAATAATTTCTAAGATAAATCACTTAAATTACGTTTCGTACTCGTATTCAATGAAAATTTTAATATAAGCTACATATAAATCGTAAAATGCGTGACAAACAAAGCACGTTCGCGTTGTAATTTATAAAATTGATAGAAGCACGCATAACGCTCTCATCCCTAGATTACTACTTGATCAAAACCGACGCAACTCAAAAATTTTAATTCGAGATAACTCCATTCTTAATCCCTGTTTGGATACCTGTATTATGTTCTGCTCATTGTACCTATTATATCATAGTATTTCAAAATATGCTAACTTATAAAATACAATACAATACAGTTGTCACGCCTGTTTCCCACAGGGATAGGCAGAGACAACGGAACGCAACTTACCACGATCCTGACACAACACCCTCGCTTCCTTCACATCCACAATTCTTTTCATGCACGCGCGACGGTAATGAGCACTAGGCAGCCCAGTTTTCATAAGGATGTCTCCGATTTGATCGGAAAACACCCTTCTGGGTCTGCCTCGTTTAACGCATCCATTCACAGCAGATTTATATATTTCTTTCGTCTATTTCCTTTCATTCATACTTATAAAATCTTTTGTAAAAACTCAAATATCGAACTCCTAAATCAAAACAACACGCAGCAGTAGAAGCCGACTGCGATGCGATGGTTAGGTGAAAATGTTGGGAAGAAAAAGACAGGTATGAGATACGTAAAATGGGCTTAGGTTCTTTCGGCGAAACTTGAACAAACTAGTAACAAGGGATAAGAGCTTAGTTTGAAAAAGAGATCAGTTTGTAACCTTGTTTTATCTTTAAATTGCTTTCTTCGTGCAACAATTCGAACTTTTACATTGAATGAAAAAAAAAACAAAACGCTATTTTTATAAATTGAATTAAGAGTTCTAAACTTCATTTTCAAAATAATATTTAATTTAATTTAGTTCCTACATTTTTTAACCGACTTCCAAAAAGGAGGAGGTTATATGTTCGTCGCGCATGTTTTTTTTTTTATGTATGTTCATCGATTTTTTCTAAACGGCTGAACCGATTTTAATGATTCAAATTGTACTGTGTTAAGCTGCATCCTATAGTGGTCCCATATATTTTTCTAAGATGCACAGTGTGCAGTTTTTTAGTAAAACGGAAAAAAAAGTCAGCTTGTAAAATTTTTTTGCTCCGATTTACTTGAAATTTGGCAAACATTCTTTACAAAATAAATAATGAAACACGTGTTTCAGCATTTATTGAAATTCAACCCCTAAGGAGGTGAAATGGGGCAAAATGGGTTGAATTTTTTTTATGTCAGAATTACTTGAAATTTGGCATACATACTTTACAACATAAATGATGAAACACGTGTTTCAGCATTTCTTGAAATTCAACCCCTAAAGGGGTGAAACGGTTTACCCCGTTGGTTGATTTTCTTAAAATCAGACTCACTCGAAACAGCAGATTGCTTTACCACCTTAATAATGAAACTTGCGGGGTAAAAATAATCAATATTTTTAGTGACAAAATACATAATAAATAATGCTCTATAATATAATATAAACAATTAACATGCGTTTCACCCCGAAGGGGGTGAAACGGGATAAAATGGATTGAATTTTTTTGTCAGATTTACTTAATTTTTAGTATATTTGCTATACACACAACATAAACAAAAGAAACGTGTATTTCAGCTTTTCTCGAAATTTAATCTGAAAGGGGGTGAAAGGGGTTGTACGAGTTTCTTTTTTGCTAGATTAATTTCATTTGAACTACGATTAGTATTTGTACGTTTAATAGGGAGTTTTTGCTGTTTTTGGTCCGCTACCCTAAAAATGGAAAAATAAAAAACCTTTTCAAAAAAAAAGTTGAACTGACTTTAATAAACACTAAAAGCACTCAAAAGTGAAAAATAATTTTTCACAAGAGTATCTACACACAAAGTAATAAACATAAACACTAATAGGTGTTTATTATGTACAAATTAATTGTCTACATACCTACCACATTTTTGGAGTAGGTGCCAAGCTATACCAATTCAAAATTTCAGGATAGGAACACTTGGATATCTTCCTAGATATTAAGTATATCTATAAACGTTTGCTTGGCACCTACTCCAAAAATATGGTAGGTATGTAGACATTTAATTTGTACATACTCGCTAACTATTACCACCTGAACAGAATTAATATTAACGTCTCTAAATGTGCACATATCACTTTCACCCGCAAACGTGACATAATCCAGTATGATTACAGTATCCAGGGCTGTTCCATACCTCGAGTTAATGTTATTCGCGATCTTGGGGTCACTTTAGACTCCAAGTTGCTCTTCGACCAACACATCGATGCAATAACAACAAAGGCGTACAGAAATCTGGGCTTTGTAAATCGAGTTTGTGAACCCTTTACTGATTTGCATTGTTTAAAGATAGTTTACTTTGCCTACGTGCGCAGTATCTTGGAGTATGCCAGTAGCGTCTGGTCACCGCGGTATGAAGTTTATAACGCTCGCATTGAGCGAATACAACATCGATTTATAAAATATCTAAACTTCAAGGCCAAGGTGTTCCCTGGCGGCTACTCTGAGGGTTGCATTCACCACCGCCTGCTACCCCTGAACATCCGTCGTCAAGCACTTGACATGTTTCTTCTTCATGACATCGTCAATGCCAGACTCGATTGTGACCTTGTCAATATGCTGTCACTATGCGCGTCCACGTCGGCGTCGCACTAGGGTTACTAACTTTTCTCTTTTTGCTGTACCATTTTTTCGTTCCAATTATGCTATTAACTCCACCATCCCTCGAATCGTCAGACTCTTCAATGATAAATTTAATAATCTCGATCCTTTTTCTGCTTCCAAGCAGATGTTTAAGAAATCGGTTCTTTTGCTTTGTGTTTCCTCTTTCTGTGCGGATGATTAATTCTTGTCACACACACACACACGCACACACACACACACACACACACACACACACACACACACACACACACACACACACACACACACACACACACACACACACACACACACACACACACACACACACACACACACATATATATATATTTACTTTTTGATTTTGTATATACATAGTACTTAATTATTTTATTTTTTAAACTGTTTTCCTTTTTATGTCTAATTGCGATGTTAGTGGATATTTGAAATCAATTTGGCTTTTCTTTTTGTAATTTTTTTTGTCATTTTTATAATTCACGCTGTGATTTCTGCTAATAAATAAATAAATAAATAAATAATAAACACCTATTAGTGTTTATGTTTATTACTGTGTGTGTAGATACTCTTGTGAAAAATTATTTTTCACTTTTGAGTGCTTTTAGTGTTTATTGAAGTCGGTTCAACTTTTTTTTTGAAAAGGTTTTTTATTTAATGCCTGTACTAAACTAGTGTTTGTATCAAATTCTGCTACATTTTGAGGCGAGAATCGAACTCATGTTCTTTTTCCTTGTGCATGATTACTAACCAATACAGCGCTCACGTCGAAATTCCTCTATCATCATACAATACAATCATCATCATAATAATAAACAATGAAGCAACTATACAGAAAAAATATGCCAACAAAAACTGGATTTATTTTTGATGTTTATTGCCTCGACGTAACATTAACACTAGTAGCGTATTCGATATAATTGATTAACCATGTTCAGTTCGGAATCCCATACAATCACTTAAAATGAATACCGCAAATTCCTATCAATACCTATTACGTATAGATAATTAAAATTATATTTATACAGGGTGAATTTTACAAGTGGGCTTTCATGGCTAAATCCTAAACTATAAGAGATATCGAAATATGCTGAAAGGAGTCTCGATGCCGATTTTGATGAAAACTAAAACTGCATTATTAGATTTTTGATAAATCCATTTTCCCGGCCAGGAATCGAACCTGTTGATTTTGAAAAAAAAAATAAACACTGTATTATTGCACCATCCGATAGTGTTTCTGATAAGGATCAAATTCTGGGAAGTAATGATATACGGCAAACCAAAGAAAAGTGTTGATTTTTAACAAATTGTCTCTTATTTCCATGTATTTATACATTACCGGTACATTGACAACATTTATCATTTATGATGGTTGAAAATCATCATATTAATTTAAAATCTCGCGCTCTTCGAGGTTAAATGAAAGGAAAGTCTTGATTTTTAGCAAAATAATGATTTTTTTTAACATTAAGTAATTAAATCTTAATTAATCAATTGTTCGAAATGATAGCCATTATTTTCAATACATAGCTGAACTCGACGCCTAAAGGAGTGTACTGCATTCCACATCACAAGGTTATTGATTCCGTTCAGAATATTCCCTAACGATAGTTTTAAGTCATCAATTTCATTGTACGTACATTTGTAAATTTCGTTTTTGACATGCCCCCAGAGAAAATAAAAAAAGCGCAGGACCTTAAATATTAATTTATTGTTTTTCCTACGTTTCAATTGTTTTATTTTTTTTAATCATGGCTTTTAACCTCGAAGAGCGCGAGATTTTAAATCAATATGATGATTTTCAATCATCATAAATAATAAATGTTGTCAATGTACCAATAATGTATAAATACATGGAAATAAGAGACAATTTGTTAAAAATCAACACTTTTCTTTGGTTTGCCGTATATCATTACTTCCCAGAATTTGATCCTTATCAGGGACACTATCGGATGGTGCAATAATACAGAGTGTTTATTTTTTTTCAAAATCAACAGGTTCGATTCCTGGCCGGGAAAATGGATTTATCAAAAATCTAATAATGCAGTTTTAGTTTTCATCAAAATCGGCATCGAGACTCCTTTCAGCATTTTTCGATATCTCTTATAGTTTAGGATTTGGCCATGAAAGCCCACTTGAAAAATTCACCCTGTACATATACTTGTACTTCTATTATATGACCGCACTCCGTCCGTTATTAAGCTAAACTGCGGTCTAGAAGTGAAGACAATTGCTACCACAGAGAAATATCTCCAGACAGCCTCCGCTATGCCGACTTGAGGAAACGAATTTTGGCTACTTCCAAGTTGATCTTGAAACACGAGTAGGTCACTTCACAGTTGTTACACCCAAAATGGTGGTACTACCCCAGGACAGTAAACCATCACCATCATCAGTTTCCATCATCAACCATCATCAACAGTGACCATCATCAGTTTGCCTACTACTCTTAAAATGCATTGTTCTATAAAAAACGTGGAAACTCTAAAATAATGAGCTGAAATAAAGTTATCTCTGTAGATGTAGGCTGTTATTAAATTTGAACGGGGCCGCTGCCTCACCCTGTGTCGAAGGCAGGTTAATGGCTTGCGTGAAGCGAGATAATAAGGTGTGGTGGATCGTTCACTTTCTTAAGTTCATGTAATTGATTTATCTAAAAATATAAGGTTTAAATTAGGCTAGACGTTACGAATTTTGTCGGGAAAATTATCTCATAATTTACCTCGAGACATAATTTGGTTTATAAATGAATATAATTGAAAGGACTTGATAATTTTACGAGTAGTTCGTTCAGCGTTCACCTGCCCCGGGTTCCAGCTGAAAACCAGCGCTACGACCTGCCTCGTGTAGGTCCTAGCATATGCTGAGCTGTGCGCCCTTTCGTCCCTACACATTCGCGTTGACACTTGCTATTGTGTATCTTAAAAATATTTTTTTTTGGGATGAATAAAGTTTTTCTTTCTTTCTTTCTTTCTTTCTTTCTTTCTATATATTTTTTTGGAAAGGCAAAGAGGAAAAAAACAATATTCGAGTATTTGAAAGAGTCAACAACTCCTCGGTACATATTTTGTTTTTTTATTATCTCCGCCTGATGTTAAGAGAAATATCTCCAATCTGTAGTCGCTGCCTCTATGCTGGCTTGAGGAGATGAATGTGCACAATCAGGTCGACAGTGCATACACCTCTGGTCTTAGTAACTTTCAAACTGATTAAGCGTTACATTTGAAAGTGGCGGTATTACCCCAAGACGGCAGTCTGGGCTAATCCATCCATCATCAGTCTTACTACTATTCTTTAATTAATGCCTAAATTATACTATAATTACATTTGATCATAATTTGGAGAGATTTGAACACAGGCCTCATCTACCGTGGTCTACCGCTAGACCATGTGGTACGCGTAATAACTAAACAAAATATATTTGCTATATTAATTGAAACTCAAAGCTTGCAAAATAAAAGGGAGCTATAAAATTGCAACCTATGGGAGATTGAATCCGCCATTATTAAATTTTAATGACGTCACCCACAATAACGCACCCTCCGGCAATAAACAAGGGATAATGGCTTCTGTGTAGCACGTAATAAGATAAATAACCCTATCCTCAATCCCTAGCTTTACAGAAAGCAAACTGCTGAAATAAATGTGGATTAAGTAGAACTAAAAACAAGATAAATGTTTATATTTTTCTTTTATCTGGTTCCCTATTTGTGGGCGCTTTTATAGTTTAAAAATGTGCATAAATACTAGTAGGTACATATATAAAAATATATTTTTAAAAATATGTATAGTCCGAGGCCGAACAATAAATAAATAAATTTAATATAAAATCTACTCGACACTGCACTTGTAAATTTTCCTAATAAATAAAAGAATGTCAGTGTTAACGCCGTTTACACACATACGCACATACATTTATTATTTTGTATCTATATAGGTATACATATTTATATTTTTTAATAACCTAGGTAGGTACCCACAAAAGCGAATAAATACCACCGCGTTCGTAACAGTCTTCGTCTCGCCGTCACAGTGTCTCGATCTCTGTGATTGTCTATTCACAACTCTGTACAAATACGAATTAAAAACGCTACTCCTTTATATTATAAAAAAAAGTGAACCGAATTTCGTGCAAGTCTTTGTGATAGTAAACAATAGAACCAGCGCCATCAAAACCGACAGGCTTGCCGTTGCATATTATCCGTTCGTGTTGTTCTTCCTTCTTTTACTCAAAATCCAAACAGTAATAATAATATAGATCTACCTATTATTTATTCTAATAAAAAGGATTATTATTTGTTTGTTTGGCCCGTTTTTTATTGCCCATACTACGCTAGTGTTTGTATCATAAGTCCTCAGTAACTAAAGTATATATAACATAGTTATATTGGTTCCGGTCAGAATTCTACAGAACACAGGAATTTGTAGCGCCATTTTTGCGTCAAATAACCCATTTATCAAAGAAGATTTTAAGATTTTTTCGTTAAGCAGCGAATAACAACTAAAACCGCAATAAGTAGCAGCATTTCGGGGTCAGCTTAAAAGCAGTCTGCGCTGTGGTAGCAGTTGTCTTCGCTCATGGACCGCACTCCAGCTTAACATCAGGCGGAGTGTAGTCACAGTCCGGGAGAGTTCTACATATCGACCAGGTCAGAAAACTGTGATTCAAACATACCTTACATTCCTTCGTCCATTTCCAGCAGAAACACAAAGTGAAATTGCGAAAGTTGCTCACTCATATATAACTAGAAGCTTTGTTTGTTTCTGGTATCATGGTTCCTCAAATAATCCTATTTAGGGACGTTTTGAACTTTAGCATTGTTCACATGTTTGTTCAGCAGTGGTTAATATATGTACGTGCTGCGTCAGGGACATACCAAAGGTATCCTTATTCTGGACAATTTTAAGGGATATTCGAACGTATTTCGATTTTTTAAATGTTTTAAAGTGATTATAATAACAGAACAAGCATCGTACTGTAGACAGATTTAAAATAAAATAATTTTACAAAAATCCATAAAAAACATTCTAACATAAAATATTACTCGTATTAGATGTGGCCAATCTACCAGCTACGAGCATAGTTGTTTGGAGATTCCCATATATCTATGTCAATTTTAAATATTTTCATAAATTCCTTTATGCAAGAATAACACCTTCAAACGTTTATTCAGTCGACCGCTCGTTATGTACAAAATACACCTAAATTATCATAACCCAGTACAAGCACGTCGTGGCATTAAACTCATAATGAAGCGGTCTAAATGGCCAATTATACAATTTTGCTGTTTTATTGTTGATTAGGTACATTTGTAATTAAACTGCAAATAGGTCACAATATTCACAAATATTTGATAATAACAGCTTCAGGATCGTATTTGAATAGCCGGCATAGTAATGGCGACTAGAGCCACCGTGTAAGCTGTTCTCCAGTCTTCAGTGCTCATGAACCTTCGCTGCGCGGCGCCTGGCCAGCCGAGATCAAAAAATGTCGTGTCTAAAAAATAAAAAATAATAATCTTTGTCCTCTCTCCACCACCACCAACAGGGTTGTAACTGATGTACCAAATGATTCAGCCTGGATGATACAATAAGATTCATTAGCATAAATAATTTTCAAGGGTGAAAAGAAAAGTCGAGTAAAACAGAAGCTTTAAACTCGTTGAACTCACACTTAGCATTTATTTCATAGAGAGGCTCGACAGCTAGTTCATTTGGAACATTTCAAGCTCCAGTATGTATGTTATTCATAGAAAAAAATGGCTTTACTTAGCTAGTCCAATACATTCTAATGTAAACCCTCGAGTAAAACATTCTTATGAATTTACAGACAAGTCGCGCTGGACAGCTTTTTTCAAGTAGGTGCGAAAGAATTTTTAAACATCTTGAGCTTTCTTGTTAATGATAAGTTTTGTTGGATATCGAGTAAATCTGTGTGTGTAAGTACTAATAGAGAAAGTTATCGTTTTTGAAGCTAATCGGAAATTCAACAGAAAAGTGACACTCGACAAACGCCTCAACAACAAACGCCTAAATAAAATACAAGTCGAATTAACTTAAAAGTTCAAAGTTGTATTACCTGTATAATTTACACAAATCTGCAATTAACAAAAGTTCTGTGCAGTAGGTTAGTAGAATGCACAGTAAAACTTTCTAAACGGTCGTAGAGTATGGAAAGTTCCGTGTGTGTACCCGAGGGTAATTTACGTTACACCTAAACTAAGTTACTGCTTGAGCACCTACTAGCTCCGTTTATAACAGTTTGTATCTACTTAAACAAGTTTAAAGTTGTCTAAACTCTGCCAAAAGTGTATGTTGAACATGGACCCTTAATAGCTGTTGATAATGTAGATAATATTAAATCGAAAACGACTCTCTAGTGATTTCACATCTGGGCTCGCACTCTACAACCCCATGTTCGAAGCTTCCAGACAGATTGAACGATACCAATATAACTTTGTAATATTTGCTTCGATGGCACTACCTCAATATAGACAATTTAAAAAAAATACTACGTTAATTTATAACAATTGTACACATTGTCTGACAACCAAAAAGTACGTGTATTGCTGCAAGTAAATTTTGTAAAAATTGTAATTGCTTTTATTGAACAGTTTCTAAACTAAGACAGAAAATCCATGCTAAATATAATAAAAAATTTCATTTTAAAACAATTTAATGTTACACCATCAAAGCATTATTCTCAAAGCAATTTCAATCTTTAAAATAAATATTTTTACAATTTCTTCAGTAAACAATTTTCTTTTCACTTTGTCAAGACAGCTCACCTTTACTATATTGAATTGCGTCGAAGAAATCCCGTGAAGACATATTATTACAACTTCAATTTGAACTTTGTGGACTTTAAAAGTTTTGCAGCCAATCCTATTTCTTCTATTTCTTTATTTCACTTGGTAGATTGTCTTATTTCTGTTTGGTGTTTATTATCTTAAGGATAGTTTTATCTTTATTAAACTTTGCACTCCATTCTTAAGACGTTACAAATACCCTGTCTAATTTTGGTTTGGTATAATTTTTTTACACTGAAATTGACACAACTATGGCTAAATGTGTTTATAATTTAAGTTCATGTAATAAAATTCAAAGCGCAGTTATACAGATAATTCCCCAGGGAAATAACTTTAATAATAAACTAAATTGTAATTTAATATTTTCACAGCAGCAAGCACCTACGCTAAAAAATGCAAGCCCCGTGGGCATATTATCCTCGTTAGCAAACTTTATAAGATTAATTTTCACAGAATATTATTACGCGGTACTCTGATAAAGTTTCAAGAAAATTATAGCGGTCTTTTAAGTTGAAAATTCTATGAAATGGTTTGGAACGAATTGAAATATTATCCTACGGTTTCTGAACTATCTACTGCAGATGACTGCAGTTTTGGGATTTTAAATTTATAACAGACGATATTTATTCCATTTTGGAAACTATTGAGTTTTTAATTAGACATTCACTTATTCTATATATTTATTGTATTAGATTTTTATTCTTTTTTACATATACTTACCTCAACCTAGGATACCCTGAAATGGGGTATCAGGATAAGAACAACATAATTATTTATTTATTTTGATATAATATTTGTCATATTATGTCTAACGTTAATTTTAAAGATTGTAAACACATAAATACGTATATAAAAGCTAATTAAAACACAAATAATTTCTATATTACAGGGTTATAATAAATGAAAGGAGGTTATGTAAATAATAATACTTTGTACAATTACAGTTGGCTGTTAACGAACTTCAACAAATTTGCATGTACAAGCTTGGCTGAAATTCCTATTAGCGGAGGCGTGCCTTTCTGTCGTAAATCGTTGAATTTTCAAATAGCTATTTCAGTAACAGCGTCAAACGTACACTTGAACGCTGCTTCGATACGAGTTGGTTTGCTTAAAATTCTTTTACACGTGTTTTCTTTTAACTTATTTACTATTTATTACTACTGCTAGTTCTTTCTTACCTTTTTCTGAACTTTCTAAATAATAAAGAAATATATATTCAATTTTTTAGTCATCATGATGTCCTTTAATAAGAATAATAATAATATTACGTACTTTTTTTATTGTAGCTCGGCATATGACAACACTCCGTCTCATGTAAAGCTAGAGTGCGGTCCAAGAGTGCATTCAATTGCTACTACAGAGATATCTCTACGGGCAGCAGTCGCCTCCGCTATGCCGGCCTGAGGAGACGAGTATGCACCATCTGGATTGACGGGTGTTACATTCGAAAATGGTGGTACTGCCCCAAGACGGCAGACTGGGCTAATAACAATCATCAGTCTGCCTACAACTTATTGGACATTAATATTTGTCCCAATACTCGTATCTAGTGTCTGTACTAGAGAGTAAATTGAAAAAGTATTTGGGTTGCTAAAAATTAAAACCTTGCAGTAATGGCACAACGCCAACTGGTTTTCGGTTTTATTATTTCCATTCTGATTTACGTTACATCCCTGAAAAGAGTGGTAGGCAGATTGATAAAAAAAATTAAAGTATATTTCTTCCATCATCATTCATCACGGTATAAGTATTATTGGTACTGCAGACGGACGTAGCGAAGGAAGTTTACGACAGGTCATTCAGCGCATTTGTCGTTACGAGAACTCATAAAACTGTCGGTTCCTAAAAAACACGTGAAGATTATTTATTTAAAAGAAGAAAAAATAAAAGGAGATTTTATAGTCTAACTTTTCCCCTTTTATTGTTATCGGGGAATCTTTTTTTGTTACATTTAACTATTACACAAAAGAAAAGTGTTTTTGATATTTACACTAAGTTTTCTTAAGTTATATCATAACTTTTGGTTTTGCACCTTTCTTTAATAAACGGGCTATTTTTAAATCGGACTTAAGTTTTGAACGGTTACCGGCTAATCCAAAAAATATTATTTATATAAATAATTATCGATATAATATGAACAATGCGTCACAGATTTACGAATATCAGTAGAATTACCTATGGATAAAAGAGAGTATACGAAATATTGATAACTTGAACTTTCCCTCAAATTCCCAAAACCAACTAACAGAAATACGGATTGATTCTATGAATGGCTACTGGCAACATTGTCAGAATTCCACCGGGAGTTCTCGAATTGAGATTATACGAGGTATCCAATAAAAGCGGCTGTTCGTACACAACCCCGAACTCTGAACCAATGTTCTATTATTTTTGTGCTTTCATGTGAACATTCAGGTCACTTAATGTTGTTGTTGCATTTTGGTCTAGATTCCCCCTAAATAGTTGAAACTATTAATGGTTATAAATTGGTTTTAGAACGGTAAAAGCCGTAACTGGTTGTGCCATCCGTGTTTGTTTATTTGTAGATTTATTTAGATAACATATATTTGTGGTCATTATTTTATAATTAGATAAGGGTTTTCCACTTACATAAATTATTTTACAAGTAATGTTTTATATAATTTTATTGTTTAGGTTTGTTTTTAAGAATTTAATTTATTATGTTATGGCATTTAAAAGCTGACCCATAAAAAATGGGAATATTACTTATGAAAACCATGGTGGTAGTTGGTATCACCACTTTTAAGTGGTGAAGACACCCCTAAAAGTGACCTAGTCAGTAGTCACGTTTCAGGGTCATCATCCAAGTGGCCAAGTATAACGAGAGGAATGTGAACTATCAATTTGGATGATTAACATTCGTTTTCTTCCGGCATAGCGGAGGCGACTGCTACCTGCATAAAATTTATTTGTAGTCTATTCTCATAAAGTATATGTATGTATAAGAGACTAGGTACTATATAAAAGCAAAGTTGGATAAACAGAATTTGATTTAGCTCTGAAATTAATTTTACTAAAAGCTTCTTTAATTTTAATCATATTAAGTGTAACATGTCTGGTGTAAATTAATTTTTTTTACACATTTTTACACAAATGTTATTATAATGACGTAACAATTAAATTTAAGTCAAGCAAAAATCTACTCTATTATCTCTACCAACTTACGATCTAATATTCATTGCAGAAAATTTAAATTAAATAAAGCAAATTAATCAGTGTGAATGAACATCAAGTACCTCTTCAACGAGAACATCGATCTCCCTTCAAGTACTATAAGCTCAGATAGGTACAGGTTTAATTGAATTAGTGTGAAAGTGTTGGAACATAGACGAGTACAGAGCAAAATGCCGAGCTCGTCCGCACCCCAGAAAGGCATCCATGGAAAGGCAATCCGATTACTCTCGCAACTATAGATTCGTGACCTGTCAAAGGGCTAGAGTTCAACTTTACATCTATACAATTCTATTATAATTATTCCAAATATCTAGATGTTTGTTACTTTCATTTTTGTTTATATTAGCGAGTGCAAAGGGCGATCCATAAGCAAATACGACTGAAAAAGATCTGCGAATAGCAGTCGTGTTCGCTATGCCGGCTTAGTGATATGCCACTTCAGACTACGCTTGAATGATCCCAGGTTGTATAGTGCAATAAATCCCCAAATCTCTGAACCTACCTGCTGATGTATCATTAGTGAAGAAGACTGGTTTTATGTAATAATTAGGCACCAGTCTGCAAGGGCATGGGTTCGTATCCCACGGTTATCACCATGTTGTAATGTAATAAAACACAAGCATACTTTATTCTGTTACTCTCAAGCAATGTACTAATTATAATTTACAAGTATTTACAACAAAGGGTATACGTAAATATTTTTAAAAATAGTCACGATAGAGTTATAAATGAATTTGATTTGAAATCCGTAGTATTGATACTTTATCATCTAAACTACGGCGTAGCAACGTAGAGTTCGGACAACTACGAAAGCCATTAAGGCTGAACTTTTACCATAAACTTTCAAAGCATTAAATTTATCTTTGAGAGTTAATATTTTAGACCAGCAGATCCTCACTCAGTTACCACATTATTAAAACAAGGGGCGTTTATTTAAGTGAGCCCACTGCTTAAGGTTTACCTTAAAAGGTTTAGTTCTGTTTTAACTGCTTATTAATTACAATTAATTTGAATAAAATTATTTCTATAGCTCATAGCAAAACAAAGAACAAATAAATAAGTAAAAATATATTTATTATTATTATTATAAGAAAATATATTAAAGAAAATATTTAAAATTATATTTTATACCAAAAGAATTAAAACATAAAACGACTTTCGTTTCTTTTAAAACTATAAGCCCTTTTTATTACTATTTATCTATTCTAACATAAATATTATTATAAATCTAGATGTGTGAATATTTGGATGTTTGTTTCCCAGTCATGTTTAAACGGCCAAACCAATTTGAATGCATTTGGTATAGAAATAATTTGACGATAAGACTAAGTGATGCAGTGCTGGGCGAAAGAAAGAAAAGGTCCGAGTGAAACTGAAGCGCAAAACATACGTATTTTGTGTACTGTATAACCTCAATGAGAGGATTTACAGGTAAAAGATACACAAACTGAGTCCTCTCGAGAAGTTTCCAACATCAGCCGTGCGTGGAATTCTCTTTTCGTGTACTTTGTAACAGCTTTGATCTTGTGAGACACGTCATTTTTGTATAAGTACTTTTATTAACTTTATTTTTTGTTAGGCACTGTTTATCGCATAAAAATTTAAGGCAGTAGTCATCTCCGCTATGGCTTGAATAGACGAATGTGCACCATTCAGGTTTGACAGGGCATACTCCTTTCGTTATTAGGACTAAAGCGACAATACTTTGTTTTAGTAAAAACAGAAATAATTTGTAAATGATAAATGAAAAAAGTGTAAATGATAGTGCATTATGTTGCGAGTTTTAAGTATAAAACGTACGTTTCTATTTAAAAAAACATAGACTATTTATTCACGTGGAATTTCAGATTTTATTTGCAACGGTTAACAGTGCAGAACGACATCAGTATGCACCATTAGTCACGACAAAAACTCGTATCAAAATTTACATATGACGTATAAAATATTTTTAACTACATAAGAGAAATGGAAATTTGTTTTGTCAACAGTACATTTTTACGTCGTACTCTCCTGACTGATACAAATATAAACATTATTTCTATAATTAATTTTAAAGTGTCGATTTTTACCGTGTGCTTCGGCTGCTCCTACTATTTTATTTAAGGTTCCTTGCAACTTGACCGCTACAGCGTTGCACGCTAGTATCGTTTCGCTACACCTTCTGTCATTAATCTGACATAGCGGTGGTTCAAGCAGCCCACTGATCTGCGGTTCATTAACTGTCACTCTAGCTAGCTAACATGAGGTTGAGGTTACATACCGGCCAATTATACAAATAGATAAAATTGCAAGATCAAAGAAATATAATTATTATATTTTCGCCATTTATTAAATGTATAAAAAGCAGTGAAAGTATCTTTTATATATAAATATATATTTGACATTTAAACTCGCTTTGAACGGCCGTGGACTAGGGAGGAAAGGCGCGGCCTCACGATCGATCAGACTCGTGTTCAAAACCGCAAAATTTTTACCAGTACTAATGTTTATTGTATATATAAATTTTATTTTTATTTATTTTATTTATTTTATTTATTAGGGCATCGAACAGCTTTATATTAAACATAACTTATAAAAATATATACATCTAAGGGCCATTAATTGATACCACAAATATGCAATAAACTAATAATACAATATAGTTCTTGGATACAATATAAGGTACACTAAAATAATTATAGATTACAAAAGATTTACAATGGTTGAGAGCCAAAGAACACTGTAGCCATTTTGTTTTTTACTATATTGCAACTTGTGCAAAACAGGTCAATATCTAATTGCGAGCGCACCTCATTAAAGGAAGAACTAGCGCGCCGAATGTAGGAGTTTTTCAAATAGTTAGTGCAAGCGTAGGGTACATGTAACAAGGGGGGATTTCTAGAGTTAAACTTAGTTAAACTTTATATATTAATTAAATATAAAAATAAAAAAATTATATAAATTTATATACTTCGGTCCCTCAGTGCCTATTATACGTGCACTAGCTTGGTGTAGACATTTAAAAATAATAATAAAATCATAAATGTAGTCCGCTAGAAATAAAAAAACAATGTTGAAAAGGTTGCCACTGTAAATGCAAAGCAGTGTAACATTATGGTATGTTGCTTTCGCACCAGATGACACCACACGACTCGGGAGCACGCGACAAAATGTAGAATTTAAATAGAAAATTTAAAAGGGTTGGTTTCAGTCAGATGCTATTTTTGGGTTTGTTTATTGTGTCACTGTATTTGTAAATTGTAACGTTTGATTTAGAACTTTGTAACTATTTGTAAAACTGGTTTATAATTAAATTTAAAATACGTAGAAAGACTAATGATGGTTATTAATCTAATCCTTCGTCTTGAGGCGTCGTAGCAGCATCGGTTTTACTAACACCCGTAAAGTGGTACCCGCACTTAGCGGCACGGCTAGTCAAATATTGTTTCTATTTATTTATATGACAGAAACCGCAATACAGCGGCCGAATATTGCAGTATTACAATATTACACGGCCACGCAACAACTTCTAATGCGGTTTTCACTTTAATCGTAGTAGGAGAAGAAATTTCTATATGATAAATATCTCATTGATATTCGTAAATCGTAAATATTAAAAAATCAATTGTTTAATGTGACAATTTTAGTTAACGGTGTAAAACATAGTAACCCTGCAAAAGAAAGGATCGTTGAAAACAATAGTAGATGTGATGAAAAATATTTTTTACGACAAAAACTCTGCTCGGTTTGGAAGATTAATGAATCTGAGATACGAGTAGGTGGGCTGCGATATCGTTTTCCTTGGCACGTTAGGTAATCGTTTTATAAATGTGGTATTATCTAGAAATATCTAAAATTGATTGTTTAATTTTTAAAATGTTCAAAGTTTATTTTAAGATATCATATGACCCATACATAGACTTTACCAATACTTACAAATAAAACAAATTTTATCTACAGTATGTTTTTAAAATCTATCTACATTGTAACGCCTTTAATTCTGCAGACAGAGACTTTTATATTTATTTCATTATAAATAACAAAGTTACATCAGTACTCGCCGTGATATTATATGTGGAAGATGCGAACATGGCGATTATCGATCCATGTCTAGTCTATCTATATCAACTCTAAATAAAATAAAAAATAACTACATATATAGACTACATTTAATTAAAAAATTCTAAAATAGATGGGTTTTAATATAAAGTACATTGCATTTAGACATTTTTATCTTTTGAACCAGATTATGAAGAAATTATATTGAAAAATATTCCTTGTTTCACCTTCTTAGGAAAACATTAATCAACCTTTCTACCGCTATCCGTGAGGGTGGGTCATTATTTTTGTTTTATTACGTTCGTTTCTTTGTTAGAAATCCTTTTTAGTAATAATAACAAAATTGTTATTGTAATTTCTCTTTATAACATTTATATTAATAAAAGTTTAAATCCAATTAAATTGGGTTATTATTTTATTTTTTCTTACTCCCCGGCAAAGACAAACAGCTGCGGGTGGTCGATGTAGGGACTCCTAGAGGAATTGTTAAGAGGGCAGCCTGAAAAATTGTTAAATTACCAGTTACTGACTTACGGTTGGAAGAGGATTTTGATATACACAATGTAACGAGAGAGAAATGATTTTCTATCAGTTAGTATTTGACTGTCGGCAACATTGTCAAATCGTTTAAAGCCGTTTACGCTTTTTTTATGTAAAACAGGTTTTTTTTTCAAATTTCAAAAAAAAGTAGATGTAAATTATGACATATCTTTTTGAGTGGTTGCTGTTTTTGTGAAGAATAAATTCCCGGCACCTTCCTCATGTGTTCACCCCACCTGATGTTAAGTGCGAAAAATTACTACCACACAGAACTATCTGCCGGCAGCAATCCCCTCTGCTATGCCGGAGTGTGCACCTTTGACAGGGAACACTTCTTTCGCAATATACCTAGTTATTTCTAAGCTGATCCCAAAACGCGACTCGGTCACTTCACGACGGACTCGGCTAATAACCACCACCAGTTTGTTGCCAATAAAGAGTGGTTTATTAAAAATAAAAACATTTCAGTAAATTTTAGAACTCAATTATGATTTATTAGTTAAAGCAAAAGTTATACGTTGCTAAATCCGCTAAGCGTTAGCTAAGAAGAGAAACTTTATACCCATTTCTAGTAAAAGAAAAACATGTTCAACTTTTCTTCGAAGCGCATTCTATAGAGTATGAAAGTTGGCAAAGTTATTCCGACTTCTATAAGGACTGGAGATTCACAGATCTCGTGACGACTTCTCCTAAAATAAACATTTTTGGGATTAATTCTAGTTAAGGCGGCAACGATTCGAATTATCATTTTTTTATTCGCTTCTCATGATGGTAATAGAGTGCGATCCATGACCGAAACCAACTGCTACCTTAAAGGAATATCTACATGCAGAAGTAGCCTCCGCTATGCTGGCTCGAAGAGATTCCTCTCGTAATACCGTGATTCCTAAACACGATTAGGTGATCTACACTTGAAAGTGTTGGCTCTTTCCCCAGGTGGTAGATTGCGCTAATAACTATCATCAGTCTGCCTGTCACCACGATTTACTTTTTATAGTTCTAATCTAAAATATATAAAAATGTACTCAATATAAAAGAATGTATAGTATTATCAAGAATAACACCATAGACCTCGTGGTGTTCGACGAAAATTTATCCGCAACCTAATTCCGACAAGTTGCCCAACTTATTACAAGTTAAATTAAAATTCTGTGAGACCTCCATTTGTTTGGAAGTAACTTTCGAAACGGGAGTCGAAAAATAGCGCATTGTAACATTGCAAACAAGCGATTTCAGACGTTTTATTGAATGGGTATTATTCACATCTTTAATAAAGTTCTACGCTTTGTCGAATGATGGAATGGTTTGCGCATGGCGAGTGAATTTAATTTTTCATCCATTATAATAATTTTCTTTTAAGAGTACAAAATTAGGGAAATTAAAAATCATTTTTATAGAAATAAAAAAGTAATAAACGTCGTATATTACTAGTACGTTAATTAGCTTATTTTTATTAATATAATATAATGTAATATTATTTTTATTATACTAAAGAGACTGGATGTGCGTGGAGGGAGAAATCATTAACGTTCTGCCTACCCCAATGGGATGAGTATTATTTTATTAAACAACTATGGATGACGCGGAGTACCCGGATTTGATTCCCGGTTTAAATATCGATGTTTTTTTAAATATATTTATGTCAAAAAAAATCGAACCGAATTATAATCGACATACAAAATAAGAAAATATATGGCTGTATAGACTATATTCCCTTTGTCTTTCAGAATTCCCTCAGTGTTATAAAAATTATAAGATAGATAGATTTTTTTTTATTGTAGCTCGACATGTGACAACACTCCGCCTGATGTAAAACTAGAGTGCGGTCCATGAATGGAAACAACTGCTACCACAGAGAAATCTCTACGGCTTGCAGTCGCCTCCACTATGCCGGCTTGAGAAGACGAGCATGTACCATCTAGATTGACAGTGCACACTCCTCTCTTATACCTGGCTACTTTCAAACTATCCCCGAAGCGCGACAAGGTCACTTCACGGGTGTTACATTAGGGCTAATCTTCAAAAGAAGTTTTATGTGCAGTATATTATTCTCAGTTAAACGTTGCCTTAATTTTGCTATTTCATATTCAACTTTAGGCTACAGCTGTCGGTCTATTTGCATTGTTAGCGCAACAAAGTTTTACATTAAAGTAAGCCTTTGTAAACTTCAATTTAAATACCTATTTGCTATGCGCAGAACTGATTACGAAGTAAATTTTCACAAAACAAATAAATCCTGAGGCTTTAAATTGTTAGATAATTAATTTTTGTGTTTTATGTGGCTTATTATTGCGTTTTTTTATGTTTTTTTTAATGTAGCTCGGCATGTAACAACACTCCGCCTGATGTAAAGCTAGAGTGCGGTCCATGAATGGAAACAGCTGCTACTGCAGAGAGACCTGTGCGGGCAGCAGGTTGCCTCCACTATGCCGGTTTGAGGAGACGAGCATGTACCATCTTAGATTGACAGTGTACACTCCTCTCGTTATACCTGGCTACTTTCAAACTATACCCGAAACGCGACAAGAGGTCGCTTCACGGGTGTTACATTCAAAAGTGGTGGTACTACCCCAGGACAGCAGACTGGACAAATAACCATCATCAGTCTGCCTACCACTCTTTAATAGTGCCTATAGGCACTGAGCGACCAGGCGTTTATTTTAATTAATTTAATCCGACTCCATCACACTTTGTACGTCCGTCGGCAAGATTTTTGAGAGATACTAACATGGACGTTATCGATTAAAATACGTCCATACTAACGAAAGAGTTTAAAACATTATTTTTGTTTACAAATATTTCAAGATTATTCTATTTTTTTTTTTAACTTTTACCCAAAAACGGTTGTTAAAGCCGACAATTGTTGGGTGCTCACTGACCAAGACCCCATTGCATCAATAACTTAGGGTTAATATGCCTATTTCCACGTATTAAATGACAGCCTTAATATGTCTAGAATAAGGTTTAAATTCGTATACCAATATTTGTATAACAACAATCGTTATGTAGCGGGTTACGTATACCATTGCCTCGTTACTAACCACCCATTAGCACTTTATGAGTTCTATGGTCTGTAAAATGGGTAAATACAATTCTGGCATCCTATAAATATAAGCAC
This sequence comes from Tinea pellionella, assembly GCA_948150575.1. Lineage (NCBI taxonomy): Eukaryota > Metazoa > Arthropoda > Insecta > Lepidoptera > Tineidae > Tinea > Tinea pellionella. The sequence continues at coordinate 7,748,588 of OX411248.1, forward strand.
AGATACTAATAAACAAAGATACAAATAATAATTTATTATTGAATTATAATGAAAAATTAACAGAAAAAGGCGGTTGTTTTCAGTATTTTATTAATATGTCAAAAATTAATTTAAAAAATTTAAAATAATTTTTGAAATATTAGAAGTGAAATAATACTACCAATAACCGTCTGCTAACTACTCTTTTTTTAATGCCTATAATATACCATAGACCAAAGTACTTTGGTTTGCCTTTGCCCTCCCATGTGTTCTCCCAGTCCTTTAACCTTGGATCCTTCAAGAGGAGCGTGAAAAAGCACCTTCTCAGGCCGGCATAGTAATGGCGACTGGAGCCAATGTGCGAGCGGTTCTCTAGTCGTCAATGCTCATGGACCTCCATTGAGTTTACCACCAGACCAGTCGAGGTCACATGTTGTGCCAACATGAAAAACTTACTTTCGTACTGAGCTTGGATTTGAACTCGGGTCTACGCCTTCAACTGCTCGCCCGTAACTGCTCTTAAAAAACGGAGAAATACAATTAAAAGGTTAAAATTTCAAATACTTCATACATTTTACAATTGAACAAATGAATAATTTAAAACATTACACGCGTTCATTCTTGAAAGCCTTGTTATGGTTGTTGTATAATATGTTCGTTTCCTGAATATTTTAAAATTTGGCAAAAAGCAACAGCTCATAGTTGGGAAAGTTTGGAAAAGCTTAAAGATGCCAGCCGTCTTGTTTGAGACAAACTTTAACTAAATGATTTACTATAACTTTAACTACGCTTTTTACATAGAGAGATATTTAGTACTAGCCTTTGTCTTTCAACTGTACCTCTACCTGGTAGAGATTACTTTCTGGTATTTTAAAAATTAAGCAAAAGTAAGCAACATGAGCAAAAGCTCTCTTTTTTTTATTGTAGCACGGCATATGATAACATGCCTGATGTTAAACCAAGCCCGGTCCATGAACGAAAACAACTGCCATTGCAGATAAATTTCTAAAGGCAGCAGTTGCACCGCTATGCCGTCTTGACGAGATGACTGTACACCACTCAGATTGACAGTGCACACTCCTCTCGTTATACCTGGCTACTTACAAACTATTCCCGAAACGTGACAAGGTCACTTCACGGATGTTACATTCGAAAGTGGTGGTACTACCCCAGGACGGCAGACTGGGCAAATAACCATCATCAATCTGCCTATCACTCTTTAATAGTGCCTATAGGCACTGAGCGACTAAGGTACATAAAGAAAATATGTAATATAATTAAAGTAATAAAATATAAACCAAATAAGTATAAAGGATTACAACGTTCTCCTTTCGGCTAACACTATTACGGCCTCCTATAAACCAACCAAGATAAGATGAATAGAGAGTGTGGGCATAAAAAAGGATATAAAGTGTTCATTTCATTGAGACGGATGTTACCCGAAAGATATCTCAGATATTTTCAGCTAGTTCACAGTTTATTTTAGAATTAAGATTATTCTGATTTTACGATGCCAAATCTCACACAATTCACGAAGAGTAAATTTTAGATAAAACTCTTTTTTTATAGTTTCAGGATCAATTTTGAAGTAGTCAGGTGTGCACTGTCAACCTGATGGTGTCCTCAAGGCGGTATAGTGAGATAGATTCAATGTATCCATTAACTGCTAGATTATATTATTTACCTATGTACCAAAACTAAAAAAAACGTATTTGAAAAGCTCTGAAAGTCTTATTTCAAAAATGTATGTTACAAACCATTCCAATATTGTTTAGGGTTAGCTGCCAACAACAAACATCGAGAGAAAAAATGCAAAGTTTGCTATCGGGAGGGAGTTAAAACAAATAAACTGTGCTTTTGTGTATTTTCAACTCTAACTATTTCGCATCACCTGAATCAACAAATGCGGGAAATTCGTAGTATTACGTCTAATCTATTTTATACATTAACGAATATACATTCTTAATCAATTAATATTCTTAATAATTAATAGAAAAAATCAATTTTAACCTTTAAAACGCTAATAATCGACACTTAAAAAATAATAATTTATAATATGTCAACACTCCGCCTGGTGTTAAGCTGGCGTACGGTTCTTGAACGGAAAGGTTCCTGCTGAACCATAGTCCTATTATATTCATGTAAAGTTCAACAATTTCATAACGTAACCGTATATAATTTAAATAAACGTCAAAGAAACAACTGAAGCATAAAGCACTTTTCCGCTTGAAAATAAAGTCAATACTAATCTATTGAAAAGTTCAGCGGTTCAATACAAATGTATTCTTCATGTTTTGCTGAATGTTCATGAGAATGCAATAGAGAAATGACGTTAGCTATGAGAAGGTATCAAACAACAGATCAGCAAACACAGCGGTTAGTAATCGAGTAGCTGCAACTTGTATCGAGTGTTAGCTATCGTTCATTTCGATACTACGGGCATCGTGTTTGCAAATGCTTGTAATCATCGAGTTATTATGTTTCTAGATAGGTATTTATGTTTTGTTTATATCTTTAATGAAAAAAAAATGCGTTTGTGAAAACAATGTTGTACAAAACTCTGTACAATTTGTGGTCTTTAACAGTTTAGGCTTTAAACTCACTATTCATCGAGGCGCCTCGTCATAGACTCGTCACTTTTTATTAACAAATACTGCAACCAGCTAAACGTAGAATATCCAGAATAGATAATAATTTGGACTGAATATATTAAGAATTTTATTTAGTGAAAACATCAAAACCGCAAAACCTAAGAACACATTAATTTTATGTAATTTTTTTATTCATAACGATACGAAAAAATAGCGTAATAATTTTATAAACATTCGCATAAACGCATTCTAAAAAGTGCATCTAAATCTGCGCATCAGATGAAGTGGTAGGTAGTGCATCGAAATGGCGCCTCACTCGTACATGTCCCACAAACACGCTTTCAGTGTCTCAGCAATCAAAGAGAAAGCTTTCAGCGGAAATGGTGAAAGTTATAGCTGTAGTCCGTTCAGGTTTTAGTGGTAAAGTTCCAGCATTTGTCTAAAAGTTGGCATTCGCTGTCGAGAAAGATTTTAACATTTTCGTTCGGAGCTTTATCATTGTATCGACTGTTCTTTTTTCCTTTCCAAGGAAGGAACACTCGCGAAGTGGTTTGTTGTGTTTGATAAAAATAGCTCGCAGTTATTTGTCTTAACTTTCACGACAACTAGATTGAAAAAGTGGACAAATTGCAACCATTCTTCATTATTTATTTTCAATTTCTAATTAAATATCTTGGCATTTGTTCAATATCGAGAGGAGTGTGCATTGTCAATCTAGATGGTACATGCCCGTCTCCTCAAGCCGGCATAGTGGAGGCGACTGGTGCCTGCACAGGTTTCTCTATCGTAGCAGTTGTTTCCATTCATGGACTGCACTCTGGCTTTACATCAGGCTAAGTAATTGATTGTTTTCAAATTATGAAACCATAATAAACATTTTAAACGTCGGCTTATGTTGGCAATTCGCGATTCAGCAAACCATAGACTCGTAATGAGCACGTTCTGAATAATTGTAAATAAACAAGTGTGACTTTTTAAATTGGTTGTTAAAATTAATTGATGTAAAGCGCTTGAAATTCACGAAAATATATTTAAGAGCTACATTGATAACCCAGTTGTATAAACATTCACGGGTTCTTAACGGATTTTATAATTATTTGCATAGTTTGGATTTGCCAAAAAGTTGTTTTAAAAATAAGTGACATAGGAGCTGCGTTAATTAGCAATTAGCTTGCTAGTATTCTTTGTAGTAAAAAAAATAGGATAATATGTGACACCCACTCAGCAATTAGAAGGGCTACCGATGTAAATATAGAATAGAATAGCTTAGTGATCAGAGCCTCGATAGGCAAAGCGGAGTTCGATTCCCACCTCAGCTCAGACAGTTGTAATTTACTTAGATAATAATAACAATCTAAATGAATATAATACTTCAGAAATAATTAAAACTTTACAAACTAGTCTGACATGATTTATTATTTTCCGTGTTTGAAATCGAATAAATAATATTAAGAAAAAACTTGCAGAAACTAGCATGTTTTCATGTAAAATGAGCAACTTGCCGGAGACATGTATTTATCGCTTGAGATAATCAGATAGGTGTTGTGAAACTTTCCATTTATTCCGAGAGAAAAATCTTTTTTTTTCTTACTCGGAAACTTGAACTAATTTATTTCCGTTCAAGCTATTTTTATTTTATTTAATTACCTTCCTTTTCTTCTTTTTTTCTTTATTATTGGACGTTTCCGACCTTTCCTGTATTTGTTGACCTTTATAACGGAGGGGTTAGCACGTCGATCTGTCGATACAATTATTTCAAATATTTCATTTTTGTATAGGCATTCTTTTGGACTCGCGACCGATCCGTGTTCGAACCTCACCTCGTTATTCTGACCGATACCAATATAACTTTGTTATATGTACTATGTGTTGTACTGTCAATCTGGATGTAGAAATTTCTCTGCAGTAGCAGTTGTTTCCGTTCGTGGACCGCACTCTAGCTTTACATCAGATGGAATGTTGTCATAATAATATGCCATGAGCTACAATAATAATAAAAAAGTAATATATTTTTAAACGACATTTCTAGGATTTTTTAAATTGTAGCTCGGCATGTAACAACACTCCTCCTGATGTAAAGCTAGAGTGCGGTCCATGAATGGAAACAACTGCTACTACAGAGAAACCTGTGCGGGCAGCAGCCGCCTCCACTATGCCGGCTTGAGGAGATGAGCATGTACCAATCTAGATTGACAGTGCACACTCCTCTCTATTTTTTTTATTATATGATGTGTTGTTAAGCTAGAGTGCGGTCTTTGAACGGAAATAACTGCTAGCACAGAGTAATTTCTACTTCTGTCTCTGCTATGCCGGTTTGAGGAGACGAACGAACGAACCTGGCTACTTTTAAACTAATCTCGAAACGAGACAAGGTTCTCGAATGTTGATTACTACACTATTATACCATAGACATTGGTACCATTCAGAATTTAGCGATTTTATGGATCTCATCGACTGTGAGTTCCACGTTGTACCGCCAGACCACGGTCGTTCAAATGTTTTTATCACAATTTAATAATAACAAAATATATTTATTTATTCTTTACAGGATGCAACCGCACGTACTACGGAGACATCGGCAGGACTTATGATTTAGAGCTACACAGACCTCGTACAGATTTAGTACCCTTCATTTGTCTCATCACAGTCACGGCTGCTGGAGGAATTCATGGCGATCTTGTTCAGGTATTTATGAATTATTTTCACCCCTATATTTACTTTAAATTAAAAAAAAATGCAAATTTTTGAAGGTCGGCATAGTAGTGGCGACTGGAGCCACCGTGCGAGCGGTTCTCTAGTCGTCAATGCTCATAGACATACACTGAGTTTACCACCAGACCAGTCGAGGTCACATGTCGTGCCAAAATAAAAAAGAATAAATATTAATAGACAATTACAAGATAGAACCCACTCGTGTTTCTGAATCAGTTTAAACGTAGCCAGATATAACAGAGGAGTGCACTGTCAACCTAGATGGTAAACATTCATTTAAAGCGGGCATAGTGGGGTGATTGCTGTCTGCAGATTATTTGTGTTATCACGCAGTTGTTTACATTTATGGGCCATAGTGTGTGGCCTTTAAGCTCTCTGCATTAGAAAACCCGTTTATTAAGAATTTTAAGCTTGTAATTAGCTCCTTAGGGAGATTCCCTAAGGGTGGAACGGGAACGGAAAACGCATATTGCTAATTATTTACATTTAAAATAGTGTAGATGTAGGTGTTTACAAGTAAAGTACATTTAAAAAACCCCATGAAAAGATAAATCTTTTTAAAATAATATGTACGTATAGGTTTTTTTAAACTTTATTTAATTCAATATAATTAAATATCAAAACTAAAACATAAACATAATATAAATAAACCATAAATTTAAATAAAACAACTACCTATTTTTTTTTAAATGTTAACTTTATACAATTCTATTCACTTGTTAATGTGTAGGTATAGGTAAGATACAAAAGTTAACATTTTAACACAAACTACCTAATACGGTGTCATAGCGTAAAATAACATTAACGAGGTGGCCTATAATGACGCGTTATGAAGGCGTTCGCTTCATCAGTCCATTATAGCTTTTAGCCTTTACCTAGCTAAAACTAGGTTAGATTAGAATTTTATTAAAGAAAATAATAAAAAAATATATAAACCATCAGGTCATCTAATTGATAGAATTGTGTACCAAGGTGTAAAAAGACATTGCAATTCCGTGAACTAGAAGTTGTATACATGATGTTTAAATATATATTTTTTTATTTTATAGATCAATTTTTTTAATTTTTTTTTTCATCTTTTTGACATTTATTGGTCTAATAACAAGTACATGACATCATGATTTTATTCTATTTATTTTGTTAATATATATTTTTTTTTCATTGCACTGTCTTTCATTGCATCTCCGCTCACACCAACAAAGGTTAGCTGGTAGACAATGCCAAAGCCATTACGCTCGCCTATGTACGATTTGTGTGTGCAATAAAGTGCTTTTCATTTTATTGTTTATTTATTTGTTTAAAACACAAAATAATATCAAAAACGAGCAATGTGTTTGAAACAATTGATATATGGCTGATGTTTCGGTCATTCAACTCACAGCTGATACCCAGATGGGCGTGCATGCGTTAGAATTTTTACACGTCTAATGCGGCTTAATTTTACATCAACATCTTTGAAAATCTACTAATAAAAAATCGTGTAATAACGTTTTAGTATTGTCAGAGTAACACGTATTTAAAGGGATTCCTATATGTTTTATATTCTCTAAAAGCGACCTTAGGCACTTAAGGAACTAAATAATACGATATAATTTTCTAAGAAAACACTTTTTGAGAGAAGAATTGCACACTAAAGTCGCCTTATAATTAAGGAAGGATTGAATTACCGGGCCCTCACGCTTACATTCGTAATTAAATTACATATTCTTAATTAAAGTTTGTTAAAGCATAACAAAAAGAAGTATGGTTATTTAGAAAAAGGTGCACGACTCATTAAGCGCAATATAGCGGAAACCTCGAGGAAATATAGTACTTACTTACTCGTACGTATATTAAATGTCTATAGACCCGTCTACAAATACTTCAATTATATTCAGAATAATGTCTTTGATTATCAACTATCAATTTAGCATTTCGAATACACCCACCTTTCTCCTTTGAAAGTAAAAAAAACACTTAATGAGTAGAAAAAGTTTCCTTTAGAAAAAGTTTACTCATAAATTCAGGTTAATTTGATGTTTTCGCCGTTGAATAAACAGTCCTCAAAGTTGCAAACAATGAGGGCTAAACGGAGCAGATTCATCCAAAATGTAATGTAAACTCCAGAAAAGGAATTGTTGAAATATATAAAAACATATAATATGTTGAGAAAGTCGTTCTTTATGTTCTTCCTCTTTTTCTCTCTGACCTCGCTTCGTCTAATCTATTGAATAGAATACTTAAGCAAATACAACACGAATTTTATTATGTATGGCACGATTATTATTATAACCCGCTGGCGGACAAGGGTTTTCCTCCGTTTCCTCAATCCCACAGTTCTTTGCAAGTTTACTTACTGGTATAAGTATTGATATCATCCCGCTATCTCCGTCTGGATCTATCACGATTTCATACAGTTAAAGTCTTTGGTGGCAGACATGCGTCAGAGTTGACCCGACCAGTCTTCCCTCTCACGACGGTAATTTTGAATGTAGTATTCTAAATAATAGTTTATAGTTGCTAGTCTTGTTTACAATAAAAAACCAAACTCATGGTAAAAGAATTGGACACGATAAACGAGCTTAAGCGAACATGAAGTAGAAGCGTGAAATATATGTTCCTACAATAAAATATGGGTTAGTGGTAATCTGGACTCACGCGAAACTGACCCCATGAGTCCACTTAACACCAGTACAATTTTGTAATAGTCAACTGGGCCCACATACCAGTGTGGCGAATTGACAACTAAAATGATATACCTTATTTAGGCGACCCATTAGATCCAGATGCCTCTCATATTATTTTGTTGTGAAGAAAAAAGATTGTTTTTGAAACGATATACTCAAAGAAGATTATGATGAGATGTATTTTATATTTCGTAAAAACAAATATAAATTCACTCGTATAGTCACTTTGCTTGGAGTGAGTCAGAATCTCGAGCGATAGAACGTCCAAGACTCTTTCTATTGCTGCTTTTAACAATCTCGTGTAATGTAAAGGTGTTGTCAAAATAAAAGGTTATATCAAGCCTAGCTGTCTACATTTTCAAGGAAGTTTATTAAAAATTTAATACTAGAATATATCTTGTGGCTACATATTTACGCTCTTAGGAAAAAATGTTGACATTTCATTATGAGAAATTACTGAGGTACATTTTTCTTGTTTTTACGAGATATTTAATTTAAATGCAAGAATAACATGAATCTACTATACCTACCTGTTACCTGAATTATGTACATACATATTAATATCCAGTGTGCCCAATATTAATAAAGTTTGCTAATCTGTTAATTCATAGCACTTTGCTTGAACTAATGAACATAAGTTTGAGTGGCAAATAATTATTATATTTGTGTAGATAAGCTACATTTTGTTTTATTACTTTGTATGTTATAATACATTGTTTAAAAAAAATGTAATATAATTTATTTAATACTTAATCGTATATTTACTTCTCTTACCTTGTATTTTCTTCACTGTTTACTATTTTTGTTATTTATTTATTTCTTCTTCTTCTTATTTATTTCATTTTTTTTCATTTTTAAATAATTAAGGAGTTTCTTGTAGCAGTGTTCTTGTAATACGCCTTTCCGAAGTCATGATAGAGTCTGAGTAAGAAAGGGCTTTTGTTAATTATTTTATCTGGAACCCGAGTAATTCCTCAAATTTAATTTAATACAAATTATGTATTTATTGCAAATTCTTTTAAGAAACACACGCGGTCTGGGTTGGGAATCGAACCCATGTTCTGCGCTTTACACACGGATGCCTTTTACGGTTCAGTTTAATATATTTAAAAAAAATGTTGTCATCGTAAAAAACAATAAATTGGTATATTATGTAAACATTTGAGTTGTTTGGTATACAGGAGTAATTTTCACCCTTCAGCTAGGAGATGTGACTCATCAATCACGAATTATCTTCGTTTGCTTTAAAGGTAGGTAGACAGCTATCCCGAGGCGTTAACGAGCAAATAGTGATTTCAGATAACCCTAATGTATAAGTCATAAATTATCTTTATAACTGAAATTTTGAAAATATACTTTAGTCTTATTAATTTAAATACTTTAATCGTCTAAATAAACAGTCTACATAGAGAGTATATCTATCTCACAGCTTAATTAGTTTTTCAACACTAGTCTACTTTAGAAGTTAATTAGTAATACATTCTTTTAATATTTCTTAAATTATTTGTTAGGAACTTTTGTTTATAAGACACATCGACTTAACTTAATAATATTTTTATTTGTTTTTTTTACATCTGTACTAAGCCAGTGCTTGTATCACAGGCACTGAGGGACCAAAGTACATAGTTACATTGGTACCGATCAGAATTTAGCGAGGTTCGAACACGGGTCCTATCGATATTGAAGTCCTCTACCGCTAGACTAAAGACGCTCACCTTCTAAATACATTCTTTGAATTTTGCGGCGTTTTAATACTTACATGTTCGCGCAAAACGCTTTCCTTCCTCACTCGTCTAAATTTATAAACGATTGTAATTATTTTAGTTCATATTAGATGATATAAATCTTAATTAAATAGACTTATTCAAGTTAATAATAGTAGGAAATTAGGCCAAGCTGCTTTTGAAACTTATAAATGGATTCAATCCATCTTATACTCCATTACTAAATGAGCTTGGATTTATTAAAAGGAGTTGTATGTTTTTTTTTTAATTTTACACAAATATCCGCAAACGACCATGGCCTAGCTAGCGGTTGTAGTCGTGAACACGCTCTCGAGAGACTCGTGTTCAAATTCCGGCAGACTCCAATGTAACTTTGTTCGTTTTTGCTTCATCAGTCTGTATGGTATTGTCTACTATATCTATAGGCCAAAGGCATTAAGCTCGCCTATGTACTATTTATGTGTGCAATAAAGTGTTTTTATTTCTTTATTTGATATAATTAAAAGAGTAGTAGCAGAATTAGAATTTACCACGATAGCTGCAAAATTAAATTCAAGAATAATTAATACCCGTGAAATGCACCTTAAGTCGTGTTTCGAGATTAGTTTGAAAGTAGCCAGGTTAACGAAAAGATTGCACTATCAACCTAGATAGTACACATTAATTTCCTCAAGCCGACACAGTGGAGGCGACCGCTGCCTGCAAACACTTGTATTCACGCATGAACCGCACTCTAGTAAAAATAATAATAATAAAATAAATAATAATAATAAATGCTTCATCAAAAGTCAGACAATAAAGAATAACTTTATAACCTCGAATTTCCCACTTATTTAGCTAACCTATCAATTTAATCTACTCATAACAGTTGTTCACGACCTACTTCAACATAGGTCCTATTTAACCACGAAAAACTTGCGTGACCTTATAATAAATCGATTAGGGTGTAAGGTTTTACGTAACTAAAAATAAACCATAATATTGAATACTCGTATATAAATAGGTGACTCCCAATTCGCCTACGCAAAAACTCACACTTTTTTCTATCTAAATGTGTACAATATCTCTGCCCTAACAATAAATATAACAACGCTTCCAATCTGTCTATCTCTTCTAAGACTATTCTCTTCGTTTTTTTTTGCTAATCTCACTTATTCATTCTTTTCTATTCTTCATCTACTAATTCTTTCTATTATACCTCATTTTTTTTTAAATATTAAGCAAATATTTTCAATAATATCTATCTAAAAAAAAAAATATAACACAAATAGATAGATTTTGTCGTTATGTGACGGCGGCGGCGTTTTAGGCTTCGACGCTCCCGGAAATGGACCGTGCCCCGGTAGGGATCGAATTTACTTCGTGCTACATATTTTTTTTCCTTGTTTTATGGCCATATTTTGGTAATGTAATCTATAAGATTAGTAATAAAGTCTGTTATTTTTGCTTTAGCTTTATGAGTATTACCTTTTCCTTGTGTATTAAACTTACAATCATATAATATAACTAGTGATTAATATCATTAGATATAGTGGAGGGGACTGCCGCCTGCAGATATTTATATGTGGTACTGCCGTTCTCTACACTTAACTGAGGTGATGTGAGGCCACATGCTGAGCTACTATAAAAACTGTCTATACAAACTAGATTTTAAAATTTCCTAAATCCTTAAATTAGAATTTTTCATAGCTAAAACTTCTCATATATCTTCCCAAAAAAATATATGTGAAAGTTTTTGAAGGTTGTTTAATTATAAATTACAAGCATTTATCAGACTCTTTAAAAAATATATACGAGTATAGCACGGAACTTCTTTCAGAGTTCTCTTTATAATCTTGACGCGTCTACCTAAGTAAGAAACTTTTCAACAGTATTTTATTAAATCCTTCTCAAACTTTAAACAATTACTTAGTTCCTGCAGTTCTTTGATACTGAAACCTAGGGAACTAACGAGTCTTTTTGTTTTTACTATTATATTTAAACAAATTTAAATTAATATCGAATTATGAAATCTTAATACCTATATAGAAACCGAATGACCATGGACCTACAAGACAGGCTTTGCCTAGTGTAGGTCCTCTAAACTTCATGTTAACTGTAAACTGTAAATTGTAAATAAATAAATATTGTAAAACTGTATAATTTATTCTTTAAGTATAGACGTTGTCCTGTCGAAACTTTGACTAAACAAACCGCCTAGCAATCAGTCTGCCCAGCCGCATCCACACGCTGACCAAGTCCTCTTTAGTTCGAGCGCATACTTCAACCGACCAATTTAGCCGAAGCTGGTCGACCCTTCCATACTCCGAGACTGACTGAGATTGGGCCAGCGTGTAGCGCAGGCATTAAATTGCGAGCGTTACATCGATTTTACTCCACAATGCTACTAAAGAATTTTCACTTTAAAAATTACAGTACATATCTCCACAATTTTTTTCTCGAGTTCATTTTGTATGAAAACAAATCTTCATTCCTTATCACCAATCAGTTTTACCTTTTTTTACCGACTTTTTCTGAAGCAAAATTTACGGTTTTTAATAATTAAAAGCTTTAATATTAATATTTATTTAAAATTTTTGTATAGTAATAGCGAGACGAAAAATAATAGTGTGAAATTCTCTAAAGATGTTAATATTAATCATTCAGGAATCACGATAGTTTGCGGGGCGCATCTGATGCAGATTTCCACTTCGTTGAGAGTCTGCCAAATCCTACCCGTGCCGTGTTTAATTATGCAACTGGATGTTTCAGCGCATCCAACCGTGAATGTCTTGATTTGCATCAGATACGGGTATTTACAACATTTTGCTGCATTTTCTACATATTGTTAAAATAATAAAATTTTGGAGCGGCCGTGGTATAGCGGTAAGACGCGTAAACTCATGATCGATGAGACACGGTTTCGAACCTCGCTAAATTCTGACCGGTACCAATGTAACTATGATATACTTTGGTCGCTGAGTGTCTATGGACACAGGCAAGCAGACCGATGATTATTATTTGCCCAGTCCTGGGGTAGTACCACCACTTTCGAATGTAACACCCGTGACGTGAGCATGTCGCGTTTCGAGAACAGCTTGGAAGTGCATTGTCTATCTGAACACATAGTACACATTCGTCTCCTCAAGCCGGCATAGCGGAGGCGACTGCTGCTTGTAGAAATTTTTCTGTAGTAGTAATTTTCGTTAAAATAAAGTTATTGTTATTGTAAAACATAAAGGTTTTTATATATAAAGTTACACAAAAGAAAGAGTCGTTGCCCCTTCGTAGTCTAGACACTACGATATGTAGTAAACATTTTTGTAGTATTTTTTTATTTATTATTATAAATATTTTAACTTCTCGACTTTTTGTTATACTCGTAGATATAGTAGATATTGGCCAGATTAATTAAACGTGGTCAAATTCATGATGTTTTTATATTGAAACGATATATGACCGCACTTTGTCTGATGTTAATCTAGAGTGCGGTCCATGAGCAGAGATAACTGCTACTAGAAATAAATGTCTGCAAACAGCAGTTGACTCCGTTATCCCGGCCTTAATGAGACGCGAACGATCAAATTAACAGGACTTATAACAAGAGGAGTGTGCACTGTCAATCCAGATATTGCATCTCCTCTTCTCCACAAGTCGGCATAGCGGAGGCGACTTTCGTTCATGGACCGCACTCTAGCTTTATTTACATCAGGCGGAGTGTTGTCATATGCCAAACTACAATTAAAAAAAAATAGATCCGTATCGATATAAGATTTACTATTAAAATAATTTTTAGTAACACACATAAATATAATTAAACCAATGTCCGATTATTGTCATTAATTAATAATGAATATTTAATATATTTTGATTCATCAAATTAATATTTCACATAAAAGCTGACATTTTACGTTTAACTAATTTGAACGTTCGTCATTTTAATTCAAAACATCATCATCCATTTAAGTATTAAACAGAATGGAAATGTTATACGAAACTTTTGTTTTAAGCTCCGCCAACTAATTTCCATTTAGTTATGTTCAACAGAAAATGCTAAATCGTTTTGTATCAGAGCTCGTAGACCGACGCAGGCGCGCTGTATAGCTTAAATTAAGACTAATCCTAGTTCATAAATTTACGAGATCCGCTGGGACTTGATGTCGAGGCAGACAGTTGCAATTTAACTATGAGTGTTCAACCCACGAAACACAACAGATACTCGTATGTTTCTTCGGGTAAAACTTATACGAAAATATATTTAGTATCTTCTATTACTCTTCATCGCCTGAGCTTTCATAAAAATAGTCTGGGCTTTCCAGATTCGGGTAGATCTCTAGAGTATCCAAGTATATTATATTATGATGAAAATTGAACGGAAAAAATAATAACAGGCGGTTGTTTGTGTTATGTGTGGTTTTTCTAAGGCGTGTTTTTTCTGATCAATTAACTAATAAAATAGATACTGCAAATAGCCTAGTATGTGCAACAGAAAACGTAGAAATAAAACGGTAAAATAAATTACATATTTATATTCTTTAGATAACCTTCTTCTTTAGGTTTCTCTGTAGGAGCAGTTGTTTCCATTCATAGACCGCACTCTAGTTTTACAGCAGGCGGAGTGTTGTCACATACCGAGCTACAATTAAAAAAAACATCTTTTAATTCAGACAACATAATATAGTTTTTTAGACAACTATCTAATCTATCTGTCAAACACTGTGGCACTCTAATTTCACCGCAGACCATTTCCTATGTCTAACTTCGTTAAGTGGTTAAAACCATTATCAACTTTATTCTATACCTACCAATATTTATACATTCATATATTACTATTATGCCTCTGATAAATATAACATAGTAAAACTTTGTATAGTAAGTTGTCAGCAGAGACAGAGACGAGGGATCGCAATTTACTACAATCAAGACACTCAAGCTTTATCTACATTCATATTACGTAATATGAAGTGTCGAGTTCTTTTGCCACAAATTGCTCTTTCTCTGCGACCGGCTCGTATAAATTCCTGTTTATTTTCACGTCTTGTGGTAGACATGATTAAAATAACTATGTTTTGAAACGTAATTTCCCAGAAAGTAGTAATATTTTGATTTTTTAATGAAAGTAGAGAAATATCGAGATAAATCCGTGAACCTTATTAAATTATTGTTTAAATAAATAATTACAAAATCAAATATTATATTTAATTAGGAAAACAAATAAATAATTAAAAAATTATACAACAATGGAAAAGAGAAAATCATTTAGAAGCTTACACGTGGAATGCACAAAAAGAAAATCTATTCGGAAGTTAATGGATATAAAATAAAAAAACATAATAATGTCACGTAAACGTAAAAGGTTACGTAATGTAAAAAAGAAAACAAAAGCCGTAAGATATCAGTATAAACATCTGCAGTTTTAACGTACAACATCAAGTTTCCTCTAAAGAGAGCCCTTCCACGCTTCAGGCAGCTCATTTTATGTCAAGTATGAGCCAAAGACACTTATAGGACACCCACAAGTGCGACAGGGCTTTGACATAACACAATAGCTGTGAATTACCATCATAGTGTAACTTCGCTTTCATAAAATCGTGAATGTAGATGCTGCTATGAAAACAGAAATGGTTTTGTGTGCGTGTGTGGTTTTTTTTTTGTATATTTACGTCAGTTGTTCATTTTTTACTACACTACGTATATACTCGTACATCGTGACGAAACATATGTCTTGGAGTTACTTAGAAGAGCCCGTATTTATTATTAAGTTTGGATGGACGTTGCTGCTTCAAAATTATTTCGAGATATACGAGTATATCCTATAGAGTTCTAAAAATATTTACTTAGTTTACTTAGCTCACGTCGGGGCAGGCAAGAAACTATGGCCGACGATCCATACGGCGACGTTTCTCTCTTAATAAACAGTCCGTAATATACAGAGCAGTTTACTGACCCAATCTGGCTGAGAAAAGTCTTAACAATAAATCCTCTTATCCATCCCTTCCTTTCCATTAATGACTGTACCACCTAAACATACATTTTTCCCTTGTATTATTTATTTTCCAATCCTTGAGCTCACCAAGGAATCGTGGCGTTGTTTGGGATTCTCTTGCTAAAAAAGTTTGTAAAATAAAAATCATGTGAATATAGCGTGTAAGGGTAAACAAGTTACAGAAAGAGAAACACTTCACAGAGTGAATTCATGCATGAGACGCTCCGCTACACAAATATTTCCACGCGGTCCTGATTCTTTGTGAACAAACTGAGGGTTGGGGGTTGAATGTCACAGTTTGTACCTGCTGAAAACAAGCAAAACTACTGCAAGGAGAGTACTTGTCATTTTACAAAGAACATAGTAATTTTATTTTTTAACTTTTATAGTGAATGTATTCAGGTGCTTACAATTTCTTTTTAAAAAATACATATATACAAAAAAAAAATGTATGTATAACTTTGTTTACTTAGAGTGTTGTTTTAACTAAATAAAGGATTTTCTACGGCTTACTATCATCGATTATTTTGACTATTTCAATCTAATGTAGTGAAAGCTTTCCTGCCATCGTGTAGCATTTATTTTGCGGTCTTCCTTGAATAAATCTGTTATTAATCCGCTAAAATATTTTAATTTAGTTAAAACATTTTAGCGCAAAGGAAGAATTTAGTATTGTTTTAGTATCAGTCCTTTCATATGAGTAGATAGAGAAATTATATTATAGAAAAAGTAATAAATATTTAATTTTCTTTTTTCTAGTTCCATTGGTGAAGATAAGTTTGTGACAACCTTTATATTATTGTATACGAGTTATAATGAAAAGTCTATTATTCTGAAATAGGAGAAAAACTTATTATTTGCACCATTATACGATAGTTTTTCATTTTTGTTAAAGTAAAGAGTCAAACAAAAGAAGTTGCGTACAAGCGTGGTTGCTTCACAAACAAATCTTTCACCAAGTCCCAAGAGCTAGCCTTTGTTCTCTATAACAAGTGAGATATAAAGGAATATCTCTATTGTGATATAACAATGTGTTTTATTTTAATTACTACCGATTTAATACGATCTTTAGATGAAAGGAAATTATATCTCAAATATTTTCTTAAGTATAAATTTTTATCCCAGTTTAATATATAAATGTCGAGTAGAACTTTTTTATTGTAGCCCGGCGTAAAAAATAATAGTAAATATGAACATAATGTAATTCTTAAATAATATAATGTATTTTAAATAAATAAAAGATAAACTGGTTTACACAAAATTGCGAAATATTATTGAAAAATAAAAAATTATATTTTTATTCAATCTTTGTGCTTTCTAATGTGTCGTCTCAAATTGAAGCCGTCGGTCGTGTACGTTCTCGTTGACGCATTTAAATTTCATCAAAAAGACGTCGGTCTCTAGAGATATGTGTCTGGTGACAGAAATTCTATTTTACAGATGAACAACGCGGATACGCGTAAATGGAAAATAGGGTTTTCTTGACGTGTGTAAATTATAAAAATATTGAATATAAATTTAATTTTACGTCCCTAATTTAAATACAATATTATATCTATGTTTAATAATATTCAATATGAATTTTTAAAGGCTAGTTATTGACCGGAAGTATACACGAAAATGCTAAAAAAATAGCAGTAATAATGCTACAAAAAAACTTAAAATACAGACTTCAGATCCTTTCTCATAATATAGCCTGTCCTGTATAAGTAACAAACAGTCAAACAATTGTTTATTCCGAATTATTATCAACAGATAATATTGAAAAATAAAAACTTTCTATAAAATTTTCGTCAGATTTTATACTATAAAATATAAATTAATTATTGTAAAGGACTAAATATATCCACATTATACCAGTAAAAATCTATTTTTATCTAAAGCATTGTAATCTAGTTATAATCCTTTGTTAGAGGCTCACTTTGAAATGCAGAGTATTCTTATCGACACTTTATACTCTCAGATACAGTGTTCTGGATGCAATTTGCACCCCGAAATTGCATTTTCCGAGCATTTTGTCTGTCTCCATTTCGGTCAACCGGTTTTGAGCATAGATATTCCAGTTGAATATGTTAGGGAAATGGGAATATTATTGAGCATACCGTTAAAGGTAATAAACTTATTCATGTATCGTGTGTAGGAATTAAGATCACACTCTACACACACATTTATTATATTATTATGTCAGCAATATCATACGTAAAATAATAGTTAATTAACTAGCGAATACATAGCTAGTAAACAATATCAATCCCGATCCTAAAGCTAATAATAGTAATTGCTTTTGTATATGCCGACATTGCAAATAAAGGTCGTTAAATAAATCTTATTTGTGCAAATTCATGTGGGCAAACGCCACAGCTATTTATTACGCGAGACCACAGGCACACATTTATTCGAACTCTTTGAACGATATACTCTTGAAAGTACGTATATTTCAACTGAACTCGGCAAGCCATAAACCGCACGCTTATTCTGCGAGTAAGAAGGAAATGGAATAAAATGCGAAATCCAGTGGTCTGAAACGAGAATATATGAGCTATTTCTAAAATAAACGCGAACATAATATTTGAGAAACATTGTTCTACTCTTATTTTCTTGGATTTAATAATTAAGTACCTTTTTGTTATTATTTTCAGATTCTCTTCGACAGTTTCACACTCGGTCGATTTACTTCCTTCACTGAAGACGGTTGTCCTGATGGTTACATGCAAATTCAAGAAGCTAGCCGCCCCCAAGTCGGCGGCTCTTGGTGCGGAACATCATGGGGTCCCTCAATTTACTACAGCGAAACTAAATCGATAACACTCATTCTGCGACTATTGCGTCTCTCTAAAGATCAGAATAACTACAACTTTGATTTTAAGATTGCTTATAAAGTATTAAGAAAAGAGTACGCTACTGTACGATTCGGCGGAAATGCTCCGGCAGGTACATATAGTATAATATAATTTATTCCATACATAAACTCCTTATAAATGTAACGCTTATATGATAGTAAACATTTTATTGTCTTACAGAAAGACCCTTCTTCAAACTAAGACCTATGCTTCATCCCGCAAACATATCACGCAATGAAGACATGAGCTATTTACAGAAAGCGGCAAAAAGCACAGAGTATTACCTCGGGGATTTGATCTCAGGGACGTACTGCTCGCGAATATTCAGCGACTGCGATCGTAAAAACTGCAGACTTCAGTCTCCAAATTTCCCCGGCGTGTACCCGAGAAACTTAACTTGTTACTATGCTGTACGACAACACGAGGTACCGCAGGGGAAACACGCCCTGATTGTTGTCAAACAATTGAACGGACAATTGATTTCAATCAGAAGCGAGAAAACATTGTATGCGACTGCCCAACAAGAGAGAGGGAATACTGGCAGAGAACTGAAAGTATGGCAACAATGTGACGAGGTGCAGGATTATGTTACTGTCTACGACGGTTATACTACTCGAGATCCTGTTATATTAAGGTTCTGTGGCGGTGGAGTAGCTGTACCTGAAGCCATATCTAGTGGTCCTGAACTGCTTGTAGAATTTACAACGTCTCCCTTTGGGACATTTCTACAACCGGCTACGGCTCAATCTTTGCATGGATTTCAACTCGAAGTTGAGGTAAGAATTTAGATTATTTAACTTAAAATATAATATGATAATTTTTTCAAATTTTCTTTGATATTTTTAATAACTTTTCTGAAACTCGTGAACTTATTATCTATGCTTGAAATCTCATTTGCATTTAATTTGGGTAATCTTAAAACTTCGTTTTCAAATTTTCAAAAATCTTGTATTTACAAAAGAAATATATACGTAAATAATTCATAACGAACTATTACTCAGACTTTTACTTATTCATTAAGATTATAATATTAAAAGTAAATTACATTCTTACATAATTGGTAATTTATTCTGCTCGTAATTATCTTAAATTAAAATAGAAAGCTTATATTATTTGGCTCGCAGCCAACGTTCAATTAACGATAACTACGTAACTTATTCTTCTATGAAAGGACTTATATTGTTATGGTGAAATAAAATCTTACCATTTATATTTTGATTGTTTAAATTAATTTTTAATTAAATAAATTGAACCTGATACGAATTAGGACTACACGCTACACTTGTAAAAATTTGCACACCAATAAATTTTCATAAGAAGTTGGACACGACCAACTCCGGTTTAATGGATGTGAAAGTTTGAACTACAAACTGATAGCTGCATTATTTTCAAACCTAAATTAGTTCAAAATATCACGCAAAATAAGACACATAATGTAATGTCATTGTTCAGAAATATTTAAAGTGTTTCGCTCTCGGTTAACGACGATAAATCAAGTAACGCCCTAGAGGCCAAGCTTGGGTCTTCGCCAAAGTGTAATTAGTGATTGTAGCATGGCCGGCGTCACATAATGGAGTAGATTTGGACCCACATCACATATTGTCGGGAAGTTATGAAATTACAGTAATAGCCTTTATGTCGCTACTTACACCTTTGTCTTGCACATGATAATTTATAATGACTTTCAATTTCCATTGAAATACTTTAACCTTTACTTCCAGGTGCGTTTTGTAGATCAACAGTCACCGTCTTATGCAAAAAATAAACGAGCGTGCGAATTCTGGATTAGAGGAACAGGTAGAGGTGTTTTAGAAAACCCTCAACATACTATTCCACCAAATACAACTTGCCTCTACCACATGCAAGGAATAGATACATCTGGACCATCAGGAAGGAATCTTTATAGAAAAACATCGTTTTCTGCACCAAGATTCAGAGTGTGGTTTTCGGTGTTAAAATTTTTCGTTACAAATGCTCTCAATCCCAATCTACCCGAAGACGAATATTGTGGAAGCCATTTAAATATTTGGGATGGACCAATGAGAATATCGCCTGGTTGCAGTGATATATTTTGGTAATATTTTTTTTAATAGGTATATGGGTGTTTTGGGTATTTGGGCTATCTAGATATTATACTTATCTTTATGTAGTTGTTGTCTTGATATTCACAGTACAAGGTTAGTACCCCAAACTAGGATTTGGGGTCTTTTTATTATAGACTTAAAGAATTTTTCATTTCATTAATTTCAGTGATAAAGAGCGATCAGTTCAAATGTCCCGAGCGACATCAGCTCAAACTGTGATAGTTGGAAGACCACCAACAAACGCTACATTAGTAGCTAGATTTTGTCGAGAACGAGCACCGAGGACTTGCGAACACGCTCTTTTGAGAAAATCAAGAGCTTGTGCAAGAACGGAGAGTTTTCTCTCTAAGGGAGATTCGCTAACTTTAGAACTGAAATTGACTCAAGGAACCGCGCTCAAGTACGTTTTCTTATTTAAATTTATTCAGTTCTTTTTTTATGTAACTACACATATTTTTTGAACAACCTTACTAAAACATTCAGAGTTTTTAAAATAGGTATGTATTTTAATATTACGTTTAAATAATAATTAACGGTTAAATTTTATTTTACAGACCAGTGTACTTTAAGGCTTTATATGAATTTGTTGACCTGCACCAAGATGGAGACCCATGGGGTCGAGGACCATGTTCTAGAAGATTTGTCTCTCGTTCATTTCCAGAAGCGCCTCCAGAGCCACCGATAAACTTTTCTTCACCGCGTGATGTATTTTTGTACGGCCGAGGTGGTTCAAAGAATATTAGGTCTGTTTCTTGCATTACTTCACTATCAGTGCGATTGATTCTGTGTGATTCTAATGTATTCAGTGATTTCAGTTGTACTTATCGATTTGAAGCTAATCCAGGTGAAGTGGTCAGAATACGTGCTTGGGGAATCAGAAGCGGCGGAAGACTGTGTCGCTCAGTACGTTCGGCTCATTCCCCTTGGTTCAGATGTGCTGGTGACCAAACTGCTGCCGTCAGAATTTTTGATAGACCTTGGAAAGATACAGGTCCCGGTGTACCAAGAGATTGTCTATGCAGGTTAACTACTACTAACTTTTGATAAACATAGTAAAAAAATATGTAAATATTGTCTTAATTAATATTTTTAGTGACATCGGTGACTTTGAATTTACATCTGAGTCATCAGTAGCAGAGTTAAAATTTGATGTTGTAAATATGACTTCCTTGGATGACTTCCGATCTTTCGGTTTTGAAGCTTCAGTCGAATTTATCCGGTTAGAGGCGGTTTGTGAAAGAACACATCGGAGACACGGTTCCAGTGGTGATTTACACTTCTTCGCAAGAGTTCCTGTTACAGAAAATGTAATTAAATCAAATATAGAGTATAAAAATATTAAATACAAAGATCTTATGTAAGTGCGATTATATTACAGGAACGTTGCGAACATCGTCCTTGGCTCATTGATCCTTCCCCTGGTCGGTATTTATATCTTCAAATACGAGGGACAATAATCAAAGAACCTATACTGGATAACTTTACTCTTATAAACAATATCACTGTAGCACCAGACCTAAGACATCTATGTAATACTCAGAACAGAATCGCCGTTTATGCAGGTGGTCTATCTCCAATTTACGTGTGTCCTGATCCTCCACAGGATAAGGTAAGTTTATATAAATAAATCCAGTAATATTTAAGAGTAATTGACAGACTAATGGTGATTATTAGTCCAGTCTACCTTTTCGAGGTCAGCTTGGAAGTAACTTGGTATAACGAAGGGAGTGCGCCCTGTCAACTTAGACAAGTATGGTCACAATTGAATTCCACCTTTATATCGTAGATTGAAGAAGTCGTGGAAGTATTCTCAGATGGATGGTTGTCTGAAGTTGATACGTTAGCTCGCCATGTATTAGCACCATTACCAGCACCTGATCGCTTCAATCTAGACTGGCCTCGGGCTTTGGCGGTAGAATTATTTGCTATAGAAGAAGGATCCTACCACGTTTCGTGGCTTGAACTTTCTAGAAGGTATAATTAGGCTAATCTATATTAATTAACAAAGAGCGTGATTTACATTCCATTGTATCCTATTCCATCTATAGTCTTAGTTCAAGCTAATATCCCTATCTGGGTAGGCGGAAACTATGGAACCCCAGTGATTTCTCGCTAAACACCACTTTCGCTTCGTTGAACAGTTGACCGATCTGACAGAAAATCATTCCAACACTCCTACCTACTTTCGCGCGATACGTCTGATATATGAGTTTTGTATTACAGGGCACCACGAAATCAAGGTGGGGTTTTTGCAATGTCAGGCGAATGTGAATATCGTTGTCCATCATTAGATGCATGTATTGAACCTGATTTATGGTGCGATGGCATATCCCACTGTCCACACGGAGAAGATGAAAGACTGTCACAATGCTCATCGTTGTTAAGAATGCCAGCGCAGTACGCTGCTGCACTTCTTGCTCTTACCGTCTTAACTGCTTTTGCTACTGTAAGTATTCCTTTCATACTTTATTCCATATTATTTAGATAGTCCGACATGTGACTGAACTCCGTCTGATGTAAAACGAAAGAATCGCCATAGACAACTGCCTCCATGGAGAAATAAATGCAGTCACACCCGCTATGCCGATTCAAAAACAAGCGATAAAAGGCATCATTTTTAAATTTTCAGATAGCTGTAGCTAGATCCTGCCGCCGAAGACGTTCAGCTCTTCAACAGCGACTTAAAAGTTTATCTTCTGATACGGCAATATTCGATGAGAAGGAAGTGATTTGCTGACACAGCGACGACTCCGTGCGATACGTTGAAGTAGATCGTGTCACTACTGTTTGACTGCTCTTCAGCACGGAGTCGATATTCAAGTCTTAAAACGAATTGTTTTTTCTGACTTTTTATGTTCACATCATATTTCAAGGTTTAGAAATACTACTGAAAATTAAAATTGGATTATACAACGATAATAAAATACAAATTTCGAAATTGTTCCCAAATTAAAAGTATATTAAAGTTCTGTATGTTGAAATTGTAGTAGGTACTTTCAATAAATTATACCTATGAGGTAATAACATGTAAATATTATTAAAATAATGTTTATTTGTAAATATATAGAAAGAAAATGTTGCGATTTATTTGTAAGTTTTAAATCGGACCAAGTGCGAATCGATTACTTTTTGTTTTAAAAACATCTGTTGTTTTTTTAAACACGCACAAAAATGTGAACACGATCGAATTGCGGCACAAAAATGTGTGTAAAAGAACGGCTTACTCGTAGATCTGAATGGAACAAGGATGGGATAATATTTTAAAATATTAATTTTATTTTAACACTAAAATAATTTTTTTGGCTAAATCTATATTTTACAATGCATGACATACTGCGTGAGTGCATTTGACAATTTTAATTTCAACACGTAGTGTGCGTATAAATTAGGTATTAATGTGTTCTGAACTTAATAGCAGTGATAAGTCCGTGATATTATTATGCAACTTTCACACGTTAGCTAACATGTAGAGACGACGACTATAATTCCGCCCAATACGAGTACTTTTTTTTTGGCATGTGACAACACTCCGCCTGATGTAGAGTTTACGCCGTGACACCGTGAATGTAAAGTCATACTTGGCTCTGCGTAGAAAACCCGTCAAGACACGGATCGAGCTATAATATAGACCGACCTACCAAGGTGACCAAGTCCCCGTCTACATTATAGCCAACACTATTGGCACACATCTTGGCTAACGTGTGGAGGTGCCGTTAGTTTATTATTTTATTACAAAGTTGATGATTATAGTTAAGTCTAAATTAAAATCTTTCGTATACGTGATAATTACGATACTGCCATTTATGTGAAAATTATTGTAAAAATTATAAAGTTTATTTCGAAGTTTATGTTATCTTAAATCTAATTTTAATGTTGTTATTTTTTAATATATGTATTTTAAAATTCCTATTCCTGCTAAGCAAGTTATGAAATTCGTAGAAAAATTTTATTTAATTTAAAAAAGTTAATTATTAAAAAAAAAGTATTGTAAATAAAGATGAAAAAATAATGTTCATATCTTAGAAATAAAATTGTTGAAGTGATATCCGTTTACTTTTCCAAGGGAAATTATTTTAGTATGATATCGCGTTAACTATTAGAGAATTAGAGAAAATTTGTAGAGATTTTTAAAACTAATTGAATTATGTCTATCGAAATAAAAATACTTTGCTAGCTAATTAGATAATGTAGTGAAGATAATGCAGCTCAAAAAAAATTATGATCTGCCTTAGAAATAAAAAAAAGTAGTCGAAATGAAAATTTTAAAACTCAATAAATTGCGCAGTAATTGAATGCTTAAATTAGTACTTTAAACGATTAATTTATTAGTAAAAAAAAAAGTATTTTTATTGAGATAGATTTTATAGGACCGAAGTTTTAAGGTCGTAGGCCGTTCGCACTTCGGATGCGTTTGGACGTGTAAACACGGATCCAATTCTGTTAAGTTTTATATGGTTTGTCGCTATCGCAACACATTCTTATTTTGTATCTTATTTATAAATCATTTTGGTGCCCCATATCGTGGTTTAGTTATGTTTGTTAAATTAGTTACGACTATTATTATATATTTTTTTCTGAATTTATAATTCAGTTTTTTTTTTGTTATTATAAACACAGGCTATAATTGACGAGTTTCTTATGGCTGTTTCTCGTCATATGCTTTTCCGAAGCCAAAAGTAGATTCTGACGATGAACAAGTGCATGCTAAGTCCATGCCTACGTTAATAAATGATTTTCATTTAATTTCATTTAATAAATATTTCCGTTCTGAGCATATTTATATTTGAATTGTTATTGCCCTGATACCGCTGTACAATCAGCAACAGGTTAGCTGCATCACCTTAAGGACTATTTGTACAAACTCATTTTCGATCGCTTAGATATCGACCTATAGAACTCTGTTTACAATCAAGTTTGTTGTTTATCGTAATACGTAGGCCACGTAGATATTTATAAAGCATTTGCGCCGGAGATGACAAGGGTGTACACATAAAATTATGCATACACGACAATGTTAACATGCCTTATTGGCTACAAATTAAGGAACCGTATCTCATACGATTACCTTCTAATGTGGTGCAGCTCCAGCGTTGCTTATTGTACTTTATTAATTTTTACTTTACTTTAACAATTATTAATAATAGTAATCTGCAATAATAATAATATTACAGTTTTTCTATTTCCATTCGTATCCAAAGTGCGACCGGCCTTATTCGAATTTTTATAGATAGGCAATTTAAAAATGTTTTAATGACTAAAGTTGAAAGTGTTCTTTAATAAATAGAATAATATCAAATATATTTTAAAATTTTTGTGTTCAAAAACTTTAATGTTATTTAATATAATGTGCAAGCGAATGTTTGGAAAATAAATAATTATGTCAATCGTAATAAAATAAATTGTCTGCATAATAATTTGTGTTGTCTATCAAAAGACAATGAATTAGCAAAATGTGTATATTGTCTTCCATAATAGGTAATTATTAATAATTAGAAATTGCATTATTTTATACAGTGTGTCCCAAAAATCAACGTCATGCCGAAATCGGGAGAAAACCCAAGGGATAATAGTTATGAGAAAAATATAAAAAAATAATCCAAGTAGTGTATTTTTAAAATAAAAGACATTTAAAATTGATAAAACTGACATCGTTGATTTATGGGACACCATGTATAAATACCCGTGTAGTAATATTAAGCTTATTAATTTTTATTAATTAATGGGATTTAAAATGGTCGGTGCAAAAATAAATAATTATTTTCTTATAGTAGCCCGGCATACTATGACAACTCCGTCTGATGTAAAGCTAGAGTGCGCTTCATTCGCGGAAACAACTGCTACCACAGAGAAATGTTTTGCAGGCAGCAATTGCCTCCGCTATACCAATTTTAAGAAATACTCCTCTCATTATACCTGGCTACTTCTAGACTTTACAAGAAAATTGTAGTAACACAGACAGGGTTACCTAACCATCATCTATATAATGCGACTTGGGTGTTCTATGTTTCAGTTGTCCTAATCTGAGTACAGGACATGTGTTTGTTATAATAAAAATTGAGTCCTTTTTGTTGTCGTTACCGACTTAAAGGTATAGGTTGTTTGATGCGTATAAACGTAGCGCGTGCTCAACGTACATACGAGTACGTAGTACGATTGTGGGCAACCGTTTATACGTGCAAAGAACCCCCAGCCTTAGATCAAACCCATTCATTACCTGAACGAATCAATTTTATTAATTTTTTTTCTATAGGTATTACATGAAAATTAAAAATAAAATCGTAGAGACTAAAACAGTTAATTAAAGAAATCAAATATCAGGTTAAAGCCCTGGAGGACAATAATGATGAATAGTTAATTAATTAAGCAAATACTAATGACATGTTAAAATAATATTTAAAAAAAAAAAAACTATGAATACAAATTATAATTAAGTTTTTAAAATAAATTATTTAACGCATTTTTTATTTTTTAATTATTCTACAAGTCCATTTAATTGTCCGTTTTGCGTACAATTTCATTAAAAATAACATATTTATAAATTACTGCATATTTGATGTATTTTGCTGTAACTGTTCCCCAATTTTTCATCAATCGGGAGGCGTCTATATGGATCGATACGTTCCAAATTTGATATAAACGTATGATCTGTGTCAGTTTTAAAGTCAGTGTAACAAGTTTAATGTGATATTACAGTAATTACAAACAATTATAAAATTAAACGAGTTTGAAGACAAAGTCGTTTCAATGGAGGATAATAACTCGCAAGAGGTCAATAAGCGTCCGTCATCTCCAATATTACAGTCAACTCTTAAAATTTCTGATTAAATCTTAATTTTGTACCTAACGTTAAAAATAATTGATTCAATTATTATTATTTTTTTGTTAAATAGATGTATCTAATTAAATTATAATAAAAATTGAACTGAAAAAGTAGTGAAAACACCACCACAACCTAATATGTAATGTTAACTCAACAGCCGCTGCCGATGGAGAGATAGGGAATCTTCTTCCAACGAAAAATGGAAAATGGACGTTACTTTGAATCAATAACCCACACACTTACGTCCACTAACGCTTAATTGATTTATTTTAATTTAATCAAATTACATCTACCATTAAATAAATTACACATTAACATTCTAAAACACGAGTTGAGGAAAACAAATCCAAAAACGCCAACCTATCTTCAAGTGCCCACTAAAACTAAAATTATTTATTTCGGTGTAAATTCCTTTGACATAATGGTATAGGCTTCTTTGATGTCTTTGCTTATTTCAATAGGTTCTTTATCGTTAGCCGCTAGCCATGTACTGCCACTTTCTCCAGTTTTAAAGGCTTCTAATACTCCACGAATAGCTGATTCTTGTCTAGAAATTGGAACCAACATTTAATAAGTGAAAAGAAGAAAGAAGGAAAGTCTTTTTTGCCCTTTTCTATGACTGACATTAATAGGTATGAATGCAATGAATCTACTTACTTCTGAACTGGTACTTTGGCCATAACGGTGGTAGCAATTCTGGTAGTTTCATCATCAAAACCTCTATAATTATTTTTATCTATAAGGGGAGTGTCTGTAGCACTAAAACATACTGTTATTACACGTACTCCTGTGCGTTCAAAATGAACTGATGCCTGAAAATTAAGAAACATTATAGTTAAATAAAATCCTGGAATTCTTTTATGCTTGTGATATATTTTTATAGTACCCGCTATATGGCCATACTGCCTGACTTAAGCTTGTGCGGTCATGAACCGTCACCACGGAGTGTTTGGCGCGCTTTTGCCCGGGAAGGTTGAGGTGTTTTTTATCCCTTTCCTTAATTAGTTTAGTGGTTATTATTGTGTAAAATTGGTGTTATTTTGCGTAATTTTATGCTGCGCATGTGAGTAATTGTGGAAACATTAAAATTCACTCTATATGAGTTTTTTATGGTTATCCCACGACTTGAAAACGCTCATATGTATGTGGGGTGAATTGCCGCCAAATACTCAAAGAAAGCGTGAAATTTTAAAACACCATTGCAATTTGATGCAAAAACATTAAGAATATACTACTCGACATTGGAAGAATTGTCGTGGTTATGACATTTGAGGCCATTTAACAAAAAAAGATGAAAAAAAGAAAGAAAAACTGTCGCCATGCTAATCCAGATATAGAATGATGCGAGTGTGTATGCATGGCTCTCGGTAGACCTGGCTACTGTTTAAAAATGTAATTTGGCACATGGTAGTACTCCGCCTGATATTAAACTAGAATGTGGTCCAGTCTTCTTGCGGTTTAAGGAGATGAATGTATAATGAACATTCACAAAGACATTACACACCCCTCTCATTAAATACCTGGCTACTTACGTATATTACACGCGGAACTGAACGGCAGAAAGGGTTAATGTTCATTAATAAACTGCCATAGAATGAATTCATATGTTTTAATTACAATTATTACTTACTCCAATGCAATTGCTAAACTGCAATACAGCACTTTTAGTGGCGAAATAAATTGGCAATATTGGTGATTGGCATAAACCAGCAACAGATGAAATATTAATCACGGTTCCTCCTTTGCCACCTTTATCAATTCCCATAACTTCTAAGGCTTTAACTGTGCTCGTTATAAGAGCAGTCTGTAAAATTATTAAAAATTATTCGAATTAAAATCTTTTTTTTATTGTAGCTCGGCATGTGACAACACTCCGCCTGATGTAAAGCTAGAGTCCGGTCCATGAACGGAATCAACTGCTATTACAGAGAAATCTCTACAGGCAGCAGTCGTCTCCGCTATGCCGGCCTGAGGAGACGAGTATGCACCAACAGTGCACACTCCTCTCGCTATACCTGGCTACTTTCAAACGCGACAACAGGTGTTACATTCGAAAGTGGTGGTACCACCCCAGACTGGGCTAATAACAATAATCAGTCTGCCTACTACTCTTTAATAGTGCCTATAGGCACTGAGCGACTAAAGTACATATAACAAAGGTACATTGGTGCCACGGCCGCTCTGTGAATTTGTATTGTTACGGGCTACATAGTATTTTGAGACCTGAAGCAGTGGTCTGTTATGTGCAGGACCTAGGTCAAAACCAACAGATTGGGTTAATACTTATCATCAAGCTGCCTACTAGTCTACCTCAAAAATGTCTGCCTGCAGTAGTAGCCTCCGTATGCCGACTTGAGTGCACTATCCAGATTGACAGTACACACTCCTCTCGTTATACCGAGCTACTTCCAAACTGATTCCGAAACGCGAGAAGGTCACTTCGCGGGTGTTACATTCGAAAATGGTGATACTACCCCAGACTGTGCTAATCACCACTCATTGATGTAAAATATCTTACCACATTAAGCGCTATTGCTTTTTTATAAATATGTCGGCCGTCATTCATAATACCAGCATTATTTATAACTACATCTAACTGTCCATTTTCCTTTATAATGGTATCAAAGGCCTTGAATAATTGGTCTTCGTCCGTGACGTCACAATGATAGAATTTCACACTGTCTTTGCCATGTTTAGTGTTTAGTTCCTTTTCGAGTGCCCCTCCAGCATCTTTTGCTATATCTAATACAGCTACTTGCTGAAATATTGTAATAAATAAAAATGCACAATTTTATGAATAATAAATTCTATCATAAAAATATTAAGATTACAAGCAAAAATTTTAGTACGTTTAAGTATATATAGAGCGGCCGTGGTCTAGCGGTAGAACGCGTGAACTCACGATCGATGAGACCCGTGTTCGAACCTCGCTAATTTTGACCGGTACCAATGTAACTTTGTTATATGTACTTTGGTCGCTCAGTGCCTATAGGCACTATTAAAGAGTGGTAGGCAGACTGATGATGGTTATTAGCCCAGTCTGCCGTCCTAGGGTAGTACCACCACTTTCGAATGTAACACCCGTGAAGTGACTGTCGCGTTTCGGGAATAGTTTGAAAGTAGCCAGGTATAACGAGAGGAGTGTGCACTGTCAATCTAGATGGTACATGCTCGTCTCCTCAAGCCGGCATAGTGGAGGCGACTGCTGTTCGCACAGGTTTCTCTGTAGCAGTTGTTTAAATATACAATAAAAAATAATAAAAAAGAAGTGAATTTAAGTGAAATGCAACTTTAGTACCTACTTCTAAAAAATATATGTATGCATGCAGATAGGTTAACTACCTATATTTTATAGTAGTCCGGCATCATGCACGTGGCCACACTCTACTTGATGTTAAGACAGAGTGTGATAGATCTTAAAGAAATTGCTGCAAGCAGCAGTCGCTTCCACTATGCACGGAGAGTAGACGAATATGCACAATCTGATTTTTTTTTTTAAATAGTACTGAAATTAATAAAAAGAATAGAATACCTTAGCCCCTTCTTTCAAAAAAGTTCTGGTCATCAAGGCACCTAATCCCGAAGCACCGCCAGTTATTAAAAATACTTTATCTTTAGGCACATGAGCCATGTTTAAGTGTCGACGACGACGAACTATTCTTAAACGATTATAATCACCTATAAATAAAGCATTTTATTACTTCTACAATCTGAAACAATCTTTGATAAGTACTCCTTAAGTTAACTGTATAATTTACATAATTATGTCATAATTATTTAAATTTTAAATAAAAAATAATAATAATAAAAGTTAAATTTTTTGGGTTTAGATTTTAGAGAACGTAATTTATGTTCTTAGAGTACCTAATAAAATTTCTATTAAACTACAAAAAAATAACTGCGAAGTATATTTCGAATTTTCAGTATAAAAATATATATCAAAATATAGGTAAAAAATGTGTCGTTTTCATTTTTTTAAATTTATTATATTTATGGATTGGGAGCCTTTTATTGCCGCAAATAACTTAAATAATAATAGATAAAACGTAAAAATAATAGAATAATAAAGTAAAATTAGAACAGAGTTCGTTGTATCACGTATTTGAACTGTTAATCTAACAATACATTAGTATAATATAAACAATGATAAATCCTTAAAGATAATATACCTATACATATGTTAAACGATTATCTTAACAAGTTCTTTGCGATAACGAGTGCATAAACCATTTATAGTTTACAATGTAATTACTTTTATCAAGTACATTTATTTAAATAATACTAATATTTTTTCAAATTTATTTTGTTTCTAGTATATCCTTTTTTTAATAACAAAAGTATAATAAATATTACAAAAAACATTACGTACTTACCTTGACTTTTTTTATATTTTCAAATGTGTTTATTTATAGCCGATCACTAAGACACTCCATACAGACTAAATTCTCGTCGAATACTAATAATAATATCTCGTGAATAGTTCAAAAACACCGGTTAATGGACGAAAAATATGTTAACTACGGCCTGTTACAGTTTGGTCTTAACATATTTTCGCCACAATTGATGATTCGTCACATTTTTTTCTTATAATTATATAATATACACTTTATGTGTTTAATTTAAGATAATTGTAATAAAAATTTGATGGTATTTTTAGACTTATATTCTTACATTTTTTGTGTCGTCCAACTGCGGAGATAATTGTTACCACAGATAAATGACTACAGCCTCAGTACAGTCACCTCCGCTATGCCAGCTTGAAGTGTACAATGCAGATTGGTAGGCCACCTTTTAATCTAATTTAACTCTACTAGGTCACTTCTCGGGTGTCAATTGAAAGTGGTGATTCTAACGGTCCAATAACTGTCTACCGCTCTCACTCAATTCAAAGCTAAAGGAGAATGCCCATTTTTTTTTCGAGTTTGCCGATGATAGTTCATTTGTAGAAAAATAAATCTATATTTCTAATTACCAATCAGTCTTATTTTTTTTTACCCGGGTTATTAGGTGATTATATTAAATGCTTTAATTTGATTATATATGTTTTTTATGTAATTAAACATTGTCTATTGATTGGTAAATGATGTGTTGATATAATTGAAATAAATGAATGAAAGAATAAGATATTATTTTAGAATATTGTTTTGTTAACAAATTATTAAATATCAAGTGGACCCAAAAATGGGCATTGTCCTTTAGGAAAAAATAATCTAGAAAGAACATAGGTAATAAGATTTTTTCTTTCTATTGTTTAGGTTGTAGTTACATTTCTACATAACATCTACAAAATGGTGAAATATATATCCATACGTAATATTTGATAAATAATATTTTTAAACTTAGCAGAATGTACACAAACCCGTCAGTTTATTCAACGTGTTAATTATACACTTGCGAAAATCCAAAGGAAACCGGTCGAGGTGAACACCTCCTGCATTTTTAAGCAAACTCTAAGTTACTTCCTAAAGAAAATTTACTTCCTAAGCAGGATAATGTTAATTTGTGATTAGTTTTTGTCGAATAATTTTTGTAACCTCGTTACTGTGGCATAGTTAGTTTATTTAATTATGAGGTTAAAATCCTAAATTATAATAAAGTAGATTATATGCATCTGGACTGAGGACTCTCTTTTCAAATCTTTCTGGTAAATATTAATTAATTTATATAATTTATATTTAAATTAATTTAAAAAAAAAGAGCGGCCGTGGCCTAGCGGTAAGACGCGTGAACGTCGTAAAGACGATTGATGAGACCCGTGTTCGAACCTCGCTAATTCTGACTGGTACCAATGTAACTTTGTTATATGTACTTTGGTCACTCAGTGCCTATAGGCACTATTAAAGAGTGGTAGGCAGATTGATTATGGTTATTAGCCCAATCTGCCGTCCTTGGGTAGTACCACCACTTTCGAAACACCCGTGAAATGACTTTGTCGCGTTTCGAGAATAGTTTGAAAGTAGCCAGGTATAGCGAGAGGAGTGTGCACTGTCAATAGATGTTACACGCTCGTCTCCTCAAGCCGGCATAGTGGAGGCGACTACTGCCTGCACAGGTCTCGCTGTAGTAGCAGTTGTTTCCATTCATGGACCGCACTCTAGCTTTACATCAGGCGGTGTGTTGTCACATGCCGAGCCAAAATAAAAAAATTTTTTTTAGCAAAATAACGTGCACGTATGAGAAGACTAAAGAAGGTACCCAGGTACCCAGGCATGGGCATTGGGCATGTAATAAATATACAATAAGGAAGTACTTCTTCTTTCTTATCTAAACAAATCACTTCTGTCGTTACCATTTACATCTATGATTTACATGCCATTACGTGTAGTTACCTAAACAAAACATGAACTTAATGATTATGTATCCACATACAGTAGCGGTGCAAGGCGTCCACAGCCCTACCACATACTTTAAAGAAACTTCTTTACAGAAAATCTTCACGCAGCTTAGGACTTGTTTTAAAAAGATCTAGGTACGAAATATAACCCGTGGCTCGCGGTCCTTTGACCGTGAGTGACAGTATCATATGGGGGGCACTGTTGGAGTTGCTGGTCTCCCATCGGGCGCGTCCTCAGGTGGTGGATAGAGGGTCCCGGGATACCTCCGCGGGGTACCGAGCGTTATCTCCTTCGCCCCAAGCCAAGAGCGGTAGTTCCGGGGTTCGACTGCCGCTCATTTACTTGGTTGGAATAGTGTTACTAACCTAACGGCCAAGCGTCGGTGGGGCTGCGGATGAACGCGTGCCCGTGACCTCACCATATGACGTAGTGAGGAACACCGTGGGGGTTTTAGTCGTGTATCCCCAAAACCGGGTTTTGAGGAGTACCGGGGAGTTCGACATCACCTCGTCGTCTTCCCCGAGACGGCGAGGCATCTATAAAAGATTTTCTCCACGTAAAAAAGGTACGAAATATAAGATTATACTAATATTGTAATAAGGGTTTGTGGTTGGCTCTTAGAATTGGTCTAGCGCCACCACTGTTTACATACAAAATATCTAACTTTTAATCTTTGTTCTGCTTTACAATTATTATGTAAATATTACATATGTACATATCTTATCTGCGTTGTTTAATTTGCATCTGATTGTACTAAAATATACGTAATTATTATCATGACAAACAATATTATGATAATATATCTTGCTTATGATAATATATATGTATAATGCTTAGAAAGAGACTGGTATATCCTGGGTATATCCGACGTATAGAAATCATATTTATATAAGTAATTAAAGATGCTGGTTAACTTTAGTAGACTTTAACAGAGACACTAAAGTTAACCAATTAATCTGGATTTTATAATTACAAAGTTGTTCAACGTGTTTTAAATTATGATACTTTTGTATTAACTTTTTGTACGTCGCTTTTGAAAAAACCGTTTCCTATTGCATCAAAAATTAGTAGAAATCAAAAGTAATAGAAATTAAGTATACTACTCTTCAAGGACAGAGCTTCAGTCTGGACAAAATTCGTATTTTGCGTGCAAAGTCGCGTAACGTTGCAACTTGTATAATAGTAAAAATAAGTAATAGAATTTTATCTAAGCACCTTCCTCAGAAAACGACCTAACAGTTTGTACTCCAATCCCGCTGGCCGTACCAGTTATCACAACTTTGTCTTGTAACGTATAACCCGTCATACTTTTTTTTTAAATTTATTTATTTAAAGTTGCTTAAACGTCTAGGTCATTAGCAACATACAATAATTACTTATGTACTAACAAATAACAATAATAATAACAAATATTAAAACTAGATGCTATTATATAGACCAATGTGTTTCAAATAGTTCAAGACGTGGTCAGAGTGTTCTTCACTCAAACACTCTGCCACGTCCTCAGGCATATTATACTTTTTCCTGACTCCATCAAGTCCAGTACATTCCTTCGTCATACTTTTGATTTTTATTATAATGAGAAATTATAATCTATGTGTTTTTTCCATTGATAATAAGAGTCATATATTCTTCGAGTTGTTAACGAGTTTATCGTTATCTGTTTTTTCTTACCTCAAGTTACCTAAGCAACAATCTACGATATACGATTTATTAATTATAATTGTTATTAACTCACTTTTTTTAAATTACTACTACTACTGCTTTTTAATAAATTCATTGGGTATTCAAAGCTAATATACACGTTTTTCTAATCCATTCATGACACTAGTTTATCCAGTTATGCACGAGTAACTTACGAGTTTATTTAATCAGCTTCTAATTAAAAAATAACTTATAAAAAAACTATGTTGTATGTAAATGTAAACAGATGTAGGTCGTATGACGGCAAAAAGATGCATTTTTTGAGAGTAATACTCCAGGACTCTGGGCAAGCCATTGGGACGTGTACTGGAGGCATCAATGTAGTCAAAGATGAGCGTCCGTGTGTAAAGTGTAGGACGTGGATTCAATTCCTCAGGCTGCGCAACGTATTTTTTTGTTCGATATCGAAAAGCCTCGTCATATTATTCTTTCGTCGAATTTTTATAAAAATCAATTATATGTTTATTTAACGTCGGTACTCTTCCGACCTTAATCGTCTACTTCAAAGTTTTCTTGACCTGCTACCGACGACGCGACCTGCGAATAAATAGGTACTGAACTATAAGAAGAAATAAAACTACATAGCTACTTAAAGATATATACGATACATAATTTTTTTTTCCGTACCAGATAATATCATATAGGGATCAGATAATTAAGATAATAATTAATTGACAAGAATAATAGAATAAAATAATTAATACACGTGTAAATATATCGATGGCAATTGAGGGTATGATTTATATATCACTTTTTATCAGTTCACCTTCACCTAATATTTGGAAACCCATTCTACTTGGGAGGTTATTTCAAAAGGAGGTTCATCGGCCATTGATATCCAGGTGCTGGCAGTTTCCCCATTTTTAAAAGCATGTAACACGCAATTTGCTGCTGAATCCACTCTGTAATAATAAATACAATGTATTTAAGACGTAGGGTCTGACTTCGAGCTTCGGTCTTCTGTGTGTGTCTTACTTGTTAATTATTCTACGAGGCGAGTTTGTGTTGGAAGCGTTCAGGGGCGCAACAACAGAGGTGGTCCAGGGGGTTCGGACGGCCCCTAAAATAATTGTTTGATAATAGTATAAGTATGATTCAAGTGACAAACATTCTAGGTATGTATATGATATACATATTTTTTGTCATCGACATCGACCCCTCTGAACAATTTGAGTTGTTACGTCCTTGGCCTAGCATTGTAATGTATTGCATCATATTCTAAACATACTTCTGTAATTTACTATTTTCAAATAGTTGCGAAAATTCTACAAAATTTTTTTCATCGAAAGTTTTTATGGATTTCACTATTTTCGTGTCCGTTGGTCCGAAGCAAAATGTTATAACTCGAATGCCAGAACGTGTGTAGTTTAAATCGTTCTGTAAAAAAAAATGTATATAAGTACTGAGTTCCCAATAATTATAAATAACAATAACTTGCTTATAAGCCTTTATTAGCCTAATATCAACTACATAACATTATGGTACTATTTTTATTTTTTTTAAATCATAAAAATATCAAAAACAAGCAATGTCAATGCAACGATTTATACACGACCGTAGTCACGGTCACACAAGTCACAGCCGATAGACGGGTGGGCAGTTTGCGTTAGCGTTTTTATGCGTCCATTGCGCATTGAATTTGATTTTACATGAAAATGGTTAAAGGATTAATATGTATTTACTCTCTGTATATCACTTACATACATTACGGTTATCGTGTTTATTTTTATTATTTTAATCAATCTAGTCATCGTGGCCGCGACTAGACTGAGAAAAGGTCAGGTTAAAATAAACAAGATAAGTAAAAACTAGATAACTATTTCCAGATGAACCTAATGAGAAATTGGATTTATTGAGCGGCCGTGGTCTAGCGGTAAGACGCGTGAACTCACGATCGATGAGACCCGTGTTCGAACCTCGCTAATTCTGACCGGTACCAATGTAACTTTGTTATATGTACTTTGGTCGCTCAGTGCCTATAGGCATTATTAAAGAATGGTAGGCAGACTGATGATGGTTATTTGTACAATCTGCCGTCCTGGGGCAGTACCACCACTTTCGAATGTAACACCCGTGAAGTGACTTTGTCGCGTTTCGGGAATAGTTTGAAAGTAGCCAAGTATAGCAAAAGGAGTGTGCACTGTCAATAGATGGTACATCTCGTCATGCTTGTCTCCTCAAGCCGGCATAGTGGAGGCGACTGCTGCCCGCACAGGTTTCTCTGTAGTAGCAGTTGTTTCCATTCATGGACCGCACTATAGCTTTACATCAGGCGGAGTGTTGTCATATGCCAAGCTATAATAAAAAAAAAAATCTATATATTACCTCTTTAAAAATTACTTACACCAAGACAGAGGCTAAATTGTAATATAGCAGCTTTTGTAGCACAATAGACGGGAATTGCCGCTATATTTTGTAAAGCACCTACTGATGAAAAATTTATTATTGCACCACCATTTCCCCCGTGATCTTTGCGCATTAATTCAAATGCCTTCATTGAGCTACTGATCACGCCGTTCTGAAATTATTTTATGTTGCAGATTTATTATACACTATATGTTGAAAATCACCGCGATATTTGACTCTTTAATAACTAGTTACATATTTATTATGTATGTCTTCGTTTGTTGTCAGGACATTGTATAGACTATAGACTTATATATATGTAGCACTTTAAAAAAAAATATTTTGAGATTAGGGATTGATTTTTGAGATTATAAACGTTAAGTTATACTTACAACGTTAACATTAACACATTTATTAAACAATTTTTCATTACATATCCCTGCGCTATTTATAACTAAATCTATTTGACCATTCTCCTTTTTAACTGCCTCAAATATGTTTCCTATTACTTCATTCTTTGTAACGTCGCATTTGTAAAACTTCACTTTCGTATTTGGGTGTTTACCGTTGATTTCTTTTTCTAATTTTAATCCTGGATCTTCATCGATGTCTAATATTGCTATGTACTGAAATAAATAAAAAGTTTAAAATAAAAAAAAAGTTTAAAATAAAAAAATGTATTTAATATTATGAAATATGATCTGATAATATTCTTATAAGTATAGTTAATATAGATAATAAATAATATAAAATCAAATAAATTACCCTTGCTCCTTCTTCAGCGAACTTTCTAGCAACACCAGCCCCTATCCCAGAAGCTGCACCAGTAATAATCACCGTTATACCTTCCGTCATATAAACCATGTTTGTTATGCTACAGACACGCGATAAATGATCAGGAATTTATATTTGTGAATCTTAAATTAATAATAACAAGCATTCTCTATATCATTTGCATAATGTCGTTAAGTTAATCATATACATATTTACCAATTGTTATGTATACGTAACGTCAATCCAGAAGGAAATTGTTACCGACGAAAATGATAGAAATTATGCGCTGTGTTTTTTTTCTGTACAATTTTCATCATTATACAGGGTGTCCCGTAAGTAGTGGTGTCAACGATATTTTACAGGTAGAGGGGTTCAATATCTAGAATATAATTTGGTGATTTTTTTTAATACCGTCTGGTTTAAAAGTTATGACATTTTTAAAGAATTATCATTTTTTCCCCAGTTTTATCACAAAATAATGTTATAAAAATTTGTTTACAATTATTTTCACTGATATTTTTATTTAAGTGGGTTGAGAAAACACAGGGCTTTCTAATTAAAATATTATTTGTAACCAATTAATAACCATGATTAAATAAAAAATTAAAATCTAAACAAGATTTAATTTATCAAATTTTAAGCAAAATATTTAAACGAAGCTGGTGTAAAAAAATTGTATGTAAGGTTACGGGACCATTATTTTAAAAATATCTACAATTCACACGGTCTCTAAAAATGTATAATAATGTTCACTGTCATTTTAATTAAAGTAATTTTTTAAAGTTAAACAAGCAACAAAGTACTGTTTGTCGAAGAAATTTCATTATTACCTTATGCGAATTCCAATAAAACCAATGTAAATAGATACGAATAAGAAAATAATTTATTAGCGTAAATGCTCAAAATGTCTCCCTCTAACTCTAATGCATAACCGACATCTTCTAATGAAGATTCTCCTGATATTTCCTAGGGCTCTTTAATTATTTTTAATTCTTTCGAACACGATATTCAATTTTTGGCGTAGTTCATATTCATTATTATTACATGTCTCATAAACAGCTTCTTTTAAGTTAACAACAGCAGACTGGTGATGGTTATTTGTCCAGTCTGCCGTCCTGGGGTAGTACCACCACTTTCGAATGTAACACCCGTGAAGTGACTTTGTCGCGTTTCGGGAATAGTTTAAAAGTAGCCAGGTATAATGAGAGGAGTGTGCGCTGTCAATCTAAGATGGTACATGCACGTCTCCTCAAGCCGGCATAGTGGAGGCGATTGCTACCGCACAGGTTTCTCTGTAGTAGCAGTTGTTTCCATTCATGGACCGCACTCTAGCTTTACATCAGGCAGAGTGTTGTCACATGCCGAGCTACAATAAAAAAAAAATAACACCATAATTTACTTAATAATCTTTGTTTTAATAGTAGTCCGGCATGTACCAATGTACTTAAAGTACGTAATCTCTAAATGAAGTATGAGTGGAAACAGGCGTCAGTCTGCCTACCCCTCTTTGAACATCCGTAAAGTCAAATTAAGGAACCGAAATGAAAATAACATTGGAACTACAAGCAGTTAGTATCTTACAGTAGGTTAAGACGTGAAAAAGTGCAAATTTCCGACTGTAAGAATTCTTAAAATCCGTCCTATTATCGGAATGCATTATTAAAAATCGACTCCTATTTGTTGTATTTATGTCGAAAAAACATTGTAATTTAAATGATAGTGAACATTATTATACGTTTTTAGAATCCGTGTGAATTGTAGATATTTTTAAAATAATGGTCCCGTAACCTTACATACAATTTTTTTACACCAGCTTCGTTTAAATATTTTGCTTAAAATTTGATAAATTAAATCTTGTTCAGATTTTAATTTTTTATTTAATCATGGTTATTAATTGGTTACAAATAACATTTTAATTAGAAAGCTCAGTATTTTCTCAACCCACTTAAATAAAAAAGACCAGTGAAAATAATTGTAAACACATTTTTAAAACATTCTTTTGTGATAAAACGGGGGAAAAAATGATAATTCTTTAAAAATGTCATAACTTTTAAACCAGAAGGTATAAAAAAAAATCACCAAATTATATTGTAGATATTGAACCCCTCTATTTGTAAAATACCGTTGACACCACTACTTACGGGACACCCTGTATATATCAATATAGAAATAAAACTAAGTTTATTTGTTTATGTACAATGTACATATTTATTTAACTTTACCGTAAAATAACCGCCAATTGCACTAATTTATTCATGCTTTTTTGTATGTTCCGTATCTTTGTTAAACTTATTTGCAATAAAGAATTTATTATTATTACTATAATATCATAAACAGATAACATAGTATTATAGTTATTTAATTATATGGTAACTGAAAGGGTACGAATTATATATCACTTCTTATCAAAGCACTTTCACCTAATATTTGGAAAGCTTTTTCTACTCGAGCTGTTATTTCAAGCGGAGGTTCATCGTTATTTGATATCCATGTGCTGGCAGTTTCCGCATTTTTAAAAGCCTGTAACACGCAACTTGCTGCTGATTCCACGCTGAAATAATTAATGCAATGTATTAAAATTTAAGGGTCTGACTTTGAGTGGTCTTTATGAGTGTGGTCCTTGTTCTGATAAGTATATTACGTACGGACAAACAGTATCGGAGCATTGAATGTGTATTTAGTCATATTCTAAACATACTTCTGTATTTTGTAATTTTCAATTAGTTGTAATAAATCTTGAAAATTTTCGTCATCGAAAGCTTCTATGTTTTCTCTATTTAGTATAGGCGTGTCAGTTGCTCCGAAACAAAATGTTATAACTCGAATGCCTGAGCGGGTGTAATTCGAACCTTTCTGTAAAAAAGATAGAGTTTCGAGTTTTCAATTACCAATAACAGTAACTTGCTAATATAATAAATATTACTTTATATAATTTAAGTCTTTTCAAAACGTAGAATTCAAATTCAGACACATGTTTGTTCTGCATTATTCAGTGGTAATCGAATATTTAAAAAAAAAAGCCTAGTGCAAGTCACTAGATCTTGTGGATTTTTTAATCTAGGGCTATCACACAGAGTTGACATAAATTTTTCTAATTATACTAAATTAATTTATTACGCTAGGCACTTTCAGAATAATATTTGATTTCATGATAATATCGGATGCGTATTGATGTCCCTGATGATATAGCGTTTATTTTTTAATAATTTTAGTCATCGTGGTCGTAGAAAATAACGGATCAATATTTAAAACAAAATAAACGTGTTAATAAGTAAAAACTTATTTTCAAATGAACTAACGTGATTATAGTTATGGTAACCTGATTTATACTCCCTAAAAATTACTTACACCAAGACAGAGGCTAAATTGTAATACAGCAGCTTTTGTAGCACAATAAACGGGAATTGCTGCTATATTTTGTAAAGCAGCTATTGATGAAAAATTTATTATTGCACCACCGTTTCCTCCGTGGTCTTTGCGCATTAATTCAAATGCCTTCAATGAGCTATTAATCACGCCATTCTGAAAATAATGTTAAATACAATATATACTATATTAAGCTCTATCCCTAAGCAGTGCAATATCCGACTCCTTGATGACTAAGTAACTTTTCAAAAAGATCTCTAAAGAATGGCTTTTGGGTTGGTTTTTTGACTCTTATTAATATTTTTTAGAATCACTGATATCTGATTAGAACACCACCAAAGAAAGAGTCAATCTATTGAAAGAGAAAAGGGACAAAACATGATCTTCAAGATTATGCGTATTAACACTTCTTGATTTTTTTATGGGATCATGTAAATAGGTATGCAAACAAGCTACAAACTGTCGAAGATCTAAACATTAACATAAACGACAGCGATCCACTGTCAAAGATTGTAGGGATTCGTTATTATTTATTGGATATTTAATTATTATTGTTACAATTTCATTTTACAGTTAGGCATACCAATGTTCTAGTGCAGGCTACCCCTGAATTTTGAGATTATAACCATGAAGTTTTACTCACAATATTAACATCTACACTTTTAATAAACAACTTGTCATTAAATATCCCCGCGCTATTTATAACTAAATCTATTTGACCATTCTCCTTTTTAACTTCCTTAAATATATTTCCTAATTCTTCATCTTTTGTGACATCACATTTGTAAAACTTCGCTTTTGTATTTGGATGTTTCTCGTTGATTTCTTTCTCTAATTTTAATCCTGGCTCCTCAGCTATATCTAATATTGCTACGTACTGAAATAGGTAATTTTAAAATTTACATTGCTTTAGATAGTGCTTCGTAGCCAGACTAATGATGGAGTATATCGTCACTTTCAAGTGTAACACATAGTCGTGTTTAGGGGTAAAACCTGGATATAATCAGAGTAGTGTGCATTGTCAACATGGAGAATGCACATTTGTTTCCTCAATCCAGCATAGCGGAAGAGACTGCTGACTGTAGTCATTTC
Source organism: Tinea pellionella (assembly GCA_948150575.1). Taxonomy (NCBI): domain Eukaryota; kingdom Metazoa; phylum Arthropoda; class Insecta; order Lepidoptera; family Tineidae; genus Tinea; species Tinea pellionella. Next base: position 7,791,586 of record OX411248.1, read on the forward strand.
TCTGTGGTAGCAGTTATCACTCTAGCTTAACTTCATGTAAAGTGTAGTCAGTCACATGCTGTGCTATAAAAATATATTTATAAATTAGTTAACATAATTATTAGTTCATTAAACATATTTTGTTTTTCTGTATTTTAGAAAAGCATTATATTATATAGGTTTTATTTAGGACAAATTGTTTTTTTTTACTGCCACGATATCTAAAGAGAAAAAAAATAGATTAGCAGTATAAATAGTATAATACAACTTAATCGAAAAAACCTTGAAAGCTACGTGTGTTTATTTTTAAATACATGTTGAAGAAAATTTTGAATTTTTTAAAAACAAGTTTAATTATATTATAAATACTAAACCTTTACTCCTTCTTCAGAGAACTTCCTAGCAACACCAGCTCCAATCCCAGAAGCTGCACCAGTAATTATCACCGTTATACCTTTCGTTGTATAAATCATGTTTCCTTGGCTACAGATACGCGATAAATGAATGAATTTATATTTAATTATTCTTTATTAATGAGATGAGACATGCATTCTCTATATCATTTACATGTCGTTAACTTAGGTTTACAAAGTTAACGATATCTAAAGACAATTAAATTCGTAGTTTGAAAATACAAATTGTACTTTTTAACTACAGAAAAATAAAATTAAAACATTCTCTATACATGCTTTATACCTAAATGTTATTGGATTAAACTTAAAGCAGTTCTGGAGGGTATCTGGAGATAGTGCATAGGTTATCGTTTTGAACCAATTGTGTGCGCGAGTGTGGGCACATGATTTAGTTACTATAGGTAATCAAACGTGTATTTTCATTTTCACTCTACTCAGTTGAGAATATTTTTCCATCGCCATTTATTACTTGACGAAAATGTGTATGCATAACTACCGTGTATGAGCCTAGTGTCACAGCCGGCATTTGCATAAGCGATAATGTATGAAATATTCTTTTGTTTTTGTGTCTGGCTGTCCGCTGCGTACAATGTCTGTAAACGCGAATCGAGCTTTAGCGTCGGTAGGTATTCTGTAAATAATTGAGATTAATACAAAATCATGTTGCGCCCGTCTACTTAAATGTCATCTTAATACCATGTTAATTATACATTGTTCTGCGGTTTACGTGAATATCGAGAACGTGGGAAAGGATTAAAATTACCTACTTGCGTATAATTTATAGAAAATTATGGGCAAGGTCTTAATAAAAAATTAATATTGGTAAACTTTTGCTGTTCCAATCTTGCTGGCTTCGAGCATTATTAAAATTATTAAAGTTATTTTTAATATTAAAGGCAAATAGTGGAGCGCCCATTGACATAAACCCTCGCGAGATTTTAATTTACTAATTAAAAATATATAAATATTTCAACGGGCAACATTCAAGAAGTGATTCATTCGGTCTTGTGAAATGATGACGTTTCATGGCTGTATGGGCTCTGTTCCCTTTGCCTTCCCAGAATGGGAGAATTAACAAAAAAAATAAAAATGATGACGTTTCGCGTGACGATGTTGTTGTTTCATTCGGTCACTGACTCATGCGTGATTCGCGGTACGTCACGGATAACCAATTTGTGAAGTGTTGCTCGTCGGCTATTTTCATATTCGCGTCTGTTTTCCCGGTAAAACAACAATTTGACTAAGGTCGATTTGCGTCACAAGGCTACCTTAAATGTACAGTGCCTCTATTCAATAAAACCATTGCGTTAGTGTAAACCCTTGTGTTGTAATCAGAGGTTTTATTGTGTTTAACCTACTTTAAACAGAAAATGAATCCCTACCAGCAGGTAAGTTAGTTATTAAAACCTGTAATATAGAAGTGCGTGGCCACCGCCCGTCTTTGTTTTGTTTATCACAATACTTTTTGATAAAACTTAATTATTATTTTTCATTTACTTTAAGGGGCAACCCGGATATCCCGGTCAACAGCCTTACTTCCATAATATTGGCTTTAGTAATGCGGCTCCTCAGTCGTTCGGAAACCCCATGCCTATGCCTGGATTTAATACAATGGGTTATCCCCAGGCGCCATCTGGTTACCCACAGGGCACTGGCTACCCACAACAAGGCCAGGGATACCCGCAGCATGGACAGGGTTATCCGCAACAGAGTCCTGGCTACACTTCACCTAGTCAAGGCTATCCGCAAACAAATACACAAGCTTATCCGTCCCAAGGGTGCCCACAGGGTAGTCAGGGCTACCCTTCATCCGGTACTGCATATCCGCAACAACCAAACCAATATCAAGGATATCCGCAAAGCCATTCGAGTCCGCAAACGCAGCATCACTATAGTACATCATCAAATTCTGTGTCAAGTCCACCACAGAAAAAGGTAAATAACCTAATCAATTTCAACTTATTTCTTTTTATATTGGGCTTTATTCACTTGTGTGTTAAAATTCATAAAATTTGTGATAAGCAAAACATCTTTTGGGCTACTAACTATCATTACTTAATACACAGTCACAATAATAATTGTGGCTAAACATCTTTAATTTCGTTTTCTGCTTATATTAAACATTTTGGAAATTACATATAACCGAGTACTAGTAAATAAATCATTTGATTTCATTTTAAAATGCATTCAAATTTGATACTGCTTAGAAAATTAGATAAAACACAATCTTGACTTTTACTTGTTTTTCCTATTTACATGTCATTTTGTTTGCTATTTATTCTAGTCTACTTTATAAATAATTCCACTGCTATGAAATATTTTTTTAGCCATTTTTTGCATACATTTATATTATAACTTCCTCTTAATTACTTTTTGTTTGCTAACTAATTTAATGTCCATTGTCAACATGGACGGTGTGCGTTTGTCTCTTCAATCCAGTATAGTAGAGGTCACTGCTGCCTGCAGATTCTCTGTGAGGCAACTGCCTCGGCTGAACGGTACTTACATGGTTTTGTGCTACTGTAAAACAAACTAGGCTGATTTAGCTTTGTTAAATAGGTGTTGTGTAGGTAGTTAGTACTATACTATAGGCAGTTTAAAATACACATTTACAATAATAAAAAAACATATAATGATAGGAAAAAATACGATTTTGTTTAACTTGAACTAATAAATCAGTAATGTCCATTTGCACCATATGACTTAACTATTACTGTCACGTTAAAGTAATGGTTAAAGTTAAAATTGGTTTGCTTCAAAAAAAATCTGTCACATTTGACGATTACTTTAACCTTAACCGTTACTGGCGAATTTCGGCCGGTCAAAGTTAAAGTAATAGTTAAATCAATGTCGCTAACGTCAAATCTTTGAAAAGCCGCTCTTGTTTGTATTGAGAGAATTCATTTACACCAGCAACCCTTTTAACTATAACGAATTAATTTACACGATGGTGCAACGCGCGTGGAGTAAAAGTAAAGGTAACTGTCAAAGTTAAAGTTAAAGTAACAGTCAAAGTTACTTTAACCGGCCATCTCTGGTGCAAACCACCCTTAGTAATGATTTTCTCAGTGTTTGATATAAGTAGGTACATTTGTCTATTTACAAACAAATTGTAATTTATAATAGCAAATATATGGTATAGATTTATGGTGAAACAATATTAAGTAGGATGACATATATGTAATTTTAAAAATAATACAAAAAGATGGTTATGAAATGACAAAAACGATGAGTCATTTCAGTCACACCATATGAGTAGTACATTCTAAAGGGAATTCTTAGTAATAATAATGGTGAAATAGTTTGAACTAGTTTTTACAATGTTTTTTTTTTAAATCTGTGTCTATTCGAAACGTTTATGCTAACGACAAACACAAAATTGTCGCGGTAAAATTATAGTATACTTTGTCGCTTATTTTTGCCTTCTGACAGCAATTGAAAGAGTCCTATTTTTTTATTGTAGCTCGGCATGTGACAACACTCCGCCTGATGTGAAGCTAGAATGCGGTCCATGAATGGATACAACTGCTACTACAGAGAAATCTCTACAGGCAGCAGTCGCCTCCACTATGCCGGCTTGAAGAGACGAGAATGTACCATCCAGATTGACAGTGCATACTCCTCTCGTTATACCTGGCTACTTTCAAACTATTCCCGAAACGCGACAAGGTCACTTAACATAATCCACATGCGAAGCTGTTATTATTAAAATATGTTAAAAAATATCAGAAAACGGTCGTTACGCTCATAACAGTCAGAGCCGAAATGGGAATCGAACCTACGACCTTTCCTTTTCCCAGGCTCTAACCACTCAGCTATACAGTCAATGGCGCTTCACATGACCGCATCGAAATTCATCAGCAACCTTTTTAACTGCTGGGTTCACGCTGAATTATATTTTGTGTTCAGCAATGCCAAAAGCAATTAACAAAAAAATATATTTTGACAAGGTTTCTGCATTTGCTCTTAAAACGTACGCGTCTATGACGAGACGCCTAGGCGTAAGGTGGGCTAATTAAAAAAATGTGCCCGTTTTTAAATAGGTACCTAGTGCATACGCTTGACAACTAAGTTTTTAGATATAGTACCTATAGCCCATACGTCTATTCATCCCGTGATCCAATTACATCATTACACGGAGATTCAGCATGACAATCCCAGTACGAAGACCACGGCTCTTTGCAATGGATGTATAACACGTTTTTTATAACAATAAAAATTCAAATGTTTTCTTTATAAATATACAAAAATATTACTCTTATTTACTAATATACTAAAATCGTGTTATGTGAATGGATTGTGTTTGTTTGTGCGTGTGTTGATTTTTTTTTTTAAACATTTCTTTTGTTCAATAATTAATATGTCCTCGGTAACATCAAGTACGCGCAGTAGATATAAGATTTCAATTGGTTCTAGGCGTGGATTCAAGACATTTCGTTACGTGGTAGTTTATTTAAATTATTCTTCTGTACAATAGCATATAATAAGCATAGCTCGTTTTTTGTTTAAAAGCTTTGAGCGACCGTGGTTTAAAATCCGCTAAATTCAAACTGGTACCAATGTAACTGTTGTTACATTGTTGTTGTTAACAATGTACATATTTATACTTTAATAATTGCTTAAGCATTGCCTTAATTACCAATATTAAAAAAAAAAAAAAGAAATACAAGACGCGGGCGCACCAATTTTTCTAATTCCTATTCAGTATTAATTTTAGACTTGCAAAGCTTTTTTTGACGATGGCTAGTTTATATAGGATCACTAGACAAACTATTTACGAACTATTTTTAGCGTAATTTGTTACATTTATTACACAATTTAGTTTTATGTTTTATTGATTACAATTTTAATCATTCTGTGTTTTCATTTAAATGTAACCTGTAGTGACTTGAAGTCAGTATTTGAGTGGAAAGATAGTACTTTACGCCATGATAGCGTAAATGCAGAGTCATACTTGGCCCTCTAGTCACGTCTGTTCACAAGTGTTACGTCAGAAAGTGAATGTACTACCCCAGAACGGCAAACTGGGTTGATAACCATCATCAGTCTGCCTACCACTCTTTAATCAAGGGCTAAGGAGGATTTGATTCCCAGTAGTTTTATCGTTCATTGTATAAAAGAGCGGTCGTGGTCTAGCGGTAAGACGCGTGAACTCGCGATCGATGAGACTCGTGTTCGAACCTCGCTAATTCTGACTGGTACCGAAGTAACTTTGTTATATGTACTTTGGTCCCTAAGTGCCTATAGGCACTATTAAAGAGTGGTAGGTAGACTGATGATGGTTATTTGCCTAGTCTGCTGTGCTGGGGTATTACCACCACTTTCGAATGTAACACCCGTGAAGTGACCTTGTCGCGTTTCGGGAATAGTTTGAAAGTAGCCAGGTATAACGAGAGGAGTGTGCACTGTCAATCTAGATGGTACATGCTCGTCTCCTCAAGCCGGCATAGTGAAGGCGACTGCTGTCCGCACAGGTTTCTCTGTAGTAGTAGTTGTTTCAGGCATCAGGCGGAGTGTTGTCACATGCCGAGCTACAATTAAAAAAAACGTACAAAAGATGCAGGCGTCCTAGTTGATTTTTATTCTAATTGTTTATCCTTTTCAGTCAAAGCCAACTGTGGTGCCGGCGAACCCGTTCGATCCTCGCGAGGATGCTGCCGTCCTAAGAAAGGCTATGAAGGGCTTCGGTACTGATGAAAAAGCTATCATTCATATATTGACTAAGAGGAGCAATGAGCAGCGTTTACGTATCGCTTTTGAATTTAAAACACTCTATGGAAAGGTAAAAATATGTTTTTTAATCATACTTACTTTTTTATCATTTATTTTCGACATATCGCATTTGTTTATTTTGATATTATGATGAAAAATCAACAAAAGCTACAGTCATCTAGCTGTGGTACACAACAGCCTCAGCTGGTAGGATTCGAACCTAAGCGACACATTGGATCAGATACCACTACTTTCAAATGTAACACCCGTGAAAGTAGCCAGGTATAAAAGAGGAGCGTGCATTGTTAATCTAGATGGTACATGCTCGTCTCCTCAAGCCGGCATAGTTGAGGCGACTGCTGCCCGTGGAGATTTCTCTGTAGTAGCAGTTGTTTCCATTCATGGACCGCACTCTAGCTTTACATCAGGCGGAGTGTTGTCACATGCCGAGCTAATATAAAAAATTATGGTTTGTGTGTTGTTTGAATTAAAATTCAATAATAAACAGATTAAAGATATTATTTTTCTTAAACAACTTCAAATTATTGATAAGTAATTGAGTTCGAAAGAATAGGTGCAACATAAAATTGTGGCGTTGTCGTATAAATATCATTTAACTGGAAGGCAATTCAATTACGCCCTAATTCAATTAAGCATTACTCATTGGGAAAAACCGCATTAGTTAAATTAAGTAACACAACTCTAATGCCGCTTTCACACGTGAAAGTTCGCTCATGTTTTTTTATAGGGCAGGCTTTTATGCTATTCACTTTGCTGTAACTCGCCACTAGATGGCGCTGCATCACATCTAATCCTATACCGTTTAACAGATATAACAGAAGTAAATAAATATATCTAGAAGATGTTTAAATTCTTACCTAAAAATATTTTTAAAACTGCCTTGCATATAATCCCGCTAATTGATGTTAGTGAGGATTAAAAATATTGATTGATAGGCATCTTGATAAAATACACAGTTAACCACCACTATGCCGTCCCATTTAAAAATGTAATTAAATTGAATTACAGGATTTGATCTCAGACTTGAAGAGCGAAACCAGTGGTAAATTTGAGGACTTGCTGGTGGCCCTTATGACTCCATTGCCACAGTTCTATGCTAAGGAGCTGCATGACGCAACAGCTGGAATTGGTACCGATGAGGATGTGCTTATTGAAGTCATGTGTACAATGTCTAATCATGAGATCCAGGTCATCAAACAGTCATATACTGCTAGTGAGTATTTAAATTTTTAATCGTAATTTTGAAGATCTATCCAGATTTTTTTATTTATTGCATGTCACATAATATAATGAATATAGTCTATATCATGTGACGCCATGGTAGGGCGTAGCAAGAACATTAATTTTAATTTTAATAGTAGGTAGGCAGACTGATGATGGTTATTAGCACAGTCTGCTTTCCTGGGGCAGTTTCAATCTTTCACACTGTGAAGTGATTAAGTTTTTTACACGTGGAGCCTGCTGTGTCAACTCACTAGGTGCACGCACATGTACACTTGTCTCATAAAACCGGCATAGCGGAGGTTACTACCTCTCTTTCTGTGGCAACAATTGTCATCGCAGTCTATCTTAATATGGGTGGAGTGCGATCATATTTATTTATTTATTAAATTCGACGCACAAAACGGCATGCAAGCATATACATATACATGTCATAGTACGAATACAATCGGGAGTTAGGCTGGCTTGCATGCTACAGCATGTGCGCATACTATAAGTACAATACAATACAAATTAATACAATTCAATACAAATTTTTATGCAGTTATCTTAACATTGTCTTACAAATACAAATACAGTCCAATTAAGCAGTTTTACCAACATTGTCACACATTAAGTTAATCATTTCATACTATATACTCGTATTATACCAGATTACTATTAAAAACATATTTAATTTTCAATGTACTGTTTCTCTGAATTATTGTCTTATTGATTTGTAAAATAACACTATTATTAATTGAAATATACATTTTAAAAGAGATTTGGAATATAAACTTTTATATTCTCCGGGAAGTTTTTGATGTTCAATAAATCACGGACAAAAGAAATAGTGTTACGCTAATTGAATTAGAATTTAAGCGTAATTTTTCATTGTGCTATCATTGTTATCAGTATAAGGCAGGTTTTAGTACATTGTTACAAAACAATGTTTGAATCATCCGACTGGCACATTTGATAAGCTGCAACCTTGTAAGAGAAATTTACGCACTTTAAAAATAGACGCGGTAAAAAAATATGCGTAATTTAAATCATCAATGCAGTTAGTAATCTTCGTAACTCTATTTTGAAGATGATATCTGACAACTAGAGTAAGAATCGAGCCGCACTATAGCGGTGCGATCGAGAATATTTGTTTTCGCCAATTTGTCAACGTCATTTGGCGTCACTTAGGGTCGTTTGTACCAGAAGGCCAGTTAAAGTAACTTTAACTATTACTTTTACGTTTACTTTAACCGTTACGTTTACATTATGATGTATATTTATCTCCTATCTATTTATCTCCTTATGATGTATATGTATAACTCCACACGAGTTTTACCATCGCGATCGTCGCGCCTGTCATTTTTGACGGTTACTTTAACCTTAACCGTAACCGTAACCAGCGAATCTTGGCTTGGTTAAAGTTAAAGTAATCGTCAAACCAATGTTGCTAACGTCAAATGTATGAAGAGAACCCAAATATGTTTTTCTATTATTTTTCGAGATCAGCTACCATTTTAACGATAACAATATTATTGCAACGCGTGTGGAGTAAATGTAAACGTTTAACGGTCGTCGTCGCCGTAAAAGTAATAGTTAAAGTTACTTTAACCGGCCTTCTGGTGTAAACCACCCATAGATGAACCAGCGACGAAAAGGCGTGGTACGGATATTTTTTTTAAATTAAGATTGTTAACTTGAAGTGTGTTAACGGGGTTGGTGGATACTGTTGGATGCGCGAGCTTATTCTTTTTTTTTCTTCTAGTGTATGGCACTTTACTGGAGGATGATTTACGCGGTGACACTTCTGGTAACTTCAAGAGACTGATGACGTCATTGTGTATGGTAAGTAGCCGTTTTATTTCGCTTTTCGTTGGTGAACGTTCTTCTGGATCTTCCTTGATTTATCACTTACGGTGTTGGGTCCATTGTCACTGCCTATATATGCTGAACTAGCACTGGATGGTGCACATTTGTTTCCTCAAGCAGGCATAGCGGAGGGGATGATTGTGACCGCACTCTAGGTTTACATCAAGCAGAGTGTTTTCATATTATATCGAATAATCATATAAATATATTTTAACCAATAAATAATTTATTTTAATATGTTTTTTACAGGGTAACAGATCTGAAGAGTTCCATGTTGATCAGGATAAGGCACGCGAGGATGCTCGTAATCTTTTACAAGCTGGTATGTTGATTTATTGTATATCTGGATGGTGCACATTCGTCTCCTCAAGCCGGCATAGCGGAGGCGACTGTTGCCGGTAGATATTTATCTGTAGTTGCAGTTGTTTCCGTTCATGGACCATACATTAGCTTTACATTAGGCGGAGTATTGTCATATGCTGAGTTACAATAAAAAAAAACTAAAAAAACCCTAGTTTATTTAAATTAACCTAACTTGTAATCAATATCTTATTATTTTATTCCAGGTGAACTGCGCCTCGGTACAGATGAGTCTGTCTTCAACGCGGTGCTCTGCTCTCGCTCGTTCATGCAATTGGCAGCCATATTCCAGGAGTATCAATATCTGACTGGTCACGACATTGAGGATGCTATTAAAGCCGAATTCTCTGGTGATCTGGAGAAGGCACTTCGAGCTATAGGTAATAAATACTTTTCCGCATTGCTTGAAGCAAGTTTTAATGATTCCCCTGGATTTTAAAAACGCTTGGAGGGGCTTAGAGTCACCTCCACTATGCCGGCTTCAGGAGACGAGCATGTACCATCTTAGATTGACAGTGCACACTCCTCCCGTTATACCTGGCTACTTTCAAACTATTCCCGAAACGCGACAAAGTCACTTCACGAGTGTTACATTCGAAAGTGGTGGTACTATCCCAGGACGGCAGACTGGACAAATAACCATCATCAGTCTGCCTACCACTCTTTAATAGTGCCTATAGGCACTGAGCGACCAAAGTACATATAACAAAGTTACATTGGTACCGGTCTTTAGCGAGGTTCGAACACGGGTCTCATCGATCGTGAGTTCACGCGCCTTACCGCTAGACCACGGCCGTGCATTCCTGAAGGACATATAACATTTTAATAATTAAAATTAATTGTTTTAGTGAAAGTGGTCCGCAATAAGCCGTTGTTCTTCGCTGAAAGACTCCATAAGTCTATGAAGGGCCTGGGAACAAATGACAGACAACTGATCCGTGTCATGGTGACGCGTTGCGAAGTGGATTTGGGGGATATTAGCGAAATGTTCAGCCACAAGTATGGAGAAACTCTGCAGAGCTGGATTGAGGTATTATTTTATTTTAATTTGCAATTAAGGTAAATCAAAGGGACCGTGGTCTGGCGGTAAGACGCGTGAACTCACGGTCGATGAGACCAGTGTTCGAACCTCGCTAAAGACCGGTACCAATGTAACTTTGATATATGTATTTTGGTCGCTCAGTGCCTATAGGCACTATTAACGGGTCACATCAATTGTGAGTTCAGGCTACCGTTAGACTACTGCTACTCTCATGTTTGTTAGGAGATTCAATGCTGGAGCCAAGTCTACGTCTATTACTAGGGCGGTTAATAATTTTTTTTTTTACAGGGTGATTGCTCCGGACATTACAAGAAGTGCTTGCTGGGATTGCTTGGACTCTATTAAGAAAGTTTATTACATAGATTTTTCTGTTAATTTTAGTTATTTCTTTGTTTAGTTTAAAAGTAGAAATTATAATTATCTACTGTCAAATGATCTTATTGCAATTTTTTTACTTCTCAGTATATTTGGTTTTTTTTTAGTATTATTTGAATTTTCGGTTTTATTTTGTTGTATTAAAATTTTAAATTTGTTATTTGTATGATGAAAATTGAATAGAAAAAAAAATAGTGTGAAAACATACCAGAAGTTAGTTGGAAGGTTCGCCGACGAAAATTTAGAATAGAGCAATTTGTTGCTGTGCTTTTTTGGAAATAAAGGAGGTCGTGGGTTCGATCCCTAGATTATCTCAGTCGGTTATGTATGTATAGCTTTTCTATTCGATTTTTGTTATAATTTAATATTATTTAATTATTATATTCTTTTCTTTTTTTTAATTTTTCCGTGAGTTTATTTTCTGATTTAGTTTAGTTTTAATTTTATCGTTTGAAGTACATTTTTATTTTTATGTTTTTTAATTTTATGAGTAAGAACTTTTTTCTTAATTTAAATAACAAATAAACGCCACAAATATATTTATACTTCGCTTATTGTGATACGTGTTTGCCAATTTATTTACGAAACTTGTTCTAATATTACTAAAAAAATATTGTTAGCAATTTAATTGCTAATTTGTTTAAAATATTGTATATGTAATTAATAACTCTCACATTTGGCGGGTGCGGGTCGGGGCAGGATTGTAGATCGGGTGAATCCACAATCGATGATATCCGTTTTCATATCTCGCTAAATTTCAACTAGTACTAATGTTACAATGTTTTGTTCGCACAGTGTGTTGGTTGATACAAGTTTTGTAGTTGGTTTTCCACCACTTTCAACACCCTGTGAAGTGACGTTGTCTCCTCAAGGCTATCTGCTCTCTCCATCTTCCAATATACAACTAGATGTGCAATAACGCGAGCTAAAAGATGACCGCAGATGTTCTCTTAGCGGAGGCGACTTAAATTTGACTGTGGTGGCAGTTTTCATTCATGGATGGCACTCTAGGTTAACATCAGGCGGAGTGTTGTCATATGGCGAGCTACAATAAAGTAAAACAATGACCCGACCCGCACCAGCTCTTATGATGCTGACGCATTTTTAGAATTTAAAAAAAAGTTAAATTTAACTACCGTCCCCACCTGAAGACTATGCAATATGTGCTCTTAAACTGTGGCTTATTTTTATTACTAAGATTTTATAACTGAGTCACGTTCAAGGGGTAAGCAGAGATGCAGTTTTACTTTCTACAAAGTAGTGGTAAATTGAAAAATATATATTTCTCTGATTACCTCGGTCTTTATCGCTCTAATTATTATATTAATTTTTAATAATAATTAAATTACTAATTTAAAAAAAAAACAGGTTAAAAAAGGCGCGCCTTAGCCTATATATAAAGATATAAGGGTAGGCAGAGATAATGGAGAACTTCCTTTACATCTTTCGCTCATATGGTTAAACCATTACGCGCATGCATATATGCTAATAAAGCCTATTTATTGTCAAAGCAAAATGTGCCTAATTATTAAAAAAAATAGTTGACTGACTTTATTAAATGCCAATTAGAATCTCGCATTTGAAATCTAATGTTAAAATAAAATATTATTATACACTTAATTTAATTTTCATGTATTTTAATAAATGTTTAAATAAATTTATCTTGTTTTTATTTTTATTTTATCGCATAAAAATCCTTCGATTTTTTTAAAAATATTAGGTAGTTGGATGATGGTTTGCGGTCCTGGGGTAGTACTGCCATTTTCGAACGGTGTACATTCGTCTCCTCAAGCCGGTATAGCGGAGGCGACGGCTAGTCCCGAAATATTTATAAGTTGTCAGATGCCGAGTTGATAAAATGCCGGTTTGCCGTGACGAATGTTTAGGTTTTAGCTTACGAGCATAGGTTAGTATAATGAAGGTAATCTTGATAAAAGATATTATTCACGGAATTATACCATCATCTGTGCCCAAGAGCGTCACCGGCAGATGGGGGGGGGGGGGGGGAGTTGATATGGAGGATGAGAAAAGTATGAATTGTAGGTAAAGTACATGAAAATTTTCACTTGTGGTACGAGCTTTACATCTACGACGAGTAATAAGTCTAACGTGTAAAGCTACACGAGCTCTTGACTAAATAATAAATAAATTTACATTTAACAACCCCTGGCGACGTCCTTGTCTGTGCCTACATCTTGAGAAGTAGGTAGAGTGATCAGAAGCTTTGTAGTTTGTATGACTACAACTAGATGGCGACACAATACTTGTAAAAGTAGTTCTTATTACGAATCTTATGTATTAAATAATCAGCCGTAAAACTTTTAGTAATAACAAGATTTTATTGGAACCTATTTAGGTTTGGAGTTTTTTAAAATGTTATTTTTTGCATAGACTCTACGGACATTTGTCGTAGCAGACAGTCTGCCTCTGTCTGTTATAATTACATTGTAGAATTAGGTATATTGATTACGTTCTATATTCATAAATTAATTAAAAAGTGAAAAGTAAGTAATCAAAAATTATGGCCGCAGTAACTAATTGAAATTACAAGTAGAATTAGTTTGAAAGTTAATTTGTTTTATGTCTCAATGAGTTAAATTTCTTAATTTCAATTTGGTCATAAATAAACTAATCTCATGAGAGTGTCCTAACATTATTTAGTACACTTTAAAAAAAGAGGCAGTGTTAAAGTTCGCCCGTAAGAAGACGATGGAGAAAGAGAGAAAGAGAGACGGTGATGATCACGTTTTTTTCAGCTTACACCCCAATAGCGCGAACGCTAAGCGAAAGGAAGCGTCAAATATTGTACAAGTATCTATGACAATATTACTGCCTAATTTTGTAACTTCCTTAATATATTTTCTCGTGAATTTTTGGAGTTTTACATAGAAGCACTGCTGTTATATTATAAGTAGTGTTAAATCCATATTAATAATAAAAATTAACGAAACATTTCAACACGTAATGATACTAAAAACTCCCTAAAACTTTGTACATTACTGCTATACCATTACAGGTGCATTAGGAACCGATTTTAATTGCTATTCGATACCGATTCGTAATTTAAACTTTATTACAACGCATTAAAGATTATAATTGCTAAATTTTTAATGTGTAACTAGATATGAAGTGTTAGTGCCATTTGGTAAAGTAGCGATAAAATTTCATGCTTTATCAAAGTTCTGACTTTTATCTGCGGTCTTTTCTCACAATTTTTTTGTAAATTCATTTCATAGGTACGGGAAGTTTAATAAGTTGAAACACACTTGGAGCACAAAATTCAATGCTGCTTAAGTCTAGTCAAGTCGGGCGATAAACTAAGATTGTTTTACTGATAGCACCACAGTGGTTCTACGTGAAATAAAGATATCTAAGTTTCTAAGATAAGATCAGACTGATGATGGTTATTTGCCCGGTCTGCCGTCGAATGTAACACCCGTGAAAGTGACCTTGTCGCGTTTCGGGAATAGTTTGAAAGTAGCCAGGTATAGCGAGAGGAGTGTGCACTGTCAATCTAGATGGTACATGCTCGCCTCCTCAAGCCGTAATAGTAGAGATGACTGCTGCCCGCACAGGTTTCTCTGTAGTAGCAGTTGTTTCCATTCATGGACCGTACTCTAGCTTTACATTAAGCGGAGTGTTGTCACATGCCGAGCTACAATAAAAAATATATAGATTGTTTCTTTGCAATGACCGGATTCGATCCGTGAAACAACGTGCCACATTTTTCCACTTTCTAAAACGTAATATTCTTCTGTCAATAAATACATTTTTATTTTGGTACTTCTTAACTTTGCTTTTGAGGAAAAAAATTGAATTGAAAATGGCGTGGATCTTTCGCAATGTACCCGCATCTCTTAAGTTTCACTAGTGCTAAGATCGGATAAGCACATAGTTCACTTTTCACTATATCAAAGTAAAGTTTTGGCGCGTAATTCTACCTATCCACTTCTTTATATGTAGATAAGTATAAATATTTTAAATATAATGTACAAAAATTTTGTATATGAAGGTTATTAAAGTTATCTTTATTCTTGATTGTTTATAGTCGACTATACGAATTAAAAATTTCTTGAAAATTTTATTATTTTAAGTGTGGAAGTAAATAAGACATTTTATGTTACATTTTTTTTATTGTAACTTAGTATATAACAACACTCCGCATGATGTATAAAGCTAGACTCCATGAACGGAAACAACTGCTACTACAGATAAATCTCTACGGGCAGCAGTCGCCTCCGCTATGCCGGCCTGAGGAGACGTGTATGCACCATCTAGATTGACAGTGCGACAAGGCCACTTCGCGTGTGTTACATTCGAAAGTGGTGGTACTACCCCAGGACGGCAGACTGGGCTAATAACTATCATCAGTCTGCCTACCACATAGTTATTATTTTTTGTTAAATTTAATCATAATTTAATGGAACATTCTTTCATTATTACAATGCCATAAGAAGACGGAAAAGAACCTTTACATTTTTACTAAACAACAACGTAATGCGATTCCGCAATGACATAGTCTCAGGTGCGACACTTTATGAGCATTTACGCTAACGATAGCTTCTCTTATTATATGTACAGGGTGAACCGTAACTTAGAAGTTGTCATACAGATGCGGTATACCGTAGAAAAGTTTTTTTTTATTGTAGCTCGGCATGTGACAACACTCCGCCTGATGTAAAGCTAGAGTGCGGTCCATGAATGGAAACAAATGCTACTACAGAGAAACCTGTGCGGGCAGCAGTCGCCTCCACTATGCCGGCTTGGGGAGAGGAGCATGTACCATCTTAGATTGATAGTGCACACACCTCTCGTTATACCTGGCTACTTTCAAACTATTTCCGAAACGCGACAGGGTCAATTCACGGGTGTTACATTCGAAAGTGATGGTACTACCCCAGCACGGCAGACTGGACAAATAACCATCATCAGTCTGCCTACCACTCTTATTTTTGAGATATTTTTTTTTATAATTTATATCATCTTTTTTTTACACTTATTGGTCCAATATCAAGCAACCTATCTACATAAGATTATGGTGGCATTACTTGATAAACATACACAAAATATAATTGAAACATCACAAACGAGCAATGTAAATGCAACGATTTATATACGGTGACGGTCGCGGTCATTCAACTCGCGTTAATAAGCGCAGCGCGTCCCTTACAGCTTGATTTTTCAAGTTACTAATAAAGAAAATATTGTATTAGTAAAGTAAGGCAGTTAAAGGGGTTGCTGCCAATGGAGAGAGAAACACAATAGAGACGAGCACGACTGACGATCACGTTTTATCACAGTTAACTCCCCAACAGTCAAGCTCGTAACGAAAGCTTCGTCTCAAAAGTGTCTAATCATTGTATGTTATTATTTTGAAACGTCTAACGTAGATTGGTGAACCACGAACATCCAAACTAATATCTTCTTACGTATGAGTGAGGTAACAAGCATTTACTTTAATTATTTTCCTCCCGACTACTGTTGGAGTTACATTAATCATAGCAGTTTACAACTGTAGATTTCTACCCACGCAAGACTAACACATTAACTTTACATTCCTGTATTAAGCCATATACAAGGTGTCCCAAAACTCAACGATAAGCGGGCACCAGAGAGTGGTCCTGCTCATGACTACTCGAGAAAAAAATATAAGAAAAAATAATCTCCTATTTTTAAAAAAATACAACAAAAAATTAAAATCTTTCGAAAATTGACAACCCTTATGATATTTTTAACTACCATGACCGCAATTTTCCAAATATTTATAAATTTTTTTTGTATCGGCAACCTAAGTAGCACTGCTATCCATCACAACCCTTAAAAATCCCAGATTACCTGTAGTTTTTACACAAAAATCACACATATTTATACACATATATACACATATTTAACCCTTAAACACATATTGTTGCCAATTGTCTACATTAATTTTCACATGAAATTATTCAAAAAAAAGTGCATCAAACGCAAGGTTGCTTTGTGTCATGACAAAAATCGGAATTGATTAATTTTTATTATTATTTATGTATTATTTACGTAATCCCTAACAAATTTCCTATAATATTGTATTAATTCAAAACAAAAAATCATGCATTTAAGGGTTAATAATTATGGATGGAAAGCTTTTCTCGTCTATTTTCTTCGCCGTTTGCTTTTTTATAGTACCTCGGCTTGTGACTACACAGCCCATAATGTTTATTAAACGGGTGTTAGTTGGAAGTCCTCCAACAGGCTACTCCAGGATAGGCTGTTGTAGATTGGGCTAATAACCATCAATAATCGCCATATGCTCTCAAAAAACTTAAGTATTCAAAAACATGTTTTATTTAAAAAAAAAAGATCTTTCACAAAGCAGTAAAACTAGTCACTAAAGGTATCTTAATTGTTAAATAACGTTATTTTTAATTTATTTTTTTGTAACCTGTTTTACTTAACAATACTTAAACCATGCGATCAGTTGCCCGTGAGTCTTAGATGTCTACTAACTAGACGCGGCAAAAGTTATACATATACTCTTTTTTTTATATATTACCAGTTTGAAATTAATATATCTAAGTACTTAAAGATATATACTAGAGGTGCAAACTTCATACATCTGAAATGAAAAAAGCGTAGGCCGCTTCAAACGATTTGATAATGTTGCCGTCAAGTCAAATACTAACTGACAGAAAACCTAAAGGTGGCTGCGGTCATCTTTTCTCTCGCGTCACATTGGGAGCGTTATATACATATATCAATGCCTTTTTATTTGCTTCATAGTAAATCCAATAAAATAGAATGTTTACCTAAATAAATATTGATTTATTTACACATTCTTTATCGTTTCAATAATGATCGATTATACCTAAAATACATTTTAATCGAATTTTTTCACCTTTATGTAGATAGAGTCATGATGGATGAGCTCTTTGTATACAAATAAAAATGCAATCTTTTGTTTTCACTAAAACATCTCAATTTTATTGGAAATATAGCAATTACTTTCTTTAAGGACTCTATAGCTGTCAATCACCCTGACCATACGATTCAACCTTGTTGACAACGCATAAACGTTTTCACTAAGAAAACCTACGTCAAAAATTTATTTAAAGTTCACTTCACGTTCTTTCCCTTTATTTATAACACATAATAATAATAATAATAAAAAGAAAATACCAGGTAAAGTAAATACGCTTCCAATTGCAATGTGACGCGAGAGAAAAGATGTATTTGACTTGACGGAAACATTGTCAAATCGTTTGAAGCCGTTTACGATTTTTTCATGTGCGATGTATGAGGTTTTCTCCTGTAGTACATAGCTCTATGGTTATTGAGTAAAACTGATTCTAAAAAGTACGTCAGCCTTAACAGGTGGTCGTATGCCAGGTTACTGAAAAAAAAAAATTTTAATAAAAGATTTAAGCGGCTTGCTATCGCATTTATCTTAAAGACATAATTTTGATAACTCTATTTGAGTAGATTAGTCTATAAGCATCCTCAATTGAACATGTTTATAAAGCGTGCACAGTTTAACTGCACAGTGTAGGCAAAACTGAGAACTGTACACAGTTCTAATCAAAATTTCGTTAGATAAATCTGTACAGTTAAAAATGAACGTGTGTAGCGCGCTTAAGAGAGAAAGGCTACGGTTAATCTTGCGTAATCTCTTCGTGCAATCTCAGACAAAAATAGTTGGCAAGTTATTGAAACAACTTAAATGAAGGAACTTTAGTAGTTCTAATATTTCGACAAGTGCACAAACTGAAGAACATTCCAAACACTTGCGAACATAATACTCGTCTTACTGTAAATATTTAAACTTTGGATTGCGACTGCGATTTTCTGAAAGTACTTAAAAACTGATACTTTGTTTTTTATAGCGAAACCTTCAACCTTTTAAAATTTTCCTTTCCAATGTAACACCTCGTCTCTTCAAGCCGGCATAGTGGAGGCGACTGCTGCCTGTAGAGATTTCTCTGTAGTAGCAGTTGTTTCCATTCATGGACCGCACTCTAGTTTTACAGCAGGGAGAGTGTTTTCACACGACGAGCTACAATAAAAAAATAACAAACGTACCGTTGTCTCTGCCTATACCTGTGGGAAAAAGGGATGACAATTGTTGTTATTTTATGCAGTTATTTTTTAATTTAAAGGATAAAACAAATAAATATATCGTTAAAATTATAAACAAAAAAAGGAGTAATCTTAACTCGTTCTCTGTAAGTATTAATAATTACGTTGATTTATTTAATCAGTTAAAAAATATAACTTGGGTTTTGTATGTCTGTAAAAACAATAGGATGGGCACACTTATGATAATATCTATTGTCTCTCTTGACAGACCCTAATTTAAACACTTTTTTAAATGTTAATACACGCCGTTACCGTCCATATACATTCGGGGTAACTGTTTTTAATTTATACAAGCTTATTATACAGTATTGTTTTAGTTATACAATGTGCATACGTTAAACGGCAGAACACAGACTTCGGACTAGCGCTGGAGACAGACCAATTTTTTCATTGTAGCTCGGCATATGACAATACTATGTTATAAACTATAAAGCTAAAGTGCGGTCCATGAATGAAAACAACTGGTACTACAGATAAATCTCTACGGGCAGCAGTCGCCTCCACTATGCCGGCCCGAGGAGACGAGTACGCACCATCTAGATTGATAGTGCACACTCCTCTCGTTATACCCGGCTACTTTCAAACCATTCCCGAAACGCGACAAGATCACTTCACGGGTGTTACATTCGAATGTGACTACGCCAGTACGGCAGACTGACAAACCATCATCAGTCTGCCTACCACTCTTTAAGTGTTGTAAATTATTGTTTTGCTAAATATTTTTTATTTTATTTTATTTTAGTTTTTTGAAATTATCGCTATAAAATGTGTCAATGAATTTCTCTATCTTATTTTGGGTTCCGTATAAACTCGTACATGTTCTACTCATTAATGTTAGATCTGCCTTTATTTAACAAAGTTTGTTTCGTAAGTATTTCGAAGGTTTAGAAGTCTTAGTCACTTGTAACTTGTAATTTATTGCCACATACAAACTTTATGGGTTAGATAAACATATGAAGTTATAGATCGATTCAATCTTTATGGCGTTTCGCGGGCACACTTTACGCAGCTAGAATCAAGTTTACAATAATAAAATTAAGGTCCGTTTGCACCAAAAGGCCCGTTAAAGTTACTTTAACTATTACTTTTACGCGTTTACATTATGGTTTACATTTACTCCACACGAGTTGCACCATCGTCGCGCCTGCCATTTTTGACGCTTACTTTAACGTTAACCGTAACCGTATCTTAGCTGGTTAAAGTTAAAGTAATCGTCAAACCAATCTGACGAACGTCAAATGTATGAAAAAAAGCCAAATATGTTTTTCTATTATTTTTTCGAGATCAGCCACCCTTTTAACGATAACAACACGAATTTACACGATATTGCAACGCGTGTGGAGTAAATGTAAACGTTTAACGGTTACGTCGTCGCCGTAAAAGTAATAGTTAAAGTAACTTTAACGGGACTTCTGGTGAAAACGGCCCTAAGAGTTAATTTTTAAATACAATGAAGGATAACGCAGGGGTGTGCTAACCTCTAACCTAACCTAACTTCGGAGCCGCCATAAAATTTAGTTCATACTATACTTAATTTCAATTAATAAAAGTTATTATTTCAATCGACTCACAGTGTAGTCGCATGCCAAGTTACTATCAAAACAAAACATTTAGACACCAACAGTTTAAACTATGACAACTCTGTTCATATCACAAATCTTATTAAGATTAACGCATAAGAGCCATACCAATTTATTTAGGAGTTGGCAGTAATTTACTTTATTCATCTATATTACAATTTAATTAATGTAATTCTGGCTTAGAGCTGGCTTAGTATACGCTATAAATTACTCAGTAAACGTTCGCAAATGAGAATATATCAACACTTGTTACGACAACCGCCTACGCCTCAATTTGTTTAACAAATATCTTTAAGTAAGTTTGTATTTGCACTTAATAGTTCTGTATACGAAGCCAAGTCTATGCATGTATTTTTTGTATTTGAACCGTATTAATTATACCGATTATAGTGTTTTCTTAGGTTATGCGCAAACTTGTTTTGACTGAATATTTTATACGGTTTACTATCGCGTAATTAATAAACTTGATCCGATGTTTCGTAAGCAACCACGATCGTTATAAAGCTTTAATTAAATGCTGACTTTTTTCTTTTTCATTTATTAAAATTGCATAAAATACAACTACAACGTGTATCAGATATTCTCCGTGTGTTCAGAATACAAAGCTGCTGTTAAATTGTTTTATTTACTCTAAAATGCATGTCAAAAAGCTCGGAGGTTCGTTGTTATGCATTAAATGCAAATATTATCATATGCATTCTTTAGAGAAAGCGCTAATTGCGGTGAAATTTATGCATTATGCATTTTTGTTAGAACTAAATTGTCCTATACAATTTTATTTAAAAATAGCCGAAGCCCACAATTTATTATGCAAATAATTACTATTATTCTTATTGTTAGGGATTATGTATTAATATGACTGTTCGTATTTATATTGTGAGTTTATCGAGTCCACTTGGACAATATTATAATGGGTACGAATAGTCATTTGGTACCAACGCCACGAGGTTTTGACAGACGGAAGCATCATGTAACGTCAGTCGCGCATTTCCGCTTGGATGATATAATAATGAGTACGGATAGCCAATTGACGAAAAGGTATTAACCTCGCGAAGTTTTGACAGACGATGCATTCTGAAAACGACAGCTGGCGTGAGTGGACGTGCATTGTGTAAAAGTGTACAGCAAAGCAAAACGTGAACTAAAAAAGGTAAATGTAGATTATACAGGGAGATTTATAATGTAGCATTATTTCCTAAATAATGTAATGAGAAATGGACACTGATGTGGTGGCTATGACATCTAATACTTTACACGTGTGTGAAATATCATGATTCTCTTATTTTCTGAATTGATTAAATGATTTAATTAATAAATTCTGAGTTTCTTTACAACTCAGAAGTGGGATTGGCGGATATTAAATATAATATTTGTCAATCCTCGCCCACGTATATGATGCAACTACTTGTCTATAAACCTTTTCTTTTTTCTTTTCAATTTATTATATTTATGAGGACTAATGATATAGCTAGATACACGACACTATCAACGTAATTTAACTGTTCCTATACAATTATTTGTATTTCATTAACTACCCTTTGATAATTTATGTAATTCTCTGGTCACCCTCATTATTACCATTATTAAAAATAAATAAAATAACGGTTATGGAGTGTTATTTCGTACAGCTAATAGTGTAAAATATACGAGCTATTTATCAAAACAAAGCCATAGCCAGCGGTGTCCGTCTTTTATTGCAAATAGCATCTAGTCATATTTGAAATTAAGTCTTTTTATTAATAATTTCATGCAAATAAAATTGAAATTATGATCATGAATTTCGTTATGCCTTCATAAGAACCCTAGTAGATAAATATAATAATAATAATAATTAATCCGTTATTTCCTTTATAAATAATAATAAATAAATTATATGTATATATGTATGCGTGTGTACGTATGTGTATATGTATATATATATATGTGGATGTATGTGTGTATGTATGTGTATATATGTATGTGTGTATGTATATGTGTGTATATATATATATACATATATACTAATTGTTAAGTGTGTATGAAAATGTGATTTATTAAGATACTAATGTATAAGTTTCAGTGAATCATGACAACCAAGGATGAGAGTAACCAGCCAGATGTATCGGAGGGTGAGCCTAGAAATGACGAACGCGATAATGAAGGCGGTCGAGGGCAGACTCCGCGGCGAGAACGGAACGAGGGAGCGGATGAGAGTCTACGGAGTGGGCAAGTCCGCAAACGTTCCTCTGATTTAAGTAACACGGGTAGGGAGGTACCGCGACCGAGTTTTCCACATGATGTAAGTGGAAGGTCGCGATATCAAGACTCGTTGAGAGAACCTAATGCAGATCGTTTTTACACACGTCGGTCAAGCGTTAACCAGTCTTATAAGAGACATAGAGTATCACGTCGTGAGCGAAGCTCGAGTCGGACCCTATATCGTGACGTGTCTGCGGATGAATCACCTGAGAGGGGACGTCGAACAGCTCATCGTGAACGAAATTCTAACCGGATCCTATATAGCGATGCGTCTGAGGGTGAATCGCCTAAGAGGTGCCGTAGGCGACGGCGATCATCCTCAGACAGTGATCATTGTGAACATCGTCCTACACGTAACAGGCGCCGCTCTCGCTCTCCTCTTGTACGCGAGCGGTCCCGTTCTCATTATAGGCGCGAGCGCTCTCGCTCTCCTCCGTTGCGTGAGCGTTCTCGTGATAATAGGAACTTTAACTTGTCTAGTGATAGTACGAATATATTACATAAGTTTTTAGACATATTAACTAATGTTAAAGGGCAATCCACCAGTAAGCTTTCTTCGACTAATGTTCTTCCCGAATTTGACCCCTTGGCTAAAGATCAAACTATTGTGACATGGTTAACTAAAGTAGAAGAGTGCGCTGAAATTTACAGTTGGGGTGAGCGAGAGATCATACACTTCGCTTTACCTAAGTTAACGGGATTGGCTAAAACGTGGTATCAAGGATTAAACAGCGTACTCTATAGTTGGACAGAGTGGAAAAGAAAGCTTATTGAGTCATTTCCCTGCCGTGATGACTATGCTGAATTGTTAACTGAGATGTTGGCCAAGCGTGTGCGTTATGGAGAATCGTTGGAGCAATATTATTACAGCAAAGTTAATTTATTAAATCGATGTAGTATTAGTGGTAGGAAGGCAGTCGATTGTATTTTACACGGAATTGATGATCGCGCGATTAAGGTGGGTGCGCAAGCAGCACGATTTAAGCAACCTGAAGACGTTTTAAAATATTTGAAAACTGTTAAAGTAGGAAATGCAATTGATAGGCAAAAATTCAGAGTACCCGGTACTAGTGTGATAAATAAAAACAAGACTGATTTTGCGACTAAGATAAAGTGTCATAACTGTGACGAGGAAGGACACAAGAGTTTCAAATGCACTAAACCCCCCAATAAATGTTCCTCTTGTAATAGAGTAGGTCACTTAGACGTATATTGTAGGTCAAAGCAAGCTAAAAACACAAACGCGTTAGAGATTGAAGTACGGTCGGAAAACATTAAGTCTGAAAAGCAAGTTTCTGTACTTAATAACAACAACAGTGAAGGATCAAACAAAAAGTATCTGATTGAAATTAAAGTAGGAAACAATCCGCTTCTTTGTTATGTTGATCTGGGGAGTCAATGTACATTAATTAGAGAATGCGAGGCTAAATTATTGAAATTAGAATACAGTGATACAGACTGTTTACCGATATTGCGCGGGTTAGGAGGAAATGCTGTCCGGCCATTAGGTAGATGTAATGTAAATATTTTTGTACAGGGTATCGAAGAAAACGTCGAGGTGTTTGTAGTGGGAGATGGCGTACTAAAATATGCAATGTTACTAGGTCATTCGTTCACTGAAAGACCTGACATTATAATAACAAAGACACCTGAACAGATAATATTCGAAAGATCGAAGAATAATAAATTATTTCTTATGACTAGAGGGGATGTCTTAATTAATCCTAAACAAGTTACCGCAGTCTCAGTTGAGACCCCAAAGAAATACAACGGCCCCTTGTATATCAATGGTAGCATCAGGGGTACTCCCGGTTTCGAGTATTATCTGTTACCAGGCGAATACGTAATGAATGACGGTATATGTTCAGTGTTAGTTCACAATATGTGCGACCGCGACGTTATCTTCCAAAAAGGAACTTTAATTACTCGAGCACTACCTATTTCTATTAGTTATGAAACGCTTCTCGTATCATTCGACGATCAAAATGTCACGGACGCCATTAACTATGGCGAACATGTGACACCTGAACAAAAATTACACGTAATACAACTACTGTCAAAATATAGTGACTGTTTTTCCTCAGGTTTAAAAGATTTAGGTTTTACTACAGCTGGTGAAATGACAATTGAATTAGAAAACTCTGAACCGGTCGTTTACAGACCGTATAGAATGTCTTACAGCGAGAGAGCTCATGTCCGTGGAATGGTCGATGAAATGTTGGATGCAGGGATTATTAAAGAGTCTTCGTCACCTTATGCTAGTCCCATCGTACTCGTGAAAAAAAAAACAGGAGAGAAAAGACTTTGCGTGGACTATAGAGCTTTGAACCGACGTACGAAGAAAGATCATTACCCGCTCCCCTTAATTGAGGATCAACTTGATCAACTTTCCGGTCATAGTCTATTCACATCCTTAGACCTAGCGTCCGGATACTACCAGATTCCGATAGAAACATCTGCACAGGCTAAGACCGCTTTTGTTACACCCGACGGACAATATCAATTTACGCGGATGCCCTTTGGGCTTGTTAACGCGCCATCGATGTTTCAGAGAACAATAAATAAGGTTTTACAAGATGTAAGGAATAAATACGCGCTTATATACATGGACGATATTCTTATACCAGCCCATACATTCGAAGAGGGGCTTAGTAGACTAGAGGAAGTATTGTCACTTTTAAAAAAGGGTGGCCTCACGTTAAAATTAGCTAAATGCAACTTTTTTCGTGATTCCGTTGATTTTCTAGGTTTTCAAATTAATGCAGATGGTATCAAACCCGGCGTCAGGAAAACCGAAGCAATTTCGAATTTTCCTGTACCGAAAAATCAACACGAAGTACGACAATTTTTAGGCCTAGCAAGCTTCTTTAGAAGGTTCGTTCAAGGCTTTGCCCTCACAGCAAAACCACTTACCGATTTATTGCAGAAGAACGTGAAATGGCACTGGGAAACAGCTCAGAACGAATCATTTATGTTAATCAAAAGTGTACTCAGTCAAAGACCATTATTAGCCTTGTACGACCCTAAAAAGGAAACGCAGGTGCACACTGACGCTAGTAAATACGGCGTCGCGGGAATCCTTCTACAGATGGCAGACGATGGGTTTTTCAGACCGGTTTCCTATTATAGTAGAAAGACTACTATAGACGAACAGAAGCTTCATTCTTTTGAGCTTGAAACGCTGGCCGTAGTATCATCTCTCAGTAGGTTTCGGGTATATCTAATCGGTATTCCGTTCAAGATTATGACCGATTGTAATGCTCTTAGGACTACGCTAATTAAAAGAGACCTTATCCCACGTATAGCTCGCTGGTGGGTGCAAATTCAAGAATACGACTGTGAAGTAGAGTATCGTTCAGGCTCGAGCATGAGGCATGTGGATGCTTTAAGTAGAAACCCCGTTGGAGATGCCGCTGAAGAACCTCACTTATTAGATGTTCTTAATGTGGGAACAGATGACTGGATATCTACAGTGCAATCCGGTGATTCAGAAGTAATGAGGATTAAACAAATTCTATGTGATCCTGAATCTGAAAAAGTAATGGATGTAATTAAAAATTATAGATTGAAAAATGGCAGAGTTTATCGGGTAATTGGTGAAGGGGATGATGATATACGGTGGGTAGTTCCTAAAGGCGTCAGATGGCAGATCACCAAAATGAACCATGATGATTTAGGTCATTTTGCTTTCGAAAAAACACTTGCTCGCATTAAACAGTCATTTTGGTTCCCCAAAATGCGAAAATTCGTAAAAAAATATGTCAAATCATGCCTTGAGTGCGCTTACCATAAAGGTATATCCGGTAAACAATGTGGTGAATTAAACCCAATACATAAAATTGAAATTCCTTTTCATACAATTCATGCGGACCACTTAGGTCCCTTTGTTAAAAGTAAAAAAGGTAATGCCTACTTGTTGGTAATCATAGATGGATTTACGAAATACATAAATATAACGCCTGTAAGGAATACCAAAACTACCACGTCGATCAATGTAATACGTGATCATATCAGTTACTTTGGTGCACCCTCTAGGTTGATAACAGACCAGGGTACGTCCTTTACAAGCGGCAAATTTCGTGCATTCATGAAATCTATGGGCATAAAACACATATTAAACGCCGTAGCCACACCAAGGGCCAATGGTCAAGTAGAGCGTTTTAACCGGACCATACTGGAAGCATTAGCGACAAAAACACATGGAAAAGATGATAGGAGCTGGGACCAACACATACCTGATATTCAAATAGGGTTAAACACAACGGTGCACAAAACGACAAATAAAACAGCATCCGAGTTGCTCTTTGGGTTCAGAATTAATAACGGAACCGAAAATATGCTATGTGACGTGATTGACGACTCTAGAGAAATGGACAGAGAAATATC
Organism: Tinea pellionella; assembly: GCA_948150575.1. Taxonomy (NCBI): domain Eukaryota; kingdom Metazoa; phylum Arthropoda; class Insecta; order Lepidoptera; family Tineidae; genus Tinea; species Tinea pellionella. The sequence goes on from OX411248.1 coordinate 7,818,876, forward strand.
ACTGGAAAGTTTGGATCAGATAAGGAAAGATGCCGGTAGGAGAATTGTAGAACAGCAAACAAAAGATAAAATAGCATTCGACTCAAAACGGAGACAAAGTAATAATTACAAGATAGGCGATTTAATTAGTGTAAGACGCGAGGTTCCGAGCGATGGTAGATCAAAAAAGTTAACCATCAAATATCAGGGCCCTTATCGTATTGTAAAATCATTAGGTAATGATAGATTCGTAGTACAAGATACACCGATAACACGCAAGCCTGGCCGACGTCAATATGAAAATATAGTAGCCATAGACAAGTTAAAACCATGGACTGCTTTTAACAAAGACTTTGATTCTAGCTCGGAATCTAGTTCCAATTCTGATGAAATCTGTGAGTAATATATGATTATGTTAACCTGATGTTACAAGATTATTTTAATATCTAAGTTTTAATTATTAAAAGATGCATTTAATTGTTAAATCAAATTTTGTTTATTAATAATTTACTTTCTTTGGATCTTTTAGTTATAACTATAAGTGACTATGATATTGATGATAGTTTTCTTAAAAATTTGAGATTGCAGCACAATTATATCATATTTAATCGCTGTTTATTCAACTAAGTTAATTGTTATTATTGTTTAAGTAATTTTTTTTTTTTTAATTATTATTATTTTTATTTTTTTTATTAATTTGTAGTAATATAATTGTGAGGTTTGGCAGACCATTTATCAAGGGTTCATTTCTCATTGTAATAATATATTTGTTGCTGAAAATAGACATATATGCGGGTATATATGGATATATATACCCGATATATATACATACCATATCCACATATGGATATATGTGTATGTATATGTATATATATATATATATATATATATATTTCTCACGTAACAAAAGTAACTGATTAAATTTAATAAATTTGAGTTGGACCATGACAATGCCGTTCAGTCTTCCAATTGTTAATATTATTGTTCTTTTCTCATATAAGCGAGGGGACTCGCTTAGACGTCAGGATGACCGAGCTGTTAGGGATTATGTATTAATATGACTGTTCGTATTTATATTGTGAGTTTATCGAGTCCACTTGGACAATATTATAATGGGTACGAATAGTCATTTGGTACCAACGCCACGAGGTTTTGACAGACGGAAGCATCATGTAACGTCAGTCGCGCATTTCCGCTTGGATGATATAATAATGAGTACGGATAGCCAATTGACGAAAAGGTATTAACCTCGCGAAGTTTTGACAGACGATGCATTCTGAAAACGACAGCTGGCGTGAGTGGACGTGCATTGTGTAAAAGTGTACAGCAAAGCAAAACGTGAACTAAAAAAGGTAAATGTAGATTATACAGGGAGATTTATAATGTAGCATTATTTCCTAAATAATGTAATGAGAAATGGACACTGATGTGGTGGCTATGACATCTAATACTTTACACGTGTGTGAAATATCATGATTCTCTTATTTTCTGAATTGATTAAATGATTTAATTAATAAATTCTGAGTTTCTTTACATTATATTTACTTCAATCCTAAGTAACAACTAATTTATTGTGACCAAATTAATCCTAAAACGAAAACCTAGTAGGACCAGAGTTTGTTCACTCGTCATGTAATGTCCTTAATTATAAATAGTAGGTATCGTGTGTTTTTTTGTGTAGGTACGTTTATTGCCTACACTAAAATGGAAAAATAAAACATATAAAAAATTAATAAATAATAAGGCACTAAAGGCACTAAGGCACAAAAAAAATTTAATACAGTTTTTCAACTTGGCTTGTCATGCTATTTAAGTAGACAATTAAGTCTTTATATGACAACTTTTCCATCATTTGTTGTGGTCACTGTTGTGCCTTCAGCTTATCTCAAAAACCTTGAAATACATTGTAGTAAAAAATTAACAAAAATAAACAAAACAATGCTAAGGGTTAGTTAGGGACGAGGAAAATAAATGACTCGTATCTTACTAGAAACCTCCAATTTGACGCTACAAGAGGAAGGGAAAAAACATTTTAAATTACACCCACGCCTTTTGAAACCGTATCCTGTTTACAAGACAATTTAAAACAATGAAATATTTGAGCATGGAAAAAGCAATCAATTTAAATCGCGGTGATTTCAATGGCATAGCTATCTTGACAGGTTTGGAGAACAGCGTCATGAGATCTCGACTAGGGCTTTTGGTACAAACAACGTCTACATATTTATTTATAAGCCTACCAACAAAATTACACTAACACTATAATATTGCTACTTACTATTTTACAAACTAAATGCAATTTCAATTATAGGATAGGACGACATGCTACGATAATAATCTCAATCAATAAAATAACAATAATAATATGTCAAGTGAATTTAATATAACAATGAAATTAACAATTATACACTGAACAATCCTAAAAATGATAACAAAAAAATGAATAGTTTTTAAATTAAATAATTAAAAAAATTAAAAAAATAAATAAAATAATAATAATAATGAAGTAGGAGAAGAAGAAATAATGAAAAAAACAAGACTTTTACTGATCAACAGTAACCATGAGTGTTTATGAAGTTTCCTTTTGGATAGTTTAGTTTAGAAAAACAAAATTGGCTACTGAAAATATGAACAACATCGGCATTTACGTGACTGCGTTAACGCATCTACGTTTTGAATTAATAGAACGTACAGAGAATTGCGAAATATCAAAAATAAACTAACAATTGACTAGCTAGTTGACTCTGATTAAAGATGCATGCCATGTCGGGTCACTGTTTGTTCATCTGCCTTTCAATTCATTCGAATGTTCAAACTCAACTAGTTGTCAAATAGAACTATTGATTTATGTATGAGATTCCTTGTTTGTCATTATAATTTTGTCGCTAATCATTTAAGAGCAGACGATCGATGTAACCAGTGTTCAAACCTCGCTATATTTCAACCGGTACCAATGTAACTCAAATGTAAAATCTAAAATCTTATTTATATATGTATATACTCGTGTATACTTTGATCGTTCAATACCTATGCTATAATGTAGGCATTAATTAAAAGAATGATAGGCAGTCTGCCGTCCTGGAGACGTAATTCCACTTTCAAGAATCACGTTTCGCGATCAGCTCGGAAACTAGGTTGCGAGGTATAACAGGAGGAGGTGTCAATCTGGTACACATTCGTCTCCTCAAGCCGCCATAGCAGAGGTGACTGCTACTTGCAGAAGTGTCTCTGTGACAGCAGTTGTTTCCGTTCATAGACCGCAATCTAGGTTAGCATCAGATTGGTGTAATTCATTTGTTTTATTTGTATGTTATATTAGTGTGAATTACCTTCTTTATAAATACTTTTATATACATACATTTTTATACATACTTAATAAGAAGATAAAGCACAGTATCTTTTCTTATAATCTAATGTACCCAACTTTATTTATAAGATTGAATTATGGTAGAATTGTGATCCAATTGTGTAAAGGAACTTCATTCAATGGTTCTGCAAATATTTAAGGTTAAGATTTTCTCCATAAGTAACCTCCTCTTATAAGATGAACAGTCGATAGTTTTCTAGCTATTCTAGATTCTATATTTTTACATTTCTAACTATGTCAAGTTCTTTTTTTGTAGTAGCTCGACATATGCTAATACTCCGCCTGAAGTTAAGCTAGAGTGCGGTTCATGAATGGAAACAATTGATATACACAGAACAATGTTTGGAGGTAGAGGTGAGAATAATAGCAATTTGTATCGTAGATTTTCGTTGCCTGATTTAATTTTTAAAAAGTTTAAAATATTACGTTTTTATATTTATGTTATTTATTAATATGAATATGGATAACATAAATGAAAACTTACGATTCCCAAGAACTCAAGAACAAGTTTGTTTCTCTCGCAGAAAACTTTATTGAAATATGGAAGTTAAAAACTTGAAAACTTATACTGCTGCAAATGACGTTTCCTCATGTAAGATTAATATTATCCAAATGATTAATTACTTCAATTAACACTATATTCATTAATATTCATTGTCTGCTATAATTATATTAATGCAGTTTAAAATATAAATCGTATCATATTAAAAGTAAAACATATATTTGATGCCTGGGAGGACTCTCACGACGCTATTGGCATCTTCTGTGACCTATCTAAGGCATTTGATTGTGTAGAACATGAAACTCTTCTTTTAAAATTAAATCATTATGGCATTAAAGATAGGGCTTTGGGGTTTCTTTCTTCTTATTTAAGTGATAGGACTCAAAGAGTATCTATTAATAGTGCCGCATCTTCAGGCTCTCGGGTTATGATGGGTGTCCCACAAGGTTCAATTCTTGGTCCTTTCTTGTTCCTGGTATATATTAACGACTTGCCGCACCTAGTTCGTGGCCTTTTAGATGTTGTTTTGTTTGCAGATGATACTTCTTTAATTTTTAAAATTGATAGGAAAAAAACTAGTTTTGACGATGTAAACTCGGTTCTTTCGAGAGTACACAGTTGGTTCACGGTTAACAATTTGGTACTTAATGCAAAAAAAACCAAATGTCTTAAATTTTCTCTTCCGAACGTAAATGGAATAAGTCCCAAGATCAAATTAAACGGGGAGGATCTCGTGGTTGTAAATGAGACCGTATTTTTGGGAATAACCTTGGACTCCAAACTTCAGTGGGGGCCTCATATTTCATCATTATCTAGTAGACTTAGTTCAGCGGCTTATGCAGTTAAAACAATACGGCGTCTAACTGATATAGATACTGCCAGATTAGTGTACTTTAGTTACTTTCATAGTATAATGTCTTATGGAATACTTTTGTGGGGCAGTTCGGCTGAGATCGAATCAATTTTCATTTTGCAGAAGCGGGCAGTCCGTTCAATTTACAATCTGAGCTCCCGGACTTCACTAAGAGAAAGGTTTAAGGAGTTCAACATCCTTACGGTCGCATCACAATTTATTTACGAAAATATTATTTATGTGCATAAGAACAAGCATGATTTTAAAAAAACCTCTGATATTCATACACGACAAACGAGAAACAGTGACAAATTGGCTGTACCCTATCTTCGTCTGTCAAAAACCTGCAAGTCGTTTATAGGCGTAGGGGTTAGATTCTATAACAAATTACCGAATGAATTGACAGGTCTCCCCACTCCTCGTTTTAAAAGAATTGTAAAGCAGACCCTGATTAAAAAGGCTTATTATAGGGTTAATGATTACATAAACGATAGAAATGTTTGGTAAAAAGAAATGCAATTGTTCGTTGAGATCTTGTAATGCAGATGTTAATTTGCTAAAGGTTTAAACTAAGATTGTGTAATTTATTTTATATCTTGTCTGATTGTTATTATTATCATAAAAATCTTATATTTTATTTTTTGTAACCATTGTGCAATCACATTGTGATTTTAAAATTTAATCATTAAGTGTTATTATTAATATAGTTAGATTGTCTGTTGGTGGGCATGGGAATGGGATGTGTGACACCGGAAGTAGTGTTGACTTATACGTCAATGCCGTGGTGGCGTGTTGGTTCGGGTCGCCCCCCTCCCTAAATTATGGTTGACGGGAGTGATGGCTGTACAGGGCGCGATACTCGTGACCGGGTGCTGCGGTGGGGGCGGTCTACTCCCGTGTGGCATGCTTCTCTCCTTACTGCTCGTCTGCAGGGTTTTTCTTTTTCAATTATTATTATTATTTTTTTTTTTTCTATTAAATGTATATGTGTTGGTACCTTTGTGGTTGAATTGTGGGTTGCAATGATATTAATGTATAATTTTCTTCATTTTGGAGCCCCATATTGTGGTTTAGTTATGTTTGTTAAATTAGTTACAACTATTATTATTATATATACATATATATATATATTTTTTTTTTTTATTTTTTTTTCTGGATTTATAATTCAGTTTTTTTTTATGTTATTATAAACACAGGCTATAATTGACGAGTTTCTTATGGCTGTCTTCTCGTCATATGCCTTTCCGAAGCCAAAGTAGATTCTGACGATGAACAAGTGCATGCCAAGTCCATGCCTACGTTAATAAAGGATTTTCATTTCATTTCATTTCATTCATTTCATTTCATTTCATTTCAGTTAATTGTGTATAAACTCTACGATCACAGATAAACCGAATGAGGTTTCGTGATCCGGTAGCGTATTGTATAGATTTAAGTGATGTAAAAATAAATAAATAATTAGATTGATTTTGAATTAAACAAATAACCACAAATTATAAATAAAATTATATATAATTTTTTTTTTAACAAATGTTGTTACCCTCCGCAGGAGTTAACTAAGGTTAAAGCGGGCCCTAGGCAACATTGTAATTCCGAGCCTATTTTTCAGCCATGCTACATACTTTGCGTTTGGTAGTTTTTAAAACATATAGTATGTAGTTCTATTTAATTATCGGAATTCACGAAAAAAAAAAGGAAAGAAAATGCATGTACAAAAATTAAATAAACATAATTAAAATTACGGGCCCTAGACACGTGCCTAGGTTGCCTAGGCCGCCCATGACCCACCGAAAAATAAATTTAGTATATTATTTTTATAGTGGCTCAGCTTGTAACCACACTTCCGCCTAATATCATGCTAAAACTCCACCAGAAGAGACTACCGCTATCACAGATAAATGTCTGCAAGCTTCCTTCATAACCCAAATCGTGTTAACCGCAAACAATCAACCAAAATATAGACTCCTTGATATATATATTTTTTTTGCAGAAGCAAAAACAAAATAAAAATAACCGAACATGTAGATGTAAGAAAACATTCAAATTAAATATTCCCAAGAAAGATCTTCTTAAAAAGGAAGTTTTTTCGAAATTAAATTTCTGAACGAGGGATCCTAACACATCTGTGAGATGCAAGCACGCGTATTTAATGTCATGAGAGCAAATGGTTGTAAACGATTTTACACACAATGTCTTTTGCGGACATCAAACAATCGCTTACAACTCCTTTCAAACATTGAATACGGATTTTAGGAAAAAAAAAGTACAGTCGATATAAGTTTAATCAGTGATGGACAAACTAATAATGTTTATTATCCCGTCTGCCGTCCTGAATTAGTAGGTACCACCAATACTAAATATGCTAAAACTGCTAAATATGCTACATAAGAAATATGCAGACATAAATCATATTTTATACTGTATGCAAAAATGCTTCGACAAAATTCCACTAAATAAAGTTTATTGAAACAGTTCAAGAGACCCGGATTTTATGCGTCTCAGTGTATTTCAAATTTTTTTACATGACAATGGACTTTTCTTATACGCGTTTTCGAAGTCATGGTAAAGTCTGATGATGGATAAATATTTTCATTTCATTAATAAACTACTAAATCACAAATTGAAACAATTAACAGAATTTAAACTTTTTTTGGACAAAATCTTTAAAGCAAACATCTCTTTAAAACATTTATTTAATTCAATATTTTAAAGGATTCCAGCGTTTCTAACTTAAAGTGTTTTTCAAACGTTAATTCACTTTCCGTCATTTAAATGGGCGAGGCGAAGAAATTTCCCGTCGGCTTTTCACAACTTCTCTTTTAATCAACACAAACTGCTTGAAATCAAACTGTAACAATTTAACAAGCTCTAATTATCACAAAAAGTACATCATTTTACAACTTATTAGTAAATGTATTTAAAAAAATACAATTTGATTAATATGTGATTATTTAAATTATTTACTTTATTACGTTTGGTCAGATTGACAAGGCAATATACACACACTGCATCTAATTTTAATTTTAATTAAGTTTAAGTTTTAAGTTAAGTTTAGGTCGAGCACTGCCATTGGAGACACAGTCCCCAGACTAGTGCACTTTGTATACAGGACCATGTAAATAAATAAATAAAAAATCAACACATCATTTTTAGCCACTCTATAACTTAAAAGAGTTATAATATGTGGGTAATTCTTAGAAATCAGTTTGCTGTCAACGATTAAAGCCTGTAGACCTATGTTCGGTATTTTAATTGAGATATCCAAGCGCATACACAATAAAGAGTTACCAATATAGCGAGAGAACTGTGCACTGTCAACCTGGTTGGTGTACATTCGTCTTTTGAAGCCGCCATAACGGAGGCTAGGCGACTGCTTGTTGCATAAATTTCTCTGTGGTAGCAGTTGTTTCTGTACATTAACCGCACTCTAGCTTAACATCAGACTTGTCATAATTATGCCGAGCTAAAATAAAAATAAAATAATATTTTGTATTAAAAAACCAAAATATGAAAAACGTTAAAAATAAATTGTATTTCGTTCAACGACGTGCTTAACCTAAAACCTATATTTCCGTTACTCGCTATCCCAAAATCTATGAAAAAAATAAATTCTTATACAAACGTAGGTTCAAGGTAAGGTAAACCCTTCTGAAAGGGCTTATTATACAAAGTTATGGCACTGCAATTACGTAACGTCGTATACCTTCGAAGGGTATATTTTTTGTTTGTATTTATTACATTCCTACCAAAGACAAGATGCATAGAAATTTACTATTATTATTTTAAAATTTTGATTTTACAATGTACAAAGTACAATGAACTGTTAGGCCAGAGATCTGAACTTTTATTTCAGGGTTTATTCTTGACTTTTTCTTGATGAATGTTTATTAAGGCGTTTATTCGAGTGAATTCACAAGAAAATCAAATCTTGACATTACAAAGTAAACGTTATAAAAATAGAGGCAATATTTTTATAGACATTTCTTTTTGCGAACGACTACGCTAGCAGCTCCTGTGGGATCTAAAGATATTGTCAAATAGTTTTTTTTTATTTATTTATATAAAACATAACATAGAGCGGCCGTGGTCTAGCGATAAGACGCGTGAACTCACGATCAATGACACCCGCGTTCGAACCTCGCTAATTCTGACCCGTACCAATGTAACTTTGTTATATGTACTTTGGTCGCTTAGTGCCTATAGGCACTATTAAAGAATGCTAGGCACACTGATTATGGTTATTAGCCCAGTTGCCGCCTTGGGGCAGTACCAGCACTTTCAAATGTAGCACCCGTGAAGTGACATTGTCGCGTTTCGGGAGCAGTTTGAAAGTAGCCAGGTATAGCGAGAAGACTGAAAATCTCAATGGTGCATACTCGTTTCCTCAGACCGGCATAACGGAGCCGACTGCTGCCCGTAGAGATTTCTCTGCAGTAGCAATTGTTGCTTACATCAGGCGGAGTGTTGTCATATGCTGAGCTACAATTAAAAAAAACATAAGAAGACGGAATATACTTTGTAATATTACCCTTTGTCCATTTCATTAAAAAGCTCACTGCATCATATAATAATAACATACCGCATATTTTATGTATGCGTTGATTAAATTTTACTTATATATATTTTATTATCAATCGTATCAAGACGAAACGCCTTTGATTTTTAACAATTTTCTACGCGTGTATAGCACCGCACATAGCGTAACCCGCAAGCGTAGACCAATGCGCATGGGTCATCGGCATGTGTGGTGCCGAGGTGACGTTATAATAAAAACAACAGGAAACTGTGTTATTCAAATATGAAATGAATTATTAAAATATGCAGAGATTTTGGGACAATTTCTGTTCGACGTTTATTTACTAAAAACTTTGTTCAGAATAATTTACAGGTTACATTTAGACTACGTAAAGTTGCCGAGCCTGAAGTTCTGAACTGTCTTGAAGTTACTAAACAATTCCTTCCTGCGTCTGACTCGTATGAAATAAAATATATTACTTCCAACTATCCCTTCTCTACAAGTTATTTGATCTTAATTGATTTTAAGACTTAAATATTGATAGACGATGTAGGAACCTTGTTATTAAGCAGATTATAAATTTACTTCTTTTTTAGCGTTAACGTGAACCTTCTTAGCCGTTAACTTGGCGACCATATATATCTTAAATCGAAAAAAAAAATCACGATAAAAACAAGTCCTCACAAATCTATCAGGTCATTTATGAATCACGATTAATATGAATTTTTGTCAAACATATTAGAGACAATTGATAATAAATGTCTGTAGGTAGCAGTCGCCTCCGATATGCCGGCTTGAAGAGACATACACCATCGAGGTTGACACTCACCCACAAGCCTAACTTGAGACAAACTACGTTCGGTTACAGTTTTAACTCAAACTGACATTAAGGGAGAAACTTATGGTGCATTTCCTATTTGTTGTCAGTTGTCAACAAAACTCTTGAAACAATTGAATTGTTAGATTAAGCCACTCGGATTGTCACTTACATTACTTTGAATGTATTTCCATTCTGATATGACTGCAGATGTCTGCTCTTTATCCACTCTTTATTTTATAGGGCTGTATCGGTATAAATAAGAAAATTGATCTTAGTTAGCCGATATGAAATTGAACCGACGTCCTTCCGAACTGCTTTGTGAACGAACGTGCCGCTTTGTGTGCGGGTTGATTTTTTGATCCAGCTTGGGGCGACGAAGAGAAATGCAAAGCTTTGTGCATACTTAAGATTTATTTGAATGCAAGTATAATACTTACCTATATATACTACTTATGTAATATTTATATTTATTGACATCGTAACATCTTTAGTCGCATTTTTTCTTTTCCGTACTTTTTCTTCATATTCGATTTTAATTTCTTTATTTTTTAAGTTATTTTAATTTATTGTTTTTAATTGTGCTAATTTAAATATTTTTACATATTCTCGGTTTATTATTATTCTCAGTAATTTGGGCCAAAATAATACTAGAATCGGGATGATGGGATTTACTGACCCACTTCGAACCTTATAAAATTTATAAAAATAAACACGATAAAGTGAAATTGATACCGTTACATTTATGGTTCGATTTATATGCGGAACCCTAAAAGTAAAAGTAGGAGAGGTAAAGTGACAATAATATCGTTTAGGTTCAACCGTGAATGGATTGTAGGTTTCATCCTAACGACTACGACGTCCGTTTTGATCCTTTTTTTGTGTAACTCTCGCGATAGTGAATTGCTGATAAAATGCGTAGTCATTCACGTTTTACTGAATGTTCAACTATTATTAGCAGATAACCTTCATAGTTTTTACGAAACAATATTTATCTTAAAAAAAAGTAATAAAAAATCTATGCTCGGGGTAGAAAAAATCTAAAATAATAAGCAAAATACACGTGACATACGCAATGCCGTAAAAGCCTCTTTTTCTGAACGTATTAGATGATTGAATATTTTTTTCAAACGTGAAATGTTAGACAAAAGTTGACATAACCTTGCAACATTTTACGCTGTTCTATTAGATACACGCATCAAGTAACCACACTCCACCTGGTGTTAAACTAGAGTCCATGAGCGGAAACAACCTTTTCCGCAGGCAGCAATCGCCTCCGCTATGCCAGATGTGCACTATTGACAGTGCATATTCCTCTCTATATACCCGGCTTCTTCTTTAGTGCATGTTGCACTTGAAAGTGGTGGTACTACCCTACTACGACAGACTGGACTTTTTTTTTTAATTGTAGCTCGGCATGTGACAACACTCCGCCTGATGTAAAGCTAGAGTGCGGTCCATGAACGGAAACAACTGCTACTACAGAGAAACCTGTGCGGGTAGCAGTCACAACAGTCACAGCATAGTGATGCCGGCTTGAGGAGACGAGCATGTACCATCTTAGATTGACAGTGCACACTCCTCTCGTTATACCTGGCTACTTTCAAACTATTCCCGAAACGCGACAAGGTCACTTCACGGGTGTTACATTCGAAAGTACTACCCCAGGACAGCAGACTGGACAAATAACCTTCATCAGTCTGCCTACCACTAATAATAAACCATCATCAATCTACCTACCACTCTTGTTTATATTATTATTTAGGTATTTCATAAAGTTACTGTATACTGCTTACTTTGCATACTTTGAACTACATCAATATCTAAACTAAATTTCTGTATTGTACACACGACAAAATGGAGTACGGTTACGGTTGGTACATGAAATCCATCTCAAACTTGAATGTGTGTGGAAACTAGTCTTATTGGTAAAGTTGAGTCATATTCAGGTCTCGTATAAAGTGCATTAAGTAAACAACTTCATCTGGGAAACTTACAAAATGTACTTGAAATAGGATACATTATGAAAGGTTATAAAATCTAATAAAATAAGTTCTGATTGATTCATAATCAACGTACAACTAACGCTAGCTGCTACGCTAAATGCTAGCCAAAACTAACGATCTGAACTTTAGTGGTAGCTTTGTAGTGTAGTGGAAAAAAACATTTGTAATTTATTTATTTATTTACTATAATAAAAAAAAGAAATTAAAAAGAAAAATACAAATAAACCGGTCGTTTTTCGATCAAACATTTCCGTCTCGCTCTTTCCCGTTCTAACATATTATTGGTTAGAGCGAGAGGTTTGGGAAGAAAAGGTTTGTTACTTCGGGAGCTGTGAACATGATACCGTAGCTAGTATATTATAATCCTAATACAAGACTTATCGCCCGTCTTGGAAATGATTTATTAGTTATTTCAGTAGTAATAACAAAACTAAAGATCTACATATTTATTCTAAAAATAAAAAATAAAATTTTCTTTGTTCAGTTGTTAGGAATCCGTTGTAAAATATAATTATTTCAATTTTACTAATATTTATAGGAAAAATTAAAAAAAAAAATTATTCAAAATATAACATTGTTATACATATCTCTTGTGTATTTTTTGTAGAAAAACTTAAACGGTTTTTCAGTTGACTACAAAAAAGTCGTACTTGGTTCCTATATAGAGGTCCCTTGATAGGTCTTGAGGGTGTTATGATTGTCACTCGATGATGTTGATTACACCTTATATTGAGGAGGAAAAGTTGTTTATGTTTGTTTAATGTAAAAACATTACGCTAGGGTATTTTCCCAAATTCGATAGGTTTGATTACTTCAGATATGTATACTCTATATAGATATAAAAATATGCATGTGTGTATGAGATTTTTTTAATAAAATTAAGTTATACAAAAGCTTTACAAATTTTTTAATTGTAGCTCGGCATATGACAACACTCCGCCTGATGTAAAGCAATGAACAGGAACAACTGCTACTACAGATAAATCTCTACAGGCAGCAGTCAGCTAGAAGCCGCTATGGGCAAAAATTATTTTTTTTTAATTTAAAATCTGTAATAACAGGATAATGATATAAATAATAAAGGAATACATAGATCCGAAGAAGTGAACAATAACATTAATAAAAATATATCAAGATAATTGCATTTCTAAAGTTACATAAAAGGAAAAGTTTAAACAGTTTCTCGGTGTTTTATTTACATTTTATTGTTTTTGCATAATCCTACTTTCAGAACTATGCGGGGACAACCACTCGTTTCCTGTGGAAAAAGATTCCATTTCTTTTAGCGGTCGTTTTATATCATTCATTTCTTTGTTCCTTGCTTTTCTCATTTTTTAAAGACACTTTAATGATATTAAACATTTTAAAGTGTTGTTTTCTTTTGAAGATGTCAAAACTATTATTTTAATGTTTTTTGTAAAAAAAGTTATTTTTTTGCATATTTTTTTCTTGTTATTTAATGTTGGCATATTAGAGTACTGGCTTTGTTATGATTAAATTATGATGAAAATTGTTCATGAAAAATCAATACGCGCACAATAGCTCGAGCTGAGGTGCAAATCGAATCTACGTCCTTTATTTGTTATTTCTGTTATTTATAAATATATAACGATTAAATTTGAAAGAAAATAAATCTTTCGACCAAAAAACAAAACGTTTATAAATTATACATCTACACCTTCGTGAAACTAATCTAACTAATAGTAATAACGCAATAAAAATTCTCGCGAAAAATCCGGTCAAATAGACGCGGTGGCCTCTAAAGAAAAGTATGTCATCAATAATATTGCGAAATATATATAAATATTTTTTCCACAAAAATATTATTTAAATTAAGTTATAGACTCACATTTTATGACAGGTTCCTCCCAAATGTTCCGGAAAGATAAAAATATTATTAACATTCCAAGACAGAGAAATTATGAAAAGAATTTAAATATTGTATCTGACCGACTTCCAAGTTTCAAGACAGTTAAACTTTTTGAACGCTTTTTAAATTTTCTGAAAATATTATTCACATATACTCGTGCAATTACATGAATTAATAAAAATCTCTTCATCGAATCTTTTGAGTGCGATCCATAAAAAAACTGAATATACCAATATTTTCTATACCTGACTACTTTTAAGCTAATCCCGAAACGCGACTAGGTTACCCTTAAAAGTGGTGTTACTACCCAGGGACGGCAGGCTGACCAGACGAGACCAGAATAACACCGCCAAAGGATAATAGATAAAATATCGCATCGGATAACAAAATAATGGTACGGCCATTCTAAGGCACTAGTAAGCCGAATATATTTTTAACGTGTTCACGTAAATCCTCAGAAACACTATAAAACTAATCTAGCTAACTTTTTAAAATGTTTACAACAAACTCAATTTTATATCTTTAAAGTTGTTAACGAAGTATTATAGTGGTAGAATATGTACCTAGCTTGAACTAGGTACTCGAACTCGGCTGGCAGTCGTCGAGAACGGTTATTGGCGACGTAAGTGCTATCTGAGGTCTAGAGGGCTCTTAAATAGTGCAATCACTGGCTATTGTGACTAACACCAGACAGTTTTAATGCTTCACTGTAAACAGAGTCGATTTAAAAAAATATTTTTGAAATATTTTTCGTCTACATGTTCATTGCAAGATAAATTTTAAATAGAAAATAAACTTGTAGCAATTTTCCAGTGACTGAAGAAATATTTGCTTCATCACTCTACAATCTACATTCATTTTATACACAACAACCAAGTCAAACATAACAATAAAGAATTTAAGCCTTCATTGTTCTCGAAACGTCTCTACTCATTTCTATCACTTTTAATTTTAATTTTAGCCAATAGGAAATCGTGTTCTTTAATACGTAATTGTAGTTTAAAAATTATTATTTATAATGAACTTTTTAAGTTCAAATTTATATAAAATAAAGATGTATCTCCTAACGGTAATTAATATATTTATTTAATAATTAAAAATTTTGATTAATATAATTTTAAAAGGTACACTAACCTTTTGATACTTTTAACCTAAGTACTGTTTTAATTGTCAACATTTTTATGACAACAGTTTTTATTTTAATTTTAATGCGGTTCTAATTCTCAAAGCAGAATTTTCAACGGTTTATCTTTTTTTTAGATTAAAGTGGAGTTATATTATAATAACTAATGCCGAAATGTGGTGTAAAGCCTCTGTAATTTAGGGCAGACTTATTTTTTACAAGGGACTTTTCCTTTGAAACCTATTCATTAAAATTAAATATACCTAAATGGCATAAACACGTAGAAATATAATTAAGTAAATTATTATAATGCTTAATTAACATTTTTTACGTGGATATGAGAAACAAATTGAATAATTCCTTCTTAATTAAAAGTTTATTTTCATATAATTTAGCGAAGTAAGAATTATTGTGGTTTGTGTTTCAAACTCTTAAATTGCATTTTCTATACTAATCTACGTAATAAACATTGAGCGACTTAAGTACATAATATGTATAACATTGGTACTGGTCAGAATTTGGCGAGACTTGAACACGGGTCTCATAGATCGTGAGGATTTTACCGCTAGACTACGGCCACTCTTAAAAATGAATAAATATTTTGAATACCATCTAAAGTACAATATTTAGGAGTATTTTAATGAAAATTGGTTGAGCAGTTTTTAATTTAATTCAACTCGGAGCATTGACGCTGAAAGAAAAACTGAAGATAAAAATGATTGTTTTTTTTTGTTCATTTGATGGAAAATTCATAGTTGAAATTATTTACAAACTAGTAGTTAAGATTTTATTTATAAATTAAAGCAAACGAGGTTTTATTATTTATGGAATAATCTATAAATAATCTAGCAAGGTGACGGAAATATAATTTAATATTCATAGCTAATCTCTTTGAGTGGAGGGCGAGCATGACTGTAACATGTTTCATTAAGTTTTGAGGCGTTAAAGTGCAGGGTTTTAACGAGATGTACTAATGAATTAAAAGTAAACGGTGAACTATAGTGAAATGTCTGACAGCAGTCACCTCCGCCATTTATTTATTTATTTATTTATATACAGCATAGTCTACAGCTGTTTGTGTTTGAATAGACGATTGTGTATCATCAATATACATTTTCTACTGCTAGAAATTCAAAACGTTTAATTAAAAAAGGTATTTATTTTAAATAAAAACTAAAAGTACCTTCTGTGACGCCGGAGCCGTTTTTGCTTTCCTGGGCTGGAGTACCACCACTTTCAAGTAACCTAGTTGCGTTTCAGGATTAGCATAGAAGCAGCCGGACACAACGAGAGAAGTGTGCATTGTCAATCTAAATGGTGCGCATTCGTCTCCTCAAGCCGATATAGCGGAGGTGACTGCTGCCCGTAAAATTTCTCTGAGGTAGCAACTGTTTCCGTCTATTGACCGCACTCTAGCTTTACATCAGGCAAAGTGTTGTCATACTCTGTCGAGCTACAATAAAAAATAAAACCGTGAATTATTTACAGGTAAGAATTTGAAATCGAGCGTAAAGGATATAAGTAGTAAGGTTATGAATATTGCAGTATTAAATTTACATTTTGGTACATCCCTGAAAGCTCCTGAAGTAAAAATATATGCGCATGCATTGTGTAGACTGCGTGATGTGTTTCTCGTATTGTTACTCGTATATTTTTAGATATTATTACCTCGTTTTTTCTACGATATATAGGTGAGAGTTTTATATTTTAAAATATATTTTTTAATGCCTATACTAAACTAACATAGGCTTCTAGTTGTATTATTATTATTATTATTAAATTAAACACACAAAACAAGCTTGCATACAAGCATATACATGCCAAAATAGGAATACAGTTAAAGTTTGGGCTGGATGCCAAAGCATGTGCGCACACCATGGATACAATACAATACAATTAATACAAATTTTATGCAGTTGTCTCAACATTGTCATACAAACACAGTCTAATTATGTCTAATTGTAGCTTTATTTATATTGGTTAATAAAATAATTTGTGGGTACTATCAGCAAAACGGGCGCTTTACCACTTTAGAAAATACTTGTCTGAGATTTCGGGAATACAATAATAATATTATGATGAAAATTAAACAGAAAAAAGATCATCACACTGAAAAAGCAAAGCAGAAATGAGGAGTGTTGTTTTTTTTGACAAATTTTCATCGTAATACAATAATTCACTAGTTTATTTATTTACAATAAAGTGAAAACTAAAAAAAAAAACTAAATAAATAAATAAAAATAGTGAAATCGATATTTTATCAATCTCATGCCATATTTCGTAGTATTTTGCACAAAATAAGACGTGAAAGTGATTTACAACGTACCCTCTTAGGGACGAGGGTCAAAGAACCAGTGTGTTGAATACAGATAGATGGATTTTATTTTAGGTGTATTGTCAGCAACGGTCACCATTCCTCTGGGGGGTCAGCAGATTATACTGAGATACTGACCGGAGTGTGTTTTGTCCTCACTTTACGATTATTAGGCACCTATATCCTCAAACAACCTTCCTCGTGTGTGCGATATGTGTATCGTTCAATGGAATGACAGCCGCCGCACTTTTTATAGCTTTATTCACGTGTGAAAACGACTACGTTGAATTTTATAACGGTTGAATTTCATATTACGACGTGATCATGTTTTTTTTTTGTTTTTGTTTTGTGTACAAATAATTCGACGATAATATAACAAAGAATGGTGGTGGTTATTAGCCCAGTTTTTTTATGTTCCGGCGTTGTATAAAATATACACTTTCAACTGTAAAAATAAATGGGTACTTAATAACAGGGAAAAATGAGTAGTCAACTTTGCCCATCTAGCCAGCTTTGCTGAGGCGACAACTATTTCTGCATTTATCTCTACTCATGCTCTAGCAGTTGTCCCCGCACTCAAACTTCCGCGAAGTGCGGTAATATACAATAGAAGAAGATACAAGAAAAAGGAAATTATTTATATTCTTATCTTAAATTAATTTATATTTAATCAACAAATCAAATTAATCAAATCGCAATCTATAAGCAAACAATGTCAGTTAATCATAATGATTGCCTCAGAACAATGTTAATATCGATAACTGTATTTAAAACATAAACTTAATAATAAAACAACGTATTTTCCATCATAATATGAACAACTTAATTAAGTTATCCGGGAATTGAACAAACAATCAAATACACATGTTGGAAACATGAAAATAATTAACGCGTTTGCTTTTGAGTAAATGCGTGAATGTGTAAACATTTTTAAGGGTAATGCAGACTACACGCACGAACATGACTAATTAATTATTATTTGATTTTACAACTAACCGGTACCAGTGTTGTTGCAACTTTGTTTAAATTGTATTTACGTTGTTCAGTGCCAATACGTACATTGTTTTGTTGGTACAGGCATAAATAAACAGGGATTGTTTTTATTACCTAATTTTAATTCAATAATTTTCTTAAACTTGTGTTTCGTCGATTAATTCAATTAATAAGTGCGTTCGTGAACGTGCGTGAGAGTGGGCAAAATATGCAAATGATACAAAATGTGTGTTTTAATATTTCTGAAATTAATTATATAAGAAAAGGCAACTAGGCAAGTTTCTTGAAAGTTTCAAAGAGTGGTAGGCAGACTGATGATGGTTATTACATCAGTCTCCATCCTGGGGTAGTACCACCACTTTCGAATGTAACACCCGTGAAGTAACCTTGTCGCGTTTCGGGAATAGTTTGAAAGTAGCCAGGTATAACGAGAGGAGTGTGCACTGTCAATCTAGATGGTACATGCTCGTCTCCTCAAGCCGGCATAGTGGAGGCGACTGCTGCCCGTAGAGATTTCTCTGTAGTAGCAGTTGTTTCCATTCATGGACCGCACTCTAGCTTTACATCAGGCGGAGTGTTGTCACATGCCGAGCTACAATAAAAAAAAATTACTGAAGACAATACTCGAGACCTTTCTTTTACAGTTTCAAATGATTCTACAACTACATTTGACTTCGGTAACAATTTTAAAAGAGACCCATTCGCCAAAAGAAATGGACCCATAATTTTTTACTCGAGTTGGTCGATGGATTTTGTAGGAAAATAAATCTACATTTCTTGTCACCAATCAGTTTTAATTTTTTACCCAGGTTTTTTAATTATAATTAGACTTGTTCTGATGCAATATTTGAGGTTATTATTTTTATTATTAAATGCTTTAATTAAAATTAATTATATCTGTTTTTATGTAATTAAACATTGTCTCTTGATTGTCAAACGATGTGTTGATATAATTATAATATAATTTACTTTAGAATATGGTATTGTTAACAAACTATTAGACATAAACTGGACTCGAAAATGGGCATTGTCCTTTAATTCAATGATTCATTCTAGTATCAATTCTTTTTTTTTCTATTACATAGGTACTGTCTGAATCAGGTCTTATAAATCATAAGATCTTGTATAAGATAAGGGAAGCTGTAGTTGTAAATAATAAAGATAAATATAACATTTTAGTTAACAAAGTATGTAATTATGAACCAGCATGATATGTTCAAATTACAAATGGTTTGTAATTTAAAAATTTTTTTGTTTTAATTACAAAGCTTATTTCTAATGTAAATCATACAAAAAACAATGCAATATAAATTTTTTTTCAAGATTTTTTTTCAACACTCCGCCTGATGTTAAGCTAGAGTGCGGTCCATGAACGGAAATAACTGCTACCACAGAGTTTCTGCAACTCAAACTTCCCGAAACGCGACATAGTCACTTCACGAGTGTTTTTACACTCGAAAGTGGTGTTACTACTACCCCAGGGCGGCAGACTGAGCCAATAACCATCGTCATACTGCTTGTAAGTTTAAAATAATCTACAAATATTTTAAGAAATTTTCAAAATTGATTATCAAAATTACGAAGGATTTTCCCAATATGATTATAATAATTAGTTCATTAGGCGGCCTTGTCATAGTACCTACTGTACTAGCTGCTAACCTAACACCCGTGAAATGATTTGAAATAGCCGATATAATGAGAGGAATATGCATTACTCTTGCTTAACATAAAGCGGAGTATGGTCACTTTTCCATCTACAATTAATTGTAATAAAATAAAAAGTATGAAATGTTTATTAAAAGTGACAAGTGAATAAAGCACGTAAGAATTAACGAGAACGTAGAAATTAATTACAATTAATGCAGTATCGCTTGCGTTTGTTTTTTGTACAGTTACCTTAATTATTTCACTATGTTACAGCAATACAATAATTTATTTCTCAAAAAAACCGCATTATCATAGACTTTTTTTTGTAATTCTCCCATTCTGGGAAGGCGAAGGGAACAAAGCCCATACAGCCATGTCTTCAGTAATATAATATATCTTCAGTAATATAATATATATCTCATTTGTAGTAAATTCTTGAAGTTTTTACATCAAATTGCAATGGTGTTTTACAATTTGACGCTTTCTTGGAGTATTTGGCGGCAATTCACCCGGTCACGTCACATTATGAGCGTTTTCACGGCGTGGGATAACCACAAAAAAAACCGCTTCTGTTGCCTCATATAGAGTGAATTTTAATGTTTCCACAATTACTCACATGCGCAGCATAAAATTACGCAAAATAACACCAATTTTACACAATAATAACCACTAAACTAATTAAGGAGAGGGACAAAAAAACACCTCAACCTTCCCGGGCAAAAGCGCGCTAAACACTCTTACCATAGACTATTCATTTTTATAATAGTAGTAACTCTGCCTAATGTTAAGCTAGAGTGCGATCCGTGAGCGAAATCAACTGCAGAGAAATGTTTGCTGGTAGCTTCCGCTATGTCGCTTGCGGAAACGAATGTGCACCATCTATGGACAGAGCATACCCCAATAATAAATGTCCAATAGCACGGGCATGAATGCTCTCTGAATATTCTTTATTCTGTCACTTAAACCCAGTGAAAGAGGGAATTTATTGGTTATTTTACACATTACTGTAATAACACAAATACAAGAAAAGAGAAGGGAGATGTCTCGATATATATTCGTATTATACGATCTCTTAGCCTATGTAGAACTAAAAATAGCCTTGGATGGCAGTCTAGCTCAACATGATGTTCAGAACACGTTAATATAATATAATAATATATATATATGTTGCCGTCAATGCCGACAATGTTACCGTCAAGTCAAATATTAACTGATGGAGAACCTAAAAGTGACTACGGACATCTTTTCTCTCGCGTCACATTGGGAGCGTTATTGCACATCTAGTTGTATATATCAATGTTTAAAGCTAAGTGTAATAACAGGGTTAAAACAGAAAGCATAGCTAATTGCATTTGTATGAAGAAAAAGTCTCAAGTAAAATATAAAATGATTAATTTAGTAGGTTTCTAAGCGCACGAGTACCTTTCGTTAATATTCAAATTTTGATTAAGCCATAACCATCAACTATCTGCGAGTAATTTATTCCAGTAGTACATTTTAATATGCAAAGCTATTTATTAACAGGCAAATAGATATTACACGAGGTAAAGATTTCGTAGCTTAAGTTATTTTTAGTGTAAATTAATGACATTTATTTATAGGTTATATTTATTTTCCTTGATCGTAATTATGATCTTATTTGTTTAATACTATTGCTATTAAATTAAGTAGCTTTCTTTATGTATTTTTACAGACATATATATGGGGAGCACTCTAACTTATGAAATAAACTGTATTTTAAAAACTACCAAAAATAAACCCAGCATTTTTATTTATTATACCATCAATAATCAATTTTATGCTTTTATAAATAACGTATAATATAATATTGAACAAAAATACAAACTAAAATAAAATATAAAGGTAAAATGATTTTTTTAACCGCAAAACGATTGATGAAAAATAAACATGACAAAATTATAGCTTATAGTCGCAAGTAGAGCAGAAGCTCGCGACAGATAAAGCCGGCTCGTGTTAAACCAACCGCATCAACCGACCTACAACAGTTTCTTACTCATATAAAAATAACAAATATAGGTACTTAAATATACTATTATATATATTTATGTATTAATTTTTACAGTACACTCCGCCTGATGTTAAACTAGAGTGCAGTCCATGAACAAAAATAACTTTTCTTTTTTATTGTAGCTCGGCATGTGACAACACTCTGCCTGAAGCTAAAGTGCGGTCCATGAATGGATACAACTGGTACCACAGAGAAATCTCTACGGGCAGCACCATCTAGAGTGACAGTGCACACTCCTCTCGCTATATATTTAACACTATTAAATTTTGAAAGGTAACAGTCGCCTCTATCATGCCGATAGAGACCAATATACTTTTGTTTCAGATTGTTGACTCTTGTTGATTCAGATTGACTGATGAACACGCTCCTCCCGCATATCTGACGGTTAGTTTGAAACTAGTCCCGAAACGCGACTAGGTCACTTCACAGACTTTGACAGTGGTGGTGCCGACTGGGCTAATTTTATTTATATGACAGAACGGGAGAGCGGTCCAAGGCTTCTATCCTCCATTTGTGGGCGATAACGAAGCAAATATCCTGAAACACGACGGTTCCTCCGCACAAACAAGTCACAACGTGTCCACCGCGTGGCGTGTTTTCAGAGACTCTGTCAAAGCGTACCGACGCTTTTGTTTCATATCCAGTTAGTGCTTGTACTCATGACCACGTATTTATTTTGTTCAAGTTATTTCCGTAATCATTCAAATTAGCGTCCGTATTCATGACCGTTCCGAGATAATATATATTTTTTAAATAAATTCAACTATATCTGTAAATGTTATTTAGTTTAAATGTTGAGAAAAGGTAAACATAATATACCATAAAGGTAATAATAAAAAAGATAACATAATTAATGAAAAATGAATAAAAACAAATGTAAGATACACGAATATTGTCAGAAAATGTGAACAGTGAAAACTATTTTAATATAACTTGCGTCTGTAAGTTTCTACTCTACGCGAAACACAACTTGAATGCGAATGTTCACTGACATATATTACATAATACTTATAATAATATTCCAGAACTACTATATTAGCTCAAAACTCATACATTTACACTATTATTATTCAGGTGATACGAAGATTTATACAACATATTGGTGATGTTGACATTCCACAATAAGTGTAAGGAGGTCTTAAATGCTTACATTAAAATGCTCTCTAATTCCTTAAAAGCATAATTTCTATTTTTGTATACTCTTTCAGATCACAATAATTATCTGTATTTTATATTATTTTTGTCATAATTATTTTAAATGTTTAATTTCTTCTAGTAGCTTAATTGTATCATCACATTTGTTGTTATTAAAATTATATTTAAATTGTATATAATAGTGTAATAGTAATAACATAGTTAAGATGTAAAATTTTGTAATATTTAATGAATGTTGGATGCACCTGGAAACGTATATCATACAGGATATATTGTTGAATGTTGAGGACTCTTAAATGTTGTGAATATTATGCCATTGACGCAGCAAATAAATAAATAAAATAGAAACATTTGAAACGCGGTGACGTAATTAACAAACTGGGGATTTTGAGCATGGTGCATTTTCTTTTTTGTTTTTTTTTATTGTAGCTTGGAATGTTGTCCTATTCCGCCTGATGTAAAGCTAGTACTACAGATAAACCTCTACGGGTAGCAGTCGCCTCCGTTATACTAGCCTAAGTAGACGACTTCTTTACTATATCTGACTACTTTCAAACTGCTCCCGAAACGTGACAAAGTCACTTCACAGGTGTTACATTCGAAAGTGGTGGTACTACTCCAGGACGGCAGACTGGGCTAATAACCATCATCAGTCGTCAATGGTAATATAACCGCACAAAGAGCGGTAGGCACATGACTGCATGTCCTGATGTTAAGCGAAAACATGGGGTCCAAGAGTAAAGCTGACCAACATACCTAACTTTGGTACTTCCCTGGTCGGCTCCACTATGCCGGTTGATGATTAAATAAAACTAAAAAATAAAGACGATTTTTTATATTATAATTGTAAAAACCTGAAAGACTTTTGACATGGTTTTGACAGGGTTCCAAATTTTCGCGACTGCATATGTAATTTTAGAAGGTCTGAGTCTTGTGATAAGAATTTTGTTCACTTCAATTCCTCATACTCTCTTAGTGTTTTATTTCAAACAGATTTTTCGTTGGGATCCAATTTTCTTTAGAAATTGTTTAGGAAAACAAAAAATCTATTCTGTTATTTAAATCTCTATGACAATACGCAGTAGTTCCTCTTGGAGCACGAATAATTGAAGCTCTTATTGTCGTGCGGAGGATATTTGCATCTGAAAGTAAATTGATTTATCATACAGAATGGACTGAAATGGAGTTTCAGTTTGGACAAGATTTGCACTGATATGCATTAAATGTGGTAGGCAGACTGATGATGGTTATTTGTCCAGTCTGTCGTCCTGGGGCAGTACCACCACTTTCGAATGTAACACCCGTGAAGTGACCTTGTCGCGTTTCGGGGATAGTTTGAAAGTAGCCAGGTATAGCGAGAGGAGTGTGCACTGTCAATCTAGATGGTACATGCTCGTCTCCTCAAGCCGGCATAGTGGAGGCGACTGCAGCCCGTAGAGATTTCTCTGTGGTAGCAGTTGTTTCCATTCATGGACCGTACTCTAGCTTTATAGCAGGCGGAGTGTTGTCACATGCCGAGCTACAATAAAAATATATATATATATATGGCCACAGCCACGTTAAGGTTCTCAGTTAGTATTTGACTTGACGGCAACATTGTCAAATCGTTTGAAGCGGCCTACGCTTTTTTCATGACAGATGTATGAAGTTTGCACCTCAACAGTAGCAGCCGCACTCTAGCTTTACATCAGGTGGAGTGTTGTCATATGCCGAGCTACAATAAAAAAATACAATCGTAACTGAATTAGACTGTGGTGCGAAATTGTCAACGCAAAGTTCATGCAGATTTAATAAGGGTTCCAAGGTTCGTTACTATGTCAAAAGATGCAAACTTTATTGCAAGTTTAGGGTTAGATAGTAACATAAATTTTAATGCGAGTTTGAAAACAAGCAACAAGTTACATCTAAGATTCTATTTGGGGTTGAATGTTTTAACTGGTTCGACAGCTGCGTGTAACTTAATTAAATATTTCAGGTTAAGACTGTTAATGTTTCTAGCGTAGTTTTTTGAATCAGTTTTACACAGTAACTATACCATTTACGAGTCTAAAAATTGTTCATACAGGTGTCCCAAAAATCAATGTCAAGCCGAAATCGGGTGATTAACCCATTATTCCCGGATTATATTTCGGAAATAAATCCAAGTAATGTATTTTTAAAATTAGAGGCTTTAAAAAAGCCGACAAAACCGACGTCCTGTTATAATATTTCAAGTCGATAAAAAGTAAAGATCATTACTCGTAGTACTTAAAACACGCACCTTTATTTAGGGATGTAAATTTAATTTTAAATCGATGTTTCTTGGTCGATGCGTCCAAGATCAAAATAATGAGTTGAATCGTCAATTGGGTTATACTGATCACGATTGCTATATATACAGCCGTGCCTGGAAAAGGCCTTTTCATATTTCCTCAAGTACATTTAATACAAGAAATGTTATCTTATATAATATATTTGACAGAAAGGAAGCGGTCCAAGGCTCCTATCCACCATTTGTGGGCGATAACTAAGCAAATATGCTAAAACACGACAGTTCCTCCGCGTGTCTGTCACAACGTGTTCGCCGCGTCGTGTGTTTTCAGATACTCTGTCAAAGCGTAAAAACGCTTTTGTTTCATATTCAGTTAGTGCTTGTACTCATGACCACGTATTCATTTTATTCCAAGTTAGTTTCCGTAATCGTTCAAATGAGAGTCCGTATTCATGACCCTTCCGACATATTTAATAATTCTCAAACTCTGAAGCATTTCATTCAGATATGAAATCGTGCCGACCGATTTAAAAAGAAAATAGTTTTGTGGATAAACGTCGGTTGATAACCGTTCAAAGTTGCTCCAAAGTAAGGGTCGTATTTCTGTCTAATTTAAATTCAAAATACATTTTCAAAAGCGAATTTCTGTGCTGATTTGTATGCATTCTATGGTGTCGTTTGTTTGACGTCAGGTTTGCATTGTTGCATGAAAATAAGTTTTAAATAACAAACCACAACATTTTCTCTACTAGCATAACTTTATACACTCTCGTTATAATTACATTATATGGATAAATAGACTGGTAATAAGTAAACCCCTAAAGTAATGTCTGCCTACCACTCTTTCACTTATTATCTATATTTATATAGCGAATAAAATATCTAATGATAATAAAGTTACAGTAATATCTACCGGCCGAAATATTTCGAGATTTGAACATAGGTCTCTCAATCCTGAGCCCATGCCTTCAATCACTAGGCCACGGTCGCTCTAAAATGTGAACGTGTGTTTTGATTTCCAATCCAAAATTTCAATGAAAGTTTTATTAGATTCCTTCACCTACTTTATTATTAAAGCTATTTTGAGTCGAGAAGAAATTAAGTGACAATTATGTGTGATGCATATATTTAATTTGTTACAGGCAATTGTTGCTATATGCATAAAAAAATAAACGCTATACTGAAACAGCGATAATACTTAGTGTCAAAGATTGTAATCTATAACGTGCGAAGCTCATGTTAGGCCACAAGATCGCCTTTTGTGTTCGCTAAAGTCCGCTTTGTACTATGAACCGTATGTACTCACCGAAACTTTATATTCCATACAAGAAGTCTGGGATCAGAGGCAGAGAAATCGGAGACTTCACATCTATCGATTTAACCCCCATATATGTTTAGCTATTCAGTAGTTCAAAAATTTTAGTCAAAATACGATTTATTAAATCTACGAGGGTTGTTTCTCCAAGTAGCTCGATTACACCCTGTATACTCACGTATATCATATACGGTATATGAAGTATGTACTATTAATTATATTATTACGAGTAATTAGTAATAAAGTTACAAATATCTTTCCCAAAGCATAACTTCATGTCAAAAGGTTATTTCTTCGAGTACATCTGAAGAGTCATCGTATAGAGTTAGATTTGAAGGAATTTTACCGCATTTAGTACTTACACATAATTTGATTGGTGCCTTCTCGAAATTTGATTTCACATTACATGCGTACGAAAGTAATTGAGTGAAGTAACATTTTGTAACATAAGTAGATGTTGTAAGGGCTTGAGAGCCGAGGAAGGGATTCGTAATTACATGAGATTTGTTTGCTTTAAAAATTGTGTAATATAATACTTATTAATGATACAAAATACGTTTAGATTGGATTTAAAACAAGTCTAACAAACTGGTAAAGCTATAGCGACTGCCTACTGACATTAAATTAGATATTAAAATGGGGTTCAGGTAAATTTCTTTTGATAAAACTACGAGAGAAGCGTGCCCTTTCAATGGATAGTGAACATTTGTCTCCTCAAGCCGGCATAGCGTAGAGATATGTTGCCTGTGGTAGTAGTTGTTTCAGCTCATTCTTTGCACTCTAGCTTAACATCAGCGGAGTGTAGTCATATATGGTGGTTATGTTTAAAAAAGTAAATAAAACTGTAGTGTAATCAATAATGAAACTATTGTGTTTTTGAATTGTAAATCTAGTAAAACCTAAGTAAACATGATTTTAATTTCTTTTAGAAATCATTGATAAAATAGATAACAAAAGGGTAAAAGAAACTGGTGAAGTAATAGAACCACTAATCGCTATTCATTAGCCGAGAACGGCACTGTGGACGGGCCATACTACACACGAACGGGTCATTTCGACTTGGTAACTTTTCTTTTAACTTTACTCGTATCTAGTTCTTTCAGTTAATTGTTAAGGGAGTTAAGAAAGTGTTGAGATTGAGTAGTAGAGATTTATCAAGAGAATGTTTAACAAAATCATTGTTTTTGTCGTATTTTGATATTTGTATTATTTTAAACTGTTAATTTTTTTCTTGATGTTATTTTATTAATTGAAAACCATGTCTTTAGTTTCTTCTCTAATTATTTTTAGTAATATAGTGGAGCTCAAAAGCCCATAATAGCCCAACTAAATTTAGAATTTAAAAAAAAATCTGCGGAGTTTTGTAAACTGATTTTTTTTGTAAACAGATTCCCGCCAAAACTCTATTTTCTTTTCCATCTTTTTTTCTTTTCGTTGTGGAATTGTAACAATTTGTCAGCGTCAAAATTAATATTTGCATCAAGTTAACGTCATTTAATCATCATAGTCAAGTCGAGTCTCAGTCAAGTCAAATCTTCAGTAGGTAAAATTTTGAACGAATCTTATTTATTAAAATTGACAAACGACGTCACATGATTTTTTATATGAAATGTTTACATTATAAAATTCTAAATTTTTTATGTATGTGTGTAAATATTAAAGGAATTTAAACAGAAACTGAGCAAATTAGATTGAAATGGCTGAAAAGAAAAATACTGTTCCGCCGTCCGTTGAAGCGGATAGGAGACTTTTACAATTTCAAACATGGGAAGACTATCTCGATTCCCTTATACATGTAGCGGATCTACGTAATTTACGGAGTATTGCTTCAGCTCGGACTGTTGCTGCACTTGGTTATAGGTATCTAAATGATATATTTTCTTAGAAGAAAGTTAGGAAGTTCAAAAATACACGTTTACATTTAATTCAGAGCCGCCGGAGATACGATACAAGAGAAAGAATTTTATAAACGTCGTGCTGTAATCCACGAAGTAGTATACCCTACTGTAAGGGCGTATGTACTCGCCAGCGAAGGGATAGACACCGATGATCCATTTCTTTTGGAACTGGCTGACAGGGAACGAGCTAATAGAGTAGGGATATTACAGGTATGGTCAGTTATTTGGGCTATCTTTTAGAGGAAAGACCTTAAATTTTTGAGATACTTCCAGTGGATCATTATTTGCTTTAAGTCTGACTGATTTAACACAATAATTATTTACTCGAATTTCTAAGGTCTCCAGATAAAAGCGTAACCGTCATTTGTCTTTGCGACTTGAACAAATTATGTTTTGTTAACAGACTATAATTTTTCTGCGCCATCACACGAGAGGAGGTTTTGAAATATCAGGTTATATAGATTTTGGACATCGTTTGATTACTGAAAGTTGGGTTCCTTTTTTTAAGTACAAGAAAACTATTTGGCCACGCAATAGTGACCTTGGATATTATCATTGGCGCAATGGTGCCGTTAGAAGTAATATTACAAGGAATTATAATGTGAGCTTTTTTGCCTGTCTGATAATTGCTAAGCAATACATATAGCCGTCTCTACATATATGTCTAGCTGCATCAATCTACAATTGGGAGTGGTTGAGACATAAACCAACAATTAAATTCAACCATATTTACTGAAATACATTAATTTTATTCATCTTATTATAAAAAATATTGTGTATAAATAAGTTGTATACTTTATAAATAAAATGTTAAAAATAATGTGTATTTTTCAGCCAATTATGGACCCAGAAAAGGGCCTCCTATTCCAAAATCGTCATGACCATAAAATAATTTACCCTGATCCCGCTTCCGACCCTGGACAAAATACTACAAAGAAAAGAATACATTCGCCTTATTATACACAGGTAGAAATTTACGATCATCTTGTAAGAAGAAAAACATAATTTTGGTTGGCAAAAGAAACACTGCTAAAAGTAAATTCGAATGTTTCTAAGACCACCTTCATTATGGCGGGAATTAAAGAAGGGAGACGAAGTAATAAAATTTCTGAACAAACTGCATTATCATTATCATTTATTTTATTACAAACATATTATATGTATATAATACCAATATAATTTAAAATATTTATTATGAATAAAAGAGATAATACACCAAAAAAACACGATTAATAAAATATAATTAAATTACCAAATAAAATATAAAGTTTAATGTGAATAAATCGATTAATAATAATATGTTAAAAGCATCCTCATGGCTCAGATTTTGCTGATTCAATGCGGAATTTTCTTGCAAATTCGTGAGATATGCTATGAACCTCAGCTGTACGCAAAGTTATTCCAAAGATGTCTTGGTGATATCTGTTCTCGTCCTGTTAAGAAAAATTTATTAGTTATTGAATATTTACATAAAACATATAATAATATAATTCATTCTCAATAAATAAATAAATAAACGTTTGTGGCATAATGATTATCATTCCACCATTGGAAGTCTCACCAGAAGGTCTAGTTAAAACGAATATTTATTAATACAGTATTTAAATATATATATATTTGTTTCCGGCCTTCGTGTTGTAAGTTAGTTGTCTGATTGATATCCTAGTTTGGGGTATGGACAAAGGAAAATGCCCATTTTTGGGCTCATTTGTTATCTAATACTTATCATTATTATACAAAACAATATTCTAAAATAATATCTTATTTTTTCAATAATTTATTTTAATTACATCAACCCATCGTTAACCAATCAATGTACAATTTTTAATAAAACAGATATCATCAATTATTAAAGCATTTAATATAATTATAACCTCAAATATTGCATTAGAAAGACTCGGGTGAAAAAAATAATACTGATTGGTGATAAAGAATGTAGATTTATTTTCCCACAAAATGAACTAAAAATCATCGACAAAGTCGAGAAAAAAATTGTGGGCCCACTTCTCTTAAGTGAATGGGCATTCTCCTTTAACTTACGTTTAAAAACATAACGAATATAGTTCTCACCATTAAAGAGTAAACAAAATCAGTAACATCTTCGTCAGAATGCTTGCTATGCTTCTTTAATATTCCTTTTAGTCTTTGTTGGACATCTTCTGCCATTTTACAATCTCCGCAAACATAAAAATGACCCTTTTCCTCCATTAACATCCTACAAATCTCTTCACCTTCTTCTTCCAAAAGATCTTGTACATATTTCTAAAAAAAGATTATTACAATAGTTAATTTCTGTTTTCCATAATATGTTTTTTAAATACTGGAGAGCATTTTACAGCTTTAATATTTTATACTAATCTTCACTTACCTTTGGAACACCTTTTTCTCTCGACAAAGCTAACGAATGCTTATATAACACGCCGTTCTTTACATTCTCTTCCTTTTCTTCTTTGTACAGATCCATTGACTTTGATCGGCATCCAAAGAATAACCACAAAGGCCCTGGTTTGTTTTGCAGTTTCTGATTCTCCATTTGATACCTTCGATGATTCCAGAATC
Source organism: Tinea pellionella (assembly GCA_948150575.1). Taxonomy (NCBI): domain Eukaryota; kingdom Metazoa; phylum Arthropoda; class Insecta; order Lepidoptera; family Tineidae; genus Tinea; species Tinea pellionella. Next base: position 7,850,070 of record OX411248.1, read on the forward strand.
CACGGAATGGTGCTATTCCTGTACCCGGTCCCACCATAATTATTGGTGGAGTAATATCTCTTGGCATATGGAAATTTGGAGCTCTAAAATTAAATAAAATTAAAATATAATATGGGATATTTTATAATTAAAATATTGTTTATTCTAATTATAGAATATTTTACCGTCTTATGTAAACAAATAACTCTTGTCCTTTTTTAACGCCTTCAAGGTAAGTTGAGCATACTCCGTAATGCGTATTTCCACCTAAAATTTCAATAATATTTCACATCAGTTATTAATTATACAAACTTAACCATTTGTAACATTTCAATTACCTTGAGTGTCATAAACAACCACTGCAACAGTGATTTGTATTTTCTTGGAATTCTGTAGTGGCGTCGATGAAATAGAGTAAAGTCTTGGTTGCAATTGTGGTAACATTGCCGCCAACATAGAAGCTTGAGGTCTAGCTGATGGGAACATGTCTAATAGTTCACCAAGATGAGGGAAATTATGATGACGCCAATCATCATATTTATCTGAATCCTGCAAAATAAAAATGTGACACAATTAACACTTAAATTTTTTAAAACACGTTTTAATTTCTAATCCGTAACCATGTACCACTAACCGTAGCCAAACTTTTCAGTTCTTCTTTTTCACTCTCATCAGTACAAGTAGTGGCAAGGTAATTGAGTAAGCCGGTCGTCGGTGGTGTAGTTATGTCTAAAAATCTTGTGAAAAGTTCCCTAACTGTCGCTGGTGGTATTCTTTCGTGTGACTCCCATTTTTTCACTGTACCTGTTTAAAAAGAATTACCTATAAACATTTTGGAGATGGTTGCACGTACTTGACGCTAACAACGGTGAGTACAGAGACATAGCTCGGAATCGTGAAGCAGCATTTTTTTTTTTATTGTAGCTCGGCATGTGACAGCACTCCGCCTGATGTAAAGCTAGAGTGCGCTCCATGAATGGAAACAACTACTACTACAGAGAAAACTCTACAGGCAGCAGTCGTCTCCACTATGCCGTCTTTAAGAGACGAGCATGTAGCATCCAGATTGACAGTGCACACTCCTCTCGTTATAACCTGGCTACTTTCAAACTATTCCCGGAACGCGTCAAGATCACTTTACGGATGTTACATTCGAAAGTTGTGGTACTACCACAGGACGGCAGACTGGGCTAATAACCATCATAGTATCATCAACCATCAAGTATAAATAAAATAAAATAAAATATAACAAAGTTACAATGGTGGTCAGAATTTAGCCTAATCGAACACGGGTCACATCGATCGTGAGTTTACGCATCTTACCGCTAGACCACGGCTGCTCATTTAGAGCATGGAAGAAGAGAGGCCTTGCCCAGCAGTGAGAGAATGTAGACTCATAATACGTAATTCATTTAAGCCTATGTAGTCAGGCAGGAGACATAAGAAAGAAAAACTTGTAACTAATGTAGAAACGTGTAACTTATATGAATTCATGTTTGCAAATTACGTTACCTGTTGGGGTTAAATTTTCTTTAAGTACTTGAAGTTGCAATGTTTTATCGTAGTTGTCAACTTCCTTCAGACGTTTCAGGACCGTGTCCACTATTTCTTTACGATTGCAAGCTAATATTCCAACATGATCTCCTGGTTCGTATTTTAATTCATCCTAAAATTGGGATATTAGTATTTTTTAAGCTGATTAGCGTTAATAGTTCTTATTTAATGTCCTAGATTATGCTTACACTTGATTCTATGTCGACATAAATAGTTTCCCGATCCGCAGTAGAATCTGCTAAATGTCTATTCTCCTTCACAGTGCACGTTATTAAATTCTTTCTGAAACTTGTTTCAAGTGCATCTTTTAATGGCACTTGTGTTTTAGGTGGTTTTCCAAAACGTACAGTGTCTTCTGATAAATTATTTCCAAATAATGAATTTGCTTGTTCAACAATTTCTGAGTTGTCCAAACAGAATGTCTCGCAGGATACCTAAAAATTACAAATATATGTAGTAAATATTTTTTAAATTACTATTTTTTTTATTAAAGCGTGCAACAATATGTACCTGGAAAATCTTTGCAGCCCAATCCTTGAATTGTTGTTCTTGACCAAGTATTTCATCTCCTGTAGCAACATCAAGAATCCTTTCTCCTCCCAGATCTCCGAGTAACTGATCCATATGTTTGCCAAAGTTGCAGAATTTTGGGTAAGCACTAGATCCAAGAGCAAATACAGCAAAACACACGTTACTCAGAGGTCCAATATTTTCAACTGATGAACCACCAGCCATGCTGCCTGATTAAAAATTTAAATTGTACTTTCATTATAGTTAATAATTCACATCTTGTATTCACTCAGTAATATTAATTTTAAAATATGTAATTTTACTTACTTTTATTAGATTCCACACGAGACAGAGCCGCTTTGAATTCTTTACTTGTAACCGCAATGCTATTACTCCGCATGAATGATTTTGCTTTGCTCGTGGGTGTTTTCACACTATGACTGTGGAAAATGTAATATAATATATTGGTATATTAACATATCAAATGTTTAGTTTAAAATAAGGTTAATGAGTCAATGAAATACCTTCCACTCATAGGCTTGTCTCCAGATTGTTCGTCTTCATTGCACAGTTCAAAAAGATGTTCAGCGAAATCCTAGAAATTAATATTTTTTTAAATTGTCGAAATGAAATCACAGCATATGCACAGCACAGTATATCAACTAACATTAGCCATTGTATTGGAAATTTAACAGCATGGTATGATGGGATTTAAAACAATACTTCACTCACCACAGCATTAGCTGGTGGATCGCCATTTCCCGATGTAGACGTGACTATCAATAACAGTGTTTCGTGTTCTATTGAAAACATATCGTAGTCAGCCATAGATTGTACCTATTAATAAAAAATAGACTTTTAACACAAACATAAACGTGCATTTAGTTTTTAAATTTAAGATTTTTCAAAAATTCAATTCGATTCAATGACAATTTATCTAATTAAGATTTAATTTAAATATAATGTAGTTAGTATAAAGATAACGAACTCGTACATTTATACTAAAGGGACTATTGTTCAAGCTACACAGTTTATATTAGTATATAGTAGTAAATTTTGAAGGTAGGGAAACATTTGCATACTTCGTAATTAATCTATTTTCAATATAACATAGGCTCAAAATTTGCATATTATTACTTTAGTTGAGAACGTAATATTGCACGTATCTATAACACTGGTTGGGGCTTGAGATTTTTTAAAATATTTTTTTTATCCCAAAAATATCTTTCAAAGTTAATAGTGTAAATGAATATATACATAATGTAAATAGAAAACAATAAATTTCCTAATTTTGTGCAATTACTTACATTTGCGTTAAAGGCATAACTGAATATTGTAGTTAATTCTTTAGCATATTGCTCTGATTTGCCAGTTTCAGTTCCAAAAAGTATTGTTGCCTTTATACGTTTCGATAAGGCTCTACCGAAAAGTTTGGATGTAAACTTGACTGCTCTTGCAATCTGTTTAAAATGGAACCTCCTTTTGACTGGATTGCCGTCCGGTTTTGTCCATTTAAATGTCTTCCACGCTGGTTCCTAAAATAGTATTTAATTAGGTCATCTTAAAGTTCATATAAATTGACTGTTTTTAAAAATAAAATCTACCTGATAATCGTATGATGGTCTCAGAAAATACAAAGCCATCTCTTGGTGAAATACTGATGTAATACTTCCTGACATTGGTGGAACTATCCATATCCAATCAGCAGGACAACCAGACCTAAAGAACAGGACACGGTTAGAAATGATCATTTTAAAAAATATATATATTATTAAACTGTTATTAATAAAAAAAACCTCACCTGCTTTTACTTTCATTATCCAAATGTTTAATGAATTGTTCTGAAGCAGAATGGTGGTCGACAATGACTACATTTTCTTGCATGAAACTGTGAAGTACAGCTATATTTACTTCAACTAAGGCCCGATCTCGCCATAAAGTCACAGGTGATGTAGTGTCTAATCCCAATTTCGCTGCCACTTTCTATAATTTCAAATAATATTAAGAATAGAAATGTCTGCGGGAAGAAGGCGCCTCCGCTATACTAGCAATATTGAGAAGATGAATGTGAACCGACCAAGTTATCAGGGTATTTCATGTTATACTCTTTTACTTCTGAGTTAATCGGGTGTTGTACTTGAAAATGCCTGTCCTAGAACGGCAGACTGGGCTAATGAGTCCTGCTTACTAACTACTATTAATATGTGCCTATATGAAAAACAAAAACAAAACAGGAAATTACAATTTAATGTACAATAAAATACCTCAATAACATTCAAACGATGACCATCACTTAAGTTTCTGCATCCAATTTCGGTTCCCATATACCATCCATTAAAAGCGGTGCCGGTAAACTCAAGGCCACCACAATCTAAACGCATGTTTGATACTGCTGGTAAAGAATACCACTTGATATCCAATTCTTCAAACCATTTATATCTAAAAAAGTAATGGTTGATATTTAAAAGTTTAAAACCTAAATTTAAAGCCTTTATACTCAATTTCATTCTAGTGCTTTCAATAATGGTGTAAAACAAATTGATTTGCATTAAAACTTTTTTGAAGGCTCAATAAATTTTACCCATTTTTATGTTCGTTCAATTCCATTATTGAAAAGTTCAATGTTAACTTACTCTGGATGTGTCATTTTAACTTCCAATACAATTTCTCGTGGTATATCGAAAAATTCTGGATCTTTGCCTTCAGCTGATAAGACAAGAGGTAATATGTCCCATGCAGTACCAGGAGGTTTCCAACCTAGCTTTAGACATACCTGGAAAATACAACACAATATAATTGTCACGCCTTTTTCCCACGTGGAAAATAATGTAAGTTTTAAGGTCCTTATTGCAGTAGCCCGACATGTTACCACTTTGCCCGTGGAAACACCTAATACCAGACTAAAAAATCTCTGCAAGCAAGCAAGCCTCTGCTATAATGGTTCTACAGGCGAACATGCACCGTTCAAATTGATAGTCCTCTCACACTCCTCTCTCTCTCTCCACTCAGGTACATCCAAGACGACCCGAGACGCAACGAAGGTCTCTTCGGCCAGACTGACATACAACCTTTAACATTTTGGCTTTCTAAAATATAATATTATCTTAAATATTCTCCCTTACATCAGTGAATTCGACGCGTCCGGGATCACCGATTACAGATCCATCTTCCTGACGATACCCAGCATACCCAATTAACTGTGGATTCCAAATTCTATAATCGTGCTTCCCATCAGTCCGTTGTCGAAATATTGTTATTGCAGATCTAAAATAAAACGGTACAAACTTAACTAAGCACAATCAATTATAAAAAATACCACAATATGATATTCAAATTTTTACCTTAGAAGAACGTGAATAAAGTTCAAAATTACCTGATATTTCCTTTGTTTGTAGCGTATTTTATATGTGTACATAAAGATTCGAACATTCCACTGGCCGTTGTTACCTCTCGGCAATCAAAAATCTGTGGGGAAATTGATAAAAAGATTTATTTACCGTGCGGCCTACAAAATAGAATCTATTGCATGATAAATTATTCCCTAAATATTTGGGTATTTCTCTTGTAACTTATTAATAAAGAATTTTATATTTTTACTTTTTAATAGATGAATATATATAAAAAATTGGTTGTTCATAATATTTTTGTTGTGCACGGCCACATGATATTGTTCTAGTATAAAGATGTACGAGTAAGTATAGTTTAAACTGCTATTTATATTATGTTTTTGATATATTTTATGGGAAATATTATTTAATATACAAATTTAAGCGAAATGGTTCCAAGTTTTAACATTTTAATATTTTGTACAAAGGCCTGCATTCCATGAAATGATTTTAAAAACTAAAAAAATTCCTATAATTGCCCCAATTATTTTGTCAAAGGAAATTTCATAACATTATACTCGATTATATAGGAAGTAATACCAATACAGAACACATTTCTCTTAATAATTATAAACTTCTCAAAGAAGTCTTTCATATGGAAATCCTAATTATAAGTTATTTTACACACAGGCTACTTCGGGATTGTTCTTAAAAGAGTATTATTATTATTAACTCCTCGATTGGAAACTTTAAGCCAATGGTGAGGAAACTTCAGTATCTTTTGTCTATAGGAAATCTAAGGGTTCATACAGTCAAATTGCCAACGACAGAAGTAACTGCAATCACCAGCGACGCTTAGAAATATTTTAAAACAGATCAGTGAGGACAGGAGACTATAATAAATAGTTATTATGAGCACTATGCTGGCTAGAGCATAGCATCATCTAGATTCACAGTGCACACTCCTCTCGTTATACCTGGCTACTTTCAAACTATTCCCGAAACGCGACAAGGTCACTTCACGGGTGTTACATTCGGAAGTGGTGGTGCTACCCCAGGACGGCATCCTAGACAAATAACCATCATCAGTCTGCCTACCACTCTTTTAATAGTGCCTATAGGCACTGAGCGACCAAAGTACATATAAGAAAGTTACATTGGTACCGGTCAGATTTTGCGAGGTTCGAACACGGGCCTCATCGATCGTGAATTCACGCATTACCGCTAGACCACGGCTGCTCTAATTTGAAAAAATAAATAAATACAATATAATACTAAAGAAAAATTAAATAAATAAATATACACAATATAAATTAGAAAGAAATAAAGAATAAAAAAAGAAAAAAAAGAAGGTTAGGTAAATTATTTATGGTATGGTTTAGTTAAAAAAAAGTTGGTGTCAGATTTTTTTTTTATGCTTAATAAAAAATAGGATAAACTCCATACACAAGTTTTAGGAGACTAACCTGTAATTTTTTCCATTGTATACGTCCAATGCATCGTGTAGCATTGCGCCAAGCTAACTTGCATCCATACACCAACTCCAGTGAATTCAATTGATATGTTCCGGTTTGGTCTAACTCCTTCTTCACTTGTCTAAGGCGGGAATGATATGCCTCCGAATTCTCCCTAAAAATAGTTTTAATAGTTACACAATAGTTAAACTAAAGTTAGGCCTTTCGAAATCAATTAAAAATAGCTAGATATGACGAGATGAGTGTGTACTGTTAATCTGGATGATACACATTTATCTCCTTATGCCAGGATAGCGGAGGCGACTGCTGTCTGTAGAAATTGCTCTGTGGTAGCAGTTGTTTCCGTCTATTAACCGCAATCTAACTTTACATCAGGCGGTATGACAGCTGAGCTACAATAAAAAAAAGTTATTATTAAATTATGAGAAAATTGATTTAAAAAAAAACAGTGAATATCTATTTTAATATGCGAAAAATTAATAAATAAAATAACTGATAACAATTTTTTTTTTTTTAATTTTAGATTAGTTTAGTTACGTGTAAAACAGAATTATCTAATTAAATGAACGCGTGAGTTTTCTTAATTTAATTTTCATGCAAAAAAATTACCTTCTTATTGAAGCAAAATATTGTTTGAGGAAATCTTCGGCTTCGATATAGACCTCCTCCGGGGTTCTCGGTTCGTCTCCTCTCCCGGGAATTCCCATTACACTCGACAGGCATACCTTCTCCGAACATTGTGTATCCTGTCAATAAAATATGGAAATCAATCTTTTGAAATAAAATGAAACAACATCCTATTGTTATACTACTCTAATAACATTTTTTTTTTGTAAAAATTAGATATGTTTTTAATTTTTTTTTATTGTAGCTCGGCATGTGACAATACTCCGCCTGATGTAAAGCTAGAGTGCGGTCCATAAATGAAAACCACTGCTGCTACATAGAAACCTGTGCGGGTAGCAGTCGCCTCCACTATGCCGGCTTGAGGAGACGAGCATGTACCATCTTAGATTGACAATGCACACTCCTCTCGTTATACCTGGCTACTTTCAAACTATTCCCGAAACGCGACAAGGACACTTCACGGGTGTTACATTCGAAAGGATGGCAGACTGAACAAATAACCATCATCAGTCTGCCTACCACTCTTCACCTAAGTCTTTCGATGAAATTTTCATCAGTTTCAAGTGTGAAGTTACCTAGGAAGTAACCAGGTATAACGGAAAGAGCGTGCATTGTCAACCCGGATTGTACACACGTCTCCTCAAGCCGGCATAGGGGAAGCAGCTGTTGCCTCTAACGATTTCTGTAGTAACAATTGTTTCCGCATTCTAGCTTAACATCAGACGGAGTATTGTCATATGCCGAGCTATAATTTTAAAAAAATATTAACCTAAATACGTAGTAAATCAAACACCTAATAGCAAATACAAATATAAAAAATATACTTGAAAATAAAGTTATTTATTAATTAATTCGGATTGTAACGGAAAATCCAATAGTGTCCAAAAGTCACACGTCGACAGTGACAAAATGCAATTACACTTCAAACCCAAAATTGTTAATACAGTTTTCCTTTGAACTGTGGATTTGATTTTCAATCTAATTTCATGTAAAAAAAGAAACTCTTGATAGGTTACTGTCAACGAGAGTACCACATGTAGAAATTGAATTCTTTGATCTTAACTTAGATGATATGACAGTAAATTAATGACAAAAAGTAAAACGGCAGAATATCAAACGCGAGAATTTTGAAAAATAATAATAACAGTTAATTTTTAAATCGCTGTGCAGAGCTATAATATAATTACGTATCCGTACGTGCTTTGTTCTTTAGTACTATATAATATAATTTAAGAATTTTATTGCAATTAAATTATACAATACAGTAGGTAATAAAAAAAAATTCAAAAATACTTCATAAGAGTTTTGTTTCTTAACCGACTTCATCTTAAACTTCTCTTGAGCATTTCAGACGTTGAAAAGATATACAAATAAGTTATTTTTTTTATTTTACAATCGTTATTTGATCAATCGTAGTGTTGATTATATTTAATTATTGAAATTAATGTCATTGAAATCATCGTGTAGTAATCGTATAATTGATTCTATGCACCGTCATTTTTAATTTTCTTTTAATTTTAATTACCTTTAACAAAATGTTTCTTGCTTTGTTTTTGACGCGCTTTATAATTATTATTCGATTGTAATGATTATTTACCAGTATAAAAACTTGTAAAACAAAAACTTACTATTACCGCTCAGTACCTTTCCAAATGGGTATTTCCATTGTTAAAAAAAATCTGGAAAAACAATAATTCCGACCAAATTCGTTAAGCCATAATATTTTGAGACGACGCCGACGTAATTTCATAATAATAAGACTATTATTAGAATATTAGCACATTGTATGCTTCATATGTAAACAGATGAGCGATTAAGTAAAGTGTAAATAATTACAGATTATGGTCAAAACTATGTTAATGTTTTATCAGCTAAAGTACAAGAATATTTAGAAAAATTAAATCATTATTATGACCGCACTCCACTTGAGTAATAGTGCGATCTACAAGATGCGACTGCTTTCATTATTTGTCATAAAAGGAGACCTGCAACAGACATCGCGTCCCCTATGCCGGTTTAATCAGATACCTCTTCACACTACGCTTAAAGCAAAATAGACCTAGGCAGACTGATAGTGATATAGCTTGATCACCTAAGAAGTAGGCGTATATAACGATAAGAGAGAGCCCTCATCAAGCCAGCGTAGTGGAGGCGGCTGGTACCTGTAGACACTTTTCCGTGCCAGCAGTTGCTCTCATGGAAACGCGCTATAAAAATATAATTTAGGCCCGTCGCGATGCTTCGATAGTTAGTGGGGCTTAGCTACGTTATTTTCCTTGTCATCGCAATCGATAAATACCAATCTAATAGTAATAACCTATCCAATAGCGACATAGAATTCAATACATACATTCAACGGGTGCAATTTCAAAATAATTTGTCTGTTCCGGTTTGAATTGTGACTTTGATTATTATTTTTGTTCACACAAAGGTGAAATTGGGTTAGATATTCAAGTAGTAGGCAGACTATAACGTTCACTAGCCCAGTTTGCCATCCTGGGTAGCAGTACCACTTTTGAAAGAACCACCCGTCACATCACATTTCAGGATCGGTTTGGATGTAACCAGTTATAACGAGAGGATTGTACACTATTAATCCATCCAGATTCATCGAGCCGGCATAGAAGAGACGACTGCTACCTGTAGAAACTTATCTGTAGTTATAAAATTTATCAGTTGTTTCCGTTCATGGACCGCACTCTAGCTTAACATTAGGCGGGGACATTAAAAAAAAATGCGTACACGCCTGTACAGTAACAGTCTGCCGGCTTCAACCCATTTTTTTTACTAAGTAGTACATAATATTTCGATTTAAACGGTAAGCATACACTGTCATATTGATTAGTCATGAGCAATTCGATATGAGTGAAATAAATTTACAATTCAAATTAATTCATAAATTTAAGGATGTAGAAATTATTTACGTATAAAATAAAGCCGCTGTAAAAATGTGCTTTAATATTTTGGTAAAGCGTAAATTTTGCTTATGTTATAATTTACTTGTGACAGTTTTTCCATATTCAAGAATAGTTTGTGAATTTTGCAAACTACTTTCTTCTTTTTTTTTTTTGAAACATAGAACGTCATTCGTGATTAAAATCGTGTTAATAATCTGCTTGTAATAAGTATTTATTTATATTGGTAAAAAAATACAGAGTAGAAGCAATGTAAATTGTAGAATATTTGTGACTAGTTGTTCAAGTAACAATTATAATGTTCGCCCCAGGTTGACTACTTCTAAGAATATTTAGAAGCGATAATTAAAAAATACGAAACAAAGGAGTTTTTGGATTTAGCATAGCTTAATTTTTTTGGACATCCCCCATTCCCAGTGAATCGATATTAGTCAGAATCGCTATTTTTTCTGAACGGATCTTCATTTAAATAGTCTACATTTAAGCATTGTTAAAAGTGTAGTGTAATGGTTTCTTATTTAACGCCTAACCAGGTATTTCCCGTATCCGGCTCAAGTTAGTATTTTAATCATTTCAATCGCAACTAATAAATCCCGGTTTAATTCAACTATTGACTATTTCGTAATATGTTGTTACGTTCTTGTATTTCGTTTGTGTTTAAAACCGGCGAGAAGTCGCATGAGAGTGATTGTCAAAATGAATAACAGATTAGTCACGCACCTTCCGTGACTTTTATCTTTTTTGTAGAATATCGACTACTCGGTCATTGTACTATATTAATTTCGTAATATTGTTATGATTTAGTGTAATTTAATCCTGCACCTGTGTTATTTATTTTATTGTAAACATCTGTAAATTATTTTTTATTATATTTGTGTTTAACTCTATATTTATGTTAGTAGGTACTTATTCATTATTTCTTAAGTTTTTGCTGATACGAATTAAAAAAGAACTTATGAAAAAATGTACTGCGATAAATATTACAAAATTATTACTTGTACAAACATAAATGTGACGGCACACAGAGAAAGAAGAGATAATATAACACCGGAAGTTGATCATCGGTGCTATGATTAGTCGACCAAACTATCTTTTGGATACGGATCTAGAATAGCCACTACAAAGCGTTTGAGGGTTTAATGAGACAGTATGCGAACACATACTGTTCGCTGCATACTGATACATACTGATACACACATACTGATATAAGGAGCGTTTTGGTGGAAGGTTTTTTCATTATCTCAACCATCAAATCAAATAATTCCCATAAATATAAAATATTAAAAAATATATTTTTCAAAATATTCATCAATATTATGAATATAAGCAATAAATTATAATTATTAAAATATAATAATAATAAAAAGGTACCTATATTATAACGTGGGACTATAAGAAAATTGCTTAAAAACTACAACCTCGGCGCCTAAGTTCTAAACAGCGATAAATTAATAACGACCTCCTAACAAGGTGGAAAACTCGTTCATTAATTAATGCCCCCAAGTGCTGACAAAAAGGCATTGTTAACTAATTATCATATGCACCAGATTCTCACGCTCAATGCTACTTGATGATATCTGCAGCTTGGTGTTAATTAGTTTACGAACCTCCCACTCTAATACTATAAATCTACCTATTTAATGAACATGAAAGCGATTTGAACAATTTCATGATGAGAATAAGCTTAAAGAGTAAATCGTTTTAAAAATTTAACCAATAACATTAAACATTATTAATGTTGTACTTTTCAAATATAACATCCGTGAAGTGACCTAGTCGCGTTCGTAGAAATAATTGAGCGGCCGTAGTCTAGCGGAAGAAGACGGACCTCACGATACATGAGACCCGTGACCGGTACCAATGTAAATATGTTATAATATGTACTTTGATCGCTCAGTGCCATTTAAAGCGATACAAGCAAAAAAAAAAGTAAGTATATCGAAAGGAGTGTGCAGCGTCCATTAAAAGTGAACATTCGCCTCCTCGGGTAAGCATGCCGGAGGTGACAGGTGACCACACTAGGATTTAAAAAACTGAGAAGATCCCTAAAAATAATTATAATTTTTTTATTATATTGAAACGTTTATCGTACTAAAGTGGACGTTTGTTAATCATATTAGTAAATTGCTCAGAAAGTAAACTCAACTTGAACGGATATGTTTGAAGCGAAAGTAGTGTTCACAATTTCTGTGTACAATACCTTAGTAGCTTTAGGACATCCGCTTATAAATAATACTAGTACATATCTATAACTGGTTTCAATATTAAATATCTTCAGTATAACGCTATACGTATCGTAAGTTTATCGTAATATCGTAAGTTTATTAAAGGAAATAATTATATTAGCGTGAACATCGTAGCCCTAATTTTAATCTTATTAAATTATTCGCTTAGCTTAAATATATTGGTATTCGAAAACTATGAACGTTCTACACGTAATTTGTGAACTATTTCATTTTTCTATATGACGTCTATCACACCTTTAGTCCCCCATTCTTTATATATATATTTTTTTTCGTGTTCTTTATGAAATAATTTTAAACATTAATATGCATATTCCAAGATAATCATAGACATTTTAGTTGAGTAAAGAACAAAATTAAAGTACTTTTCCTTGTTCCATTAAAATGTCCCGGTTACATTTGTTCATAATGACGTCATACAAAGACCCGAATTTCAAGACCTGCGTACGTAAAAACCTCAGGAAGTTTTCCCTTGATACGACATCATTATATAGTGGTGACCAATTTAATTTTGTTTATGCATGCTTTACCTATAGATATGCCGGGTTCGATTCCCGGTCGAAATAAATATATATTTATTACTATCCATTCCCTAGTTTAGGGCCAAGACATTGTACAATTTTTTTTTCTTTTAGTGATGTGAAGAATAACACATCGATAAATTGTGTAAAGAAATCTATCAATTTCGTTTAAGTATGCATATTTAGCTTAACATTATTAATAGCTAAGTTAATTAAAAGCATTGTTACAATCGATAAATGAATCAAAATATATCGCGGAGCTTTCAACGCGTGAGTATAATTTAACCTACTTTGTATCGCATTATATTTTTCGTGTAGTACATTTGGACGTGTAATGATTTTATCATAATAACCAATCTTAATAATGATAGCGGCGTGAGTAATACTTATATACACGATGATTATCGGCTTGTCAAACTAGCCAAGGTCCTCGCCCACGGTCTTTTGCATCAAATTTCCTCTACCGTAAACCTAATGAGATCGAATCTAATGTGGTATGTAACTTTTGGGATGACAAACAAGTTGTTGTTAATAAGCAATTGGATGTACGGTTGTCAGTGTAACTAATTGATTAAATTCGGATGTTTAAAACAATGTCCTAGTGAAGTACTTGGATATTCATTGCAAGTTTTTTTTAAATTAATGTTTTAGGCGTTTTTAAAATGATGTTAGACTAATAGCAGATACAAATGTCCACGGAAAAATGTCTGGAGCTAGCAGTCGTATCCTCTATGAGGACTTAGGAAAACAATGACATGGCACACTTTACTCGTTACTTCAAGCTGATCCCTCATCAAGTCCAAAATATAAAAATTCCGCCTCAAAAAATCGCGCCTTAAGAGGGTAAAATATTACATACATACATTGTTACATTTGTACCGGACAGAATTGAGCGAGAATTGAACACGGGTCTAATCGATCGGGAGGTCCGTCCTCTACCGCTAGACCACGTCCGCTCAAATATATTGTAAAATTGACAAAAAAATCTAGTTGGTTTCGTTCTTGGAGATAAATAATTAAAAAATATGTTTTTATTTCTCGGAAATCAACTATTGATTTTTCTGATCAAAAGCATGCTAATTTCATTATAACAATGACTAATAATATAATTATTTTACATCAATTATTTTAGAATTAGTACTAGTGTTGTGCTAATTGAAGTCTTTTGTTACAATTCTTATTATAATTGATTCTGGAAAATATTACTATTTACTTACTATATAGTTATTAAATTTAGGACATAATTGTTATTTTTATGATCATATTATTACGATGTCATTTTATGATATTTTTATGTTATTATCACGATTGGTCTTTTGTAGCAAAATGCGCTTCATCAATTTCGAACTATAAAATAAGAAATTAATGAAAAATGTTGTACTTACTGTACCGCACGCTTGTTTTGAATGTAAACTCTCCAAATATTCATCCGACGTCGTATGGTTCACCAATCTCTTCGGCTGAGGTATTTTTATTCGTAAATTTGGTTTTCCACCTTTTTCACTGTCATTATTTTCAGAATTGTTTGAACTGCTAACCGGACAACCATTAGGTATTTTATCCTCCGGCATCTTAATAAATTCAAAAAATATATATATATATTTAACACTGGCACTTCACATGCACTCCCTTAGCAGCACCATCCGACTAACACCTAATCAATTTGTGATACCATTATATACATATTATTTTTGATACTTGGTAGCAGTATGTCCGCGAGGCCACATCCGTATCACAACTGAAGTAGATTTACCTTAACAATAGCGTCGGAGTCAAAAACGTGTGGACAAAAAAAACTATAAACAAAACGTTAACTGCGTCTGCGCACGTCTATATCGGTAGTGGAGGTAAAGCGGTGAATTTTGGCGATGAAGGCACCTCTATTTTGCGTATTATATCAAAATTAAATATAAACAAATATAATATTGTATGCACGACATCTCTGTCATAAATGAAAAACTTAGATATAAAACAAAACAATGCTGTTTTAATTTCAATTTAAATTGACTTTATTTTTTGTGCCAAACTAAACTTGTAACAATACTATTTACATTTAACATAAATGACGACCATGAAAGATAACTGAAAGGGAGGAAACAGAATTTCCAGAACGTTGATTTAATTTTGAATCTTGAAGTAAAATTATGAGCATTTTAGAGATTTTTTTAAGATCATACTACTGTCATATGGCATAAAGTCTAAATCGACGAGCGCCACAATTGTGTCACGAGCATTGATATATACAACTAGATCTGCAATAACCCTCCCAATCTGACGCGAGAGAAAAGATGACCGCAGTCACCTTTAGGTTTTCTATCAGTTAGTATTTGACTTGACGGTAACATTGTCAAATCGTTTGAAGCAGCCGCGGCCTACGCTTTTTTCATGTCAGATGTATTAAATTTGCACTTTTAGTGCATCTCTATGGATTTTTATATCGGGATTGAGTAAGAATTTTGAGACATAAAAGGCGAAATTTGTATGAAAAATACAGGACAAGGGACGCACCTAAGCTCGTTTACATGTTTTACAAAAATACGTATAAAACATTAGTTATGTAAAAAAGCAATGAATATTGAGTAGGATTCTCAAGGTGCGTCCTCTACGATCGATTTTTCGATCGACATTTCTCAGTCGATTAATTATTAGCAACATTGTCTAGTGATGTTGCACCAGAGCGGCGCGATGTGTAAGGTTTATGTGAAATTGTTCCCGTTTTGAGCTTCTCAGCCAGGAAAATTTAGTTCTGTAGACATCACGGTCGACCTCCCTAATTTAGATTATTGGTCAATTAAATTTACACCGTAAAGAGTGGTAGGCAGACTGATCATGGTTATTTATCAAGCCTGCCGTCCTAGGGTAGTACCACCACTTTCGAATGTAACACCCGTGAAGTGACCTTGTCGCGTTTCGGGAATAGTTTGTAAGTAGCCAGGTATAACGAGGGGAGTGTGTACTGTCAATCTAGATGTACATGCTCGTCTCCTCAAGCCGCAATAGTGGAGGCGACGGCTGCCTCTACATGTTTCTCGGTAGTAGCAGTTGTTTCCATTCATGGTCCGCACTCTAGCTTTACATCAGGTGGAGTGTTGTCAAATACCGAGCTACAATAAAAAAAAGGAAATGTAGGAAATGAAAATAATTTCAATCTGCCGCAGTGGTGAGCTCCACGTGGCTGTTGAGACATTTCATTCCCATCGGCCACGGGTAGTTCATTTTATTGCCTGTTAAAGACTAAAGAGTGTTTGGCGCGCTTTTGCCCGGGAAGGTTGAGGTGTTTTTTAACCCTTTCCTAATTAGATTAGTGGTTATTATTGTGTAAAATTGGTGTTATTATGCGTAATTTTATACCGCGCACATGAGTAATTGTGGAAACATTAAAATTCACTCTATATGAGGCAACGGAAGCGGTTTTTTTGTGGTTATCCCACGCCGTGAAAACGCTCATATTGTGACGTGACCGGGTAATTTACCGCCAAATACTCCAAGAAAGCTTCAAATTGTAAAACACCATTGCAATTTGATGCAAAAACATGAAGAATTTACTACTCGACATTGGCAGAATTGTCGTTGTTATAACATCTGAGGCCATTTAACAAAAGAAGAAGTTAAAGACTAAAGACTTCTAAAAGTCAAGAAAATATTTATCGATAAGGAGCCAAACGCATTATTTTTATTTGCTAATTGTATTTTTTGTCAAGGATATGTTTTAAGGACACAACATTTTCTTTATTTGTTCATATAAACAATATATAATAGATATTTATACAATAGAGCAAACTTTAAACTGGTTTTGTCGCTTCGTTTAAATGTCACCAAGAATAACTATTATTTGTATAACTAATTTATAGATGAGTTTTAAGTAACTTAAAATATTATGATATCAAATCATGTATGGATCGTGGAATCCCATCCGTAAAGTCCTACAGGCAAAATTTGAAGCTACTCGCAGCTTAGAATAAGTTGCCATATTTATAAGAGTGAAATTTCTGGTCTTCTTTTTTTTGTTACACCAATTTTTACACCCTTACAGTTTGCAGAGTGGCCGTGGTCTAGCGACAAAGAACGGACCTCACGGTCGATAAGATTCAAACCCCGCTATTCTGACCGGTACCAGTGTATTTGTACATCTTATCTACCCTAATGGAACTACATGTATTAAAAATGTTACTTTTTTCTAGTTTTATCTAATCCGTCACTTGAATTCTGATTCCAGGAATTTGTTAAGCGATTTATTGTAATTTTTCGTTTCATCTATAAACCGATACATACAAAATATTTTATTTCTATTATAAATGTGTTAAATGCTAAAAGAAATCCGATTTTAAATAAAACAATATTAATAAAATTTTAGAAGGAACTTTATTGGAGCCATTTTTGACAAAAATCTTTTTCGTATATTTCGTATAGATATGCAAATATATTTTATTTAATTATAGGAATATATTTAAAAACTTGTATTTGACAAGAAATAGTTTACATTTAAATATGAATGAAATATATTATTATTATGATATTAATATTAAAAATTGTGCAATTCTTTAATAATTAATTAATAGATATAAGATTTTAAAGTACGTGATCTGTAATGTTCCAAAAAGCAGTTATATTAATTGATTAATTACCTTAATAATATGAATAATAATATTAATAGAGAAAATATGAATATTTTTCTTAATTATATTTTAAAAGTTCATAATTCAACATTTTAACATCATAAAAATTACTAATATAAATCGATGAGTTTGAATCAAATAAATACACGAATTGATCTTGAGATAATTTCAGAATTCCTAAAGAATAATTTTAAACCTTAAACTAAATTAAAATCAATTAAAAGCTTAAATTATATAAATATAGCTAATATAACAATAAGTAAAATAATCAAATCAAATCGTTGTCCCAACCTACGATCAATCACCTTATAAGTATATTATTATTTAAACTAAATATTTTTTTATTATTACCCCGGAAATTTCTATTACACACTGAATTAAATTACCGAATTTTCTTTCAAATGACATCATATTTGACTGAAATTTGTATGTGTAATCCTATGTGCCAGACAGAACATGTAGGAATAATTTAGTAATTAATTCATTATACTAATTTAAAAAAAACAATCCTTAATAATTGTAAATTAATATCAGCGTATCAATTAATATGTTTTTAATTAAGATAAGGCAAAATAAAGTAATTGCCTTTGTACGTAGTTATTGTTTAAGATTTTGTGATTAAACCCTGGTTAATAAGCTTTACAAATGAGGAAAAATATCAGAAAATATATTTAACTAAATTTATTCTAAAAGTATAACACACAACCCCTCTGTAGCGCCGTCAATTTTATTTGTTAAAAGAAAATAGTGAAGAAAAATATTCTATTTACAATTTAATATTTTAATAACAACTAAAATTAAACAATTTTTAAGTAAATATGTAAATAGAAAAATAATTAACATTTGATTACAATAATTACCCTTAGTAAATAGAAAAAGTTAAATTTATAGCTAGAGTAGTAGATGAATATTGAGATTTTAAAATGCACAGTAAGACCTCGCTAATCCGGACAACCAAAAAACAGGACATTCTATCATGGCGTCCAGACCATGGTCTACTCCACGTTATTGATAATAAAACGTTATTTTTTGGTAACCAACAACTAATAACTACATTAAGCGATAGGATAGGTAATGAAAAGTCAAAAGTTAGACATTTTTTTAATGTACAGAAGTTGTCTTAAATGTCTGTAATACTTTCTTCATTGCACGGTCTCTTTAGCTGGATTACTACGATCATAGAATGAGCCATTGTCCGGATTAGCGAAGCCCTACTATAATATATTGCGATGCCCAATAAAAAGCTCGCAATGCTGTTACAAAATGAAAAAGCACAAAACACGTATTCTATAATAATAAAGAATTTGGTAAATTTAAAATATTTAACCACCTAGGTTAAATTGTCGAGTTTATACCTAGAAGACCGGCGTCATGGCATCGCAGCAACACGATTTCGCCTCGCAGATTCGCGTGAAGCACTATGTACTTCTGCAGTACGAAGTGTAATGCCAAATATATCTTCATGATAACGATTTTCATCCTGTTATTGAAAGATATTAGTTTATTGCAACCAATGAAACTTTGAGGAAAGCTCTCAACGGTTTTTTAATAATATCTAATATTATTATACATTTCTTCGTGATAGCATCTCTTTTCCTGTTATTAAAAAACATGAATTAATTTTTTGCTTAAAAATTCGTAATAAAGAAATATATAAAGCGCAACTTTAACCTATATTCTGAACGCAATATATTGAATTAGTAAAGCGAAGAAATATATAACATACTTGTAATAATAAAATCTCTGCAAAAGCGATATTATATTAGTAAATAAAATATTATTATTTATTTATTTATTTGTAAAACCTAAAAAACTCACCTTCAAACTGAACATAAAGTTTTGCAATTGCTCGTCGGTCATATTCCCGTGTTTCTTTATAATCCCCTTTAATTTTTGATGTACATCCTCAGCCATCTTACAGTCACCACAAACATAGAAATGAGCCCCCTTCTTCATCAACAAGTTATAAATTTCAGCACCCACAGTCTCTGCTACTTCTTGAACATACATCTAAATAAAAAAAGATAAATCAATTTGCCTATTATTAAACAATTCAAATATTTGTGGCGATTATAATCCGACAGAATTATTATAAAAACAACTTTCATTAGTCAGATTATACACTAGATAATAAAAGTATGAGTTTTGGCGGCCAATTACATTATCTGTCTTTTATTATTTTCCTAAAAATTTTTAGTAATGGTGGATTATTACACATTAACATTGGTAATGTATGGTGTTCATGAACGTGCTTGAGCGTTGGCAAGGGAACGTTTGTTTTCATTGTTCCCTCTAAAACTTCGTAGAAAGTTTTAGTAAAGATTCTACAACTTTTCTAAAGCTATTTTTGACTTGACTGGGACTCGACTTAACTTTAGTGTGGTGAATGAATGATCCGTAATGCGCAATAATATTAACTAGATGCAAATATTCACTTTGACACTGGCAAATTGTTATAATGCCATATAAAGCTAAAATAAAAATAAGAACAGCATACTTTAGGCACTTCTTTTTCACGCGATAAAGCAAGGAACACTTTAGACAAAATTCCATCTGCTTTCGCTTGTTGCTTCTCCTCCCGATATAAATCCATTGTTTTTGTACGACAACCAAAGAATAACCACACGGGTCCAGCTGAGGATCGGTTTCTTGGAGTCAATTGAGCTCGTCTATGGTGCCAAAATCCTCTGAACGGGGCTATACCGGTTCCAGGACCGATCAGTATTAAAGGAACTGATAAATCAGCCGGAAGATGGAAATTGGGTGCACTACAAAGAAATAATACTTTTTAAATATAGATGTGAACTTTAAATTACTAACGTAAACTCTAAACCTAAAAAAAAATGTTATAAATACAATACACGTACAGTTTTAAATGTATAGTAATTACTATATGTATTTTGGTCGCTCCGTACCTATAGGTACTATTAAAGAGCGGTAGGCTGATCATGGTTATTAGCCCAGTCTGCCGTCCTGGGGTAGTGCCACCACCTTTGAGTATAACACCTGTGAAATGACCTTGACGTGTTTCGGGATCAGTTTGAAAGTAGCCAGGACTGTCAATCTGGATGGTGAGCATTCGTTTTCTCAGGCACTCTAGCTTTACATCAGGCGGAGTGTTGTCATTTAACGTTTAACTTAACTGTTGATATTATTATATTGTAAATTGATGGTAAGTGTATGATGACTCACCTCCGTATGAAGAGGTAAACTTCATCTCCAGGTTTACGATCCATTAAATAATTTGAGCAAACACCGTAATGTATTGGACCTTCACCGTCTGTTGAAGGGAAATAATACTCTTATCACTGTTAAAACAACTTAATTTATATCCCAGCCATTTTATTAGACAAGATTAAGTAAGTTATTATAAGTAGGTGTCGGCGTACTGTATTGAGATATACTACGAAATGAACCGTAAATAAGCCTATTTAATATAATTAGCGTAAGGGATTAAATGTTGTGTAGAATATATACTACACAATACTCGTACATATATGCTTATTGCAAATTGTATTTACGCATTGTTTTGATAAAATTAAAAAAAAAAACAGGGACCGGGATATGAGACTTGACATTTCACTGTTACCCAAATGATAACGATACGTCAAATCCCATACATTTTTTATTTTTTTTGGATTCGATCAAGTGACAACTGTCGATTGGCTGTTGACTTTAGCCCCTGAACAAAGTGGAGAAACTGTATCTCAGGGTGTGTAGATTTCTCGCAGGCTCGTTCTCCGCAATTGAGCAGCCATGGCCGCTCGTTTTGCGTGTATCTCAGGGTGTGCCTTTTGACTACCAAGAGTATCTATAGATAATCATGTAATTTTTTCTAAAATGATTATAACTTGGTAGTCAAAGGCACACCCTGAGATTACCAAGTTACAAAATTACAAAATCTCAAATTCCTTTTAACAAACAATAAATCAGGAGATAATAACGATACCATGAAAAATGTTTTTTTTACCGATTTTCCATAAAATACCCCTCTTTTTCTGGCGATATCTAAAGTACCGAAACAACAGCTATATTAGTTATCCCGTTTATAAACAGGCTACAAATATATAAACAATTAGTGGTCATAACAAATAAATACATCGACAATATTAGGTTATTAGTATCGGCGACCGTATCAATACCAAAATTTCGATATTTCAGTCCTGTATGTAAACAAATCGTAACTTTTGGTCAAAGTACGAAAAAATATACATAAGCGTTTAATCCCAGAGCCTATTTTTAAAGCAAGGAAAACATCAAAATGGTACGATAGACATTAATAATTATACTCGATTAAAATTATGTGTAAAACATAATATGGAACCCATTAAAAAGACGAGGACGTGAGAACTATAAACAATTGAATATTTCATACAACATATTGATAGGTACATGTTGTTAATCAAGAACACAAAGTCAAATTTCTGACAATTAAAATCCCTCTAATGACTTACCTTGAGTTTTATACGTAACAACGGCTACGGTGAGGTGTAATCTCTTGCCATGTGCAAGAGGTGACGATGAAATTGAATAAAATCTCGGCTGGAGCGGAGACAAGAGAGCTGCCAGTAGTGACGCACACGGTCTTGCTGACGGGAACTGTGCTAATACTTCCGCAATCGTGGGGAAGTTGAAATGTTTCCAATCCTCATACGACGCTGGATCCTATATACACGTCTATTAGTATTCATATAAAAAATTAGCAATCCTTACTTTTGTATTTTTCACCGTATGACTTAGAATTGTACTAATAGTTACCATATTTGGTAATTTACATAAAAGAATTGGATGTTTGCACATAAATCATTAAAATGTATATTTACAGTGGCAAGTTGATTCAATTGTTTTCTTTCTTCGCCTTTTTCACATGTTGTAGCCAAATATTGCAACAGCATTGTCGTGGGCGGAGTCGTGATATCTAAAAATCGTGTAAATAACTCCCGTACACTCACAACTGGGAGTCTTTCGTGTGACTCCCAAGACTTTACTGGACCTGAGACAAAATGTATTATTTTAATAACCTCACGTAGTTCATAATAAATTTGTGGCCATTCATACTTACCGCTTGAAGTATGTGTTTCTTTCATCAGTTGCAATTGTAATGGCTCATCGTAATCATCGATATCTTGTAACCGTTCTAGCAGAGAATCTACCATATCTTTACGATTACATGCTATTATGCCCACATGATCGCCAGGATCATATTTAATTTCATCCTGCACGATATATAATTCAGTTTATTTCTAATTATTATTAATTCAATTGTTTTCTTTTTTTTTTTGCATTATTTACCTTGGGTTCCAACTCCAAGAAAATAGTCGATCGTTCCGCAGTCGCGTCTCCCAAATCTTTGTTGGCTCGAACAATACATGTTACTAATTGACGATTAATTGCTGATTGTAATGCTACTGGCAGTGTAGGAGGTTTAACAATTGGGTGTGCAAATCGTACAGTCTCTTCACTTAATGCTACCGTTCCCAACGCACGTGCTGCTTCAAGTAATGTTTCATCATCGTCCAAGCAAAAAGTCTCACAGGCCACCTTAATATAATGTCAGGAAATAAAATAACCATATCGTTTTAGCATTATAATGAAAATATTGTTCTATAACTTACATTAAAAACGCTCGAGGCCCATTTCCGGAACGCTTGATCTTGCCCACACATTTCGTCGCCCGTGGCAAGGTCGTGAATTCTCTCGCCTCCGAGATCAACTAGTAACTTGTCTATATATTTGCCGTAGTTACAGAAATTCGGATAAGCGCTTGAACCCAGGGCGAAAACGGCAAAGCGAACATTGCTTAATGGACCGAAACTATCGATCGATGTAGCATCCGTTGCACTGCCTTCAAAATTTAGATCAGATTTTAGTACTCAATTACTTGCAAGTAACTCAATATTTATTTTTAAATTAACTAAGGTAGATAGATACCCTTCAATGATTCCAATCGACTTAATTTTTTAGCTGGATTAGATGTTACATATCGTTGTAATTCCATTTGACTATTTGCTTTGATAAAAGCCTTAGGTGTCGGAATTTGTGAGTTCCTAAAATGTAATTTTAATTTTAGTGTATTCAAATTTGTAATTTAAAATACAAAAAAAAACATACCCAATAGATTCTTCAACCTGATCAGCATATAACAGTTCACATAGGTGTTCTCCAAACGCCTAATAAATTTAAATAACAATTTCAATCTCATTAGAATCGCTAAGAAATAATCCATCGTGTATTAAAATTTGTTTTTACTACAAAAACACTTTCAATAAACTTATGTTATGTTATGAATAAAATATGTAATAAACATATTTCTGTTTTTACATATTGTTTTTAAATAGAAAAACTTTAGTTAGTTTTTCTCATTTTATTTTTAGAATGAAATGGGGTACGAAGCCGAATGGAAAATTTAAAATTAATTTAAATTGAATTAATGATGTTTAGAATTTTGTCTGTTATACTAAAAAAAAAACAAATGAAACTCACCACTCCATTCTCTGGTGCATCACCATTTCCAAATGTTGAAGTTACAACTAACAATAAAGCTTCATGTTCAATAGATGTTATATCATAATCCTCCATACAGTGAACCTGTATAAAATTATAAACCGTTAGACATCTCATTCTAAATCAGACATTATGTGAAATTCAACACCCCAATATTTACGCTACGAGGCAACCAGTATCCGTATTTTTATGTCCGTCAGTAATATTGACTTTTTTAACTTTAGTATGTGTGTATTTCATTTATTTATGTACGTTTACCTGAGCGTTGAATGCATGGCCGAAAATAAGACCGAGTTCTTTAGCGTACTGTTCCGACTTTCCAGTCTCTGTTGCGTAAAGTACTGTAGCTTTTATTCGTTTGGAGAGTGCGCGTCCGAACAATTTTGAAGTGAATTTCACAGCTCTAGCGATTTGTTTAAAGTGGAACTTTCTGTTAATCGGGCGCTTCCCTGTTATCGGCTTTGACTTGGTCCATTGATGCGTCTTCCACGCCGGCTCCTTTACAAAACAAAATACTTTTAAACTTACAGATTCCGATTCCACATTAAATACTTTGTACTGAAAAAGTTTTGACCTGATATTCGTAAGATGGGCGGAGATAATAAAGAGCCATTTCTTGATGAAAAACTGGTGTGATAGATGATGACATGGGCGGCACGATCCATATCCAGTCTGCCGGGCAGCCCGAGCTGTCGACACAAATTCACCCTTGAAGAATTACTTTTTCACCAAAATATAAATCTTACACAACATGGAGACTTTAGTTACATTTCCTATGTAAGCGACAGAGTTTTTGTTACGCAAGAATCGATTTTTTTTGTTTAAGACCAGTTAGTTTTTGGTGTTTGTATTGTCTCTTACATCGAAAGCATACCTTCACACTTAAGCGCTACATACAATAAATCTAGCGACCTACGTCATACGAGATGTGTTTAGATGACCTCTATTTGACTTAAACAAAAACATTAATGTTTACTTTTTTAATACAGTTTAGAATGTAACTGACAACTTAATGGTTTTGGAACGCTTACCGCAATCGGTTCTCGTTATCCAGATGTTTAATGAAACTCTCCGCAGCTGTGTGATGATCTACTATTGTAGCGTTTTGTTGTTGAAAGCTATGTAGTACTGCGATGTTTATTTCTACCAAGGCTTTATCCTTCCAAAGAGTTACTGGAGTTCGGGTGTCTAAACCCATCTTCAGAGCAACATTCTGTATAACAATTAATATTTTATAAAAAAAAGTACTGAATGCCAAGATTTTATGGGCGATTTCTACCAGTCTACCAGCTCCAGCTCTAGCAGGCTATTTTTTAAGAAATTTTCACGGGAAAGAAGTAGGTAAAAGCAAAAAAATAGACAAATAATTTTTTTAAACCTTAAACGTAAAATACATACTATATTTTTGCATTTTTATTTAAAAAAAAATTCAATAAATTATTAAATATACGTCCAATTTTTCAGTTTTCAGTTTTCTTAATAAAATTGGAACCAAAGTTTCAGCAAGCCCAAAATAGGCCACGGTGTGGTTATTTGGCCACAATCTTCTTGGTTAAAAAATGCCCTGCTTTGTAGTAAAAAGATAATTTATCTTAATTAAAAATATATTAATTAATAAATTACCTCTAACATATTAAGTCTGTTTGTATCACAGAAGTTTCTGCAGCCAATTTCAGTGCTCATATACCATCCATTGAAGGCGTTAGCGGTAAATTCTATACCACCGCAATCGAAGCGCATGTTGGATACTGCAGGCAACGCATACCAACGTAGGTTGAGTTCCTCGAACCAAGAATGCCTGAATTAAAACCACAAATATTTTATATTTGATTTCTCTTTCGGTGTCGTTGTACTATTATATTAATCATAAAAACAATGCAATTTCATCACTTTAGACCCCTAATAAAAGCTTTTCTTTAATTATGACAACACTCCGCCTGATATAAAGCTACAGTGCGGTCCATGAACGAAAATAACTGTAAAATATAAATAAATGCAACATATAAATTTCTATAGGCAGCAGGCCCTTCGATATGCCGGCTTAAGGAAGCAAATGCGCACCGTCCAGTTTGATTCCGAAACGCGACAAGATCACTTCACGGGTGTAACATTCGAAAGTGGTGGTACTACCCCATGACGGCAGACTGGGCTAATAACCATCATCAGTGTGTCTACCACTCTTTAACAGTGTTAAATTGGTATCGGCCAGAATATAGCGAGATTTAAACACAGATCTCATCGAACGTCTACCGCTTGACTAGATAAAAAAAATAGGACTTTAATAAAGCCTCCCCTAATAATTTAAATGTTAAACATATAACAATATGTCAATTAAGGTATAAATTGGATATGTAAACAACAATTAGACAGCTTTGTTTGATAACTTAAGCTAATTTGAGACATTAATCAAGATCTTATGTTAATTTTTGTATTTTCATCTGCGACACTGTTTGTGTTTAGATAGCACAAACTACTTCAATGTTTTTTGTATTGTAGCTTGGCATTTGATAACACTCCGCCTGATGCAAAGCTAGAAATCTCTACGAGCAGCAGTCGCCTCCGCTGCCCCGATCTGAGGAGGCGAGTATGCACCATCTAGATTGACTGTGTACACTCCTCTCGCTATACCTATATACTTTCAAACTGCTTCCGAAACGCGACGAGGTCACTTCACGAGTGTTACATTTGAAAGTGGTGGTACTACCCCAGGACGGCAAACTGAGCTAATAACCATCATCAGTCTGCCTACCACTCTTTAATAGTGCCTATAGGCACTGAGCGACCAAAGTACATAATAATATTACAAAGTTACATTGGTGCTCGTTAGAATTAGCGAGGTTCGAAGACGGGTCTCATAGATCATGAGTTCACGCGTTTTACCGCTAAACACTTAATTATACATATAAGCACATATTTTAATCGTGAATATTTGTGTATGTGTAGCCCAATTTTCGTCGTTTAGTGCTGCAAATTGATGTCAATGAATACATAAGGATTATAGGCGATAAACTTTGATTAGAGATCACTGGTTGAACACTTTTACGATGCAAGTAATATTCTATGTATGAAGGAACGATTTTCATGGGTATCATCGCTGAACTTTATTTCTGTTTCATGAGCCATATGCATTCTTCGCAACATTTTATGTTCATATAAATCTGTCATCGTAACTGTCCTCTCATAAACTTGCTTTGGATACATTAGGGTTACCAGCTGGTCCGAGTGAAGAAAGCGGACATTCCACAACCAACCTCTCGCCCTCCTACTACATTTTGAAAAAAAAAATGTAAACCATAGGCTGGAATAGAGAACAATTTCAATATCAATATGATCAGCTGACTGTCGATACAAAGTCGATATTGGTCGATATACGATACATGAATATATCGATTTTGGATTGTCTTGTTGCTTTTGTATTGAACTTATAAGTTGATCGGTCTAATCGAGAAAAAACCGGACACGGGACAAAAAAAGGGGACATATTCGCTTAAAAACGGGCGTCTGGTAACCCAGGGCTACATTATACTTACTATGTCACACAGGCTGTAAAGAGACAGATAACAATCCCTTTAACCACGTGTTACAATACTAAGAATATAAAACGTTATTTGCAAGGTTTTTTATTATTAACTTTTTTTAAAATTTTACAAAACCAAGCCGCAATGGCATCATAACATTGCTAAGGCAAGCGCGTTCTGTCGTATTAAATGACCTCGTTCGAGCACGCTTGTACGAACTATGAAGGAATCGTTTGCATTCACACTGCTTGTTTTTCATATTTCTCTGATGTTTTATGTTTTTTTAACAAATAATGGTGCCATACTGTTATGTAATTGATATTACACTAGTTAATGTCAAAAAATGATGCAAAATAAAAATATTAAAAATTAAAAAAAACTGATGTACTCGTATACTGGGATATAGCAAGCCTTTTTACCGCCCTGTATATAATACAACACTTTTACAGGAAATAATAGCTGGTAATTAATAAATTAAAAATTGGTAATTCATTACTTACTCACTTCATTACTTATTTAGCTGTAAATAATACGCATTATAAACTAGTCAAAGGTGAGATAACAATACTCACGTGGGATGTGTCATATGTATTTCCATGACTAATTCTCGCGGAATTTCAAAATAGTCTGGATCCTTTCCATTAGCTGATAACACAAGCGGTAAAATATCCCATGCGGATTTCGGAGCTTGTTGCTTCCATCCAAGTTTTATGCATAACTATAATATTAAAAAAAACGATTATTATGTTATACATACTTTATTTACTATCCTACCTATGTATGGTATAATTTTAAGAACGGCCGTGGTCTAGCGGTAGAACTCACGATCCATGAGGCCCATGTTCGAACCCAACTAAATTTTGACCGATGCCAATATAACTATGATATATGTACTCTGGTCACTATTAAAGAGTAGTAAGCAGACTAATGATGGTTAATAGCCCCAGTCTACCGTCCTAGGATAGTACTACTATTTTCAAGTGTAATCAGTGCCGGATTAGCCACGTAGCAAGAGTAGCAAATACTACGGGCCCCGCGAATTAGGGGGCCCCGCGCTCCAACGCCTGTCTGACAGTAATAAAAAAATATTAATTTAGATAAGAGCGTAAAATATCTTGCATGCCTTAAACGCGAAGCGCCCTAGGCTATGCTTCACTTCCACTTATTTAATACCCTAAACTTGAGAACCTAAAGTAAACCAAGGGCCCCTTGATAGAATTTGCTACAGGCCCCGCGCTGACTTAATCCGGCACTGAGTGTAATACTCGTGAAGTAACCTTGTCGCGTTTCGGGGTAAGTTTAAAAGTAGCCAGGTATAACGAGAGGAGTGTGGTACAATCTAGATGGTACATGCTCGTCTCCTCAAGCCGGCATAGTGGAGGCGACTGCTGCCCGCACAGGTCTCTCTGTAGTAGCAGTTGTTTCCATTCATGGACCGCACTTTAGCTGTACATCAGGCGGAGTGTTGTCATGTGCCGAGCTACAATTAAAAAAAAGTTCAAAGCTCAATAAAACAAACCTCAGTGAATTCACAATGCATTGGGTCACCAATAACGGAACCGTCTTGTTGTCTGTATCCAGCGTAACTAATCAACTGATTATTCCATATCCGATAGTCATGTTTGCCATCAGTCCTTTGGGGAAACACCGTTATAGCGGATCTGTGGAAAAATAAATATCACTAATTAAAGGGGATAATTCCTCAATCTGGCGTAACATTGGTAACACCCGAGGGCGGTGCGAAAAGAATACACAAATATTCTCATTACGGTCTGAGTGTCATCCCCTAGCTGGTGGAGATCCGGGGCGGTACTAGTAGTAAGTAATTTTTCGGTCGGGTGTCAACTAAACTTTCAACTGGGGCGGATCGCCAGTTAAGTTATTTATGATTGAATAGTTTCCGAACGGATATTAAAGACAATAAATACTAAGATCCATCTGGTTCTATTTAATAAATTTTATATAAACGAATAAGTTTTCGTGATTTATTACAAATAATATAGTCTTTTTTACTTTATTAAACGAAACGAAATATTTTTAATATTGTATATTACATATTTTATTATTTTGTTATTATATAATAATATAGATCTACCTATTTATTCTTATATTTCTTGGTAACGTCCCGATAGCTTTTTTACGTAAGATAGCTTAAAGATTTTAAAAACCAATTTTTTATAAATTGCGCGTTACAGCTGTTTTATATCTACTAAGATTTACTTAATATTTTACTTTTTACTTAAAACTTATTTAATACAAATAATCCTATAGTTCTAGGCTGACTTCCGCGTGCAGACCCTCCATGTGAGGTGGCACCAGACGTTCCTGATGCGTCCTACAAGTGATATTAATAAATATTACAAAATAATAATAGTTTTTAGATTAAAATAATATGCAATATACTTAAAACATAGGCAAATTTTCAATAAAATGCATATGCCCAATATGCATTTCTATAAAACTATTAAAAAATAATTTACCTAATATTTCCTTTATTAGTACTGTATTTGATATGATTGCACAATGCTTCAAACATACCACTTGTAGTTGTTACTTGCCGACAATCGAAAACCTGCATAAAAAAACATTATTAATAGTTAAAAATAGATTTCAAAACCAAAAATCAAAAGTAATGGTAATCAGAAATATGATGGTTCTTAATCCAGTCTGCCGGCCTGGGGTAGTACCACAACTTTTGCCATGACCTAGTCGCCGGTATAGCGGAGGCGACGGCAGCCTACTGAATTTATCGGTGGTAGAAGTTGTTTACGTTTATAGACTACAGGCATGTGTGAGCCTGGCTATTATACAAAAAACGTTTAACCCGTACTAACGTAATGTTTAACCTAACCTACGTGTATTATACAATTAGCTTCTAATCATGTAATTAGCGTATATTCCATGAAATTGTAGCTAATTAACACCTATACACAAAATGATACCGAGCGTAACAGTAAAATTGGAAAACCAATTAACTTGTAGTTCACAGAAATCGAGTTATAGCATTGAAATAATTTCCAATTTCTTTTTTATTTCAATAGGAAATTGCAACGGATTTTACTTTTAAACCTACTTAAAATGGGTCGGTAATTCAATCCTTCTTCGATGCTTCTTGCGACCTTAGACTACGTGTTTATCAGGCGGGTCGGATCGATCCGATGGACGTGGTGTCATACAAATTGCCTACCAATTTGCGTTACAGTCCGTTTCGACCCAGCCCGCCTGGTAGATGCGTCAATGTAGTCTCAAGTTTTTAGATTTTTGAGTTTTTTTTTAAATAATGTTATTGAAAGTTTAATAATTAAGTAATTTTCAGCAGCCGTGGTCTAGCGGTAAGACGCGTGAACTCACGATCGATGAGACGCGTGTTCGAACCTCGCTAATTCTGATCGGTACCAATGTAACTTTGTTATATGTACTTTGGTCGTTCAGTGCTTATTAGCACTATTAAAGAGCGGTAGGCAGTCTGCTGATGGTTATTTGTTAGTCTGCCGTCCTGGGGTAGCACCACCACTTTCGAATGTAACACCCGTGAAGTGACCTCGTCGCGTTTCGGAGGTAGTTTGAAAGTTACCAGATATAGGGAGAGGAGTGTGCACCGCCAACCTAGATGGTGCATACTCTTCTCCTCAGGCCAGCATAGCGGAGGCGACTGCTGCCCGTAGAGATTTCTCTGTAGTAGTAGTTGTTTTTGTTCATGGTTCCGTTCGTTGTTTACATCAGGCGGTGTTGTCATACGCCGAGCTACAATAAAAAACAAGAAAACAATGTTCCCGTGAATATATAAATTTCATTGTGTGTATTGGATTACTTCATTTCACTTTACAGCACTTTTAGACGACCTCAGTTTACAAACCCAAGTTAGGATTGAGATGACGGCACTTAGTCTCACAGAATTATACCACGACGTTGCATCCGAAGAGATTATTTTACTTGGTAGTCCACTTCTCAATGTACTAGGCATCGCACAATATTCAGAGTCAATAAATCTAAAAATTACAACACTATCTCCCACCACCTCCCTAGTCTATGCGCCGCGCCACGCCACCTCGATCTTCATTCGTTTCTTTTGTGCGGGCATCGACACACGTCTCACCAAATAGTTAAGTACTATTTATTATTTAAATTATAGATATATTGTAGGTTTTAGCTAGTTTAATTTCGCATTAAATAATAGTATTTGAATTATTGAAAAATCAAAAAGAATAATGAATACGAGTAATCTTCGGTTACAAGTAGCGGTGAGTCACTATTACTTCATATTAAATTTTAAACATGACAGCGCGTTGACGTGGCGCATGGCGTACATGTTTCCTATTTGTACACGTTTATTATTTGTATAATAAGCTTATATTGAAAATAATACTCATTATATTATGGTGTATTTTTTATTGCCTACTCACATGTAATGTACTTTTTTCCTTTTTGGTTGTGAGTTTTGTCTTAGCATTTTAGGTTATGTGACATGTGTTTAGAAAACATCTGAATGGTTTTATGGTTATACTTTATGACGTGATCATAATTGATAACCAAAAATATTAATTTTTATATTAATGACAAAAACCAAGATATACATAATAATATTGTATTGTATAAATATAAATTTTTATATATATAAAAAAAAAAAGAGATTAATAAGAATAATTAAAATAATAAATATATAAACTTCACGGTTGATAACAAACCAGGCTCGGGTCGTAACATGATTATGCCCAAGGACGTTAAAGTTATGTGGGAATGTACCAACATACCATATACATACCGTATAGTATTGTATATATATTATATATATTCTACAAATTGCATGGATGTTTGTTTTTATTAAAAAATAAAATAAAATGAAATGAAGACGTTATACTCCGTGATGCGGTCACGGTTGATAACAAACCAGTCTCGTGTCGTAACGTGATTACGCCCAATGACGTTAAACTTTTGGGGTGATGTACCAACATATCATTTAGTATGGTATATATGTATATACTCGTATTGTATAAACATTAATTTTATTAATGTAAAAATATTTACTCCGCGATGCGGTCACAGTTGATAACAAACCAGTCTCGTGTCGTAACGTGATTACCCCCAATGTAGTTAAACTTTCGTGGGGGTGTACCAACATACCATATAGTATGGTATATATACATTGTATAACCATTAATTTTATTAACGTAGAAATGTTATACTCCGTGATGCGGTCACGGTTGATAACAAACCAGTCTCGTATCGCAATGTGATTACACCCAATGCAGTTAAACTTTCGTGGGGGTGTACCAACATACCACATAGTATGGTAAATATACATTGTATAACCATTAATTTTATTAATGTAAAAATGTTATACTCCGTGATGCGGTCACGGTTGATAACAAACCAGTCTCGTATCGCAATGTGATTACACCCAATGATGTTAAACTTTCGTGGGGATGTAGCAATATACCACATAGTATTGTATGTATTGTACAATTATATGGATCTTATGCCTGGATTATGGTCACGTATTACTCGTATAATGATAATTCTGACATGCTAATGTCACATGTTAAAAGAATAAGGTCATTGATATTTTAAAGACCAACAATCGCACATGATGCGCAAAGTTACCCACAAGGTGAACACTTTTCCAATAATTTAACAAGTACAGCTATTATAGAACCTATTCCCAGCACATCCCTCCCTCAAGATATTTTGGAGACGCTGGATTATACTAAAGGCAATCAGCGGTTTTTTTTTCGGAACTAGGATGCCAGTTGAGATTGCTAAACGTTGGGGAAGAGTTCTGATAGACGGCCTTACTAAGGAGAGCAGACTAAAGAGATCTTTTCGAAATCATTAATTTCTAAAAATTTTCAAATGGGTGTTAAATCTAGAAATAGTACCCGTACTAAGTGACACTGCGAAGAAATAAAGATAATATATTAGCGCAGATCACAGAACTATCTGGGAGTAGGTATTGTTGTAACTGTCATCAGATTTAGAAAGAAATTATGTATCTCATCCCTCAATAAAAATTTTGTTAGTAACATCTTTGAAGAAAGACCATTTCAATGGGTGAAGTCTCAAAGACAGCTGAGGGCTTACAAATATGAAGAAATGATGGCAAATTTACCCCAATCGGGTAAATTGGAGAGGCCTACCTCCATCCATGTCGTTCACAAGGATAGCAAGCAGGCAAGGGCTAAGATATGTTACACTGCACGGTCGAGCATCCGCCTCGTACAAACATCACAACTCCTCGACGAGGACTCGAAAATTCCCAAAATATGACTGAGGGAATTCTCCATGTTAATAGATTGTTTAGTCTTTCAACTCCTGTTCTAACAGATGACCTGTCTTTCTTTAATATGTAAGGGATTCTAGATTCCCTTTAATCAACTTATATCACAGATGACTTATTAAAAAAAAAAAAAACAGTCTTAACAATAATGAACTTAAACAATTAGAATTGTTTTGATGAGGGAAGCCAAGTTAATATTATATTAATCAATATTAATATTAAAAATAAATTTATTCCTACATACCATTTCAAAATGGAGGATAAACACACAGTCACAAACTAAACTTCAAAAAATTGCTTTATGGCTTCAGTCAATTTAAAAGATACGTATTTTTTATTCCTGTGGGCAAAATTAGTAGGAAAATACTCACGATTTATATTTGAACATAATATTTTTGCATTCCAATGCCTACCGTTGGGTTTATCCTTTTTTGTATTTACAAAACTACTAAAATCCGTAATGGTTTCACTTCGAATGAGGGTTATAAATAATTCGACGATATATACTATACATAGGAGGATTGCCTTAGATTGCCAAACTCGCTAACAATAACATTATTGGAGACATTAAGTTTCGTTGGTATGATTTAAAAAGCAAGCTTATTCCGAATTCAAAGGAGATATTCTTAGACCTTTGAAGATTTATATTTGTGACTGCCTTGCCCTTGGCGAAAGCGCATTAAGGTGTTTGTGTCTAAAATGTTTCCAAACAAAGATTGTCGTCCAGAAGAAAATTTGTGGATTTCTCGGTGTTTTACGTTCCGCCTGTCCTACGATTGCACGTGTTTACGTATACTTCTGATTGGGTAATTATTTATCTAATGATAATTATGATGGAGTCTCTTATCTCACACTCAAATATAAAATACTATATTAGAGACGGACGGTAGAGACAGGTTAAGGATTTTGTTTCGTAGTAATGATAGAAGTGGTCTTTTGGGATATAACTGAAAGTAATTTCTAGTTAATTTACTTAAACGAAAGCGGGTTTTTCACGCCTAAAAATGTTTCGCAAGCAATTCAAATAACATTAATATTTTGTTACGGATTAATAATACCACGGCCATTTATATATAAATAAATATGGTGACGTTCAGTATATACATTTAAATAATATTACTCGAAATCTGGACTCAAGTTATATTCCTTCACAACTTGACATAATATATCAAGTTCAAAAAAAAAAAAAAAAAAAAAGAACCTGATTAAGAATCACGTAAATTCAATATTGACATCGTGTGGTGTTTTTATTTGTTTATTTTTAAAGATAAAATAATAACAATAATAAGTAAAATTAACACAAAGTACAAAGGTTCGCCTGGAAGCAGGACTCAGAGGCTTGCAATATGGATGCCATTATATTAGAGGCAGTAATTATTTTTAAGCTTTTTTCCTCAATTTCAGCAAAAAAAAAAAAAAAAAAAGATGACAAAACGACAGGCGTAATTGCAGTGCCATTGGCCAAGTCAACCATGGTATCCGCTCTTTTTACAATTACAGTCGGATCCTCTAATATTGGCGTCTAATCTTGATCTACTCTTATCAGAACTAAAGATCCTTTATGAAAACGACCTACAGTGGAGTGGATTATATGAAATAATTTGAGCTTTATTATCCAATAATATATCAATATAGTTGTGTTTACAGGAAATATTGGCAATTTTGTAAATAAAACAACATTGAAATTCCTATCATTTTAAAATTTCTTACATCGGAATTTCACAATGCTGGATACTCAATTTTATATAGTTGTCGTTCTGCTCTTGCCTTAATATTGAGTAACAGTTTTACTAAAGAACGAATGCGTCATTCATTCGTAATGGGTGTTTTTAGAATAAAAACTATAATTTCTAAATATCCACCAACTTCGAATTTTATTCAAGTGCTTTATCTCTTAACGGAATGCAAACCTAACGAGAATTTAGCATTAAACAAATTAACTGATTAAAGCTCTAGTAGCTTTAAGGTTATGACATCTCATATTAAAATCATGTATGCAAGGACATTTACCCAAAAACCCCAATCTATCCTGCAAGACTTTATTCTCTTATCTAGAAAAAATAAATAAATAAATAAAATAAAAGAAAAAAGATCAATATGTCTCATAGAGAAAAACTATTTCATAATGCAAGCTCTTTCACAATAACACGGTGGTTTTAACTACTTCCGTCCAACACATAGGACGCATCTCGCATTAACTTATAAGAGAAGCTTGTCCATTGAAATTATTAAATATTAATTATTACCACAGGATGGTCTGGAAATACACTTATGTTCGTTAAATCTTATAATAGATACACTTATCTTGAGTGAGATAGAGAATAGAAATTGGTTCTATCCTTTGAGACGGTCTGTTGTGAATCAGATGAATGGTTCTGGACCGATTGTAAAGAATATAATATATGATAATTATATGCAGGTATTTAATATCTCTTTCACCTATTTCATTCTGTTAGCGCTGAACATCTACCAAGTAAAATAATCTCTTCGGATGCAACGTCGTGGTATAATTGGTGGTTAAACAAACTTACCTGAAGTGAAGTTTGACCATAATTATACTAGACGTTGCATCCGAAGAGATTCATCACCCACCCACCCGTCAGTGACTATTGCACACCCGAAGGTTATAATGAAATAGTTGACGATATCTCTGAAATGAATGAAGATCGAGGTGGCGTGGCGCGGCGCATAGACTAGGGAGGTGGTGGGAGATAGTGTTGTAATTTTTAGATTTATTGACTCTGAATATTGTGCGATGCCTAGTACATTGAGAAGTGGACTACCAAGTAAAATAATCTCTTCGGATGCAACGTCTAGTATAATTATGGTCAAACTTCACTTCAGGTAAGTTTGTTTAACCACCAATTATTCACCGCTTTCCCGATTAACAACCAATCTGTGTAAGTAATTACAAATGTATTTCCGGTTTACGGCTGTTTACAAATTTATCCTCCTAAACTCAACCTTTAAAACTGATAATCGTCTTCTACAAACAACTGCTGTCACAGGGAAATCTGCGTGCAACAGTCGCCTCCGCTATTCCGGTTAGACGAATGTGTTTCATCCATTGATAGAGTACACTCTTCTTGTTATATCCAGCTACTTCCAAGCCGGTTCCGACACGCGACTAGGCGAGACGCAATACAACAAATATTATCAGTTTGCTACCATTCTGCTGGTGCTTCTATTATAGCCACTAAACGACCAGAATTCAAATAACAAAGTTACATTGATACATATTTCTAGGAGTTCTGCTGATGAAAATCCTGGATCCCGAGCCAACGTCTCAATCTACTCAGCCTTGCACTTAATTATTTTTCTATCTATATTAAAGATAGATACTAGAGGTCAAATAGTAAAGGTCTAAAAATATAAGTTACTGTTAATTTAGTAGAAACGAGCAATCTGATATTCCCGCGCTAAGTCGTCCACTCTTCCCCGTTTAACTTTGAAACGAAATAAATGGCAAAGAACCACTGAATTAATTTCATTAAGTCAACTCTCGTAAGCACCGGATTCATTCACAAAATTTGTTTATTTTCTACAGGCACTTTCGTGTTAAAACGATTGCCCTTGTTAGATGATTTGTTAAATTAACACTAATGGGTGTTACACTTAAAATTGGTGGTACTATATATCAGTTATACAGAAAACCCCTGAACCAAAGGTTGATTGATACATCATAAGTATTTCTTTTTTTATTTTTGAGATCATATTTTAATTTTTTTTTTACTTTTATCATCTCATATTCAAATACATACCCAACGATAGCAATATTTATTAAAACGTCGTTGAAATATCGAAAACAAGCAATGTAAATAGGGTAAATGATTAGCAACTAGTGTTGCGACCGGCTCGCGAGTTAGCGTGTTACGCGTACATTGCGGACCCCGTTATGCGCGGTTTCGGTTTTACGCGAATTTCATATTTTCCACTAAAATAGCTCTTTCAATGATTTATTCAGGTTTGGACATATTGCCGAGCATAGACAGTGATGATGACCGTGTTTTAACCGAGTGTTAATCAGTAAAAAACAGTGTTGCGTATTAGGAAAATATTTTACAAGATCATAAACGAAACGCAACCCAGAAAACAGTAGATAAGTACATTTTTTCCGTAAAAAAAAAATGTATAATGTGTTTTTAGAATTAAAGTATGTATTGATTTGCATTTTGTACTGACTTTTAATTATACTTAAACGTGACGTGATACGCGAAATTAACTTAACGCGAGTTTTTGCGGAACGTATCCCTCGCGTAAAGCGGGGTATTACTTACATAAAAAAAACTATTAATTAAAAAAAACTCGAAACAATGTTTTAATATTGGTAATGTAATACGTGGTTAAAGACAGATAGTAATCTGTCTTTCGATATAACAGCTAGTTATTAAATAACTAAGCATACGTCATCTTCACACCTAAACCTTAACTAAGTTCATAATAAAACATATTCCAGCATATGTTACAAAAATAATATTATTAACTAAAATAAGATGTTAGCGTAGAATTGCTACGTAATGCCGGCCGTCCGCGTCGTTTGTTTTGACATGATGTAACGCCTGAGGGTCGGGCCAAACTGTGAAACAACCGAGTATCTATCTACAAACTAATTGCCTACGTGTTTTTTCTATTGCAAACACGAAATGAGAGTTTTCTCATTAGAGTGAGCAAATTCATTTAGTATATATCCCATTGCGCCTTTCGCCTGGTTTGAAAACTTTAGTGTTAAACTCTTCACTTTGTATTTCAACCATATTCAGTACACCAAAATCAAAATAAATAAAAATTACAAATAATTGCTCTACAGCCCCATTATTGAGTTAGTGATCATCGGGACCCACTGAAAACTGACCCCACGGGTCCACTTGACACCGATACAATTTTATAGTGGCTAACACTGGTATAGTGGTCTGGATGACCACGTCTCTTTGCTTATAGTATAAATAAATAGGTCGTCGCTTACGCTCTGAAATTAATTACAAAGTTACATTGGTACCGGCTGAAATATTTGGGAGATTCGAACACGAAATTCCCGGTTGCAAATAATGCGATCACACGTTGGTATCAACTCGGTATCGCTCGTTTATATTTTTATAATTTTATAAATTCATAAATAAACAATAAATTATAGTCTTGGGTCATATATTAGCGCGGCGCAGATACTACGAAAAAAATATAATCTTCCATAAGGTTATTTATTAAGATCCCTCAATAATAAATCTTAAACTTCAGCGAAAAAAACGCAAAAAGAAAAAACTGTATCGATAAAAAAATATTCAAGGAAATAATCACGTTATTGTTTATTAAAAACACTACGTAGTTTTATATTATATTTGTATAGTATTTGCACTAATAAGAATTAATGCAAATACAATTAGGCAAAACCTTTTATATGAACATATAGTGCGAATCAAACACACGAGCTCAAAGAACATAATTTACAAGACTCACCTGTAACTTAGACCATTGTATTCTTCCAATACAACGACTGGCATTACGCCAAGCAAGTTTAGCTCCAAATACTAACTCTGTAGTGGTAAATTGATAGGTTCCACATTTCGCCACCTCCTCCTGAACAGTTTTCCAACGTGCCTCATGAGCTGGTGTATTCGCTCTAAAATATTACATCTTTTGTTAGTAAAGAATACCATTCCATCCAGGCGTACTAAATAATGACAATACACTGTGGACTTGGCCGTACTAACTATTTTAAAAATAAATAATTTTATCTATAATGAGATGCAAAGAGATTTTTTTTAGAAAACCACATAAATTATCCTATCAGAATGCAGTGGCGACCAAAGACGTCTAACGGCCTCAAAAAAAGTTTTACAAGTTATTAAAAGTTTAATTATTTCCATACGCGCGAGTATTTATCCAGCGACGTCTAGCAACACTGAAAGTTAGGTTATAATTCAGCTTATTTAATTTAAAGTTTTCGTTCTGAAAGGGAAATGAAAGAGACCTCCAATGTGTCTTGGACGCCCACGTTTGGTCTAGTGACGCCACGGTTAAAATGTTTTCAACAAAATAATATTATAGTACATACTAAGGTTATTTGCGAACATAATTTAAATTAAAAAAAAAATATCTCGCTTTTTTTATTGTAGCCCGGCATATAACACTCCGACTGATGTAAAGCTAGAGTGTGGTCATGAACTGCTACTACTAAAAATCTCCACAGACAGCAGTCGCCGGCTTGAGAAGATGAATGTCCACCATCTAGATTGACAGAGCACACTCCTCTCGTTACAGCTAGCGACTTTCAAACTGTTCCCGAAACGCAACAGTCATAAAACTTGAAAATGAAAATTAAACATAAAAAAGACTAGCCAAAAATATTGTTTACACGCTTGAACGTTTCTTTAAACAAATGTAATTCCACAAATCATTGCACTCGAAACCCATTTGTTAATCGTACTACAATGTGAATATGATTCAGTGAACCAGAAAATTTATAATATTGTTTTGTTCAAATATGTTACAATAATAATAATATGTAGTTATTTAAAATAAATACTATTTCACTAACCCAACTATCCCTTCAAATATAACACCCGTGAATTAACCTAGTCGCGTTTCTAAAAGTAGCCGGTAATTTGACTAGTATTGAATATAAGAGGTGGTGCATATTAGTATGCTCAAGCCGGCATAGCGGGGGTAACTGCTGTCTTTATACGTTTATTTGTGGTAGCAATCTCACTCTAGCTTATCTTCAAGTGTAGTCAGTTTAAAAATATTTCTCCTCGCTACTAAACAAAATATTTAAATAAGAAAACTTCGTACCTTCTAATTGAAGCGAAATATTGTCCAAGAAAGTCTTTAGCATCATTAAGAACTTCTTCCGGGTCACGTGGCACATCACCACGTCCGGGGATGGCCATAACACTGCCAAGGCAAGTTTTCTCGTTGCACATTGTCGCCTGTTAACAAAAAAAAAAGTATTTTAAAAATAAAGGTATTGAAAAATATCGATAAAATTAACACCGGATCTTTCAAGTACTACTACGAATCTTTAGCCTATGATAACTATACTATACTAGGTCTATCACCCGTTTCCGATTTGAGGTTAAAGAGAAAGCATATATAAGTATTGAAAGTGTAAATAGTGTCTAAGGGAAGAAGCAGAAAAAGAAAAAGGACTCATCTTTAGTTTTTAAATTGGAATTAATATGGTGTTAATTGTTCTTATTTTATATTTTAACATACGCAGAAAAAATATATTCATGATGAAAATACATTTTAGTATTTTGTAAACGGCTAGACGTCTATTTCATTATTTAGTGTCAGGGGAAAGTTCACATAAAATCTCTTGTCGAAGTTGTCGCAAAAGAGACATTTTTCATTGGCGTCTTGTAAGAAATATGTGTATATGCCGAGCTGATTGTTTTCCAGCTACCCTTTGTTTCTCGTAAGAAAAAGTGCCGATTAGAATGAATAGAAAAAGAGACAATATTTTCTGTTTTTTCTTTATAAATCTCAAAACAAAAATGATAGTATTGAATAAATAAACTCCGTGCTTTTATATTTAATTCACAAATATCTACAATTTAATTTTCTTACTGAAAAACTCATTAACAGAATTTTATCTCATGACATGATATTATTATTCTTATATATATTCATATTATGTATATTACATAATAACATGTAATCATTTTTAAGCTTAATATTTAATTTATGATTATTATAAATGTTACGGGAAATTAGATTGGTGAATAATTCTTTAGATTTACATAATTTATAGCAATATAAAATTTCATACACTAATTACGAATTCTTGAGCCATCAAATCTTATATTAAAAAAAAAGTAAAAATAAAACTACAATTTATTTCGTAACACAATAAACAACAGTGTGTTTGACGATTTTTTCCCAGCATTTGAATATGCAAAAAAATTATTGCAATAATAATAAAAAAATTATTTATAATACAACAAATAAAATCAACCGCATTATGTTCTATAAGGACCCTTTAACGGTAATTTCCAATTACATCACGCTTTTCAAAGTCTTCTTTTGTTGTTCGTACTCGAATTTTTCAATTTATTAGAATACCAGCTTGAATATTTTTAAGCATAAATTATCTACCAAAAACAAAATAATATAATTGTTATTTTTCTATTCAATTTTCATCATACTTTAATAATATTCAATTCAATAATTTAATATGCCACATCAAATAAAAAACAACTGTTAATTTTATGACTACAAGACAAATTCGAAGTTCTTTTGACACTTTAAATTCACCTTCTTCGTTGATTTCATAGCGCTCGAGAATTTTTGTTAATTCAATTTTACTTTTCCATCAATAATGAATACACATATAAAAATAAATATCAAAGTAATTGAGACATAAATTGACGAGTTTAACATAGAATCAATGACAGAAACGCACGAAATCGGCTTGTAATAAAATCAAGTAAATAACACGGTCACGTCCAACTATATCGTCGTTCACCATAAAAAAACGTATTTAATAATAATACTAGTAATTGTACCGAACGTGGTTATGACGGTTTATTCGCTGATAATATAATAATTAAAGAATGCTAAGACGTAATACCTACGTATTTAGCCCTTTGTTTTGCATTCTGATTTTATTTCCTTAGATACACCGCATGGCTGCAGTTTATGAGCGGAGACACTAGGTTCTCTCACATCCGCTTTGCCGACTTGATGAGATGAGTGTGCACCGTCCAGGTAATTTAAATCTTACCACATAACCACCAAACTACCTACCACTGTCTAAACGTAATCTTTAAATACGAGGTGTACATATAATACGAGTATCTTCAAAGGAATTGTACAACCAAAATGCAATTTCAACAGTAGTTTGAAACCGACCACACGTTTTTGACATCTCTTTACGAATTTCACTAGTAGAATAAAAGTCAAAGCGGGAAATTGACATCTCCAATTTCAGCTTCATCTTTACAAATTGGAAATTTTATTTTTACAGTTCTTTTGAGTGTCATTGTAAAACAATTGTATTTCATTGGAATGGTCTCTGATTTATTCAAAATTTTTATAAGTTTAGTTAGTTGGTACATATAAAAATTGTATTTCTTTTTTGTTTTATTTTACTACTATTTGCATCGAATACGTCGATTTTTTTTAAATAAAGAAACAAATAATGTATTTTTGGATTTCTGAATTAATAATATCGATACCGTCTCTGAGTTCCGGCCTAATGATTGCAATTTTATTCTTTCTTTATCCATACAAAATACAACAAATATTATATATTAATATAATAGATTAAATTATTTATGTTATTAAATAAATAAATGTAATCATATGTGACAAACAGTGAGAAAATATTATCCGTTTAGTAGCACGATACATTAATTAAATCGTATACATTAATTAATTAAAAATAATAAAAAAAAAAACAGAACTTTTCGCAAAAAAAAATTACTTAAACACCGCATTCATACGATGCCTAGACCCTAATGCATCAAGTGTCATCAACAAAACATCAAGATATGTATTTAAACTCGTTCCTTTATTGTGAACTCTTCTACAAACGAAACGCAGGTAAGAAGCTAAAAAAAACAGTAATTAAACTTATTATGAATTAATTAATGGATGTATACAATGAGCACGGATACGTGATAGTCGACATGATCTACAATTCATTTCAGGTTATTAATTATAAGTTAACGAAATAACTATTATTAAATTATGACGAAAATTAATAGAAAAAAAAACAAACACGCACACACAGCGGTCTGAACTAAAATAATCTAGAATTAAGTAATGTTAATGATGCTGGATGTCTACCGTCCTGGGGTATCACCACCACTTTCGAATGGTTTTTAGAATGATCTTTGAAATCTCGCGTTTTGGGATCAGTTTATTAATAGCCAGGTACGAGAGTGAGAGAGATAGTGCACATTCGTCAAGTCGGCTATATAATATATAGCAAAGAGTTCACCCTTGATCAGGTGGCATTTTAGTTGGGTTCGAGTAGCCTACCCGCTGAATAGCTCGTGTTACGATTGATCGAATCAATTGATGATGATTGGGTTACTCGGAACGGACAAAGAAATTCTTGTCAAATAAAAATATCTAAATAGCGTTTTCAAATGTTTTAATGTCAAATCAGTATAAACAATACTTTTTCGGTGTCAAAAGTTTGTACATGTAAGTTTAGAGTCCGAATAATTGTCCGAAACTTTATTGAAAGTAGCCCCCCAATTACTGAAGGCATTAGAATTTGGAACAACGTATATGGCCATTGGTCGGTCGTTATTCATCCAATAAAATAAAACTCCTTTATTTCTTCAATATAATACTTATTATATTTTTATTGTGTGGTAGGTAACACAATAAATTTCAATAAAATGGCTGAGCAAGAATTTTCGAGCATAAAATAAAAGTTTACCCATTTTTTCTCGTTCTACAGCAATATAATATTGGCAAAATATTTTTCTGTATTTTATGAGGATTTTTTAATAGTAGTTCAACACGACCTCACTTCGTCTATTCGATTGTAATGACCACCGCACCCCGC
This sequence comes from Tinea pellionella, assembly GCA_948150575.1. Taxonomy (NCBI): domain Eukaryota; kingdom Metazoa; phylum Arthropoda; class Insecta; order Lepidoptera; family Tineidae; genus Tinea; species Tinea pellionella. The sequence goes on from OX411248.1 coordinate 7,894,651, forward strand.
TCTGCTCGGTAAATCACGGCCAGATTAAGATTTTAAACTAAAACGGGTAAGCAGATGATAGTTGTTTATTAAAAAATTACATTCAATATGTATTTTTAGTAATATGTCGATATTAGCTTAAATATTTATTATGTTTATTTTGAATTATATTATAGCTGAATATAGTTGAGTCGGTGGCAAACAGCGGATATTAAATTTATGTGTAATATGAATTTAATATGTTTCCAATAAATTACCTCGCATGGTATTTCATATAAAGGAAATTTTATTTAAAATTACTATAAGTAATTAGTTTATTATCTTTACATGTTTATAAAAATGAATGTTTGTTTGTTTCTCTCGTATGCGTTCCGGAATTACAATAGAGTAATTTAAAAAATGTTTATGCAATTGCCCGTTTATTGGGAAGTTTTTTTTTATTAAAGGGAAAATGAACTACATACACATGCTGTAATAATTATAAACATACAAAACTGCAGACAACATCAGTAGAAAATAAATTGAAATGATGCAAAAATAATGTAATTTTTCTTTAGGTCTATCTTAGATCTTTATCAATCCGGCATAGAAGAGGCGACTGCTATTAGAAAACATTTATGTATACCTCCGCTTAAAGACCATACTCTAACATTAGGCAGAGTGTGGTTTAGTGGTCAGACTACTATAAAAAAATTCTAAAATTATATTTTGAAAGTTAAGCTACATACCGAACGTGGGCATTTGGAATCGTATAAACGATCATACAGGTGACAATATGAATCATAATTTTTCAGCACTTTTGGTCGAATAACTCTAGGCCGTTCTCTCACTTTCTTCACTGGAATATTTTCCAAATCACATTTTGATTTTTCAACAATTGTTGAATGATTTTTACACAAATGTTCTTTTTCCTCAGACGCATCTCCATTTATTGAATCATTTTCAACAATATTTACACGGTTTGTGATGCATTCGCTTTCTTCTGTTGTATCAACTTTGCACTCAGAATTTTGGGTTATATTTTCGTAATTAACAATATTAGGCGAAATTAAATTCGTAGATATCTCTTTATCAAACGATAACGTTTTAAACTCTGTTATAAAATTGACACTAGCAATCATTTTTATTTCATTACTTTTAACACAATTCTTTGACATTTTTATAAAATCTGCTGCCATCTTTTTGGATATATATATTTTTATCTCATTAATATTATATGTTTACTCCACTTCGACAGAATATATACTAATGTCAGTTTTTATTCACTCAGGTGTATTTATGAGAATTTATTATCATTGAAAACGACTACTTAGTTCTATTACTTACGATGTTCTATTTGTTTTTAATGTATTCGCGAACTTTGCTTTAGCCAATGATACGCGACGTTTATCACTATAAGCTTTTGTAATGAGGACATAATTTCTAACGTAATGACTTCAACGAAATTGGAGTAAGAAAGTTAATTGTAATTATGAAGAAGGTATAATTAATTAAAAAATTTCTTTGATATTATATTAATATTATTTAACTGCTTCATGCAACTGAGTCTTTTCCTTTTGGTTCTTTTTATTGTTTTACGGCATACGATAACACTCTGCCTGATGTAAAGCTAAAGTGCAGTCCATTAAAGGAAACAACTAGAGCCAGCTTGAGGAGACGAATGTGCACCATCCAGATTGACAGTGCACACTTCTCTCGTTATACCTGACTACTTCCAAGGTTACTTCACGGGTGTTACACTCGAAAATAGTGATCAGTCCATCACTCTTTAATAGTGTCAGTAGGCACTGAGCGACCAAAGTACAACAGATAATAAAAATTAATAAAAAAAAAATAATTTTAATTAAAACAAAAACCTAAACCGTTAAATTTGCTTTTTTTAACATTATACTTTTATGAAATTTATTAAAATATATTTTAGTGTTTAAAGTTATTAGCAATTTGAGCCATTATCGATAGGTCAGTCTCATGTACTAAAATTCAATTAACCCGCAGTTATCAGACGATGAAAGTGTGCAAATTATATGATTTAGGTCTTTCATTATAAGCTATTTAGTCCATCATATGACGGTTCAAAGATCACTATGCAATATCTATATTTGGCATATCATAAAACAGATTTTAACTGCACATTGACAACCCTAACGTTCTAAAAAGCTATCTCTATTGATAAAATTTCTTGATGCATATTAACTAAGAGTGGTAGGCAGACTGATGATGGTTTATAGCCCAGTCTGCCGTAATAGGGTAATATCGCCATTTTTACATATCACATGTTTCAAGATTAGCTTGAAATACCCGTGTATCACCCGTGAAGTGACCTTGTCACCTGTCGGGAGCAGTTTGAAAGTAGCCAGGTATAACGAGAAGAGTGTACACTGTCAATCTAGATAATAGACTGATGATGGTTATTTGTCCAGTCTGCCGTCCACCACCACCACCTTCGAATGTAACAACCGTGAAGTGACTTTGTCACGTTTCGGGAATAGTTTGAAAGTAGCTAGGTATATCGAGAGGAGTGTGCACTGTCAATCTAAGATGGTACATGCTCGTCTCCTCAAGCCGACATAGTGGGCGCGACTGCTACCTGCACAACCTGCAGTAGCAGTTGCTTCTATTCATGGACCGCACTCTAGCTTCACATCAGGTGGAGTGTTGTCACATGCCGAGCTACAATAAAAAAATAAATAATAATAATAAATCTTTATTTTTAAAAACACACTTAGCAATACATAGCGGGGCCCCTGGCCATCAGATTAGGTTATTCGGATGGTGAATACTCGTCTCCTCAGGCCGGCACAGCGGAGACGACTGCTGACCGTAGAGATTTCTCTGTAGTAACAGTTGTTTCTATTCATGGACCGCACTCTAGCTTTACATCTGGCGGAGTGTTGTCATATGTCGAGCTACAATTAAAAAAAAAGAAAACCGCCTCTAACGCGACTGTTACTTTGAAATCAAACAGGAACGCTTACTATTTTATATTACGTAAATGCTGAGATACAATTAAAAAAATATTACTTTTTATTTCATTTGATTAAATACGAATTTAAAAAAAAAACCTTGAGCACGTGATTAATTAATTTTGTACTAAAAATACAATAATAAAATGTGACACCGCTGTAGTAGAGCAACCGCGTGACCGAGTTGAACGTCCTTTATTTGTTTACAATACTCAACTCGGTCACATCTCCTTTGTAATAATCGACTCTTATCTAATTGTTTCATACATATTCGCGTGTTTATTCTTAAATGCGATTGACTGATCGTAGAACTATAGTTTCAACCCTAGGTCATTTAATATGATTTAGTCTATGAGCGGCCATGGTTTAGCAGAGCAGGACGGGCCACGCGACCGATGAGACCCGAGTTCAAACTTCGCGAAATTCTGACCGGTTGCAATGTCGTACTTTGGTCGCTCAATACCTGTGATGCCAGCACTAGATTAGTACAGGTGTTTAATAAAAATAAAAAAACAAAAAAAATACGTAAATTTTTATTAGGAGGCCTACCGTAAAAGTACGTATATTGTAAGAAATGATGAAACTGGATGCAAAATCGTTGAAGGGATTACGAAAACACTATCTTTAAAATGAGGAAGTGAACTGTAAACACGTATATACCTGTACAATAAAAGTTCCGAACAAATAACGAGTCATTAGGCGTAGATCTAAGCGTATCAACCAGGAAAGGGAAGTTCCGGCGAAAACAACCTTAAAATCGTAATTTACAGTAAGCAGTTCCGTCTAAATATTTTGCTAAAAATTTGCGAACAGCAAAGGAGGATGCCCATTTTTGGACCCACTATATACCTAATAGTTTGGTAACAAAACCATATTCTAAAATAATATATATTTTTAATTCATTCATTTTAATTATATCAACACATTATTTGCCAATCAATAGACAATGTTTAATTACATAAAAAACAGATATCATCAATTATATTAAAGCATATAAAATAATAATAACCTCAAATATTGCATCAGAAAACACCTAATTACTCAATAACCCGGGTGAAAAAATTAAAACTGATTGGTAATAAGGAAGTAGATTTATTTTAGTAGTAGATAAACCGGAGGAAAAAATTGTGGGCCCATTTCACTGAGGCAAATGGGCATTCTCCTTTGTTTAATATTTTATTTTGAGTAAGTAAATAAATAAATAGTATTCATCACGAATAACATTTTAATTAGAAAGACCTGTGCTTTCTCGACCACACACTATAGCAGCAGCTGTAAAAACATGCAAATTTTTTTCTTTTTTTTGTGTAAATTACCTACTTACATGCTGATATATTTTTAAAGTCATCATTTTAAAACTATAAATATAAAAATAACTTTTAATGTTCCTCGTAGACCCCCTCTGACACAAGAGTTGATCCACGCACTTATTAATTTGTTACGAGATCCCAATCTCTTGGTTTCGGTTACCAACAAAAACTTCAATAAACAAATCGAATTATTCGTAGCTTATTGTTTTCGAATGATAAATAATAACTATTATTACATTATAACATGGTTAACTTTGAATTAATTATGTTTATGTTAGTTGTTTTAAATACTTATTTAGCAAGTGGGTATAACGGAGACGACTGGCGCCTTTAGGAGTCTAGTTTTTCCTAGCTACGTAATGGATATCAGATTACAAATTTTTGGCATATTAATTTGCTACGAATTATTATTATTATGACAATACAATATTTTTCCCACAGGGATAGGCAGAGACAACGGAACGCCACTTACCACAATCATGACACAACACCCTCGCTTCCTTCACATCCACAATTCGCTTCATGCACGCGCGACGGTTATGAGCATGATTATTATTATTGTTTATTATTATTATTACTATTATATATATAATTCATTAAACTCTGAAGTTTATATTTTGTAATATTTGTTTTAACTATTTATGTAATCGTGCTAGAATTAAGATATTTTATTTATTCATAACTAAGAAGAAAATCCATGGGAAAAGCCTCCATTTATTTTCATAAAAGCTAATAAAAGAAAAATGGTACCGATAAACGTTCCAGTCATCACAGTTAATAACAAAAATCTATAAATACCGAGCTGTGTTCCAACCGGATTATATCTAGATTATATAGGCTCTATAACCGAGAGCCTGTAAAGTACTCAGAGCGCTATTAACTTTAAATATTATATATTCAATATTTTACTATACCAATCTACACAAAATTTTATTTCTACTAACATTATTTTTCCTTTAATTCTTTTCTCTTTGCTTGATACTAAGCTAAAGTGCGTTTGTCATAATCAACTGCTACTACAGAGAACATGTCTCCTCAAGCCGGCATAGTGGAGGCGACTGCTGCCCGCACAGGTTTATCTGTAGTAGCAGTTGTATCCATTCATGGACCGCACTCTAGCTTTATATCAGGCGGATTGTTGTCACAGCTACAGCTATTAGCCGCCCGTCCTATGATTAGCTCGAGAAGACCAATGTACACCGATGACAGTTCATACGTCTTTCAGAACCGGCCTTTCAGACGCGATTAGAAAGTGGTAGTACTAAACTGGACTATAATTTTATCCATATACGCTCCAACTAAAAAGTTGGTAGATGGAGTTGTGTTGGGAGTTATTAATAAAAAGTTAATCATAGAGTAAAGCCGATCACTGCAGGAGGTGCTCGCTTCCACAGACTTACGTATATCTAATAGATCGGACTATATATAGTTTATTCGGTTTTAAAAAAACTAGTACTTGAATACTAATTAAAAATAATAAATGTATTTATTGATATAATATCTTAATTCCTTTGTTATCGAAAAAAGAAAAACACATATTTTTTAAACGAGAATTGTCATGCCAATGAAAAAGTAAAGTATTATTTTAATTTAAAAATACTGTTACTCTTACTTACTGTTAATCTCATCATGCTTGTAGAAAATAATCTATTTACAAAAGAATTTACAAACCGCGGAAAGTTCCTAAATAATTTGATACATCTTAACTTTTGTTCCCACTAAACTTGACATGACAAAAATAAGCTATATTCACATTGAAATAATGAATTATTTAAATGTCCACACCCAACTATCTAACCAAGAAAGACGGCTTGAATTCCTCCATTAGTTCAAAAAAAAAATTAAAAAAATTAAAAATTTCTTTATTATATAAAAATATATATATATATATGGTTTCCGGGGCCCCTGTGCTAGGTGGGTAACCTGTATTACTGGGGCCCCGCTCATCTCAAGTTTCTCAATATTTTTACAAAGTAACAAAAACAGTTAACAGTGTGTGTGTGTGTGTGTGTGTGTGTGTGTGTGTGTGTGTGTGTGTGTGTGTGTGTGTGTGTGTGTGTGTGTGTGTGTGTGTGTGTGTGTGTGTGTGTGTCTATGCGTGTGTGTGAATAAATGTCTCTGTCTCTTGGTAAGTGCAGTTAATTAAATAATTAGTCAGGATGCGTTTAACTTCAATGTATGTTTTATTATAGATGAAAAGGGTTTTATTCAGTTTATTATATAGTGACAAGGATTGGTAGTTAAATTGATGATTAGTAAATTTAGTCTTAAACTTTGGGATGTTATGTACAATATCATTACGGCGTTTTTCCATGTGAATTGACTCATAGGGTGTGTTTTTATGTGTGTTTAGTATGATCTTTAATATGTACAACTGACGTGTTGTTAGGAGATTGTAGGAAGTATGCAAGAGATGGGTTGGGAAGCGAATTGGTTTGCGAAAGATGGACTTAATTAACATTCTCTGGGCTCTTTCAAGAGCAAGGAATCGTGTTTTAGATGAGCCACCCCATACTGTGATGTTATAGGTAAGGACAGACTGAGCTAGAGCTTTGTAGGTGAGAATTAGAATTCTATCGCTAGCAACGGATCTGAGTTTCTTAAATGTCCAGGTGAGTTTCCTCATCCTATCCGCAATTTTGTTAAGATGGTGGTCCCAGTTTAGGTGGTGGTCGATAATGATGCCGAGATATTTAATTGCCGTAACTCTGTCAATCTTCTCACAATTGCAGTTTAAAAGTGAAGGATTTGAACAGTTATGCACTTTTAGGTTAAATGAGGGATTTGGAAGAGACTTGTCGCGTATGGAAAAAGGAATAAATTTAGTTTTACTAATGTTAAGGGTAAGTAGGTTCTCTCTGAGCCATTTAGAGGTGGTTAGGACACCGTGCTCAGCGATAGAATTCAGATCCTCCCAGGTAGGTGCATGAAAAATTAAGGCGGTGTCATCAGCGTAAGTAAAAATTGAACAATTGGTAAGTTTTTGGTTACATAAATCGTTGATATATATTAGAAATAATGTAGGGCCCAATACACTTCCCTGAGGAACTCCATAACATATACTATTCATTGAACTAGTGATGTTACCTATTTTTAGTTGCTGTTGACGGTCAGTTAAGTAGTCTTGTAATAATTTAAAGGGTATGCCCCTTATACCAATTTTATATAACTTATTTAAGAGGATGGGAACAGAGACGGTGTCAAAGGCTTTGGCCAAATCAAGAAATACGCCTATGCACTTATTACCCCGGTCTAAATGAGAGGTTACTAGTTTGGTCAGTGCGAGCACTGCATTCTCTGTGGAGACTCCGCTCCTGAAACCAAATTGGTTGGGTGAAAGCAATCTATATTTCTCAAGATAAGATTTTAGGCGGTTATTAATCAATTTTTCGAGAATTTTGGCAAAAACAGGGAGAACAGAAATTGGCCTATAGTTATTGACGTCGTCCCTGTTCCCACCTTTGTGTATAGGTGTTACAATCGCTTTTTTAAAAATTGGGGGAAAACAACCGAGTTCAAAGCATTTATTAAAGACGTGGCAGAGAATGGGATTAATAGTTTCGCTTGACAATTTAATTATATTAGCAGAAATATTATCCCAGCCAGATGAAGTATCTTTGGATAGATTCGATATAATTGAGTTAATTTCAGATATATCCGTGTTAAGAAGTACGAATGAGTTCACGGTGTTGTCATGGAATTTAGTAAATGAATAATGGGTGGGACTACAGTCATTAACAGAATGAGAAATAAGCTTGTCGGCCAATTGTTTTCCTACGTTGGAAAAATGCTCATTTACTAAATTTACGGAATCACTTGGAGAGCTTGCAAGTGATAAAAGTTCCTCAGAGGGGCTTGTTCTATTATCCATATTACATATTGATTTTATTGATTTCCATAACATTTTAGAGTTAGAACCAGCGTCATTTATTTCATTCTTTAGGTAGTCGTTCTTAAGTTTTTTAACAAGTTTATTATAAAAGTTTCTGTAACGTAGAAAAGATATTTTTAAGACTGTATCATCGGGGTTTGATTTGACTTTGCGGCTCAGAAGATCACGATTGCGCAGGCAGCGCAAAATGCCGGGTGTTATCCACGGCTTTAAGCAACGTTTCCTACTCGGGATTTTAATGGTGGTAGTATTTTCTTTAATCACTGAGGAAAGTTTAGATACTAAAATTTGAGCTGCTAGGTTAGGGTCACTACTATCTAAGACATCATCGAAGTTTAAATTTTTAATTTCATCAATAGCACGAGTATAGTTAAGAGAGTTTTTAGTTTTAGGGTAGGTAAGACATGCAGACTTACAATGTAGATTGAGTATTACGGTGCAGTGATCAGTAGGAGCATTTGAGAGTACGATTGACTTAGCAAGGTTAGAGGTTTTAATCATCATGTGATCGTAGCACATTTTGTCCCGGGTGGGATAAATATGAGCCGGAAGTAAGCCGAAGAACGCTAATTTATTTAGATATTGGGAGCTATATTGATCTTTATTATCAATCTTAATGTCAATGTTAATATCACCGGTTAGAATAATATTTTTAAAACTTTTGTAGTTATTTAGGAGTGAAGTTAAAGAGTTGATGAAATCGTCGCAGTTCCTAATAGCGGGGGACCGATAGATACCAATAATTACCGTATCTACCAGGGTGAGCAAAAGGCATGAGCAATTTTTTACAATGGGTTCAATAACTTTCACTTATAAATTGTTTTTCACATACATAACAACACCATCATTTTGATTTAAAATATTCCGTGTAAAATATGTATTATAATTATTACTTAAATTAGGGGGATTCCTATCTTTGGATAACCAACATTCTGTAAGTATGAGTACATCACTATCAAAATTAAGTGATGTTAAAGTAACCTGAAATTGGTCTAAATTCTTGTGTATGCTCCTAATATTTTGTGATAAAATTGTCAAATTATTTATATTTATAAGATTATTGCATTCTTCAGGTTTACAAATAAATGACTGGGCAATTTGAGTGCAGTCTAGGTCATTATTAACTTGTAATAAACTATCCATTATGTGATTTTAAAGAACACTGGGGTATATCATAGTATATTATAATAACAGTACTATGAAAAGGGTTAATGTGATTCTCAATATAAAAGGCTATCATTAAATATATTAAAATAAATTTTAGTATATTAAAATAAAATGGGATTAAATTTAGTGTATATAGATATAGACATTTAGGGTATTTCTTTAGTTTCGTGTGTGTGCACTCATGTATATAGTTTAGGTATAAGTGAATCTGATATAGTGTAATTACAATGCGTTTTATATTATATAATAAGTTTAAATATGGTGTTTGTAGGTGTGAATGTGTTGTGTTTGTGTTTGTGTAAGAATATTTGTAGATGTGTGTATAGTTTAAGTAAGTTACAATTATTAGAGTTGAAAACAGTTTACAACAAAGTAGTGTTAACATTGATATTTTAACAATATTACATAAAATGGTGTGATGTGCTAAGAACGAATAAACGCATAGTCAATTATTATGCTTAATATTAACGCGGAGTCGCTCGATGTGGGCTTCATTAAGAAGTTTAATTATGCGTGAGTTTTCATCTTTCCTGATAAATACATTTCCAAAGGAAGTCCAGCAAAACTTGTATTTCTCGGTTCTTGCCAATTCTCTCGCCAAAAAGAAGAGTCTGTTACCTTTCGGGGTTAGGTGGTCGGCCAAAAAGATAGGAGTACTACACTTCATTCCCAACAGGTTGGTATTTAACATTGAATTTTTATTTTGCATGTTATACTTTTTAGCGGCAGCCATGAGGTTCGCCTTTAAGATATATGATGATAATTCTATAATTATAGGTTTCTTCTCACTCTTGGTTGAAATGCGGTAAATATCTTTTATGTCATTCGTATTAAGATTGACGTCTAAAGCTGAGGACAGACTGGTAGTCATACTAATTAGTGATGATTTAGTCTCCTTTTCCGTTATAGGCACATTTTTTAACTCCAATGTACATTTGTAGGTCGATTTTTGCAGGTCTTCAATTTTATTTTCCAACAAGATAATGTATTCTTTATCCTTGTTGACCTCTTTTTGCAGTTCTTCGTTATTCTTGCGTAATACCTCATATTGCTCCGAGAGAAAAGAAAGTGAAGTCTCGATGGTCTTTAGCGAGGTGGTAATTAGTTGTGTTTCACTACGCTGCTGCGACATAAATATAGTTAACATGTCCTTAATCTCTTTTTTAAAATTAGTGAGGTCGGAGTTTATATTCGAAGCATCCTCAGTACGCTTTCTTTTGTTGCGTTTGTTTATAAAACCTGTCGGTGAGGAGTCAATACATTTGGTTAGATCCGCCTCTGAGTGAGATTTTTCTGGTGTTCGAATCATGATAACAACTAATGCAAGATGTATAAACTTGATTAAACTAGTATAACAATAAATAAATATTCAATAAGTATTAAATAACAGATATTTGGTTGCGCGTAATTATTTACGTAGGTATTTAAATATCTTATTAAAATACGCAACAACGAGCACGGTCTTGCGCACGGTATATCGTATTCAGTCGTGTAAACAGATCATGCGTACACCGGCACCACGGAAGACAGAGATAGCACACACTGCACACTTTCGCTTACACTTATTTAACTGAAATATTTTACAAGCGATCACACGCACGTCCGCACGGTACGGAGGTCCGAGAGAAGAGGATCAATCATTAATAATCAATTAACAAATCATTAAAAACAATCATTAATAATCATAAAACACAGTAGGTATTCAAAATCATTAATTATTTATTTGTCCTTTAAAATCTGCTTTGTAATATTCATCACTCAATTACTTCAAGTGGAAAATGTAGATCCTATCGGGTGAAAACAGAATTCCACTCTCTTGTTCCAACTTATTATAGACTGCAAAGCGAGATGGACGCGCCATTCGCCACAGGTAGATGGCGCTAGTATGTTCGTGGTCTCTGCCCAAACGTCACTTTGACGTTTCCTTCTTCTTGCTGTCTTCCGCTTCTCGTCGTCCGTTGCGATTCGCTTTTCTGTTCACGGTCACCGCTTTATTCTAATTTCACTCGCTATTTTTTCTGTATTCGCCGCGACAAAGCGATAGCACATTACACACCGCACATACATACGAATACATCACTCACACGACAAATAAGTGCTCGACGTGATTCGCTGGTAACAAAGGTGAGTGATTTAGTTTTTTCTCATAACCCCTGATTTTCCCTCATCCCGCCTGGGCTGGCTCCACGGTCAGGATCGTGACGATCCTCGCCGGCCCGTCCACGAGTTAAGGACGAGTTTAAGTTAGTTTTTAAAACTTTGGTCTTTTCAACATTTTGTTGTATTGAAATAGTTATTTTATTTACGAAAGGCGTTTACTATAGGTTTGAAATTCATGTAAAGTTACACTTACGTTATTATTTAGTTCTTTGCGTTAAATTATCTATTTTCTATTTTATTTATGCTGCGATTATTATATTTTATATGTTTTATCTTTATTATTTACGTTCATTATACATTCATTTAAAAAAAGCATCGTTTCCTTTATAAAAATGGTGATTGAAAATATTATTAAATTAATTGCGAAGTTAAATTAGTTGTGAAGAGGCATCTCATCAAGCCGGCATAGCGGACGCGACTGCTGTCTGTAGATCTCCGTCTCTGACAGCAGTCGCCTACGTTCCTAAATCGCACTCTAGCTTAACATCAGACGGAGTGCGGTCATATGATGTGCTAAAATAAAAATAATAAATTGCCGCCTCTAATAGATTCTATACATCAACCATCGATTGAGGTTTGCCGCATCATAATTAATATCAGCAGCCTCGCTATTTCAAAGGTTATCTATAGACACACTATCCAACTTTCAAGATGATGATAAATAATGAAAACCCAATTTCAACTACGAATAGACGTCTTTAGGGCTACTGCAAAGGGACATTTAATGACATAAACTTCAAAGGACTATACTGACCGGAAGAGACAAAAAGTGCTACTAATATGTGTTTATTTACGCCTTTAATCTCTCAGGGGTAAATAGGCATATGAGAATAAATAAAATATTTATTAGCATTTTTAAGAAGCCTAAGCGAGTCACCAGGAGAGACGAATTACGATCCTCAACGATGAAAGACCGACAAAGAAAGAGAGAGAGAGAGTCCGGCACATGACCGCACTTTGTCTAATATTAAGCTAAAGTGCGGTTCACGAAGGGAGACAATTATTATAGGAAACTATGTACATGTTGCAGGGGCGTCTTGTATTATATGAATAAATAATTTTAATTTAACTGCCATTTTTTCTAAGCACACTAAATTTAATTAATTTTAATAATTTTAATATACTTTACAGATTATCATTATAATTTGATACTTTACGAAATTTTAGGTAATTGAAATTTCTAATGACAAAACGTATTAACTTAATGAGGTGAGAATTGAACCTACAGACCCTGACTCAGCTCTGGAAAATAGTCAACCTTTGTATGCTTTCATTAAATCCTCTTTCTGAATAACCCATAATTATTATTGCTTACGTTTATTAATTTTATATTATTCTAAAATACATTATTATTTTGAAATATTTCGTTCAATTAGCGTAATAGAACTGAAAAAAATTAATAAACACTCACGGTCTCCTCAAGCCGGCATAGCGGAGACAAGTAGTAGTAGCTGCAGATCTTTATTTGTGACAGCAGCCATTTTCAATAAAAGGCATACTGAAAAATTATACCGACTGACAAAATGGTATCACAAAAAAATATGACCACAAAGAAAAATAGGAACAAGTTATAAAACGAATCTACACTCGTTATCTCTTCAAAGACAAATAGCTTATTTATAAGTAACCTCCGAAAACATGGAATTACAAAGGGATTTTGTCGTCACGACAGATTTCAGCTAATAAGCAATTTCCGAAACACGCGGCCGATGGTCGATAAGACACGTATTGCTTCGAATAATTTCTTTTTCTCCCTTGAGAGAGAAATCTTCTCGTTACACTTGTGATAAGATTAAAGATAGGGGGAAGTGATTGTTAATTTGAAAATGCATTATTTTTATCTTATGATGTAATTATATTGTCGACAGACATGATTGAATTTATATTTATTATTTTAATAAATTGCTATAGGTATGTAACATAGACTATACTTTTTTTTAAACCTAAATGAACTGTACTTACTTCAGGAGTTTTGGTGGTCACATCGCTGTGTAATAATGGCGAATCCATTAAATGTAAACATGAGTAAATAAGTCAGAATTAAAAGCGTATTTTCATTTTCCTTTCACAACCATGGTATTCAAGCTTTTTTGACTTGACTGAGACTCGCCCGACTGTTTTGTGTGAGGTTGATATTAGACACTGGCAAATTGTTGCAGTCATAATAAAAAAGGAGAAAAAAAGTACTTTGTAAATACAAAATCTTTTTTTTAACCTAATAAAAATTTTAAGTGAAGAAAATAACTATACACATTTTAAATTAAAAACAAATACAAATATTGTCCGCATAACTGAGATTCTATGTTGCGCATTGTGTATTCAGGCATTGTATGCAGCTGTGTCTACTTCCATACGGATTGTGAGCAAACTTGTGGTCACAACATAGCATGTTGTTGATGTTTTACATTTTTATTCCCATTTTTATATGATCTAATTAAACTAATGTAAAAAAAACAAGAACCGCACACTAACTGAATTTTAGACGTACTGCGGTCACATGCCGGACTATAAAAAAATTATATATAATTAAGATTTCTATAAAATTGTACACATACTCGTATATTATATTGTATCTACAATATAATGGTCTTAATTTCGTGCACAATTTATCTATAAACAAAGACTTCTTGATCTAACAGCTGACAGCTGCTTTCCTCGATAATTATGCAATGCTGGATTCTATTAATGCGAACATAATATAGCAATACTAAATACTAATTAATTACAGTATTGGTTTTGAGATTTGGTTGTTTAATTATACATGATTGATTTCTTAGCCTAATTCGTAAGAAAAATAGATCTTTCCATATTAAAACTAGTCTTGGTTTTTCTAATAAAATGACATCTTTAAAAATAATTGTAAATAATTTTCAATTTTTCCTCTAGACTTGATAAAAAAATATTAATGTTATTACGAGATGTTACCTATACCTAAAAATCACATGTTTTTCTTATAATTTTCTTATATTATTAATTAAACATGTGATTTTTAGTTGGTAGTTTTTCTTTTTATTTTGATTAATATAAGATAAAAAAAGCGTGGCTGAATTGAAAAGAGGTCAATTATAATATAAATATAACGAAAAGAGTGTGCATTGTCATTCCTCAGGCCTACATAGCGAAGGCGACTGCCACCTTCAAACAATTCTTTGTGGTAGTCATTTTCGCCCAAGGTCCGCACGTTAGCTAAACATTCAAGTGAAGTGCGATAACGTGCCTATGTAAAAAAATTAATAAAACTTTGAATGTACATAGACATTTTACACATAGTCATGGACTCATCATTTTACAAACTGACTAAGAGCGTACGTCAGCAAAAGCTTCTAATGAGGACAAAATAATTATCACAAACACGGCAACTACCTATTATTCAGCATTACAGTGACGTGTGGGACAATTCTACGCAGAATATTTAGAGCCTAATGAATTTTCTCAAGCAGGTTTCCTCGTACGAAGCAATGTTTCTGGGACTGTAATGTGCTCTTAACTGTCATTTTGAAGGGGGAATGGGGTGTTTTAGGGACGAAACAAAGTTTATTTTACCCGTCAAAATTACACCAGTGATTTTGAATTCTGACGTTTGTTGTTCACTACAGCACGCATATAAGCTTCTATTTGCACTAATAATTTTGGTTGTTTTGACTTGCATGGATTTTATTATTTTTCAGTTTATTAATTTTATCTTCTTCTCTATCTAGTTTTGGTAATTTTAACGTATTTTAACATTAAAACGAATACAAAACATCGAATTAGAAACAATGCAAACCGAGCGGAATTTAAATTAGAATTCAACAGAAAAATAAAAAATCTACGTTGTATTGTATTCTGAAAGTCCCGGTAAATAAACGAAGAGTGTACTTAACAAAATTTCCCCCTTTGGTCTTGTTTTGTTAATTAATGGAGTTTGCGTTGGCGATCACCTCGCCTGCCGCCCAATTTCTTTTGTAAACCATGATGAAGCCGTCAGCAAACCAAGAGGCTTGTGTTTCTTTACCTTTCAGCTGACGACAGCTTTTCGGTTTACTTTACTGATTAAACGAAATAAATATTTATTAAATTATGATGAAAATTGAACAGAAAAAAAATCTGCTGCTCTGACACAGCTTGCAGAGTTGAGAATCGAACGCACGTCCTCCATTCTATCTTTCCATCTCGGCGGCCCTTCCAACTATTAGGTTACCATCACACATTACACGGTTTCACACTGCAATTAAGCAAGCTCTAGTTTACCGTATTTTCGGCATATGACAATAGTCCGACTGATGTACAGATACAGATTAATTACTACATGCAGCAGCCGTCTCCGTTATACCAAAGTACACATACTTTGATTCCGGTCAGAACTTATCGGGATTCTACTGCTGGACCACGGCCAATCTTAAAAGTCTTATTCAAATGTTGGGGTTTTTTGTACGGTGTCGGGATTTCAGGGCATGCGGTAGGGAGATTATGGGAGATAAAGTGATGATCTTTTTTAAAGTAACTGAGCCAGGATAGTGGGTGCCCTTTTTGAAATTTGTTAATATAAATATATCGTTGCAAAGTGAAACAAATAGGGGAACAAATTACAAATTGCTCGCAATAAGAAGTTTAAAAAAAAGTTTTAAAAATCCTCGCTTTAAAAATAGCAAAACGAATAAAAGCATAAGTAAGCTTTCCATTTACAACGAGCTGTATTTACAGCTAAAGGCCAAAGAGGTTAGGTGTTATGTTGCCCATTAGTACACGTACTGTAATCCTCCCACTAGCCGATTTAAATTCCCCCACAGGGTTGTAACCGAAATTGTTATACAGCTGATATAAAGAGATATGTCTTCCGAAAATATATTTTTTTTTTAATACAGAGTAAAATGCCCATTCGCCTAAGAAAAACGGGCCCACTACTTTTTTCTCGAGTTTGTCGATGATTTTTAGTGCATTTATAGACAAATAAATCTACTTCCTCTTTACCAATCAGTTTTCATTTTATTATTATTGCTTTACTAAATGGTTATATTTGTTTTTTATTTAATTAAACATTGTCTATTAATTGGTAAATGATGTGTTAAAATGAATTAATGTACAAATAAGATGTTATTTCAGAACATTGTGTTGTTACCAAACTGTTAGGTATCAAGTGGGCCCAAAAATGGGCACTCTCCTTTTTGAAATGTGCGTAGATGGACTAATCAGAAACTATAAGAGATATATTTAGCTATTTAAATAAATTGGATTAATATTGAATGCTAATGTGTGCCCAGACTCCGTCCACTAAGCATCAAGTGAAACACTGTGAGCTAGGCTGGAGAGTCCGACCTAATCCTGAATTTCCCCACGCGAAAAAGAATTTAAATAATAATGAACAGCAAGAAATCTATGGTTCGTCTCGATACTTTTTATGTCGACTGTACTTTGGAATTATATTATTCTGATATTAATTTATCTACGAATCTAGTAGCTCGTGAAATTAAACCCCTAAGCATCCTTTTGGCAGTTACTAGTCACTAAAAGATTTATGTATAACAAAACTTTCCTTCTCATTGTCTAGTTATATGTCGTAATACATTTCTAAGTAGATAAGCCTTTATCCCTCAACATTTGTAGAAGTTATTTATCATAATAATTCAGATATTATAATAGTGTTTTCTTAGGTTTTGCACGAACATGTTTAAACTGAATTCTAAGATTCATGCGGCTTATTATCTTACAGTATATATGACAGAACGGGAGAGCGGTCCATGGCTCCTATCCTCCATTTGTGGGCGATAACTAAGGAAATATGCTGAAACACGACAGTTCCTCTGCGCAAATAAGTCACAACGTGTCCGACGCGTGGTTTTGAACCACGCTTTTGTTTCATATCCATTTAGTGTTTGTACTCATGACCGCGTATTCATTATGTTCCAAGTCTGTTTCCGTAATCGTTCAAATTAGAGTCTGTATGACCGTTTCGACATATATACCTATAATGTAAAATTGTTCGGATTATTATTACTCAATCACACCTAAACGGTTAAAGCTGGATGCCATTTGGTGTTATATTAGAATGAATAGAATGTATGTCCAATGAATTTGAAAACCAAGGCAGGCAGGAATATGCTTAAAGCTCTTAAAATAAAACCAAAAAAAATGAAAGTTAATGTTATAATTAATATGTATAAAAAATAACCATAACTTAAAAAATAAACTCAAACCTAAAAGGCAAGAGTAGAATTTGGAATATTTGTGTTTATAATGAACCACAAAAAAAACTTCAAAATTGAGAGAGTTAACATGAAAACCTCGAACGAGTATTTACTTTTCGTTGCCGAGATTTACAAGTCACTCGGAAAGTACACTCATTGCTTGTTAACATAGAGCATTTATTAACAGAGAGAAGGACATTTTATACATATTATTTATGGTTTAACAAAATTAAAAGATTTTGTGCGGTTTATTATGGCGTTTAATTTGATTATTTAAATCAAAGCTTTGATACAATGGTGGTCACGGCGAGACTTTATTATACACATATTTGTATACATCATTAGAGACTCGAATAAACGTAAATTTATACCAATAACATATCCTGATTTATATTTAACATAAAATATAACAGAACCACGTGCGTTGAAGTGCGACTGGGTTATGTTGACGCAATTACTACAGTCCGTCGAGAAATTGACGCGTTTACGGACGTACGTTTATCAAAACAAGTTTAGCCTTTGTGACAATGGACCGTTGTACCAAACAAAGGCAAACTTATTCGACATGCTCAATAATTTGTATATGACAAAGACATCATTAATTTACACTGACATTACTTGTACGGTCTAAAACGTCAAAGGAAATGGATAAATTAGGAGAGTGGGCCCTTGCTAGAGTACCTACATATGATCAAGATTATACATTATACGGTAGTTCGACATTAAGGTTGAGCGTGGTCCATGTGCGTAGACAACTTTTTTTTTTTTTATTGTAGCTCAGCATGTGACAACACTCCGCCTGATGGAAAGCTAGAGTGCGGTCCATGAATGGAAACAACTGCTACTACAGAGAAACCTGTCCGGGCAGCAGTCGCCTCCACTCCACCTCCACACACCTCCACAACTGCTGCTACAAAGAAATGTAAACTGTCTAGGGTAACAAGGCAAACTTCTCTTGTTATGCCCGACTACTTTTCAAGTTACTCATAATCCCGAAACGCAAGTAACTCATTCTGGAACGACATACTTGGTTAATAACCATCATCAGTCTGTCCTATATGAAGTTAGGCAAAAATAAACTTATTCTAGAGTAAATCTTAAATACAGCTGAAGAAAAATAATAAAAAAGTAGTCTCAAGAATTTAATTGAATTTTTTAAAGCTTTCACGGATTGATTTTTATTTAAAGGTATCCTATAAACTTAGCTGTGTTTGAGGCACTTTGAAAGCTTATTTTGCTGTTATAAATCTTATTTGTTCATGGAACTTTTATTCGATTTAATAGTACTCACAAGGCTGAATAGATTGCAAATCTTAGTTTACAGTTCTATTGATATATTTCTAATATTGCACTAATTTTAAGCATTTACCACAAAAAGAGAACAGACTTAATGATGTTATATTTAACATTATATTGTTTGGTTTAAAATAAATTCGTCACGTAAACAATTAAATTATAAAGTTTATCCTACATTTAATTTCCCCTTTTGTATTACAATTTTGGTAAGAAGTCTCATTGCGTGACTGACAATTAAAGGAGAATGCCCATTTTTGGGCCCACTTGATACCTAATAGTATGGTAACAAAACAATATTCTAAAATAAAATCTTTTTTATTTATTAATTTATTTTAATTATATCAACACATCGATTACTAATCAATAGACAATGTTTTTTTTTGAAATTACATAAAAACTGATATCTTTAATTATTAAAGCATTTAAAATAATAATAACCTCAAATATTGCATCAGAAAACATCTAATTACTCAATAACCCAGGTGAAAAAATTAAAACTGATTTGTAATAAGGAAGTAGATTTATTTTGCTACAGAATTAATTAAGAAACGTCGACAAACTCGAGAAGAAAACTGTGGGCCCTTAGACGAAAGGGCAAGGAAAGATTTCCTAGGCATGGAACGAGAATAAAATCGTATACTATACATAACTACTAAATAATAAATAAATAATATTACTAAACATATAAGAAGTCGCAGGCAACAGTTAATAAATAAATAATGAATAAGTCAATTTTAATCGAAGTCTAAATTCAAATTAAAAAAGAAAAAAATAATAAACATTATTAATTTAAAAGTGAGGGGAAAATTTGTAAAAGTTTCCGAATTAAGACACCTGTCCTTGTTCCCTTTGTATCGTATATATCAGATAAGAAATCTGTGCTTCTGCGCCCTAGTTCCTATCTAACTTCTTACGCTAAATTGTAAAAATTGTGTAAAATCATTGGGAAGTTTTGAAAGCGCACCGTTTAAAGAAGTCAAGAGTCGTTACACAGCGGTGATACTCTCATGAATAATAATAACGCTCATTTCAAAATCTTTTAGGAATTTAAAGTAGACAGATATCACGGGCGGGCAACTTCCCTCGGAAATAATTAACAAAATATGCGTAGAATCTAGAACAATGACGTCACAATTTTTTTAAAGTTTAAAAGTTTAAATGGTGTTTTTTTTTCAAAAATAAAATTTCAAATAGTGATGTGTTTTCTAGAAAATACGAGCACAAATTGGTCTAATTATGTTTTTGTATTCGTAGTAATTTGTATGCATTTTCACGTCTTCTTCCATCTTTAGACAAGATTGCCGCCTTTTATAACAACGTACTCTATGTACATATAGTTATGTGCATTTTAAAGCTTGATATTTAGAAATATTAAAGCGTAATAGTATTAGTTAATAACTGTTGTCCCTAACTTCGTATGTGTATCTCTGGGCAACCTTACGTAAAGATAAAAAGTACGCGACGAAGTATCACCTGCATTAATTTAAAAAATAAACCTATCTCAAAAAATCAAATCGGACGACTACGAAACGCGTGCGGGACAAATAAAGTAACATTCGCGTTTCTAATATTATTTGATAAATTGTTTAGCTATCTAAGCTATTGGGGAAGGTACTGAGTTTTTTTTCAAATGTTTTTGTTTGTGATACAGCTACAGCAACCCATTTAAAAGATCTTCACCAGACAAGCAGTTCCAGCTAATAGAGATATCTAGTTGAGCAAGTCACTACGCTCCTGAACAATGAAGGACTGATAAAGACGGAAGGAAAAAGATTCCCTAGAGTTGTAAGAATACTAACATTGATTTGCGGTCAGGGTCATACAATATGTACGTGTATTTGTTTTTTAAATAACAGTAATACCCCTGACACAATGTAGCGTAATGAACAAAACTGCATTGTTTGATATTTCAGTAGGTAGTCATAATTTTTTACATCGCGCTTGATATCGCTCTAGGCATGAATAAAAACTTCGTTCTTGTTTCTAGAATCTAGGACATTTTAAATATACTCTAAAATACATTTTATTTTTTATTTTAACTCATCATATGACCAAAAGAGCGGCCGTGGTCTAGCGGTAAGACGCGTGAACTCACGATCGATGAGACCCGTGTTCGAACCTCGCTAATTCTGACCGGTACCAATGTAACTTTGTTATATGTGCTTTGGTCGCTCAGTGCCTATAGGCACTATTAAAGAGTGGTAGGCAGACTGATGATGGTTATTTGTCCAGTCTGGCGTCCTGGGGCAGTACCACCACTTTCGAATGTAACACCCGTGAGTGACCTTGTCGCGTTTCGGGAATAGTTTGAAACGAGAGGAGAGAGCACTGTCAATCTAGATGGTACATGCTCGTCTCCTCAAGCCGGCATAGTGGAGGCAACTGCAGCCCGTAGAGATTTCTCTGTGGTAGCAGTTGTTTCCATTCATGGACCGCACTCTAGATTTACATCAGGCGGAGTGTTGTCACATGTCGAGCTACAATAAAAAAAAAACTATTTACCATTATGTATGTAGTTTTTCTATCAAAGGACAATGCCCATTTTTGGGCCCACTTGATATCCAATAGTTTATTAGCAAACAATATTTCAAAATAATACCTTATTTTTACATTTTTTTATTTCAATTATATCAATACATCGTTTACCAATCAATAGACAATGTTTAATTACATAAAAAATAGATATCTTCAATTAATAAAGCATTTAATGTAATAATAACCTCTAATATTGTATCAGAAAAAGTCCAATTACTCACTAACCCGGTTGAAAAAATTAAAACTGATTGGTGATAAGGAATGTAGATCTATTTTCTACAAAATTAATTAAATATCATCGACAAACTCGAGGAAAAAATTGTGGGCCCAATTCTCTTAGCCGAATGGGCAATCTCCTTTTTACATGTTTATGGCATAATATTTTCTAAGCAGACTTACTCGTTTTATGTAGACTTAAAACGTTATACATTCATTTGTATCACTTTTTTGTGACTATACTAGTTTTGATAGCTAATAGTAAATCCAAAAATTATTTTAACATTTAAGATAATACAACAACGTAACGCAAACCATACGTTTTAATAATAATAATAATAATTTATTTGTATGATTTTGGTTTGCATAATTAAGTATATTATATTGCAAAATTACCCCCATAGTAAACAGATAGTGCAATTCTAATTCTTAAGTCAATCTCAAACCCATTTTGAGCATCTGTTCCGTCAATCCAAGTTACAGTATAACCAAAGAGAAATTAATTAATACAATTAATTTGTAAATGGATGCTTCTAGAATTCAAGATTTCATTTATAACACGGCAACGTTGTCTATAAGGTAACAGAAGCCGGTTGAAGCCAGTGGCCTTTGTGACTGAAAATTAACAGTGCTGTTTGGAATAAACAACTATTTCTTACTGTTACTATAATTATACTTTGGTTTGGTTTATTTATTATACTATAGAGTACGCTTTATTATTATTTTACATTTATTTTATTAGTAAAGTTATTTGTATTAAATTATGATGGAAAATGAGGTAGTTATAAGCGCGTCAGTATTTCACAACACCGGAATATGTCATGTACGGTATACCTAGTATGTAGTAATAATAATAATAACTTTATTTATGCAAAATTTTTACCTATGTACAATAGTGCTCTGCCATCGGACTGTATCTCCGATGGCAGATGGCAGTAATTGTTATGTTTTTTTTTTTCAATCAAATTGTAAGCATGTATAATGTCACGCTCAAATGGATAGTGGGCCTATTGATCCATCCAGGCTTACGATAGAGAATGATACCTAGTACCAACGCCTAATTAGCTAAAATATGTTCTTAATAACATTTGAACGTAATTTAACGTAACCTTTCAGAGGTTTAATAGTATTAGGCGTTACTTTGCGGTAATCCATAACCAAAATAATTTTTTAAACACTACTTTGCAACTAATTTCCGCGTTAGTGAGGGTAGGTACACAGTTACATCAGCTGTCGATGTTGGACCCTTCACCAACATGCAAAAACCTCTGGACGCGTTTCGTCACTCCACGTGGCATCCTCAGGAGACGTGTGGTCGCTTCGACTTCGCTCCGACGACTGACTTTCAGAGGGCCAAGTATTAACGTACGGCTTAAAGTGAATTTCCTCCACCAATCAGACAATATCTGCAGACCGCGGAGATTAAAAAATTCAAATGAAGCGATCCTATTGGTGGAAATGATTTCATTTACTGTAGTACTGAGCCCTGTTATAGTTTATCCCTGTGTCGTTTTATTGATTACAAGCACATAGTTTAATTAACTTGTTTTTTTTTTTTTTAATAGCATGTACTAAGATAGTGTTTGTATCTATTGTATCGTAGTCTGGCATCTGACCGCACGTCACCTAATGTTAAGTCAGAGTGCGGAAACAATTGCTACAACAGAGAAATGTCTGCAGGCAGCAGCTGACTCCGTATATTGACTTGCACTTCGCGGGTTTTATACTCTTCTTCTTCTTATTTGGGTTGCATGGCAATCTCCCTTCAAACGTCGAGAGGGAACTACTGCCAATGTCGCGTGGTAAGGTTTTATACTCACAGAGTCAAATATCTAAACAATCAAAATTATAGTATGTAATGCGCAGGTCATTTAAAATACATAGGTAAGTTAAGATTTCTTAACTTGCAAGAACTTTCGTGATTCATATTTCACCAACATAAAAACAAATAGGCAATAATTCTCGCCTTTGATACAAAAGGAATATTTTTGGTATTATTCAACAAGTATTTACAGAGATATTTGAGAATTTCCTTTTATCGTTCGCGCAATCTCCGTTCGCGGATCTCGTAAAAATTCAACGATCATGAATAATAAAAATTAGTCCGCTGAGAAAAAGCGACGAAAGACTCAAACGTGTTTCTAAAGTTACGCTTACCTTAATTTAATTGAAAAGGGAGTCGGTTGAAGTTTGTGTGCACTTTACTCGTTCAACTTTTTAACTATTCTCTGAAGATCACCTACCGAGTACCGGCCAACAATTTTATAGCCTCGTCTTAAAAAAATAGAACAATTTCATACATTTTATGTAGAAGATGGTGAGAGTATTTTTTTTTTAGCTCGGCATATGACAACTAGTGTGCGGTCCATGAATGGAAACAACTGCTACTACAGAGAAACCTGTGCGGATAGCAGTCGCCTCCACTATGCCGGCTTGACGAGACGAGCATGTACCATCCAGATTGACAGTGCACACTCCTCTCGTTATACTTGGCTACTTTCAAACTATTCCCAAAACGCGACTTTGCAAAACCTAAGATTTTGTTTCATCATATAATCACACTTTGACTGATATTAAGTCAGAGTGCAATACTATTTACGGATGCGACTGCTATTAAGAAGGGGTTCTGGAGACACGAGTCACCTCCGCTATGCCGACTTTTGAATGTCTCTTCGCATTTAGTTTATTATTACAATTATTTACAATAATTTTTCAATTGAAATACATGTACTCGTATAATTTGTGGTAGCTGTAGTCTCGCTCATACACTGTACACTGGCTCACCATCAAGCGGAGTATTTTCATATGCTGAGCTATAATAAAATAAAAGTAATAATTTTGCACGAGTAATAATTTTAACGAAATGTGCTTCAGCAAATCTGTCCGAAAGTCAAGAGTTGGTTCGTGCTTCGGGAGTAGATTTAAACAACTCAATACCTCAAAGCCTATCTACAGCATAGCTAAGGTGACCATACGTCCCGTTTTAAACGGATTTATAGGTACTCCGACCCGGTGTTCCTGAAACCAACTTCGGAATGAAGTATTGTCCTGTTTTCTCAAAAACGAGCGTTTGGTGGGGCGTTTGTGTGAAAGGAGAATGCCCATTTTTGGGCCCACTTGATACCTAATAGTTTGGTAACAAAACAATATTCTAAAATAATATCTTAATTTTTTTATTAATTCATTTTAATTATATCTATACTTTATTTACCAATCAATAGACAATGTTTAATTACATAAAAAGTTTATATCTTCAATTATTGAAGCATTTAAAATAAAAATAACCTCAAATGTTGCATCAGAAAACATCTAATTACTTAATAACCCGGGTGAAAAAATTTAAACTGATTGGTTATGAGGAAGTAGATTTATTTTTCTACAAACTTAACTAAAAATTATCGACAAACTCGAGAAAAAAATTGTGGGCCCATTTTTCGAATGGGCATTCTCCTTTAAAGTGGCAATCGACGGCTAATGTGTATTTATTTATTGAACATTTTAAAAATTTAGTCTCTTTTAGAGTACCTAATAAAGTTCATCTTAAATCAAAAAATATATATTTGTTAATTATATTTCAAGATTTTCAATTTTGTATCAAAATATAAGTAAAAAAATGTGTTTATGGATTAGAGGCCTATTATTGCCGAAAACAACTTCCGTTTTGAGAAAAAAATGGCAAACCATGGTTATCCATGGCTTATAAAAAACAAATTTCACGCTATTGCGTATAACACAATACAATGCCAATTCAAGTCCTACCCGAGTCTATAGAAGATATTGTATTCATATAGTTAGAAGGGTATCTAAGTCACCTGGCCCCTTTGATTTCCCTTTTGATTTCAATTTCATGCAGTTCACTACCCTAATATAGGAAAGTTGAATGGATTTGCTACTTTTATCTTCTGCACTAAATTCTTGTTTCTTGAAGATTGACGTTTTTATTGTAGGCGGTCACTCTGCTCTGATGGTTATCACTTACAAATATTAAAGTGACCTTGTCTCGTTTCAAGATCAATTTGAAAGTAGCCAAGTTTTTTTTAATTGTAGTTCGGCATGTGACAACACTCCGCCTGATGTAAAGCGTGTGGTCCATGAATGGAAACAACTGCTACCACAGATAAATCTTTACAGGCAGCAGTCACCTCCACTATGCCGGCTTGAAGAGACGAGCATGCACCATCCAGATTGACAGTGCACACTCCTCTCGTTCTTTCTGGCTACTTTCAAACTATTCCCGAAACGCGACAAGGTCACTTCACGGGTGTTACATTCGAAAGTGGTGGTACTGCCCTAGGACAGCAGACTGAATCATCAGTTTGACTACCACTCTTTAATAGTGCCTATAGGCACTGAGCGACCAAAGTTACATTGGTACCGGTCAGAATTTAGCGAGGTTCGAACACGGGACTTATCGATCAAGAGTTCACGCGTCTTACCGCTAGACTACGGCCGCTCCGTTAAAGTATGACGAGTTTAGATAACGAGAGGAGTGTGTTCAATGTTCATATTCACAAATTTTAAAGCCTAACACTCTTCAAATGCACGCACGCGTAATGTTAAATCATTATGTGCTAAACTAAAATCGATCTGCAATTTTTGTATTAAAAAAAGCACAAAAGTTTATGAGAAGTTATATTGAATTGCGACCAACACTCGAGGGGATGTGAACACATTTGCTGCAGTTCCAGAAACTAATTCCAACTTGATGATGTTTATAGCAAAAACTCTATTAAACAACAGTATAATATCGCTTTAGGGAAATTCAAACGTCATTTATGGACTACGAGAAAACTCTTTATGCGGTGAAAATAATAAAATATTATTAGTCATGTTTATCGTTAATAAAAACGGTGACGTCAGGATTCGGCTGACAGAACGGAAGCGAAGCGATGGAGAGTGACTGTATGTACAATAATGTACATATAGAAAGAAAGTGAAAAAATGTGACATTAACGGTGACGATCATGATTTTCTCTAGTTTACTTCCCAACAGCCGTGTGCGTAAAGCTGCTCTTCAAAAATATTACTGCGTAATGTATTTTGTTTTTGTTTTAATATAGCATAAACTAAAACAAAGAAGTTTTTTACAGTAATTTTAAAATAATATCCGTGAAAAAGCAACATATAAAAATGTATATTAGTCTAATCTTCGTGCACGACCCGTTAACGGGATTTGCAGTTCATAATAATTACCGTAATGAAAGCGAGTGCTAAACGTGATAATCTTAAAATGCAACAAACAGTGTGTTTGTAAAAATTACATGGTCGTCAACAAACGTCATATAAAATCTACAATACAAAATAATAGAGTTAAATTATATTTAAAATTCAATAGATTAAGGCTCCAATAGGATAAGTGCTCCTCGCTAAGTTCACACCGGTACCAATGTAAATATGTTATATGTACTTTGGGTGCCCAGTGCCTGTAACACTAGCTTGGTATAATGGGTTTTTCCGTTAAGCGTCAAATAATTTTAATATTGTTCTACAAATTAATGATAACTAAATATAAACTATGTAAAGTCTATAGACATTTTTTTTAATTTATCTGTTAACACCGTCCTATTTGATTTCAACTCAGTTTCGTTCAGATTTTATTAAATTTCGAAGTTTTTTTAAGTAATTAATATTTGATTGAAGAATGATTTCTTACCTTATTTTAATATATCCGAACTGTTTAATCTCGTAAAGTTCTTGTGACCGATTTATTAAATATTAAAATCATACTTTATTAAAAATTTAAATAAATCGAAGATTATAAAATGCTAATGTTTAATTAAGGTAGGTACAAGGAACTAGTGGTAGGCAGACTGATGATGGTTATTAACCCAGTCTGCCGTCCTGAACCACCACAGTGAACTATTAAGTGTAACACACGTGAGTCGTGAAGTTACCTTGTTGCGTTTGAATGTAGCCAATTATAAAGAAAGGAGTGTGCACTGTCAATGGTATTGCTGAGAGGACTGCTGTCTGCAGAAATTTATCTTTGGTAGCAGTTGTTTTCGTTCATGGTCCGCACTCTAGCTTAACATCAAGCGGCGCGTTGAGCTACAGTAAAAAAGGCACTTATTAGGAACAGTTTAATTAGACTGAAATACAGTACAGTAAATTGTAAATAACAGGCAAAACATCCAGTGTCGTAAATCCAATTTGCGACGTTATTTCGTATTATTGGTTATTTATTTTTATCATATTAAAATGTTAAATAACTGAAAATATTATTATGAAAACATCCTGCGATGGAAATCGATGGGAATGCAATAATATTTTCATGATGTTATTTCTTCTGAAATATTACTATGAAATGCTTTGCCCTCTCATGTGTTCTCCCAATCACCTTCCTTCAAGCGGAATAAAAAAAGCACCTTCTCCGGCCGGCATAGTAGTGGCGACTGGGGCCACCGTATAAGCGGTTCCCTAGTCGTCAATGCTCATAAACCTCCACTGAGCTTACCACCTCACATGTCGTGTCAACATAAAAACAAAATATGTTTTGTATGTATGTATTACAAAGTGGCGTTTTGTAAATTTATAATTCGGTACGGATATAAATTATAATATTTTACTATGTATTTTTCTATTAGCAACCTTAAAGCGTATCTTTATCTGAAACGTCGCAACCGTTTTCTCATTCTAAAGAGTAATGGAACACGTTCTCTATTGTAAGTTAACGCGAATAAATTCAATTTGCATTTACGACAAAGTTATTACAATGTTCCCTGATAGAAAATCCACTATCCCTTACTTTTTGTGAGGAATGAAGAATCTTCTTCTTCAAAGGATGAAGAATGTAAGTAGTCAAATATGTTTTTTTTTAATGTAGCTCGGCATATGACAATACTCCGCCTGATAGGAAGCTAGAGTGCGCTCCATGAACAGAAACAACTGCTACTACAGAGAAATCTCTACGGGCAGCAGTTGCCTCCGCTATGCCAGTCTGAAGAGACGAGTATGCACTATCTAGATTGACAGTGCACACTCTTCTCCTACCTGGCTACTTTCAAACTGCTCCCGAAACGCGACAAGATCACTTCACGGGTGTTACATTCGAAAGTAGTCGAAAAAAACTATCATTAGTTGGCCTTCCCCTAGTAGAAAAAGTACTAAAGAGTGGTAGGCAGACTGATTATGGTTATCAGCCTAGTCTGCCGTCCTGGGATAGTACCACCACTTTCGAATGTAACTACAATAAAAATTTTAAAAAAGTTGTTTCGACACCTTCTTTAATAGGTGAGTTGAACCCTGGTGCTCATAGTGACCGATGGCCCAAGCTTCGTTTTCGGTGATCCGAAAGTAGACCCACAGACTATTATAATATAAAAAAATTAAGTAACACGTGAATTACATGAACATAAAGTCTGAGTAATATAAATATTTTATGATAATATTTTTACACGTGTAGCTAACAAATAGGGTTACAAAATTAGTCATACAAAATATATTTGCGGTATTTATCATTGGTATTTAATATCTGTTGATATAAAGAAAAACGATTTCTGCGGTTTATTAGTTCGTTTAATTTTCATGCAATTTTTATGATCCGTAAACCTAAAAACCATGTTTTATAGTCAACTACGAACAATCTCAGCAGTCAGTCAGCCTCCGCTATGCCTGCTTGATAATATGAGCGTGCACCATCAAGATTGATAGTGCAGACTCCTCGATCTGATTTCGAAACACGACTATGTTACTTTACGATCGTTTTATTTATGTAATCTTAAAGTAGTTCCCCTGATTTTCATATAAATCCTTTAATTTGTGTATATTTTTTATTTGGATAAAATAGAAAAACTAAGAACGTCTATAAAGCAAAAAAGCAGTTCGGCTGAGCCATTAAATAAGATTTTATGTACAACAGCAAGCTCAGGGTAAGCCCTTACACATATTATAGTGGTCCAATTTCATGGATTTATTGTTGACCTGTTTTGTTTACATATTACAACAGCTGGAAAATTAATTTACTTATGTAACTTTTAAAAATATAAAATAAGAAGTGGGTATAGTAATTCAATTTGTACGCGTCTATGACGACACGCTCCATCGAGTTTTTTTTTATTATTTTAGCTCGGCATGTGACAACACTCCGCCTGGTGTAAAGCTAGAGTGCGGTCCATGAATGGAAACAACTGCTACTACAGAGAAGTCTCTACGAGTAGCAGTCGCCTCTACTATGCCGGCTTGAGGAGACGAGCATGTACCATCTAGATTGACAGTGCACACTCCTCTTTTATATACCTGGCTACTTTCAAACTATTCCCTTTTCACTGTTATAGTTTAGTATAGACATTATAATGAAAATATAAATAAATAAAATTACAAATAATTTTCGTATATCATAATAGAAAATTGTAATTGTTGTAAATTATTGTACATAATATTAAAACACGCCTTCTTATTTATTTTAACATGGTAGCAGAACGTAAACAGAGAACAATCGTGTCAAGAAGGCAAAATGCAAATTGACTTATTAGACACTCATACTTGAATAAGATGCTCTTTCCACGCAGTCAATTTGCTATTTGTAAGTACTGTTTATTTATATATGTGGACGTATTAAGGGACTTTTTATGTAGCTATGCAGGTAGAAAACGGAGAAAAACTATACAGTCGCCTTCGCTATGTTGACTAGGGAGCACATCGTTCAATGTGACACTTACAGGTTTACATTTAGAAGTGGTGGTACGAATATATGTATATTGTACAATGTACATACAATACCCGGTAGTAAATAATACACATTAAGCTTTAGAAGCCAAAACGATCTGATCATCTCTTTCCGCCGAAACCGCATTAGAAGCGCGGCGCGACGCGGACTTGTATTCTCCAGTGCACAACTCGACCGCGCCACGCCGCGCGCGGATTTAGTGCGGTTACTGTTATATAAATCGATAGAAACAATATTTGGAAGCCCGCGCCGCTAAAGTGTGGTTTCGCCTAATAATCATCTTTAGTAAAATTAATGTAAAAAGAATAACTAAATACGGACGCCTCGGTGGATAGTCGACCTACGTTTTCATAATGAAAACGGCATTGTGACTGTAATTATCTTATTCAGTGAATTTCGTTGGCTTTTCTCCATTTACATTTTTAATTTATGTCATTTCGATATTGTAATGAGTAAAAAATATTTCACAGACGTCACTTTCTTTTTGGTATTCTAAAATATTCTAAATACATTAAAGAGCTATAGGGAGGCTGATTATGGTTATTCGAGTACGTCCAATCTGCTGTATTAACACTAAGTTGCCAAAACCTTGAAGTGATCTAGCCGCCTAAATCAACTTGGAAGTGGCTTTGTTAGTGGCTTAGGTGTCGGCTTTCTGATCGGACAATCCATTTTTTTAGAATCAGAACCCACCGGAGAATATGTAAACTTACTAATTTTTAGATTATGTTATAAAGTTTATCCGCTTTTTCCCCAAATCTGGCAAACCTAGGTAACAATATAAAACACTAAGAAAAGTACAAATAATAATTCAAATTAACACTTAAAGTCTTATCTATTTTAATTTATTAATAAAACTATGAATACGTGATGTGTTGAACGATTATATATTCAAGCACAATGGTTGTGCAGAGACACGAGATTACCTTATAGGACAGCAGACAAAACGTTTGATTTTCATTATTAATACGGCAATTTAACCTGACACGATATACCCTACCTACATTAAGTGTATAGTATAGACTACATCTTCATTGTTACATAATAATCATGATATTATAACGACTTGACACATACGAACAGGAATAATTTAGTTATTTATTTATTGTAGCTCAGCATATGACAACACTGCGCCTATTGTTAAGCTAGAGTGCGGTCCATGAACAGAAACAACTGTTACTATAGATAAATAAGTATATCTTATGTAGGTCTAATAACCACCAGTTTTCCAACGAATCTTTGTGAAATATCAACATAATATTCGCTTATAATTTAAAATTGAGCAAACAATTAACAGCACAGGTCAAAGTCTATTTATTTAGGACGACTGGGCTCACAGTTGGACGGCATACATTTTCATATTATGTCCCATGTTACACTTATTATTAATCTTATTTGCTAAAGAAAAATTAAACTTGGCGTCCACTAGATAAGAATAGATTTTTGCGCGTGCGTCTGATGACCTTATGGTAAGCCGGGAAATTTTCGCCATACAGACTTAAAGAGACGTGTATTCTATCCAGTGACAGTGCTAACTCGTCTTATATACCTGAGTAACTTGAATATTAAATAATCCCAAAACGCGCGTTTCACTCTTGAAATGGTACTACCCCAGGACGGTAGACTAGACTAATAATCATGATTAGTCTAGTCTACCACTCTTTAATTAACGCCTATATTTATTATAAGCTGAGCGACTAAAGTACATAGTTACGTTAGTTTTTTTTTAATTAGTAAAATTTAACGAGATTTGCACGCTTTTTACTATTAGACCATGGACGCGATTAAGAAACAAGTAAATCAGAAATTGCTTGAGAGGCGCTTCTCGGATTCTTCCTAGAGGACGTAGCAAATATTGGTAAGCCTAGTGGACGCCAGCCATAAAATGTACACGTTATTTTTGACAACATAACTACAACGGACTTTAGTTTTAAAAAGTTAATGTTTACTCACAACTTCGTGATCCGTATTTAGACATAACACGAATAAAACGTGACGTGAAAACTAAAGTTTTAGTTTAAACACATTTTTCACCTTTCTTTTCAAAAACTCTTTAATCTAATAAAAAAACAATAACGACTTCTGTGGCGGAGTGGTTAACACGCCTCCGCTATGCCGTCTTGACGAGACGAGTATACACCATCTAGATTGACAATGCACACTCCTCTCGCTATACCTGGCTACTTTCAAACTGCTCCCGAAATGCGACAAACTTACTAGTTTTACATTTGGAAGTTGTGGTACTACCCCAGGACGACAGACTAGGCTAATAACCATCATCAGTCTAGTTATTTTTATGATTCAAACGCATTTATCAGATAAACTCTCAACGACTAAGGAACACGAGAACGTAGTCAACGCAGTTTATATCAGTAGCACAGAAAGGCGGTTTTCTGCTTAGAATTACCTATATTCTTATAGGGGTTAAACCCTGGGGCGCAACTCGAGCGGAGCACTCACAAAAGAAGGCCGTATTTTCCTCGAAAATGCATTATAACATGATGCATCTCAAATGCATGACGTTTATTGTACAGGGGCTTAAAGTTTGCCATCTTTCCTAGTTTTATTGAATGCATTTTAAAGTTTTACTCTTAGACACCGGGGAATTCCTATAGAATCATTCAATACTGTTAAAATTAAATATTTTGTTTTATAGTAAAGGCCTATGTTAGAGAGAAAGAGAGGATAATATTTGCAGGCAACAGTCACCTCCCCTATGGTGGCTTAATGAGACGAACATGCACTCTCGTTATAATCAGCTACTTCCACACTGATCCTTCACCTAGGAATAATAGTACCACCCTAGGAAGGTACGGTCAGTCACCCAGTGGGTTAAGATACAAAATCTAGAGATTCTGATGATGTACTCTTAATATATAGCGGCCGTGGTCTAGTGGCAAAAAGTACGAACTCCCAATCGATGAGTCCTGTTTTCAAATCTCGCTAAATACAGACAAGTACCAATGTACATAACTATGTCTAACTAACTATAGTCTTTGGTCGCTCAGTGCGTATCTATATATATACGAACACCAGCTTCGTATAGTCATTTTAAAATAATAATAATAACAACAATGAGGGAAAGCATAATAGAATTTTATATATTGATAATTATTGAATTAAGGTTATATTTGCGACCCGGAATGATTCTTGAAAGTGCAAAGAATGCACCGGGACAAGCTGGTTTTATTAAGGCGTCAAGAATTCTTATTTAAGTGAATTTTAACTTTTAAACACAATATTTATACATGTTTTATCGATAAATTAGTAAATTTAACATATATCTATCTTTGAATGATATAAATCAGTTTTATTACTCCCTCACTGGTGCTTAAGGAAACGTTTATAACACAAATAACGAAGTATCGTAAGAAATATTGAAGGAAAATCTTTTTTGAAATGAATCTTCCTTACCGATCTTAAACGCTAGGGAGTAGTAAACTGGTGAAAAATTAAATCGTCACCGTCATCGAAGGTATTATATTTCTCCCTCCCTCTATTAATTATACACTTCTTTTTGTATTTATTGTATGTAAAGCTAGAACTAAATCAACTGTTACTACAGATAGTTTTCTACAGGCAACAGTCGCCTTTGTTATGCCAGCTTGAGCTACTGAATGTGCACCATCCAAATTGACAGTGCACACTCCTCTCGTTATACCTGGCTACTTCCAAACTGTTACCAAAACACGACATGGTCACTTCATTGGTGTTAGGTAGATTCGAAAGTGGTGGTACTACCAGGACGGCAGACTGGACTAATAACCATCGTCAGTCTACATAGTACTCTTTAATAGTGCCTATATGCACTGAGCGACCAAAGTATATATAACATATTATAGTTACATTGGTACCGGTCAGAATTTTTATTTTATTTTTAAATCTAGTTTTAGAATTATTTAAGAAAATGTCCTCTCATTTTACAGCACTTATCTCCTTTATAAAAAGTGATTAGGACGCTTGTATTTTCCTTAAAAATAATCTTAATGTAAAGGATAATGTCTATTTCTGAGCCCACTTAAAGTCTAATAAAATAATAAAAAAGTCTTAACAAAACAATATTCTAAAATAATAACTTATTTTTTCCATTAATTTATTTCAATTATATCAACACGTCGTTTACTAATCAATAGACAATGTTTAATTACATAAAAAAGAGATATCATCAATTATATTTAAAGCATTTAAAATAATAATAACCTCAAATATTGCATCAGAAAACACCTAATTA
The DNA here is from genome assembly GCA_948150575.1 of Tinea pellionella. Classification (NCBI taxonomy): domain Eukaryota; kingdom Metazoa; phylum Arthropoda; class Insecta; order Lepidoptera; family Tineidae; genus Tinea; species Tinea pellionella. Next base: position 7,929,229 of record OX411248.1, read on the forward strand.
CTCAATAACCCGGGTGAAAAAATTAAAACTAATTGGTACTTCCTAGATTTATTTTTCTACAAAATTAACTAAATATCATCGGCAAACTCGAGAAACAAATTGTGGGCCCATTTGTCTTAGGCCATTCTCCTTTACCTACTCAATTTGTAGGGTTCGAAGGTAACGGATGCCTGGAGACACCCGCGGCGGTACCTCGGCACGTCCATTTTCATGATTGGATTTATCAAAAGCTAGTCATTATTAGCCATGAATATAAATTAGTATAATACACACGGAATTATCTTTAGCTCCCGGGTGAATATCTCGATAGGATAATGCTTAATAAAATTATTTCGTCATACCTACATAATGTGTTTTGTTCCCCAAATACAATAATGATATTTTACTACTTTTTTTATAGTCACTCGTGTGTTTACACTCAGCCTGATGCTAAGCTAGAGAATCACAAAGTTTTCGCAGTCACTCCCGCTATGCCGGTTTGAGAACACCAATATGTATTTTTCTTATTGCAGCTGTGCGGTGAGAGTGCGGTACATAAACGGACACAACTGCTACTACAGGTAAATTTTTACAGGCGGCAGTCGCCTCCGCTATGCCGGCTTGTGGACAGTGCAAACTTCCTCCGCTATACCTGGCTACTTTCAAACTGATCTCGAAACGCGACTTGGTCAGTTTAGGGGTATTGCATTTGAAAGTGGTGGTACTACCCCAGTACGGCAGACTTAGCTAATAACCACCATCAGTCTACCTAGAACTCTTGATTTCACTATGTTCTAATTAATTATATTAATAAAAAATAACCAATAATAATTAAAATCAAATAATTCCAGAGTAAACAGATCACAATCGAAAGTTAACCAATCTTATTCAACCGCAGTGTTCCTACATACTCTTAGAATATTGATATATTTAAGTTCGCTTTATGGTACGTTAACTGAGATTAAAGGGCTTCAAGAAAGGGTGTTACTGTCATAAAGGAAAGGGTTATTTGATTTTAGTATAAAAGTCAAACCAGTGTAACAATATGCGAAATACGTTTCAATAAACAGAAATGTGAAATTAATTTTAGGGAATATATCTAACCAAGTTTGATAGTTGGTTAACCATACCAACTAATAATGGATCTTTAGATTCAGTTAGGCCGTACTTTTTTTACTTTTTTGAAGCTCGACAAATAAATTCTCAGGCCGGCATAGCGGAGGCGACTGCTGTCTGTAGAAATTGCCTTGTAGCAGCAGTTGATCAAGGACCGCACTCTAGCTTTTCATCAGGTAATGTGTTGTCGCATGCCGAGCTACAAAACAACTGCTACTACAGAAAAATTTATGCAGACAGTAGCCGCTTCTGCACTACTAGTGATCAGGCACTAGGGTAGTGCCGATGCCGATAATGAAACTAGGTGAAAGCCAACACCTGAGCGTCCATACATTTTGTTTTACCACATTGTTCGAAGCATAGCAGATTTATGTTGAAATTAAGTAATTTGATAACTTTCTCAGCACTAATTATATTATCGCAAATCACTATAATAAACAAAGAGCTACGGCACAGAATATATAAAATGCATTTTAAATATTTTATATTAGTTATATTTCAAAAGAATTTTATATATTCCGGTCCGTAGCTATTTGTTTATTATAGTGATTTGCGATAATAATTATTAGTGCTGAGAAAGTTATCAAATTACTTAATTTCAGCATAATGCTATGCTTCGAACAATGTGGTAAAACAAAATGTATGGACGCTCAGGTGTTGGCTTTCACCTTAAATAGCTTGTACTTAACTTGGTTTGTACTTTGGTCTTTCAGTGCCTATGATACTAGCTTAAGGAACGCATTTAAAAAGATGTCATATTATATAATTACACAAATAAAGTTAGAAGTCAAAGCCAAATATATTCATACTCGTAGAACGTGACGCATTTGAGCAGCTGTGTTTTATAGTCAGACATTTTAACTTCGAATTGAGACCACAAATCATAAGCTAAAAATATTAAGTTCAAAACGCAGTCACGTTTCAAAAATCCCTTAAGAATGTAACGAATAATATCTCGAGTTTAATTTGGTTTTATTCTTTACTAAAATTGAGTTTCCTTCTTTGTTTTCATACGGCAGTATTTGCTAATTGGAGAGAAACTTTTATGAAACACAAGTAAAGCTAAATATTTATGTTTCATAACTTCAGTGTTACATTTTTTTTAAATTACATAATTAAATACTTCATACAAGTATTAAATAATTAATTACCTAAGAAACCAGTGTTAGGTTTACTAAATTACTAAATCAAAAATAATATTCTAAAAGTCCTTTCACCTTTCACCTTTCAGCGAAGTGTGAAGCACCTTCTCAGCCTGACATAGAGTGGCGACCGTGTAAGCGGTCCTCTAGTGGTCAGTGCTCATAGACCTCCACTGTGCTTACCATCAGGTCACATGTCGTGTCAACATAAAAAATATATATATCAAAATATTCTTATTTTACTGTCAATTACGCTCTCAAATATTTCATGTAAAATCCCTACGACATTTTGTATTGCAAATTTATTTTTTATTACTTTTAGAAGTGGAACAAATGACTATGTTAACCAATTATTGTCACTCTGAAGTCTACTCAACCAACGCGACATCGTTTAGCTTTTCTCCTTCGTTTCATGTACAATTATTATGTTTTATTAGTAAAATAATTTTACAGAAGACATGATAAATATATTGTCTATATACATATAACGAACTGAACTACGAGCATTTATTTAAATTATTATATCGTAACGTTTTTATTTTTCTTATACTGCTATCGGTTTTTCTTTTGAAAATATATTTAATAAAAAATAAAATAACAAAAAAACACAACTATTTATCCAATCTGTCATCAATGACTTTAATTTGAATATTTAAATATGCTAATAGATTTCTACTTTATAGACAATGTAAAACTTGTAAATTAGGTAGTAAGTGCAAACAATATGATCATAATTTACTTAACAATGAAAACTAATCGAAGAGACCCTTACCCGAGGCTGGGAAGGTAATGATTGCTATACATTCAATATCTACACCCCTTTCTAATTTAAATTTGGTTTAGTTTCACTATTCAAATAAGCTCTAATTTTATTCTTTAGCTAGTATATGTGTTAATGTTTAAAAACGATACCTGAAAGTTGAAATTCGAATAACTTTTGATAGTAGAGATACGTGCTTATTGCATGGGAATATTAAAATAAATGTGCGGCTGCAACGTGTTTACTCATTCTTCGTGTAATAAGCACGTTTATACAATTTATAGTACTGACCAAAGCTGTTGCTTTTGTTGCTTAGCTTCGTAGTATTGTATTAATATTTTGAACTGAATTCACTTTTTTAAAATCATAATCAAGAAAAAATGCTACAGTGCAATATTTATTTACAATACAATAATGCGATTTTTCTGTGGTTTAAAAGCATTATTTAATTTTTAAATTTCATTTATTTAAAAAATCGTTGTGAAATTTTATTTCTATCCATCTATCTCATCTATTTCAGTTCCCGCGTGGTGTGTACGCTCAGAGACTTCAAAAAAAAGCTATTTATATTATAAAATATTTTATTTATCAATTTTTTGTGAACTACAGACAGGATGTACAAAACAATGACGTCATCGCGCTACAGCTACCGGACATGTGCCGCGCGTACCGGAAGAGCGCACGTTCGTAGCAACAATGGAAGTTCATTATTTGACGAAAACTCTGTAAATTTGTGTCCTTAACTATAAAAAAAAACAAAAGAAAGTCCTCTCCCAAAGTAGTAAGTAAGTAGATATGAGCCTGAATAGTCACAGATTCAAATCCAATGTTCAGACCAATAGATAACATTCTTTATACGCAAAAAAATCATTAGGTATAAAAAAATATTTTTGAATCAAAAGTAGCTTGATGATAAAATAGCACGGTTTGCTATCAATGCGTTAAATTGCAGTTGAATAAAAACCGACAGAAATACGAAAATTGAACGACATTGTCAATTTAGCAGAAAATCACTACTTCTTCGACTGAATTTTGCCCTCCAATATAATACAATACAATACAATTGTCACGCCTTTTTCACCACAGGGATAGGCAGAGACAACGGAACTCCACTTACCACGATCCTGACACAACACCCTCGCTTCCTTCACATCCACAATTCTCTTCATGCACGCCCGACGGTTATGGGCACTAGGCAACCCAGCTTTCATAAGGATGTCTCCGATTTGATCGGAAAACACCCTTCTGGATCTGCCTTGTTTAACGCACCCATTCACATCAGATTTATATATTCCTTTCGTCAATCTCCTTTCATTCATCCTTTCCATGTGCCCAAACCATCAATATGCATCAAAAAGCTTAAGATGTATATTTAAATATGAGAAGAAATATGAAATATATAGATAACGAGTGACAGTGTGCACAATCAACCTATTGAACCAGCACATTCGTCTCCTCAAGCCGGCGTAGCGGAAGCGACTGCTGCCTACAAAAATTTGTTCTGTAGCACGATTGGCAGTAGTTGTGCATTGATTGTGCAGTCCGCACTGTAGCTTGAAATCAGGTGAAGGCTTTGTGTGTCGAGCTACCATAAAAAATAGACAAATAGAATGTGTAAATAGTTATTCTATCAAATTGTAAGAGTCTTTGAACTAATGTAAGTCGTAAAGTGACAATTTAATTTAAAAAATTATTATTATTATTATCGGAACTATGGACTAAGTCTAATTTAAACGAATTTAAATTTAAATTTAATCCAATGGCTTTAAATAGCTTCAAATGGTCAATTTCCCTAATAATTAAAATAAAATATGTGATAAGAGAATTTGTCCCAAAAAATGTTTAAACAGCCGTCAGCTTTGTACGACTGACGATGTGTCTTGCGGCTTACGACAAGTTTTACTAAGTAGCTTGTACACGACAAAAGCCTCTTATAACCGTATGTAACATTGTACAACTGTACATTATTTGTAAAGTATTAATAACAAGGTTGAAATTTTTTTTATATTAATTTTTTTTTAGAAATCTAATAGAAAGTCAACTCGGCAATTGGGAAGATGTAATAGAGGAATTTCCATAAAGTCACGAAAAGCGCCAATGGCTATGCAGTTTAGTGGTCAGAACGTCCGCTTACATAGGGGAAAGAATAGGTTCAAATCCCACCTCAGCTCAGGTTATTAATTGATTTGATGGAATTGATGTTTTTTTTGTTGTTTTTTTTTTCAACATAATATAAAAAATAAATTAAGGAGTAGTAGGCAGACTGATGATGCTTATTAGCCCAATCTGCCATCCAAAATAACACCCGTCACTATCTTAACGCGTTTCGGTAGTGCTAGTGCCATTCCCGGATCGTACTCGACAGTCTAGCTTAACATCATATTATGCCGGGATACCTATAATAAAAAAATATAGTATTTTTAAAGTTAAAAAAGTCAAATTAATAATTTTTGTTTCATAGCTATAATGTTAGCCAAAAAAAGTAGGAAAATTAGGTAAATTTAATTAAAAATAAAGTTTTATATGAATCGAAAACGTTCTCTGTATAATAATTTATATTGGCGAGCGCACAACCCTCTTCGCCACTGGCAGCTTTGATACTGACTGAACGAACTTTAGGGAGGATAACAAAATTAAATTATTCTTCGGAATATGGTAAACGTATCGAGTTATTCGTTTCACCATATTATGTAACTAAATAGTTTGTTTGTGACAAAATGTTATAATAAAAATATTATCTCAATATTTTTCAAATTACTTCGAGTAATTATAATTTTTACAGTAGCCCGACACTACTACAGAAAAATATTTCCAAGCAGCATTCACCTCCTCTATGCCGATTCGACTATAATTTTTTACTATGACGTCATTTCTACAAGAATTTCAAATAAATGTATATAATTTAAAGTGAAATTTTCAGTAAAATTTTTCTTTAATTTGTACCACTAAGACTTACAAAACTTCGTACTAAAGTTCAACTTCTTAAAGATAATTAGGTTTAAGAGATAAACTATTACACGAAACAAGAGAATCTTTAGTACAAAACAAAGCTACAAAACTTATTAGTGGAATTGCAACGCTACGTTCAGACAATGAGATTTTAAAATGATACCGTTCTTATTGAGTTTTTAGGTTACGTTTTCGTGTTTTTCGAGTTAAAAAAAAACATTTTCTCGTAAAGAATTTCGTTGTTTGATTTATTAAATTAAGGAAAAGAGCAAGTTGTAACTGTCATTAAAGTCCGGCTGATGATAGAGTACAGTTCCTGAGCTAATACAACTATATCTGCAGCAGAAATCACCTCCGCTCTGCCGTCTTTATGAGTTTTTGAGATGTGCACCGTGACAGGGTATACTTCTTCCAATCTAATCCCAGTAACCATCATCAAACGACTGCGTATGCAGAGAATAGAGATACTATGTAAAAGAATATCTCTATACTTTAAATACGGTTTTTTATAGTAATATTAATCCTACTTACCCCATAAAACTCATGCAAAAGATATAAAGTTCTCACTTTATTATCACGAGACTTTATCAAATATTATGCCAATTTATATCTCTGAAGATGGTTAGTTCCATTGTATCAATTTTCTTAGATGAAACTTAATAAATGTCCGTTTGTATGACAGGCATATTGTTAGGAACAACTAACTTAGAATTCTTGTTCCATTGAGAATTGCTAATTATAAATATATTTAGGGCATTATTTTCTAAAATTATCTTAGTAATTATTCCAATATTAAAGTATTAATAACATGATAATATTAAAGAGTGGTAGGCAGACTGAAGATGGTTATTAGCCCAGTCCGTCGTCCTAGGAGTAGTACCGCTACTTTCAAGAGACCCGTTAAGTGACTTTATTGCGTACACTTGTTGCAGAATAGTGCATCCAGTATTCGTCTCCTCGAGCCGGCATAGCGGAAGGTAACTCTGCCAAAGTATCACCGTGTTTACGCGTTTCATGATCAGCTCGAATGGAGCCGGGTGAAATGAAATGAATGAATATCAATGGACGGTGCGGAAATAGCTACTGCCTACAGACATATCAATAAAAAATAATTCATAAAGTATTTCCATAAAAAAATTATTCCATTCGTTTTATCTACACAAACTATTTCGATTACTTTTCGTTTACCTTTAGAGATTCATCTCTCTTTCACGAGGGTTGTATCAAAGAGGTATTTTTCGAGATATATTACTTCAGCACGTAGCTTTAGCTAAATATGGGCTTAGTGTTACAGCCAGGGATTGCTCGAGTATGATCCCATTGAAAGCTGCATGACGGGATAGAAGAAACGTGAGTAAACAACGATGTTAGAATGCAATGCTCCTATTTTTAAAATATTTTCAAATACAAATTATGATACTATATACTATGGGGACTAGACATTTTTGTTCCATTGCGTGTTTTGTAATTATCTTTCCCTATTTTGTTTCAAAAATATTTTGATTAAAACAAAACTGGTATACGATTACATGCTAATAACAAAGCGATGTAATTCACTGCAGATTAGATAGGGAACGCTGCGTGATACTATCGGCAATGTACTAATAGAAAACATGAAAAAATACTTACCAGTGTTCCATTTCCATAAAGGCTGTCATAGCACTCCGCCTTAGAACTCACATTGCGCAGTTTATATGGCTTCTTTAAAGGTGGCGGCGGTTGCCCGTGTCCTGGCTTATGTGAAGGGGACCCTTGCTGGTTTCCTCCCACATGGTTGCTGTTTCCTTTATTGTCTTTCTCCTTCACATGTTTACTATTATGAGACAAATTGTTCTTTGTGAAGTTGCCGATTTGCTCGAACATATTCGTGAGATGTTGAGACATCATTTTGAAATACGATTTTATTGAACCGTTTCACATATACTTTCTATCCTATCTCAGACACTCGTTGCATGACTTTCACGCCAATTTCATTTATTTCACAACCGATATCGTCGTCTCTGCAATATAGTCTTTATTGGTGCCCAGAGCGGGTCTTTTTCTACAGAAATTCATGTCTTTGTCAAACAAAATTAGAAACACAAAATTGTGATGAAAATGAGATGACATGGTGCTTTCATGAAATTGAATAGGCGCTTATTTTCGATTGACAGTATAAGAAGCGGTCTATAAAATGACTTTTAGGTTAGGGCTTCGAAACTCGCGTAGGCCTAATAATACGGCTGTGAACGAAATGAGAAAGACAAAGTTCAGCAATATATTAAAAGTTAGAACGCTACACGCGATCGCTTACTTCGTTGTCTCATACTTACAGACGATGAATTTTCATTAAATGTGGTGGAAGTGAGCGCGGCCATGTGCCTAATACAATGAGGTTATGAGCGCGAAGTGAGAAGACTTCTCAACCAAGATACTGTCAAAATATATCCGGCCTAAGTTATGCCGTGGGCGACTCGGCAATATCACTCGTTACCTACTTGGAGTTACTTGTTGAGTTTGCTTTTGTTTTACCTTGGAATAACTTCACCTTTGCTTCAGTTGTTTTGGTCAACATTTTGGCCTAGTTTACTTACTTACACACATTCCTATATAAATATGTAAATACTACGACCATTACGACACATTTACTTCTAGATATATCTTGTAATATAAATTTAGTATTAAGAAGATGCTGAGGTGGGTAGAGACTTCGTCGCGACTGCTCTACTATTTTCACCTCGACCACATCCCTTACTTTCCTTAAGCAACCACATCGGTTAAGACCAATCAGGTGACCAGTCTGAACAAGGAAAGTCATCCTAGGTACTTTTGCACTGCTTCTGCTTCGTTAATCTCCTCTCATATTCCACCACCTCTGACATTTTCATCTCTGTGATTATTATCATAGTAAAATAAAGCAATAGACATTGGTTGGTGAATTACTTTAGTACGAGTACCACCACTTTCGAAAGTGACCTTGTCGCGTTTCAGGAACAGTTTGAAAGTACCCAGGTAAACAAGAGGTGTGTGCATTATCAATCTGTATGTACATTCGTCTTCTCGAGCCGGCATAGTGGAGGCTACTGCTACCTGTAGAAATTTATCTGTAGTAGCAGTTGTTTTCGTTCATGAACTGCATAATACAGCTTAACATCAGGCGTAGTGCAGGCGGCATAGTCATATGCCGAGCTACTATAAAAAATGACGGTAAAATAAACAAAATATCAATTTTACCAAGCGAAACTACAAAAGGTAGGTATAATAAATCCACCTATACGAATATTATATGTCACTCAGACGTAAATCGTTTGTCACTTCTAAAACGTTGACAAAATAAACTTTTGATATATGAATGTAAATAAACAAATTTTGGACACACCTGGACGGGTCCTAAACCCACGTCTTTACGCTAGAATTGCCATGTAACGGTCCCACTGCGGTATGAGAAAACGTGTCTTTCACTCCCTACGTGATCACACACTGTTTTATTATAAAAAAAAAAGAGAAAAATAAATTCACATTTACCTTTTTTGTATCCCATAAATATAGTCTTAATTCGGATTTTTACATCCTTAACCAAAAATAACTTCGATTTTATCGTGAATTCGTGTAATCAATAATGGTAGGCAGGTTATTGTTATTTTCGTGTGAGATCAATTTGGAAGTAGCCGGGTATTAGAAAAGGAGTGTGCCCTTCCCATCTGGATGGTACACATTCCAAATAAAATATCAACTTCGCATCAACTTAAAAAAAAATTTTTTAAACTATTTAACTTTTGTTTTTACACATTGAATGTTGTGCATATTTATAATTGGTTGCATATCAGAAAAAATAATAAATGAAGTATTATATGTATAGAGCGTGTATAATATGTTAACTGTTAATATGCCACTAAATAAGTTTTTTTTTAAATTGTAGCTCGGCATGTGACAACACTCCGCCTGATGTAAAGCTAGAGTGCGGTCCATGAATGGAAACAACTGCTACTACAGAGAAACCTGTGCGGGTAGCAGTCGCCTCCACTATGCCGGCTTGAGGAGACGAGCATGTACCATCTTAGATTGACAGTGTACTAAATAGGGCCGCTAAATAAGTAAAGTGTTTTTTTTTAATTATAGTTCGGCACATGACAAATGATAACACTCCACCTCATGTAGAGCTTAAGTGCGATCCATGAACGGAAGCAACTGCTACTACAGACTTCTGCAGTCGCCTCCGTTATGAGACGAATATGGACCATCCAGATTAACAGTGCACATTCCTCTCGTTATACCTGGCTACTTTTAAACTGTTTCCGAAACGCGACAAGGTCACACATGAACCTCGCTAATTCTGACCGGTACCAATGTAACTTTGTTATATGTACTTTAGTCGCTCTGTGCCTATAGTAATATTAAAGACTGGTAGGCAGACTGATGATGGTTATTTGTCCAGTTGGCCGTCCTGGGGTAGTACCACCACTTTCTAATGTAACGCCCGTGTAGTGACATTCGGGAATAGTTTGAAAGTAGCCAGGTATAACGAGAGGAGTGTGCACTGTCAATCTAGATGGTACATCCTGGTACTTGTGGAACTCCCTCCCGGTGGCTGTGTTTCCCGACACGTACAACATAGGTCTCTTCAAATCGAAGGTGAACAGGTACCTCATAGGCAGGCATGCTCCACCATAGACCACATCACTGCTTAACACCAGGCAGGGTGTGGTCAAACGCTTGCCTATTAAGCATAAAAAAAAAAAAAAAAAATCTCGACTCCTCTAGCCGGCATAGTGGAGTCGACTGCTGCCCGCACAGGTTTCTCTGTAGTAGCAGTTGTTTCCATTATGGACCCGACTCGAGCTTTACATCAGGCAGAGTAATGTCACATGTCGAGCTACAATAAAAAAAACTTCGCGGGTGTTACATTCGAAAGTGGTAGTACTACCCCATGACAGCCGACTGGTCTAATAACCACCCTTATTTCTTTATTCTATATGTCTACCACGCTTGTTGTCTATCTACTTGTGGGAAGTATGGTCTAGACGTCATAGAAAAATTGCATATAAAAACTCGAATTATGTGTTTGTCAAATAATTTTGTAATGGGAAAATTGGGTCATAAAACAGAAATGATAATGTCAGTTAAATTATAACGATCATAACAATAGATAATTTATGAATAGGTATAAAAGCTAAGGACGTGTGAGAGTCACATAATAATCTGTCTGATCTCGCCGGAAAATTATCTAAAGGATTGAAGGCTTTCAAATAAAAATAACTTAATTCTTTTTATAGAAACTCGGCATGTGACCACGACAAGAGGCCGTGGTCTAGCGGTAAGACGCGTGAATTCACGATCGATGAGACCCGCGTTCGTACCTCACTAAATTCAATCTCGTACCAATATAACTATAATATGTAATGTACTTTAGTCGCTCAGCGCCTATAGACATTATTAAAAAGGTAGGCAATCTGATGATAGTTATTAACACAGTCTGCTGCCCTGGGGTAGTACCACCACTTTCGAATATAATGCCTGTGTTTTCAGGGTTTCTCCTCAGGCCGGCATAGCGGACAACTGCTGCTTGTAGAAATCTATCTGTAGTAGCGGTTGTATATGTTTATTGACCGCACTTTAACTTCAGTCAGAGACAATAATAAAAATAAATACAATTCATAACGATGACTTAATATTGATTTTATCGCTCAGAGTAAATTAGAATGTATTAAAAAGAAATACAAAAAAGATAATTCTGAAAAAAAAAATGACAATTTTGTTTACGTTATGTCCATGAACAGAGACAACTGCTACTACAGAGAAATGAATGGCCTCCGCTATACTGGCTTGAAAAGACGAACTTGCACAATCGATTGACAGAGCACACTTCACTCGCTATGAATTAATTTGGATAAAATATTATATTATACATACTAATTGACGTATTTTTTCGCAAAATATTGGATTATGATTTCAACCAAAAAGTGCGTAGATTCCTCCCGTAATAAATATTAAGTGAGTTAATCAATTTAGGCTAAAAAACGGGACAGTACAACCCGACAACGACGAAGCTAAATGGCAAGTCTTTTTTTACCCATTCGTGTCGGATCTCAAAATTAAATTCAACCACAATAACCGGAAAAATTATAAGTAATTTAATTTTTTTCAACGCAATTAGTACACGCTTTTTATTGGGGATAGTGGAATTTGTTAATTAAAAATATTACTTTAAAAAAAAAAAAGAATCTTCATGATAGAAAAGTTGGTGCCCACAAAATCGTATACAATAATTAGTCGAAAGCGTTTAACGTTCCCATTCCCTGAATAAACAGGCTAGCAAGCGCAATTTTTTTTTAAGTAGACTAGTAATTCCGAAACGTATGCGAGACAGACAAAGAAACATTTATTTTTAATACTAGATATGTAGCTGTTTTAATTCATAACAACAACAATATTAAAAGTAGCTAATGTTAAAATTAATTATAATTGATCATGTGACAAAAACTGTTTTAAAATAAATTATTTTTTCTTGTTTCCTAATATAAAGATCTCTCTCCGCCACAAAATATTTTAAGTCCAAAACTGTCCAGTTTCAATTTCAAAATTTCAGTATTCTTCAAATCAATATTTTTCAAATATTTCAAAGTAGAGATATGATTTTAAACGAATAACATCCAGACATGTATTAATTTATAAATAATTTTATGACATTTATAAGCCTTGGTAGTTGGGTTTTAACTACGGAAACCCTAATCCTGACCATCTATTCACAAATCTCCTTCGTAAATCTTTTATCATCTAAATACCCTATCATACATTATTTTATTCATTTTTTTTTTATTGTAGCTCGGCATGTGACAACACTCCGCCTGATGTAAAGCTAGAGTGCGGTCCATGAATGGAAACAACTGCCACTACAGAGAAACCTGTGCGGGTAGCAGTCGCCTCCACTATGCCGGCTTGAGGAGACGAGCATGTACCATCTTAGATTGACAGTGCACACTCCTCTCGTTATACCTGGCTACTTTCAAACTATTCCCGAAACGCGATTACATTTGAAAGTGGTGATACTGCCCCAGGACGGCAGACTGGACATTTGTCCAGTCCAGTCCAGACATAACCATCATCAGTCTGCCTACCACTCTTTAATAGTGCCTATAGGCACTGAGCGACCAAAGTACATATAACAAAGTTACATTGGTACCGGTCAGAATTAGCGAGATTCGAACACGGGTCTCATCGATCGTGAGTTCACGCGTCTCACCGCTAGACCACGGCCGCTCTTAAAACTTCTCATACTTGTATTGTATTATTATTACTTATAATTATTAAATTCTGATGAAAATAGAGTAATATGTGATGTGAACTAGTAGTTGGAAGGTTTGCAGATGGAAAAATAGATATTTTCCCTGCTTCCTACAACCAGAGAACAAGGACAAGTGCATTTTGAAGAGGCAAATCACAAAGCCGGGATAACGGATACGACTGCTATCATCGGATCTCCTTTTCTAATAGCAGTCGCCTCCATTCATTGTAATACAGTTACTGAAACTAAATATTTTTTATTTTATTTTTTAAAGAAAAAAAAAGAAGAAAGAATTTTGACGCGTTCATGTGAAGCGCTAACAGCAGTGTAGCTTAGTGGTCAAGGAATCGTGCGGAAAGCGACGGACGTAGTTCGATTCCCTCTCAGTTCTTCATTCAATTTTCATCATAATTTAATTTAAAAATAATACTTAGATAATTGTTAATTATAAAATAGATCTGCGGCAGGCGGCGCGTATTGACCTGGCTAAGAAAATTTCTCACGGTGACCGCTCTTTGCACGGTTGCAACAAAATTGTCTTGGAGTTAGTTTATGAGTGATTTTTAAATAGTTTTTATAGAATACTTACAAGTTTATTTTGTTGTTAAATTTGTCGATGCAATAAAATTTGGGTTAAAAGTATTAAACTTCTCAATTGCGTGAATGAAAGTTTTGTTACAGGCGTGAAATATTAAATTAAATAATTACAATGAATAAAATTTTATTAACATTTATGAAATAAAGGCAAATAATAATTTTGAAAATGCAATCAAAATTAAAGTTAAGTACTAAAAGTGCATGAATTTCTGTAAACTAAAATAATAATGTTGAAAAAAGTTTTTCAAGTTTTCTTTTACTTAAAGTTCGCAAAGATTTTTAGAAGATGGCAGGGATCATCACGACCATGCGACCGCACGGCATGGTCTCCCGAGATGACTGCTTGGCCATCAGCCGACGACGACCACCGTACCAGCCAGCACTTCTTCGGCGATAACTTTACGCATGCGCGAAGATGCTCCGCCTATTCAAACTTTTCGCATTGCCTGAGGAGATATGAACGATGTGAACTTTTTCTTGAAGATGACATTAATCTCTTTACTTACATGGTGCTTATAATCCTTATGACAACTTTACATAAGAAATATAATTCAAGAGCAAACATTGTTCAAATAGTATTTATTTTCATCTGCTTTCATTATTGTTTTCAGTCTGTGTGGTGCAGTGGTTAGCGCGCTAATCTGTTACGCAGAGCTCCGGACTTCTTATTACTTTTTTGTATTTTTTTTTGCTTTTATAGACAAATTATTGCGTTGCCGTGGTCTAGTGGTAAGACGCGTGGACTCACGATCGATGAGACCCGTGTTCGAACCTCGCTAATTCTGACCGGTACCAAAGTAACTTCCACCATGCCTCCACTATGCCGGCTTGAAGATGCTAATGTGCTCTATTAAGGTTAATAGAGTACATTCTTATCGTTATAATAACCATCATCACTCTGTCCTCCACTTCTTAATTTTTTAATGAATACATTATAAAAAATATATTCAGTTCTGCTCTGGGTATTTTGTTTGTGTTGTCGTTGTCCAGATACCAATTGTGTGTGTATCTAGGTATTTATTACTATTAATATTAAATTTTATGTTCATTACAATTGATAAACAAAACAACGAGCAAAAACAAAATGTATGTGTCTAATGAATAAAACTTATCTTTGCAGTCAAAATTTAATTACAGACAAATAAATTGAAGAGAGCACTAAACTCCGACCCTCTGTCATAACTCTTTAGTAAAATTGTACAAATAGAGTTGCAACGATATGTCGACTGATATTATCGATTATATCAACTTCAAAATATCGATATCAAAACATAGTCGATAATACATTATCGATGTGAGCAACAAATTGAAAATAGGCATGGATTTAAAAAAAAAGAAGCAAATGACGATGTATGTTCTATTTATAGTTTGATAAACTTCCGGCAATATGAGCAACCTGAAGCATCGTGAAATTGATGATGACCCATCCCAGAGGTAATTTTTAGGGTCGCTAGATAATAAATATTGGCAGCTGTAATTTTCTATAATAAATACAAGCTGATTTCGAATGTGCTTATTTTCCTGTTAGATATAGTGATATTAGACGAACCTATCGCGCGTAAAAACGCGTAACCTATTTCAAACAATTTGACAGTGGCAATCGTAAAATAAGTCTTTATTAATTTTACGTTTCGTACTGTTTAAGTCACTAAAGACAAAGTTTTTCTTGTTGCACATTTGGCACCTAATTGCTTGTCTAGTCTAATTGATATCAGTGTATTCAGGTACAAGATATTATCGATAAAGAAAAGTCGATATAAATATCGATGTTAAAATAACTTAACATCACTATGTACAGAGTTCCTTAAAATCAGCTCTAAAATGAAATGTACTTGTAGTGTAATAGCACCAATAACAGATGCCGTTTGACTCGCATTAAAACATTATTATACGTACAAAACCTATAAATGTTTGAGTGAACGAGCGAAGTGGAGCTCAATTATGGACTTCGCTTTATTTACGGTACTAAAAAATTATCAAACGCTTTGCGTAGAGTGGCCGTGGCTAGCGGCTGAAAGCGTGGATTACTATTCAAAGATACATGTTTAAATTTCACACTTTTGTTTTATTGTAGCCCGGCATATGACAACACTCCGCCTGATGTTAAGCTAGAGTGCAGTTCATGAACGGAAACAACTGCTATCACAGAGAAAATCTTACTGGTTTGGGTCATCGAACACATTCTCCCTTAGGCCTGACACTTGGTATCATTAGTAATCGACACAGTTGTGACTATACAAAAGAAGGTAGCTGTTTTGACCACCTCGTTATGTAGGATATCACAAATTAAAGCTCGTAAAAGAAATAAGACAGAAATATATGTTACGTAAGTAAATCGTATGTTCTTTCTTTCAAATTGGTATCGTATTTTCATATATTGTTTGTTCGTTATAGAATAATGTTTTTGGAACACTCGTGTTTTATTGACGTAACTGTCAATCTCTTTGCGTATCCGACACTTTATTTAACGTATCAAGGGAATCTTATGAATTTGTTGAATAAAATTTTCATTTCAAATGCATTTCTTTGTTGTCTATTTCATTGAGAGATGTATGTAAATGTTTTACGTGCCTTTTGTTAATCATACGGTAGCTTTCTTTGAGAGAAATGTAAATAATTTATTGTGAAAAATTTTGACGTCAAAAAGTAGTTGTTTCTTATTTTATTATTATTATTCTATTTTACGGCAGAATATTTTATTATTGTAATTAATATTCATCAGAAAAATACATTTGTCAAATTGAAAATTAAATAAAGATCGATGCATACACAGTTTAATCAAAGTAAAGCTGTGAAAAACTTCCAACGGAACTTTGTAAGGAAATTTTAAACACTCGTTCTTCTATTAAGACCATAATCCACTATTAGTACACATTAACATTCGAAGAAACAAAAAGTTTTAAATAATACAACATCCTTTAGTTTGTGAAGTAATATAACTAAGGTATAATACCTTGTGTACCGTTTTCAGTACTACAATACTATACCTGAATATCTGTCAGCATATAAAATATTTTTTAATATTTTTTTGCAGTGTGTACTTGCAAAAATGCGCAATGCATAAGGTAACGCATTTATTATCTAATAATTATTGTAAAACTTATTTTGCTGTCCATACAAACGGCGATATTATAGAAGCGAGACACAAGACTGACGGCATCTCGACTAAGTAATATTATGTGGCATATTATCCTTCTATTAATAATTCCGTGCTTAAATAAATTCTTAATGTCTTATTAATGTTCCTAATCAAAACAAAAGCGGTACTAATTTAGTGTAAAGCGACTGACTTACGTAAACATTTGTTACCTAAAAGCCGTTGAAGTATACGCAGTGTGACACATTGCTATGTAACTTAACGGTACATGTTCACACTAACAACATCTTATTTACATTTAGTATCATAAAAATAATGTTATTATTATTCGAAATAACGAAGACGACTTTAATAAAAAAAAAAGCCTAATCAGACAGACAACTGTTATATTCGGCTTTATATAGTAGCTCGGCACTTCCCCTGATGTTAAGCTAGAGTACAGCCCATAAACCAAAACAGCTGCTACCACAGAGAAGCGTAGCCGCTATGTCAGCTTGAGGAGACGAACGTTTGCGACCTTTTGCAGGTTCTCTAGTTTCAAGAGGTAATTTTCTCTTTTCATTTTCATTTTCGTGAAAGCAAACAGCTTATTAGTAAATTAGTTTCAAAATAACCGACTAGAAATAGTCAATTGGGGAGGTGATCTGGTGACAGCTAATTTTTTTACATATTTTTAGACAATGTACAATAGATTAATTTAGTCGACACGTGTTTCTGGAAAACTTTTATAATTGATTTGTTCTTTTTTTTTATTAATTTTTCAAAATTGCGATTGTAATATAGTAATCGTGACGTTTCGGCCGGAACTAAACCATTGCCAATGAACAAGAAAAAATAATCATTTGTCAAAAGTTCAAACAAACTTTTGATTTTTAAAAGTTCCTGTTAATTAAAACAGCGTGTTTTTAGTGTAGTTTTGTTTTAAAAATTACAAACGCTGTTATTGTTAGGAAACACAAAAGATATTTAACAAACTTGTGAGGCGACAACCATAGACAACAAAATAATCTACAAAACTGTTAGTTTGGTACTTTGTATTCTATCTTGACAAACTGTTCGATGAAGGTCGAAGAAGATCATTACAGTTTTTCAAATATCTCTGCGATTTTAAGTTTTTTCAGTTGGGAATAAAAAAAACATCTAATTGAAGTGATATATCAAATTGATTTTCGATTTAACATGGGTTAGTTTTTGAGGACCTTGCTCATTATCCTGTCTTCCCTTTACGAGTGTTGCACTTGGAAGCGGCAGGTACAATCCCAGAATGACAGACCGGGCCGGGCCATCCATATAACCATCATCACTCCACCCACTATTCTGTAAATTTAGAAAAAAATGTATTGAATAAATCGCATTGTTTGTTTTCACGTTATATATAAGGACGTTCACTTGTGCTAATCCGCGACGCCTGCTTCCTGCGGTGATTTGTCAGACGTGGGAAAATTTTATTCTCAGTAGCTAAAGACGTTTCAAGAAAATAAAACAGGGGCCGTCAAAATGAGAAATTGCCTAAGTCGACGAGCGACGGTTTGTTATCGCAACGACAAACGTGTTTCCCAAGAAAATACTAACGTTACAAATTTACTCAATGGCGCAATTAATTACGTCTAAAGGGACAATATTATTGTACCTATTTATAACTTTATTTATTTTGTTACTTTTTACATCTATATATAAACGCTGATCTTATGTGAATGAATGCGTTAAACAAAGCGGACCCAGGAGGGTGTTTTTCGATCTACATGATACATGGAAATAAGAGACAATTTGTTAAAAATCAACACTTTTCTTTGGTTTGCCGTATATCATTACTTCCCAGAATTTGATCCTTATCAGGAACACTATCGGATGGTGTTTTAGTTTTCATCAAAATCGGTATCGAGACTCCTTTCAGCATTTTTCGATATCTCTTATAGTTTAGGATTTGGCCATGAAAGCCCACTTGAAAAATTCACCTGTATATATCGACTGGCGTGATGGTAAGCACAGTGGAGGTTCATGAGCGCTGATGACTGGATAACCGCAGTACATCAGTCGCCATCACTACGCCGACTAAGGTAAAGGTTATAGTTACGAGTATAAATTACATTTAGATTTACTATAAAGGTCCCTTTACACTAATTTGACCGTTTCTTTTTAATTTCTTTAAAAGTAGCATCCACTATAACACAAAAATTGCGATTCGTAATAAATAGTTGTATTTTCGCATACGTCGCGGGTTGAACGCTTGTATGTGGATAAATCAGGCGTAAATAAAAGCTTGACTGCAGTACATTTATAATGATGTTTAGAGTGCACCATTAAGGGGAAGCACACAGGACCCAGTTCATTGGTTACCCTGTCATAGAATCCGACGATGTATGTAGTGGAAAATTATCCTTTAAGTACAAAGCGCTATGAAACTTTACTGTATAACACTTGATGATATTTATTGCTATAGTTTACGATGTATTAAATCTTATTGTAGTTTTTTTATTTGCAATGGTCTTTGAGTTTATAGAAAAGTACAATTTAAATTTTTTTAAAAGGTAGGGGGAACGATGGTGGTCATTAGCCCAGTTTGCTGTCCTGGGGTAGTATCAGTCTCGTTTCGGGTTCAGCTCTGAAGTAGCCGGGTATACCGAGAAGAGTGTGCATCATCTCAAAAAACTGCATGAGTGAAATTAAAAAGTTTGTACGAGGAAGTCATTATTTATAAAGTTAAACGTAACGCATATGAAGTTGTCGGCAACAGCCAGAAATAAATAAAATAACTAAATGCTAGTAGGATGAGAAGTCGTATAAATTCTTACTAAAACTGATTGATTAATTATAATAATAACAATATAGTTAACTTATTAGATAGAAATAGCAAGTATTCAATCAAGAAGGGTTTTCGGCTTTTGTCTACAAATCGAATGGTTTTTGATATAATCTTAATAAATAGGTCATCAATATACAAAAGGACGAAGAGATAAATCAAGGGTCAATCAGACAACAGTTGTTCTGCTCGTTAAAACACCCTAAACCCCATATAAAAATCCAAAGCCAATAAAGACCCGTTCTATAGGTATACAGTTTTCAAAGATAAACTCGTATTTTTATTTGTTTTCAAATGTTACCGACGATTGGGAATACATGGTGTAAATCAATATTTAAATAATAAAAACACATACAACCTCTCCGTCGAAAATGGTTGAGTAATGACAATGGTTGCCAACCGTACTATAATATACATATAGTATAGTACTATTTATTTACAACCGTAACATAAACATAACTCAATATTAGTATATATAGATTTTGCAATATTGTCATTCTATATGGTACATAGTTCATAGCCACCAGTTCGAGGTATTTTAAGTGTTAACGCAGAAATTTGCAGTAGTAAATTGGTATATGTATTGTAGCCCTAAATAATGTAAGTACTCAGTACAGCATACATTAGGAAACTGTAACAAATAGAAATAATGATTAATGTTTATTTAAGTGTGCTTTAGTGGACAGAAAAATAAAGTCATTTACATTTTACAGCTTAAGAAGGAAACAAATGCACGCTACCACCTCTCCCGACACACTAATAAATCAAATAGAGTTTACAATCGTTTAAAGAATGTTCAGAAGTTAAAATATAAAACTTGATTTTGATGTGGCATTTGTGTATATTTTTATAAGGCATATTTTTACATACTTTGCATTGTAAGTACATTGATGTGAATGATTGATGATTGAACTAAATGTAGTCAAAAAAATTACCAACTTGAAGTGTCTGGCAACCTTGTTTAAGACTGTCCTAAGCCGTTTTGTAGTGTAAGCTTGTCGCGTTTTAGGATCAATTTAAAAGTCAACCTGAATGGTACACATTCGTCTCCTCAAACAATTACTTCAGAAATTACTCTGTGGTAGTTGTTTTCGCTTATGGACCGTGAACTATAAGCTAGGTTCTATAAGCATCAGGTGGAGTGTAGTTATAATTAGGGATGTTGCGAATATTCGCATCCGCATCCGCATATGCGGAGCATCCGCATCGATTTAGACATCCGCATCCGCATCCGCATCCGCATAAATCGATGCGGAGTTAATGCGGATGCGAATGTGTAACAGGTCGCGACAAGAAAGAAAGGAGCGGGACCGGCTTGTGGTGCGAGTCGACTAGTAAGAGAGTAATAAGCTCACTCAAGCAGCACACATATAATCGCGTCAGCGTTGCCAGTCGTCCCGATTTTTAAATCAAAATTCAATGTCCCGTGCGAGACAGGTTCAGTCCCGCTTCTCGGACTTGTGTGTGTATTGTGACGTCGGATAAGTATAAAGCTTACTGTAAACTGTGTATAAAGAGTACAAATTGTAAGTCGTTCACCACATTTTTCTAACGGACACATTCCCCATACATTTTGATATAACTATCGTTTACGATCTGTCAAATTTGTATTACTCATATAGAATTAGCAGATATTCTTAAAAAGTACAGGAAATTACTATTGGACGATTTTTTTTTTGTATAGATTAAAGTGTCAGGAATTGATACCAATAAAATTTATAAGTGAATATTGGGCGCTAAAGTGCCAAAAAAAGGTAAAAATGGTAAAAACCAGTTTTTCGCTTCTAGAGGAAAAACTACAGCTCGGACAAAAAAAGTTAAATGGAACAAATGCGCGCAATAAAAAAACAAAGAGAATGAGCCCCGGTAGAGCAAAATCGGTCCAGAAATTAAATAATAAAAAAAAATTCAATAACTCGCGTTCTGAAAGTGATAGAGAGTTGAAATTTGAATATGCTGTCAGTTTTGTGGTCCTCTAACTACAGTTAAATTGTCAGATGAAAATGTTGTAAACCGTCAACTTTTGCAAAAAGTAACCTTTTTTTAAATCGACTGGGAGGGTATTTTAATTTTCTAAAAACGTTATATTTTCGGTTCCTATGCATTAAGGAGGAGTTGAACTACAAATTTCCAAATAACTTGACAAAGAATAAAATTGTTTAAATAATCTATGAAGTTCAGGTACTTTTTGCGCGCGAGGTGGCGCCGGCGGCGCCTTTAGACCGATTTTGCTCTACCGAGGCTCATTCTCTATGTTTTTTTATTGCGCGCATTTGTTACATTTAACTTATTTTTGTCCGAGCTGTAGTTTTTCCTCTAGAAGCGAAAAACTGGTTTGTACCACTTTTACCATGTTTTTGGCACCTTATCAATTCCTGACACTTTGATCTATACAAAAAAAAAATCCCGTCCAATAGGAATTTCTGGGCCAGAAAGCTAATTCTATCTGAGTATATGGTTATAACGGTTTGTTATGCAAACCGAAGATTTCAGAAACAAATAAGAAGACTCAACTACCTAACGATAGGGTAAATCTGATTTAAAATATCATATTTTTATTACAAGCACACACAAGTGTCAGAGATGAGAGTGAATGTGTGCTGTCTGCGGAAAAGGATGTCCTGAGGAGATGGAAGGAATATTTTCAAAAGCTTTTTGAAGATGGAATATATGATAATGTGTCTGCGGTACACTCGTCTGATGGGTTGCAAGAAGAAGAATCTGAGATAATAAGCATGGAAGAGATAGTGAAAGCCACAAAGAAAATGAAAGGTGGTAAGGCTGCGGGAATTGATAGGGTGACGAGTGAAATGATCAAGGCGGGCCGTGGTGTGGTTGCAACCCTGCTGTATATACTCTTTAATAAATGCTGGAGCGCGGGGCAGGTACCAGATGACTGGACCAAGGCCGTAATCGCCCCCATTTATAAAGGCAAGGGGTCACAGCAGGAGTGTAAACATTACCGCGGAATAAGTATACTGAGTGTAGTAGGGAAGTTGTATGCGAGTATCTTGGTTGAGAGAGTTGTGAAAGTATCGGAAGAAAAGCTGTGGGATGTGCAAGCGGGATTTCGAAAGGGAATGGGATGTGTGGATCAGATCTTCTCCTTGCGGAGGGTTAGCGAGGAGTTTTTGGCAAAAGGCCAGAAGGTCTCCATAGACCTGGAGAAGGCCTACGACCGTGTCAGAAGGAATGATTTGTGGGCTACACCGGCCGGGTATGGGCTGAGCGGCACGATGATACGGGCATTGCGGTCACTATATAGTGACTGCAGAGCCTGTGTCAGAGTAAATGGGGGGTACTCGGACTGGTTTGGCATCCACAGAGGTGTCAGACAGGGTTGTGTGGCTGTTCAACTTGTTTATGGACAGCTGTCTGCCTAAACTGAAAGAGAAGGAATGTGGTCTTAGAATGAGAGAGTTAACTCTCAAGTGCCTCTTATACGCCGACGACCAAGTACTGCTTGCGCCTTCGGAGTATGAGTTGCAGGAGATGGTTGACATTATGAATGGTTCCCTATCTGAAAGAGGTATGAAAGTGAATGTCCAAAAGACAAAAGTTATGGTCTTGGAGAGGGATGAAGGAGTGACGGAATGCAAGATTTTAATTGGCAGTGAGAGAGTTGAACAAGTGAATGAGTTTGTATACCTGGGAAATCTCTTCACGAGGGACGGACTGTGTGACAGGAATATAGAAAGACGAGTGGAGAGTGGAAATAGAATGAATGGGGCTCTACGCTCTGTTGTGAGCAGTCAGATTGTGTCAAGAAAGGCACGTCTGGCGATTCCAATGGGGTGTTAGTGCCTACTTTGATGTATGGTAGTGAGAGCTGGGTGTGGCAGAGGAAGAATGAAAGTCGAATAAACGCGGTAGAAATGCGATCGCTAAGAAGTATGTGTGGAGTATCCTTGAGCGAGCGAATCCCAAACGATGTGATAAGAAATCGCTGCGAGCTCAAGGACAGTATTGTGACCAGAGTGGAAAGGGGTATGCTAAGGTGGTTCGGTCATTTGGAAAGGATGGATGAAAGGAGATTAACTAAAAAGATCTATTGTGCGAAAGTGGATGGCAGTGTCGGAAGGGGGCGCCCTAGGAAGACCTTTCTCAGTCAGATCGGTCAACTGCTGAGAAAGGGTCAGACGAGGAGCACCCTCAACCGACGTGCATGCATGAGGGGAGTAATGGATGTGGTCGAAGTGAAAGTGGTATGTAGAGAGAGGAGTCGCTGGCGCTCCATAGTTTCTGCCTACCCCAGTGGGAACAAGGCGTGAGCTAAGTAGTAGTAGTAGTAGTAGTATATTTTTATTAAAGTACATTTTCTATGGCTATTTTTGCTAGCTATTGTCACGTAAACGTTATTTAAAACTTAAATAAAATATACATATTTTAACACTTCTGATTATATATGTTTTTTACTATGTCCCGCTTTCGAAGAAAGAATACCGCTTTTTTTCACTCAAAAAGATTCGAAATCCCGACTTGGCAAAAAAAAATCTGGCAACGCTGAATCGCGTACATGTAACTGTGTTGTTTACGTATGTAAGTACTACTAAATCCCGAGACATACTTTATCAAACAAAAAAAATCATCAAAATTGGTTCACAAACGGCGGAGATGAGGAAACATCGCCACAAAAAAAAATACACGACGAATTGATAACCTCCTCCTTTTGAAGTTAGTTAATAATAATAATAATAATTCACTCACTACTTTTAAATAAAGAAAGGATAGTTCTTACTGTCTTTTAGTTTTTTTACCCACACAGTTTTTTGAAAAGATCCGCATCCGCATCCGCATCCGCATCCGCGGATGTGAAGAAATCTGGATCCGCAACATCCCTAGTTATAATATGCGAAGCTACAATAAAAATATATATATATATAGCTTAGCTGTTTTGTTTATTTTTTAATTTATTTAATACCTGTTGCACGATTACTCGACATTGGCAGAATTGTCGTTGTTATGACATCCGGGCCATTTAACAAAAGAAGAAGAAGAATTTATTTAATTATACATTCACGGTGTATTTACAGACAACAGTGGTTAGAAACCAAAGAGAATATTACCTTCGTAGAATGTATATACCTACACATATTATAGTCTATCTATAGTATGGAGTTGGTTGATTACTATTTTCGTTTTACGATTATGTTTCGCGGATTTGGAAAACTCACCGAAACTTGCACATTTTTTATTTCTGCTGATAAATGAGTATTTTTGAAATCCTTTTTTTATTGTTTGCTGACTTTGTGATTGAATTTTCAAAACGATATTTTGAACAACGTTTCGTTTGTAAATTGAATTGTTCGTTTGAGTTGAAAAGTAAATAGTAAACAATAAATATTAGAGTTTTTAACGTTCCATTACGGGCGTGGTTTTACATAATTCAAGTTTTATTTGAAACGTACATTGAAATTTTATATACATATATTTTTTTTTAATTGAAAAGAGAGAAAAGGGTCAGATGAGGAGCACCCTCAATCGACGTGCATGCATGAGGGGAGTAATGGATGTGGTCGAAGCGAAAGTGGTATGTAGAGAGAGGAGTCGCTGGTGCTCCATAGTTTCTGCCTACCCCAGTGGGAACAAGGCGTGAGCTAAGTAAGTAAGTAAATAAGTAAGAGAAATTGAGAGAAATCAACAACGTTATTATTATTATTTTTTATTTATTTTTTATCTTTAACAAAATAACATTTATAACTACTTATTTAGTGTTGTTAGTAAAATACCTTAAAGTAAAAAAGTTAAAATAAAGTTTGTTTTCATATTATTTTCAGTGGAACCTAATTTACGCGCGCAGCGCATACGAGCACATACAACATTATGTATCCTTAAATTCAATACAAAATTGTATACATATTTTGTCCGTTTCATGACACCAAAGCCGGCATAGTGGAGGCGACTGCTGCCCGCACAGGTTTCTCTGTAGTAGTAGTTGTTTCCACTCTACCGCACCGCACTCTAGTTTTACATCAGGCGGAGTGTTGTCACATGCTGAGCTACAATAAAAAAAAACCATCGCATAAACCGGACAGGTACCCTACACATAATAATGCTTAATTTTTCCTAAATCATACTTTGTTCCTTATAGTTTTTTAAATAACTTTTTTTTGCTCGCGTGTCCGTTTTCGGTCCTTGTCCATTTCATGACGTGTGCGTTGCATGTCTCCCCAACCACGTATACTTATTAGTAGATATTTGTGAGGATGAAGACTATCACTTCCTGGTATGATGACGTCTGTAGTGATATGATAAATTATGTTTACAAAGCAAACTTTCTGTTTGCGGCTGGCAATATCAACAAGTCCGAGTGACAATTATTTATCAATGTAAAGAAACCTTGGCAACACTGATTGGGACATGATGTAATGTGACGCATTTTCTTGCGTACTATAATCATAAGGATCATTATTTATGGAGACGACTTGTTATTAAGTATTTTGTATGGCTAAATACAAATATGACATGCAATTTAAATGCACTGTAAATAAGAGCGGCCGTGGTCTAGCGGTAAGACGCGTGAACTCACGATCGATGAGATCCGTGTTCGAACCTCGCTAATTCTGACCGGTACCAATGTAACTTTGTTATACGTACTTTGGTCGCTCAGTGTCTATAGGCACTATTAAAGAGTCTGTGTCTGCCTACACTGATAATGGTTATTTGTCCAGTCTGCCATTCTGGGGTAGTACCACCACTTTCGAATGTAACACCTTTGAAGCGACCTTGTCGCGTTTCGGGAATAGTTTGAAAGTAGTCAGGTATAAGAGAGGAGTGTGCACTGTCAATCTAGATGGTACATGCTCGTCTCCTCAAGCCGGACTCAACCGCACTCTAGCTTTACATCATGCAGAGTGTTGTCACATGCCGAGCTACAATTTAAAAAAATTTTTTGGGATTACGCTGTAGCTTAGATTAAACATATCTACAAACACAGAATAATAATAAAACCCACTCTATTAATCGTATTACATTATTGCTTGCTGATAATAAATAACAAGAAGTTGTATTTCCGTAATAGTTCGTAATTTAGAGGTTCGTTTTAGTTCCAACATAATCCCGATCTCTACGAGTACATACAGCTGTACAACTATTTATTACTACAGTTAAAAAAGTATCTAAAATTGTATAGGAGGATCATGGGCACAAAGAACATTCAGTGAAGCGAAATAAAAGTAATCTGGTTTTGGTAAAAACTCAGCCAGTAACACAATTCAATCATCCAGGATTATCCTTACACCAGTATAGGAAACATTCAGAAAACTTTGTAACCCATTAACTCTAATATTTGTGACAATTTACTTTTTAATTGAATGTTTTTTCTGTTATTCATATGAATAAAAAAAATCTATTATACGTCTCCATGACATTTCTAAAATACTCCATAGGGTCTTCTCTGTGGCAGCAGTTGTTTTAGTTTATGAACTCTAGCATTTTGAAGACGTACATTATTTTCGAGTAGCGTGTACGGAATGAGTCTAAACGTATTAAAATTAACAATCGGTCAGGCAGAAGGAAGAACCACGTAAGACAATACTGTAAAGCTCCCGAGGGTATCCCGCGGGATTGTAGCAGTGTTTTCTTTTTGCCATAAAACTGAATAATAAATTCAAGCGATAGGGGAATTTTCACACTTTACAAATATAGCGAGAAGAATGTGAACTGCTAACCTGAATGCTGCACATTCGTCTCCTCGAGCCAGCATAGCAGAGGTGACTGCTGCCTGCAAAAAATGTATGTTTTTATTTTTATTTTTTATTGTAGCTCGTCATGTGACAACACTCCGCCTGATGTAAAGCTAGAGTGCGGTCCATGAATGGAAACAACTGCTACTACAGAAAAACCTGTGCGGGTAGCAGTCGCCGCCACTATGCCGGATTGAGGAGACGAGCATGTACCATCTTAGATTGACAGTGCACACTCCTCTCGTTATACCTGGCTACTTTCAAACTATTCCCGAAACGCGACAAAGTCACTTCTCGGGTGTTACATTCAAAAGTGGTGGTACTACCTGTGGTTTCCGATGTTTCGATGGATCTCACTCTAGCAAGCAGAGTACGGTCACAATGTCAAGCTACTATTTAAAAAATATATATTCGTAGCAGATGTAAATCCTTCCTAAATAAGCAGATGAAAAAGGTACGTTGACGAATTGCACGTGTCAACCGCTTTGACGCTTTTATAAGGTGCGCAAACATCTTCAAAGATTTCATATGGCTGTCGGCAATTTACATATTTTATATTATTTGTCGTTGGGTTTCATTTTTTATACATATACGAGTATAAGGGCTTAGCATGTTACCGGATTCCGCCTGATGGATATCAGTGATGGGATAACTTACATTTTTTTTTTTTTTTTTATTGTAGCTCGGCATTTGACAACACTCCGCCTGATGAAAAGCTAGAGTGCGGTCCATGAATGGAAACAACTGCTACTACAGAGAAACCTGTGCGGGCAGCAGTCGCCTCCACTATGCCGGCTTGAGGAGACGAACATGTACCATCTATTGACAGTGCACACTCCTCTCTCTATACCTGGCTACTTTCAAACTATTCCCGAAACGCGACAAAGTCACTTCACGGGTGTTACATTCGAAAGTGGTGGTACTTCCCCAGGACCGCAGACTGGGCTAATAACCATCATCAATCTGCCTACCACTCCTACAAAATTTAACAACCAGACTTGAAATTAAATATTTATTTTATTCAATTATTCGTAAATATTTCAATATATTACGATTTTAAAAATTATATTATTAGGAGCTTATTTTGGTCCCGACAAGCTATCTAAGACAACTGACAGCTAAGAGTAAATTGTAAAAAACGTGATCGTCACCGTCACTGTCACCACGTTCTCCATCTAAGCGATTCCATTATCTTCTCTCTCTCTCTCTCTCTCTCTCTCTCTCTCTCTCTCTCTCTCTCTCTCTCTCTTCTCCATCGTTTGTTTCTTTTTTTTAATCACTTACATCTAAATTGAAAAATAGATTACGCGCGCCGTAGTGAACTTTTAAAAATGCAGTTTTTAATTAACGTACTCGAGTATCGAGACCGCAAATGCAATCGGTTTAGCTATTTGTGAACTGGATCGTATGGTTTTAAAATGAATAAAGACTGGAAAATTGACCTCCCTTGTAAACCACTATCCAATTTTTATCGTTTCAAAGCCCGAACGAACGCTATGAATAATGGATTCTATTCCCTATTTTTGTTTTAGACCAATAAATGTCCAATTTGAAAAACTAAATTTCAATTTACTTCGACAAAAACATTAGCTTTATATTGCATGTAAATTAAAATTTATATTTTTTTTCCCTTTTCTAAAAGTTTTGTTTATACGTAAATCTTCAAAATTAAACAGTTTGCCATACCACTACCATCACATGCGTAAAGTCGGATCACCTGGAAGTAGAACGGAATAACAAGAGAAGTTTGCGCCGTCTCTCGACTCCTGCCTACAGATCTCTATTACAATTTACTCTAGTTACTATTAACATCTTG
This sequence comes from Tinea pellionella, assembly GCA_948150575.1. NCBI lineage: Eukaryota > Metazoa > Arthropoda > Insecta > Lepidoptera > Tineidae > Tinea > Tinea pellionella. The sequence continues at coordinate 7,958,431 of OX411248.1, forward strand.
GGCTGCTATAAAAAAACGTATATCACTTATTTGATAGAGTTCAGTGTGTAAAAATGATATTTTTCATTATAAAAATGTTTGTAATAATTATAATAAACAAAATTCAAAAAACTTTAGTAAAAATAATTGCACATAATGAATGCAAAATTTTTTCTTCACTATTGTTCTTTAAGCACTAAATACTCTTTATACATAAAAAGGTGCAAACGACCACTTAAAATTACTCACTACTAGTAACACATATTCTTGTTTTAATTTAAACATTTGTAATCTTTAAAATCTTTTCTGCTTTTATTACGGTGTCTTATTTCCATTGTCTCTGCCTGTCTCTGTGGGAAAAAGGCGTGACAATTGATGATGATGATGATATTTGCATCGAAGTGCAATCATTATACATCATAGCTTTAGTGAAGTAGTGGGCGGTAGTAGAAGTAGGCGGAAATTGGTCTTTGAATAGAGATCCAGGCCGAGAAAAGTTAGCAGACAACCAGCCACGTAAAAGGTAAATATCAATAAAGCCAGAGGAAAGCTGAATGGCGAAGAATGGCGTGCAATGGAGGAGACCTATACTCACCAGGGGGTCAAGAAGAAGAAGAAGAGAAAATGGTATCTATTATAATTAGTAAGTTTTACAAGATAAGCTTTGGATCTCAAAAACACAGGAAAATAATTCAAGACCAATAACCTCCAACTATCCGCCAATCTCAACCTGCATACGAGTACTTTATCAGAGCTTTTGTAAGCAGTCGATGCTTAGGATAGTATTATGCAATAATTATACAATATTTAAATATAATGCAATTTTTGGCAAATATAACATTACACATTGCTGGTTTTTTTTTTCAGTTGAGCACATTGCTAATTGACGCAATAATATATATTTTTTTAAATAAAATTTTATTGTCATATTCAAGTGATGGGGCTGTTTTTCCATTTAATTTTTATCATACATGTCATATAATCTACCTTCCTCAAAGTATCATATCTGACAAAAATCTAAAATACTCATAGAAAATTATATTGTCTAAACATTTTTAATATTTAAAGAAAAGTTTCAATATATTAGCAATTTCTTAGAATAAACAAAAATATTGGTTCTCATTAGCATAGCACCATCCGTTTCTTTTGTCGCTTTGTATGCAGATTGATTGTTCAATCTGGTTCAATCGAAATCCAGTAGTAGATATTCGTAAGGACTCATCTCGTCTATGAATCTTTTTGGAGATTGCAATGCAACATATTTAGGTACTGTATGCAAATAGTATATTATAACATTTTTGGTTGAGTTAGAAATCTGTAGAACTCTTTTGTCTTATATTGGTATATTAGTGACGTAGGCAAATATATCGCTTTTATTGATTTTATATTAATTTCTTAATCTTCTAAAACGTTGTAGGCAAACTTTTTTGGGATATCTTCCATCAATTTTCCTTGTATGGGAAGTAGGCTCTATGGTGGACCTTGTTCCTCATAATCTGTACATTATATATAGTGATCAATGCCGCCACCACAAGGGGGCCGCCACCTCTTCACAAAAGAAAAATTAAATTAAATCGATAAAGGCTCAGTAGAAATAAAAAAATACTGAGTTTTGTTTTAAATTTTGTGTTAGCCAACTTATTTAGTTGCTCTCTTCTTTATCTTTACCTTAATAGAAACTTTTAACAGTTAACCACAAACGATTTGAGGGCCTCCACAACATGCTCTGTCTATGGGCCGCCGAAGTCTATATCCAGCGCTGATAGTGATAATATTAGTTTTGTCTAACCAGAATAATGAGAAACAGATCAATATCATAATAACTTCAATCCAAAATATGTATTCATAATTTCGATTAGATTTTTTTACATATAATCTATAATTGATTATTATTTTTATACACAACATGATCAATAGCTAACTAAGCCCGGATCTCCTTTAATTTTCAAATACTAAGGTTTACATTATCTCACATATCAAAATGAACAGTCACGAGTACGTTTTTTTAAAGGATTCGTTTTCTTACAGTCATCCGTTTGTGATAAAACCTAAACCCTCGTCCAAACTGGTACGATACATTTTTACGAGTAATTCTAACAAATAAACTCGAAAAAACTCCACTTATTCTTATTATAGGTATACATAAATATGTATTAAAATTGACCGAAACACGCATTTGGTATTTAAGCCATTTTTATTATTCGTATAACGCCTTCATTTTTTTATAGTAGTGTATGGTACATTACCCGACCGATATTAAATTAGAATACGGTCGATGAAATGAAATGTCTGCAGGCAGGAGTCACCTTCACTATGCCGGCTTGAAGAGACGAATATGTACGGTTCAGGTTGACAGTCACTTCAAGGGTATTTTTTTACTGAATAATTTAAATACAATGCAATGTTATTTAAATTAATCAGGCGCAGAATAATTGTTCCGTAACGTATTTGATTAACGTATTTTGCATAAACATATTATATATATTATATTATCGAAGAGAAAGCTTACACAGTTTACAACACTTATAATACATTATTTCCGTCATATACTCGAACAGTCGCCCACGCTATGCCGGCTCAATGAGACGATTGTGTTTGTCTACTTACTTGACTAGGCAAATTCAATATCGAATTGTCTGATTATTATTCGTGTTCAATAAATAAGACTTTGAGGGGACAAATTGAACGAATTTGCTTCGTCAAAGGAACGAGTCGTGACAATGGTAACAATTAAAAGAGACAATCAGGTACATAATAATAACACCTCGTTAAGTTAAATTTAGATTTGATCGGTTTATTAAAAATAACTTTTTTTTAAATTATAATTGTTTGACAATTCTATTCAAATTAAATCATATTCAAATATTTTAAATAAATATTTTATTTTAAAATTAATTAACTTTTTTTTAAATTATTTTTATTACAATATGATAAAATTTAACAATAAAATATGCGTATATGGCGATTTTTATTCTGTTCAATATTCATTATAATTTATTAAATTACAGTTATTTTAATTAATTGCTAAGATCCGGTTCAACGCGTTTCTCATGCATAAATAATTTTTCATATTGCCGCGATTATAATATGGAAATCTGTCCGCACTCTATAAATATTAAATTATTTTCAGTGTGATAGTAAATTAATTATTTCATTCAAACCGCGTTTTTTCACCCACATTAATACATCAAAAGAAAAGACCTTCCGCAATAAAAGGGTTATCTAACTTAAAAATACGCCTATTTTAATGTCGACGTCGACGTCGAGGTCGACGCGTGCAGGCGATCGAATGCATCGCCTCACCGTCGAAACAATCCCCTCGAGGACCAAAAGGTTCGGGTAATCCTTCTTCTGTCGTTCCATCCAATTGTGGAACGACCTTCCCAGCCACGTCTTTCCCCGTTCCTATAACATGGGATCCTTCAAGCGCAGTGTGAAGAGGCATCTCATTAAACCGGCATAGCGGACGCGACTGCTGTCTCCAGATCCCCTTCTCTGACAGCAGTCGCCTCCGTTCATGGATCGCACTCTAGCTTAACATCAGGCGGAGTGCGGTCATATGACGTGCTATAATATATTTTTAAAAAAAGATAATTCTTTAAAAGATCTCACTCCAATTGCTCTGTTGATTGTTGTACTTCACACCTGAGGGCGCACCTGATAGGAGACCAGCAACTCCAACAGTGGGTCACTGTCACTCATGGTTAAAGGATATGCTTTTTTTAATGCTTCAGCTGCACTAAGGTATGTTTGCATCAGAAGGCCCGTTAAAGTTACTTTAACTATTACTTTTCCAATTACTTTAACCGTTACGTTTACATTATGGTACAACCCCACACGAGTTGCACCATCATCGCGCTTGTCATTTTTAACGTTTACTTTAGCGCTAACCGTAACCAGCGAATCTTGGCTGGATAAAGTTAAAGTAATCGTCAAACCAATGTCACTAACGTCAAATGTATGAAAAGAAGCCAAATATTATTTTTTCGGGATCAGCCACCCTTTTAAAGATAACAACATGAATTTACACGATATTGCAACGCGTGTGGAGTCAATGTAAACGTTTAACGGTTACGCCGTCGCCGTAACATTAATAGTTAAAGTAACTTTAACGGGCCTTCTGGTGCAGACGGACCTAAACGACCAAAATATAGCGAGGTTTGAACACGGGTCTCATCAATCCTGAGGTTCTTCCTCTGCTCCGCCGCTTTAGGTTAATGCAGTCTGGATACGTTGCTTAACAAAACAAAAACCTATAATAATAATAATTAAATTGACAGCAATTAGAATGGCAACTACTAACAATCAATTTTCTTAATCACTATCAAGTAACCAGGGGGGCTACTTTCAAAGACCAAATCTTCTACACTTTTTTTTTATTTAAAATCTTTGAAACCCCTACTCGGATTGCATTTTCGAGCTAACATTTTCGTTTAATTTGACAGATATCTTTCTTCGTTCGTTCTAAATAACGTTTTGTTTATCGTCAACGGATTCGACCAAATGTAAAACAAAACTATGCCAGATCGCAGTAGACCCCCTGGTACTAACAAACTAACTCTAGTTGGCAAATAGTTGATTGCTGATAGTGGCAGTCAAAGTTTTCGGGGTAGTCAGGCCCTCGTCCGAAAGATATGGCTTAAACCACTTTGATTGATGAACTCGGATGAGGTTTGCTATCGATACTTATTGATATACTCAGTAACTTTGTAGTAGCTACAACTGCTAGTCGCTTCTGTTATGCCGGCTTGACGAGACAAATGGCTGCTAACTTCTAGCTTATCCCTAACGCAATATTATAAAATAGTTTAAAGAATGATTTATAGGCAGACCGATGATGGTTATTAGCGTAGCCTACCTTCCTGGGTACCACCTATTTCAAGTAAAGTGAACTGGATGTAAAATCGTCTCTACAAACCGGCATAGCGGACTGCTACCTTTACCTTTACCTTTGATCATAGACTACATAGAGACACTCTAGTTTAATATCAAGCGGAGTGTTGTCATTTGCCAAGCTGCTATAGAAATAAATAAAATACATTAAAAGGAGAATACATTTTTTTTCTCGAGGTTGTCGATGATTATCAGTTCAATTTGTAGGAAAATAAATATGTATTCCTTATTATCAATCAGTTTCATTTTTTCACCCGGTTATTGAGTAATTAGACTTTTTCTGATGTAATATTTGAGGTTATTATATTAAATGCTTTTTAACTGACATCTGTATGTAATTAAACATTGTGTATTGATTGGCAAACGATGTGTTGATATAATTGAAATAAATTAATGAAAAACTAAGATATTTTTTTAGAATATTGTTTTGTTAACAAACTACTATAAAAGATATCAAGTGGGCCCAATAATAAGCATTATCCTTTTATTACTTTTATTTAATTTTACTTTATTTAGATCACAATTATTTCTCTTTACGCGTGTATAGTATTTAACAAAAAGTTCATAACCTTATTCATAATGACGTTATTTTATAATAAAATTTCCTTTGTTTATTTTCCTCGTAGAGTTTCTAATTTACGTCTCAAACGTATTTATTTCAAGTAATAGGTTTTACTGCATTTTTGATAAGAAAACGTAATTCCTTCCACTATTTGACAAATTACTGTAAAGCGCTGCAAATTCGTCCGATATGACTTTTCATCATAAAGCGTTGGATATGTAATGTACAGCCGCTTGATTCACTTACTCCCTGATCTTCCAAACAGACTTGCACAAGATAATAAACTTAGGTTCTCATAACATAATATTATAGCAAACTTTAATCATTTGTAAGACACGCCCGTCTATTTCATAGATTTTATAGATATCATGTGCAATAGCTATAAATTGCATTGAAAACTTATATTGCGTTTACACCATTAGATCCATCATGTACCATGTACTGTTAATTTAATATTAGTAATTAAAATTAATGTAAAAGGAATGCCCATTCGCCTAAGAAAAATGGGCCCACAATTTTTTTTTCGAGTTTGTCGATAAAATTTTGTTAATTTTGTAGAAAAATAAATCTTATTTCTTATTACCAGCCAGTTTTAATTTTTTCACCCGGGTAATTGAGTGATTAGATTTTTTCTGATGCAATATTTGAGGTTATTATTATTAATGCTTCGATAAATTTAAGATATCTATTTTTTTGTAATTAAACATTGTCTGTTGATTAGTAAATGATGTGTTAATATAATTAAAATTAATTAACAAAAAAATAAGATATTATTTTAGAATACTGTTTTGTTACCAAACTATTAAGTATCAAGTGGGCCCAAAAATGGGCATTCTCCTTTACAAACTATAATGAAAAATTACACAATTTAAGTATTTTTTTCAACGATATTACCAGAAGTTAAACTAGATTAACAGAAGCACTAAGAGCGGCTGTGGTCGATCGGTCGTTAGCATCTATAACGTAGATCGTAGTCAGGTATAACGAAAGCAGTTTGCACTGTGAATCTGGACAGTCCACATTCGTCTCCTCAAGCCGGTATAGCGGAACCGACTGCTGCCTGTAGAAATTTATCTGTAGTAGCAGTTGTTTTCGATCATGACCGCACTTTCGCTTAACGTCAAGTAAGGGTGTTTTCATATGCCGAGCTACAATTTAAAAAAGGCTGGGGGCTCTACTTAAAGGTGACGAAGTTTTGGCAAAACATGCTCAAATCTGTCCTTAGAAGTTTCGTTCCCGATTGAATCTCGGATGTGGCCTATTAATCAGGAAACATTTCACTCGATTCAAGTTTTTGAAACAACCAATATTCTCGCGTTTCGTTCATCTGATCGAAATCTAAGCGAAAAATTAAATATCGATCCTTTAAAGTATGAAGTAGCCCTCCCGAGTGATTAAGAGAATCTCTCAACATCAGTTGCAATAATTTCTTCGTCCTAAATGCATGTATACGAAAATAAATATATAGGTACATATTATATTATGTACGCTCATTAATTTAAAAAAAACTCAAAAAAAAAAAGAAATTTCTTAATAAGTGGAAAAGCGGTTAAATTACTTCACAACTTCTTGTAAGTGATGGTACTGTCTGCCTTCCCCTAGGGGTTTTACACATATCTTGTTATACAATAAATAATTATGGGTATTTCTACATTATAAATATATTTAAGTGTCGTCAAAGTAATCAAATTCAAATTACATGAATATTTTAGACTTCAAATTACTATAAGAAATAAAATTATCACAAAAACTAACTAAAATATAATTCGAAAAAAAATATAATATTAAAACTATACTACAATAACATGTCTAAATATTGTTTTCATTTATTCCATTTACCACGTGATTGGGGACAAACAAACACACTTTTACATTTAAAATATCAGTCTAGATTAATTTATTTCTATTGGGAATTGAATCCAGTACTTCCGCGCTGTGGCCGTCATATTTTATTATCCCGTTATTATATACTCAATTTTTTTATTGTAATTCGGCATATCACTCCGCCTGATGTAAAGCTAGAGTGCGGTCCACGAACGGAAACAACTGCTACCACAGAAATCTCTCATGCAGCAGTTGCCTGTGTTATGACGACTTGGGGAGGCTCGGCTACTTCCAAACTAATCCCGAAACGCGACAGTTTGTGGGCGTTATCATCAGCACGACAGACTGGGCTAATAACCATCATCAGTGTGATTACTACTCTATGTATTTATTTTTTTTATTGTAGCTCGGCATATGACAACACTCCGCCTGATGTAAAGCTAGAGTGCGGTCCATGAATGGAAACAACTGCTACTACAGAGAAATCTCTACGGGCAGCAGTCGTCTCCACTATGCCGGCTTGAGGAGACGAGCATGTACCATCTAGATTGACAGTGCACTCTCCTCTCGTTATACCTGGCTACTTTCAAACTATTCCCGAAACGCGACAAGGTCACGAGTGTTACATTCGAAAGTGGTGGTACTACCTCAGGATGACAGACTGGACAAATAACCATCATCAGTCTGCCTACCACTCTTTAATAGTACCTATATAGCAACCAATTTGACTTATGGTGACAGGTTGCGTAGGTTTGGTCCGCTGTCTCTGGAAGCGCGTCGTCACAGATATGACCTGATCTGCCTTCATAAGATAATCCACTCGAACATTGACTCTCCATCTCTACTTTCATCTGTGTGTCTGAACACGAGATACCCACTCAGGGCCCGTTCTACACATTCTACTAACCCTTTCGTGATATATACACATAGAAACAACACCTCCTATTATAATCCGTTAGTTAGAATGTGTAGAGCGTACAATGAGTGGATAGGCAAGCATACCTGTAAGGATCTAGATATATTTAATTCTAAGTTTTCAATTTTTAAAAATAAATTAAACGTAGAATTAAGCCAAAACCTCACACATGTGTGAGGTTACTTATAGAACATGTCATTTTTTTTTTTTTTTGTGATTAGATAGATTTTAAGTAGCTTAGTTTTTGAATGGTTTTGTTTTGTTCTGTATATTTCATGGCGTGCACACTATTTTGGGCTACAGTACAGCGCTAACACTTAAAATTTATATTCAGAAACATGTTTGTACTGTAGCCTGTATGTGTGCCTTAAAAATAAATAAATAAACAAAGTACATATAACAAAGTTACATTGGTACCGGTCAGAATTAGCCAGGTTCGAACACGGGTCTCATCGATCGTGAGTTCACGCGTCTTACCGCTAGACCACGGCCGCTATATATAAGGTGTTTAATAAGGCGACGTAAATATTTCCTCCTTAACAGAACTTTCATTTGAAAACATTTATATAAGCGTTTAACAATAAAGTTATCGCATCTGCGATAATTATTAAGTTCTATTTATTATATTGTGTTAGGTAACTTAAAGGTATGTTTACACTTGTACAAAAAATATTAAATACAGGCAAAAAAGTAAAAGTAAAAATAGAAGTTTATAGAAAAAAACGTATTTATTCACAACAATAATTTTATTTACACATACATCCATACAACAAAACAGCATTTTAAATCACATTTTTCAACAATTTTCAATTCAGCAAACAAAATTTTGTATAAGTACCAACCAATTGTTTTTGAGCACATTTTTATAGTCAATAATTTAACTGTTAACTAATTTTTTATCGCGTGTTCTAGACATTTGTTAATCCGGTATTAATTTAAAGAAACTTTACGAAGGTGAATTAATTGACGCCGTTTCGTTCTCTACCTCACAGAGTCTTCATGGCACACGCTATTGAACAAAACAATACAATAAATAATAGTCTTGAATATTTAAAACACACAAACACTCAGGAAGACCTTTGATCATCCCATTCTCATGATGTTACGGCGCCTGAGCAGCCGTTCCATTGCGTAGAACACGCGATCTGACACTCAATAGGGGCACACTATACCTCCCGAACCAGGAAACGATACAGAATTCGGATAATGCACTTTACATATATCTTTCCATGATTTTTCAGTTCTAGCCGGCCGTCTTTGAGGATAGCTCTCGTATCCCCCGTAACCATCGTATCCATTATGACCTCCGTATCCACTGTATCCACCGTACCCGCTATATCCGTACGATCTTCTTCCATTTCCATTGATCGCGTCGTAAATCGCATCGAAGAATGGCTTAGCGTCGATGGCGCTCAAAGCGACAATGAGTGCGGTTAGAAAGAGTAATGTTTTGATAGAAGCCATCGCGGAAGAGTTAGAAATTGCAATTGGATTAATTTAGTTGGCGGTCACTGCGGCCTCGTGATGTGATCCCGTCGCGGAAACAGTCTGGTGTGGCGATAAAACGTGAATGATGCCGGGTGCTCTCGCTGTTTTGTTTATATACGGCCTCGCTCATGGATCATCCGTCTGCTGATAAACATATTGTGCGTACGCGTTGGGTTCACGGTCTGTTCCCGACTTGCATTGACTGTATTTATCTCTTCTATATAGGAAGCGACCTGAACGATCTATAGGCTTCTAGACGTTAACTAGATTAACAAATACTGAATTATTTAAGAAATGTAAAGTATAAGAGAAAAAGTTTGTACAATTAATAATGTATTAAAATTAAACATAAGTAATTCTAATTGAAGTGTCCAGTTTTTTTTATCAATACTACACGAACGTTTTGCAATACGCATCCATATTAGGTCCCATTAGCATACGAACAAAGGTGTTAGGCAGATAGGTTATGAACTTATATCAAAACAATGATATTCAATGGCATTCAATTACGCATATTACATTACTCGTGGCGATTACGAAGTACTTACATGTAAACAAAGTCAAGTTCGCGACTGGACGATATTGCGTATTGCATTCGTGCAATCACCTTTGACCGAGAAAACTGCTAACTACTAAACTATTTTTTTTTAATATTAAAAATTAATTATCGCTTTTTTGTATTAATTTCTGCCATTTTAATAAAAATTGAACAGAAAAGAAAAACGCAAACAGTTTTAGTTGGAGTGGGAATCGAACCCATCCTCCGCTTTGTGTACGAATGATACATAGCCACCTGGTTCTGGAAATTCTTCTTTTGTATTTTACCATCGGTAGCCCTTCATGCTACCGAATTTAGGCTATTACTCTTGTGATATTGTCATTGTACACGTAGATAATTATTTATAGAGAATCTTCCTTCAGTATGATAACACCACAGGCGGACGATAAGAACTTGCCACATATACACATGTCACGCGTGTCGTATGTAATATATGACAACGTCATTATAATAATAATGTTTTGTTTGTCAGTGAAAAAGAAATGAAGAAAATCTATAACATTGTCTCACAAATAAATAAGAACCGAATAGTAAGATTTATTTGTTTAGGAGAACAAGGGGCGCGTGAAGTAATCATAGCGCTATATAAAGATTCATTTATAATACGCACATTCGTCACCTCGAGCCGGCATAGCGGAGGTAACTACTGCCTGCAGAAATTTCTTTGTGGTAGCACTTATTTTGCTTCATCTACCTTACGCTAGGTTAACATCAGGCGTCGGCGGGCCGGATGCGGCGTGTCGCCGCCTCTACATGGGAGTCGTCCGGTCCATGGCCCTATACGGGGCACCGGTCTGGGCAGAGTCCCTCACGAACAAGACCGCTGCGCTTCTTCGGAAACCGCAGCGCGTCATGGCCGTGAGGGCGATAAGAGGGTATCGGACGATCTCGCACGAGGCGGCGTGCGTCTTGTCCGGCTCGCCTCCGTGGGACATCGACGCGGCGGTCTGCGCGGAGGCGTATCGTATCCGCGCGGACCAACCTGCTAGTGCGCGTAAGCGTTTCTCACGTTTGCTTGTCTTACAGATGTGGAACGAGAGGCTGGAACGACCAACCGCCGGCCTTCGCACTATCGAGGCGATTCGCCCCGTCCTCAAGGAGTGGGCGAACAGACGGCACGGTCGGCTCACCTTCCGGCTCACGCAGATACTTTCCGGGCATGGTTGCTTCGGAAAGTACCTCTGCAAAATAGCCGGAAGAGAGACGACGACCGCCTGTCATCACTGCGGCAACTGCACTGAGGACACCGCACAACACACGCTGGAGGAGTGTTCCGCTTGGACTCAACTGCGACGTGATTTTGTTGCAGGTGCCGGGACGACCGACCTCTCGCTGCCGGCCGTGGTCAAGGCCATGGTCTCCAGCCGGAGGTCCTGGGATGCGGCCATCACCTTCTGCGAGGCGGTCATGCTACAGAAGGAAGAAGCAGAAAGAGCGCGGGAAACCGCCGCCGACGCACCGCCCGTCAGACGCGTAAGACCCGCGACGAGGAGGAGGGTTCGTTTTGCGAACCCTCCGGTCCCTCCCTAGCTTCGCTGGGCGGCAGTCGATGGGAGACTGTCGCCCGTATAGCGAACGAGAGGTGGCGAGCGTGTTCCTGCGCGCGCCTCTCGCTACATTTGACGTAGAGAGTTAGAGTACTCCGTGTGGGGTCTGCTGTAGGGTAGCAGCGGACCACCGCTGGCAGAGACGCGGAAGACTGCTAAAGCGCACTCGTATCTCTGCCATCTGGCGATCGAGAGGAACACCGTGAGGTTTTAGTCGGTACACCTCGCGCGCACGCGCTATCGAGCTTGCCGCGCTGGCGCCCATACGACAATATGTATGCGCGCTTGCCCCAGGGAGTCCGACATACCCCTGGCACTATCCCAGTAGTGCCAGGAAGTCCGTAATGGATTTCCTCACGATAAAAAAAAAAAAAAAAAAAAAAAAAGGTTAACATCAGGCGGGATGTGGTTATATATTCCGTACTACAATATAAAAAATATATATATGGGCTCTGTATTAATGTATGTATGTACCTATCTATGTATGTCTCCTTTTATTTATTTTTTATAAAAATGCCTTCAGACCTGCCATTATAACCTTGCCTGTCGTTTAACTATGGAGAGACGGCAAATAATTCTAATAATAATAAATTATTTCTCATTAAAATTAGACTCGTCTCCTTAAGCCAGCATAGCGGAGGCAACTACTGTTTATAGAAATTTATCTGAAATAACAGTTGTTTTAGTTCATGGACCGCACTCTAGCTTCTCATCAGGCGGAGCGTTATCAGATACCTAGTTACATTTTAATAAATCTCTTTGTCCAAAATTCGACCTGATTAAATATATTATTCAGTCGTGAATGCAAATAAGAAGGGGCGTCCCATAACAATAGCAGAAAGGTTACTCATGCGCTAAATACGTCATCTCCTTACATTGCTTTGGTTGTACAATTGCTTTATATTTACTTTTAATTATATTTTTCAATGAGCGGCCATTTATTATTGAAGCTTTTATTATTGCAAGCATACTTTTTTAAAAATGGTTTTACTCAGTAACCATAACCCCTATGAGACTAAAAAAATATATATATTAAGCTACGGGTTGGCCTAGTATTTTCTTTTTCTTAATTATGTCTTATAAATATGTGAAAAAAAATCGCGAAGTGAGCTCCAAATTAATTTTTGACGCAGTGTTTCTCGGTGAAAACTCTTCGAATTAAATTTTCTTTTACATCATTCTATTCCCAAAATCATGATCTAGACTCTAGAGCAGTGATTCTCAACCACTGTGCCGCGGCACTTTTGTGTGCCGCAAAATTCTAAAAGTGTGCCGCCAAATTTTAGATAATATAATTATGTTAATATTAATTAATAATATGATTTAAAAAAAAAAAAGTTGCATTACAAGTATTCTTATTATTAACTTGTAATTAATCCCTTAATAAACGTACTGTTATTTTTGTAGTACATATTATTTTATTTCGCACATTTAAAATTATTACCATAAACAATTTTACCTATAACACAAGGTAAGTAAAGCATTTTTAAACTTATCTTTTTCTTTGTGTGCCGCCAAATTTATATTTTTTATAATTTAATAATGTGACCTCGACTGGGCTGATGGTAAGCCAGTAGAGATCCATGAGCACTGACGACAACAGAACCGCAGCAATCGCCATTACTATGCCGGCCTGAGAAGGTGCTTTTTCACTCTCCGCTTGAAGTGAAAGGACTGGAAGAACAACATTACTTAATTATGTCTTATAAATATGAGTAAAAATAATCGTGAAGTGAGCTCGGAAAAAACTCGTCGAATAGATTTTTTTTTACATAATTATGCGTCATGCGAAAATGCTTTAGATTAGACCCCTAACTCACTTTACGGGTGTTACATTGGAAAGTGGTGATACTAATAACGGCAGACTGTACTAATAACCATCATCTGTTTGCCTTTTTTTTTTTTTTTTTTTTATTGTAGCTCGACATGTGACAACACTCCGCCTGATGTAAAGCTAGAGTGCGGTCCATGAATGGAAACAACTGCTACTACAGAGAAATCTCTACGGGCTGCAGTCGCCTCCACTATGCCGGCTCGAAGAGACGAGCATGTACCATCTAGATTGACAGTGCACACTCCTGTCTTATACCTGGCTACTTTCAAACTATCCCCGAAACGCGACAAGGTCACTTCACGGGTGTTACATTCGAAAGTGGTGGTACTGCCCCAGGACGACAGACTGGACAAATAATCATCATCAGTCTGCCTACCACTCTTTTAATAGTGCCTATAGTTTAATAGTGCGAAATAATATTATTTCGCTTTATATTTTCATGATTCATCAATATGAATTCCACAAGACAATCTCAGCAGTCTAATGGCTGTATTATTGAAATGTTTATTGTACTGATTTACATTCGATTTAAATTCTATATATGTACATAACTACTGAATTAATTCATTACCTATATGTTATACATATTATATAAAACAAAATTATATTAATACAATTCAAGAGCGGACATAGTCTAGCGGTAGAAGACGTTAACTCACGGTCGATGAGACCCGTTTTCAAATCTAGCTATAGAACCAATTTTTATGGCGGCTCCGAAGTTACCACAAGTCTCTGTACACTTTAGGTATCAGCGGGGCACGATGAACGTGAGAGGGAAGGCCACACTCCCGAGCTACCCGCCTTAATTTTATTATTGTAAACTTCACTGTACCTGTGCAAAATAGCGCCCACAGCTAACTTCCGAGACGTAATAAAGTTTGACGCGACTTATACCAATCTATGTCAATAATTATATACTTTAGTTGCCAAATATAGGTATTAATTAAAGAGTGATAGACAGTCTTAGACCAGTATGTCGTCCACTTTCAAGTGAGTAAAGTGAGACCCAAGAGAGACGCGTTGGTGTCCTCAAGCCAACATAGCGATCCGTTGTCTGCAATTTCTTTATAGTAGCATTTGTCTTCTCTTCATGGACCGCACTCTAGCCTAACATCATGTAATGTATTGTTATATTCTGAGCTTTTACAAAAAAATATAAATCAAACTATATCGCAACAAACTACAGACTTTCGTCCACATACGAGTAACTCTGGTCGATGGTTTATATAATAATAAAATTACTCTATCAAAACATTCCGCTTCTCACGTGTGCTCATCGTGCATTCTTCATTGAATAATCTAAGCTGCGCCATATTTAATGCATGTTTTCAGTTAAGGCAAGTTCTTAATGCAGATAACCGCACCGCAATTTATGCACTACATGTCTTTTGTTTTCAGTAGTCGCCTTCGCATATTGAAGAGACGAATATGCACCATCCAGTTTGACAGTGCACTGCCTGACTCAAGTCGCCATAGTGGAGGTGACTGTTACCAACAGAAATTCATATCTGATAGTAGTTTTTTCCATTCAATAAACTCACTCTAGCTTACATCGGGCGGAGTGTTGTCATATGCTGAATCACAATAAAAAACCACCGTTAACACCCGAAGAAACACAATTTTATTAAAATACTCAAGACCTTTTTTTTAACATGGGGAAATCCATTACGGACACCCTAGCACCTCGGGGAAGGTGCCAGGGTTATGTCGGGCTCCGTGGGGTTTTAGTCGGTAGTCCTTGTACGCATACAACATCATCTCGTATGCGCGCTGTTCATAAGACCGATAACCTAGCATCTCTAAAACATAGCAAAAACTCCAAGGCTTATTAAAATTTACGTTTATAACGCGCGTTAAGGAATCTCTGCCTTAAGTCTAATCACGAGAATCCTAACATATTTCATAGACAATGTGACCAGGCGGGAACGATCTAACAGTGGCATGTTGCCTAACCGCTAGTTATTAACTAAGTTACCTATAAACCGCTTTGTGGTGCAAGCTCGATCAATAATAGTCTTATTCAACTAATAATAAAGTAGGTCGTTCTTGTTTGATATTAAAATTGCACGTGTTACTATTTTACCTTTAATCTAGAGCAGCGGCCGGCAACTACGAACTGCGGTCCAAATCCTGACCGCGGAAAGTAAAAAAAGAACCGCATTTTTTTTAAAGTAATCGACTAATTATAAAGTAACAATACTTAGACTTAGACTTCGTTAAAAGAAATTAAAAGTTACCAATCCTCAGCCAAAATTACTTTCCAGGCCCTAGATCTCTAGATATCTAGGGTTTAATAAGAAGATTCTACATTGGTTCAAATATCTAGCAAATATTATGAAAATTATCTATGCCCTAGCATCCAGTTTCCTGTGTTTTTATTAAATCATTTGGGATTTACAGTAAAATATATTATATATAAAAGACACGGCGCTACTACTAAATTAAATGAAACAATATTACTTTACTGTACACACTCGGAATCCCCACAGTGCAGTCGGCGAGTGGATTTTATAATAAACTAAATAAAGCTCTTTTATGTTTTAACCTAACACATTTCTGTGTTTCCTCTGAACTAATTTTAATGTCTTTTATCAATTAAAACCTTATTTAATAATTTGGTATTACGATTGCATAGAAATTTGAAGTGATGATTCATATAGAAAAATGGTTAAGAGTGGCAGCCAGATCGTATGGCCTCGTGTGACGTAGGTCAGGAGTCGGCCAATAATTTTGGGTTCGGTCCGGATTCTGATGAAAGTTTTTGACAGTCAAGAAAACAAAATGTCGCAACTTTAATTGTTGTATTATTATTTTATGGCTATACCTTAATGTTAAACTTTAAAAAAAAATCATAAAAAAACCTTCCGCTTTCCAGACCTAGAATATCTTCCATATGTCCGCCAAACCAGGAAACCAACTATTTTAGCATGTTTTTCGTGTATTTTAATTTTATTTAACCCGAAAAATTTTAGTTGAAATTTTAGTATAATTACTAAAATATGACCTATATTAGATGAGGCTATTTATGTATAAATTATACAAGTAATATTTCCTCCAATGAAAATTCCAAATAAGCATTTAGGAAGGGACTCGCCGCGAACGTGTTTATTGTACGAGTAAAGGTAAAATTATCTTTCACCCGATATCCTTGAATCGCTTCCGAATTACATTTCCTTGACTTATTAACCAAGTTGTATTAATTACTTATTTATTTATTACAACTATTAATAAATATGATACTTCAATTGTTCGTTGTTTTGTTCTTTTAAGCGTAAATGTTTAAAACAGGTCTTAATTTTACATTTATTTCATTACTCATTTCTGGTGATTTCTTAAAAAGATATGTAAAATTACAAGAAACTAACAAAAGATTGTTTTTTTTTTTGAGTCACTAACCTTTCTAGGAATAAGGAAAACTTATTGTATAACTTGATTGTGGTGACCACAACACCACGTGTTTTCATTAATTTAAAAATATATACGTATTTACTTATTTCATTCCTGTACGAGATGAGGTTTTTAGAACCTCGAAAAGCGTATCAAGGGAGACTGATTATGATTATTAGCCCAGTTTAATATACTAGTATCTACCAAAATCAATAATAGGTACAAATGCCTATATATTTTATACAGAACTTTTCAAGTGGGTTTGCATTGCCAAATCCGAAACAATAAGAGACAACGAAAAGTACTCAAAGGAGTCTCGAGGCCGACTTTGATGAAAACTAAAACTGCAGTATTAAATTTTTGAAAAATCGCATTAATCAAACCCATTGATTAATAAACCATCCCATGGTGTCGCTACTCAGTAATAAGGATCAAATTCTGATTAAACTGAAAACGAATAAAGCATTAAAATAAGCCGACTAAAGTATTTATTTATGTAAACAAATAAATTCAAAACACGTATGCAAAGTCGGTATTCAACAAAACTGAAATGGCCGCTAAAGTGGTGAGTGCAATGTTTACTGCTAGAGCTCACATAAAATGGTTAATGACTCAAGTGGCTTACCTGCGAAATAGTTCATAAAACTTCTGCTTCCAGGAAATTCATGAAGTTGATCATTTAAAAAACCCGGCTATTTTTTATTATAATTTATTAGACGAGTGATATCTATTCAAATGGATAGTTTATTATATAAAAATTGTTTTATATACTTAAATAAATATGTACATGTCCTAACCCCAAACTAGGATACTCTAGGATAGTTATGGTTATCAGAAGAGGAACTTTCGATATCCCGCGATACTTTTTTTAAAAACGAATAAATACTATTTCTTTTTTTCATATCATACTAGCTGATGATTGCTGGGCTTAACAGCTTTCGAAGTATGAAAACTTTTCTCCCCATACCTCTCACTCCCGCGATAACCCGTATGAAGTATAATCCAGAAACGATCGGTTTGTACGAGGATTTTTTCTGTCGATTTCAATTTTTCTCCTTTTATTTCGCCATAAAATGACATTCTCTACAACTTTTGTTGTCTAGATCTAACGTAAAATCCTTTCTTAGTACTGCAACAGTACATACGCTACTGAAACTACACTTAAAATTTCAGGACTAGCTATCATAGTTTTGATTGCACGTTGATTATGAATCAGGCAGTCAGTCAGGACTTTTATTTATACAGATTTACAACACGTGAATTAAATGCATTGCAGAATTGAGATAATGCTAGTTAATTTGTGGTTTAGACTTTAAATACATTTATAGGTGTAATCGTTACGCCTAATAAAAAGCTGACGACGAAATTATAAAAGCAATCAATTATTTTGCAAACGTTGACACTTTTAACAAGAGACGATGATAAATTAGTTGACTAAAAACCATTGAAGTCTTCTCAACAATATGAAATTGTTCTGCTAATATTATTAATGTTAATTAATGTAAATTTATATATTTTAGAGGAAATACAATGTCTAAAATAAACGCAATCATTATATAATATTACAATTATATTTAAATGTTTTAATATCTGAATATTAAAATAAATACATACATATAATATATACATAGTACAATTACAGAAATATCTCTAGCTTCTAAATACATGTAATACTCCAAAAATAGTTACATTTTTCAAATTTGTTTGACTGGGAATCGAACTCAAATCCTCCGCGTAACAGGCTGACGTACTAACGTTAACCACTCCGCCACAGAAGATTATTGTAATACCAACTTCTTTTTATAAAATAATTGTTTCCACATTTAAATTGCTAGAAAGTCTGGACGTCATTTAAAAGAAAAACTTAAGAACTCAGAGTGTGACAGTTTTCAGGAATATTTTACATTTAATACCAGTCTCAAATAGAAAACCACTGAAGAACTTGTTAGCGAGAACTTCGCTTCAACCTAGCACCGAGTAAATATTGCGAAGGCTTAAGTTTCTTATTTAAAATACGCTTCGTTAGCAACCCACTTTACTGTAACAATTTATTGTTAGGAATCTTTTTTACTATTATTTATTGTACACAGTTGGCAAATACAAAATTTATTTTTTATTTCAAACCCGCGCGTTTATACCGAGGCAAGTTCTTTTTTTTTTTTAATTCTAGCTGTACAATTACATCTTTCACCTCAACCACATCCATTATTATTCTCAAGCGTGAAGGTGCTCATCGCCAGACTCTTTCTGAGCAGTTGACCAACTAGGGCGGCCCCTTCGATAGCTGCGTCCATCCAATTTCGAAAACATTTATTATCGCTTATCATAATATCAATAATTATTGACATTTTACAATAAAGTAAACCATAACTAGCTAAAATAATTAAAATTTTAATTAAGTACATTTTATATTACGTATTAAAATCTTTTTTATAGCAAGCCATGTGACTACACTGCATTTATTGTTAAGCTAAAGCGCGGTACCAACTGTCCCATAATTCACGTGACGTCCCATATTTCTTACATAAACAATGTCCCGACTAAGGCCATGGAATGTCCCGTTCGTATTTACGAAAATCTATGGAGACTGGCCGGACACAACGCGAGTTGTAAGTGAGAATTAAGAAAGTGCTGTGCTAATTGTTAACGAAGCGCATAAAAAATACTGTTTAAAATAAAACGGAATATAACAAAAAATGAAGTTTGTCCCAGATATCCCGTATTTTTAAGAATAGTTTCGCTTGTCCCCTAGCGCTACTCCTCATGAACGTAACTGCTACCACAGAGAAATATCTGTAGCCACTATATGAAACAATCGATTAAGCATCTTTCCGAACAATCGTAGAATATAATGACGAAAGGACTCCGTGCACATTTGAGCTTACTTATTTAAAACAATAGATACTAGCAAAATATTATCAGCGTTAGATACATTATAAAAATAGATCAAGTGCCACCAAATTTACTCGTTCCCGACCTTTACCAAAACAAATGTGTTTATTACACTTATTGGGACTCAATGCCGGTCAGAAGGGAGGTGGAGGTTGAAATGATAACAGTATTCAATAAGAGTGAGTCATGGCCTTGTATACTGTTCCTGGAATTGTTTTTAACTAAGTACATCATTCACTTAACTATTTCATAAGGACACGCAATGAAATGGCATAATATTCAATAGCCAATAATAAAAATGGAATACTACAAGGTGTTAAAAAGTGCTAGGTTAAATGACTCAATTTCAACATAAATCTGCTATGTTTGAAACAATGTGGGAAAATGAAGGGGCCTCTCACGCTTCCTCCTTAACTTGCATTGCAACTTCTATTCTAGAGTTACCAAATGTCCGGTTTTTTGCATATCTATCCGGTCAGAAGAATCGCAATCAACCGGACAATAGTAATTTTACTATTTTTTTAATTATGGGGTTATAAACTTAGTCCCTTTTTTTTTCAACACCTTTCAAACCTTTTTCACACCCCTATCTCCACACCAAATCGTCCACATTAGCTCTATTTCATTCAAACAAACCTAACATATTCAATATAATTATAATTCACTGGAATACCCCAAAAGAGTTAATCCCCGTATTCTATATATTGAATGTCCTCTATGTAAATACAATTATAACAAATTATCAACCGAATACCTATTTCATCTGCTAATCAAGATGCCGACCACGTCTTTACGTAACTATATTCTGATCACATTTACACGAGCAAGCTGACGTAGAAACAAAATGCGCAAAATCAATCAGTTTTTTAATTTACTTCTTAATCTAGAATGTGTTTTATGTCGATAGAAGTGGACACACAGTAAGGAAGCTCCCGGAGGTGTGCAGAACGTAGTCTCTTATCCTTCCTTGGAAGATAGTGGGTGGCTGCAATGATGCGGACCACCTCAGACACAACGAGCGGCCATAGCTGCTCATTTGCGGAAAAGGAGCCTGCCAGGAATCTACAATCTACATGAGTGGTCACAGTCAACCCCGTCTCCTCGAGCCGGCATAGCGGAGAGAATTGTTGCCTGCAGACATAATATATCTGTGATTATAAAAAAAACTAAGCCTATGTAATACTACATACAAATATTAATTACAAAAGTACATTGGCATCGGGCGAGAAATTGCGAATTATTAATTGTATTAACGATATTTGTTAATTTATTAAAACAATGAATGTACAAATTATTTAAAATAATATCATTAACATATTTTGACGAATCTTTACTCGAGTTAATTTATCTCGAGATATTTTTCACGTGACTGAAATCCTAATTCAACCTATCAAGGAAACAATAAATTTACTAATTTTATGTATTATTTATGATTTATTAAATACAATAAATAAAACATATTGTTTCAATATAATAAATACCTACCGATATGGTTAATCTAAAATACCGCTGTAGTTAAAATTAAAAAACAAAAAACTACTCAACTAAGAATTAAAAAAAAAAGCGTTTATGTTTTTTTAAATAAAAGCACTAAAAATTATTGATCGTAAATGCATTATTTAATACCCATCATTTAAGTACCTATTTCTAACTAAATATATAGGTATAGAAATAAAATTGCTACCAGTTGTCTGAATATTTCCATTTTTCGCGCAAAAGTCTAAATAATTTGATACATCGCAGACTGAGCCTAATTGTAAATTCCAAACGCATTCAAAACAAAACGAAGTATTGTTTATATTATATAATTTGCTGAGCAACTTTCCGGGATGACAGTTTAAGAAAATATTAAGTTTTGAAAATCTTAACAAAATCTCCGGAATATTAATATTGTCCTATTAACCTGGATGGTACTTAAACCTTTATCAAGCCGGGATAGTATAGGTGACTGCAATATCAGTAGTATAAAGATCCGACTCTGTAGGCTACTGAACCCTACAGACACATTTCTCCGTAGTGTCAGTTCTTTTTTTTATTTTCTTTTTTTATTCCTTGAGGTGACAGGGCTTACCGCCGAGGTGACGCCTATGTTCCGACTACGCCACTGTCATATTGTAATTTTAACATTTTGAATTGGTGTGGTAGGTATAAGTTTAAAAAAAAAACAATAATAAACATATTCCAATCCAATCTTTATTTACAATTAACAACACTAATCAGTCTTATATTTATTTTTACACAAAGCCAGTGCACTTAGCATAATTAATAAGCTCCAAATTAATTTAAAAACAATATAATTAACAAAAATAAATACAAGGAACAAAAACGCTACAGCGCCACCTAGTAGTAAACTTTCAAACTGAAGTGTGTATTTTGACGGTAAAGGTGGCGGTGAATGTTGATTTCGCGCTACATGCTCTGTCCAATAGATGGCGCTATCCATAACTGGCATTGGCCTATCGCGCCAATAAGTAGAAATCTCTTTAGCTTTCTTCTGCATTCTAAAAATTACATTAAGACATATATTTTTTAGACCTAAAAAAGTTTCCCAATCTACACCAGTTTCCACTTCTATGTTGTAATTTTAATATGAAAACACTTACTTCTCCGAAGTAACATCCCTTAAAGCATGAAGTAAATTTTCTTCATTAATTTCAGGGAAAAACAACACTCGACCTAAGCCAGATTTGCTGATAACCATTGCATTAGAAAATTGGTCTCCGAAGAATGGTATGGCGATCATGGGAACCCCACAATACGCTGCCTCTGATGTGCCTAACATACCTCCATGAGATATGAACGCTATTACTTTGGGATGACCTGCAACATTTTTTTTTACGTATACTGCGCGGCAGTATTAATAAATTCAATTTTACGCTTTAATGTCAACACTCAACATGATACATTATTAACATGAGCGCAGTATGAAGAGGCCTCATCAAGCCGGCATAGCGGACGCGACTGCTGTCTGCAGATCCCCTTCTTTGACAGCAGTCGCCTCCGTTCATGGATCGCACTCTAGCTTAACATCAGGCGAAGAGCGGTCATAAGTGCTAAAATAATTTGAAAATATAAAAATAATAATAATAAATAGTCACCGTGTTATTAGGAAATGATTAAAAATATACTCACACAAAACATCCAATTGTGTAAACCAAGGTTTAGATAAAATTCTATCATTATTAAACGAATAACTATCATTTTCCCATTTCCAAATTATATTTTGGGGTATCTTCTCAAATGATTTTAAAAATACTTTTAATTTTTTATCGCTCATCGTGCTAGCTTTTAAATTAGATCCCAAGCTAAAATATATGATACCATCTTTAGAATAGTTGATAAACTTCTCAATATCCTAAAAAAAATTAAATTATGAATTTTCGTGATAGAAAGTAATTGTTGTGCATATTTAAATGAAACCTAACATACTTCTGTCAATGGCTTTGGTGTTGCAATATGAAGACCACCGATCTCTAATAACTGAGGGGCTAAAACTCGACCGCCAGTCAAAGCAAAATTTTGATAAGAAAACATCATCTTGACTCTATCCCTCGCAATCTCTTCCACAACGAACTGATACTCCGGCATATGTTCAGCAAAAGTTTCGTAAATATTCCTTTGAATATACCACTTTCCTATTATATTAAAAATCTTGTCCAAAAGAAATGACTCAACTTTTTGTATGAACGGATGGAGATGACCAGAAGTTGCGAAATAAAACTCATCTGAGGCATGATCGAATGGTAGTCCGAGCCTCGAATAATGCCACGGTAACAACACATGTGACATTATCCCAATAATAGGCACATCATAATTAGCCGCAGCATACACCAACGCACAATCACTCATGAACTGCTCCACAAATATCAAATCATATTTGTTTTCGCTCTCTAAATGAATTCTAACATTCGCATTAGTAAACAATTTATTACAATCATCTCTTATTATTCCAGGCGAAACAGCGAGATGTCTATAAAAATTAAACAAATGTAAAGTTCTCGGATCCATATCTTCATAATGTGATAACGGGAACATTCTTTTCGATGCGGAATCATCGTCTTGTAAATCTATATACCGTATCTTGTTCGTTGGCCCGACGTCAGGAAAGTTATTAATGACGGTCACATGGTGTCCGTTGCCCGCTAACTTATCAAAAAATGGTTTTACCGCCATATAATGGCTACGTAGCGGTAATGAAAATATAACAAGGATATTTAACGCGTAAATGTTATGAATACATAGTAAAATTAATAATAAATGCGGTCGGAACATTGCGTTAGGTCGCGAAAGTTCATTGGCCGGGATACGTGTCGGTAACCAAGGCCGACTTGTCGCCGCAACATACGACCGTATACTGATTGACTGTCGACGAAATTATTTATATACTAAGAAATTAATAGCTTCATATACAAACTATATTAACTCTTATTATAAAACAAAAAATTACATAAATTACGTATTAATTTGAGGGTTTTTAAAGTAGTAAATAAAAAATAGTAAAATATTATTATTTTATTAAATGCTCAAAATGGATGTAGGTCTGTATTATAAATATTATAATAATGTATGTATTTTGAAGGAAACTCATAGTGCTGTATACAAATTTTAAAATTTATGTAAAAAAATCTTGCATATAAAATTGCTAATAATAATACTAAACATTAAAACATTCGTTTCTGTACAATATAAAGACATACAGCGATAAAAAATAAAAATGCAAAAAACATAATAATTTTATCTGTGAATTCACGTCGGCCGTACTTCTTCAGTAATTTACCAGATTGTGATATTGTACCAGCTGTGTTTTGTAGTTCTGATTGCGTACCCTAGAACAACAATGACAAACCAAATAAAGATACTCGTAACAATGGTAATGATTAAAGCGATCATGGTGGACCCCCACCCGCTGTGGTTGGATCTTCTAAAAATTCTAGCTGGTCTCCATATAACTCTATAATTATAAACTTTGGTCTCGTAGTGCTTATGATACAAGTAGACATAAACAATATATACTAGCTCATATTAAATCAGC
Source organism: Tinea pellionella (assembly GCA_948150575.1). Taxonomy (NCBI): domain Eukaryota; kingdom Metazoa; phylum Arthropoda; class Insecta; order Lepidoptera; family Tineidae; genus Tinea; species Tinea pellionella. The sequence continues at coordinate 7,983,344 of OX411248.1, forward strand.
ACAACTTGAAAGAAAAAATTACATAATTAAAAAAAAGGAACAAAAAAGTTCTGTTATCAATTTGTTGTTCTTTTTTTTTCATAATAATCTTAATAAAAATTCCATACACAAATATGCACATATTATTTTATTATTATTATATACTATATTATAAAAAGAATAATAAAAAAAACCTACATGAACAGTTGTACTTGATGAAACTAAATTATCCAATGTGTCCTGACTTCTTTTATTAGTATCTGCTAGTTGTCTACTAATATTTAATAACTGTTCAGTTACATCTAAAACAAAACAATATCAATCACGAGTTAATATTAATACCAAAGCAGCCAATTCAAAACACACACTAAAGGGATGACAGGATGCTCATTGCGTTGCAAACTCCACCCACTGTTTGCAAGACGGTGTTGACTTGCATGCTCTCGTTGTGCTTGATGGAGTGCAATGCAGGATTGTGAATGGACCTCTTTATTCTGGTCATAAAATATCCATAGATATATACATACTAGAGGCAAAAACCACATATATTATAGTCTGAAAAAAGCCAGACAAGAAAAAAGTGTATGTTGTTATCAATTTGTCAGTATTGCCAACGTCATTGAAAATTTATCCCACATAAAAAAAAAATTTTTAAAAACATTTCTATTCATTTCTCTCACTCTCTAGAGACATGTATGAGTAAAAATAAGATTAATATTGAGTATTTGATAATCTATTAATAAAAATACCTGTAGACTTCTTTATAAGTACAGTATGATCAATTTTCTTTCTATTCTTCAAGCCAATCTCTTCCTTACTACCAGCTGGATTAAGCAATTCATCTCTCTGAGCTTTTTCAATAATTTGCAAACTATTCATATTGGCAGTTCGAAAGTCTTTTAAATTACTGTTGATAAAAAATTAGATTAGTTCAGCAGTCCCATATATGCTTTTATGACAGACAATGTAACCGTCTGCTAAGCATAAGATATCATTCTTATCAGCCATCCAGTCAGGGTTTTCGAACTTCTATAGTGTAAAATGTCAGTTTCTACCAGATTTGCCATTTTGATATACATAAAAAACATCATTTTTAAATTTTGCTAGATTATTATTTTTATTTATCAAATACTTACGTTTGCAATTGTATTTTTTGACAAGTCATTTCAGCTATTAATCTCTGATGATTTAATGCCCTAGCATAACTCTCCAATTCCTCAATAGATTCCCTTAATTGTGACAACATACATCTACCAGTTTCATTTAAAGCGTTTAATTTTTCAATAGAATCTGTGCAACGTAATATATCCTGTAATTTTAATATATATATTATTATAGTATAAAAACAAGGTCTTGACTGATTTTATACACAATAAGGCACTTTTTTGGGATTTTGGATGATGGCAGCTTTTAAACTGCTCTTTAGACAACTTGCTAGGGAGCAATGATGCCTTATTATTATCTTGACGTGCCGTACCGCCAGTGGACACCGGGTCTTAATTTTCTAAAAATTTCTAAAAAATCCTACGTTTATAACTTATTTACCTGTGTTAACGATTTAATTTGTATATGTTGTTTATTTATTTGTAGGAGGCATTCTTCTGGATTAACTTTAACGACTGGTTTCTTCTTAATAAACATTATAATCTGTGTTAGCAAATAAATTAAAATAATCCCAATCACATTCAACACAGAATCACAAAAAACTACTATGTGGTCTGTGATTGTCGATTGACAGAATGACAGATATTAGGCACTACCAACATAAAAACAATTTTCTTTGACACTAGTGAAGTTGTTGTTTGTTGGTGTAGTATTCAATTAAAATATATAAGAATATGCGAATTTACGTAGTAGTGTTGTGCAATAATGTGCGAGAGGGTAGGTTTAAATAAGCTAGCAATTAGGAAATAAGTTAATGTTTTTTCATTATATCTTGAAGTACCGCAAATATAGAGTAGCCATTGTATAGCGTCTGAAATACGTAGTTAATTACGTTTAATACACATTTTTATCATGACTTACATTTATCTATTGTATTTTTACCTCCGCAAAACTTTGTATTGACACAGGAGTCGTTGCGACAGCACTGAGAAACAGTGGCCGTTGTGATACAGTAATTATAATTAATAAATCCTTTTGCAGAATAGTTGGCCACGAAGTCCAATTCGTTTCATAAGCCGCTAGAGCCAATCCCTTACTCTAAAGAAACATACGTAACTCTAAGAATATCATAACTCACATAAGGTGATTTATTATTATTTTTTCTGTTTACTAAGGTTTATGGTAGAATGTGACTGGCGGAACCTGACAGGTTAAAAGTACCTAAATAAAAAAATAAGTTGATTTATTTTATTGATTAACTTATTAGGCACCTTAAGAATAAGTTCGTTTCCCAAATAACAATACAAATAAGCGTTTAATAATGCCATTATTAGGAATGCAGAGAAAGTTATCACACTCTTCGCGTCAAGACCGATCTGCAATTAGAAAAATACCTAAGTACATAATTATTTTAAGATTTTAAAGTTAAAATAAGCTATTAACTTCTTACCGAGGTTACCATTATGGCGTTTAAACACATTTCAAAGGTTACTGCTAAAGTTTGAATTAGAAAAAAATATTTGAAAGTTTTTGCTAATATTTTGGTATATCTGCAAATTAATTGTAATAATTTAATAGTATTCTTAAATATAAGCATTGTGCTTTCTTAATAACCACCTAATTAAACGTATGTGCTTTATAATAATTGCCCTAAATTCTTTTCTCATTTCCTCATCTACATCTGGTTTTGCTAATTGTACACGTTTGATTCTCTTCTGCAATTCGTCTAATTGATCACATATATACATTATTAAGCTGCAAACGATACCCTGCAATGCCACTGTACGACACTGTAAAGTTGTAAATGAAACTAATAAGATTTGCAGCACGGTGAAATAGTCGATTAATTTTTCCTTGTAATTTAAATACGGCATCCAAACCTCTACAGGAAGTTCTAAATTTAAAACATCTAATAATATAAACGAGCCCATTATCGACTGTGTAAAAATTGTCGATATTATTGGAAGGAATGTCATTATATTATTTCGTCTCTCAGTTATCATATCGCCTGAATTCTGAATATCTTTAACGAGGCTTTTCACTTTTCCAATTAACTGATAAAATAATAAATTTTTAAAAATATAGTGGTAACAGACTAGGGTTTTGTCTAAATTTTCCAAAAACAATGCGAAGTCATGTCTGACCACGTAGCAGCCCAATGTTGAAAGTATTAAACAAATCATCGATAAGATATCTAGACATATTTGATACAATTTGTAGTACAATTTCCACTCCCTTGACCAATTTTCTTTAATCCAAAAACCCGCGTAGAAAAGATGTTTTACATTAAAAGAAAATAATTTTTCTCCTGATAAATACATTGTTATTCGTATCAGACGTCTAGTCTGTTTCGATAGTATAATATTTCTACAGGAAATAAGTGCATACACAAGGTCAAAGCCAGAAACTTTAAATGAGATTTCTAACTATAAATTTGTAAACAAAGATGAATAACTTTACGGACAAGCTCTTTGCAAATTAAAAACGATATCAATTTCTGATTTAAAGTATATTTAGCAATAAATAATATAAAATATGCATACAAAATATTGCCTACAAAAGTTTGTATAATTACGAAAATCCTTCATTTATAAATGTAAACTTAGTTCTTGCAGAATTATTTTTCAAATCGCTACATTTTCTTCGAATTTGTGTGGACATTTTCTTTGGTCCACAACAAAATAAGTTTAACTGGTACCTGAAATTGTTGATAATTTAATTATTTTGTAGATACTGAATTTGTGTTGTAATTAGTGTAAAATTCTATACCCAGGATACAAATGAATCCAATATCGAAACAACGCATCCCACTGCGGACGTCCTCTCATCAGTCTGCAACCCAATAAAGGATATTGTTCGGCTATACTATACGTTTCATTCATATATGATTTATTATTAATATTTGATCGAACATCAAACCCAGCTCTTTTCATATTTGGTGTTAGCAGTGTTGCTTTTTCATTTTCATCATATCTGCTTATAAAATGTTTTAAGCCCTCTCCTTCATGAAACGTTACCACATGACTTTTTGTTACATTTATTCGGATATTTGTCACATAAAATTGTACATGCAGTCGATCGGGCACATTTGCGTTTATTAGCTCTAAAATAGTTTTATTAACTAGCGAAGCTAACCACGTTATTTCTTGTTCATAACGCACTATCCATATTAAATGCATTCGTCCAGGGTATCTACTTCTTGGGTTACTGCAAAAAGTTACGAAAGTTTTTCTGAAAATTGTTGGCAATTTTGCATAATTTTAAGTTTTTAACTAACTTACTCGAACATTGATTGTAGTATTGAAACAAATGGTGTTATTCCCACACCAGCTGCTATACATATAGCAATGTCACTTTTATGAGCCTCCTCCATCGGACTCGAAAATGGACCATCCAGTAATAAACTAAAAATACAACACTTTACTGTCGACTTTAATGAACTAACTTTTTCTTGTAGAGTTCTGTTTTTAGGAAGAATATAATAATTAGTTATTAGTTAGTGACAATGGCGTAACTAGGAAGTTTCAAAATGGTGATGCACTAAGAATCACAGATCTAGAGGACCAACTGAGTATGGGTTCTGGTCGGCCAAGCCAAAACCACCATCCTGGTTGCCTTTCGCATATTATATTATATAATAATATATAATAATGATTTATTTTGTTAGCGGACATGATTTCGAATAAACTTACTTCAACTTCGATGACTCTAACATACTTTTCTTCACTTTATTCTCTAACTCTTCAGTCCAATCTCCTTTTACTCTTATCCATAAATTAAAATCATCTCGACTAGATGTAGGAACCTACAATATAAGTAACATATAGGTTCAAATGTATAAAGTTGTGTAAATGTATAAACAATAATTACCTTAACAACAGTGAATGGATGCCATTCTATTAAAGATATATTAGGGCATTGTAATAAAATATATTGACCAGAGCGACAATTAAAATTTTGATTTTCACAACGTAATGTCAAATTCATAACATGACCAGGAAAATGTTCAACCTGTGAACAAAACTCCATTACGTGTTGCAGCATAACGTTCCCGCAAAACTCTAGAAAATGATATTTATAATTTACCCTTCTTAAAAGTACTTTACTTGTATTTCTAGCAATCAATCTCCACAATGAGTCTATAAAGAAGCAAATCAACGGAAACGCCATCCAATAGAATGTCTGAAAATAATTGAAATAGCATGTGTATACAATTTTTTAAATGACAGTGGGCACGGCTGACTATTGAAATTCGTTTATAACCCAAATGTTTGCTTTGAGCATCAAATTCAGAGCAACATGATTGAAGTTACAATTCGTCTGACAAACATATTAAAATCAGATTTACAAATTCCTTCAACTACAATGTAATTCGACCATGACTTACAACTGTGAAAGAGAAGCTGGTTTATATACAATTCTAAAGTAGGTAGGTATATTTAAATCTAATACACAAAAGTCAATATTTATGAATTAAAGGCCGATACTGGTAGCTTTGTATACGTAAATTTTGTATTATCATTTAGCGATCGCTTTTGATCTCTATGAAATCTTTTAAATAAGGTTAAAATAGCTTTTTATATACGTTACCTAAACCATGAAAAATCTCTTTTTTTTTTTCAATATTTAACGTTTTAATGCAAATACCTTTTTTAAAGTATCCTATAACGTATTTAAGCCCATAATCTACCTTTTCTCTAAATATCATTATTGGAGAACAAACATACTATCATATTTTTATATGCTATATGTTTTATAACAGTAGTTGTGAATATACGCCATTTAGTTTAGCACTATACGATGTATATTATAGTGCGGGAACATGAGTCACTAACCGTTAGTAATAAAATATAAACAAAACGTGACATACTCGTATACTCGCATTAATTATAAAGGTTATCGTGAAGCGATAGTTAAATGAAAGATTGGGTTAGCTTACTATATTTTAATTTAAATGTTACAATCAGCAGACTTACAGGCTAGTGAGGGTGTAGGTATGTAGGGCCGGTGCGTAAAATGTGGAGAGCATGAGGGCGTGGGTCGGCGGCGTTCCCGCGTCGGAGACCACTATCCTTTTCGGCGAGACTCCTTGCAGGGTGCAGGACGTGCAGGAACCCGAAGGACGGTCGAGAGCAGCACATGGGCAGGCGCGTACAGATTTCAGAGATGACCCCATCTTCTTGTCTCGTCTTGCAGCACTCTTGGGTATAGCGAACAGCGGCGTCGGAGGTCTCAGATTGATGAATCAGACTTGTTACAGAGTTTTGAGGTCTTCTTTTTAGTCCCCGGGCTATAGTGGTCCCGGGAAAAGACCTTTAGGTGCAGAGCTTCATGGTTCGTGTTTTTTTAGTCGGAGAACTGATGACGGAGAACTGATGACGGAGAACTGATCACGGAGGACTGATGACGGAGGATTGATCCCGATGAAGAGAATGGGTCGTTTTTTTATAGCCCTTTTTAGATTTGAAAATTTGATTTTAATGAATGTGTCATGGAATGTCAGTATTTCGAAATGGAACAATATCTTCTTGAATTAATGAGGTTTGTAAGGTAATTTTGGAAGAAAATGTTTAAAATCTAGGTGAAAATGAAATTTAAAAAACTAATCGTCAACATTGTCAGATACAAAAAAAATATAGAAAAAGTGAAAAATAACATAGTAATTTTGTGTAAAAATTGTAAATAATGCCAGGAAAAGTATAGTAAAATTATGCCCCACAACCTGGTGATAAGTCCCAAATGATGTGATGTGTAAAACTCGAGAAAACATATATAAACATGATGATGACATTAGGATATGAACATGAAAAACCAAATAGGATGAAAAGAAACAAGTTTAGGGGATATAGCACGCTATAAGGTTTAACTCACTATTCACAGAATTAAAGTATTTTATGCGGTTTACTATTTAATACAATGTTTTGAAAGCTTTGCAGACTGTTTTATGGCGTATAAATCCTTTGGCATTTAAAAACCACTCACCATTGATTTTATCGGCACAAACACAGGCGGAACTGTTGAATTAGTTATTGTTGTATCTATAGAGATATTTTCAGCATCTTTTACTACTTCTTGCTTTAGGATACCACTGAAAATGGGATATGGCATGCACCAGTCTGTTATCCGGAGATCTCGGGCCCAATTGCTGGCCGAATAATATTATTGAAAAAATAATAATTAAGGTTTGTTAAGTTTTTCTTATCCTTGTCCCGTATATTAGGTATACTAGTTTGAATATATTTATTTCTTTACTATTATTTTGTAAAAATAAATAATATTAGTACGGAACCCTAAAAAGCAATCCTGTTCTCCTCGACATAGTTCTTGGAATTATCAATGAGTCACAGGTCGCCCTCAAGTGATTATGCAGAAATATTCGGTAAGAAATTGATTCATATAAATACTAAAATTTACCTCAGAGGATGCAATAACAACAAACAAATGAACAGGACATACAATTGATGTATATACCAAAATGTATTGTAAGATTGCCTTCTAATAAACCTCATTGAGCTTATACCCATTCCTATAATTACCATTAACATAATAATTCCAGTAATCGCTGGCTGTGTTAGCAATAATGAAAGTGGACTCTGCAAAGAACAAATATATTTAGTCACTGATTCTCGAAATCGACTAGTTCGTGAGCAAGAACCGAAAAAAATAGGGATTGTAAGTAGGCACTTAGTAGTTTTAAATTGTTCTATTCTATTTACTCAAAGAAAAAAAACTTTAACATACCTACATTATTAAATAACAAAAAACTACTTTGCCCCCACTTTGTTCCCACTGGGGTAGGCAGAAACTATAGAGTGCCAGCGTCTCTTATCTGTACGTACGACTTCCACTTCGACTACATCCATTACTTACCTCATGCATGTACATGGGGCTCATAACCTAACCCTTTCTGAGCAGTTGACCAATCAGGCTAAGAAAGGTCCTTCCAACACAAAGAGAGCAAAATGCAAAATTAAAATTTGAAAACAAACTTACATAATAATCGTATCCAAAGTGTAAAGCAATAAATTCGTCATGAAAACGAGATAAATTCCATATATTTATAAAATGAGAACAGGAATGTATCACTGGAACAATAATAATAATTACTGGCGGGTAACAAGTAGAGTGAAAACCTGTAGAAAATGGTCGAAGGAAACCATTAGCTTCGTCTCAAGGACTTAATGGAACTACAAGAGCCTTTTAAGTGCTAAAACCTTAAAGACGAGGGAGGTGAAATTGTGAATTAACTCAATTAGAAAGTGCACCTTAGTGAATGAACTAAAATTTAAAACTTTTATCATTTTACACTAGTGTTGTAAGTTTATTGACGAGACGAATTTCGGGATAAGTTTGAAAGTAGTCCCCTATCAACCTGGATGATACACACTCATCTCGAGCAGCCTTAACAGTCCGTTCATAGACTGCATTTCTTAACATCGGGCGGAATGCGATCGTATACAGTTTTTTTTTTTATTATTGTAGCTCGACATGTGACAACACTCCGCCTGATGTAAAGCTAGAGTGCGGTCCATGAATGGAAACAACTGCTACCACAGAGAAACCTCTACGGGCTGCAGTCACCTCCACTATGCCGGCTCGAGGAGACGAGCATGTACCATCTAGATTGACAGTGCACACTCCTCTCTTCTACCTGGATACTTTCAAACTATCCCCGAAACGCGACAAGGTCACTTCACGGGTGTGACATTCGAAAGTGGTGGTACTGCCCCAGGACGACAGACTGGACAAATAACCATCATCAGTCTGCCACTCTTTAATAAAGTTTACTAAAGTTAAGCTACACTGGACAGTGGGTCCGATTCCGACAGATTAGATCTAAATCAATTAACCAATATTACTTACCAGAAAATATTACAATAGTGGCTCCAACAGTCATATGAATACTTTTAGCATTTTCCAACCAGAAGAAGAATATTCTAGGCCACAACTTAGATAATACCAAGTATAATATTTGGTTAATTTTCTTACAAAGTGGTAGTAATACTAAAGCGCAGCACATATTTAATACTGTTGCAGTACCTCGTGATAAGCAAACACCTAACTGTAATAAAAGATCATAATGAAACTTTGTGAGAAAGGTTTTATTAAGTATTTTCTGAGCTTGTTGCGGAAAGACTGCAGCTTACGATCGATAACTTAGGCCCTGCAATTCTATTCTGACACAATTTTGGCGAACTACAATCGCCTTAGTTAACGTGAAAGGCAACACCTGCTGAGCGTCCATACATATTGTTTTAGAACATTGTTTGAAACAGCCAAGTGAAATATAACCAATATGAAAAGTTTAAAATATTTAAAATGCATTTTATATATTCTGTGCCGTAGCTATTTGTTTATTGTAGTGGTTTGCGATAATAATTAGTGCTTATAAAATTACTTAATTTCAACATAAATTTGCTATATTTCAAACAATGTTGCAAAACAAAATGTATAGACGCTCAGGTGTTGGCTTTCACGTTAAGGAAAGATTGAAACACCGGCCTTTAAAGAGTAGAAAGCTTACATAAATACTTATGTCAACACTTAAGATATGCAAAGTATTGTAGTCGCTTTTAAGATTGACTTACTCACCCCTAAAATATTTCTTAAATATCGAAATTGGCGACCATCTTTGTAAAATTCGAAGGTGTCGTAACAAATATATACAACTAGTGAGATCCACACCATCTAAAACAATATTTTAGGATTTTAATTTTTAAGGTGGCTTAACATTATCATAAATCAAGCGCATTAAATAACGCATTCATTGTGTAATTTTCTTACGGTGACTATAATATTAGATTTTCAGGACTTTTCCAAAAAAAACTGTCAATGCCAATTGACTTCATTATTAAAGGAATTCTCCCGGTATATTATGCAATATATACTGATACAGACCCGAAACAATTTTTTTTTTAATTATGTCATATTTATAAATATGTATACCCGAGTAACAAACTGCATGTCGTCTAAACGTATACTTGCCCACGTAGAATATCCCAAAATAATAATAATCTTATTAATAGCATATTCTACACTCGATATCCGGTAAAGTGATCTATCTTCTAAACCCACTAACAAATATGCCTTGAACAAACATTAGTTTAACTGGAACATAAAATACTAATCTAAATTTAGTTCACTGAACTAATCGCCCTGATGACTAATTTTCTCCATAGCCTCTAGTAAGTTTCATTAATTCAAATCGTATTTTTTTCTTAATATTATATTTGTAAAAATCAATCAGCTAGATCAGATTTTTCCATCTTAATATAATAGCAACTTCTTTGAGCCATTTACAACTAAAAAAATATACGTAAGCAGAATAGTGTTGAAAAGAAATCCACTCTTTAATAGTACCAGATAATAAATATTTATTCAATAGTTAAAGCTCCACAGCACACGTTTATTCCGGAAGTAACTTCAGACTCTATTCAGTAGGTGTGCGTTCCCGGTCCTTTGACAGCTCATGTTTAGATTCTAGCTACAATGAATGCCTGAATAGATGTGCTGAGGGGCATAGCCACCTGGGATATGTACTCTTGGAAACAATCTAAATTTTAAATAAATGTAATAGCTGTTTCAATTTATTTTAATATTTTTTCAGCAATCGTTATGAGGCTTACTTTATTTTGATTAATTTATTCTATTCAACGCAAGGCGCGCGAAGATTCGTAAGCTTTGCACCAATCGTAGTTATGGCAGTGTAGTAAGATTCTCATCTAGAACACAACGGCTGCACAGCTTCAAAGCGTCGCGTCGCATTAAATTAATTAAAATACTAAACGCGACACTAAGCCGCATTTTAATTTAGTTAAATATTGTCCGCGAATAACCCCAGTCATCACACATCATTACATATGACCGAAAAAGAGATAAGCAGAGTGATAATGGCTATAAGTCTAGACTGCCGTGACCAGTTAAGTCACGATACGGGATCAGCTTAAAACTAGCCGCCTAAACATAATGTCGACCTACTAAATTACAAAAATAATTACAATGTTCGTTATTGTTTCTATCGAACGTAAATGGCAATATAAGTGATACGTGCATTCATTATTAGAACTCGATTACCCCTAAGAAGCTTGTTCAGCGTAAAATTTACGCCTTCAAATGACCGTAACCAGTAGCATCACATGATCAGTAGGTATATAATAATTTATAAAATGCAAGGAGATTTTCAAAGTCAATTTAAGTTTGAAATGCATTTAGCAGATGTATGTGAAAAAGAATATTGTTATGATTTAGCGTAAGTTAACATATTATTAAATATTATTTAATTGCTTATTCATTATATTTATGCTAAGAACCACTTATTAAACAAAGCAAAAATATTGATTAATATTATACTGCTTCAACATATTGTCAACAATTAATCAATCATCGTTCACTTTACTTGCCCTTGATCTTCATCCTAACATTTTATTTAAAAATGCAAATACTAACCAAAAAGGGTCGTCCTTTCAACCAATCTAATAATACTGATACCATGTTTGCACGTTAATTGTGAACTTTTTCACTTCATTATAATAGTAATACCTAAACTAATTACTATAAATTAAAACAAATCGCAACATGTTTAAAAAAATCGAAATAAAAGGGTTCGCGCGCTTCGACAACGTGCCGCGCGCCCAGGCGATATATCTCGTTGCCTGGCAAAGCTAAACTCAGCTCACTGCAACTTTATCCCTGTCATCATCTTTTAGGATATTTTGCACGTTATTGCATTTTATGCTTTACAATAGTTAACTGAGATATTAATGTTGTGTATCAAGTATGTAGATGGTATTACATGAGTCTGTTTAGCACTGTTTTGCATGCTTACCCAAAGATTTTTAATAATATGATTTATTATTTTAAAAAAATTATAACTTGATATGAAATTATAAAAAGCAAATATTTATGCTTTATAAACTATATATTCCTTAGATTGCATAACAAAACTAGTGTTTATTTGTATATAATACCAATCTAGAAATTCTACAAAATATCGGTGCATAGGTATAGATACTTTATAAAATGCATATATTGTACTAGTAGTATTCAATTAAATATATTTTTTAAATGTTTCCTATCCTAAGTGAAATCTGTCAAAACGTTTAAAATGCAAATTATTTTAGTTGTGAGTTATAAATAAAAATAAATACAACACGAATTTTGATAAAATAAAATATGACAATAATTTGTTTAATAAAGAATAATATATTAACAAAAAAATATATATTGTGTTCATATGATTTATAGGAGGTATATGTTACGTTTCTGAACGGTATTTGTTTACGATATGATTAGATATGAGAACGTGTGTTCCAAAACATTACGGTCACTTCTAGTAATTTGTGGTTGTTTTTGTGATATATCTGTATTATATCATAATCAACATGGACCCAATTTCACCTTGGAAAAAACCAGACGAAGTGATGCAATTGCATCGACTTAAAAAACGAAAAAGAGCTTTGCAGGTTAGTCACAATAATAAAGTTTCCCTCCAATACAAAACTGCCTTAAATATTTACTATTTGCTTTAAATATGTATATATATAAACCAGGTTAGGTTTTTTTGTTCAACATTTCAGGAACGTATGAAACAACCTCAAGCATATAAAGCTGATCAAAATAAAGACAAGCAGGAAGAGTTTGATTTTTCAAAAATAATTAATGGCGAAAAAAGGCGCAATCCCTTTTCAAAGTAATTATTTATATACGTTCAAACAATCAAGTTAATTTAATAGTTTAGTTTATTACCTTATTCTTCATAATATAAAAACTATTTCCAGAAACGATCATGAAAGTAAGAGATTAAAACCCAATGTTTGTCCACCTGAAGAATCAAGCGACAATACCCTTTTTGAATTACTTAAGTTATCGAATAAACCTACACCAGTTGAAAAACCATCCACAGACAAATTAGCAACATTCTCTAATTTATTACAGAAGTATACAGCGAATCATACTGCAGAAATTGTAAGTTTATTATTTATCAAATAGAAATAATTAACTAGAATAACTCAGTTCTATGATCAAGATGTAACAACAAAACCAATGTAAGACATCCCTAGATACCCAATACTATGGCTGTACCTGTATCTTAATGCATTATGTTAATGTGGCCTGGACTTTATTTATTTTATGTGTTATTATATTAATGTGGTATTATATTAATTAGACCTCGCATAGCCCAAATCTGGAGGATGTTAAGAAGGAGCTCCTCCGCTGATATTGAGAAGGACATGTCACTGGACATGTACCGCACATGCCAAATAACCCACAACCAACGCTGAATGTCCTTACTGTGACAGATAGTGTTGCAGAAAAGAGCTAAAAAAATATATATATTAACGTCAATATAACGAGTTCAATCTGGATGGTACATGCTCGTCTCTTCGAGCCAGCATTGTGGAAGCGATTGCTGCCTGTAGAGATTTCTCTGCAGTAGCAGTTGTATCCATTCATGGACCGCCCTCTGGCTTTAATTAAATCAAGCAGAGTGTTGTCACATGCCGAACTACAATTTAAAAAAACAACTATTGGCACTAACACTAACACAGGTATATATAAATTGTCCACAAATTACCATTGAATTGTGATTGAAACCATTTAATGCCAGTTACAAAGTTGCTATATAACACAAACCTTAAACGTCATCTCCCTTTACATAACAAGATTGTAACACTAGAGACACTAGTGCAGAGGTGTCAAACTCAATTTTGCAGAGGGCCATATATTAAATTTAGAATGTGTAGGCGGGCCAGATTCAAATGAAAAAAATGTTCTGAATTATTATAACATTTTATTTAGTCTAAAAGCTCTAAAAACATGATTCTTTTTCTGTGACACATTGCGATCGCAGGCCGTATCTTTGACATGACTTCACTAGTGTGAAACTTTCACCTAAACTTTCAAGTTTTATTAATTTTTCAGATACCAGAAACAAAATATAAGTATATACCGATAGACTGGGCACTAAAAACCAAAGTTAGATTAATGTCTCCCAAACCATTTGCATGGAATCAACACTTAAAGGCCAGTGAAGAAGCTTCAGGTATTACTGGGTATGTTACTTTTCAGGCATAATCTAGCTTCTTTTAATAGTAGACCAGTGGTCATACACACTGCTTGATGTTAAACCAGGGTATGTGATTAATGAGTGGAGATAAACAAAGATTTGAGGAGATGAACATTCATCTACCTTCATCATCTTCCAAGTTACAGTGCATGGTTACTTCACTGATGTTATATTTGAAGCTGTAATGAAAGCTGATATATATTTTGTCATTTTATTACAGTTTTGTCCGTTGTCTTGACACAACGTCATCTTCGTCACTAGATACATCACCAAGGGCTCGCTTACACCAAAATTGCTTATATTGGCAACATCCGCAGTTACCCTGGCTGTCACTCTATCCCAGACAGAATACTAAACAAGCTGCAACTTCTCTATTTGCAACTAACGAAAGTGTTAAACTCGCATTGCATAGAGATTGGGCTGATAGCTTTAGTTCATTATTTCAGGTAGTCATTTTTGTTACTTAATGGCAATGTCGTAAGGTTGTTTATCGTCTGGCTAGAGACACAAAGAACAATCAGACCAAAGTTTGCTAATTGTTATCAGCTGGTCTCAAGTATATGTGAAACTACTGTGTTTTTCTGGTGCAAAAGTTAGCAGACCTTCATTTGTTCTGTGGAAGTACCATATTTATGTTCCCCTAGCACTGGGAGTAGTAGTTTGGGATCAAGACATTGTATGTATTTATTAAATATTATCATTTTCACAAAAAAAAAAGGTTTAGGAAACGCATTGCATCGTCGAACGATACTAGTAGGTAATACGGTTGTTTTGTATTGTAAAAGGTGTATTGATTTAATTTACAGTTATTAAGAGCGCGACATTGTCCGTACTTTTACGTGTGCGCAAACTCCTTCACTTGTTTATTTCGTGCAGCTGGTCTGTGTGGAATGTCAGAACCTTGTGCTTTAATCTCACCTACTACGAGAGGGTTTAGACAAGCTTTACGCCAGGAAGGTAAGAAAATCGTTATAATCTGCTCTAGACAATATCTTATTGTATTTTCTTTATTTTCTTGGTGTTTTATACCTCTTTCTAAATTACTCACAACTTTTAGAATTTTAATTTTTAATAATCAATTTAAAAAACATTAAATTATTTGTTTTGTTTTTTATATTTTTGTTTTAGCTAGAGTGAGGTCCGTGAACGAAGACAACTGTTATGACAGAAATGTCTCTTCTGCTATTCTGGCATAAACAGAAAAATTAACATAAACTCCTCTCATTATACCTGGCTACTTCTAAAACGATCTTGTAACGTTACTATGTCAATTCGCGTTGAGAGGGTGGTACTACCCAGAAATTGGGCTAATAACCATCACCAGTCTTCCTGCCATTTCTGAATTCGAATTTTATCCAATTACAGATGTAGAATTCACAATGCCTTTACGTCCAGATGGTAAAAGACAACGTACTACTTCCGATGATGGAAAAGCAAAGAACTCATTTGATAGTTGTTCCGAAACAATGGATGATATGAAATCAAATAATGTAAACCAAACAACGAATCAGAAGGAAGATCCAAATTCTGGTGATGAAGAAGATTTGGATTCTGATAATTTTCTCTCACAAATGGGTTTTGATGCTGATGATATTAAACGAATTAATCATTCGCAGGTATTCAATTGCAGGAATTAATCATTACAAAGCTGTACTGAGTAGTGATGTAAGCGTGTAATGTAAACTTCAAAAGTGACAGGTTTTTTAAGCAACCCAATTTTTATTTCAACTATTACATTAAGGTGCAACTGGACCTTTTGGTCTACTTAGTCTACTAAGTCTACTTAACTTTGGTCCAATTGCACCAAAAGGCCTGTTAAGTTACTTTGACTGTTACATTTTACGATTACTTTAACGGTTGCGTTTACATTTTCTTCACATGTATTATTGTGTAAATTCATATCGTTATTGATAAAATGATGTAATAAAAATCCCGAAAAATCTATAGAAAAAACATATTTGGCCTTCATACACTTGACTATAGTGACATGGGTTTAACTATTACTTTAATGTTGACCAGCCAAAATTCGCTGGTTACGGTTGGCGTTAAAGTAAGCGTCAAAACTGACAGGTTTTTTTGAGGAACCCAATTTTAACTTTAATCATTACTTAAACGTGAAAGTAATAGTTTGATCATGTGATGCAATTGGCTTGAAGTCACCATAAAATGTAACAATCAAATGTTTTTCTTTAACATGCCTTGCAACAGGGTCTGAGAAACTTGACTTTATTGCTTGTATTATATGCAGTGAGCGACACCTATCTATATTAAAAATGATTTCAACACTTTAAAAACACGGGAAATGTATTTTGCAGGCTCGAGTAACGAACACGGCGGAAAGTTCAGTAGATAGTGCGGCGCAATCGTTAGTGCTGGCAAGGGGAGTGGATGCACAAGCATTGTTTAATTTTCTACTTAATTGTAAGAGTATAGTTAGTCCAACGGGGCCGTACGCTGGTGTACCTCCTACTTTACTGGCACCTACTGCTTTTCATGGTGGTACTCTTATGACTTTGAAGGTATGCGCATTACGTTATCTGATGTTTAGCTAGATTGCGTAGACACAGAGAATTGTACAGGCATCAATCATCTCTGCTATGCTGGCTTGAAGAAACGAATATGCACAATTCTCTATTAGTCTATTATATTCAGCTTCATCCAAGCTGATTCCGAAATGCAACCAGGTTATTCACAGGTGTCACACTTGTAATTGGTGGCTAATAACTGTCATCAGTCTGCCTACCTCTTTTTTCCTAAACAAAATGTTTGTTTTTATGATATAATGCATCTAATATGGAAATTTGTGGCTTCTATGATTGGAATAATTGCAGCTGTATTATTTGTATTATTACTTTTTAAATGTAATATTCTTCTATTTCTTATTAACAGGTACGAGAGAGTACAATTCAAGTATCAAATAGCAAATATTACTCCATGGAAATCTGTGGCCCTATGTTACCGACGACTCTGCATACTTTGTTGGGCGTTTTAAAACAAACATGCTCGGAACAAGTGAGCGCCACATTCGCACATCTGCCTAACACGCTCGCATTCACTTGGGCGGCCGAATCCATTGCAAAAGGTATTATATTACTAAAACTTAACTTACCACTCACTGGCTGACATCATTCTTGGAGCACTTTCCTAGAAGTGTTAAGTAGATTGAACTATTTGAGACGTATAGGTAATGCAACATGTTCTGGAACATGATTTCTCGAGAATGGACGAGATAAAGCCAAAGTGCTGGAACAAAAGTTGTAGAGAATCATCTGATATTAATTCCAAAAACTTAGTTTTTTCAAAATCACGAAAAAAAATCCTCCCACGAACGGTCGAAGCGAGGAAAAACATTCCGCGTGTGCCACCTCGGGCGCTCAGCCGTGCGGGTGTTTTTTTATTATCTGATTGATATACAGAATTGTTACAAAGCTTTACCTACTTGACCTCTCTGTATAATTTGATTAATTTCCAGAAGAAAACTCAAAAGAAAAATCAAACAACTCGACAAAGGCATTCCATAAGGAAAACTTATCAGACTCCGGCATCAATGAAGATTTGCTGCAACATTTCTGCTCAAACGACCCAGACATTGTTAAATGCATTGATAGTATCAAGTATACTATAGAAGATGACTCTTTTACATGGTGATGTAAATATAGATTTTGTGAAGTGCCAGTGAAAACGTTATTTTTGAAATTTAGTTATTAATATTTATTAAATTTAAATTAGGGACGCCGCGACTGATGAATGTTGCTGTAAAAATAAAACTACGTTGTTTCAAGAATTAATTCGTTTTATTTTTGGTAAATTAAAAATAAAATCTTAATTTCCGTACAATCGACCACATACACTTAAACATACATAATTAGGTACTCTTTATACCTAACAAGTACAGATCAGAATGTAAATAAATAATATCGTGAGAAACTACGCTGTAAATTTTTATGACGTGTTATCTAATTTACTAATCACTATCTTATCACTTTAATCCATGATGTAGCAGGAATCATATTGTAAAGCTTAAAACTACTATTCATCTATACCGACCACGCGATCTCCATTTACTGAAAACAAAATGCAAATAAACCGTTAACACAAATATTTAAAAATTTTAAGAGTGGTAGGCAGACTGATGATGGTTATTTGTCCTGTCTGCCGTCCTGGGGTAGTGTACCACCACTTTCGAATGTAACGTTGTCGCGTTTCGGGAATAGTTTGAAAGTAGCCAGGTATAGCGAGAGGAGTGTGCACTGTCAATCTAGATGAAACATGCTCGTCGACGACTGAGGCGACTGCTGCCCGGACAGGTTTCTCTGTAGTAGCAGTCGTTTCCATTCATGGACCACACTCTAGCTTTACATCAGGCGGAGTGTTGTCACATGCAGAGCTACAATAAAAAAACTGTCTCATTTTTAGTACACTATTATGATACTTACATTAGAAGGCGTGGATGATGAGGTGGGTTGTCCGGGTACCGAATACTGCGGCCTGAAATTGGAGAAATTGGCCGCCTGAGCTGCAGAGGGAGAGAACCCTGGCAAGGAACCAGTCGACTGGAATCCAGGCGGAAATTGCGGCATTTGAGCTGAAACAAATTATTAAATTGGATGCAAAAACTGTAAATAACATAAAACAATAACATATTTTGAATTTAACACCCGTGAAGTGACCTTGTCGCGTTTCGGGAATAGTTTGAAAGTAGCCAGGTATAACGAGAGAAGTGTGCATTGTCAATCTAGATAGTACATGCTCGTCTCCTCAAGCCGGTATAGTAGAGGGGACTGCTGCCTACACAGGTTTCTCTGTAGTAGCAGTTGTTTCCATTTTTGGACCGCACTCTAGCTTTACATCAGGCGGAGTGTCCTCACATGCTGAGCCACAATAAAAAAAAACACGGCGTGAGTAAACGACGCTTACCTGCTGGCAGAGGATTACCGGCGGTAGCAGCCAGACGCGAGAGTATGGAACGTTCAGACATTTGTAGACGTTGGGCTACTGGTGGAATACGAGCCAATGTAGCCGGCAGACGTGATACATCCGACTTCATGTCAGACAACAGTTCCTCCAATTGATTCAGCACCTAAAAGTCAACAGTTAACTTACAATCCATTCCACCATGAATGGACTTGAATGATATTTTATGAATACCTTGTGCAATACAGCGTTGGCCGGCTTATTTCCAGCCAAGGACTCCTTGCTAAGGTGTTGATGCGATTCAGCTAGGCACTCGACTTCAGCAAAGCGAGCGTTTAATGACATCGCTGGGTGATTAGGATCTTGCGTCAAATTCAAATAGGCGGCACGGCGAAGCTGCTCCTCGATCACAAGAGCCTGTTCCAGCAGCTGAAAATTAATTATTAGTTTTGTTAAAAATTATAAATATTGATTAGTAGTATGAATGTATTTTAATGATCTCACCTTGAAGCGCCTCGCCAGGAACTTGTTCTTAATCTCGAGGAAATTACCCTTTCCAACGTCCATCTTGAAAGGCTCATTGATGATCGCGAACCTCAAGTCGTTTTGGATGTCTTGCCAGCGACCATAACCATGTGTGACGATACCGGCCAATAACCAGTAGTCGTGCCGTCTATGCCAAATCTCATACTCGCGACCGGGAGCCGCCGCACGTTCCTCATTCAACCACAAAGTATGCAACTCTGTGAAGCCTCCGTCGGCAATATTGAACATGAATTTACGTCTTTCGACCTTGAGATCATCGTCTTCCTTGACCAACACGACGTCATCGTCGTCGTCGTCCTTTTTGTCATCAGACTTCGGTTTCTCAGATGATTCAGATTCGGCTTTCTCGCTCTTAGCATCGTCTTTCTTGGCATCACTGGACTCATCTTTGTCCTCTTTGTCTTCTTTTCCGTCGTCAGCTTTGTCGTCCGATTTATCCTCCGAATTAGACGGTTCCTCATCCACAGACATGCGGCGTTCGGCATCCTTGTCAACTTTATCGTCCTTGACGTCCTCTTTCTTCTCGGCCTCTGAGTCTTCTTTCTTTTCGTCTTTGACGTCAGATTTGTCATCTTTGTCTTCCTTGTCATCCTTCTCGGAGCCGGCTGGAGTGGGCGCGGCGGCAGGTGTTGGCGCGGGAGAAGGAGCGGCTGAGGTGATAGGAGTGGCAGACGATGGCGCGGGGCTTGGGGCTGCACTGTCACCCATTTTAACGGGCTCTACCGGCTTGCGGACCAACTCCGGCATGCTATAATATCCATTTATGTGTTCAAACTCTTGTACTTTCTTTCTGATCAGACTCATTACGCCAATTCTGGTCAGAACGTGTTGTCGTGAGAGCCCTTCTCTGGGTACGCCATCGGCGAATGTTTCAGAGTTATCGGCGCCAGGTTCGCAGAGATGCCGCATAAAGAGAGAAACATATGCTTTAAAGTTTCTTTCTGATTTTCCTCGCAAATCTCTCACTAACCACTGCGAGTTGAAAGCGTCTTGCGGTGGCATTCCATAACGCATGATGGCATTGAGGAATGATTTTCTCTGCCTGGCGTTGAATCCGAGAACTTCCATGTTTCCGCCGACCCGAGCCAAGAGCGGTGGCAATGGTCTGTCGCGTTCTTCTTTGCGTTCGAGTCTCCTCTTGCTGCGACGACTGAGTAGATCGCCATTATCATTCTTCTCGTCAAAGTCGTCATCCTCTTTATCATCCTCGCTTCCTTGAGAGAAGTCTGAATTGTAATCTGAACCGTTCTCCTGCCATGTCGAATCTTCACGGTTTTCTGTTTGAGCAACACTGCCATCATTATAGTTAACTTGTTTACGCACTCTCTTGCCTTTACCCAGAGTGCGAGCCTGATCTTCCTGATGTTGTTCATAATGGTGCCTAAGCAGCTTGATCCAGTAAGCAGGATCTGTGTTCTCAGCATCTTGTTTAATAATTTCGGTATCAACTTCTTCCTCATTGTCGCCTTCTTTAGTGGAGTAACTGGCGACTTTAAAGGAGCTGAGATATTCATTAGCCCAAGATTCTTTAGCTTCAATTCCTTGCTTAGAACGATCTAACAATTCATCAACAGCTTTGTCATCATAATGAATGGCTTCTTCTTTCCCTTCCTCTTCTTTAAATAGTTCTTCTGTACCAAATCGTAATATATCATCAAGTTCTTGCTTGGTGAAGTTCGCTCCTTTGCCGCCCATTCCAGGACGTACGACAAGATGAGTCAACATCATTTTTCTCTTTGCTACCTGTGTCACTCTTTCTTCAACACTGTTTCGTGTTACAAACCGATAAATCATCACTTTGTTTGCCTGTCCGATACGATGGGCTCGTGAAAACGCTTGGATATCATTATGTGGATTCCAATCAGAATCGTAAATAATGACAGTATCAGCAGTGGCCAAATTGATACCTAAACCACCAGCTCTGGTTGAAAGCAAGAATACAAATTGTTGTGCACCAGGAGCATTGAATCTATCAATAGCTTCTTGACGAGTGGTACCCGTAATACCACCATCAATTCTCTCATATTTATAAGCTTCCCCTTCCAAGTAATCCTCTAGAATATCTAACATTTTTGTCATCTGAGAGAAAATAAGCACTCTGTGGCCCTGTTCTTTGAGGCGTTTTAGCATCTTGGACAGAAGGACTAATTTTCCTGAAGATCTGATAAGAGCTTGAGTATCATAATTTCCGTGTGGGCCTATCGGAGCTTCCTCAGCAGCAACCGGGAAGAGATAAGGATGATTGCAGCATTTCTTTAAATCCATCATCACATTGAGCAAAGATACTGTTTGTCCTCCGCTCTTGGGGTTCAATGCTTCATAGTTCCTGGTCAAAATGTATTTGTAATATTTCTTCTGAATGGGTGACAATTCGACACGCACAATAAATTCAGATTTGGTCGGCATGTTTTTAAGTACATCAGCTTTGAGACGTCGCAGCATATGCGGCCCCAACATTTCGTGAAGGCGTTTCACCTGTTCTTCTTTCGAAACATCAGCGAATTCGTTTTGAAAAGCCGCCAAGTCATTAAACTTATCTTTGTTTAAGAAGTTCAACAGGTGGAACAATTCCTCAAGATTGTTCTGCAATGGTGTACCAGTGAGCAAAAGCTTATAAGCAATGTTATAACTGGCCAACAGACGGAAGAATTTAGATTGATTACTTTTGAGTCTGTGTGCTTCATCAACAACGAGAACAGCCCACTCTATAGAACCTAAGCAGGTTGCATCAATGGAGACAAGTTCATATGACGTCAGAAGAACGTTGAACTTAACTTGAGACTTTATTTTTGATGGACGTCCACCTCTATTGGAATTGTCGTCATATGTTAACTCGTTCTCTCGTATAATAGCTCGTGAATCTTTATCGCCAACGTAAGTAATACAATACAAATCTGGTGCCCAGAGTTCAAATTCTCTCTCCCAATTGATGATAGTGGAAAGAGGCACAGACACCAAGAATGGCCCTTTGGAATGACCTTCTTTGAACAAAGAGTAGAGGAATGTAACAGTTTGAATAGTTTTTCCAAGACCCATTTCATCAGCTAATATTGTGTCAATACCATTTCCCCATGAGTATCTCAACCAGTTAATACCCTCCAATTGGTACGGGTGAAGTTGCATGCCAGTTTCATAAATAAATGGTGGTTGATCTTCATATTTCTTGTTGAGGTTGGAAATTGGACGTTCTGGAGGTGGATTGTATTTACGGGCACGACCTTGTCCACTACTATTTTCGTCATCTTCGATGATGTCTCTGTTCTTACTCTTGCGTCCTGGTTTGTTGCCTTTTTTGCCTTTAGTTTTACCTTCCGAAGTGATGAACGCGCGCATATCCTGTAGATTATAACAACATGATAAGCGTTTCAAAAGGATATTATTTTAGCAGAAAATATGGAAAATACCTGATAATATTCTATAACAGCTTTGAGGCCAGGAATATCCTCATTTTCGGATTCCCATGTACTCTGGTCGTAGGATAGATCCCTCCATTTGACCAGATAATAAGTTGTTCCATCGCGAGATGTACGATGATTGATTACACGATGGACTATGAGCCATTCAGGTTTCACACCATATCTAAAAGACAAAAATCATAATAATAATAATTCCTAATTGTAATAAGTAGTAAAATCAACAATTAATAATAAAAGGTATACCTGTAGAATTTTTCTTCCAGTATTTTTTCATTATTGTCATGCTCAAGTGACTGCTTGTCTTTAAGTCGTTTGTAGCGTCCATCGCGTTCATCCAATGGCTCCTCCAATTTAGGCGGTTCCTCTGGGTCGGATTTGCGCATATAGTAGCGATACATGAGTGGGTGGAACACATCCAGCTACAATTAAAAGAATAACGTTCTAAAATATGTTAGTTTTATATTATTATTTACTAAGTTAAAATAATATATTACGAACCTGCAGTTCAGAAATCCAGCTACAATGCCAATAAGATCGTTCATGCCATTTAACGAAGAACTCTCTAGAACGTGGCGCCTTAGACTTGGGACTGTGTTCTTTCCAACGCCATGTAAGAATTTTCGCAACTTTTCCTTCCAGAGCTGGACACTAAACATGCATAGACATATTAATGCAACAGATGTTTATGGTTATTGAGATCATGATAATACAGAACTTACACTGCAGCGTGGACACTTCCATTCACCATCAGGTACATCCTCCAGGGGTGGATTAAGACAAAAGCGATGGTAGGCTGAAGGGCAAGAGTCACAGCATAACAGTTCGCCGCCATCTTTACAAATTCTGTAACAGATTTTTATGGTTTAAAATGTATTTGTTGAAATAACAAATGTATGGGTTATGTGCAATTTACCTGCAGAACTCCTGGTGTTCATCATCGTCCTCTTGGTCATTGTTGCCCTCAGCCTCGCAATGTGGACAAGACCATCGTCCCTCCGGTGTTTCCTCTAACTCTGGCTCCAAACACACCAAGTGATATGCCCGAGGACAAGTGTCACAAAGTATAATCTCTCCACCTTGTTGACACACTTCGCAATAATCTTGATGCTCATGTTCACCCTCGGCACCTTCAGGGAACTTGCTAGTAGTCTTAATCTTCTTCTTCTTTTTGGACTTATTTCCGATCTTAGTTTTGGCCTTCTTTTTGGGTAACTAAATAAAGATTATTTGGAATTATATTTATATTCTTTCAAAAGTTAAAATAAGAGTTTTCTGTAGAAAACAAATGTATATAAAATCTATACCTGTTGTTGTGGATCCCCTTCAACTTTAGCAGGTTCACTGGAAGGTGCAGGTGCTGGCTTAGGTTCCTCAGCTTCAGCCAACATCTGTTCAAATTCTGCATCCGAATCAGAGTTTGCACCAGCACTTCCTTCTTGTTCTTCCTCCTGTTAGAACAAAACAAACAATGAATATATCAAAATCTAACAATAACAATTTACATCCTTAGAAAGTATCAAAATAATACTTACACTGCTTGTACGTTTTCTCTTGCTAAATTTAATTTTAAGCGTAGGTACTTTAGGCTTTCGTCCGGGTTTACCGCGTGGTGTAGATCCAGTGGCATGTTTCGCTTTTCGTCCCCGTTTCCGCGGCGCAAGAGTACCTTCATCACTTATCTCTTCCTCGTCTTCTTCTTCGCCATCATCGAGACCATCGTCATTCTTAATTTAAAAGTTTTTTTTTTAGATTAATTATTTTAATATCTTTTTTTTATTTGAATTGGCAAATATTACCTTATATTTACTACCGCGGGCCGAACGTGGTTTATGATAATCAATTGAAGCCGGGGTACTTTCTTCCACTGTAGACGTCTGGGCGGCGCTTCCACCACCCCCAAGATGAGGATTGCTCTCACAAAACAGACGCCATTTTGCAGCCACTAACATCATTAGCTTTGACACTGGTACCTGAATAACAAAACATTTTATCATGTGAAAAAAATCTTGAAAATTTTCTGCAATGTATATTATCTGCAATGTACATATATGTATTAAGTATTATGCATTTAGCTTCCCATTCCATCCTCAGAAATGTTAAAACAGATGATTTATTATTCATGTTGTAAAGCAGTGATTCTCAACTTTTTTTTTGTCACGACACACTTAACAATTTCAAAATTTAGTGGCACACAAAAGGTAAGTTTAAAAGTCGTCTACTTACCTATAATATGTGTACATTATGTAAAATAGTTTATGATATAATTGAATGTAAAATAAAACAATATGTACTACAAAAGAACGTTTTTAAGGGATTAAAACATACATTTCTAAAATTTGGCGGCAAATAAAAGTGACGCGCCACAGTGGTTGAGAATCACTGTTATAGAGTACCTTTAAATATAAAGGTAAGTTTCAAGTAAATCTGTTCAAAAAAAAATTTTTTGTGTTTATAGATTAAGTTTATAAACTTACAAGATTTACTTATTAGAGAAAAAAATTGTGATTTTAAAATTCTACTAGTAGTAGTTATAGTATTCATTTAATTAATTAGAAATTCAAAAACAAAAAAATACCTTAGGATTTTCTTTAACAAGCAAAGGGCGAACATGTTGCTGGAACAATTTGTACGATGTGAGGTTCTCATAATCCGCATCAGTGTACTGAATGTCCACATCAGCTAGACCAAACGATGAGCAGACTTCCTCCACTGTTGGCATGCCTGAAGAGAATATATAATTATTATAAAACAGTACAGTCAAGTCAAAAGTAACTTCCGTAAAGTTTATCACACAGTAAAGAAACACCCCCGAGATATTTCTGTTAAGATCCCCACCAAACCGCTCCTTTAACTTAGTGGACAGAACTAATATTTTGTTATAATGCTTGTTAATTTTTTTATATTAATACTATTTTACCAGATCCAGTATCAGTTGGTGCGGGAGTCACTGGTGTGCCGTGTTTGCTTCCACGTCCCTTGCTGCGGGATTTCTTACTTGAGGACATTGCACTCAGCGCATAATCACTGTCACCCTCAGCTCCATCTTCTCCAATTGCAAATTCATCATCCTACAAAAAGTTTTTTTATTAATATATCTTTACCTAACCAAAGTTTCATATGAACCTAAAACATATATTTTTAAAAGTTTAATTCATCTGCCTATCGTTTGAATTATTGGAAGTTTATTCAAGTTACTTACCTCTTCGCTTTCATTCTTGCGTTTCTTCTTTTTCTTACGACCCTTCTTCTCTTCTCCCCTGGCTTTTCTCTTTTTACCTTTCTTCTTTTTTCTACTATCTTCTGGAGAGTAGTCGTCATCTTCCTGATTGAAAACAATAATATAATTTAAAATTATTATCTTACACAATCATATATTTCATAAACAATTGAAGCCTGTATGACTTGTTATTTAATAAACTTTCTATAATTTTTAAACTTATATTAGATTTGTAAATAAACATAAAAATTAGAGGTAAATTACATCTTATAATCTACTGTCTAGCCAATACAATACAATATTAAAAATAAATATACAAATCAACAAGTTTACTACTGCAATGATTTCTTTTTTACCTTTGGCTGAACTTCATCACTTTCTCCAGAGTTCTCATTTTGGCCCTCACCTTCCTCCACATCCTCATCTCCTAGAAAAAAAAACTTGTCAAACCAGATTTTAAACAATATACACTTGTTTCCTACACATTATAACCATTACTATTTGATATTACAAGAACACACGTTTCATGTTGCGGTTAAGGTCACTAATCCCTTTGTTTGGCGGCGTCCATTTTGTCAAGTACTAATGAGGAATATGCATGTTCTTTTCTGTCACGAAACACTATAAAAACACCTCTGCCCAAATAAAAACAAAAACATTTAAGGTAAGTTCACTTGTAAACACAATTTTCTAATACCAAACAGAGAATAATAAAAATTTAAGCCCCATATACACAAAACCCAAAAAACGTAGAATTTTTAATTGCTAATACCGCAAGTAAACACATGATACCGCTATTCGGCAGTTTTCTATCAAACTATTTCTATTTCATATTTACCTGCGAAAGAACCGTCTACTTCTTCATCTGACGCCATTTAGATTATAATTTTACACAATCAATAACCGCTAGAAAATTTTTCACGCTATAATAGATAAAGGACGCGCAGTTTCGCGACAAATGGTAATTAATTCAGAAATTGATGCCGCCGTCATAAGAAGAAGAAAACGATCTACTTTCTCGCTCCCACGTGTAGAATGAATAGGAAAGTGAGTGAAGTGTTGTCAAAGCCTAAAATAATGTTTTTGTCAAACATTTTATATAAAATTAAAAAGCACAAATTCTTTTATAATTATTATTATAAAATGTTCTACAGTAAAACGTGAAATGTAGTTAATATTTTTATGAATTTACAAAATGAAGTAGACATATTATATCATCCTCAATTGTAATAGTATACATTGATGTTTTTATTACATTATAACCATCGCGGATCATAATAAATAAGCAATGGTTGCTTCTAAATAAATTGAGTTGTTGATACAAAATGGTGGTAAAAGTGGCTTAGTCTATGGTACACATTGATATTTTCTTTGATTGATATTCATGTAAAGCCCGGCGTCCACTAGAGACGAATCGAGGCGCTCCAAAACGAATCGCATTTCGTCGTTACAATCACAGACAATAAATATACCGTACCATACCGCAATATGTCCAAACGACCAATGTTCTTTGAGACGCAAATCGCCCCAACGGACGCAGTTTCGTAGTAAATATAGGTATAATACTACTAACAAGTCGCTTGAATTCGGTCAGGCGATCAATCTGCCTGCCAACTTTGGTTTGTTACAGACAAGCGTGCCAGGCTGGGAGCTGATAGAAATTAGTAATTATCGGCGATACAACTTGTTGCCTCCATACGAAATCCGACAGTCCCCCCTAACCAAATTCGTTCGATCTATTACGAAAGCGAATTAAAGAGATTCGATTCGGCGAATCTAGTGGACGTTAGCCATAACATTTACCTCATCTTCGTTGTCTATGGTCGAGTTCGACTTGTCTTGTTTTGATAAATTCAACTTGTTCTTATTTTATTATACTATTTATTTGCGATTATTATAGTGTAAATATTTTGTATATAAAAAATACTATGATTAGTTTGCTCGACTATGGTTCTTCATCTAGCGATAGTGATAATGAAGTGGCTGAAACGGAAGAAAGGCGCGTATTGTTTTTATAAATTTATTTTGAGTTTTGTTAGTTGTTTAACTTAATATTAGAAATATTTATAGACCTATCATGGAATCCAAGACGAAATTACCAAAGCCAGCCCTCGAAGGAAGCCAAGCTAGTCTAAACACGTCTGTGTTTACTAATCCATTTGTTCAAGAGGAACTGGCTAAGGCTGCTATATTAGAGAAGCATGTAAAAATGGTATATGTTGACTTTCTTACGCTTAGAAATTACTATGCTGATAACTTTATGTGAATATAACTGTTGAGCATATTTTAATGTCCTATTTTATATACTATCGTCAAGTACATAGGTGTTGACTGTTAAGGTTCCAGGTACAGAGCAAATGCAGACAATAAATGGCAAGAAAATTTGTTGGAACTTTCGGAAAGGAAGATGTCGGTTCGGACATAATTGCAAGTATGCTCATGACACTGATATTCAAAAGACTGCAGAAGAATTGGAAGCAAAAAAACATGTATGTTTTATATTTTAACTAATGTACATTTTTATATTCAATACTCTCATCAAATGTATTTTTACAGAAAGCGAATGGTATTGTATGTGAAGGATCAGGAACAGTAAACCCTCAGCCGTCCATGTTACTAGAAGATAAAACCACTGATGATACCTGGGAAGTACCCACGAGGAAGAAATCAAAGCGTCCAGGGCTTAGCCAAAACCTTAAACCAGGAAAGAAAGTCCTTGATATGTACAAACAGCAAAAACTTAAAGAAAAGAATAAAAACTTTAAAACATAGTTTAATTACTTTCAATTCATACCTAGCTTCAAAACAAAGGATTTAGTGGCAGATTTGTTACTTAGTTGTTTGATTGGTCAATAAAAATGCGTATTTTCGGAATTTTTTACTGCATTCGATTCCAGGCTAACAAAAGCGTCTTTTACAAATCTTTCTATGCAGTTATATTTATTTTTAAAAATAAAGGAATGTTTCCTTTGAATAAAGTTTGCTATCTTCAATATTTAGGGTACTCACCATCCAGTTACACCCATTACTTTCAAACATTTTTTAAAATGAAACAACATAATACTTTTTTGTTTACGACATGTAATTTCGAGATTTTCACATCCACAAGCCTTGTTCTTTCGAAGCATGCACTTTAAACAATGTCTCCATGCGTTAATAATTAGAAAGATTGGACAGATTTTTTTTCACATAAAAATGTAATCACTAGTAAGAAAATATCTCACGTCTAAAAATTCTATTTTAAGATAAAGGAAAAATTTCATTTTAATAAAAATATACTATGTGACAACATCAATTTCTAATTACAAATTAGTTTGCATTGTATACAAGTGATTCTTGAATCTCAGGTGGGTAAGTAACATCATAAAAAAAAAATATTCCTGATTCACACCAACTTGATTTCTTAATAAATTATTTTATTTAAACAATATTCAAATACTAAAAAGGTCTCTATTTTGTACGTACAGTCATGGTATTGCTAGAATTTATAAAATTTTATGATATTAGATTTGTAGAAGTCAAATTGGATAAAAATTCATATTAAAACAATCAATTTTCATAAAAAACTACTTTTTAAATTCAAAAGGTCACAACATCGAGATTTTAAAATCTATTTTAAAATAACATTTCAAAAAAGAGGGAACACTATTTAAATTATTTACAATTAATTAAAATTATTTTAAAACGTGTCCAATTTCCATTTCACTTATTATATAGGTATTACATGTCACAATGCAATTTTCACTGTTATGGTGATATTAATTACCACAATACATTTTATAATTAATTAATCATCAAAGATACAGACACAAAATTGGTCACAAAATCAGCTAAGTTTTAACAATAACATAGCAAGTGCATAATTTTAAATGATAAAAAAATACATATTGTATACAAAAGGTGTACATACCATTGTGGTCATAAAATTGTACTATACAAATAAAATAAAAACCTTACAAATATTAAGAAGAAAATAATATACAAATACATAAATGTTTAAGTACCTATTTATCACCAATTTAATGATAAAATACCGTAAGTCAGCATCAAGATCACAAAAATACTTTCACCGCAGTACAGCGGAATATGATAAATATATTTTAACATACAACCTTAAATAGAATTACATTGTTGGCAACATTCATAATGGCTAAGGCACAATAACTAATAAACGAGGCTCAGCCCATCCAGCTATTTTTTCCATTGCAAATTAATAAATGAATCGTATAAAAATATATTCTTTGTTTATTGCACGAGTAGTAACACAGCACTCGTGTAAATATTATTTCTTTAGTTTAACATACAATTTGGTGTATAACAGTGGAATTGATATTAATATTTTAGTAGTAGATTTAAATCTTCAATGCCACTTTCTTAGGAATCTTTGGTGCGGCGAGATCTGATGCTATCCCATTTAGCTCTGTATTATGTGCACCGCCATTTATCGACACGTACCCGTTCACTTTGTAGTTGGCGTGTCCATTCATTTGTTTAGCGTGGCCATTAACATGGGCGTGGCCGTTGGTCTCAGCTACATGACCGTTCTCATCATGGCGACCATTGTGTTTAGGCAGGCAGTTCATTTTATCGTGACCATTGCATTTTACGCCGTTCACGTGTCCCTTTGCCTGTCCTGAATGGAAACAAAATGTTTTAACCCCACAAACATACAAGTACACTGGCGAACTCGATTGTTAAACCACAATTTGTTAGTTGCGATTGTTCCATAATGTTAGTCGGGGAGGGGATCGTTCTAATTGTTATTTGACTCGTCTATATGATGCGAGATCTATATGTCAGAATCCAAATCGATAGTCAGCTTATGACCTGAAAATTACGCTCGGACTTATTACAATGAAGCCGGTTCTAAAACCACTTCTACATAGGTTCTACAATGGACTATATGAGGTGACAGCTATCGTTTAATTTCCTATAGAAACTAAGTGCAATGAATTACTAAACATCAAACAATATTAATATGAGTCATCATGCGAGAATGGTGTCGCTAATGTGATCTAAAAGTAAAATTTGAGAGGAGAAACAATATGGAACAACATTACACCTAACAAGTATGGAGGTAAGAATACGCCAGTGACGTCATAACATGCATGTACAATGTTAATACTTAGGGGGAGACGCCACTTAATACACTTGAAAGTAGGACTTAGCATATAGAGAGAAATCTTTAATCCAGGTGCCAAGCCCACTCACCGTGGCTATCGCATCCAGAGTAGTATTTTTTGGATGTTTTCCAATCTTCTTTAAGGGAGAGATTGTACATCGAGTACTGAAGATCTCCAGTCACTTCCTTCTCGATAGATAGGAACTTGGGTAGACTGGCAAGCAACGAGTCTTGGTCGTATGTCGCACTATACGTCTCGAGCAGCACTAAACCTCGACACCTGCAATTAAAATTAAAATTTTTAACTGGAGTAAAATTTGTGGTTAATTCATAGTGATAATAATAATAAAAATAAATACCTGGGATGCGTAGGCTGCCTGTAGAAGTCCAACTGATAGTACTGGTTATTGTAAATGAAGCAGCGACGCTTCTTAAATATAGTGAAATGCGCATCGTCTCGTTGTGGCAAGAGGTTCAAGTAATCCCTGTGATTGAGTTGAGTTCGAACTTCGACAGACTGACCGCTGGACGAATGAAACCGCCTCACTGTATGTATGTACGACCAGTGGCCTTTCTGACCACGTTTCCGAAGTCGAGCTTGGGCTTTCCTGAAGTCGGACTGGAGGTAATTATGAACGACGTCGAAATCTTGAAACGGCGGGAACTCCGAGTCTGCTGGTATAGGAGTCTTGACGAGAAACTTCCTCTTCTTAGAGTTGACGTTGAGTCTGTCGCCGGTGTCGAGACCGATCTTTTGACAGACGCACGCGATGAGACGATTCATTTTCTTATCGAAGTCTGTCGAGTTATCGATGACGTCGAAGTAAGGATGTCCGACCCAAGCGGCTGCCGCGTTGTAATCGAGTTCGCGTGCGAGCTCCACTCCTTCCGAACGACAAGCGTGATCCTGTAATAAATAGTATTATTTCAAAGTCCAGTATGCGATCGACAAAAATTTTAAATGCTTAAAGATTTATGATCAATATTTGACTCACTGCCAAAAATGCATCAATGTCAATACCAAACTTGGTGAACTTATGCATAATAACATAAAATATGACGTCTTTATAGTAAACAAAACACGTATG
Organism: Tinea pellionella; assembly: GCA_948150575.1. Classification (NCBI taxonomy): domain Eukaryota; kingdom Metazoa; phylum Arthropoda; class Insecta; order Lepidoptera; family Tineidae; genus Tinea; species Tinea pellionella. The sequence goes on from OX411248.1 coordinate 8,015,796, forward strand.
TGCTATTAATTTACACAATATTGTGAAAGCTGGCAACGGACATGTTTTCATTCAGCCAAGTAACTATGTTATTAAATTTATTATTACTTCATAGAATGGATCATAATCTTTTGTTTTTTAAAAAAGAATGATATAACAAACCTCTGTAGAGTAGAAATCTTCAGCGCCATTAGCAGCAGACACCATATGCACAATATGATTATATCTGTTATCCCGCAACTCGACACTGTTCCAATTGTTTGCATTACACATCGTCTCCCATTTCTCTTTGGATATAACTGTTAAAAGAACACACAATATTATATAGTTTTATAGAATACCCAAAGTAAAATTAATTAGCTTTTCAACCGTATTATTTGTGATTATTTAATTACTTTATTTATTAATACTACTAATAATACTTTATATTAAAACAAAAATATAGGGTGCGATCCATGTCAGAGGAGGGGATCTGCAGATGGAAGCGGCTGGGAATGTCGTTCCACAATTTCAAAAATTTCACAGAAGAAAATACAATAACCTGAACTTAATGTTGTATATATATTTATATATTTTTGAATAAAAAATAGTTAGCCGCAAGATTAGTCACCCCTTTTAAAATAACAATGCAAAAACACAGCTGCGTCAACGCAATATGCATCTGACCAATTCAAAGCTCGCAGCTGTTTTCGACGGGTTAAACCCTTAATAAAACATACGAGTAAAAGCCAAATTATAAAATAGCAAAATAAAAATAAAATCAACCTCTTTCATTATGACACGTTGTTGTTTATTTATTTTATATAAAAAAAACGTAAATACAATCCTTCTAAAAAAAATCGTCATAATCACTTCTTGTGTGATAAATACAATTTATCTGATTAATTTATATGTAGACAAATAGGTTACAATATTTATGTTAATTAGAAAAGATAAAGAAGTAATTTATAAAGTATACAAGATTGATTATATTTTGTTAAAGCTTCACGGCCGATATCTAAGAAGGAAGGGGCATTATAATAATAAAAACACAGCAGTCAATATCCATTCATATTTACGGACACCGTACGTGGCAGCCACGTACCCACAGTACAGAGTCAAAAGAAAAAAATTAATACATTATGCTGGTCTACGCCCGGTCCCTGTGTGTGTGTGTGTGTGTGTGTGTAAACGCGCGTGCTAAATATAAATACGTCTTTACTAAATGAATCTTTCTTTTGTGTCTATACTGGTACGTGTCTGCCACGTACGGTGTCTGTAGATGTGAATTTCTAAAAAGAAGAAATCTGTCTAGCATATGTATATGTTTAATAGTATTAGGTCGTTACTTTACGGAAATCCATGACTGAATTATTTTAAAACACTACTTTGCAACTAATTTCTGATAATCAATATTAGTGAGGGTAGGTGCACAGTCACATTAGCTTTTGTTAGACCCTTCATCAACTAGTTGCAAAGTAGTGTTTTAAAATAATTTGTCTAGCATATGTAATTTAATTATCTCACTTACATGCACTGGCATCCATGGCTCCTCTGTCGCAGATAATAAGACAATTCCTGTTACAACTCCTACCGAGCTCGAAGAAGGTATTTTCAATCTGGATCATAGTTTTCAACAGGTTTTCTTGGAATTTTATTGCTGTAACAAACAAAATATACATTTTATTCGCTTAGTAAACCACATGCAGAAATATGTCTGCATTTTTTTTTGTGGTAGCAGTTGTTTCTGTTCATGGTACCTCACTCTAGCATTACTTTAGGCAGAATGTTGTCGTATGTCGAGTTACTACAAAAAAATTAGCGACTACTTTAAAATGAACATAAGAAATCGAGAAAACTGAAGTTTAAAAGCAATAAATTTTAATATTTGCTAATTAAATTTGAATAGAAGCCAAATACATTCAAATGTATAGCAATAATTATAATAGCGCGTGGGACCTGTATGCCAGAATTTGCATTGTGTATAACAAACGAGGTCGTTTAGGAAAAGTTTACAAATTACTCTTTTAATAACGCTTGGCTCGCACTTCGAAACGTATTCTTGTGTTTTAAATAATTGCATACATATGAGATGAGATTCACATCTACAGACACCATTGCGTGGCAGACACGTACCGACACAGACACGGAAACTAATTGACACACTAAACGTAAACGTAACTTGTCTGAATGTGTATGAACTCTTTCTTTTGTTTCTGTGCTGGTACATGTCTGCCACGTAACGACTGTATATATGAACCGATCTTTATTATTATTTCAGGCTTTGTTATGTGTAAAGGAACGTATTGGCCGTTAGTTTTATCGGAATGTAGGGCGTCCCTTCCTGACATATATACAGAATGGCTCGCCGACGGTTATAAGAGATCCTAATACAATAGCTAGAATTATAAACTAAATTATTATAATTATAAAAACACTACATGCCGTAGTCGGTAGGTTTCTAAACTAAGAGAATCTGATTGGAGATTTAATAGATATCGTAAATGTAGCAAAACTTAGATATGTGTGTATGCATACTCCTGTAAAATTCTTTATTTATTAATTTTTTTTATTTTTTTTTTTATTAAAATTTATTTATTAAAATTAAATTAATAATATTGTAAAAGTGTGAATATAATTCTAGCTTTATCTAATCGAGCATACTCAAAACTTCTCAGACTTTTATCATTAATCGAATACTACATAAAATATCTATTTATTTTTGCACATTTACATAATAAAAAATATATCAATCTTTCAATACATTTGACGTTTATAAAATAAAGAAAGATAAATTACCAACGAGGTAAACGGAAGGGTAGGTATTATTACCCGCCTGGCTCACTCTTTTTATATTATAATATTATATATTGTGAACAAATCTAAACGATATATCAAAAATTGTCATAGTTGATTGATCATATAGTACATATAGGTAGGCAGAAATGTTTTAAGAAAAACGATATCAATGACCTGTCGTTATGTAGCAAAACAAATCGATACACTGTAGAAGAGATAATGTCAACTTATCATATTAAACAATAGCCACGTGCCTTATTATCACAATCGTAAAACTGGTTATAATTTAAAACTTTTCACGAAACATAAATTATGCAGTAATGAGAAAATATTAATAAAGTCCAATAATTTTTTTTTATCCATTTCTAATTATTATTATTTTTTTAATAAATACGCGGCTTACTACTATCATGTTTATTTTGATTATTTTAATCCGAGATGTGTTATCACTAATAATGAAAATAAAAGCAACAGGGAAGCGCATAAAATCTTTTAATTTATTTAAACCATATTGCAAGAGATGTAACATTAAAAAATATTTAAAAAAAAAAATTACTCACTTAACCCTTAAATGCATATTGTTGCCAAAAGTATACATAGTATAAAGGCAAAAGTATATATTCTCTATTATTTATTTAAAACTTAATGTAGCATGCACACAGGCGAACTTAATGCTAAATAGCATTCTCTTCCAGTTAATCTCTGTGTTAATGACAGGTGTAAGCGAAGAGAAGTATTAGTACCTAAATTTCCTATAATATATACGATTTTATTAATTCAAAACAAAAAATCCTGCATTTAAGGGTTTAGCGGCGCGTCCGGGGAAAATATTGTATTAAACACAAAAAGAAACTTGTTGAAAACGCGCTAGTAATGAGAATTACGCCGCAGACTATTACTTATTATTGTAATTTCAAGAATTTCCCGCATTTCTCGTCCACATCCAAATAACCTTGAATAATATCTGAGATATCTGTTGGTTATTATTATTACGATAAACGCTAAATGTAAAGTACAGATAAAACATATCAACCTGTCGACGATTATTGTATCACGTGAATATGCAAATCACATGTACGAGGCATTACTGGAATAATAAATATAGGAGTCATTTTAAACGTTACTTTGTTAATAATAAAAAAAATATATAGTTACTCTGCGAGGCAACTACTCCATTGATAATAATATCAAAATGATTCGAATTATGTTGGTACATAAAAATTTCCTTACTTTAAATAATTTAAACAGGGTTACGTAAAGATGTGCTTTTTTTAATTTGAAAGTTATTTTTATCTTGAAAAAATCACAGTAAATGTGAAGAGCTTTCTTCTATAGGAACTAACAATAAAATGTTTGTTAGCAATTGTAATAGTACAAGTATTAGCTTTTTGTAAATTAAAAAAAAAAACACAGAAGAAAATCTCAAAACAAGTATGATTGACATAGCTGACGGGACTGAAAAATTAGTATTTGCAAAAATAAAAACAATAATAATCACTTCAAAGCTGTCCGTCCGTTATTTGTCTAATAATTTTGAGTGACGACCGCTGTATTATTTTCTTAGGTTATTTTAAGTCCTGTCAATTGAGATAATAAGGGGAGCTTTTCAGTTTTTATACATATTATAGTACAAATTAACTAGAAGATAGGTTGATGTTTTGACAAGTTGGTTCCAAATGCGTACGTCACAACTTAAATACAAAGCAGACTTCGGTTTGGTGCTGGGCAATGACAGACAGCTGAGTAAACAATTTTCATTAATAAAAAAAGTATATATGCAAGACAAGGATAAAAAAGTACTATATTAGCGCTGTAATAAATCCAAAATGTCGTCAGTTCGAGCTGTCACGTTTGCGCGAAATTTATTAGTCTCAAAGCATAACAGTGCAGCTGTTTCCGCACATTGTACTCCTTTTCTCTGAACCTCTTAAACCTGTCACAATAGACCAAACAATTTCTGTCGTTATTCATTGAATTTCGGTTTGCCTGTTTACTTATTTTTTCCTCTTGGAAACATTTCCGTTCACATTTATTTCCTATTTTATACGTATCATCGACTGCGATCGTCGTAGTAGCCATACTCGATCAGTGACGGTCCTAATGTAAGCGTGCCATAAGTTAGAAAGATGGCAGCCATTGCAAACCTGTTTACTTCAAATGCGTCATTTCCTTTACCCTATTGAGAAAGCAAACTTTATTAACGGACGAAACGCGTAAATATTAAACCACAGACAGCCAATACAGGCGCGAATATAAACAGTATTTATTACGGTGGAAACGATACATGAATTGGTATCGAATTTGTTTTGTTTTTAATTAAACTTTGGTCTAATGTCCAAAAGTCCAATGTTTCACAATGACACTAATCTAGTTAAAATTGCAAACAAAAATCTAAACAAAGAAGTTTTAAATATTTATCCGCTTTAACGTTTCAATAAGGTAGTCGAATCCTCGTTTGTGAAAAGCGATTTTCCTTTTTCCGTATTGCAAAATAAAAAAAAAAACAGATTTAAAAAACCTAATTAAATGTCTGGAATATATTTCTTTATATTTTTATACGTAAATCTTTTTTAAACCAAAGTAAAGTGGTAGGCAAACTGATTATGGTTATTAGCCCAGTCTGCCGCCCTGGGACAGTACCACAACTTTCAAATGTAACACCCGTAAAATGACCTTTCGTTTCAGGATAAGTTTAAAAGTAGCCAGGTATAACGAGAGGAGTGTGCACTGTCAATCTAGATAGTGACAGGCGACTGCTGCCTGTAGATAATTCTCTGTAGTAGCAGTTGTTTCCGTGGACCGCACTCCAGCTTTACATGAGAAGGTGCACTGTCATATGCCGACAAAAAAAAAGTACAAGTTACTACCTAATTAGAAAAAAATGATATAGTAGTATATTTGTAATAAACATGTAAATATTAGCTACTAATACTTTTATATGAATCTCAAATCGTTAACACGAATAGCTATTTTACGATGTAAGCAAAGATACGATGTTCCAATCCGGTTATAACTGCATAATTTAAATACTAAAATACGACCCCTTGCAGTTTATCTGTGAATACATGACTTCTTAAAGTTATCTGTACATTTTTTTTAGTAGTAGCTCTTTATGCGATGTTATTACTTAAAAGTGCGGACGATAAGCTTGAAATTATTATCACAGAGAAAACTTCGCACAGGTAAGCTGCGTCTCCGCTGAAGGCTAAGTAAGAATTCTCTAGCACTCACCTACAAAAATATTATTTTGACCGCCGAAGCAAAAATAATTTAAATAAAGCGATTCTATTGGTGGACAGTTCTCACTTTACGTCGTGAATGCGTAAATATAATCTCTGATTCTGAAAAGCGACTAGGTCACTTCACGGGTGTTACATTAGAAAGTCGCAGTATTATTCCAGAACGGCCAGACTGGGCTAATAAAGATTACGATTTATTTTACTGATCGAATTATTCCAAGTACCTTCTTCTAATCGAATTAGCTACAAACGAATTATATTTTATTTACTTTATTAATTGATTGATAAACTTTATTGATTTACGTTAGAAAACCGAATTGCACTTTCCATAGGTTTTTAAATTCTTATGTGATATTAAAACGATTTGTCTATTTCTTTTTCAGTTCAATTTTAATCATAATTTAATAATGCTCACAAAACCCGTGTCGATCTTGTAAATAAAACGTGATAAATTTAAATTTAAATTTAAATGAAAAAGAAACTGCACAGGGCAAAAAATATTTTCCATTTCTATTTATAATATTTCTCCCCTTGTTCTACTTTTCTCGGGAGATGTTTATTAAATGACCTCTAAAGTATATAGGGGATGAATCTGCCAAGTTTAGCAAGTTTATATTATATTTAGGTATATTTTGCGTATTAATTAAAGATTGCACTTTAAATCATGCGATCAGAAGGTTCGAGGAGTGTGCATTGTCAAAGTAAATGGCGCATATTCGTCTCTAAGCCGGCATAGTGGACTGCGACTGCCGCAGCAAATGGACTGCGCTCTATTCCGGAGTATGACCACGTGCGGAGTCACTATAAAAAGATATAGTGATAAAAAGGTAAAGATAATAAAAATTGAAAATAAATATAATTTGAATATCGCGTGTGTTGTCAGTCAAACCGATCTTTAACTATGGCGTGCTGACGACAAATTTGCGATTATTTTACAAAATTACGTTTTATGTACCTAAGACATGTTTCACAAAAACAAACAGTTTATTTCCAAGCAAAAACCTCAACGATAGATCGCTCAGTTAATAACTACAAAACAAATGAATTAGGTATTATTATAGAAGCTGATATGCAAATTATAATTAATTGACAACTTGTTGTCTAAATATAATCGTATAGTATTAACGATGGGCGATTCATTCTAATTCGATAGTTATATAGTTTTGCAGCATATTTATTCGATTGTTTTTCGTTAAGACGAATAAATCGAACAATAGAATGTACGATTCTCCGTTTTGCAACAATTGCCGTCTATGATGAGTCAATGTAAAAATAACTACAATAACATCTAAAACTAACATATGCAAATAACACTAACTGAAGTTGAAAAAGATATATGTACGAGTATAAAGGTGATAACCATGAAAATATTTCTAGCGAAATATTGCAGACGCCACAATTAGAAAACTTTTAGAACACCATATGTTAATGTTATTTTTTAGTACGCTCAAAATATGACGTTTCTTTTTTAATAACGGATGTTACGGTAAATTAGACGAAAATGTCTAGAACGGTCTTGGCAGCAATCACTTATGGACTTGGTCAACACACCTCCTGTGACGTCAATGCTTCATTTAGACCGCGCCCCACTCAATAAAACACAAAAATTATTTAATTATCTTAAATTAACATTAATTGATACGTTGTTGCTTATACAGTTTGTCTTCAATGCCTTTCAATTTTCTATTACGCAAATAATTAATATAAAATTAGCTCACAATGTTTAAATATGACATCATTAACACTAGCTAGTAAAAAAATATGATAGAAAAAGCTACGATGTCAACGACTTCAGAGCAAATAGAGACGTGGGGACACTTAGCACTAGAGTAGTTTAGCGGGTGTCAACTTTTTCAATTACTATCGAATATGATTCAATGATCAAACGTGTTCTAGCCAATTTACATAGAAGATCTCGTCTCACATGATCATGACTCACCGCATACGCTTTGATTAGCACGGGCCACAGCTGCAGCAATGCAACGTTTGCATTCGATATTTGCTCCTTTTTTTCCTGAAATGGCTCATGTTTTGTTTACACGATTGTGGTTTTATTAAATAACAATAAATACTGACTAACTAGGAGATTTCAATATACATAAAAAAGTTTAAAATTACTTCTTTGGCCCGTTGCCCTATTGAAAATAAAGGTGAGGAAAGTGAATTTTGTCGCGTGAACATGAATTCACAAAAACTCGAGCACTATTTCTGAAGTCTGGCCTCCACACGAGAGGCGCCGAATCGAATTGCATTTCTACCACATGCGTACACCTTATTAATATGGAATAAGGCATACATTCGCTTGAAGGGCGATACGGCTCCTTAATGGACGCAGTTTTATGTAAATATAGGTAAACGTATTTTAGTGAGTCCGCTAGCCATAATAGAAATCCATTCGTTTGAGAGCAATGTTATTGTTTTGTCACAGTCAAATGGTTTTCAGTTCCAAGGTTGTATTGAGAAATTATTACATTCATGGCGCCTTGACATCGGTAAAAACACTTTATACAATTATTTATTATTATCAATCAATCTATAAACCTTTTGTGTAACAAAATAGATAATACAATTCAGTTTGAATGCAATCAACCAATCGCCATCGACTTTGCAAATATATAGATTAGCTGACATTGCCGGCGCTGCTCGGACTTATCAAGTTAACTAACAGCTCCTGAAGTATGAAAAAAAAAATGTTTTGGCAGATTACAATTTTTTTTATTCGCCATAAGACGACTTTACATACAACTTCTGTTCCGGTGCCAGTGGCCAGACTAGTTTCATTTCCGAGATTCGCTTGAGGTCGACGCGTGCAGGCGATCGAATGCATCGCCTCACCGTCGAAACAATCCCCTCGCGGACAAAAAAGTTCGGGCAATCCTTCTTCTGTCGTTCCATCAAATTGTGGAACGACCTTCCCAGTCACGTCTTTCCCCCTTCCTATAACATGGGATCCTTCAAGCGCAGTGTGAAGAGGCATCTCATTAAGCCGGCATAGCGGGCACGACTACTGTTTGCAGATCCCCTTCTCTGACAGCAGTCGCCTCCGCTCATGGATCGCACTCTAGCTTAACACCAGGCGGAGTGCGGTCATATGACGTGCTAAAAAAAAAAAGATTGATCCGAAAGTCACTTTATTTATTTTTTTATTGTAGCTCGGCATGTGACATTACTCCGCCGGATGTAAAGCTAGAGTGCGGTCCATAAATGGAAACCTGTGCGCGCATAAGTCGCCTCCATTATGCCGGCTTGACGAGATGAGCAAGTACCATCCAGATTGACAGTGCACACTCCTCTCGTTATAGCTGGCCGCTTTCAAACTATTCCCGAAACGCGGTGTTATATTCTAAAGTGGTGGTATTCCCCCTGGACGGCAGACTGGGCGACAAACCATCATTAGTCTGCCTACCACTCTTTGAGGCCTCTGCCTTCCGGTACAAATTAAATTCGTTCTTAGTACACGTCCACACTATAATGCGAAGCTACCCTTTAATTCTGAGGTCGCTAGTACAGCCAAAATTGGTTTATTATGTATCAATCAATCAGGACTTTTTCTATAATACACACTTCACACAGATCTTATGATATTCATTCACACATAACAACGTAGATTCTTATTTGCATTTAAACCAAGGATTGACGTCATACAAATCTTAAATAAGCGTTTAAAAAGATATACATTCACATATTTTATTGTTACGACGCGACTAACTGAAATGTGGATTTGAAACGTAAAAAAATATTTTATTTAAAACTGTAATTACATGATTCACTTTACGCGGTGAATGCGTAAAAAAACACTCATTTAGTCACACCCGGCTCTCCCGAAACTAGTTTCATTTCACGAGTTTAACATTTATATATTTTATATTCAATTTAATTTAGAAACTTTTAACCCGTCAGGTTACCCAGCCCCATCATACCTTAAACATTAATAAACAAAAAAATAATCTAAGAGTTTAACATTTGAAAGTGGTAGTACCACCCTAGGACGGCAGACTGGACTAATAACCATAATAATGTGGATTCGGGCGCAAAATTTTCATTTTAATAACCGTAATAATGTAATGTAATAAAATATTTAAAATAAAATAAAAGAATACTAAGTACCTATATGTAATTACTTTTGATAATAACGATACATCGATAAAAAAAAGATTCAATGAGAATCCTTACATTTAGACACGCGAGTCGAATGATAATAAAATTGAAAATAACCACGTACGAATAAAATATGGGAATCTGATTTTTTTTATACACATAAATATGTTTTTTACGTTTATTCATACGGACGTAGACAGACATATCTGATAAATACGATCTTTTCCCTACATTTATAGTGAAAGATATCCCCGCGATTTCCGCCATTACAAAAAGGTTAAGAGAAACCCGTAAACCCGAAAGTACACGAACCATTATAGAGATAACGCCCTGCCTATCCTGATAATTGATGTGTGTAATTAATAAACACGTGGCATATAAATAGCGTGCCAATATCGCTTCTCAACGATCTCGCTTGTCATCGCTATCACTTCATTTTTGTACCGAGGTCTAATAGTGGCAGGCGGACTGATGATAGTCATTAGAGGCCGTCCAGGAGTAGTACCATCACTTTCAATCAAGTATATGTATGACCGCGTTTCGGGATCAGCTTAGAAGTAGTCGAGCATAACACGAGGACGTGGAGCAGGTGTTTACGCTCCTGGGACCGCAATTTAACGACAGACGTGTGATAAAAATTATCTCTAATAGGATATGGTGACGTCACTTTTATATCTTCCCCTAAAGCCTTTTTTAGTTAGGTTTTATCATTGTTATTATCGGCGTCAGTACCTTGTCAGTGTTTGGCTTAAAGATAAGTATTATAAACGTCTCAAAAATATTGATATAAGTTGTTTTATTATGAACCAAATCGTGTCATAATGATCACTACGTCATTGTTAGTAAATAACGCGTATTATGTACTTACTACTTAACTTTATTTATCCATCAAATCATCTACCAACTACCAAGAAATAAAACCACATGCAAACTTTTATTATTTATTATGGTCGTGACGATATATTTTACAATGTTTCAAGTGGCAAATAGTGTCTGTCTGGTAATTTTCTGCTATTAACATGACATGAAGATTCGTGGCGGCACTAATTCTTATAGCTTTACAAAAAATACTGCCGGCCGCTCGACATTTTTTTCTAAACTTTAATTCGCGATAATTTAAACGTCATTCTAAATAGCCTTGGCAATCAGTCGGGTGATAAATTAAAGATGTTGATTTACATTATAAAACTATAATGAAAATTAAATAGAAATGAATGAACAAGTACACAACAGCCGGAGCTGAGTTTGGTCTGAACTAACCCAACGCCTTCCGTTATACGATCGAATGTTCTAACCGTTAAACTATTCAGTCAGAGTACGTGTTGATTTTACAACAATAAAACAAATCTAATTAATAAAAGTCAATGGTGATTTTCTAAAGAAAAAAAGCTAATACGCAAAAAGAAATTTACTCGTACTATATGCATATTATTGTTATGTTCTCCAGTGAACGTTCGTGACCGTGAACGCGAGCGTCAGAGTCACGTGGAGAATCAATTTAAGTCATCGAGAAGCCCCATAAACGCATAACACCCGCCTCCGAGATATGAAACCGGTAGTTTCATAATATACTACAGCGATCTATATGGTGTGATATAGACATTATTTATTTAAGTGGCCCTGTACTTGCCCTTCACGGTGGCCATGAAAGTAAAAGCTTCAAGAAAATTATTGTTGTCATTAATTTAATGGGAAAATCGATGTTTACTACATATTGTTTTATTAGCTTCTTAAAACATTTACGTGCTATTAAATTTTAGATTTATAGACGCAAACTTCCAATATTTATTAAATGTAAAATTTTATATATGGCTTCCCATGAAATATGGTAATACCGAATGATTTTGTAATAATATAATAATAAAGAACACATTGTAACTTTTATAATAACCCTTATGGATTTTGAATAAGGTCGAATTTTCACAAATATCACGTGTATCTACTTTTTTTATTATAGCTCTGCATATGACAACACTCCGTCCGATGTTAAGCTAGAGTGCGGTCCATGAACGGAAACGATTGCTACTACAGATAAATTTCGACAGGCAGCAGTCGCCTCCGCTATGCCGGCTTGAGAGACGAGTATGCACCATCCAGATTGACAGTGCACAATCTTCTCGTTATTACTACTTAAGTTTTTACACTGAAGGTAATTTTCTAAAAGGCGGTTCGTCATAGACGCGTCACAATTGATGCCTTCTATGGGGTATTATATTAGAAACTTTCCGTTAACTAGAATAAAGTAAGTTACATCCCCAGCGCCGGATTTAGACTTCGGCGGCCCCATAGGCAGAGCATGTTGTAGAGGCCCTCAAATCGTTTGTGGTTAACTGTTGAAAGTTTCTATTAAGGTCTTAGTAAAGAAGAGAGCAACTAAATAAATTGGCTAACACAAAATTTTAAAAAAGCTCAGTATTTTTTTGTTTCTACTTTATCGATTTAATTTTAAAAAAAATTTGTGGTGTGGTGGCGGCCCATAGGCACCTGCCTATGTTGCCTATGCTTAAATCCGGCACTGTACATCCCTATATGTTATTCAAGTTTCTATGAATCACAATGTCTGGGTACATGAAAGGTTTCTCTGACTTTGTCTTTGTCCCTATTTATAATGCATATAACTAAATGACGAATAACGTAGTATGAATAAGTGATGTTTTTATTACACAATATTTACACATAGGTTTGGCAAACATTTTTAGGATCGCCCTACCCTCACGTGGTCGGTCGCTCATCACTCAACTAATGCGGAGGCGAACGTGTACAAAGACTTTTTTTAACCGGGAAAAACAAAACACTGTTCTATCTAAAGCAATAAATAAAGTAAGGTAACCTTACTAATGAAATCAGACGTTTATACTCTCGTAATTATTATACAATTGTTACAAATTACGTTATAGAAATAGACGAATAATAAAAAAAGCTCGCGGTACATATCAAGGTTGTCTTTTTTTTTCAATTAAAATAAGATATTTTTGGGATACGATAATACGAGAAATCACGGGATTCGTTGGCATTGGTCGGACAGCACAGCCGCACTGTTTCCGTCCTATACGAGCATACATTTAAAAGACTTGGCAAATTTTAACAATAATATTATTGTAAACGTCAAACAAATAGTTCTTACAACAATTTTACACGAATAATAAAATTATTCGTTAGTAGTTTCACGTATAAAACATGTCACACTGGATACGGTTAAATCGATTCATATGCGAATATCGCTTATCATGTATTCTGTGACGTACATGTGTTTATACTGTTGTTCGGACGAAAAAAAATCCGTAGACCGCATCCACTATAACAGGATCTGCATCCAGACTAGGGAATGCAATCCCGATCTCGCGGGATCCCGATCTCGCGAGATCTCGTGTAATTCTTCGGGATCAATCCCGAAGCATAATATGACGAGATCCCGTTCGAGATTGACGGGATTGGGCGGCAGTGGTCAGCAACGCTACATACATCTATTCGGGCTAACTAGAGATGGACGTTGATTCAACGAACTGTTTTTCTACTGTCAACGAGTTAACCGTTTTTCGTGAAACCAGTTGAATCCATCAACTGTTTGTAAACAAAAACAGTTCCGTTTTGAAAGGAGTTGTAGAACGAGATAAAAGCATTGTCGTTCGACTAATAATGCGTATTGCAGAAAAAAATATATTATTGATTTATTTGTTTGAGTTTTCATCGTTTTCAGTCATCCGAACTTTACATTTTTTTTAAACTAGACGAGATCCCGAAAATTCCGGGATCTCGCAGGATTGATATTTCTAATCCCGCGGGATCTCGAATTTGCGATCTCGAGTCGGGATTGCATTCCCTAATCCAGACTTGAGTCACGCTGGGTTACGTTAATTAAAAAAAAAGAAAAAAAAACACTTAAACGTTTCCTTTAGGTAACCTAGGCACGGTGCCGATGCCTTGAAAAGCTTGTGGTTAGAAGGTGCCGTCGCGGCTTTTAATTGGAAAAAATATTTAACAAAAATAAAGTTGTGTCACATTTTACACAGATCTGTGTTGTCAGTGTTAAAAAAATAGTATCAGTCATAATAGCTTTTTTTATTTACAAAATGCTCCTGCGCCGACGAGGTTAGCGTGGGACGTTGTCGACGTTTATTCTACCCCTGAATATTATCTCGCAGATAATTAATAATTTTGTAATTTTAGTCATAGTAGCGTAATTAAAAGTAATTACTGTGAGCAAAGTCAGTCACCAGGCAATTTTAATTCTATTTGTCATGGTGACGAGGAAGAAATATTTCCATGATCAAAACAATTTTCTCAATGCTTAGGTCAAATCAAAGTCCATAATTGTTTTTAATTTCAGAGACAACAAAAAAAGGTTAAATGTTAACTTGTCATTCCCCATGCTTGTAAAACGGCGGGAAACTTCATGAGAAAACTCTACATAAATCATTTAACATTAATTAATTAATATAGATACCATCACAGACCAAATATATTTATAAAAAAAAAAACAAAACAAATTGATATACTTTAAAAAAAAAACTCATTTTACAGATATTAAAAATCATTATCTGCAAGTCATAACATAAATAAAATTTATGACTAAGTGAACTATATCAGACTCACAGTTGCCTAAATAAAAGATAATGACAAAAATAAATATTATGCCTGATAATAAAATAAAAAAAAAAACTCACCTTCTTCCGGACTCAAGTCTGCAAATTTGATCCCACCACTGAAAAAAAAAAACAATAATGTAAAGCTTATAAAAACTGTATGATATTTTACGCACTCTTCAAATGCGTAAAAATATAAAAAATATATATTGTGTCCTTCCCCCCGTCATTATGAATTACAATATCCCCTTAAAGAATTTAAATAAATAAGTAAGTAAAAAAATTACTAGCCAAGTGAATGAATTTTATAATTTTGAAAAAAATAAAAGGTGTCTACTACTTTTGTTACTAAAACAAGATCAATACAAAATATCATAAGAAAAATAAACTAAGCTGATTTTCATATAAATTGCAAAACTGATGTCCTACACCAATTTCAAGGTTTTTATAACAGTTTAATGATGTACTTTCGTACCTGAGGAGGACGGTAGCCGTTTCCGGCACCCGGAACACCTGGAAATAAACACAAGGTGGAACGACGTCTTAACCCTATCTCCGCTTGGAGATACCACCTTCAATAACCCTCGGCACAAGACAGTACCATAAAGATATCACTAATTACATAAAACTAAGACTGCCTATACTATTACCTGCTATTATGTAATTTTAAGACAAATTCTGGGCAATATTTGATATACTTAAAATTGTTAACATGCAATATAAGTACTTATCTATAACAATCATAATGCAATTAGCAATATACAATTATTTTAAAGCAAAATAAGCATAATAACCCACACCAAATCGAAGGCACTATTAAAACTTGTGTAAAATTTTATGTATTTTCAAATAATAAATATATTGAATAAATACTCCTACAGACAATAATGTTCAAGTGTCATTCATATAAAAATAATTTCCCGTTCCTATTTTACATATCAATATCATTCAAAAAACATAACAAAGGTATCTCACCTTCCATCCTAAATTCTCGAAAAATGTACTGAGGCGAGACTGTCCAGTTGTTTTTCCTCCACATGGTCCTGAATTAAATCATAATTTGTAAAGATTATGTGTTATAATAGTAAAGCCCACGTGTTAACGCCGATGTTACGTTACGATATTCGTCAAAAAAAAAAAGAACTTTAATCAGCGACTGACCTGTACCCAGAATAATGCTATTTAAGAGCCTTGAATTCTGAAATTTAAGATTTTTTAACAATAATGATTGGCACCAAGTAATCGTAAATAGCTTACCTCCAGTGAGCACGAGTTTATATACAATTTTCTGAGACTGATTCGCCATTTTGAATAAAGGCAAAAAATATATAAGATTAAAAAATTACACTACTACAATATAATATACAAATATCATAAATAAATTGAATTCAGAAATGTATTGTGAAAAGCCATCACACCGCAACGGGCATCGCCCAACGAGGCGAGCAAACAAATGAAAGAAAGAGAGGTAGATCCCCAAGCAATCTCGCGAAGAATGAGAAAACGTCAGAAATTATAGACAATTTTTTTACGGTTACAATAGACAAAAGAGAATTTATTATTGCCACTTAAAAAACTCTTGGCGGGATTTTTAAAATGCTGCCGCATATCAGCAAGTCACAAACACGCAGTTAATATGCCCGTAAAAATAATAAATAAAACAATATTTTAACAAGAGACACCATTACAGTTTATTGTTAATATACAACTTTCATTAGATTTTTGATGAAATGATTTTGTTGTACTTATTCTTATCTTAAAATCTTGCTCAGACTGATAATTGTTTTTTTCTAGCAATAAAACTACAGCGGGAATATGTTGCCAATATCGGCCCAAACATCTGATTTGTTTTTCTTTTAAACCAAGTTCCGACGCGGTTTGATCAACTGAAAATAAAAAAGGTCATTTGACACAATGTATAAAAAATATATGCAATTCAATATTAAAACATAACCTACGCTCAGTTTCTAAAAAATCTTGTTCCACCCATCTTGTAATTATATTTGCACATACTAGACTTAAATTTAACTCTGAACTCAAATATCTTGCAGAGTTTACAAACATATTCAATAAAGACAAGCCTGAAAAATATTTTAATTAATATTAAACAAAATTCCTTTACATATAAATATTCCCCTACAAGTTTTCTTATGATACCTATTTTACAATCATCTCCAAGATGTTGAAACATTAAACATGGCAATGAATCGATTATAATTAATTGCAAACATTCTATGACATCAATATCTCTCTTCAATTCATTAAACAACTGAACAAGCTCTTCCATAGTCCACACTCTAATAACTTTTATTCTTGACATAATTTTAGCCATATCCTAAAATTACAATTTGTTATATTTTGCGTTTAAAAAGAACAGATATGGATAAAAAACAACTTATTTACTCACTTCAACACTTGACCCAGAATTTTCTAAAGATTTCTGTAGTCGAGTTGCTGAGAAATCACCTTTAGTATCAATATACAAAACATTGCCATCATAAAGTTTAGCACAGTTTGATGATAATTGAAGACAAAGTTGTGTTATTCCTGTACCAGCTAAACCACAGATTTCAGTAATGCATCCTAGAGGAAGGCCACCTTCTATTATATTGTCTAAACTAAAACATTTTAATAATTATTGATTATGAAAACAGATTAAGGCAACTTACTAAAAGCATAGTAGCAGAGCGTTAATACAAGTAATAATACATCTTTTTGTTAAAAAATGTACAAACCTGTCAATTCCAGTGCTTAAAACACTTTTATGGAACGATTCATGAGAACAGACTTCTTTAGCATTTATTAAGGGAGCAGAATACTTGTTAAATAGTTCCATTCGAAGTGCTAATACATCTGGTAAACTTAATTTAGTTAAAGTAGATATTTTTTCTATATCTTCACGTAAAAAGTCCAAAGCGGTTGTAATTTTGTTCATAATTAAAACTTTTAGAACATTTTCATTAAAAACAGGGTTATCTAGCTTTATTGAGTTTAGTAGAGGCATTTTTAACTATATTTATTAAATCTGTCTATGAATAAAAACTGTAGATTGTTATTGCAACAACACCGAATTTAGAATAATTTTATTCCCACTTGTTTTTGAAACATCAAAATCGTCAATTGACGGGGCTTTACTAAAAATATTTTTTATTCTGTTTTTCCATTCAGAGAAGGCAAAGGTGTCGAAGTCTATAGAGCCACGTATTATAATTTCTTCTTTTCATACATTGTACATTGTAGGTATTTAATATTTTACTTAGAATCATTAATATATTATAAGCATTTTCTCGGCGAACGATGCTACACAGTATAATACAAATTAATATCACTTTTACATGATAACCACCATTGTAAACAATTCATAAAAAATAAATAAAATAGGCGTTCGATCTTCCCATGCCGTCAAACATTCCTTCCCAGAGACAATTAATGACCTTACCATAACAGTTATTAATTATGAAAGGTAAGGTCAAGGTGCAACTTTATTTTGATGTGCACGATTGTGAAGTAACTCAGGGATAGAAGCTAGAAAAAGCCATTAGCCGTAAAAACCATTATTTTAAAAATATATAATATAAATATTATTATATTATAAAAAAATATTATACTTTTTCTCTATTAGCAACCCTGTTCGAGTGACGCCCGCCATCGCATTTCTGTCAAAAAATTCCAAATGTCGACAAAAAAATTGTTTGTTCGTTATAATTGCGTAGTTTATTAGATCATAAGGTTTTTAAATATTTAACACAATGTCGAATATAAATTTAGATAAGGAAACATTTTACCGTCGTATGAAGAAACTGTATTCGTTATGGAAGGTTAGTTTTAAATTGCCTCATTTTCTAAATTTTGTAAATTTTTACCGGTTTTGTAAATATTATAACATCAATTTTAGGATGCAGATCCAAACGAAGATGGGCTCGGTAAAATGGATTGTTTGGTATCCTGCGTTGGAGTCGACGAAGACACATTGTATAGCAAGTCTACAGCTTTACAGGTAGCTAAATAGTTTTACATGTGCTTCATGGCATCGTTACTGCCTCTGTATCATCTTTAACATGATGTCATGTAGTATATGATCCTGTTATGGTACCCACTTTAATTTTTCATTTGTTTACAAAGTTTGTTTATTAATTGTAAATCTCCACATAATTTTTTGCTTATTTTGCAGACTTGGTTGTTTGGGTATGAGCTACCAGATACAATAACATTGCTCACGGAACATGCCATGTGTTTTCTTGGTAGTAAGAAAAAAATTGAATTCTTGAGGCAAATTGAAAATGGCAAAGAAGATTCAGATCTGCCACCTGTCAAACTCCTTGTTAGAGATAGAGTATGTATATATTGTAATAATTTTACATAATATTCTTTATAAAATATTATAATTGAGTAGTCACAGACGACTTGGGACACCATCCTGTTAGGCGAAGGGCTTGGCTTCTATTCCAAGTCTGAAATATTTATAAATATTATATTATAAAAAAAGCAAATATTTGTTTAGATGTTCTATAAAATAATATATTTTAATAAGTACATTTAAAACAAAATATTGTATGGTTCCAGAATGACAAAGATAAGGAAAATTATGGTAAATTAATTGAAGAGATAAAAAAATCTAAATCAGGAAAGATGTTAGGTATATTTGCTAAAGACAATTATCCTGGAGAGTTCTGTGAAGGTTGGAAAGCAGCATTAAAAGGAGAAAAGTTTGAGAATGTTGATATAAGTTCCTCTGTTGCTTTGTTAATGGCTCCAAAAGAAGATTCTGAAATAATCACAATTAAGAAAGCCTGTATGGTCACAGTTGATGTCTTTACAAAATACCTCAAAGATCAAATCATGGAAATTATAGATTCTGATAAAGTAAGTTGTTGGAGGGGTTGCGGATAAAAAAATAAAACAAAGAAAACATGGTCATGTGAAACATTGATGGCTCTGTAGCATAGTGACATGTGGAGGATGTGTATTTAATTTTTACCTCTGTTATGCTCCGGATGTTGTGGGCCTTTGACTTTTTTCTGTTCAATTTTAATTTTTTTTTAAAATCTGGGTTTAGCTTTTTTACATGTAAAGGAAAATATGAAGTGATGTTTAATTTTTTTTTTAATTGTAGAATTTATGTTGAATCTTTTATTACTGAGACTTTGTATATGAATATTATTTATTATTACAGAAAGTAAAACATACAAAATTAGCAGAGGGCGTTGAAGCAGCTATATCGGACAAAAAATATGTAACCGGCGTCGACACGTCACAAGTAGATATGTGTTACCCACCAATAATACAATCCGGGGGCAATTATAGTTTAAAATTTAGTGCGGTATCAGACAAAAATTACTTACATTTTGGCGCCATTGTTTGCTCTTTAGGCGCCAGATATAAATCTTATTGTTCAAATATAATTCGCACATTATTAGTTAACCCAACAGATGAAATACAAAGTAATTATAATTATCTGTTAAATATTGAGGAGGAAGTTATGAAAACTTTGGTCGCTGGAACTAAATTGTCTTCGGTATATGATGCCGGTTTGCAATTGGCTAAAAAGGAGAAATCTAATTTGGTTGATAATCTTACTAAAACTTTTGGGTATGTGCTTTTATGTATTATTGTTGATTTGAAGTTTTTATTTTGTTATCAATAGAAAATAGTTAATAGTAAAGTTTTATTATCAATAATCTGTGTAAAAATGTAACTCTAATTGGAATGTGTTATTATTATTATTATTTTAAACCTGTACAGTCTCACCGCTGGGCAAACACAGTCATCATCTTTGACACCGCTATCTAGGTCTGTTGAAATGTTTTTTGCACATTTTAAATCATTTAAAACATTGTAGGTTCGCAATGGGTATAGAATTTCGTGAAAGTTCCATTGTAATAGGTCCCAAAACGAGCATAGTTGCAAGAAAAGGAATGGTGTTTAACATAAACATTGGATTGGCTAATCTTACGAATAGTTCTGCTACCGAGAAAGAGGGGAAGGTAATACAAATGTTACCCGTTGTACTTTATATTTCATTAGAGCGCTTTGACATAATATTAGTGGTTACTAATCTAGGACTTATTGTAGCATAGTACAAGTACATTTGATAAATTAATTTTTTCACTATGATGATAATGTTATTAATTATAATAAAATTCAATAAAGTACAAAGAATTCCATTAAACATTGTAACACCCTAGCTGGGTTCATGTTTAGGAAAATATAATAAAATAAGAACTTGATGTATATACATTGTACAACACGAAGCGACAAAGAGTATTTGTAAAAATTACATTGGTACTGGCCAAAATTTGAGTTATTCAAGGCGTAGATTTTATGAATAAAAAGTAATGTTGTGTTTATATATTACAGACATATGCCCTCTTTGTTGGTGATACAGTACTAGTAAACGAAGAGAATCCAGCATCACTACTGACACAATCAAAGAAAAAGATCAAAAACATTGGTATATTCCTCAAGGATGATGATGAAGATGACGATGAAGAGGAAAAGGAGAACAAGACTGAGATTCTTGGTAATTTAATAATAATAGTAATACAAGGGGTTGTTCATTTTAAATCATTTCCATTAAAGGGTGCTCTAGTTAGATGGTCTCTTGAATTATATAATATTGAATTTCATCCAGAAGAGGATGTGCAGCAGGACGACCAGAATAGCGTCCCTTCAGCCTAGATAGAAGTACAGTCCATTCAGTGCAAAACTATTTTTCAGTAAAAAATTTATTTGACGGGGTTACCTGTTAAATTAAATCACTTTCTGATCAGTCATGTTTTGGGTTTGTTCCTGAATTAAAAACCAATCTTTAACTTTCAAATAGATCTGTTTTGTTGGCAATGGTAACACCACAGCCGGATTCTCAGAGAAACATATTGCAAAACAGTATTGAGATGAATTAAAACTTGTTATTTATTTTATAATAATTCTTAACACTAGAAATATTACACTAGTATTTTTCTGACAGTCCTGCTGTGGTATTACTCGGAAGCGCAACTACCCAAAATGTTTCGGGGTCGGGTGGGGTATGGAGAGTTTGATTAAATATCCACAAAGTTGGGAGCGTGTGTCCATTATGTTGCCAGCAAAATGTGCTTGAAGCAAATCTCATCAGTTAGAAAGTTCCATTCATGCTTATCACTCCCAGGAGATCATGTTTTCATTACTATTGGGATTTAGAATAATGTGTATTAGAGGGTGTGGAAAATAGATTTATTGTGGTACAGGTTTCTTAAAAACAAGAAATATTTGTAAATAGGTGTTTTATTAGTGGTATAATAATGCATGGTGGAATTATTATAAAATACTAATTAATTTTATTACAACATTTACATTTCAACAATTTTTGACGAAGTTAAATTTGGAAGAACTTTTTGAATTGGAAAAATTTAATACAAATTGAAAGTGTCTGAATTTAATTTCATATATTTCTATTAACAAGTGATTATTTTATGCTACAGGCTTTTTGGGGTTGATTATTTTATACTTTTATTATTTCTGATAATATATTTATAACCACTTTTTTTTTCATTACTTTATGCTAACTTGGATAGAAAATGGAGGTTGGTAAAAATTGTTTATAAACTAGAGTTATTAATTATTAAGAGGTTAATGTTTTTTTAAATAAATAATTGTGTTGTAGGCAGAGGCAAACGAACAGCTGTAATAGAATCAAAACTTCGTACCGAACATTCATCAGAAGAAAAACGCAAAGAACATCAAAGAGAATTGGCTATAGCATTAAACGAGAAGGCGAAAGAAAGATTGGCAAAACAATCCAGCGGTAAAGACACAGAGAAAGTTAGAAAAAGTACAGTTTCATATAAAAGTGTCAGTCAAATGCCGAGAGAGAATGAAGTCAAAGAACTTAAGTTATATGTTGGTATGTAAAGTTGTATCTATAACTAGCTTATTTTTTTTTATGATAGTTTGGCAACAATTAGCTAGATTGCAGTCCATGAATGGAAACAACAGCTACTACAGATAAATTTCTACAAGCAGCAGTCATCTTGCTACGCCGGCTTGGGGAGACGAGTATGTATCACCTAGATTGACAGTCCACACTCCTCTCGATAACGACACGGGTGGTACTACCACAGGATGGCAGACTGGGCTAATAACCATCATCAGTCTGCCTACCACTCTATAATAGTACTTATAAGCACCGAGTGACCGAAGTATACATAATACTTACATTAGTACTGGTTAGAATTTAGCGTAATTTGTACTCTGGTCACATCAATCGTGAGTTCACGTGCTCAACCACTAGGTCACGGTTGCGCTCTCAATTCTCAATAAATATTTTTATTCCAGATCGTAAATATGAGACTGTGATCCTCCCGATTTTCGGAGTACCCGTACCATTCCATATATCTACAATAAAAAATATTTCCCAATCCGTTGAGGGTGACTACACGTATCTTAGGATTAACTTCTTCCATCCCGGAGCTACTATGGGACGGAATGAAGGTGGAAATTATGCTAATCCTGATGCTACTTTTGTTAAGGAAGTGTAAGTTTTTTTTATTAATAAGGAATATAGAAATATTTAGAGAGGCAACATGTAATAATAAATCCACTTTGCTACTCCATGCCATTCTGTCCAGATTGATAATTAAATTGGTAGTAATAATAAAAACATATTGTTTAATTACAGAACATACAGGAGTACAAATACAAAAGAACCCGGTGAGATATCACCACCCTCCTCAAATCTAAACACGGGCTTCAGACTTATTAAAGAAGTACAGAAGAAATTTAAAACAAGAGAGGCGGAGGAACGAGAAAAGGAAGATTTAGTTAAACAAGATACCTTAGTTATGTCCCAGAGTAAAGGAAATCCGAAACTCAAAGATCTGTACATTAGGCCTAATATTGTGACAAAGAGGATGAGTGGTTCATTAGAATCGCATACAAACGGCTTCAGGTTCACATCTGTCCGAGGAGACAAAGTAGATATATTGTATAATAATATAAAGAATGCATTCTTTCAACCGTGCGATGGTGAAATGATTATTTTGTTACATTTTCATTTGAAACATGCTATTATGTTTGGTAAGACATTATTTTTACTTCTCTTACTGGTCCAGACCTAGGACAAAGTGTGGTAGGCAGGTTGATATTGGTTACTAGCACAATCTTTTTCATTATGACCTAGTCTTCTTATGGGTTTAGCTTTGCAACTGATGCCTGCAGATACTTCTTTGTGGTAGCCGTTGTCTCTGTTTATGCACTGCCTTCAAGCTTAACAGGATGCATATCACATATCTTGCATTTTTAATTACCACGCATTTTATTACAAATTACCCCGCGCCCGTTTGGGGCTCTAAGTACAACCATATCATCAGGAAGATCTACCTTTTCCAAATAATCATTGTTAACTAAATTGGTAAAAGAAGTGTACAACAAATGGTCAACAAAGGATTGTAATCTTTTATTGCGTTCTTTTTTCACATAATGTTTGTAAATATTATTTATTGTTTTTTTATAGGCAAAAAGAAACATGTGGATGTACAATTTTACACTGAAGTTGGTGAAATAACAACAGATCTCGGTAAACATCAACATATGCATGATCGTGATGATCTTGCTGCGGAACAGAGTGAAAGGGAGTTACGACACAAATTGAAGGTTGCATTCAAAAGCTTCTGTGAGCGCGTTGAGAATATGACTAAGCAGGAGGTCGAGTTTGACACACCTTTCAGGTATGAGTAATATATAAATACAATACAATACAATTGTCACGCCTTTTTCCCTTTTGAAGAGAATTGTGGATGTGAAGGAAGCGAGGGTGTTGTGTCAGGATTGTGGTAAGTGGCGTTCCGTTATCTCTGGCTATCCCTGTGGGAAAAAGGATATATAAATAAATTACTATATTTTATTTTAACGAAAAAATGCTCACAATAAAATACAATAATTGTTCTACAAAGCAACAGTAATAAGTTGTACAATGTACATAATATAATGTACTCATAATAATGACAATCTTAGAAAGAGAGAAATAATGTCAACAAAATATACACAGCAGCTGCAGCAGACCTTTGATCTGCATTCATAACTCGTATCTTAGACAGGGATTTTTGTTTGCATTTTTATTATTAACAAAAATCTTCTATAACAAGTACAAAAACTTTTGAATTTATGTTAATGTAATATTGCAATAATGAGTCCCAAGTCCTAATGAAAATGCACGTTAAATGAAATTAAACTAAAAAATAAAACCAATAATTTGATGTTTACAGAGAACTAGGTTTCCCGGGTGCCCCATTCCGCAGCACAGTTCTACTACAACCGACTTCAGGCGCACTAGTTAATCTCACTGAATGGCCACCCTTTGTCATAGCTCTAGAAGACGTGGAACTTGTACACTTTGAACGTGTCCAGTTCCATTTGAAAAACTTTGATATGGTATTTGTATTCAAAGACTATGCCAAAAAAGTTGCTATGGTTAATGCTGTACCTATGAACATGTTGGATCATGTTAAGGAATGGTTGAAGTAAGTGTTCAATAGTCTAATTATTTTTGGAGGACCATGTTTGAGGATGTAGATACCTGATCAAGAGAACCTCTTTCAAATCTCGTAAAAATGCTAGCTGATACGAATTTCTGCGAAGTGACTAGTGTTGCAGTGTCAGCTTAAAAGTAGCCGGGTGCGCTAGAAGTGTGTCTTGTCAATGGATTGTGCTTATTGATCTCCACAAGCCAGCGTAGCAGGACTGCTGGCAACAGTCGCTTCTTCTTGGTGGTAGCAGTTGTTTCTGATCGTGTATCACACGCTAGCTCGGCCAGCTGTGACCACCCTCTACCTGAGCTAAAACAACCTTTTTTTTTAATAAGATGGCTACGTACACTAAGCTAGTGTTAATAAATTACTGTGAATAACTTTATTAAAAAAATAGAAAATGTAATTTTTGTTCATTATTTTCCAGTTCATGTGATATACGTTATGCGGAAGGCATTCAGTCACTGAACTGGACCAAAGTAATGAAAACAATAACGGACGATATTGAAGGGTTCTTTGATAATGGAGGCTGGTCCTTCTTAGATCCAGAGTCTGATGTGGAAAATGCTGCACATGTGAGTATACTATTGTTACCATTTTTAAACATGTTATAATTTGAAACAACAGAAATTAGTATGTGTTGTTAAGTCTTTTCCATTTTGAAGTAAAGTCTTGTCCTATTTATTCAGGACGAAGAATCCGAGGAAGAAGATGACGCGTACGAGCCAACTGATGCTGAATCCGAAGAAGAGAGTGATGATGACTCTGAATATGACTCGGAGGCATCTGATGCTTCTGACGATTCTGGTGAAAGTGAAGGTAAGGAATTTGTGAATTAATTCAAAGTATAGATTTTTTCCCGTTAAACTTTTGCAATGACTGTAGCATACAATATTTATGTAAACCAGGTGATGAAGATGAGGAATCAGGCAAGGATTGGTCAGATTTGGAGCGAGAAGCGGCGGAGGAAGACAAAAAGGATGGCCGCAATTACCACCCTGAAGATTTTGATAGGAAGCGTAAAAATGGCCGCGATCATCGACGTTATGAAGATGAAGGTCGACATAAGAAAAGTAAACATGATAAGAATAAAATTAAAAGCTCTATGTCCAATCATAAAAGCCATAAGAGTCCATCTAAACATAGCAGGTACAGTTTAATTACATTTTTTTTATTGTAGCTCTGCATATGACAACACTCCGCCTGATGTAAAGCTAGAGTGCGGTTCCTGAACGGAAACAACTGCTACTACAGAGAAATCTATGGGCAGCAGTCGCCTCCACTATACCGGCCTGAGGAGACGAGTATGCACCATCTAGATTGACACACCCTCCTCTCGCTATACCTGGCTACTTTCAAACTATTCCCGAAACGCGACAAGGCCACTTCACGGGTGTTACATTCGAAAGTGGTGGTACTACCCCAGGACGGCAGACTAGGCTAATAACCATCATCAGTCTGCTTACCACTCTTTGGTGGTCTAAAATGGACTAAGTAAGCAGTAAGAATTTATGTGCAATTTTTTTAATTTCCAGCCCATCCAAAAATAGGGACAAACATCACAAATCGTCACACAGCGATAGGTCACATAGTAAATCGAACGGTGATCATAAGAAACACAGTCCGAGCAAAGGACACAAACGGTCCCGAGATGATAGCAGGGAACGTGATCGCTCTTCTAAGAGACATAAGTAAGCTTACAAACGCAAAATTACCAATATTGTTGCCCTAATTAGCTGCCCCAGTCTTCAATAATGTTTCTGTTTTTCTAAGGGCATTGTAATATTTATTTTTAAATACTTTTAGTAAATTGAATCTTTATTAAAAACTTTAAAATAAATTGTTATATCACGCGATTTTGAATGTATAATAATAATCCTCCATTATTAAACATAGGAAAATTATTAAATCATATTATAGGCATAATAAAATAGTTTGATAATTCTTTGTTTCAGGAAATGAGTTACCTGGTTTTAGCGATTAGGGAAATGTCTCAGTGTTAGCTTTAACTTTCCAATGTGGATTTTGTGTAAGATTTCGAAAGTAATGAATGAATGTTGAATTAATATGTTCGTATTTAGTAATAATGATTCTTAAATAAATAATGATTATTTTTAATAATTTGTTTCTTTTTTAAATCTTAAGTTCTAATCATTAAAGATGTAATTTTCAATGAAATAAGAAAGCGACAACTAACAAAAACATTTTATTTCATCTTATTTACAAAACTAAAAATCACAAAATACGTATTTACAATTAAAGTATAATTTTCTAATTTCGACTAATGGTAACGTCGTCGTCTTGTGCCGCGACGACAGCGCCTCGCGGTAGTACTGTGATTCTCTTTGAATCTGACAACTGTAGCTTAGGAATATTCTCTTGTTCTTCCGCGTCAGACGATAGCCAATATTTCTTATTTACGAGCATAAGTAACATTAATGCTGGTAAATGGAGCAATGAAAATCGGAACAGTTTTCTTGAACTGTTACTATCGGATTTCTTGTAAAATTCGTATGCTGCAAAGAATAGAAGAATATTTTAGAATTCAAGTGAAGTGACCCCATTCCACTTATAGCTTGGAAGTAGTCAGATATAACAAGAGTGCACTGTCAGCTAGGTGGTGCGCTTTTGTTTCTTCAAGCTGGAGATGACTGCTGCCTGCAGACATTTTACTTCCTCTATTCAACATACAGTCCACTATTATTTGTATATAAAAAAATATAAATCATACCTAAGTACATAAAATAAATATTAAGTGGTAGTGACTCAAGCGCGAACCACATATTGGTGACGTCTAAATAAGGAGCAGCTAAGCAAACAGCCGTGATCACGCCCGTATGACGCAACGCCACTCTTCGACATAGTGCTGCAAAAAGGACAAATTACGTAATATCGGTGTTATACACTGGCTCAGCCGACTGTCAAATCATCTACCCAGCGGCATCGGTTAGCGGGTTAACCACACCAGCCATACACAGTAGCGCCGGGATAAAACTTGAAGCTGTATGAAATTATAAGGTCATATTTTAAGTATGGATAAAAAATATCTATATTGTTTGTGTGCATCGCCAACCTGGGTGGTTTACATTCGTCTCCTAAAGGCGTCATAGCGGAGGCAACTGCTGTCTGCAGTTGGTAGCAGTTGTTTTTCTTCATAAACCGCACTCTAGCTTAACATCACGCAGTGTTGTCATATTATGTTAAACTCCAATAAAAAATTATTAAAACAATACCTGGATCTGTAACAGCCATCATTCTATAACCAGCACGAGAATAATCCGGTCGTAAATTCCAAGATAAAGCATTAAAATGTGGGAATTGCCAAGAGTATAGTAGAGCGCCTAATATCAAAGCGCCCGAATCAAAAGTTCCTGTACATCCCACCCAACCCATTAACGGAGGGATAGCACCCACTGAAATACATTATAGTATCATTTTAGTCATAAAAGTCTATTAAGAAGTCGTTTCCGTTCATGGACCGCACTATAGCATTACATCAGGCGGAGTATGTCATATGCTGAGCTACAATAAATATAAATAAATTGGTACAAGTGAACAGCACTTATCCAAAACGAAAAATATGCATAAGTTTTTGTTTAAATGTATTATGTTTAAATTAACTACAGTTATGTAAAAACAAGTATAATATAATTTTTAAATAGGTGTAATTTTTTGAAGAATAAGAAAACTGAGTCTTAGAAAGACTCTGTAGGATAGGGGTTAGTGCCTAGATTGGTTCGATTCCCAGTCGAAACAATAATTTATTTGTAATAAATATTTATCAATACATTATTTTAAATAATGCTTCAGAGTCTGGTTGTTATATGTTTGATTTGTCTTTAATAATAATAATCTTTATGTAATAAAAAATAAAAGCGCCTACGATCACAATGCCAATGAAACTAGTTAGGGAAACCAGGATCGCCAATGACAGCAGTAATAAAAATATACATACCCACAGAACCGATCCAAGTATTCACAATGGACATTCGTTTCATTGGAGTATAGACAGAAGAGTATAATAATAAGTTGCCAGCTCCTAGGGCTGCTGTTAGAGGGTTAACACCAAAGTACAGGAGTCCTATGCCCGTTGCACTTGTTACTGTCGCAAAACCTACTGCGTGGATTGGTCTGGAATTTTATTGTCTGTTTTAAATTTTTTAGTGTTGTCCTCTATGGAGATTACTGAGGGTGTTTCCTGATGTACAAACTTATTCAACAAGTAATTCTATGCATAGACAATAAAAAAAACATTAAGTTTATTATACTGTTTGTTTTTACTCAATTGAGTAAGATTGTATATCTTTTTTTATTTTTATGTTTTATATGCCTATTATATTATTAGCGCCCGCTATGCCGGCTTGATGAGATGCCACTGCCAGAGATCGCACGTCGCTTAAAGGATCCTATGTTATAGGAAGGTGGAAAGACGTGACTGGGAAGGTCGTTCCACAATTTAATGGAACAACAGAAGGATTGCCCGAACTTTCTAGTCCGCGAGGGGATTGTTTCGACGGTGAGGCGATGCATTCGATCGCCAGCACGCGTCGACCTCAAGCGATGTGGGGTAGGAGGTATTAGATCGTGCATTTCTGCTGAACATTCACCATATGAATTTAATAAAAATATACTAGTGTTGTACATATATACTCACTCTAATAAACCTTTGACAAGTACCCTATTTTTAGTTCTAGACATTTGAGCATCAAATGGTACTTCATAGAACTGGTTCATAGAATTCGCGGCAGCTGATACTAGTGCAGTACCCAAGCCACAGAGTAGAAACGTTGACCCTACGAATGGTGCTGGAGCTAACGCATAACCCGCCATTGATGTCATTACCACTAACGCTGGAAAGGAAATTTAAAATTATATTATTCCCTTTCAGACTTCTACTTACTAGTACTTATTATGAAATCAATTATTAACCCAATCACAAAACCTCTGGATGGGTTAGATGTGTAATATAGAGTTGTAGGCAGCCCATCATTAGTCCAGTATCCTCCACGCTCCGCTTGAAGGATCCAAGGTGAAAGGACTGGGAGAACACATGGGAGGGCAAAGCATTCCACTTGTCGATTGTGCGACGCAGAATAATCATATATTTTTAAATAAACTATAGAATATATCATAGTAATTCTGTACAAGGAAAACAAATAATATTTATTTTTAAAGTATTATTGATGTATGTTGCATATAAAAAATACTTACAAGTTAATCTAAATTTAGATAACATCATACAATAAGGAAGAAATTTCTTTATTCTATCATTAGATGGTGTTTCTCTCCATATCCTACTGTCTTGTGGAACATTTTTGGCTTTTTTTGCAGTGGTTGTTTGTGCCGTTTGAAGAGTAAGCAATGGTTTGTTTCTCCAATAGCATGATGTTGATAATTTAGATATCTGATTTATTAATATGTTATGCTGAAAGTAATATATTTATGATAAATAAAATTAGCACTAAATACAATGTCACTAGAACTTGTTGCAGAACTGTTATCTCTAGAGATCAAACAAAATAAATTCATTGATGAGGACGTTAAGTATTGCTGCGCTATAGTTCTTAACTAATGGAAACTGTACATTTAAACTATAATAGGTATAGTTTATGCAATAAGAATAGATTGGACATTTGCTTTGGCAAGTCTTTATTAGTGTGATGTTTTTAACCTTCATTAACGACTAAAGAAGTGGTCACAATACAAAACAGTCAGAAACATACAATTATTTGTCAGACAACACATATTAATTGCTCCGTTTCTAGTATATTTCTAGCCGTTGCATTAAAAAAAGTTTCCTAATAAAATTAGTACTAACTTGTATTTTAAATAAAACAGATTTATTGGATAATCCGATAGTTCCATGCTTCAAGCACAGACTGCAGTGCAGCACCCTCACATAAGACATGATCTTCTAACTACCTCTTTTAAGTTAACATCCTGTAAAGAACACAAAAAATACACGATAAATGGTGTTTGTTTTCATTCTTCCTTTATAATAATAAATACACATTGTTTACTTCTAGTTACATCATCTTTTTGAACGATTAACTTTTTGAAAAATCCATCAAATATTATGATAACAAATCACATAGATAAAGATATTGTAACTTTATTGCTATTGATATATTCTAGTGAACTGAATTACATAGGGTTTGTAGGAATGTTACGAACATCATATATCTCAGTAACTATTAATGTATAATAGTAAAGGCCGGAATTTCGAAAATTATATACAAATTAATATATTTTAATAGTTATCAGGCGTAAATAAGACATTGAGTGAAATTGTGTACTATACCTTTTTGTGTAAGTTATCCAATAAAAACATATCAAAACAAACAAAATTGACTACAAAATACGTACGTTTTATTTAATAAAATACAGAAAGAATATTTGAGGTTATTTAGGTAACACCAAGGCCATTGAGTTTGACGCGTTTGACGTCTCACGAAACGTCAAATATTACAAGATTTAAATTCAAATTATAAAAATATTAATGCATAAACGAAAATATATGGATTATACAAATAAAACCTAACATAACACACAATTAAGACATTGTTTTTGATAAATATTTTTTAATATAAAATATTTAGTTTTATTATTATTTAATTTTTTTTTTGAACGTTTACGTGTATTCAAGTAGTGTTGCTAGACTATGATATTTATATGAACACGGAAGTGCATTGTACGGGTTTGTATAGAAACATTGCGAAATGCTACATTTTTTTATTTGGTTGTAAAACACAGTTTGAAATTATGGTGAATGTGTTAAAAGCTGAATGAATTTCAACAAATTAACAATGTCAGCACGGGCAGGAGATAACAACAATGGCAATGCCGAAGAACATATAGTTGAGGTTCGTAATATATGTGTTGGCCTACATTTTTTTCCATTTGTGTATTGTTATTTAAATTAAAATGTTGTTTGCAGACATTAGCAGATGTATTTCGCTGCTTCATTTGTATGGAAAAGCTCGTGGATGCTCGTTTGTGTCCACATTGTTCAAAGTTATGTTGTTATGCTTGTGTAAGTCGATGGCTGACGGAACAGAGATCTCAGTGTCCGCACTGTCGGGCATCACTTCACCTACACGAATTGGTAAACTGTCGCTGGGTAGAAGAGGTCACACAACATATCGAGACAATGCAACTGTCCAATACTGCAATCCAGAGAGAAAATTATAGAGACAGGTATGGAATGTTTTCAATATTTTTTTTCTTTCGTAAGGTAGGTAGATTTAAAAAGGTTATTATATCAAAATAGCTATGAATATTATGCTAGAATTAATAAATTGTTGTTTTAATTTCTGTAAAAATAAAGTTAACAATAAGTAAAGGTAATTCATTAGATGCACTCCTCAATTCAATTTCAATATATCAACTTTGTAATGAAACTTGTTTTCAGATGTACAACTCACCTCGAGAAATTGACAGTGTATTGCTGTACTTGCCGTCGTTGCATTTGTCACCAATGTGCATTGTGGGGAGGTACTCATACTGGACACACATTCAAGCCATTGGATGATGTTTATGAACAACATGTTGCTCAGATCAAAGAAGAATCAGCTCAGTTACGACGTAGACTTCTGGAGCTTATTAGCTATGTTCAGGATGTTGTATGTATTGCTTTGTGTCTTACAATAAATTCAATTTTTCAAAACAATGAGAACATTTATTACATAACGCTAGATTGTAGATTGTAGATTCCCGCAGGCTCTTTCTCCGCAATTGAGCGGCCATGGCCGTTAGCATAACGCTAATAAATACTCGTATAAAGCTGTGGATGACTGCTGGTAACAAATAAATTGTGTAAATACAGCTACTGTTATCGTCTGCCGATGTCCTTCTGTGACAGCTGTCACCTCGACTCGTGGACCACACTCGGGCTTAACATCAAGTAGAGTGTGGTATCATAATGCCCCTTAATAAAAAATAATAATAATGCAGGAACGAAACGTGGAACTGGTACGTTCAGCTAAAGACGAAAGAGTAAGAGAAATAAGGAATGCAGTAGAACTCATGATCTCACGCCTAGACTCAGCTTTGAAGACGAAACTCATCACGCTAATGGGTAGAAAGAACAGCCTCACTCAGGAAACTGAGCAGTTGGAGCATTTGTTACATGAGATTGATCATCATTTGCAGTCTAGTACCAAGTATGTTTTCTGTGTTATTTAGAGAGAATAGATAAGTTAGAAATGGTGACGCACAAAACCGACTACGATGATGCACAAAGTGCAGCGTAGCCTGTCCACTGACAAGTGAACAGTAACTAATGACCTACTAAAGGTGACAAGAAACACTGGATGCAGGTATACCAATAGATCCCACTGTCATTCACAGGAGATATCTGTTTCCAGCAGTGAGCATGTTCTGGGTTGAAAGAATAAAAGAATTCTAAAATAAGTTTACTCTATGACGTGGAATATAATGACTCAATGTATAAAATTATGCAAACAAAATGTTAAAAAAGATATGCAATTTCGTAATTTGTCAATCCTTAGTTAAATGTTAATAGTCAGATAGTCAACTAAAAATAAATGACAAAAAAGAAAGTTGAATAAGTTTTTTTTTTCATATATTACTGATAATATATTTCAGGTCTGAATTTATTAGCAAAGGCAGTATTGAGTTAAATAAACTAATACACCACATGCGTAAGAAGCCCATGGCTAACTTTGTTAATGCTCGGGTGCCAGCTGATTTTCATAGGTAAGTCTGAAACATAACTGATAACCATTTAAAGACCACATAAACCATAAATTGGGAATAAAACTTCAGTCAAAAATTACAATTTTGATTGTTGCATAAGTTTGTACCATATTTAAAACTACACCTGCGAAGTGATCTTGGTGTGTTTGGAAGTGACCAGGTATAACGAGAGAAGAGTGCACTGTCAATCTGGATGGTGCATTGTCATATGCCGAGCTACAATGGCTTTCTTGACGCGTATAAACGCATCTCGTGCTGTACGTAACATAAGTGTTTACAATGCGCAGTGCATTTGTGCTTGTCATATTTCTTTATGAATCAAGTTCCCAGCTTTAGGCCTTTATTTATTAGTGATAATTTTATTAAATTTTAACAAATGAAATAATTGAGCTTATTTTTTATCTTTTAGTGAAATAGTTCCGAGTTATGACAGCAGCACATTTCCGTTAAGTAACTTTACTTTGCTACAACGCGCCGCTGTACCTGTATATTCGCAACCCTTACACGTCAATGGAATATGTTGGCGTTTGAAAGTATATCCCGATGGTAATGGCGTCGTCAGA
This sequence comes from Tinea pellionella, assembly GCA_948150575.1. Classification (NCBI taxonomy): domain Eukaryota; kingdom Metazoa; phylum Arthropoda; class Insecta; order Lepidoptera; family Tineidae; genus Tinea; species Tinea pellionella. Next base: position 8,050,256 of record OX411248.1, read on the forward strand.
GGAAATTATTTGTCTGTCTTCTTAGAGCTTAGCGCTGGATTACCTATTATTTCCAAGTAAATATGATTTTATTAAGTTATTGAGATAAGATTCAATTTTGCGTGCATATAGATGATGTTATATGTTGTAATAGATTCTAAGTGTATTCCAATGAAAATCTGTCTTTTAATTTTTTTTTAAATGATGAAGGTCTGGAATATAATACATAACAGTTTGTTATTGATTTTAGATACGAATATCGCGTAGAAATGCTTCATCGTTCCCGTGACGTTGCTAAGAATATTGTGCGCGAATTTGCATCTGATTTTGAAGTTGGTGAATGTTGGGGTTACAATAGATTCTTTCGACTCGATTTACTCGCTAGTGAGGGATATCTAGATCCCGATACAGACACTTTGATATTGAGGTAAGTCTTAGTGGAGAACTGATAATTGGAAGTTAATGCAGAAAAGCGTTCAGAAAAATGCAATATTGTGTGTTTTATTTTAAGGTTCCAAGTTCGATCACCGACATTTTATCAACGTTGTCGTGATCAACAATGGTATATTAGTCAACTTATATCAATACAAAACCAACATGTATTGCAAATTAATGATCTCAAAGAGGTAAGTCATTTGCATTTGCTATTTTATTCTAAAACATGGTATTTAGACCTGACAGACGATCTGCCCGAAAAAAATTCTTAAAAAGAACTCGATTGCAGCGCCATCTACCGGATTTAATTGTGAATCTAAACCATCCAGGGTCCCACTCAAACACACGAAAAATGTCAACAACATTGATCGTAGAACAATAAAACAAATTAAATTTTATAACAAATAATTTGCAGAGGCTAACAATGGAAATGCGTAACGCGACGTCCTCTTCACATTTACCAATAATCACTCAATCTGCAACAACAACGGCAACTAATAAAAATGAAGCTGAAGATGTACAGAATAATGCTGTGGACGATCCGTTACTCGACGAGGGATATCCTGTTAACACAAAATGTCCATATTCACACATGTTTCTTACAACTTCACCTACTACCCCAGGTGATTAAAATCGCGTTTATTTTTATGGACCGCACTCTAGCTTTACATCAGGCGGAGTGTTGTCACATGTCGAGCTACAATAAAAAAAAAATATAGGGTATTACGTGAATCATAGTCTAGCGGTACAGGACGGACCTCACAATCTACAAGACCCGAGTTAAAGCTCATGTAATTAGGTTATTTTTACTTTAGTCGCTTAGTGCCTGTGATACAAGCACTATAGCTTAGTACAGGCATTAAAAGATTTAGAAAATATTAATAAAAAAAATATTTTTAGGTGTGTTAAACACAGCAATACTCGGAGACGATACTCATAACAATGATCTGTCAAGTGCACAACAGTTCCCTTTTAACGAAATTGAAGCCATATGTTTATCTGATAGACGGGCTCGTCAAATGCATACATTTGATAATACATATAATATGCCATCTACTTCCAGGTAATTAATTGACTAACTAAAGGTATAAAATACGCCTCGTCTTTATTTTGTACGCTTATGAGATATTTATGCGAAATTTATACATAAAGAGTGGTTGGAGGCCCAGGAGTAGTACTTTTGAGTGTATTAAATCATCCTAGTTGCGATTTGGGATTAACTTGTAAGAAGAGAAGTGTGCCCTGGCAATATGTGGTGCAGATTTGTCTCCTCTCAAATCTCTCGGCTCATGGTCCGCTTTCTAGCTTAACATTGGGCAGTGGGTTGTGTAAAATGCGACGAAATTGAAAATAAGCTTTGTTCATGATTTTGCTAAATTTTAATTTGGTAGGGTTACAATTCCCCTTCATTAACATTATTCTAATTTTCATAGAGCGAGTGCAGAACAGGACGCAAGCGCAGAAAACGCCTTAGTGAGTCTCCGATCGTTGTTAAGTGCTGGACAACTTGTTAGGGAAGAACCTACTAATTTACCTGCTGCAATACCTCATTTAGCTGGTGAGTACACTATAACATGAAATTCAAACTCAAATGGCAGACTGATAATGGTTATTATCCCAGGATGAGATCCAGGTATAACGAGAGCGGTATATGCTGTCGACCTGAAGACCTGGTGACTGCAGAAGTATCTTATATGATTTAATTTTGTTGTATTTTCTAAGGAGTAGCAAGTACACCGACAGCTGAAACACACCCATCAAACGTGGTCCTCCGTTTCTCGATATCATCTCCGGAGCTGACGGCCGGAGCACCAACGACACCTCGACAAGAACCCCCAATAGAGCCTGAGCCACTCGAATCTAATATTATTCTACCTTCACACCAATCTGAATCTAGCAGTGAATCTGGGGTATGTTTAATAAATTGCATGTATATGTCAGATCAGGAGAGGTACAGGTCTGTCACTGTCCTTTCACCAACATCAGAAACGGGTGTGGGCGTATCATAGATATCGTATAATCAGGCAGGTAATGCACAACGGTCAGACACAAAAAGTCAACACGTCCTCACGCATCGAGCGATCATCCCAGACCGAGCGCTGTCCGATCTTCCCTTTCGCTTCTAATCATCGCGGCTTTCATGGTGTCAGCAACCCACGCGATGCGTAGACCAATAGCTTCCTCTTGTTGTAGACTACTTGTAGACTGGGTACCACTAGATGGCGCTATTTTTAGTTTTAAAAAAATAAAAATATGTGCTCAACTGAATTCTATTTGTATATTATAGCCGGTAGATGGCGGTAACAAGTTTTTTTTTGTCATACATAATACGTTTTATAATTTAAAAATTCTTATTGAAATATTCTGTGTAGATATATATTTTGAGCGGTCGTGGTCTAGGGGTTGAAGGCGTGAACTCACGATTGATTAGACCCGTGTTCAAATGCCAATGTAACAATGTTATATGTACTTTGGTCGCGCACTGGCTTAGGCATTAAAAACAAACAAAAACAGGGATTTCTTTACAGGGATTTTTACAGGACGTGCTCAGGGAGTTTGAAGGCTTGAACGAGGAAAACAACCAGAGTAATGGAGATGAACATTCCACTGAAGAGAATGACATCGACGATGATACCATGTCAGGTAATTATAACAATATTTTTATTATAATGAACAAATGTTTACCAAATCTCAAATTTCAAGCCTGCCTTTTATGTTATTCATTTGCTGTGAAATGTATGAAATTCCGTACGAGTGAATAACGGAAATACGTGTGTTAAAAAATTGGATTTGAATTTCAAAATCCTTAAAAATTTTACCTACAGATGTAGGTCTGTAGTGTAATATCAGAATTGTTTTTTTTATGCCGTGGATTTTCAGTAATATGTATGAAATTTCGTACGACTAAATAAATATATCTGTTAAAAAATTGAATTCGAATTTCAAAATTCTTAAAAATTTGACCTACAGGTGTAGTACAATATAAAATTGATTTTTTTTTTTATTATGACAGGCTTGGAATATTTATTAACCCAATTATAATGATCCTTTTCCGATCCTAAAACGTATTTGGTGTTCCTCACTTAGATGTGTCTTCCTTGAGTGCTTCGTGTGTGTCTGAAGAGAGTCCTCGAGCACTCGTTAGTTCCGATGAAGAGGTCCCTTCCCGCATTCCGTCTCATTCTGTTACATACATCTACTATAGAAGACGATTGAGGCACTCGCCGTACACTAGTAAAGCACGAAGATGCGCAAGAGTACTAACAAGATCCATTTCCGATTTAGGGAATTTTAGAAATTGATTTTTATTAAACGTTTTCTTTTTTGTTCTTTATTTGAATTTTGACCATAGACATATGTCATTTATATGTCAAGTTATGTTTCTTTTGGCACAGATGATAAAAAATATTGGATTGGAATAAATTTCTTTTAAAAAGACCTTTGTATAAATAATTTTTATAAAGGATTTAAAAAAATAATAATTAGTAAACCTATGTTCACGTTTTGATTTGAGCACCGCATATTTAATTTCTTTTTAATTTCATTTTTTTTGACTAATTTTGTGGAAATTTGATTTAATTTAATAATCTTTAATTCAATAAATAATAATAAAAACAGTTTCTATTTCTTTCATTTAATTTCTGTTGTTTTTAAAATTAAACAAAATATTTGAGTAAAAAATTACCTCTGATTACAAGAAAACTTGGTTTAATTAAATAATTAAATTTCAGCTCGTTTAGATGTTTCATCAAATGAAAATCAACAGGATAATGCATTTTTATTGAATAACATGCTACGAGCTGCATTAGAAAATATTGAATCACCTCCATTGAGTCAGATCAGTAGTACAGGAGCTGTTTGTTCATTTGGGTCACCGACAAACAACAGCCCAAACGGTTGCTTACCAAACCACCATGCAGATTCAGAGGCCGCCTTAGCTGAATTCAATAATGATTTATTATTGATGAATCTAGTTCGCAGTGCTAAATGGGTTAACAGTTCACATAATTACGGAAATTGTGAGTATTAAAAAATGAAATATTTTTTTCTTATTGTAGCTTGGCATATGACAATCGGTCTTTTTTCAGTTTGGTGCCCCATATTGTGGTCTCGCTGGCCGTGAGGTCACGGCTTCTACCACTAGGCCATGGTCGCTCTTTTCATTTATTTGTGTTTTTTTTTCACAGTACCACCACCGACACATAAGATATGTGGTCCTGTGTTGCAACCCTTGTCTCGATCTTCGAAGCCAAGATCGAAGGGAAAAGGGAACTCTATTATTAATTTTTTGAAGAAAAATAATGAACGAGGTATGAATGTAGCTTATTTGTATATTAATTTCATCATATTATATAAAGCTCGATTACCACTCACTGACTGACTGACTGACATATATTATGAAGCACTTGCCGGGGGGTTAGGAGGATGGAGGATGATTATTTTTGGGTTGTATAGAGGAGGCCTATGCGACCACAGGAAAACCTCGACTTTGACCGGAAATGGACTCTGGACCGGAAGTGATGCCGATATCTCGGAAACGGAACGAGATAGGGCACAAGTGCACGAACAAAAGTCGTAGGGAATGCCCTCTAATATCGAAATCCATAATTTGTTTTTTCAAATTTTTTTTTTTTCAAAACTACCCGAAAAAAAACTTTTTCAGCGGCGCGAAGCGCGCCCAAAAAACTAGTTGATATATACAACTAGATATTGTAGATTTGTAGATTTCCCGCAGGCTCGTTCACCGCAATTGAGCAGCCATGACTGCAGTCATCTTTTCTCTCGCGTCACATTGGGAGCGTTATTGCATATCTAGTTGTATATGTCAATGTATGCCATTCTAAGAATTGTTAATTTTAAAGTAATTATTTGCATCAAGTTAATATTGTCTATCATGTATAAGAGTGGTAGGCAGACTGGTGATGGTTATTTGTCCATTCTGTCGTCCTGGGGTTGTTCCACCCACCAATTTCGAATGTAACACCCGTGAAACGACCTTGTCGCGTTTCGGGTATAGTTTGAAAGTAGTCAGGTATAACGAGAGGAGTGTGCACTGTCAATCTAGATGGTACATGCTCGTCTCCTCAAGCCGGCATAGTGGAGGCGAGTGCTGCCCGCACAGGTCTCTCTGTAGTAGCAGTTGTTTCCATTTATGGACCGCACTCTAGCTTTACACGGTGGAGTGTTGTCACATGCCGAGCTACAATAAAAAAAAATCACGCGTTATTAATTTATCACCCACGCTACATGCAACAGGTGCCTTCGCTGTGCCGGCTTGACGACGACTGTTTTTTATTTTATTTTAAAAACTTTATTGTTATACAACAAAAGGCGAGCTTAATGCCGCAAGGCATTTTCTTCCAGTTGGCCTTCAGGAAGCAGAAAGGTAGAAAGGGTAGTAAATAAAAAAAAACGTCTTATATATAACTTAGAAATACTTAACCAACTATATTCAGATACCTACACACTGGCTACACACAGATAACTACACATGGTGCTATAAAATTTACAGACTTAATAAATGGTGTTTTACTTTTGTCCCTATTTCAGCCGCAACAACGTCAAATGAAGGTGGTGCTGCTGGACAAGCTGAATGTCTTCAGTCGTCTTCAGGAGCAGCACAACCATGTCCATCTGTCTCATCCATTAGTGACAATGATGTAAGTTTCAAATTACTTTTACTTATTAAATATAAATCAAATTAATTTGGTCTATCCAGTGTCTTAGCTAGGAGGTGACGTTGGCTGCGGTCCGCATCAGGTCTCTGGAAAGCGGTAGCCCAGAACCACAGAAAAAAGGTTCACGGGCAGTCGGAGCAAACGAGTAATTAGAGCCCTAACGCATATATAAAAAACCTCAGCAACTCTTCAGTTTCTAACAATTTAATTATAATGTAATCTTAAGAATTACACAAGAATGTTTGCCGAATTTTGGGCACACATGTGGTTTCTGTTGACCCGGAAAACATTAGCATACCACTGTTCTAATCTGACGTTTTGAAGCCATTTTTATGTATTTAAAACCATTGATATATACAACTCGATAAGCAATAACGCTCCCAACGTGACACGAGATAAAACATGACCGCAGTCACTTTTAGGTTTTCTTTCAGTTAGTATTCGAGTTGGCGGCAACATTGTCAAATCGTTTGAAGCGGTTTGGAGTGTCTCACCCGCTCGAAGTGAGTGAGACACTCCATTATTAATTAAAATAAAATTTGGTAAAATAATACGCTGTGGTTGTGTTCAAAGTAAAATGTATTCTCCTGTAAAAATAATAACAATTGACAATTCAAATTGTCATTGTGACAATCTCTTTTTATGTTGAGGTGAAAAGAGGTTGCCACAGCGGCTAACGCTTTTTTCATGTCCGATGTATGAGGTTTGCTCCTCTAGTATATATGTCTATGGTTAAAACATATTCGCAAATAACTTGAGATAACTTCTCAAATTCTTCTCTCTCTTCTTTAATTATTTTTATTTCAACAACTAAAGTCATGGGCATTTCACATTCCAATATACTCCTTTGCTTAATTTTTAGAAAACAATTTGTTTTATTTCCAGGAAAGTTTCTTCGACATGTTATTGGACAACATGTCGTTGCTTTCCCACGAAGAAGAGCCGGGAGAGGTGCAACCCCGTCCTGATGCACCTCCCGTACAACCGTGGTGGCCTGCTGCACATTCCGATGTTAATCAGAAACACGAACATGATCATTGCTAAGTTAACATTAAAATAAAAGATTTTAGTCATTATTAGATTGGGCGTAGCATGCACTTGCTCATCGTAAGACTCTACCATGGCTTTGGAAAGGCGGCTGACCAGAAGACTGCCACTGGAGGTCACCAAGATATATTCGGAATTGGGTGATTACTTTTTCTAACGGAAGTTAAAGAAAAAACATTAAAAAATTTTGTGTTTATAATTTACATAAAATAATTGAAAATACTCACAAAAAAGTATATTAAGCTCAATTAGGAATAATTAAGTGCATGAGAAAGTTGCTGGTTCGAGACCCATCATTCCTTTATGTAATACTCTTAGAATTAAACTGAGTTAATGACGTTTGATTGATTTTTTAAAAATGGTTTTTTAACGAATTTAAATTTAAATTACTTAAAATAATAATAAAATATTTTTCTGACAAAAATCTTTTTCCGAGTTTATAATATCAAAAAATAACTTTTATAACAAAAAAAAACTTGATACAAGAGAGAAGTGATGTTTATTCGAATATTTTTCTAATTTTTAGACATTTATGCATCTGATTTGTGATTGTGGTACGTGTTCACTAAACTCCAGCATTTCGAATTTAAACCTCAGTTAATTAAAGAAAATTGGCCGGTACCAATGTAACTTTGTTCGCTACGTGCCTAAGTAAACAAATAAATTTTTTTGGTGAACCCGGCCCTTAATTAATAGTCAAATAATTAAAGTGCAAAAATGCGTGAAAGAGTGTGTGAACTTTGATTAACACAAATAGAGGGAGTTACTGCACCACGTGATGTCACCTCCACAGTAAAAAGACCTAGTTTGCGGGGTCAATTTTTTAGTCGTGCGTAACGTATCTTCTTTTTGTTTTAATCAAGTAAGTGTGTTAACTGATTTATTTTTAAGATTTAATTTTGAACGATACTCATTATTATTATGCTGGCTCATTTTTGGCTCAAAATCTTACAATAAACTTAAAATGACGACTACGGTACGCTCCGTAAATTTTGAGGTGGTTTTAAAGTAGCAATTTACAATTTAAATTTAAAATCTGAGCCAACATAGAAGATATTATTAAATAGGTTGATTAAGTTGAAGTTAAAACGATGGCTATTATTTTTAAATGATTGTTTATAAATAATAATAATATTGTATAAATAATAATGTGGCTTTTTATTTTCGGAATTTGACCAGCGATACGAGCGCGCGATCATGTTTTAGCTTCCAGAATGTGCAGGCAGCGTTCGAGTTGACAAAGCATATAAAGAAAAAGTAGCTGGGCCAAAAGCCGTCCCGTTTAAAGGAGAATGCCCATTTCGCTTAAGATAATGGGCCCACGACTTTTTTGTAGAAAAATAAATATACTCGGACTTCCTTATATAACCAGCCAGTTTTAATTTTTTCACTCGGGTTATTGAGTAGACTTTTTCTGATGCGATATTTGAGGTTTTTATTATTCAAAATGCTTTAATAATTGAAGATATCTATTTTTATGTCAATAAACATTGTCTATTGATTGGTAAATAATGTGTTGTTATAATTAAAATGAATTAATAAAAAAATTAAATATTATTTTAGATTGTTGATTTGTTACCAAACTATTAATTAGGTCATCAAGTGGGCCCAAAAATGGGCATTATCCTTTATCCATCCACATTGGCAAATTCTACACTAAGAAGATGTGAATAAAGTTAGTTGCATTTTTACCAGCTATATGGATTGAAAATATTATCTTTGTCTTGTTCCACACATGGTCTCGGGGGCCACCTTAGTGATGTGTAAATCGTAAAAAAAAAACTACAATGTGAAATTCAATATTTTATTCTCATTGCTCCAATATTAATAATAATAATTACAATGATAAAATATCCCATTCTGTGTTTACTTTATGTCTTAAACATATTTTGAATACCTATTTCAATTTCATAGAAAATGAGTAAATTATTATGTAAGCACAATTTATGTTGCACTCTGGAGCTTCAAAGGTTCCTATAGATAATTAATTAATATATTTACAAATAAAACAATTTAAAAGGAACGCTATTTGATAGTGCTTTGCAAACATTTAAAAAACTTGAGATCTCCTTAAAATTAGATGGTATTAATTGTTATAACGTATACACACATTCGCCCTACAAACATATATGTGTGTGTACCCGGCCTTTGCCTTAATTTGTTTAGGCCATAATGCCAAAAAATATTTACAAAAATATACATTAAAAAATAGAGCCAAATCACATTTTCTTTTTTTTTTACAATTTTTCGAAAATAAATAACAAATTGAATTTAGCCTAGAAATACTTCTCTTTGATATAAACAAAACAATAAAAAATAATTGCATCAACAAAAGCTACATAACAAATTTTCATTATAAATAAATCATAAAAATGTAAATTACATTACACAAGTATTAAAATCACTTGATTATTATCACTGAAGTTGTCGATGGTTATCTAAAACAACTAAAAACAAACTTACATTATTTTATTGCATTAAATATTTACAATAAGTATTTTATGCTTATTTTGAAACATATAATTAATAGAAGCATAAAAATATAATTGCAATAGTCCGAAACTAGTTCATTGTATTAAATCGATTAAAGTAAAATAATGAAAATATTTAAAACTCCAATAATATATAGAGCTCGGAAAATAATGTCAAGCCGTAAACGGAAATCGGGGCCATAAATATTATGGTTATAAAGGTTAACAGATATTAAATTATTGTTCCACTTGTATCCATACATTATTTCAAAGTTATTTAGACAAGTTATCAAAAAACATATGGTTACAGAAAAACGTTTCATTCCCGAACACGCTGTATAAGGTAACTTTATTCTGTATATAAGTTTATATACATTTAAAGTGCATATAATCCGAGTCAACTACTCATTGCGAAGGCAAGGGTGGTGATGTATGCTCAAAATTTTTACATTACGTTCCTTAACGCTAATAAAACACAAATTATTTAAATTCCTTACGAATTAAACTTAAATTTAAGTGGTGTTATATTTCTGGTCATATGCATTTGCATATATTTTATCTAATCCTAACATTAATTCTAACATTCACATAATTATAGCACAAAACATATTATGCTTCAATTTGCACTTTTCAGTTTACTCTCTTCCATTGTTTTAAGTCCACTCGTTCCTCTGTGTCAGGTTGTTATTCTGTGGCTCTTTTAGATATGTCTCATTGTTATAAACCATGCACTCTTCGTCGCAGCGTCCACGTCCTCTTATATGCTTCACTTTCATTTCACATTCTTTGGCATTACATAGTGAGCTTTAATTTTCATGACTAATATTTAGTTTCGTTCATTCCGATATAACAATATAAATATTCTTCTAACGTATTGCACCGTTTGGAAATTTTGTAAACGAATCACTTCTCCCATTAAATAAAATCTCATTATCATACAATAACAATAATATTTTTTTTATAATTCTCTATAAGTCGTCTTTGATTTAAATTCTCGTACATGCTTTCATAAACTCAACGTTTTGATCTCTTTCGTGTTTCACTTCAACTATGACTCTCAGAAGATTGAGTATCGCGAGATATATTATGTAGATTTGTGACCTAATTCTATTCAGTCGATTTGAAGTGAATCAAAAAATAATAGCCTCTCTCGAAACGCAAAATCTGTATGTCGACAGTCGCGGGGCTCGGTCGGTGCGCAGGGGGATGCAGTGCAGCTGTTTCGCTTGCAGCACCCCACTCGATATGGACACGTGACGCACTATGGAGCGATCGCGACCGACGACTACAGAGAGCGGCGACGTCACACGTGCGACTCTAGCGGCGGTCGGGGCGGCGGAACTAGCGGCACGGGCCACACTCCCGCGAGATCCGGTGACGACGTACGCGTGTGATGACGAGCCGACCAACCGTCCTTATCGAAGTCCTTCGTGCCGCCGACGGTGTGGCGTCGCTTGATGCCGCGTTCCGGCATTCCGTTCTTGCGCTTCAATTTGGCCGCTCGGACGCCGGCTTCGCGACGTCGAGACTCGCCGAGCTTACCCGCTCTGTTGTCCCCTTTACCGAGAGACTCGGACCTCTCGGCGCGCCAGTTGAGGCTCTCGGAGCGGAGGACGCGCGCCGCTCCGCGTTCACTCTCGCGGTTCAAGGATTCGGATCGTTGCACGCGTTTGTTGCAATCGGCGGGTTCGGTCGGCCGCGGATAGAGGGCGCGTTCTACGGTCTTATCGTTGTCGGGCATCTCCCCGCGCGACGTCTGCGAGGCGGTGTCGACGTCCTTCTCGGAGTCCGGCGCCGGACCGTTCTCCTTCTCGGAGTCGTCTCTGGCCGGCTCGTCGCTGCTCGAGGAGACGCGACGCGGATGAGAGGCCGCGAGCCAGGCCGCCTTGAGCCGAGCGGAGCGGGCGGCGGCCGGCGGGGAGGCGGAGTCCGATCCGCTGCGGCTGTCTCCGCTGTGACTGTCGCCGCTGCGCTCTCCGCTCCGTTCGTCGCTCGCATCCTCGTCCTGCGCCTCGTCCGCGTACGGGATGCTGCCGTCGTCGAGGGGAGAGGACCCGCTCAGCGTCTGCAGCTTTTGGTCGAACGTGCTCGTCAGAGACGACACCAGATCTCCTGTTCCTACGACAAAAATATTGAACGGGTCAGTATCGCGTGCGGTGACAAGGGTGAGACATCGATAAGACTGTTACGTATATTCATAAGCGTGTTAGGTATGATCACGATTAATCAGCGAATGAGCGTGAAGATGACCGAACTGAAGATGACTGCCGAGTGAAGTATATATTGATGAATGATGATCGGGCTCGCAGTTGCGGACAAGCGTTAGTTCAGAGCCGCCGCGAACACACATTGCAACACGCACTCATATTAGCCTATACCTTTTAATGTGGACAAAAGAATGAGATTGCCGTGTCAAGTCTCTGACGTCAGTACCGCAAACCTAATGGGCAAATAGCACATTTATTGTATTTCCGCAACCAAATGATCATCTGACCTTTTCCACCACTTATATTATGAATATTGTACTAACCATCGATGGAAAAGTTGGCGAGCGTGTGCGTGTGCCGGGAGATCTCGTGGCGACTGCGACCCAAGGCTTCGAGCTCCATCCTAAAAAAAAGAGAAAGTAAATGAGAATATATTCCTAATGTAACCAAATCAAGCCTATCTGAAGATATGTACTTACTTGGTGAGTGCTTGCCGGTCATAGGGAGAATGCGGCAAACCATCGTAATCGGCCAATGAAGTAGTAAGATGCGGCGGTGGAGAGCACAGGGGCGATGTCGGAGGTGATCCACCGGGAGTGTCCCCTCCTCTCGTCTTCTCATCATTCCATTTTTTAGAATCGTTGTTCTTGGAGCGAGGTTTGCGTTGTATCTTCCGATTCGCTGCTGATATTATAGAACTGACGATGTCTCGAGTTGACACGTCTTTACCTGCCGAAGATTATTATGATTAAATTATGATGAAAATTGAACAGAAAAAAAACAGTATAAAAGCAAATATTTACCTTCAATTTTTTTTACATTATGTATAAGCAAGTCCCGTGATGGGGCAGGAGCGGGTGCGAGTTCTTCAGCTGCAGGCGGCGGTTCTGCCGGAGGAGATCCTTCTTCCTCTTCGAAATACCACGCGTACTGTATAAAAAAGAGGATAGTTTATTTTTTTATTGTAGCTCGGCATGTGACAACACTCCGCCTGATGGATAGCTAGAGTGCGGTCCATGATTGGAAACAACTGCTACTATAGAAAAGCAGCAGTCGCCTCCACTATGCCGGCTTGAGGGGACGAGCTACATCTAGATTGACAGTGCACACTCCTCTCGTCTATGATGACACGACATGCGACCCCGACTGGCCTGATGGTAAGCACAGTGGAGGTCCATGAGCACTGGCGACTATAGAACCGCTTATACAGTCCAGCTACCATTACTATGACGGCCTGAGGTGCTTTTTCACGCTCCGCTCGTAAGAATTTCATAATTATCGTATTCTTTTAGCATTTTAAATTTGTTTTATGATTTTAATTATTTTTTGTTTTGTTTTGAACGTGTTTTTGTATTTATAGTGATTATATCTAGTTTAGAATGTTATTTATAAAACTTACATGAGTAAGGAAGGATTCAATAATCCGACATTGGCTCGACATATCATTAACCATGGCCATCATGTCGTCGCTGGCTGCTCGTACCAATGTCGGGCCGAAAACAATAGCCAGATTACGCGCTTCCATTTTGTTATAAGAGGAATGTGCTACAACACGCCGTAAGTGACGTACTAAGTAACGTAACGTCTCGAGGTGAGCCTCGGGTAATGCACGAACGAGATTTCGCAGTTGACGCGCTCGTTCTGACGAACGGTCCGCCTCTGTGAATAAATATTATATTATAATACCGTTTGATCATAGATTTTATTTTTAAATTAATTAAAATGATCTGGTAGAACAAACCAATTAACTTTTTTTTAAATAACATAATATGTTAGTACATTTACGTTCTCACAGAGTAAAGTCTCTCCACCAATAGGATCACTCTATTTAATTTTTTTAACCTCGGCTGTCAAACTAATATTGTCTGATTGGTCGGGACATCTCACTTTACGCAGTGACAGCGTAAATGTAAACTCATACTTGGACTTCCGGTGTCTTAATCTTGAGTGCAGTCTATAGACAGAGAAATGTCTTATTTAATAAAAATAGTAAAATAAATATTAAACTTACCAATAAAGGCGGGATATAAGTGAGCAGTTAGCAATGGATCAGGTAATCTCCTAAGATAAAGTTTGAGCAGACTGGAAGCGACGTGAACATCAGCCCAACGAGGATCGCCAGCGGGTGGGGGCTCTCCACGATCCAAAGCCGCGGCAAGAGCTGATACACCGGCGGCATTACCCGGCACCCTGTATACGCCTACTGTACGTAGACCAAATGTCTGGAAAATATAGGAAAGTAAGGAGAGTGGTAGGTTTGATGATGGTTATTTGTCCAGTCTGTCGTCCTGGGGCAGTACCACCACTTTCGAATGTAACACCCGTGAAGTGACCTTGTCGCGTTTCGGGAATAGTTTGAAAGTAGCCAGGTATAGCAAGAGGAGTGTGCACTGTCAATCTAGATGGTACATGCTCGTCTCCTCAAGCCGGCATAGTGGAGGCGACTGCAGCCCGTAGAGATTTCTCTGTGGTAGCAGTTGTTTCCATTCATGGACCGCACTCTAGCTTTACATCAGGCGGAGTGTTGTCACATGTCGAGCTACAATAAAATAAAAAAAAAAAAGGTAGACTGATCAAGTTTATTAGCACATATGCAGTTCCACTTTAAGTGCGAGGGAACTAGTCGGGTAGCTGAATTGCTTGAGTGATATATTGTCAATCCAGAGTATCCACCAGTTAGGGGATAACACCCAGACCGTTTCTTAAGCCACCGCCACGAGTACCGCTTGGGCATCTAGCTACGTCACAGTACATAACAAAAGGAGTTTACCCTGTCAGTTTGAACGATACGGGCATGCATTCTTCAATCGGAAACAATTGAAGAAGCCGCCTCCACTATACCGAAGCTGCATTTAATATAATGTAAATTACCTCTACGGCAGTAGCGGGTAATGTAACAGCCAGTGGTACAAATGGATGTGCAGAATCAGATGGACATCGTTCCAGTGGAGCACCTAACCAGCCAGTGCTCTGTGCAGGAGTTGTCCCTGATCCTCCTCCGTGCATGCGACGTAATTGTTTCGCCATACGACCTTTCCACGTCTTGTTTTTGGGTGATGACGGGAGTGTAGGAGTCGGTGGTCCTGAGAGAATAAAAATGTTCCTTTACATTTATGTACTACATAATAATTATACGCTAATTAAACTTACACACGCACACATGTACAATCGCACACAGTCACACACACTCCTGGATTCGGAGCAATTATTTTTGTAACAAATAACTCCTAATGAATAAAAGTTTTTTCTTTTTTTTTGCGTACAAAATAAGTTTTCTTTTATCGCAATAAGTTTTGAAACCGTACTTTATTGGACTTAAATAGACAATACGGAGTACGGCTACAAATTAAACGGGACGGACCTCACGATTCGATACCCGTGTTCGAACCTCACTAAATTCTGACCGGTGTAACTATGTTATATGTAAATTGGTCGCTCAGTGCCTGTAATAGAAGCATTAGCTTTGTGTATGCATTAAAAAATTAATAATGAAAAAATCAAATCAAATATAAATCGAAAGTGGTATTATTTAAACCTTACCAGTAGGCGATCGATTTCTCCCAATTTTCTTGGTCCGTTGTGGTGGCAACGGTGACGGGCATTCTGCAGCTGGTGGTGTTTGAGTATTATGTGGTGTCGGCGGAGGAACCGGCTCTGGGGGAGGTGGTTCCGCCGAATGTCTACGAAGAGCTGCCAACCAACGTTGGGCATCAGCCGCACCATCCGCCTGAGAAATAAGATGTTTCAGCTTATTTCAATATACCAAAAATTTTACAACAAAAAACCATTGTCATTCTGAACAGTTAATTATCTCTCACATATTAATAAAAAATGCTTCAAACTTAAAAAACGGGTTACCTAACACAAAAATAATAATAATAAAAAATAAACCTATTCAAGCCATCTATTTCCATGATATCAAGAACAATTCAGTCATTTGAGCATGATGGGGGAACATACAAACATGCTTTTATATTATTATTATTATTATACTAATATATAGCTGCAATACCACTCACTCACTCACTCACTGACTGACATCAATTATTTCGTACTTGCCGGTATAGTGGAGGGTAGCGGTTTTTTGAGTCGTATAGAGGACGTCCCAAAACCGTCGAGAAAAATACGACTTTGACCGGAAGTCGATTCTGGACCGGAAGTGGTAGCGATATCTCGGAAACGGGGCGAGTCGGGGCAGTCACCCCGTAGAGAAAGTTGTAGGGAATGCCCTATAATTTCGAAAACGATACTTTTTTTTTCAAAATTGCTCGAAAAAAATTTTTCCTCGATCGTATTTTTATCCTTTTCCCGCCGGTACGCCAATATGAAACGGAGCATGGCGCTTGGGCGTGGCCTAACAGCATCCGCGACGAGGCATTTTCGGGACGAACGATCGAAACGGCTTTACCTCGGTCAGTCGGACGGTGAGCGCGGCCGCGTGAACATCGAATTTGCTCCGCGCGGCGGGCTTTCTTTTAAATATCTCAAGAAGTAGATACGTCAGAGTAACCATGTAAAGAACAATTTTGTTCAGTGTGACCAGCACTATTTTTTTAAATTTTTGTTTTAGTTTTTTTTTTAATTTTTTAAAATCTTCATATCTCGAAAAGTAGATACGTTAGCGTCACCGTGTAAAGACCAATATTGTTCAGTATGACCAGCACTACTTTTTTTTTTAATTTTTGTTTTTTTTTTTTAATTTTTTAAAATCTTCATATCTCGAAAAGTAGATACGTTAGCGTCACCGTGTAAAGATCAATATTGTTCAGTATGACCAGCACTATTTGCTTTTTTTTTTTAATTTTTGTTTTTTTTTTTAATTTTTTAAAATCGCCATATCTCAAAAACTACATTCGTTAGCGTAACCGTGTAAAGACTAATTTTGATCAGTGTGACCAGCACTATATTTTTTTAAATTTATGTTTTTTTTTTTAATTTTCTAAAATCGCTATTACTCAAAAAGTACACACGTTAGCGTAACCGTGTAAAGACCAATATTGTTCAGTATGACCAGCACTACTTTTTTTTTTAATTTTTGTTTTTTTTTTTTAATTTTTTAAAATCTTCATATCTCGAAAAGTAGATACGTTAGCGTCACCGTGTAAAGATCAATATTGTTCAGTATGACCAGCACTATTTGCTTTTTTTTTTTAATTTTCTAAAATAGCTATTACTCAAAAAGTACATACGTTAGCGTCACCGTGTAAAGACCAATATTGTTCAGTATGACCAGCACTACTTTTTTTTAATTTTTTTTTTTTTAATTTTTTAAAAACGCCATATCTCGAAAAGTAGATACGTTAGCGTCACCGTGTAAAGACCAATTTTGTTCAGTATGACCAGCACTAATTTTTTTTAAATTTTGTTTTTTTTTAAATTTTTTAAAATCGCCATATCTCGAAAAGTAGATACGTTAGCGTCACCGTGTAAAGACCAATTTTGTTCAGAAACGTAAACGCTTTTAGATGGCGAGCTAAATATTTTCAAAACTGCCTAAAATCTATTCGATCTAATACGTTTTACGACAAAAAGGGCCTCCGCGGGCCGCTTGCGCCCGCGGCTTTTACCCAACAGCTAGTACTAATATATAGCTGCAATACCACTGACTGACTCACTCATTGACATCAATTATTTCGTACTTGCCGGTATAGTGGAGGGTAGCGGTTTTTTGGGTCGTATAGAGGACGTCCCAAAACCGTCGAGAAAAATACGACTTTGACCGGAAGTCGATTCTGGACCGGAAGTGGTAGCGATATCTCGGAAACGGGGCGAGTCGGGGCTGTCACCCCGAAGAGAAAGTTGTAGAGAATGTCGTCTTATGCCGAAATCAAAAAAAAAATTTTCAAAATCGGGCAAAAAAAATTTTTCCTCGATCGTATTTATATCCTTTTCCCGCCGGTACGCCAATATGAAACGGAGCATGGCGGTGGGCGTGGCCTAACAGCATCCGCGACGAGGCATTTTCGGGACGAACGATCGAAACGGCTTTACCTCGGTCAGTCGGACGGTGAGCGCGGCCGCGTGAACATCGAGTTTGCTCCGCGCGGCGGGCTTTCTTTTAAATATCTCAAGAAGTAGATACGTCAGAGTAACCATGTAAAGAACAATTTTGTTCAGTGTGACCAGCACTATTTTTTTAAATTTTTGTTTTAGTTTTTTTTTTAATTTTTTAAAATCTTCATATCTCGAAAAGTAGATACGTTAGCGTCACCGTGTAAAGACCAATATTGTTCAGTATGACCAGCACTATTTTTTTTTTTAATTTTTGTTTTTTTTTTTAATTTTTTAAAATCGCCATATCTCGAAAAGTTGATACGTTAGCGTCACCGTGTAAAGACCAATTTTGTTCAGTATGACCAGCACTTTTTTTTTTTAATTTTTGTTTTTTTTTTTTTTAATTTTTTAAAATCTTCATATCTCGAAAAGTAGATACGTTAGCGTCACCGTGTAAAGATCAATATTGTTCAGTATGACCAGCACTATTTGCTTTTTTTTTTTTAATTTTCTAAAATAGCTATTACTCAAAAAGTACATACGTTAGCGTCACCGTGTAAAGACCAATATTGTTCAGTATGACCAGCACTACTTTTTTTTTAATTTTTTAAAATCGCCATATCTCGAAAAGTAGATACGTTAGCGTCACCGTGTAAAGACCAATATTGTTCAGTATGACCAGCACTACTTTTTTTTAATTTTTTTTTTTAATTTTTTAAAATCGCCATATCTCGAAAAGTTGATACGTTAGCGTCACCGTGTAAAGACCAATTTTGTTCAGTGTGACCAGCACTTTTTTTTTTAATTTTTGTTTTTTTTTTTTAATTTTTTAAAATCTTCATATCTCGAAAAGTAGATACGTTAGCGTCACCGTGTAAAGATCAATATTGTTCAGTATGACCAGCACTATTTGCTTTTTTTTTTTTAATTTTCTAAAATAGCTATTACTCAAAAAGTACATACGTTAGCGTCACCGTGTAAAGACCAATATTGTTCAGTATGACCAGCACTACTTTTTTTAAATTTTTTTTTTTTAATTTTTTAAAATCGCCATATCTCGAAAAGTAGATACGTTAGCGTCACTGTGTAAAGACCAATTTTGTTCAGTATGACCAGCACTAATTTTTTTTTAAATTTTGTTTTTTTTTAATTTTTTTAAAATCGCCATATCTCGTAAAGTAGATACGTTAGCGTCACCGTGTAAAGACCAATTTTGTTCAGTATGACCAGCACTAATTTTTTTTTAAATTTTGTTTTTTTTTTTTTTAATTTTTCAAATCGCCATATCTCGAAAAGTAGATACGTTAGCGTCACCGTGTAAAGACCAATTTTGTTCAGAAACGTAAACGCTTTTAGATGGCGAGCTAAATATTTTCAAAACTGCCTAAAATCTATTCGATCTAATACGTTTTACGACAAAAAGGGCCTCCGCGGGCCGCTTGCGCCCGCGGCTTTTACCCAACAGCTAGTACTAATATATAGCTGCAATACCACTCACTCACTCACTCACTGACATCAATTATTTCGTACTTGCCGGTATAGTGGAGGGTAGCGGTTTTTTGAGTCGTATAGAGGGCGTTCCAAAACCGTCGAGAAAAATACGACTTTGACCGGAAGTCGATTTTGGACCGGAAGTGACATCGATATCTCGGAAACGGGGCGACTTGGGGCGATCACCCCGTGGAGAAAGTTGTAGGGAATGCCCTATAATTTCGAAAACGATACTTTTTTTTTCAAAATTGCTCGAAAAAAATTTTTCCTCGATCGTATTTTTATCCTTTTCCCGCCGGTACGCCAATATGAAACGGAGCATGGCGCTTGGGCGTGGCCTAACAGCATCCGCGACGAGGCATTTTCGGGACGAACGATCGAAACGGCTTTACCTCGGTCAGTCGGACGGTGAGCGCGGCCGCGTGAACATCGAATTTGCTCCGCGCGGCGGGCTTTCTTTTAAATATCTCAAGAAGTAGATACGTCAGAGTAACCATGTAAAGAACAATTTTGTTCAGTGTGACCAGCACTATTTTTTTAAATTTTTGTTTTAGTTTTTTTTTTAATTTTTTAAAATCTTCATATCTCGAAAAGTAGATACGTTAGCGTCACCGTGTAAAGACCAATATTGTTCAGTATGACCAGCACTATTTTTTTTTTTAATTTTTGTTTTTTTTTTAATTTTTTAAAATCGCCATATCTCGAAAAGTAGATACGTTAGCGTCACCGTGTAAAGACCAATATTGTTCAGTATGACCAGCACTAATTTTTTTTTAAACTTTTGTTTTTTTTTTAATTTTTTAAAATCGCCATATCTCGAAAAGTTGATACGTTAGCGTCACCGTGTAAAGACCAATTTTGTTCAGTGTGACCAGCACTTTTTTTTTTAAATTTTTGTTTTTTTTTTTTAATTTTTTAAAATCTTCATATCTCGAAAAGTAGATACGTTAGCGTCACCGTGTAAAGATCAATATTGTTCAGTATGACCAGCACTATTTGCTTTTTTTTTTTTAATTTTCTAAAATAGCTATTACTCAAAAAGTACATACGTTAGCGTCACCGTGTAAAGACCAATATTGTTCAGTATGACCAGCACTACTTTTTTTTTTTTTTTTTTTTTAATTTTTTAAAATCGCCATATCTCGAAAAGTAGATACGTTAGCGTCACCGTGTAAAGACCAATTTTGTTCAGTATGACCAGCACTAATTTTTTTTTAAATTTGTTTTTTTTTAAATTTTTTAAAATCGCCATATCTCGAAAAGTAGATACGTTAGCGTCACCGTGTAAAGACCAATTTTGTTCAGAAACGTAAACGCTTTTAGATGGCGAGCTAAATATTTTCAAAACTGCCTAAAATCTATTCGATCTAATACGTTTTACGACAAAAAGGGCCTCCGCGGGCCGCTTGCGCCCGCGGCTTTTACCCAACAGCTAGTACTAATATATAGCTGCAATACCACTCACTCACTGATCTATTGACATCAATTATTTCGCACTTGCCGGTATGGTGGAGGGTAGCGGTTTTTTGAGTCGTATAGAGGGTGTTCCAAAACCGTCGAGAAAAATACGACTTTGACCGGAAGTCGATTCTGGACCGGAAGTGGTAGCGATATCTCGGAAACGGAAAGAGATGAGGCAAAAGTGCCGGAACAAACGTTGTAGGGAATGCCCTCTAATTTCGAAAACGATACTTTTTTTTTCAAAATTGCTCAAAAAAAATTTTTCCTCGATCGTATTTTTATCCTTTTCCCGCCGGTACGCCAATATGAAACGGAGCATGGCGGTGGGCGTGGCCTAACAGCATCCGCGACGAGGCATTTTCGGGACGAACGATCGAAAGGGCTTTACCTCGGTCAGTCGGACGGTGAGCGCGGCCGCGTGAACATCGAATTTGCTCCGCGCGGCGGGCTTTCTTTTAAATATCTCAAGAAGTAGATACGTTAGAGTAACCATGTAAAGAACAATTTTGTTCAGTGTGACCAGCACTATTTTTTTAAATTTTTGTTTTAGTTTTTTTTTTAATTTTTTAAAATCTTCATATCTCGAAAAGTAGATACGTTAGCGTCACCGTGTAAAGACCAATATTGTTCAGTATGACCAGCACTATTTTTTTTTTAAATTTTTGTTTTTTTTTTAATTTTTTAAAATCGCCATATCTCGAAAAGTAGATACGTTAGCGTCACCGTGTAAAGACCAATATTGTTCAGTATGACCAGCACTAATTTTTTTTTAAACTTTTGTTTTTTTTTTAATTTTTTAAAATCGCCATATCTCGAAAAGTTGATACGTTAGCGTCACCGTGTAAAGACCAATTTTGTTCAGTGTGACCAGCACTTTTTTTTTTAAATTTTTGTTTTTTTTTTAATTTTTTAAAATCTTCATATCTCGAAAAGTAGATACGTTAGCGTCACCGTGTAAAGATCAATATTGTTCAGTATGACCAGCACTATTTGCTTTTTTTTTTAATTTTCTAAAATAGCTATTACTCAAAAAGTACATACGTTAGCGTCACCGTGTAAAGACCAATATTGTTCAGTATGACCAGCACTACTTTTTTTTATTTTTTTTTTTTTTAATTTTTTAAAATCGCCATATCTCGAAAAGTAGATACGTTAGCGTCACCGTGTAAAGACCAATTTTGTTCAGTATGACCAGCACTAATTTTTTTTTAAATTTTGTTTTTTTTTAAATTTTTTAAAATCGCCATATCTCGAAAAGTAGATACGTTAGCGTCACCGTGTAAAGACCAATTTTGTTCAGAAACGTAAACGCTTTTAGATGGCGAGCTAAATATTTTCAAAACTGCCTAAAATCTATTCGATCTAATACGTTTTACGACAAAAAGGGCCTCCGCGGGCCGCTTGCGCCCGCGGCTCTTACCCAACAGCTAGTTATACTAATATATAGCTGCAATACCACTCACTGACTGACATCAATTATTTCGTACTTGCCGGTATAGTAGAGGGTAGCGGTTTTTTGGGTCGTATAGAGGGCGTCCCAAAACCGTCGAGAAAAATACGATTTTGACCGGAAGTCGATTCTGGACCGGAAGTGGTAGCGATATCTCGGAAACGGGGCGAGTCGGGGCAGTCACCCCGTAGAGAAAGTTGTAGAGAATGTCGTCTTATGCCGAAATCAAAAAAAAAATTTTCAAAATCGGGCAAAAAAAATTTTTCCTCGATCGTATTTATATCCTTTTCCCGCCGGTACGCCAATATGAAACGGAGCATGGCGGTGGGCGTGGCCTAACAGCATCCGCGACGAGGCATTTTCGGGACGAACGATCGAAACGGCTTTACCTCGGTCAGTCGGACGGTGAGCGCGGCCGCGTGAACATCAGCTCTGCGCGGCGGGCTTTTTTAAAATATCTCAAGAAGTAGATACGTCAGAGTAACCATGTAAAGAACAATTTTGTTCAGTATGACCAGCACTATTTGTTTTTTTTAATTTTTTTTAAATCGCCGTATCTCAAAAAGCACATACGTTAGCGTCACCGTGTAAAGACCAATATTGTTCAGTATGACCAGCACTACTTTTTTTTAAATTTTGTTTTTTTTTTTTAATTTTCTAAAATCGCTATTACTCAAAAAGTACATACGTTAACGTAACCGTGTAAAGACCAATATTGTTCAGTATGACCAGCACTATTTTTTTTTAAATTTTGTTTTTTTTTTTAATTTTCTAAAATCGCTATTACTCAAAAAGTACATACGTTAACGTAACCGTGTAAAGACCAATATTGTTCAGTATGACCAGCACTATTTTTTTTTTAATTTGGTTTTTTTTTTTTGAATTTTCTAAAATCGCTATTACTCAAAAAGTACATACGTCAACGTAACCGTGTAAAGACCAATATTGTTCAGTGTGCCCAGCACTATTTTTTAAAATTTTTGTTTTTTTTTTAATTTTTTAAAATCTACATATCTCGGAAAGTAGATACGTTAGCGTCACCGTGTAAAGACCAATATTGTTCAGTATGACCAGCATTACTTTTTTTTTAATTTTGTTTTTTTTTAATTTTCTAAAATCGCTATTACTCAAAAAGTACATACGTTAACGTAACCGTGTAAAGACCAATATTGTTCAGTATGACCAGCACTATTTTTTTTTAATTTTTTTTTTTTTTTTTAATTTTCTAAAATCGCTATTACTCAAAAAGTACATACGTTAACGTAACCGTGTAAAGACCAATATTGTTCAGTATGACCAGCACTATTTTTTTTTTAATTTGGTTTTTTTTTTTTGAATTTTCTAAAATCGCTATTACTCAAAAAGTACATACGTCAACGTAACCGTGTAAAGACCAATATTGTTCAGTGTGCCCAGCACTATTTTTTAAAATTTTTGTTTTTTTTTTAATTTTTTAAAATCTACATATCTCGGAAAGTAGATACGTTAGCGTCACCGTGTAAAGACCAATATTGTTCAGAAACGTAAACGCTTTTAGATGGCGAGCTAAATATTTTCAAAACTGCCTAAAATCTATTCGATCTAATACGTTTTACGACAAAAAGGGCCTCCGCGGGCCGCTTGCGCCCGCGGCTTTTACCCAACAGCTAGTATTAGATATAATTACGAGACGCCATCCGCGAATAAATTAAGTTCAAAATAAACGAATATAATTAAACTTTCAATTTGTAAGAGCATTGTTAACGGCTCATTGGAACACCTAATTGCCCTAAAAAATTAATGCCTCTAAGTGGTTTTCTAATGGAATCAGGTCAAAAATTGCACGTCAAATGTACCATTATACCTACAACACCTACACCTATATCATTTTTATATATCGCGCTTAAGGTGGTACCAATATTTTCAAGTCACCCGTGAAGTGTCGCGTTTCGAAATCTGCTTGGAAGTAACCACGTATAACTCTAATAACTAACTAATAAGTAACTCCAGATGTAGCTCCTCTGAACACTCGGTTATCTCTTCAACTAATTTAAATAGATTTAGATCAGGGCCAATAATTTTTGGGGCAAAAAACAAAAATCTTAGCAGTATATTCACACACACGGAACATTCAGGGTAAATTAGACTGTTAAAGTTACGGAAGAGGGGTGAGGGAATAATCATTGTTATTATTTTTATAGTTATGAAAGGTATGTAAAGAAACTGACCTGCAGCAACAGTTCGGCACCAGCAACCGTTGTAACGCGTACAACATGCTTTCTTTTAGTGTAATCATCAGCGAGTGCTGCGAGCGAATAACGCACGTCGAGTGCATCTCGCGATCCGCTCTCCGCTGCGTTTGTCGCTCCGCTACCCGTACCGCTTACCGCTCCCGGACTCTGTAGACAAATGAAAAGTTATTCATAGTATAAAGTACTCAGTGGCGAGGCTTATGAGCTAGTGATTATTATTGGCTTCAGTTTTAAAATTAAATAAATAAAAATTAAGTTTCAAAATAGTAATTAACGTGGTATCGATTTTACGAGCATAATGCGTAATAAATTTAGCGTGCTTTTTTGAAGATTTTAATGATTGGCCTTGTTCCTATCGGGTTCAATCCACCCTTTGCCGCTGCAATACATTTCGTCATGACACAAAACAGTAAAAGGCGTAATTATGACAAGAATATAAAAAGAACATAAACCTAAAATTTTAGATGTTCGCGTTAATAACTTCATAAATTACAAAGATCATAAAGGTGGCAAACGCAGGAACAATAAACTAGCAATAAAATAAAGGTCGCTGAGGCGGACGATTACTTCGTTTCTAACAGATCACCGTGCGAACAAAACATTAAGTAGTCCATTCACGAAATCCACACTCCTGCCTTTCTCGAATGATCACCTTCCGAGAACTAATAGAGATGACTCAAACGATGGGCCCATAGTAGGAGACAATTTACCTACTTTTGTCGTTTAAATAGGAGACCCGAAGATGTTATCTTATTTTATTGCCTGTCATGATCAGGCGACACCTGTCATGTTAGAAGACAATACGAGACCATTCATGCAAAGATTAAACACAAACTAATAAATCTTATTCATTCACTAACTCTTAGGCACGATGGAAGAAAAAGTATCATCTCATGTCGCAGCCTACGCTCGTCACTGATAAGCTTTGATGTACTATAAAATTTGTTTATTCGCCCGAGGCAACATCTACAAGTGTTATAGGAAATCGAAAGTGTAATTGCGGTCGCGTCTTCCGCTACTTTCTGCGTTTCGCTTTGTGTTCTGCGCCAAGACTCTCGTTGTGAGGGCTCATGGACCCTTCGTGATCTGATAATATCTATCGTGACGCATCTATCTTATCTCGAATAGGGTTTTTTTTTGGTACGCAACTAATTATATAGTCACGTTGTCAAAAAGAAAAAAAGAAAACAATTTCTCTATGTGGAAGGTTATCTCTGAACAAAACACAATTAGCGGGTCACACTCGAGAGAAGTGGCACGGGTGACGTAACATCGGTCATCGTGCTCGCGCAATACTGAAGATGTATAATTAGGAGATCTCGGCGACTATGACGCTATCATCATCCGTATTAGCGTTATAAATTAACATCCGTCTCTTTATATAGACTCCGGTTTAGAAAGTAAAACAAAAAGATATAAGAATTTGGTAATTGGCCTTATTTTGATAAGCTAAGTAGGTGATAGCGCCGCCTGCAGCGATCTTTTCGGATTCACGTAATTGCATATTATTTTTAGGTCAATTGGTTACACCTAGCAATAATAGTAATTGAACACTGTTCTTACCCGCCCCCGACAACGAAGCTAGCGCCCACGCGAACCGAATTGAACATCTTTATACGTTTAACTCACGACTTAATTGATTGATAAACCATGACTAACTGCCGATGTCTATACATTTATAATTAATAATTTTACACAAAAGCAATAGTTATTGTTATATTGTATTTAAAAAAAAGGCCGATGATAACACTTTATCAAAAATACGTAAATAATATAAAACGCATTTTAAAATATCATCTTTAGAAATTTATATTGCAAGTAATTGCAACGCTCACCAGTATGTTGGTGTACCAGAGCGTCATGTCTTGGCTGCGGGCCACAACACGTCACTATCGATCGCTCCTGCCCGTGTCCGTCACAAAGTGCAACATCTTGCCAACACCTCCAAATGCAATCGAAAACGCACACAATCGACCTGGCTAAAGTTCATTATCGATCAATGGCCTCTTTAATCAATACACTTCTCATTGCACAATATAATTTATAAACAAACACATAATAACAATTATTGTAATCGCAACGCAAATTTATTTATAACGCGTATTTTTTATAATTCCGGAAATACGGATGCACGAAGGCGGGCGGCGCGCTCGCCTGCCTGAAGGACTATGACGCGCCGAGATCGGTGAGGTACAGAGAAAGTACTCCCGCGCAGACTCGGCGGCGTCTGCCAAATCGTTGTTTTCACGGTTCAAATTGATGGTTTTCCGGACGATTCACTCGGTACAATAGCGACAACTTTCATTATGTTCCTTTCAACTCAATATTGAGACAGATTATGAATTGTATGTATTTCGTTGTCAATGAGGTCGTCGTAAAAACGAGAGATTCGATCACTATTCCAAAATTTCTGATTCCGTGACATAACAGTTTAGTGCGAGAAAAGTTTATGTAGAAATAATAAAACGTGACAGTTTACGTAATATATTTATTAGGCAAAACGTCTTTATGATCGACGACAAAAGCTTTGCGAAACTCTATTGATCATCATGGTCTACTATACAGGTCGTCAGCATTGTCGGCTGGTCATTTTCATTCCGAGTTCGTATACCTTTATGAGTAATATTCTTAGTTTCGTGTTTGGCGAGAGAGTTTTGCGGTGGACATAATCGCATCCGTCACGTGTCGTCGGTCGCTAATGGAGATCCGTCGTCATTTACACTTGTAATTATTACTATATGTCGCCCCGTGTCATACGAACCTTTGTCTGGATATTATTGCCCTCTACAATGATTTGTAAAATTCACAGTACATAAATAATTGTAACTAACTTAACCTACATTTTATGGTGAATTTGTGATAATCAGATTGACTCGACACTTTCAATAATATTCGCGCTTTCTTTAAAATTAACACTGGTACTCCAGTTAAAACGTGAAAACTGATGAAAGATACTAATACCGGAGAATTCTCGGAAAAGTGTACAATTTATTTTTAAATCAGACAAACCAGCCTGTCGACGAGTAAGTAACAAGAACTAGTTCTTTTTTAAATCTATAAATATTTATTAGTATAATCTAAACGCTCATATATAAACTTGAGTATCTTTTATATAACTTCTGTCTAGACAAATTGATCTAAAACGAAAGTCCTGATGACTAACTGTCGAGGAACAATAAGTTCGAAGCCATTTTTTGATACGATGACTCAACGAGACCGGTCGCCGACGAAATAAAAGCATAACATAACCAAAATGCCTATTGCCAAGGTAAAAAAGTAAATTTGGTAATAATGAGTCAGTTAATGTTGCAACAATGTCATATAAGAACATATCTATCTTTATCATCGACCCGAGATAATGATTATAGAGAGCGGTAGACAGGCTCCTAATGGTTGTTCTGTCTCGGGGTAGTAATATCACTTTCAAGTTTCACCAGTGACACGAACCAGTCGCGTTTCGGGATCGGCTTGATAGTAGCCGCGAATAACAATCTGGACAGTGCACATTCATCCTCAATTGTCCTTGTGGTAGCCGCCGTGTTTTCTGCCTTGTAATGTGGTTCAACTGTCGACCGTATCGACCACTTTTGTAAATAGGGTTTGGTTAGCATCTCCGACAGTTTTGTGGGCGACATCGAGCACGCATGACGTCCGTTGTTCAAACCCTCTAATGTGAACGGTAGGTGTGAGTTAAGCCTGATATAGCAAGAAAATAGAATATAGTTGTCAGGACTAGATAATTTAAAAGTCAATATAAAAGAGGGTTTTATAGCAATAATATAAGATCTCAAGAGGCAAAAGTAATAAAAAGAAGCAACAAATTAATGCGTATAGATAGATAAAGTATTTATTTTGATATTATAGCGTTTGATTACTTAATAGAAACCATACCAGATATTTCATCTCGACATATGCTAGTGTTACGTCAAAACGTGCGTCAGGGATTGCTTTTTAGGTCACAGCCTACTTTCTTTCGAAACTTTTTTTATTGTTAGAATGCACTATCGACAGTTTAGTTTAGATTTTGTGACGCGTGTGCGGTGAAAAAGGGCCAAGTTAATTAGGTTACATCTTTTTTGTTTATTTCTAACCGTATTATTGAAGTCAATTAAAGTTGAAATATATCGATAGCCTCATTAAAAAGTATATAAAGTTTTAATATCGATAGGTCAGTGAGGTGTTCGTAATCGGTCAGTTCTTTACAGTGGAGACATCTCGATTGACCTCAAAAGGCAGCCGGCCGGCGCGCGCGCACCACGACACGCACCATTGGATTATAATCACGGTGAAATCATGGATATCGTACTCATATGGCAGTAGACACAACTTTATGACTTTTTCCTCGTGTGATAACTGTTTTTTATATTACATCCTGATAAATAACTACATAACAATATGTTGGCGCTTTTTACCACTATTCAATAATAAAATAGAAAATTAACGAGAGGAGTGTGCCCTGTCAACCTGGATGGTGCACATTCTGGACAGCACTCTAGCTTAATATCAAAGGGACTGTTGTCATATGCGACGCAACAATAAAAAAATAAAATAAAACACCCATGGAATGACCTAATCGCATTTTGGGATCTGCTTAGGGGTAGATAACGAAAGAAGTCTGGCCCGTGTGTACGGCATGAAGTGGAATACAGTGGAATGTCGAAGCACTATATAAAAAAAAATTAGATATTTATCGTCACAATTTCAGCTCAGAAAGCATAAATAATAAATATTATTTAGTAGGAAACAGTAACATCAATAAACGTGCAGTATCTTTCCACCTACTCCCGTCTTCACTTCAACACATCGTAGGCTACCTCATGAATGATTGCTTTCCTTATGAATTACATTTGCAAGGACGTCGACCCCGGTAGTACGGGCGCACGGTGATGCCTAGTGCTCCCGACAGCCGAGTGGGATAAGACCTACTAAATACGATTACGTAGGATATAGTGTACATTTGCATTCATGAAACGTTCTTGCGCTTCAATAACTTTTACATCGCGTAACACGTTTTCAATGGTTCGTAGATTTGTTTCTCTACTTTTATATAGAGTTATTTTGAGAACATATTTCATTTATCGTTGTACCTGTGATTATTTATTACGGCTGTATTACTTCAATAACTTTAGATCAGATTGGAAGCCGAATAGCCGAATATAACAATTCATTGTTCATTAAAAGCATTAGAGAATAGACGTAAGCTTTCTTCGAAATATAAATTCATCACATGTCATAATTATGCAAGACTGTGGCAGTCAATCAAACGGCTTACTTGTGGGCGCAACGAGGCGGGGCGATTCGCAGAACAGACGCAGACACTCGGTCTGGCCATACGTTCCCTGCCACTCGAGTGTATCTCTTTACCGTATGCATTATATACAATACTAATTCAACTATTACTTTACCATGGAATCATAAATATTTACAGTTTTACAGTTAGTGTCCGGAATACGAAATTTTAAACTATTACTTCCGTCCATTTCACGAATAAAGATTAAACTCTCAAATAACGCAATATAAAAATATAAACTGATTTATAACTACAGTCAGTTCTGGAATTTGATTTCACAAAAGGTTCGGGATTATAGGTCAATGGCAGCAGCGTTTTTGTAGTATGTTTAATATAATTTCAAAGCGATTAGGTAATTTTCACATATCTATGTGTCTGCCAAGAAACCAGTATAAAACTGAGTGAAGCTGATGAAGCTAAGCGCGTGTGACTGATGATTGTTTATGAATCTCTTTAACGCCAATGTATTGCGAAAGAAACTTTTTATGTATGCGATGAAGCGGGGTGTGTTGAAAGCCGTTACAAGAAAATTGCTGTAAAATGTATTCACGCCCAGTTAATCATGGTATCGTGAGCTTCTAATACTAATGATCATGAAGATCCTGTATGTCTTGCGGGCTAGAACATGTTGCTAAGATTGTAAGATGAGAGAACATGTGACTTTTATACGATTCACATATAAGCACATAGAAATAAATTTATATGTCTATTCACACATAACGATGTCCCCTTGCCATATTAAGTGACAGGCTAACATTAACCATGTGTCGACTGCCAGTAACCGGCTAATTGATTTGCGATTTGGTTCTAAGAAACAGTCGTTCATGCACTACAAATGTTCGCTTGTTCAATCACTGTTTCTGGTTACATATTACATTGATACTGTTACTAATGGGACTCTCTGACATTCTTTAGACAAAGATCTTCTTAAGAATTACGGCACCAAGTAAATTTTTCTTGGTTGTTTTCTACAATAATCGTTTCTTAGATATAAAAAAAGATTAGTAAAAATGCGGCCGGTTTAGCTATTACATCCTCCAATTAACTTTGGTATGCTAAACTGTGTGCTAATTCGTATGAAACGATTCAGAATAGGCGTACCAAAAATAGAATGATCCTCCTCAGAACTTGTTGCTGTCAGCTATCAGTAAAATAATAAAACAGTTTTCTACAAAACTAAATTCAAGGATGAATACCAAATGAGCATTGAGTGATCGCGTGTCGATCAGGCAGGATCGATTTGCAGGTGGATCACGCGTCGGTCGTCGGCATGGCGTCATATCCTCCGCGGAATTGGTTATGTTTAATTAATAAAAGTATTGCGAAGTCCGACGCGTGCGCATTATGCTCGTACACAAGTCTATGTTCGGTAACAGGCTTCATTCGGGTTTACACCACGTACCATTGCCGCATTGTGTCGCCATTATTGAATAGTTGTCCATACATTGTTGTGACGTTTTAAGGTTTTTTGACTGATGACGAGTAATCGCTAATTATGACTATATGTAGTCGTGAAGTTATTATAACAAGCAGTTATATTTTATTCTCATAATTGTATTTTTTTTTGGCGCTAAGTTTTGAAGGAAGACATCGGAATGTTATGCCATATTTGTACATGGCAGGTAGGTGCATAGGTCGTCTCGCCCCCGTGTTCTGTGCACCATCGTTCATCGTCGATTGACAGCCATCTACTTTATCAGTAGCTGTCATCTCCCAGTCATTATGTTAAATAATAGACGTGTAGCCTTTGTGGAAGGTGCGCGCAAGGCTGCATACCCTGTCAATGCATCACCATTTAAGAACTTTAGCCCTGTCCTTAGATAAATATTTATAAGTTCATTGACGATTTATTGCACGTGCCAAAGCTCTAAATCGTTAGCTTAAAACTAATTAACTTAAAATAGAAATGACTAAGTGGAATTCCGAATGTTTTTGTTACTTTTGTTTTTAGTGTTAGATAAAAAATATATAAGTAATTTGTATCTCAAGTAACATTAAATTGTTCAAATGGTAATTTGTCATGTTATTAATATGGACAGCTGTAAACAGAATATGTATTCGATTACCATGGCCGGCCTCAGAGAGTAATCAATTAGATAATTGTTTATATTTTACAATCGTATAATAATACGTCAATGTTGATGCTGTAAGTCTTAATGAAGATATTCTTACTTATAATTTTTAGTTTGCAAATTGAATATAAATAAATGGATAAAAAAAACGTGATTGCATTTGCATTGCAGATTGCCTATTTCAATTAAAATCTTAAGAGTTATCATCTAAAGCTCTCAGAATTGAAATTATGCTTTTATTATTAGCATCTTGTAATATTTATTATGCTCAAATACGCTCCATATTTGAACAATGACAATAGTCCGTTTAAATATTCTACTATAATTGTTTTTAGAGGTTTTATGAAAGCCAAGAATTGGACCGCAATAATTGAGGGGTTTGAACTAAGCCATATTAGTTATTTACGTTGTGAAATTGTCACGTGACCGTGTGATATTGGTAAATGGCTGAGAAATGACAACTCGTGTGTGAAAATAATATTCAACAGTGCGTTTAATATAAGCTAAATATAAGAGACATTTTCCTGATATTAATCGTAGATGAAAATAACTAAGAGATTCAATAATATTAAATATTCAGCATTTGAATATGCGAAAATATATAAATAATCTTAAATTAGTTAATATGATAGAGTTTTATTTAAGTAAGGCAATCGATGTTGATATTTTTAACTAAACTTGTGTTTTTTTAGTGTAAATATCTATTTATATTAAACGTTATTGACATGTTAGTGCGTATGTCTGGGAAAATTCCTTAAAAAGAAGAAAATGTTAGACTTTATTTTCCCTATAAAATACCGTTGGAAATTCTTCTAAATGTTCGACCATTTTACTGAAGCCATTTTTGACTTGACTGGAACTCAAACAGACTGTTTTGTGTACAATTATTGATGCAAATATTTTTTTACAAACTATTATAATGAGCGATAATAAAAAAGATTAGACGTTAACTTCTATTCGAACGAATTAGAGCAAACATTTTTTTTGTTCTTATTACATAATTAATTATAAAGAACTATTTCGTTATAAGAACAATTAACGCATCAACATTCGGAGGCGGGAAGCGACTAGCACGGTGTTAATTGAGCAAGCGATTAAATGGAAAACTTGCGTTTCCACCAGCACCGGACGAAAACGCAACCTTCATACCAAAACCCACTTACATCACGGCATCGCAGTACAATCAAAACATTACACAATTCGTATCTACAAATACAAATGTTTATGGCGCAAATATTTTTATCAACCGTACAAATAAGGTTTCGATTTTAAAAAAAAAGATCAACAGAGATAATGTTACCCTCCGAAATGGACAACACCTGGAATGTTCGATGGCAAAGTACGGGTATGAGTGGAATATCTACCCACAATATTTTATAGGGGTTGAGTAAACGAATAGGGCAACGGACCGGGGCGCCCGTGTAAATATAAATAAATTTAATCTTCATATTTTAGTATCGGCAAACTTTATTATCTAAAGCTCGAAGTACGAGACAGTGTTCTGGCTGTAAAGTAAGGTTTATTGTGAACAAACAGACCTGACCGCATACGACGAACGTTTGCATAGAGATAGCTAGCAAATTTGGCTATTTATAAATAAGTTTACGAGACTGCGGTTTTCTCGTTCCTTACATATTTCATATTTAACTCAATACCTAAGTATTGTAGTATATGAAAAGTTTTATGAACAATGGAATGTTGTGAAAATTTTCGTAGTTAGATTAAATTAGAAGAAGTTTATTATAAGAATGTGTTAATGGCGAAAGAAAAACAGTTTTATAGAAATTTTTACTATTGTTATTGTGTCAGAATTTAATCCGAACAAATCCGAGAGCCACTCGCTCATTAGGAATAATTCTTGAACAGTGAGCCAACACGAACTAGCAGCATTGTTAAACGATCAAAAAATGGAAGTGAAATCTGTAATGCACGCGGCGTTTACACTTCTCAACTCTATTGTTTTGATATGTACATGACAGCTTTAAATATTAGAATGACTTTCACTTTGTAATTGACGCTTAATGGTCTTAACCATGGTCTTCATAAGACATGTTACTTTAAAAAAATGTGTTTATTAGCGCTACCATATCTATTTGTTCATGAATGTGATATTGGTCTAGCATCTGTCGCGGGTTTAATTAGGTAACTATCTGTCGTACTTTAGCACAAGAGCGATAATTGCTATCAGGTTGACAAGGAATACACCTCTCGTTACTTCCAAGTGTCTTAATAATGAGTCTTACACTATCTTTGTTGAACTATGACAGCGAAAGTTCCCGACACACGTGTCAAGTTTGATCGAAGTCTTTTATTACATTTAATTCCTAATTAATGTCATAATGAACCTTGACACATTAGTTTTACACATGCGTGGGAGTTCATCCTATTAATATCTGTTAAAATTTTTAAGCTCCGTGCACGAGCTATAAATAAACTTGCATCTCGCGGCTCCGGGTGGTAACGCAATCTGTGGAATAATCTTATTTTGTTTGGTAACCATCTTGTCTTAATAATATTGGGATGAAAATATATTAAATATAATACACAATAAAACATAATAGGAAATTTAAATAAATAATTGCAAAAAAAGATTGAGAATAGTATGAACCTAATCTGTCGTCCCGCGTTTAGGGATCACTTTGGAAGTAACAGAGTATAACATTAGTCTCCTCAAGTCGGCATAGCGGAGACAGAAGTTGCAAACATTTCTCTGCGGTACATAGCGAAGGTAGGCTATAAAAACCAAAGGTAGGCACTTTTCAAAATAAAATATATAATTTCTAAAACATTCGTCCAACTCTCACCGCATATTCAAGTAAAAACAATCATAAAATGTAAATACTGCAGTTTGTTTTATTTATTTAGCAAAATTGCATCGTAAATTGTTGGGAGTAGGCATTACCCTTGCAAGTGCAACGGATGACGAGTTAAATAACCAGTTCTGAAGAGACTCAGGTCCTTGATTGTAAAACTGGGGACGTTGCTGATTCTAGGAATATTTACGATCTATTACGTACTTTATACCCGAGTAATTTTTTTGTTAAAAGCCTATTTACGAATATTATGGACGCAGACATCATATCATATCGTCGAAGTTTTATCCCGATAGAAATATTGTAATTTTTTTAGGTTTTTTTTTTAAATTTATTTAAATATAAATCATATTTATATAAACACATAATGTGTAGTACATATTTGTTGGTATTAAAAAATAAACAAAAAACAAATACAGTGAAATTTCTAGTACATTTGTGGTTGGTAAGTTTTCGCAAGTTATGGTTTTCCGTACTAGTTTGCACACACATAACTAAATACTAAAAACAAACTAAAGTTTTATTTAATTATTTATTTTTATTACGTAATTAATAAACAATACGAGCTGAAATTATAACGAATTAATCCAACTAAACCGATCATATATACGAGTAAACACGACAATTCTACCACTTCAACTTGAGAGATGATTATGCAAAAATGCTGAAACACGTAATTATTTATTTCTTATCAAAAGCCGAAATATGAAACTTCATATACCTAACTTGATTATTGACTAGCTTTGTCCTACACAAAGGATGTAATCTATCACCTTTGCTAAATTTTATCAAGATCTGTTTTCAGTGCTTTAGACTTCTAACATACAAATAGTTACTTCTACATTTATATATCAGTATAGACAGATCTTAATTATTACATTTTAATATCAACAGTCAAACTGTTATAAATCTCACATAATTATCACAATAAAGAGCGATAATAGTCTAACATACGGAAACAATAAAAAAACTCAATTTAAAGTCATATAAAAAACGGCAAATCTTTTACGGAAATCATCGTAAGATGGAAACTTGCATTAGGAAAAGCATTCATATCGAATCACTCGATCCCATGACTAGTAATGACTACCGTACTTTCACTTATACAATGTCGATTTTTCTTTAACAATACGCAATTTTTACAAATACGAAAACTTATATAATTTTACACACAAATAAATTATTAGCTCAAAATTTAAATATCTTGTAATCCTGCTTACCCTCGTAGTTATATTAGCAGCATGAATATTCTTAAGTTTTGCTTTAGATACTAGTTTTTATTTTAAGATTTTAACCGAGTATATGCATATTTTGATTATACACATTTAGTCGTTACAGCATATTCCTTTTGAAAAACTAAGTTATTCGAGTTTTCATATAATTCAATAAGTTCTGTATACAATTTCTATCACTGATACTACATGATAGGGGAAAGGCAAAACGCGTGATCCAACTTTTTCCTTTCAATCCAATTTACTCATATTTGGCTTCACTAATTTATATGTTACGACTGCAGAAAGAACTTTTTCAGATGTAAACAACCCTTACAGCGTAGAAATAAGGAAATAAGTGTTTTTGTTATTATATAAATAAACCTCTTGTTTGTGGAATATAATACATTTGGGACGAAGTGCACACAAAGATGAAGGGTCAGGGACTGCTGCTACTTTTTTTAAAATTAAATTGTCACGTTGCACCCATCCATGTATTCGATTTTAAAGATAAATTTTGGTTTTTTATTTATTTACAATAGTCGCAAGATACTATAAAGCACCCATAAGTTATTAGAATGTAGCGTATTAAGAAATTTGGGACTCACCCAAGAGCCAGTCGAGCCCCAGCGCTTTAACCTTTTCCCGAAAATCGTTTGACATTGGGACAGACAAGAAACGGAAGCTGCCGGCTGGATTTTCCCTCCAAAAACACTGTCCACTCTGTCCAAAGTCATCGTCACTTGCACTAATTTACCACAATATTTTTAAAGTCTTAAACGATCATAGTTAAGTTGAGTAAAACACAGTGGTCATTTCGTTATTATCAGCTTATGTACGCGTGACCCGACTGTGTCGACGTGTGCTACGGTCGGTTGTTCGGACGCGAGTGGCGCAAGCTCTCGGCGCTTTTCCTCGGGAAAGCCGGCGCGCGACCCCGCCCGCTTCGTGCCGCAGTGAATAACGCGTTTGTCCAAATTCAAATTCTCCTGAATACACTCTTGATTTATGCTTCTGAAATTCTATTTTTAGATATCGCTTTCACAACTTTGTGAATTACAATATTGTTTTAGCTGCATGCTAAGTGCCTAAAAATATGTTTGGATAGAAATAAATTTATAATAATTTAAACTCGTTGATATTATTATATTTTTTAAAGATCTTTATCGTTTGTTAAAATTTAATTATTTCTTAGTTTCCGCACGGAAGCTAAGATATTGAAAGGATACGTTTAATTAAAAACTTAAAAAAAATTAAAAAAAAACATTAATTAAAATACAAATTCCATTGTTAAACAATAATTTAAAAAAATTAAAGTAAATGCAGTAAGAAACAGTTAATAAACATCAGTTAGTCCATCAAATGAAAAACAAGATAATCGCAACGGTGCACAACATCAGTCTAAGCGTTGGATGAAACTTTTTTTTTTGAACATGTAATATAGTTAGTAATTATTAAATGGCAAGGAAGTGGAGCATACGATGTTTGCGTCATGTCGGAATAGTCTGGTCAGAACGGAGGCGGAGGTGCGGTCACGTCGCCACACGATACAAACCACAATACGATGTGTGACGGTTATCATTATCCATCAAGTTTGTAGGTAATAGCCATTAAATAATTGCTCTTTATGTATTTCCCCATGTAAAGAGATATCTTGAAAACAACGGAAACACTCTCGGATATTTGTTTCGGGTTTAGATTATAAGTTTGTTTTGTCCTTGTTCCTTGTAAGTCTATGTATACCTTTTTCTATAATAAATTAAGTTGAACACTTTAATTTTTTTTTATTACTTTTTTATATATACATAAGGGGGTAAGAATTTAATAAACTTCAGCAAGTTTAAGTTTAACTTATAATTTAACATAGCTTGCTTCATAAAGATCAGAGATTATTCTTCAGTTTTAGTGGTTTATTTTTAGATCATACTTTTTTTACATATGGGTAATTCTTTTATAAACCAAACGAATTTTGATAAAAAGTCATCGACACCTCTTCGATTTGGCTGAAACTTTTTTTTACGGATTCTACATCGAAAAATAAGAGATATGTGTCTAAGGAATTTTTTTTCTGCATCATATACATAATACAAGTGATCGAACATTTCAGAATTTCATTTTGGCTTGTAGACTCATTTTCAAAAATTTATAATTCCGAATCTGTAAGAGCTACAAAATTTTCACAACTTACACTTTTGTAGCTGAAACTACAAAAAGTTTCAGCCAAATTGAAGAGGTGCCGATCAGAAAGGTTTGTAAAAGAATTACCCATATTCAGTATGCAATTTAAAAAAAAAGTAAATTTGTTTTATATAATATAGATTATTAAATTGGTAAACTTACATAACAAATGAAAGGTAAGCAGTGAAAAGACAAAAGGGAAATAAAAATTAAAAATTATAGTTAGTAAGTCACGTATACTCATTCCTTATTTGTTACAT
Organism: Tinea pellionella; assembly: GCA_948150575.1. Classification (NCBI taxonomy): domain Eukaryota; kingdom Metazoa; phylum Arthropoda; class Insecta; order Lepidoptera; family Tineidae; genus Tinea; species Tinea pellionella. The sequence goes on from OX411248.1 coordinate 8,088,524, forward strand.
ACATTTTTTATTTGTTAAGTTTTTAATTACGTTGGAAGCATGCTCGAGTAATTATTACCAAGTTGATGTGTAATTAATTTGATCTGATAAATATTTTGCGAAACTGAGGAGCGTCGGTGAGCGTACAAAACCTTCGCTTACAATCGTTTGTTACACATTATGTACATTATACACATTATGGAATAATTTATTAATTCACACCAATACTAATCCTTTTGAAGAATGATAGGTAGACTGATGATGCCATAACAAGCCTAAAGAGATATAGTTGCGTTGCTAAATTAAAAGAAAAGTGCACATTAAGTCGGCATAGCGAAGCCGATTGCAGCTCATAGACATTTCTTTCTAGTAGGCTTAACATAACAAAATCCCGTTTAAATTCCTAATTTATGAGCGGCTATGATCTAGGAGTAGAAGACAGACCTCGCGATCGATGAGAGCCGTGTTCAAACCTCGATAAATTCTGATCAGTATCAACGTGTGCCTGTGATACAAGAACTAGCTGGGATATTAAAAAAAAGTAAAAAAAATGTCTCCAAATATAGTTTAAACATGATTCATACATAGTGTCTTAAATCGTATCAAAGCTCACCTGTTACATTCGCCACACAAGTAAAATCCGCTATGTCAGATTCTTATAACCGATGTCCCAATAGTTACCGGCTGCCGGATATGACATCATGAAAGGATTTATTTCTATTGACATTTTAAGAAATTCCAGAAATGTTAAATCCCTTTAAAAAACGTATAATGAGAATTATTATTATCTATTCTATAATATAGGGATTTTAATTCGGTTTTCACTAAATGTTACATTACATTAATGTTTTTTTTTATACTTTTATTTTAATATAATATATAATATATAATATTTTAATATAAAAAATGCATTAATAAAACAAAAAATAATGCCTATTAAGCATAAAAAAAAAAATTAATTCAAAAGGAAGTTATAGGCGTACTTGCTGAAGGATTTATGTGAACTGCCCGACCTATAATGATGAATGTCTTTTTTTAATTGTAGCTCGGCATATGACAACATCACTGATGTAAAGCTAGAACGGAAACAACTGCTACTACAGAGAAATCTCTACGGGCAGCAGTCGCCTTCGCTATGCCAGCCTGAGGAGACGAGTATGCACCATCTAGATTGACAGTGCAATGTGCCTTTCGCTATGTTCATGAACTAATTGTCCGTAATCATAAATACTTTTCCAAAGCGATATAGAAATAAGCGAAATCATAGCACTGCTTTTTAAAATGTGTATATTCGTGCGTACAATGTTGCGGATCAAATGCTAGTGTTATAATAAAGCATTTAGAAGAAAACAAGACGTTAGTAACATTCAAAATGAACAATGTGCAAGGTGAGAATTAATTTATGCATTTAGAAACCTTGGATAGAGACAAACATTTAGAAATAGACAGTACAAATGTAATTTATTGTCGAAAGAATATTTGTTTAGCCATGAAAGTGTGGCAAATTTAATTGAGAACGGATTTAAATTATGTCAATATCATTTACGTACACATGTATAATACAATAAGATACGACGAGATAAAAATAAGTTCCATTTTCTAAGGATACGACCCGTCATAATATTGTGCGAGCCGCATGATGGCTGTGTTATTGTTCCCAGTGCACTTTTTGAATCGATTTTACTCTATGTTAACTTGCAAGTCTTAAAAGAAAATGTATATTAAACTACAAAATATAAACGCTTTGCCTAGTTTTTTCCTTTTTCTTAAATATCTTTTATAAATATGAGAAAAAAAATCGCCAAGGATCCTGAATCAATTTTTGACGCAGTTTTGGTCGGTGAGAACTCATCGAATAAAAATTTCTTTTACATCATTATATTTGCAAGAGCATGATCTAAGAAATTGTTTTTTTTTTTAATTATATTAAGCCTAGGGGTTTCTTACGTGTTTATACGCTGTTAAGGTCGAAGCAATCGTATGATTGGCAGCAGTTAGGACAATGATTACAAACCACCGTAATAAACTTTCGGTAATCCTTTGCTTATATCCGCTACTGAAAGTTTTTTCTAAAAATATATTTGTTATTAACTTTTGTATATAAATAATTGTAATATCTTATGAATTTCCTGTTTACAAAAATAAGGTTTTAATAACGTCTCAATATTAAGTTTTATTATCAGATTCTTATTTATTTCTAAGAAAAGTTCAATAATACAGCGGAATAAAGACAGCAATATAATATTATAAAAACATATTTAATAAGATTTATATTTATATTTACATTCATAAGATTGTTTCTATAATAAAATTAACGAAAACTTTTTTTAAAATTTTACTGTCGATACACATTTTAAAACAGCCTTTAAATTTAAATAAATCTTAAATTAATAACAAAATAAAATAATTATTAACATGCCCGTTCAAAACGAATTACGTCTACTAAAATAACGTGCAAAATATACGGTCCTCAACACATCGGAGGGTGTGTAGCAGTAAACCGTTCAATTTGTCACATCTCTGACGTACCTTTCATATAAATAGATTAACTTAATTTGAGTGACAAACGGTACAGTGATGTACGGGGTACGTAATATTTACGTCAAACGTGATAATTCAAAACCGTGTAAGTTCATTCACGTACTTACCTTTTAAACTTGCTATTTCGCTGTAACTTACTATTTTAAAACCATCATTACATACCTGTAACAAATAAAAATAAAATTAAGTTAAAAAATAATCTAGTTTATTTTAAATAGACTTAATTTATAGGTAGGCAAATAATATTTTCACGAAAGCTTTTAAAAATTACATCGTACGTTGATAAAGGTCACATCACACACACACGTAACAGAATTTCTCGTGGACGTAAATTGAATTGCAGTTGACATTTTCCACTCCGCCATTACAGTGCAATCCAATTATCCCGACAAAATTGGGTCCGCAATCCTGGGGGCCGTTCAATCTTCTATAAAAATCCGGGTCAACCGCTCACATTTACTTAAAAGCCCCGAAATAAGTAAATGAAAATATTATGAACCGAAAATATATACAAAGGACACATTCTTGGAATCTAAATGAGACAAATCGGTGCGCCTTATTCGTGTCACTGACCGACCCTCATATGTCAGCGTTCGAGCCAAAGAAATAGATTTCTAACAATTAGACAATTGGATGGCGTGCATCCAGAAATAGGACACATTCTCAGTAAATATGAGCTTCAGCCTTTACGCCCTACTTACGCGCATTCGCGACATCCAATGGTGATCTAACACCGCATAACATAAATGGCACATTTTACTAGAGCGTACAGCCTGGTGATGATACTACTAAACATCATGTGGGTTTCACAACTCAACCGCGCTTTGTGTACACTAGCTAATGTGATTGCAATTACGTAACTACTTTTGCCACATTTCGATTGCAGTTAGCGGCTTCATCTTTCAGTATAATTTCATAATCCGTAAACATCGAGAGCGAACGTAATGAGGGTAAATCAAACAATAGTCGGACGTTGCCATCGCACTAATGAACGCAGTTAACGGCCGACGCGACATGGAGCCGATATGTCCGCACGTGATGCAGAGACCAGACATTACAAACGGACGATATTCGCAGATTTACAGCTCGTCTCATAGCATCATAAAAGCGATTTCGTTAATTTGCTTTGTGTCTAATTTTGTTTTGGTCGCGTGTAGTCCTTCCTGGTTTGTGAGGCGTGGGTCGGGTGGCGGGAACAATGCGATGCAAATAAATAGCTATAAATTGCAGGAACATCACACCCACTTGACGTTGGCATTGTATAGAGAAACAATATTGTCTGATCTTTCACTACCTACGTAACGTGTGCTTCATTACATCGACGACCTCACTTAATATTGATTAGAGTAAATTAATACAAGTATGTATTTAAAATTTACTTGTAAATATAAACAAATAGTTTCTGTGTAGAAGGTTATATTTAGAAATCGTAGCAATTATGTCTCGCTCGATTATAGTAGGTATTGCAAACGAAGTAGTAATTACTGTTCCACATCGAGGGCCGGCCTTTTATCAATTTCTATTTACATACGAAAATTAGAAGCTATATGCAAACAAAGGAACTGAAGAAATTAAGATTAAAGTCGGTCACGAGGGCGCACGTCTATCTAACGATTCGTTAGTACATAAACTTTATATTAATTAAATGAAGTAGGAGAAATCACAAAGCCTTTTATTATAATCAACAAATACGAGTAATCGGGGTAACTCTCCAAATGCAATTAAACTCGCCCGTAATAAAATCTCAGCCATTAAGTCCGTCAGTTCATTGTACGTCAAAGTATTAAATGTAAATTGCATATGTCATTGTTGGTCTGTCTGTTCAAATAAGTACAGGTTAATTGAACGCTATTATTTGTAAATAGAAAATAATACAGTCAAACTTCTTTGAACATTTCATTCATTTGCAAATAACAAAGTTAGCTAAATGATAAAATCAGTCTGTGAATATCCAAATTATTAGGGTTTCACTGTACTACTCCAGGTACACCTGACATCGTGCTTTTATCTAAAAATAGCAGCAATTAGAGCAAAGCTTCTCTGTTTGAACGGGACTTCTACCCTATTCAGGGACGAACAGTAAATAATGCTTAGAATATAACGTAATATTAATGTAATTTAAAGTAATTCTCGGTACAGCGACGGTTTGACTGCATACATTATTTTTCTGGAATTAATATAATTAAAAAGTGTGAAATGTAAAATTTTAAATTACTTATCTATAGTTATTCCCCGAATTCGATGGTTTCACATCATAAAGTTTCGAATACGCTCGAGTTTATATCTCTATAAAAGGTTACATGTAGGTTTATAGTTTTTCAGAATCGACTCAATACAAGCGCTGCTGTAAAAATGTTCTTTGAAATAATAAACTTACTTCCGTATTTTCATTTCATTATGCATAATTACCTATCTATCACATAACCTAAATAAATTAGATAACATATTTTTATTTTAAAAAGTCTGAAAAAAAACGGTGATGACTCTAACGTGCATTCGGCCTGAGCATTATTCAAAATAAGTAATTAAAAAATAAATATTAAGTCCTTCATTTAAAGAGTGTAGCTCGACATATGACAACACTCCGCCTGATGTAAAGCCAAAAGTCAGTCAACAGAAACAACTGCTACTACAAAGTAATCTCTACTGGCAGCAGTCGCCTCCGCTATGCCGGCCTGAGGAGACGAGTATGCACCATCCAGATTGACAGTGCACACTCCTCTCGGCATACCCGGTTTCTCTGTAGTAGCAGTTGTTTCCATTCATGGACCGCACTCTTAGCTTATTAACCCACCTAACTCTAATGAAGCACACTAGTGAAAACTTGACGTTGGATAGTCGTGGTTACATGAAATTGTCATTCCCAGAAATTATAATTAAACTTAACACAGTGACGTTTTAACAATTTACTTGGAAAAACGTTGAAAAAATGTAACGTTCAATGTTACAGGAAACATGTATTTATGATCATGTCTTTTTAATCTGGCGTTTAAAAGGAAATACATTTCTCTGTCTGCACACGCCCTAATTTCTAATTGTTTTCTTTGAAAGCCATCAACTCCTAAATTAGTGTCAATAGGGCCCATTTACCTCTAACAATATAATAATAATATTTCTAATTTTTATTGTAACTGCGTCTGATGTTAAGCTAGAGTGCGGTCTACGAACGGGAACAGCTGCTATCACAGATAAATTTCAGTAAGCAGCAATCGCCTCCGATATGCCGGCTTGAGTATGTGCACCACCCTGGTTGATAGTGCGCATTTTGATCAAGCTGATCCTGAAACGTGACAAGGTCACTACTTGAAAGTGGTGGTACTACCCCAGGATGGCAGATTGGACCAATAACCATCATCAGTATTGTATTTATTTATATTGTAAAAAAAAAAATGTATGTTGTATGTATTATATGTATACAATATGTATTTATATTATTATGTAGATATTTATTTATCTATTTGTTTTTGTGTATGTACCTATAGTATTTATATTAAACTCTTATTTTATTTCCCCTGTCTCCGCTTCCATCTCCCAATGGTTAGCTGGGAGAAAATGTCTAATGGCATTAAGCTCGCCATTGTGTACTGTACAATAAAGAATTATTATTATTATTATCAGTCTGCTGATGATATGATCCGTATGTTTGTGTGTGTGTTTTATGTAAACCCCTCCATTCAACGTAAACAATTTCGAAACTTTCTCAGTCTAATTTTAATAAAATGTGCAAATATTTCGCTTGTTCTAATTTGAATTAGAGAACAAGTGGTCAGTTATAATTAAACCGGCGCATATAAAATAAACAATGTTATTTTCGTTTAACTAATCCCGTTTTATTATTAATAGACTGTGTTATGAAATTAACGTGAAATGTAACTGTTAACGAGTTTTTTTTAAATATAATACTCCGGACATGTGACCGAACTTCGTCGGATGTAAAATTAGAATGCGGTCCGTAAGACACAACTCTCGTCTCCGCTATGCCGGCTTGATGAGACGATTAGCGAAAGATGTTGTTATATTTAAGTAAATTTCTGATGATCTGATCCTATGTAATGATAACACTCTATGTAATGATCTATTCGCGTTTCGGGATCGCTTTGGAAGTAGCTGGGTAAAACACATTCGTCTCGTTAAACCGGCATAGAGGAGGCAACTGCTGTCTCTAGTTTTTTTTTTAATTCTAGCTCGGCATATGACAACACACCGCCTGATGTAAAGCTAGAGTGCGGTTCATGAACGGAAACAACTGCTACCACAAATAAATCTCTGCAGGCAGCAGTCGCCTTCACTATGCCGGCCTGAGGCGAATGTGCACCAGTGCACTCTCGTTATTACAGGCTACTTCCAAACCCGAAACGCGACCCCGTCACTTACATTCGTGTACATATAATTAAAGCAAAGGCAGAAGTAAATAGTCAATCATTCCTGTAATAGCAAAAAGGAAGTGTACTATATTTAGCCGTGAACTTTGATTAAGTAGAAAATTAGAAAAGTCCACAAAATTAAGGCACGGCGCGGCGTGGATGAAATTAGACATCGTGGGCGTTTCGGTACCTATTTTTTTGTTAATGCAAACAGAAATGGACATTTTGGAAATATATCATCTATCTATCTATCTACACGTATTTACTTACTATTTCTATACTAAGATCTTGTATAGTTTTTATGGTAACTCGACATGTGATTACACTTTGTCTGAGCTAGTATTCCGAGTACGGTTCATCATTGTAGATTGCTTGCAGGCTTCTTACCCAGAATCGAGTAGCTATGGCCGCTCGTTGTGCGTGAGGCGGTTCGCGTCACTGCATCATCTTCCATTAGGGCCAGGAGTCTCTTCACGTTCCTGCACACCTCCTGGAGTGTTCCAGCCGAGCCAAGAAGCTTGGTTCGTCCAAGTATCCATATACTAAGTCAACGCTTGTATCATAGGGACTTGGACATATTTGTAGTAAACACTAGTACCGGTGAAAAATTGTGGGATCTGAACACTGGACTGTTTCAGCGGAACAAAGCCACGGTCGCTCTAAACGAGCAGTATTTATTTATTAAATTGTATATTTTTTCTTATAATTTTAATTAATTTTTATTTTTTATTTTTTTCTTATATAATTATTTAAAATTAAGAATTTTTACTATTTCTATAAAATCTAAGTACCTATTTGTATATAGGTAATCGATTCAAAGCGGGTTAGACCGTGCAATCAATGTAGTATCCTAAAATTGTAAAGGTGGGTTTAACTGTATTTTTTTTATAGTACAAGCATGAAAATATGTTATTCTTTCTTTGTACAAAAGCTATTTATTCCCATTGTGTACGTAACCTGATAAAATTATTTCCGGTGCTTTATTTAAAAGAAAAGAAACGAACTAGGATATAATTATAATAATATAAACAGAAATAGTCCAGAACGAATTATGAATGTTTTGCGGAGCTCTAGTTATTTTTTATAGTAGCTCGGCATATGACAACACTACGCTTGATGTTAAACTAGAGTACAGTTCATGAACTGAAACAAGTAGCAGATAAATTTCTGTAGGCAGACGACTAATGTGCACCATCCAAGTTGACAGTACACACTCCTCTCGTTAATATAGTAAACAATCGTATTTTCGACATTTCGGTAGTCTAATAATATTTTGGGGTTTTTTATTGATCTACGAATATAATTGTAAGTTAAATTGCGAACTTAGAATAAGAAAAATAAACATCAAAAGAGTTATTAGAAAATACATAAATCATTAATGATTTTTATTTGTTTTGAATACTATTATAGTAGAGACTTAAAAATAAAACATGGGCTGGTAAATAGTAAATAAAACTGTCTGTCTGCACATGCAATTTCACGCACAATGACTCAAGATCTATAGCTCAAAATCGTATGAATAATAACAGAAAGAACTGGCAACAATGTCGGTTGTAGCATAAAGTTTGATTTACAACGAAATATGTGACCTATTTTGTGACGCAAATTCAATAAACGTGGTGCGTGCATTTACCTGAATCTGATAAATGTAACTAAGAAATGTGAATTCCAGATTTACGCCGATTGCATGATACAATGTTGCTTTTATGTGTAGCAATTATGCCGGGCTACCACTGCGAGCGGAGCGAGCTCCGGAATGACTCCGTTGAGCTTACTACGCATTACTATGCATTGGCAATGGATTGGCAATTGGCAATTTTTGGTGGCAAACTATTTTACTGAGTTCGACTCAGCTATTTCCTGCTCCAGTACCCTTTCTTGGTGGAAGGCTGACATTATACGTTAAATATTGCAAATCTTTATATATTTTTTTCTTTTTGTTTTTGAGTGGGTCTCTGGATGGAGACTTACAATTGGACCCAGTAGGTGGCGCTGCAATTTGGTTCTGAAGTATTTTTAGGTTTTCAAAACATATAACCAATTTCCAGCTAATCACGAAATGCGACTGCGCCACTTGAACGTAATGGAACCCAAACCGCCAGACCGGGCTGTAATTTTAGAAATACTCTTGGCATGTGCTGTATGTAATTCGAAAAATCCGAATGTTTAAACGTTTTATTGTTGTGCATTACATTTCTGTAACACGTGTCGACAAATCGACATAATGACTTTTTTAACGTTTTTATTTGGTGGTGACGTTACGGGCCGACTGCGAGAGGTTTACGGCAACGTAAACTCCGTAACTTAAATTACGTATACAGTACATTATAATCACGAACGTCACTGTATTGAAACGTTTCTCAGACCGAAGCATCTGGATCTAAAAAAATCACTTTTTAATCGTCGATAAAACGTTTATTGTTTGTTTTCAAATAAGACAGAAAGCGAATTAACGCTGAGGCATTATTTTATTGTATATTCCATTGTTGTATAATAAAGGATGTTAATTAAATTTAATATCGGAGTTTGTGTATGTTAGTTAGTAGGCGTCCGGTATCATCCTACTCAGTTAAAGTATCGGGACCTTGTAATGGCAAACATTCGCAATTAAAACCATTAACACGCCAATGCCGTAATTTAGAATTTAATAACAAAATACATTTGTCAGTAATTTATAACACGTAACGTTAAAAGAACGTTAAAAGCTAAAATATTATTTTAAGAAAAACAAAAATATGGAGGACTGGCGCATCCGTAAACGGATACGGCTGAAAAGTAAAAAATATGTTTTCGAAAGTGTGATTCCAGTTGGTTCATTTTTCAATTACTAATATTAAATTTTCATTATTAATAATAAATAAATATATAGAATGCCCATCTATTCTATGTATTTTTATATTTATACGAGTATTCATAAATAAACATTTGTTTCGACTAAGAATCGAAGTCAGAATCTCACACTCTAACCACCGCCTCACAGAGATGCCCAAATATAATGTTAATTAAATTAAATTGGTAGAAGAAGTAAGTAAATTAATCAAAGTTATAATCCTAAATAATTATGAACATAAAGCTCGTTGAACTCGGTTCAAGGCACACTAAAGCAAAATTAAATTCGGGTTCATTATTATGTTTTAAGAACCTGTAGGCCATTGTCGTTATAAAGTAATAATAATAATATTGAAAGACTTTAAAAGGCGTCTCGAGTCGGTGAACTCCAAATATAGCAATTATAATTTATAATAAATCTCGAAAATCGAATTTAGAGAACAACGACCTCAGCAGAAAGTTTAATTATATTAGAAAACTTTTACACGGAAATGAATTTGCAAAAGAAGCTCCTTTCAATTCGTAATATCCGTTGAATAGCACTTAAAAGGAATACTTTATTATACTTCGACGCAGTTCAATAACATCTAAATATAATATTACAAAGGAAAATGGAAAAATTTGGTGAAGTGTGGTTCAAAGATATAACATAAAGTTTGTCTCTCAACAGTATCGGATTATAACTTAAGAAAACGTCAAGGAACTCATCAATGAATCCACAATAACCTTCCATATTATGTGCCCCAATAACCTTTGAAAATCATATTTAATTTAACGTTATCTACATGTACACCGAATGGGCACCAAAATGTCGCACTGTCCTTTACTGTATATTTTCCGAAGGTTGAGAGAAAATGTCAATCGCAATTATACAACAAGCTCGATCGAAACTGCTTCAAAAGAGATGTTTTTTTGAAGGTGTATCAATAGAAAATTTATATTAGCTTTTAATAAAGACCTCTGTATGAAGGTTCAATAAAAGGGAAGTCAATGAACTTGGCGTGTAATTTGCTGAAAATTAATTTGTGTAATAAAAAAAAACCTTTTAAGGCCCAAAAGAAAGCCTAACAGTTTCTCAGGCTTTATTGTGAATTTATCCCTGTTTAATGTCTCCTATATTTAGCTATAATAAAGTTTCTATGACGTAGCCAGAATCCACGTAATGGGTAAATAATTTATGAGCGTTTTATATATACGTTTCTAGGTTACACACTATAACCAGGAATATTTCATCTCTTAATAATTAAAGTAATTATTATAGAGTCAGTGTAAAGAAATCTTGGCGAGCGTCTGGATATATTAGATTAAATTAATATGTTTTGATTACTTGTCCTGAATCTTTTTTTTTTGTTACGAATGATAATGTGTAATAAATATGGATTATGGATTCGTTCTGTGTTCCTGAACCTATGCTGAAATATACCCTGTCGCAAAATTTCGGCCCATCTAAGAATGAAATATTTTTCTACACTCTTCTTTTTTTTTTGTTGTAGCTCTGCATATGACAACACTCCGCCTGATGTAAAGTTAGAGGAAACAACAGATAAATCTACGGACAGCAGTCGCCTTCGCTATGTCGACCTGAGGAGACGAGTATCTACAGTAAACAAACATTTATAAATATGTTCACCAACTGTCTTTTTTATTATTTTTTATTAAGGGTAGTTCGCCCCCTAATTCTTCTTTCTTTCTCTCAATTTGTATTGTGTATAATTTTTAATTTACATATTCTTATGTTTTATTATAAATTTGTACCTCTTTGTATCATTGCACCTATAAATATCTCCGCTCACAGCAACAAAGTTTAGCTGGTAGAAGGCATTAAGCTCGCCTATATACGAGTTATGTGCAACAAAGTGTTCTTTATTTATTTATACTACATATGAACGTGACCAAATTCCTTCATCCTATCACTTCACTGGCTGTTCTTTTACCGACTTACTGTAATTGTTTATTTAGTTAACGTGAAAGTCAACACCTGACCGTCCATACATTTTTTGAAACATTGTTTAAAACATTTTATATTGGTTATATTTCACAAGCATTTTATAAATTCTGTGCCGTAGCTATTTATTTATTATAGTGATTTGCGATAATAATTAGTGCTGAGTAAGTTATAAAATTACTTAATTTTAACATAAACATCAATAGCAATGTTTCAAACAATGTTGTAAAGTCATTACAACAAGTAATGTCATTGATTACAAAACTTTATAATTGAATAATTAATTAATATTCTTAGCACAATAATTCGATGACATTGTTATTGTTATTCCACCATCCACCGCCAAATGAATGCTTCAGTATGAAAACGTGTTCTGAATTACAATTAATGAGTCAGTTAATTAGTATTAGGATACCTTTTGATGAGGTTACGTATTGTTAGATAAACATTTTTAACATGTAATATTTTATTTATTTACATACAACATAGCATACAGCCGTTAGCCAGCTACGCGTCACATCAAATATTATACACGTACATTAATTACAAAAAAAATTACAATAGTGTCTTATTTACAACGTGTTTAAATATAAATATTATTATTAGTATAGACGTCAATATATTTATTTATTTTTCTCCAACAAAGATCGATGTACAATGACAAGTTTAATGCTATTAGGTATTTTCTCCAGTAGACAATCAAGTAGGTGGTACAAACACGACGCTTGTTTACTAAAGTTTCAAAGTATTCATTTAAAAAAAATCCTCTTCGCCTTCTCGTGAAAACATGTTTAGTATATTTTTTTCAATAATGTTCAATTTCAATTTTAATATTCAAATTATCATTGAATTTTGTGGCATCAAAAGGTGAGAGAACATTTCAAAGATATTTTTTGGAAAGCGGGGTTGATGTACTAGACCGCTGGTTGTCCTCAAAACCAAATAAATACATATTAATAATTATTTTAACGCATTGAATATGGCGTGATGAAGTTCTATCCGCCTTCTGCCCCTAATTTTTGACCCCTCATAATAACTAAATAGGGGTAGATCGAATTGCGATAAAAATAATTCTTAAGAGCAAAAACAAAGAAAGGTCCTGTACATAGGAAAGAGTCACCGATGCTAAGGTAGTCCAATCATACGGAAAGGATAGATGAGAAGTGGATAAGAGGTGAGATTGACAATTCAGATTTGTCATGCGAGGAATATCCTTTCTTGGTCAGATTCCTTAACTGTTCATAAAGTTGCGGAGTCGTTGTCTTTCTATAATAGCGAATATATAATATGCGAGAGTTTACAAAACCTCGGCACATATTCAGTGAAAAAACGTGACAGGGATGTTTACCATCCCCATTAAAAACTACGTCATTGTAAGTACATAAATAAATTAATTAAAAGTTTTAAATCTAAAGGAAAATGTAATATCAATTCTAAATGATATATAGTAACAGTATGACGTCACAATGAGTGTTCTGACGTCACAGCCTCCATCGCAACCACAAGCCACCCCTCACAAATTACGTTAGGAAACATTGTTAGGCCTCAAAGGTGCCTGCCTAACTATAGAACAATGTTTGAGTGTGTCAAGGTAGAGAATCATTCACTAAAAATAAATTGATAAGATATTTTAGGCGCTATGTTAATGTAATAAAAACATTTATATTGTATATATGCGTAGTTGATATTCATTCGAAAGTTCAAAACTATTTAGCTTAATTAATTTTTGTTTACATTTGTAAGTTTCTTTATTTACCTAATTCAAAAATATAATTTAATAATTATCAATATAGATCTAAAATAATGCGTATTACGTTAGAGGAAAATCCCGAAAAAAATATTATATATTAAATTCCAGCAATTGGCCGTTGACATTCTCTCGGGACGTTTTATTTTCCTTTGTGCCTTCAGAACAATAACAAAAAACTCAATTGTGTACATGATATGTATTTATATATTTTATACTCAGTTTCTCCAAAAGAAAGGACTTAAAACGCTTTTACAAATTCTATAAAATATAATTAACAAATTGGTCTGCGAATTTACGATCAGACGCTTCAAAAATAGGTTGTCCATTTCGCAAAGGTAATGAATGTGACTTTCCCAATGCCATACTCGTATAAAACGACCATGGCGGGGTGGTTATATAAATATCTAATTACGATTAAAAGGTTTGTTTACGAGAAAAATATAGGATGTGTACTTTATACGGAAAACGGAAATTTCTAAATAGTTTCGTCTTTTTTTTACGCATACACGTTAGATTAAGTGGGACAAATACAGATACAATTTGGCTTTGTGAATTTCTGTTAGTTGAAAGAGTTCAGATTTCAGTCGGTCTGGATTATGTTTAAAGATATAGGTAGGTCAGCCGTCAAACCTACCTCAAAACAACACAAACCGTTTACTAATTTATAAATAACATAGATTTGTTTTAGTATGAAAATTGGTACATTTAAATTTAACAATCTTCTATTGCTTTAGTGAAATATAGTCGTCATCTCAATACTATCGTTCAAAAAAAAAAATAAAGCTGTCGACTTTCAGATGCCAGATGGATCGCATCTTTCCGTCATTCTGTCAACAATAGTATGCAGAGAATATCTTATATACATACTCGCAATAAACCCGGTATTTCAATACTGTAATTTATGAGTTTCCGCTGTTTACTCATTACACAGGTGTCCGGTAAATAATAGATGACTTTGCTAGTTTTTAAAGGGGGTGACATGCACTCCCAGAACATTTTGATGACAATGAAATCAGTTATTATTTAGTAATACTTAAATAAAGTGGATAAGAGTACCAGGGAACGTACGTATTTTTTTTCCAAAAAAAAAGAAAAGTTTTCCTCAGTTCTCATAGAAGAGAAGAGACATAGCCAGTTTTATTATCATTTACAGGGACACTCTTCGATCTTTGCAGAAATATAATAAATCAACCTAACATAAATGGTAATTAATTAATTTATTAGGGTATTCCTGGATTAATTTTAATATTGTAGAAGTAACAGCTCTTAAAAACAATTTCGATTCTGCTCATACTATTTGCAAATAAAAATATGGGAAGGCAATTCGTCCATTTGCAAAAGTGTTTCAAAAAGAAAACAGGACTTTGTTATTAAGAAATGTGCATCGACCGAAACTAGGAACAAGTAGCTGGTATTCCTGTTTGTTCGAGAATTAAAAAAAAACCTGTCAATTAAAAACAATGTGACTAGGGTTTGCATCACGTGGTCGTTACCTGTCTGCAAAAATAGCAAGTCTATTTCTATAAATACAAAACATAAAAATAAAATGTTTAAAAAAAACATATTCTGCAGTCATTTAGAAATACAACTTCACGCTGTGCCTCAAACACGTGATCACTTATTCTGATGGTAACGAAGGAATCCCTAAATAACATTTCTACTGGCGCGGCATGTCAATGAGATATTGAGGTAAATATGCTATGCGATTGTAGGTCACAGTGATGACGTATTGGGGAACTAGGGCGGCGGAAAATTTGCGCCCCCTTCGTGGTTGATCAGATACCAATCACGTGACAGGCTCGTGGTGCCGTAAAAAAACAATCATTCGTACCAACCCACGCGGTCCCTTCAATCAATTTACTCTCAACCGTACCTATATTATATGGAAATGAGACCGAATTATACGTAGGCCGATTGTACGCGGAAGTCACCTACGTTATGCTTATGAATGTATACCATCCGTTGACAGGGATCACTTCACGAGTATTCGTTACAGTTTTAAAGAAATAATATTCGCGCGCCGTAATAATATATCAATGTCAACACCATTTTTCAGGATCATTAGATAACACAAGAGAAATTAGTAGAATGCTAGTTTCGCGAAATTAAATAATCCGTTACAGAACATTGTGGCGAAAATTAAAAAAATGGGGTCATCGGGAGAGAGAGACTCACGACGTTTTCTGAAAACATTAAAGAGGGTACGTGTTAATTAGAATTTACTTGAAATATTGGCAAAAGTTGTGTTCCAGTTTCAGTGCGATGTTCCGCGTGCTTCGGATGTGACGTAGTACTTTTGGAGTTTGGAGTGACATCGACGTCTGCGTCCTAACATTTCATATTCTAGTAAATTATAAACGAGTACAGTCTAACTACTCTCTATATGAATTTCATATTTCAGAAATTTAATTTTAAATTAATTGGCCTTTTGTGATAATTGTGACCTTGTTAATATGCTGTCAGTGGTTGCGCGTCCACGTCGGCGTCGTACTAGGGTATAGGGTAGGGTTTTTGATGTTCCATTTTTCCGTTCCAATTACGCTATTAACTCCACCATCCCTCGAATCGTCAGACTCTTCAATGATAAATTTAATAATCTCGATCCTTTTTCTGCTTTCAAACAGATGTTTAATTCTTGTCACACACACACACACACACACATTGATTTTGTATATATGTATAGTATATATTTTTTTAAACTGTTTTTCTTTTTATATCTAATTGCGATGTAAGTGGATATTTGAAGTGGAATTAATTTAGCTTTTCTTTTTGTAAATTTTTTTGTTATTTTTTATAATTCACGCTGTGATTTCTCCGAATAAATAAATAAATGAACTTTAATTTTGTATTGGACATTTTTTTATAGTAGTCCGGCTCATGGTAGCAATCGTAAATATTAAGTGTTCAGTAGACTGATCGTGGTTATTAGTTCAGTCTCCAATCTTGGTGAATTACCTTCATATTGGAGTGTGAGTGAAGTGTGTTCGAGAAGTATGTGCATCACAATCGTTTACTCAAGCCGGTATAGTGGAGGCGACTGCTGTGTGGATATTTATCTGTAGTATCAGTTGCTTGCGCACATGGACAGGAAGCTTTCACTTTAGGCGGAGTGTAGTCGCAAAAAAATGCTTCTGGTAAAATGTAGGTATGTTGAGTACCAAGTTGACTGGGTATACTTAGGTGTAAAAAAAATTAATGCCTGTACTAAACTAGTGCATAATAACATAGTTACATTGGTACCGGTCAAAAACTAACTGAACATGGGTCTCATTGAACGCTAGACCACGGCCGCTCTAAAATTGAAAGCATATAGAATTCTGACGAGTCAATTGTTACCCTTATTTGTATTCCGCCAATAATGACTTAAATGGTGTTTATATGTGTAAAAGTATTAAATGGATGTAATTTATAGTAAATAAGCTCATAGTAACATAATTATTTGCGGCATGTCGTTTTCCTTATAACAGATTTAGAAAGAATGTTGTTATAATATAGTCTATGGTTTGGCAAATGTAAGAATGGTCTGTATCATCGATATTTCAACGACCTATTAATAAATAAAGAGGAAATTAACCGTAATGATATTTAGTAAATATTATCTCTCCGTTTGATTGATTTTTGATTGAGTATTTTTGTCTAGTTATAACCGTTATGTGGATGATAATAAGATTTATTTTATTGCTTTATTATATACTTTTTTTTTATTTTGACACGACATGTGACCTCGACTGGCCTGATGGTAAGCGCAGCGAAGGTCTATGAGCCCTGACGACTGAAGAACCGCTAACACGGTGGCTCCAGTCGCCATTACTATGCCGGCCTGAGAAGGTGCTTTTTCACACTCAGCATGGGAGGGCACTTTAATAGTATTAATATTATTGCATATAAAAGTTAAATATTTTTAAGACATAATAATAAAGGTAAGCAGATATCGTAGATATTCTAGTTTTTTTAAAATATTAAGTTTTGAAAAAAAAAATTAATATAAAAACAAAAATCAACACGCTTTAGTCGAGGCGGGATTCGAACCTAGACATGCGTTTGCTTGGGGATTTTCCGGCTTTGGCGCCCTTCGGCAACCCTTCCAACGCGCTACGGTTGGGTGGACGCCGTAATACTCGCATATTAGTTTTTTTTTCCACCACAAATACTATTTTTATATTTTTTGCAATATAGTTAAATATTACACAACTTTTTACATTTTATTTGTTTTAAAATTTAATTACGTTTACCGAACTTGACTGTGAATTTAAATTGAGCACATAATTTTTCTTGAGTAAAATATAAATCGCAAAGAGTGACCGACGACTTGAATAGCCGCAGCTTCTTTCATCAAGCCGCCAACTCACGCCCGGTGATTAAATGGTTATTATACCAAACAAATTGGTGAACCTTTTCGCTGTGAACATCTCCACTACCTTAAGTGCTTTAAGATGAAGATTAAAGAAAAACTATATGCAACTATGATAAACTCGAATTCGTGGATATTTTTTTGCATTTATTACGTTGAAGTTTGATATTTAATGATACTGTTTTAGTTTGCTTTATCAGAAGAGACATAAAGAATTTTATTTATTGAGAAGTGTAGATAAATTCCGAGAAATACACAATAGAGTTATGGTTAAGATAGTCCTTGTTCAGTCTGTTAACGACATTTGTGTTTAACGGCAAACTATTAACCTATATCGATAAGTTCATCACAACATCGATAACAACACTATTAAAATGGGTTTATTTTTATGAGACAATCGAGATCTACGAAGTAACTTTATCCTTATAGTAAGCGCCACTTTCTATATAAAAATCACGTCTAGATGAAAAGGTAAAAGCGAAAGAGCACGTTAGTGAAGGCCCACGGGCCGCACCGGTCGGCGAGACGTCGAGCCCTGACACCCTATATGGTTGTCATGGCGGCAATACGCCACACACATCGCGACTATCATTACGCAAAATGGACACACGAAGCGCCCTCAAATTAACTCGCCGCCGACGACAACGCACCTTAACAGCCCGCCTTAATGCCCAAGGAAGTGATTCCTGTTTATTTTCATAATTGCGTTATGTCAGGAAGTCGGAACTGTGTCGGAGGCGACAACTCAAAGAACCGCTCGATTTAATCAGCCGACCACGCCCGCCTGGACCTGCTGAAATGAAGCAATTTGACTACCAAGGTGAGAAGATTGAATAACTGAGTAATATCGTTAATGATTATTACAGTATCTTGCGATTTCATTCCAATGTGTGGCCTATATACATGTTTTTTACTACCATATAGTAATTTGTATGAATTTAAAACAAAATTGTCGAGTGATCGCTTGAGTGACATTTGTAAAATAAAAGGGCCCTCGCCCCCGTGACTGACGCAAACGACTGAAATATACAATTAAACCAATATAAAGGAGAGTGCACAAATACCTAAAATAATTGGGCCCACAATTTTTTCTCGTTTTTTTTTGTATTGTAGCTCGGCATGTCGATAATTTTGCAGTAAAATAAACCAACATTCCTTATATCCCCCCAAATCCCCCCAAAAATAATCAGTTTTAATATTTTTACGTCGCAATTTGACTTTTCCTGATGCAATATTTCGGGTTAATATTATATTAAATGCTTTAATACATTGATAATGTCTGTTTTTTTTTTTTATGTTGTTTTACATTGTCTATTGTTTGGTCAACGGTGTATTGATATAATTGAAATAAATTAATGAAAAAATAAGATATTATTTTAGAATACAATTATGTTAACTATTAGATATTAAGTGGACCCAAAGCCCATTGTCCTTTAGTCCCGCCTCACCTTTATAGGTTCTTTACCCGGCGCACCCTCTATTAAATTTTTCCCCGTAAATCCATTTACGTAGAACAGATTTCACAAATTGTTATTATTTATTAGCTTACGTGATTCGTATTCGGATATACAAATATAGAAAATACAAAGACATTGAACCTTCACGAACGATAAATGTAATTTCGCATCGATTCATTCGTCCGATATTTTTATCCCACGCTAATGTGATGAGTTATTTTTGGAACAAATAATATATATTTAACTATTTATTATTTACTAATTGGCAGTGTCTTTTGAAATAGGGGAAAATTTTGACTATTTCCAAATTTTTTGAACAGAATAAAATTCCTTACCTGGCAGGGATGCTCGTGTATTCAGGGTCAGGGCACACTCAAGGCCACATTCCGCATATAAATAGCGACCCCGCCGCCGCGCTACTTAGCACGAAGGACGTGTCTACTTTTATTAGTCTAAGAAAACATAAATTAAACTTGAAACGCCTCAAAGTATTTATGGTTGAACAATTTTATTAGGATTACATTTATTCCGTACTATTTTTTATCTGAAGTGTATGCTGCAGCCATGCCCTTTAACCGTGTGTTACACTATCAATACTGAAACGTTATTCTGAGATATTATTTTTAAAAAAATATTAATTACCTTTTTAAAGAGTTTCAAATAAATCAAGCCGTAATGTCATAGTAACATCGCTAAGGCAAGCGCGCTCGGCCGTCTATCAGCTGTAAGTTAAATGAACTCGCATATACTACGAGGCCGTCGCGATGTCAGCCGTATATCAATCGTTGCATTCACATTGCTTGTTTTTGATATTTCGACGATGCTTTGTGTTATTTTAACAATTATATTGCACAATAATGTTTGTTATATAGTTGATATTATATTAATGTAAAATCATTTCTGAAAAAAATTGAACCGACTTCTAAATAAAACACAAAAAATTTTAAATTTGACAAATCACGAGACATACTTTATCCAACAAAAGAAGAATCATCAAAATCGGCTCACGAACGGCGAATCATCCCCTAATTTTCCACCCTTAGAGATGGAATATTTTCTTCAAATTGAAACGGGATCAATGCCGATATATACTTTATCCAACAAAAAAAGAATCATCAAAATCGGTCCACAAACGGCGGAGATATGAGGGAACATCTTCAAAAAAAAAAAAAAATACGACGAATTGATAACCTCCTTCCTCCTTTTGAAGTCGGTTAAAAAGTCAAATAATAATGCAAAAAGAAAATTATGATCTCTCAAAAACAGAAAAATAAAAGTAATACTTATACCGCTTTTTAGTTCGCAGGGATGCCCCCTTTCTTTTTACAGATGCTTTCCTAATTTCATGAAAACATTGTGTTAGAAAGGATAATGATGAATGGATTGTCAAGACAAACAAACATGTGAGGTCCGTCCAGTATACACGTTGGTTTTTCTTCGAAAAGGCGAGGCTAATATTTATTTCATATTATTCTAATCATATAAAGTGGCCGTGGATACCTTTATATATTTTCCTAAAAAAGCAACCTTGAAGGGATGATTCATAATCAAATTGAAACAGTAGTAAGCAAATTGATGATAGTTATGAACCAGAGATTAGTTTGTAAGTAGTCAGGTATAACCAGAGAAGTGTGCACTGTTATCATCTGGAGGGTGCGAATTCGTCTCCTCAAGCTGGTATAGAGGAGACTAATGTTGCCTGTAGAAGTTTCTCTGTGGTAGCAGTTGTTGCCGTTCATGGACCGCACTCTAGCTTAATATCAGGCGGAGTGTTGTCACATGCCGAGCTACAATAAAAAAAAAACACGTGTGTGTGTTATGCGTATGTGTAGGTTGTACAATGACCTGACCGAAAGTGACAAAGACTGGACATATTTAACCCCAAACTGAAGCCCTTTAAAAGACAAGCTGCGTAGTCAGCGTAGTGTCCTCAGCTCCACTTCTACTCTCCTTTGACGCGCACTGTGTATACAAGTTGATTTTGTTAATAAGTATCAGACATTGTATTATTCCATTTTTTGCTATTTGTTTTTATTAGTTGTTAACGTGACATTTATATTTTCTATTTAATATGTTGACCGTGTATAATACGCTTTGGGCCACAGTCTAGTTCATTTACTGTTATTTTCCTGTTGTGTATTTTATGCTGACTGTGGCCTGTGGTATTTACTAATAAAAAAAAACAGCCAGTCTAAAAACACGTAAATATGCGAATAGGTTGTAAACTGCAGTATCTATTGTGGACAGATAGATGAAGCGACGCCCGCGCACCTGTAGCGAATGACATTGGCACAAGATAAATATAGCGCGTGCCATTGACCTCGTGCATCACTGAATGATTTAATTGATTATAAAACTTACTAGTAAACTATTTAATCGTGTTTTCCTCTTGCTGCGAGACGAGGACACTTCGCGCTATTCCATAAACATAAGCCTATAAATATGGACTGAAAGGAAATTGTTAAATTGCTTAGAAGTTATCTATCAACTCGTAAATTGGTATGAAGTATTTGAAAAATAAAAATAAAAATTATTGCATAGACAAGATAGGAATATCGAGATAGCACGAGATCATTTTAGACTAAGATCCACTGTCCATGGAGGCAAGATTGTAGCTTTAAAGTGCGTCTCAAGCGGCATGTTTTAAGGGTTAGTCAGTATTGTATATCAAAATGTAATAATTTATTTTAAAAAAAAATTAAATAAAGCCTTAATAAATTACATCGTGAGCGGTTAATCTTGTAATCGGATAGAGGCTTCTGAGAGCGAGGTTGCTGCTAAACGGAATTTATTGTATTCTAATAATTTTTCATTCAACTGAGCCATTTCGAATTGCAATCGTGTTTCTAATTTTATTTTATACAAATTAGCGAATAAATTACACATTAAAATTATTTAGTTAGTGCTTTTTTTTTGTTAAAATGTATTACCACTGACCATTGGATTATTTATTTAAATTTCTATTTATTTTCTTTTCTTTTCTTCCGCCATATAAAAAATGTATTTAAAACTAGAAAAAACAACGTCGATTTCTTATAATTTTATTTAATATCAAGAATAAAGCTCCGATGATCAGAGAGTGTACATCGACAACTGTGATAGATGGATGATTGTAATGTACTTGCAGTAGACATGCACTTGCAGTATAAGGTTGCAGAATTACTGAATAATTATATTCACTATTAAAAAAAAAAAAAAAATAAAAAAATAAAAAAAAAAAAAAATAAAAAAAAAAAAAAAAAAGATATAAAAAAATTGGAGTCGTTAGGGGTAACAGTGTGCATTGGGTCACTTACTGCAAATCTAAAAGTAATATGTTTATTTGCTCCCCGAATAGAAAACTATTCCAGTAAGTCCATTTAAACTCCTTCTGCCTACCTCATTGATTGCATTGTTTATGCCATAGAGAGGTTATTGCGCAAAGAGTATAATATCAGTAATATTATTAATAAATATGAAAGTCAATAAATACACCACTTACTATATTCATTGATTAGTTTATGCGTCTAGACGAGAGAAAAAATGCAATCAAACAAATTATTTCCCTACAATTTATTTTTATACATCGGCGATGAAGGATAAATAAGGTATGCAATATGCATATATTACTAAAACTATGATAGTATATTTAATGTATATCTACATCCACATTTATAAGGTAGAAATATTGATTTGTTCATTTCATATCGGAAATTTAAAATTTGCTATCTATCGAAATATTGTACTAGATTATGTATTAGATGCTAAAAGGACAAATAACTCATTTAGCGGTATCTTTAAACTAAATTAATTTACAATTCCACGTAGTACACATTCCAATTTTTTTATTTTTTTGCCTAATTTTTGATACATCTAACTTTAACTTATAATCACAGTCATAATGAATAGAATGCAATTGAAATCAAAATTATGTTCGACAATAAATAATAATATAAGATATCCTTTTGCTACTCCGAAGCAAGGCCAACTCATCGTGCCTATCCTTTGAAACGTCTAACACAGAATGACAAACGATTATTGAGTAAAAATAGTTAACAGGCATTGTTTATTACTTATGTTTTGGCGGCAAACTAATACACGTACAGCTACTAAATTCTAGACCAGCTAAATTATATAAAAAACAAAAGGTATAATATTCAAATGCTTTTTATGATGAAAATTGATCAGAGGACATCTCTGCGCAGACACAGCCTGAGAGGTTTGTGCTTAATTTTCACTATAATCGAAATACCTTTTTTACTACGTTATGGACATGGACGAGAGGGTGGACAGGTCCAAATAAATATGACGGAACGAACTCCAAACCGACTCGAAGTGTTGACGCAGAAGAAGAGAAAAAAGCCTTTGCCTAGCAGTGGGATTAAAATTTAGGCTATAAATAATTATATAGTTTAATTATAGAGAAATAAACGCTCATCTCTGATAGAAAATTATCTCGAACTCGGTTAAAAAACTTGAAGTAAGATTATTAACCTATTAGATAATGTAGGAGATGAACTACGGAAAAGTAAGTACTTGGTGATACTAAACTGGTGCAGTTTGAAGCATGCGCCTTTGGCAATAATTCGCAGTATTTTATTGTAAACGTCTTCGTATCGTCGTAATTACGGAATAAAATTTTAAAACTTCTTAAATTGAAAATTTCTCCGACTTTCATTGTTTGTAAAAAAACAATTATTTATGTTTATTTAGCTACTCGTATTTGTTGCACGACACTGTAGATAATAAACAAATAAATTTAAAGCATCTTCTCCATTAGTTAAATTGTAGTTGAATGTATCGACGCTGTTCCCTAGGGCGTTGTGTAGCCAGGTTACCATATTTAGCGTGCCTAGACTATGGATAGATGTTGAGTGGGAGCAAGCCGGTTCAAGATAACAAGCAGTCGAACCTCACTTATGGGATTTATTATGCAATTAGCAAAATTAATAAACACCCAGCTCGGCCCTGAGCGGTATGTACGAATAGGTTTCTTGTTATATTATTCATTAACACTGACGCGTAGATTACATTTTAAATATAATTACAGATTTTAGATTGGACTCCACGATTGATTTAATTTTTTAATTAATTAATATTGAATTTCTAAAATATAAAAGTTGAATAAATTTAATCGAATTTTTAATCTAATGACAAACTGTTTTAATTTACAAAATCTGTTATTATATTAAGTAGAAAATAATTCGAAAAATAAAATCGTTAGTAGGTCGCTGCACAAAATTGTATATGCTTAAAATTCACGGTATCGATCTGCCCCAATTTCCCCTCTACCTATTTCTTTTTTAAGAAGGATCATTATGCATTTGTATGTAATTAATATATATTACGTTTGCTATTTTAGTTTAAGACTTGTATATTTCATTGAAAAATGTTTATAGTACATGGACTATCTCTTTCGTGAAATACATTGACCCAATTTGTAAAATATGTAATAGATCGTCTTGATTAGAGTTTAAAACAGACAATGTAAACAATAATCCATCACGTGCTGATAATAGAATTTCACTTTTTCCTCTTAATTAATTCATTAATGAACACTTTTTTTTGGGGTAAGCAGAAGATGAGCTCTAGTATTATTAAGTTTTGCAACTTAAGTCAATAATCTAAAATTAATTTTAAATTTACAAAATATGCTACTATAGATAAATACAGGCACCATCTAGATTGACAGTGCACACTTCTCTTGTTATACCTGGCCACTTCCAAACTGTTCCCGAAACGCGGCAAGGTCACTTCACGGATGTTGCATTCGAAAGTTGTGGTATTACCCCAAGACGGCAGACTAGACGATTTCAATCATCAGTCTGCCTACCACTCTTTAATGGTACAATATGAGGTCAAAAAGGTCTGTTTACATCAAATGCAATACTGATAGACGATGTGGATAAAATTAAAATTACACCAATTCAAATTAACGCACAAATGATGCAATAAACAGGGACGTTTCAGTATCATAAATAACATCAATAAAAACACGAGTAATCCATGTTATAATATTCGCAGTCCAATACTTCCTTGTGGCCCATATTAATAGTTCTAGCCCTATTAGTGTGTCTAGAATTCTGGGAAGACTAAATCTATTTAACATGCGAGTTGTAACTTCCGCGCGTCTGCAATATGCGGTATGTCGTTACAATTATGACGCGGGACAGAACTGGACCGAACGAAATGCACATTTATATTTAGATAGAGCAATTACCGATAATATCAGGTTTTGGAGCGGCTGAAAAGTTCTCAGAACAGGCACAATTACAATTAAATAATTACATATAACATTAAAAACAATTATATAAATTAATTTTAAAAGATTATATTTTTTAAACTATTTTTTTATTATTATTGTAGCTCGGCATGTGACAACACTCCGCCTGATGTAAAGCTAGAGTGCGGTCCATGAACTGCTACTACAGAGAAACCTGTGCGGGTAGCAGTCGCCTCCACCTTGCCGGCTTGAGGAGACGAGCATGTACCATCTTAGATTGACAGTGCACACTCCTCTAGTTATACCTGGCTACTTTCAAACTATTCCCGAAACGCGACAAGGTCACTTCACGGGTTTTACATTCGAAAGTGGTGGTACTACCCCAGGACGGCAGGCATATAAAGGAGAATGGCAATTTACCTAAGAAAAATGGGCCCACAGTTTTTTTCTCGAGTTTGTCGATGATTTTTAGTTAATTTTGTAGAAAAATAAACCTACATTCCTTATTATCAATCAGTTTAAATTTTTTCACCCGAGTTATTGAGTAATTAGATGTTTTCTGATGCAATATTTGAGGTTATTATTATATTAAATGCTTTATTAATTGATAATATCTTTCTTTTATGTAATTAAACATTGTCTATTGATTGGTAAACGATGTGTTGATATAATTGAAATGAAAAAATAAATTATTAGTCTCCTTTGATAAATTATAATTAATAAATTGCTTTTCGAAATAAAAAAAAACTAGACTAGATAGAGAATCTATAACAGCTGGCTATTGTCAGTTGATAATTGAAAGAGATAAATTATGTACAGAATAACGTTTAGCTCCAAAAACACTTTTTTCACGAATAGAGAAAACTTATATTCGATCATAATAATAATCCCATTTTTGATAAATGGACGTGCCACATATGTATGTAAAGATAAAAATAATAAAAATATAATTATCCACGGTTTTTTATTACAACTCGGCATATGACAACACTCCGGAGACAACTGTTACCACAAAGAAATTTCTGTCGTCTCCGCTGTGCCGGCTTAAGATTCTCGGGAAATGAAAATGCATAAAGCTACTAGAGCTCATTAGTTAATCTAATGATCACAATTCATAATCCGGGAAGAAAACTGACCTACATCATAATAACGATATTTGCCAGAATCAGAATGGCGTTATGGCAATTAAAATGAGGATTTATTTCGACGTATATTTTTAAATTATTAGGTCATTGAACTTAGCAAAATGAAGTGAAGTGCAAACAGACGAGTTTGAAAACATCAAAAGAATCAGTTTCTTATATTTCGTTAAAAAGGTTTTTGTTTTGTCTGTTTAGATTAGACGGTTCTATCAATCAAACATTTTACTCTGCGTAACTTCAACATGTATTCGTGAAATGTAAGGAATTTAGTTTTGTCTATCTTCGTAGAATAAACAAGAATATTTTGTAGTAATAAAAAAAAAACATAGTATTTGCTAGTCTCTATTTACGAATAGATTCTACCAACAGAAGTTTATATATGATGCAAATGTCGCGTAAACTTTTTTTTATTGTGACTCGGCATATGCCAAGATTCCGCCTGATGTTGCGCTAGAGTGCGGTCCATGAACGAACGAATTTAAATAAAGTAGAAATAAATTTGTCCCGGCTTAAGGAGATGAATTTGCACCATCCAGATTGCCAGAGCACACTTCCCTCGACATTTTGTGGCTACTTCTGATCTGGACATAGCCGTTTTACGGGTGTTACGTTCGTCTACATATAACTCCGAATGGATTAGAATTAAACAGTAGTGGCATTAGTAAATATGTGTTTCTTAGTACATAGTATGTCTAAATTGTAAGTTTACACAAAATTTTCGTTGAGAAAGGTCGGGCTCGCATCAAAACCATATATCACTTTCGCACTTGCGCCAACTATGCAACATGTTAGTGGTACCAGTAGCACTTCTCTCTTTTTTTTTTAATCATATAAGTAATAATTAATGGACTATATTAATTAAATATTTAATTGAAAATGATAATGAAAAAAAAAATACATTTACGAATAATAAAGCAAAAAATATCAAAATTATAAAATAGTAATAAAAATAATCCTTTTTAAAAGACTAGTGAGATTTGTATACATTAAGAAAAAAAATTAGTAGTAAACAACATGTAAAATATTTCTTAAAAGATCACGAAATATGGTACAGTCCCGCCACGACGACGCTATCCCATAAACCTGTACGAATGACGCGCGATACATCCTTCACAATTGTTGTTTTACAAACGTATTGTTCTACTATACACATTATTATCATGTTTAACTCTTGTTAAAGAGAATGCGTTACGTATTTATTATTTTTGGACGGGTGTTAAATAAATAAAGAGTTCTCTAAATAACAATTTTATTGTTTACATTGTTTTTGGCAACAATCTTTTGCATGGCATGGCATGTTGTCCATGAAACAACTGCTACTACAGAGAAATCTCTACACGCAGCAGTCACCTCCACTATGCCGGCTTGAGGAGACGAGCATGTACCATCTTAGATTGACAGTGCACACTCCTCTCGTTATACGTGGCTACTTTCATACTATTCCCGAAACGCGACAACGTCACTTCACGGGTGTTACATCCGAAATCCGAATACATGTCCTAAGGTTGTGTATTTTTTTAATGCTTGTACTAAGCCAGTGCTTGCTTGTATCACAGGCACTGAGTGATCAAAGTACATATAACATAGTTGACATTTTAAAGTTTGAACACGATTCTCAATGATCGTTAGGCCCTTCCGCTCTCCACGCCCGCGCTCTTATATTTTCTTAAAATAATTTAATTCGCATTATTTTATTTTGAATTTACTATTCAAAAAATAATATCAAAACGGGATAAGAAAAAAACATTCGGAATTTTTGAGTGAAAAAAGCGGGATTCTTTCATCGAAAGCGGGACATAGTAAAAAACATATATAAGTGTTTAAATATGTATCTTTTATTTGAGTTTTAAATTACGTTTACGTGACAAAAATAGCCATAGAAAATGTACTTTAATAAAAATATGATATTTTAAATCAGATTTACGCTATCGTTAGGTAGTTGAGTCTTCTTATGGCCGGTTTCTGAATTCTTCGGTTTGCGTAACAAACCATACTTTGACAGATTGTAAACGATAGTTATATCAAAATGTATGGGGAATGTGTCCGTTAGAAAAATGTGGTGTTTCAAACAAATAGTCTGAAAAGTGAGTTACAAATTGTAACTCTTTTTACACAGTTTACAGTAAGCTTTATACTCATCTGACGTCACAGTATGCACACAAGTCCGAATAGCGGGACATTTAATTTTGATTTTAAAATCGGGACGTCCCGCCAAAATCGGGTCGTCTGTCAACGCTGATCAAAACAAAAAAGAAAACCGTTAAAAACTTTTTGGTCTAATGATTACACAATATGCGGGCAATATCTCCTCCAGGTGTACACGGTAAAACACATTCGGTCTGCATAATTTTTCCAATGACTTAATTCTGACGGGACGCGAAACGGTGCATAAATTAGATTAATCTTTTATTATTTAACGAGTTTTGAAGATCATTTTAAGATTGCAATTTGGATGAAGAATGATAGAGGACCAATTCCTCTTTTGTTTTGTCCTATTTAGACATTCGGCCGGCATAATTTTTCCAATTTGCTTAACGAATTTTAAAACAATCGTTTTTAGATCGCGAATATCGCCAAGAAAGAGTGGTAGGCAGACTGTTGATGATTATTTGTCCAGTCTGCCGTCCTGGGGTAGTACCACCACTTTCGAATGTAACACCCGTGAAGTGACCTTGTCGCGTTTCGGGAATAGTTTGAAAGTAGCCAGGTACAACGAGAGGAGTGTGCACTGTCAATCTAGATAGTCTCCTCAAGCCGGCATAGTGGAGGCGACTGCTGCGTGTAGAGATTTCTCTGTAGTAGCAGTTGTTCCCATTCATGGACCGCAATCTAGCTTTACATCAGGCGGAGTGTTGTCACATGCCGAGCTACAATAATATACAATTATATATACATATAGAGGGCTATTTCTTCTTTTGTTTTATGCTATAATTCTAATTGCTAAAAAATAAGCGGTCCACCTTTTGGCCACGGTCGCTAATAAATATGAAATTTGTTCTATATATAATACACCTTATTAGTGTATCTTAACTGCCTATACGGAAAGTAATGTTGTGTTCATCTTTAATAATTAATAAAGAAAATGGAATGAAAAAAAAAGAAAGGTACATATTAAAAAATATATTACCAGTAATTTCTATTCCGAAAACGTATTGTTTACCAGCACATTTATTATTGGCGTCGAATATTCGCGATTGTAAATAAAACGGGGGCTAAAATGTCGCGGCCAATTCCCTCGACCAAAGGTTGGGTGGGCATTGTGAACAAAATATTTACCCAACCCGACAGGTGATTTGTGAAAATATACCTATTAAACCGAGCAAAATAACTTTCTGCGTAACGTTCGTGAAATTACTAGAAACGTACGTTCATATTATATTTAATAAAATAATTTAAGAGTGATAGGCGAATTAATTTATGATAATTAACGAATGTTACACATGTCCTTAGCCGGCATAGCGGAAACGACTGCTGCTTGTAGACATTTATATGTGGTGGCAACAGGCGAAGTTCTGGTAATTCTAGCTACTATAAATAATAATAAAAGCAGTGACTAACCTGACTGGGATGATGTCTATAAAGATACAGCTTGGTTCCATGTAACACAGCCCATACTTGCTTCCAAGATCGATCACTCGCACGCTGAAAACAATAATCATATGTTATAAACCGAAAATATATATTTTTCTTGGATGAAATAACAATTTAATGAAGGGAAAACAGCTGAAAAACCACATCATTAATTATGATCAAATAGAAAAAAAAATCAACACACAACACAGCTGAGGCGAGAAGCGAATCTACGTCTGTCGCGAAGCACGTGATGTTATGACCACTAAACTACGCAGCCATTCCTTGTCATTATATTATAATACTAAGTTTTGTCACCAAAATTATACCTTTAATTTCTTTTTGTACAAATTGTTACTAAACCCTAAAATTTAACTTACTAAAACTTAAACGACATAATATAAAAATTCCCATTTTAGGTGTTAAATGAATAACATAATTTTGGACTTTTGGCGGCCATCTTGAGACATCAGTTTATCTGTCTTAAATTATTTTCCTAAACTTGTGTTTCTTCGAGTGTTAATGTGTAATAATGGTGGATTATTAACAATTAAGTGTTCGTGAAGGTTAGTGAGCGTGGGGAAACAATTCAAAAGAAGATAACCCGTGTTTCCATTTTCCCTCGAAAACTCCGTGGGAAGTTCCAGTAAAGATTCTACCACTTTACTGGAGCAATTTTTGACTTGACTGAGACTTGACCTGACTGTATAGTATGATGAATGAATGACTCGTGATGCACAATATTATTAACTTGATGCAAAAATATTTACTTTGACATTGGCAAATTGTTATAATGCCATATAAAACATCAAATAAAATTGTATTTTTTTTTAATTGTAGCTCGGCATGTGACAACACTCCGCCTGATGTAAAGCTAGAGTGCGGTCCATGAATGGAAACAACTGCTACTACAGAGAAACCTGTGCGAGCAGCAGTCGCCTCCACTATGCCGGCTTGAGGAGACGAGCATGTACCATCTAGATTGACAGTGCACACTCCTCTCGCTATATCTGGCTACTTTCAAACTATTCCCGAAACGCGACTAAGTCACTTCACGGGTGTTACATTCGAAAGTGGTGGTACTACCTCAAGACGGCAGACTGGATAAATAACCATTATCAGTCTGCCTACCACTCTTTAATAGTGCCTCTAGGCACTGAGCGACCAAAGTACATATAACAAAGTATTTATGTATTTAATGTATTGTATTTAATAAACGTACCTTTCCATTGCTAACAACCATTTTGATTTGTACATTCCCCTCGACATCCGCTCCTTCCCCGACAACTTCGCCTGATTCAGAGATGCTTTCCTCACCTTTCTTATCACCGCCAACGCTAAATAACAAAATTAGAAATATAAATCCTAGGGTCGTCTAAGAGACATGGGCCCACAATTTTTTTCTCGAGTTTTACGTTCATTTTAGTTGATTTTGTAGAAAAATAAAACTACATTCCTTATCACCAATCACTTTTAATTTTTTCACCCAAGTTATTGAGTAATTGGATATAATATTATATTTGAGGTTATTATTGTATTCAAAGCATTGTATATTAATTAAAATAAATTATTGGATATATAAGATATTGTTTTGTTAACAAACTATTAGGTATCAAGTGGGCCTAAAAATGGGCATTATACCTTATATTTTTAACGTAAATTAATCAGAGAATTTTAGACCTTATACAAATCACGGATAGGTTAAAATAGATTGTTTATAAAACAGGACTTAACATGGATTTTGGTACCTATGCAAAAATTCCTCACTAAGTGAACTAATATTTAATTTAATCGGGAGTCAAGTGTAAGTTACGATCAATTATTTGACGTATTAGTATTGTGTAAAAAATATGTTTATATCGTAAAAAAGTCTGAAATATAAAAAAAACGACAAACCATAGATATATACTAGAGGTGCAAATTCTATACATCTGACATAAAAAAGCGTAGGCCGCTTCAAACGATATTAACATATAACCTAAAGGTGACTGCAGTCATATTTTCTCTCGCGTCACATTGGGAGCGTTATTGCACATCTAGTTGTATATCTATAGTTATATGTGTGTATATATCAATGCAACAAACAAACAAAAACAAACAGTCATGCGGTTACAACAAAACGTAGAATTCAAGGAACAGACTCGAATCATAATACTTTCTCAGAATTAATTGACCTCATTTCTTTTCGGGAACATCAATAAAATTAAGTTGTACATGCTTTGAAATTATTTATTAATTTTTATCTCAATTAACTCGGCTTGTCACCTACTTTGTCCGATGTTAAGTTAGATTACGCAATGCTAACCATAGAGAAAAGGCAGTAGTCGCCTCCCCTATACCGACTTGAGAAGACGAATGTGCACCGCTCAGGTTGACAGGGAAGTCACTCTATATGTATTTATTTTTTAAATGTTTATAGGGTTA
Organism: Tinea pellionella; assembly: GCA_948150575.1. Lineage (NCBI taxonomy): Eukaryota > Metazoa > Arthropoda > Insecta > Lepidoptera > Tineidae > Tinea > Tinea pellionella. Next base: position 8,121,078 of record OX411248.1, read on the forward strand.
ATTCGAAAAAAAAAAACATTAAATAAGCAATGCGTGTAAATAAAAAAAAAATCGAAACAAAGTTTAACACACACAAGCGCCATCTATCGGGAGCGGGCTTAAATTCATGCGACCGCGACATACCGCTGCGGGAGTGAGGCGTGTGGGTCGAAAATCCTTAGCAACGGTGTAATGTCATCGGTGAACCGCGGAGGGCGCCATTTTCGATGTGCACTGGTCATAGGACCAATTTTACAATTAATATTTACAATTTATAGCAGACAGGGATTTTTTTTTTATTGTAGTAACTCGACATATGACAACACTCCGGCTGATGTAAAGCTAGAGTGCGGTCCATGAACGGAAACAACTGCTACTCCAGAGAAATTTCTAGAGGCAGCAGTCGCCTCCGCTATACCGGCTTTAGTCTGGCTACTTTCATACTCGAGTGAAGCGAAATACATAAATAGTGTTACTTTTTTTTTGAAATAAACGATACTTAATAAAAATGAATAAACGAAAATTATTAACATTAAAATATAATACAGAAAACTAAAAAAACATTAATTACAAGATGAAGTAAATTCATATTTCAGTACAAAAAAAAAGTTGTCTAAAGTACTAACGACGTTTAAATTCTAAGCAATTCACTTCAATCTAAATAATAAAAAATAAATAATAAACCTAGCCTAACGTACCTTCTGAGCATATGGTGATCAACTTCAGTCTCCGGATCACTGTCCAAATGTAAATGTTCACCCCATGTTGCTTTTAAATATGACACTCTACGCATAGCACGTTCTTCCTCTGCAAAACAAATTAAAGCAATTTTAAGCCCTATTACAATGACCCAAGGAACATTCGTAAAGATATAGGACAAAATTTACCTCCAAGTTGAGCTTCTTTCTTCTGTCTTCTTGTAACCGAATCGTCAGTAAATCCTGTTAAAATGAATTAAATTTAAAATTACACTTTTATAATGGTAAAAATACCGATTAGTACACAATCAACAATAAATCTAAAAATAAAGACAACGACGGTTAATATAAAATTAGTAGCACACCTAAAAGCACAGAAATGCATTCCGTTAGTCACTGTGGAAATTTAGATCTGTTTAGGAATTAGTACATGTTAAAATGGGCATTAATCGCATTCCATATTATGTCTTCAGTTAGGTTAGGTTAGCTTCAAGATAGTACAACAAACAATATCCACCATTCAGGTAGACTAATACATCGATTAGGAAACACGAGACTCGACACCAGAAGCCTGACTCTTGATAAATCCATTAGTCTATTAAAGGGGTCGCGTTGGGAAAACGAGGCAGCAAGAGTAAGGCTCCAATTGTTATAGGAGTTCTAGCACAAGAGCGATGCAAAGGGAACATGAAGTGAGGTCAGAATGCAGTGGCGTCAGTTGACCTGAGTCAGCAGGAGTGCTTGGAGTGGGCGACGGCGAGGCCGGCGTGGTCGCCGCGGAGCTGGCCAGGGAATCCGGCGGCGCCAGGCTCAGCTGTGTCGGCCGTTGCGCCTTATGCACGGGCTCGTCCGAGTGGCCGTTCATCTCCCCGGGGAGAGACACCCGGTTCATCGCTTCCATTTGTTCTCTGTTCAGTCCCATTCGTCTCTTCGCGTGACTGCCATCTTTGGGCGCGAAAAGTAGAATTAAAGTGACGGTGCTGTGCTTTTAGCGTATTGCTCACACGGTGCGCTAAGTATGGCAGGCTTTGCAATGCGAAAATAGTATTAATCGCGATGAAAGTCCCGGCAACCTAATTAATAAGGAAATAAGGAATGTTTACCTGTGGCATGATGTCTTCGAATAGGCAGTCCTTCACTACCGGTACTGTTCGACCGTGTCCGCATTTGGACCTTTTCTTTTTCTGTAAAACAATATATGATTAATATTTCTTTTTAATTTATTAATTAACTTTTATATATTGTTTTATTATATTTTACCAGGTACATATCCATCAGGCGGGGGACAATGTAGGTGCTTGCTTCCAGTTATTAACATTTGATTTCCAGACAGACTAGCGCTCAAATTGGCCTCGTGCTCCAAGTCTAAAAAATATATACGATAAGTACAAAATATAATATTACAAGTGAAAGCTGCAACCCGACAAGCATTGAAAAACATCTTTATATTTACCTTGATGAGGTTGTACATCGAGCGATCTTGCTTCCCGTCGCGTTGTACGAGTTTCAAACTCTTTCCTGCGCAACGCGACACTCGGTTCTAATCTCGTGGTCGACAATCTTGCTAGTTCACTACGAGCCACTTCAGTTCTCTTCTCACCACCACCACGAGCCTCTTCGAGTTGTCTCGTTCGTGCCGTCACCAATTGCAACTCTGGTACCGGATATCTATTATCATGATTATTGTGCGATTCCTCTGCATTCCCATTAGTGACATGCCCAACGATAGGCGCAGACTCCTGTATTTTTGACAATGTTGAAACGAATACGTTCTTATCTGATTTAGTTTTTGATTTATCATGAATAGCACCATTGAGTTCACCATATCCACTATAAGTTCCGCTATCTACACTCGCTGAGCAATCTTCTATGTCTTTTTTCCTTATATCTTGTAGGTGAGGAATGGCTATCGTCGGTGGCGGTGGGGAAGCGGCGAGGGGAGGTGAAGAGCAAGGGGGCCATGCTGGTTTCTGTAGTTTTTGGGGCCTGGCATAGAATTCCTTTTGTTTTATAGGCGTAGGGCCATCGGGTGTCACCCAACCGGTCGGTTGGCTCGGCCTTCTGAGGAAAGCCTCTTTCTGCTCCAAACTTTTTCGTATTCGAGAGAGGATTATCGAGTCGTCTAATTCCCTGCCGGTGAGTGTGGAGTTTGAATCGAATGATCCGAGACTATCTTTGCTCTCTGTCACTGAAGAAGGCAGCGAAGTATCTGATTCCCTTCTGAAAAGAAGATATCATGTTTAAAGATACTTAAACTACTTCTACATAAAAAACTTCCGAGTTTGAATTTATTAACTGTACCTGTCGTGAATGAGATGTTGTGCTGCTAGCCGAGGAACATCATAGCGAGATGGCGCAAGAGAGGCCACGCTGGCATACTCTGGGTCTTCTCGATGTAATCGATTCGGTGGCACTTGTGGTGCCGGAAGAGCTGCCCTCGGTTTTCTATACGCATCGAACAGTCGTGACTCATGCTCCGTTATTGGGGCGGGCATTTCGATCGGTCTTTGATTCGATTCGGGGTTGTAAGCAGCTTCGCTGAAATACTGAAATATGATGCACGTATAAGTTAAAGTTAGAAAAAGTTTAACAGTATTTATAATAGTAAAAACTGTGTTTATGTTAGTTAGTTTACCTTTTGCAGTAAGTCGTGATCACGCGGAACTACAGTGAGCCTCAGCTCTCTGGGCTCTCTCTGTGCGAGTTGCACGACCCTGGCGTAAGGGGCCCGCGCTCGGCTACACGCCACGGGCTCGCCGTTGACTGCCAGCAAGCGGTCACCAGCGCGCAGGCCCGCCACCGCCGCCGGTCCGCCGGGACGGACCGACCTTACGAAGATCGTGTCCATGGGCGCACCCACTGCGCCCACTGCAAGGTGACGTGCATCCTCGTATAGCTCCTGGAATAAGTGAAACAAAAAATAAATGCAACAAAATATTATGTACCATTCAATCCTAAATAAACACTTTAAAGTACCCAAAGTCAAGGTAGTATTTGAGTTACGTTGGCCGATAACAAAAATAGATACATATTATTGTCTAGGTTAGATATACATTATACATATAGCAATAGATATACCTATTATTATACAGGTAACCAAATCTATAAAGATAATCTGATCATACACATAAACCACACCTTCTATATACTAATATTGTAACGTCATATCTTTGATACTGAAGTAGATTCATTTCATATAAATTATAAAAATTACAAAACTTACTTGCTGTGTCTCAGGTGGGTATACGACTAGATGCCTGAGGGTGAAGCCAAAGCCGTGTCTCGCGTCCGGACGGTGGATGACTATGGTCCGCGGCACAGCACTCAAAGAGTATGATGGAGCTGGATTTGCTGTCGGTGCTGGTAAAGGATGAGGAATGGCGACTGCTTGCTGAAAAAGCAAAAGAATTATATTATTAAATCATGTGGTAATAATCATATTAAAAAGGAAGCAGAGTGGGGGTTATTTCACCCCAGTCTGCCGTTCTGGGGTAGTACCACCACCTTTGAATGTAACACTCGTGAAGTGACCTTGTCGCGTTTCCGGGATAGTTTGTAAATAGCCAGGTATAACAAGAGGAGTGTGCACTGTCGGCATAGTGGAGGCGACTGCCCTTATAGATTTCTCTGTAGTAGCAGTTGTTCTCATTCATAGACCGCACTCTAGCTTTACATCAGACGGAGTGTTGTCACATGCCGAGCTACAATAAAAACAAGTACCATCTGGTATAACTTGACACTATTTAAATATCAAGCATAATATTCTAGATGACAGTAAAAGAGCGCGACAATCACGTAAACTGGCGTTGCCACAACAACTCCTCATGCAGCCGACACCTGTGGCAGATATTATTATGAATCTAATGAGGTTTCGCTGCCTGGTAGCGCCTCACATTGAGTTGATTGCCACCTAGTTGCGCCTACGCAATGTCGCTCCATCTCGTTTGCGATTATCACTTCAGGCGTAAAGAAAGGAAATCCTGCCTCCTAGCAATCATGGGCAATCCTGAGAGTATGTTCTGCTATTTATAGTTGACAATATTGAGTTGATTACAAGTAATGCATCCTAACGATTGATTTCAATTGTTATATAAAAACAAAAAAATGTTAATCGATTATAGATTACACTCAAGTTAATAATAATAATACTTTATTGCACAACATAAAAATTGCAAAAGGCGAACTTAATGCCTTGAGACATTTTCTAACAGTTAACCTTTGGTGTGGTGGAAAAGTGTTTTCGGTGCAGAAACAAAAATATAAGAATAAATAAATGAAAAATAAATAAATCTAAAATTATTGAATAAAGGCAAAACAGCATAAGAATTTAATAATATATTATTGTTTATTTCTATATATTTCTATATTCTTTTATAGCCTTTGGGGTACAACATTATACTATCTAGATTTTAAGTTGTTTGTTATCACTTGACTTTATAATGATGTTTTGTTAGCAATTGAAGTTTATTTACATTATAATATATTTTTCAAACAATTTAATCATTATCATATTATAATAAAAATATAAAAGAATGGTTAAACAGTGGTAGGCAGACTGATGATGGTTATTAACCCAGTCTGTCGTCCTGGGGTAGTACCACCACTTTCGAATATAACACCTGTGAGTGATTTTGTCGCGTTTCGGGATTAGTGTCGAAATAGCCAGAAGGATAAAGAGTGTGCACTGTCAATTTGGATAGTGCATATTCGTCTCCTCAGGTCAGCATAGCCCAGGAGACTGCTGCCTGTAGAAATTTATCTGTAGTAGCAGTTGTTTCCGTTCATGGACCGCACTCTAGCTTAACATCTGTCATATGTCAAGCTACATACAATAAACTATTATTTGCGTCTAACGTAAACGTTTAATGTTAGTTTAAAATGGCATTTATAAAGACAGCGTTTCCACTTCGGATTGTCACACTCAAGTTAATACTTTCGCTTCTTACGTGTTTGTAAAGTAATAAACTGTTTAGTCTATTATGTAAATTATAGTTTTTTTTTATTGTAGCTCGGCGTATCACACCGCCTGATGTCAAGCTAGAGTGCGGTCTATGAACGGAAACAACTGCTACTATAGATAAACCTCAACAGGCAGCAGTCGCCTCCGCTATGCCGGCTTGAGTGTTACAGTGTGTTACAGAGTGTTACGGGTGTTACATTCAAAAGTAGTGGTACTACCCCAGGACGGCAGACTGGGCTGATAACCATCATCAGCCTGCCTACCACTCTAAAAAGATTAAGATTATGCAATATCCCGCGTATATCAGACATCCTTTAGATGCGTCTTTATTTAGATGGCATAAATCCTATGTCGGTTTAACATTGTATACGGTATTAAAGGAAGTCATGTATCTTGAAGCAGATGCAACCTGCAAGCAGCCTGCGGGGACATTTGCGTCCAACCCTTCTAACTATACACATCCCAAAGCTTTCAGACAAATTTCAACCTTCGCATTATGATATAGGGTACATTTTAATACGAGTTTTTTCACTATAAGACTAACTAATACTGAATGACTATTACTTACAACCATTAACGTTTTCAACGCCGATGTATAAATAAATGATGAACACAATTGATTAGTGCTCATGTCTTTATGATAAATGTAAATTGAGGTTTTTGCTTATGAATCAAGTCATAGACTGTAGTTTCTGTAAATAATGATAATTTAACACTAACCATTACCTGTTATCTGATAGATTTTATTCGCGTAATTTCGATAAGAACACACATAAAAAAAAGGCGACGATTCCTTTGTTTTTATATGTGATATTTAAAGAGTGGTAGGCAGACTGATGATGATCATTAGCCGAGTCTGCCATCCTGGGGCAGCAACACCACTTTTTTTTATTGTAGCTCGGCATGTGACAACACTCCGCCTGATGTAAAGCTAAGAGTGCGGTCCATGAATGGAAACAACTGCTACTACAGAGAAACTTGTGCGGGCAGCAGTCGCCTCCACTATGCCGGCTTGGGGAGACGAGCATGTACCATCTAGATTGACAGTGCACACTCCTCTCGTTATACCTGGCTACTTTCTAACTATTCCCGAAACGCGACAAAGTCACTTCACGGGTGTTACATTCGAAAGTGGTGGTACTACCCCAGGACGGCAGACCGGACTAATAACATCATCAGTCTGCCTACCACTCTTTAATAGTGCCTATAGGCTCTGAGCGACCACAGTACATAAATATAACAAAGTTACATTAGTACTGGTCAGAATTAGCGAGGTTCGAACACGGGTCTCATCGATCGTGAGTTCACGCGTCTTACCGCTAGACCACGGCCGCTCTTAAACTTTCGAATGTAACACCCGTAAAGTGACCTTGTCGCGTTTCGGGAGCAGTTTGGAAGTAGCCAGGTAAAGAGAGGAATGTGTTGACAGTCCATCTAAATGGTGCACATTCGTCTCCTCAACCAGCATAGCGGAGGCGGCAGCTGCCTTTGGAAGCTTATTCCGTAGTAGCGATTTTTTCGGTTCATGGTTCGCACTCAAGCTTTATGTGTACAATTTAAAAAAAGAAGTCAAACTTATCGATCGGTCCATCAAATACATTCTAAGACAAGAAATTATAGAATTCATTAACGTGAAATTAATATAATACACAGACGCTAGTTCGAATCCCATCTGCGGTCATAATTATCATATTAAAAAAAAAGTTTTTTTTACGAATATTAGAGTGACTGTAGCCATATAAAGCCCGGAAGAGTTCCTGCGGGGCAGTAAATCTGGTTATATGGCGTAATAGGATATGTCTGTAAATGTGAGGGCGTATAAGGCTTCACTGTGACTCATTCACGTTTCATGACACAATATTTAATTACTAATATTGTCATCATAATTATGATGAATATTAAGAAAAGAAAACAATCAAAATGCATTCGGAACTCCGTAGGAAATTTTACTAAAGATTCTACCACTACTTAAGCTATTTTGTGAATAGATTGAGACTTGACTATTTAGTGTGATGAATGAACGACCCGTGATGCACAAATTATTTTAAACTTTTGCAACTGTTGCATCAACTATTTGTTTTGACACCGGCAAATTGTTACAATAAAACTAACATTAAAAAAAAATTAAATATATTTTTTCTAGTAGCTCGGCATATAAAAATACTCCGCCTGATTTTAAGCTAGAGTGTGAAAAGAAATCTCCGCAGCAGTCGCCTCCGCTATGCTGGCTTGAGGAGACGAATGTACGTACCTACATCGACCAGGTTGAAAGTGCATACTCCTCTCGTTATTGTAAATAATAGTTCTACATTTTTACACAATAAATTATTAAGTTATTGTTAAGTTAATAAATCGTGTTTTTAGTTTCAACATAACGTTAGGTCAAGCTGTTGGCACTTAAACCATTATTCATGTAATAAATAAGTAAGCGACTGCGTATTAAAGATATTTCTATTATTTGTATTATTTATAATTTGCATGATTAAAATGTAATCAATAAATTATGGCCTAACAATTAATTTATTACTAATTCCTTTAGACCATTGATATGTACAACTAAGTAGATGTGCAATAACGCTTCCAAAGTGAGGCGAGAGAAAAGATGACTGCAGTCACCTTATGTTCTCTGAGGGTTAGCATTTGACTTGACTGCAATACTGTCAAATCGTTTGAGCAGCCTACGCTTTTTTATGTCAGATGTATGAAGTTTGCACCTCTATGCTTTGTGAGACGCAATATACAAAATCTCCCACGACCATGACCTCAATAATTTAATTTAAGTTTTAAAAGTATAAATTATTTAATAATAAATTTCTAAGTAACAGTTTCTTTTCAGTTTTTTTTTAAATTCACTTAAATTGTGTACAATTTTTTTTTAAATAAAAAAACTGACGTCACAGTTTCTCGGAGAAATTTCTGATGTCTGATGTATAGTGCTAATTAAGCACTATATTAAGTTTATATTAGAAAAAGCGTTTAAAATATCAGCTAATTTAATCGGTCGAATGAGGACAATCTCGTGACTGCAGATTGTGAAAAGCATCACGTTAGACGCAGAAACAGTGGGGAAACCATACATCATATATGCTGACAACCAGTGAAATGGGTGTTAGGTCAAAGCAATTAACTGTTCAGAGTTTAATAGCATTTTAGATAGACTGAAAACTTTCTACATAGGTTTACAATTTAGATGAAGCTTGCCACTGATTTGAATTTATTATTATGATAACTAAAAAATGATAAATTATAATATTATTCTCTTTTATTACTTTTAAAACAGAACAAACTAGCTCTCTTTTTTTTGTTTGTTATTGTAGCGCGACATATGCAAACATTCCACCTGATGTTAAAAGCTAGAGTGCGGTCCATGAACGGAAACAACTGCTACTACAGAGAAATCTCTACAGGCAATAGCACTATACAGATCGGACCTCCAAATCAGCTTTCCCCAGTTATAAAAATGTGAAATATGCACTTAATGTTTTATCTATTATAGAAAAAGCTAACCATAAATACATTGATGTTGTTTGGTAAGTAGAGCTGATAAATGATACGCTGTAAACATTAAACTGTAAAACTCAGTAATCAAGTAAAGGCTTTTATTACACAGCCTTACAAAGCAGAAATTACATCAAAATACACTAGCATTAGCACTTTTATTTCTTGAACATAATCTTGAGAAAACAACGAAAAAAAAACGGACTAAAGACAACCTTAACGGTTTAAAAATAAAGTTTAATATTGCGATTATTAAAACGGAAGTATGGAATTATCGGGGCGACTCGAAGACTAGTTTTTATTACCACAATTTTACAGTGTTAATATTAACGACTAGTTGATATCAATAATAAAGTGTATTGGACACGGCAAACGTACAAGCATCGGGGACTCGTAAATACCATAAAGCGCAACCATAGGTATCTTTTATAAGCTCAAATTGATGGCAATTTAAATAAAATTAAATTTTACAGTAGGTATATATTTTCTAATTTATAGTTGTATGGGTGGTAATTTTATTTTAATTATTAGTAACGTTTTATCATAAAGAAACGACATAAAATACTCATTAAATGTTTATGTATTAGAAACTTTTGCCTTTGGTGTAATCATTTTATACGCCTACTAAAAATGTCAATGTGCGCGCGTACAAAACAAACTTCAAATCGAAAAGTATAATAAAATCAAATGGCCCTCCGGACAGTTTTTTAAAAAATATACAGGGTAAAACTTAGACCCGTAGCTTAGAGGGAAATTTTAGTAGACATTCCTTTATTTTGAAAAATAAGTAAATTTGCATTGAAATATTTTTAAAAATCGCTTGCGTTAGTCTGAAATCGAACTTGGTTACATTTTAAATTTGCAATTAAATATTTTTGTTAACCAATCGGTTGGGTCAATGATAAGAAACAAACCCCTTTAATAAATGTTGCAATCTTTACTCTTAAAAGCATATTGCCAATGGTCTACAATAATTTTCACACAAAATTATTCAAAAACCCGAGTGTCTGAGTTTGCACAGGATTTTCACGTACTGAGTGCATCAAATGCAAGATTGCTTTGTGTCATGACAAAAATCGGATTTTTTTTATTATTTACGTAATCTCTGACAAATCCTATAATATTTTATTAATTTAAACAAAAAATCATGCATTAAGGGGTTAAATTTAGAGACGCACTCAACTTCATGTTAAACTAGAAGCCGGTCTGGTCCACAAAAGACAACTGTTAAAAAGAGTCCACGGGCAGCAGTCGCCTCAGCAGCAGACTCGATAAAACTCCGCTTGTAAACATACATACAAACATCTGTACGTTATGAGCTATAATATCTAAAATATAAGCTTTACTGAGCATAACATACGCGCAGTTTCAACCAAGTTTAAAGCAAAACAAACAAAGTCAACCCACGTTAACCGTAATAAGGGCACGCTGTATTATATTTGGGACGGTATGTCAATAGTCCAGAGAGTCTATCTATATAAAGGTTATGCCCTCTAACATTGTATGACATCACCAGCATGACGTCACTATCTATTGGATAGATAATGAAATATGTTGTGCTGTCGAGGGCAGGGTTTAGGTTGAACTTTTTATTTTGCTCGTATGGCATCTATTATGCCACAAATGTATAATATTATATACCTGTACATCTTTTTACATATAGCTAAAAATCACATAATCGTTGTTTATATAACATGCGTACCCTAGGTAAATCGAATCACAAAAACTTTGGTATTAATTCCTAATTATGTTTCTTTAAATATTTAAACATCAAATTAACAATTTATAATAAACAACTTATTTTTTCGTTTATTTATAATATTATAAATAAACATATTTATTAATATTGTCAGAGAAATAGAACGAATTACGAGTACTTTGCTGTATATTGCTGTAGTGCCATTTCAATTAATTTTACCATTGCCCTAAAAATATGTCATAAACGGTCAGCAAATACGACGGATTTTAGATAAAATCAAAGTCCATCGTACTGGTAAATGAAGCTCTTCAACACAATCATAATATTGATTGGAAATCGACTTCAGTTAATCAGATTTGTTTCACGTGACATGTCGGTTGACGTTTGTGAGTTATGACCTTCCATTTATTATAAAAGACAATAATAGAATAATGTACATTTTCAAATTGAAATATTGTTGAGAATAAACCAGCTATAGATACGCTGTATTTTCGTTAAACGCCCGATAAAGTGGAGCAAAAACTAAGAAACTTGTTTTCGAATCAAGTCAATTAGCGTACACAGAGCTATTTGTTAAACATATCAGTAATATAAACAATACCGGAGTTTATATTGACAAAGTGAAAGGACATTAAAATTGTAATACAAACAATGTCAACCTTTTTAAAAGTATTGGCAATTAACGAAGGTTGAATCAAGAACAATGCATCGATGAAAAGCTTTATTAATATCAATTCAAGGTTTGGTGCCAAAATCAACTAATACGAAACCTTTTATGGTAACGGTGACAAGTTAGCGACAGATGGGCAACTAGTTGTTGCAACACATCACGATGAAGTTTCTGCGACAAATTATCTGACAAACTTGGTGAATATACTATTTAATTTATGCTCACATCTAGGTATGCCAAAGCCAGATGTCAGCATTTGTAAAGGATATTTGTTTTATTTATCTTAAATTAAAAATTTCTTACAAAGAACAAAAGAAGATAATTAAAGCTGGCTTGATACTGAAAAACAATAATAAATTAAAAATATGTCCAACAAAAATTAGTCCTTCAAGGAATTTAATCAGCTAAAAACTTGCCGGATTATCTCTTACTTTAGTATGATTGTTCCGTAAAATAAACAGACTCAAATGTCACGAACGACACTGTTAAATGTATCAGGAAACGTAATACATACTTTGAAGAACTTAATAAAAAAAAAGAAAAGAGAATGATTAAATGACATGCAAGGTTGGAAATGATTTACTTGTAACAATCTTACTTATAGGAACAATTACAAAGAGAATGAAGTTAATTAAAAGACAATGATTTAATTAAAGGCTGTAAACATTAAATATTTTGGTAAGAATTTAAATAGGTGATCAATCATAGCTAACACTATACAAATTGATATAACTAACAGATTCTAGTTGACTATTCAATTCATAACTGTCTACAACGCTAGATTTATACATCAGACCGTCAGCCAGCGGTCGGTTGGCGAAAAATCTTATATCTAAATCTTCATCTGCAACTTTCATCCCAAGTGCGATTATCTCTCCAGTAATTCGAGCACACGCCACTCTCTCCTGACAGCTGCGGTCATCGATCGACGATTAGAAGGTCGGTAGCTATGTTATTAAATGTGATTGAAGTGAATCTGAAAAACTTGTCACGCTCGAACTAATCGATTGATATTATAATGTGATTGGAGTTTGTAATTAAATAGATAACTCGACTAATAAAGGGTTATATCGACTTAAATGCACAAGTAAATAAAATTGATTGGAAAGTGCAACATAAAGAAGTAGTTAACTTTAATAGAATAGTTTTAATATTGTAAGTGCAAACTTTCTATTTATCTCTGCTAAGTGCAGTAGGAATTGACAAGTCTGTAGGTGACCATTAGGCCGGTATCTAATTTCGTTAATCAGACGGTCAGTAACGCGGTGTAGATTGCACATATGGCGTAAGCAAAATCACGGTGAAACTGGAGGTTTCACGCCGCCCGTAAATTATCCATAATACCTGTTCTCAACTAAGACTAATGCATGACTTCATATCACTGGGAATACAAACCTACCAATCAAGTGTAACAAAGGAAATATTAAACTTGCAAGACCACATATTGAGAAATCGTACAAACTAAACAGAATTCTAAAAGAAAAACTTCAATATTACAATGTGCCATTAGAGATTCACGTAGTCGAAACACATTATCTTGGAAAGGATAGAAACTTTATTTCCACAAAAAAAGTCGAGATAGTCCGCATTCAGCACTTTCTATTTCTTCCATTAGCGTCGACAATGTGGTCACTAATAGCCGTATGTTGTGACCACAAGTCATTATGAATTGTGCATTTGGTGGGAAAGTGCAACAAACCAGACAAGGTCAGGTAATCTAGCTTTTTTTAAAAATAAATCATTTTAATATGCGTGTATACAAAATTTATATGCATATTTTATAAATAAATGACACCAATAAATATAAAGTTTATACGAGTTTCTACATATGAATGTTTGTAGCTTCACCTTGAACATTAGCGAAATAGCTTCGATGAATTAGGGTTTAATTGACAAGTAAAGGTTGGTTAATTACGTTATCTGGCAAACCGATCGCATAAAGCAATGCCAGTAGCCATATCTATTTCTAATAGGGTAATTATTAGTACATTACACAACCGTTGACTTGCGACTGCGTTCTGTATACGATCGATTTAAAATTTATTATAATTAACATAAAGATCAAATTACTATGGCTTCTCGTTTTAGTGTAGTATAGCATAGTGAAGGCATTAGCGTATTATGTATGTGCAAAGGCCGCGTAGACTGCATGTCGGCAAGGAGACCATACTCGGAAAGTATTGCACGCTTTATCGCCGCTACTTACGCGGAGCGAGACGGCCCTCGAGTCCGGCACTCTTGAGCGGCTCATAAATAAAGTCAACATGCACTTAAATTACTTTGTGTACTTCGGTAAACTAAAACATTGTATCTACAACGTGTTACAAGCTCCACTTTATTATCTAGTGTCTACCAGTCGGTACAGTTATAAATATCGTTCAGAGGAGTGGCGGTGTGATTTATCAATTATTGTTAAACGTGTTCAAAATATCATTATTGCTAATCGCGAACTTAATTATAAGCCAGAAAGCTTTTATAATAACGTCGAAAGATCCTAACGATTTATTACAAGCACTAAGTCATAAATTTTACAGTTTATTGAGAAATTCTAAGGGAAAAATGTTGTTTGCAATGCAATAAGTAAAGACCTTAAATGAATACAAAGAGTTGATCTTATAATGTGAAGTATGTGAGCGGTTTCATATAAGGGTTTATAGGTCGAGATCGTAACCATACTGAGAACCAATTGAGTCGTAGAAAGCGATATATTAGACCACTTGTCAATCACAAATTGTTGTTAGATGCGCTGCCAACTTGTCTCTAACTGTGAATTTTCTGGTATCGATCGTCGTCGTTAAGAAACATGATATATTTTTGACATTTCTGTTTACACATAGGAAAATTGAAGAATAAATTTAATCTGTACTAATATTAATTGTAAATGCGAAAGTGAGGAAGGGAAAATAGACTGCCTTATGTCTGTGAACAAACCCCGAATAGAGTGAATGAAATAGGAAATGATTTGTGAGAAAAATCTACCATCAAGTTAGAGATAATAATATGAAACGGATTTCCGTCAGACAAACACACCTAAAAGAATTTGTTTGGATGCAGCCCGAATATCTGTCTATCTCAGCTCACGTTCTGTCTGGAATAAGAGGACCTATGTCCCATATAGGTCGGCATAGTGCTTCAAAAGATCGTTACTATGAATACTCTTTAAAAATGGAAAAATGCGTCGATAAAGTGGGAGCCATTATTTTGTAAAATAAAAACATCAATCGTGCTGATTAAACAAGTTTTATGTTAAACATAGTAACTCTTGTTAGCGTAATGACGTACAAAGGCAAACAAAAATAAACGCCCGCCCACATTGTAAATAAATTGACAAAATTAAGATAATCAAGTCAAACAGCCGAATGAAATTAATTACAGAAACGGTTGATAGATTAATTTTTAAAAATCTGATTTGGTAACAATAAAACTGGTAGTGGTCGAATTAACCCGTCGAAAGCTCCGATCGCTTCCGCGACTTTATAAATTAATGAGACAAGTTTATCATGAGCAACTGTTAATTACTATCATGACCGTATTCTCTGATGAGGCGGTCAGGTCCGACAACAATTGACGTCTTTACACCATTTACGTCAATATGGAAAGGCTCACGGAATTGAACTTAAAGACAATAATTAAGACGTTTTAAATTAAAATGCTTTATTAATTGTATATGAACTGTTATTAAATTAATACTTGAAACTGGAAAACTTTTAGAGCGGCCGTGGTCTAGCGGTAGTCTTACGATCGCAAAAATTCTGGTCAGTGTTAATGTAATTTTTATTTAATTTAAGTGGGAGCGACTGTAGTCTGCAGACATTTATCTGTGGTAGCAGTTATTTCAGCTCGTGGACCACACTCTAAGTTAAACACTACCTGTGTTTACCATCATCCCATTAAATCTTAGAAAAAATGCAGTCCACTTCGTTCGTTTGTTATTTTCTATGACGTCATACAATTTTATTGTTATAAGAAAAAGTTTCTCAATGAAAGTGCATGTAGTATAATAAGACACCATATAGAATATTAACATGTAGGTACCACCATGACGATCGAATCATAGTTACGTTGACGTCAATCATAATGATTTATGGACAGTGTAAAGTTTCTAACGCCATGTTTCACGTCGCAAACCGTCGATATGTCGTAATGCATTGCCCATGTTCATATTAGTTATGTTTTAATCATTAATGTTTGAATTATTGTTTTGGTTTGTCGAGTCGAACATAAACATTAAGTATGCTACGATGACTTTCTATTTTATAAACAGTAGCTGTAAGATTTTTAAACGTAATGGTATATAATGAGAGGCGTGTGTCCCGTCATATCAAAATGGTGCACACTCGTCTTCTCAAGCTGACATAGCGGAGGTGACTGCTGCATGCAATTGTTTCCTTGTGCATTTGTTCATTATGCAAAACAATGCACTTCACCGATATCATAAGTATTTCAAAACATGTTATCTTATAAAATGTTTTTTTTTTTTTGCAGAAATGCAATATTTAATCGAATCGAGTATCAGTTTTTCTTGGTTTCTAAAGTGTTTTTATTTTTAGTTTTAATCGGCTCAGGCTGTTGCAGGCTGTTGTTGTATACGTGTTTTTTTTTTCTATTAAAGGAGAATGCCCATTCACCTAAGAGAAATGGGCCCACAATTTTTTTCTCGAGTTTCACGATCCCTGTTGGTTCATTTTGTAGGAAAATAAATCTACATTCCTTATCACCAATCAGTTTTAATTTGTTCACCCAAGTTATTAAGTAATTAGAATTTTTCTGATACAATATTTAAGGTTATTAGGTATTATATTAAATGCTTTAATAATTGATGATACCTGTTTTTTTTATGTAATAAAACATTGTCTATTGATTGGTGAACGGTGTGTTGATATAATTGAAATAAATTAATCAAAAAATAAGATATTATTTCAGAATATTGTTTTGTTAACAAACTATTAGATACCATGTGGACCCAAAAATGGGCATTATCCTTTTCATTATTGTTTAATTATAATTAACAATAAAAGAACCGACAATATAGCAGTGTATTATGAAAGCACATGCAGTACATGTATGATTAAATGTTAAGATAAAACAACTCAATCTCCTCAATGATGAACGGTAGCTAAATTACTTCACGCACTATTAACGTTAAGAAATGCACCCGATGAGACATGAATCATTTCTGACGCGACAGGGGCGAGGGTAAGGTGCTCTTGCGCATCTAGTGTGCCGATTTCGAAAATAGCACGAGTTGACACACATAAATAATATTAGGATTGTCATAAATAACTGAGCTGCCAGTACCTACTGGTTATTCTAAAGTTTGCGTGCGACAAATTTAGTCGTTTAAATAAGCGTTTTATGTTATTCGAAACGTATATTTCGTGGGAAAGCGACGAACTGAGGTAATTTGGAATTTGAATTGTAATTTCGAACTCCGAAATAGAATTTCAAAGTGGTGTTCGGAATGTTACAAAATGGCCCCGAGCAGATTAGCCACAATTAATGGTCGTGCGTAACGAAAGTGGTAGTAACTGTACGAAATAGCCAGCGTTCGACGCCTAAAGAAATTTACGTGCAGACCGATTTTAGAACACGTAACTGCAACGAAATATTACATCTTAAATCGCTATTCTTACCCCAGTAGTGTAAATATGCTAAATATAGCTTCAAGACTAGCTTAGAAAACGATGATACCTGAAACAATAAAATAATATAACATTAATACTTTCAATCGAGCTTATAATAATACACATGAAGTTATTTCGTCGACAATATACAAAATTAATATTAAAACAATTAAAATTGTTAATAGTATAGTTCTAAAGTTAATAACTTGAATAGAAAGTGAAACAAATGATGATAGGTGAACACAGAACCTAATTAAGAGTATGGGGACTACTAACATATTTGCGAAACTAGAGGCACTGGAGACGCGGTCGGATTGTGTCGGGCGTAAAAGGGCAATGAGAGCTCATTACCTTCTCGAGTTAATGGCTAATTGTGGTGAACATTACGCCACCGTCCACACTAGAGCTTGTAAAGGCAAAGTGGACGTGCTTACTTAGCCGGTCATTAGTGAACCTACAGCTGAACTTTCAAGAGGAGAGCGAACACGAGAAGTCACTTAACGATGCGCAGCTCTAATTGCGACTTTTAGACAGAGTTTTAAATTCGAATGTACGCATTTAAAAACAAAGTCATGAACGTGATAACAAGTACCACCGGACGTTAGTACACAAATTTCATAACAATAAAATGTTGTCATCCTCCCAGCGAATGAACGAGCTCTTAATAAATTAATGTCCTCACTCGTAGATATATCAAGTGGAGTATTCAGGATCGGAATGCGGAATGGTCGACAACAGTACTACTGCTAGCAATTGACATTATCCACTTAGAAGCGTCTGTTGATCTACTTACAGAACTTACGCAGAACATGTCGCAATTCGACACAATAATCCTCTTATTGTCTAATGTTAAAGTGTTAGTGACAGTTGCATTACACATTGCAGAAATTAATTCAAATGCAAAACAATGTTCCTCAACTGATTATACGAATGTTGCGCAAGTAACAGAGAAAGTGACGCACGCATGCAGTTATCCCTAGAATAAAGCAACACCTGCACTACCATTTTGAACAACTGAATAGAAGTGGAGGGCATCACGAAGGCTCAGCGAAAATAATCCTTGAGTCCTAGGGAATAGGGATTATGTTTCCCCCGTTGTAAAGATTGCCTTTTATCTTACTCGATGACCGGTCGTAATTCAACGCTTAGAAAGGAAAACCGCAGTTCGCCCTTCAAATAGTCTCAATAAATAAGTACGATTCGCCATTATCCGTCTTTACTCTACATTCAGACGTGACACTAATTCGTATTGTTGGTTGCTTTGAAATATTACTCCAGCAACAAGGCAAAATTTATTCATTACGTAGTAGGATGACGAAACAATGGCTTTTCTTACACAAAGAACTATAATATACAAAAGTGTTTCAGCAAGGACGAGGCAGGTGACCGAACTGAACCAGAAAACTAAAATTAATATGTTAAAATTGACGTGAAGATAAATGATTTAAGATACAACAAACTAACGGAATGGTGTAGCTAATAACTAATTATAAAAATGCGTCATTTTCCTAACAAATAAAACACTCGAAACACTATTCATCTTCTTATCTAATCTTGAAATGTATTGAGTAAAAACGCACACAGTCAAAGACTTGAGTTGGCGCTATCAATTGAGGGATAAGCCAGACATTAAATATATTACAAATTGCCGGTATATATTGCATGAATAGCTAATCTCTTAGGTGCATAACAATTAATAGCTTTTTCGGTATTATTAAGATTAGTTGTTTATTTCTTGAGTACGGCAAATAAAGATTTCAATTTGATTTACTTTGGGAAATAACAGTAACTGGTTTATGATGATGGACAAATATTTTGAACGAAAATGCCATAATAAGAAACCTTCGTGGTCGATCTAACCGCCTGCTGGTAACAAATCAGAATGCCAATAAGAAATCCGTTACGTCTCGGTCGGGGTAAAATGTCAATATTACGACACAGTGAAATGCAATAATACTGTACTTAGGAAGCAATACGTCAAAACACATTTACTCAACGCCAATAGATTAGGGAGCTATTTGACCTATACTATGAACTGTTACGTAAAACACTGAGATGAGAATGACGCAATACGACAAAAGCTGGATCTAATGCTGATTGAGATATAAATATCATGTTTTATAGCTTTGGTCTTGTTAACCCGCTGCATTATGATTACGAGTGTAAATATGCCCCGTTCAGACTTTGAATTATTATTGTATGAGTATATACAGCAGACACTTTGAATGTTTTAATTAAATTGAACTTTATTAGTTTGTATTAGAAGCTTATCATGAAAACAATTTGGAACTTCCATCGCACGATGATTCAATTTCTAATACAAAAATAAGTCACAAAGAAGATGAGAGCGCAAGAGATGACAGTTTCTAGGTCGAGCTAATTTTACAAAGAAATGAGTGAAGAATGCACTGAAATAACTTTAACGAAAATTAAGTTTTCTTTTTGTGGATTTTGTTAAGGAGACAAATCAATGTGGCTGCAATAGTTTACACGGATGTATGAAAATGTTCACTACACGCTATTGCGTTTAACTATCAGTTTCTCACATTACAAATGCCATGGTACGCGTACGTCACGCATATATGCTGCCTACCTTTAAGCTTAGCGCTATCATTATTTGTTCAGCGGATGTGAATGACAGTTGTTACTGACTTGTCACCCGACGCCACTTTCTAGACATCCCGAGTGAATCAGACCAGACTCTTTGGATGTTAGCCAGGGAAATTATAAAAAATGACCTTGACGTCATTCCTTTTCATCGGTTGATGCTCCAATACTATTTATTCATTGAAATTTATATTTGTATATCGTTTTACCTTCCAAGATCTTTAAACACCTTCACCAACTTCTCTCACATTCATCATTCATCCACGGTAATGGCCACCAAGGTAAGTCTTCGATTTCATCAGTAATCCCTTATTACGTCACATTTACTGTTTCATCCATCTGTTCCATATGCCGAAATTCTTCTAAATCATTGTGATTTTCTAAATTGTATTTCCAAGAACATTTTGTTCAGAAGAGGAAAATTAAATTCTTCTTCAGGTTTTTCGCAAACAAAGATTTATTGCGCCTTACTGATGCGTTTATTTTGCAGTCATCGCGGTCGCCGATACCAAAAATAAGCGCGATAAGCCGCATAACGTATTTACTCATAAAAGAAAAATACTTTATTAGGTTTTATGAATAAACAAATTTAATATTTTTTTTAAATTGTAGAACTTTTTTAAAAAATGTTTAAATTAGAGAGTCAACCAAAGTTTAGATAAGAAAAAGTTACTCAAGGATAACATAAAGAAAATGTATTCTATTATGTTTTTCTAGGCAACGAATCAGAAAAACATAAACCAATAGTATCTTTCTTACTAAAACGTATTTAATTTGGCACAATTTGTATTTTTATGCGAATTTTTATTAAAACAGCTTCAAATTGCTGTTAAAAAAAAATTCATTTTAAATTATAGCTTTTTTATAATAACATCATCGGTAAAACGACACAAAAATGACTAATGTATAATAGTATACAAACTAAACAAAGTCCCCTGTACATGTAAAGATTGTAGAACCTGGAGTACCTGAAGATGCACCTTTAAAATGATGAGGGAAACCATAATGTAAGAGAAAGAGAAAAGTGAAGCAGGACAGCAGCTACTTTCCAAAAAAAAAATTTCTCTATGCTAAACATATTGCTAACTAACTACGATTTTATTGAAACTTCAACATATAAGTTACTACGAGTACATATATATTTTTTAAAATTATTGTAGCTATGTCAACACTCTACAGGCAGCAGTCGCTACCGCTATGTCAGCTTGTGGAGACGAACGTGCACCATCCAGAATGACAATGCACACTCCTCTAAGTATACCTGGCTACTTCCAAACTGATTCCGAAACGCAACAAGGTCACTACACCGGTGTTACATTAGAAAGTGGTGGTACTACCCCACGACGCGCGGCAGACTGGACTAATAACCATCATCAGTCTGTCTACCACTCTTTAATTGTTCTTGCGCATGGCAACATTAAATAAACAGTCTACATAAAGTGTACATAAGCGCGCATTCATTAATTAAAACTGTATTTGTTGTACCTATAAAGTATGACAGGCAGTATATTTTGAGGCGACAAAAAAAAGGTGACGAATCATTTTGTCAGGCGCAATTGTTTTGGGACTCTATCTTAACGATTTTAAATAATGCAGCAAGAATTTCTCATCTTTATAAGACATTTTGTCATATATGTATTTATTAATTAATTTATTTTAAATTACTAACACTACATAACGTTCACCATTAAATAGTGATTCACGGATAAGATTTAGGATTGAGAAAAAACCAATTAGTATTTTCGCGTATAACGTCGCGGGTCAGCCGCTAGTTAGTATCATAAAAACACAAAATGCAGCGTTTGAAAAAATATAATCAAAAATAAATAATCATATAATAAGAGGATATTTATTAAAATACTTCAATTCATGTAATATTTAGTAATTTTGATTTAAATTAAAAACATAAGTGCTATAATATTTCTAAGAAATTTTATTGCTAAATAAAAGCAAGAAAATAATTATTATATTAGTCCTATGTTAAAAATTAAAACGTATGGTCACCACCATCTAAGTAAAAAAAGTTACAAGCACATTTTACAAGTCAACGAACTTCCAACGAAGCAATTCATTGTAAGCTATTGTAAGGCTATTTTACTATTGAGTACAATTTCAAGTTCGCAAAATAACTTTTGGTTTTTGACATAAATTGGCTGTAAACAACAACGAGAACAACTTAACTTGACTTCACTCTTTTTATTGTAGCTCCGCCTGGTGTGAAGCCAGAGTGCGGTCCATGAACAAAAACAATTGTTACTACAGAGAAATTTCTACAGGCAGCAGTCGCCTCCGCTATGCCGACTTGTGCACCATCTAGATTGACAGTGCACACTCTTCTCGTTATACCTGGCTATTTTCAAACTGTTCCCGAAACGCGGTTAGGTCACTTCACGGATGGTACTTTCGAAGGTGGTGGTACTACCCCAGGACGCCAGACTGTGCTAATAACCATCATCAGTCTAACTCTCACGAAAAAAAAGAAAAACAAATTCACAAAATTCCACCAATCCGATTATCTCAACAACTTGTATTTTATTACAAAGTTTGTATGTGTAAAAAGATTTCAAATGGACCAAAGAAATTCCTTCTACTATTTATCCGGGTTTATTTATTGTTTTACCATCTAACTGAATAATGTACACGTGGTGGATTAAATGTTGACAGCTCTCTAGGCAAGCACCTCATCAGCACCTCTAATGTAATATATATTTTTGTTATACAGTAACACCCCGCTTTACGCGACCCCGTTATGCGCGGTTTCGGTTTTACGCGAATTTCAAATTTCGCGCTAAAATGGCTCTTTCAAAGATTTATTCAGGTTTGGACATATTGCAGAGCATAGACAGTGACGATGACCGTGTTTTAACCGTCAGCAAAAAACAGTGTTGCGTGTTATGAAAATATTTTACAAGACCGTAATCGAAACGCAACCAAGAAGACAATAGATACTAGTAGATACATTTTCCGTAAAAAAATGCATAATGTGTTTTTAGATTTAAAGTATGTATTGAGTTGCATTTTGTACTGACCTTTGGTAATGCTTAAACGTGACCCCCTTATACGCGAATTTCACTTAACGCGAGTTTTTGCGGAACGTATCCCTCGCGTAAAGCGGGGTATCACTGTATTATAAAAAGCCAATTTTTTAGTTTTTTTTTAAATTTCCGTGTCTGATCTGAGAAATAGCCAAAGAGAAACAGGCGACTGCCGTCTGTAGAAACTTCTCTGAGCACTCTAGCTTTACATCAGGTGGAGTGTTGTCATATGCCGAACTACAGTAAAAAAAATATGGTGCATCACAAGAAGATTTAACTATAAAGATAAAGTAAGTGATTTGTAACAATATGCAAATAAACACAGTTTGGCTCATCAAACTTGTCATACGATCAATCGCAGGTTACGTGAGGAATGTGTGGGCGATAAACCGCGGCACGTACCGCATTTTATTACTATCGTTTATTATTTTATTGGAAAACTTAAATTCTAGAGAATATAAAAGTAGCTACTTAATTTATTTAATACAGCATTTATATTTAACAAATTATTAAATCCCTGATGTTCTCAAGAAAGAGTGGTAGGCAGACTGATGATGGTTATTTGTCCAGTCTGCCGTCCTGGGGTAGTACCACCACTTTCGAATGTAACACCCGTAAAATGTCTTTGTCGCGTTTCGGGAATAGTTTGAAAGTAGCCAGGTATAACGAGAGGTGTGTGCACTGTCAATCTAAGACGGTACATGCTCGTCTCCTCGAGCCGGCATAGTGGAGGCGACTGCTTTCAGGTTTCTCTGTAGTAGCAGTTGTTTCCATTCATGGACCGCACTCTAGCTTTACATCAGGCGGAGTGTTGTCACATGCCGAGCTACAATAAAAAAAAAAAGAAAAAAAAAGTTTGTTTTACCGAGGTCTTAAGTGAACAGAATTGGTTCGCTGGTTATTCAAATCAACGAGTGTTATCCTTAAAGTAGTTTTTCTTATAGTGCGGTTAACACGGCGTTTATAGCACGGGTATGTTTAAATTGAATTAAAATAATATATGCGGCGTAATTTTAGCTTATTTTGATTTTCTCGACATTTCGAAAACTTTGTAGCCAATCAGTAAGCCGCGTAAAATCTTCTAATTTAGTTTAAATTTGGTTATTGTCTAAATATTTTATAATGGCAGTGCGGCAATTGAGGAGTGTATGTGGAGTCACGATAGCGGATAGAATGAGGAATAGTGCCGTGTGCGATAGATGTGGATTGAAAGATGATGTAGTGACGAGGCTTGAGAAGGGAATGCTTCGATGGTTTGGGCACTTCGAAAGGATGAATGAAAGGAGATTGACGAAAGGAATATATAAATATGAAGTGAAAGATTGCGTTAAACAAGGCAGACCTTGCAGAAGAGTGTTTTCCGATCAAATAGAAGACATCTTTATGAAACCTGGGTTGCCTAGTGCTCATAACCGTCGGGCGTGCATGAAGAGAATTGTGGATGTGAAGGAAGCGAGAGAGTTGTGTGATCGTGGTATATGGCGTTCCGTTGTCTCTGCCTATCCCTGTGGGAAAACGGCGTGACAATGTGTGTTGTTGTATTTTATCATAGGCCGCTCAATATTATATGCAAAATATAACGAAGTTCGAAAGATTCAAGTACTCGGTGACGCTCACGCATTTCACAGGACGCCAAGTTCTTGTATTGAGAAAAAAGCAGGCAACCTCAAAATGTGAGCACATGGCACTAGTAACATTAACGTGGGTTACGTACGCACAAGGTCGACGAACCCCGAACTTGATCGCTTTAGACCTTCTCCACGCAAAAACTAGCAATAATTTATCAACTATGTACGCACACAAAGGCCTGTTACTATGTAAGGAGAGATTTGCGGGGGAGTATTGTTAAAATATACGATTACTACAATCAATAATATAATCGATGTCTCTAAACTTTATGGTTGGTGTCTCCGCCCTTGTTCTGTTGTCTTTGATTCCTGTCAGAAATTCGTGTGTGCTCGATAAGTTTTATTTTATGTGAAATATATTAAATCTTAATTAATCTTTCGTTTCATTAATATTCAACAGGTTATGGGCCCAGTCCCGCCTACTGTTATTGTTAATGTAACGATTCAAATATTTATTTCACTTAATAAAAACGTAAGCGTCGTCAAACGTGACAATGGCAATGCCGACGTTTGAAGACAGTGTTAAAAGCGGGTCCTGTGCAATGCATCTGGGATCCACGGGTGCCACTTTCGAAAAATTGAAAGGCGTTTCTAACTGGAATAATTGGAAATTCCAAATGAAAATGCTTTTGATTGTCGACGGCCTATGGGGCTGCGTGGATGGCACCGATAACAACGAGCAGCGTGTACAACGTGCGTTGGCGCGTATTTGTTTAAGTATAGATGTATGCTGCATACAATACGTTCGCAATGCGAAGAATGCCAAAGAAGCGTGGGATAAATTGGCAGAAATTTTTGAAGACAAAGGTCTGTGTAGAAGGGTATTATTATTAAGGAAGTTACATCATTCCAATTTCTCCGATCATAGTTGTATGATAAATTATATAAATGCAACTATGGAGACTGTACAAATGTTGGCAGACATTGGCCGCACCATTGAGGATGAGGAGGTAGCGGAGCTTCTTCTTAGCGGTTTACCAAAGGAATATGACACACTAGTGTCCAACTTGGAAACTGCAACTTTGACAGATCGAAAGCTGACTAGCGAGCTTGTGAGAGCTCGGCTGCTGCAAGAAGAATCGAGGCGAAGTCAAGGTGAATGTGTTAGTGATGTGGCCTATGTGGCAAAAAGTGTTAAAAAGTGCAGTTATTGCAACAAAGTGGGTCATAAAAGAGAAAAATGTTTCAAACTCAAACGTAAGAATAGAGACGATAAGTGTGATAAAACAAAATCATTATTAGCAACAGCATTTGCCACAATGTTTACCGCAAATGACTGGATTGTAGACTCAGGTTGTACTGCACATATGTGCAATAATATAAATAGTTTTGTGGAGTTACAAGAATGTGCCAACACTGTCATAGCAGCAAATAATGAAAAATTGCAATGCAAAGGCATCGGAAAAATAAGTTTAACTGTAAATAATGATACCTTCAATGTCACAGAGGTGATGTATGTACCCGGACTATCAGCAAATTTGCTTTCAGTGAGTAAAATGACTGCAAAGGGTTTAAATGTAAAATTTAACAACAATGTATGTAAAATTTTCGATGAAAAGGGTACATGCATCATTTCAGCCAATAGTGTTAATGGTGTATATATGTTGAAAAATGTTGTGTGTGATTCAGCTTCTCAACAGGTTCAACAAGATTGTGACGTTACAGCTGCAGCTATTCAGGAACAATTCATTGAGGAGTCGTCACAATGTGTTAATGCTGTTCAATGTAATAAGTTATCAATGGAATTGTGGCATAAGCGATTAGCTCACCTCAGTTCTCAAGGTATGTATGTTCTAAGAGATGGTCAGGCAGCTGGGATTTCGTTTGATGATAACAGAAATGCTCTTAATGAATGCATTGCTTGTGTTAAGGGTAAGCAGACTATAAAATCTTTTCCTAAAGGTCAAGCGAAGCGTGCTAGTGAAGTTTTGCAATTAATTCACTCCGATGTGTGTGGACCGATGTCTGAGACAACATGGGGCAATGCCCGTTATCTTTTAACATTCACGGATGATTATTCTAGGAAGTCTTTTGGCTATTTATTGATAAATAAATCTGAGGTTATGTCTGTTTTTATCAATTTTAAAGCGATGGTTGAGAAACAGACAAATGCCCTCATAAAATGCCTTCGCTCCGACAATGGTATGGAGTATTGTAACAGTAAGTTTAGTAATTACTTGAAAAGTCATGGAATAGTTCATCAGACTACTACGCCTTACAGCCCGCAACAAAATGGAGTTGCAGAGCGTCTTAATAGAACAATAATTGAGAAAGCTCGTTGTATGCTTCATGAATCTGGGTTAAGTAAACGTTATTGGGGAGAAGCCGTCATGACAGCCATTTATATTAAAAATAGAAGTCCAACTTCCGGATTAACTGGTAGTCGGATACCAGAAAATGTATGGACCGGATCGACTGTAGACATAAGTAATCTCAGAGTGTTTGGCTGTGAAGCATATTATCTCCTTCCGAGCCAAAATAGAACAAAGTTTGATTCAAAGTCGAAAAGGTGCATTTTTGTCGGGTATTGTGAAAACAGTAAAGGATACAGGCTCATTGACCCCCAATATCCTAAGAAATTAATCAAGTCTCGTAATGTTATATTTTTAGAAAATAAATATGTTAATTTAGATAATAAAAACAATGAAGTTTGCAATGACAACACTTCATGTATTGATTCTAGTTCTAATACTAATCCTATCTCATGTATTGATTTTAGTTCACCTCAATTGTCAAGCCCTTCATGTTCTATAAGCCAAGATGCAGAAAACCGAAATGGTGATGATGTGTCGCCTAATATCCCTACTATGTCAGGTATTCGTTCTACTAGAAACATTTTGCCTAAAAGGTATGAAGATTACGAAATTACTTTTTTATCTCATAGTTTTATATATGATGAGCCAAAATCTTATGAGGAAGCAATGTCTAGTACCTCTAAGGATGAGTGGCAATTGGCAATGAATCAAGAATATAACTCTCTTATAAATAATAATGTTTGGACACTCGTAGACAGGCCTGAAAATAAAAATATAATTAAGTGTAAGTGGGTATATAAGGTTAAATGTGACATTGAAGGTAAAATTGATAAGTATAAAGCTAGGCTAGTTGCACGTGGGTTTACACAAAAACAAGGTATTGATTATGATGATACTTTCTCACCGGTGGTGAGACACTCCACAATGAGGATGTTGTTTTCATTAGCCAATGAGATGAATATGGAAATGCGTCATTTTGATGTAACTACAGCTTTCCTGTATGGTCAACTTACTGAAGAACTTTACATGGAACAACCGTTAGGTTTTCAGCCTGATAAAAACAAAGTATGTTTATTAAATAAAAGTATCTATGGTCTGAAACAAGCCAGTAGAGTTTGGAATAACAAAGTACATGAACTGTTGGTGAGCTGTAATTACATGCAAAGTAAATGTGAACCTTGTGTGTATATAAAGAGAAATGATTCTGAACTTAATATAATTGCATTATATGTTGATGATTTTTATGTTTTTTCTAATAATAAAAGTGAGTGTAATAATTTGTTTTTGTTGTTACAGAAAAGCTTTGAAATTAAAGACTTAGGTCCTATTAAGAACTGTCTAGGTCTAGAAATTATTAGAAATAGGTCTCAGGGATTGATTGTTCTGAAACAGACAAATTATATTCATCGACTGTTAAAACGTTTTGGTATGATGGATGCCAAAGTTTCAATAACACCAATGGAAGTAGGGTGTAGGTTTGAAGAGTGTGATGAAGATAGTTTGTCTGATAATTATAAGTATAGAGAGCTGTTAGGATGTCTAATGTATCTGTCAGTCTGTACACGACCAGATATATCCTTTGCAGTGAGCCGTCTGAGTCAACACAATAATAATTATAATAAAACTCATTGGCTAGCCGCTAAGAGAATATTAAGATATCTGAAAGGTACTATGGACTACGGATTATCTTTTACAAAGAGTGACAACTTTAATATCACAGCTTATACTGATGCCGATTGGGCAAATGATTGCGACAGGAAGTCTTATACTGGATTTATAATTAAAATTGGTAATAATACAGTAAACTGGGAAGCGCGTAAGCAGAGGTGCGTCGCTTTGTCTAGCACTGAAGCTGAATATATTGCTATCAGTGATGTATCTAAAGAAGTGTGTTTTGTTAAAAATCTCTTATTTGAGTTGATTAAAAGTGATGTTAAAAGTGTTATTTTTAATGATAATCAAAGTGCTCAGAAATTGTTACTTGTGAAGGAATATTGTCATAGAAAAACAAAGCATATTGATTTAAGATATCACTATGTTAAACATTTGATTAAAAATAATGTTTTAGAAGTTCAATATTTGAGTACAAATGATATGGTAGCAGATATATTAACTAAGCCTTTGTGTTCAATGAAACATATAGGTTTTCTTGAGAAATTAAATTTAATTAAAATGTAACATAAAGTTTAAGGGAGGGTGTTAAAATATACGATTACTACAATCAATAATATAATCGATGTCTCTAAACTTTATGGTTGGTGTCTCCGCCCTTGTTCTGTTGTCTTTGATTCCTGTCAGAAATTCGTGTGTGCTCGATAAGTTTTATTTTATGTGAAATATATTAAATCTTAATTAATCTTTCGTTTCATTAATATTCAACAAGTATAATGTGATGAAGTTTAATGTAACTTTAACCTAAGAATTTCTCTTTGACTATAAGTTAAACTATTATTTTAGACAAAGTTATTTACTTTAAAACATTACACAAGCAACAAAACATCCAAGTAAACCGCAGTATACCTCAGAATTTCAAAAAAGTTAACAATTGTCCTTGAGCATAGCGAAGACGACTACTGCCTGTAGAAGCAATCTGTAGAAGCAATCTGAAGTAGCAATAGTTTCTGTTCATGGACCTTCAATTAGCAATGTACCTCGACTCCAAAGCAAAGCTTGGTTAGTATCAGTAGTACACAAGTACTCTGTGGTTAGAACTAACTGTGGTGACATGAACGCAGCAGTTACGACTCGCGATGGAAAGAAAGAATAGAGATATATCGACGTCTTCACGCAAGCGCTGGCTTAGCTTAGCTGAAAACGTAGGAGTGACTTCCACCTCAGTTGTGCGGCGATTTTTGTCTGTTCATTAAAATAAAGCACAATAAGGTCAGGCCACATTAGCGCGTGTCATGTCTGTACAACGAGCACGCACAACGTACCTCCCGCATTGCATGACCTGATCATCAGCACGGAATAAATACATTTTAATTAACTCTCTCGAATAGGAAGAAGGGTATATTAATTGACATCGAATCTTACATAAACGCCTGTCGCACAATACATTGAATAAAACGAATGATTGTCGATTGCGTCGCGATAACGTCAATTAGAAAATCTAGACCAGACGATCAGTCTTAGCCGGTCTATTAGAATTTAAAACCATATTATAAACTCCATACGCATTTGGTATTATACAATAATTGTTTATTGCGTTATTGTCATTCACATTTGTAATTTATATTTATTGGAAATCATTATAATATAATATTTTGACATCTATATTATTACAGCCGTTTTAAACATATTAATGTTAAATCAAATATGGTAATGTTAGATTTATGACTATTAGCGGTTAACATTAGTTGAAATATATTGGTTAATAAAATCGGAATTGTGCTGTAAAACATCGGGGGCTAGATTACGAGATAAAACTTTGAAAATAATTTAATATTTACTCTAAAGAAGTGTTTTTACCGAATAAATTACATAACAACAGACTGAAGATGGTTATTATTAGCCCGGTCACCCGACTTGGGGTAGTACCACAGTGTAACACCCGTGAAGTGATCTAGACATTAGTTTAAAAACACCCGAGTATAATGAGATAATGGATGGTCTCCCCAAGCCGGTATAGCGTAGACAACCGCTGCTTGAAGACATTTCTCTGTGGTAGCAATTGTTTCTGCTCATAGATCGCATTAGGCGGAGTGCCGAACTACACTAACGTTACAAAAGGCCCTTCAAACAAACCTGCATAGCCATCTCTATACAGCGAACATGCCCACGTCCAGCTGCAGGACGAGAAATAACAAGCTTAAATTGATAATAATAACAGTACCAAGTAAGCGAAGTTCAAGTTAGACAAGTCTATCATTCTGCAGTGTCAAGTATAATGCTGTCGTCGTAATGCATCCATGTCGCGTACTAATTGTGATTTGTTCGAGTAATGCACCGAGCCGGTCGCCGCCGTTGCCTATTACAGCTAATCACACTCGGAGCAACGCTGTCTGACGAGATTGATGCATGGCTGACAGTCGAGGCGATTGCGATATTCAATGTTCTAGGGTGAAACTTCGCAGGGAAAACTTTACAGGTGACAAATTTACAATTATACAGGGTAATTTTTTAACTGGGACAGTATCCTTAACCACAGGAGATACAGGGAAACTGTCTTAGGAACCATTTGTCCTTTTTTTATGAAAACGAATTTGGCATAGTAATTTTTCTGGTCAAGCTTGAGTTGTCCATGGAAATGAGTCATTTTGATAAAAAAATTTTTTGATGCGGTTCGACTCACTTTTCGATCATTTTATTGTATCGGAAGAAAAAAGTTTAAAAAATTACCCTGTATATTTGCCCAAATTTTATCTTAACTTTTTGAAACGTAACTTTAACTGGTATATTATTGTAGCCAATCATGTGTGATAAATTCAGGATTAACTAGGAGACATATCGGAGGTGACTCTAGCTCGGAGAAATTAAGGAGTAGCAAGCAAACTGTACCACCACTTTCAAGTGTAACAACCGTGAAGTGACCTAGTTCAGCTTGGAACGAGAAGAGTGTGCCGAGGCGAGTGCTGCCTGGAGATATTTCTCTGTTGTAGTAATTGTTTCTGCTCCCGGGATGGCCTCAGGGTGAGCGTGGTCACATGTCGAGTTACTATAACGAAGGCAATTCAAGCCTAATAAATAGCAGGCGCAGTGAGGTCACATGACTACCATAAAAATGTATAATAACTTAGTAACTTGATTTCAATTAAACGCCTCTCAAGCTCGCTATACTTTATAATAGGCAATTAGACTGTAATATCATAAATTAAAATATTACACTGAATAATATCTTATCGCCATTTACGAGAAACTATTAAGGTCCAATTGCACCAAAAGGCCCGTTAAAGTTACTTCGATTGTTACATTTTACGATTACTTTACGGTTACGTTGCGCCATCGTGTAAATTTATATTGTTATCGATAAAAGGGTGGCTGATGTAATTAGGAGTACATTCCCGAAAAATTATTGGAAAAACATATTAGGCTTCTTTTCATACACTTGACGTTAGTGACATTGGTTTAACTATTACTTTAACTTTGACCAGCCAAAATTCGCTGGTTACGGTTAGCGTAAACGTCAAAACTGACAATTTTTTTTTGAAGCAACCCAATTTTAATTTTTACCATTACTTTAACGTGAAAGTAATAGTTAAGTCATGTGGTGCTATTGGACTTTAAACGAGCAGCAGTCGCCAACTGGCGGACCGTAGTCCAAGACCTAGACCGCGAAAAATAAAAAACTTTTTCATTATTTTTTTAAGTATAACATTAAGGCCCAAACCTAATCATAAACTAACAATACAAATAAAAATGAGTAATTTCTTTAAAAAAAAGATATGTATTCTGTTAAAAATTTCGATTATCCTAACCTTACTGAAAATTATTGTATTATTGTGAACCAACCTGTAGTAGCACACGGACCTAGCTCAATCCTGAGTAACGAGGTCACTGCATAATTCATGCAGTTTAATTAAAAAAGTGTCAACTCTAGATGCTTCAGTTTATCCCGATAATAGAAAGCTAAGTGTCAAGCAGTGCCAAGGCTCGTATGAAAGTAGGTCACTTCGTCAGCCACTGCGCCACCTTATATGGCGTGACAATTTCCGACACTAACGCACGCTGCGAGAGAAATATAACGTGTGATATGGCCGACCTGAGATATGTTTAAGGCGAGATTAAAGAATTGATAACAAAGCAAACTGAAGCTTGGTGGCATTGAATATTATAATAAAAATTAATTGTCTTTTACGTCTCGCCGGGCGATTTTTGACTCAACCGTCGAGGGTTATGTACGAGAGGAAAGAACTGATCCTACCCACAAAACAAAAGAGATTAGTGCTGTCAAAATTACTTTATAAGACCAAGCAATCTAAGGATAAGGATAGACGCGGCATCGACTAGGCATAGTAGTAAGAAAACGTCCACCACTAAATTGTGGAACGACCTTCCCAGCCAGGTCTTTCCTTCTTGATGCAACCTGGGATCCTTCAAGCGCAGTGTTAAGAGGCATCTCACAAAGCGTAGCATAGCGGAGGCGACTGACAGCAGATTCCCCTCTTTGACAGCAGTCATCTCCGTTCATGGATCGCACTCTAGCTTAACATCAGGCGGTGTGGTCTTATGACATGCTAAAATAATCAATTTTGATGATTGGCACCTTATTTAATTAAGTATAGAATAATGATTTTCTAATTTGATGTCAAGATATCTTTATTTTATATAAATATATTTTAAAAGTACGATAATACAATAACCAAACCACAACTTTCTTATAGCACGATTTCTTATCGGCTATCAAAACTAGTAGAAATAAATCACGTATAGATCTTTTAAGTCTACTACATTCGAATATTTCTCCCTTGTCGATAAATATATCTTAGTCTATTAATTGGACACTCTGTGTATCAAACTCTGTGATCGATGGCAAATCGCTCGTACAAGTAAACTGTCGCAAAGCAGCTTTACATATTAACGTTACCCAATACAAAACACTCTTACGAAACAAGTAAAAACTAGAATGAAAGTTGAAAGCTACACCCGGAGCAAAGCAACAACATAAAACTAAGAGGATAGGAGGATTATTCTAAAATTTATTAAATAAGCTTGCTGAGGTTACTTTAAATTTAAGGTAAGCAAGCATCCATTTTGTATGAGTTTCTTTTGGCAATTTATTTTATAGGCAAAGACCTGGCCACACAATTTTAACTTGATAAGGTGCATGTGTTTTTCCACGTTTTTCAGCACTTATTCCCAGTTTTCACTTCTGCCAATTTACATACAGTTTTTACATAACTTAACAAGTAAAGGAGAATACCCATTCGCCTAAGAGAAATAGACCCACAATTTTTTTCTATAGTTTGTCGATGATTTTTAGTTCATTTTGTAGGAAAATCAATCTACATTCCTTATCACCAATCACTTTTAATTTTTTCACCCAAATTATTGAGTAATTTAACTTTTTCTGGTACAATATTTGAGGTTATTATTATATTAAAAACGACGTTTTGATATAATTAAAACAAATGAATTAAGAAATAATGTATTATCTTAGAATATTGTTTTGTTAACAAACTATTAGGTATCAAGTGGGCCCAAAAATAGGCATTCTCCTTTACAAATTGACCAAAGTTATACCGTATTTTGCAGTATATCAAGCTGATTTCTGCCAATCAATTGCCTAATTTAGAATACTGCCAACATTTTAGGCATAAATTAATTAACCTTGTACCTTACCGCGTTGATTTTTTGTTGTTAGCTCTTAGACCATTAGCTGTCTAATAAAATTGAGATTTAAAATGCATTAAAAGACGCTTTTGTGCGTAGGAGTTGAAGTATAAAGTCTCACATGTATCACGGTCGATCTCAAAAAACAGATAACAGCCGTAAATTCACACACCCATAAATCTTCATCAATTTTGTTTATATGTACCAAAAACTTTATAGTTCATTGAAAAGTTTGAACAATATGTGTTAATTTGTCGTTCGCGTGTGTATGTAATGTTAAATATATATTTTTTAATTTTTATTGTAGCTTGGCATATCTTTTTTTTTAATTTTTTTTATTGTAGCTCGGCATGTGACAACACTCCGCCTGATGTAAAGCTAGAGTGCGGTCCATGAATGGAAACAACTGTTACTACAGAGAAACCTGAACCTGAAACCTGTACCATCTAGATTGACAGTGCACACTCCTCTCGTTATACCTAGCTACTTTCAAACTATTCCCGAAACGCGAGAAAGTCACTTTACGGGTGTTACATTCGAAAGTGGTGGTACTACCCCAGGACGGCAGACTGGACAAATAACCATCATCAATCTGCCTACCACTCTTTGACAACACTTCGCCTGATTTTAGGCTGGTGTGCAGTCCATGAACGAAAACAGCTGCTACCACAGATAAATTCCTGTTGGCAGCAACGCCTTCGCTATACCGGCTTGAGGAGACAGTTGACAGCACACACTCCTCTAACTGGTTACTTTCACACAGATACTAACACACAACTATGTCACTTCACGGGTGTTACAAGTTACGAAAATTATTCTTATCTATTACAAAAGCAAATGCGTGTTAGACATGTATGAGTATAATTATGACGTAGGAATGTTATCGTTGTTATTATTATCTAGTTTGGCATTAACAAGCCATTAATTATGACAGTTTTGACTAAATACTTGTTACAAATACAAGATTTTATTATAAACACTGATTTGGTCACCGCGGTATGAAGTTTATAACGCTCGCATTGAGCGAATACAACATCGATTTATAAAATATCTAAACTTCAAGGCCAAGGTGTTCCCTGGCGGCTACTCTGAGGGTTGCATTCACCACCGCCTGCTACCCCTGAACATCCGTCGTCAAGCACTTGACATGTTTCTTCTTCATGACATCGTCAATGCCAGACTCGATTGTGACCTTGTCAATATGCTGTCACTGGATGTGCGTCCACGTCGGCGTCGCACTAGGGTTACTAACTTTTCTCTTTTTGCTGTACCATTTTTTCGTTCCAATTACGCTATTAACTCCACCATCCCTCGAATCGTCAGACTTCAATGATAAATTTAATAATCTCGATCCTTTTTCTGCTTCCAAGCAGATGTTTAAGAAATCGGTTCTTTTGCTCTGTGTACTTTTGATAATTTAGTGTAGTGGTAGTAAGTGGTAGGTTGCCGTCCTGAAGTAGTATATTTTAAGCGTAACGTAAAGTGAAGTAGCCTGGTGTAACAAGAATAGTGTGCTCTGTCAATGGAAGGTACACATTACGGCATAGCGGAGAGGACTTCTGTCTGCAAACCTTTCTCTGGGGTAGCAGTTGTTACGAGTGACGTCACATGTCAAGTTACTATAAAAAAAGTAGAAACAATAGTTAAGATGTGTAACGAATAAGATTGAGATGTTGAAATTTGAACGGCCAACCTTGCCAGTTAGGCGAGCCGTTTATCAATAGAAATAGAACGATCAATGTAATTAGCGATGTAGATAATAGTGCCCCGAGCACCGTCCGCGGACATAAACAACACTGCACAAATTGCCAAAGAAAACAACTAATGCAACTACCGTTTTTAATCGCGCGAATTGACTGACGGCCTGCAGGTTGGGGCGTGGTGATTGGTTATTTGTAATATTTATGTTTAATTAAATAAATAATATTATTAAATTACAATGAAAATTTAACAAAGAAAAAAACGTAGATGCGGCTGAGGTGGGAATCTCTAGCAGGAAGGTATAGTAGGATGCTGGGACTATCAAGCTTCATGTAACCGCGATGAAAGAGGGGAGGAGAGAAGTGTAGGGACTGTGCCTACACATTTTAAGAAAAAACAAAACGCGTAGTCACGGAGATTGTTTAAAAATTTTGGTTGTCAAATATACGACTTAAAAGAAATAACTATGCCGGCTTGAGGAGACGAGCATGTACCATCTAGATTGACAGTGCACACTCCTCTTGCTATACCTGGTTACTTTCAAACTTTTCCCGAAATACTTCGTGGTACTACCCCAGGACGGCAGACAGGACAAATAACCATCTGCCTACCACTCTTTAATAGTGCCTATAGGCACTGAGCGACCACAGTACATATAGCAAAGTTACATTGGTGCCGGTCAGAATTAGCGAGGTTCGTACACGGGTCTCATCGATCGTGAGTTCACGCATCTTACCGCTAGACCACGTCCACTCGTTTGTCTTTGGTCTGGCTTTTATGTATTGCTAAACGCCCTTGTCATGATAACCTAAAGTACAGAGTTCCCAGTCGTGAGTCAGGTTTATTTACTATTAAAAAAAAACATGCAAATAAGGCTACTGAACTGCACTGCACTCGAGAGACAAACGCGAATCAATTCACGTCGACTTTAATCATTAAACTTGAATGACGCGAATACATCACACAAAGGTCAGAATGAGTTTTAAAATGCAAATCTCTCAAACTATATTAAGACTGGCTGGCACGAAACTTAGCTTGAAGATGTCGAAATAATTTGCAGCCAACTTTGCGCAATTTTAATTTAAGAAGAGGACATTATAATAAGTGTGGTAGGCAGACTGATGGTTATTAACCTGCCGTCCCGGGGTAACTATTACCACAACTTCCAAATGCGCGGTCGTGGTCTAGCGGTGAGACGCGCGACCTCACGATCGATGAGTCCCGTGTTCGAAACTCGCTAAATTCTGACCGGTACCAATGAAACTTTGTTATATGTGCTTTGATCGCTCGAAAGAGTGGTAGGCAAACTGATGATCCAGTCTGCCGTCCTGGGGCAGTACCACCACTTTCGAATGTAACACCCGTGAAGTGACCTTGTCGCGTTTCGGGAATAGTTTGAAAGTAGCCAGATAGAACGAGAGGAGTGTGCACTGTCAATCAGGATGGTGCATGCTTGTCTCTTTAAGCCGGCATAGTGGAGGTGACTGCTGCCTGTAGAGATTTCTCTGTAGTAGCAGTTGTTTCCATTCATGGACCACACTCTGCTGCTGGACTGCTACAAAAATAATTACAATGGGAAAGGTTTATTTCAATTTGAGCTTTTGATTTTTATTTTCAACAATAATTTTGCATTGTAAATGCCTACATACCATCTTATATCATCTTTAGGTTTCCAATAAATAAAGTAGACGAGCAATATAAATTGTCCAGTCTAAAAAATCTCATAATTGTCTTCAAGATGTGTAGGTACCATTAAGTTCATTGACTGTAGCCAAGATCTGATAGATGAATCATTTTGCCATCAAACTACGCAATGGTAATGGAAGCGTGAATAGAGGCGTGGTATTATAAAAAACACGATCAATGTTAATTACGTTTTGGTGTATCCACGCCCTTAGTGGGGATTTTTGCAATATTATTTAATGGTTCCGTAGAATAAATCTGTCATCAAAAGACTGACGAGGCCAGACCAGACACCGCACCGCCAGGGTCGCGAAACGATTTCGGAAACTCTAAAGCGATTGAGGATTGGTCGCTCAGTGTTTGTGATACAAGAACTAGCTTAGTACAGTCATTAAATTTTAAAAAATCTTGAAAATATTAAAGAATATTAAATAGTAAAGTAATTTGCAAAAAATCGCCAATATACCTACTATGACACTTGCTTTCTTCGACTTCAAGCGAATTTCTGACTTATAATTATTATTATTTTTTAATCGTAGCTCGGCATGTGACTACACTCCGCCTCATGTAAAGCTAGAGTGCGATCCATGAATAGAAACAACTGCTACTACAGAGAAATCTCTACAGGCAGCAGTCACCTCCACTATGCCGGCTTAAAGAGACAAGCATGCACCATCCTGATTGACAGTGCACACTCCTCTCGTTCTATCTCGCTACTTTCAAACTATTCCCGAAACGCGGCAAAGTCACTTCACGGGTGTTACATTTAAAAGTGGTGGTACTACCCCAGGACGGCAGACTGGACAAATAACCATCATCACGTCACGTGGGAACGTACACTGCAATTTGTCTATGATGAACGTACGCGGTAGAAATACGATTCAATTCAGCGCGCCTCTAATAGACGGGAGGCTCTTGTGCGCATGAAATTTTATAAAGTATTAAATTCATTAGTAAATGTTACACGGAATTAATAACAGTTAAGCGGAACCATTAATCATATTTTTTGCATCTTCACCGACGTATAGTTCAAGGTTTCGTGCAATAATAATAATAGGTGATAGTGGAATAACGAGCTATTAGTGACCGATCACGACTCCGAAAGAATATAACTTACAATACGATAATTTTCAATAATGTACCATGAAATAATATTTAAAAGATTTCATGTAGATAAATATTTATTTAATTATACTGAGAATGACTTTACAAAGTATTGTATATATAAGTGTTGAGATTTATGTGGGTAATTTGAGTAATAATTATTTAACTCTATTCAACGCAATGCGCGTCTGTGTTAACACCATTTAACCTATCTAAGGTAGTTAGGTACCTCTCGTGGCTCGCGATCCTTAGACCGTGATTGACCGTACCATGTAGAGTTGGGAGTGTCCTCGGGTGGCAGATATGAGGTCCTGGGATACCTCCCTGCGGTACCCTGACGTAAACCTAAACCAACGAGGTGGGGTCTCTCCTCTGGTCACACTCTGCTTTCAGAGGGAAAACATTCATCGGATGGGTGGACCTGTGGTAGAGTTTCGTTGTCTTCTTCGCCCAGAGCCGAGAGCTGTAGGTTGGGCTGCTGCTCATACTCGGTTGGACTGGTGGGGCTATAACGATGAACCAACGGCCTAACATTAGTAACATTAATAGTACATTGAGTACTGCAGTGACTGTAACAAATCCAAGGCTCATCTAGTACCTAAATTCTCTTTAATTCTAAAATAAGCAGGGATAGCAAGCGGCAGTTATGATATCAAGAAGTCAATGCCAGTTGAACATTTTTTGCTGGTAATAATTGTTTGTTGCTTTAACAAACAACAAAACGAAGTAGGAACAATAATTTGTATATTTCAAATCAGGAAATTATTATCTAGGAAGTAGTTAAAATGTAATGGTGTGTTCCATTCAACGACCGTCGATTTATTAGCTCTTTTTTGTAGCACCAAACACGCACTACTACTAAAATAAGGAAAAAAATCCGAAATATTACTCCACAACTTTACGATTTCTTCAACACATTTTGACCACTTGTGTCAGGGGACAGGCTGACAGAGAAAAACTAATCAAGGAACTAAATTTAAATAAATGGGATGTCGGTGTATATAATGCAGCATTGGTAGATCCTTCGTCCTACTCTGCTATCTGTATATATAAATTTATTGCTAACATTATTAAAGATAGGTAGTTTGTAAGTAGATTTAAGTATTAGTTATAAGTTGGATTAATTTTGTATGTTGTAAATGTTTAAGTTATGATGGGACTGGCGTAACCTGTCGGGTTAAAAGTCCCTAATTAAAATTGAAATAAAAAAAAAAAAAACTTTACGATTTACATACGAGTGGCTCCGCAATTCTGATAGAACAGAATTCAGGACCAGATTCAGAATTAGAATTATTAAACTACAGGATGTAAAGCCTGTTCTTTTTCTTAATTATGTCTTATAAATATGAAAAAAAAAAGTGAAGTGAGTTCTAAATCAATTAATTGATGCAGTTTTTCTTGGTAAAAACTCATCGAATAATATCATTATATTTGCAAAATCATGATTTTGTTTTATTACATTCAATATATATTGAGTGTAATGTGAAAATAATACGGTTTTTTGAGTGTTTACGAGCTGTCAAGGGTCCTCAAGGTGATGCAGCTAACCTGTTGATGATTGTACGTAATATACTAATAAACATAGAATTAAACAATGATATATTAGAGACAGAAGTAGTCGGAGCAATTTCAATATGTTTATTATGTTTTTAAACTTGATACAAAAACGCCTCGGAGTTTGTTTTGATTGTGATTCAAGATGTTTTGGTACTTCTGCTTCGAAGATATAATAAATTAGTTAAGGAGGTCATTCAAACACGCTGTCAAATATTATATGAGTGGGTATAATATATATTTTGTTTAAAAATACTTAAAGCGAAAGTTATAGGTGTAAAAAATTATTATTAGTAATAAAAATAAGTAAATAAACGGATACCTTACTTCATAATGTAATTTATTTTTATTTATTTTACTAGGTAAATACAACCACGTAACATTTCCAGTAATTCAACTAACATTTTAAAGTCTTTCTAAACGCGTTCAAATTAAACTACTCACTTTTCACCAGATGTAAAGTCACAATAATGTCACGTTCTACAACCAATTAAAACAAAGAAGCGCAATGAAGTGGTTCTACAAAACACTAATAAAAACAAATTTCGACTCCATGATCTTTTTATTCCCATAAATCTCAACTCTAATAGTAGTTAAAAAATATAGAGTCGACGAGTAATGAGAATTCTAAGTTTGCATTTGTCCTCTCTAGTGAGGTCTAGAATGGAGTACACATACCTTCTATAAGAAACAGATTTACCTTCATTTTTCAGACAGACAGCCATGGAAACCCGAAATTTCGTTAACTAAATTTAAGATTTTCCTAACTGAATAATCGTTTTAAAAAAATTACCCTATATAGTTTTAATTAAACAATAAACCAATCAAACCATAATTGGTAACGTCACATTGAACAGCCTATTTCGTCCCACGCTTAAATAAACTGGGTACACAAAATAGGGGGTGAGGAGACAGTATTACGATGGCCGGATAAGATACAACCTCAAAGTACACCTTGAACGACGGCGCCTGTCGTAAATTGAAAGTTAATAACCGTTCCTGTCTCAGAAATGATATCCCATTGATAATGGAGAGACGGCTCCGATACTGATGTTGCAAATGGAATTATTTAAATAGAAAATTATAATTTTATTTATTTATAGACAGAGCGGGTAAAACCTTTTATGATATACATTAATAGATAGGTGATTATTTTATTTATTTTTTGATAAAAATCAGTCTTTGATGTGCAGTGAAATACTAAAATATAATAATGGTTGTTTTGAAAGGAGGAAATGCCATTAAATTATAGCTTTAATAAATATTATAACATCAATAGAAACTATCTAATTTATTGAGATTCTTATATAAAATATAAAACGAAACGTTACGTAATTTTTGTTTGTAAATAAATCGATTTACTTATTAATAAATGGCGTAGGACTTTTTCAACGCATCTATTATGGGTTTCTACCAAAAATTAGCGATCTGAGTTGATTTATCGCTCGTTGAAAGCCGCTCACAAGAAAGTTCATTGACCGGATGTTGCTAGCACGTGGCTACATTGTAAACAAACAAATCAGATGTATAAATTAATATAAGATTCGGGCAGGAAACCCTTGAGCGATAGGTTAAATATAGGGGCACGTACAGACGAGGCGGCGGCGACGACCGAAACGGTCAAAGCGCGTACCGCCTGTTTACAAACAATTATCTGGGTAAACTATACTATGTTTGTTATCTTTTAACGCTTAAATCGCCGACCAATTTTCTATAAAAGAAGAATGCCTATTTTTGGGCCCACATGATACCGAATAGTTTGGTAACAAAACAATATTCCAATTTTTTATTAATTAGTTCTAATTGTATCAACACACCTTTTACCAATCAATAGACAATGTTTAATTACATAAAAAACAGATATCTTCAATTATTAAAGCATTTAAAATAATAATAACCTCAAATATTGCATCCGTAATCATCGATTTACTCAATAACTCGGGTGAAAAAATTAAAACTGATTGGTGATAAGGAATGTAGATTTATTTCTTCACAAAATGAACCCAAAACTCATCGACAAATTTGAGAAAAAAATTGTGGGCCCAATTCTCTTAGGCGAATGGGCAGGGCATTCTGCTTTGGTAAGGAGGTATATATATAGCATCTTGAGAAAGGACATAGGCCACATTGTGTCAAAAAAAAAACTGAAGATTAAATAGGGGGTAAAAGTTTATAAGGTATATCATCAAATACTAGAGGCTTTTGATAAGATATATAGATTTCTTTAAGCGTATTGTTTTAAGAAGTAAAGTAAGGGATGAAGTCTGCATGAGATATCCATTACCAAATTGAACGCATATTATTAATACAACTCATACTAAGTTGGGGGCAACAGTTAGTACTCGAAATAACGGAAGTTGTCAATTTTGTTAAAATAATGTGTTAGGTTCAAAATTTATAAGTATGTAGCTACACTACCGTAAAGCGTAACGAACATAATGATACCGTTAGCGCATGCGTACCTGTAACAAAAAAAGAAAAGTATATTAATTTATATGCAAAATTAAACTTTTATTTATACATTACGAAATTCAAAAAAATAATGTTTTTTTTTAAACCAAGAACCATTAATATGTAACCAAAATACGTGGAAGCGTATCGTCAGAGACGCGTCGCAATTGATAGCAACAGATTGTCTGGGACATATCCCATCGCTACAGCTGTCACTTCCTGGGTGTGTCGCATACGGTAGTGGTCATACATTTATTTAAAAATAAATTAAAAGGTAACTAACAGTATTTTTTAAACCATATTATACCTATATATTATAGCGACGATATATTTTTTTATGACTTGAGGAGACGAATATGGACTATTCAGGTTAACAGTGCACACCTATCTCGTTATACCTGGCTACTTCCAAACTGATCCCGAAACGCGACTAACGTCACGCGTTAAAGTTACTTTGACTGTTACACGATGACTTTAATGGTTACATATTTACTCCGCACGCGTTGCACCATCGTGTAAATTCATATCGTTATCGATAAAAGGGTGGCTGATGTAATGAGGAGTACATTCCCGAAAAATTAATAGAAAAACATATTCGGCTTCTTTTCATACACTTGACGTTAGTGACGTTGGTTTACCTATTACCGGCCAAAATTAGTTGCATATGTTTAGCGTTAAAGTAAATGTCAAAACTGACAGATTTTTTGAAGCAACCCGATTATAATTTTAACCATTACTTTGTCGTGAAAGTAATAGTTATGTGGTGCAATTGGATGTCACTTTGCACTTGAAAGTGCTGGTAATATCCCAGTCCGGCAGACTGGGCTAATAACCATCATCAGTAAGCCTTTTTTTTTTTAACGTGGGGAAATCCATTAGGGATACCCTAGCACCTCGGGGAAGGTGCCAGGGCTATGTCGGGCTCCCTTACAAACAGCGCGCATACGAGATGATGTATGCGCACAAGGACTACCGACTAAAACCCCACCGTGCTCCTCATAGCCACCAAAGTGCTGAGGGGTTGGGTACACGGTAGCATTCATCCAACCCCCCATCATCAGTAAGCCTAGCACATTAAAAGAATTAAAAATGTAAACACAGAAAGACAAAATATATTACAGGTCAATTATAATTAAAAAATAATAATAATTTACATGTAAAAGCAAGGTCTAAAAAAACAATTTATTAATTAAAGGTTTTGTAGCAGTTTTGTAATATTAATTAGGACTCCTTGAGGTGACGGCGTGAGAAAATTGAGAACGGTAGAATTATTAGCCCGCGGCGAAACAAGGAGCAGCGGATATCAAACCTAGATTCGATTCGATTCCTCAGAACGACTATTGGATTTAATATCTGTTTATATTTATGACAACATTGCGATGTATTTAGTAATTGAAACTCGATAAAAAGTTACATTAGTACCGACGGGGATTTGATAGATATAAACAGCCGGTTCGCGATTACATCAGTTTTCGTAACATTTAGACCAGCCATGTTCTAGAGGTGTGACGCGTGAACTGACGATCGATGAGACCCGTGTTCGAACCTCGCTAAATTCTGACTCGTACCAATTACCTATGTTATATGTATACTTGACGCTCAGTGCATATAGGCACTATTAAAGAATGGTAGGCAGATTGATGATGGTTATTAGTCCAGTCTGCTACCAATGAAGTGACATTGTCGCGTTTCAGAAACAGTTTGGAATTAGCCAGGTATAGCGCGATATTGGTCTCAAGCCGTTCATGGACCGAATTTTAACTCAACATTAGGCGGAGTGTTTTGTTGTAAAAAAAAAAACAAAAAAAAAAACATTGTTTGCAACAAAAGTATAATTGTTTCGTGACATCCTGCATCTCATTTTTATGACGCACTTGACCTCGTTCCAAGTGATTGCATTATCAATAACAAGAACAGAAAAAAGTGAATAAACTTATTAATTATTGAATAAAGTGATTTAATTTTGATAAGCGTGCATTATGTGGTCTAACCTTTAGATTAGTACTTTTTTTTATTGTAGCACGGCATGTGACAACACTCCGCCTGATGTTAAGCTAGTGCGGTCCATGAATGGAGACAACTGCTACTACAGTTACACCTGTGCAGGCAGCAGTCTACCATCTAGATTGACAGTGCACACTCCTCTCTTACCTGGCTACTTTCAAACTATTCCCGAAACACGACAAGGCCACTTCACGGGTGTTATATTCAAAAAAACTTATTAGTTTTGATCTTTTTTAATTGTAGTTCGGCATGTGACAACACTCTGCCTGATGTTAAGCTATAGAGTGCGGTCCGTGAACGGTAACAAATCTCTGCAGGCAGCTGTCACTTCAGCTGTACCGGCTTGGAGAAGACAAATGTGCACCATCCAAATATACAGCACACACACTCCTCTCAGTATACCTGGCTACTCCACATCCCGAAATGCGACAAGGTCACTTCACGGATGCTTCATTAGTAGACTGAGCTAATAAACATCATCAGTCTGCCTACCACTCTTTAATAGTGCCTATAGGTACTGAGT
This sequence comes from Tinea pellionella, assembly GCA_948150575.1. NCBI lineage: Eukaryota > Metazoa > Arthropoda > Insecta > Lepidoptera > Tineidae > Tinea > Tinea pellionella. The sequence continues at coordinate 8,166,023 of OX411248.1, forward strand.
GACCAAAGTAGATAATAATATAGTTAAAATGGTACTGGTCAGAATTTAGCGAGGTTCGAACACAGGTCTCATCGATCGTGAGTTCACGCGTCTTACCTCTAGACTCTAGACCATAGCCGCTTAACAAATCCATAAAATTAATAGCGAACATCTTTACAAAAACACAAAGTTATCTTAGTAATTTTAGATGAAGAAGTTTGTTTCATCATGTATAATATAATACGAGTAGGATGTCTTATGTCTTGTCTTATCTCACGATCAAATGAACTCATTACAAGTTGACTTGCGACCGGAAGTCGATATATTATAGTCATGCAAGTTAACTGCATCGTATGTATGTACATCGGGTACGAATATTTAAATTAATTAAAAAAACTGGTTCACTTTTTGCTCTTACCTTTTTAAGTGATTAAAACGATCGATTTTAAGTATGTAATTTTTATTATAGTTTATATTATTTTTGTTTTAATTTTTTTAAAAATAATTATTAATTTTGATCTATAAAGACCCTCAGGCAGGTTTAACGTAAATATAATTTAGTTATTCTGAAATAAATAATTTTATGATATGATACAGACTTTTTATCACAAACCTATAAATTTAAATGACTTTACGCCGTTTGTTATCGAGTTTTATTTGAATAATTTCATCAATTAAAACGAAATACAGTAAGTAATCAAAAATTGTTATAGAAAAATTATTAGCAGACACAAGAATAGTTTACAAAAGAGAAAAACTAAAAAAAAAAGCATTTCCAAGCTGCACTTCAAACGAGTACCCAGGTCCTTCAGACGAGACAGAAAACTGAGGACAAAGGAAAATGGCAGAAAGGAGAAACTCGAGTGGGGGAAAAAATATTGCATAGAATCAGAAAATCTGCAACGGATGTTGCGAGTTTAATGACCTACGCCGTCATGCATCGTTGTCTTAGGTCCAGGATTTAACTAGGTACCAAAGTTTTTGTAAGGAAAGTAAAACAAATAAACGTTATATTGTTTTACACTAAATAAAACTACTAAAAAACTGATTAAAATAAAAAAAAAACAATGGGCCTACGAATATTCACGAAAAACGAAACTTCGGGTCCTTTACGTACACATTTCAGAAATAAAAATTTTATTTTATAAATTTTATGATAATGGTATTTTTACTAATTTTTTGCTAATGATTATTTGTTTCTATTTGTATAATTTATTAATTTTATAAATTGTGTGTATATTTTTAAGATAATTTTCTATGTCGAGAGACAGAGCACTTAAATAATACTCTCGCAAATAAATAAATTTCATTTCATTTAACTACTTTAAGCTAGCCATCGTAATAAGAACGACACATACAAAGAAATAAATAAACATGATAAAAAATATATACATATAATAAAATAATATTCGTTCTGATAGGGACGCAATCGCGTACAGAGATTTATCTACTAATAATTCAGAAAAAAATACAGAAACAAAACCTGCAACGCAAACCGCGTGTGGACATAAATAGATTGGATAAACGAGTTGAAATCAAAAACAATCATAACTGGATCGTTGAATGAAATAGCAATAACTGGCAACAATGTCACAGCAGGTGATTTTCGAAAATACAATTCCCATACGAGATCTCATATTCATCACGAAGGGGGATCAGTTAACGAGTCCTCATAACAATGGTTCTAGTATGGTGTTATCAAAGAGGCTATAGAGGGTGTTTAGTTAACTTTCATTACAATAAGTCTCATTGACAGCACCCTGTATGACTCTATAACGGTTAAACCCCATGGCTTACAGTTTTTTTTAGCTCTTCGTAGATTCTTTTTCAGAGATTTTTTTATTCATTTTATGAATATGATTTAAGGTTCAGTTGCTTTATTTTAAAAGTGTGAATTATAAATTAGCTATTTATTTTCTCTTTTTTATGTTGTTATTATTATTATTCGAGTGCATATTAGGCTAGGTTATTAAAGCATCACGAATGCGAGCGTAAGCCCCAAAACAAATATTTTAAAAAGTGAGAATTATGTTTTTATTTAAATTGTAGCTCGGCATGTGACAATACTCCGCCTGATGTAAAGCTAGAGTGCGGTCCATGAGTGGAAACAACTGCTACTACAGAGAAACCTGTGCGGGCAGCAGTCGCCTCCACTATGCCGGCTCGAGGAGACGAGCGCGTCTCATCTAGATTGACAGTGCACACTCCTCTCGTTATACCTGGTTACTTTCAAACTATTCCCGAAACGCGGCAAGGTCACTTTATGGGTGTTACTACCCCAGGACGGCAGACTGGACAAATAACCATCATCAGTCTGCTTACCACTCGTTAATAGTGTCTATAGGCACCGAGCGACCAAAGTACATATAACAAAGTTACATTGGTACCGGTCAGAATTAGCGAGGTTCGAACACGGGTCTCATCGATCGTGAGTTCACGCGTCTTACCGCTAGACCACGTTCATTCTAAACAATAACAACTGTATTGCAATATTAAAAATTAATTATTTTCCCGTATTGAAATTAAATGAGAAATATGCTGACGTTTCACAATCACCGCTTAGGGACGAGAACGGATGCTATCTAAAACATTGGCAACAAATAAAATCAGTAGTTGCTCTATTGCGTCTGCGTTTCTTTTAGACTCGTAGCATTCATTAGTCATATCAATCATTGAACGCTATTTGTACTTACTAGTAGTATATAGAGACAGACGGGCGTGCGCCAGAACACCATATCGCGTTGTACACTTGTAATCCATCATTTACCACTCGAGCGAAAATAGACGCGCTCTTTCTATCACTTGAAAGAGTACACTAATGTTTATACTAATAAGTTAAAAATACATTTTTAAAATATATTCGATTCCTTTGTAGAGTTCCTTCGTTTCTTAATATTAGCGGCCAGTCTGTCGTCCTGGGGTAGTACCAGCGTTTTCGAATGTAACGCCCGTGAAGTGACAGTGAATTTCTTGGTGGCAGTTGTGTCCGTTCATGGACCGTACTCTAGCTTTATATGAGGCAAAGTGTGTCATATATCGAGCTACAATAAAAAAAATCTACATAAAGATATCGACTTCAGCCTGCAGACTTAATACTTTTCTGTGGTGGCCTCTACTCAGCGACCGCGTTTTTGCGGACTATACAATACAATACAATTGTCACGCCTTTTTCCCACAGGGATAGGCGGACTATGGTCACATGAAAACAAAAATCAGTCTAGTGTTTTTTTAAATTTTATTATTATTTCGTGAATTATTACTATTATGTATATGTGCGTAATATGTGAACATAAAATACGCATGTATGTATAGCTTGCAAAAAAATATATTTATAGGCTTCATTATTTAGCTATTATCCATTAGCACCTTATCCAAAGGGCATTATAATGTGTTGCCCATACGATAGTATAAATTATTGTCTACAACAAAGGGTTCATATTTGAATGATACTGCCTAAGAGGGAATTGTTTTATCATAGTAATAAATAACGAGGCGATGGAATATCGACCTTGAAGCTGTTATGTATCGTCTCGACATACATCATAAACTTTAAATAATACTACTAATATTATAAAATACGAACTATTTATAACATTAATGAAGGTTTTTCTTCTTTATTTCAATACTTATATGTTGAGACTGCAAACATGAGACTTCACACGAAATATCGAGATCTATGATATACAAAAATTAATAAAAAAAATATACTCAAATATCGTCTACCACAGTGACGGACTGCCGACAAACAAGGGAAGCAGTGCCAAAAACTGACAGGCGGCTGACTTGACAGCAAACTGACCTGCTTGGCCTGAACCGAACCCAACTCCGTATTGCCATTATAACGGGACATTGTGGGCTCAACAAACACTTACACAACATTAATGTTACAGACAGTCCCCTGTGCAGAGGATGCATGGGGGCTGAAGAGAGAGTCAAGGCAAGGACGCTTCCGGAGGTGTGCAGGAACGTGAAGAGTCTCCTGTCCTTCCTGGAAGACATCGGGTGGCTGCGATGAAGCGGACCACCTCTCGCACAACGAGCGGCCATAGCTGCTCAACTGCGGAGAAGGAGCCTGCGAGAAATCTACAATCTCGTCTACCAGTGTCGCAGTTAAGGACCCAAGCGCTAAGCCTGCCGTTTCAGCATGATTGGCAAACAAACAAATACACTTTTACATCAATATAATCCGACAATCTATATATTATATACATTTTTTTTAAATAACGTTAAATTAAGCAATTGACGTAAATCTGAATCCACATCGTATAAATATTGTAACAATTCGCAAGACGTGGAACAAGCGACGTAAAATGTCGCAATGTTGTTATTTTGGAGCGAACACAAGAGAGAAACAGGCGGCTTTACGAGTCAAATACAAAATAAAACAAACTTTAAATAAGATAGGTCGCATATAAATCACTGTTACATGACTATAAAGAACTATAGTACTGTATATAAATACGTATACACATTTATGTATACATATACACATAAAAGATATATTTAAATTTATCTTAGGTTTTGCACAAACATGTTTTTATTCAATTAAAAGATTTCATGCAGCTTAATATCACGTGTATTTTGATTTGACGTCTCAAAACATTTACAGCTATCGTAGTGGCAGCGAATCGGTTATTCGAACTCACAGATCTTAATATTAGGGTAGTTAGGTTAGAATGGATGAATGATAAGGGCTAACGCATATCCAAACTCTAACCACTATGTGTCGAGTGTTTTACTCAGTCTGAAAGCTGGAGAGGCCGACATCACCCTTGCAGCTTCCCCAAGGGCAACGGCATTTGTAATTGGGATTTCCTCATGTAAAATAAAATATTAGTTGTAATACAAAAAATACTTATTTCGCCTTGTTATTGGTTAAAGATGCTTGTATTGGAAAAGATTATGTATATTTTTCCATTTCAATTTGCCATCGCACTTAGCTTTCCATTATTTTGTTTGGAGACTTTTCAGCAAGCAATACGTAATCAAAATCCGACTTCCTTATTATTTTTGCATACAAATTGCGTACGTACATTAAAAGGCAGCGTAATCGTCCGATAATTGTACATAAAACATTAAATACATTACAGTTCCCCATTAAAACATGTAACATGGTAATCAACAGTAAAATACCACTTTAATACAAGACTGTATAACTACAGTTCACACCTCAGCTGCTGTAGTATCAAACTACTTTTTAATGTAAATATTTTACTTTTAAAAGGGAACGCTTTCTAATCCAACGACAGAAATAAATTATTCCCAGTCGAAGCGAGCGGCCGTGGTCTAGCAGTAGATGATAAACCTCACCATAGATGAGGCTTCTTCTGCCCGGTACGAATGTAACTATGCTATAAGTACATTGGTAGCTCAGTAACTAGCTTAATACAGACTTTAAAAAAAAAAGAAATAAAGACTCAAGATCCGTGACACGTTTACTTTTTTTGTGCGTACAAATAAAATCTAGCGTTGTACACGGTTAGGAACATCGGCAAAATGTTATCTGAATCACTTTAAACTGTCAGTGCATGTTCGCTCGCTCACAAATCAATCTCGGCAGCCAATAGAAATCGGTTTAAAATCGAGTTAATATACCTAATTGGCTAAAAAAAGGACTAAAAAAGAAGGAATGACTAAAATATAAATATAAGTGTGGTAGGCAGACCTATGATGGTTATTAGTCCAGTCTGCCGCTCTGGGGTAGTACCACGACTTTCGAATGTAAAGCTCGTGAAATGACCTGGTGTTTTGGGATCAATTTGGAAGTTGCCAGCTATAACGATAGAAGTATGTACTGTCATCCCAAATGCTGCACAAGATGGCATAGTTAGGCAACTGCTTGATGCTAGACTTCGTGTTTGGAAACTGTTGTTTCTGTTCATGGACAGTGCTCTAGCTTAGCATCATAAGTAAAGCTACAATAATGTCGGTAACTTCGTAACTGAACCTATATAGTGTGCGTGCAGATGTTAGCAACAACTTAATTAATACCTAGGAGGGAGATAAGGCACGCCTCAAGAGTTTAACCATCGGACTAGATAGCGACTAATTACGTCAAACTGTTGGCGTTTGAGATTGAGCACCGCCTTCGACATCCGCTACTGAATACCTTAATTAAAGTAAATAATATGTAATAATTTGATTTTTTTTTTATTGAAGCTAGGCATGTAACAACACTCCGCCTGATGTAAAGCTAGAATGCGATCCATGAATGGAAACAACTGCCACCACAGAAATTTCTACAGGCGGCAGTCACCTCCGCTATACCGGCTCGAGACGAATGTGCACCACAGTGCGCTCTTCTCTCATTATACCTGACTACTTCAAACTGTTCCCGAAACGCGACAAGTCACTTCACGGGGTTACATTTGAAACTGGTGGTACTACCCCAGGACTGCAGACTGGGCTAATAGCCATCGGTCTGCCTACCACTCTTTAATTAGTGCCTATAGGCACTGAGCGATCAAAATATATATAGCATAGTCACATTTTAACATCAAGCGGAGTGTTGTCATATGCCGAGCTACAATAAAAAAAAATGTAAATCTACAAATAAAAAGCGGCCATATTTACAAGAGCACTGTGTTAATTATCCATTAAATGTTTAGATTATAAATAAAAATATTTTTTTACGAATTACAAGGTGTCAACTTTTAAAGGAAATGAGATGAAAGCGTTTACTTGTTGGCGTTGCAAAATCAATATCAATTAAGTTTATTTAACTTTTCCTTTTGTTTAACGTACATTTGTCCGAATTCGTTCGTCATGGTAGAACGAATATGAATATGCGAGTATTATTTATTTATAGGGTTGCCACATTTTTTGTATTTCTCAAATGTATTAGAGTTTAAACGTATAAAAACGGAATTTCTGTCACTTTTCATTTCAACGAGAGTCAAGTGGAAATCGTTTCCTCAAAAGCTTTATGTTTGTGTATTTTTTTCTATTGTAGCACGGCATATGACAACACTCCGCCCGAATTAAGCTGGAGTGCGGGAACAACTGTTACTATAGATTAATTTCTACAGACAGCACTCGCCTCCGCTATGCCGGCTTGACTCTTGTATTATAGTAACTTTTAAAATAATTTTAAACAACCTTTGAAATTTATATTTATGTAAAATAAAGATATTTGTTAACCTGCGTGTATGATATATCCCACTAAAGTTAACTGATATATTTATTTTATAATTTAAAAAGTTGTTAAAAATTATTTTTAGAGTTACGACAATAAAAAAGATAACGTTTTCGTGAAAACGACTTCAATATTTGACACTATATTTACAGAGCCTATACATATAACACATTTTCGGAGGTGTGGCCGAACCGATAATTTCACTATAAATAAATTCTTTTCACGAATTTTCTGTCGGGTTTTGTATTAAGCGACAACCCTAATCGTAGAAAGCTGTGCGTAATTAAACAAACAAATACTACAATGGACCCATGACATTATAATAGCACTGTATTGTGTTCATACTTCAAATAAACCACAATTATCATCGCGATGTGTTGAAAAAAAAAAGAGGACATAATAATGCCTAAACTCGTTTAAATGAGTGAATTGTAAAAAAAAATCACGAGTCCTAAAGCGATAAAGTCATATATGGTCGATATACAAATAAATATACCTAACTACAATACAATACAATTGTCACGCCTTTCTCCCACAGGGATAGGCAGAGACAACGGAACGCCACTTACCACGATCCTGACACAACACCCTCGCTTCCATCACATCCACAATTCTCTTCATGCACGCCTAACCTACCTAAAGTAAAGAAAATTAAGTGAACCAAAGTTTTTTTACCTTTACAATTAAAATAATTTTACGTACTTTTATTATAAAGTGTGGACTGATGATGGTTTAACTTAGGCTAGTGCCACCACTTTCAAGTGATATCCATGCAGTGAAACCCGCTTCGGGTATCAGTCGGGTAAGTTGAGAGGCACACTGCTGCCAACTAGGATGGGAACTATTGTCTTCTCGACACCACGCTTTACTGCCTGCAGAGCCTTCTCAGATGTTGAAGGTGTCTCTCCTAGGGTAGCTCAGTATGGTCACATGTCAAACAACAAGAAACATGCTTCCTATTAAATTCAATCAATTATAATAAACTTTAACACAAATTATTAAAAGCACGGGAGGTCTACTAAGCCGGTTCTATCAAAGCAGCACGAACAAGATCGTCATTTTATAAACGTTTCCATTCATACTTAATTTAGACCGTCATGTCGGATGCTGTCACTTGGTTATTCAGTTAACTATTAAAATTGCATTTTATTATCCGCTTAGTAGTGATGTTACTCGAGTCTTTTTAACTCGAGTTAAAATTACTGAAGTAAAAGATTTTATTCGTTTATCTGAATACTATTGCATTAATTATAATCTTGCCGTGACTACATACTAGGCCACATAAATCAACATGTTCAGGCAAAACATAAGGACATACATTGAGTTAAAATAACTTATTACTCGAGTAAAAAAATCTTAGGACTCAGGACTCACTCGACTCGGTCTTTTTGCGAAAATTACAATAATATAACCACCTAGAATTGCTTTTCGTGTGTTTGTAAATTATAAACAAAGAAATACATCAATAATATTATTTTTATTCGTCCTTGTACCTAATTGAAATAAATATTTAATTATGTATTTTCCTGCTTGTTCAAAAGGAAATTGGTTGAGCGGCAAAATACCTATATGACTCTTAACTGTCGTATACTTATTCTAAACTTATTCCCAACTACGATAGTTTACTCTTGATAGAAAACTGACTTGAGCGAATATTGACTAGAGTAATAAAAATTAACTCGAGTCAAGACACATAACTATATGTATAACTACTGTCTCCGTCATTTAATTCATTAAATTATTGTAAGTAGAAGGCTCTTGATTGCTTTTAGACTTGAAAATGTCTCAACTCGCTATAAATAAATTTTCTTTACAGCGTCCTCGTTTTTAGTTTCCAATAAAATCATAAAGTAGGGTTTAGAACTTTCTGCGTTATTATTAGTTAAACTTGTTTACTATAAACAGTATGAACGTATAAAAATATTATTATTAACAATATAAATAATCATATTAGGCCATAAATGATGATGGTTATTAGTCCAGTCTACCGTCCTCGGATACAGTGGCGGACTAAGGCTAAAGCGGGCCCAAGGCAACATTGTAATTCCGGGCCTATTTTTCAGTCATAATACATACATACTTTGCGTTTTGTAAAAACCTAATTTTCGGGCCCCAAAAATTGCGAGCCCTAGACACGTGCCTAGGCCTTAGACTGCCCATGCTCGGGTAGTACGTAATATTTTACGCGTCTATGACGAGACATTTTCAGCGAAGAAAATCTCTGCAGGCAGCAGTCGCCTCCGCTCTTCAAAATTACAGTCAGCGAACTCGTGAATTCGGAAACTATTGGTTTAATCGACTTATTTTCTAAAATCTCTATACTAAATTTGCATAAAAGCAGTTTTTATAGAGATCGTCAGTGCGCTTACTATCAGGCCACTCGAGGTCACGTGTCATCAAAAAAAAGGTGCTGATCAGCGATCAAAAGGTAGAGATATCAATACAAAATATGAATAAATAAAACTCGTTTTTGTCTCAAATACAAGAATGCTATTAACTAATTATAGAAAAGTATTGCTGTTTAACGACTGCATAAAACCTATTTAAATGTCTCAGTCAAGGTTAGTGCGATCAGTCAAGGGCAGATAACTTTGCCATTTGACAAACCATACGTCCTGTTGGTTATATTATCAAATCAGGATATTAATTACAATGTCACACGATAATAGGACGTGATATAATTTTTATATTGTTAAATATTTATTTGCAATAAAATATCGTAAAGTTCGACCTAAAATTTTCTGTCTGACTTTTTGACTACTGAATTATGATGAAAATTGAATTGAGAAAACATCCCACCTTACCTTAAGCTATGGTCTGCATGTTTTTTTTCTATTCAGTTTCCATCATAATTTAATAATAAAACATTAAAAAAAAAACAAAAATTTTAAAATATATTCACACTATAAATGTACATATAACAAAATATTTGATCAATTACTTAATACAGTTTGAAATACAATGAAAACTTCTTATGGCACGAACTTTTGCAATCATACAATTATATTTATATTTCTTTTTTGTTTGTATTAAAAGCTAAATCACTTGATGGGCGGTAACAAATGCCTAATAAATGACCTATCATTTGTGGTATTCGCAACTTTGTATTCAACAAACATTCACGTGTGTAATATAGTGGTACGGCACATGAAGTGGTGTTGCGTAATGCAATAAAAAAAAAATGAACATGGACTAAACAGCAATGACATTGTGGCAATGAATCATATCTACATTCGCACGCAACAAAACATTCCATAGTTAAATGCACGTATGGGCATTGTTTTCGGTTTAGAAATACTGTTCGCGCCATATAACGCTGGAGTACCCGCTTCTTTTCGTAAGAGACAACTTGAGGCGCGAACAAATACATTAGTGAAAATTTCAACAAGCCGGCATAGCAACCACAGAGAAATGCCCACTTCTAAGTTAATTCCAAGCTCAAAAGTACCACCAGTAAGATTGCATTCTAGCTTAACATCAAATAGAGTGTGCTGCCAGACTATTTCAAGTCGGCATAGCGAAGGCGACTGCCACCAGAGGATACTCTTATGAGACAGCAGTTCGCTCTTGGACTGCTGTTAAAAAAGCTTATGTTACAAGATGCAATCTAGTTTAACAACAGGCGAAAAGCTTTCGTACAAGAATATGTTACCAAAAATCTCTGCTTATCTCTTTGGGCGTTCAAAGTATACTGGCACATTAGCACAAGATCTGCTACTTTTAGACACACGGTTTGTTTAATTGAAGTAATTCTAGAGCATAAACTCTTTTGACGCGACTAAAAATATAAACTCTGAAAAAGGTGTGCAATAACAGTAACTACAATAAAGTGACATGAGTTTTATTTTAAAACACATTATACTTTCAGTTCATTGCCCGCTTTACTTGAAATTTACATTAAAGTACGTTCACATTACAACGTAGATATATGTAACAACGTTTTGGGTTTCATAAATTAAAAAAAAAAAAACAATTATGTAGGTAATTCGGTTTAAAATTTAAATGCGCGGTCAAACAGAAATATTAAGTACTACTTAGTGTGAAGAGCAAGCAGTCCATTAAAGCAATTATTTATATAATAAATACATAGTAATAAAAACTTGTTAATTAAAAAAAAAAACAATTATACGCGTCTATAACGCGACGTCTTAGTAGACAGATAGTCGGATCTGAGTAGTTTTAGTTCACAAACATCAAGTTTAGGGGACGCACACTAGGCACTGTCTTGTGGATTTAATTAATCGGCGTACTTTCTATTAAAGCGTACAAATTATTAAAATGACGCCTAAAACCTTAGAAAAGAGTGGTAAGCAGATTGATGGTTATTAGTCCAGTCTGTCGTCCTGGGGTAATACCACCACTTTCGAATGTAACACCCGTGAAGTGACTATGTCACGGGTCGGGAACAGTTTAAAATAACAAGAAGAGTGTGCACTGTCAATCTAGATGATGCATACTCGTCTCCTCAAGGCGGTATAGCGGAGGCCTGTTGCCCACTTTACAAGTACTTACATCTAATATTAATGTCATAACCTATCAATCAAAATTTAATTTCATTTCATAGCTAGGTACTCGTACTTCCGCCTTTAAAAATGTTAGGCTCTGTTTCCTGCAGTGTACAAAGGTAGTAATTAAAACGTATTACCTCTCTAATTATCTTTTATATATTTTATAATGGCCCGTCATGTGACCTCGACCAGCCTGGTGTTAAGCATTGTGGAGGTCTATGAGCGCCGACGACTGTCGCCTTCACTATGCTTAACTTAAACTAGAACCGCTCTTTCAACATCCCTTCCACCAACTCTTAAAGAAAACGAAAATGTAAAAGATGTGATTACAATAAAAACAATGTACAAAGTACAAAGTAAAATGTACAAAGCAACTAATAAATTAGTCAACTTTTACCAATGTTTATGTACACGTAACTGCATATAATATAGTATAACAACATCATTTGAAAGTTAAATAAGAAGTATAAACTGTCGACAACAATACATTTACAATGTCTAATTCACTATTGTTACTTTCTATTGCATCACAGAAAAAAAATTGCCTTACCTTATATAGATTTATTGATATAATTGTATGATAGCTTCTAGAGGTAGCTTTTTATTGGAAATAAATACAGTTGTGTGAATGTTTCTAATTCAATACAATAATACAGGTACAATAAAAAAAATAACAATTTTTTTAAATTGTACCTCGACATATGACAACACTGCCTGAACTAAAAAGTAAAGCTAGAGTGCGGACCATGAGTGGAAACAACTGCTACAGAGAAATCTCTACAGGCAGCAGTCACCTCCACTATGCCGGCCTAGTATGAGTATGCACCATATAGATTGAAGATGCACATCCCTTTCGCTATACCTGGTTACTTTCAAACTGCTCCCGAAACGGGACAAGGTCACTTTACGGGTGTTACATTCGAAAGTGGTGGTACTACTCCAGGAGGGCAGACCGGGCTAATAACCATCATCAGTCTGCCTACCACTCTTCAATAGTGCCTGTAGGCACCGAGCGACCAAAGTATAATACATATAACATAGTTAGTTACATTGGCACCGGTCAGAATTTAGCGTAGTACGAACACGGGTCTCATTGATCGTGAGTTCGCGTGTCTTACGGCCAGACCACGACCGCATGTATCGAAGTCTGTCTCCAAATCAAACTTAAACTGATTTAAAGTATTTTTAACTTTTATTTATACTTAATAGGCCAGCGCCCTGCTTGATGTTAAGCAGTGATGCGGTCTAAGGCGGAGCACGCTTATATTTGATATGATATAGCAAGGCCCGTATTGTATTTGTCAGCAAACAAAGACACCGGCGAGGGGGCTCCATAAGTTCGCACGAGGAAAGTGTAGTACCTACAAAAAAAAACGCTGCGTGCCTACTTTGGGAAACCTACTACTAACGACAAGGTTTTGGGGTTAAAAATAAATTAAGCGCAAACCCATCAATGATAGGATTGCCGATGAAAAAATAGATATGAGAATTACGAAGCGTTCCCGTAAGCGCTGTGTGGCTTAGTCCAAATTAGCAGAGTGGCAGAGTACAATTTATTATTATATTATAATTTTTTCGACAAAAGATGCATTGCATTCATAGTAGATCGCTTAAGCTATTCAAAGGAGGCGTCATTATTCGCTAAAAATAATTTTATTACTGCTATTTAAAAAATAAAAATAATTTTTAAGCAATTACTTAGATAGGCTACTAAAATACGCGTGGGAGCGATTATGAAAGCATTTTATTTGAGTTTAGTTTATTTTTAGCCGAAGTGCTAACAATCTTCGTAAACATTAGCTTCCGTATATTCTCACGGTGAATATTTGTAAACAATTATTATGACCAATACGTATAAATATGTACACGAAATTTTGATGTTCATTTTTTTTATTGTATGTATAGCTCGAGCGTATCCCGCCTGATGTTAAGCTAAAGTGCGATCCATGAACGGAAACAACTGCTACTACAGATAAATTTCTACTGGCAACAATCGCCTCCGCTATGCCGACTTGAAAATACAAATACACACTCCTCTCGTATCTGGCTCCATTAGAGAAGACAACTGCTACCACAGAAGCAGGCATTGTTTAAACAATTGAACATGGGTCGTCTATGTTGATACGAACCGACGGACGATAGCGATAAATTATTGAAATGAATTAAACGAACAAAGCAGTTATTTTAGTAGAAATATTTTTATACGAAACGAATCTCAACATTTCCGCTTCCCTTCAACTAACCTAATAATTTTCTTATTAAGTAACAATTGCGTTAAATACGTAATAAAAAAAAGAGATATTAATAACGATATTAAATATAATTAAGTAGAAAATAATGACGGCTAGTTTCGTTCACCCCGTTCCGATGTGTATCTACGTGCGAGTAGTACAACCGCATCGTCACGGTATCAAACGTGAGTCAGGTGTACACAATATGTAGCGGTCTACAAATTGCGTAATAACAAACACAAATGGAATAAAAATTTAGTTCCTCATTTCTGTTACTACGCTACTTACGACCTTTTACGTTTTGAACAATAAAACTTTGTATTTTTCTCTCAGTATTCAGTTTTCAGAGATCATCTCATTTATAGTATTTTTTTTTATTGTAGCTCGGCATGTGACGACACTCCGCCTGATGTTAAGCTACAGTGCAGTCCCTACGGGCAGTAGTCGCCTCCGCTATGCCGGCTCGAGGAGACGAGCACGCACCATCTAGATTTACGGTGCATACTCCTCTCGTTATACCTGGCTACTTTCAAACTATTCCCGAAACGCGACAAGGTCACTTCGCGCGTGTTACATTCGAAAGTGGTGGTACTACCCCAGGAGGGCAGTCTGGACAAATAACCATCATCAGTCTGCCGCCTACCACTCTTTAATAATGCCTATAAGCACTGAGCGACCAAAGTACATACAACAAAGTTACATTGGCACCGGTCAGAATTGGTGAGGTTCGAACACGGGTCTCAACGATCGTGAATTCACGCGTCTAACTGCTAGACCACGGCCGCTCTGGACATGTCATCAAGGGAACATTATCATCGTGTAGGTCTATCAAACTACACTCAAATTGGTTTAGCCTCTTAAGAGACAAACATCCAAATATCCATGCATTCTGAAATATAATATCCCACTCAATTAATAATAATGTAAAGGTTTATCCCAAATCCTAATTCGAAATACTTCGTCATAGGCATACTCGAAACCGTTCCCTTAACGCAATAACACATTAATCATCGAAAATGCGTGAAAATCTTCCAAAATATGACATTAATAAACGTAATCTTACCCATAGAAAGGTCGGCAACATCATTTCAAGGTCTGTAACCTCTAAACCATTTATCAAAATCGCGTAAAAGCTATTTGTAGTCAACCGCGACCGCCATTCATACTTTATCGAAAATCTCAGGACATCGACCTCAGGTGATAGTGAAAAGAGCTGAAAATTACGTACGCGGAGATGGGAGGACCATACATTTAAAAAAGTAACTAGAACTATTAAACTACGAAGTAAATATGTAAAATATACAAAACATAATAATATAAATAGTATAATAATAAGTATATTGTATATAGGTATTTTGTATAACTCAATAATCACAGATAAACTAAATGAGGTTTTGTGATCTGGTAGTGCAAAATTGGATAGATTATGTTTTTTTTTAAATTATAATTCGACATGTGACAACACTCCGCCTGATGTAAAGCTAGAGTGCGGTCCATGAATGGAAACAACTGCTACCACAGAGAAACCTCTACGGGCTGCAGTCGCCTCCACTATGCCGGCTCGAGGAGACGAGCATGTACCATCTAGATTGACAGTGCACACTCCTCTCTTATACCTGGCTACTTTCAAACTATCGTGAATAAATAAATAAATAAAAAATAAAATAAAATAAAGATATTTGCCTGTAATTATTATTTTATAATTAACCGACTTCCAAAAAGGAGGAGGTTATATGTTCGTCGCGTATGTTTTTTTTTTATGTATGTTCATCGATTTTTTCTAAACGGCTGAACCGATTTCAATGATTTAAATTGTACTGTGTTAAGCTGCATCCCATAGTGGTCCCATATATTTTTCTAAGATGCACAGTGTGTAGTTTTTTATTAAAACGGGAAAAAAAGTCAGTTTGTAAAAAATTTTTGCTCCGATTTACTTGAATTTTGGCATACATACTTTACAAAATAAATAATGAAATACGTGTTACAGCATTTCTAGAAATTCAACCCCTAAGGGGGTGAAACGGGGCAAAATGGGTTGAATTTTTTCTTAGTCAAAATTACTTGAAATTTGACATACATACTTTACAAAATAAATAATGAGACACGTGTTACAGCATTTCTTGAAATTCAACCCCTAAGGGGGTGAAACGGGGCAAAATGGGTTGAATTTTTTCTTAGTCAAAATTACTTGAAATTTGACATACATACTTTACAAAATAAATAATGAAACACGTGTATCAGCATTTCTTAAAATTCAACCCCTAAGGGGGTGAAACGAGGCAAAATGGGTTGAATTTTTTCTTAGTCACAATTACTTGAAATTTGGCATACATACTTAACAACATAAATAATGAAACACGTGTATCAGCATTTCTTAAAATTCAACCCCTAAGGGGGTGAAACGGGGTAAAATAGTATGAATATTTTTAAATCGGATTTACTTGAAACAGCAGAAACGCTTTACCACATTAACAATGAAACTTGCGTTTCAACCCCGAAGGGGGTGAAACGAGGTAAAAAAATCAATATTTTTTAGTGACAAAATATATAATAAATTATGTTCTACAATAGAAACAATTATATATTAACTATATTAACTATATAACTATATAACTATATTAACGGGATAAAATGGGTTGAATTTTTGCCAGATTTAATTAATTCTTAGTATATTTGGTCTACACACAACAAAAAAAACGAAACATGTATTTTAGCATTTCCCGAAATTCAGCTTGAAAGGGGGTGAAAGGGGTTGCACGAGTTTCTTTTTTGTTAAATTTATTTAATTTGAACTACGATTAGTAAATGTATGTTTATTATGGAGTTTTTGCTGTTTTTGGTCCGCTACCCTAAAAATAGAAAAATAAAAAACCTTTTCAAAAAAAAAGTTGAACCGACTTCAATAAACACAAAAAGCACTCAAAAGTGAAAAATAATTTTTAACAAGAGTATCTACACACAAAGTAATAAACATAAACACTAATAGGTGTTTATTTTGTACAAATTAATTGTCTACATATCTGCCATATTTTTGGAGTAGGTGCCAGAATATACCAATTCAAAATTTCAGGATAGGAATACTTGAATATCTTCCTAGATATCAAGTATATCTATAAACGTTTGCTTGGCACCTACTCCAAAAATGTGGTAGGTATGTGGACAATTAATTTGTACAAAATAAACACCTATTAGTGTTTATGTTTATTACTTTGTGTGTAGATACTCTTGTTAAAAATTATTTTTCACTTTTGAGTGCTTTTAGTGTTTATTGAAGTCGGTTCAACTTTTTTTTTGAAAAGGTTTTTTATAATTTTATCTCTTTATTTGTTATTTAAAAAAACATTCCGAACTCCTGCCGCTTTAATTATTATAGATTTATTTCTCTGGTCCCACTACAACTATGCCAATAACTGCTTGTAATAAAGGACGTACTTAGTAAGCAAAAGGAATCCATTAATCTTTGGATAAAAAGGAAATCTGTAAATGGTTCGTTTTCGTCGAAGGTAAGTAAAGCTTTCACCGTTTGTCATTACTATAATAAATCATAAGAAAACAGCTCGTTAAGTTAAATACCTTCAGAGTTATTGGTTTCATTTATAAATTGTTCAAGTTTATGACTCAGAATTGTTTATCATTTTATTAGACTTTTAAACACCAATAAATGGTAAAAAGTTTACAAGCGGCCACGGTCTACCATCCTACCGCGTGAACTCACGACCGATGAGACCCGTGTTCAAACCTCGTTAAATTCTGACCGGTACCAATGTAAGTATTAAGGAGTTGTAGGCAGACTGATGATGGTTATTGGCCCAGTCTTTGGCACGTTTCGGGAACAGTTTGGAAGTGCCAAGGTGTGTGGAGTGGAGTGTGGTTTACTGAACCGGTTTAACGAGAACTCTGTCAACCTGGAAGAATTACCGCCTGCATATCTATCAGCTCATGGACCGTATTCTGAGCTTATCATCCGGTGGAATATGGCCACATTTTATGCTAATACATATACGATAAGTAATATAACAAAAAACTGTAATAAGCTCTGATTTTTTTGTTGTATCTACTAATTTTTAAGTGTTTATCACGAGCTGTTTTTTAGTAAACTCGTATAGCTACTTAAGGGGTTAACAACAGAATGAAGATGACTCAATCTTTCAGCCTTGAATTTAGTATTCAATGACTTGTAACACAATAAGAGCATTGTCATCGTAAAACTACTAATAACTATTAAACAATTGAACATTGTAGTAGTATAGAATGTATGAAGTTATTCACTATCTCCTTCGCTTTCTTGGTCATTCCCTCACTGTCGGTTGCAGCTGTTTATTTGGTCGAATGCATCGGCAACTTTATGTCAATGGTCAGTTCTGCGACTTTTTCTGTACGTTTCTTCGTCGCTATAAGTTTTTCAATTTTGTCGGTATTTCTGCTTGCTTATGTGGCCGAGAGATATTATACGATTTTTTTAGAGCGAGATTTTTACAAAAACTTGTAGACATTACCTAAAGATCGCCTTCTGCATAGTCTCTTGCATTATTGTTAACTTAAAAAAAACTTTTTAGGAAACTATTGGCTAAAAATTCGTACAATCAAAAGCGATCGAACATTCATTAGTTTTAGTTTATTATGATGAAATGATCGACTTACCAATTTCTCTACAATCCTCAGCTCTAACGTTTTTAATTTTGTCACTAATAATGTACATAATGATATAATTACCTGAAACAATAAATAAATAATGATTAATACTAAAAATCTTCATCGTTCATCTTAATCCTTTTAATTATAAAAGGAAAATGTAGTACTTTTAGAAGGAACTAAAGCAAAAGAACAGAACATAGTTTTAATATATTTTAATTTGGCATGACATTATTTTGGCTAATACATACATATTTTTTATTATAGCACGAACCTAGAATGCGGTCCATGCATGAAAACAATTGTTATCACATCTGTAGCACGACAGCAGTCGGCTCTGTTATGCCGGTTTGAGGAGACGAATGTGTACCATCAAGAATTGACAGTGCACACCCTCTCGTCATACCTGGTTACTTTCAAACCGATCCCGAAACGTGACAAGGCCACTTCACGGGTGTTACACTTGAAAGTGGCAGTACTTTACATTTAGTTTTTTAAATATAAAACTGGCTATGGATTTTAAATACGCAATGTTTGTGAAAACTCGTAGTAATCGTGAAAAATCGATTGGACATACAATTACAATAGAAAACGCGAAAAATCAACTTCACTAACAAAACAATGAAATGGAACAACGGACAGTTATATCTGCCACTCGTTAAGCTACTATTAGTAACAATTTGCATGAGCCAGAACAGTAGTAGATACCACCGATAGTTGAAAAGTTTCCAGGACACAATACAATCAATCTATAAACAATTCTGACCCCTAAACCCAAAGAAATAAGGTACCTAATAGATTTTGTAGGTGTATAAATAAAAGCGTGTATAAACGGTCAACTAGTGCGAATGCAAATTGGCTCTTGTCTGATAGTGGCGGGCAATAAGCATTATTGTGGTACAAACATTGAGAGTAGAGATAAGTGGAAGCGGAGAACGGAAAAGTACGTGTTTTTTTAATGACTAATTCGGATTTATTCATCAATCATCACTTCTGACAATGGTAAATAATGGTGTGTTTTTTTTTGTTTTAAATCTACATGGGTCGGGTTTTAAGTTTAATGCGTCGAAGTTAAAATACGGTATAGTGTTTGCGTTTTGGTACACGTTACAAGGAGGAAATACTATATATATTTTTTTACTTTGAAACTAGTAGATATGTGAAGAAAACATTTAACGTGATAACTATGATCCCTTCTATCACCAGTATTTCGTTGATATCATTACTTATGAAACATCTGTATAAATATCCTCAATTGTGAAGTACTAATGTACTAAACCAAATAAACATATGTAATGTGGCTATACTGTTTTTTTAAATACCTACCTATACCAAGCTAGCGTTTATTCTACGTCTTGCAATTAATTATTTATTAGAAATTAAAAGCTTAAACGGTTAAAAGAAATCGCTTTAAAAAAAACTTAAGTATCTTTATTTATTTAAAACTCCATACTCTCTCAGTTAGTTAGTACATGTCGAGCGTAACATACGAACAATGATCAGACCTTGATATTATCACGACCATTGAACAACAAAAAAGTACATATAAACCACCATTGCTCGTGTAGTAAACGATTTATATTACAATATACATACAGTATTTAAACAAGTCGACTTTATATAAAGCGGCCGTGGCCTAGCGGTACGGATCTCACGATCGATGAGACCGGTGTTCAAACCTAGCTAAATTTTAACCGGTACCAATGTAAATAAACCAATAACATATACTTTGGTCATCACAGGCACTAGCTTAGTAAAAGTATTTTAAAAAATACATATGTAACATTACAAACATAATATTACATTAATTAAAATCTAACACAATTGGCGATCACTGAAAACCAAGAAGTATGCACTGGACTGGGCATATTTGTACTACCGAAGCCGGTATAGTGGAGGAGATTGTAAAAGGATCAGCCTGAGTGTGATTGCACTTAAACTTTTCTTATTGCAGTACGGCATATGACAACACTCCGCCTTTACATCAAGCTTGAGTGCGGTCCATGAACGGAAACAACTGCTACTACAGAGAAATTACTAGGGGCAACAGTCGCCTCCACTATGCCGGCCTGAGGAGCACACTCCTCTCGCTATACTTGGCTACTTTCAAACTGCTCCTGAAACGCGACAAGGTCATTTCACGGGTGTTCCATTGGAAAGTGGTGGTACTATCCCAGGACGGTACACCGGGCTAATAACCATCATCAGTCTGCCTACCGCTTTTTAATAGTGCCGACCAAAGTTACATTAATACCGGTCAATTAGCGAGGTTCGAACACGCGTCTCATCGATCGTTAGTTTACGCGTCTTACCGCTAGACCACGGTCGCTCTATCAATAGCTGATAAAAAATAAAAATACAATTATGTCACAGTTCCGCAAAAACAAATTACTAGTTCGTGAAATACTAATGTCCGAATTACGACATCGCATTACATAGATAAACAAATTACCTAAACAAAATATTACAAAACTACCAGTTCACACAGATCGATAGTCGCGATAAGGTTATGGCTGTGGTCAGAAATTGAGGCACGCAAAATGATGCGGTACTTACGAAGCCAGTCGGTATCGGGACAAAAGAATTATTTAATTGTCTGATGTATTAGATATCGAAGCCCTGATGCAGACGTTACGAAATACACGTTTTGAATTTTGATTATGATCACATTTTAAACATTACCTCTTTTTAAATTCCAATTTATGTTTATGTACAAGTGATCTTGTAGCTTTTATTTTTGTGCACTGTCAATTTGTATGATGCACATTCGTAGCAAGCAGACATAGCGGAGGTCACTGCTGGCTGTATAAATTTATGTAGTAGCAGTTGTTTCCGTTCATGGACCGCACTGTAGCTTAAACGTCAGGCAAAGTGATAAAAATACAAAAATAATTTATAAGATAACGTGTTTTGAAATACTTAAGCATTGTTTTGCATAATGATCTGATCATAGTAAAGGTATTCGGATCAGGAATCCAAAACTCAGGCTATTTTGAAAGAAGCGATTTTTGCGTTTCGACCGAAACTGTTTCAAAAAATCTAGAGCTACGACATTATAAAAATAAAACTAAAGTTCAATTAGAAAGCTATGTATAATAAAAGAGTCAAAGTTAAAAAGTCACGAACACAAATAAATAACTTATAAAAACAAAACAAGGAATTTTACATTTATAGCATTATTAATCATGATTTTACGACCAAGACCTCTGTTTATTGGCACCTATAGTCAATATATTTAAAAATATATATATTTAAAGCTCATAGGCATTTATTTGATTTAATATAAAACCAGTTTTTCCGGTGAACATAAACAAACATGTATAACAATGAAGTTCTTTAAATAACAACACGCTACATAATAAAAACAAAACAAATTTATAGATACGACACACAAATTATAATATTCAAAGGTAGGTATGTACGCATCATCGTCATCTTAAATCTAGCTAGAAATAATAATTCGATGAATCGTTATAATTATATTGGTCTGGCCTGGATAGGTACGACAGTTTTAGTTTTCTAATTGTTATATTTGCTAGAAATCAATAGTGTCGAGTCCTTAACGAAATTTCATAAAGAAACACTATAACCGAATAAAAAAAACATAGATCGATGCTTCCTTTGTTTTACAAAAACAAAGCATTGAAGGATTTAATTATCCGACATAGAATGACCCAATTTCAGTAACTATTATGAAATATTCACGGACAAAGTTGGAGGTCGGCTTCGTTAAAAAATGCGGTAACAAAGTAGACATTTCCGATCGCTGCCTGGTTAACGCAATTATATGTACAATTTGTGTCTAAAATTGGTCCAATGCAATGGTCCGTGCACGGTAGCAGATCGTGAGTCACGGCGCATACTAATGCCAACATGTTAATTACCAACGATGGGTTCTGGTTAGGTGCCTATCGTGTTTAATGAGTTTGAATGCCAACTTAACTCTATTACTATCATTAAAACAAATATTGAAGATGTTTATGCAAAAATAATAAAGAAAAAAAAAAGAATAGAATGAAGCTTCTAGAAAATATTTTTTAATTCACAAATAATAAATCGTAAATAATCTCAGTGTTACTAGCGAAGAATACCCCTTAAAGGGTAAAGGAGAAACCTTGAAGGCGATCCTTTCTACTGCGAAACGGATGAGCTATTGTGATGTCAAAACACCGCGCGAGCGTCGAGGGCCATAGTTCCCGTCGATAAATCTGCGAGGCGTTGTGCATGCTGCAGACGTTGCCATGGCACGCGCCCGTGGCAGCTCGAGCGCAGTTTTAGGTCAAGGCGATGTATGTGAAGTTGGCCCCCCATTATGAAAATTTTGAAAATTTAAGCGGAGTTCTGGTAGCCCCTCCAATAGTTCTAGAGTTCCCTATTAATAAAAAAAATAGTTCCGCTGATTAAAGTGCTGAAAACACGAAATGAAGTTTACACAATTTCGAAATTTTAAACACCTGTAACTCTTTCATTTTAGCTCCGATCGATTCCGTTTCTTTAACAAATCGATAGAACTCCGAGGGGGGCCAATAGAACTCCAAAGAAAATTAACGATTTCTGAGAAATAAATTTTTTTTTCATACTAAATATGCTAATTTTAAAAATCGGAATTTCCGAGCCCCGTAGCTCTTTCATTTCAGTTCCGATCGGTTTCATTTCTTCGACAAATCGATAGAACTCCGAGGGGGGCCAATAGAACTCCAAAGAAAATTAACGATTTCTAAGGAATAAAATTTTTTTTCATACAAAATATGCTAATTTTAAAAATCGGAATTTCCGAGCCCCGTAGCTCTTTCATTTCAGTTCCGATCGGTTTCATTTCTTCGACAAATCGATAGAACTCCGAGGGGGGCCAATAGAACTCCAAAGAAAATTAACGATTTCTAAGGAATAAAATTTTTTTTCATACAAAATATGCTAATTTTAAAAATCGGAATTTCCGAGCCCCGTAGCTCTTTCATTTCAGTTCCGATCGGTTTCATTTCTTCGACAAATCGATAGAACTCCGAGGGGGGCCAATAGAACTCCAAAGAAAAATAACGATTTCTGAAAAAAAAAATTAAATTAGCATATTTTGTATGAAAAAAAATTTTATTTCTCAGAAATCGTTAATTTTCTTTGGAGTTCTATTGGCCCCCCTCGGAGTTCTATCGATTTGTCGAAGAAATGAAACCGATCGGAACTGAAATGAAAGAGCTACGGGGCTCGGAAATTTCGTTTTTTAAAATTAGCATATTTTGTATGAAAAAAATTTTATTTCTCAGAAATCGTTAATTTTCTTTGGAGTTCTATTGGCCCCCCTCGGAGTTCTATCGATTTGTCGAAGAAATGAAACCGATCGGAACTGAAATGAAAGAGCTACGGGGCTCGGAAATTCCGATTTTTAAAATTAGCATATTTTGCACGAAAAAAAATTTTATTCCTCAGAAATCGTTAATTTTCTTTGGAGTTCTATTGGCCCCCCTCGGAGTTCTATCGATTTGTCGAAGAAATGAAACCGATCGGAACTGAAATGAAAGAGATACGGGGCTCGGAAATTTCGTTTTTTAAAATTAGCATATTTTGTATGAAAAAAATTTTATTTCTCAGAAATCGTTAATTTTCTTTGGAGTTCTATTGGCCCCCCTCGGAGTTCTATCGATTTGTCGAAGAAATGGAACCGATCGGAACTGAAATGAAAGAGCTACGGGGCTCGGAAATTTCGTTTTTTAAAATTAGCATATTTTGTATGAAAAAAAAAATTATTTCTCAGAAATCGTTAATTTTCTTTGGAGTTCTATTGGCCCCCCTCGGAGTTCTATCGATTTGTTAAAGAAACGGAATCGATCGGAGCTAAAATGAAAGAGTTACAGGTGTTTAAAATTTCGAAATTGTGTAAACTTCATTTCGTGTTTTCAGCACTTTAATCAGCGGAACTATTTTTTTTATTAATAGGGAACTCTAGAACTATTGGAGGGGCTACCAGAACTCCGCTTAAATTTTCAAAATTTTCATAATGGGGGGCCAACTTCACATACATGTCAAGGCGCGCTTAGCGAGGGACGCTTTGAGAAGATTAGTGCAAATTGCAGCATGCGCTAAACTTAAAAGCCGGTTTAACTCGAGCCTAATGCAACGGGTAATGTGATATGGGGCATCGGTTATAGCGGTGAATACATACTTCCATACATATAGGTAGGTTTATTATATTGTTTCATTGTATTAGACCTTGAACTTTGAAATTTTACGCACGTGTTCTAATTACTTAGACAGGCTGTTGTTATAGATTTAATTCATATCGACAGGGTCGCTATACAAACTAAGTGTAACAGTTGCGAGAAATATAATATGATTATAATAAGACATAGAATGTGCAATGTGCATAGATCGAGAAACGCCGCGATGCTCACATACCGTGGGAACTGGGTTTATGGCAGGTGACGTCACATGCACATGTCGCCGTCACGGAGACTGAACATAAAGGTGGTAATATTTAGGGGAGAGGTGGACATTCCTGTGCAGTAGACGTTAGCGATACAAGGGTGTGCGTCGAACTGTGTCCTCGGGGCACAGACACATCCACATGCATACGAGGCTTCTTCAAAGGCCTGCGAAGAGGGGAAAGTAAGGGAATGCTCATTAAGAACAATACGCACAGCAACGCCGATGGCCGCCCAAGGGTATAAACAACAATAGTGGTAGAGACGTGATGCAGATCCAAAAAGGCGAGTGCAAGAATGCAAGAAAGACAATGGATCTACTTCATATCAATTTGGTGAAATAAATCAGGCAACTAGAGAGGTTTACCATGGTCTAGAATATTAGATTAGAGAAAGAGTCATGGTCAATTTATATGGCAGACAGTAACAAATGATGCCATTCGATTCGCTATAAATCAAACGATAAATGGCAACAAATGTGAACATTTAACACGATTTTCGCACATTTCTATCAAGTTGTTTACATAAATTTATAAAACAACTATCGATTTATTGTTCAGACTAATTTTATGTTATAATAAAGCGTGAGAATCATATTTTTATAGTAATTTCTTGCATTCTAGGGATGTCCAATACAGGGTGCATTTTAATGTCAGCCCTTGCACAACAACAATAGTATTACTTGATAACAATAGACGCATGCGCCGAGGGTCTCAGGGCCTGTTGGCACATTTTATTTTCCATTTTTTTAACAATGAGAATTACGCAAAACAATCGGTCAACACGCGTTATGCGCGGCGGGCACCAACAATAGCTTACGAGAAAATCAATCATCAAATTGTACGTTTTTGAACTCGCTTATCGCAAAATCTTACTTTCATTAGGTAATGGATTTAGTACAGATTAAAAAATCACAAAAAATCATGTTCGAATAGAGAAAGGACGAACAATAAAGACAGTCGTTTGAATTTTACGAACAAAACTAATAAAATGAACATAATCCTCTGACACACATACTCCATATAACAAATAATAAATTTCACACGAGCTATTTGTTACAGCTATGCAGAAAATTATGTGAAATCATATTTTCGGTCCGTAATAAACACATCAAAGCGTTTCGATTTGCGGCGTTGCTTGCTTCTAGACTTCCCTTTGTGTCCACGTGACGTGCACGCGTCACTTTTATATCGCCCTCCCTGAGCCATTCGTTACTATGGACTCCCAAGAGGGATTCTCATAGGAGTTGTTTCCATTACTCCTCCTGCTATTCAGACGCGAGCTTGGAGTAAATTTTGGCATCCATTTCAACACTACAATAGTTCAAGATCGATTGAAGACAAAGACAACAGCCATGGTAAATTTTGTTTTACGTAAAGTTTTTACCAGTATACAAATTATTAATAGAGCGTTAGACGTCACCGTGCTATTTTTAAAAGTAATAGATAAATAATAAATATAATTATAATTTGGTCGAGTAATTATTGGTACAAAAAGAAATAACCCTATATAGTACCCCTCATGGGAGTCCTCAGTGCATGTCCTCATTGTGCACGCATGCAGAATGCATTGAGGGACGCTAGATAACGGAGAGACCCCTTCGCAACATTGATATTTTGCCATATCTAAGGGTTTTATTTTTAGATATTTAATGTAGACCAGGCAAACTGTAAAGAGAAAAAAATAGACGCAAAAGAAAATACATTTTGTTGCGATGTAGGTCATATAGATAAAAAATATGTTATGCAATTTAGAGCATTGTGTATTTAGGGATATGATCGTTACTTTAATTTTCAAACAATGTTTAGTTGACATAATAATCATAAAGTTTATATAACTTCAATTACCTATAATGACTAGAAATTAACAGAAAACAAAACAATATTTGAAGAATAATAGAAACCATGTCAAAAGCAACGGGTCCGTGTCCATAATACCCAAACCTATAAAGAGGATTTAAAAGCAATAGGAAAGAATAGTATAATAGGAAATAGAATATTACCACGTAATAAATAAAATTCGCCTATTGTATGGTAAAATTGCCAATAAATTGTCACGCAATATAGGATATATTTTTTGATTTAGTGTGCTTTTTTAAAAAGGGAATTTAACCCTTTAGCACCCTCTGTAGATTTTCCTCTTAGGGTGGCTTGACATAGGGGTGTTTGTGATGCAACTCGTTTACATACAATTTGAGTATTCCTAAAAAGGGGTGACGATATTTGATTTATCAACATTTAGTAACATGTGTAAGGAAAAAGACTATGTTTTGGGAATAGATACATACTTTTAAGGTAATTAAATATTCTACTAAATAGAATTTCTTTTTGCTACAAATTTTTAAATATTGAGATAACTACTTTATTGAACTGATTAAAAAGATGATTAATCTAGAAGCTTAAAAATTAACTTGTAAATACAATAGCTTAACGATCAATATAAAATTATATTTTAATTCAAATAAACGAAAAATAAAAAGTTTATTTTGCTTATTAATATCGATATGTAAATTGAAAAATAGGACTTGAAATTATTAAAGATTTTGGAATATTTTATAAAACGACAAAAAATGTCTTAAAATTTTGTTTATTATCCGTATTACACACATAACAAATTAGGGCAAACTATTTTGTTGTATAAAAATTACGAGCTCTTGCGAATCAGACAGAACAATCACAAATTCCCTTCGTAAACGTACGAGTAAGTACTAATAATAACAGTAATTTTATTAATGGCGGTTGTAGGTTTAATAACAGTGTTGAAGGTACAGTTATGTCGGTGTGAGTGTATATGGATTACAATTTACACGAACGTGCATAATAATGCAGGCATGGTGCGTGCAACTTGCTTCCGTCACCATTTCCACGTATTTAGAAAACATTTATTATTATAAACAAACATACATTGTGATGACCAAAAACATAAGCATATTACATTTATATAAGGTGACATCTTGTCATTTTTTGTGCGGCTACGACATATGACACTCCGCCTGATGTAAAGTTAAAGTAAGGTCCACGAACGGAAACAAATCTACTACAGAGAAATCTCTACAGGCAGTCGCCCCCGCTATGCAAGCTTGAGGAGACGAGTATACATCATCTAGATCGACTGTACACACTCCTCTCGCTATACCTGGCTACTTTCAGACTGCTCCCGAAACGCGACAAAGTCACTTCACGGGTATTACATTCGAAAGTGGTTGTACTACCCCAGGACGGCAGACATTTTCATATTTTAGAAACAACTAAAAGTATAATGATTCAATTATTAAGATATAAAATAATACTTTCATTTTCTAATAAAAACTTGTATAAAACAGTAATCAATGGAGATAACTCATTATATTTAATAACGCCAAAAATAAGTAGCGTTCATTAGAGAAGTCATTCATTGTCACGAGGCGCACGTGAATATGAAGTCTCGTTTGACCTTTAATATACAAAAAGTATGTCCGTGAAAAGCAATTTAGTAAATCACATTTTCTAAACAAGAATGTGACCTATAACAGTAAGATAACGTTTGTCTAGCTCATAAGAGGTCAAACTGGCAACACAAAAAAAAAAGAACATAAAATTTTATTACAGCTACGTCAATATTATTTGCTTCTTAGTTTTTATTCTAACAAAATTAAATATACAACACTAGGACTTTTAACACGGATTAAAAATACTATTACAAATTTTAAAAAATTAATGAGTGGTAGGCAGACTGGTGTTCGTTATTAACCCAGTCTACCGTCCTGGGGTAGTACCTACCGCCACTTTCGAATCGAAATCCGTGAAGTGACCTTGTCGCGTTTCGGGAACAGTTTGGAAGTAGCCATGTATAGCGAGAGGAGTGTGCACTGTCAATCTAGATGGTGCATACTCGTCTTCTCAGGCGACTGCTGCCCGGAGAGATTTCTCTGTAGTAGCAGTTGTTTCCGTTCATAGACCGCACTCTAGCTTTACATCAGACGGAGTGTTGTCATATGCCGAGCTACAATAAAAAAGAATATTCCCAATAACTGAACGATTTCGTTTAGAGCAAATATCGAATACAAATAAACAGATAAAATGTCGCTCGATACAAAGATAAACGATAAAACAAAAACAATATTATTAACAATATTGATAACAACTGTTTGCAATAAATAAACTAGTCATAAACAAAGATGAAACAGTGAAATGTAAATATTTAAATTTTCAACTTTAAACAAAGGGGAACAAAGATCAATTTCATACATACGTCTTTGAATGCCGCTTTGCGGTTTACTAAAACATCGTAGTATGAAGGGCACTAAGACAGATGTAGATTTGTGTCGTTTCCCGAAGGAACTGCCCACGCATCGAATATAAAATATACATAATACATACTGTGAGGTATTTTCAATACTTGATAGCTAAAATCCCTACATTATTACACGAACTTAAAACATAAATCTAGCTTAGCAGACAGCAGTCTTTGTAACACAAGATAATATTTACCAAATAGGTGACGTTCTTAAGAAAGAGAGGATCAGTAGTGCCCATAATTGCAGATGAAAATGGTGGATGATCGTGAAATGTATTATAGTTTTGTCAATACAAAACTTATATTCCTTAAAAAATCATCATCAAGCCTTCCTTCTAGTGGGATCGGCAGAGACAACGGAACACCACACGCCACGATCCCGCTACAACTTCCTCGCTTCACTCACATCCACAATTCTCTTCATACAAGCCCGACAGTTATGGGTACTACACAGTCCTCAAAATTAAATCAAAATAATTTGAATAATGCTGAGATTGTCGTTACCCCTATAATTTTAGACCCGCATGTCGACACCTCATTGCTGAATCGCATTAACACAATGTGAATTGAATAAGTGGGTGTAGTCGCCTGTTTATAAAATGTTGATATTCTGATCTGATAAGGGATTGCGTTGTGAAAATCATAAATAACAATGCAATCCAGCATCTTAAATCTTTACTTTGTAATCAAAATTACAATTAATTATAACCAAATTATCATTATTGCTACACAAATATGTGTCAATTTTAGAAACGACTGTAGAAATTTCTATCTGATTTTTACTATCGATATCGATAAATAAATATTTCAAAAAATATAATATCGATAATAGTAAGGGGTAACCAAACTATAATGACGGTAGTTTAGGAAGAGGTAGTTGAACTTGGAAAGTTGCAAACATTAAATACTATTCACCTTGGCAGAATTATAGTTATTATGTCATCTGAGGCCAGTTAACAAAAGAAGAAGAAACACTATTCTTCACCTTGTTTTTCATCAGCTCAGTTGTCAACCGCCAAACTTAATTTTTTATGAATAATATATTTTTAAACGCCTGTACTAAGCTAGTTACATTGGTACCGATCAGAATTTAGCGAGGTTTGAACACGGGTCTCATCGATCGTGAGTTCACGCGCTCTACTGCTAGACCACAGCCGCTCTATTGTAAATATTGTTTTTTATTTAAATATACATATATATATATCTCTAGCCTTGTCAAGTCAAGAGCAAGTTCAATCAACTACGTCAGGTATGTTATTGATTATATCGCTGATCGGTATTTGAACTGGTCATGGCCCCGTGAGATTTATATCAAATATGCCTTCATATCTAATTTCTATATGACAATACTTTCACAAGATTTAGTTCTAAGGTCAGATATCACTGTCTTAGTAAAGAGATCAATATTTTGAAATGTAAACGACATGGAATAGACATAAATTAATGTAAATGTATTCTTAGAATCAACGGAGGAAGAAAGCGGCTTATTTTCAGATATGCTGAAAGTTGTTCCCACTATGCCGGCGTATATATTTTTTGCTTTTGTAAAGCTCTAATTGTTATCCTAATCTTCAAAAGAGTATGTGAGCTTAACTTAGATCTAGAATTTTTATTTAGTAATGTCTTTCAAATTTCATCAAAATCTGTTCAGCGATTTTGCCGGAAAACAAACATTATTATATAAACAGCAATAATTATAATAATAATAATGCCATAATTAATTTTACATTCAGATATGAATGAATAATGTACCCTTATTATTGTATGACGAGTACGTTATTTCTGTCATATTTGTATTATCAGTTTTGCGTCGTAAATAAATGCATACTACTACAATATATATGTTAAAACAACACGTGAATGTCACTCAGACTCGAAACTCATAACTTTTTTTTTCATATTACCAACGTATCAATAAATAAATTATTATAAAACACTACTTTGCAACTAATTTCCGCTAATCAATGTTAGTGAGGGTAGGTGCACAGTCACATTAGCTGTTACTGTTGGACCCGTCACGAACATGCAAAAACCTCTCGACGCGTTTCACTACTCCACGTGGCATCCTCAGGAGACGCAAAGTAGTGTTTTATAATAATTTAGTTATGGATTTCCGTAAAGTAACGCCTACTACTATTAAATATAGTATCAATAAATGTTTTAATTATTAATAAAATAAAGTCATGGCTGGCAAGAGTCGGATTATTGGGGGAAACTTCTTTATAATTACGCTTTGAATGAGAAGAGGTTTTAATTTAAGTTAGTTTGTAAGGTATTTTAGCAAATTAATGTTAAGACGGAACCGATATTGTCGCAAACGGCAAAAGTCCCTTGTGCTAATAAGAATTATTAAAAAAATAATTGTGAGACTAGTCATTGTTAAAGACAAAAAACACACACACTAATGAGTTCAACTTATGAAAAACAATATTCCAAAGAGGCAATGATAATACCAAAAGATAAATCGTGTAACACTATGAATATTTCATAGTTCAAACAAACTGTGGAACTCCCTCCCGGTGTCTGTGTTTCCCGACACGTACAACATAGGTCTCTTCAAATCGAAGGTGAACAGGTTCCTCATAGGCAAGCGTGCTCCACCTTAGACCACATCGCTGCTTAACACCAGGCAGGGTGTGGTCAAACGCTTGCCTATTAAGCATAAAAAAAAAATTATTTGTTTCCTTCTGGAAACGAACCCTGTATCTCCATGTATTAATTAGACTCGTCAACTAACCACTGCGCCATAGAGCAATAGTTGACTTTTCAACATTAATTTTAATATTCATTTTACGAACGAAATAGCTGACAGACCGACAGACAGAATAAATAAAACAATACTTTTCCTTAACCTAAACAATATTTACATAGACGTGGTACATCCACGTAACGTGTTGTGAAATAGCAGTTGTGTTTATGTAATTCAGTGATATTATGCGTAATATACGTTAAAACACAAGAAGCTGTTAATTATACCCATTACTGGGTCTACGTGAATTATGGTACTCGTACGTTCAGTGCCAAATATTCTCAAGTTCAAAGAATAAAATGTAAAGCGTGAAAAATTGAAGGGAAATGAAGATTTCTCGGAAACCGCGTACCTCCTTTGTAATCGCTAATTCGATAGTGTTGCGGCGTCATTTCGTCGAACAAATAACAAGTTGTTATTTCTTTTGTTTTTTTTTTTTCAAATAGTCGTGATGACTTTTTTGTCACGGAAAAGTTATTATAAATCTTTAATTTTTATGTACAGCAATAAAACGATACTAAATTATAGACTGCCAATAAAAAAAAATAAAAAAAATTCAGTTAATCAATTTTCTTATTGTTCAATTTGTATTTGTGGGTAGAGCACACCGATTTCGGTCCCCCGTAAATCATTACAATTCCGTTAACATCTTAACCAATAAATTAACAATTAGCTCTTGCCACGACTAAAAACAGGTGGCAGAAATGACACGTAGTAAATCTCTTGAGACGCAATCGCTGAGGATGCAGCCCGATATGGTGCTGGCGATAGTGGGTTAATTGATGAATAATGGATGCAAGTTTCGCTTAATTGCAATATTGTATTTGTTGTTTGGATATTGTTTAAAGGCAAGGGTTCCACTGTGATGCTGCTCGGATAGCTTGAAGTAGGGTCTTAGTGCTAAGATTACCAAGTTTTCGTCTAATGATTTTTATTTTTTATTTATTAATTAATTAATGTGTACAAAATTTATTGAGACGCAGCATGCTGTTTCTGCAAACTTCACAAGGATAACCCGTGCTGAAGTTATGCAGGATTCCAGTCCTTAATTTTCTAGTAGCATTTATGTGAAATTTTAGAAAATTCTACTAGATAATATTAATGATAACGTAATTAATGTTATCAAAACCATTTCTCAAAAGTTTGAAGACCACTCAGGCAGACTGATGATGGTTATTAACCTAGTCTGCCGACCTGGGGTAGAACGACCGCTTTCGAAAGTAACAAACACCTTGTCGCGTTTCGAGATCAGTTTGAAAGTAGCCAAGTATAGTGTGCACTGTCAACCTGGTTGGTGCACATTCATTTTCTCAAGCAAGCACAGCGGAAGCGACTGCTGCCTATTGAAATTGATCTGCTGTTTTCGTTCATGGACCTCACTCTAGCTTCGGGCGGAGTGTTATCACATGCCGAGCTACAGTTTAAGAAATTCTTGAGGCCAAAGGTTTGATCTTTAAGAAAGAAAATCATCAAATGCATCCAAAGAAGGCACGCTTCATAAAGTAAGATAACTAGCACCAATTCAATTTAAAGTCAATTTCTCTCATTTCCAGTAATCACATAATTTCTCGGAAGAGACCAGTTTGTGATTTTTAATTAATTACACCTTACTAGCGCTAATTATCGCACGCGACATGCGTCTTTATCGACGTATCGATGACAATTTCTCTATCGCACTACCATATAATGCAATCGACTTAGTTAAAAATGAAGGCAAAATTGATTTAAGACCCACAGACTACTATCGTACGCGAATTATTATTTTTTTTTTTTTTAAATTCTAATCCTTCTGACAATATTGCTCAAATTATCTTGGGTATTCTTCACCTAATATTGTTGTATACCTTATATTTATACTCTTCAAACTTCTATTGCTAATAATTGCTTACGTGAATTATTAGGGTTAAGTTACTTCTAGTAAGACGGTCGGGTACTAGCGACACCTTTCGCTTCGTATGAGTAGTGGGTGCACTAATATGGGGAGGTGCAGCTGTCGTTTTTTAATATTGATACCATAAAAGTATTGCACTTTTGCTCGGTATGCTTCGCCAATAAGTTCATGCAAAAAAAATCATCAAAAAAGAAACCGGTCTAATAATTCTGTTACTTTATTATATAATGTGAAATTTAAAAAATAGTTAAGTAATTTCATATGTCATACAATAAAAACAAATATACTTCCCTCGTCCGAATATACTTCAAATTCTAAAGCTAATAATATAGCAGTGACAAAAGAAAGCCAAGTAAAAAAGGCACGTTAAAAGATATTTACGAACTAAATACAAAACATGTACGAAAATAACCAGATAAGTGTGCACTGTCAATCTGGGTGGTACATATTCGTCTCCCCAGACTGCCGCCTAGCTTTACAACAGACGGAGTGTGATCAGCTACAAAAAAAGAAAATGATATTTATTAGTGAGTAAGGTGTGAACGATAATGAAGTTCAATAAATTGTGCACACATGCAAGCAACTTCACGACAAGTTGCTAATCGGAGTGTTAATATATTCTTGTTTGGTGAGGTCAGTGTTCGTGTTATTGATGAAACTGACAATAAACAAGGAAGAGACAATGTAGTGAAAGTAAATAATAATAGGAACAAATAAGTGATAATACAATGGACAAAACAGTACCTATATAGATGTTATTCTACTAAAAGCAACATAGCTTTTAAGTTTTACTGCCGTGTCACAAATTACACACGAATATGATCTGTATCTTTCGTAGACTCATAGACTAAGGAATTTCCGAGAATAGTTTAAAGCATTTAACACAAATTCCTGAGGAAATGGGGCTGAGGGCTGACGTGAGCTTGTTAATATTATAACGTTATGGGTAGGGACATACCGTTACAAA
Organism: Tinea pellionella; assembly: GCA_948150575.1. Classification (NCBI taxonomy): domain Eukaryota; kingdom Metazoa; phylum Arthropoda; class Insecta; order Lepidoptera; family Tineidae; genus Tinea; species Tinea pellionella. The sequence continues at coordinate 8,200,806 of OX411248.1, forward strand.
GAGCACTGCCTCAATAGCCTTCGTAATTTCCATGAGATTGAGAGCTTGTACCACATTTGGTACGAGGATAAACTTAAAGAACGCGTAGTGCAGTAGTGAGGAAAATAAATTAAAAAAAAAAAGACAATTACCTTGTCAGCGCTAATTCGCAAAATTTTTTATGATAATATAAACAGTCGAGCAATTTATTGATTTAATTAAAAATCGATAATAATCGGCATTCACTGTCAGACCGTATGTGGCGATTCGTCTTGCCTTTTGGGACATCTTTGTCAGCAGTCCACATTCCGAATAAAAGTTGCCAATTACGAGGGAAGAGAACACTATAGAGTTTTTTATCCCATGACCGTTATTCACTGGCTCCAATGAGCATCTGAAACCAGTTACTAAAACCATATACGGGACTGCATGTTCCGATTTTCTAGTCCGTCCACGTACTTCCATTTTTTTGATGAGCCCTACGTGTGACTCCGGTGACATATTGGTGTCATAGCTACAATAAAATTTTACGTGTATTTATTTACAAAAGATTCCGATGCGGTCAGCCTCTCTCTGGTTTTAAATACTCAACCTAATTATCAGCCACAAAAAAGCATCAAAATCATTCAGACCGATTCGGATCCATTTTGTTATACTAACTAAAAAGTTTACTGTATTTGTGGTTAAGACATTTTGCATCAAGGTTATTAACGGATTAAACAAATTAGTTAAAACAGAATCCGAAAGCGAAACCGATATCTAATTACCTAGCCGAATACGGTCAGTTTAGTGGAGTGGACACGATGAATTTCATGCGCAATTTTTTTTCGGGTTACGAATAATGAATAATCAATTTGCGAGTCGTTTACTAGACTAAAGCTATTGTTCGCCAGCTGTCGGCTGACACAAATAAAATCCGTGCGCTACGCATTATTATAAGCTCCTCATTGTGTTAACCTACTTAATTTTTTGAAAGGACAATAATAATTTCAGTGATGTTTTTAAGTAGAAAGGTGATATTTGACATATTGTGTCAAGTATAATGAGGTGCAATATACGAAGGTTATGAGAACATGGGATTCGAACAACGTAATCCAACTGTGAGAACTAATAATAAACGTGTAACAATGAGTGCTGCCGACATTTCGAGTACGTCATAGCTGCGACGGCCGTCGTAAAACTAATTTCAGTCGCAGCAATAAGAGAACCCAGCCAACTCATTCACAGGATCAATCTCAATAAAGTACAAGTACTACCTACTTTAGTACATTCACAACAATTTTTTTTTTGGAGTGTTTTTGAAAATTGCTGATTTGTTTAAATGATTCGCATATACGAGTACGTGTAGCAAAATAAAAAATAACACGCTTTCACTACGACCATTAAAATGTTTGTCCCGTGCACGACAGAAAGTATAGCTGGCATTAGGTCAACTGCCGTCGATACTCGGAGGACGTGAGTTTATTCCGTAATTATAAACTTTATCCGAGGAACAGAAGTGTGATTGTGCTTACACCTATATTTTGGAGGTGACACTCTGGCGGAAGGCCAACAGACATCCGATTGAATGAATTACGATTTGCGACATGTAAAAGAGATGTAGAAATTCGATCTATTTTTAGTGAGACTCGAATCTTTTGCCGCTGAAGTGGCGACCGGAGTAAGCGGACGGACGGGATCATATACTTTAGTGGAGTTATACATTTTAATAATATAGAGATGTTAATTTAAATTGCTAAATATAAATATTAAAATGATAGTGACAACATCAAAATTAGGTAGCATAAATGAAAATTACACGAAGGAAGATTATCTGATAAATTTGATTACGTTCCGCTTGACGTAATTAATGCTTCACAAGATAAAATTTTTAAGTACAATTTGAACAATATCCTTGAAAATATACAATAAGATAATAAGTTTTAAATTATTCACGTGGAATGACTGTTATAAAAAATTAGATGGATTGTTATAAACTTTCCTGCTAAAGTACCTAATGGCGAGTCTGATTAAGTAATTACAATTGCGTGGCTTCTTACGATGTGCGTGATGTAGCCACTAAAAATATTATTATGAACGGCATATGCATTTATTGTTAACAATATTCCAAGCAACATAATTTAAAGTAAACATGTTAAGAAATAATTAAAACTTAATAAAAATTATAAACAAGAGCTCGAATAGTCTAGCGGTACGATCCAGATAAGACATTTATTGTTGTAGTGATAACGCTCAAAATAAGCATTATTATCGCAAACATAGCGTCAAATATTATTTGAAATACATCATATTCTTGGTTGACTTACCTTAGGAGAGGAAAGATTGGCGTTCATCCAAGACTGGATGCGAACGCTCCGGCAATCGCTTAAATCCTTCTCCAGATTAAAAATTACAACAGTTTATAAAGCTATGGTACTAATGCAGGTTATATAAAAAATCCATATTCCAATTGAAGCACTTAATAAATTTTGAATTCCACGAGCCAAACCACTAAGAAATATGCACTAAAATTGTTCAAAACAATAATATTTTATAATATCACCAAAATAGTTAAGTTATTATCAGACAAAGTTTGTCTAATGTTTTCTATCTAATAGCAAGTCGCGCTCCACATGAATTGTTTCTTATTGCATAAGAATTCCAAATTCATTGCACGAGCACATGTGAAGAGCTTCAAGCATGTCACAGGTGCACTCTCCTACGTCTGTAGCAGCGATGCAAACGCACGCTCAGAAGCCGGGTACACGTGCGCGTTCGGCGGGAAACCGCGAATAACAACGATAAGCGATATACGTAGCTAACTGAACGTCGAGCGTGCCCCCTCCTGGGAAACGGCCGAAGCGAGCGAAGAGCTCGGCGCAACTGATGAATCTAGCGGCGTGTCTAGCTCGCGATGTCACAAAAGGGATTCCGCTTCATCCCTCATCTTCGCGATACGCATTCTCGCTATTAAGCCAACCGATGCAGCAGGTTTTTTGTTGTAACAAAAACTAGACGTTGCAACCGCTGCGAGTCTATCTACTTTTTAGAAACGCATCGGGTCGCTTTTTGAGTCAATGTTATAATTATTCGCGCCTTTTAGGGACAAAGAATTAAATTATTTACTATTGATATGGTAGTCGGTTGGTGGGAAAATTTAATAGTGTTAAAAGTTACCGAAGAACGGGTAAATGATAGTTAACAATTCTTGACTCATTCACCGTGGCCACTTAACGACCTCATACCGTGGCTTGGTTTTAAGTGATATCAAAGCAAATGGGGTGCTTAATACGAGTAACAATCCGGTAGGCGCCGGAGTGCCGCTAGCCGCAGGATCACGTCTCTGTGCAACGGTATATCATGGGCTTTACCGTCGAGCACCACGCATTTACCGATCATTTGAATAATCGTCCTGACGTCCGCGGTCAGGCTGATGACACCAATAAAGTTGTCACATAATTATACAAATTCATTACGCTTCTTCGAAATGTTTCAACGCAATTTTTTTAGAACTTATTTATGTAATATTTGTACATACTCGCATACAGCGACATGTTTTTTATTGTTAATCGGTAAATAAATAAAATTAATAAATATGTAAAGGTTCGCTAAAAGCGCCAATATGGTCATATTTAATCAAATGCAAATGACACGTTGATTAAATTAACGCTCATTGAAATTAGTGGGTTTGGGGGCGATTCGCACGAATTGAATTAATAAAAAAAATTAATAAAAGTTTTGTTCTCGATTCGCAAAAATGAAATTTATTTGCGTGCGATTCGACACCTTTAAAAATACGTATTAAGACGATTCGCACACACTATATTTTAAAGAAGAAAAAAATGTGAGCACCGCACCACAAATGAATATTTGCAAAATATAATTTTAAATCAAGAGAAAAACGATTAAGGAAATTGGCAATGGCAAAATTTATCGTCGATGTCTGTAGCTTTCAACGTCAATTTTAACAGTTATAAGGCCCACCGTGCGGCGACCACGTTTGAAGGGGTTAGGAATTCTATCGAGCTGAAGAATTTCACCTCGTTACCGTTTCCTGCCATTCAACGTAACTTTGTAATTGCTTATTCCTTAGCAGATTTAAAACGCATAGAAAATATTCCTCTCCACTGAGATAATTATATACCACATCTTCCTCGGAGTCATTTAAATTCTATGTCTCTATGGAGCACCGATAACTTCTCTTTGCACATATTACTTTCATCTCGACTACATCCATTACTCTCCTGGTGCATTCACGCTGGTCGAGGGTCTTCTCAACCGCCCCATCATGATGATGATTCAATTTTTTTTTAATTGTAGCTCGGCATATGACAACACTCCGCCTGATGTGAAGCTAGAGTGGGGTTTATGAACGAAACCAACTGCTACCACAGAGAAATATCTACACGAAGCAGTCGCCTCCGCTATTCTGGCTTGAAGAGCCATGTAGATTAGCTACTTTCAAAGTGTTCCCGAAAAGCTACACAGTCACACTTTTGCAAATAAAACTGTTTCGCTATTCGTCTCTCATGCTCCATGCTCCATTCCACATACAATGATCTAACCATAAGAAATACCTCTTTCTTTAAATGCAAAACACATCAATATTAGTTAAAACAAACAGATAAAGTTACTAAGAGCTTTCTCTTTCTCGTGCTATCGAAGGAAGTGTCGACGTTACCCGATTTATCGACGAGCATGTATTCGTCTGACAACTGCGACACGCTGCGGGAATCGAACCCGAGCCCTCTGTTAACAAAGGCATAAACAAGTTTCACTTCGAGACTCAGCATCCACTGTTTGCTAAATTAATGAAGACTGTGGAGATAGCTGCACAAAATTTATATGGGAAAGAGTCATTCTGCTGAACGTTTAATGGTAATTTGCTATATGTACTCGGAATCTATAAATTACAAACATAATGTAACTATATACATTAAACAAACTTTAGAATGAATTTTTTTTACCGCTAAACGTAAGAGTAGAGTATAGTAAGAGTAGCAGAGTAAGAGAGTAAGTAGTATAGTAAGAGTAGACCTAAAACAGGCTTGAAGGAGACGAATATGCACTATCCAGGATGTCCACTCCTCTAGTAATGCCTGGTATTTTGACTTTAGCTCGGCGTATGACAATACTCCGCCTGATGTAAAGCTGGAGTGTAGCCCATGAATAAAAATAATAAATAAAATAAAATAAACCGTTATTGCTAAATTTTTACAAATGTTTAAAAAACGGAATGAACAGAAACAACTGCTACTATAGAGAAATCTCTACGGGCAGCAGTCGCCCTTACTATGCCGGCTTAAGGAGAAGAGTATGCACAATCTAGATTGACAGTGCACACTCCTTTCGCTATATCTGGCTACTTTCAAACTGCGTCCGAATACGCGAGAATTTCACGTCAGGGGTGTACTCCAGGACGGCAGACTGAGCTAATAACCATCATCAGTCTACCTACCACTTTTTAATAGTTCCTATAGGTACTGAGCGACCAAAGTACATTGTTTTCGTTACATTGATACCGGTCAGAATTAGCGAGGTTCGAACACGGTTCTCATCGATTATGAGTTCACACGCCCAACCGCTAGACGACGGCAGCTCTTAATTATTGGTAAACCAAGGAATAATTAGTATTAGAAAGGCTTTACAAATGCAGTAAGAATAAGTGATAATGTCTCCAATTAATAGGAACAACACAGGCGTGCACATAATCTATCGTATACAAGACGCTTCCTGGCACGTAATACCTTCTCTTTCCCTAATTGTTATTTACATAGCTCTTCTGTAACTATTGAAATTTATATATCTACACGATGTATAAAGGTTAGATTATTTGCACTGCTGCACTGCGCTGCTCAAAGTGCGTGGCAGTACCAACAGCATCCATGTCTGATCCGACCTTCAATCGAAACGATTTTAGATGAAAAAAAACTGCCATGTTATCCTACATCTATCGTTTGCTTGACAGAGAACATTATTGCTTATTCTTTCTTGGTTTTATGACATCTGATTTTAATTAAGTAACATAGCTCAAGCCGGCATAGCGGAGGCGACTGGTGCCTGTAGAAATTTATTTGTAATAGCAGTTGTTGACCGCACTCTAGCTTTATATCCCGCGGAGTGTTGTCACATGCCGAGCTACGACCACCTACAGATTTGAGGTTAATTATTACACTTACTACAACTTATAAATTCTGATACTTTTGCTTGCGCTGGCGCAGCTCTGATGAAGTTTTGAAATTCCTTTCAATACAATTTCGATAAAATAATAAATAATTTCACACGCACGCACATGTCGAATGTAATTATTGAAACACGATTTTTTACACTTTCTCTAGGCAATTTTCTTTTATGAAAAAAAAAAAAAAAGAAAAAGTATATGTACGAACTTCATAAGATATCTGACCGCATTTATATTGCATTCCCACATTTACGTGAACTTAAAAGTTTCGTAATGTGAAAAGATCTTGGATTGACAACTTAACAGCTATAAATTTCTTCGTGCGTGTGTCAATAGTGTTCGACAGAATTCGGATAACCGTTTGTGAGCTCATATCACACTCAAAAATAATAAACTAGCTTATTAGAGTAGCTTATGCTTTAATAAGTTTTAAATAGTTTTTTTTTTAATTGTAGCTCGGCATGAGACAACACTTCGCTCGATGTAAAGCTAGAGTGCGGTCGATGAATGGAAACAACTGCTACTACAGAGAAACCTGTGCGGGCAACAGTCGCCACCACTATGCCGGCTTGAGAAGTCGGTCTGATTTTATAAAAAATCTTTTCGGTTCTAAATGATAAAACTATTAATATATTACCAGGACGACTTATAGTAGTGTTTATGAGTTTCTCGACATATATATTTCATATTAGACGTTACAGATTACATATAATAGACGTTATAATTAAGGTATGACAGACCTATTTGTAATACAAAGAAAACTGACCCTTATCGACGTTTTTCACGCTTAAGATAATTATGATATTAATTCGAAATAAAGAATTGCAAATAGTTCAATAATATTGTAAATAAAATGGCAATTCAGGAATCTGAGTACCGGCCTAGTTGGAATTGAACCAAAAACATCACAGCATCGTTAAATTTATATACTTACTTACCTGTGACAATGATGACGGAAATAACAATCCGAGCTTTTTTTTTTTTTTTTTTTTATTGTAGCTTGGCATGTGACAACACTCCGCCTGATGTAAAGCTAGAGTGCGGTCCATGAATGGAAACAACTGCTACTACAGAGAAACCTGTGCGGGCAGCAGTCGCCTCCACTATGCCGGCTTGAGGAGACGAACATGTACCATCTATTGACAGTGCACACTCCTCTCGCTATACCTGGCTACTTTCAAACTATTCCCGAAACGCGACAAAGCTTACCTGTAATAAAAAAAAATGAAAAGTTAATAATTTGTTTTTACATGATTTATAATGTGATAGAAATATATTTCCGATTTTTGTTTTTAAAACGCAACAATATGTTCGACATATATTTTTTTATGTTAGCACGTCATATGACCGCACTCCGCCTGATGTTAAGCCAGAGTGCGATCCATGAGCGGAGGCGACTGCTGTCAGAGAAGGGGATCTGCAGACAGCAGTCGCGCCTGCTATGCTTTTTCCCTGAGAACGCACAGGCCTGCGTCTTCCCGGCATTGAACTGAACGAGATTACTCGCGCCCCAATTGGAGACCCGAAGAAGAGTCTCGTCCAGTTCAGCGACTAGAGACGCACGCACTGCAGAAGGGCGACTAATGTAACGCCCATGTACAGTGCTGTCGTCTGCATAGCAAATACATCCCAGTTGGTGTTTTATATTTAAGTGCGGTGTATGTACAAAGAGATCTGCGGTTAGTCTGCTTGGTGAGATGCCTCTTCACATTGAGTTAGAAGCGTTTTTTTTTTGTTTAACTCGTCTTTGCTGATCTAAGTTGATCCCGAAAAACGACTCGATCTTTTCACGGGCGTTACACTGCGCCGAGTAGGTTATTGGACTCCATTAGTGTGCCTATCGATCCCGAAATTTAACAGAAAATTATAGAATAATACAAAAATCATAGTAAACTGGTGGTTTTTTTTAAATTGTAGCTCGGCATGTGACAACACTCCGCCTGATGTAAAGCTAGAGCGCGGTCTATAAATGAAAACAACTCCTACTACAAAGAAACCTGTGCGGGCAGCAGTCGCCGTTACTATGCCGACTTGAGGAAACGAGTATATACCATCTAGATTGACAGCGGACACTCCTCTCGTTAATTATGTTTATAGTAAACTTTCAAACTTTGTAATAAAGTTAGTAAACGTATATAAAATGAAAAGTGTATATAAGTTATTGGATAAAAAGTTATTGTATCGATAAAAACCTTTCGTTGCCTTTTACTATAATAATATTATATTAGAACGCAGAATTTATATTGTCCATTACAAAGTATTACATCACGATAAAAAAGTGAACTAGCTTTATTATAAAGAAGGTACACGAGGTATAAGAAAAGCCATTATTATATACGACACAGTTACGTCAACAAATTGTATTTTCTAACAATAAATCGATCAACACAATAACGAAACAGAATTACTTTTAATTAGTTCCTTAAAACAATGTTATATAACAATTTATAATTTAGGCTGATTCGATTAATATTCAGAAATCGCTTGTATAACCAATATTAATTACTATTTATCAAGTTGATGAGTAATTAAATGAATTATGACATAATTTCATTTCCAAATACATTAATTACACCTTTTGCCAATCGCGACTACAAAAGAAAGTACACAAACCCACCCAGAATTCATAATGATTCGTTTTTCGTTCGAATCCGTAAAAATAATAATCTTATTTTGGAAATGTTAAACTTGTAGATCACAACAAACACGGTTCTGAGCTGAGAAAAAAAACTGTCTTTTTTGTTATTATTTTGTAGCTTGGCAAGAGATTGCAGTCAGCTAGGGGTAGTAGGAGCTGCTACAGAGAAATGTCTGCAGACAATAGTCGCTTCACCTATGTGTCGGTTACTTTTCCAAGCTAATACCACCAATATAACAATTCGTTATACACTAAAATATAACAAATTTAACACCTTCTTTATTTATGAATACAGCGCGCATGTTTTATAATATGTATGTGGGAAGTCGAGACAGTTGAATGTCTGGAACGCACCAGATCCATATTGTAATGCAAATATTCCTCGACAGGATTTTTGCAATGGTTAATAGCAAGAGCTGGATTTAAATCGATGTGCAGATCATACTCACAGGCTGTTGTTCTCTTCTCACAACCATTATTATCCTATACATTATATTTATTGCATGTATAGAGACAATTTCATTTTATACTTCAAGCAAAATTATATACTTACTTGGACTCGATAAAGTATATATTTAACACATAATTTCTTATGGCATAAGCTATAAATTTTAAAGTTGAAGGCAATTATAAAATTTATGCCACATTAAATTACAACTATATTACGTAAATAAGAACGTACTGTAATTTAAAATCCGGTAGGCAGATACTTAAAGGCTACAAATCTCCCGAGTGACCTTTAAAATGAAAATAGAAGAACTGGATTTGATCCTCGAGGCCTCTACGATCATTATGCAGTCGTCACAGAAAGCGAAGAATAAGAGTAACAGACGAGCCTTATACTCGTAGATGACAATAAATAATACAGGGCGGTGTTTATGCACCCACACTCTACAAGTACAAAAGGGAATATGGTCGGAAGATCAATGATGTAAATCAGCATTTTGGAATAACGACACGAGAAAATGTGATTGGCGGAACTTCTGGGAACTTGTCTAAATGTCTTGTTATTTTTTGCTGTGACGATCGAGGTCGAAATCCATCTTATTGCAGTTGCATATTTGGAATAACTCTACGAATATTCATTTTGCAAGGTTGGCATGCCAATACCAAATTAGGATTTAACGACGTATGCCAATTTGTGAATATCGAGACTATGCCAATCATTAAATGAAAATTCGATCTCTTTTTATTTTTAAAGATATTATTCAAGTGTGCAATGCCAGCTGCTACAATAACAGTATAATAACTTAACTACGCAACGCGATTTCAGTTTCTTTAATGGGAAAAGAATTTACTCTTGTTCATTACGAGTATCGAACTCCCAAACAATTACTACTGAATAAGGCGGTTCATTAATCAAAGCAACAAATTGCCTTCCATTCATGAGAGGGAATCTCAGATATTATATGAAAGTAAACTTTCCGAGAAATCAGATACAAAACTTTTATTTGCCATTCGCAAAGATTCACCAGTGCGTCTGTCTGGTTACCAAGTAAATCGCAATAGCTCAGAGTCGCAAGCCTATAAAACGAAAGTGTCCTTAGAGCATTTGTCACGTAGCATGAAACTTTCTGATTTATGTAGTAAAGTCGTAGTTACTTCCAACGGAATTCATATTTATCTTTTCTTATGAAGTAGACTCCAGATATTTCGCGAGAAAGTTGCAAGTTTACAAGTATACAGCAATTTACGAGTATTTGTCTCGTAGGAAAAAATAAAGTGTTACATTTAAATGTTGGCCATAAATCAGACGTGACAAAGTATGTTTAATTGGCGTGGTGACAATTGCATTCGGTAAATTTCCCAGTTTCGATGTTCCATTGTTGATAAATGTTGGTCGGAGTTCGTGTGTTGCGTGATATGCCAACTGTGGGTAAGCCTTTGGGAGATCAATGTCTGTGATCTGGTTATCTCTCGTGTAGTCCCTCGAGTTTTTGCTTTAATTGCCATGCAGTGTCGTATGGAGTGATTATGATCATTTAAAGGCTTGTTATGAGCTTTAAATTGCAGGTGAATTTATTGTTAAAATACGTTATAAACTCGTGAGAATATGACAAAGCAATGGTGAGAAAATAGTAATGTGCATGCAGTTACTTCAATATTGTAAAACACTTCATCCAAATTTCAAAAACGTATGAATTTAAATAATGGAATTTATATAAGAAATTGTTTTACTTTTACATTTTAGTCGTTAAGGAGTCGATGTATGCGGCCGAGCTTTTACGGCATGCACCGCACGACATTTATTACTTCGTAATAATTTGCAAATATTGTCGCAGCTCAACCGTTACTAATTACTGTCGTTAATATTTATATTGGTGACGATAAATCTCATCGTCCAAATTCGACAATTTCCCTTAATTGGGCGCATTTCCGAATCCAATTGCGCGATAGTGATCTGGCAATGCCGCTGTGTGGCCGCCCTATGGCCGAATCAGCGGTGTGATCTCCGCGACATTGACGGTCACTACACGAGAGGTAATTAGCACCGATCGGACCACACACGACCCGCTATTAATGCCGAAACGCCATCGGCTGCAATGCGAACCGTCACCTTTAACTTTCATCTTCGAGTAATCGAGTCTCGTGTTGTCTGGGTCGTATGAATCACGAACAATGTCTCAGGGTGATACCGCACTGAACTTGAGTTACATTATCGTTGACATACTGCAATTTCGCTTACTGAAATAATACTCGTATAATTTATTTCTTTAGTTAATTCATTTTATATGTTACAATCATTAATATCATAAACTTTTTCATAAAATAAAGCAAATATTGAATGAACCTAATTAGGTTTAAAAGATTTCAAAAATTCCATGTTGTTATAAGATTCGGTTAGATAAAAATCTAGATTAGCGGAAGTCGAGTGATTTCCGACTGCGAGTCTTCATTTTATTGACCTCGTTTCGTTGCGTCTTTTTTAAGGATAAGACAATTAAATGCATTCGAGATAAAACTATAAATCTCTGACAAGAGACTATTGTAGATATTGACAGTGGAATCATGTCATCATGTCGTGTAATTAACTGTCTGAAGCGAGCATCATTGTAAATCAGTCAATGACTTCAACAATGGATTTCGATGTTCATAAATTACAAATGATACTAAAAGCTTTCTACGCACAATTTCTTAGTTCTTGCGCTCATCTATCATTAAAGCAATATTACACATTTGTAATGCGACGATACTACTACTTTCACTGATAGATTTTGTGTCTCTCAATTATGCAATTTGGGAGGAGTAAGTCAGGTTTACGTTGCGTCACACTCAAGATATGGCTGCATCGTGTAATCATAATGCGATTGATATTACATTTATGGTTAGCGTCGGTTACAAGTCGGTAGTCAGACGTACTACTCTCGATACATCGGCTCCTTTTTGTTGATGTAATGGTCACAGCAAATCACCCGACCCACGCTCAATCAAACAAATCCTCTACAACAAAAAAAACATGGCAATACATCATGTCATGTTGTATCCTGCGATGCTGTTTTTGTTAGTTTTAAAGGTCAAGCCACATAATACACGTGTCGTGCGTGACGTACGCTATATAAACTTCACACCTACTGACACGATCTGTCAGTTTAATTCGCACATATGTTGCAGTACAATCCATACTACGAAGTAGTACATATGAGAAAAACAATATTGTATAATAAAGTTTTCTCAATATTGCTCGTGTTACATTTGCATGGAAATGGAAGACTTGAATTTTATTTTTATGCCAGAACAGATGATATAACTCTAACATATATAGGTACTAATGGAAACGTTTTTTTGTTATGAAATTATAATTACAATAATAAGAGAAATCTAATCTTCAAAATTGTTAATTACGAAATACTAAGTTTAGTTGTCTGAATAGATCGCGTGTAAGAAGAGATGCGGCCGGTTTTGCATCCTCAAATCGCACAAGTATTCGTGTCAAACGCGATGGATCTTTACGAGATAGTAGTAATTCTATAATTTTCTTATGATTATCTGTCTGTTTACTACTGAACTCCGCAAACGCAACACCCACGAGATAATTGCAGTTATAAGTACGTCTTTGAAGCTTCTTTAGTATTTAAAATATTTAGCGGAAGGCAGACTGATAGTGGTTATTAGACCAGTCTGTCTTCCTCCCCGACTTTCAAATGTAACCTGTGAAGCCGCATTTCGAGACCAGTTTGCAAGTAGCTATACTTATTTTTCATATTAACTGAAACACTAAATATTATGACAGAGTATAATTAATTAAGCGAATACAATATACGCTAACATCATAAAGTATTCCCGAGTATCGAACCCGGCAGCATTACTCTCATGCAAGCACGAATTATTGCTCAAGCCACCGATACGGTGTGTGGGCTGTGTCACGCTTAATTTCAATCTACCCTCACTATTTCCTAACCAATTTATTCTTCAAGCAACCATCTCAACTCGTTCGTATTTAATATTTGACAATATTAACGAACAGAAAAATTCAAAGAATTCTATTTAGATAAGTAATTTTCTAGCCTAAAAAAATGAGATACCTATTTACCCCAAAAATAAAGAAGTATATAATAAGCTTACACAAAATTGGTATAAGAGTTGGGTCAATTAACAACAAACTCAACTGCGAAATAGAACATGCTAGTATTAATAAGTCGAGATGAAAAACTCGGTAATATGCGACATAAATCCAGCAGTGCTGCTGATGAAATGATAGAATTGAGAGATTTTGACACGGTCACGAGAAGCACCAATGACTGTTGTTGCTTAGTGGTCAGAGCATCCGTGCACAAAGCGGAGGGATGAAGGTATGTTTCACAACTCAGTTCAAGCGATATGTCAAAAAAATTATTAAAAAAAAGGTTACATAAATTAGATATTAAAAAATTAGAGATTGTTTAAAAGTAATATTTAGATGTTACAAAGTTTGTGTGTCTCTAATGTACTAGATAAACAATTTGCAAATTAACGCTATGCAAAAATAAACATAAAAAATCAACATATTCTCTTAAATTGACAATAATTCGCATAATTTACACAACGATGTTACCGCATGATGGGTTATTGAAGTGAGACAATATTGACCACGGTTATGTCGGACCTTCCGGCGGAAACGGGTCGCACAGAACCGGTCTCTCGGATGAGAGTGAAAGCTCACGTCTGCATTTTGTAGCCAAAACACAAGGGTATGCTAATTTATAACCGGATCCCATAACCTTATTATACAGATCTAATGTTGCGTAATATTGAAACGTTTGCAGACAGAAATAGAACCGTGAATTTATATTTTAGATTACAGTTATTACAGCGAAGGAGATTTTTGGCAAATAAATGAAGTAGGTTTATCATTCCTAAATTATTTTCCTAAACGAGTATCAATGTGTAATAAGTGTATTTTAGATCCATTAAGTGTTCCTGAACCTGCGACAGTACGGATAAACAATTCAAAATAGGTGAATAGTCGTTTTCATTTTCCCTCCAAAATTCCTTTAGAAGCTTAACGTGAGACTTGACTATTTTGTGCAAATATTTACTTTGACACTAGCAGTTGTTACAATTTCATAACAAAAAAAGAACTAGAGAACAGTACATGAGTGAAAAGAACTGCTTCCACAATTTCAGGCAGGAATCGCCTCCACTATGCTTAAGGACATTGTACAATTGTGTTTTGTAGAAAAATATTTGTTGTTGTTTGCGAAAATTTTTTGTTATTTTGTTTAGTTGATGTACAATTGACAGGGCATACTCCTCTTGTTATACTTCGTACACATCCTAGGGGTCTGAAACTAAGCCTACTTTTGACACTAAGATCGTCTAAATTACGTGTAAACGCTAATGTAAAAAATATGAACAAAGCAAACTACTCGTAACACCTGTGAAGTGACCCTGTCGCGTTTCGGGAATAGTTTGAAAGTAGCCAGGTATAACGATGGGAGTGTGCACTGTCAATTCGAACGGTACAAGCTCGTCTCCTCAAGCGAGGATAGCGGAGGCGACTGCTGCCCGTACAGGTTTCTCTGTAGTAGCAGTTGTTTCCATTCATTGACCGCACTCTAGCTTTACATCAGGCGGAGTTTTGTCACATGCCGAGCTACAATAAAAAAAACTTTTGTAGTTTTAATGCAATAATGAAGTGAATAATGTATTTTAATATATTTCACGATCAAAAATATTCGTGGCGACCTTTAACTTGCGATCTGTCATAACGAATATCTTTATTCGATTGGGTCATTGTAAAAACAAAAAAAATGACGAACGTCAATAGCCATATATGGCGTGATCTCGATGCCCTGAAACTGGCGTTGACAATAAAATTATAGTGGATATATCTCGATGAATTCATTGTCTCGCTTCGAGATTTCCAATTTATTGTTATTATTACTGCAAAAGGGTTATTTTCTGTCGTGCTGTGTGTTTTACACTGCTATTACATGGTAATATAATAGTGGATTTATAGTAAGTAAATGTCACAATTGCGAATAAAGGATAATATTATGATATTGCAGTGAAATTGGACAGGTCAAGTAAAACTTATTTTTATTAAATAATTGTATCAATTTTTTTATTGTAGCTCGGCCAACGATCACACTGTCAAATTAGATGGTATATAAAGCCGGCATAGCGGAGGCGATTGCTATCTATAGAAATTTGTTCGTTGTGGCAGTTGATTTCGTTCATGGACTGCACTCTTTACAGGCTAGGCGGTGTTGTCATAAGCCGAGCTACAAAAAAAAAAACAATACTAAAAGATTTTAGTACTATGAATTACGAAAATAGGAATAACTCATTAACAAGACAGAATAGAGGTATGTTATGTTACAGTTAAAGTTTAGTACAGTTAAGAATACAACAAGGAATTCGCGAGAGGGCAAAGAGGCTTGCAGTTACTCAAGCCGACAGATTGGCAGGTAGGCGTGCGAGTAGGTAAATTTTAATTGCAGCCGAGTTCGCCCACGAAGTCTTCCTGCCATACTGACAAGATAAACTATCACCCTGACTCATCGGTTCTGTTAACCCTCGCCTGCGCCGGTTTCACGGTTTCGCGGAGAAATTGAATTCATGAGTCGATATCATAAAACAATGATGTAGTGCTTGTATTGTGGGTGGTAAGTTCGCGTGTTTTCATCTTAATTGGATTCTTATTTATTTACACTTCAGACTGAACCACTTTCTGATTGTTTTGCCGATCTTTAATATATTATAATTTCATATAATAAATAGAAACAATTTCTTGGCAAAAATTAGGCTCGACGTAATGATTTGTAAAACAATAAAAACTTGAGATGAATTTGTTATTAAAATTGTGGAGACCGTAAAATAAAACGGAGACCAT
The DNA here is from genome assembly GCA_948150575.1 of Tinea pellionella. Taxonomy (NCBI): domain Eukaryota; kingdom Metazoa; phylum Arthropoda; class Insecta; order Lepidoptera; family Tineidae; genus Tinea; species Tinea pellionella. Next base: position 8,216,898 of record OX411248.1, read on the forward strand.
TGCCCAGCGGTTAAAAAAAAAATTCGTACGAGTTGTGTATTAATATGTATTATGTGAGAGCGGTCTAAAAGTGGTGACATCTTCAGGCAGTAGTCGCTTCCACTATGCTGGCTCGAGGGGACAAACGAACGCCCAGGTTGACAGTGCACAGAGGACTTCAAAGAACCTTCCCTTCCAAAACGCGACTAGCCGGCACTTCACGGTCGTTTCACCATTGTCATATATTAAATTTAATTGAAATAAATAAAATGATTAAGTAATTTTATATTCTCGCAATGATTCCGTGTTTGGATATATTTCATAAGAAAGGCTTAATGCTGACTGAAAGATGGAGGTGGGTAACATGTTCATTTTGACAATAATCGATTGGTTCTGCATAGAAACAACATGTTTATTGTACAACACTTTAATGTTTTTATAATAACGTTTAATGTTATTTATATTTTTTAAATCCCCTATCAAGTAATTTGTAAAGAATACTAAATAAACAAGATACCGTTTATAAACGATTTTTATGGCATTACTGTCGAGAGGATTTGACAATTTCTGCCAATTGGATTATCGATGAGCTTTCACAATGTGCCAAGATTCCAAATATATAATTTTTTTTTATTTATTTATTAGCTTATTCTATTTGTTTTGTCAATATTTATTTATTTTTCATTGCACTATAGACATTTCCGCTCACACCAACAAAGGTTAGCTGGTAGACGATGCAACTGCTACTACACAGAAATCTTTACAGGCAGCAGTCGCCCCCACTATGCCGGTTTAAAGAGACGAGCGTGTACCATCCAGATTGACAGTGCACACTCCTCTCGTTATACCTGGCCACTTTCAAACTATTCTTGAAACGCGACAAGGTCACTTCACGGGTGTTATATCGAAAGTGATGGTACTACCCCAGAACGGCAGACTGGACTAATAACCATCATCAGTCTGCCTACCACTCTTTAATAGTGCCTATAGGCAATGAGCGACCAAAGTACATATAACGAGGTTCGAACACGGGTCTTATCGATCGTGAGTTCACGCGTCTTACCGCTAGACCACGGCCGCTCACCTCCTCCTCTTTATCAAGTCGTTGCTAGAAAATATACAATCCTTATCTATATTTTATATGAGTATACATTAAATACATAAAAGCAATTCCATTCAGCATTAGTCCGAAGAATTCTTTTACCGGATCATGACAGACGATAATGAGTGTCATCTATTAAATTCGATCTTAACTATTAGTCCATTGGCTATGCTAATTTCTTACATTAATATCAAAGGAAACTTGAGAGGCAATTAGAAACGATTTTTCTATTAGAAAGTGTACCCACTTTTGGTCCTGATCACGGACAGGATCTGCATTCGAAAGTTGTTTTGATAGACGCATCTTTGATATTATGAATGACATTTGCGATGCTTCATAAACATTGTAGATAATCTAAAGGTACAGTTGCGCACATTTCTGGTTCCGCAGGTGACGTCACGCGCCGTGTATGTGTGGCCTGACCATTACGCGAAACATTCCGTGTTTTAGAACAGGCATAAAACCCAAAACCTTTCCTTCTAACCTTACCCCTTTTCTAAACACTTATTTATTTTATTTTTATTTTAGAAATTAGACGAGACAAAATTAAACATTTCTAATTTTAGGAACTACATTCTGGAAATTGAGGAAGTACAATAAAGTGCGTCGCGGTATAGCTCCGTCGTATCATAAATCGGTGACATCAAAGAGCGCGGGAAGACCTGCGCGTGCGCCGATATACGAGAGGAGATTCGATTAATGTCTAACAAAGTTTAAAATTTTACAAGCAACTTTAAATCTTATTGTTTACACAGTAAATTCGTAGAAAACGTGTGACTATGTTGATGGTTTTATGTATCAATAAATTGACAATTAATCAGAAATGGTTTCGGGCTCGTAAAAACTCAGCTGGTGACAAACTGTCTGACGTTCGCTGCCCAAAATAGTTATTTCCAAGGCCTTCACGTAGATATTATATTTGTTTAATAGGGAATTTTACCTATAGAAAATTGGAATACAAGTCAGGATCAATTTTTTTTCCTGCAATGCCAATAGACTAGTTTTTTCGTAGCAGCTGAGAGCTGTCGCTCATTTACGCTATTAATTCACACATTTAAACAAAAAAACAAATATAACATACACTGAGACGCAAAAAGAAGAATGCCCATTCGCCTAAGAAAAATGGGCCCACAATTTTTTTCTCGAGTTCGACGATGACATTTAGTTCATTTTGTAGAAAAATAAATCTATATATGTCACCAATCAGTTAAAATATTTTTACCCGGGTTATAGAGTAATTAGACTTTTACTGATCCAATATTCGAGGTTATTATTAAATTAAATGCTTTAATAAAATTGATGATATCTATTTTATATGTAATTGTCTATTGATTTGTAAAGGATGTGTTGCTATAATTGAAATAAACTAATGAAATCATAAGGTATTATTTTAGAATATTGTTTTGTTAATAACAAACTATTAGCTATCAAGTGGGCCCGAAAACGGGCATTGTTCTTTCAGAGTCACTTATAAAAAACCGCGATTCTATATTTGTACGAGTAGATTACTTTTGCGTTGAATTATCTATGTGCATTGTGCATTTACATCGTACTAATTTCTCATAAATCATGATTTTGATGATGACCGGCCGTGGTCTAGTGGTAGACAGAGGTCGATGAGACCCAAGTTCAAAGCTCGCTAATCTCCGGCGGTACCATTATGTTATATGTACTTTGGATGCTGAACGCCCGTGATACAAGCACTAGCTAGTTTCATAGTAAGTAGATTTAAGTAATAGTTATAAGTTAGATATTTTTTTTGTATTTATGATAGATAGAACTGGCCTAACCGAAATGGGTTAAAAGTTGCTAAATAAAATTGAAAAAAAAAAAAGTAACATCATAGCATAGCAAAGTGACCCGTATTTATTGCGTCTGACTGTAATCGAGAGAGTTCCCAGAACAGTGACAATTGTCAGTCCGGTAGAGCACATATACTATAGTAGATGAACAAACACGATAAGCGTTCTAACATAACATCGAGATTAGCTAGATATGACCTAAAATGTCATTCGTTGCACACACAACATCGAGAAAGTAATATCAAAATAGCAGCTGCAGTTTCACTTGTCATTTCATTAATGCGTTTTATGCATCAATTACTATGCAAGTTTAAGGAGACTGCATAAAATTACTATGCCGGCTTGAAGAGACGAATGTGTACCATGCACACTCCTCTCGTTACACCTGACTACTTCCAAACTGTTCCCGAAACGCAACAAGGTCACTTAACGGGTGTTACATTCGAAAGTGTTGACACTAAACCGGGACAGCAGACAGGGCTACTGCTACTAAAGTAACTTGATGGACTTTTAAAAACAATTATTGATATTTTGAAATATATCCAGGCGTCTGGATGGTGAATAGACTACGTTCAGTAAATATTCTTTGGTAGCAGTAATTTCCCTAAGTAACGTAAGTGTTATCATATGCCGAGCTCCAATAAAAAAAAGAAGAACGATAAATAGGAACTCATAGAAACGAGAAGTCAACACAGGCTATAAGTCAAACCTAACTAACCTAGCACATGAATAACCTGCATAGCCATAAGGCTGTGGTTACATTAAACACGGCATAAAGCTGTTAAGTTAGAAACTTTAAAACAAACAACCTAATGAAACAGTGTTTACGAAGTTGCACAACTTAACGTATAGGCTGAAAACGACGATTATTATGAAAGGTTTAAAACTAGTAACGTGTATAACGCGGAAATCATTGGAGGGCTTTATTTATGACTTGACCGGTCTCCGGTCAGCAGGCTGTATTGCTTAGAAGCCAAGTTTCGACCAAAGAAAAGCTATTTGCCTTGTCGCGTTTCGGGATCAGTTTAAACGTAGCCAGGTACAATAAAAAGTACACACTGTCAACACGGAGGGTGCACGTATGTCTCCTCAAGTCGGCATAGCTGAGGCAAATGAGGTCGCTCAGTGTCTATAGGCACTATTAAAGAGTGGTAGGCAAACTGATGATTCAGTTTGCCGTCCCGGGGCAGTACCACCACTTTCGAATGTAACACCCGTGAAGTGACCTTGTCGCGTTTCGGGAATAGTTTGAAAGTAGCCAGATAGAACGAGAGGAGTGTGCACTGTCAATCTGGATGGTGCATGTTCGTCTCTTCAAGCCGGCATGGTGGAGGTGACTGCTGCCTGTAGAGATTTCTCGGCGGTAGCAGTTGTTTCCATTCATGGACCACACTCTAGCTTTACATCAGGCGGAGTGTTGTCACATGCCGAGCTACAATAAAAAAAAATGTCTCTTTGGTAACGAGAGGAGTGTACATTGGCAAACTTTATGTTGCAGATTCGTGTCCTTAAGCATCAGATATTTCTTATTTCTGTATCCGTTAATAGACCTCACTCTAATTTAACATCAGAGGAATTATGTTATATGCAGCTATTATAAAAAAATAATACGAACTGAATAAAACAACCTAAAATATATAAGAGGGCGATTCGCACGAATTGGATGCGCCCGAAACGTGCAAGTTGACAAATTGTTAAACTAACAAAGTTTTAGTAGTCGATTCGCACACAATATTATTTTAGAGAAGAATAAAATGAAAGTGCAGCGGTCGACATAGATCAAAAAGGAGAATGCCCATTCGCCTAACAGAAATAGGCCCACAATTTTTTTCTCGAGTTTGTCGATGATTTAAGTTCACTTTGTAGAAAAATAAATCTACATTCCTTGTCACCAAAGAGCGTTTTAATTTCTTTACCCGGGGTTATTGAGTAATTAGACTTTTTCTGATGCAATATTTATTAAGTGGGCCTAAAACTGGGTTTATATAATATAGCGACGAAACCCGGCATTGCTCGGGTTAAAATACATCGCATGTTTAATGGTATAAAAAATATTTAAGGATCCGTTTTTAACGTAAATATTGTAGATCTCTATCTTAGATATTGAGAGACTTATTTGACCACTAAACATATGGTGTTTATACAGTTAATCAAATCAAATTAATTAATTAATTAACGAATTGAAAATAAGAAATACTCTAGTAAAGGTGTGAACAGAAATTTGTAGAACTTTCTAGAACATTTTATATCGATTTTAGCAGCTATACACATTTTTAATATTTGTAGATCATTCTAGAAGTTTTTAGAACTTTCTAGAGCATTTCAGAAATTTGTAGGATTTTCTAGAACATTATATATCGATTTTAGCAGTTGATACGTTGATGACGTTTTGGAAGTTTCTAGATCATTCTTGTAACTTTTAGAACCTTCAATCAATTGTAACAGTTGCACACATTTTGGAGTTTTCTAGGTTGAATTATTTAAATTATTTATTAAAATTTAGTATTTAGAATACATAATAATAGTTTTAAAGAGAATTGAGCTATCGATTTCATGCATGAATAAATCTCTCTCTGTTAGCTATGATTAAAATATCAATAGCGGCTAAAAGGCTTTCACTCTGATTGTATGCAAACTACTGTATTATTTAAATAAACAGGATATTACATTTAACCCTAGAGCAAGGCGAGAAACCGCGAATCTTTATAAGTTTATTCTTGTATAACTTTTTTTACGTTGAAATCAAGTTAACATTCTCAACAAGCCGGCATAGCGGAGGCGACTGCTGCCTGTAGAAATTTATCTGTAATAGCAGTTGTTTCGGTCCATGGACCGCACTCTAGCTTAGCATCAGGCGTTTGGTAAAAAAGGTTCACTTGTTCTCAATTACTAATGTTAAATATGAATATACTTAGAAATAGTAATAAAAATAACAGTTCTAACAAAATGGTGCATTTTTATTATTTATTTATTTAGTGTATCTTCAATAATGCACAATTTATTATTAGGTTTTTTTATTATTATTGTAGCTCGGCATGTGCAAACACTCCGCCTGATATAAAGCTACTGGACAAATAACCATCATTAGTCTGCCTACCACTCTTATCAAAGTACATATAACAAAGTTACATTGGTACCGGTCAGAATTAGCGAGGTTCGAACACGGGTCTCATCGATTGTGAACTCACGCGTCTTACCGCTAGACCACGGCCGCTCGAGTTATCAAAGGTAGGTATCAAACTATGATCAGAAATTTAATAGGAAAAAATCAACGCGTACACAGCCTAAGCTGAGGTTGTTTTCTGTCCAATTTTCACCATAATTCAATAATAACTGCCTATAAAAATTGAAAGTATGGTATGTATATTACAATAATATAATCCAACAATAAGTGTAGATCCAAATAATATATGGTCAATGGTCATACGCAACATTGTTGCTTCCAATGGCGGTTTTACTCACCACCTATAAAATTTTATTGGTCACTTTTGTTTATATAATTAGTAATAACTTTAATTTTAATCATTCTCGTAACTTCTCGACCTCGCAATCACTGTTGCTATTACACTTCCTTCTTTGTAATTTAATATAAACTACTTTAAAAGGAGATGAATTGTGAAGTGACTATGTTTCGGGATCACCTTAGCTAGATATAATGAGAGGAGTCTGCACTGTTAATCTGGATTCGTCTAATCAAGCCGGCATAGCGGATGCGGCTGATGCCTGTAGAAATTTATCTCTGGTTGTTTCCGCTCATAGACCGCACTCTAGCTTACATCAGTCATATGCCGAGCTACAATAATAAAAGATAAATGAACTCATTGTCTTTGAGACCTAAATATTTTTTGCAATATACGAGTATTATTATAAACCTAATTTTTTTTTAGATAAAATATGAAAGTTTTGTCGCAAAAAAAAAATAAATAAATCACCTTACAATTAATACAGCCAATCCGGCAACAAAATTTCAGTGAACCAAGATCGTGATGATAAATTCTTTCAAAACCAAAACGCAATAGCGAAAGTAAATAAATATTCTACGCTATAATAAAAGAATTCGTGATTCGTAATCGCTTCCGACTGTTATCTCGACGAATACTTTTAAAAGCATCGGTATTTTGTATCGTGACGTTCAGCAAAAAACATAACCAGTTTACAAATCGATATTAAGAAAGGACAATATCCACATCCGTTGTTCTAAAATAATACCTTAGTTTACCAATCAATAGACAATGTTTAATTACATAAAAAAACAAATATCATCAATGATTAAAGTATTAAAAAATAATAATAACCTCAAATATTGCATCATAAAAAGTTAAATTACTCAATAACCCGGGTAAAAAAAATAATAATTGGTGATGAGGAATGAAGATTTATTTTCCAACACAATGTACTAAAAATCATCGACGAGGTCAAGAAAAATTGTAGGTCCATTTCTCTTAGGCTAATAGGAATTCTCCTTTCGACTAACTAAAATTCGCGAAATTTCACTTTAAATATGCTAAACTAAAAACGGTCACATAAATACGAAACACAAAAAACAAAACGCTGATGCGAGTCGAGATAACATTCAAAGAACTGCATCTTTAGACTTCTTACAAAGGAGCGTGCAAGTTATCAGACGATTTCGTTGTACTCATCGGAGATGTGAATACAACACAACTTTAGTTAGTACCACATTCGTCTGGTACTTTAAATACCTATAAGGCTCAACCGACAAGGGCCGACTTTCACTTCCATGTACCATTATTCAAATTGAATTAACATTTCTTTTGTTCTGATAATACGTACGCGGGAGATCGAGATGCTCGCTACGATCACCGATGTCATTGTTGTGGATATGATGTAATTACTTATTTTACCATTACTCAACAATCAAAATTTTATCGTGCGATAAGCAGCAATGCTCTGGTGGTAAAAGGCGTGAACTCACGTAGAATGAGACTCGTTCAAATCTCGCTAAATTTCGACCAGTACTAATGTCGCTCAGTGCCTTATGATACAAGGCACTAGCTTAGTATAGACATAAAAAAATAAAACAGTGGTTTTAATATTAATAATATCATCCAAATTGTTGTTACGTAATTCAAAGTTTATCTAGAATGATCTCGAGCGAGGCGTTGACTGCTCGCGTTGCACAATACGGCCGACCCTTCGCAATCCACACAAACGTCGCACATTCATTTTTTAACTTCAAACTTGCCCCGGAGACAGAGAACCACTATTTATTTTGGTGACATGAATAAAACATTTTACCGAAATCGATTCACGAGTTGGGCTTAAACTTGACTCCTTATTAGGAGCAGACCGCGCATGATCATCGATAGCCTGAATTGTAATAACTTCCGCATATGTCTACGTTAATATTGACTGACGGTCAGACAATGTTCAGGTATGTTGAAATTGACAAGTGCTTTTTACGAACACGACGTTTGAATGAAAATCATACAGATCGATTTCTGAGTAAGACATTTCAATAGATAATATGAAACGAGACAGGGTTTAAGAAAAAAAGAGAACAAAGTCTATATGCTGTGTCAATAAAAGAGCATCGCGGAAGTGAGGTTTGGACCTCCCGGAACAATAAAAATTGTATATTTTACGGGATGTATATTATAGATGGGTGTTTTAATAAGTGATGGTAATTTTATGCGAGCTTAATTTCAGTGGGCGGTCGTTATTTATTCTTGCGCGAGGCCGTTTGTCTCGTTGTCGGCTGCACAATGCGCTCACTGCTTACACATCGCTCAATTTTTACACATGTGACGTCGAGATTAATATCATAATTATTAAATTAACATTTTTAGTTCTACTTTATGCTGTATCATTTAATTAAATCGCGGCCAAGGATAGTATAGTTATGACGAACTTGCAATTAAACTGGTTGGATATATTTCCAGTCAGGAGTTCTTTTAAACACAGCAATAGGTGCAATTATCATGCTGGCAGGAAGGCTTTTCAATAGAACATACAACTAAATTTCGCAACAAAGCGTATAGAATTATCAGCGTCTCTGATTGCGTATGAGGCACGCGCTTTCACCGCCCTTTAGGGCTTCGCGGACATGATGTCGCTCCTATTTAGGGCCGGCCCGATTTGCCGCGTATCGGTCGCTAGTTGTCGCCTGTTTCTCACGATGTCACCCGCTGAGTGCGAAACATATGCAATATGCATGTGTCGCGACATCAACTAGGTGCCTACTCATTGTTTTATTATTTAAATATGCAAATCCACTTATATGCTCAAAAGATAGTGGTTTGTGATAAAGCAGCTTTCCGGAGAATCTGTTACATAAAATAAAATAGTAATATTACAAAAGTATGAATTTCACTTGCGTAAACATTGAAACATTTTCGTAAACAGAAATCAATCAAAAGATAATGTCCGCCCCGAAGAGTTTCGAATCAATTTCAAAGGTTGAACGAAACCACTTTACGAAATATTTAGTAAGAGATATTTACTAAAAAGGTCAATTGTGAGAAACGAAGGTATTTGAAAAGTGCTGTCATCAGCTATGACTACAGAATTGCTGTCAACAAGTATAATTTGGCTCCTTCTATCATTCTCGATACTTGTAAATAAAATATATACAAGGTGTCCCAAAACTCAACGATAAGCGGGCACCAGAGGGTGGTCCTGCTCATGACTACTCGAGAAAAAAATATAAGAAAAAATAATCTCCTATTTTTAAAAAAATACAACAAAAAATTAAAATCTTTCGGAAATTGACAACCCTTAGGATATTTTTAACTACCTTGACCACAATTTTCCAAATATTAAAAAATTTTTTTTTGTATCGGCAACCTAAGTAGCACTGCTATCCACCACAACCCTTAAAAATCCCAGATTACCTGTAGTTTTTACACAAAAATCAATCAAAACTACTTTTTACTTTAAAATTTCAAAAGATTTTTACTTACAGTCCATTTTAACACATCGCTGTGTAAAAAAAAAGTATGGACACTACTATGGCAAGTTCTTTTAAAAATTGACGCAAGTAACCAGGATTCTTAAATGGTATAATACTCTAGGAAAACTGGTCACAAAAAAAAAACCATGCGTATAGTACTAAACAAGAACCAACTTTCACAAATCGTTGTTATTTGATAGTAAACACTTTTACCTACCAAAAATTGCTTTTTTTTCTTGTTAAAAAATATTGAATGCGATAAAACAAATAGTACAACAAATGACAATAATTTTTTACCGGATACATTTCGGGGAGTGTGCGCAAGAGCTACACAACCTGGTTCTACCGTCCCCTTTCTTCTATCGGACGTCCGGGTGCCTGGACGGAGAGGTACCATCCATTTATGGTTTAAGTCCCTAAAGTGCGTACGAGGCGTTTCGACAACACGTTCCTCGTGCGTACTGCGAAACTGTGGAACTCCCTCCCGGTGTCTGTGTTTCCCGACACGTACAACATAGGTCTCTTCAAATCGAAGGTGAACAGGTACCTCATAGGCAGGCGTGCTCCACCTTAGACCGCATCACTGCTTAACACCAGGCAGGGTGTGGTCAAACGCTTGCTTATTAAGCATTAAAAAAATCAATTTATAATTTTAATAATATTACAGCAAATATTCGAATTATTCGCTACCGGCAATAATACAGGCACAACATCGTTTAAAAAAAGATCGTTTTATTTGTCGTGCATATCTTCTACCATTGATATGTTCCGCAGCCTGAGTAGTTTTTTGGCGAAGTTCAATGTTGCAATTGATTTTGAGTAGACCTTGTCTTTGAGACAACCCCAATAGAAGAAGTCCAGAGATAGGATATGACCAAGTCGCCCAATCCAACGCCCTGGATACTCTTGATTTAAGTATTCTCGCACAGGACGGGCATAGTGAGCAGGGCAACCATCATTTTGAAACCACATGTTTTGTAAATCTATTATGGGCACGTCTTCCAATAATTCTGGCAAGTCATTTTGTAAAAAGTTTAAATAACTATTGCCATCTAAGTTTCCTTCTAACTCAAAGGGCCCTATTGTTATTTAACAACGAATTTAACTTCTAAATTTTATTGCCTACGCACGTTTTCATGAAAATTCCAAGAAGTTGCAACAAAAAACCAATTTTTGGTAGGTAAAAGCGTTTACTATCAACAAACAACGATTTATGAAAGTTGGTTCTTGTTTAGAAATAGTACGCATGTTTTTTTTTTTGTGGCCAGTTTTCCTAGAGTATTGTACCATTTTAGAATCTTGGTTAGTTGCGTCAATTTTTAAAACAACTTGCCATAGTAGTGACCATACTTTTTTTTTACACGACGATGTGTTAAAATGGACTGTAAGTAAAAATCTTTTGAAATTTTAATGTAAAAAGTAGTTTTGATTGATTTTTGTGTAAAAACTACAGGTAATCTGGGATTTTTAAGGGTTGTGATGGATAGCAGTGCTACTTAGGTTGCCGATACAAAAAAGAAATTATAAATATTTGGAAAATTGCGGTCATGGTAGTTAAAAATATCATAAGGGTTGTCAATTTTCGAAAGATTTTAATTTTTTGTTGAATTTTTTAAAAAATAGGAGAATATTTTTTCTTATATTTTTTTCTCGAGTAGTCATGAGCAGGACCACCCTCTGGTGCCCGCTTATCGTTGAGTTTTGGGACACCTTGTATATATATAACAATATTTATGGGTAATATATTAAAAAGTAGTGGCCGGCGAGTGTCAGTATTAGTATCTGTCGCATTAGTGGCTATATCTGCGCGGGCGCAGACTCGAAGGCGCAAAATAATAACTGCATTGTCTGCAACCGCCCCCTTCACATGAATAAACCATGGATCTATAAAAATAGGGTGACATTTTCTAGTCACAATTTAAATTTTTAAACTATAATCTATCATTAAAATTTTATGACAACAAAAAAGTTTACGAAAAAAAGAAGGTAATGTATTTTGTTCGACCATTTTCATATAATTTGATATTCATTATTCATGCTAATGATAACATTGTACCCTTAAAAATATACTAAATGAAGATACACAGTTTTAGTTTAAACAAACATGATATTGATGCTATCAATTCATCTTTAGATGAAGATGGGCCGGTCATAACCAAATTAGGTACAAAAAATTAACAGAACCAAAGAAAAACCCATGATTTCAATATTATTTAATAGTAAATAGTGTTATCATAACTTCATGACATCAGGAAACAAAACGTGTCTGCAGCCGTTTGTCACGACTCACGGACTGATATCTCGTGATTTATCCGCCTATTTGAGAGCCCCACCAGCCACGAGAATTTGTCAAACCACCTCTTGGATGAATTGTGACACTAAACTAGCGATTTATCTCACACATTTATTCTATGAGTTCTGCCGACATTTCGTATTTTTAAAGAACATTCATCATAAAACTTTGTCTTTGGAGTCTGACCTGGTTTTGTTAGTAAAGTGTCGCTTCTGTTTTAATGAACGAACGTCAATTTGTTTATTTATAAATGTAGAAAACTAAAATATAACACAATTTTAGAACGAACGTGGTCTTGCGATTGGAGGCGAGGACTTATGATTTCGCAAAATTCTGGTCAGTATTAATAAGGTGTTAGTTAAAAATAGTAATCCTAGTATAGTATAGTACCACCACTTTCGGGTGTAACACTCGTGAAGAGACTCAGTCGCGTTTCGGGATCACAGCCAGATATAACAAAGTTCCTAGACAATCACATTCGTTTCCTTAAGCCGGTATAGCAAAGGCGATTGCAGCACCTGCAGACATTTCTCTGCAACTTGACATATAAAAAAACATTGGTACAATTTTCCAAGAATCGTAAGAGAGTCCCACTCGATTTTGCTAAGATAGTACACGCATTCTGATTCAATAAACTAGAATTTATAGCATTCAACGAAAGTGAATTATTGCTAGAAGATCGCTATCGTGAATCCCGAGACATACATACAGAAATAAAACCAGAAACGTAATTTATGGTCTGTTTCGTAACATCAACTCCTATGTCTCTTATTGTAAAGGTAAAACAAATAATATCTTATGAGATAAGCCGCGCAGCGGGATGGTGGAGATCGGAGTATTGTGTTCACACAATTACTGATAGGTAATCTTCGGTTGGCACGGCGAGCAGTTTCCCCAGTCACCAAGCTATCGAGAACCGGAGAAAGTTTGATCTGGATCGATTCCTCTTTGTCATGGCGCCAATAGTAACGAGAACGGACACGGTTCTTTGGATATACATTCAATAAACAAATTGAACTCGAATATGAATAAAGACTTATATCGCGAATGTGTACAATTTTCCACTAACTCATTATCATTGTAATGAGTTTGCGTTTCCTTGGTGAAACTTCGGAATTAATTCGTTTATATTGAGGTTATTTATTCAGTTGTTGTTAGTTAGGAACGCACGATCAAAACATGTTTGTATACAACACGATGCATAAAAACATTGTAACAAAAAAATAAAATTGTAACGATGGCCCCGCACCGACTGACTGGTCTCAAGAAAAACTCATTTAGCGGCCATTGTAGTAGTTCATAAAATATTTTTTATTCTTCAAATTAATGTTGCGGATATAATTGTGCTGATCATTTTTTACAATACAAACAACAATACATTAATAACCAGTTCATATAAATGGTGTGGTATGGTGCTCCTGTCTGTCACATCAGATACTCGTATACTTCAAAATTAAACAAACGATTTATATCATATAAAAACAATATCCAATACTACTGCTAACTGAAAACTAACTGCTATGGAACAAATATGACATTTTAAATGGTACATAAATCAACTATTTCTAGATCATCATAACAATTCTACCATACAACCTCCCTTGACACACTTGCAAACTAATTTGAGATATAACAAAGTCATTGGACGTTTATTCGCGTGTTAAATAGAATTTTGTCGCAATGATAGCGTATAATGGACTCACGTAATAAATTATAGACTAGCAAAAAATTACTTAAACAGAATGGAAATCAGTTTTTTTCACCTTCTTAAATTTATCATTGCAAAAGTATTAAACTGCGCACAGTCGTCATCGGGTGAATTAAGATGTAATAATTCAGTCGGCGATTCTTTCTTGTAAGTTTTATGTTCTTTTGCGCAAATTAATTTTAACTTGTCATATTTTTAAAGAGTTATTTCCACTTATTAAAGATGGTAGTTATTTTTATACAGTGCGACATTGTTGCGGATATTTTACAGCGTTTCGTTTGTGCGTTTCAGTGTCCCTGAACCACGTCTGGAAGTGTTCACCTCATTATCTGATTATAGTCGATTTCCTGGCCGATGTCGTTCGACCTCCCAGGGAAGGCCACTCTTCGACCAAAAACAATACAAGCACCGATACCATCGCCACATTTAATTAACCAAACTCGGTGATATATTGGAAAGGGAACAATATTAATTATTATCGCCTCGAGAGTACGTCGATTTAAAATTGTTATGGCATCGTTATGGAGGCGTACGATCATGTTCTGATAATATGACTGGATTTATTGCCACGTATATATTATGTCCGCATGTTCCGGGTGTTGCTAAAAACTGAATCAATTTTTGACCCTACGAGTACTTATTTTTATTTATTATTATACTAGCTCGCAACTCCGTACGCGCAAAATTAATATTATTCGCTTAATCCCCTCTTTTACCACTCAGATTTTTTAAAATAAATAATGCAACATATCTCCTTTCCTTTTATCAAAATCCGTTCAGCAGGCTTGGACGTGAAAAGGTAACAAACAGACGGACTTACATTCACATTTACAATACTAGTATAGATATGGATTAAAGTATAAATATACGTATAAGTATGAACTGAGGTTAGTATTAATTAAAGCAAGAACTTCAATGTAAAGTAACGATATCCCGTGATATAAATAGCAGTTAGGTGGTGAACAATGCCAGCAAACGTCGCGACACCTGCTCCCAAACAGATAGATATTATCAGCCTATCGATGGAGCGCGATATCCAATGTAGAATGTCCTCAGGCCCTTTGCAGTTAATGGTCTCGCCACATATAATGCATACAATGGGTTGTATTTAATTAATATTGAGATAGACATTACAAATGTCACGCTTGAAACCGCATATGTGGCATAACCTTAAAACAGAATTTGTTGAACATTCGGTAGTTTTTTCTTTAGTCTATGGAGAAATTTTGTTCCTCACTTCATCGTCTAAAGTTATATTCAAAGCAAATATAAATATAAAGGCAAATAGCACATCAAAGTTAGTTTTGAAGTAGTCAATAACTAACGGTTATCAATATTTATTACCTATTTCCTTAGAAAGGGTCGGTAAAGGGATAAAACAAAGTCCGATGACAAGTCATGCATCTCAGTATTCACTTTGCCATTTTAATGCAAATCAGCTAATCTCCGTAGATAGATCCGTGTGGGTGGAGTCACTGGTACGCCTAGAGCGCCACTATTCTAACTCACTGAAGACAACTCGCATTTTACTCGTTCCTTACCTCGATGAATTAAGTTAGAAGAGACAGGGCATGCAAAATGTGACGCGTGTATTCTGAATACGTATTTGCGATTCCAAAGCCGGTCTATGGCTAATAAATAAGTGACTAATGTATTAACAACCACACAAATTGTTGTAAACAATATTGATAAGATCAAAATATATTTTGCACTGTATTCTTTAAACAATAAAGTGTATGTTTCATTAAAAAAGTGTAGTTAACACTGAAGTTATGTCTTACCGATAAATAAAATGATATCGTCGGTTGTCACGCGTCCCTTTCTTGCAGCAAACTTGATAAAGATTTTATGAATGTCCGTCCTATTGGATTGGTTGGAGAATTTGTGGCGATCGTTAGAAAGTTAGTGCACTTTGATAACGTACGTGATTTGTCGACCAGTTTAGAAGATAAACATGTCGTTTCAATTGTTACTATTTTATTAACCATTAAGGATATATCCATCCTTAACCATAAAGGATGGATGCGTTAAACAAGGCAGACCCAGAAGGGTGTCTTCAGATCAAATAGGAGACATCCTCATGAAAGCTGGGCTGCCTAGTGCCCATAACCGTCAAGCGTACATGAAGAGAATTATGGATGTGAAGGAAACGATGGTGTTGTGTCAGGATCGTGGTAAGTGGCGTTCCGTTGTCTCTGCCTATCCCTGTGGGAAAAAGGCGTGACAATTGTATTGTGTATTGTATTGATATATCGCTTAAATATAGAAGATTGTAAAAAATGGAATCATAATCAAAGATCATCAGGCCACAAGGTAATTCGGGAACTGTTTTAGGTTTTACTAGTGTTAGGTTAGTTAGAGGTGATACCTATATTATCCACCACACCAGTTTCAGACGTAGGCAGGACGCGTTTCGAAACCAGCTTGGAAGTAGCCGGATTTAACGAGAGGTGTGTATCGTCAACCTGGATTGAATATAGAGGCATAGTTGAGGTGACTGTTATCTGTTGCCATTTCTCTGGGGTAGCAGTTGTCCGTTCCGCACACCAACGTGTATTCTCACATGCCTTTATTAATAGTAGTGAAATATACGTGTATATATGCAACATAATTCATAATTTACGAAGTAAATAATAAGAAAAATAGAAAACATAATTTACAACATTAGAAACTATTTAGGCTACGAATTTCGGCAAACCGTTAGTGATTTTTTTATTAGCATAAATTTAAATTATTGCAATACTAAATCAGTAGAAGGTGTTGATTAGTTAAATTGACATGTTTATTTAATATGACTGGTGAATGAAAGCGATTCCATTTATGGTACAAACGAATGATTTAAGCTTTCAAGTTGCTAATCTAGTATGACAAAAATTAATAAATATTAACAACGTTAAGTAAGAAAGTAACCCCCAGGTTTTAAGAGGCTTTCCGCTGATTTTTACATAAATTGGTCCACTAGGTTCGCTTTGCATAAATTAATCACGTTTGAATGCCATTCACAGCTTTATTTCCATTAGCAGACGGTATATTTTAGAAATTATATTCTGTAAGTTGTTATAGGTATATGGAGATTTTGTTTTGTTACTTTTTGTTTATAGTTGAAGATTAAAATTATAAAGTTTATCTTACGATTTATTGAGAGATATTTTATAGTAGGTATTATGTAAATTTAAAGAACATTATATAAGTCGTAACATAAATTTTATTAGTTAAATAATTTATGTGTGAATTAAAGTTTTTTTTTTTTTAATAATTGCTAACAATTTCCGGTCTACGTCATTTTTATCAACTTCGTATGCTTGTATTCTGCGTGTAACTTGGAAAGTGATTGGGTCCATCCTTTTTCCTGTTCATTCCCCAAGTTCCCGCTTTATAATACTCGTATTATACTAACTGAACCATTCTGAAAGATAGATGGAGAAACTTGGAGAATGGACAGGGAAATCGAATGAACCCAATCACTTCCCAAGATAAACGCAGATGTATATACATACATAAAAAGTCTTCGAGAGTTAAAAGTACTCGTAGGTAGGGAATGCAATCCGGACTCGAGATCGCAAATTCGAGATCCTGCGGGATTAGAAATATCAATCCTGCGAGATCCCGGAATATTCGGGATCTCGTCTAGTTTTAAAAAAGTGTAAAGTTCGGAAGAATTAAAACGAAGAACCCTCAAACAAATAAACCAATAATTTTTTTTTCTGCAATAAGCATTATTAGTCGAACGACAATGCTTTTATGTTCAACAACTCCTTTCAAAACGGAAATGTTTTTGTTTACAAACAGTTGATGGATTCAACTGGTTTCGCTAAAAACGAAAAACGGTTAACTCGTTGACAGTAGAAAAACAGTTCGTTGAATCAACGCCCATCTCTAGTTAGCCCGAGTAGATGTGTGTAGCGTTATTGACCACTGCAGCACTACCGCCCAATCCCGTCAATCTCGAACGGGATCTCGTCATATTATGCTTCGGGATTGCATTCCCTACTCGTAGGTACATACAAGAAAAATATTTCAAAGGTACAGAAGTAGATTGGGTGATTTGAACACGGGGGTGATAGTTTACGAACTCAGCCTCGCGAGGCGATTTAAAAAGAAAGTGTGTATTAATAATGTCGGTACATTCTTGACACCAAAGTATGACATTTCAAAGTGACGAATGACAACATTAAGCTTAAGAACAAAAGCAGTGAAAGTGTACGCATACGTCGATATACTCGACAAGAATTCACAATGAAACTTAATAATGGATTATTTAATTATACTTTTAGCACGAGATAAAAAGCGTATACCGTATCGTATGTGTATAGCGTACCCGTACCGTCTATGCGCAACCTTATACAGGGTGTATCAGGCATCGTGTAAAAAAATTAAGGTAGATATTAAGTGAGTGGTGAACACCCCTCAAAAAATAAATTTACTAAATAAAAGTTCTCGTGTATGGTATTATCACAGAAACAAAATGTCTATAAATGGACCGGCCGACGTGGACATCGAGCGCTACGAAACTACGAAAGTGCAGCGATCATAAAAAATAATTTATTGAGAAAGTAGTAGAACAAAAGTGTTTTAGTATAATTGACTTATTAACACAATGATTAGGTAGTTTACCTTCAATCCGCCTACGAAGTTCACCGCGGTCGTTGACCTCACCGTCTCTGTCAGAATACACGCGCCGCTTTATGTCTCCCCATAATTAAATATCACAGGGCGTTGAGTCTGGGAAGCGAGATGGCCACTCGCAAAATGTAATGAGAGCTTATACGGGTGTAGGTCTTGCCCACGTAATAAGCTCCACGCAAGATTTTGAACAATTCTTAATACGCGTCGTACGGAATCGTGTAGGATACCGTTCTCTCCACAAACATAAGGCAGCACTTAAATTTCCACCACTTTCTCCACACAAAAGAATGATCACAAAGTTCAATGTTCGAAAGTGACATTGTCGCGTTAGTGTTATTTCGCATTCACCGCAAATCTTACGAATACGCAAACGTTCTTACGAATACGCGCACGTATACACCGTTACGCGGCCATTCGGCAACTGACAGAATAGTCGTTGCAGGTGGGCCGGCACCTGGTTTGTCGGCGCGAGATCAAAGGCGAGGCGGCAAAGGTTGTCGGCGTCGATCAAAGGCAAGGTCATTCGTTTGATGCACCGCCGGCCGACACAAAGATTACACGTGTTTGTAGCAAATTACTCGTATGTATATTTCTACAAGGAAAAGGTGGACATTTGGATAAAAAAAAAGTATTTATTTTGTAAATTAATCTCTGCTTAGAATCACTTACTGAGTCATCGCTTGAAATTTTTTACACGTTGCCCGATACACCCTGTATATGAAATGTAAATTGTTTATGCGTCTTACTATCGCGTTTGTTTTAATTAACTTGATCCGAGACGTATCGAGTCGAGTCGTGACAATGGATTTCTGTTTGTAGACATTTCTGTGTAATAACAGTTGTTTCCAATAGATCGCACTCTAGCTTAACATCAAGCGGTCACATGCTAATTTACTACACAAAAATCATTTTATTCTTCTTAAGCCTTATCATTACGCGTACACCAGATTATGTATGGCTCATGATTGGAAGACAAATATCTAAAATATAATGTAATTTAAAATTCTTCTTCTTCTTTTGTTAAATGGCCTTAGATGTCATAACAAAGACAATTCTGTCAATGTCGAGTAGTAAATTCTTAATGTTTGGACATCAAATTGCAATGGTGTTTTACAATTTGACGCTTTATTGGAGTATTTGGCGGTAATTCACCCGATCACGTTACAATATGACCGTTTTCGCGGCGTGGGTCAACCACAAAAAAAAAAAAGACCGTTCCATTGCCTCATATAGAGTGAATTTTAATGTTTCCACAATCACTCACAAGCGCAGCATAAAATTACGCAAAATAACACCAATTTTACACAATAATAACCACTAAACTAATTAAGGAAAGGGATAAAAAACACCTCAACCTTCCCGGGCGAAAGCGCGCCAAACACTCCTAATTTAAAATTAATATTAAAAAACATAACTGTCAAGAGAATTTTCTTAATAATTTAAAATACAAAATGGCAGTAAATAATACTAAAGCGGATGTTTGTTGATAATAAAATTGGCTATAAAAGTTGTCTAGACTTTAATGAAAGTGAAAACCTAACTAGAACTTTAATGACCTACTGTTGAGACCTCACTTTTACAGTGTGTTTTGACATAAGTTATGTTTATTATCGCACTTAATCTAAACTTTAACACTTCTAGCAATTAAAACAGAACCGATCACGAAATCGGGGGATAATTTATATTTTAAATTAGCAGTTAGGTTTCTATGAAATTATGTTGAGTTGGTTTGATCATATGACGATGGATGTGCAAAAGTGCATAGAACGGAAGAAAGGCAGAATTGAACGAAGACCTTTTTCAAACAGATTGGCCAAGTGTTAAGAAATTATCAAATGAGGAGACAACACTCTTAATTTTTAGCCAATTAGGTTTGTAAACTTGATTGTAAACCGATTTTTATCGGGCAATGTCGATGATGACATAATAGGAAATAGTTTTCTCAGAAGTAGTAGTTGACTATTAAAACTAGTAGAAATGAAAATTGATAGAAAAATAATCTATACGTTTTAACTAATCTAATTCACGAAGTGCCCGACAGATCATAAAATTATTGTAAAAACAAGCCGGCAACCACCCCGGAAGAGTAAAATAAACCTATTAAACCCTAGATGCAATTAAATTACACCTTACATAAATTGTAATATTCAGTCATCAGGAAGAAATAACATTCTATTACATTCAAGTCGGATTACATGGATATCAAAGGCGAGTAAGAAGACGTGGGCGAATATCTTCAAATGTCCATAAATTGACGGCTAAAACGCACTAAGGTTTCGTTCACATCGTCCACTAATAATGCATAAATAAGTCAACTAAGTGTACAAAACTAGTTTTTTAATAATTAATAAAAAAATGTGACCGCACTACTTCTGAAGTTAATACGTAAGAGTACGATTCATAAGTGGAGACAACTACTGATACACAGACATATTCGCATGCCAGAATCACCTTCAAGGCACTAACAAGACAATAGAGGTCTTATTTTTACAATGAAGGTAAAAAAAACAAATGAAATTTCACACTCAGGCCTCTAATCTCGAAATGCGACTAGGTCATCTCACAAGTGTTCTTACTATCTCGATAATAAAGGGAAGCTAAACTCGAAATCAAATTAAAAAAGTTGTAAAATTACATATGTGAATCTAACCTAACAATTCCTAGACACACGAACTATGCACTGAAATTTACGGTTTTAGAAACCATTAGAATGCCTACAACAAGATATTACATGGACGTTACAGATTTCCTGGATTTTTTCAGTGACTAACCAAAATCCATTATTAAATTAAAGAGTGTAGCCTGACAGCTTGAAGTTTTGGGACTAAAAGCAACGAAGAGAAAGAGATCTTTCGGGTCTCTCGTTTTTTCTAGGGTCTTTTAATCGAAGGCCAGCATCATACTCCGCCTGATGTTAAGATAGAGCGCGGTCCGTGAGCGTGTATGATACAAGCAGCATTGCTTGAGGAAACGAAAGTGCACTATTGTTTGACAGGGTACACTCTCTTCAGGGACATACTCTTTTTTTATTGTAGTTCGGCATGTGACAACACTCCACCTGATGTAAAGTTAGAGTGCGGTCCATGAATGGAAACAACTGCTACTACAGAGAAACCTGTGCGGGCAGCGGTCGCCTCCACTATGCCGACTATAACGCGACAAGGCCACTTCATGGATGTTACATTCGAAAGTGGTAGTACTACCTCAGGACGGCAGACTGGACAAATAACCAATAAAGTAGTGTGCGGTCCAATTGCTACTACAGAGAAATTTCTGCAAGTCGCCTCCACTTTGCAGGCTGGGGGAGAGGAATGTGCACACTCCTCTCGTTTCATCTAGAAATGAACGTTCTTAATAGGAGTCCGATAAGTATTGAAAATTCCATAATATTGAAGCATGTCGTAATACAAGTAAAACTATGGATGTTTTCACTTCGATACGGATCTACAAAGTTGCAGTCGATAAAAGCCTCCGACCACAATACACTATTTTATAGGATGTTAATATCTTAATCAAGTTATGTGTTTTATCATTAGAAAGCTGTTTGACGCTTGTCTTTTAATTTATGAGATAGATTTTGTTATTATTAATGAAAATATTTTTATAATATACTAATTTAGAAAGTATTAGAGGTAGTCGCGTTTTGGGATCAGTTTAGAAATTACGAGAGGAATATAGAGTACACTGTCAATGGACGGTGGCTACGGAAAGGCGAATGACAAGACTAGCCCGTGCATATAATAAGTTAAAAAAAAACCTCAATATTAAATATTAGAAAAAAAGTAAATAATTGTCATCCACATACAATAGATCACATCTAGTCTTGAGATGGCTCTATCAAGTATCTCTTCGATGCCCTGGATTCAGTGCAGCGTCGAGCTGTCCGAGTAATAGGTGACTTGGAGGTCACAAGGAGCTTAGAACCCCTGCAACTTCGCAGAGAAATAGCATCCTTTATCGCCTATACTACGGCGAATGCTCCGAAGAGCTATTTAACCTTATTCCTATCTTGTCCTTCCATTCCCGTAATACCCGCACTGGAAGGGGGAAGCATCCACATTTCGTCGACCGAAACGATTTCGGCGCGTCTTTTTCGTACCGCACAATTGACAAATGGAATGCTTTGCCCTTTCATGTGTTCTCACAGACCTTGGATCCTTCAAGCGGAGTGCGAAAAAGCACCTTCCCCGGCCGGCATATCAGACCACATGTCGTGTACCAACATAAAAAAAAACAATATAGTCACTATATAAAAAATTGCTAACTTAGTCATACGAAAATTATTAGAAATCTATCAAACTCATATAAAAGAGAAGTGAGTAGTTTTATAACTAAT
The DNA here is from genome assembly GCA_948150575.1 of Tinea pellionella. Taxonomy (NCBI): domain Eukaryota; kingdom Metazoa; phylum Arthropoda; class Insecta; order Lepidoptera; family Tineidae; genus Tinea; species Tinea pellionella. The sequence continues at coordinate 8,239,657 of OX411248.1, forward strand.
CACGTTGAACTAAACCAACCTTGGTGTTTAATGCCTTCAAGTATGTGCATCTAAACTTTATTATCCTTTCCATTTTATGAGTACTCAATACTGGAATTATTACTGTTTTATACCCATTTACGAGGGCCTACCTCACATTCACAAATAAATTATTTGCGACTCTATATATAACTTAAGACAATTTAAGTAGGCAATAACAAAGAAGGTATCTATCTGGACTCATGGATTCCGGACTACACCACCAGATATAGTGGTGTAGAATGGGTCAAGTTAACCACTACAAAATTATATTGGTAGGCCCGTGAGACCAGTAAGTAGCCTATAAGTCCAGTTAAATACTAACCGATCGGAATGAAAAGCATGGAAATAGCATGCAAAGCATAGAGGTGGGGTTAGGTTAGACAAGAATGTGTTATTTTAACTTTTTTTTTATTATTGGGTTATCTAACCCATTTGTTAAAGATGATTTTGGGCCTTTTTTTTAATTAACGAAGTTGTGGGTACCAACTAGCAGCTTATAAAGCCGGGGTAGTGATATTTGATGAACTTTGACGACAACCTTAAAAATGTCAGGTTAAGAATAACTATAGACAATAAAATTGAATAACATAAATCGTATTTCATAAAATTAAAACCCAATTATATAATAAGAATTTATTTAATCTCTCGTTTATTTTATAACACTAAACAGATTTATTATACTAATAAATCGTACAATTATGTAAATAAAAGGTGAAATTATAATAAATCACAAACATTACAAAGAGTTGGATTTTATTCTGCGCACGCGCCGCACAATAAGCTATCTGTTACGAGACTATAATATACGTCTTCGCGTCAAATATACGACTTTTAATGTCAACTATTTTTCTATAATGTTTAGACTTTATTACCGACAAATTGTTATTTAGTAGGGAAAAATCTCATTTCAGTTTGCGGATAAAATAGATTTCAATAAACCGTTAGGAGGGCATGCTTAATATTGTAAATGAATAAAAGTTATAAATTAAAAGTAAATGTTGAGGAAGCTCGGCATATGACAACACTCCGCCTGATGTTAAGCAAGTTACAGAAGAAAGCGGGCAACAGTCGCCTCCACTATGCCGGCTTGAGGAGACGAGCATGTACCATCTAAATTGACAGTGCACACTCCTCTCACTATACCTGGCTACCTTTAAACTATTCCCGAAACGCGACAAGGTCAATCACGGATGTTGCATTCGAAAGTGGTGGTACTACCCCAGGCTACAATAAAAAAAAAGTTTATTAATTATATCCTGAAATATTTCTAGACATAGACAAGCGATTTAATACAAAACTATCCTATTAAAACATGCAAATGTAATATTATAAATAAATAGTAAATAATATTCTTTCTAATCTATATTTTAATGCCAATTTGTATTTCCGTATCTATTTAACAGTCATAGGGACGACTTTCTCGCATATATGCGTGGGCGCAACAACTGAACTCGATTAATTAATGCAACTGCATACAAAATGCGGTAGAGTGCATCGTCGGAGAAACTTAGCAAAATCAACGATCGTAAACTGATACAAATAAATATGAAATCGCGTGGGAAATGCACATTTTAGAGATGTTTCATATTTTTAAATCATTTAATGGACACGGTAATTTTACTTTAATGAAAAAATCTTTTTTTTTATTGTACCTCGGCATATGAGAACACTCAGCCTGATGTAAAAAGGTAGAGTGCGGTCCATGAGTGGATAGTGGATACAACTGCTACTACAGAGAAATCTCTACAGGCCTCCACTATCCGGGCTCGAGGTGACAAGTATTTACCATCGAGATTAGCAGTACACACTACTCTTCTCTGGTCATGACAAGGATGGGCAGTGAGAAAGAATCGCGTTAGTATGCACTAATTGTGAGTTTATTACAAAGAAATAATAGCACATCCAATGTGCGCAGTCTGATTAATAATCCACAAACAAAACCTTGCAGGGGCTCACTTTCTAACAAATATGATTTAGAGAGACGTAAAACATCGCCCGTGGTAAGGGCACTCGTTAGCGCTGACTACAGACCACAAGTACAGCTGCAGAGTGCAAAATTGCAATTGAAATTTCTGATATTACCATCTACTTGAAACAATAAAGGTGTACTATTATAATCTGACAGGTTAAACAGAAAATAATTGCTACTTTATAACTTCTGTTAGTTATTTTATGTTTTAAATCTGTTTATTTATTTAAAGTTATTATTAAATTAAGTTTCTGCACTGTAAGTTTCCCTGAAAAACCATATTTTTTCTCATGAGATGTAGTTTAAATTTTTTTATTAAAAGCAATCTATATTAGCAAGCATAATTTTAAAAGAAACTATAATTTATAAAAACCTTAATAAAAAAGCAATCATTTCATCATATATTAAGAAAAAGGTATTATTATTACTTTTAACGAGAAAAATCGAGAACAATAAATACATTTGGCCTGAGTACACATAACGTACCTACATAGGTGCACCGGCGCATAATTACTATGAACAAAACACCGTTAATTTGTCCCTAAAGTAACTATTTATCCCTTGAATTATGTCCCACTTTTTCATTCATGCCACATGATAGGATTTCACCATAACTTTTTTCATAAACTAAATATTTTTAAAAAAATTATCATTGTATTCTCCCATCTACTAATAAAATGTAACATATAAAAATACAATTAAGATGAATTTATACCGAACCTAACTACTTTGGTAGTCTCGTGAGTGAGTAATTTTCCCACGATTTTATTTGTGTACGAGACCGTCGCTATCACCATAGCCACTAAAATTCCAGGAAATATCCTTCAGTCTTCCTAAAAATTGATTTTAATATAAATTGGTGAAAAGATTGCAAAAACTTGGGTCACAAGTGCTCATTTAATAAAAGGTCTAACGACAACAGACCAATTGGTTCAAAACTCGAATTTGTGGACGATACACACTGTCAGGAACTACGGATAGAAACGATAGGATCTTGCGCAACAATAGTCGAATGTATTGTTACTTTAACACGTGGGGGTAAAAGGTTTTTCTTTGTCTTATAGTAATTAGAGTAATCACTATTTGCTTTGAAATTTCAACACAGTTTAAACAAAAGAAGCGTGATTTAATAAGATTTATTGTATTTTTTAATTTGGCAAGACATTATTTTTGTTATAATAAAATTAAGTTATATTTAAATAAATATTTAGGTATGGAGTCAGGCTAATAAAGATATTTACAAGCTTTTTAGTTGTTTCTTTCTAAGTCGTATATTTGACAACCAAATTCATAAACAGTCTCCTTGACTACGCGTTTTGTTTTTTCTCCTAAAATGTGTAGGCACGGTCCCTACAAATATAATAAAGTTATTGCCGGCAACTGCGTATGGTTCGTATTATGCGTTCAGATTTTACGTTCCCTAGGTTTAAGCAGTTGATAAAAAATAAATAACTTATATCTTTATTACTTAATCTTCATATATAAACGAGTTATCTGAATCAAACACAAAAAAAAAAACAGATATTGGGGGGACAAACAAAAAACGATCATTTTCTTTTAGTTAATAAAATTATTCGTTTCTCTTAAAGTGTATCACTATGAAAAAAAAAACTTTTGAGCAAGCTGTTAAGATTTTTTTTAATAATATGAGCGAGTCGTCTCGTCTTAGATTCATCACAAATAATGTGTTAGCGAAGAATGTATGAATAAACTGTTAAAAAATTAAACGTCTACCGCGTACCGTTGCTCCAATATATAAAATTCGCGTAAAGCCTTAATAACTTAATAGGTATACACTATGCAAGTAATAAATGTAAATAGTGATCTAAGGAGGCGTAATAGTACGTACGATGTTCTATTGAGATAAAGTGATTACTATCTTTATAGTCGAGGTGATGACGCGCATTAAGTACGTTCAAATTATATTGTTAATTAATAAATATTATGTGAATTACTTAGATATTTTGCTATTGTAAAATAAATTAACCGAACGTGGTCATGTATTTTAAAAGAACTTTACCATTTTTTTATTTATTGCGACTACGAATATTGTATCGAGAACACGCCAAAAAGAAACTCGTTGATAATAAAGCCTATACCAAAGGTGTAGCATATATGTAACAATGTGATCAATTTTAAAACAAAATTACATTTGTAATAAGCCGGAGGTTTTTACGAGACGAGTTCACGTTTACAGTCACCATTCATAATTTAAGTAAGTACATTTTAAAATAATTATAAATACAAAAAAAACTGATATGTTCCTTCTTTTTTGTTCATAAATAAGACAATAAGTTAAATAAGAAAAAAGATTTTCGTATTCTGTTTCGCCTTTTTATTTGTATCTGTACGAATTGTAATGACGCTTTATTTGCATATTTAATCTATTATTTTCAGCAGTCGCCTCCTAGAGTATAAATCTGTATGCAGTCGATACGTGTCGTGGGTGGCACAGCACCGCCTATTTGTACTATTCGACCGAGTATCAGTAAAGAATCTTGATCAAAGATAATCATGAAATGACGAAATTATCTTGCGTAAGAACATTATTGTTTTTTAAAACTTTCGCATTTTATAATCAAAATAAATCGAAAGCTATTTTTTATATCAAAGTATAGAGGCATTCACGGGCATTTGTATAAGTGACTGGGGTGGATAGCGAGAAGGAGATTAGCCCAAGATAAATAAAAACATATCCCGGGTGGATTTTTGAGACGAGCAAGTAAGGGCAGGTATCTTAACCATTTTAGTTACACGAAAACCGTTCCTAGGATACCATTTAATAGCTGCAAAACTAATTATTATCTTACATAATATGTTAATTAAAAAAAAAAATTAATAAACCTTAAAGGCTTTTAATACGTTCGTTTTTTCTGCGGTACGAAGTAAATGGCCCTGATACCGGTCCGGCGACTACACCGGATGTACGTCCGCCCCTCCCCTCAATGCGACGAACATCGACCCGGCGCGCGTCTCAAATTCAAGTCAATTTAACCAGTATTTGAAGTGTATAAACGCCGCCGGACGCTTCGCCGGTTTTCTGCCAATTACCTATCATATTCTTATAGATTGTTCAATGGCAGTCCATATTAATGTGGAATTACTAATATCATTGGTTGAAAATAAACCGGTATTATGGGACAAAACCCACGAAAGTTATAACGTCAAACAAATGAACTTCGCAGCTTGGAATGAAATTTGTATAATAATAAATGATACCTTTAAAACATTAACGGACAAAGGAAAAGATGAATTTCGTAAGTTCTTTTTTCTACACATGTAGACATAATGTTCTGGGTATTTGTTTTGATTTACTTCGCTAAGTTCATTTCATCAGTTTCCATTCATGGACCGCACTCTAGCTTTACATCAGGCGGAGTGTTGTCACATGTCGAGCTACAATAAAAAAAAAAAAAAAAAAAAAAAAGTTCAGTATTTGAATCCCAAATGTTATTATACGGTAGATAGACCGACATTAACAATAAAATTGTTATTTACAATTCCTTACAATTATGTAGTAAAACAGCACGTGTAAAAAGGCATGTGAGCAGCTGCCGTTAACACATATTTCTATGCTTTGGAATATTCCAAATGCCCACTTCATATAGCCTCGTGGTATTACTGCATAGATATTTTTTTATGTAATGCATAAATTCCTAGCAATTCGTAGTCGTGCCATATAAAATTTATTCTGTCACTAAGCTTTTCTAAAATTCTTAACTTACTTGTTTAATTTTAACAATAAACTTTGCAATCTCCCTCCGAACAAAGTCGCTCGGTTGCAAATAGTAATAGCTTGTTTATTTGTAGCCATTACATTTTCATAGTGTACGCAACTGATAAATTAATACCAATCCTAAAACTGTACTGTTTTAAATTTAATGTCTGAAAATTTTCTTCTTTTTAGGTAAACGAGTGATAAAGAAATGGAACAACGCAAGAGACAACTGGGTGAAATGTCATAAAAAAATAAAGAAACGGGAAACAGACTCAAGCGCTAAAGATGCACAAGTATACAGATACTATGATCAGATGATATTTCTGAGTAAAATAATTTCACCTACAGAAAACGTGAACAGAATTAATGACGAGCCAACTAACTCACAAGCCAACAGGGAAACTAAGGAACCAACAAATAAAAGAAAAAGGAAGGAAGTCAGCGATGTTGACAAACAAATGATTAATACAATTAGTTCAATAGATACTAAAGATAACAGCAGAATTATGTCTTTCTTCAAAGGGATTGCGCCTACGATAGATGAATTCAGTGACGCCGATATAGTGGAATTTCAATACGAAGTGATTAAATCGATGAGAAATATAAGTAGAAGAAATCAGGCGTCGCACTATTTGTCGATAAATGTGCCGAAGTGCAGCTGCAGTTACGACAACGACGACACCTAAAATTCGGGGATATCACACCGTTGCTTCGACATCTCGTTATCACTATGGATACCAAATAGTATTAATTAATTTATAGTAAACAGCTGTAACAATTTGACGCAAACGTTTCAAATGTTCTTTTATTACAATTACTGATTTGTCTTAATAGAGTCTTAATAAATACTTCTGTTCTGTCGGAATCGGGCATTGAAAATCAACAAAATTGAGCGAGCCACCAGGAGTCACGATCCTCAACAATGAGGGACCGACGAAGAGAGAGAGAGAGAGAATAATGAATAATGTGTTTCTTATTGTTAGAATACTTCAAAACTCAGCCAGACTTGAGATATTGCAATTTTCGCGTTTCGGGAAGTTTGGAAGTAGTTAGGTAGAGGAGTGCGCGCTATCAACCTGGATGGTGCACATTCGTCTTTTCAAGCCGGTATAGTAAAGGTGACTGATGCTAATTGTTGATGTTGTTTCATGGATCTAGTTCAACATGAGGCGGAGTGTTGCCATATGCCGAGCCACAATATTAATTTTTAAAACAAACTACGATTAGGTACTTGGCGGTGTGTGATACAATAAAATCATATAAATACTAACATGCCGATTCAGTTTTTTTTTAATTATTTAAACTTACTTACAAATAAATTCATTTGACAAGATTGAAACATACCTGCGAACAAAAATAAAATAAAAACAATTAGTTACTATACTTATTTCTTAAATTAATTTTTTAACTTAATAATCACTTATAACTACGTGCGTATATACTATTTTAATAGATAAAAAAAACAAGGGCAGGTCGTAACATTATAAATGGCCACGGCCATGGTCACGGTCATTTCTTAACCTTCATTGATTTCAAGGTAACGTCCTTAGGCAAGGACGATCTTCTAAACGTATCCTTTGAGAAAGTTCGAGGAGAGAGAGAAACTGTAGAGTAGGTACATAGCTATTTTTAATAGATGTTTGTAAAATATTTTTTTTGTATTCATTTTTTTTTTTATTGTAGCTCGGCATGTGACAACACTCCGCTTGATGTAAAGCTAGAGTGCGGTCTATGAATAGATACAACTGCTACTACAGAGAAATCTACGGGCAGCAGTCGCCTCCACTATGCCGGCTTGAGGAGACGAGCATGTACCATCCAGATTGACAATGCTTTGTTTATGTGTAAGTGTAATCTTACAGATCTATTTTAACAGTATAGTCGATATCTGACCGCACTGCGTCTTATATTAAGCTAGAGTGCCGTCAAAGAGCGTAAACTACTGCTACTATAATATAAAGAAACGCTATGCCGCCCCCCGGCTTAATCCCGTCGTATAGGCAGGCGTAATATATAAGTATATTAAATAAAAACAGTACATAATACACTATTTTCTATTGTAACTCGGCATGTGACAACACTCCGCCTGATGTGAAGCTAGAGTGCGGTCCATGAATGGAAACAGCTGCTACTACAGTTAAAATTGTACAAAAATTACATGAAAAATAGTACATATTTCCTTTAAAAAAATATCCATACTGGTCTCGAGATCGGACTCAACGCAGATCTTCTTCTCATTAAGCATCTGCAGACTTTATAGTATGCGGGTATTTGCAACTGAACAGCATCGTGTCATAAATAATGTAAAAAACGAAATACCCCTGACACACTATTATTACAATTTTATCACCACTGAATATTTTATATCAATTTCAGAACGTTATACCTACACAAGATGGACCACATAGCAAAAGCAAAAAAGCAATAATATGTCATAACTTTATAAGCAATAGATACAATTTGCCGCCGATTGATTGAAGTAAATAATACGGAACTTATAATCGAGTACAGAAAAATATATCTGCTCACCAGAGAACACTAAAATCCACTCAAGCTTGCAAAAATATGTAAACACTTAACGCAAAATAAGTACTCTTAAAATAAGATCGAAGGAGTCATAAACAAACTGATGCTAGTTATTAGACCAGTCTGTCATCCCAGATGTAACAGCACTAACATTTTACTACTTATTATTCTAACGCATTCGTATTGTACTCACGAATTCAGATTCAAATATCCGAATACGGTAACGGGAACAGAACGTGTGCACCTCGCCCAAAGTTCTACTAAATCATTTCTTAAATAAACACATCCGTATGCCAACTAAAGTATAATTCAGCCATATTAATATCATAAAATAAATAAATAAAATACAACAATAATTTTCGGCAATGTATTCATTTAAAATTATGAATGGCCAAAAACAATGGCCGATGCAAATTGTGACTACTTCGTGGCACATTAAGAGGAGCTCGCAAAAACGGAGAACGTTTCAATTCAATACACCATAAAGGGAACGTATTAAGGCCGGTGTTGTCGTGAAAAAATAATAACAACCATACATACATAAATATCGTCTCGAAAGTTCTGTTGTATATTTGTGCATTTTTAAGGACATTAAACTGCAAATTAGCCAGTTAAAAGAGAAAACGTCAGAGTTATAAACCGCAAAATTGCACGAGGGAAATTCTCGGTGAAATTTGTTGAATATTTATTAAAACGAGCAATAAAATAGTTAAATTACAGGTTAGGTCAAAACTGCGTGGTAATAGGGTCGCCCTGACCCCTCTCTGTAAATTACATAGCTTCTAGTGATAGTGTTACAATATTAACTAAATTATTATATGAATATTACGCCAATATAAATAGAAAATTGACCACAACCAATAAAAATTTAGATGCAGCTTAAATGCAATGAGAGAAAGCAACCACGAAACCCTTTCACCGCAATACAGAAATGCAATGACTGAACTATGTAAAGGAATGTAATATTTCATACTATTAGTCTAATTCGTGTTGGTGGCTAGGCTTACAGTGAAAGTATCGAGCTACTGGGCTTGCGCGGGCGCACCATCTATATGCCCTCTCTAGTACAGACCGCTATGCTCGCTCACAGATTCTTATCGCCTATTTACGGCGGCATTAAGTTGTAAAAAGCCTATAATTTTCCTTCGCCATTCTCGGTGAAAAATGTCCTCCAGGCGAAGGTACGCACCGGTTTGCGCGCCCAAGTGAGCCATATAACCATTGATTTGTAGAAACAAAACCCCATTACCATTGCGTTTCTCGCTTTAAGATTAAGAAATTATCCACTCGCGACTACATTAATTGTTGCAAATTGTATTTATTACTTGATTGAATCGTCGTGTAAAGACTCAAATACCGAGCTACTCTAGGTTGCACTATATTAAGACGAAACACCTGACGAGTTGAACACCCACTCGCTACAATAAAAAAAACATTCGCATAGCAACCGAAAACAATTCTATAAAAAGCAAAAGTAATAAAAAAAAAACACTTTCATAGGCTGTTATTGCATGTACGATAGTGAAAAATGAGTGTCAGGTATGAGTTGCGAACAATACTATGTTCGCCCACACGCGTATAAAACGATATCTCGTGCCAAGTTCGCGTCCATTACACCGATCTACCGGCTGTAAACTTCTAGATAAAATCTTATCTAGCACTATACTAAGGCGTTATAATGATGATTTTCGCAGTTCATTATTTATTCCCGGGGAGAGAACGGAAAATTTTGTTTTATGTTTTATTATTAACAACGTTTTAAACATTATTTGCAACGCAGTAATTCATCATTTGTTTGAATCTAATAATTACACAAAGTTTCACTATTTTATATAGATAATTGCCGAAGACAACTGCTACCATAGAGAGAGCTACTGCAGGCACTTTAATGAGAAGAATGTTCAGAGTAGATAATTAGCTACTTGTGATAAAAATGGTGGGTGATACTACTCTGGAATGGCAAGCTGAGAATTTTATAGAGAGAATTGATATTCTGAAAGAAATGCAAATGTATGAAAACTAAAGAAACACATTTATCTCTGAAAAGATTTGATGCAAATATAATATTCAAATAAGAATCTATTACAGACAACATGGTTACATTTAATACTATTACTTTTCACTTAGATAAGCAAAGGGCAAGAAAGATAAATCCGCACTCGGTAAGCTGCGCCCGCGCACTGTTATCGCGTTAACTCTTATCTCTGCACGTTTACTTTCCGACTCTCCACACCAACATAACTCCGACAAGGAAATCGCAATTTATTTTCCAAAATATATTATTTTATATCTAAAGCAAAACAAATACATATATTAATATTTTAGAAACTTACAAAAAGTCATATCAAACTTGTGGTCTAAATGATAAAGGTGTGAACACATACATATGCGTTAAATGGCACGAATGCAGGTATAGTGAACACTTTCATAGTTAAAACGCGGACGCAGGCATTATTTACGTCACGTATTGTGACCAACAAAAACAACTAGAATAACAAATTAAAAAAATAATCGCAGTAATGATGTTTTTCCATATTTTGTAAAACTTTAGGACCTGTGCGCGATCGGAAGATGTGAACCGATTTTAATAATTTTTTTTTTCATTTGTTTGTCTTCCTAATTCACAAATTTTTCGCGCTATTACAACTTCGAAAGAAAAAAAAGATGTTTTTCGGCCCACCCTATTGTACAGTACATGCTATGCAGGGCCTGAACATTGAGATTTTTATACTCATGTAAAGTTTTAAGAGTGGTAGGCAGACTGATGGTGGTTACCGGTTTAGCCTAGAGTCCAAGGATAGTAGAACTACACTTTTAAGTGTAACACCCGTGAAGTGACGTTGTCCAGTTTAGAGATTAGTTTGGAAGTTGCCAGGTATAACAAGAGGAGTGTGCACTGTCAATCTAGATGGTACATGCTCGTCTCTTCAAGCCGGTATAGTGGAGACGACTGCTGCCCGTAGAGATTTCTCTGTAGTAGCAGTAGTTTCCATTCATGGACCGCACTCCAGCTTAACATCAGGCGGACTATTGTCATATGCCGAGCTACAATAAAAAAAATAGTTCCTTCCTCCTTCCCTTCCTTCTCGTTTACTGACTTCTATGTATACCTATATCCCAAGATAATATAAATAAAGGAAAAATCAGCTCTATTTTTTAACAGAAAAGATTTGTCACAGTTAACCGACATATTATTACTCGTAGTGATAAACGAGCCAGTCGCTTACGCAAAAATACATCACCAAAACAGGCCGAGCTCAATAAAATTCAATATTTATTATTTGCAGTAAATGAAGTAACACAATAATTAAATACGTGCATCAGTCATACTGTCCCGCTTCCTCGTTCAGAAATGGTAACTGTTCATAAAGCAACCCACCTATGTGTTCCGGTACTGACGAAAGCGCGCGATTTGCAAGTATTTGCATCAGGAAACGAGATACTGCCAACACTGATATGAGAAGTCAAAACCTACACACACACTAGCGTACTGTTAACAAATAATAATCCTACAACGTGTAATATTTTTTCAGAGAATTGTGGATGTGAAGGAAGCGAGGGTGTTGTGTCAGGATCGTGGTAAGTGGCGTTCCGTTGTCTCTGCCTATCCCTGTGGGAAAAAGGCGTGACAATTGTATTGTATTGTATTTTTTCAAATTCAAATTTTCTTCATTTGTAAATAATATAATTTGGTTGTTCAATTGATACAATTCAATCACTATGACCTGCCCTTAGGCGTACAAATTCTACAATTTGTTTAGAAAAATTACATAATACTAAACTTGAGCACATTGTTTAATTTAATTACTCTATCAAGCTATATGTCAAGAAGTATATAATGTCAAAAAGGACAGTAAAGTTGCTCTGATAGGTTGATATGTTATTATTCATTAAGAATCTCTGAACGTGTGTAAGTACAGGCAAATGATTTAAAATTGAAGAAAAAGCTTCTATTTTTATACTCTCTCTAAAATTACACCATTTCTATTTAAAAAATCAATGCAACTGAAGCCTTCACCCCGTCTTGAAAAAGCGACGATTACTATACTATATTTAAAAAAAAAGAGACTTTATTCATAAAAGAAACAGATCTCGATAAAATGGACCTAGAATTAAATGCAGTTAACAACAGATTGTTGCACGAATCTGAAACAATAGCATGTTGTAAGAAGTTGCATTTAGAACGAAATACCGTTGCAGAAGGAAAAAGTCGCGACCGAAATAAAATCGAAATTGCAAATCCGTTGACGGGTCAGCAAGATACGAGGCACTTAAATGGCGAGTCGCCGACAAGAGAAAGGTTTATACAAAAAAAAAAAACTGGAGGATCAGACAAAGCTTTCCGATTTATTGCAGTCCTTTTTGTATCGCACACGCGGAAGTCCGATAGCCGAGACTAACCTCCACAGATTGCAATACGCTTTCCATACAATTTGCAGATTAACTCGACATAATAAAATATAGGACAGCGATAAATCAAAGACTCATGACGGATACCTTTATCCTACTGTGGCGGCTGCCTCGCGCCACATCAAGTTTTAAAACTATTTTATATTTTTTATTTGAAGTTGTTTCTGACATTGACATTGCTTCTTGAGTAATAAATTTCTTCTCTCGCTGTCATACTTATTTTAATCTAATATAATCTGCAAATCTACCTACTAATATTAACTCCAAAGTGGTGACCCCGTACAAAAATTAACATGGAAGAGAATACTAATGTTATTTGTAAGGTTTCAGTCAAAATTCCTACAATTTGGCGAAAAAATATTTCGACATGGAAAATGCAAATCGAAGCACAATTTTCGTATTGCAACATAACATCGGAGTTAACCAAATTCAATTATGTCCTTGCTTCTCTCGACGGCGAAACAGCCGATCTGATTTCAGACTTTTTATCAAAAGAACGCTCTACCACACCATACACAGATCTCATGGAAAGGCTGAAAAGGGAATTTCAGGAAACAGATAGTCGTAAGGTAACCAAATTAATAAATGAATTAGAGTTGGGTGACAAAAGGCCTAGTCAATTACTCGGAGAGATGCGGTCTCTCGCTGGAGAACAGGTAAACGATGTTTTTTTACGGACAATATATTTGCAAAGATTACCAAACAATATCAGAGCTATTGTGGCGGCAAGTGCAGATACTTTAGACAACATCGCAGAGATGGCAGATAGGATTCTAGATTCAAATCCTGATTCTTTTGTTTGCACAACACAAACTTCGAATACGACCACGGAATCTGAACGTTTAACAACTATTGAAAATCAGATTGCTCATTTAACATCTTCCATTGATATGCTCATTACGACACGATCACGCGCTAATGCACCCCACACACGATCAGAATCAAATAATCACAACAATGATACGAGTATATGTTGGTATCATTCAAATTTTGGCAATAAAGCTAGAAAATGTGTCAGTCCCTGTTCATTCAGTAATAAAGCGTCGCATCCGGAAAACGAATAGGCCGCTCACCGGCCGCGACACTTGGTGAGTTAGGCCAAATTTCTTCTCGTCGCTTGTTTGTTACAGATATCAACACCGGTAATCGTTTTCTAATTGATTCGGGTGCAGACGTTTCAGTCGTTCCATCTACATTGCGGGATAAACAGCGTCCATGTCAGCTAGTGTTATATGCAGCGAATGGCAGTCAAATCCGTACGTTCGGCGAGCGGCTCATTAAGTTAGATATAGGTCTTAATCGTAATTATTGTTGGCCATTTACTATTGCAGATGTACAACAAGCAATAATTGGAGCTGATTTTTTAAATCATTTTGGACTATTAATTGATATTAAAAATAAGCGTTTATTAGACAGTTCTACGAAGCTATCAACAGTAACTTCATCATGCCACGAATTTACCGACACCAGCATTAGTTTAATTAATCCAAATAATAAATATGCCGGTCTTCTTAGGAAATTTCCCAACCTCCTCAAAGAGAACGCGCAATTTCATACAACAGACATAGAATATTATCATACTATCACTACTACAGGTCCACCAATAGCTGCCAAAGCTCGTCGACTTGCACCCGACAAGCTCAATCAAGCTAAAAAGGAGTTTCAAAAAATGATCGAACTCGGTATTTGTAGACCTTCTAAGAGTCCTTGGTCTTCACCATTGCACATGGTTCCGAAAAAAGATGGGTCATGGCGTCCATGCGGTGATTACAGGGCTCTTAATGCGGCTACCATACCAGATAGGTATCCAATTCCACTTTTACACGACTTTAATAGTCGTCTTGCTAATACTACAGTGTACTCTAAGGTAGACTTAGTTCGTGCATTTCATCATATTCCTGTTTCTAAGGATGACATTGCAAAAACTGCCGTCATAACTCCGTTCGGGTTGTTTGAATTTTTGAAACTTCCATTCGGGTTAAGAAACGCAGCGCAATCCTTTCAGAGGTATATCGATTCTGTACTTCGAGAGCTAGATTTCGTTTTTTGTTATTTAGATGACATTCTTATTGCATCACATGACGAAGAACAACATTCACATCATTTAACACTATTATTTGAAACTCTCAGCAAATATCATATAAATATTAATTTAAATAAATGCGTTTTTGGCGTACCTGAAATACCATTTTTAGGGTATTTAGTATCGGCTGCTGGAATTAAACCTTTACCTGATCGCGTTCATACAATTAAATCATTTGAACAACCTTCAACTATAGCAGAATTACGTCGTTTTTTAGGTTTACTTAACTTCTATCGACGTTCAATGCCTTCAACTGCTAGAACACAGCAGCTATTGTTCGATCTTTGTAAAGACACCCGCAAGCGTGATAAACGTTGTGTAGAGTGGACCTCTGAAGCGTTATGCGCGTTTGAATCATTAAAAGATCAAATCGCGAACGCTACCTTATTAGCACATCCTTCAAATAATTATAAGTTAGCTTTACTAGTTGATGCCTCCGATTTTGCCGTAGGAGCATCACTTAATCAGGTTAGGGATAATAATTATGAACCTCTCGGCTTTTATTCTAAAGCACTGTCTAAAACTGAAAAGAAATATAGCACTTATGACCGTGAACTTTTAGCAGCATATCTCTCTATTAAATACTTTCGTTATATGTTAGAGGGTAGAGACTTTACTCTTTTTACTGATCATAAACCTC
Organism: Tinea pellionella; assembly: GCA_948150575.1. Lineage (NCBI taxonomy): Eukaryota > Metazoa > Arthropoda > Insecta > Lepidoptera > Tineidae > Tinea > Tinea pellionella. Next base: position 8,255,024 of record OX411248.1, read on the forward strand.
TGACATATGCTTTTAAACAGAATTTAGATAGGGCTTCTCCGAGACAGATTCGTCATTTAGATTTCATTAGTCAATTCACAACCAATATACAATATATTCGTGGCAAAGATAATATATCAGCAGATTTTTGCTCTAGACTTTCAGAAATATCTATGCCATCTGCCATTTCTTTTGATGATGTCGCTAAAGTGCAAGATACAGATAAAGAGCTCGCCCACTATAAACAATCAAAAGCAACATCACTAAAATTTACATCCATTATTTTGCCCTCTGGAGAAAAATTGGTTGTAGATACATCAACAAATAGATTGAGGCCATTTATACCTTCACAATTTAGACGAGAAATATTTGAATCACTTCACAACATGGCTCATCCAGGAATTAAACAATCAGTTATCATGGTTACAGATCGTTTTATTTGGCCTAATATCAAACGTGATGTCAAGATGTGGGCCAAATCTTGCATGGCCTGTCAACAATCCAAAGTAACCCGGCATATTAAAAGTGAAATTGGCAGTTATGATCTTGTCACTAGAAGGTTCTCCCATATTAATATGGATATCGTGGGTCCTTTACCACCTTCTAACGGTTACACTTATTTGCTGACTATCATTGATCGTTTTACGAGTTGGCCTGAAGCTATTCCCATTCGAGATATAACAGCGGATACCATTGCACGTGCCTTTTTATTTCATTGGGTTTCAAGATTTGGAATACCAGCCAAAATTACAACTGATCGCGGAAGACAATTTGAATGTTCTCTTTTTAGTAGTCTCACTCGACATCTGGGTATTCATCATATCAAAACTACTGCTTATCATCCTGCTGCTAATGGTAAAATCGAACGATGGCACCGTCAGCTCAAGTCTGCATTACGAGCCCAAATGACTGATGATTGGTCACTTAAATTGCCTACTATTTTACTAGGTTTGCGTTCAATGATTCTCCCACATTACAACAGTTCTCCAGCGATTCTAGTTTATGGAGAAACTTTGAGACTGCCCGCAGACTATTTTGAAGACAGTAGCATCAATGCCGATATGGAAACTTTAGTTTTCAAGTTAAAGGATCATGTGCGTTCCATTAAGCCAATTGAAGCCAATCACCATTCAGCTCACAAGCCTTTTGTATTTTCTGACATTTACAAAACATCGCATGTATTTGTTCGTCAAGATGCTGTCAAGAAGCCTTTGCAGTTACTTTATGACGGGCCGTATAAAGTAATTTCAAGATCGGAAAAACATTTTACAATAGATTTACCCAGAGGACATAAGACTGTATCAATAGATAGACTTAAGCCTGCATATATGCTTAAAAGCGAAATTTTACCCTCAGCTACCGTCTTGAAAACTCCAGATAAAACACTCACATTTACCCGTTCCGGTCGCGCAGTACGTCCTCCAGAATATTTTCAGCAACTAACCTAACATCACTGGGAGGGGAGTACATGTGGCGGCTGCCTCGCGCCACATCAAGTTTTAAAACTATTTTATATTTTTTATTTGAAGTTGTTTCTGACATTGACATTGCTTCTTGAGTAATAAATTTCTTCTCTCGCTGTCATACTTATTTTAATCTAATATAATCTGCAAATCTACCTACTAATATTAACTCCAAACTACAATATAACTAATCAATGTTTCCAATCAAATTCATAATCAATGCGAAAGTTGTACATCAGTGAATAAATGAATAGGTATTATATTAAATGCTTCGTTATGACATTGATTACCTACTCTTTATAGCTATTTCAAATATATTGTATTAAAAAGCAACAGTAATGCACATCGAAATGTTTATCGTAAATTGACTTTAACGTGTTTAGTTTCATATTAAATATTACTTCCTACATTTTCTCGGGGAGAGCGTTCAGGTGTTTTTGTGATTAGGTATCCGCTATCAAGTAATATAATATATCCATAAAGAAAATTACAAACACTTGCAGAGAAAACGCTTTAAACGTAAGTCTAATTTCATATAAGATCGACCACATGCATTGAAATAAGTTTATCGTTGATGATGATACAATGTGCCTAACACGTATACACTTATTTTTAAATTGCACTTTTAATGTACACATTTACGTACTATTTGCATTATAGTAAAATCAATGGTTTGAAGGGTTCGTGCACAAAGTGGGCATTTAACCTTAGACCGAGAGCGAGCGGCGGCAAGGCGCACATGCCGTGTCAAACCATCCATCATGCCAGCTATCTGTGGCAAATTAGCCAACTACAGACGCCGCTATCTCTGGATAACCGACCAAAATCAAAACAACGACTATTCTCCATCTCTTCCATACAATTTGAGTGTAATTTCCTACGGTTAGATTCGGTTCAGGCTACCCGGTCGATGCGACGTTTACAAATCACCCAGTGCCTCGACTGTCACGGTTTCCAATTTACTTTCTTCCGAGAGCTGAATTTCGCTGACCCCGTCGACCGTCATGGGAATCGTGAATACTAACTCATGGGAAGCGTTATTTGCATGTCGATTTCTATAATCATTTATTGACACATTTCGATAATTTCATTATTTCGTAAAAATAATCATGTAACTTGCCCTACAAAGCTGTACAAGGAAACGTAAATCAAGGTATCATAGAAAACGCGTGACAAGCTGCTAGCTATCATTCAAACCACAATTGGTCCCGGTCGAGACTCGATACGTGCCTCTTAACGTCACTCAAGATGACGCCTCGATTGCACGCGGGGACATAAATGGTCAGTTTATATCATCAGCAAACAGGCCACGAATAACGAACAAAAACAATTGTGTAATACTATCAGAAACGATGCGGTGAAGTGGTCCGATGTACTCGGAGATAAATAAACACCGAGTCTTCTGTGGATAACTGGTAATTAGCGAACACGACCGACTTAATTCAGATGGCCACAAAGATTAGAGGTCTGCCTTATTATGAGCACAATAGCCAGTTTCTCACTTTTTAAACATTGAGCAATTAACGCAATTACAAAACACCGTCATTCATTATGGCCGAGTGTAGGTCCCACCCGGGACAGGCATCTACAACCAAACGTTTTGTTCGATTGCACAGCGATACTAATTGATAATAACCGCCCATTACTACGAGGTCTGACAAACGTGACAGACATGCACTTTCATCTAATAACAACTCTTTATATTAAATGATAATAATACAGCTATAAAAATAAATCTTGTTAACGTTTTTCTCATTTAGAAATAACCAATTATGTTAATACAAATACTAGGTATATATATCATTGCACAGTTAGTTTTATAGGGAAACAAAAGATTTAGAACGAATTTAATATAATAGATTTGTTTTCTAATGACAGAACAGATTCAGGACTCAGCATGAAATCTAAAGTTGATGGCTAAGAGCGTACTGCGATCAACGGTCGAGTTTCGAAGCCGCCCACAGGCATCGGTACTGTAATTTACGATGCATAATATCAGTAATGCATAGAGGCATGACAGACATGGTAGTAATGAAGAAATCTATTAAGTTGTCCCGCGAGGCACACGTTCTCACTGATATAGTTCCACTAGAGTTACGATGTACCTTGCTAGGATTAAACGATTTGAATAAAACATAAAATTAACTCTCAATATTGTAAATGTAAAATGCGAAACAATCACGGGGAATGAAGCTTCCATCTTATAGCCGTCACCGAATTACGCAGCGCCCGCAGGCATATTCGACGAATATATTAAAACGAGTCTAGACAACACGGAGACCTGAGTAACAGCATAATTTGCCCCTTTCCCGCAATTAAGCGAGAAGCGTGAGTCACATAAATATACTTCGAGCCACCTTCGAGCGTAACAAATAGAATTAACATTGCTGATTGCGCTAGGCGTGAGACCATCATTTTTCCATTGTCCATTCTGACAAACCATCGTTGCATCGGTTGCCGTAGAAAGCGCATGGACCGTTGCTGTAATATCTCAAAGTGTCAGATCCACTTATTAATAAATGGCCGCTTATAGGTCATCGGAGAGAGCTGGATAGAGTGGCGACGGTTGCAACTCAGAGAAAATACTATAAATAAGTCAATGATTCTTTGTAATGTACTGGCTTTAGTTAGAGGAAGTGTTCACGTTTCGTTGTTTCAATTGTATTTTAATGGTTACGAGAAACTATTTCGTTATTTGTAAACGCAACTTTAAGAAGAAGTCAAGGATCGTTGACTTGACCGTGTATGTACAATAATTCTGGCAAAGTTTTATGATCTAAGTGCATACAGATATCTTTATTACATTTTAACCACACCAATGAGCGATAAATTAATGACATTTTAAGTTGACAGTAAGTATTGCGGAACCTATACCTTACGTAACAATAAATATCTGTATTTTTTGGAATTGATTGATATAATTAATTCAAAACATCATTTATCCAACACGTATATGTTATTTATTCGTGAAGTCGTCAATGTAAACTGTCTCAAGTTAATTAATCATTTACGTAATTCGTGAGTTAGTTTAGGAAGTATAGTTTAATAGCATTACATCAGCAGAGGTGATGGATTAACATGAAGGCGTATCTCGGGTGCTAATGGGCGGGATACGTTATATATAATAGGACAGGTAATGTCACATTCTTAAGTATTACTTACAGTTTTTGGCGGCTATCTTGAGACGTCAGGTTGTCTGTTTTGAATTATTTTCCTAAACTTGTGTTTCTTCGAGTGTTAATGTGTAATAATGGTGGATTATTAACCATTGAGTGTTCGTGAACGTGCGTGAGTGTGGGCAAACAATTCAAAAGAAGAGAACCTGTGTTTCCATTTTCCCTCCAAAACTCTCTAGGAAGTTTCAGTAAAGATTGTTCCACTTTACTGGAACAATTTTTGACTTGACTGAGCCTTGACCTGACTGTTTGGTGTGAGGAATGAATGACTCGTGATGCACAATATTATTAACTTGATGCAAAACTCCCCGTCTGATCTTATTTAACGTGGCTGCTACCGAAGAGGGTAATTGCGGATAGCTGTCGTGTCCACTACGCCAGAATGGTTATGCAACATGCAATGATATCAATTAACATAATTGATTTGATATCAAGAAAAATCGATGTCCGTTATTCGTAATCAATAACTCTCACTTGTCAATGTTTTAATGTAAAAAAATAAATAAATATTGGTTTAAACTAATTAATAACATCCTTGTTAATTAATTGCTCTACATAACACGAGTTATGTATTTAGAAATTTTGCAAAACAACATTGTAATAAATTGCTAACATTAATTGACCACGATTTAAGTTAAAAAACAAATCAATCTATTATTTAATCTTACTTTCGCTAATTTTATTTTTATTTAATTAAATTCATTAAAATATTATTACTACAATTTTTAAACTATCGCAGACGACTGTTATAAAAAAAAAGGAGATCCGCAGACAGCAGTGGCCTCCGCTATGCCGGCTTTGTGAGATGCCTCACCAGACTGCGCTTGAAGGAAGGAGAAAAGACGTGGCTGGGAAGGTCGTTCCATAATTTAATGGAACGGAACTTTTAGTCCGTGCGGGGATCGCTTCGACTGTAAAGCTATCAAAGTATTCATAGGCCTATACATACTACCCAATGACGTAGTATTTAACGAGATGCCTTTGTGAATAGTGAGCCTTATATAAAACAACATGAATTTACAGAGATTAAGATGTAACCAGTGGACAGGGTTCTATTAACCGCCTCCATAGCATCGGAATAGCCCTCATTGACTGTTGTTAAAGCAATTTACGATTAGTCTCGCGTCTCCATGTCTTTATAATGTAGGCGTTTCAATAGTTTTCTTATCCATGGTGTGTGGATCGAAACAGTACTGATTTTCTTTTAATATCGGTCTAAGAGCTAGGCCGAGAAAATTTTAACATGATTTATACTTGTAATAAATTTAAAACAAAATGTCGGCAATATTCTAAATTAAGCGAAAGCAGAAGCGTTAAAAATTAAATAAAAAATAAAATAAAATATAAAAACAAGGGATAGTTCTCTATTGTGGGTTCTGGATTACTGGAAAAATAAAACTAAATACGAGAAATTGCTTGAAAGGGAAAAATCACACGTGACCAGACATCCAAGGTAAAAAATGTGCCAGGATAGCGGGGGCGCGTATTACCGAATGCTTCTTCGTGTCAACACTCGGATGGTGTTGAGCTCGAGAAGCTTTCGGGCAGGCAAATTGTAAATATGGGCCACAAATCCTTCTACAGCCCAACACGCCTACTGTGTTGAGGTAAAGAAGGGTTTGTGTGATGATTAGAATATTACTACGTTCCGAATGCATCTATTGCCCAACGCTGCATGCACCGCCTTCTTACCCCAAAAACTACAAAAGCTGTAATACGACTTTCTAGCTCTATTGAGAGAGTGAAAACTCCTGGACAGGCAGAAATATTTATATTTCACAAAAATATGCCCCGAAAATCCAAAATCACAATCCACATCCACACCAGAAGCAAAGAGAGACGCCTGGTCAATGGTGTTAAGAGAGTACAATCCGTTCGCCCTATAAATAACGAAAGAACCAAAATCAAGCAACTCATAATTTAGCAAAAAAATATACGTCTAAATTTATGCAATCCCAAGTAGTTAATTTTGATTTTCGAAGTTTTGTAATTTAATAAAAAAACAATATAAATTATTATTTACGTCCTTGACAAAAAAAACCGTTAACTAGTATAGTTGATTTTAAAAATACAAGTATAGAGAGGTAATCAGGGTTAACCCAAAGAAGCGTTCGGAGCATAGTAATACGTTAAACAGAATACAATCCCTTCTTTGCCTCAACACGGTCGGTGTGTTGGGCTGTAGAAGGATACGTAGCTCGTTTTTAGAATTTGCCTGCCCGAAAGCTTCTTTAGCAGAACGCCATACAAGTGTTGACGTGAAGAAGGGTTTGTAAACACGCAGCGGGGGCTAGTTTAACAATAGTTATAGGTAATTAAAAAGTACCTATAGGTAAGTAAAAATGTATTAAAAAATTTACTTAGCCTAATTACAAACACCAGGACAGTAAAAAATTAGCAATTAAAAAAAAAATAAAGATATAATATAGAATACATAAACTGATCGCCTATATTAATAAATCTAATCCTTAAGATTTATTTATCGACTTAACAAAAATAAAATAAAGTATAAAACTTAATTAATTTAAAAAAGAATAAAATTATCAGCAAAGAAAAACAACCGGATTAAATTTCTACGGATAAGATCAATACGACCTACTAAATCTAGATCGCTAAAGAATATGTACGCCATTGAAGCCTGACTAATACGAATGGACATGACGCAACCGCCCAGTTAGACACTAACCTATACTTACTCGAAAATATCTAATAACATTACGCAATAATAAAATAGCAACGAGTCATTTTGAACGGATTTTGATCATAGTTATATTGCATAGAACTTTTGTTATTTCTTATAATTATACGCGAGATACACGACTTCAAATACGTAAGTCAGTAAGCCAGTTTATCTATGCAGCCTTTATTGTTATATTCGAATGTAACACCCGTAAAGTGGCTATGTCGCGTTTCGGGATCAGTTTGAACGTAGCCAGGTATAACCAAGAGGTAACTGCTGCATGTAGAGATTTCTCTGTAGTAGCAGTTGTTTCCATTCATGGATTGCACTCTAGCTGTTGGCAACGCGCGCTTCGATTCGAATTTAAAAAGTGACTTAAGTCATATATTATTGGACAGATGGTTTTTAGATTTGGTTCCTCTGGTCGTCGGTGAGTTTGTTAGTAAGTTTACTTCGTCTCTGGCTCGTTTTCACTAGCTTTACATCAAGCGGAGTGTTGCCATATGCCGAGCTACAATAAAATAACCAACTTGTCTGTTTTTATGTAAGCTTAACTCTACATCTGCGGTGACTGGTAATCTCCGAATCAAACTGTAGTTAAAACAAAGACTACAAATGTTATAAAAAATTATATCTTTTAAAAACTTAAAAGCTTTTAAAAAATCGATACTTTCACTCGCTTTAAACAATAATAAAATACGCACTTAAAAACAATATTTAATAATACAACGATACCTTAACAATATTTTCCATTATTCTGCCTGTAACTTACAACTTACTATTGACAATTACTGTCATACATTTTTAGTTTACGGCGAGAGATATATCGAAAAAGAAGTGGTTATTTAAAAAAAAATAAACTCGTAAACCCAGTCTGTTAAATTTTATTTTAAACAATATTTATACGATTCCTTATGCTTGCTGGAAATGTAAAAGTGCGTAACTCCCGGTAACACGAGGCCAGTTTTTCAAGCTCAAAAAATAAAACACTACCCTATAAAACTATACTGGCTAGTTCTGTACAAAAATAGCCAGACTAGCTTGATAGCTTAGGTTCGTGTGTGTGGGGAGCCCACTGGGTGTAAACCACTTTCAGGCTTGCTTTTACGTAAATATGATTTGTGTCACTTTCAATAAGTAGCGTACTAGTGTAAGTAGAGTTTCGGGATCGGCCTTCTAAGCATACATTATACCTTACAGTAGTGAACCTATCAAAACTTTTAATTAAAAATCAATTTACGTGTATTATTATGTTATAATTAGCATTTATTTGTAATTATTACAATAATATTCCTACCTAGTACTTATTTTTTAACATTTACATGCGTCTATCTATCGCTAACACAAAAAAAAAGAAAGGAAATCTCATAAAAAAATATTAAGCAATTTCGCGCACAAAAATCCTAAATAACGTGTATTTTTTACTTTCACTAGAACACGTTTTTTGCACAAGGTCACATAATAAATTTCACCAGACAGTTAAACAATTTACATGCCTTACGTGCATTCGATCCTCCGGTTCGTCGAATCGATTTTCGCATGTCATATTTGTAATAATCGATGATTAACTCAACAACTCACTTAAACTGACTTGTCAAAATTTCTCGTGAAATCTCAATGCAATCGATCGTAGCTTATTAAACTGTCCCAGGCGGTGATATTTGGATGTTTCATTAGTAATATGAAAAAGAGCGGCCGTGGTCTTGTGGTACGGTGTGAACTCAAGTTAGATGAGACCCGTGTTCAAATTTCACTGTCTGATACTATTGTAACCATATAAGTGCTTTGAACGCTCAGTGTTTACATTAGTACAAATTAGGGGTTCTGGGATGTGTTTTGTTTTTAATTTAAAAAAAATCTATATTATGAAGTTTAAGTTTCCATCACATTATGTTGTTCCAGCCCGATTCAGTAGCCGCTATAGATATATATATTTTTTTAAAGATAGATTGTTTTTGTTTTTTTAATTTTTTTAAAATTTATTTATGGATTAGTTTTAGTTAGGTATATTTATGTTTCGCTTTTTGGTATTATGTTAATAATGCTTAGGCTTCAATGGGGCTAACATCGCCACGAGTATGAGCGCAAGCTATATTAAATAAAGATTTTAAAAAAAGTAACGAAAATGTAAAAAATGTTAATTAAAAAAATGTAAAAAAAACTTTCAAGTATTAATCTTTTGCAAAACTTTAATCAGACTTGACAACATGGATAAACATTCAAGAAACTAGTTCAGAAACAAATAAACATAAAACTAGATGTTCGGAAAGTTTATGTAATAATTAAAATACAAGTTTGATTAGTTACATATAATATTGGAGCAGGTTTTCAAAATACACGAGTGCACAAAGTTTACTTTAGCGAGACAATACAAGTCAAAATTAACTGGTTATTGACTCTTTGTCCATTGTTTGATACGGCACGAGAATTTTATTTTACTAATTCAAATTATGGTGTTTGATTTATCTCATAAAAAATATTATAGTCCGGCGTATTACTATGGTTTTATGGCTACTTATCTTGGCCACGCTATACCTTTGTGTTTACTTCACATACGTTATTTTGGTTACATTTATTATTGTGTTTAATTTGATAATAGAGATCTAAAACAGCCTATTTAAATTTTGGCTTAACTAACAATTTACCTAATTGTTCTGAATGTTATGGAATGAACATAATTTTACATTTAAGCCAATTTATCATGTACAGCGTCTACATAAAAATGCCATCATTCGAGAGGAAGTAAGGTAAATATTGTATACATAAAACAACACAGAAGTTTTTACATATTCGCATTACTTAAATGCTGGGGATTAAATTATTAAATATATATTAAACAAAAATAACACACGCACACCCACAATATGGGAGCTGAAGTAGAAATCGACCCACGCCCTCCGCTTTGAATAGTTGTTTTTTTCTATTCAATTTTCATCATAAAATAGTAGAATTACTTATATTATTAACAGCCGAATACTCAAATGTTGTTAAAAGAAACGACGAAACAAAATTTAAATGCGGTAAAATGTTAGAGTATTCCGCCGTGAAGTCCGTTCTTAAACAAACTATTCGTGACGTATCGTTCACGTACAATGTGAACGTACTTTGCTGGAGTTATAATTTTGCGTTGTCAATGTGCGTAGGCGTAGATTGTCCGATCCAATTTGACCCAGACGTTTACATTTGAAAGTGATTTACATATACACAAGATGATAATTACTGCTAATATATAAACATTTGTTTTAGGTGTGTTTTGGTTGCGTTCTTGAGGTATAATCAACTTTTGTTTATAAACATATTATAACTTTATAACACGTTATATACCTATATTTTTTATATTATATTGCATACAACTTTTCTGATAAATATCCATATAAAAATTAATGTAATTTGATATTTATTATTTTTAACCACACAAAGTGTACGTCGCAGAACAATATTAAACATTACAGAAATAAGAAAGGAAATTGCGAGTAAAGAATACTGGGCGTCTTAAATAAATGGCGTTCCGTTGTCTCTACCTATCCCTGTGGGAAAAAGGCGTGACTATTGTATTGTATTTTAAATAAATCGTATGAGAGTTAATAGGGAGTACTCGTAATAAAATCAAACCCCGTTACATGATACACTTGATAGTGTAAAGGTCAAACTTTACTATCCATTATGTCTACACAATCTTTCAAGTTTCAAATGTAACATAATTCCAATAATTGTTAATTTAGAGACGTGGACCCAGAGGAGTCCATGATCGCAGACAAATGCTACCACAGAGTCACAGCTTGATGAGTAGAGTATGAACCGTCCAGACTCCTCTCACTTTACATCCGGTTCTATGTTCCATTGGCAATGGAATTTCTAGTGATATCAATCTAATGGTGAAAAAGAAAAATAAATTTCTAAAGCAAAGCAAAATTTCATCATAAAATCGATCTAATAATATGATAGGTAGGAAGAGAGCGCTAACAACCGCGAAAGTCAGCGTGGTTAGCGAGGAATCATTCGGAATCGTAGCCTCGAACGTGCAATTGAAAAATAGCTTATTACCTATCCAATAAGCTGTAGGAAATAGAAAGTGCACCGCAATTCCCTTTGCAATAATTCGTTGGTTGGATTCGCCTTGGCTGACGGCTGCGAGCGTTATCTCTCGAGTTACCATGGCTTGAGAACTCTTTGAGAAATTCGTGCGGTTTTCGAAGAAAGGTGTGGAAAGTTATGTTGAAATTAAAAAGTGATTATAAGTACGAACGCTTTCCAGATTCGCCTTCGTTATGCCGGTTTGATGAGATGAAGACACCTTAAAGGTTGACATAGCAGAATACTTCCGTTACACCAGTATATTCATGTTAAACCCTAAACATGACTAGGTCACTTTCAAACTTATGTCGAGTGGGATTTAAACAAAACATTTATAGCAAACAAATAGAAAACAATAATTCTAGAAATTAAATATCTATTATTATGGTAACCACAATAAAGTTAGCCCTTCGTTCAGGGTTGTCGCTCGCTTTCAGCAGCGAAAGTAAAGGGCGTGGCGCGTGTGCCCCGGGGCGCCTCTGATTTACGCGCCCTTACGCCCCACACAATCGCTCGTGATTCATTACAAAGCACCGGTAGTTGTTGAAAGGTATGCACTAAATATTCGAATAAATCTTATAATGAGTATAAGTTATTTTAACTGGCAATTAACAACAAAAATAATCTAATCTATTAATTTACACTGAATATTCTCTCCCACATACTTAGTAGTTCATTGTACTTAATAAGGGAAGGGAAGTAAAGCGTAAAAATTAAGGTATTTTAATTATAGTATTTTTCCAACAAAACTTTATATTGCCGTTAATTAACATTCACAATATCGCCACTAATTGGCTTGGCATTATCCGTGATTTATTTAAATCTACAACAATTATAAGACGGAGATTTGTCACGAATTCTTATACAATAAGAAAAGTAGACAAATAAACTAGTTTTATTTATAAATGGAATTTAAGTGCCAAATATTTAAAAAAAATGCAACAAGATATCCCTTTTATTTCTACAATAAAACACAGGAAATATGTTATTTATATGGTTTTCTGAAATAGGATAAAATCCTTCTGAGTAAAAATCTAATAATTATTAAGTTATAATATATTAGAAAAAATACAGAATAAACTGTGGTATGTATGGTACATGCTCGTCTCCTCAAGCCGGCATAGTGGAGGCGACTGCTGCTCACACAGGTTTATCTGTAGTAACAGTTGTTTCCATTTATGGATCGCACTCTAGCTTTACATCAGGCGGAGTGTTGTCATAAACCGATATCCTTCCGTGCACTATTATCTTCAGAACGCTAACTGGAGACAATTACCTGGCTAGTGTCATTAGATTTACTATGTTTTGTATTATAATATATAATAGAATTGAATTCAATCTCAAAACGCCAATATTAATGAAGTAGATAATATTATAAAAGAGTTACAAAATGCCAAGGCAACACCACTCCAATCAAAATTAAAATGAGTACGTCATTGCTACTTAGGTACTGCATTGATGGTACTTGACGTTGAAGTAATTTAAATAGGCCCTTACGAAATGAAACCATTAGCGTACGCGGCGAACAATCAATGCATACGGCAATAAAACTCTTAGCACGGTCATCTCGCCACTGAATACTCGGCTGATTGCCTGTCTGTCAATCGCATATACGAGTATCTACTATGAGAGAGCTTGTAATTAATTTTTATTAAGTATTTCATTTTTTTAATAGTAAGTTATACAGTTAATTTTTTTTTTAATTGTAGCTCTGGCATATGACAACACTTCTTCAGGGGCTCAAGTCAAAAGCTAGTTGACACTTGATCGAATCGACGACAAAATATATGGGATTTGACGTTTCGTTATCACCTAAGTGACAGTAAAACGGTCTATGAACTGAAACGACTGCTGCCACAGAAAAATCTCTGCAGGCAGCAGTCGTCTCCACTATACCGGCTTGAGACGACGAATGTACTCCTTTTCATAGTATACGAATGTTACGCAGAACATAACTTAAGAAAAAAAACAAATGCATCAATTAATAAGTCATCTCTCGGCGCATAAAAGGGAACTTTCAATCAGACAAATGTGGGTCGAGCGAGTCGACTCATTATTCCCTATAACTGGGTCGTTCTCAAAAACTGATCTATGATAATGAACCCGATCGAGTGCACGCTGATTAACATTATAATAACATGTATTAGAAGCGAAAGTTGCAATGTGTGAAACGGGATCTACTTGAATACAAATAATAATAAAGAATTTATCACATTGGAACACAAAAATGTATATAAACTTAATGCAATTGGCGGTCTTAGCTATTTATACAGCCCAGTAAGAAATATTCAAAAAATAAAACCCTATCTCAGTCTCACTACATTTTCCTGACTAGTTTACAGGCCCAGGAATGAAGCTAAATCAGCACAAACGTAGTCAGAATTATTAGTTTACTGGTATGCAAAACTGAACTCGTGTATGTCGGGCGTTAAAAGCAATTTCTTCAACACAACCAATTGACATTGGAGAAACTGTGTTAGTAACAACGCCAACACTACAGATAAATGTCTACAGGCAGCAGTCGCCTCCGCTATGCAGCTCTGAGAAGAGGAATGTGCACCATCCAGATTGACAATCCACACTCCTCTTATAACTTGCTACTACCAAACTAAATCCGAAACGCGACTAGGTCACTTCACGGGTGTTAAATTCGAAAGCGGTTGTGTACTACCCTACTAGCCCAGACTGCTCCGTAGAGCTAGAGTTGCGGAAACAACTGCTACAACAGAGAAACCTGTGCGGGCAGCAGTCGCCTCTACTATGCCCACAGGAGGAGACGCTGCACACTCTTCTCGTTATACCTGGCTACTTTTAAACTATTCCCGAAACGCGACAAGATCACTTCACATCTACATTCGAAAGTGGTGGTACTACCCCAGGACGGCAGACTGGACAAATAACCATCATCTGTCTGCCTACCACTCTTTATTAGTGCCTATAGGCACTGAGTTACCAAAGGACATATAACAAAGTTAAATTGGTACCCGGTCAGAATTAGCGAGGTTCGAACACGGGTCTCATCGATCGCTTCCGCTCTAATTTGCTAAATAAAAGAGGGCGTATGTCTCATTATTTTTTTAAGTGACCGCCAGTTTGTAAAAATATAATTTCAAGGACGAATTATTAAACACATCGTCATCCAAGGAAGAGAATTCATGAAGAATTAGCACATCTCCGGCTACCGAACAAAGACTATTATTGTACGTAATGAATCACTTTCGAATAACTAGGGTTTCCATGTTGCACCTTTACACGAGGACTGAATTTAAGAATTTAATTTTAAACCCAAATAAAAAGTACCTATTATTTATTATCTTGTATTACCAATTTTTTTGTTTAGCTAGAATGCTCTGGATTAGAATTGCAATGCAAAATAATTAAATGACAAAAAAAATGCATTAGAAAAAAAAACAATAAAATCTCTAGAGTTTAGGCACTATTATTTTATTTTTAAGCCTGTACCAAGCTAGAGCTAGTAACTCAAGCACTGAACGATTAAAGTACATATGACTTTTTTTTTTTTATATATTGTAGCTCGGCATGTGACAATACTCTGCCTGATATAAAGCTAGAGTGCGGTCCATGAATGGAGACAACTGCTACTATAGAGAAACCTGGGTATCAGTCGCCTCCACTATGCCGGCTTGAAGAGACGAACATACAAGTACAAGAGAGGCTCGAAAGCAGGTCCCGTCGATCATTAGGTCCATCCTCTACCGCGGCCGCTCTTAAACTTGTGTTTTATAGAAAGCATATAAACATGGTAACCCTATAATACTAATTTGCACAATCATGTTATTGTAAGCGATTAACACACGTAAGGATATTGTACGAAAGCTGTCCACCCACACAACGAAACAAAATACAAATCATAACCGCTGTCAATAATTAATTCGTCCCGCCATCCATTTGTTATGATTTGCGAGAGAGATTTATCATTCGATCGAATTAATATTACATATTTTATTGTTAATTCGTGAGTGAAATATAAGATCCTATCAATTTAAAAACAATAGAAAAAACAAACATGTGAAGACTTAGGCTGTAATGGAAACGAAACAAAAATATTAACAACAAATTTCAAGTCAATCGGAGCAAAAAAATTTACAAATTTACTTTTTTTCCGTTTTACTAAAAAACTGCACACTGTGCATCTTAGAAAAATATATGGTACCACTATTGGGACCGCAGGTTAAGTTGTTTTCAAAAAATCGGTGAACATACATAAAAAAAAACATACGCGACGAACATATAACCTCCTCCTTTTTGGAAGTCGATTAAAAAAGTTTCCATTTCATATTAAAATAAATGAATAATATATAACCACCACTAAAAGTGGTAGGCAGACTGATCATGGTTATTTGTCCTGTCTGCCGTCCTGGGGTAGTACCACCAAAATTTCAAATGTAACGCCCGTGAGGTAACACTGTCGCATTTCGAGATTAATTTAGAATTAGCCAGGTATACCGAGAGGAATGTGCACCGTCAACCTAATGGTGCACTTTCGTCTCCTTAAGCCGTACAGCGGAGGTGACATGCGACAGCTGTTCGCAGTCTTCTGTTGCCACACAGCAGCAGTAGTTTCTATTAATGGACCGTATTTTACCTTAAGGCGGAGTGTTCTCATATACAGCCGAGTTTACAATTAAAAAAAACCCTTATTGATTGTATTCGATATAATTGACTACTACTACACTTGTACATCACTAGTAATAAGAACGTCACTATTGTTGTCACGTGACTTCTTCCTTCTTCTTGTATCTTAGTGCTGCAGTAGTGAGTTTTATGTACAAATATAATACGTTATAATAATAAAATATAAATTGTTTCCTTTATAGAAACGAACACGAATCGAAGAAGATTCAGATCGATCAAAAGACATTGACTAATTACCTATCTGAATATTCTAAATTCATGTTGGAAAGTGCTAAAATCTTAATTAATTACATACTCATACCACGCAATACATCTCAATAGGTTGTCAAGACTTGAAATCCTCTTAAGAGCGACAATTTGCACGTTGTAGAGTTAATTAATCGCAAACAGAATAAACCGGCGACGTTGATTACCGTTACGAATTAAATCACGCGTGCAGTAACGCGATCAATTTTAAAGCAATGTTAAATATGTGATCTAAGATCTAAAAGCGGCCGTGGGTGGTCTAGAGGTACGATCGATGAGACCAGTGTTCAAACCTCGCTAACTTCTGACCGATGCCAACAATGTCCTTAAGTGTGTTAATCGCTTACAATGAATTACCTGATAATTGACATTAAAGTTTTATTTTAATTCCAAGAAAACTGACCTACTAGTTTCTCAAACAATAAACAAAATATTTCATCACTTAGACCAACAGTGCACTGAACCATAACGACTGATTCTTTGAACACTTAATAGAAATAAATAAATCATATAAACACATACCTGTGCAAAGTCTCGTCGCGGCTGCGGCAACCTCATCACAGGCGGCGGTATCGGAGCAGGCATCCTATGCGGTAACGCCACAGTTAACCTATAATTCGGCGGTGGAGGTGGCAAAGCCGGTCCTAACATCCTCGTCGGTCCCTGAACAACCGTCACAGAAGGCACCAAGTGAGGCTGACGTCTCCCGTCTCTACTACGCTCGACAATTGCCAAATGCTCCGATGGACGGATTAATCTCGGTGGTGCAGGCATTTGTATCAAGGCGTTGCAGTCTGTTTGTTCTGGGAGACGGGTTCTGGGCCTCGGGACCGGCATGGTGGGCCCTATGTCTACACTGTGGCGATTCGGGCGGGGCGGTGGCGCTGGTGTCGAGCGGCGCGCCCTCACCGCCTCCGATTCGTCCGCCATCGGAGCGCGCCAATCTGAAAACAAAAAACAAAATATAAAAAAACTTATTACAAAGATTCCCTTCGAAAATTGTTTATTTAAAATAGGAATATGTCCCCCTTACATCATATCTACGTAATAAAGAAAAATAGGGGGAAAAAAATACCTTTGTAGGGGAAAGATATTGACAAGTACTCTAAGCTATAAAATATCGTTCCATCACGCAACTCCTTTGTCCCGTATGTTTGGGGGACTATCAATTATTTACATTACTTTATAATTCCATCTGTTAAATTAAATCAATACCCATTCTGTATTGTAAAAAGAAAAAAGTTTATTTTAATAAATGAATTTAAAAAAAAATCATTAAATATTTATTCTGTTTAATATAGAATAATTAGGTATGTATATTTAATAAAAAAATATAATTTTAAAAGAAAAATCTTAATCATCATAAATAAAGCGCAGAGCTAAAAGTGTAAGAGCGCCATCTAGTAGTGAACCGGCGAACTACGTGGTAACGGAACGCAGTAATTTAGTTAGATACTAGCCCGGCGTCTTCGAGTCTGCTCTGAGCACTCCAAATAGGGATTCGTGATCGAAATATATAAATACTAGGCTCTCTTAGATTTATGTGCATTTATTAGGGCACATGAATAAAAGATGAAAGCTGATAGCGAGTTACGTAACGGGCCCTTGTGTTTATTTATTTATACTGCAACGTGCCATTTTATAAATCATTATCCACCATGCATTTACATAGCCACGCTTATCAGATTAAAGATTTGAATTACAACGGCTTTTTTCTTAATTAAGCAAAATACAGAAATAGAGTTACATGTAGGTATATAGACATCAAGGCAACACAAACATTCATTCATTTGTTTAGAAACCCCGAAAGGTGAAAAAAAAACACCTTTTGTATTGGAGCGTGAAGCTCTTGTAACGTTATTGTTTACTCTATTTGTATAGACGCTACCCCTTACCCGACCACTGGGCAAAATTCTTATTCATTGACATTTTCAATAGAATATTCGAGTTTGGGCTACGAAACAAATTAAACACGTTCTAATGAGAGACCATAGTGTCCATAATCGCCTGTTATATAAAAGAAATTATTAGTTTTTTGTCTAAAAATGACTAAACTAAAGCTACAGATTACAGGCACTTAGCGACCAATTTACATATAACATAGTTACATTAGTAAAAATTTAGCGAGGTTTGAAGACGGCTCTCATCGATCTTGGTTCACGCATCCTACCGCTACACTACAGCCGCTCTTAAAGCGTCAATTATTCATACAACGTACTTAAACATTCTGATAGACGTAGAAGATATGTCGGAGAAGATATTACCAAGTAACGTAGTTAATACGCATATAAGTGCACAAGTAACAATAGAATTTACTAATAGAGATACGTCGAGCGGCCCACGGCGATAGAGGATGGATCCGCGTTCAAACCTCGCTAATTCTAACCGATACCAATGCAACTATGTCATATGTATTTAAGTCGTTCAATGCCTGTGGTACAAGCACAGCGTTACCAGATTTTTTTTTCCAAGTCAGGATTTCGGAACTCTGAGTAAAAAAAGCGGGACAAAGTAAAAAACATATATAATCAGAAGTGTTTAAATATGTATCTTTTATTTGAGTTTTAAATTACGTTTACGTTACAATATATGGGGAATGTGTCCGTTAGAAATAATAGTCTGAAGAGTGAGTTACAAATTGTAACTCTTTTTACACAGTTTACAGTAAGCTTTATACTCATCCGACGTCACAATACACACACAAGTCCGGGAAGCGGGGATGAGCCTGTCCCGTGCGGGACATTTAATTTTGATTTAAAAATCGGGACGTACGGCAACGCTGTACAAGCACTAATATAGTTCAGGAATTAAAAAAAAACAATAAATACAATTGTCACGCCTTTTTCCCACAGGCGTGAACAACAAAACAATAAAAACCAGCAGAATTTATAAAGCTAGACAATTCCTTAATAGTGAATACCAGAAACATCATTATCAACGTATTGGTGTAAACGAGAATAAGAAATTATATTTAAATAAATAATATGACAATAAAACCAACCGGAAAAAAAATAACAAAAGAATGTTGGCCTTACGTTTTTCGTTGTTCTTCAAGACCTTCAACTATCTGAATCAGCACACGGTAGCTACACAAAAACCACCACACGCACAGCTCAAAACCACATAGCCATTCGTATATAACAAAACGCAATTGTTCGACCGCAATAACCCACTAGGGAATGACACAAGATAATAACTAAGAAAACTTAATCGTACCGTTGCTATAGTAACACTGTTGACAACGTTTTCCCTCCAAAAGGTATATTTCTTACGCATGCGCTCAAATTATTAAGGGTGGCGTGACTGGCCCCAAGCAATTTCCATTCGGTTTGGATACGCTACTGTAACCAATTCTGACATCTAATAAAATACCAAAGGATGCATGCAAAGAATAAAATTACGCATAATTTACACATATATAAGAGTATTAAAGACAAATTATTCTAATAACGTATTAAGTATACTTTGATATAGAGAAATAGTATATAATCCCTAACCCCTGGTTACAACTGATAAAGTATCGTCTCACAAACTAATGAATAAATTTTATGAATTTTAATTGCATTTTTTATTGTATGTAGTGCGGTCCATGAACAGAAACAAATGCTATCACAGAGAAATATCTGCGGGCAGCAGTCGCCTATGCTATGCCGCTTTGAGAATACGAATGTGCACTATCCAGGTTGACACAGCACAGTCCTCCACCAAGCCAGAATCGGCTACGCGGGAACGCGACTAGGTCACTTCAGAAGCGTTACACTTGAAAGCGGTGCATCAACGCTCATAACTCAATGTAAATAAAAATGTAGTAACAAAAGCATCACAAAAAATAATATTGTAATTTGACACCGAAATACCTTATAAAAATATACGTGTAACAAATAAAGAAGTGGCGTTAATAAGACAACAATATTCCGGTCACAATGCTAGTTATCACCCGGGCGCCCATGGCTTAGAGCAAACCTACATTAGCGATTCTATGCATTATAGAACATGATACGAATACGACGGTGTACGGAGCGACCACCCCTATAGTGACGTGATGAGAATAAAACACTTCGAAATTGCATTTAATTTGTTAAGTCAAGAGCGACTTTTATTTAAGTAATTCTCGGAGAATTACCTATTAAAATTTATTACTAACCGCGCAATTAATGAAAATCTAATCAAAATATTTGAATGATCCCAAATGCCTCAATGGTGATGTTTCACTTTAAGTTAAACAACAAAGACAGATAAACAATATAAAAAGATAAACAATAGTTACTGTTGTTTGTGACAAGTTGATCCCGCCGCCGCAATAAGATCATTGTCGGTGCAGTAAGAAGTGTCTCCCACGCGCACTCTTGTCGCGAGCTACAAGTGTAAAATGCAGGAGAAATCGATGCTCGTGCAGATAAGCAGCGGCGTGACAAAGTGCTAGAAGTTACTCGGTGAATATTAACGGCTTTATTCAGTTGCGGTGCGACAACTGCGACAGATGACGAGATATGCATGTCGCGACCCCGTCAGCCCGTGTCCCCCGTCGAGACGTGTCGGTTTCCCTGTCACCGAGGAGAGAACGCGAACTTTTAGTGCAATAATGCACAACTTAGTTGTACATTGCCATTTTAATGGCTCTATTTGCGACAGATCAGAAGATAGGAAAGTCGCGACCCTGCCTGTTTTCTCCATAAACTTGACTAGAAAGACATGAGCACATTTGCAACCGAATGGCTGTTCAAGCGACACTTTATATTTTTATCGCATCGATCCAGACACCGATAATAAACGATGCACAGCTCGGCTAACCGGAAACGAAAAGCCTAACCTTAAAATGTTAACGCGCTTTCTCCACCAGGAGATAAAATTTTTATGTCTTCACACACGGTCCACGTAAAAGGATACGACATCTTATGCGATTACGAAAAGAAGTAATATCTTAAAGAAATTGGGCAACGCAGGGTTGTGCCACAGCTTTCCCTCGAATGACGCAATAACATGGAAATCACACTGATGGCTAGATTTGTGGAGGTGTTGCAAGTGACTGTAAACCGCACGCGGGCTCGTGAAATACCACACGTAGCGTCGGACCTAACAGATCCCGAGGAAACGTGGTGTAAAGCTAGATTCGGCTAAAGATTACAAGAAGCGGGCGCTCAATCGAACGCCTTTCTCTCACTAGACGGGCTATTAGCACCGAGTAAATGATTTAGGATGTAACCGGTATCGAACGTGATTTATGTATTCAAATCCAGCGTTGACGTTTCGGGTCACGCTCCTGCGCACGACCGACGATCTCTACAGAGGAGCTTTGTTATGAAATGTCCGACCCGATGACATATTGGACTAGTTTAATACAACTTCTTTTAAATATGAAATAAACATCGGTATGTGGCCTACTTGGTCGATGCGGCGCGATGGACAGATGGCGTCTCATATTACACGATATCAACTTATCCGTACGCAGCGGAATCCTGAACACTGAGCACTAACGGTGCAAATTGCAATCAAAATAACAGTATCGTAGTCGCGCAGTATTGATGAGTATTGCGTCGGGAATGATTGCTAAAGCTGAGTCACGAGCGAGGATAATTTGCAAGTTTTGACATTTGGTTGTACGTGCCATAATGCCCTTCTAGGCTTCGTGCGCACTTCGTCTCTACTGATCCCTATCCGAGCTGTCGAAAGGCTGTACCATGTCTTATTATTTTGCATAAATTCGATACAAAGCTGTCGTAACCCAACAAGAAATGTTATTAATGATGTTTCTGCACCTAATGCAATTTCTATATTCAATTGTACGCTTCCTCCGCATGTTAATCGCTTGTCGACTTCTAGTACCAACATTTTGTTCTCTGTCAAGATTGCGATTCATAGCTTATTGTTTCTGCAACAAAAAGTGATTACGTTTCGTTTCAGTAAACCTTTAGTTTAATTAACGACATTGCGTATTGCTTTTGTCTGAGTAGTGAATATAAAATCGTAAACAGAAACGTACAATTAAATGATTAGTGCACAAAAGACCCCCTAAATACGACCCCTTCGTTTTAAAGTTATTAGAGAAGTCAAAGGGAAAGGGTATAGAACATGACTGTACATGTCAACTAAGGCTGATTAATTACTGAATTGAAGAATTTTGTTTATTTAGTTGCTACATAAAGGATTATCATTATTAGTACGACGAACTTTAATATTTCAGTTTCGTCGTATTTAATTCCTTATATCTCTTCAAATCCTTGCCATTTAGCACCACCGTTATCCTAATAAGTAACCAAACCAGCTTTCTTGACGGGCAGCGTAACAATTATACCATAGATGTTGTTCCAACGGTACCTTTGATTTAATACGTGAGAACAGACTTGGATTATGATAAAATTGTATGCAAACATTAAGCTAATGATAGAGGCACAGTTAAACATGAAAATTACCCCTATACGTGAGTATATAGACCTCATTATTGTGGTCGCTCTCTGGAATTTTTAGTAAAATCAATTAAAATAATAATTAATTTTATTTTCGTTTTAGTTCGGTATGTGACAATACTCCACCTGATGTAAAACTAGAGTGCGGTCCATGAATGGAAACAACTGCTACTACAAAGAAATCTGTACGGGCAGCAGTCGCCTTCACTATGCCGGCTCGAGGAGACGAGCGTATACCATCTAGATTAACAGTGCACACTCCTCTCGTTATACCTGGCTACTTTCAAACTGTTCCCGAAACGCGACAAGGTCACTTCACGGGAGTGGCGGTACTATACTACCCCAGGACGGCAGACTGAACAAATAACCATCATCAGTCAGCCTACCACTCTTTAATAGTGCCTATAGGCACTGAGCGACCAAAGTACATATAACAAAGTTACATCAGGACCGGTCAGAATTAGCGAGGTTCGAAGACGGGTCTCATCGGTCGTGAGTTCACGCGTCATACAGCTAGACCACGGCCACCTTAAAATATAAATCTACCACAATATTAACAGAACAAAACGTATATAATCGCTAAACAACTGATCTCCTAAGCGATTGCAAAACAATGATACACTCCCTCCCACGCCCCCATAACTCCCGATCCACCCCCGACAGTCTTGGACCGATTTGCGATGCCAGCCACTCTTAGGGTTATCACATACCAATTAATTACATTATATACCAATTATATACATTTTTTTACTCATTAATCAGAACATATTACAATCTGCGACATCGACTCGAGCTTAAACCAGTCGGTTTCATATAAAGATGGACAATAGACAATATATTTATTCCGACTTTTAATAACATTTTATCCTGATTTTACGATTGTAATAATACAAGTTTTTAAGTATTTAAAATTTTAAAATGCGGTCATTAAGGAGTGTATGTGGAGTCACGATAGCGGATAGAACGAGGAATAGTGTTGTGCGCGATAGATGTGCTTTGAAAGGTGATGTAGTGACGAGGATTGAGAAAGGAATGCTTCGATGGTTTGGGCACATGGAAAGAATGAATGAAAGGAGATTGACGAAAGGAATATATAAATCTGGTGTGAATAAATGGAAACAAGACAGACCCAGAAGGGAGTTTTCCGATCAAATCGGATACATCCTTATGAAAGCTGGGCTGCCTAGTGCCCATAACCGTCGGGCGTGCATGAAGAGAATTGTGGATGTGAAGGAAGCTAGGGTGTTGTGTCAGGATCGTGGTAAGTGGCGTTCCGTTGTCTCTGCCTATCCCTGTGGGAAAAAGGCGTGATAATTGTATTGTATTGTACTATAATTAAAAAAAAAAAGTAATAAAAATGAAAATAAGTTTACCGATTATACTTTTTAATTTTAGAGTCAACCCTATCATTCTATAGTTGTAAATAAGTCGCAGCCTCCGCAAAACATTAGACATATTAAGACACATACATCAAAGCGATTTATACCCCCGTCCCGTGACGTCACCGCCTCCTCATCCTGTATGCACTCACTATTTAGCTTGACTTTATGACTTAGGACTTGACTTTAATTTAAATATATTAATATTTATCATCTATATATCTTTATTTCAATGAATTATCACTATTGAGGAGTAGTAGTAAATGGCAGATCATAATACTTAATATTTTTGTTACCTAAATCGATACATTAGGTAAAAAGAGCATTTGTTTTTTTTAGTTTTATATGGCATTATAACAATTTGCCAGTATCAAAGTAAATATTTTCGCATCAAGTTAATAATATTGTGCATCACGAGTCATTCATTCATCACACTAAACAGTCAGGTCAAGTTTCAGTCAAGTCAAAAATTGCTTCAGTAAAGTGGTAGAATCTTTACTGAAACTTCCTACGGAGTTTTGGAGGGCAAATGGAAACACGGGTCCTCTTCTTTTGAATTATTTGCCCACACTCACGCACGTTCACGAACAATTAATAAACTACCATTATTAGTTATTACACATTAACACTCGAATAAACATAAGTTTAGGAAAATAATTCAAGACAGATAACCCTAATCAAGATGACCGCCAAAACTTTGAGCCCTTATTAACTGCGCAGAAAGCCTAAAGGACAATGTCCATTTTTGAGTCAACTTGATATCTAATATTTTTTTTATATGAATACATATTCTCTTTGTCTTCTCAGTGCCCATGATAAAAGCACAAAGATAGGTATTTAAAAAAATATACATCTGAGTGCAGACAGATATAAATAAAGCGAAGCTATAAACTATTTTTCAAGCGGGTTTTATAACATTACTAATGAATAACATTCAAAGGACGTTGAATGGACATCTTGAATGTGAACTTCTCACAGTACTGTCAATAGAACATTTGTAAAGACGAAAGACATAATAAAAGTATTTCAATCTGAAATTAGTTTGCTGTAAGGAATAAACTCCTTTTTTTATTGCAGCTCTGTGTATTGACAATACTCGGCTTGAAGATAAACCTCTGCAGACAGCAGTCGCCTCCGCTAGGCCGGCTTAGGGAGATGATTTGGTTGACAATGTATGTCTCATTTTACCTGGCAATTTATCTCCAAAGATACAGTTGAAAGTGTCGGTACCCTAGGATGGCAGACTTGACTACCACATCTTAAAATCACAAGTTCGATTTTCAATCTTAACAAATATTATTGAATTTTTTTTTCGATCTAGATTTGTCTTGTCATTGTCCTCATACCATGGATATTTTAGTATGTATTTATTATTGTTATTACGCATAGGCCTAACTTTAAAAAACTGTTAAACGCCTAAAAAATTATTTCTTACGAAGGTAATGCCCACGTCGAAAGCCTTAAATGACCAACATCTAAGAAAAATATAGGCATCTTGTTAGATTAAATATTTTACATCCAATTAAACTATAAAAAACTCAGCCACATGGAAACCATGGATGAGAGGAGATTAAAGACATATTTATCGCGCTAACGTGGATGGTAGTGTTATAAAGTGGCGCACAAGAGGACCTTTTTTCGATCAGATTGGATGCACCCTCTCACCCGATTTCCATGCATGAGAAGATTGAGAACAGAGGTTTGGGTCGCTGGCATTACCTTGTCAACCTGAAAGTCTCCTCAAGCCGGCATAGCGACTGCTGTCTGCAGAAATTTCTCTGCTTAAATCAGGTGGAGTGTAGTCATACGTCGAGCTACCTAGAGCTTAAAATTATAAAGGAGAATGCCCAATTTTGGGCCCACTTGGTAACAAAACAATATTCTAAAATAATATATTTTTTTTATTAATTAATTTTAATTGTATCAACACACCATTTACTAATCAGTTTACATAGTTTAATTACATAAAAAACAGATATCATCAATTAATTATAAAATAATAATAATAATAATAATAATTCTTTATTGCACACATGTTGTACAATGGCGAGCTTAATGCCATTAGGCATTTTCTCCCAGCTAACCATTTAACCATAAAAGCATTTAAAATAATAATAACCTCGAATGTTGCACCAGAAAACATTTAATTACTCAATAACCCGGGTGAACTACTGGACTAGATAACTTCGAACTCTCAAATATTATTCCTAATTAACTTCTTAATAAATGCATTCGTCGTCTCCTACCCACAAAATAATAGTATTAATCGTGGGGTGAATAACACCCTATCTGTACGAAACAGGGGGCAAGTGTGAGTGGGGTTTATTTATGCAAGTGTATTTTACGACTTCACACGACGACTAACGTGTGTTGAAATTATTTGTGCATTCTTTTTTGTGTGCTGATTGACGCCTGATATAACTATATCCTCATGAAAGCTGGGCTGCCTAGTGCCCATAACCGTCGGGCGTGCATGAAGAGAATTGTGGATGTGAAGGAAGCGAGGGTGTTGTGTCAGGATCGTGGTAAGTGGCGTTCCGTTGTCTCTGCCTATCCCTGTGGGAAAAAGGCGTGACAATTGTATTGTATTGTACTTAGTTAATGTTAATTTATTATTTATTTTATTTAATATCTAAGAATTACTTTACTTTACTTTATATTAAAACATGCGCAAAAAAAAACCTTATTTTCATACAAGTATTACGCCTAACATATGTAAATTAAATTTTAAAATAATAATAATAATAATAAAGAAAATAATCAAGCTCTCATCGTGATGTTGTGAATATATTGATATATTGATACTTGAATAAATTAAAGTAAAAAAAAGTATAAAAACTGCAACAAAAATAAATCAAGACGTAGATTTGTGAAAATATTAACAACTATATAGGTATAAGTGATTGCATCTAACAAAAATTTTGCATTAAAGCGACCGTAGTCTACCTAGCGGACGGATCTTACGATCGATGTGACCCGTGATCAAATCTCTTACTAAATGACCGATACCAATGTGAAAACTTTTTTTTTAAATTGTAGCTCGGCATGTGACAACACTCCGCCTGATGTAAAGCTAGAGTGCGGTCCATGAATGGTACAACTGCTACTACAGAGAAACCTGTGCGGGCAGCAGTCGCCTCCACTATGCCAGCTTGAGGAGACGAGCATGTACCATCTAGAATGACAGTGCACACTCCTCTCGTTATACCTGGCTACTTTCAAACTATTCCCGAAACGCGACAAAGTCACTTCACGGGTGTTACATTCGAAAGTGGTGGTACTACCCCAGGACGGCAGACTGGACTAACAACATCACCACTCTTTAATAGTGCCTATAGGCACTGAGCATAATAAAAAGTACATATAACAAAGTTACATTGGTACTGGTCAGAATTAGCGAGGTTCGAACACGGGTCTCACCGCTAGACCACGGCCGCTCTTGCAACTAATTATATTGTATGTACTTTTGATCTCTCAGTGCCTCTAGCAAGTCCTAACTTAGTATACACATAAAAAAGATATAGTTTATATTAAACACAATAATAATATATTCCATGTAATAATCCATAATTGTAGCTATTATATTGTATTACAAGTAAGGTAATGTATAATAATATTTAATTAAAAGTTTTACCTTCGCAATAATTACCACCAACCCTAGCGTAACATAAATCATCTAATTGAATGCGTGTTACCCTTCCCTTGCATGTTTTTATATCATAATAGAGATTAATTAAACTGTCCGAGTAATTTTTCTTAACTAGTTTTAATAATTATTTTACATTAATAACTTTTTTTAATTATAATTATAATAATTCTCGTGTATAAGTGAGATAATACCGATTATAGAGACTCAGGGCTAGTATAATTCAATCAATAATTATAAGGCGATATTAATAAACTGCAATTAACCGTCTCTTTGACGATCGCAAGTTATATATAACTTAATGATCACAAACAAACCAAATGAGGTTTTGTGCAAAACTGGATAGATTAAGTAGTAGTAAAAAATAGGTCCGTTTGCACCAGAAGGCACGTTAAAGTTATTTTTTACTTTTACAGTAGTACATTACGACGACGCAACCGTTAAACGTTTACATTTACTCCACACGCGTTGCAATACCGTGTAAATTCATATTGTTATCGTTAAAAGGGTGGCTGATCCCGAAAAAATAATAGAAAAACATATTTGGCGTCTTTTCATACATTTGACGTTAGTGACATTGGTTTGACGATTACTTTAACTTTTACCAGCCAAGATTTGCTGGTGACGGTTAGCGTAAAGTAAACGTCAAAAATTTTGTGATAAAACGGGGGAAAAATGATAATTCTTTAAAAATGTCATAACTTTTAAACCAAAAGGTATTTTAAAAAATTACCAAATTATATTGTAGATATTGAACCCCTCTATTTGTAGAATACCGTTGATACAACTACTTACGGGACACCCTGTATACTAAACTGTTCAAACAAAAAAAAAAACGAAAGGAAATCGACACAAAACAAGTGAATTACGCCTTATATTAAACATGTCGACGTATGTGGGCCATCGTTCTAACCAGCAATCTTCTGTTGCGTGAATACAGAAACGATATTTAAATATTGCATTACAATGTCATTAGTATCACTTACAATATTGAAATACCAGAGCCCCGGGCGTCGACATTCCTTCAACTTAAAATTGATTTCGAAATTCTATTTACTCAAATCTCTTGTTTTGTTATGACTGATGATGGTTATTTGTCCAGTCTGTCGTCCTGGGGTAGTACTACCACTTTCGAATGTAACACCCGTGAAGTGACCTTGTTGCGTTTCGGGAATAGTTTAAAAGTAGCCAGGTATAAGAGAGGAGTGTGCACTGTCAATCTAGATGGTACATGCTCGTCTCCTCAAGCCGGCATAGCGGAGGCGACTGCGCTTGAAGAAATTTATCTGTAGTAGCAATAGCCGTTCAAGGACCGCAGTTAAAAAAAACTATATATTTTTATAATGAAATTATTAATATCTTTTATTCATTATTTATATTTAATAATTTCAGATACTATATCCTCACTATCGTATTAGATGCGTAGAAAGCACAAAAATTACTGCATACATTTCGTTAACATTATCGATATTTGCTGATAAAATTAATCTAACCTTTATGTTTGGGCCTTACAAACATAGAAAACTTTAGAGAGACTCCATATTATTAAGTCTTGTATGTATGACGACCGAATTTACCTGGAACAGAAGAACAAAAGCATTAAATATAAAAAAGTTATCGATTTACACATAATGTGTGAGGACTTATCTAAACTCGTCTTACAAATAAGGTTACGATTGCATGAAAATATGAACCCACGCCAAAACCATTTAGTCGGTTAATAGCTGTTGTTCACTTTCGATTGGTGACTAATAAAGCTTTCCAATATCCTTACTTCCTGTATTAAAATTTAACGCTAATCGTATTTTAAAGCGCTTATTATCCACTAAATAGTAAAGGGCTAGATGACAAGCACAGTGGATGTCTATGAGCCGCGACAACTGATCACCCCAATCGCTGTCAATATGCCGGCCCCAGAAGAACCACCAACGGTTTAATCGCACCAAAAGGCCTGTTAAAGTTACGATGACTTTAACGGTTACGTTTACTTTTACTCCACACGCCTTGCACCATTGTGTAAATTCATAACGCTATCAATAAAAGGGTGGCTGATGTTATGAGGGGTACATTCCCGAAAAATTAATAGAAAAGCATATTTGGCTTCTTTTTATACACTTGACGTTAGTGACATTGGTTTAACTATTACTTTAACTTTGGCCGACCAAAATTCACTGGTTACAGTTAGCGTTAAAGTAAACGTCAAAACTGAGTTTTTTTAAGAAATCCGATTTTAATTTTGACCATTACTTTAACGTGAGAGTAATATTATAGTTAAGTCATCTGGTGCAATCTTCCTTCAAGGTTAAGAGAGTAATTATCGTATAACAAAATTTACTTTTATTATAATATAGGCATTATTTAAGAGAGGTAGGTTCATGATGGTTATAAACCAACCTGCAGTTGTGGGGTAGTACCACCACTTTCAAATCTTCCTCGGTTGCGTTTTGGGATCAACTCGGAAGTAGCTGGGTGCCTTCGTGTAGCTCCGTGAATGGATTGTACACATTCGTCTCCTCAAGCCAGCATAGCGGAGAGGACTGCTTTCTGCAGACATTTATTTATCTGTGGTAGATGTTGTCTTCGCTCATGATTGCACTCTAACTTAACATCAGGCGGGCACACGTCGATTTACTACATAAAGCTATTTAGTGTGGTAACAATACTGATTGAGGTCCAAAGAAGGTTGGGATGAAAACTATCTGTTCTTACACGATCACGACTACGATGTAGCCAGTATTTGTTGTGTAAATTGCAACTTTCAATACATGTTCGGACAAAATTTCGACGGGCGTTTAGACCACGTTTCTGCAATAACATCTTTGTAAGGAGGAATTCGGACATCAAATACAAGATGAGTGAAGAAATAGAACATGGGACGTTATCACGTTTTCCCCTTTTCAATACTATAAGATTAAAAAGAAAAACTCATTAGTAAAATACGTTTCGTAGCGAGCCATGAGATCATGTCGTGAATGCGCCCGCTTGAGAGCAATCAAGGTGATTGCTATATTCTGGATGGTCTGCTGGACCGCCGGCACTGGCCGCAGATAAATTAAATAGATAAGGGAGCCGCGACGCCACCGGCCGCAATTTGGCCCAATTAGGGCTAAGCTATGACCGGCGGAGAAAGCCACGATACAATCCTATCTGCAATTGGTCTGCTTGAGGAAATACGCCAATCTTCACGAGAGCACTTCTCTGATAGAGTTACGAAAAGACTGTAATCACGTCCCGATTTATAAGTT
This sequence comes from Tinea pellionella, assembly GCA_948150575.1. Taxonomy (NCBI): domain Eukaryota; kingdom Metazoa; phylum Arthropoda; class Insecta; order Lepidoptera; family Tineidae; genus Tinea; species Tinea pellionella. The sequence goes on from OX411248.1 coordinate 8,285,972, forward strand.
TCTTATTATTTTATTTCCAAACTTTGAATGGCAAAAATTTGATGGTTAAAACTATAAGAAAAGATCCACGTAATATTTTTATGCTGAAAACAGGTTCCAAACGATTTTTAATTAAGAACCAGTGCGGGTTAAATTTTTAAACAGTACTGCAGACTGTAGTGTATGATCAAGATTTTAAAATCCTTTCTTTTTAACAACCTCACGTTCACAGCAGTATTCACAAATCTTGAAGGTACTTTACGCTCAAAATAAATCTTCATAAGATGAAAACACAAATTTTGTAATCGTTTATTTTTTATGTAAGCATGTATTATCACCATATCAAGGGACTGAAGTGGTCACTTTTGGTGGAACGCATACAAACACCGCAACAGACCCAGGCAGAGATAGAACGACGGGCTAGTCAATTACAATAAGAGAACTTGCAAAACTTTTGTAAGTAATAAGAATATCACCCTAAAAAAAACTCTCTATATTTACAATTTACATACATCCAATTTACTTTAACCAAACCAAACAGTACTCCACACTGGAAATAGCCGGGTGCTCTTACGGAAAAAACTGTAGATTTTTGCGTTGTATTTGAGCGACAACCTCTCGCAATTTACGAGAAAACGGGTTACGATCAGGGAACCGGTTATATGACCGTTCACTATAATTTTATATTGAGGAAACACTAATATTAAGTGCTCTATATTCTAAAGGCGCCGGACTTTAACGGATTATATTATCAGCCTCCATTGGTCCCCATACCTCGATATGTTTATGAGCTCTTACGCTGTTAAGTATATGCATTTGAAAGTAGATAACAACAATGTTTCTTTATGAGACACTTTAATGCGTGCTATATTCTACGTAATAGAATCTAGACTTTCGTTAGTCAATATGGTCTATAATATCAATGATAATGACAGCCTGCTGCAATTCCTGATAAAGTAGTTCACTATATCTATATAAATTCACGATAAATGGTTTTTTTATTATTGTAGCTCGCCATGTGACAACACTCCGCCTGATGTAAAGCTAGAGTGCGGTCCATGAATGGAAACAACTGCTACTACAGAGAAACCTGTGCGGGCAGCAGTCGCCTCCACTATGCCGGCTTGAGGAGACGAGCATGTACTATCTAGATTGACAGTGCACATTCCTCTCGCCATACCTGGCTACTTTCAAACTATTCCCGAAACGCGACAAGGTCACTTCACGGGTGTTACATTCGAAAGTGGTGGTACTACCCCAGGACGGCAGACGGGGCTAATAACCATCATCAGTCTACCTACCACTCTTTAATAGTGCCTATAGGCACAGTACATATAACAAAGTTACATTGGTACCGGTCAGAATTAGCGAGGTTCGAACACGGGTCTCATCGATCGTGAGTTCACGTGTCTTACCGCTAGACCACGGCCGCTCATTATTTATTTGAACAGTGTGAGGAAATTAGGTACTTTAGAGATACTAATAGTGACTGGTCCAGAAGCCGATTATAAGCGTAAATTTTTTTATAAAAAAAGTTAGGGGCACCTGGATCCGCCGAAAATTTACTTCATGGGTCTGCTTAACACCAATACAATTGTTTGTAGCAGTCAACTAGATCCAATGTTGGTATGTGGGCCTAGTTGACCCCTAATATTACATAATAATATTATTTAGGCGTCATCTTGACCCATTGGGTGCCAAAATGCTTAGATTTTCCTAACAAATATTCAGGAATTACAGTAGGTTCCTGACGTAGGTAGTATCATTTTAAAATTGCATTCATTCCAAGGTATTTTTACATTACGTTACGGACTTCTAAATTAATACATTTTTGATAATATATTGTGATTTTCATTAATTTTAGCCTTCGTCCTGGTACTTACTTTTAATCACTAACACTTTAAAATACAGTCAAATTAACAGTAAAAAAGACCTCCAGCTAGTCGAGTAACAAAACTTATTTATTACAAAGTGATATCATCAGTCGAGTTGATTTATCTAAGTCTACAAAGAGAGCTAATACCTAGTTTTACGCTGTCTAAGTACTGACTGGCAGTTTATCATTTCTATGAATCACTGACTATGTTGTGCTGAGGGCAGACGCGCGACCGCTATCAATCAGTCATTTATTGTTACCCGTACGCTATTTTCGCAACAATTTAAACTTTACTGGCAACACAATAAGAGTTAAAATTATAATAAACCGAGGTAAGGAGATCTGTTTGTACACTATCGATGTTACCGAGCTAACAATCGATTATCAATGATATTATGGGGATGCGCATGATAGGCAGAACGTGAAACATTCTGATCGTGACCTAAGTTTAATATATCAGGAAGTTTATATCGTAAAACGATGTCGATGAAAAGGTTTATTATAATTAAATACAGAAGAATACAGAATGTTTTAATGGTGTTAACCTAGAGTGCGATCCATGAGCGGAAACAACTACTACCACAAAGAAACGTCCCCTCCGCTATGCCACGTGCATCCATCCACAGTGCACATTTCTCTCGTTATATCTGGCTACTTCCAAGCTGATCCTGTACAGGCCTTGTGAGATTTAAACTCGAGTCGCTTCGATCTCGAATTCTAACCGCTAGGCGACACCTGATTTATGATAATTCGGTGTTTTTTTTTGTAGATTCATTTGGCAATGTGAAAGAGCACTAATGCCTTGATAATTATTATTGCTTTACTATAAACAGATTTGTAGATATAAAATAGGCCTGCATTGTTATCCTAAATAAATTACTCGTCTTAAATATATAATATTTTCCTTATATTCGCTTATAATCCAACGGGTTAGTATATTTTTTTGTAATTAGTCTATTGCCTAAGTCAGACTAAAGCAACAATAACAGTGAAATGGCGTCGACCTCAGCAAAAACTCACACCACGCACAAGATACTCGTATCACCATCTATTATGTTACGATTTACTAGAAATCAAATCAGAGTTTTTTGTTCCATTGAAATTCTTTGGAACTATTTTTTTGTATTGGTTCTTTGAATAGTAGCTATTGCGTATATCTTAAAGTAAAAACATCTTTAAATCATACTATTTACTATCTCAAGTATACAAAGAATGGTAGGCAGTCGGATGATGGTTATTAATCCAGTCTGCCGTCCTAGAGTAGTACCACCATTTTTAAATGTTCGTCGCGTTTCGGGGTCAGCTTGAAAGTAGCCAGGTAACAAGAGGAATGTATTTCGTATTCTCAAACCGCCATAGTGGAGACGACTGCTGCCTGCAGAAATGTGATACCAGTTCATAGACCGCACTTACTTAACATCTGGCGGTGTGTTTGTCATCTACCGAGTTACAATATAAAAAAAAGGGGTTAGCAGAAACGTAACGTGACCAAGTTTTAAAACGGATTCCGAGAAGCTTGCACGGCATCCTCATTTCTGTATGTAGTAGGTAATAATGCTGATTTAATTAATTTCTTCATATAAATAAAATTATGTGTTCTAATAAAATAAGAAAGTGATGATGGTTATTATTACTTATTATAGCATTTCTTTTCTTCCCAGTAATCTGTGAAGTGACCTAGTCGCGTTTTAAAATTACACTTAGAAATTAGTGTGTATAACGAGAGGAGTCTGCTCATCATTAAGCTGGCATAGTGGACACGACTGCTGCCTATAGATATTCCTCGGTACCGACCGCACTCTTAACTTCAATGAAGCGGCAACAAGTCGGACTACTATGAATAAACCCATCTTAGATATTTGTAAACAAACTAGACCCAATAGTATTTGTAAACAAAACTATATTACCAAATCAATAAACCATTTCCGTTAACAATCAAAAAGCATAGGAACCATTTTGGGAAAGCAATCGATAACTCACTTTTACACTATTGTAAGTCAATATTTAATATTTACATTACTGTACATGTAAATAAAAATGACAGTTATAATCGTTTATTTTGTACATCAGTTTGGGTGCCTCTAATTTTGTCGCCTAACACTACGCGTGGATACATTATAGTTTAGATAGATTACACACCTACGTATTTTAGTTTCATACATCAAAACGTCTTTCTTTCGTTCAAATTACGCACGCGCCTAATAGCCGTATATACCATTAAATTCTAAAAACTGAGGTTTTAAAATTATCTAATTTTAGAAAAACATTTTTCATACAACTGTCACATTAACGTTTTAAAACAAAACAATGAATAAATGCTCAAAAACCGATAGATCACTAACGACTTCTGAATAGACTGAGTTATATACTCATCTATTTTTTATACGGTAGTTGTGTACCATTGTTTTAAACAGGTTTAGCTACTGGAAAATCTTCTCATTGCTGAATCTTGTAGATATTATTTTAAAATGATAAGAAGACAAATAGAAATGTTTAGATGCCTGTTTTGCTTATTGAGAAGTCGGTATGGAAAAGTTTATTTAATAACATGATGTTAAATTTTCCACAGAGAAATTTCAGACGCCTCCACTATGTCGACTGTCGACGAACGTGCACCATCCAGATTGACGCTCCTTTCGGTAAATCTGCTTCCTAAACACGATAAGGTTACTTCACGGGTATTACACTTGAATAACTACTCCAGGACTACAGACTGGGCAAATCGGAGGTACTAGGAGAATCTAGGTTTAAAGTTTTGTTAAAAAATCAATCAAATTAAAACTAAAATCTAATATTAAATTACTAATATTTAGTTTTACTAATTCATGTGAAATTATTCGATGATTCACTATAAAATATAATTTTTAACGACCTGCTAACGAATGGTTACATTAAATTTGATTGCGTCGTAAAACAAATAACATATCAAACTCTGGTTTTAAATTATTAAGACATAAAAACATATTTTATACAAAGTTTATTTAAATTACTGTTAAGTATGTTTTATCTAAATTTTCATTTGCATATATATTTATTATATTGTTCTTGGCCGGCATAATGACGGCGACTGGGGTCTCCGTGTGCTGCCATTCTCCATGGACCTCCACCGTCCACGTCACATGTCGCGTGAATATAAAATAAATGTTAAATTTGCAAAATATGTATGTTGGTGAATCAGTTTTAATTGTCAGCTGGTATTTTGAGTTTCTTTTCTTTCTTCTCATTTCTAAACTCAGAATTAATTGTGATTAGAGCCTTGCCAACAACACAAAAAAAAAATTGCCGTGGAAGTCGGACAGACCATGTTTACTATAAATTTTTGGGGTCCTTTAAACCGAATCTGAAGGTTCTCTAAATCTAAATCGTATTTAGCTCCATCATATGAGGTTTTTAACCCAACCTCCAATTAGCGCGTAATACAGGATACTTACTAAACATGGTCTAACCCCAGCTAAGATTTAATTCATTTAATCATAAGAGGATTTTTAAGTCTTTCTAAAAAATGTATCCGCTAAAAATAAAACAAAAGAAAACGGATAATTACCCCAAATTACTGTATACTATATGAAACCAAACCCCGTCCAAAGATTTAATTAAATTAATATAATACTACTACTAAACTCACGCCCTGTTCCCACTGGGGTAGGCAGAAACCATGGAGCGCCAACGACTCCTCTCTCTACATACCATTTTCGGTTCGACCACATTCATTACACCCCTAACGCATGCACGTCGGTTGAGGGTGCTCCTTAATTTAATGTTGGGGTAAAAGCAAAAAGTTATATTCGCAACAGTCTAATGACTACACGAATATGAGTCTAATATAGAAGAAGACCTTATTGCTAACATGTGTTTATAAACAATACAATAGACCAATTAGCAAATGATTAACTTTCCAAATAGTTTCATTTCTCAAAGCTATTAACAGGTGTTATTTACATTTAACAATAGATCTATTCTCTCACCGGTAACAAAAAAAAAATGGTAAACAACACGTGAAAACTTTATTCTGGAATTATTTATTCTATACTCTTTAAAAATGTTAGAATTATTAGCCCAGTCTACCGTCCTGAAAAGTACGCTTTAGTTTAGGTTGCCAGGTAAAGTATAGCCAGGTATAACGAGATCAGTGTGCACTGTTACTGTCAACCTGGATGAGACACAGTCAACCTACATGCCGGCAAAGCAGAGGCGACACCAGCAATTTCTTTGTGGTAACAGTTGTTTCTGTTTATGAACCGCACTCTTAATATCAAGCGGCAAAAGTTACGACAAAAAAATATTTAGATATGTTTAAAATGCAAGTATACTTAGAGAACCTTAATTGAAATAAAATCAACAGCTCCTACCACGAATAGTTGTTTATTTATTAAATTACCGAAGAGTATGATTATTAATGAATTCAGACCTTCAGGCCTTGTCGAAATCTTACCACAACTTTTAAGTGTAACTTGTACTGACCTAGTACCGTACTATAAAAAAAAAGTAAGAATAACATTCCTTTTTATACTCATTAAAGTAAATACTTACATAAAAATAAACATATAATATAACTCCTATATTACGCCAAACTATGTAAACAACTTCAAAGCTTTAAACGATAGATTAAAAAAGAAACCCAAGTATCATCAAAAATCATCTTGGCCACCACATTACGAGATACAAAGAATCAACGTAGATTAAACAAATAATATTCAAATATGGTTACAAGTTACAAAATAAACACCTACACATAACAAAAAAAGGGCCATGGGCAATAGAATTCACAATACAAGGCCAAAGCTCCAAATGCCACAAAGGGCTGGACTATTAATCAAAACTACATATTATCATTACAAGTAATTTGTTTGTCGACTTATCAGGTTCACATCAACCGTGAGTTCGTGAATGATTTGCGTTCATCTAATTAAAATCAAATTAAGTACAGAACAAAGTAAAGGGCTCACTGGCGATATACTCGTAAGGTTATGGTTACATGTAGACGACGCGATTTGTCAGATGAAAGAATTCTTAGTAGCGTTTGCGCTAAATACACTAGTATTATAAATTATAATTTATAATAATTGAATTGACACAAATGAAGTTTTGTTGTATAAACAATGTAGATCTAAAAAGTTAAAAACAAATAAATAATTTAAATTTATTACTGTACTAAATTTTGTACCATAGGCGCATTTAAAAATGTTAAAGCGAGATTCGAATACGAGAATTCTTGATTACAACTTTTGAGTTAAACGTCTGTCTATACATACTCGGCCACTGTCTCACCTAATATGTATTGATTTATCATTTTTACTAGAAACGGTAGTCGTCTAGCGGTTGTAGCCGTGGAGACACGATCGTGAGACCTGTGTTCAAAACTCTAAATTCTGGCCGGTGCCAATTTAAATTTGTTATCCATTCCTTGGCGGTGACTCAGTACCAATAGTAATATAGGCACATATTAAAAGGGTGATAGGCAGATTGATGATGGTTATTAGCCCAATGGTTTCAAGTGAAAATAAGTGACCTGATCGCGTTTTCTTGTAACTAGTAGCCGGATATGATGAGATGTACAAGTGCACATTCGGATCCTCAAGCCGTTTCTCCGTGGAGCAGTTTCCTCTACTTATGCACTGCACTTCAGCTTAACATTAGGCGGAGTGTAGTGATCTATCAATCCACTACAAAACAAAAACAAACTTCTACCAAGTATAATAGTATCTTAGCTAGTTAATAACACGCCTTATTATGGATTAAATATTCAGCTAATTAATGTTTACAGGACCAGTTAATGTCTCATAAATTCTAATCACCAGTATGTCACTGAATTAAGCACCACTATCAACCCATCTTTACTAAACATGGTAGTCGCTAACGTATTACAAATCGCTACTTTCAAGTGAAACCAGTACCTTAACCATCTTATTTAGATTGAGGCTACGGCCACTTAACCTTATTTCACAACAATGCACTTTGAATATAACATGAAACATCGAGTACAATGAAATGAAAAATGTTTACAAACACCTAATTAATCTTGATTGATTGTAATGTTAATTTTAGTGTTTGAAATCTAATTGTAACATATTTCTCTGTGGTAGCAGTTGTTTCCGCTCGTGGACCACACTTTAGCTTGACGTCAAGCGGGATGTTTTCATATGCCGAGCTACAATTAAAAAATGTATTTCCCATGACATGGAAATTGCAACGCTGGAATTATTATTGGAATACCAAAGAGTCTAAAGTAGAGCAGGAATATCTCTAACGCTCTAGACTAGCCTTTGTATGCAATTCATTATTACATTCTTCAAATTTTCATGAAATTGACTAAACTGTAAAATATATTGCATATCTAATAATAATTTATACTGATAATAGAAGTTTAATTTGTTTGCCCTCCAACCGAACATCAAACGACCGAACTGTTCATAAAATTTTGCATATACTTAGGTAGATTTCTAGGTTACAGAATACTCTTTCCGAAAGCCCGTTTATTATGAAAGCTTTTAACTTTTTTTTTCTGTTCCCTGTTCCCTGTGGATGTAACAGGAACGTTAAAAACGTAATACTAATACACGCATAAAAAACATTTAGTGATACATATTAATACCAATAAAATCAAAAGGGATTTTCATTCGTACATTATAAAGGTGTTAAACCATCTTTGTTGAATTTACTTCGAATATATTTGTAGTTTAAAATAAATATTTACATGAGAGATAAAACGTAAGAACGATATAAAACGTATCCCATTTTCAACGTCACTCTACGAAAACTACTAAAAAGTGTTGTGAAATTAACACTTAACGATTTATATCGATAAAATGCACTTTTTAATTTCTTATTCATTATAGACCAACGTAAAATTTTTCACATTCCTATGTTAGCGTAATAAAAAATGTTTCAGTATCTTTGAATAGTTATAATTAATGCCTTTTAAAGATCAACTATAAAGATTATGTTTTCAATGCACTCAAAGACCAGAGTTAAATTTAAAGAGCGGCCGCGGTTTAGCGGTAGACCACGGACCTCAAGATCGATGAGACCCGTGTTCGAACCTCGCTAAATCATAACCAATGTAACTATATATCAGTGTCTATGATACAAGCATTAGCTTAGTACAGGCATTTAAAAAAAAAATGAAATAATTACTGATGTACAAATTATAACAAAATCATATTGGTTCGGCCGAGATTTTCGAGATATCGATTAACGATTTCCACGTTTAATTTATAATTTTTTATATATTACAATAGAATAATATGTAAAAGATGGTATTTTAAATATAATTTATATAAATTAAAATTGTAAGATCATGATGCAGTAACTTCAAAATTATCAGAGCCACACTTGACACACAGTATCGAGTCAAGTTGTAGATCAATTTAGTTGTTTAGCAACAACCACCGCTGTCGTAGTGTTCCGGTACATTCCATCACGGTGCCCGCGAGCGACAAAGCCGCGACTTTGACAACAAAATGACGCACGCAAACAAAAAGTATTCTCCGTCTTGAGCGCTCACAATAGTTAGCTTTCGGCCACAATGCTTTGTAATTACGTCCGTCAGTCACGAGACTTTTAATAACACTCTCTAAAGTAATCATTTTATAGATATTTGTTAGTAATCATGACGGTCATTAATATTTACTTCTGTCAATTAAAAATTAAGTTTAATTTATACCTCGTTACTTTACTCTTTTCATGACCTCGTATTAACTATTATACTCTGTATTTGATGTATAGGTTTAAATTATGCATATAATTATATTGACAGTTATTTTAATAACCCACCACCACCACTTAGACCGCAATGGTTATATGGTTTAAGCACTAGTTACGATGAAACTTAATGAGTTTACAGTTTTTTAACACAGTATTCCCGAACATAACAGCATTCCACTTGATGTTACGCTGAGAAAACTGCTACTACAGGGAACTGTCTGTAGACAATAGTCAGGTCCACGAGGCAGCGCCCGCGCCGGCTTGAGAAGACGCAACTAGGTCATTTCACGAGTTACTTAAAGTGATGGTACTCGGGGTAGTACTGGGTAAAAAGCTAAAGTAATGTTCCTGTGCATGCGTGCGGGCGTGCGTGTGCGTGTGTGTGTGTGTACGTTTTATATTAATTGATATTGTATAATGTAAATGGACAACACAAAGGCTGGGATCGGGTTAATTAAAAAAGATTCACAGTGTGGGAGGCTTCATATACATACGACCGACTAACCTTGACTTCTGAACATCACGTAACCCGAAGAACGTAATCTAGTGACGCGACTCGTCTTATCGATATTCTCGAATGCGCTGATTGCCTGCTATTTATTTAATAATTACATTAAAGGATTGAATATCAACTTAAGAGCTCGCATTTACGTAAAAAAGCCGTGTCTACATTCATTTAACATAAATAATTTCCCAAAGTATTAAAAAATATATATATTAAATAATTTTCAATCTTGACTACGATCCATGAGGTGACTGACGGAGGTTACGAACGCGCCGTCTAAGTTGACAGTGCAAACGTGTACCCTCAACTCTCAAGTTCCTCCCAAAACGCGACGGTTGTTACATTTGACAGTAGCGGTACCACCCCAGGAAGGCAGACTGGGCAAATAACCCTCAAAAGTCTACCTGCCACTCATAAATAAAAATGTTGTATTTTTATCGACATATAAAACGCACAACACTAGAACAGATGCGAGCGTTCACAGCCTGAGGCCGGATAGCAAAATAGATATAACTACTCGTAAAACGAAGATGCTTAGTTATATGCTAAATCGTATAAAAACATTTACAGATACAATTCTATTTCATTTATTTTTGTACAACTTTTTTATGAATCAATCTTGAACGAGAAAGTGTAAAAAGCAGGAGCTTAAATACCCTAAAAATGTATGTACCTTTAAATATGTCACCGTATGTAATTAATTTATTTATTTAGAACTAAATGTAGCATGCACACAGGCGAACTTAATGCTAAATAGCATTCTCTTCCAGCTAACCTCTGTGTTTATGACAGGTGTGAGTGAAGAGAGTTAATAACCTTACTTATTACAATAGACGATACTAGACAAAATGTAGGATTTCGACTCTACGCAATACATTTTTTTTTACTATTTTATTATTCACACCGCGTCGGCCGAGTACTTCCTTACAGGCAGACAAATTTGACCGCCGAAGCGACCGACCAAAGAGTGGTAGGCAGACTGATGATGATTGTTTGCCAAGTCTGCCGTCCTGGGGTAGTACCACCACTTTCGAATGTAACACCCGTGAAGTGACCTTGTCGCGTTTCGGGAATAGTTTGAAAGTAGCCAGGTATAGCGAGAGGAGTGTGCACTGTCAATCTAGACAGTACATGCTCGTCTCCTCAAGCCGGCATAGTGGAAGCGACTGCCGCCCGCACAGGTTTCTCTGTAGTAGCAGTTGTTTCCGTTCACGGACCGCACTCTAGCTTTACATCAGGCGGAGTGTTGTCACATGCCGAGCTCCAAAAAAAAACCCAATTCATGGAGAGTTCACTTTAGGCCGCGAGTGCACTTAGCCCACAGATTATCATTAAATTAGATGCCTTTGTTACATTTATTTTGGGCAATACTTACGCAATCGAACGTGTTTAAAGGAGAATGCCCATTCGCCTAAGAGAAATGGGCCCACAATTTTTTTTTCGACTTTGTCGACGATTCTTAGTTAATTTTGTAGAAAAATAAATCTACTTCTTTGTTACCAATAAGTTTTAATTTTTTCACTCGGGTTATTGAGTAATTAGATGTTTTCTGTTGCAATATTTGAGGTTATTATTATTTTAAATGCTTTAATAATTAAAGATATCTGTTTTTTATGTAATAAAACATACCAATTAATAGACAATTGGTAAATGATGTGTTGATATAATTAAAATGAATTAATAAAAAAATAAGATATTATTTCAGAATATTGTTTTGTTATATTAGGCATCAAGTGGGCCCAATAATGGGCGTTCCCCTTTTAATTTTAATAATATCTGCTTACCCTTCAGCCAGAATTTATGTTAAAGAAATGTATAGCTGATTCCAAAATATATCAAATGATATTGCACAAAAACGATAAGATTACTTCATATAACTGCTATACATAGGTGATGTAATTTATACCTAATCACGAAGAAATACGGTTTAAAATCCCGTTTAATTACAGCACGAACATGAACGTGCAACGATAAAGAACTACAAAGAAAATTGATAAAATGTAAAATTAATTTGTACCTTAACTAATTATTCAATAAAATAGAAAAAAAGAAACGTTTACTAGGTACTTATTTTACGCAATCCGATTTACGATACTCGTTTCTATGAATCCTAGGATTGTTTAGGCAATAACAGTAGCTCGGCATGTGACAACACTCCGCCTGATGTAAAGTTAGAGTGCGGTACATAAATGGAAACAACTGCTACTACAGAGAAACCTGTGCGGGCAGCAGTCGCCTCGACTATGTCGGCTTTAGAAGACGAGCATGTGCCATCCAGATTGACAGTGCACACTCCTCTCGTTATATGATAACTTTCAAACTATGAAATTATAATCAAAATTATTATAAAAAGAAAACAACTAATAAAAATCTATCCGTAATATGTTACTATTTTTTTATTTTAAAAACTTCATTGAATTAATTCAAAAGGCGAGTTTAACGCCAGCCTTCATTTTCTTCCAGCTGGCCTTCAGGAAGCAGCGGAAAAACGAGAAAGAAAAAACTATTTATATATGTAAACTTAGAAATACTTTACCAACTACATTTAGAACTTACACACATACATACAATACTGGTAATATATATAAACTAATTAAAATATTTAATTACAAAATTTAAGAGATAATACGTATAATATGTATACATAATAGGCTATAATTGACGAGTTTCTTATAGCTGTCTTCTCGTCATATGCCTTTCCGAAACCAAAAGTAGATTCTGACGATGAACAAGTGCATGCCAAGTCCATGCCTACGTTAATAAAGGATTTTCATTTTATTTCATACTATTTAGAGTTAAAACTAAATAAGCGATATTTTTTTTACAAGTTTAAAACGTTTTATGTATGACTACGTAACGTGCAGGATATCCGACCTTGTGGTTTCGATCACGACTAACCCGTTCCACCTGCACACTCAATAACAAAGAATCTTAATACTTCATAATGACATAATCACATATCTTCCAATAACTGTTGGGAAGCGTTAAGGTTAAATGATAAATTAAAAAAAAAAAAGATAAACAAAATCTCCAATTAGTAAAATCACGATCGGTGTTCAAATTGATTAAATTGAATTAGAAATCTAGGAATAAAAGGTTTAATCCAACTTAGGACTTGATCTGTGTACACTGTGCAACAAAATGGTGGTACAATAACATGGCTCCGTATAAATTCTAAATCGTGACCAGACGCTGAGTATAATTAAAGAACGAAAAACGTAAAAAGAAACAAGTACACGGAGTACGCTAATAAAATTAAAACTTACTCCATCAACATCCTTCCACAATTAATTAAATTAATGTTATATTCAAGCCAAACATTTGTTGTAAAAAGGCATACTTCGGCTCTTGACTTTTTTTATTTTTTTATTGTAGCTCGACATGTGACAACACTCCGCCTGATGTAAAGCTAGAGTGCGGTCCATGAATGGAAACAACTGCTACCACAGCGAAATCTCTATGGGCTGCAGTCGCCTCCACTATGCCGGCTCGAGGAGACGAGCATGTACCATCTAGATTCTAGATTGACAGTGCACACTCCTCTTTTATACCTGGCTACTTTCAAACTATCCCCGAAACGCGACAAGGTCACTTCACGGGTGTTACATTCGAAAGTGGTGGTACTGCCCCAGGACGACAGACTGGACAAATAACCATCATCAGTCTGCCTACCACGCTTTAATAGTGCCTATAGGCACTGAGCGACCAAAGTACATATAACAAAGTTACATTGGTACCGGTCTTTAGCGAGGTTCGAACACGGGTCTCATTGATCGTGAGTTCACGCGTCTTACCGCTAGACCACGGCCGCTCAAATATTTTGACTATAATTTAGCTAAAGAATTCATAAAGTATTTATTATACTTTTGTCAAATAAATTATTGAAATATCAACAGGGTACCCATTTATTAAACCTAGCTACTTCCAAACTAATCCCGAAGCGTGACTAGGTAATTAATACCAGACTGGATTAATAGCCATCATCGGTCTGCCTACCACACCAACCTAATTATATGACCAATGTAAATCAACTATGTTTATGGAAGTTGCAAATATAGAAACAATTAACAAATTGGAGTTAAATTAAGACTTTGTATCAATGAGACTGGTGGACACAAGTCAGTAGGTGTGACCGCACGCTTCCGTATATATTAAGTTGTTTTGGTTGTAATATTTCTTAAAATTGTAGAAAATTTCGTACTAAATAGCTTTAAGCTTCGGTCTTACCTGTATAAATCCTGTAAAGTGAATCTAGAAGTCCTTGCATCATTTTGACAGTTTTTTGAACACTAATTCAGCACTAAACTAAATGCAATAAACACTAAATACACTGAACACTTAAGAAAAACAAAACAATTGCCTTTTAAAACTAACTACAGTTACTTAAAGATAAAATTATTGAAAGGTCTCAAAAGTTTCAGGTCAGATAAGATTAGCGATATGAGTATAGATAATAAGCACTCTATATAAATGAATATAAGTAATATAAAAGGAGAGATATCTTTATATAAATGTTATGTTAAAAGGTGAACAACCTGACGAAGCAAAAGATGGTATTACGGTGGCCAAATTGAAATAACGGTAGTAACAACCGGATCGTTATCATCAATCAGATTTGCGTAACTATCTATTGGCAATTACACTGCATAAGTGTACACTGAATCTTCAGTTCAGTTACTAGGTATTTAGACCAAAAATAAATCGTTACCAAGAAAATACAGCAACCGAAATACACGAGCCTAATTGCTACTCAATCATCACCAAGAAGGTCGAGGTTAAATATAATATTATAGTTAAAAGAAATCCTATAGCAATACAATTGCTGTTTATAAATAAACAACAAAGGAAGATTAAAACATAAATATCTTCAAAAAAAAAAATCAATCAAAATCTTCTATAGAAGGTTATAACACAAGAAAACTTATTTATTAAACACCTACATACCAAATCACGGATAAAACTATAAACACATACATAAAATATAATACGTTAGCATGTTACTAATCGAAAGTAAAATATAAGTTTACTGTATAATAATTATTTAACCCATAAAAATAATTTACGTACATCTCCAGCTAAATTCTGAAAAATGTCTTGGCACAAATCTTCTAATCTGTCAAATTCTCAATGACCGTTTCCTAAAATCATTTGTCATTTTTTACATCTTCCAAAACATACCTACCTATCTTAAACAGTTTTCATTCCAATAAAATTAGTAGGCACAAAGAAAACATGAAAGAAAAACAACGGACGATATAAATTAAAATAAAACTTAATCTGACAACACTTAATCAGAATAACGCATCCATCACCAAACCAGTAAATCCATCGTAGAAAATAACTAGATATCTAAATAGAAGAATACAAATCCAGAAGATAATGTAAAATTGGAAAGCCCGGACTTAAAATTTTCAGATTCTTGCAAGGTTATCAGTAAAATGTTCAAGGAAATCATTGAGACAACAGTTTCAACACCCGAGGGATCGATTGATTGATTAATTTACAAAGGTCGATTTGCAATTAACAAAAATCAAGACGTATCCCCGCAAGAATTAAGACAACATTCCGTTTTAAAATGCGCGTCAGTGGCATAAAACTGAGCTAAATTTAAAAATAATCCTGACAATAACAATTCCTACAATACTAAAGTCTAAAGACACTAATGAGACGTCTTGAAGAAGTAAAATTGGCTGATCGTCAGTTACGAAACAAATGAAATTTTGCAAAGAACTTATAAGAAAGAGGCATAGGGCCTCAACCGACAACAGTATTTGCGTTGACTTATAACAATATTAGTTTAGTATCCCAAAATGTACTTTGTCAGCTCGAACTCGAAGATTTGCATATATAAAATTAGAATATTATTTCAAATTATCTAAAGATATGAATGTATTTTTAATACCTATTGATTAATATGCATCCTAATGTTACTACAATGTTATAAACTATCACTTCTGCCTCTTAATGAATGCACTTTACACTGACACAGTTAGAAATAGCACCAGACATGCACTCGCTGTAATAATTTAAATGTTAGTATGAATTTGTAATTACGCGAGGTATATTTGCTTATTATAAATTGACGTATGGCGTGTGATCGATCACGATATCTATCGTGTGACGGTTCGACAGATCGGTCGCGGTGTATGGGTGTTCACAACGCGCGGGTTAGCGCGTCCGCGCCGTCCGCGGTTAGGCGCGCCGCGGCCGCCACTGAACATCAGGATTATAAATAAGTTCGTCAGACACGAGAGGGTCGTAGAATTTTGCACAGCGACGTGTCGTGGTATTCACGAACAAATAGCCCTGTCTTACGCCGGAAGCAATATTTCACGGCACCCCGAAACACAGTTAAAGCACACAAAAACCATATCATCTTTCCTTAGACGACAATTAAATAATAATGTGTGATGCGTAATTTTAAATGTATATAACTCGTGTAAGGTCTGAATACGCATGTTGTTTATAATAAATGCGAACGTCAAAGAAACAGGTGAATTTTAGTAAAATGTGGGGCATCCAGTAACTGACCATGGTCGTGCCACCCACCCGAACAGGTGCGCGAAGTGTTCGCTGATTACCTGCCTGATGGCCGCTCGTGTCATTTCACGTAGCTCAAAATATACACGTAGGCGAATATTTTAAAAATAAACTGTAGTAACAAATTAAAAGAGATAATTATATGTTGGACATAGAAATGTTGTATCACCGCTACGTGCTTATCTGCTACGATTGATGACCCGAATGAATATAAATAATAAAATTTACATAATAATCAAGTATAACAAAGAAAATGTACTGTGAACATAGAACGGCGGAAGAGCAACTATTACAATAAACAAATTTAAAAGTTGCCGACAAACATGTGTTTAACATTGTGGAGTCCGGACGTGTTCTTTATGTTTATTTTATCCAAAATTATGTCTATAAACAGTATAGAGGACTAGACACATAATTTGATATTAATATAGATTCTAAAATAATCCAAGCTAATCAATTATCTAATTATTCACTAAACTTATTCGAAGCTATTTATTAATATTATGTTAATAAACAATACAATCCATAACATTTCCGAGTATCCTTTAGTTATGTTGATTTATGTAAAACAATAACCGATGAATCATTTCCACAATAGAATGTTCTGTTGGCAAGCGTTGATGTTCGCGTAATTCATAATATAACTTGAAGAATTAGCGCTAAAATTAGACAATTTATTCACATGCTGACCAACGCATTAGTGTACCATTCATAGTACCTACACGTTATTATTGACGGCACATGTGGCGCATTGGTAATACAGCCCATTAATCTGTTATTGCGTGGAGAGTTCGAGCCCCGGCCGAACAAATATTTTGTGTTATATATGTATGCTGAGATAGTTCGGCCCTTTGGAAAAGATCAGAGGATCCAGATTAGTTAAATGATCAGATAATGAGCAGCCTCAACCGACATGTATGCATGAGGAGAGTAAGAAGTAGAGAGAGAAGTAGCTGGCGGTCCATAGTCTGTCTACCATGGGCGTTAAACAAGTAGTAAGTACGTAGAGGTGATATTTCTTTATTTTTAAAAGATTAAAAAACATTTTTGGTTGTACATTATTTCAAACTTCTGTTATGAGCGTGAAAAAGCACCTTCTCAGGCCGGCATAGTGATGGCGACTGGAGCTGGCGAACTGGCGAGTAAGCGGTTCTCGAGTCGTGAGTGCTCATAGACCCAGGCCAGTCGAGGTCACATGTCGTGTATTTGTACAAATGGAGTTTGCTGAAGTTAATTAAAGATAATACTAATCTGCTCATAATATATTTCTTAAATAGGCATTCTATCTCTATACCTTTAGGAGATCATCAATTGTTACGTCTTTTTCCCACAGGGATAGGCAGAGACTTCAGAACGCCTCCTTCACATCCACAATTTTCTTTATACAAGCCCGCGATTATGGGCACTAGGCGGCCCAGCTTTCGTAAGGATAAGGTTTTTATAAGTGACCTGGAATTTTTGCATCTCAGGATGTTTATTATATCTAGTAATATACTAAATACCTAATTAACTAAACACTAATAAAAACAAACGGTTTTTATTGTAGAGCAAATAGTTAGGTAGTAAACTTGAAAAATAATCATATAGACATAAAGTTTAGCATCTAGAAATGGAACAGCAAACACTAGATACGCCAGATCAGCTTACAGACTTCGACGTTGTTGTGTAACGCACGTCGCGACACTTCTGCCACTCAATTCCAATGACACCGATACTCTATTTTTGTACTAACATCATAATTTAAAAAAACTTATATGAAAAAGGTGGACAGTTGTCCGAAAAATTAATATGTTTGTTTCACAAAAATATACATATCTAATATCAATACATATCTAACAAAACGGGAACGGTAAACAGAATGATGATGAACTTCGGGGTCAGTTTAGAAGTAGCCGGGTATAATGAGAAGAGTTCGCACTGTCGACCTGGAGTACTGACTCATCAAACCAGAATAGCGGAGGTACCGGTGGCCTACACATTTCTTTGTGTAGTAGGTATGGCTATTTACTTTCGGGGAAACAAATCAAGTATATTAAAAAAAACACATTCTACGTATTTTCTAGACGTAATGGATACTGGTGTGGATACTGTCCAACTCTGGAACTCTTTACCTTTATTGCCTGGAAGAAATTGCTGCACAGTAATAAGGTCGCCTATTGTGTTACCTATTAATTTTTGTTAAATGTATGATTTGTTTTATATGCACAATAAAGAGTTTTATATTTATTATGGATAGTTTATAAAATAAAAAAATATTACAAGTAGGTAGATATCCAATTGCATGCTGCATAGATAAAACTACAACACTTTGTAACAGGCAGTTGTCCCCGCTCATGGACCAGAGTGTGACCTCAAGCTGGACTGCAATAAGAAAAAAGTGGAACCATTTTCATTAATCTTTTACATACCCGATTGATATTATTTTTCACTACAAAGTAATTTTTTTTATTGCAGCTCGGCATATGACAATACGAGTACACCATCTGATGTAAACTAGAGTACGATCCGTGCTACTACACATACATAAACTACAGGCAGCAGACGCCTCCGCTATTTAGCTTGAGTGTACCATCCAGATTGACGGTGACATTGACGGCTCTCGTTATACCCTGGCTATTTCCAAACTGATCCCGGAGCGCGACAAGGTCACTTGACGAGTGTTACATTGAAAACTGGTGGTACTACCCCAGGACGGCAGATTGGGTCGATAATCATTACCAGTCTGGCTGCATTTACGAACAATTTAATCTTATTTATCTTTAATTTGTTTGACATACGTAAATGGTCTCAATAAATGTACTGAAAAGAAAAAAAAACATTATTACGTTTGATTTGTGTAGACATTTATTTCTGGAAACGAAATACACTGTTAGGGTCAAAGTTCTATACTTTCTACGTCTGTGATTAATAACGCATCGTTAGGCTCAATTTTTAGGCAGTCATGGCGAAAAGTACCATAAATTCACTCATAGATAGATATACCAACAATAACACAACTAATTAGTAAAACCTTCGATGAAAGTTGAAAGATGAGTGTGAAATAGTGGATCAAATTAGGAATATGAAATTTTATATTTAAGCTTTTGGTAAGAGTGGTAGGCAGACTGATGATGGTTTTAGCCCGTCCTGGGGTAGCACCACTACTTTTAAGCGTAACAACCGTGGAGTGACCTTGAAGTGTTTTGGGATCAGTTTTTTTGTTATCGTAGCTCGGCATATGGCACCACTCCGCCTGATGTAAAGCTAGAGTGCGGTCCATAAACGGAAACAACTGCTACTACAGATAAACTACGGGCAGCAGTCGTCTGCCTGAGATAACGAGTATGCACCATTCAAATTGACAGTGTACACTCTTGCACAGGGTCACTTTCGGAAGTAGATATATACCTATGTGTAATGAGAGTGTTCGTTCAACCTTCATTGCTCATTCGTCTCCTTAAGCCAGCATAGCGAAGGCGGCTGTTATCTAAGGTGTTACGTTACCTACGTGTTTGTTGTGTGTGTGTGTGCGTGTGTTGTAAAATGGGATAAAAACCGGAGATGAAAGTTTGTATGGCGATTATACGCGTACGAAGTTGCGGGCAACGGCTAATACTAAATAAAAAATGTAGGTAGATAAAAATAACAGCTGACATTAACTTAATACACAGAAGCTTGACTGTTAATTCATATCAAACGTCGATTTATTGAACACTTCCCTTTTGGAAACATCTGTCATACGAAGGGACCAATATGTTATCTATTGAAAAGAAAAAAGTTCTTTGTTGATCTGTACGAGGTGAGGACGCGTCATATCTTCTGTGTATGCAATAGGGTTCAACAACACAATAACTTCTTTTTTTATACATCCACGAGTTAATCGAAAAGACTGCTCGAAATGACTGAAGATTAGAATGTAAAACCCTAATTTATTTGGACATCAATGCAACAAGATTAAAATATTCTAAATTCTATATGCAGTTTTTTCGAATGTGGTCAAGTTAGTTTACGTGGGCTCGCAATCGGCATGTGCTTTACAGGGGGAATTTTCAAGTAGGCGTGGATGCCTAAATTCGAATTTATGACAGATCTAGTTTTTTGTGGCGTGTTTCGCGAGCGCTAGAATAGTTTTAAAAAAGTGACGCTTTCGAAATTAGTACTTACCAAAAAGTTTCATTTCGCTAACCCGGCAAGTGCACCAAGAATGATGTCAATGAGTCAGTCAGTGTGTGGTAATTGAGCTTTATATAATATGAGCCGATTTTGATGACTAAAACTGCATCATAAGATGTTTGAAAAATTCCATTTTCTCATCCAGGAATCGAACCCGTCGATTTAGAAAAAACAACCTGTATTATTGCACCATACGATAGTGTCGCTAATAAGGATCAAATTCTGGGAAATAATGACATACGACATAACCATACAAAAAAAGGTGGTATTATTCGGGAGACCCCTTCAATTATCGTGCTGTTAAATATAGGTAGGTATTTATTTAGTGAATAGCGGTTGCATAATTCTAATTGTTTATTACGGATGCCTACAATTATGGCCTCCCGTCGACAATTTACGTTCGCAGACAGAAATAGTATACCATTTCCTCGATGATCTCACATGAAATTGTGTCACCAAAACTACATGTTATTCCAACTTAGACCTACGCTTTTACATAAATATAAAGGAATTTGATATTTAAATACATCACCATAAGCACTAGAATTGCTGGAAAACGTTACACGCCACCTTAATTGAATGCGTTGGATTGCGCTATTGTAATAATTGGTATTATTTATTAAAGAGATGAAATAAATATTTTTCTTCTTTTTAGAACTAGCAGTATATCCTATGTATGCTCTATATGTATATGTTCTAACTCTTTATTTAATATATTTACTAATATACTTTATTATGATGAAAATTAAATTTAAAAAAAATATCACACAACTTTTTTCTATTAAATTTTAATCATAATTTATAACAAAAAGTACTTATTATTATTAATTGCGTTCGAACAATCTTTCTGTCCGATGGGTGTGAAAATATTCGTAACGATCTAATTTAGATTATTGACGGCCCCAAGTGTTATTTTTATAATGTCAAACGCCAATCTTTCCTCTGTTACCCACTTTTTAATTAGCGTATTAATTAATTTAATGTACATGATTATAGATATATTATTCTATTCTACATTCATTATATTTTTATTTAAAAAAATAAGAATAATAAATGTAATAAAATAAAATATACTTATTCCTTTTTTTATTTAAATATCGCATAAAACAGTTCAAGAAACCCGATTAATAAAAATTCTCAGAATGTTAACTCAAAATGTTAACTTCTATAAACTTCAAAACATTTTACATTTCTAAACGAATGAAAATAAGTAGTTTAGGGACTTTCCAGATTGCAGATGAATCCAATAATGTCCCTTGTAGGTGCGATCAGACTTTTTTTATTGCCATGTGTATACGTGTAAGGTTTAAAAAAAAAAACTTACAATTACAGCATGCATATCTGTTAATTTTACCTGAAACATAAAATAATAAAATTAATTGTTATAAAATGTAATAAACACAATAATAAGGTTAACTCCTTCAACTTTAAACTACGAATATTTTCTTCCCTTGAACAAATCAATAAATATTAATATCCCAAGATTAACTGCTCTGTACATATATCTGTTTCATTTATTTGTGCATTATAGATGCAAGTGTGAAAGAGACAGACAGCACTTCTGTCTGCAACAGATAAGCTGTTTATTTGCGTGACAAACTTATCTGAGTAGGTCAAACGATAATGTGGAGATTGGTTCAAATCCAATTGATGTCCACGTTTCGCGGGAATATTTGTTTATTTGTTTGTCTCTTGAGGGATATAGAGCATAATGTTGCTTGCGCTATTTGGGAAAAAGCCGATGTCAGCGATAAGAAAACTTTTATTGCGAGCAGGACAAAAGATATTGCGTATTCGCTTGCATTTATCGGATAAAAAAACTGAAACATCGTAAAGTAATAAACATAGATGAGTTAAATGTTTAAACATTGTTGAATTAGCAAAATATAATGCAAGGTGCAGTTAAAATATGAGGGAGGCACATTGGCTTAGTTCCAAACAGTCAATCGTATCTTTGCTACTGTCTATTAAATTAAACACACGTTTCAGTATCCGATATGGTCTAGTGGCTAGGATACCTGGCTCTCACCCAGGAGGCTCGGGTTCGATTCCCGGTATCGGAATTCTTTTTTTTTATTTTCTTTTTTTTTAGTTTTTTTTTCCTATTAGACACTGAATTATTTTGAAGAAAAATTAATTACTAGAAAAGTTTCAAATTTTAATCTTTATTATTTTTTTATTTTTATTTTAGCATGTCATATGACCGCACTCCGCCTGATGTTAAGCCAGAGTGCGATCCATGAGCGGAGGCGACTGCTGTTAGAGAAGGGGGTCTGCAGACAGCAGTTGTGCCCGCTATGCCGGCTTAATGAGATGCCTCTTCACACTGCGCTTGAAGGATCCCATGTTATAGGAAGGGGGATAAAATACCGTTTAACATAAAAACCAGTGACATATTATACTTAATCGGTTAAGACAATCCTTGACCAACAAATTACAAAGTAAACAGTCACACGATATTGCATTCATTACATTGGAATGTGCAGCTACAATAAATTTATTTTTATGTTACAAATATATTTAATACCGATTCATTTTTTACGAAGTTGGAAGTAGCCGGGCATAGAAAGGCGTGTGCCCCGTCAATGCATGGTCCACCCGTCTCGTCAATCCGGCAAAGTGGAGGCGACACACATTTATTACGTCCAGCGCGTATTGTCACTCATGACGAGATACAATTTAAAAAAAAAAGAATCTCGCAATCCCAAACCTCTGTATAACAATTTTTTTTTTAAATTCCTGTACTAAGCTAGTTCTTATTTTACACGCACTGAGCGACCAAAGTACATTTAGTGGGGTTCGAACACGGGTCTCATTGATCGTCTGGCCCGTCCTCTGTCGCCTCCCAACCGCTTTCATTTGTTACTGTTAAGAAATCAATAACAGTGGACTCAACTGAACAAAATCTTAAGATCAATATTTACCACATATACCTAATAAGTTAAGTGTATAAATTCTAAAATATTGTATCAAAGGATAATGTCCATTTTTGGGTCCACTTGATATCTAATATGAAGTTTGTTAACAAAGCAATATTCTAATAATATCTTCAACAATTTATTTCAATTATATTAAAACATCTTTTACTATCTATATCATTGATATATACAATTAGATGAGCTATAACGATCCTAATGTGACGCGATAGAAAAGTTGACCGCAGCCACGTTTAAGTTCTCTGTCACTAAGTATTCGAGTTGGCGGCATCATTGTCAAATCGTTTTTTTTATTGTAGTTCGATATGCGGTCCATGAATGGAAACAACTGCTACCACAGAGAAATCTCTACGGGCTGCAGTCGCCTCAACTATGCCGGCTTGAGGAGACGAGCATGTACCATCTAGGTTGACAGTGCACACTCCTCTCTTATACCTGGTTTCTTTCAAACTATTCCCGAAACGCGACAAGGTCACTTCACGGGTGTTACATTCGAAAGTGGTGGTACTGCCCCAGGACGACTGTTTGAAGCGGTCTACGCTTTTTTCATGTCAGATGTATGAAGTTTGCTCCGTTAGTATATATGTCTACGATCAATATACAATGTTTAATTACATAAAAATATATATCACTAAAATTATTAAAGCATTTAATACAATAATAACCTTAAATATTGCATTAGAAAGAGTTTAATTAAGTACTAAAAAACCTGGGTAAAAAAAAAAAATGTGGGCCCATTTCTCTTAGGCGAATGGGCATTCTGATGATGGTTATTTGTCCAGTCTGTCGTCCTGGGGCAGTACCACCACTTTCGAATGTAACACCCGTGAAGTGACCTTGTCGCGTTTCGGGGATAGTTTGAAAGTAGTCAGGTATAAGAGAGGAGTGTGCACTGTCAATCTAGATGGTACATGCTCGTCTCCTCAAGCCGGCATAGTGGAGGCGAGTGCAGCCCGTAGAGATTTCTCTGTGGTAGCAGTTGTTTCCATTCATGGACCGCACTCTAGCTTTACATCAGGCGGATTGTTGTCACATGTCGAGCTACAATATAAAAAAAAAAAAATTCTCCTTTAACAACATAAACTCAAAAAACTCACCATATAAACACACAAATTTATTACAGCAAACATGGCGTTTGCAATTTATCAAGGCGAAATATAAATATTGATTTTTAGATATCAACATTTATCTAGAATCACTTCAAGAATAATCTACATATTTTATCAGTGAATATACAAAAAATGGTAGGCATCAGACTGTTGATTATTAAGTTCAGTCTCTTGTCCTGGGGTAGGAACAATAAGAGCTTTCGTGGTCTAGCAGTAAGACGCGTGTACTCACGATTGATGAGACCCGTGATCGAACCTCGCTAAATTCTAACCGGTACCAATGTAACTATAAACATATAATCATATGTACATTTTTCTCTCTCAGTGCCTGTGATACAAGCGGTAACTTAATACAGGCATTTCAAATAATAATAATAATATTAAATATTAATAATTTATCATTCAAAGAGTGGTAGGCAGACTGATGATGGTTATTTGTCCAGTCTGCCTGGGGTAGTACCACCACTTACGAATGTAACACCCGTGAAGCGACCTTGTCGTGTTTCGGGTATAGTTTGAAAGAAGCCAGGTATAACGAGAGAAGTCTGTACTTGTCTATCTAGATGGTCTCCTCAAGTCGGCATAGTGGAGGCGACTGCTGCCCGCACAGGTTTCTCTGTAGTAGCAGTTGTTTCCATTCACGGACCGCTCTCTAGCTTTACATCAGGCGGAGTGTTGTCACATGCCGAGCTACAATAAAAAAATATATAAAAAAATCTTTTTTGTCCCGGTTCGCGTTTTGTTTTAGAAAAGATTTTTATATGTTATCCAATAAGAATCAAATAACACAAATTCCGCTTACAAAGTCAAGAAAGCTAATATAAAGAAATGGACCACCCCCTAGACAAAATAAACTATTCTTAGAGAGACAAACGTACGATTTACAACCTTGAATACCTATCGTGCATTAACAGTTCCGTAATCAATCGAATGTTATTACCATAAAAGACCTCAGTGTCTGAATGATAAACAAACCTCGCCACTAATAAAAAAGCGCTGCACGTTTCAATTTAACAGATGCACGAGAAATAAAAATAAAACATCAAACGTGTAAAATGAACCGCTAGAAATACCTCAAAGGTAATATCGCTGTGGCTGGTTGTAACGTGTGCGGAGCCCGCAGTTTGACTTACTAGTAAATAAACTTTAGAACGAGACAATGACCGAGTGGTTAAAAACGTGTGCCCGCGAACGAAAGACCTAAGTTCAAATCCCTGATAATTTCGGACAGTATCCATTATAACTATCGCTTTTTTTATTAGGAATGGTAGTGAAGGTACGTTGTTGTTCCAAGGTATTGTAGTACTCGTACTTTCAAGTGAAATGGCTCAGTCAAGTTTCGAGATCAAACTGAACGAATAACCCAGTTAAGAATAAAAAAAAAGGATCTAGCTAAGTACCTATTATAATTTACAAGTTGACACAATAATGACTATCTGCCAATATTTGAGTGTGCAAAATCCAAAAAAGGTTGTATTTTAAGGCTCTTTCGGCCTCTTTTCAGACAACCTTTAATATACATGAGATACCGCTTTCTTGTAATTTGGTCGGCACTGTCAACGATGAAGTCATTTAATGCTCAAAATTATTCTTAAAGCTTGTTCAAAATGAAGTTAATCAGCTACCGAAATGAATAAGCGACTTAAATCGGCCATGGACGTGCCAATTTAACAGTTAACTACACGTGATCAAAATTTATAAAATAAAAATTATAAAAACGTAATACGAGAAGCCATATCTGGTTTTTATCACAAGAAAACAATCATTATTAAGAGTGGTAGGCAGATTGGTGATGGTTATTAGCCCAGTTTACAGGCCTGGGATAGTATCACCACTTTCCAATGTATCCCTGAACTAACTTGTATTTGAAAGTATCCGGGCATAACGAGAGGAGAGTGCGCTGTCAGTTGATAGTCTCTCCTCAAGCCGGAATAGTGGAGGTAGCGACTGCTGCCTGCAGACATTTATCTGTAGTAGCAATTATTTGCTAGCTTAACAGCAGACGGAGTGTGATCACACGGTGTGTAACAGAAAAGATAATAGCACGTAAATCGTTAAATTACGATAAAAAAAAAATTAAGAGAAGCATCTAGAAGGGCCCATAGTGATGTTGAAACGTGGCACACAATCGATAAACTACACTAAAGCATGTTATTTCATCGTATGAAGATATAAAACGTAACGCAATACTAAAAACAAATTAACGTGTCTGCAATTAAATTAGCACAATTAATTGTAACAAAGCGGTTACTGTTACAAATACTGAAGAAAACAAACTCACGAATTATGCCCGAGATACACGACGCAATGGCGTGACAAGTGAAGCCTGTTTTTCTGCCAATATAGCTCAATTTCTATCTCACTCTACTAAACTCTCCTGGCTTGAGACACTGGCTTACTAGCTTACTGACCCAGGAATGAAGCTAGTTATGTACAAATGTAGACAAAATTATAAATAACCTTACTAGCTTACTCGTCAATGGAAAATAGTATCGTGTATCTCGAGCGTTAATTCTGCAACAATTAACAGAAGATACCAATTGTAAATAATATTAGTATAACTGAATAATTTGTATTTAATTTTATTTTAATTATTCGATTCGATTATTTGAATAAATAATTTAAAATTTAAAGCCATAATTAAGAACTGCGTGCAATGACATACATACTATACGTATTTTGTAATACCTATATGAAATTGGTAGATGCGAGCTTTACTTATCAATGCCAACAATCGTAACTTCATGTATTATTACGTCACGCATTTAATTGAAATCTATATCGGCAGAAAAAAATACATCAAAGGATTTAAAAAAAAATGAAGTAAATAAAACTCCGATTTTCCTCAAACAATTCTCAAAACTTAAAAAATTAACACGAATGCACAAAAATGACTCACGCGCAGCAGACATATAATTTTATACCATAAAAGTAAAATACAAACATTATTCTACCAAAAATAAGTGGAATAGGTAATCAGCCGTAAACCACGGGTACCTTGAAATTGATCTAACCGCAACATGGGTGTACATGTCAACCTAGTTCGAACAAACAGGGTGTAGAAGAAAAAAAAATTATGTAATTGAAGCAATCGTATGCTCAAGGTGGTTGAAACATTTCTCCTGAAATCTTAAACTGAGATAAAATAATTATACAAATACGATGACTTCGTGGGCCTAAAATTTAAACGTCAACCGCAAAACAAAAGCAAACTTTCATAATACACTTTTATCGCGAAATTACCATATCTAAGTTACGTACTTAATGACAACTAAGTTAGGTATGTAGAATAGATAAACTCAAAGGTATTTGACCGATTTGAAAACTACTTTAAAGGTGCAATATTTTAAAGTATTAATTTACAAATTATTCATTCACATTTGTTAACTGTTTGGGGATAGACCTGATCAAAGGAGCCGCCATCTTTCCTTCATATATTTAAAGTATATACCCATATATTTCTTAATTAAAGGCATTGAGCACCTTCGTCTTTTACGTAGGTGCATTACCGAAACAATAAAAAATAAGTAAGTACTATCAACAAACCTTGCGCTGCAGCACTTTAGAAGATAACTGTCTAAACGGTCTGCTTTATTTTTAGACAATTAGGGATCTAAATAGTGCAAGCAAAAATAGTCCTTTTGGTGGTGCAGCTAATCTAAAGCACAAAAAAGAAAATTAAGTATCTACCTATAATAGTAAATAATATGGGGCATAGCGCGAGCAGCCGTGCGGGATGTGAATCATTTCCCTAAAATAACAATATAAATATTCGTTGAACGTGAATTTTAAAGACAATTCTATAAATAACTTCATAAACCGACACAATGGTACAATTTAAGCTTCTATTGGGGACCAAACTTAAATCATATTGATAGCTCTTTCATCGGCGCAAGTGGCCAATTCATGTCCAATATCGAGGCGACGACCTTTTGTATTTCTAAACGAAATATTTTGTGGAGCGAGTCATCGTTTAAAAAAACCATTTATCTTGTATTATAAGAAAGTGTCTTTTGTATTATTATTTTATTTATCGACATGTTTCCTATTCGTATTTTTTCTAATAATTAGCACTTAGTGGCCCAAAGTTATATTGATACCGATCAGTGAGATTTGAACACGGGTCTCATCGATCATGAGTATTCATTAGTTCACGCCCTTACCGCTAGACCGCAGCCATCGAGATCGATTTTGATGAAAACTAAAACTGCACCATCCGATAGTGTCGTTAATAAAGATCAAACTCTGGGAAGTAATGATATACGGCAAACTAAAGGAAAGTGTTGAGTTCTGAGTTCGATTCCTGGTCGGGAAAATGGTGTTTTAAATTTAATGATTCAGTTTTAGTTTTCATTAAAATCAGCTTCGAGACTCCTTTAAGTATTTTTCGCTATCTCTTATTTTAAAGCCCACTAGAAAAATTCATCCTGTATGAACGCTTTCATAGAATTATAAAGGTACAATATTGCGGACTCACTGGACCTTAGAGGTGTCAATACATGAATTATATGATAACAATGTTGCGTATACAAAAAACGAGGTAACCTTCAAACAATAGCGCGTATAATGACGTTACAATATTACACAACATTGATTGATTATAACAATTGTTTTGACGAGTCAATGGCCTATCCCTATGAGAGACGCCACTTTCTGTCGCAACATTTATTTAAATCAAAGGACAATGCCCATATTTGGACCCACTTGAAGTCTAATAGTTTGTTAACAAAACAATATTTTAAAATAATATCATTTTTTCACATTTTGAAGCTAGTTTATACATAAATTTAATGTAAAAATTATTTAAAATATAAATAATTTAAAATGTAAATATGTTTTTCTGTTTATTAATGTTTAAGGCATCGTTTCTTAACCATTTTTATGTCGCGACCCACGAAAAAGCCAAAACGTTAAATAAAAAGTCTTGCGACTGATGGGACTGGCGTAACCTGACGGGTTAAAAAGATCTAAGTTAAATTGAATAAAAAAACATTATTATTATTTAATTTATATCAATTATCGTCGCCTCAGCTTAGCTTGACACTGGCTACTTCCAAACTGTTCGCAAAACGCAACAAGTTGCAGGGATCAGTTAGTATAAAATAAAGTACCTGTAAATCTACAAATAATAATACCATCAAATAATCAGATGAACGTCAAAATACTATGACCAAAAAAAAGGTAAGTATAAATAGAATAGAATATAGTATATATATATACGTATACACGCGTAACTAACAATGTAATATGTAAACACCTACCTACCTAGATATTCCTTTGTGTAAATTTTGCGCAAATATTTGGGTTACAAATATGAAAGTTGTGTCTGTAAAATCGATTTAAACATGTAGAATATTTATTCTTCGACGATTTATTATATTACTCGACAAACATTTTATTATTTTTTACATGTACAATGCTTATTTTGATTTTTTTTTTATAATTTTTGTTTTAATGTAAGTTCAATACCGTAATTTATTAATTGTTACAAGATTTCTTGTTTAATAATAAAAATTAAATAAATTAGGTAATAAAATTTGTGAACATTTTGTATAATTAAAACTGTGACCCACAGCCGCGTCGCTTAAGGTAAATGTAGCATAGAAAAGGCTATTTTTTTATTATGAATTTATATGTCGTAAAATTCAAAATAGTTAATTTACAAACTTTAAATTATAGACTATTGGGTAACCCCGTTATTGTAAATTATTATAGACACATAAAACAATATACTTAATTCACTGAATATCGTACAAAATTGCATTCACGACTTTAAGCCGTTGAAATAACGACCGTAATTGTGCGCTACAATTTTTGATTGTGACGCCAAAGGAATATGTAGAAGTACCGTTAGAATAGTGCTGTCGAAGCGTTCGTGATTGCGACTTAATTGAGCTTTTAGTGTTGACATGAAGAATAATGTGAGTTTAGATACGTATCGAAATGAGACAAATCGAACAATCTAACCACTCACAATTGAAGAACACTCTATTTAAATATCTAATACTTCAGAGCTTTAGACGTTTTTATTATTTTAAACATCAAATTACAAAACAAATCGATATTGTTTGGAAGTTACAAATATTAAATAAGGTTTTATACATATATCTACAGGCAGCAGTCGCCTCTGCCATGCCGGTTTGAAGAGACGAGTATACACCATCTAGATTGACAGTGCACACTCCTCTCGTTATACCTGTTTCCGATCTGTTTCCAAAACGCGACAAGGTCACTTCATGGGAGGTTTCAATTGGAAAGCGGTGGTACTACCCCAGGACGACAAACTAGGCTAATAACCATCATCAGTCTTACAATAATATATTTACCTACATAAATATTTATTGCAATTTTAATAAACATCCGCCACCGCCCCGTGTAGAAATTGTTAACAAAACGCTCTGGCTACATTTTATCACTGCGAATGATAAGCGCCGATAAGCTGCCGTTAAGCGCCATCTCAGCTCGCATGTGGCAGAAATTATACCTAACTATTAAATATTATATAATATATACACATCAAAAAAAAAAACTTGCATAAACCTAAATTTCATGTCACAAAAAAATTACTATCTGAAAATTTAAATAAATCTAAATATTTTAATACAGTAAATACGTAATGTCAGTTATGATGAATTACAAATGTTAGATATTGACATGAGGTTTATTGTCAATATGCCATGTATGGAAAGGCTTATCTCACCAAGGTTAGGTTAGTCAAGCGTGAGTGGTATTCATAACACAAGATCTTTTAAATCAACAAACTATACACGGATACACGAGGCCAGTGAGCTGTTAAAGAGTGTTAGGCAGACTGATGATGACCATTAGCCCAGTCTGTCGTCCCGGGGTAGTACCACCACTTTCGAATGTAACACCCGTGAAGTGACCTTGTCGCGTTTCGGGAACAGTTTGAAAGTAGT
Organism: Tinea pellionella; assembly: GCA_948150575.1. NCBI lineage: Eukaryota > Metazoa > Arthropoda > Insecta > Lepidoptera > Tineidae > Tinea > Tinea pellionella. The sequence goes on from OX411248.1 coordinate 8,317,693, forward strand.
CGGGTATAGCGAGAGGAGGTCGCCTTCTCGGAGGTGACTGCTGCCCGTAGAGATTTCTCTGTAATAGCGGTTGCTTCAGGTTCCAAATAGTAAAGTTCCAAACCCATAAAGAACAAATTTCAATAGACACAGACCGCTTTGTGCTGTATCTTGAATAATAAATACAAAGTAGCTAAACGCTGTGCAAATGTTAGTTCCTTTTGAGTGATCTGTTATTTGTCTAACTGAATTAAACAAAGCACTGGCTGTAACACTAAATTGAATACAGAGAACTTAGTTAATTAATTTTAACGTGTAGCTAATGGATTTAGTGTTGCAATACGCTGCAGTTAGCAGAATTAACTGATAACTTCCCGCGCAAGATTTAGTTATTTTAGAATTAACGTTGATGTGTATAATAAATTGATATAAAAATAAAAGTGTATAAAACACGTTCCTCGTGCGTACTTCGAAACTACGGAACTCCTTCCCGGTGTCTATGTTTCCCGAGAAGTACAACACGGGTCTCTTTAAGGGTAAATAGATACCTCATAGGCAAGCGTGCTTCACCTTAGACCGCATCACTGCCTAACACCAGGCAGAGTGGGGTCAGACGCTTGTCTATTAAGCATAAAAAAATAAATGGATATGAAAGAAGCAGTGTGAGTTTAAGACTGGTAGGCAGACTGTTGATGGTTATTATAATAGACCAGTCTGCCGTCCTGGGATAGTACCACCCGTACCACCTTGTCGCGCTTCGGGATCAGTTGAAAGTAGCCGCATATAACAGAGAATAGCTGTCAATCTAGATTCTAGATGGTGCACATTGGTCTTCTCAAGCCGGCACAGCAGAGGCGACTGCTGTTTTGCAAGTTTGCAAGTTTCTCTGTAGTCGTAGTTTTTTTTAATTATTGTAGCTCGGCATGTGACAACACTCCGCCTGATGTAAAGTCAGATTGCGGTCCATGAATGGAAACAACTGCGACTACAGAGAAACCTGTGCAGTCGCCTCTACAATGCCGGCTTGAGGAGACGAGCACGCACCATCTAGATTGACAGTGCACACTCCTCTCGCTATGCCTGGCTACTTTCAAACTATTCCCGAAACGTTCATTCGAAAATTGTTTATGTTTCAAAAAATTTTTGAAGGTCCAGTTTTTTACTTTCCGTGGTCCGGAACTGGACCTAGTTAGATCACACTTAAATAAACGAATCTGACCCTTGCGATATGCTGGTAATATTTGCAATTAATATTGATCGAGTCCATATTGTAATGGATGGCACGACCTTAATTAACCATGTTTACTATCGTATGATTTAACTAGGTACGAACTAAAGACGATCACGTTCTTTTCTTATTTAAGTATATTACATGTGTAAATAAGACATTTTAATTGATTTCGTCATTAACCTTTGTTTATTCGGACTTATGTGTCATACTGTTTTTACCGTTAGAACCTTTGAGATAAAGGTTATTTTCCTATTCACTCACTTCTAGGGGAAGAATATCTTTATAATATGAAATAATTAGTGTTTGTTCGATTTAAAAAAATATTTTAACGATAAAATAAGAGGTTTAATTTTAAGTTCCGATTTGGTATTTAAACCGCACTCCGCCTGTGAGTTAAAGAGTGCGGATTCATGATCAAAAACAATTGCTACCAATCACAGAGAAATGTCTACAGTCGCATCCATTATGGTGATGAGGAAACGAATGTGGACCATGCGTTGCAGAGGACACACTCCTCTCGTTACACCCGGCTACTTCATAGATGATCCCGAAACGTGAGGTCACTTATATTTTTAGGGTGTCTAAATCATTTATTAAATAAATATATGAGACGCTAGGATGGTCGAGCAATAAACAGCAAAGTAAATACGTTATTTTTATTAATTACCCAAAATTTCCTTTTATCCCTAGTGAACGTTTTAAATAGAGCCCAAAACTTTCCCTAACATTTTTTTTCTTTTTTTTTTTTTTTTTATTGTAGCTCGACATGTGACAACACTCCGCCTGATGTAAAGCTAGAGTGCGGTCCATGAATGGAAACAACTGCTACCACAGAGAAATCTCTACGGGCTGCAGTCGCCTCCACTATGCCGGCTTGAGGAGACGAGTATGTACCATCTAGATTGACAGTGCACACTCCTCTCTTATACCTGGCTACTTTCAAACTATTTTTTTGAATCGAACAAACATTAATAATTTCATAAAAAGATATTCTTCCCCTAGAAGTGAGTGAATAGGAAAATAACCTTTATCTCAAAGGTTTTAACGGTAAAAACAGAATGACACATAAATAAAAAATCCTGACGTTAAGGAGATAATTAGTGGTAAATATAGTAAATTATCTTAGAGTTTGTACTCCTTCTAAATATTAGCAAGTGTCAGTATGTGACCTAACGGAAATTAACATTAGCAAGCCTTCCTTTTATAGTAACTTGTCGCGACGTCTTTTCGTCCGGATATTCTTAATGACTATTTCCAAATACCTCGTGTTATTTATATTCGTTATACATTTTGACTAACTTCTGCTACTTCGATTTTTTTCTTCCGATACAATGAAATGATCCTTACATGAAACTGAGTCGAACCGCATCAAAAAAATTTTTCATCAAAATGACTCATTTCTATGGACAACTGAAGCTTGACCAGAAAAATTACTATGCCAAATTCGTTTTCATAAAAAAAAGAGCAAATGGTTCCGAAGACAGTTTTCCTGTATCTCCTGTGGTTTAAGATTTCCCGATACTGTCCCAGTTTAAAAAATCATCCTGTATATATTATGTGTTTACTGAAAATTATTTTAGGATGCACTGATGATATTATTATTAACTTAAATATAAAGTCTACTAAACACAGCAGTAAACCAAATAAATATTTAAAATGAACTAATTTTCTTTAAATTAAATTACACAAAAAATTGAACAAACACGAAGCAGCGTTTAGCTAGTTGTGTTCAGGATCAGTTTAGGAGTAGCATTTGCTGATATTTCTCTGTTACGCTTTGCAGCCTGCAGTCAGCAGATTTTCTGTTTTTAGAACAAGGACAGCTCAAAAAAAAAACACCTAAATCTAATACAAACTTAATATAACAAATAAATATTAATTCATTGTAAGTATAATATTATTTTTGTAATAATAATTAGGTACAATATAAATTTAACTATGCTCTTTGTAGCAACTATTATTAATTTTCATTGATGGAGACCTCCAAAACGGCTATATCTATCAATCTAGATTATACATATTTGGAAAAGGAGAATGCCCATTCGTCTAAGAGAAATGGGCCCACAATTTTTTTTCTCGAGTTTCACATTTTTAGTTCATTTTGTAGGAACAAAATCTACATTTGATATCACCAATCAGTTTTAATTTTTTCACCCAAGTTATTGAGGAATTAGACTTTTTCTGATACAATATTTGAGGTTATTATTGTATTAAAAACTTTAATAATTAGTAATATTTATTTTTTATGTTATTAAACATTGTATATTGATTGGAAAACGATGTTTTGATATAATTAAAATAAATTAATGAAGAAATAAGGAATAAATTTAAGACTATTGTTTTGTTAACAAACTATTAGGTATCAAGTGGGCCCAAAAATGGGCATTATCCTTTAGAAATAAAGAAAAAATGTCGACCGTGTAAGTAAGAGACTACCAGACTAACTACTGCATTCCAGAAGCCAACAATAGTTAGTTCAATAGAATTCCCACAACACAATCTAAAAAAATTATACAAAATATAAAATTGCTTAAACAACCAATTAGCTATATTATAATAGTCTATAAAATTAATACCGCACTTCCTGATAGAGACAGGACTTTATAATTTAACGGGCCAACAATGGTCTCACACATGTAAAGAATAAAACAGGTTTTCTATACAAATCGACAGCACTCAATGTGAATAAAAGTCTCAAAGTGCTTGTTACTGAGAAGTAAACGAAGATGTTAGGAAAATTGACGACCTTCTCGGACATAAAGCAAGATTTTAATTCTCCCCTGCGAGATAATAAGAGGTCTCAAACGGTATGAAGATAAGACAATCTCGGGCAACAAACTGACTTGCAATTTGTTTTTAAAAACTGTGGGCAACAACAAACAGTTTTATTTAAATAACCAGTAAAGGTAATGGACACACACACTCACAGTGATGTTAAGCTAGAATGCGGTCCATGAACGGAAACAACTGCTACTACAGAGAAATCTCTACGACCGCAGTCACCTCCGCTATCCTGGTGAGTATGCACTAGATTGACAGTGCACTCTCCTCTCGCTATAGGTACGTGGCTACTTTTAAACTGCGCCCGAAACGCGACAAGGTCACTTCACGGGTGTTACATTCAAAAGTGTTGTAGACTGGGCTAATTTGGCGAAATTACAATATAGGTTTGTAATAAGAGTAGGTACAAGAAACAGTAAAGTGAAGAAATAAACATTTCAACTTGACCGAGACCGTAGCGAATCACTTTTGATAACAAAGTATTTTACAAACAACGCGGAGCGATCATTGCAATGTTGTTGAAAACGGAGCAATAAAAATACTTCCATTAAAATATTAAACAGAATTTTTTGTCAGCACAATCAGTGGAGCGTTCTGATTGGTCAACGCACGATGACTCAACTCAGTTACCTGATATTATTTTGCAGTGGTCATCGATTAGCTCCATTTTGTGGCTTGCGTCAAGAGTACACAATTACAACGCAGATTTTCATTAATTTAATTTGGGTTACATCATCTAGATTCTAGTCTAGATTCAAGACGAATTCGATGTGACCAATTTAATATAATTAAGACTGGCATAAAAACTTGTTTCTTTAAGAGCACTGGCTTTACTCTAATTATAGGTAGATAAAATTAATGTACCTTTCATGAAGCAGTTTGGCAGAAAAGTTTAAAAATGGCCATTGACCCGATCCACCTTCGCTGGTGTTAAATGTTCAATAAAGGCTTGTTATGCTAAATTTTACTGGTGCAATGCTCCGTTGTTGGGCCAGGCGAGTGCAACGTGTAGGTAATTAAGGGTCATCGGCCTATGCAACGACTACACAAAGGAGCCTAGTGCGAAAATTTAGTCTATAATAGAGCACGCTTATGTAGGCTGCCAGTTTCTCGAGCGGATCTTCGTTTGGAATTAACTCTTGATAGATCTACACTGCACGTAGGCATAGATAGTAAACCTTATGTTGTAAATCAGAGATATAACCTACTATGACAGCACATTTAATTAGCCCCGAAAAAAGCCTTATCTCGTTCCAACGAAAAAAAAGTACTCCCAAACAGGTGATAGTTATCAGGTACTTTATTGGGAGGTGGTAAAACCCTAAGGTAAAACAGACGCATTATTTTGTTCCAGCGAAAACAGGTCGATCCACAAAGAAAAACAAACAATGGACTGGATCTTTCAAATTTGGTGAGACGTGTTGTGTACAGAGATTCCATTGGTATTTATATGAGGAAATTTGATACTATACCTACAGAAGCTAAGTTTATTTACAAAAATATTATTAAAACTAAGGCTACTAACCATCGAGGCATTACAGTTTATAGCATAGCCAACGCCAGAACCGGGTGAACGAAGAATGCCCGGATATAGAGCAGTAATTTGTATGTCGTTTTTCTATGAGTATTTGCGCGTCTATAACGTTTGTCCGGATTATAAAATATCAACCTACCCTATAATCACTTTTTCATATTACACCATCTACCTAGAGCTGTTCCAGCCTTTTTTGTAGCTATGTTAAACTAGAGTGCAAGCCATGAACAGAAACAAATGCTACAGAAAAATGTCTGCAGGAAGCAGTTGCCTCCGCTATGCCGGTTTAAGGATTAACAGTGCACACTCCTCTCGACACAGTCACTTCACGGCAGAGTAAGCTAATAATCATCATTAGTCTGCCTACTAGTCTTAAAATATATCAACGAAATTTAGTTACATTTTTAAAGGGTAGTCGTTTCTGTCTGACCCTATTAAACGCTTTTTGTCTCGTCTGATACATGAGACATTGTGACGCGTCGCAACGAGCTGTCAACCAACCAGTTTCATCGAACCATCACATCATACCAAATGCGGCAGTAAATACTTGAACACACCAACATTTCTCACGAGTCTTCACAATATGACACTTTTATTTAAAATATTTTGATAAAAAGTACCTATTTATTTGACTTTTTCGTAAATACGCCAGTCTTCTTTTACTTCAGATTTCGACTCGTCGCGTTGCTGAGATATTTGGGATATAGACTTTGACGTTAAATCAATTAACTCGAAAATCATTTTATCATTATACATAATACAGAATTTTACAACAAAAAAAGATAAGACAAAGAAGAGAAGAAAAAAAGCATTCTTGTGAGCAATGAGTTAATCATAGTGTAGGGTATTCGAATTACAGACTCAAAAATTGTGTGATTTTAGTGGTGCATTCTATTTAGCGGCTAGAATCGGAATCCACCATTATTACATTTGTGAAAAAGCTCTTTCATTGTCAAGTAGGCACTTGTAAGTCAACTATCGGTCGTTTCCAAGCCAGCGTGAGGCGCCGCGGTTATAATAGGCATGTAACGCTATTCAACAATTGCATGCATATATTTCTTTTTAACTGCATAACAATAAGTAGAACATAATTATATACTTTCACTAACAAAGCCCATAGTCAGTAATTGGTTTCGAGGAAGAAACCATCTGCAATAGACCGCAAGCAAAAATTATTACACATTATAATAAGAACGCGAGAAAAAAAAATCTCGTGCAAGAATCTCCTTTCACCTTCTCAGAACTAGACGGGATTCTAACCCGATAATTACAAAGTTCATCGGTCGCTCATATAACGAGTACACCAATCTTTTGAGCCCATTAAATCAAACTTTATTAACAACACTAGACTAAACATAAAAAGGGTGAGCAGTAACCTATCGGTCACGTGGTATAACAATCGCGAAGAGACACAGGGGTCAAGAGCTTTCACGCGTGGCCAATGTATGGGATTTTACATTTCAAATGGTGACGTCAGTAATCTGAAACGTCATTTACAGTTCGGCGCTTCTCGTATTCACCATGCGAAATAGCTCTTGACTAGACCACTAGTCAGGTTTAGGGATCAGCTTAGAAGTAACCTGGTACAACGAGAGAAATTCCAGTTCAGGTTAGTCCAGAAAACCTGGAATGTCTGCTGCATGTATCAGGGGTAGCAGTTGACTCTTGTGGTGACATAACACGTGAAGTGACCTTGTCGGGTTTCGGGAATAGTTTAAAAGTAGCCAGGTATAAGAGAGGAGTGTGCACTGTCAATCTAGGATGGTACATGCTCGTCTCCTCAAGCCGGCATAGTGGAGGCGACTGCTGCCCGCACAGGTCTCTCTGTAGTAGTAGTTGTTTCCATTCATGGACCGCACTCTAGCTTTACATCAGTCGGAGTGTTGTCACATGCTGAGCTATAATAAAAAAAAATTAGTATTAATCTATTACGCTGCCGTATCGTAGTCACAACATCATCACCATTTCGATACGAAATTACTTCATAGCTGTTGCTCGGCGCCATCCAATGCGTCATTTTAAAACTGACTCAGTATTGCCTTGCTCGCATCATGTTTGACACGTAGCTCCTTTTAATATGATAGGAGTTAGTGTTTAGCCGGAAACCTTCGGTAACCGCCATCGTTCCCGATTAATCTCTACGTTAACAGCGCTCTTTGCATTAAATTTATTAACGGAAAAGTTTGCGCAAATAAATCTAGTTGAATAACAAACACACAGAGATGCATACAATTTATCTTTTTTAACGACGACGTATTTAAATGTTATTAAAAGGGAAGACCACCGTCCTCGGACTAGCGATGGCGACAGGACAATTTACGTTTGTTACAAATAATAATAATATAATAATAATAATAATAAGTTTTATTGGTAGTTTTTTTTTTTTACAATTTAGCTTCACGCCAGTAAACCATAATGGTTTGTCTTAGCGTTGCACATTCGTTCTTAATTACACTAAATTACACATAAATAGTTAAATAATAAGTATATACAATTTAAATGAATTGATAAACAAGTTTAGTGTTAAACAACATTAAAAAATAGAAGGTAATCTGAATCTAATAACTATCTAATATCTAAGGTATCTAATAACTAAATAAAGTAATTTTTATTTTAAAAATTGATGATTTATTTAAATAACCTTTTAAATGGGTCAAAATCTTCACTCCGCGTTTTCACCAACGATGTCAACGCAAAGAGAAAATTAAAAGCTCGTACGTAACCCTTCTTGAATAGACAGACGGTCAATTTAACTTCAAAATAAGTAACATTAGTATTCTAGTACATGTTATGCCTGACACACACGTGTGGGGGACAAACAAACATACTGTCACATTTATGATATTAGTATTTTTTTAATGTCTTATTTTAATTAGTCTTTACAAGTTTTAAGAAACTACTGTGTGCCAAAACATTTATTCTAATATTTTTAGCAACTGTAGGTTGATACGTAATTCTTTAATGTAAACTATATTAAAGGAATATATTTGTAAGATTCTTTTAACCAGATCTCGGTAACCGGTCCAGACGGAAGCTGGATGCAGATTTAATGAACCGCATCCGCTTGGCACTTGGACAGCAACAGTCGGAACCGGTGCTTCTTAAGAACTAGAAATTCATGAGATAAATCCTGACACTGAACTGTTTCAGATATAACTTACCTACTACTACAAACTCAAAATCAAGAATCCGATTGAAGACGGGCAGCGTATAGCAATAATTTTTATAGATTATGAGAATAATAATTTTCGTATTAATGGTAAATAATATAAAATGTAAATATAAATAAATATAATATATATAAAATAATATAAAAAAAAATGATAAATAAAAAAAAAATAAAAAAATGTACAATCAGCATAAAATTAGCTATATCACGTTTCATAGTATTAGGCGTTACTTTGCGGAAATCCATCCATCCGTTTCACCACTCCACGTGGCGAAGCGAAGTCGAAGCGACCACACGTCTCCTGAGGATGCCACGTGGAGTGGTGAAACGCGACGAGAGGTTTCTGCATGTTGGTGAAGGGTCCAACATTAACAGCTAATGTGACTGTGTAGTACCTGCCCTCACTAACATTGATTAGCGGAAATTAGTTGCAAAGTAGTGTTTTCAAATAATTTAGCTGTATCACCTCGTTTTGTTGTTTGTAGTATTTATACCTCTATATTATTCATAAAGATAGCTTAAATGCAAAAATACACGAATAACTACCTAAATGCATGTCAGCAATTTTAATCGCTAATAAACTTAAATAAAGTTATTACAGACTAAGTAAGTAAATATATGGAAATTAATATTAATCAGTTATTAAATACAAACCGCTTATTACTGTTATCGAGTTAGAATTACTAATATATTACGATGGACGAGAACTGGTTGTAATGTAAAGAAATATTGCATACGAGTATATTATTATGGGACTAGATAACTTTTTGCTTCGAATTCGAGTCTAAGTTTTGTCATTTTAAAACTTTAGGCAGACTGATGATGGTCATTTGTCCAGTCTGCCGTCCTGGGGTAGTACCACCACTTTCGAATGCAACACCCATGAAGCGACCTTGTCGCGTTTTGGGAATAGTTTGAAAGTAGCCAGGGTATAACGAGAGGAGTGTGCACTGTCAATGTAGATGGTACATGCTCGTCTTCTCAAGCCGACATAGTGGAGGCGACTGCTGCCCGCACAGGTTTCCCTGTAGTAGCAGTTGTTTTCATTCATGGACCGCACTCTAGCTTTACATCAGGCGGAGTGTTGTCACATGCCGAGCTACAATAATTTAAAAAAATTGCGTTTCGTTCGTTTTTTATTCGGCTCTGGGTCAGGTTTGTGGTGTCCTTGTCCTGAAACCTAGCGCGCAAACGTCAGATGACCAAACGTATTCTAGAGGGATATAATTGTTTTTAATCCCAAAGGACAATGCCCATTTTTGGGCCCACTTGATATCTAATTGTTTGATTGATTGATGGCAATTTCTAAAAAAAAAAAATGTGCTATTTCTCTTAGGCGAAATATATCTAATAGACATGAAAACGTGTGCGAAGACATGTGGATATAATAACTTAAAAATGAAATTAACTGTAACCCGTAAGTACCTAACCACATTGATTAAAACAAATTCTTTAGTTGTTAGTTTCTTAATGACTTCCTTGGTTTATCTAAAGGGAAGCAGGAGCATTATAACGGAATTTACTCGCGCAATAACTGTTAGAACTATTGAAGATTACTTTAATCGTTTTTGTTCCATTCCAATAATCCTTTGATAGATAGCCAATAATGTAGAATTTATTATAAAATACTACCCTAGCACTATAACGGCAGATTGGGCTAATAACCATAATTAATCTGCCTACCACTCTTTAATAGTGCCTATAGGCACTGAGCGACCAAAGTACATATAACAAAGTTACATTGGTACCGGTCAGAATTAGCGAGGTTCGAACACGGGTCTCATCGATCGTGAGTTCACGCGTCTTACCGCTAGACCACGGCCGCTCAAAAGCCGTACTATACAGCATGCAGAAGTTAATTAGGCACTTGAGCAGAGATTAATCAAGTTGGTCCTTTGCAAATCCACCATGCCATCCACCATGAGATGCCAAATTTTATTTTGCGCGTTCTATGTATGTATGTCTCTGTTCCCTCAAAACAGAGACGTCTGGAGATCGCTGGAGGCCTACACTCGTCACTTTGTGTCCCAACTTAGATAATAATTATTTAAACTTTATTGACATTCACACATTATATGGAATTTTATTTGACGTTTTTACCTTAATTAAAAATAGACGACTGATTACAACCAGAAAAATTAATTGTACTATTGAAATTTATAATGTTATGTAACTAGGAATCTTTGGGAATTAAAGGCTTATTATTATTATTTTTACATATTCTCGGTTGTAGCCGGTTACTAATATGTTCGCGGGCCTAGGCTAAGGGAACAGTATTGGTCGGATGGTGAAGTGCGTCTGTTTGCAAGAATTTGCGGACAATTCTGCAGGTGTTAAGTATGGTGGCCTTCTGTAATGCTATTATTATTATTAGATTCGCCAATGAAGTTTGAGACGAACCTACTTAGTCCAAGTTGAGTCTTAGCATGATACATATTATAAACCATAATTGTAATAAGGTAACCAACTCATTCAGTCATGAGGATTTGCGTCGCCGGAACTACGATTCATGGTAACGTCGCCAAAGAAAAACAGAACAAACTAATTTTGTATATTATAAACAAACACATCTATTCTTAAAAACATAAAAAAGGGATCTACAGAGATTATTTTTAGTATTGTTTGAAACGTTAATAAGAAAAAGTTATCTTTTACCTGACCATAATAAAATGAAGGCATAATTTATAATCTATAGAAATAAAGTGTGAATGGGTTTTTGTTTATTATTGACTAGATTATTATAGAAATAAGAAACTAGATAAGAAATAAATATGATTTTGACTATTGAGTTCACTCTTAGGAAAACTATTCTTGGTAAAGATTTTTTAAAGGAGAATCCCACCAGGAGTGGGCCCACAATTTTTTTCTCAAGTTTCTCGATGATTTTTAGTTAATTTTGTAGATTTATTTATGCAATTAAACATTGTCTATTGATTGGTAAATGATGTGTTGATATGATTTGATAGAAATGAATTAATAAAAAAATAAGATATTATGTTAGAATATTGTTTTGTTACCAAACTATTAGGTATCAAGTGGGCCCAAAATGGGCATTCTCCTTTCATGATTATTTGGTATAACGAGATTTTGTTTAAAGTTTGGTATAAAGCCAGGTAAATAACGAGAGGAGTGTGCATTGTCAATCTAAAATGGTGCATGCTCGTCTCCTCAAGCCGGCATAGTGGAGGCGACTGCTACCCGCACAGGTTTCTCTGTAGTAGCAGTTGTTTCCATTCATGGACCGCACTCTAGCTTTACATCAGGCGGAGTGTTGTCACATGACGAGCTACAATTTAAAAAAAATTGACTAGAGTTTGATCATAGGTATTGTACGACAACTTTTTCTAAAAGATTTATTTAGTGCTCATTAGCCAATGATCTGAGAGTTAAAGTTAAGAAAAAACCTAATTAGCGCTCCGGTCGTCTCCGCTATGCCGGATTAATGAGTTAGTAAGTACGAAGAAGCAATTGTGAACTGTTTAGGTTCATACGTCTCTCGTTGGGCCCAATTCTTAAAGAAACATTCAAACAAATAATTAAATAGATGTATTTATTAGGTTGAAAATTCTCTTCAAAATTGGCAGCAAACCATGTGCTACAATTTAGGGCCGATATTAACAATGCCCTTTCGCCGTACCATTCGTTCTATTTGCTATTCAAAAGAAGCAAAAAATGAGGTCTGTAAAAAATCGTTAGTTAGTTGTCTGCATATGGTTGGGTTCTAAAAGAAAACAATTTTGTCTTCAATTAGGTCACGTTTTAACTCGTATCGTAAGGTTTACGAGACAAATATTTCTTCGTTAAAAGATACGGACGGAATACGTATTTTTCGATACCGTACCTACCTTATGATATAAACAGCACCTTCAATGAGTTTGAATCACATCCCCTTTATGTTTAGCCGATTAAATTAATGTACATTTCAAAATTAACCGATTTCTATTGGTAATTGTCAATATATGAACTTGTTCAACACAAGCGAAAATAATCCTTAAGGTGATGCCAGCAACCCTATGCTGATTGTACGGAGGTATTGTACCTACCTAGGTAGGTAATATTTTTATACAAAATCGAGAGAAATGGTAATATGTTAATAATAAAATCTTCGTTTGTATTTTGTTTTACAAACTTAAAGTCTGTGCCTTGTAATTTCGTTTTTACGTAGAAAATCCGGTTCATTTTTTTTAATTTGCACGCTTTATTTGATTATCATTATTTAGAAGTACTACCTACCCTATCAAGTGTTATCAGTATTTAATTAGTGACATAAGTAACGGCGCCAAAATGACGAATAACAGAAGCTAAATGATAAAATAATCTAGACTTTTAGTAATATTGTATAACGAACAATAACATAGGTAATATTTGTTTTTATGCATAAATATTCTAAAAAACATAAAGTACTTATACCTTATTGTTTTTTAAATGTCAAGCGTCTCGTTTGTGTTACCGTGACTCATTACTCATAAAATACGTAGAATTTTTACCATCTTATTGGCTTTTAAGATAAGCATTATTTACTTTATTGTTACAAGAAAAGAGCAACAGAAAACGTCATATAAACATTATTAAATTAACACGAAGACAAAATAAAGGATGCTCCCTAACATTCGAAGCGCCTGTTACACATTCCGTTGATTCAGTTTAGTTCTCTTTGTGGTTCCTGCTGAGGGCCTGCATTCCCGCGTTCCTCCCTCGGCCCGCGCAACCGGCCCGCTCAATTACACTACACTAAAGGAATTCTAACCTCTTCCATCATTTATAGCAATACAAAGTAAATACACACTCTCATCCAAATAGGTACAGAATAAAACCTATAATTATCCTTGTCACATATTATTGACTGTACAAAATGTAGGCCGAACAGATAAGTTTATTTGTATCGAAGTAAATAACTAACAAAGTCCCGACTAACCTTTATTTCTCAGCACGACGTCTCACCATCTAAACTCCATGTTAACCTCGAGCAGCACCGATTCCACTGTCACGAAGCACCAAGGTCACGGTTATGTTTCATTGCATAATATCACAAAGCACCGGCTATCGCATGAGATTTACGAAAACAATACACGATTGAGGATTATATCGGTAACCTGTTATTATAAACACAAATATACTGTTCGTTGCACGTTTATATTCAAACAAACGACGCGAATATTCATTTAAAAATCCATCTAATCGCATATTACAAAAACTCGATATTAGAAGCACCATAAAACTCAATGTTATTTATGTATTTTACGATATAACATTTTATAACCGCGGAGTGCACCGCGCCGGGCACGACGAATATGGCGGATGTATTCAAACTACGCTTGCGTGCGACCGCGGACAGGTACAAAAACAACGTGGTCGACGGAGGCTCACTCTCCCGTCAGCTGCGCAAACCTCCACGCCTACGAGCGAACTAAACTCGATATGAATACACGACATTACCGACTGCGTCCAAACGTGACCACTAGATGGCGTTACTAGTTATTGTAATGATTTAAATAAAACACATTTTAAAATGAAACAAGATTTATTTACAGCACACAAATATATGATGAAGAAACAGGGATAATACTAAGCACATTATAAATTTAATAACCATAAAGAGTAAAATAATATTATTTTCGTCTCGTACGATGTCGTAACGCCAAAAGTGCCAATAAATGAAAACTTAAGTAGAGCACTAACAATGCTAAAATATTTGGCCAAAAATGGCTAATTTCAAAGTCGTATTCGGACAAAACATCTTCACCTGTACTTAAGCATGTAGCTGAGTTATTACCAGGAGCAGAACACGCTGAAAAAAATAAATAAATATAATTTATGATTTATTTTCTCTCTTCCCCAATATAATAATTAATATTGTGATAAATAAATTGATATTTATATTAGATATACTTACTTATATTCTGAACACCATTCCATTGCACAATACTCATAGCTTCATTCGAATACATTAGCCAGGATAAATATCTAATCCATGATATATATTTTGGCAGAGAACTGAAATAACAAATTACAGACTTATATTAAACAAATAATTTCTGAAAAAAATTTCGTCTTTACTGAATTCAACATAATGTTTCAATATGCATGTATTTGTAAAATTCACATATTTTTATTTTATTTATCAAATAAAGAAATATTCGACTTTAGACTATGCCTTAAATAGATAAATAAATAAATTATGATGAAAATTAAACTGAAACAGTGTTCACCGTATATCCACGTTTTCCACTTTGAACACGTATGCGAACGCACCAAATTCTATCATTCCTTAATAACGAGTAATATTTTTCAAGGACTTTACCTTAATCTAACAAAAAGCCCTGACGTCATCATCAAAGCATAATCAAATGGTACAAGATACGCTATAGCCAATGGCATTGAACCAAAAGCACAGGAAAAGAATGAACCTGAAAAAAAACCTCTCAATATATAAGAATATTCTCCATTCTGTGGTCAATAGATAAATTTTACCACTACACACCTTTTATTACAAATAAAAAAAATTCTATATGGTTTTTATTAACCGAGTGTACCACCACTTTTGAATGTAACGCTTGTTAAGTGACATCGCGTATCGGGATCGGGTTGGAAGTAACCAAGAAAGCCAACACCTGAGCGTCCATACATTTTGTTTTACCATATTGTTTGAAACTTAGCAGATTTATGTTGAAATTAAGTAATTTGATAACTTTGTCAGCACTAATTATTTGCGCAAATCACTATAATAAACAAATAGCTACGGCACAGAATATATAAAATGCTTGTGAAATATAACCAATATAAAATGTTTAAAATATTTAAAATGCATTTTATATATTTTATTATAGTGATTTGCGATAATAATTAGTGCTGAGAAAGTTATCAAATTACTTAATTTCAACATAATGCTATGCTTCGAACAATGTGGTAAAACAAAATGTATGGACGCTCAGGCTTTCACCTTAATAGAGTTTTTATTTTTTAACCAATTCAAATTTCCAACCAAATATAATCAATTTTTCTAACGAAAATAATAAAATGATTATTACCACAGGCAATCGCAACATTGAGCACCAAAATTGATAAAAGAACAGTAAATCCGAACGCATAAAATGTCGCTCTTAAACCAGCTATCCAATATACAACAAGCGTAAATAAGGTTGGTTCCACCAATAAACCTGGAAACTTTATATAAAAAAAAACATTAAAGAATAGTAGGCAGACTGATGATGGTCGTTCAGAGACAGTACTACCACTTTCAAGTGTAACACCCGTGAAGTATGAATGTGCATTTGTCTTATTAAGCCGGCATCGTGGATACAGGTCTCATAAAATCTCATCAATCGTGAGTTCACGCGTTCTACCGCTAGACCACGGCCGCTCTTCAAATACTTAATTATTTATTTACTTACAAGTGCAATCATCCTAGCAATATAATAAATAGGAGTAGGATATAATCCAGCTCTTAATTCCCTGTGGAATAAAGGGAACTCTTCAGGAAACATGTTTAAAACAGAATACATAGGTGAAAAAGTGTTTTCTGCTATAATTATGAATAGTGCACCCTGTACGGCTTGGATACCAGCTTGGGATGGCTGGATTGTACCTATGAAGCATAGACCAGCTGCTAATGCTATTACCTGAAAGAACATAAAATACTAGCTGATGTTTGCAACTTCATGAAGGAGCCGTGGTTCAAACCTCGCTAAATTTTAACTGCTACTAAAGATATAATAAAGGCAATAATTAAAGGGTGGTAGACAGACTGATGATGGTTATTAGCCCAGTCTACCGTCCTGGGAGTGACCTTGTCGCGTGAGATCAGTTCGGTGTGAAAAGATAACAGACAGAGTAACTTTCATATTTATGTATAATGTATGCATAAATAAAACATACGAGTAAATAATAACAACAACAGACTCCACTCCTCTCCTTCCTGGCCAATCGCAAATGCTGAATTGTGACGGCAAACCAATAACATTCATCAGTCTGCCTACCACTCTTATTTAAAATATTTAATATAAATTATAATACATACTAATTTCTGAAAAATACGTATAAACTGTACTCTCGGATCTCGTATGATTATTAAAAAATATCTATAAAATAACCAAAATAGTTTTACGCAGAAAAATTGTGTTTTAAATTTTTGACCATCACTGTTTCTTGAGTCAAATTCCTGCAATAAACAAAATTCTATTAGGAAACAAAATACATATTTTGAAAGTTCTTGAAAGTACCACACACCACTGAACTACTTAATGGCGTATATACATATGTATATACAAACATTACGTTACATATGTGGCCTGACCTTAAAATTATTAATTGATGACATATTTTAGCTTAACTGCCAGAACATTTCGCATATTGATTCTGAAGTTTATTCGGTTAATTTTAAAATAATTTTTAAGTTACGACAAAACACAATCACCTCATCATTATCCATCAAATGTTGTTCCAAATGTACTTCCATATCTAACTCCTTAGCAGCATCACTAACAGCGAAACGATCGCAGATGTTCTTAATCGCATGTCTTGAAGCACTCTCTGAACCAGGAGTTAGTGCTAACACTTTTATGAAGAAATCCGTTGGGTTATATGTTAGGGGGCAGTGGTAGCCTAAACTGGAAATGAGAAACATAAACCCTTTATGTAAGAGCGACCGTGGTATAGCGATAAGACGCGTGAACTCCCGCTCGATGAGTCCCGTGTTCGAACCTCGCTAAATTCTGACCGGTACCAATGAAACTTTGTTATTAGTCGCTCAGTGCTTCTTATAGGCGCTATAAGAGACTGGCAGACAGACTGATGATGGTTATTCGCTCAGTCGTGACAGTCGAGTCAGAAGTGACCTTGTCGCGTTTCGGGAACAGTTTCAATGTAACCAGATATAGCGCTCTGGGTGTGGACTGTCACTCTAGATGGTGCATACTCGTCTCCTCAAGCCGGCATAGTGGAGGCGACCGCTGCCTATAGAGATTTCTCTATAGTAGCAGTTGTTTCAATTCATGGACCGCACTCTAGCTTTACATCAGGCGGGGAGTGTTGTCTCATGCCTAAAAAAAAAGTACCGATGTTTGAAAGTTTGTCTTTGAGTGAATGACTTGGGTTATAAAGATACTAGAGTTCCTGATGATTGAGGGAACCAAAAGATGGAGAAATGGTTCTAGAACTAAGCATTTTTAATAATAAAAACGTCAGAGTCGGAACTTGTTGTCCTCCACTAAGAGTAGGAAATTTGCTTGGGATTATTGTATTTTAATTTTCATATGCCACATGAGATTCCACGATCTGGAGTGAATAACACTAATGGTTTGAAGCGAGATAAGTGCTATGTATTATGTTAATGAAGTTACCTTTCAAAGAAGTTAAGAGCTCCAGAAGCATGTCCTGCATAAGCTACTCTTCCTTCAGCTAACAATATAAGTTTATCGAACAATGCAACTAATTCAGAAGACGGCTGATGGATTGTACAAATAATAGTCTTTCCTTGGGCAGCGTTAGATCGAAGTAGACTGACTAATTTTTGAGCAGAAAATGAATCTAATCCTGTTGTTGGTTCATCGCAGAATAGTAGTGATGGGTCTGTTAATAACTGTCGATAAATAAAAAATAATCTATAATTAGGTACTGAAATAGATAACATAGAGAATCTAAGAAATTTATTGAATTTATGAATATGTTGAATTTTTACATTTCTCTACGGCTTTTTTCTTGCCAATAAAATCTCTTCTTTTGTAACAAGCGAGAGAAATCAAACTACGGCCTCGTATTAAGGGCTTTAAATTTAAAAGAACTATTATTTTATATGTGTTATTTGTTTTAGACTTAAATAATGGAATTAGAAGAAATCTGTAAGTCAAATTATAGTTTCAAACTTTCACCTCAATTTCCACTCATGACGAAAAATCACTGTAAAACTAAGTATGCGAAAGCTTAGAGTTTCTAATTTCAATGTACCTTTGTTTAATTGATTTTTATTAAAATTGTAAGCCACAATCTTAACAATTATCGTGGTTACTTACTTCAGTGGCAAATGCTAGTCGCTTCCTTTCACCGCCAGACAAAGTTTTATGTCCATCCAAACCTCCAATTCGAGTAAATCTAACGCCATATAAAGACAATTGTCTTAACAATTGATTTACTCGTCTTGTTCTTACTATTCTTGGTGTACGACGATCCATTTTTAATTGGGCCTATAATTTATTGTTTATTAATTAAAGATACAATGAAGAAGGTTCATTGATCAAATTGACATTGTTTCAAAGTGGTAGACAGACCATAAGGTGTGTATTAGCCAACGTACTCTACGTTGAGAATATTTTAACACAAGCCGACTTCCCCTACTGATTCAGCCAGAAACTTAGAATCAGCTTGATACCCTTGATAGTGTTATTCAAAGTTATAACTTAATCTAAGCCAGTTATGTTTCATTTAAGGATATAACGAGAGGAGTCCGGAAAGATCATGTCAGCTTGCCCGGCTACACAATCTCCGCGTCTAACCAGGGCCTAACGTAAAAAAAATGGAATTTGACGTTTCACTATCACCTAAGTGATAACATTTTGTTTTCGATTCGACCATTTGACAACTGTCTATTGGTTTTTGACTTTGACCCCAGGCTAGCTGACAAAGCAGAGGGACTGCTGCCACAATTTAACATAACAGCAGGGTGAGTGTTATCATTTGCAAAACATTTTGTGCAAGTATTTTTGTGTTTATCACACCTAGATAGTGAAATATAAATTACCATTACAGAAAGGTGTTCAATAACAGTTAAATGTTCAACAAATAAATCTTCTTGGTGCATATAACCACTTTCATGATGCATAAAATCTCCAATTAATCTTCCATTCATAGTAATTTCACCTTCTATTACGGTATCTCCTGTGAAATAAAATAGATATAATTATTTTTAGCATTTTTCATATTATTTGGATTGTTAACTTGACAAATGATTCAAGTAAAATTTTTATCAAAATCCTTTCGATACGTTTAGCTAAATATTTCGTTTAAGTATCAAAAAATATACAATAAAATAATACAATAAAAAACTTTTATTATACAATCAAAATACAATAAAAATTTTAACATTAAAAAAATGTAAAAATACTTACGATAACTTCGACTTGCTAAAACGGACATCAGCGTAGATTTACCGGCACCACTGAAAACAAAGAATTTTATAAAAAAAACACACCGGTGGTGTGAACCATGAAAGGGAAGTCAAATTTCCTACTGGTAAGTCGCAATGGAAATCCCTCAGTTCATTCGCATTTGCATCTTCCAAATCCCCACGCGGTACCAATTTAACTAATGTACTTTGTAATTAAGGGAAAGAAATGTACGTAACATACAATAAATAATAAAATAAACATCTTGAAATCGGTTAAAAACTTTTTTAAATCATGTATTCACGGCATGATGTTAAGCTAAAGCAAGACCCATGAACGAAGACAACTACCACCGCAGAAAAATGATTACAGCAGTCGTTTCCGCTATGCCGGCTTAAGGAAGCGAATTTGCGCCATTCACTGATAAGCACAATCTTCTCGTTCTTCCAAAATGATCCTAAAACGCGATTAGGTCAAATCAGGAGAGTTATACTTGAAAGTAGTTCGTCATCCTACCACGCTTTTAAACATTTAAAAAATACATAGAACAAGGAACTAATAAATAATAATAGAAAGTGTAATGAATTTTGCTAACGGTATCAAAGTAATCAATGCAGCAATGTGGGAGAGGAAATTTGAACTGCCTTACATATTTTCACTTCATTGCTTCATCGCCTAGCTGTATTTTATACTGTTATGAATAAAACCACATTTATGTCCTTGATGGTAAATTTTAATAGGTTTTTCGAGTTACAGGTTCAGAAAAAGGATATTGTGAGTGAAATTTCTAAGCAACACGATTGTGTGGACACGTCTTGAGTTCACATGCCTAGGTGGATTAGTCAGTTTTAAAAAGGTGCAGGAATTTTATAGCAGGTTTTACACACTATTGTATCATTTACTTTGTATAGGTAGGCCTCAGTAATTTCGTTTCCCGCAACCCGTGTTCGAACCTCGCTAATTCTGACCGGTACCAATGTACCAACTTTATTATATGTACTTTGGTCGCTCAGTGCCTATAGGCACTATTAAAGGGTGGTGGCAGACTGATGATGACTATTAGCCCAGTCTGCCGTCCTGGGGTAGTATCTCCACTTTCGAATGTAACGCCCGTGAAGTGACATTGTCGCGTTTCGGGAGCTGTTTGAAAGTAGCCAGGTATTACGAAATCGGCGACTGCGATTTTATAGAAAATGACTCGTCTCCGGTTCTATAGGTCAATAAATTATTCTTACCTTGGTCCCATCAAAGCTACTAAAGATCCAGGTTTTGCTATACCACTAACTGTAACAAAGACAATTTTTTTAATTGTAGCTCGGTATATGATAACACTTCGCTTAAAGTAGAGTGCGGTCCATGAATGGAAACAAGTAATTTATCCCCCAGAATAGGTACCATTAGGTACTAGTCTATATGTAATATGTAGTGTATATGTATCTACTAAGCAAGAAGACTTACCACCATTAACAAGTCGCTTTAGCTTTCCCCCATCCTGTTTTACATGCACTGACACCTCTCTCCATACAAGGGTTGCAGGTTGCGATGTATGGTAATAACCTCCCAATACCTCCTCTATTTCCGGGTATAAAGTATTAAATGCATTATCACCTTTATTTTTTATTTTATTATCAATTCCCAATTCCTAGAAATTAAAGAAAATTATATCACTAATTTTGTCTCTAGGTCTTCCTCAAGGTTAACAGTGGTGACACGTCAGGCGACTGTCCACGCCCTCGCGCCTGAGGGGACCTCGCAAAAAAGTAAACAGGTTGAATTAATAGCGGCGTGTCGAGCTAAAGAAAAAGCTATTTCATTAACTCGGAAATGAAAGACGCCTCGCAAAGGTGAGGCCGCTTACACGGTTTGGTTAAGGCCTACAATTTCAGGAAATAATGGCTGTGAAAAAAATTAGTGTGGAAGGTGGAGATACAGAAGCAAAAATATTAAACTAACTAAAATTATTTTAAGTAAATTTTATTAATAAACTACTTTTTTATTAAAGCTAGACTAGTGAAAATATTATTATATGTGTAGTAATACATTAAACAAAAATTAAAAAACGATTTACTTACAAAAGTTTCACGATTCAAAAAATATTCCTTCGAACTCTTCGTTGAATTTCCATTACTACCATTATCACGTTTTTTATTCATTTTTAACTAATCAATAATTTTTTTAATAATTAATACATTTTTTTTATTAACAACAATTTGATTATATTTTTCATTTTGCCGCGTTTACTTGATATCTATACACGCGTCGATCCCGTAAACGCACTCTAGCAGTATAGCTTTTACACTGTGTGTTGGAACAAGATATCCTATAAGTGTGAAAGAGATAGCTAGTGGTCTGTCACTTTAATTTAATGTCAATTCAACCGCCTATGTCCTAGAGTGGCCTAGACCAAACGTAAATACCTACTGGACATGGAAATTTATAATTGATAGCAATAGTAAGTAAATAAAAGAGGATTGAATGGAAATATTATGACAAAATATTGGTTAAATTAAGATAACACTTAGGTCATTTTGAAAGCAAATAATTTATCGAACTTAGCTCACCTCCATATCACAGACGAGGTAGGCAGATCTATATAGCGCCAACGACTTCTTCTCTAGATATCACTTTCGCTTCGACCACATTCTTCTTATCGTTGCAGAGTCACTGGGAGATTCGAACACGGCGGTTATTGATTATATTGTTAGTTATAGCGATCTACAACTCGGTAATATGTATTATTAGACCGGAATCTGACCACAATCTGATCTAAGCTAACAATTGCTACCACAGAGCAGTCGCCTCCACTATGCCGGTTTAGAAGATACGCATATTTACCACCATTGAGACGGCACACTCCTCTCGTTATACGTGGCAATTCCAAGCTGATCTTGAAATAATTAGGCCAATTTACGGATGTTACACTTGAAAATGGTTTAACGGCAAATATTAAAGTTATAAAATGACTTTTTTCTTCTACAGCTTAACTATTTAAGAAATAAATTTGAATTACAATGCCAATATAAATTATCTAAAAGCAAATAACTTTTATTATTCTTTATATTTCAAAACAAACTTTTGACCTATTTTTTTTAATCTTCCAAAAGATATAATGAAAGAGCAATGACATTTGTGAATATAAGAACTACATACGTAATCTAAGGCTTTTGTTTAATAGGGTAATTATACCACTGATTGACTTCTTTAAACAAACCTTAAAAACCTCAGGGTCTTTAGGAATTAACGTCCACAAAGATCGCGTGAACTCACGATCGATGAAACCCGAGTTCAAATCTCACTAAATTCTAACCAGTACCAATGTGCTTTGATCTCTCAGTGCCAAAAAGTACGTTGATACAAGAACTAACCTTAAAAATCTAATCTAATCCCAATTATCCCCAAGCCGGTACAGCGGAGACGATTACTACCTGTAGAAATTTATGTGTAACAGCAGTTGTTCCAGTTCATGGACCACACTCTAGCTTTACATCAGGCGGAATGTTGTCACATGCCGAGCTAAAATACATACGTAGAAAATAAAGACCACCAAGGGGCTAAAGGTGTATACTTCAATTTATATAATTTTTAATTCATTTCTAGTTTTGTGGAAACGAATTCCTATTGGTTAAAAAAGTCTTAAGTGATAAGTGATTCAAAGATCATTTTACTAAAAACAATTGAAAACTGAAGACCTTTTTTGAAAAAAAGAAATATAAGACTAGACTGCATGGGTAATGATACCTTTGCCTTCAATAAAACAGCAAAAATGTAGTTACCCTATCTAACAAACAGTATTATTCGGATGACTAGACATCCTATATCATTCTGGTGTGATATTGAATTGCTGTAAATGTTTTTTGGCTTCAACACCACTGTAAGATAGGTTTCACGCAACGTCACTGCTCTACAATTCCGGGTCATCAAGCAAATTGTTTGTAGAGCTTCCGTATTTGGTTAGATTCGTATTTATTCTAATAATAGATTTTTTATTTAATTTTATCGGTCATGTCTTAAAAGTAATTTAGTTAAAATTGTCTCAAATTATTGAATGTTATAGCACCAATAGGATCGTTTTATTTTTAACCTCAGCGGCAAAAACAATATTGTTTGTTTAGTAGAAAGTTGTCACTTTACGCTGTGACTACGTAAATGTAAACTCATTCTTGGCCCTCAGATACACAAAAAAGATATGAAAAATATAATCCCCAAATATAAAATGTAACTGGCGCGTAACCTTTCTATTAGTTTAACATTATGTACACAAATCCTAAAAACAGAGTGTGCACTGTCAATCTAGATGGTACGTGCTCGTCTCCTCAAGCCGGCATAGTGGAGGCGACTGCTGCCCGTAGAGATTTCCCTGTAGTAGCAGTTGTTTCCATTCATGGACCGCACTGGCGAGTTACAATTAAAAAAAAAAAAAACAAATTTTAAGTACTAGACGAAATCAGTTTATTGTAACTAATTGAATTGATTACATAAATGTAAACTTCCTTCAAAGAGGTCTCTTAGGTATTTAGGTCATCTAGATCGGATGATGATAAGTACTAACTCTCATTGTGACGCATCCTTGATTAGTTTTATAGGTCATGCCAATCATAATCATTATGATCATGTCGTTTGAATGCATTTATATTTTTTATAGTATATATGTGATCACTGATCACATTTCGCCTGATGTTAGGCTAGAGCGGAAACCTCCACTATGCCGGCTCGCGTGCAGCACTGATTTCGAAATACGACTAGGTCTCTTCACAGGTAGTACTCTTAAAAATTGTGGTACTACCCCAGGATTTAGGACCGGCCTAATACCATAATCAAGCCGTCCGTTCATTGAGGAAATTTGAGAAAATAGCACTCAATTAAATAATATAATAAAACAAGAGGTTTTAAAAATATAATTTGTTTTACTCAGATTAGATAAGATAATTATAAAAATAAAATATTTCTTCCGCCTAATGCTTTATTTAGGACGACGTGCGCGTAGTACTAACGCCAAATAAGCTAATAATCTAAACCCTATAAATAGCAATATCATGTTAACGACATCCATTGTGAAGTCATTCTGAAACAAAATATTACTTTGAAAAATAGTGAAACATACTTTTAACATTAACACTAAAATATCGCGTTCAATAAAAAGATGCCTTTGTGGGTAGTAGACTTAAAACTTGTATCTACCTCTTCTCTCAAATGCCATTAATTTTTTATTGTAGCTCGGCATACGACAACACTCCGCCTGATGTTAAGATAAAGTTAGCTACAACAGATAAAATTTTGCAAGCAGTAGTCGTCTCCACTATGCCCCGGTTCGAGACGCATGTCTGACAGTGCACACTCCTCTTTCAAACTGTGCGTGAAATGCGACAAGATCACTTCACGAGTGTTACATTTGAAAGTGGTGGCACTAACCCGGTACTGACACGACAGCCTGGATTAAACTTTCAAAACTTACATAAAGGAGAATGCCCGTTTTTGGACCCACTTGATACCTAATAGTTTGGTAACAAAGGAATATTCTTAACTAAAAAAATATTTTTTAATAATTAATAATAAAATAATAATAACCTCAAATATTGCATCAGAAAACATCTAATTACTCAATAACCCGGGTGAAAAAATAAAAACTGATCAGCAATAAGGAAGTATATTTATTTTTCTACAAAATTAACTAAAAATCATCGAAACTTTGTCGGCCTATTTTTCTTAGGCGAATGTGCATTCTCCTTTACATTCCTACATAGGGATAGGTTATCTAAATTAAAGTAGTAAAAATAATACCTCAGAAAAACTCAGTGTATCTAAAACAACTTGGCCAGAAGCAGGACAAGTAAAATTTTCCCTTGTACAAGCGATTTTGTCGACACCAGACCATTGATTCACAAGGAGGGCTTCATTACCATAGCGAAACCACGAAAGGTACGAAATCCAACCGAGGTACGGTGGCACGGATCTGTGAAGTATTAAATAAGTATTTTATATATCTGAAAAATACCGGAACATATATAAATTATCGACTAAACTATATTTTGCACAAGTTAAGAAAGTTTGAAGGGTTGGTTAATTAAAATAAGTTTATGTTTAGGATTAAATTGATTTAAAAAATTTAAACATACAAACAAGTGCGGTCCACGAACGGAAACGACAACTACTACAGATAAATTTCTACATATATAACTAGAGTCTGGTTGCCCAGAAGAAATTATAAACAAAAACTAATTATTTGTAATAAAGAACCATACCCTGAATTAAGAAAGAAACCACCGAAAAGCATGAACGGGATAATAATTGGTGGTCCAACTGATGCTGCCATACTAACACTGCTACTCGCACATGATATTAAATAACCTAAAATAAACAAATTATAGTTAAAATATTATGATTTTCGATTAAATTTTTTGAAGTAATAATGTTTTAGTTTTCCTAAAAAAATAAAACAAGTAATTGGTACCGTTTTTTTGAAAAACAAACTGAAATTAAAAAAAATATAGAGATTTTTAATAACCAATTTTCAGAAAATTTGTAAGTTAGAAAACGGGATACCTGAGATCTTGCGGTTGTAAAATTTGCGAGGTTGTCAAATGAAAACCAATACTTGTGGCTAACGTTAAATTATGTAATGTAGGAGAGAAATTCCTTTAGAAAGTTTATCCGTCAGAAAAATCTATGTTAACCTGAATTTCTTTAATGATTAATTTGTATTTCTATTTTTATTTCATTCTTGTTGTTTATGTGACCGTACTCCGCTTGATTTTAAGGTCGATGAATGAATCAAAGAGAAAAATGTCTCTATGAACGAGTTGCTTCCCCTGTGCCGGCTTATTTAACTGTTCCCAAAAATATAGGGTGATTTATTAAAAAAACGAAACAGAAGAGAAATCTTACCAAACGAAGTAGCTACATTAGTTATTAACGCTGCCAAACCAGATGCAATGAAGAATCGTTCTGGAGCCGGATTTAAACCGATCATGTAGTAAGCAATGATTGTAAATATCAAAGGGATTGTTGCAAAAACCGGGGCTTCTGCAAGAGTCTTTGAAAGGAAGTAAACATCAGCTCTATACATTCCCGATTGATGTTCTCTTATGAAAATTGGTAGTTCTGAGCAAAATACCTGCAGAAAGTATTACATGTTTACTATTTTGTAAATTATTTAGGATTGTAAATTAAATTTGGACGCAAGTAAGGCGGTTAAAACAAAAACTAATATCGTTTTATTGATAAGGAATATTCTTAAGTCACTTCTTGAGTTCAGAAATGCCTTACAATTAAGGACGGATTGAATTACTAGCCCTAAATCCTAGAGAAAATAAAATTGTGAGACTGCGGGGTGAAACTACTAACCACACTTGACTATTAAAATAATTTAAATAATTTATGTATTAATGTAGTGTTCACACTTTGAGTTGCAGCCCAGTTTTACTGATCAGACTTTAAAATGTATGTATGTGACTTATTTCGGCTGCAACTTGTAGTGAGCATGTGAATAAATAAAAAAATAAATAAATGATAAGGAAAATGAAAACTTAATACGAACATTTATAACAGCAAAGATATTTTGAAAAGTCATATTTGTGAGGAACATAAATATTGCACCGTTTATATTCATCACACCATCTTGATCCAAATGTTGTCCAAAATATATTATGCCGATAAGAATTGACACCATCTATAAAATTCAGAC
This sequence comes from Tinea pellionella, assembly GCA_948150575.1. Lineage (NCBI taxonomy): Eukaryota > Metazoa > Arthropoda > Insecta > Lepidoptera > Tineidae > Tinea > Tinea pellionella. The sequence goes on from OX411248.1 coordinate 8,345,164, forward strand.
TGAGAATCGTTATTAGCCCAGTCTGCTGATCTGGGAGAGTTTTCACCATTTTTGGTACAGCATCAGCTTTTGAAAGTATCAAGGTATAACTAGAGGAAACTTAACAAACCGGAGATGACTGGAGACTGCAGACATTTCTCTGTTCGTGAACCAAAATATGCGTGTATATGGGGGTCTACTATAAAATTAACATTACTCACAATAGTCTGAAGAAATCTAACTTTGATCAACATGGGTTCCTTTGTGACAGATAACCAGGATCTCCATAAAACAGCTCTGAATTGTGCCCACCAACTTGCTTTATAAGGTGAACGATGTGTATTTGAAATATTAACCCATGTTTCTTCAGCCCATTTTTCTGATAATTTGCGCTGTGTTGTATGGAAAACGCTCATAAAATTAAATTTAAAACTTGTTTTTATTTGTAATTAAATTATGATAAAAATACAACAAAAAAAGCTAAATAAAGATTTTTTTTTTCTACTGTTGTCCTCGAATGAAGATGACGGATTTTACGCGGTTTACTAACACGTTATTTTGATTATGTTAATTCGAGACAGTCTCGCCGCTACCACGAAAGCTTTTAAAACATCGAAATTAAATTTAAAAAAAAACGCGATAAATATAAAATAAACCTGTATGAAGTATTTTTATTTAGAACAAAAATAACCTATTTATTATCACTACAAAATTTCTACAAGTTATTATAGTTTGGTATATAATAGACTTACTTCATGTAACAAAGCATTTTCAGCTTCAGCCTGTATCCGACATCCTAATTCAGATTTTGTGAACGCAACGCACACCGTATCAATAGTGTGTCTCGTTGCGTCTTCTCTACCTGGTACACCAGCTAGTATTTGAATGAAATGATCAGCTGGATTGTAATTTGCTGGACAGGCCGCACCCAAGCTTAAAATATTATTAATTTTATATTACCGTCGTTTTGTAACGATGATTTCCTAATTACCGTAGTATTTATTTTTAGGAATTTGATGCCTTTTGGAATGACTTCAAATTATTTCATAATCCAGCACTTTTAATTCAATATAGCGATTTAAAAAATTGCTACGGCAATTAGATAAATACCGTTCAATTGAAAAATGATCGATAAAGCTTATGTTAAACTTACTCTTTGAAGAATTCTGTAGCTTGATCTGGTGAACCAAGAAAAGCAACTCGTCCATCAGCCATTATTAGTAATTTATCAAACATTGCGTACAGCTCAGATGATGGTTGATGGATTGTGCATACAACTGTTTTCCCTTTTTGTGCTAATCCTTTAAGTACCTATGTAATAAAACCATTAAAATACATACATTAAAGCCTTTAGTGAAAAACATACAATTAAAAATATAGCTATATTGTTTTCCGAGATTTTGCTCAAACATATTAAATTAAGTAAACTAAATTAGAAAATTTGCAGTCATCGTGGCCGTTGTTAGTCTGTCTTTACACAATAGTAACCCTATAAATCTTACAAAACCTTACAAAAAAGAAAATTAACACTTCTTTTAATATAAAACAACTGTTAAAGGAGAATGCCCATTCGCCTAAGAAAAATGGGCCCACAATTTTTTTCTCGAGTTTGTCGATGATTTTTAGTTCATTTTGTAGGAAAATAAATCTGCATCAGTTTAAATTTTTTCACTCGGGTTATTGTGTTTTCTGATGAAATATTTGAGGTTATTATTATTTTAATTGCTTTAATAATTGAAGATATCTGTTTTTGTGTAATTAAACATTGTGTATTGATTGGTAAATTATGTGTTGATATAATTAAAATGAATTAATAAAAAATAAGATATTATTTTAGACTATTGTTTTGTTACCATATTTTTAGGTATCAAATGGACCCAAAAATGGGCATTCTCCTTTAATTGTGAAAACATTTTTAACGGAATGTAAGAATATGGCAAGAAACCAGAGCGATTTTAAAATCTCATTGGAGCTTGTTATCCGAAAATAATACCTATAACTTGGTGAATTTACCTGTAGTACATTTTGTGCCATAAAAGAATCCAGACCGGAAGTTGGCTCATCACAAAACATAAGTGGTGGATCTGTAAGCACTTCACTAGCAAATGAGAGTCGTTTCATTTCACCACCAGATATCCCCTTTAATCTTCCGGGTATTCCGATCATAGTATTCTGACATTTTGTTAATGCTAACTAAAATTATAATCCATTTTATTCTAAACCACTCGAAACTATCGAATTATTTTTTAATTTATTACTGTTAAGAAAGTGCGATCTGTGAACCTCTACTATACCGGCCTGAAGAGATAAATTTGCACCATCTAGGCTGATCCTAGCGGATTCCGAAACGCGACTAGGTCACTTCACGGATATAGCTAATATCAACAGTATCAATAGTCTTCCTACTAAATTTTAAAATTTGAAACTACGCTTCTAAAATTGGTTAATTATTTTTAGGAATTAAGTATTACATACCTCCGAAATAACTTCTTGTACTCGATGCATTCTTTGAGCGTATGGTATGTGACGATCCATCCGTACTAATGCCTATATAAACATATTTCAATTTATTTTTATACGACTTATTTTGAATATTTCAACCCGAGCCGGATATCGAAAAAAATTTTTAAAAATATTTTTTAAAAACCACGGTCGCCATCGTCTTTATGGATTGACTGATTTTTGGCAATTAAGAAAGAAATCTAAAATTACCTGAAAAACTAAATGCTCCCTAACAGTCAATGTACCAATAAAAAGATCTTGTTGCTGAACATAGGCTGATAGGGCTGCGATAGCATCAGGGGTTGCTGGTTGACCATTGACAGCTCGTGTTCCATTCGCGATCACCCCACTGGGTGTACGAAATGTGAGTGTGTTTAATAAAGTCGTTTTTCCAGCACCTGAAGATCCCATTATTGCAAGCAACTCGCCAGGGTAAGCTGCTCCGTTTACTGATAAATAAACAGTAATTTTAAATTGAAAGTTTTTGTCTAAATTAAAATAATTGAAGTTTGCTTTGTATTTGTTTCAACGGCAGTCATTGTCCTCGACAACACATAGTCCTTGTGTTAGCTAGATATAATAGAGCCTGTAAATTGTTTTAATTATACGAGTAAGTGTAACGCCTGTGTAAAACCTAGTAGCGTTTCGGGATCAGCTTGGAAGTAACCGTTTACAGTGACTCAGTGGATGGGACGAAATTGTCTCTTCATTTCTCGCGGAGGCGATTGCTGCTTGCTCAATTCTCTGTGGCAGCAGTTCGCTTATGGACCGCTCTGTAGTTTAACATTAGTGATCACATGCCGAGAAACTTTAAAACTAATTTTTTTTTTATATTGTAGCTCGGCATGTGACAACACTCCGCCTGATGTAAAACTAGAGTGCGGTCCATGAATAGAAACAACTGCTACTACAGAGAAATCTCTACGGGCAGCAGTCGCCTCTACTGTGCCGGCTTGAGGAGACGAGCTAGTACAATCTAAATTGACAGTGCATACTCCTCTCTTATACGTGCTACTTTCAAACTATTCCCGAAACGCGGCAAGGTCACTTCACAGGTGTTACATTCGAAAGTTGTGGTACTAGGCCAGGACGACAGACTGGACAAATAACTATCATCAGTCTACCTACCACTCTTTTAAATAAAGATATTGATTTACTGTTCACTTTTTTACTTTCATAATCTTTATCTAGGTCGTATTTAATACCTGGATCATACATCATCATACCGTTCTTAAGTAGTTGTTTTCTTTGTTGATACAAAGCATCAGATGAGCTTCTCCAAAATGGACAGAACCGTCTACTCCTCGATCTGGATTCCGTCGCATACGCATTAACATCAGCCCAAGTGTACGTAACTTTCTCACCACCTCCAAGACTGCCATAATTCTTTTGATGAGGAGAAATTATTAGCGTGACTTCTTCAATACTGTTTCTTGAACTGCTGTGAGAAGTTATTGTTTCCTGAAAAAAAAAATAAAGAGCGGCCATGGTCTAGAGGTAGTACGCGTGACTACAAGATCCGCGTTCAAATCTCGCAAAAACTGGAATTACGCATACGAAGTTACGGGCAACAGCTATAACTTAGGTAATTAATAAACACTATATTTAGGTATTTAATGGTTTCTCTGTTAACCCTATTTCCATATTAAACCACCACTTGAAATATAATAGTGTTTAATCAAGCGTACAAAGAAAAGTACAAATTTTCAAGATATTTGCACACACAAGAAGGGTGATAGGGAAATGCAAAAAGAGTTATTAAAGATTATATTTCAAAGCTTATAGGCAACTAGTCATTAAATATAATTATATTATAGCAGCCCGGCATGAGACAGTCCGCCTTATTTGCACCCAGGATACCAGAGTCCAGGCAAGCCAGGTAACGTTGGTAGTCTTGTACAGAACTAGCTACATTTCTAGGCAAGAAAGCTAGTGAGGAAACTAGTAAGTTAGTGTATCGGAGCAAGAAAAAGCAACTTGATCTGGCACTCATCGGCCCTCATGGACCTCCACTGTGCTTACCATTATAAAAAATAAAACATTTTACAATATTATTATGTTATATGATTATAATAATAAAATTTTTTAAAAAGTACCTGTGAAGACGCGTTATATGCAACTTTCCTTTTATCAGATGAAATAAGAGGTTCTAGTTCATCAACAGTCATTTTTAAAACACAATTTTCTCTGAAAAATAGTAAATCAACACACGCGCTACAGACGGTCGTCTAAACACGATATGGGCGCTCTATTTCCCCCGAAGTACTCACCTCCGAGTAGCGCATTAACGATGTCAAAGCAAATAAAGTTAAACAATAATTGTTATCTAAGTAATTTATGCAAATACGTATATTATTTACTATCTTAATTGAATATAATTTCTCATTTTATTACTTTTTGACTTGTTGCGTATGCTTCTGAATTTTTGTATAGTTCTTTTTTTATTTTATTTATTTATTAGGGCATCGAACAGCTTTTTATTACACATAACTTTATATAAATATATATACCAAGAGCCATTAATTGATACCACAAATATGTACGGTACAATCAGCAAAGTTTGCGCTGCATCACCTTCTCACATGATACGACGAAAAAAATACTAATTTTCAATAGCGATTCAGCTAAATAACTGATCGTACACGACGCAACTTTAAAAACAGATTTTTAACTGTGAAGCAACTAGTTCGATACAACTCCCAGTGCTAGTTGCCTGTTCGTTGCGTTGCTGATGAGAAAAATGTAACATCGGAGCAACAATTATTTTTTTTTATTTTGACACGACATGTGACCTCGACTGGCCTGATGGTAAGCGCAGTGGAGGTCCATGAGCGCTGACGACTGGAAAACCGCTAACACGGTGGCTCCAGTCGCCACTACTATGCCGGCCTGAGAAGGTGCTTTTTCACACTCCGCTTGAAGGATCCGAGGAGAAAGGACTGGGAGAACACATGGGAGGGCTTTTGTTGTCGAATAGCCTTTACTCTATTATAAGCTTATTACAGGCTACAGGATTACTCGCAGAGCGTGAGAACACTGATCGTTGCAGTAGCCAATGTGTAACGCCTAACAGATTGAGGTTTGGTTGACAGTGAGACCCTTTTAGACAGTGTACGACTGGGTTCTTATAACTTTTTTATTGTTAGCCAATTATGGATCTAAATATTGTAAACTGATTTCTATTAATCGATGTCAACAAGAACGAGGTCGTTGAGCACAAATAATCCTTAAAGGGGTGCAGCTAACCTGTTGCTGATTGTACAAATATTAAAAGAATAAAAATATGGACATTCGAATCAAGCCGATACACCCTGTAGACATAATTAATGGGATTGGATTATAAAGTAAAAAACTGTTTAAATGTAAACGTTTATTATTGAAAAAAAAACATACTTGAGCTTAGCATAATTATTCGGTATTTTATAATAATATTTAATTAAATACACCTAAACGCGAAACCGTATGATTATTTAAAAAAATGACACATGACAAAGGAACTATTGTAGACTTGAGATGAATGAATCTTAATATTATGGCTATTTAATTATAACTTTTATCAATATAGACTTAAGAACTATTTTACAACGACGTCGCTCATAAATATACATACAGGTTGTTACAAAAATATTACCACAATAATTATTAAGATAGTTTTGAGGAAAAAATTGTGTTAAAGTGAAAACGCGATAAAAGTGCAAAGATAAGATATTGTGCTATTTATTTTGTAACACCCTATATACATATAATCTTTTTTTTCTAATTTACGAAATATTCGCGATACTCGTATTTAACATAATATTTCAAAAACATTCCACAATAACCAAAACCAACAAAAAAAAGTCGCAACGTGTAATTTTAATTTTCCAATTATTTGTTTTACATCCGAACGTGTTGCCGTGGCTCCTAACACGAAACGACTGACCAAATTCAACGTTACGATCAATAATGGCGACGACATTCTCAAACTACCCTCTACAGTAGAATCCCAGAATTCTTTTAACTGTTAGCAAATTGAACATAGAATAACAAACCTTAATGCAAAAGTTTTAAGGTTTATTATTCCATTATTATTTTGCGTATAAAAAAACTAGTAAAAATGCAATAAATGACCTAACTGTCTAGCAAATGTCGATGCATCAGTCTACTATTTTACTATTGGCAGTGATAATTTTGCTGATTTTGTGAATTTTAGGTTATCCGACTGATTGTGATTTATTTGTAATTTTAAACCCTTACTTACTTTTAAATACAATAACATTCTCATACTGCGAAAACAAAAGCGTTGCAATTATTACATAGTATAATTAATAATATAGATATTATATAGATAAGTGTCCCAAAATTATGAACTAGCTTTTTTTAAGGTGACATAATGTTACTAAGAATTTTATTGACTATCATTTTGTATTAAATTGATATGTCAATTAATTATAATTATTTTTGGAAATAATCATGTATTAAACGGTAGATAGCTGAGCAGAGTTGAGATGGGATCGAGCTTTCCACAGACGGCTCGTTCAACTGCTGGGATGACGTCATAAATTATTCACAATGTATTTTTATTAAATGACGTCACGTAATCGAATATTGATAAAAACAAAATCATTTTTTTTATTTTGCAACGAAAAACCTCAACGTATTGTTACTAACATAATACTGCATAAATAATCCTATAGATGGCGTCATGTTATTTGAGCGATGACCCGAAGACAATGTGTATTAATATTTATTGATTAAAATGCACTGAAAAAATTCAAAGTGACTGACATTTTTGTCAACTGTAAATGACATTATAAAAATGACAGGCAACATTAAGCACTACTACTCGTGATACACGAAAGCGTCGTTATTTTCTACACCCGCAAAGAAATCGCCAGAATCGAATTAAACGAATCGTATTCAGTTTATTCGATTGTTTTTGTCGACGCGTCAGGTAAACCATTGACAAAAAGGAGTTTCGGCGGCCATCTTGAAACGTCAGGTTATCTCTTTGAATTATTTTCCTTAACTTATGTTTCTTCGAGTGTTAATGTAAAATAACGGTGGATTATTAACCATTAAGAGTTCGTAAACGTGCATGAGTGTGGACAAACAATTCAAAAGAAGAGAACCTCTGTTTCCATTTTCCCCCCAAAACTCCGTAGGAAGTTTCAGTAAAGATTCTATCACTTTACTGGAGCGATTTTTGACTTGACTGTGACTTGACCTGACTTTAAGTGTGATGAATGAATGACTCGTGATGCACAATATTAACTTGATGCAAAAAATATTTACTTTGACACTGGCAAATTGTTATAATGCCATATAAAACAAAGTAAAAATTAAAAAAAAACTGGGTATTTTGAGCAAGAATATGTACAAAATAACGACGCTCCGCCTTCTGAGTTAGTAGTCTTTTCAGCAAACCACACAACAAAATAATGACAAAATTATTATTTATCTAATATATGCAAACACTAACTTAACAGCAAATGAGAGCATAACGCCTAAGTATACACGAATAAACAAGCCGCGGAGTTTACACGTGTCGACACTGCATACCATACCGAAACAAAAATACACGCAAACATTCACAAACAAGACATTCTTTATGGATAGACTAAAGAATACTTAATGTAAAAAAATAATAATACTAGTCTCTCATCTTATGAACGGAGACAATATCGCCTCTACTATGCCGGCTAACTTTTGAAGCTAACTCCACGCGGCTTCACGGTTGTAACAACAGCGTCGGATAATAACCATCAAAAACCTACCTAACTCTACATTTGTCTAAAAACTCGGTTACATTTAAGAGTTAGTTTGCAGCCAGTCCTCTCCACCATCTAGATTGACAGTGCACACTCCTCTCGCTATACCTGAAACACTTGACGGAAGTTACACTTGAAAATGGTGGCACTACCCCAGGACGACAGACTGGGCTAATAACCATCACGGTACCGTGATAGTTAAAAAAACTTTATCTATCCATAAGAAAAGCCCTTGCATTTATCTCAAATAAACCCTTAAAAACGAAACTTCGATTAGTTCTATATCTAGAAGACGTTTACAGCATCCCTTTTTGCAATAGCAAAATAATATTCATCGTTTTAGTAGTACGAAACTTAAGAAGAAAATAAAATGTGATGATCACTCTGAGTAGACACGGTAAAATTAATATTAATACTAAAATCAAATTATATTTGATATGTTTAATTAACACTCAAAAAAACTGTTATTTCGCCTATAAAATAAATAATATAACAAACAATACCAAATTTACACACAAACCTTCGCTTCTTCAATTATTATGAGAAAAAAAAAACAACTCAACTCCTTCAAAACAGAAAATAGCTAGCTAAAAAATACACGAAAAAGGGAAACGAAAATACTAAATTCGGTTTTTTTGTTTATATCTTTTTTAAAATGTTTTGTTTAATTTTAATTCTACAACAATTACCTATTTACTGCATAATTAGAGCACAGCAGAAATTAGAGTAGACCGGGGAAGGTTGTGCCAGAAAAAAAAACCAATGTCCATTTTTTTATAAGTAACTCGGCATGACACTCCGCCTGAAGTTAGGCTAGAGCGCGGCCTACGAATGAAAACAATCATAGAGAAATTTCTGAATGCACCAGTCGCTTCCGCTATGCCGGCTTGAGTTCTCTCGTTATATTATAGCTACGTGCTAAATCAATTGAAATGCTAACAAATAAATAACTTTTTTTTTAATTAACGTGACACGTGATCAAAGTTTGCCTAGTGTCAAGCTAAAGTGCGGTCCATGAACGAAGACAACTACCAACACATATCTGCAGCCAACAGTCGACAAGGCACATTCATCTCGTATACTTGGTTACTCCTAAGTCGAACTCGAAACGCGACCAGGTCACTTCAACTTTACTTGCTAATGTCCAGGATAAGTCTGCCTACCACATTTTTTACAACTAAAATTTTAAAACAATATCGCCAGAGGAAAAACAAAAACCCATTATACCAACCTACCCGGATTTCCCTATAATTTAATACACCAGCAAATTCAACTAAGTATTGTTAACACTCACAAATTTAAACTACACCAAGATCACAGCCAAAACAAAGCGTGCCAACACAACTAAACTCCGCGACTTTATACAAGCTCACTTACAAACTAACGTAACATAAAAATTAATCTATATGCCTTACCACCATGAGCATTAAGACGAAATTTCCATAACTTCCAATCATTAAAAAAACAAATACACAACTTCAGATTGACCGATACATAATACAGATAAAATAGATGTCTCATAATAGGTGGGGTGAACTATTTTCATACAATATAGTATCGACCAATCAGAGTGCTTTAATTTTTTTTCAAAATTAACGTCACGGTGCAGACATAAAGCTCAACATTGCCTGATTATATTACCTATCAGTCTTAAGACAATGAAGCCCCTAAAGTATAATAAATAAATAAACATTGCTAGACGAAAAAAATAGGTGAGCTAAATAAGAATTGTGATATACTGAGACTTATATTAAAAATATTTTCCGTTTGATAACGGCAGCAAAAAGTAACAAGTTTCCCGGTTAATATTTGCCTAAATACTTAATCCTCACACTTTTAAATCTAGTTTAGTCAACTGACCCCACAGTCAACTGTCGCTTCCGCTATTCCGAGTTGGTGGGACGAGTGTATACAATTCAGGTCGACAGGGTAAACCCCTCTCGTAATATTCGTCTGTAATCTGAAATGGATTTCGAGATCACATTTTCCTATACGGTCAGCAGAATTAATTAAATCTGACTAAAAAAATTTCAATAATTCAAATGTTTAGACAGTTTGCCTTATTGACAGTACAAAAAAAAAAAAATTGCACGATTTCATTTCAAACGGTAATATTTTATATTTGGATCATATTTTACGCCACTTTGAAGCCTAAACTGCAAGACGCGAAGATGTGCGTACAATTCTAACACGATGCTCCTTGACAAACGGTACAAATAAGGGTTGTTTTGAATTGGCAACATTTTTGATTTCGAAATCCATTTCATAGTATACTTCAGACTGTAGCAGAAGGTCCCTAGAGGTCTTCGTGTATAATTACCATACATAGTTAACTGGTTATATAGAAACTAGATTTAAACACACAAAGATACCCAAACTTATAGCGTATCGTGTAAACGAGCGTGACGTCACTGTTTATTATGTTTATCCATATTATGACACGCCCAATTAAAGGAAGCCGTCCAAGCGTTGTTCATAGCATCATTGAACTTATTACGGAAATGCTCGACCGCTTTCTCCTCAGTAAAATCGAGTACCTGGAAATATATTTAATTGTTAAAAAAATATAATTCCTTTCCTTGATTGCTTCAACGTTGACCTTGAGATGAGCTGTAGACGCTTTTTAGGTGCGTTTGGTGGTAAAAACGCCATCCTTGTCACTCGTTAGCTTCATATATATTGTTTTCTTTCTCAAGAAATATAGTCAACATCAAAAGTGCAAATAAATTTTCAATATAAACAAATATATTATATAAATTTTAAACGTGATTTTAATTTTTATGTTTTATGAATTTCGTGCGTGACTGTACATGCTTATCCCCAGCGCTCTTAACTCGTGGCGTTAATTATACCATATACTACACAACAAGACAAACATAATCGGTATTATCACAGACCAAAAACAATAGCAGTTTTTTTAAATAATAACATGTTTATATTACAGTAATATTTGTTTCGACCGGGATACTAAACCAGGTCCCCAGGCCAGGCGCGCTAACCACTGCGCCACAGAGGCCGAAAAAAAGTCATTTAAATATTTGAACTACTATAAAGGAAGATTTGACTTACTAAAGTATCCCTTAAGTATTGCAAGTCCTTTTCCGAGCTTATTTCTGGTAATCCAGTTGATATCATCATCGAGAAGAGCGATAAGAACAGATGACCGTGTCTACGAAGGATTTTGAATGCCTGAAAAATATATATGCCTTTATATAAATAGAAATTCTTCCTTGTGCGTGAGATGGTCCGCATCAGTGCAGCTACAATATCTCCCAGGAAGTACAAGAGACTTCACATTCCTTCACATCTCCGGGAGTATCCTTCCCGGATGCCCGATTTATAAACTTATTTGGTTTTTTTATTGTAGCTCAGCTCATGACAACACTCCGCCTGATGTAAAGCTAGAGTGCGATCCGTGAACGGAGAAACTGCTACTACAGAGAAGTCCCATGAATTTTCTTATGATTAAGGTAAATTACCCCAACAAAGAAAAAAGTACTCCGCCTGACGTTAAGCTAGAGTGCCATCTATAAACAGAGACATTTGTTGCCACAGAAAATTGTCTATAGGCAGTAAAACACTTCCGCTATTCCGGCTACATGGGAACAATGTACAGATTTCTAACTAAAAAAAATAAATAAAAATGCTTCTACTAAAAACTAACCGTTTCACAATTTTCTCTGAATATTTGAAAGTACAACCGTTCTCCTTTTCCTTGTTGTCTCTGCCCACCCTTCGTGATGACATGTATGAAGTCGTGAGTCAACACGAATGGCACCCGTTCCCGTTTGAAGCCAAATTTCTCTTTAAAGTGACCCAAAATGTGACCAAAATCGATGTGGAATAGCTGCGGAAGAAATAAGATGTGCTTAATTGAGCAGCGGTAGTGAATCACGATCGCACGGCGTAAAGTAAAAAGCATCCACCAATAAAATCTACTACAGATTAACTACTTCAGGCAGCAGTCGCCTCCGCTATGCCGACCTGAGGAGACGATTATGCACCATCCAGATAGACATTGCACTCCTCTCGTGGGTTTTACATTCGAAAGTGGTGGTGCTGCCCCAGGACGGCAGACTAGGCTAATAACCATCATCAGTCTGCCTACCACTCTTTAATAGTACATATACATAGTTACAGTGGTCAGAATTTAGGTTCGAACACGGGTCTCATCAATCGTGAATTCACGCGTCTTACCGCTAGACCATGGCCGCTCTTATCGAATGATTGATTAGTGGAGTCTCGTACTTGTCTATCAAAACGCAAACGAAGACACACTCACCTGTCCAGATTTAGTGAGCATAATATTATCCGAATGTCTGTCTGCAATTCCCAGCACATATGTAGCAACACAATAACCAGCGCAACTCATCGTGAACTCCTCTATTGCTTTATTGAACGAAGATTCCGTTGTGTTGTGTTTTTGAAGCCATTCTGGTAAATACAATTTAAATTACAATACAATACAATTGTCACGCCAATTTAAATTATAATTCAAATTTAACGAGTTGTAGGCAAAATTATTAGTCTCGGAGAGTCACGAGTTCCTGGAGTGTAAAACCCGTGAAGTGAAAGGAGAATGCCTATTCGCCTAAGAGAAATGGGCCCACAATTGTTTTCACGAATTTGTCAATGTTTTTTTGGCTCATTTCGTCAAAAAATAAATCTACATTCCTTATGATCAATAAAGGAGAATGCCCATTTTTGGGCCTAATTGATACCTAATAGTTTGGTAACGAAACAATATTCTAAAATAATATCTTATTTTTTTATTAATTCATTTTAATTATATCAACATATCATTTAATAGTCAATAAACAATGTTTAATTACATTACAAACAGTAGTATCAATTATTAAAGCATTTAAAATAATAATAAACTCAAATATAGCATCAGAAAACATCTAATTACTCAATAACCCGGGTGAAAAAATTAAAACTGATTGCTAATAAGGAAGTGGATTTATTTTTATACAAAATGAACTAAAAATCATCGACAAACTCGAGAAAAAAAAATTGTGGGCCCGTTTGTCTTAGGCGAATGGGCATCCTCTTTTAAATGTTTAGATGATATATATTAATTGGTAAACGATGTGTTGACATAATTAAAATAAATTTATTAACAAACTATTAGATATCACGTGAACCCAATAATGGACGTTGTCCTTTGAAATCAATTTATAAATTAAAATACAAAAAAAAGGAGTTTTGGCGGCCATCTTGAGACGTCAGGTTATCTGTTTTGAATTATTTTCCTAAACTTGTGTTTTCTTCGAGTGTTATGTGTAATAATGGTGAATTATTAACCATTAAGTGTTCGTGAACATGTGTGAGTGTGGGCAAACAATCTCTGTTTCCATTTTCCCTCCAAAACTCCCTAGGAAGTTTCAGTAAAGATTCTACCACTTTACTGCAAAATTTTTTGACATGACTGAGACTTGACCTGACTGTTTGGTGTGATGAATGAATGACTCGTGATGCACAATATTATTAACTTGATGCAAAAATATTTACTTTGACACTGGCAAATTGTTATACGCCATATAAAACAAAAAGAAAAAAATACAAAAACTCACGGTACAAGCTCTCTTTAGCCAATGTCGATGTAGCATTGAAGAGCGCCCTCTGCTTTTGTATATTGGCAATAGTATCGGCTTCGGTGACCACTTCAATCATACCAATCTCAAATTCCATTGATATACAACTGTATAAATTCATTCTAAAATCGTAGCCGGCATTCTTCCACAGCCTATCCATAATTCGTAATATTTGCAGCGTGAACATATCCTGTCTCAAATCGTCGCCGATTTTAAGTATTATGGAGACGTCGTCGCCACACGGATCTAGGTTTTCGAATTCCAACAATAGAGGGCGCATTTTACTGTCCATTACGCGACATTTATCAGGCCTAGAATTAAAACAATTTTTTTTACATATTTTTATAAATATAATTATTACAATAATTTAACACAATTAATTATTGAATAGATTCTTAGCGAGCGATGTTTCGAAAGCTATACAGTCATCGTGGTCATGGTAAAGCTTTCAAAACAAAATTTAAATAATCAAAATAAACGCGATACGTTACAGCTAAAACTCTGGAAACCTGTGAAGCGGCCTTGTCGCGCTTTGGGATTAACTTGGAAGTAGCAAAGTATAACGAGAAGCATGTGCATAGTCAACCTTGATGGTGCACATTCGTCTCTACAAGCCGGCATAGCAGAGGCGAAATGTTTGCAGATTTACATCAATTCCTCTGTGGTAGAAATTGTTTTTATTCATGGACCGCACTCTTAACTTAAGATCAGGCGAAGTGATGCTGAACTACGATAAAAATAACATAACACTTACTTGACTTTTTTACATATAAAACTGGGATGCAACGGTGATGCAAAATTAGAGAGTGCTTCAATACAATGCGATTCCGATAGAAGATCTATTAGCGTCTGTCTCGCTCTCGCTATCTCTTTCTTCTGCTTTATAATCTGACTGACCCATTTAAGTTTATCCAAACAGTCCGTCTGCCGTTTTAGATCGTGTAAATGTTCCTGGCAACCGCGACAATACGCCTCCAATACTAAACCAAATCTCACAGAAACCGATGACACGTGCATCTCAGCTCTCAGATGCCAAAAGAGAAAATGACCGATCTTCATGTTTTTAAATGAACGCGTGAGCAGGAACACTGCCAAGTCACACATCAAATACGATTCATGTTTGAGCGCCTGTACCAATTGCAACAAGTATAAGAGTAAATCCTCGTCACTAATCTGAGCGAGACATTTGACAGCAAAACTCCGTACTGTAGCGTCGGCATAAGCGTAATCTAGTAACTCGAGTGCGCTCTCGACTCTGAGTGTTGGCCAATTCTCTAACATAGTAACAACACTAGCAGCCTCCGCACGCATACCCCACTCGACACATAAAAGTAATTTTGGCAATAATTCTGGGGCAGACGCTCTAAAATATTCTCTCGAAGCCCAGATATCTTTTCTATCTTGCTCGTGCATTTCGTAAATAGGATCCTTTTCGGCCGTGAGTCGCAATTTCTCAAAATCTCTACCGAGACGGTCTACGATATCTGGTGAATTTTTCTGCAATTCATCCGAGAACTCCTTCACTTTTTCATTGATCGGAAACAGGATCGGATGTTGACAGCCATAGTTGGAAAATCTTAATGTTAACGCAGAACTAGAGTCAGTATAAGGATTAGAAACAACAGTTCCGAGGGGGTTTAATAGGTCATCGCCCTGAGTGTCTTCTGAGGCATACGTCCACATGTACAACGTCACACCGTCAGTTTTGAGTTGATCTTTATAATCGAATATCATAGTATTAGCCCATGCTAACTTATTTATATATAAATCCTTATTAGAATTCTTAAAACGCCTCGTCTTGCCCCTGGCACTTTTCGACACTTCATAAATAACCCAACACAGTCGCGCCATTCGTGGTAAATTGTTTACTTTTATTGGGAAAATCAGTTCTTGCTCCCATTTCGCTCCACCTTCGCTTGTAACTACAGCTTCCCGCGTTTTTTGAGCCTCACATAGCGGTTTGCCGCCATGAAATATTCCTGCTTGTATTATAACCTAAAAAATATTTTTAAAATTAATTTTGCATACAAAATAAAGTCTAGTCCTAAGTGCCAATTTAGTGTTCCAATCTCTGTAAAATCTCGTCCGGTACCAATGTAACTTTGTTATAATGTATTTAGTACATTTATATCATAAAAAGTGCAATAACTAATATTACACTCAACAATTTTACTTTCCATTAAGCTGCCATTTTATCAGTTCAAAGTACTACTTAAGAAATACTTATTTACCTCAACATGTCGCCCGGTATCAACGTTAAGCCCCCCTATACCCATAACGGTGCACGAAAAATTACTATCAACATTCCAAGCGCATTCGTAATTGTTTTTCTTCTTGCGTATCGTGTTGCAGTGCTCGGACATCAACCTACGACGTTCAGGTTGTGGGTAAATTTGAGGTTCACGATTAACTGAAAAAAAGAAAGAGAAAATACATTACTTATTAGACCAGTCTGCCGTCCTGGGGTAGTACAATCACGTCGGATGTAACACCCGTGAAGTGACCTTGTAGCGTTTCGGGAGCAGTTTGAAAGTAGCCAGATATAGCGAGAGGAGTGTGCACTGTCAATCTAGGCGGTGCGTACTCGTCTCCTCAAACCGACATAGTGGAGGCGACTGCTGCGTGTAGAGATTTAATTGTAGATACTTACTTGGTAACCTATCAACATTAACTAACATAACAGTAGGAACACCCTCAGTAGCTAATTTCTCTTGAACATAAAGATATTGTATCAAAGGACAATCTCCGATTAAATATTCCTCTTGTCCGCAAACTTTTAGCACATAGTTCCTCGGATGATCAACTCGGAGATTTAATGAATTAGCCATTTTGTACAGAACCGATTCTATTAGTTGAATTGGCGCCCAATTTATAAATACGTTTGTTGATAACGCAGTCTGTAAACAAAAATAATATTACATTAAGTTATTGTAGCTCCGGCATTTTTATGAACATTCCACCTGATGCTGGGCTAGAGTGCAGTCCATGAACGGAAATTTCTGCAGATAGCAGTCGCCTCTGTTATGCCGACTTAAAGAGACGAATGAATGTGTATGGTCTAGTGGACATTGCTCTGGTTATACCCTGGCTACTAGAGGTATTTAAGCCTATTTGATAATAAATATATAATAAATATAATAATAATAAATATTTCGGGGTGTTTTTTCTTAGATAAAATCTTTGCTAAGGATGCAATGGGGACGTTAAACGAATACTAGATAATTACACGCATACAAGAGCTAGTAATAAAATTATTATTATATTATATAAAATTTACACAAACCCAACTACAATAATAGTCAAGCAATTTTAAAACCAAAAAACCACGGACTTCAATGTCATTAAAGTCATTTAAATTACAACAAACGCCTATTATTTTTAAAATTATTTAATAAATAATACCAATAAGACAAAGACAAGAGTCAGATAAATTAATTACTATTAAAAAAATTAATGACTTTATGTCTGAAATGTCTGAAAAGAAATCTAAATTAAAATCTCAGTTTAAACTCCAGCCTAAAGACATGGGCGACGAGGAGCATGACGATCGTGAGGAAAATGTTGAAGAGGAAACTGAAATGGCTGCTGCGGAGGAAGTAGCGTTCGAGAAACCACTTATACGAGCGCTCAATAAATCAGAAATCAGTATTCGACTATCATGTTTGGGGAAAATTGCTACAGGCGATGCGTAAGTAACGTTTAAATTATTTTTTCCATTAAAAACTGCTAACATGGCATAGTTTAGTTCTATTTTTGTGGTTTTTTTTTTATACCAAACTAGTGCTCGTTTCATAGGTACTAGACAGCCAAAGTACATATAACATAAGTTACATTGGTACCAATCAGAATTTAGTAATAGTTTGAATAATTATGGTTATTCACCCTGACTGCAGTCACTGTAGTGACACGATTTTCGCGTCCTAGTCGCGTCGGGCGCACTCGTCTACTTAAGCCAGCATAGCGAAGGCAATTGCAACTTACAGATTAGCCATTAGTTTCCCCCACTCATGGACCGCAATCGCAACATAATATCGCGGGATATTTCACATATTACAAATTTATTCATCGTTGTTTCAGATACACGTATTTAAAAGCATCGATAACCGACATGGGTCTAACAGACATTCGTGCAATTGTTAATTTTAAACATCTCCAGTTCGTCGATTTCTCCAACAATAAATTAACTATAGATAGCTTACAACCCGTTACTGAGTTACCGTATCTTTTGCTTCTTAAAGCCGATCAAAACTTATTGCAATCTGCTGCACTAAACAAAACTAAGTATCTTCAAGTTATAATTATGAATAAAAATTATTTAACTTCATGCCATGATGTGTATCAACCTAATTTAAGTACTCTAGAGTTAGGTTACAATAAAATAGAAGAGGTAACATTCGAAATACCCATGCCGAGTCTAAAATGTCTAGATTTCAAATACAACATTATAAGAGAGCTGACTAATTGGGATTTTCCAAACCTACACAGTCTTTATTTAGCCGGAAACAAAATTAAGAAATTAGACGGTATTGAAAATCTGATCAATTTGAAAATACTGCACTTGAGAAACAATCCAATAGCGAAACTAGATAATTTTCATGAAGAAATGCAACTTATTTATTTGAATTTGAGAAATTGTAAAGTTAAAAGTTTGAAACAAGTAAAGAAACTGAAGGTAAATGATTTAAAATTTAACAACATATAGAATAAAATTCGTTTGTAATACGGTGACGTTATAGAATTGCTGTTTTTTTTAGTTAAAAAAGTTTTTTTTTAATGTAACTCTGCACGTGACGCATGGACTTCCGAATGAAACACCCGTGAAGTGACCTTGTCGCGTTTCGGGATCAATTTCTAGTAGCCATGTACAATTAAAAGAGTATGCACTGTCAATCTGGCTAGTGCATATCGTCTCCTCAAGCTGGAAGATGTAAATAATGGGCTGAA
The DNA here is from genome assembly GCA_948150575.1 of Tinea pellionella. NCBI lineage: Eukaryota > Metazoa > Arthropoda > Insecta > Lepidoptera > Tineidae > Tinea > Tinea pellionella. Next base: position 8,363,936 of record OX411248.1, read on the forward strand.
GTGAAAAGCCAATCGACAGCTGTCACTTGATGTTTTGTTATCACTTGGGTGTCACGATCGATGAGACCCGTGTTCGAACCTCGCTAATTCTGACCGGTACCGATGTAACTTTGTTATAAGTACTTTGGTCGCTCAGTGCCTATAGGCACTATTAAAGAGTGGTAGGCAGACTGATGATGGTTATTTGTCCAGTCTGCCGTCCTGGGGTAGTACCACCACTTTCGAATGTAACACCCGTGAAGTGACGTGTCGCGTTTCGATAATAGTTTGAAAGTAGCCAGGTATAACGAGAGGAGTGTGCACTGTCAATCTAAGATGGTGCATGCTCGTCTCCTCAAGCCGGCATAGTGGAGGCGACTGCTACCCGCACAGGTTTCTCTGTAGTAGCAGTTGTTTCCGTTCATGGACCGCACTCTAGCTTTACATCAGGCGGAGTGTTGTCACATGCCGAGGCACAATTAAAAAAAAACCCATTTATTTTGTTTTCGATTTGATCAAGTTACGACTATCGATAGGCTTTTGGACTTTAACCCTACATGTGAAGATGTAATTAATAATGTAATGAGAGAATGTAAATATTGAGAGACGCAGAGGCGCCTGCTGCCTATAGAACTTTATCTGTTTCCGTTCGTGGACCGCACTATAGCTTAACATTAAGCGGATTGTTGTTATATGCCGAGCTACAATAAAAAAAATACCTACTTTAATTAAGATTTTATACGGCTTAATATCTTGTTTATTTTGTATAGGGGACGTTTCGAAAGCTTTGCAGCCATTGCGATTGGGGTGAAACTCACAAAATTAATATCGTATTAAGTAATTAATTAATATTTATATTTATTATGTATAATTTGTGTTTGTAAAAACAACAGCGACGCACGATTGATGTCCGCGTCAGACGCCACGTCTTTTTACGGAAAATAATAATTCATACATATTTCCTTATACATATATGCGACGTTGGGTTTCTCTCCGCCTGTTGCATTTAAATTTTACACGAACAAAGGCAAATAAGTCAGTTTCGCGTAGTAATTTGTATAAATAAACATTACAACTCATAATCTTTAGTATAATAAATATTTTGACATTGAAATTGGTCAGCGAACTCCCTAAATCTTGTTGATGCTATTTAAATGGATTATAAATAGATAAAGACACAACAAGGAGATCGAGCGTAAACAACCATCGAATTGGCAATATCACAAATGCAATTTATTATATTGAATTGTTGTTTTTCTTCGATTTATTTAATTTATTACTTTTAGGCCGGCATATGACAACACTCCGCCTGAATGTTAAGCTAGAGTGCGGTCCACGAACGGAAGCAAATGCTACCATACAAAAAAACCGCAGGCAGCAGCCGCCTCTTTTGTATTTTATATTTTATTATATTTTAGCTTTACGTTACACTTTAATATACACAATTAAAGTATTACAAATACAAAAAACATTCCTTGTGTTATAAGTACTCTGCTACTTCCAAGCTGATTAATTCCAACAATAATTATTACTATTATTTTCTAGATGTTACCAAGCCTCAGAACGCTAATAATGAAAGGTACACCATACATGGGCGGTACAGGAAAAGAGGAGGATCAGGGTGACGAGGACGAAGAAGTCAGGGTACAAATTCTAGCTGCGTTACCCAAACTTGAAAGGATTAATAAAGCACCCGTCACTGATGAAGAGAGGTAAGGCTTAACTCACACGTACCACTTTCCAACCACAAAACAGCGATTGAGTGGTCCACACTTGACAGCCGTATCAACCACTTCTGTGAGTAGTTTGGTTAGCATCTGCGACATTCTAATTTAGTACTCTCAACGCTCGATGATAACTTTTTTATTGCTCTAATGTGATCGGAAAGTGGTATGTCTGAGTTAAACCTACGACAACCTATATATTTATATTTGTTTTAATTATAATCATATAAATAAGGGTAATAAGTTCGATCCTCATCTCATCTCGGGCTGTGTGCGTAGTATTTTTTTCTAATTATTTTTCATCATAATTTAATTATAAAGTAGCATTTTTATGACAAAAGTTTGTAAAAAAATAACCGATAATTAGAGTTAGAAAGTTTGAAGGTAGTTCCTTGACGCGTATAAACGCAGCGCGTGCTCAACTACATTCATGTTTAAGATGCGCAGTGCGTTTGTGCGCAACAAACAACACGACCGATATGAATCAACTTCTACGCATGTACGGTGCGTTTATACGCGTCAAGGAAACCCCAGCTTTAAAGGGCGTACATCTCCCTTGAGCATATAATTGCTTCGACCTTGACGCGAAAAAACCTATTACTTTCACATTACGTCTAATATATTGAACTGAAAAAATAAAAATAAACATGCAAATAAATTTTGATAAGTTTCCACCGAGAAAAACTGCATCAAATACCATGTCCGGGCTACAAAAAGGCTCAACTCTATCTGCGACATAAGCGATTGTAAGTAGTTAGATTATAGATTGTAGTATCGCCAAATATCGCTAGCAACATAAAATAATTTCACACAATGTTTCAGAGCTGAAGCTAGAGAATTAATAATGCAGCAACTCGAAGAAGCGCAAAATGAAGAAGAGGAGGAGGAGGAGGAGGAAATAATGGAAGAGGGGGAAAAGGAGTAAAAAAATTATACAAATTCTCATTCAACCAATGGAATTGTTCCTTCTATTAGCCAAATAAAACTTAATTTATTTATAACAAACAAAGATTTATTATAATTTTGCATTATTATTATTAAAATTGTTTGCTTTAGTAGAAATTATTTACAAAATATAATTAAAATTTAATTAAGATTTCAGTACCAAAAAAGTCAATGATTATTCTTTGACATACACAAACTTCCAAAACTGCTGCCTACCCCATACACACACACACATATATTTTACTGTAGCTCAACATATGACTACACTCCGCCTGACGTTAAAGTGTGGTCCATGAACGGAAACAACTGCTACCACAGAACTTTCTGCAGACAGCCATGACGGTTTAAAGAGACGAATGAGCATTATCAGGTTGACAGTGTACACTTGCTCTCATTATACCTTGGCTACTTCCAAATTCATCAACGACTATGAGGTCACTTCACAGGCGTTACACTTAAAAGGATTACTATGACAGAAGACCAGACAGACCATCATCAGTCGGCCTACTCTTTTGAAAAGCATTTGAAATCACGCACAACGAACGGCCATAGCTGCTCAATTGCGGAGAAGGAGCCTGCGAGAAATCTACAATCTACAAGCATTTGAAATTAAAAGTCTACATACCTCAGGATTCTCCACTTTAGTGACAATAATGTAACTGTTTGGATTAGACAAATGTAAAGTTGGTGGTACTCCAGGGTAGTCTGCCAATCGCGGTGGGCAACGATGACGAAGTTTTTCTAATCTATTACTTTGCGAACGTTTTATTGCACTCTCTTCAGCTAAACAGCGCATTCTCATTCTAAAGTCATTGATTTCCGAGCTTCTTAGAGCATCAAATTCATTTAAACCTGAAATTGTATATATCAGAGTATGGGATCCGCAGACGCTTTCACTATGCCCTCCTTGTTATGTTTGAACATAACATGTAATAGTCCCACATGTGACCGGCCACGGCTTGCCTTAAGCTAGAATGTGATCCATGAATGGAAATCACAGGGGGAGGTGATCTCACAGACTAAATGAAGTAAATATAACCCATCCCATAGGTAACCCAAGCCGACCCTGGACGCACCAGGGACCCCACATAGTGTCTGGTTTCCATAATCAGCCCAGAATAACAAGTATCCCATCCCATATTCAATGTAATGGTCTAGCACCATTTTTTTCGTGTGATTTTGATTATTTATTTTTGCTTTTGATGTTAAATTTTTGATAAATTTCAGTTGCAATTGATATAATTTTAATTACATTTATGATGATAATTCTGGTTCTCTGGAGCCTTAGCACAATTATTGAAAATACATTTGTTTTGTTAGTAACTTCACTAAAGTGCCATAATAAAAACTGATTTATATTTACTATACTGAGATATATTTATTTATTTATTGATGCGTACAAAAGTTATTGAGACTGTTCCGGCATACTTCACTAGGATAACCCGTGCTGAAGTTATGCGGGATTCCAGTCCTTAATTTTCTAGTAACATTTATGTGAAAAACATAATTCTTAACATCGTACAGAAAAAAAAAAATCAATAGCTGAGATATTGTACACCAAAATTTAATACGTAAGCAACGCTCGCCCACCCCCACATTCCTGTAATAATGTCCCCATAACAAGATGTTAAAACAGTGAAATGCTTACCTTTTCCTATTAAATTACTTATTTGTGTGTTAAGACATTGTTCTCCTGCATGGTCACTTCTTCGTTCAACAAGCTTAAGGACTCCACATACTGGTTTAACATCACGTAACCTTTTGGTTTCATCATCGACCTCCTCGAGAGCAGCCAACGAGTTTATGAATTGAAATACATACACTGACATGTGGTGTAACATGCCATATAGTGGTAATTTGGCTGCTTTCTCCCATAGTTCCTAAAAATATACACAAACATTGAGACCTGAGGGATGCTAAAAAGCAAATATGGGAATTTTGATTTAATAATTAGTCTTAATCTACAATAATAAATCAATTTTATCATAAACAAACAAGGATATTTAATCACTTTTTAGTAGTGTTTTATAACTTTGACCTACATATGAGCTAAAAGTGCTAAAAAAAGAAATGGTAAGCAAGCTGTATGAGTCATGCTACAGTCTGCAGGATCTATGCTTTCTAATATTTTTACCTCTTTGACATCTTGCAGGGTCGCATCCCAATTTGCCATCAGCGGTATAAAACACGAATTTGGCATGAGACACGTCAACTCCACACATTCTGATGGTGAAACCGCCCAATAATCCCACGAGAGTGGGCACGTCGGCGCCGGAACCATTGTTTTGATTCGCCTCAAGCCCGATTACACAAACTTCCACGACATTATAACCACTTTCACTGCCAGTCTATAGAACGCACTCGGTGCGTCCCACAACTGAAAAACATGTACCATTCAAATTACTCATTGTTATTGAAAACACAGTGTTGAATCATAGCGTTTCCTGGTATTTTACGAGACCTAATCGCCATTCGAAATGAAACTGTCAGTGATAACATTGCACAAACAAACATGAAATCTTTATCCGCAGACGATGATTCCTAGTTACCTTTGTAAAAAATATTTACATAATTCAAAACCTTATCAAAAATCTCACTGAAAATAATCAAATTCCAAACACTTTTAATAAATTTGTAAATAAAGATTACGTGCAACAGCCCAATGTATGTGTAGACTGTCTATGGTCAACATTTTTTTCATATGTAAATAATGCATTTTCTTTTTATAAATTGTCTATGTCACAAAATTTTAATAATTATTGCGATAAATAAATATAATAAATTATTACAAATTGTATTTAATTTGATAAGCAAAATGCCTACACGATTGAATTTGTTTTATCTTATATACTGCACAACTCTAACATAACCTAATTTTTGACATTTGTCTCGTGACAAATTTGTGATGTTGAAACAGTTCATTTTTTATATTATTGGCTGAATAAGATGTTTGAACATTCGGTAAAAGTACCAAGACAATATAAAATAGCCGCTAATATATTTAAGAAGGTCTCAACTGAAGGTGGAAGCATAAAAACTCTCTTATACGACAACAAACTTCGTCATTTTGTAAGCATTTTTTATTTACTCCTATTAAGTTCATTCAGTTCTAAATAATGAGGTGCGGTTTAAATGGTATTATGGACTTGTATTAATTCCAGAGGACGAATGTGCTGTATGCATTGATAAGTGAAACAATAAAACATGCATCGCAAATAGATAAAATATTTGAGAACACTGATATATTAAAAAAAGAGTCCCGATTAGATCCCTGGTTAGCCAAAGTTCTTACTACAGAACTTCTTTTTGGTAAAAAATGTCTCCCGGGTAATAGCAAACCAGAGCAGACAGTATTATCTTATAAGGAACAGTTTGAGAACTATACGAGTGAACACCAAGATGAATTGAAGATCCAAGGTAAATATTTATTATCTTTGATTTCAGATATAAGCAAGTTATTTGTTAATAATGGCTGACATGATACCTGAACAAGAACCTCTGGTGCCAGGGCAATCACAAAGAACGGGAATGGTCCTTGCATACTTATTCCTATACAGTATTGCCATGTTTTCCTTCCCGTTTCTGGCATTTTTTGGTGTTCGTCACATATTAACAGAATATTATCCTGTTGATCATTTTGCAAGGACAGTTTGGTCTGTCATTGCCGCGGTTGCAGCCGTCAATATAATTATATGTTCATATGCTTGGAAAGCTTATCATGAGAAGGAATATGATGAACATGGCAATGAAATAGACCAGCATTCATACCCACAAACTCCTCCAGCGACTGATAGAAGTGAACTGAACTTAAAAGAAGATTAAAATTCTGTTTTAAAACATTCCTAGGAATATTTTATTTGCGTAAATGAAAAGTAAATCTTGTGTTTTGTGTGTGTGAAGAGTATTTTAGTGCGAATTGTTTCATAATTTATTTAGATTAAATTTAGTAATAAATACTAATATAATATTTATATTTTTGTGTAATTATTTATTTATTTATTTACTTTATAAAGAAAAAATTGTATATATCCAGTAAGTAAGGCGAACAATAGGCTTAACAGTATAACAAAAAGCATATCACACATAAAAACTAGAAATAAACTAAAAAATAAACACAAAAAAAAAGTGAAATCAACATCAAACATCTCCACAAAAAAAAAAAACAAAAAAGTAAATAAAACTAAAATCATTGCAGGCTAATACTCATTAACATTTAATTTGTAATACAGTGTAAACTCGATTAAACGACAAACTCCTTAAAACGTCGAACTTACCTGATTATGGTTGGTTTACATTGTTGTCCATACAATGCTACATAGCATCACACCAGCTCTAAATAACGACCACAATATGTCCTTATTAAACAATAAACAGTACTTTCCAGTTGCCAAAATTAATAAGAACTGCAGTTGTGTATGTTCTTTTGTTTTTTATTTTGTTGCTTTATTGTCTAGCCCTTTATTTACCTTGTCGTTAGGTTGTTATGCATAATGTTGCATGCATACTTTATTGGTAAATAATATTATATTAGTAAAATGGTAAATTTTTCTTCTCTCCATTTAACGACAACTCTCTATAACGCTATAAAATGCGCAGTCCGTTCAGTGTCGCTATATAGAGTTTACACTATATTTACCAAAATATAACGAGAGGAGTGTGCACTGTCTTATCTGGATGGTGTACATTTGTCTCCTCAGGCTGGCATGGTAGAGGCGACTGCTACCTGAATGAATCTGTATTAGCAGTAGTTTCCATTCATGGGCTGCATTCTGGCTTTACATCAGGTGTAGTGTTGAAATATGCCGAGGTACAATAAAAAAAATTCTTCATTTCATAGGAGAATTAAAAAAAAAATTAAACATTTCATAACAAAATGTTTGCTAAAATCCTTTTCAGATGCAATCAAACGTCCTCGCTATATACGCATAAACACAAACTTGCTGACAACTTCTGATGCCATAAGAGAATTCCAAGATGAAGGTTACGGGTTTGTTAGATGTACGTCTGGGACTTACAGTGATTATCTACAACAAATACAGAATTTAAACGAATATGATTTCACTCAAGATTATCATGTGAAGACAGTGTTTGTTTTTCCTGCGCATACAAAATTTCATAATCATCCACTCTATTTGGAACATAAGTTAGTTTTACAGGATAAGGTAAATAAATAGTACTTGTTAATTTAAAAGGGTTGTCATAGTGAGCAGTGTCAAAGGGTTGTGATCTTGTCTCTCCAGCATTTTTTGCAGAATTTTCTCTATAGCAGTAAGTGCCTTTGCTCAAAAACCACATAACTTTGGACATATACTGCTGGCTGACTAGTCTGTCGTTGTAGTACCACTACTTTGACCTAAGTGACCTGAATAACAAAAGAAGTTTGCACCGACAAACTGGTGGCCCATTCACTACCCTATATTACAGTCCGTCAAGCAGTAAGAGCAGGACACAAGGAGTATTCTGCCATCCTGCATTGATTTATCCAAAATCTTTCAGCGTCCTAGCGTTCAAGCAGGATTGTTTTTTTTATTATTGTAGCTCGGAATGTGACAACACTCCGCCTGATATAAAGCTAGAGTGCGGTCCATGGATGGAAAAAACTGCTACTACAGGGAAACCTGTGCGGGCAGCAGTCGCCTCCACTATGCCGGCTTGAGGAGACGGGCATGTACCGTCTAGATTGACAGTGCACACTCCTCTCGCTATTCCTGGCTACTTTCAAACTATTCCCGAAACGCGACAAGGTCACTTTACGGGTGTTACATTCGAAAGTGGTGGTACTACCCCAGGACGGCAGACAGGTCAAATAACCATAATCAGTCTACCTACCACTCTTTAATAGTGCCTATAGGCACTGAGCGACCAAAGTACATATAACAAAGTTACATCGGTACTGGTCAGAATTAGCGAGGTTCGAACACGGTTCTCACTGATCATGAGTTCACGCGTCTTACCGCTAGACCACGGCCGCTCTTAGTGAATTGCTATTGTGAATGGTCCTCTTAAGGTATTCGAAGTATTTATTTGTTTTATCTTAACAGGCAACAACATTGGCAGTACATCTTCTAGCTCCTTCCGCTGGCAGTGTCGTTTTAGATATGTGTGCTGCTCCTGGAATGAAGACAACACATTTAGCAGCCCATATGAGGAATACTGTATGACAATTTATTGTATTGGTTAAATACTATAGTAGGTACTTGTATCATCAGTACTGAGTGACTAAAGTACATATAACATAGCTATATGGGTACCGGTCAGTGAGATTTGAACACAAGACTCATCGATCGCGAGTTCACACCTTCTGCCGCTAGACCACGCATAATTTGACAATTTATTCAAAGATCATCTCACTAACAAATTAATCCTACACATAAAAGCCTGCGCTGAGATTTCTGGTGTTCTTTGGTTCAATAGATCGCACTCTAGCCTCAGCCTAACATTAGGCACTAACAGGTCACATGCTGAGTTACTATAAAAAGACCAATTACAGGGAACTGTGTATGCTGTAGAAAGAAATGAGGAACGGTACAAGACATTGTGTGATTTTGTTGAAAAAACTGGTTCTACCTGCGTTAAAACCATCCATAGAGACACATTAGAAATTAGAAAAGGAGAATATGATGATGTGGAATATATACTTTTAGATCCAAGTTGTTCTGGATCTGGTAAGTGGTTACATCTTTCTAGTAACCCTTTCATTTTGTATGTTTTTTTATGTTTATAATTACTTATAGGTGTTTATATAAACCTTTTTTTTTAATAATTCAGGATCTATTATTAATATGTCTTGTAGTTCTCTAAAAAGGTTTCTCTAATGAAATAATAGTTACTAAATTCCAAAACATTACAGTCAAAGATGTCGAGTTTCTTATGGTTTTTCTCAATTGAGCCTGTCCGAATCACAATATGGTTGTAGAAAGATTTCACAATCTAAAAGATCCCAAGTAAATGTTTTTTTTTTACAGGAATGGATTTATCAGTTCACAAATACATAGAAGAAACACGACTAGCCAAGCTGACATCGCTACAGGAGAAATTCTTAAAACACGCAATGAACGCTTTCCCTAACGCTAAACGAATTGTTTATAGTACATGCTCTCTAAGACCAGAGGAAAATGAGCGGGTCATTACTAACGTTGTGAAGACATCCCGTTCTAAATGGAGGGTGCAGGACGTAAAAGAGATGCTCAAGGGACAGTGGAATAATATCGGATCTGGCATGTATGGGAGCATGGGTGTAAGATGTATGTACAGCCTTCCAGAAAGTGATTTGACTACAGGGTTTTTCTTGGCTGTTTTGGATAGGGATCAAAAAGAGGAGAGCTCTCAAGATAATAAAGGGAATCATTTAAATGAAAGTGAAGCTCAAGATAATAGCAGAAAGAAGAGTAAAGAAGTTACAGTTCCGGCAGATGTGAAAGAAAGAGAATCAAAAGAAAAAAAAGAAGAGTATGTTATGTCCAATGAAGACATTTCTAATATAGATACAATAGTTCAAAAGAAGAAGAAAAAGAAGAAAAAACTGGATGATAATTTAACAGAAGATGACGTTAGTGAAGGTATAAAATCCAAGAAGAACAAGAGAAAAGAGAAAGATGAGATTGATCAAGTGAATCACAATGATCAGGACATCATTATGGGAGTACAGAATCATACTCCACCAAAGAAAAAAAAGAAACAAACAAATGAAATAGATTCTGAATCTCAAATTCGGGACGTTGAATATGAGGAAACTGAACTAGACGTTATAAATAAAAGTAAAAAGAAAAAGAAGAAAGGTAAAGAAGCTGAGCAACAGAAGAACAATATAGAAGTATGCAGTAGTAAAAAGAAAAAAATACATGCTGAAAAGGATTCGGAAATTAAGAAAAAAGATAATAATTTGTCTGTAATTAATGAAATAGTTCAAAATGTTGATGTAGAAATAAGAAAATCAAAAAAGAAGAAATGTAAATAATTACACGTTCTTGTGTGTTGTGAAAAAAGTTAGATGATAAAATATACTTTAAGTAATTTGATGATTTTTTTTACACTAAATAAAAATAACAATTTTTCTCTATAAATATTTTTATTATTTCGTACCCAATTTATTAGTAACTTCAAAACACATACCAATTTTCCCGCCAAAGTAAATGCCATCGCGAATTCTTTTTTTTTTTTATTATTGTAGCTCGACATGTGACAACACTCCGCCTGATGTAAAGCTAGAGTGCGGTCCATGAATGGAAACAACTGCTACCACAGAGAAATCTCTACGGGCTGCAGTCGCCTCCACTATGCCGGCTTGAGGAGACGAGCATGCACCATCTAGATTGACAGTGCACACTCCTCTCGTTATACCTGGCTACTTTCAAACTATTCCCGAAACGCGACAATTCTTCCAAAAGTTAAAAAAAATTACCTTAATAACTTTAAAATAAATAAATAAATAGTTAAATATCAAATTAATATTGTTAATAAATATTCATTGTACAACTACAATAAGTATTTGGGTAAAGTCCGTTGCGAAAAGTAGGCCAACCGTCATAAATGTTCTTTAATAGGTACGTCTCGCCAACTGCGAAAGTTTTTTCTTCAAAGGGCTGCTTTTTCAAAAACCACTTACTTGATTAACCACAGTCCGCCTGATTTTAAGCTAGAGTTCATTCGGAAACAACTGCATGTGCACTTTCTATTAAGATTAGAAAATTGAATTTTCGTTTACATTTTAGTATTAGAGAAAGCTAGAGTCTAATATCAACGTAATAAATAAAAATTGATTTCATTTAATACTACGCGTTTTAACAGGGCACTGAAAGTTAGTACAATATCTTGAGGCGATAAACGATATTATTTTAAATCTTAGTTTAAATAGTAATTGAAATAATGATCCTTACATAAAGTAAGTAATGTTAAGGACCGACTATTGGCCCACACGCTAACTTGTCACGAATGGTCACGTGCGTCTACGAGATTTTTTCAACATTAGGCAAATCTATTGTATAAAAATACATGATGTCTTTATTCGTCCCTGTAAAATTCACACGAATATAATACACGTCGTTTACTTTACGAACTTTATCTAGATGCCACTGGAAGAACTGGAAATTGGCTGCTCAAATCAAATTATTCCTTTATATGCAGGGTGTCCCGTAAGTAGTGGTGTCAACGGTATTTTACAGATAGAGGGGTTCAATATCTACAATATAATTTTGTGATTTTTTTTATACCTTCTGGTTTAAAAGTTATGACATTTTTAAAGAATTATCATTTTTTTCCCCGTTTTATCACAAAACAATGTTTTAAAAATGTGTTTACAATTATTTTCACTGGTCTTTTTAGTTAAGTGGGTTGAGAAAATACAGGGCTTTCTAATTAAAATGTTATTTGTAACCAATTAATAACCATGATTAAATAAAAAATTTAAATCTAAACAAGATTTCATTTATCAAATTTTAAGCAAAATATTTAAACGAAGCTGGTGTAAAAAAATTGTATGTAAGGTTACGGGACCATTATTTTAAAAATATCTACAATTCACACGAATTCTAAAAACGTATAATAATGTTCACTGTCACTTTAATTAAAGTAATTTTTCAAAGTTAAACAAGCAACAAAGTACTATTTGTATTACCAAATTATATTCTAGATATTGAACCCCTCTATCTGTAAAATACCGTTGACACCACTACTTATGGGACACCCTGTATATAGGTACCTATATATATATTCATTATTTATTAATAAGTACCTAAATAATCAAGTATGACCTATTTCCTACCCCGTTTCATGAGACTACCGCTCAAATATTTGATTCTTCGTTGCAGCAGTCATGGAACGCACTCTAGTATTAGTTTCGGACGAAGTGTGATCATTTATCGGGCATTATAAAAAAAAACCTATACTCTTCTGGCTTGCCCCATGTAACAAAACTAACCTTTGATTCAAACCCTATTACATAACCAATCGCGTGTAGACTTTTGTAAGTATTGTAATCAATAATTTGGCCTTGGACCAATTATGCTAAAATTAATTAGTTGCCAAAAAATAATACAAGAAAATTACCTTTAATATTACTTACGCAATCAATTAAGGGTTAAATTGGATTGTTTCATGCAATACATAAAACGATATATTTCGCTTGGTATTAATCAAGGCTATGTTTTCAAATAAACCTCATATTAAAGTACTAAAATATAGGTAATTCGATAAATCTTTGCCTAGAATCTATATAGGCCCTAGATGATAGACACTAAAGAACGGAAACTCGTCTTATAGCAAACAAACTTAGATAAGAGCTTACTCGTATATCACGTGTGGCTTATGTCACTTGTTGAGTCATGAATTAGACAATAAGGTCATCATAAATTAAGGAAGAATTGAATTACTAGTCCGAAGTCTTTTAACAGCTTTTATCACATTTTTATGTTTATAAGCCCGTAATATGGACGTCAATGAATGCGACCCCAATCACAATTGTTTTCCCAAGGCGGCGTAGCGGAGGTTACTGCTGAATTCAGGAATTTCTCTGTGGCTACAATTGTTCCCGTTCATAGACCACACTCTAGCTTAACATCGGGCAGTGTTATTTATATCTAAAGTATGTTGGAACTGCTATTTAAAAAAGTTAACTGGCACGGTCTATATCACTTATAAAGAAAATTATATATTTAACAAAAAAATAATCATCAAAATCGGTCCACAAACGGCGGAGATATGAGGGAACATCGCCACAAAAAAAAATACACGACGAATTGATAACCTCCTCCTTTTGAAGAAGAAGAAAAACGTATGCATTTTTAGCATTGTCTATAGCAATGAATAAATAATTTAAATAAATAGTAATTGAAGAAAATATATTATTGATAAAACGTTTAACGCCTAGCAACAAACAATAGCTAAGCTTTCGTTGTCTTTAGGGCGGATGACAACAAAAGGGCGCGGTTTTAAAAGTAACTACTGAATATTTCAGCCAATCAGCGTAGCCGGATGCGTTACGTTATGACAATACTGCCAGTACGAGCTGACACGAATAGAGACGTATATTAAATTATAATGACATATGAATAAACTTTCATTGGCTGTAAGTGTAGGTAGGTTTATTTTGTCACGCCCTTACAATTCCAATATTTACCAATATTTTTTTAAAGTAAAAAAAAATCAAAAGTAACCTTAGTTCGTATGATTGGGTATAGTGCAATCTAACAACACTGGGTGTATGCGCCGTACAGGTTGACGGAGTATTGTCCTCTCGTTATCCACAGCAATTTTTAACGTATAAACGTTTAAACGTTTCAGAGTTAGAAACGTGACCGAGACATTTAACGGATGTTGAAAGACTTGAAAATAAAACTGGCGGTATATCCTTTACAATCTTGAAAAAAAAAACATGGCCTGAAGAAGACTGAGTCAGGATCTTATTTTTTATTAAATTAAACACATACAAACACTTGATTACATGTGACACATACAAAATGTATTTTCAAGAACTAAACGCGATATCGTGATGAAAAAAACCATAATAATAATTTGTATAAAATCGTCTGACTAACATAAAAATGAATAAGGACCTCAATCGCGTCACGTGCGTGTCAGGTCGCATAAATAAACTCAAAGCAAACTTATCTTTCTATATTATCAATTTTCTTTCCTCAACTAATTATTACTGCGACTTTCTATAAAATTATTAATGAGAACAAGGACGAATAAAACTATTTATTTTTACAAAAGTAAAAGAATCAGATTAGTCCTGTGTGCACACCCAAACCAAAGCCGAAATTGCTAAGTACCAAAAAAACTGCCAAATTGAACTGCACTGCATTATGAGTAAAATATACTACAGTGTTGACGCCAGACTACAAATAAAATTGCAACAGATCCAGACGGAGTCACCCGCCACTCCACAATTCAGTGAAGAAAGGCCACAATAACAATAAGTTGTGGAGACGGTGAAATATGTACATTAGTTCTAAAATTATCACAATGAAACGCGATAGAAATGCGGTCGTTGAGAAATATGTATGAAGTGTCCTTAAGAGTATCCCAAACAACGGATTCTGCTAAGAAATCTCAAGGAGGATGTAGTGGAAAGTATCAGAGTGGAGAGAGGTATGTTGTGGTCGTGCGAACATGGGCGTGAACTACGAGTAGTATAGTAGAAGAAGTAGCGTGCGAAATGAAGTGACTACGGTGGAGTCTACGGCGTAGACGCTGTGAGGCACTTAACATCTTTTGCTACGGTGAGCTCTGTTTAAAAAAGTACGTTAACTAAAACGTCATTTATTAAACTACAAGGCAATTTATTAACATAATTATTGTACTGTCAGCAAAAAAAATATATTTGTGATATATCTATTATATTATTTCATTCAAATTAATATTTTGTAAAGAGTGGTAGGCAGATTGATGATAGTTATTAGCCCAGTCTGCCGTCCTATAAGTT
This sequence comes from Tinea pellionella, assembly GCA_948150575.1. Classification (NCBI taxonomy): domain Eukaryota; kingdom Metazoa; phylum Arthropoda; class Insecta; order Lepidoptera; family Tineidae; genus Tinea; species Tinea pellionella. The sequence goes on from OX411248.1 coordinate 8,379,005, forward strand.
TGGCAGTTGGATAATCTGGATGGTGCACACTCCTCTCCTCCGGCCGGCATACCTGTAGAAATTTATCTGTTTCCGTTCATGGACCGCACTCTAGCTTAACATCAGGCGGAGTGTTGTCATGCCGAGCTACAATCAAATGTTTTAGAATCCTTATGTAATGAAGTTTCTTAATTTTAATAATTTTCGCGTTCAAAATATAATAAAGTTCTAAGAACGTACAGGTTGAAAGGTTATACTTAATACACTTTTTCATGGAAAACTATGCACCAAACATAATTTTGAAAAGGACGTAAAATAATTTAATTGCCGACCGTACGTGGCGACATATCACGCGAAACTTATTGAAGCGAGCTTTGGGAAAATTATGTAAAATTTGAAGAAAAAAACAAGAAGACTGACTAATATGTACTGAAAAATTATTAAATTACATTGTTAACCTGGACTAGAAAATAGGATGAAATTTTTATCCAATTTGCTTGTTTTATAAAAATGGTATTTGAAAAGGAATTTTGCGTTCAAATAATGTATATAATTGGTGGTTATAAAAACTGCGCTAACGGTTTGCGCTGGGATATTTGAAAAAATATAGCCTTAGCCTACATAAGCACGACAGTTCCGCCGACCGGTGGACGCCCGCGTACGTCATACTAGCAGGAACATTAATGTAAACTTACTAAATACATTTGGCATTACGATTACTAAGTTTTATTTTAAGCATTAAGTACATATTTTCTATTCGTTTTAATGTAAAATTAAAAATGTTTCTAACAATAACTTTCGCGTATTTGTACATATCTATGAAAATATTAATTTGTTAACAATATTATTCCAACAAGTAATCAAAAAATATATTTAGCTCTAAATAAATAAAGAAGTTGCGAAACAATTGAAACTATAGTGGTCCTGCTAATACGACGGACTCGAGTGCGCTGGCCGTTGCCACCCCTTACTGACCGACTATTCTCACAAGCTCACTCGATTCCTCACTCAAAACAAAACCGGACGACTCCATGAAATCCTTTTGCATCTTATTTAATATGTTACAAAAAAGTGTGTCAAAACATTGAACTGTGGCGTATAAAAGCAGCCGGAAGAGGGGAGGTGATTTATTGCACGAACAGCGACACAACGCCACTTTCTCGCGGCTCGTTTTCCCGCGCATTCGTAGCGGTCATTATTTGTATAGGAGAGTGGTCGAGTAACGAGTTCTCATTGACAGTGTAATGTGACTGAAAGGTGTTAACTGAAAAGTTTCTGCGAATTTATGACAGAAGATAACATGGCTGCGGTGGCTGTGGTGAGCAGAATATCAATTTATTAGCAAATATTACTTAAAAGCTTTGATTTCTTTGTTTTGTATACATTTCTTTTCATTTCTAAGTAGTGTAGTCTACAGAACCCAATTTTTATTTAGGCTTAATGGACCGTTTTCAATAACAATAGTTCCAAGAACATTTGCGCAATACATTTCGAAAGTTAACATAAAATCATAGAAATATGAAAGACATTGATTTTAGATTAGAGACTAGAGGTAAAATCATACGTAACGAATTATTATTTTATTTTAATTTGTATGAAACTCTAATGGTTAGTAATCAAGTGTAATTTAAAACTTTTGTAGACCTGTATCAGAATCTACATGAATAACATTTATAAATAATTACTTTCAATTTTGAAAATCAATCAAGGCATTAAGATATTAATTAATATTTATATTAAGTAGTTTTGTAATATACGAGTACAATATCGTATTTACCTATACGCGCCGTGCAACAATGTTTATGCAAATAATTGTAATATATGGAGTCTACCGAAATATACTATAAAATACTAGACATTTTAACTGCATTGTTACTTTTGTTGTATAAAATACTTTAGTTTATTATGACTTAAAAATTCGCCACGTACATATTAAATGCTTTTAAATATCCTCTATAGATAATTGCGTTAAAACATACACTCTGCCAGATTTCCAATTCGTTGTTTATATGTACGTAGTAGTAAACATAGTCCAGCAAAGTTTTACGGCAATGACTAATGATGGCAGTGAGTAGCGGCGTGACTAAAGTTACTTAGTCACGCCAAAAGTTGTTCCATATATTGAGTAATATCAAGATCATGATTGAATTGTTGTTATTAATGAAAAAGATTCCAGTCATCACAAACACTTTCGCAAGAAAGTAATTTTCTAAATATCTAATCGTCCGTGTAGGGGTAAACGTCTAGACTGTATGTAGATAAACACATTACACTCATTTGATGAATGGATTTGATACTTATACATATTCTCCCTGTTTAACATTAGTTGATTAGGAGTATAGGGGTTGTGTGTCGGCATGCGGCCGAGCGTCCAGTCTGCGGCCAGGTGCCGCGGGGACGGCACGCAGCGGTATGTCACGCCCGCGGCCTCGTCAGCACCCGCGAATTAACCTCCGTCTTGCTCGTTCACAGGCCGCACCCGAGCCGACGCCGGCACCCGAACCTATACCGCCGCCGGCAACCTCGGAACCCGATCCTAACCCTCCCTCCGACGATGAAAGAGAACCTGGAGATTGGCGTCCATCTCGACCGCCATCACCACCGCAACGACCTGATGACGTTTCCGAAGGCTCCGAGGCGACGACTGCTAGACCGATCAGAAATGAACCAGCAAGTCGATATGCAAATCTTAATTATTGGCGTGCACGTCGCGTCACATTCTATAGAAATGGAGACCCATTCCATCCCGGAGTGGAGTTCAGGTTTAAACCGGGACGAGACTTGGCTTCGATGGACGCCCTTCTCGACCGGCTGTCGGAACGCTTGGATCTACCCCGTGGAGCACGCTTCATATTTGGCATGGATGGCGATAGAAAGTACCGGCTTGAAGAACTCGAGGATGGAGCATCTTACGTCGTGTCTTCTTACAAAACTTTTAAGGTAATTATCATTAAAGTGAATTATTAATACAACATTATATTCGCAAACCTCTGTAATTAAAAAAAACATAAATATTTTGCGAAAATTGTTCGAATAAGTATTTGAAAGAATTTCATTTGACTCGATATGTACTCGTAATAGTTTAATGTTAACAATCACGAACCCTGAATCAACATGGAGAGGCGTATCACGTCACGTTGAATTTGTCGCGGTGTGTGTTATGGAGACGAGGTCGCTACGGCCTTGTCGTCCGCTAAAGATGTGGGTCGTAGGATAAGCCTCACGCACAAGTCCTACAGTATTTGCATGCTGATTGCTTGTACGATTTTTTTGTTTTTCTAATATTTTTCGATAAGACGTTTGTTCGCTTCGAGTCCACTTAATTACCAAAATTGCTATTCGACTTAATTCATAATTATGAGTTGTGTGGAAAACATAGTGAACGTTCGGGAAATTTGAAACGTAATTACTGAAATAACAATCAACCAGTAATTTAAGTAAATTAAAGGTTAGTCCAGTAGATTTTTTTTTTTAAATCCAATTGCCTACTTTAATTAATTACAACTCTTTCTAAATAAAACTATTACTTTTTTGTGCCTTTTTATTAAAATTCAGGGCATGTAGGACTCGCTGCGTTGATTTAATTTAAAGTTGTTTGGAAAGGAGCGCTAAGATCCGGCGTACGGGGCAATGCACCGTTGTATATGCTAATTGTTGGACTGGACACTTCAGTGTTAGCGGCTTGGATTACTACTTTAATAATTATTTTCTGTTTTTACATAATGCCATCTTTTAAACACTATTATGTATTATTTAATACGTTCGATATTCTAGCATGATCAATTCAAACCCCGAGAAGTAAGACGCAAATTATTTCAAATTAAATTATTTAATAAATGAAAAATATTAAATTGATGCCTACAAATATTAATGGAAATGTACGCTTCATTTTGTTACATAACAAATTTTAAGTCATTTTCGTTGACACAGTCTGATTCATTTCCATTATTACATACGAAACGATAAAATATATTTTCTTCCTGTCTAGTTGTTGAAAAATCAACAATAAAAAGTTTAACGGTGCAAACAAATTAAAACAAAATACTACTTGTATGTAAAAATAATAATAAATTATAAAAACAACGGCCATTCGTCTTTGTTGACCTCGTTATGAAAACCGCGATGCTAACTTTCATACAAAATTAATTATTATTCAAATGAAAAAGAAAGGAAAAAACAAACTGTCATCATCGTTATCGATAAGAGTTGAATAAATGAATAATAATGAAGAATAGTATTTTTCAAAGAAAGTATAATTGCGGTCAAGTCATTAGGAAAGCGTAATACTGCAATGAAAGCAATAAAATTGCGTACATTTTTAAGTATGCCATAGGTACTGATGATTTTTCCATTTTTCGTTTAGAAACTAAATTTTTAAAAATAATCAAACTGTTATAGAAAGTAGAAAGTAAAACTTTTCTAATTGAATTTATAGCTTTTTCTAAAGGTACAATTTATTCTACAACTACGTAATTTATTATTTAAAAATATTTAGACTATTTTGAGAATAAAACTGCGAGTGACTTGTTCGATTACGGCTTCCATATCAATAACTAAATTCTATATCTATCTATATCTTGGTAGATTCGGCGTCGATTTGCCTATAAGTGTAAAATTAAAGTTTTAGGAAAAGAAATTGTAGTCATCAGATTGATAATGGTTAGTACCAGCACTTTTTAGTGTAACACCCGTGAAGTGCTAATTGTGTTTCGGGATTAGCTTGAAAGTAGCCGGAATTACCTACAGAAATCCCTTTCCCACAACCACAAAGATAACCACTACCTGCAAATATTTTTAAAGAGTGGCAGGCGGACTGATAATGGTTATTAGTCCAGTCTGCCGTCCTGGGGTAGTGCCACCACTTTCGAATGTAATACCCGTGAAGTGGCCTTGTCGCGAGATATAACGAGAGGAACGTTTGTTTCCGTTCATGGACCGCACTCTAGCTTTACATCAGGCAGAGCGTTACATGCCGAGCTACAGTTAAAAAAATATATACGGACTGTATGTGTTAGTAGACGTTGTGAGGTGACGTGCCGGACTATAAAAAATGTTAGGCTAATAAAAATTAATATCATTTAATAGAAGGTCCGATATGAATGCATGTTTTAGAAAGAACTAACCACCGTCTTACAGTAAGTACATAATAGTCACCATTTCACACGCGATTCGCCACTAAAACGCTCCCAAGTCACAATTTTTTTCACTAAACGATAACTATCGCGATTAGAATGGAAATAATTCTAATTCATAGAGCTACGGGTGCAATTTTTTAATTAATGGCCAACGCTTGCAGATTTATTTTTATTATGAAAAGCTTTTTAAAATTGTTTTCATCATATTATTTTTAATATTTAAGAATTAATAATAATACTACAATTATTTTAGCAGTATTTTTTTTTAATTTTTGGCATTTTTTTCTTATTTTTTTTTTATTTTAAAAAGTTTTATTAAATTATGATAAAGATTGAAAGATACCCAGGAGGGATTTGCACTGTGAATGATGCCCATTCGTCCCCACAAGCCGGCATAGCAAAGGCAACCTCTCTCTGTGGTAGCAGTTGTTTCCGTTCACGTGATCTATAATGAACTTTTAGGATGAGGGTTGTTTTATTTTTTTTTATTTTGTATCCAATCAAGGAGTTGATATGGCCACGATCGTGCGCGTCCCAAAAAACCTTTTTCGTATTAGGTATTTGAGCGTAGATCAAAAGCAAGATTCTAACTTGAATATAACGACTTGGGTGTGGTCAGCATTAAAATAATTTCGACAGTCATCGTTCCTTTCCATTACTTATAAGAAAATTAGGTTTATAATATTTCTTAAAGATATTTTACCGCCAATATTCTGCGTTTTCATTTTCCCTCCAAAAATTCGCTAGGAATTTTAGTAATGGTTCCATATAGGTTCCACAAATTTCTTGATATTAAATAACTGTCCTCAATAAGTCGATTTTCTAATGGAAAAATATATTTTTTAAACTTGACCGGTTGATAGTTCCAAAACACTTGTGGGACAAACCAATATTCAAATATTTCATCTTAGATAAATATTTACATACATTTTAAAGACTTAATTAAGTATTTACTTGTGTGATAAAAACTATGCTGAACATTGTAGATAAAACATAAGTACAATAATAAACATTTATTGAAGAAAATAAAACAGGCTTATAGAACCTCTTTCAACACACACCGTTATGCTTTCCGTAGCACTCTTACGTGCAACTCGTATGCAATAAATTCAAGTACAACTAAAACAAAGGCGCTGTCGAAATAAGGGAAATAGGTCAACGCTTCAAAAATGCTGATTTACTTACCTATAAAGGCTTTTATTTTGCTTTAGTTTTGTTGAAATATTAACATTTTCGTGCATTATGTTCTACATTTCAAAAAATTTTCAGGTAATCTCGGTCGATCAAAAAATGTAACGTGTTCTTGCTCATTCGTTAATATTTATTATTTCTAATAAGTGTAATTTTAAAACAGTTTAAAGACTTTAAGGTATTATTATTTTATCACATCTTTTAATCAAAAAGTTTTGGTATAACTTAAATCGAATAAATTACTTTTTAAAATTTGTTTTAAAGTAAGTTTAATAGTAAAAAGCCGTGAACTAAATAAAAACGACTTCTTTAAAACCAAAGCAGATAATTCTAATGTCCCTTTCTACCTAATTTACCGGTTATCTCTTCTACTTAACGATAAACATAAATTCTCTTTTAGGGTTAATTTTATCTAGACTATTTATCGGCCTAGACTAGGACTAGAGACACTTTAAAAGCAAAGTCCCACTCAACATTGTTATACTCGTATATTACTAGGTTGCACGAATTACTAGGTGGTACACGGAGGTGGGAATAGAACCCACGTCCTCCATTTTGACAACTAAGTTTCACAATCATTGTCGCTTCAAGTGCCTCCTCGAGATTCCTGTTTTTCTTTTATACTTTAGCCCTTCGAACTAATGAGTTGACTTCATATAATCTGTGAAGTTTTATCCACCACAATCAATACACTATTTTCTTCCGGTTTAATTCTTACTATGACTTAAAAATAACAAATATAGAATTTTAATATGTCAAAAAATCATTACATCATACCGAGCTCTGAGTTTATTACATTCTAAATAACGAGAAGAGTATACACTGTCATTCTAGATGGTGCATACTAGTCTCCTCAAGCCGGCATAGCGGAGGCGACTGCTGCCTGTAGAAATTTCTCTGTAGTAGCAGTTGTTAACATGAACCGTACTCTAGCTTTACATCAGGCGCAGTGTTCATATTCTATTGTAATTAATTTTTATGTAATTTTTATCTTTAATTTTTTTTTAATGAATATATGAATAATATTTGATGTTACACGTAGTGACTTGGCTGGCCAACAGCTGTATACTATGCTGTATATAAATAAATAAATAAATAAATATGCTGAGCTCTAAAAAAAATACTTTTCATAAAATGTTGGTCCGTCAATTGAATATGAAAGGGTTATAATTTGGATCAAGGTCGCGTTTTGGTAGTAAAAGGAACAAAATCAGTTAAACGACAACCTTCGCCTGATTGTTATTTTCGTCAACATTTTAGCATAATGCGTAGTCCACGTACAAATTAAAGGGCTTATCGGGTGGCGTGTCGTAGAGTCGGTCGAATCTCGTGACCGCCTCAGCTGGCTATACTAATAATTGTTTGACGTTAGCAATAAAGCCGGTCTTAATTGTGGTAGCCGCCTCGGTACCGATACATATCAAGAAAGTGGTACGTACGGTCGTTGCGTGGCGGATTCTGAGGGTCGAGATTGACCTTGGTAATGCCCCACCCCTCTTCATAGCGGCGGTCTCTTTCGAGCGTTTGTTATAAAATTTGAATAGTCCAACACTTCATACGGTCGTAAACGGATAGTGCAGCTCTTCGGATTTTGTGTTTTAATAGTGAATGCATACAAGTTGTTCTCGTTTGGCAACGGTGGTCGCTTAGTACTATAGTTTTAAGGATGTGCTATCAACGGTATTGTTTTGCTGGTGCTGCAAATTAGTCAGCTGTTAGTTGCATGGTTGAAGCGTAGTTTTCTGACAGGCTCTGATGCCTTTCGACGTGCGTATAAATTCGCCGCGGACGTGCCGAACATTTGTGTAGTTTTTAAAATTATTCGTATTCATTTGGCGTAGTATTTTTAAATGTGCCAATGAATTGCGAATTCTATTAATTCGATTTTAATTTAGTTATCTGCAATTAAGGTACGAAATGTAGTTGAGATTCAAATGTGTAGTGTAAATTATTTCAACACGGGCTTATTCAATTTTTTTATAATATTCTTTTAAGTTTGTATCAAATTAATAAAATAAAAGTCGTATTTTATCAAAGTTATTTAAAAATTATACAAAAAAATTTCATGCTCTATCCTTAAAGTTTCGATTCAAACTGTGACCTAGGCATACTTTGAAAAGCAATCGTACAATACCTACGTAGAGTTCGCGTGTCAATGTTTCGGTGTTTCATTTGACCCTTTAATTTTCTACTTGCATAACTTTCAATTAGCAAATGTATACTTTCACACTAGAATTTTTTTGTAAATCTTAAATCCTAGACTAAATGGTCTAGAGAATTATTCGTTTTTTGTTTCTTTTTCTTTAATAATTCACTCTTTTTCAGTATTCGTTTTATTACTATAATAATAAGGTAATAAACTCTTATTGTACGTGAAAAATTGGAAAATATACATACATCTCTTCAAATTAAAGGTAAAAATAGGTACCTCATAGGCAAGCATGCTCCATCTTAGACCGCATCACTGCTTAACATCAGGCAGGGTGTGGTCAAACGCTTGCCTAAAAAAGATGCATTGATAGGGACGCGAGAGAAAATATCACTTTTAGGTTCTGTGTCAGTTAGTATTTGACTTGATGGCAACATTGTCAAATCGTTTGAAGCGGCCTATACTCAGATAGAATTAGCGGAAAAATCTTTAAAAGTACTGAAAATTCCTATTGGACGGGATTTTTTTTTTTGTATAGATCAAAGTGTTAGGAATTGATACTAATAAAATTTATAAGTGAATATTGGGCGCTAAGGTGCCAAAAAATTAGTAAAAATGGTAAAAACCAGTTTTTCGCTTCTAGAGGAAAAACTACAGCTCGGACAAAAAAAAGTTAAATGTAACAAATGTGCGCAATAAAAAAACAAAGAGAATGAGCCTCTGTAGAGCAAAATCGGTCCAGAGGATCGTCCGCAATTCGCAAAAAAAACACGTTTTATTTTTGCGAATATTGTAAATTCAATAACTCGCGTTCCGGAAGTGATGGAGAATATAATGCGATTAGAATAAGAGTAGAATCGAGTCTGCGTCATATTGTACTTATCTTGGTACGGCGCCAAAAAACATAATGACCATATACGACCACATACTATATTTCATTAGTTTCTATATTAAATTCACAGAGATATATACTAGAGGTACAAACAAAGAGGCCATGTTTTCTCTCGCGTCACAGTGGGAGCGTTATTGCACATCTCGTTGTATATGTCATTGATTAAATTAATGAAATATAATTTGACATTTGAATTTTTAAAGAAAGGTGGAGTACCACCACTTTCGAATATAACACCCGTGAAGTGACCTTGTCGCGTTTTGGGAACAGTTTTAAAGTAGCCAGGTATAGAGTATGCAATGACAATCTAGATGGTGCACATTCTTTTCCTCAAGCCGGCATAACGGAGGCAAGTGCTGCGTAGAAATTTCCCTGTAGTAGCAATTGTTTCAGTTCATGAACCGCACTCTAGCTTTACATTAGGCGGAGTGTTGTCATATGCCGAGCTACAATAAAAAAACTCAGTGACGTCACAATATGGCGCGCTCCTATTGTACACGTAAAGTTTGGATTAGGTATTTTTGTTTACCTGACGGTTTGTGGTGCCAATCCGTTACACAGAGGTCTCAGGTTCGATTCCCGATCGAAACAAACAGTAAGCATTTGTTTTGTGTCAGGATGTTATCCCAACCTAATTCGGGGTCAGGGCATTGCATGTACCAAAAGAAAAATGTTATTTTTACCAAACTATGACCATAATAAAAATCAATCCACATAACATAATTAAAGTTCTATCGTATGCAAATTTGAGTTAACGACGCAGATCTGCGACGTAGAACAAGCCGGAACAACGTCACTCCACCATAATATATGTAAAACAGTTATCCCTACTAATGCAAATGCAAACGGCATGCCAACACGAAGATGTCTCCAACCTATCCCTTGTCTTGAACTTGACTTGTTGACGTAATGAACTTTTAATTAACTATTTATTTGCTTACTCTTCAAATCCCGCAATTAACTGACTCATTTCTAATTAAAATTATAATTAAAATTGATCCGCTTTGCACGCTTTGACCACTAAGCTAAACAGTCAGTGGCGCTTCACGTGACCACATCGAAAAGAATAAAATAAAAAATAAACGATAATTTAATTAAAACAATTTTTTAAAAAGCTTTACGATGCGAATGGCTTTATTAAGCTTTTAAAAACATTTTTATCATCATCCTCAATTACCACAGGGATAGGCAGAGACAACGGAACGCCAACAAAATAATTGAAACAATTTAAATAAATAAATACACCATATATGTTAATTGGATAATTTAATTATTGTATCAGCTCTTGGACAGTTAAATAATTAAAAAATATATACATAATAATATGTATATTGCGTACTTGAGAGGAATATTATAAAAGTGGTAAGCCCGTCGTAATATCGAAGATTTCTCAAGCCTAAAGATATTAATACAATAATTAGTTATTCTTATGACGTTTTTGGGTTAAAACAGAAATAATTTTCAGTAATTTTAACACCTAACCTAACGTGAATTCATTAGGTACATAATAATACATTTAAATGAAAGTAAATATTATAAAATAAAAACTGGTGAACCAGTATATTAAATCTTAAGTAATCGTAATAGAAAGGGGTGAGAAAGTTGTTGTTAAAAAGTTATAACAAAGTGTGAAACTGTGGCGACCGAGTTGGTACCGTTGGCGAAGGCTGTCGGAAGACTCTATGTTTGACAGCGACGAAGAATCACCGTACGTGGTTATATCTTTACCAGTCAGCATTCCTGAACCTTCCGTAAGTATTTTAGATAAATAAATTGATAAAAAAAGCTGTTCTATATTTTTGTACGCGCGTCGTCTATAGCAATTTAAATGCGATCTTTTTAATATAAACACTATCTATGTTTAATGGTTATTCACGACATGTGACCGCACTCTGTCTAATGTTAAGCTAGAGTGCGGTCCGTGAGCTGGGACAACTCGCTGTGTCAATCGATGAAACATACAAACTCGTCCTGAAGGGTGACTAGGTCACTTCACGCTGTGCTTTTATTTCGAAATTTGACTGAATCGCATGTACTAAGTCGTCAGGCAAAGCCCTATACATGTAGCAGAAAGTATTCTACTTCAGCCTCTGTTTCTACAGAACCTGCTCCTCCTGTTCTTTCCGATTTTTCACATCTACTGCTTTCCTTCGGCTTATCAATGTCTGTCTTCCACCTGGCTAGTTGTATGTCAACTTTTCGTTTTCCAGTTTTTTTTAAAGTTAATTATGCCGATATGCCCTTAATTATGTTGTTTGTATTTGTCCTTCAAACTTGATCATACTTTCGTAGCGTAATATGCAAATGATGTGTTAATTGAAACCTAAAAAATATACAATTCGACCATTTTTACATAAATACAGTCTCGCGTGTTTTTGCGTAGACGTATTATTTATTAAAATACGGATGTAAATTTTGTTCCGGTAATTGTTATTGTTTCTTTCAAGCTTTTAAATTAAATTTTAAAACAATACTAACATATTTCTGCGCAATCTGCGTCCTGTCCAACAGTTGTCTCCAACCAAAGACGGTCACATTACGCGCTATTTTTTTTAAATTGTAGCTCGGCATGTGACAACACTCCGCCTGATGTAAAGCTAGAGTGCGGTCCATGAACGGAAACAACTGCGACTACAGAGAAATCTGTACGGGCAGCAGTCGCCTCCACTATGCCGGCTTGAGGAGACGAGCATGTACCATCTAGATTGACAGTGCACACTCCTCTCGTTTATACCTGGCTACTTTCAAACTATTCCCGAAACGCGACAAAGTCACTTCACGGATGTTACATTCGAAAGTGGTGGTACTACCCCAGGACGGCAGACTGGACTAATAACATCATCAGTCTGAAGAAATGAAAGAAATATGGCAGTATAACCACAGATACTCGTTACATCCTAGTAGCGTAAACTCACGATCGAGGAGACTCGTGTTCAAATCATGGCATAGGCGTGTCTGTGTCCATACTCCATCCACTATTTGTCGAGTGATACAACATGGGGTTTTAGTCGGTATGTCTAGGAGCCTAGGCATAGCCTAGGAGAGTCCGACATATCACGTAACCCTAGTACCTTCCCCAGGGCTAGAGATAAACACATAAAGTGACGCTTTGAAGTAGCCGGGTATAACGAGAGAAGTGTGCACTTTCGACTTCACAAACAGAACATAGCGAAGGCGACTGCTGTTTTCAGACATTTCTTTGTATTAGCGGTTGTCTCTAATCTAACATTAGACAGTGTGTCGTCACATGCCGTGTTTTTGTAAAAAAATATTTTATGTACGAGTATGAAACTTGCGTGCTTTATTGTTGTATACATTATGAAAAACCAATCAAAATACACAATATTATATAGCGTGAAGTGTCTAGCCCGCTAAACGACATGTATTAAAGTATTAATTTCATAAACAGCCGCAGTCCTTATTATGCAGTAATTTAAGAAACGACCTTCGTACATTTAATACAGGTTACTTTTTTGTTACCCTATTTTGAAGATTGCTTTGAATACATAAGTGGTCAAACAACTTAAAAAATAAAGAAATCTTAATAAAACGTTTATTTATTACATGAACTTTAACTTAATTATGAAAATTTAAAAAAATAACAAAGGAATGTGCACTATCTATCTGGATGGTACACGTTCGTCTTCTCGAGCCGAGCATAGCAGACGCGACTTTTTCGTGCAGAAATTACTCTGTGGTAGCAGTTGTTACCGTTTATGGACCGCTTAACGTTAGGTGAAGTATACGCCAAACTACTATAAAAAGTTCTATTAAATTTTTCTTATAATTTTTTAATAATAAATTCATCATTTTATATTATGCCTGAAAATACAAAAAAAAAAATATGAAATTCTAAATTACTGCATGTAGAGAATTTTACTACCGGTAATACAGACATTAAAAAAAATACAATAACAAAAGTTATGTCATAACAAAAGCAAAACTTTTTCAAGAGTAGCCTACCAAAAGTTTCACATATATTAACGGTGAGTGGCCGAATAGTGGTGGCACGCATAAAACGTTACTAAGGGTCCGATAAGACACAGAACGACCTTGCTACTGAACCTACTGACCCGCACCTACTGACTCAAGGACGAAATTTCCATAAGAGAATAATTTTGTGAAAATGCAAAGGATTTTCAGTTGTTGACACCAGTTATTGTTGAGCGATGAAAGGTGACAGTTGTGTTTGTTAACAATTAGCAAAAATACAGCGACTTACAATTCGATACTTCGCTTTCGAGCCGTTGAATTCTTCATTTACTGTGGTGAAAAAATTTAATTAATAGCTTTTTTTTCAATTATTTATATTTATTTTTATTTTATTAAATTTATTTTGACTAATTTCTCTATTTATTTATTAATTTAAAAAATTAAGAAAATTAAAAAAAAAAAATTGCAAAAATATAATTAATATTATATTAAAATTGCAGTAGTTTAAAAAATTAGGTCAATATTAAAAAGTGGGTTATTTTGTGAGGAAAAAGAAAATGTGTGAAGAACGAACGTGTTGGAATGCCGTCGCTTGTAATACTATATCATAAATAATGAGTACTTAACGAGCCGATAAAAAGAAACTTAATTAACACACATTTTTCACTTCATCATGCTGGCATGGCTATTTAAATAAAATACACATAGTTTTAATTTATTAATATTAAAAATAAAGGAGCAACTTAAACACCAATTTAGATAATAGAATTAATTAGAAATTAATTTACAATCAGTATTCAATTAATTTATTGTAATTAATAAATATAAAATATTTTTGGAGCAAACATCCGCCCGTGTGGTGCTGTCTCCAAACCTGGCGAGATTATCTCGCTATGATTTTTTTATTCGAAAAGACTACTACATCGCATTTATTTTTTATTATTTTATCATATCTCGAAAGATAGAACAGAGGAATTTCGTTGTAGTCACGTGAAACGTTACTTGTCCTCGCACCTCAGGTCGTTGTTTTTTTTTTTACACGAATTTTTTCTGAACAATTTTTATCATAATTTAATAATATTATTTACATTTAAAAAAATACAGTAAAAATTTAGTTAATTTGCTAATAAGTTAATAGTAAAACTAAACAATCCGACCTACGTTTTTGACAGATGATGAACACAAATTTCTACAAAATGCATGCCTGCATCGTTTAATTTCGTTTGCACAAACATCAAATACATGCAAATTCGTGTCAGTGGCGCAAGGTCGGAACAAAACGAACCGTCTTAAACTACCAATTTCAATACTTACGGAGTTCACTAAATAATTGAACATGAATATTTACAATGTCAGGTAAAAATTCGTAGGCAACTGTGGCTACGGTTACCACCTCTACGATGCGGTGTAGTCTCGTAGCATAAATAGAATAGAATTTTCATTTCTATGTTTACTCATGGTTTGCCGTTCGTTAATTTTATTTATTTAGTTATGAAAGTTAATAGACAATTTTTTTATTGTACCTGTTACTAGATTGACATCGTGATTGATAAATCAAAGAATGTTCAAAATGTGTAATCGATTCGTTAAAAAAATATATATTTATAATATTAATAAAAACGTTATTTTAAAAAGAAACTTCTTTGAAATGCGTTAATTTTTCCATATTATAAACGTTTTATTTCTTTAATTGACAGGCTGCAAGTTACGGTAAAAAGAACGGAATGTGGTACGGTGGTGGTGGTGCCCCAGCGGCCGTAACCGGCAGCTGGTCGAGAGCTGGTACTCGAAAGCAATCGGTCGCAGAGTCCGATGCTCCTCCCCCAGGTGGTGGTAAACCTACTTCTGGAAGAGTTATACGGATTATTAATAACATGGATCATTCCATACAGGTAAGTCAATGATTTATGTAATTGGATTTATGCTGTACTAAAACGAATAAAGTAGTCGGTACGTAATTATAAGTACTGTCCGTAATAAAGCGTACGTAGGAGCCTTCCTTTTTGTGCAATTCTTGAGGTTTTTTAACAAATCTATTTTTACGCTTCGCTACTGGAAATTATCAATAAAGGCGTCAAAAATCACAGACACTTCAAATTCAATATTCCTAAATACATATTATAATAACTTTATATTATTAATAATATAAGTATATGTACAGGTATACAAATCAAATCAGGTACAATGTATACAAATCAGGTGTATGGTAGGTTCTTTATAATTAAAAAAAAATAGTTATTATTATTAAATATTATTGCATAAAAAACATCACTGCCTCGTGTGGAGTAGAAAAGTAACTGCAATAATATACTAACGACTGCTTAATCAGTAAACTGTTTAGCATACAATAAATTCTAGAATTTTAACTGCCTCATTTCATTTTTACTGTGAAAATTGTTGCGCAATAGAAATATTATAACAATGTCTGCAATTCCTTTGTTACATTGTTGTTGTTGATTTTGTTTTTATTATTTTATTACATATAAATTGACGTAGGACATGAAAGAAAGTTCACTTTGAAACTAACATAACAATAATAAATAATAACAATAATAAACAATAAATATTTTAGTTTTAAGATTTTATTTATTTATTTATTTGGAAAATTACAGGTGCAGTGTCGAGGAGATTTTATATTTAAATTGATCATAATAACATCACTGCATCCTAAAATAATTTTCCTATGTACATAAATTGGTGGAGTGAACGGATACAAAAAAAGAAGATTATAGAATTAATAAAAACAGATAAAAGAAAAGCAACAATAAAATGAGTGTTACATCATTGCCTGTCACATCTACACATCTACCCAATTTACAATATATTTTAGATTTAATGCACTTTTTAGAAAATTGTTGAAAGATATCAATATCTGTGAAACATGTGTGTTGTATGTGTAGCACAGTCTGAAAAGAGGAGCTCTACGTCTCGCATTAGATCTCGCATTATTACACAAATTCAATAAATATATAAATTTAAATAATGCATGTTTTCTGACACATACTATTCTTGTATTTTATTTTTTGTTTTAATTATGTGCGTGGGGCAATTTGTTGTAAATATAGCTTTATCTTGACACACTAAACTGCTACAGATTATTCAAGTATTTGTTTTAGTGTCGAGTATTACTCAATTTGCGTACAACTCAACCATTCGAAGAGGTACTAGAAGATTTGGGGCAGGTGCTTAAAATGAGTGGTGCTAAACGCATGTACACAATTACTGGACAAGAAGTAAGATGTATTGTTATTTTGCCCTAACAGCAACAAATTTAAAAAAAAATAAAAGATAGCCATCGCGAAACATCGAAACTGTTAAGAAAGTCTGATCTAAGGCACTTTTCAAGTATAATAATTTTCAAAACATAGACATAGATAAGTAACAAAATTATTAACGTTTTAAATATTTTAAATAAAAAGTCTATACTAAGTTCATTTTTAATATAATATGCCACCAAAGTATTCTTACATATTTAAGGTTACATTGGTACAAACCGAAATTCTTGCTCATTAAATTGTATTACCCTTTAACAGGTACGAAGCTTCTCCCAATTAAGAAATGAGTTTGCTGATGTAGAAACATTCTATCTCGGTACTGTGATTGTTGCACCAGCTCTAAGTCCTGGAGTTTCAGCTCCATTACCCATAACAGAATCACCGATGAGAAGGTACGGTATTGTTTAATAATTTGATAATGTCTACAGGGGTGATGTAGGCTAGCATCTCATTGGCGAATCTTTGGCGGTCATCTAATAATAATTGAAGCCGAAGATTGCTAGCCGAAAAGAGCTAACTAAAAATATTGAGACAATTTCTTCAAATGATTTATATTTTCAGATCGCGTTCCCGGACAAACGTAGCAGTCGCCCCTGCTCCAGTTGAAGATATGCGCGGGCGCAGAGCACGTAGCAAAAGTCGTCCGCGTGTTTTATACGCACCTGAGGGAGATATAGTGCGGAATTCTGGTAACGTATTTTGCTTTAATAAATATAAAAAGGTTTAATTTGTAAACTATTTTTAAAATATATTTTTAAAAAAATACCTGCCTAAAATTGTTCATACCTTCAAACCAGATTACACCTTACTTGAAGTATTAAAAGAAGAGCCGGTCCGAGTAACGATTCGTGGACTCCGTCGAACCTTCTACCCTCCGATACATCATGCACCTATTGACAATTCACCACCTGAGAAGAAATTGCAACTTGATTGGGTGTAAGTATAATAGTATATATTTATGAAGTACCATTATATTTAAAATATTGTAGAATATAACTAACAGAAACGTGAGAAGGTTACGTTCGAAAGTGGTGGTACTACCTACCACTCTTTAATAGTGCCTATAGACACTGGACGGCCAAAGTACATATAACAAAGTTACATTGGCACCGATCAGAATTAGTGAGTTCGAACACGGGTCTCATTGATCGTGAGTTCAAGCGTCTTACCGCTTTAGTCTAGACTACGGCTGCTTAAAACCAGAAGGCGAACAAAACACAACACCAAAACCCTTTTTTTCTAATAAATTTTTTATAATGACTTTTTAGGAAATAATGTTGCCATATTGTTATGTAGTTGATATTAGACCAATAACTGTTAAAAACGAATTATGATCTCAAAAATTAAAAAAAAAGTATACTGCATCAAAATATCGTATACAAGTTCTAGTTTTCTGGGATGCCTTGGTACAAGATGATTTTCGTAGAAACATAGGATGTGTGATACAATATTAACAACGACATCTAGGGGCTAGTAGAAGAGTCGTCGCATATTTATGACAATGACATGATATCTGTTTTCACAGTTACGGTTACCGTGGAGCTGATTCTCGGCGTAATCTGTGGGTGTTACCAACTGGTGAAATATTATACTATGTCGCAGCTGTCGCTATAATGTACGATAGAGATGAAGATGCTCAACGTCACTATACCGGACATACTGAGGATATTCAATGGTTAATATAAGTTATGGATATTTTAAAGTTTTTTTTAAGTAATTGGAAACAACAGCTACTACAGATAAACCTCTACAAGCAGCAATTGCCTCTGCTATGTCGGCTTGAGAAGAGAATTGTGCACCATCCATTCCACACCTCTCGTTATACCTGGCTACTTCCAAACTTTTTCCGACAAGGTCACTTACACGGGTGTTACATTCGAAAGTGGTGGTACTACCCCCTATAACCATCTACCTACCACTCTGTAACTTAACTGCACATTCTTCTTCCATTTTTTTTTAGTATGGAACTGCATCCATCGCGTGAATTAGTTGCAAGTGGTCAACGTGCTGGTCGTGGTCGTCGTGCTCAAGCTCACGTCAGAATTTGGAGTACCGACACTTTACAAACGTTACACGTGTTTGGAATGGCTGAGTTCGAAGCTGGTGTTTCTGCTGTTGCCTTCTCACAGCTGGTAAGTCAATGTTTAGTTTTCAATTCGATTCGATTCGACCTCGCTGTCTTTGTAATAAGAGTTTTGGCCAGAAACTAGAAATTGTATATTTAAGCCCCAATTATCGAATCGAATTCGAATCAGATTTTTTAAAGCTCAGATTTTGAGTAAAATCTACTCATAGTGAGGTACAGAACGTATTAAAGAAAAGATAAGTCTAAATATAGATTTATATCTAATTATTTTCTCCAGAATGGTGGTAGTTATGTGTTGGCGGTCGATGGTGGACGTGAGAGCATATTATCTGTTTGGCAATGGCAATGGGGACATTTGCTGGGAAAAGTAGCCGTACGTATTTTCTAAAATAATTAATAAATAATAGAAATAAATAAAAAATACATATTAAGAAATAATTTAAAATTACTCAAGTTCAATTGAGCCTTGGAGCCAGCACTGACTGTGTTACAGGCATCAGTGCTTTTTGATACATTTTTTTCTTAATTTTATTTGTTTGTGGTATATGTGTCTTATATTGTAATTAGTGTTGCCAACATTTTTTCCGCGGATTATATTTTTCGTAGTTCGTCTCAGGTTGAAGGAAATTTTTTTAAATAAAATTTTATTATAATAATCTTAACAACCCTCTTTTGCATAACTATACCAAAGAAATTGCAATAAAAATAATTATTCAATTTTACACAAGATGGCATTAAAACTCAAAAGAAAAGTAACTAACTGCACCGCTACATACAAACACTCATACATTCTTAAATATAATAGCATTAGGATTGCATTAACGTAAATAATTGAACACAGAATTTTTCTTTTTAGATTCGTTTCTACAATACAATACAATTGTCACGCCTTTTCTAACATAAACAATTATTTTTCTTTAGTTTAGAATCTACTAGTTTACTACACGTGTGTATAGAAAACAAAAAAGATAACCCGCCCAACGAACTTTCAAGGTCTGAGAAATGTTCTAATAAGTGCTATAACACGACTAATTCCGATACCATCATGAGTTATCGCGTTATTATACTGATACGGCAATTGTAATAACTCTTTATTTTTGTTGGTTTACTTTATATGATTTAGGACGCGTTTATACTAGGTGTTATCCTAGACCGTAGGTATGCATTCAGATTCATTAAAAAGCACAAAATATTCAATAAACGAAGTTCAAACCTCGCTAAATTCTGACCGGTACCGATGTAACTATATTATATGTTCTTTGGTCGCACAGTGCCTGTGATACAAGCACTAGCTCAGTACAGACATTTGTAAAAAATCTCTAACGGACTATTCAAAAATCTTATAACCCAATTTAGCCCATAGTCGACCTCTATACTAAATTTCGCCCAAAACCTGTTCTATTGTTTGAACATGATTTGGAGACAAACAAATATACTTTCACATTTATAATATTAGTAGGTAGATATTAACAACCATTCATTTAATAATTTTTTAAATAAATATGAACTTTATCGACGTATTTTTTTAAAATACTGAACTTTTTTAAATATACAGAATCCATTGAAAAAATTATTATAATTATTGCTATATTATATGTGCGAGTACTTGATGCTAATTAACATCTTCTATTATAATTATTAAGTCATAAATCAAATGGCTTCGTAACAGACGGCATTGGGTTGGGTTCAACACACCCAATGTTAAAAGCACGCCCCTCACCTACTACGACTCGATGCTACGGTACTACGAGGCACTACCACGCGCATGTCTATCGCTACGTAGCTAACAATATTAGGCAACTTATCCATTATTTTTTAAATTAATATACGAGTACTTAGTACAATGTTGTATGAACCTTTAATGATTTATATGCAGACGTACGTAACAAGGACGAAAACGTCTACGTAAAGTTTGTGTAACATTTCATCTCAAATCATCTCAAAACAGTTCAGTACGTTCTTCAACAGTCTTTCAACTCGTGAAGTAGGTACCTAGCTGTGTTTCGGAGCTAGCTTGAAAGTAGCCGGTTCGCATCAAACGTCTAGCTGTGATAGTTGTCTATGCTTTTAGACCGCAATCTAGCTTAATAAAACATTTGTATCTATTTATAATACGTTTTAAAAAAACATGTACAATAAAAAGCGTGTACGTAATAATTTTGTTCTTGAAATATTTTTGTTTTGTACATTGAAACTTTGAAAGTACCATTGAATACCCTATACTTAAATTGTTAGGCCATTAAATAAGGTAAAGAAAACGTAGTCTAGTTTATTCCGCGTGTCGAATATTTGAAGGTTACAAAGCCCGCTGCAGTGAAAATATAGAGGAATAAAAATAACAGAAATATATCGAAAAAAGTAGCCGTTAACATTTTTAAAATTTACAGTATACCAACGTATATTTACTATTTTATATTTATATACATATCGCTAAATAAATAGCGATTATACAATTTTTTTAAAATTAAATATTGTTTATCTCTGTTAATATTACGTACTCTATGATAAAGTCCACGCTCGGACCGCCGTCGTTTCCTGTCTGATTCAACTGATTCATACAATCTACGCTATTCAACTTGATTCAGAAGCTTTGAGTTTTATGCATAATAAATAATTAATTAATGCTTGTTTAGAAAATTAAAGGCATGTCTATTTTATTTTCAAAAAGTTAAAGACATTTTTTTTTTCTTTATAATATATTTATTTAATGATTTTAAGTAAAAAGTAGTTAACAGTGTACTTTTATTGGTTAGTTAAGGGATGACAAATTAGACTAGTTTCAAATTACATGTCTTTAATTAGTTATATTTTTTGTTTAATCTTATTTTGTTTATATAATATACGTATGTAATTAAACAATAATACTAGACTAGCCAGTAGCTAATAAAGCAAAAAATACTTATACACGCGACCTCGCATAACTCGTCTGTCATTGTAGAAACTCGCGTGACCGATAAAACGAATTTCTTGACAAATATGAAGATTAATTCACTTCTATATAGTTATATGCTTCTAGCAATTGTGAAAAAATGCAAAGAAATGTAAAATATATTAAGATATGCAAGTTCTATAAGAATTGCAATTTATCGTTGTCACGACAACAAGACGGTCACGATTATTTTATGTTTCTTTTGAACTTTTATATTGAACATTTTTATTGTCGCATTATAGAGTTAAAACTTTAATACTAATAATAGGGTTGCCAATTTTTTCCACGGATTTTGTTAGGATTAGTTTGGAAGCAAAAAAAATTGTGTTTCGTGAAAAGAGTAAAGAATAATCGATGCTATTATGGTTGGCAACTCTAACGAAAGGATACATTTTATTTTAACTTATTATTACGATTGTTTTTGGCAAAAAATATTTTATACAATATTTATAATATTTTATAATTTTATAATATAACTAGATAACTGAATATTATATTGTCATTAATTATATAAAAAAAGAAAAGTTTTGGATTTAGGTACTTAAGTTTTTATTTGTAATCATAAATACATATTTGCTTCCCCAGACCTTGCAAGAAGAATTGACCGGTGCAGCATTCCATCCCCTTGATGACAATCTTCTTATTACACACGGAAAGGGACATTTAGCTTTCTGGAATCGGAGAAAAGATGGATTCTTTGAGCGAACTGATATTATTAAAACGGTAAAATATATCTACTTAGTTAAATTCCCCATACACTTTATTCGTTCGATTTTTAGACAATAAAATCATAACGTGTGTGGTAGATATAAAAGCTATAGTGATGTGAAAAATTAATTGTAACGATTTTTATTAATTTTTTAGCCCTCTCGTACACACGTAACTGCTTTACAATTTGAACAAGATGGCGATGTTGTAACGGCCGATAGTGATGGTTTTATAACAATTTATAGCGTCGACAGCGATGGAGCATATTTTGTTAGAATGGAATTTGAGGTATTTATTTATAAGAAATCCGTAAATAAATAAACATTATATTAATTTATTTATGCTTTAATAGGCCCATACAAAAGGAATTAGTTCTTTAGTAATGCTTTCGGAGGGTACTTTATTATCTGGCGGTGAGAAAGATCGAAAAATCGCCGCGTGGGATTCATTACAAAATTATAAACGTATTACTGAGACAAAGGTATGTAAGACTTATAATTTGATTTTATTAGCAGTTAAAGTATAAAATTGCTGTTTCATATTGAAAAACTCAAACATTTTTTCTAAGAAAATATATACTCTTATAATCAACCCCTATTTCTGTGATCTCTAAGGGAGATCATATTTGCCTTTGCAATGTAACTTCACATATTATCACTTCTTAACGTGTTGTTGCATTTAGTTGCCAGAGTCCGCTGGTGGTGTTCGAAGCATATATCCCCAAAGACCTGGAAGGAATGATGGTAACATTTATGTTGGCACTACTAGGAATAATATTATGGAAGGTTCCCTTCAGAGACGATTTAATCAGGTACCTACGTGTTTTACTACTAAAGCATGCAAAATGTTATTTAGTTGGGAAAAATGTTGCAAGATTTATTACTTAATTTACAGATATTATTCGGCCACCACAAACAATTGATGGGCTTGGCAGTTCATCCTGATGATGAAATGTTTGCTACGGCTGGTCATGATAAAAACATTGCTCTCTGGCGTGGTCACAAACTTATATTTGCAACACAGGTATAGTAATTCCTGGTAACAGAGAGTCTGGCTATGTTTGGCGTCCCATTAAGCAAATTTGTACCTCAATTCAGGTAGGATACGAGTGTGTATCATTGGCCTGGCATCCAGGTGGAGGAGCTTTAGCTGCCGGAAGTACTGAAGGGCACTTAGTAGTACTGAATGCTGATGCTGGAGCACATGTAGCTACTTTACGAGTTTGTGGATCACCACTTAATTGTCTTCAATATAATTCTGGTATGAATCTTTGAGAGTATTATCAGTTTCTTTTAGACATATTATTTCACCGTACTTTTTGCAGAGTTGTGAATTACATCGTACATTATTTTTGTCACAGCTGGAGACGTACTGGCCATTGGTTCTCAGAACGGTAGCATCTATCTATTCAGAGTATCTCGTGATGGGTTCTCTTACAAGAAATCGAATAAAATTCGTGGGGCTCAACCTCTTATGCAGTTGGATTGGAGTCTTGATGGGAATTATCTGCAAACTGTCACTGCTGATTATGATCTTGCATTTTGTATGTATTTTCCTCTGGATTTTTCAAATCTCAGTTAGTGAGAGATATTTTTATTTTTTGTTTTATTGTAGGGGATATAAAGGCATTGTCGCCGGAGAAGAGTCCAATAGCAATGAAAGACGTTAAATGGTCTACATTCAATTCTACTGTTGGCTTCCTCGTGTCAGGTACTTTACAAAATAGAAATATAAATTCTTCCTTGAAGCAGTTATGATTGGAAAACATTTTTGCTTCAGGAATGTGGAATAATCGCTTCTATCCAATGACGTCATTGATATCTACTGCCAGTCGTTCTGCAGCCCATGATCTCCTCATCAGCGGTGACTCGGATGGATACCTACGTCTGTTTAGGTGAGAATTTTAATAAGAACATTATGTTTGATATTCCAAGATCTATCTCTAGAAAAATGTTTTTATTCAATAATAAATTTAATTACAGATATCCATGTGCGAGCTCTAAAGCTGAATACAACGAGATCAAAGTATACACTGGAGCTATATCGAGTGCTAGATTCTTGTTCAATGACCGATGCGTGGTGACAGCAGGTGGTTCTGATGCAGCGCTCATGCTGTGGGAGTTGGTGGAAGACTAGCGGCGCGCTGTGCGGGGACCCCCTCCTGCCGTCGTCCTCGCACCGCCCACACCTTCACCACCTCCCGTGATACCCCATTCCACCTTCAGAATCCTCGATGATGATGACATGGATTGAATATAATGGGCACATATTTGGGATTATCAGTGTTAATGGCAATTTTAACGATATATTTGAGGTTATTTATGACCTAAATATTTACATAGTCCAAGAAAACATGGTCTTCTTTTCCAAGGGTTATTATGTTCTCACATGAGCAGATGATTATTTCGCTAACAACGTAGTTAAGATTTAACCCAGGAGCGGATATTTGTACTATGATATTTCTTGATAAAGCACAAATTATTATGACAAATCGCAATTATTGCAAGAACCTAAATTATAGTTCTACTACCTAAAACTAGTAAAATATATTAACACCTTTAAATTCTATTTGAATTTGACATGAATTTAGAAGTACTAATCTATTCTAATGCACTCTAAATTATGGATTAAAAGACACCTAGCAATTTTACTATAACATCACTTAAGACGCATTTTAAATGCTAAAATGGCCAGTTTTACATGTGTAGATCGATTTCTACATTAAATTATGATCACTGCCATTTAAAAATTTAGGTGTATTGTAAAATGATTAAGGTCCTCTGTAACCTTAAATTTAACTTTATTGAACCGAGACAATTATTCTACTTTAATCTCAATGTCCTCAATTTTGAAGGAAAAAGTAAATCTCAATTCTCAAAAAATATGACAATAGATTTTATTTATAAACTTTTGTACATATAACCTAATAAAAATTAATGCTATACTCGTAGATTTATATTTACGAAGATAAAAACAATATTCAATTATGTGATATTTAATTGAAAAGAAAATTTCAAAAAAGAGAAATTTCACGAATATCACATTTTTCAGACAAGAGTCTTTTTTTATAATTAGAAGTGGCAGGCCACTTTTTTAAAAAATCACAGCTAAATGAAAAAAATTATGAATTAAATAAATAATGAAAAATTAATATAAATTGAGCAAAGCGAGGCTGTGAATTTTAATGCACATATTTAGGCACACCCTCAAGATTTTGTACTACGTAAAAATGCTTTGAACAATTTTTATTTAAAATACAAGTCACTTAAGCCTTAAGCATGATTTAAAAAATATTTATTATATGTTTCGCAACAAAATTTAACTTAAATACCTACCACAGGTGCAATGAATTTTTTTATAGACAAAACCACATACAGGGCACAAGCCTTATATTTAATAGGCCTTAGTTACCTACGTGCATTCCACGTACATAGTTATGTAGGAAGTCACAATAATTTTTACTAATATTATGTAGAGATTTTAATTTATAAAACAAATAAAAATCCACAATCTAAAATGTAGTCGTTTGTTTTATTTAATTAAATTAATTATTTGTAATATAATTACCCTATTTTAGGATAAAAACATAATGCCGGCCTTCTACTGCGAGCCAAACAGGCTCGGTAATGACTCCGTTGAACTTACTTCGCATTACCCGCTGGCAATGGGAAGCAAAAAACCGCTTTCCGTGAAACTTTCTTTGTGGAAGGCAGAACCATTTAGGTGATAACGAAATGTCAAATCACATACATTTTGTTGTCAATTCGATCAATTGATAACTGTCGATTTGCTTTTGACGTGAGCCCATGGTTAGGGTGGTTTGCACCAGAAGGCCGATTAAAGTAACTTTAACTATTACTTTTACGGCGACGTTGACCGTTAAACGTTTACATTTATTCCACACGCGTTGTATATAGTGTAAATTCATATTGTTATCGTTAAAATGGTGGCTGATCTCGAAAAATAATAGAAAAACATATTTGGCTTATTATACATTTCATGTTAACAGCATTGGTTTAACGATTACTTTAACTTTAACCAAGCCAAGATTCGCTGGTTAAGTTTAAGGTTAAAGTAATCGTCAAAAATGACAGGCGCGACGATGGTGCAACTCGTGTGGAGTAAATGTACACCATAATGTAAACGTAACGGTAAAAGTAATAGTTAAAGTTACTTTATCCGGCCTTCTGGTGCAAATGACCCTTAAAAGATTAAAAATCGATTTTTTAAAATATAACATTACTTTTGCACATCCCTATTTCATGTTGATGAACATGAATGACACACTTGACGTCTGTGCAGTTGACAGTTGTGAGTTGTGGCGGGCTGGAACGTAAAAGCGCGTTGATAATTCGTTTGTAGAATTTTATTGATAAAATATAAAGTTAAAAATGACAAAACCTCGTCCCTGCGGCTGCAAGGGCTGCAGAACATGTTTAGTTTGTGAAACACAATATGGTGCTAACGACTTCAAACTTCAATTAACTTTAAACCGCGAAAGTTCTTATGTTTACTGTCCATTTTGCAATAAAGCATGGAAAGGATGGGATATGGATTTATACAAAGTGCATCCAAATCATTCAGGGGAATCTATTGACTATCCTGGAGTAAAAATTATTATAGATTTCATAAGCTCACAAGAAGAGGAATCGATTATGAAAAATATTGACGAAGTGCCTTGGGATATCTCTCAAAGCGGACGTAGGAAGCAGAATTTCGGTCCAAAAACAAACTTTAAAAAGCGTAAAATTACACTCGGCAACTTCGAAGGATTTCCTTTATTTTCAAAGTATTTACAAGATCGTTTCAACGAAGTTGATTTGTTGAGAGGTTATGAGACCATTGAACAATGTTCTTTAGAGTATGATCCAGGTAAAGGTGCTTCGATTGATCCTCATATAGATGATTGTTGGATATGGGGTGAGCGCATTGTGACTGTTAATTGTTTATCAGACTCTGTACTTACCATGACACCATACCGAGGTGACTATAAGAAATACAACCTACAAGATGCAAAAACCTATTGTTCTATTGTAAATCCTGATTGTAGTGTTAAATGTAACTTGAATGGTGGGGAAGGTAATATTTTGGAAGAATGTAAACCTGATATTATGGATGATATTATTGTTAGAATCCCCATGCCAAGGTTTGTATATATTTGTTATTTTATCTAAAACAATAAAGACTGATTCCGGCCATAACTGTAGGAACTTACCATCCAAGTTATAGACATGGTGTAATGGATAGAACAATATCAATATTTCTATCAAATCTTTCATGTACTATGCAAGTCAACTAAGAATAGATTTAAACATAATATAATAAATAGAATTTTGTTCCGAAATTCACACATACTTCAGATGTAAAAAGTGTAAAAAAAAATTACAAACAAACATAATATGTTGAAACACACATTAAATATACTAAAATCTCCTATGTGTAATTATTAAAATTTATAATATGCTTTATGATGGATTGAAGTCATAAAAATAAATTTTAATTTGTTTAATACAAAGAAGGAAACATCTTTTTTTTTTATTGTAGCTCGGCATGTGGCAACAGTCCGCCTGACGTAAAGCCAGAGTGCGGTTCATGAACGGAAACAACTGCTACTACAGAGAAACCTGTGCAGGCAGCAGTCGCTTACACTATGCTGACTTGAGGAGACGAGTATGCACCGTCTAGATTGACAGTGCACACTCCTCTCGCTATATATCTATTTTCAAACTTATTTCATGTTATTTGACATCTATCAAGTGAAATTAGCTGCAAATCTAGTCCTATTAGTTGACTCGCATAGTATATAAAATAATTCTTAATTGTGTGTTTTTTGTATTCAGGCGATCACTTCTTGTGATCTATGGTGAACCTAGGTACCATTGGGAGCATTCTGTATTGAGAGAAGACATCACAAGTCGAAGAGTATGCATTGCTTATAGAGAATTCACACCACCATATTTAAAGGGTGGCCAGCATGAAAATATAGGACAAATAGTTCGAGATAAATCCAAAGAATTCTGGGACCATAGGAAAAAATATAATTTATAAATATTTTTATAGTAATTAAATTATGATGACTTGCTTTGGCCTCCCAGTCCTTTTACCTTGGATCCTTCAAGCGGAGCGTGAAAAAGCACCTTCTCAGGTCGGCATAGTAGTGGCGACTGAAGCCACCGTGCGAGCGGTTCTCTAGTCGTCAATGCTCATGGACCTCCACTGAGTTTACCATCAGACCAGTCGAGATCACATGTGGTGCCAAAATAAAAAAAAATAAAAAGCTCATTCTAATTTTATTAATAAAGAAATCTAACACCTTATGCCAAAAATTAATAAAAAAGTAATAGATAATTATTTTTCATAATATATATTATTTAATCTTAATATATCTTATTAATAACTACAGTCTATAATGTTAATTATAATATAAAGTATATAATATATTAAAATAATTGTCTTATTAAATTATTTCCGATTTCTTTATTTCTTTCTTACTAATCTTTATTTCTTTCTACATTTACAATTTACTCATTAATTTTTATTTCAAATCACACGGGTAGGTTGGTTAGATGTTTGTTTAAGAATTGACTTCATTTGACTTAGATTTAAAATAATTTTCAGCCTAAAATTATTACAATAATTAACTTAGACTAAGCTTCAGTGGAGCCAGTGCGGTCAATCCAGGAGATACTATTTTGCTTGGCCTTATGTGCCTCCCTTTCGAATATCATGCGCTCTCTTTCGTTCCATCTACGGAGACCCCTTTCACTTTTCAATTTTCTTATAGCTCTAGCCAGGAGTAGGGAAAATGTTATGCCTAAAACCTGGGAAATTTAATTGTTAAATAAGTGAAACAAAAAATTGACTGCATTTGTGAGACAGTATTAGAACAACAGTCTGCGCTATAGCGCGTTCGCCTATATTCAGTGCCGGATTTAAGCATAGGCAGTTGCCTATGGGCCGCCACCACACCACAAAAAAAAATTTAATTAAATCGATAAAGGCTCAGTAGAAACAAAATACTGAGTTTTGTTTTACATTTTGTGTTAGCCAACTTATTTAGTTGCTCTCTTCTTTACCTTGACCTTAATAGAAACTTTCAACAGTTAACCACAAACGATTTGAGGGTCTCCACAACATGCTCTGCCTATTTGTCGTCGAAGTCTAAATTCGGCGCCGCCTATATTATTATCATTATTCTTTGTATATATAAAATAGCGAACCTATCAGTGTTAAAAAATAAGTTATGTATTTCAAAGAATCAATACTGAGGGCGCTATCCATCTTTATTTCCGGTCGGAACTACTTATGTAAAAAAAAGTTTAATTCGTTTTGTGGTTTACGTTGTCCTTGTATTCATAGTAGCTACTAGGTAACATTTTTGGTAACATAATTTGAAACGCATGTGTACTACATACACTAAAGTATTTACATTGACACCTGACACAATATGATTAGCGTGGTATATATTTTCTCAAACTGAAGCTTTATTATTTTCATAGAGATTTTTTATGCTACTAATTACAATGAAATAAGATTACCTACCTGTATAAACAATACAGAAACACCCAAAACTCCAAGCACGCTTGTATTTTGTAAGATCATATTAACGATGGCGTTAGTACAGTTATTTTGTCTAACTCTATGGCATATGCCGAAGCGGTTATCAGTGCAGCATGTCACTGGGAGCTCCAGTTCTTGCGTGCCATGTCTCCAGATCACAGTTAAATGATTCTCGTTAAATTGAACGTTTTCATAATCCGTATAAGATGTACTACCGCAGCAGTTTAACTGAAATTCAAAGGAAAATCTTATAAAACCTCCAGTCTATGGTATTACCTTAGGGCTCCAGGGAAAGTCGTGTTTCCGAATTAGTTTGAAGATTGCTGGAGTATTAAAAGTAAAGCTGTATGTTCTCACTTGGATCGCAGTCTAGTTTTATTGACTTTTTAAGGAAATAATATTTATCAACCGTAACGTAGTCTGCATCTAAATAAATAAAGAGCAACCTAGCCGTCACACTCACAAACAGAGATGACTAATTCAGACATTTTTCTGCGTCACTGGTCCCCTGGTGAACTCAAACCATAAAAATTTTAAAATCAGGTGCGCAAAAGAAGTAGGTACACTACAAACGTAGCAGCTCGCCTTTTATCTTCTTATACTTAAAAAAAACAATAAAGTGGCATTAATGCAATCTATAAGATTATTATCATATCATGCAATATGACCTATCAAATTAAGTAATTTTATTTAAAATTAATTTATTTCTAATATTAAAATATATATATAAAAAAATAGATAATATTTCGCAACGGTCACTAAAATTAAATTTAATTGAAATTGCCGTAAACTATAAAAATACTCGTATAATTGAAGTTATAAGTTAGGTAAAGTTTAAGGAAATCAGTAATCCTCGAGTCTTGTACGGGGTTCTCAACCTGTGTAGATAATTAAATGTATCAATAAAGGATTGTTTATGATCAGTCTTCCTGCCACTCTATAAAGTAGATAAAAGGTTCCAAATAAAAAATAGTAAAGTACTCACAGAGCTTTGTAAAAAGTCAATCTCCTGCTGAATTTCTGAGTCAGACGCGTAATATTGTACTGGAATATTTATATAATTTCTTATCTGTTCTGGATCAATTGTGAATGCTATAATGACTATTGCCAATTCCACAATCATTACTAGAAATATTATTGCGGCATACTGGAATTAAGAAGTAATAATAAATTGCTACGACTTCAGTCCCACATAACGATTTAAAAAGAAAATAGATTAGGCAAAGTATCTGTTACATTAGCATTCGATCCGCGATGTTGTACGCGAAAATATAACTATTATTAAGTTGCTCCCACTATTCTGGCTAATTTCTTATTCATTTAGAAAAAGTATAACATATTTGATAATGAACCTTCTCGGGGTCATCATAGTTGGACCAATTCACCAAAACCTTCAAAAATTATACTCACAAATCAATCTTTCTCGTGGATCAATTTATTTATTGCATTCGTGTGACTTTGTTTCTATACTATGATGTTATCAATACCTATGTTTAAACAAGAGCGACCGTGATCTAGTGTGAAAATCTCGCTAAATAATTTTAACGGGAACTATATTATATGTACTCTGATAGCTCAGTGCCAATGATCCAAACACTAGCTTATTGTAGTCCTTTAAAAAAGTAGCGATTTTCTACATACCGAATTAACCATGCACGTACTCTCCTTCAAGCTACCAAAGAATCCAAACGAGGTGACGATAAGCATCATCATACCTAAGATGACTACCATAATGGAGGGCGTGAAGAAACGCCCATTTTTTGCACTCTCGTATAAAAATGACAAATCGTGGTAGCGGCTGTAAACTGTTATTCCCAGTATTATCATTAGAACTGAGACAAACTGAAAACACAAATTATATCCTCAACCTTTTATCTTAAAACAATCGCTCAATCATAAAACAGGAAATGTCGGTTATTTTCGTACATTTTCTTATTAAATCTGATATTATGCATTGTATATACATATTTGTAATTATATGTGTACATACTAAAATAATTAATTCTAACCCAACACCGATCCCATCTCCCAATGATTAGCTGGAAGTATATATTTGGGAAATTCGTCGTTTATTCACAAGTGTAAAATACGTAAAAACGGACGCAAATGTATGCAGTAGTAAACAGACTAATGATGGTCCCAGCCCAGTCTGCCGTCCTACGTTAGTAACACCACTTTCAAGTGTAACACCGGTGAAATTACCTAGTCACGTTTCAAGACCAGCTTGGAAGTAGCAAATCGAGAGGAGTACGTATTGTCAACCTGGATGGTGGACTTTCGCCTCTTCAAACCGGTATAGCGAAAGAGGCTACTACCTGCATAAATTAATCTATGGTAACAAGTCAGTTCATAGACCGCACTCTAGCTTAACATCAAACGGAGTGTTGTCATATGCCAAGATACAATTAAAAAAATATGCGAAATTAGCTCCAGATTGTTAAATTTAAATAATTGTCTAACACGGTAACAAAAATGTTATATTAATTGCCAAAATATTTTTGGAAACGAGTTTTAGCTTGTTTAGGTTTATAGGTCTTAAATTATATCACTAAACTTTCTTCTAGTGTAATAAATACTGATTAAAATTTGTGATAATGGGTGTTTGAACGCACACACAGGTCATTGTGTTAGCAAACGTGTATTAATTTTCCCTCCAAAATTTCATTCTAACATTTTACTGAAGGTTTTAATTCCATGTGCGCGTCTTAATGCCTTTTTTTATTACAAATGTTTGTTTACATATCAATAATAATATAATATTTTTAAAAAAACTTACAATAAACATGGTGGTAATAGTTAATAACAGAAATCTTATAGATTTCATATTATATTCCGCTTCTGTTTTCTGTATTTTCATCTCGAATTTTTCAGTTTCAAAATAATTAGAACACTTTTGTTTTGTTCTCTCGGTCGTCTGTTGTTCTACACTATCTGCTTGATTATAATACTTATCAGTAACGACTAACATTGTCACATGATAACCTAAGATAAGATAGAAAGTCTTACATTATAGGAACTGCTTGATTTCGTAGTTTTTATTATAAAAAATTACCGAAAAACTAGAACAAAATAATCTTTTTTTAAGGAACTAACTTCACAAAACTATTTATGTACTCGTATATGTTAATATAAATATATCCTGAACAGAATAAACAAAACACGAGCAAGTTATCTAAAACTACACCGTATCTATTTTCTATGAAACGTTGCACTGTTAAAAACTTTATCGATATGTTTTCTGTGTAAAGACGTAGGTATCTGAAAAAGGAAATTTTACAAGAGAGCCATTTATGTTAAGAAATTTAAGTTTTTTGTCATATTGCGCAACGCGGAGTTTTTTTTTTTGTTTGTTTATTGAAGAAAAAAAGTAAAAAACTATGCGGTCAAGTTGTATGTATATGTAGGTTTCTTTATTTATTATAGGGTCTTTATTATTATCGAATACTGTGTATCGAAGGCTTTATTTTTATCGGCACAGCTATTACATATTTACTTGTACGAATATGTACCTGGGGTTTTCCATTCAAACAACTTCAGTCGAAATTCAATTCTAAACAACTTTTCCACCAATAACAAATGACTCGAAAAAATATATATAAATACCTATTACCTACCTCGACAATTTTACTCTTGAATGACCGTATAGATTTACATCATTTACTATTTTTACTATTTTTATTATTTACTTTTTCTTCTAGAGCTGTCAGTCAATAAAAGTAGTTTTACAAAAGTAGTCAGTTTTACAAAAATCAATCAAAATACGAATTTTAAAATGAAATAACGCAAAATAAAATGCACAATATTCCTTATAAATTTACTTAATAATTTTAATCTTATTTTATAAATCACTAATTAAAACCAATATAAAAGCTCTAATATGCAGAGCTAAACATTGATTTGAGCTATTTTTAAGACTATTTATTTTTTTAAATTTCTCCTAAAAACGAAATTTATAAAAATGCCATATTAATATTAGTAAATAATAGATAAAAGTTAGTCAATAATTTTACACATAAACTGTTCCATGATGTTTATTAACAAGTTTAAAAAATAAATAATATAATTACATTAAATCTCAATCGTGTATACTTAAAATAAAAATAAAACCATTTTTCAAAATAATACAAATTGCACCTAAGAATGTGAAAGAAGCGAAATAATCAATACTGTGACTTAATATGAGTAGACAAATAAAAGGAAAATAATTAATTTTCTCATATAATACGTATTTAAATATATTTAAGCATTTGTCTGTCCATGGAAAGGTACATAGACAATCGGTTTAATTTTCTCTTCAGGATTAAGAGAAGTGTATGCGTTGATCATTCTTTCCTGAATCTCCCAACGGCGACGTTCACGCTCAGACTTAGCTTTGCGAATGGCTTTAGCAAGGGTAAAGGCGAAGAGTATGCCAATAATCTGAAAAATAATTATAAAATAGGTTATAGAAGTCGCAAACCTTGATTAAAGTAGGTTTGTTTTGCTTTATAATCTCCAATCGATACTCTTTCAGTATTTTCTAGATTGGACATTCAGTTTTTAATTCGCAATAAATGTTTTGTCATATATAAATAACAAAGAAACCTAAAAATATCAGATAACGATAAGCCCGTGATTATGACTCACGTTAATACTTATTCGATACATAATATAACAATGAATTGCAAGGGAATTTAAACTTTAGCGCGTAGGTTTATGTCATACATTTGACCAACTGTCTACGAGTTTTCTAGCAGATATCGATCGATCTTTGGGCATTTAAAACCACAAAAACACTATTTTCTTTATTGGTTATTTTGGCAGCTAAGAATACTGAATTTCTAATTATTAAATGAAAAGTATAGTACTTTATAGAAGATAGAAGGTCAGAAGATCCGCGCTCAAGACGAAGAACGCGGGTTTGATCCCTACCCTCGGTGATTATTTGCTGAATATTCAATTAAATTTCTTAATTAATTTAGTTAAGGCCTATTTTCTACTGCACTAATAAAACAAAATCTCACCTGAATAAAAGCAATAGTCATGGCTCCAGTTCCAAGAAGACCAGCACTCTGATAGACTAAGAATATAACACGTGGTAGACATCCGTTAGCGTAGAGCTTATAACATTCCTCCTTATTACTATCATTGAGTTGTGTCTCAGCGCAGCAGGAGAATGGTACAGTAATATTGTTCACGAAGATGCCCGATTCGATTGGAGATAGATCGATTTCGCCCCAATCTGTGTAAGAGTCCACGCCACAGCAGTTCAACTGTAATTTTTTTTTATTGTAGCTCAACATATGACAACACTCCGCCTGATTTAACATCAATAGTGCATTCAAACTTACGAATATTTCTTTGAGTTTTGAACAATATGATAAAGAGTAACCGTACTTAGAAATGTAACTATGTTACGTTATGAACATTGGTCGCTCTGTTTGTAATTAATATACAACCTATGTCCGTAAAAGGGCAATAACTTCAGACTTACCCTACTCTGAATAAAATCAAATGCCATTTCCGAGTCCTTGTCCTGGTAGTACAAAGGTAAGGTCTTTCTAAGGTTAGTACTGAGCATAGAAGTGACTTGGGGACGGAGACTGTACGCTGCGATTGCTGCTGCAACTTCCAAAACCAACACCATGGTTAAGATTGCACCGAACTGAAAATTTAAAAAATCTCAAATGAATAAAAGATTTAATACGATTTACTGTCGCGTTTATTTAGATTAATTTTATTTAAAGCTGCCATTGTGGTAGTTCGTAGTAGACAATTCGTACCGGATTTTTATTTAGTTAAAACATGTTCGCGCAAATCCTAATGAAATGCTGAAAATTTGTCGCTGTGACCAGATACTTCCAAGCTTCCCTTGAGGTTGTGTATTTCCTCAGGCGTATACAGTCTTAACTAAAACCGCTATTAAAAAACACAGTTCATTAGAACATATTTTGTTACTTAAAGACTTTCTTTCAAAAGAGAATGCCTATTCGATTAAGGGAAATAGGCCCACAATTTTTAGTACATTTTGTAGGAAAATAAATCTACATTGCTTATCACCAATGAGTTTTAAAATTTTCACCCGGGTTATTGAGTAATTAGACTTTTACTGATGCAATATTTGAGGTTATAATTGTATCAAATGCTTTAATAATTGGTGATATTTATTTTTTATGTTATTAAACATTGTATATATTAGGAAACGATGTTTCGATATAATTAAAATAAAGTAATAAAAAAATAAAGAATATTGTTTGGTTAGCCAAACTATTAGGCGTTTTT
This sequence comes from Tinea pellionella, assembly GCA_948150575.1. Lineage (NCBI taxonomy): Eukaryota > Metazoa > Arthropoda > Insecta > Lepidoptera > Tineidae > Tinea > Tinea pellionella. Next base: position 8,415,103 of record OX411248.1, read on the forward strand.
TGACTTCTAAACCTCGATGGATCTTGATGATATTTGGGGTGATTTAACATATCAACGATATCTATGTCTGTACGTATTATTTTTATAAGAATTTATTATATTATATATAGAGAAGAATACTTGTATATCAATACCAAAAGTTTATGAATAATTTGTCTTATCTTTATATTTCCTTGGTATAATAATCATCGTATCACTCGTGTACCTACAAACAATACTTACGCAATTAACAAGGCATGTGCTCTCTTTCAAAGCACCGATGCATCCGAAGAGTGATACAAAGAGCATCACAACACCAATAACAACCAATAAAGTGGCTGGTGAGAAGAAATGTGAATCCAGGAACAGTGACACATCATAGTAGAGCGCGTAAATAGTTGTACCAACTGAGATTATTAACGCTGATGTGAGCTGGAAGATAAATAGATACACTTTATTTATGCTAATATTATGAATATGAATGTTTGTCCAACAATCACGCATGACTGAAAAAAAAGAAGAATGCCTATTCGCCTAAGATAAATAGGCACATTTTTTTCTCTCGTTGCCGATGATTTTTAGTTCATTTTGTAGAGAACAAACAAAGAGAGGTAGGTAGACTGATGGTTATTGTCGCTGTCTACCATCCTGGGGTATGAATTCGAATGTAACACCCGTTAAGTGACCTTATCGCGTTTCGGGAATAGTTCGAAAGTAGCCAGGTATAGCGAGAGAAGTGTGCAGTGTGCACTGTCAATCTAGATGGTTACATGCTCGTCTCCTCAAGCCGGCATAGTGGAGGCGACTGCTGCCCGCACAGGTTTCTCTGTAGTAGCAGTTGTTTCCATTCATGGGCTGCACTCTAGCTTTACAACAGGCGTGTTGTACATGCCGAGCTACAATAAAAAAAATCCTTGTCACTAATCAATTTTAATTTTTTCACCCGGGTTCTTGAGTAATAAGGCTTTTTCTGATGCAATATTTGAGGTTATTATTATGTTAAATGCTTTAATAATTGATGAAACTAAAAAAACATTGTCTATTGATTGGTAAAAGATGTTATTATGATCTTATTTTATAAAATTGTTTTGTTAACAAACTATTAGAAATCAAGTGGACCCAAAAATGAACATTGTCCTCTACGTAAAGCTAAATGGCGTTGTTGTAAAGCTAAATTATAGACTAGAATAGGTTATAGGATACTTTATCTTCTATTCGCGTCGTGATTACGAGTTTCTGACTTACTACGTAGCAGGTGATTCGTATATTATGCTGAAGGTACACGGAAGGAATGAAAATCGATTCGCCACGCCTCGATTCGATTCTAACGTACGCCAACCTTTAAACTTCTTAAGTAGGTACTATAATATTATATACGAACAACCTTCGTATGAGTTTATGACGCATTAACGGCAATGCGGTGCATTTCACATTAATTCATTTGTTTATACGTATTAATATATACCATTTATTGTCGTTACTATAATGAGTTTCAATTATTTGCAAACATTCTTTAATTAAACAATAATAAAAAAATGTTTTAGATTAAATAATATGCACTATAGTATTGTATGTATTTAGATATGTTATGTGTACTATATGTCAATATGTATGTACGAACCAAACTTTTTGGCGGCTCCGAAGTTTGGCAGAAGTCGCTGCGCAGTACATAACTTGAGATATCAGCGGGGCACTCCCGAGCTACCCATCCACAGGTTATTCTTATATTTAAACTTAACTCTTAGTGTTATGATTGTAAACTTAACTGTACCTGCGCGAAATAGCGCCTGCAGCTAACTTCCGAGACGACACAAAGTTTGACGCAACCTATACTATATTAACATCATCTGAAAGATGATGTAGTGACGAAGATTGAGAAAGGAATGCTTCGATTGTTTGGGCACATGGAAAGGGTAAATGGAATATATAAATCTGATGTGAATGGATGCGTTAAACAAAGCAGACCCAGAAGGGTGTTTTCTGATCAAAAGCTGGGCTGCCCAGTGCCCATAACCGTCGGGCGTGCATGAAGAGAATTGTGGATGTGAAGGAAGCGAGGGTGTTGTGTCAGGATCGTGGTAAGTGGCGTTCCGTTGTCTCTGCCTATCCCTGTGGGAAAAAGGCGTGACAATTGTATTATATTGTACTGTAAGCGCCTGTAGACCGTAGACATACCTACATATTGATTTTCCTAAACAATCCTTTCGTATTAAACGATTACCTATTAAAATATATTTCTAATAAAGAGCTCTCATAATTTATTTAAGCTGCGACAAAAATAAATATAAATAATCAATAGTAATTTAAGATTGAGTTCCGACATTGAACGTTAATTTATTAACTTCAATTCGTTTTAGACAACATAGAATATTCTAGAATGTTATAAATATTATATCTTTGTTGATTTTAGATAAGTAGGTATGTAATAAATGTTATATAGCCTACACGTTAGCATAAAACACAATAATAGGTATATTTTATTGATTTTCCTTAAAAAACAGGGATAATGTTGTAAATAAAACCGAAAATAATTTGAATTCTTCCGTCCTTTTACCTTATATTACTCTTGTTGAATTAAATCCAGAACTATAATAGTCTTAATAAATATACCAAAAACGTCGAAACAAATATGGTAGATTTCCATTTAAACAAATCGACAATTATACCTAAATATGTCGCAATAAAGTTACTAATTGCGACAATTTTGCGATAACACATACAAATACATATTTTAAACATATAAATGACTAACTCACCACAAACATAGCTGTTATGCACAACAGCATATATTTAATGCATCGCATCCCCATTTCTAAATTATTCCCCGACATTTTATTCTTTTATTAAAACACCAATTGCACTATTACACTCAATGTCGACTAATACATTTAGCTTATATTCTTATCAGCATAGATAAGCGATAACTTTATCGCGGTTTCACCTGAAATTTATAGCGTACGGACTCGCACTAAAAATATGTACTATACCATAGAAACGTTAACTGAAAACTGAGTTACACTCCGGCTGTATTTACTACCAATTAGCAGATATTATATAAACTGTTTAACACACGTAGGTATGCTTAGATAGATATAATTACGTAATTTTTCATATATATTTATTTATGTATTCGCTTGACAAAAGGGTTTTAAACATGACTGCTCGTTACTGCGGAATACAAGTCGATAATTTCAAGGTTACTACACGTTCATAATACGGTCATTACCGCTACAGTTAATACTTTTAACACGTACACACGTTTTATTTGTCGCGATATACATTATTGTTTTGTTCTGACGTTCATAAGGAGACAGTATCCCGTTTCGAAAACTTTGCAACTATCGTAGTAGAAAATTAATTAAAAAAACAAACGTCATAGTAAACGGCAACTTTTGATTTAGTTAAATAATATTCAGTGGCGTAGTTAGCTAGCGTGGGTGACGCCTAGGTTGGTACAACAAGGTTGGATGAATGCCGTGTACCCAACCCCTCAGCACTTTGATGGCCATGAGGGACACCGTGGGGTTTTAGTCGGTAGTCCTTGTTGTCCACAACATCATCTCGTATGCGCGCTATTTATAAGGGAGCCCGATATAACCCTGGCGCTTCCCCAAGGTGTCCCACGTAAAAAAGGGTGGTACAACAAAGTCACTCCAGCAGCATCATCCTCTAACTGGTGGAGCCACTGGTCTAAAACTAAAAAAAATGGAAAATGAATTTTTACTTGATGGTAAACTGGTGACATCCGAGGTAGAACACGCCACTGATGCTAATAACTCAGCCAGCATACGTCAGTTATTAAATCAATGTGTCAGAAAAAGGATATTTAAAAATAAACAATACACAAGTTTAGTAACAATATTAAATATACTTTTAAATTAATAATAACTGTTTATTTTAATTTATTTATCACATAGTAAAATATATTTATTGAATTTATTACAATAACAACATTGAAAGCACTTTGCTTGAAGCTATTTATGTTTTTATTTTTTAAACATTCATTATTTTAATATTAAAATATAAAAACATAATCGCAAAGAGCCATACTAATTAATACATATGTTTTATTTATTTTTTCATATTCAGTAGTTTTGATTAATATTTAGAATTCTAATTGAATTATTCACTATTGCATTAAAAAAATGATATATTTAAACTAAATTAATATAAAGAAACCTTTATAAATAAAATTTAATAATAAAATTTACACTAAAACTTAAAACTAAACACCAATCATGTGCTCGTCTCTTGAAACTTTTGCTATCCATAACGCGCCGGCCACCGCTAACGCCTGAAAAAATATAATAACAATTTAAGAATACATTCTGTCACGCATTTAATACGTAATATCACAGAGATCCTATATGTATCTAAACTTAACGTAACCTCTATACATCTAAATTTAACGTAATTTAATAGTTTTCCAAATAAATATCGCACATCCACTAAACTACCTATTACAGTGTCCACCACACAAGGAAAAAATTATAATAGTTATATACATATTTGCCCACAATTCATATAAAAATTACCCTAGTCGCTTTGGGATTAGCTTGGAAGTGACAGCAGTAAGAGAGAAGTGTCCCTTGTCACCTGACCACTATACACTCATCTTAGGCACCATTTTTAATTATCTTCACTCATTCCATTTCTGCTTAACATTACTCATCAGCCGGAGTACGGTCACATATCAGAATAATATAAAAATAACTGCCCATTCTGTTTTGAAACCGATTCAATATTTACCTGTACCTAAACGTCTAATATAGACGAGATCCCTCGGTCTACTAACCTGCATTAAAACAACAAATATACCAGCTACACCAATAGATGTAGCATGAGCCTTAACCCATAGACCAAAGGCTTCACTGCATCCTAAAGAGTAAGCCTGCGTCGTAGTACATTCGAAAACATTTATTGTTCCGTATATATGTTTACAACAACTGACTGGTACACCTAAAGTATCTGTTGTATTTAGTACTGGGATCCAGTCGCTCGCGTTTCTTAAACCGCAACATGTGAACTGAAATTATAAGGTTTAAAGATTTATTTAACAGCCAAATTTCGTGAATCTCAGACGTATTCGTACATGATATTTGACTTTAATAATATAATAAATAAACGGTTCTAATCTATCGCTAACAGCGTTAGAGTACACACACAGTTATACTTGAGAGGATCCAGGTTTATTTTTGAGATAGATATTTAGTACATCCAAAATATTTCTTAAGGATGGAACGCTAAACAAAAAATACGGTACTAATTATGCGGGCAACAGCTCTATATTCACTCTACATCTTCCTGGAAATACGCACCGCGTTTAGCGTTGTACAACTTATACGTAGTAGTGTACTTTGCGGTGAACTCCGCAAGAAAAATGTGTCTCTCCATACTCGCAAAGCATAGAGGTAAAGTAAACCAAGAACAAATATCGAATCCGAACCATCCACATTCGGGTTACACGACTTTCGCGGCAATAACGATGTGAGCGTATAGCGCGCATTATTTACTTTATTCTCAATACTCACATCTCTTTGTATTTCATCCCATAGTTGTGTAATTTCAAAATTATTATTAGGTGGTCTGTACAAAGGCATTGTGTCCAATAATGTCTTCTGAACTATCGCTATAGTGTTGCCTCTTAAAGTATATGCAGCGATACATGCTGACAATTGGAATATAAATACTATCACCATTGCTCCTGCAAACTGTAATAGAAATTGACATTTCAAAACGCTGTAACGAAATGTAGTTTTTATATTGGTATGTCGTTTAGGAGTGGTCGAAGAAGAAATTCCCATACATGTGTCGTATTTTATTGATTTATTTATTTGAAACAAATGACAAACACATCAGATTGTGGTATCTAAGGTGTAGCTGGTGACATTTATTTTTCTATAGTACTTATATAGCATTCGGAAGGGAGAAACTATTGAAACTCATATTGTCGGATACTGGGCTCAACCCTCGTTTAATTGAGAGACCAATCTATGATCAAACATATCGTATAACCTGTTAAAATTTAGAATAAGTATAAAACATAATCAATAAATCTGCGCTTAAACATTTACTGAATGTTTAGAATAAAAAATCTCTACTCAAATTTTGTTCTAAAACGGGATTCATACTATAAATGCGGGCCTAATTAAATTAATACGCAGTGTCATTTAACCTCTTGACCTAATCTTCATGCTCAAAGAATAAAATAGAGCAAATATTTTCAATATTTGATCACTTCATACAGTTTTTTAAGAAGGTCGTTATGTTTTACACCTGAATATGTAAATAATGATAAGCACGTGGTACAGTCGCGAACCCACATACCTACACCGCATTTGTAACTTGTAAATTGAAAATGAGATAAAGAAAATTCTGTGGGTCATAAGTACATAATTGTAACATATTTTTTCGTATAATAACGCTTCTTTTCTAAATGTATTTTTAACCTTGTCTTGTCTCTGGTGTAAACCATAGATAATGATAATAATATGACCTAGAATAAATCTATCTGTTAAGATTCTATATCATTGTAAATAAAGGTCGAATGTATATCTCTAACGTATTAAATGTGTTATTAGTATAGTATAGTATAGTAACAAATAAAAAATATTTCATATTATTATAAAAATTGTTACAAAAACTTACCGCCATATTCATATAATAATTTTCCATAAAAGCGCCATAGAAACCAGCAAATGCAATCAAAAATATAATAACACCAGTTGCGATACAAAACGCAGGCAAAGAAAAGAATCTTTCCGATAAAAAAGGATGAAAATCATTATATGCTGCTTGAACAGAACTACCGACTGACAAAATTATAATTCCAGTAACCTGAAATTACACAACACTTTTTTACACTGTTTTATCATTTTGTCTTCAATTTCAAACTTATATAAATCACTAACTTACCAAACATAATACGTTAACTGTAACTAAAGTATATTTAACTGTTGTGAAAAATTTTGCCCACATTTTTGCTAATTTTCTCTACTTTCAGACGTGTTACTCTATAGGTATAAGGGGCCGACTATCGTTATCTAATCTCTGATATGGAAAACAAGCCTTATCTGAGGGAAAAAGATCTACTGATTGCGGGACCTCATCTCAATTTCTGTTGACTGTCGTAGTCGGAAAATCTAACGTCTATGTATAATAGTCGTCCTTTTCTAAGGTATAACTATCTAATAGAGTGAAAAAGTGACAGCAGTATTAAACATTCAAAATATGCCTTTCTCTAACAACGTCCGTCTAACATACATACATAATATTTTTGCATTAGAAAAATAGTCTTTAATTGTATGAATTTTAGGATTAAATTTCTATAAGTCTAAGCAATAATATAATTTTCTGATTTTTTTTTATTGTATTTCTTATCTCGTTTGGTATCAATATTTTATGTAAAAAATTGGATCATAAATCTGATTTGTTCTTTGTTTATGATGCGTAATCCCTTTGCTAATACGTAAGTACTTAAACTATGCTACTTATATTTAGGCCATCTTTTTAATATAGTTCAAATATATTAAGGAATTTGGTATTGAACTTAATATTTCAAGGTTGTAAACTGTACCTACTATTAATTTTTCTAATAGTTTATAGAACTAATTGTGTAATATTAACATATTTACATAGGTAGGCAGAACTTAGTATTTTTTTAAATTGTACCTCGGCATATGACAACACTTCACCTGATGTTAAGTTAAGCTATGCCGGCTTGAGGAGACGAATGCGTGCAAAAAAAGTTTTCAAATATAGATTCGGTTACTACTATTACTTAACTTACGCCTTATTTTAAAATCAAAATCAAAATATTTATTTTCCTTCCTGCCAGATGCTATGCAAGAACCCCGTTGGGGCACTTATAAAAACTTATAGATATACATTACTATTAATACTTATTATTATACAAAAACTCACTCAAATTATAAAAACTATTCTTCACCAAAAATGTCTTCAATATAGCAACAAACTTATCATAACTTGAGTCATCCTTTGTATGGACAGGCAAACTGTGGTAAACTTTCACAGCCATGGCATATGGCCCCGAACTGAACATTGACAAACTTGACTGTGGTATCGCTAATTTGTTTTTATTCATTAAGTTTCTGTTATGTCTGTCTTTTGCTTTTATGAACAAGCTAAAATAATTTTTCCTCACAATATTTCCTCTGGGGTAGGCAAAAATCATGGAACGCCAGCTTATTATAAAAAGCTAAATGTGTTATGTTTAACCTGCAGTTATGAGGGAAGCCGATAAGAAGGTAGAAAAGAGGAATTTCGACATTTGAATCGCTAACAGCTGTGTAACTTAGTGGTCAAAGTAATCGTATCTAAAGCGAGGACCTGACTTCGATTTCCACCTCAGCTCAGTCTGTTGTCGTTTATAGTATTCTAAATATTTCAATAAAAAACATTTTTATCTAATTAACTTAATTTAATGTACATAACTTAGATATATATTATGACTCCAATTCTACTTCTTCATATTTTGATCTCCATGCTAACCAACCAGCAACGCCTACAATCGCCGTCTGAAAAAAACCTGCTATTTACAACAAATTGCAGTCGAACTCTGTAGAGATTTTAAAGCAATTAATTTATTATTATTTTCTAAGAGTTTGTGTGAATATTTTGACTAAATTATAAGACTTTATGTGGCCTTATTACTTTACATTTATTTTGATTATTTAAGTGATCATCAAGCCGGCATAGTGGAGGCGACCGTTGCCCGGACAGGTTTCTCTGTAGTAGCAGTTGTTTCCATTCATGGACCGCACTCTGGCTTTACATCAGGCGGAGTATTGTCACATGCCGAACTACAATTAAAAAAAAATACCGAAACGTCGCAAATTAAAATAATCAAAATAAACGCTTAAAACTTAGCACCGCCATTTTCCTATAACATCCTAAACACGTGTAGCATTTCGAGATCAGTTTGGAAGTAGCCAGGTATAACGAGAGGGATGTGCACTGTCAATCTGCATTGTGCATATTCGTCTCGTCAAACCGGCATAGCAGTAGTAGAAGCAGTTGTTTCCGTTCATGGACCGCACTCTAGCTTAACATAAGGCGGAGTGTTGTCTATGCCAAGCTAAAATTTAAAAAAAAAACAATTGATTAAAAAAAGCTTAACACATCTTAAAAGTTTTGTTGATAAATTACCCACTTTAAGATACATATTTTGGCCTGAACTAGATAGGATAAGTCAAAGGTTTTTAGCAATAAAAAAATCTTATTCAAGTCACCTGTATACAAATAAGAACAATAGCCATAACTCCAATAACATAGGCGTTATAGCTCAGCCATTCTCCGAGAACGCTCGCACAACCACTTCTATGAACAAGGTTTGGTACACAATAGAACGGGGATATTGTACCATAACTTATATGGCAGCAGCTAACTGGTATATTTGAGTTGCCCCAATCATTGAGACCTCTGGCGCCGCAACATTCAAACTGGAAAATACAGTTCCAGACCATTAGTGACACCATAAAACCATAATGTACAAATTATGCGCAGTTCTTCTTCTGTCGTTCCATCAAATCGTGGAACGAATCGGAGTGACTTTGGTTCTTTTTTTTTCTTTTTTCTCCGCTCGGCTTGTGACAACACTCCGCCTGATGTAAAGCTAGAGTGTGGTCCATGAATGGACAATGGATGGAATGAACAACTGCTACTACAAAGAACTCTGTGCGGGTAGCAGTCGCCTCCACTATACTGGCTTGAGGAGACAAGCATGTACCATCTAAATTGACAGTTTTTATTAATGTTAAAATTAAATTCTTGGTGTATTACGACCGGCGTACTTTTTTGAAGCATCTATGAGAAAAAAAAGTGAAGTAAACTAGTCTAAATCAATAAATAATTAATGCAATTTTGCTCGGTGAATACTCATTGAATAAAATTTTCTTTTACATGATTATACGTGTTTACTCGCTATCAATGTTAAAGCAATCGTATAGCCATGATCGGCAGCAGTAGAGCCCTTAATTTAATCAGCAATCGTCAAATAAAAAAAAATTGTTTTGGGGTAAATAGGGTAAAAGTCCTTACGTCCATCTGCAGATCATCCCACATAACGGCAACATCATGTCTGGTCATGTAAAATTGTACACTATTCCTCATTATTGGTGTTATTTCGTCTATAGTATCATTGTATAACCCATATCCAACAACACACATTGCTATCTCGAAAATTAGTACCGTTATTAATAATAATACGTACTGAAAAAAAAAAATCAATAATAATTATTTTAATGGTAGGTGTTGAAAGTTGAAACTGGCTACATGAAATATCCGGCTTCTCTTTTGACTTAGCGAGTAGCTTAATGCAATTTTAATGTCTTGAATTATTTTCTTAAAAATATACTTTTTGGAGTGTATGTACCCGTAATAATGGCGGTTTATTTAACTCTATGCAAAAATAATTTAAAATTGGAAATGGGTGTTTTCCCCGCCAAAACATAATTACAAATTTTCAGTTAAGGCTTCACCACTTTACTAAAAATTATTTTTAAAAAAATGAAGGATAGGCCTCTTAAAACTTTTTAAATAACTGTAAAGAGTGGATAAAGGCATTAGAAAAATTTAAACGTCCTGAAAATTAGGCTGTATGGGCGTTAACCCGTTTGCTTTGAAGATAAAACAACAACAAAGAAAACCAAGCGTATTTTCACAAGCGACGCGCGAGAGACTCCGTCCGTCTGTGCCAAATAAATAAAATTGAACTTACTGCAGCAATAAAATAAAAATGCTCCGAAATAGCTCCATAGAATCCTAAAGCGCCTACACAAAATATAATAACAGCTGTCGCAATTAGAAAACTAGGCAACTTATAAAACCTATCTGTTACAAATTCATCAAAATATCTATATTGTAACAGCACCACTATGCCTGTTATTAGAATTATGAAGCCTGTGATCTGAAAATAAAAGTCATATTATTATTTATTTATTAAATGTCTGTACAGCTAGTGGTACCGGTCAGAATTTGCGCGGTTTGAACACAGGTCTCATCGATTGTTAGGTTGGGTTGCTGCTAGACCATGGCCGGTCATATAATAGTGTTAAGATCTAAAACTCGACTTTTTTAGCATGTCTCTTTTTATCTTTATTTACTTTACTGACTCTGTATGTACTTGTACTACATACCTCGTAATAATTAAGACAAATACCTATTTTAATTTTTAGTATAATTACGAAAAACGTTGTCGGGTTTGACAGACTTTGGTATGAATCACGAGTTACGGTTATTGTTCAAGTTATCAAAAAATTAATCACACTCGTAGATAGTACGCACAGAGCTTAGAATAAACCACATAACTCATAACTCACCAAAAATATACAGTTCACTCCAGCAAGGGAGTATCGTACAGATTTAAGTATTTTAGTCAAATTCATTATTTATTTATTTTCCACGATTACACAAACCATACTTCCACTACACATTGATACTAAATCTTAAAGTACGTGAAGAAAAAGATAAAACCATCTTAACTATTTACAAGAACGTAGATAAGACTGAAGTCTGTCCCTATTTCTTACTGTACATATGGACTTTATTAACTATTTTTAATTACTAAATGGTGATAAATTATAAATGTAAAGTCTAAAATAGAGTTGATGTTAATAAAAAGATAAATTTAATGGACAAATGATTGTTTATTTTTACGGTTTAGCTACGATCTTTTTTATATTATCTAGGTTACCATTTTGTTCATCGATAGATATCTCAACATCTTCATCTAATCTATATTGATATTTATTGATATCTACCTACTGTATTGAAAGGACAAAATTACTAACAAAGTAGCTCATTTAATCATAACTCATAAAATGAAAATCTAATAAAATAAGAATAAAAGTTTGTTAGAAGTAAAAAACATCATTTTCATTAATTTGATAAAACCCGCCATTTTAAGTATTATTTTGTGTAGCAACATTGAAAGTGATCTAGTATAGGAAAGTTACGGCCGCTCAAATATTAAAAAAAAAAACAGTTTGCGATATTTTCGTTTCGGCGAGGACGTGTCGCATTCGTTTTGGAAATAAAGGTATTTATTTTTATTAGGTTGTTTTCCAGTATTATATGATTATGTTGTTTATATTTCTATAAATCGTACTAAATTCACTAATTAAACGTAGGTTACTTAGGAAGTGTTAGTAGCGTAACTGCGCGCGTTTGTCCTACAAAAATCGATGTTTATTTGTTTGGCTACGTAATGCAGTATGATTACAACGGCTATTTTTTGTTTCAGATTGCAGCTTTGTATTAATAGCTTGTGACAATAAAATACTACGCAAAATGGCTATAGGAGGAGGAATGTCGTGTGTTAAATACCTTTTATTTTGTTTTAATCTTTTGTTTGCAGTGAGTACCCACCCTTATCAAATCAATTTTGTCCTTAATGATTTTAGAAAGTTTCGATTGTGATTAATTCCTTTTTTAAAAATAATATTTTGAAATTAAAACCACTGAATTGGATCATTTACCTACGCGTTATATTTATGAGTCATCTATTTCACAACACGATAAGTGTAAATTGCAAGTTTTTACGACTTTTCCTCGTTTCGGGAGTAAAATATTGTAAATACATAAAACATGCCTAGATGTTTTTTTTTTCTAGATAACTGGTCTCATAGTCGTGAGCCTGGGAATCAAGGAACAATTTGAGACTCACTCCTACATCAATGTATCAGATTTCAACTTCTTCTCAACGGGTCCAACAACTCTTATTATCGTTGGTTTCATCATCTTTGTTGTTGCCTTCTTCGGATGCTGTGGAGCAGTCAAAGAAAACCATTGTATGATTGTTACGGTGAGTGTTCGTAAATAACATTTAATTTGCCAGTGGTCACTTGAAAAAGAATATCTTTTTATATTTTTATTTTAGCTTGGCATACAACAAGCTTGATGCCAAGTCCCTGAGCCAAGCCCAACTTCGCCTGATGTAAAGCCAGAGTGTGGTTCACAAATGGAAACAACGGCTGCTACAGAGAAATCTCTATGGGCGGCAGTCGCCTCTGCTATGCCGGCCTGAGGAGATAAGTATGCACCATCTAGATTGACAGTGCACACTTCTCTCGTTATACCTGGCTACTTTCAAACTGTACCTGAAATGTGACAAGGTCATTTCACGGGTGTTATATTCGAAATATTTGCCTGTCTTACCGCTAGACCACGGCCATTCAAATCTCTCTCGAGGAAAATATAATTTATTTTCAATAAAATTTAAAATATGCACACTACTTTCATGGTGAATGTTCAGCAGTTCCCTTAATTTCTCCAGCATGACATCGCTCGAGGTTGTCTCATGCGGGCAATCAATTGCATTGACACAATGTTGAAACAATCCTCTCACACATCGGAAGGTTCGGGAAGAGTTCGGCTATCTTCCCAGCCATGTTTCCTTCATCCTACAACATGGGATCCTTCAAGCGCAGTGTCATTGGCAACCCTAAAGAAATAGGTCAAATTTTGAAGTACATATTTATTAAATAAAAGTGATTCAATGTAAAAAAAACTAACACTCTTTCGCTTAGACTTGTTAATCTAAGTAAATATAACGTACACGAATTGTTCATTATCGTTCATGTACTGTAGAACAACATCGTGTTGTTGACATGTACATTGTAGTTAGGGTTGCCAATATTTTTTCAATAGGTTTTCTTCTGAATTGATTATAAAAAATATAGTATACACTAAAACATGTTATTAATTTAGTACTATAATAGTATTTACAATAGACTCTATTTTACCCGAATTACAATACTATAATCTTATGTTATATATATGGTTGTCAACCCTAATATAGAGCATATAGAGCTCTATTTTGTTTCTTAATTACTTTATTATTGTGAACTACTTTTCGTATTTCTTCGTAACAATACTTGTATTCACGTCTTACGTTTTAGATGAAATAAAAACATTCAAACACAATGAACTTCACTGAAATCTATTACTGGAATATTGCAAATAGTTTTTTTTTTGTGAACTAGCTAGTGTGGTCCATGAACGGAAATACTCATAGAAAAATTTCGGCAGTCAGCAGTCGCCTCCGCTATGCCGGCTTGAGGAGGCGAATGTGCATATTATGTTGAGTTACAATAAAAAAAAATACATAATAATTATACATATACAAAGTTGCAGGCAACAGTTAGTCTTAAACAGTAACTTCCTAATCTAGGACATAGCAGCACATTATGTCTTTCACTTAATTTAGTCAATTTGTTCATTTCCTCTCGCGCTGTGAACTCAATTATTGTTAATGCATTTGATTAACTGCAGTAATGTGTTCTTTAAATTGACTTACACGTGTTTTATTTATAGTTTGACTATCCCAAAGGTTAACTCGGATGGTAAAATTCATAAACGTTATTTGAACTGTCGAAGTGACCGGTCACATTGTTTTCCCCAAATATAATCGATTAACTCATATCTAGGAAACTAAAATAAAATCACTAAAATATTTAATCAAAATGGATTAGTAATTTGCGAGACGAGCAAAGAAACACCTATTTTTTAATATAAGAATATTTATTATAAGACAAGCTCTCCAATCTAATTGACCGATACTGCCATCCTCTTTCGCACGATAAACCTCCTCTCACGTATCCTTTCCATATGACCGAACCACCTTAATTAACGTATCTCTTTCCACCCTGGTCACCACACAAATTTTAGTTAAAAATGAATGTAACACCCGTGAAGTTTTTGAGAGCGGCCGTTGTCTAGCGGTAAGACGCGTGAACTCACGATCGAAGAGACCCGTGTTCGAACCTCGCTAAAAACCGGTTTCAATGTAACTTTGTTATATGTACTTTGGTTGCCTATAGGCACTATTAAAGAGTGGTTATTAGCCCAGTCTGCCGTCCTGGGGTAGTACCACCATTTTCGAATGTGACTGTCGCGTTTCGGGAACAGTTTGGAAGTAGCTAAGTATAACAAGCCGACATAGCGGAGGCGACTGGTGCTTGCAAAAAAAAATCTGTAGTAGCAGTTGTTTTCTTTCATGAACCTCGCTCTAGATTTACATCAAGCGGAGTGTTGTCATATGCCGAGCTACAATGAAAAAAGAAATGTAATCGTTCCGTCTGTTTATTTCCATAATCTGTTATTATGGGTGTATGCTAATATCGAAGTATGATATACATACATAGGTACCTTATCTGTTTGTCTTGTTTGTCATTCGAGGGGTCAGTCACTTTACCAATTAGTCCTTGAAGTCGCTCGGCATGCGACAACCTTACACAGAAACGTCTGCACATAGTCGATTCAGCTATGCCGGCTTGGGAAGACTAATGTGCACCATCATCTCTCGTTTAACCCGGCTATCGTCTACACAAATTAGGACGCTAAATCGCACATCAATGGACTCATATCGTTATTAGTTTTTACGCCTAACATTTTATGTGTCCGGATTTTCCTTATCTATTCATATACATACATAATGCTGTTGTATATAGGTATTATTATAATAATAGTTTTTTTAAATACCTCTACTAGCTAGTGCTTGTATCGCAGGCACTGAACGACCAAAGTACATATTATTATAACATGGTTACATTTGTTTTAAAGAGTGGTAGGCAGACTGATGATGGTTATTTGTCCAGTCTGTCGTCCTGGGGCAGTACCGCCACTTTCGAATGTAACACCCGTGAAGTGACCTTGTCGCGTTTCGGGAATAGTTTGAAAGTAGCCAGGTATAAAAGAGGAGTGTGCACTGTCAATCTAGATGGTACATGCTCGTCTCCTCAAGCCGGCATAATGGAGGCGACTGCTGTCCGTAGAGACTTCTCTGTAGTAGCAGTTGTTTCCATTCATGTACCGCACTCTAGCTTTACATCAGGCTACAATAAAAAAAAATTGTACCGGTCAAAATTTAGCGAGGTTTGAACACGTGTCGCGTTCTTCATTTGACACTGTTCTCAGTTTTATTAATGTCGTTGTACTACGGGTGGGTGTTTAATTGTTTATGCTGGATGTGATTATTTTTTGTGTGCAATTAATTCGGTTTTCAGTCATTGACCACTAGTTTTTTAGCGTCGTGTAGTCGAATAATGTGACGTCACGTCGCGTCGTGCGAAAGTTGTGCAAACTCTAATGTCTGTGACTACCTACACAATAATCTGTGACAATACAATAACAGAGCTCTGTCAAGGTTAAGCGAAGGTCATTTTCGAAAGTATCAATGTAAAAATATGTTAAAATACTGATTTTTACTGACAAAAATTGTTTTGTTTATATTTTAATAATCAAAGAGTTAGGCAGAGACAATTAATTTCCACTTTCCACGCTCTTTACATATCTTGTTCCCTTTTTTTTGGCGAATGACAGCCAAGCTATTCTTGAAATGCAATTATTTCACTTTACGGATGCTTTCTGCTGATATTTGGTGGCAGTTGGTTCATGGACCGCATCATGGTTAACATCAGACGGAGTCGGCGGCGTACCGAGCTATCATAAAGGAAGGAAGGATTTAAAAACTTTATGCGCTAGTGCGTAATTTAATAATGCACTTATTTAGTGTGTTATCAATTCTAAATACGTCGTTGAAAACCCCTTATCTGATAATTTCGATCGAATACACATTAACAACTTATATTAGGTATTTTGATATGGTTTTATAGTACATAAATTACCCAGTGTCGGATTTAAGCATAGGCAACATAGGCAGTCGCCTATGGGCCTCCACCACACCACAAAAAAATATATTAAATTAAATCGATAAAGACTCAGTAGAAACAAAATACTGAGTTTTGTTTTAAATTTTGTGTTAACCAACTTATTTAGTTGCTCTCTTCTTTACCTTGACCTTAATAGAAACTTTCAACAGTTAACCACAAACGATTTGAGGGCCTCCACAACATGCTCTGCCTATGGGTCGCCGAAGTCTTAAATCCGGCGCTGAAATTACCTATTAGTTATTTTAGACAGCTAGCTTTAGATTGCCTGCCTACACGTATTATTCACGGGCTCTTTTTGCGCAATTGATCAGCCGTATAACATCAGTCACCCGGTTTCTCCGGGGAAGGAGACTCGTTCACGTTCTTGCACACCTCTGGTGTCCTTGCCGTGCTGAGGAACTTTTGATGTAGTTCGTCCATGCTACCGCACTCCACCCCTTAAGTGTTTGTTGAGCCAGCCGTGCTCCATTATAGTGACAATGGCTAAACGGAGCTGGGCTCGTTGAAGATTAAGCAGGCCGCATGTCGGGTGTTACAGCTGGAAAGGCTTGCCAATCGGCTGAGCTAGCGTGTGGTGCCAGTATAACGCAAAAATTGGATTACAAATAAGGCTAACACCACATATGCTACAAACAAGCAAACATACATTCAAGTAGCTCACAATTGTTTGCCTTTGCGCTATACATCAAGATTCGTTAAGCTGATTGGCCGTGGTTAGGATTTATTTATTTTTATAAATATTTTTGCTGATATTATTTAGTTTAAACTGTTTACCCGTAACCGTAGTGTTAACAATCAATGCTAGATTGTAGACGTTGCGTAGTTCTTGCTATGACTAACTCTTGATTAACGGAAATTCTTTATCAACAACGTACTTACGTTTTGTAGGTATGAAAATTATAAATTACATTGAGCAGGAAGAGCAGGAGTTTTTTCTACTCAATTTTCGTCCTAATTCAATTATAAACAAATGTAACATTTTAATAAAATTCTTTTTAAAAAAATTAACCGATAATATTAATGGTTTTTTTTCCAGTTTTCCGTGTTCCTTCTCGTAATCTTCGTGGCTGAAATAGCTGTCGGTATTGCTGGATACATGCATCATGATACATTGGAAGACTCTGTGCTGCGTTATCTGAACCACACTATTGTCGAGTATCGTAACAACACCGAGGTCCGCAACAACTACGATTTCATTCAGACAGATGTAAGTGTTTTTCATAAGATTTCTCACCAACGCATACCTTTTGGTAGAAAAAAAAGTTGTACAGTCGACGCTCATTTTACATTTGTGGCCATCTATAAATTATGTATAACCATAGAGATATATATACTAGAGGAGCAAACCTCAGACATGAAAAAATCGTAAGCGGCTTTAAGCGATTTGACAATGTTGCCAACAAATCAAATACTAACTGACGGAAAACCTAAAAGTGACTGCGGTCATCTTTTCTCTCACGTCACATTGTGAGCGTTATTGCTTGTCTGATTGGATATAACCAAAAAATAAAAGCGAGATGATATTAACCTTAGAAAGGAATAACAACATGTCCGCTTGTATTATGAGTGTTTGTAAATAATATAATTAAGTATATCAATAATTGTAACATAAAAATAAGTAAATTATATATTTTATCATATTTCAGCTCCAATGCTGCGGTATCAATGGACCACAAGACTGGGCTGATAATCAACAAACGATCCCGGACTCTTGCTGCGCCGGCCAAGAGATCACGAATGGTGTACTCGCCTCCTGCACTCCTGACTCACCAATGTTACACCATTCTGGATGCCTCCAACTCCTGGTTGATCATTACAAGGAAATTGCTATCATACTTGGCGGTGTAGGATTGGGTGTCGCTGTCGTTCAGGTAATTGTAATTGTCTTGTGATACTGTATGACACTGAGAAGCTGAAGATTGTGTCTGTCAGCTTGATGTCATGCTAAAGTGTGGTCGGTGAACGGAATCAACTGCTACCACAAAGAAATTTCTAGACAGCAGTGAAGCACTACTTGCAAACTTATCCCGGAACGCGAGGTCATTTCGGGGGTGTTACACTTGAAACCTGTGGTACTACCTTAGGAAGACAGACTGTCAAAACCATCATCAGTCTTTTTTTATGCTTAATAAGCAAACGTTTGACACCCTGCTTGATGTTAAGTAGTGATGCGGTCTAAGATGGAGCACGCTTGCCTATGAGGTACCTATTTAACTTCGTTTGAAGAGGCCCGTATTGTTCTTCTCGAGAAACAGACACCGGGAGAGAGTTTCGCAGTACGCATGAGGAACGTGTTGTCAAAACGCCTCGTACGTACTTTTGGAACTTGGACCATAAATGGATGGTACCTCTCCGGGTGCCTGGACATCCAATAAAAGAAAGGGGACGGTAGAACTAAGTTGTGTAGCTCTTGCGCACACTCTCCTATTAATACGCACTATTAGTACTTTAGTTTGGCACTTAAAAGTACGCCCTAATTAATATTTTCATTTTGCTTCCAGCTGTTGGGTGTAATTTTCGCCTGTTGCCTCGCTCGCTCCATCCGCCGCGAGTACGAGACGGTCTAAGAAGTCCTAAACGCCAAATTATAAACACTTACATTAATTTCATGATTAATGATTTCGTGTGATTATTTTAAGTTAAGATTTATATTTTATTTTCAAATTGTTTATATTGACAATAGATTTCATTTTGATAAAGTAATTAACGTTATAATTTAAGTTTTCACAATGTTTATTTTTCTTTAATAACTTCAGTGTTTTTGATGTTTATCGTAATTGATGTATGTAGTGCCTCGACCGTAGCTTATTGTGATTAGTGGAATCTATTGATATCTCAAATATTTAATATTTTATACTTTTGATATTACTATAAAATGTATCCATTAGCTTATAAGATAATATGAGAATGTTAATTAGCACAATGCACCGTTTGATTCAATTTTTTCACAGTCCCATTGTGTGCTCACTTTCGAAGACTGACATTTGAATATTTGCCAAAATTCACTTTTGAGCAGGTTAATTTTTGTAAAAAGCAAATGCGCTGTTAATTAACAAATTTATAAAACGTTTTAGAATATTTTAAGTATATCCAAGCATTTCTGTAATCTATGTTTTATTCTTTATGAGAAGCAAATAAAAGACAAATGTCCTAATTACACACATTTTATTTCTCTATACTTTTATGATATTAATCATAACAAAATGATTGATTACACAAGGGTTGAAGAACATTATAAACTTCGATATCGAGGAACATCAGTCGCGTCAGCCGACAAATAAAAAAATTATATTGTCTTGCAAGCAACAAATAATAGTTAAAAAATTATAAACATTCGACAAAATATCCAGTCGTCACCGCGCGAGAGGTGTACGGATTCACAGCACCAGTCCTACTATCGGCATCACAGGCTCTCATTGTCCGGACACCCGCCGCGCCCACAAATACACTAATTAATCTACGATTACAATGTTACAACTAGACATTACATATAAGGAAATCGAACCGGGACGTGCCCTGGACGTCTGCGCAAATGCTTTGGCACGTCTGCTAATGAATCATACAACACTGCGAGTTATGGCGGCCCGTCTACCTATACAATAGTATTGGACAATGGCGGTTCAAACCATTAAAGAATTACATGAATATTAAAAAAAATGCGCCACAACCGTATTCAATAGTAAAAATATTTACAAGTGATACATATTAGATAAAATAGAACCCTGCCTCGATCTATTCGTCCCGCTGTATGCTGTATGGAAGGCGTAATTTAGGATATATTGAAGATAATCAACTCCCAAAGCATATTACGTGTCAACCAGTCAAAATTTGCATGCTGACAAATGCACAAAATCTTTGTATGTATAACTGAGCACTGGTCACTGCAAACTATAAATATATTTAAGAAATATTTGACTAATAAAAAAATACAAATTGCACGAAGACTCAGTAAAATACATAATTATAATTAATAATATTAATAATCAGCATATTCCCGACAATTAATTAAAAATAATTCTTCTAACTAATATTAAAACTAAAATTATGAGTAAAATAATCTAACACATGCCAAGCATTCGATTGAAACCATTTAAAAAAAATACATACTCGTTTCTATTAAAAAATATATCAAAACACTGAAGAGGTAATTACATTGGAGGAATTATTTTGGAAGATAATTGTTAATGAATTTTAACACTAAATACTTCTAACATTGGTAGACACGTAGGCCCTTTCGTACAAACACAAAGACGTCCTTAATTTTCATAATAATTTTATAAGAAAATTGAGACAATTATTACAATTAATGACTATAGAATAAGTACAAAATTATACACTATGGCGTCATGTACAAGGTTCACTATCAAATGGAGTAATATAGTTCAGTAAATCTGCCGATCACACTGATGATTTTTATATTTGTAAGCCTACAGACACAACAAGCATATAATTCATTGACAATGTTTCTGTAGGGAGGAGCTCCCTTGTACAACATAATCAAAAAATAAAAACCGAAAGTATTTTCTTTTCCAAAATCAAGTACATACCTCATTTCGGTGATATCTAACCAACATACTATCAATATTTACACATGCAATACAAAGTTCACAAAAGTCAATTAGATATTTTATCAGTTACGTGTCAAATGCGGTTAATAA
This sequence comes from Tinea pellionella, assembly GCA_948150575.1. NCBI lineage: Eukaryota > Metazoa > Arthropoda > Insecta > Lepidoptera > Tineidae > Tinea > Tinea pellionella. The sequence goes on from OX411248.1 coordinate 8,436,431, forward strand.
ACTAAGATAGAACAAACATTGTCACAATGAATAGCTACCCTGACTTCAAAATCAAGAATGCAATTCTGACAAATGGAGCATCCGCTCTGCATCATTGAGATCATCGCATTATTGCCGACAATTGACTCAAATCACATCTAACATTACTTAACTGTTACTTTATAAGATCAAATACCGATCTAAGCTAAGAGAAACACCAACACATTATTTACCTAACTTCACATTCAGTTTAACTCTTGTAATGCAAAAGAACCTGTCAAAAACTTCTAAATTAAGAATGAATATTTGTATCAAAATATATATAACATTTTCGTATAATGGCAATAGTAGGAATTCACAGCTGAGTAGATCATGTGTTGGAGCCCACAATTAAAAAGTCATAGTTTGACAATAATACCATCCGGCAGTAACATTAAAACTTCTGGCAACACTAAACTCGGTAAGCAGGTTTGTTATTAAAATAATTAATCTAATAGTTAATCCACGTTGTAATAGATTTAAAAATAAATTTCAGCCAAAATGCACAAGTTTCACGTTACCTAAAACTTTATTATTACTAAAGAATTATCATGATAACCATAATAATTGCAACTGTTTTTATTAACTAATCTGATACAAAATGAGCGCTGTCTTATTAAGTTATACTGAAAGTTTGAATATAAATTGATATGAAAACAACCATAAACACGCTACTACACAACTGTTAATGTTGTTACAGTATCAAATTATTGCAAAGTAAACCAATTTAGATTAAAATTAACAAGTCAAGAAGCACTAACAGCAAAAGAAGTGTATATGATTTCCAATAATGTTGAAACATACTAGTTTTGGACCCTAGATGTTACCTCTGCCAAGAAACCTTATAATAACTTAGTAATAAGACAATAATAGCGCTATGAATTGATAATTTTGAGTTGTTTGAAATATCGTTATAAGCAGAGAAATCATGTTGCATAACGTTTAGTCCAGAGGCGGGCGATGCGATCGTGTTCCTCACGATTCTGAAGATACTGTGTTGCGATGCTCCCCACAAGTGGATCCGCTGAAAGTTTACATAAATTATTATTTTCACTTTTAAGTCAAAACAATAAAGGTATAGGCAAGGGAAAATCATTAGCCCAATCTGCCATTCTGGAGTAGTACCACCATTTTAAGTGTAACATATATGAAGTGACCTAGACACATCTTGGGATCAGCTTGGAAGTAGCAAAGGTAGAACGGGAGCAGTGCAGTGTGCCATGTGGATAGTGTACATTTGTCTCCTGAAACAGACCTAATGGAGGGGACTGCTGCAGATATTTATCTATGGCATGTGAAGGCAGTGTGATCACAGAGCCACTATAAAAACAAAACTAAAAATATTGCAATTGCAAAAACCCAGCAAGTAGGGCACCTACATTGACTCAGTACATTGGGGGAATATATCATAAATAAACTCACCAGGGTTACAATCAGTCAAAAGTGAGCATATAGATAGTAAGACCTTAGAAATAGTGAGTGCCGGTGACCAATTGTCTTTGAGTATATCTAAACATATCACACCCTGACTGTTTATGTTGCAGTGATATATCCTAGTGCGGAATGTCACCTGGAATAATACAAATTAAATAATATAATGGCTTATTGCAAACGTGACCATAAATCTCGTCATTGGGTTTGAGGCAGCAAACCAATGTACTCAAAATTGAGATTTAAAACAACCTAGATACAAAAATAATTGAACTTTGCTGTAGACAGACAGACCAGAGGCTTTACATGCCAACTACTGTTTAGATGTTACCACTGTAATAACCATTGTTCACTCAACAAACACATATTCACCATTAATATTGCTGAAAGTCTCCTGCGCGGAGGTTGAATGAGTTATGCATGTGCTTCTGGTATATAGTAGTATGGATGAACCACATCAGAAGTTCCTTGTCACAAAGTCACTTTAGGAATGTGATGGGTCTCCTTTCTAGGAGACTTCGGGTGACCGTAGTGATGCAGACCACCCCAAGCACAATGCCACTGTTAAATGTCAGTGCGTGTGATGTTGAATGAATAGCTAATGTTATAAATAATGACTAATATTGACCTATGTACATATACATAGGTTCCCACATATATAATAATAAATAAATTATGTAATGTTTCTATGAATTAATTTAACCTTCATAGTTACAACTTTGTTTTACAAATTAGAGTTGAATTTTAGTCTAAAATACAAGGAAGGAAGTGTTAAATTGTAATGTTTTAGACTTCAAGTTAACATTGAATCTTACCTTAGGAGGTTTGAACGGATATTCCGGTGAAAAGTGTATATCTAAAAAGAAGACACCACCCTCATATACCGAACCGGGAGGCCCGAGGATTGTGGACACCCATTCATAGAGGTTGTCACCTTTTGGTCCCGCACTACAGTTGGGTGGAGGATCTAATGTGATCTCGGCTAATTCTTTTTGAATTCTCTTAGCAGAAGTCCCGAGTGCCTTCGACATTCTGTGATTTGGCTTATTTTCTTTACTCTCTGGTTTGTTCTCTGTGATTCCGGAGCTCCCGCCGCCTCGACCTCGACCAGTACCGCTTCCTGATGAGCCAGAAGCACCTGACATTATCTAAAAAATATCACTAACTCAAACTAAACGATATAAAGCCATGAATAAGCGTTTTGTTAGTAGCAAATTAGAAAATGGATTTGCAACAAAAAAAAAACCAAACTTATTTTGTAAACTTATGAAATTGTTATTTTGTTAGTTATAAATGTAATAAATCAATGTGGTGTGTTATGTAATGAATATATTCTATATCAGTTCTCTAAAATGATAAAACTATTAATATAATTAAAGGAAATCAGTAAAGAGTGGGATAGAAATCAATTCAATACATTGAAAGCAAACAACACAAGAACAAAGACACCACGCATTTCCAACAAAACTAATGACAATACCAAGAAAATGAACATCAGATGAAAATACCTACGCCATAATGAAATAAACAATTACGTGGGTTGATAAATAATGAGTGAATTATCGCAATCCAAAAGACTAATATACCTTACGAATAACTGTCGGCCATCTTGCGGGCTGGCGTTATCCGTGAAAATAAACTTTTTTGTTCACCGCTGACCCAATTAGGTAAAAAACAATTCTCCAATAAAACACTCTATTCAATTATATATCCTCGTCACAGAAAATAATCCCAGAGGATGATTTTTTTGTACAAATTTCCACGAGATACTTCCACACTGCAAACTGAAATACCCAGTTACTATCAAAACGTACGTATCTACGTTACGACACCAATCTTTAATAAAATATACCCAATTAAATTAATCTATATGAACTGCTAACTTCATTTAAACTTACAAAGTTTTATCACAATAAAGGCAAGCAGATCCACTCATTCGACCATTTGCTCACCACAACGTCATACTACCGAAAAAACAAGTACGCGCGACGCGATTTCAGGAACTCATGTAACTAATCTGATAGTCTAATAATCAACAAACTTACTTACAATTTAAAACCTATTCAATTATTCCAATCACACTTTTATTTGTATTAATTTTTTTAAAACACTGATCCACTAACCGCAACTCCTGTCGGACATGTTTTTAAAAGAACATTTGTTGCCAGTATAATATACTATACATTGGTCTGTGGTTGCCAGTTTTAATATTAACACAATCTCGATTTATTAATCGTACGAAATTATTTCCATATTAATTTCGATAAAACAAAAAAAGTTCAAAAAAACTCACATGCTGTTTCGAAAATAACGTATGGATATAATAAATATAAATAAGAGGTTTTTTTATTAAACCTTTGACATTTCATGATGTCAAAGGCTTTAATAATTATTTTATTTATAACAAAAACTGTCAAAAGCTTATTCTCTCTGGTTTGAGTCTATGGTTTGGCTTGAGGCGAAGTTGTGTTTCTCTAATTTTATTAAATTTCGCTAATTTTATTTAAATTTAAACAATAATATTTGTTGTCGTTATATATAATCTCAAAAATAAAACAGCAAGATGGGAAAAAGACAGCATCAAAAGGATAAAATGTAGGTTTTTTATAGTCTTGTTTACGACAATCTTTTCAGTATATTATTTTAAAATATGATTATCTTTTTCTTTCTAGGTACCTCACATATACGGAGTGGACAACTTTGTATGGAGGGAAACGCTCGGGCACCTCGAAGGAAGAAGATGCATCATTTAAGAGGTTGCCATTTGAACATTGCTCTTTATGTTTACAACCATTTGAAGACCCATATTGTGATGAACATGGCAATATTTTTGAGTTAAAAGCTATATCAGAATTTACTAAGAAGTTTAAAATCAACCCTATTACAGGAAAAGTATGATTCAGTTTTTCTATTTTACATTATTAAATTATGATGAAAATTGAATAGGAAAAAAATTTATACTGTACTAAAATTTTCTTTATATTTTTTACAGAAACTTGACATAAAATCATTGACAAAACTGAATTTCTTTAAAAATTCCGAAGACAAATATCACTGTCCAGTTTTGTTTAAAACTTTTTTAAAAAGTTCTCATATTGTTGCTATAAAGACTACCGGCAATGTTTATTGTTATGAAGCTGTGGAGCAATTAAATGTCAAAGGAAAAAACTGGAAAGATCTACTCATTGATACACCATTCACCAGAAATGATATAATAACCATACAAGATCCACAAAATTTATCCAAATTTAATATTTCTAGTTTTCATCATATTAAGAATAATTTGCGAGTTGAAACTGAAGGTAAATAAAATTAATGGGGAAAACGGCTAGAGACCTTAGTTGATGCGGCAAGCAGAGCTGACCATTACGGCTGCTAAAGCAAGAGACAAAAAACCTTTATCTGACCAAATTAATATACAATACAATCGTCACGCCCTTTTCCCCACAGGGATAGGCAGAGACAACAGAACGCCACTTACCATAATCATGACACAACTCCCTCGCTTCCCTTACATCCATATTAATATAATAAACTGAAATGATAATATATATCTCTTCCTAGATTAGTATTAATCCTGTTTCCGCAACTTATTTAAAACTTATATAATTTTGTAGATGAAATAGCTTTAAAGAAAGATCCTCATGCAAGATTAAAGACTGTGTCAGCGGAAACAAAAGAAATATTAAGTGAATTAGAGAGAGAATATAAAGCACCCGATGTTAATGAAGTCAAAAAAGAGGTAACAATATTTAATGTTAGCATAGCAGTGAAAGGCTGCTGGTGTTAAGATAAAACAAAAGAATTTTGACACATTTTGAAACACCAATGACTGTGTAGCTAAGTGGTCAGAGAATCTGCGCAAAGCAAAGGACCTGGGTTTGATCACCACCTCAATTCAGATTTGTGTGCATTAATTTTTTTGTTGGTATTACATTTGTATTTGCTTGTTGAAATGATAAAACGAAAAATATAGGCCACAATAAACCATTATGTTTTGATAGATTATTTTGGGCTGAATCAATTACACACTAGAGACACTTGAATATTTACAGGTTGCAGACAAGTTCAATGCAGCCCATTATTCAACAGGGGCAGTGGCTGCCAGCTTCACTTCTACGGCCATGGTCCCCGAGACTGTTCACGAAGCCGCCATAATCTGTGAAGATGAAGTCAAATATGAACGTGTGAAGAAAAAAGGTTACACGCTATTGTGTACATAGTATCTAGTAATAGAAATTCAAAGCCGCCAAATTTACTTCATGAGGGCCAGTACACCATTGATGTTGCATTGCACACCTCAGGGAGAGGTGAGACCTTTTCTGAGGACAGCGTCAACACTCCCTGAGGCGTGCCGGAACGTCGATGGCATACTGGCCCTCATGCAAGAGATAGGATGGCTTGTATAAGTACAGCAGGACGCACCAGGGACCCCCATAGTGAGTCTGCGTGCGGAAACCAGCCTGGAAAATCAAGAATCAACCTCAGGGAGAGTTGACAAAGTTCAGAAACTTCCTTCTCAGTACATCAACGCTGTTACACACTAAGAGCATGTGTTGTATCGTTTCCTGCTGTTCCAAACAGCGTTTGCATAAAGGGCTGTCTGTAACATTTATATTGTCCAGGTGTCCTAAATAGTATAGTACAAAGTTATATTACTACTCAGCTAGACAAGTAAAGTGGAATTAATAATCTTCATTAGTTCATATAACAATATTTACAATAACATGAAATAGTGGGGATTAGGTTTCTCTGTCTGCTGAAGGCCAGTGCATTCCCACCGTTCTTTTTTTTTTTTTTTTTGACACGACATGTGACCTCAACTGGCCTGATGGTAAGCGCAGTGGAGGTCCATGAGGACTGACGAATGGAGAACCGCTAACACGGTGGCTCCAGTCGCCACTACTATGCCGGCCTGAGAAGGTGCTTTTTCACACTCTGCAGGTGTAAGGACTGGGAGAACACGTTCTAGAAGAACACACCTTAAATTAAAACTAGTTTTTTGTGACTCACTTCATGAGCGCTGGAGGTTGATTCAATTTGCATCATAATTTAATCAATAAGAAGTTATTAAAGATGTCTGAAGACGCTGAATGAAAAGTTTTAGTTTTTCCCCTTTTTCTTTTACTTATGACATTTTATATTGCAGGTTATGTGAGATTAGTAACAAACTTTGGTCCACTGAATTTTGAATTACATTGTGATATGACACCAAAAACATGTGACAATTTTATAAGACTTTGTAACAGTGGTTATTATAATCGAACCAAATTTCATAGATCTATAAGAAACTTTATGGTAAGTTGTTTTAGTTTATACTCTGAACATGATTCTGGGTTCTACTTTAAATTGGCGCAAATTTAACCTTGAGGACTTTTCCTACTCAAAATCACAATGATCCTATCGTCTTAATAAATTATATATTCATTTATTTATAAGGTCAGCTTATTAATTATTGTTGTTTTATTTTTGCATAGATACAAGGCGGCGATCCTACCGGCACAGGTCTTGGTGGTGAGTCATGCTGGAAGAAACCATTTGTAGATGAAATCAAACCAAATTTGCATCATTTGGGACGAGGGATTCTCTCTATGGCGAATTCTGGATCTAATACTAATGGATCACAATTGTTAGTATTATTTTAGTTTATGGGGTAAACAGAGGCACTTTTGTTATTGTTTTCGCAAATGTCTCCATATCAAATGCTTTATTCTCCCATGTCCCACTCCTTAAATCCTTAAAGCGAAGTACGAAAAACGCCTTCTTGGACTGGCATAGTGAAGGTGACTAGAGCTGCTACCATGTACCATGGTTCTCCAGTCGTGGGCGTTTACTATAAGGCCGGTCAAGTTCACATGTCACTAAAAAAATCAATGGGAATTTTCGTAATAAAAAATACATATGTTTTCAGCTTTATAACATTCAGATCATGCAAACAATTAGATGGTAAACATACAATTTTTGGTAAACTAGTTGGCGGACTTGATACATTAAATGCAATCGAACATATTGAGGTGGATAATAAAGATAGGCCAATACAAGATATTATTATTGAAGCTGCACAAGTTTTCGTCGATCCTTTTGCAGAGGCTGAAGAACAGGTTAGTTATACATGTGTAGATTCCTCGCGGGCGCCTTTTCCGCAATTGAGCAGCTCTGACCGCTTGTGCGTGAGGTGGTCTGCATCACCGCAGCCACCCAGCCAAGGCCAAGAAACTTCTCACGTTCCTGTACACCTCCGGGAGAGTCCAAGCCGTGCCGAGGAACCTTTGACGTGGCTCGTCCACACTACATGTGTACATTAACTTAAAAGTATAATTTTATCTCTTTATGTGTTAAAAACTGTATGCAAGCGTATAGTTGGTCAAACATTGCAATTAAAATAAATTTGTACTATCTTGCTTACCAAAACAAGCACTACAGTTTATACACAAAATCATTATGCAATTTCAGGCAGTTTTGTCAACATTATCATACGTTTACCAACACATACAATTATAGATTCTGATGTCTTAAATTAATCTTGAATGTAGAAAGTTTATAACTAGTTAGTTTCAAGTATACAGAATGGAAGGAAAGAATGGAATAGGATTTGTGAAAACCCTGATATTATAGAACTCTATTACTGAAATAAATATTTCTTTCAGTTGGCTGTAGAAAGGGCGGAGGAATTAAAAAGACAAGCCGCGGAGAGTGGGCCAGGAATTAAACCGAAGAAAGCTACAAAACAACCCCTCAAAGTATTTAGGGAAGGTGTAGGGAAATATTTAAATCTCCAATCCACAAGCACGACCTCGAAAACAGAAGTGCCCGCAAAAAAAATTAAAAAAGAAAAATTTGGTTTTGGTAGTTTTGATAACTGGTGAAAAATAAGACGAGATAAGAAGTTTTAAATATGTATATTTATAAAAAAAAAATTCTTTTATGTTTTAGTTTAAGTAACTTGAATTAAATGTCTTTACAAATAATAATAAACCTTTGTAACTTATTTAAATATTTAAGTGCATCCTACAAAATATTAAAAACCTATTCAATATTGTATAACTAGTGTTCTAGTGAGTCTAAATCTGCAAACAATTTTCCTTGTTTGTCCTGTTTCCCATTCTGGGAAGGCAAAGGGGTCAAAGCGCATACAGCCATGTCTTCAGTATTATATCATTCTTTTTTTACATTGGAAATGAAGAAAAAGTTACTCAATGTTCCTGCATGAATGGCAGTCAAACACTTATTTTATTTCCTTAATATTTCATCTAAGCAATATCTGTAAAGACAAATGGCTGTAGGTTGGTGTGACAATTTATTTAAACTGCATAAAGCTATGTGTTCACTATTGCAAAAATCTGCCTGTCATATACTTTATATGAGGTATCTTAAATCTAATACATCCTACATATTAAACTATGGTGAGTAAATTATATACATAAAGCCTGGAAATTCACAATCATTCTCATTAAACTACATAAAGCTATGAAAATATAATACTGATTATACTAATTATTATGTTTTTTTTTTATTATAAATTATTGTGGTGCTTGTACTATATAGATTTTGAAAAATCAAAAACAAAGTACATATATATTTATCTTCTTTCACCTAGAGGTGTGTAAAACACTTAAAAAAACTGAGTATTATGAACTCATTAATAAACTTAAGTATCGTTAAAAATAAATAACATTTAAAAATTAATTGTAATTTTGTCGCCGTCTCGCAGTTCTCTGCTTATCGAACCTCATTTCCATTTCTTCTAAAACTTTTGGTGTGTAACGCACCACTAGTTTTACAGAGCCCACTGCCTGCTTTAGTAATTCCACAGCTTTCTCATGATTTTCGCCTTCAACTGATACACCATTCACAGACAACAACTGATCACCTCTTTTAAGACCACCATGACGATCTGCCACACCACCGGGAATAATCCTAGATATATAAATGGGAGAGTTCTGCTCTTTACCTCCCATTACATTAAAACCGAGACCTTCTTCAGTCTTAGGAAGCTCAACAACGCGAGGATGTGCATGACCTTCTGCTGCCGCGAATGCAGCCACGGTCGCTTTAGCTGTAGCAGAGGCACGGATATCTGCCGATCCCTGGATATCGACAGTTTCATATACATGCTCGTATACTTCACGAACTGCGTTGAGGAAGTCGCTTTGAAGTACTTTTTGTAAGGCAGCAAGTTTAGTCGCGGGTACTTCACCACTTTGCTGCAATTTTTCAAGTAACTCGATAGCTCTTTTGATGTCTTTGGCTAAAGTTAGTTGTTCCGCAGGGGCACTCATATTGACAGTGTATCAATTAACAGTTTATAATCACTTATTTAATTAAAATATACAAAAGGGCGTAACATATGCATCGAAAATCCAGGAAAATCTATTGATTACACAAAATACGTTCGAAAATTATATACTGATTTTTTCAAATTAATGTTTCCTTATATAAGTTTATATTCACAGAATTGTAGATCATATTGTAACAGGTTGTATTTTTATTGTTATACATAAAATAAAATGATATTAATGAATATTTATATTAATTTTAAGCAAATAGTGATCAAAGTGCTTTCATACTCTGAAAAATAATTTTTGAACGTCGTCTAAGTTGTCAAATTTGACATTACAAGAGCGTTCATCTTGTTGTGTTGCGATTTCATTAAAATAACATAAAAATGCAAGTAAATTATAAGTAACTGAAAATATACATATTGATACATAAATAAGATATATAGAGAAGTCCATTATAATTTATATGAATTATCTGAGACTTAATTTCATTCCAAAATTTTGAACGTGATATTTAAAAAAATTGGTTATCATTTTAGCCAACATAAGAAAGTCATTTGCCATATTTGGGCTCGAAATTGCATTTGGTTGTTTATTTAGACTTTTATTAATTATTTGTGACTTTAAATTATAATCGGTCTGTGTTAAACCTGAATTAAGTGTTCAGGCTTTCAATGAATATTTTGTGCCACGTTAAAGTGACGTTTTATCTGAATTATTCACGATGGACGATTTGGGTAAGTTCTTATTTTTTGTTATCATAACTCGTTTTACTTGCTCGATATATTTTATGACGTGGGTTTGCTTACTTATCTTTAAATATTAACATAACCCTAAGGCGTCTTATCAAAATGCAGCTCCCACAATATAGCAAATATTGTCATATTAACGAAGGTAGAACCACAACTTCGCATTATCTTATTTAGATTTGCAGTTTGGGACCAATATTGAGTATTCGGTTTAACTATCTGTGTAAAATATCTCTACGACTCCTCTATAAACTTCTACGACTACTGCCTTTTACAGTAATAGTAATTAAATATATGTTTGTTATTATTAAGTTATTTTTTTATTTTGTTTTATATGGCATTATAACAATTTGCCAGTGTCAAAGTAAATATTTTTGCATCAAGTTAATATTGTATATCACGAGTCATTCATTCATCACACTTAAAGTCAGGTCAAGTCAGTCAAGTCAAAAATTGCTCTAGTAAAATGGTAGAATCTTTACTGAAACTTCCTATGGAGTTTTGAAGGGAAAATAGAAACACAGGTTATCTTCTTTTGAATTGTTTGCCCACACTCACGCATGTTCACGAACACTTAATGGTTAATAATTCACCATTATTACACATTAACACTTGAAGAAACATAAGTTTAGGAAAATAATTCAAGACAGACAACCTGACGTCTCAAGCTGGCCGCAAAAACCCCTATTATTAAGTTTCTATCATATAATTAATTAAACTACCTACATGAGAGATTTAAACTTGTTCATTACATCAACTTGGATATCATCTGTGTACATTTTGTGGCACCATCCAGATATATTTCTTATTGTAGCTCGGCATGTGCCGACTGTCTGTCTGATGTAAAGCTAGAACACGGTCCATGAACGAAAACAACTTTCTACAGACAGCAGTCGCCTCCGCTATGCAGGCCTAAGGAGACGAATGTGACAGTGCACTCCACTCGTTATACCTGGTTTCTTCCAAACTAATCCTAAAATGTGACATTTATTAAATTAAATTTTATTTGGAGCCCCCTCTGTTTCCTTAGCCCTTGCGGTCCAGCTCATCTTCCCTACTTAAGTGTCACTACTTAAGTTTTCATAGAAAGATAAACTTCATAATATAGTAAACTTAATATAATACAATTAGAATTGTCACGCCTTTTTCCCACAGGGAAAGGCAGTGTCAACGGAACACCTTCATAATATAGTATTTAAAAATAAGAAAACGTAAATGTATTAATTATAGCTAGTAATCCTAGTGTGGATTTTAATTGACTTATTCACTGCATAAAGTGTGAACTTTCTGCCACTAAGGTCACTTTACTTGTGACTTATTTACCTGGACTGTCATCATAATACTGTTGGCAGAAAGATGCCACTTGACACAGTGAGTATGTAAATTAAAATCAACGCTTGGCCTACTATTCTGAAAATACACAATTATTCATAGATGTCATGGAATTAGAATGAAGTATACATCACTATTTTTAGAATGCACATGATTTTGACGAATCAACTGCTGAAAATAACAATGTTACAAACATTTACACATGGCTACATGTTGTCCTTGTTGAAAGAATTGAAAGAATTCAATGTTTCTTTTAGAGTAAATAGTTTTTTTTTAAATAGATATGTAAAATACCACAAGAACTAAACGTTATTAAAATTTATACTAGATAACATTGTAATTAGGTATTTATTATTATTTTATTATTTACATTCGATTTTTTTTATAAAATAAAGAGAAATTATCTATATTTCTTTTAAATGGGAATCGAAGCCGTAACTGCCGCGCAACGATGTGCGCATCATAGAAGCCATAGAAACCATAAGAATAAAGGTATTCGACTACTTACAGCTAGTCAATTATTTAATAAAGTGTGATAAATATTACACTATAATCACCTCTAGTTTAATATCAATAAGTATCTAATAAAAAAGCAATTTAGTTAATATTTAATAGACATTAGGGCTAGTACAGATGAGTATCATCATTACACTATTATTAGAAGTATCATATAATAGTGACAGCTTGATTAATGATCACATATTGAGGACGCGCCCTAACCTTTTAGCCTAACAAAGGTATCGTCATGCCAATTTGTTTATTTTTTTGCAATTTGTTAAAAGTTATCTTTGCTATTAAGACAACTTTATAACCACACTCTGCGTGATGCTAGAGTGCATTCTATGAACTGAAACAACTGCTACCCTGCGTCTACAGGCAGCAGTCCCCTTCGCTATGCTAACTTAAGAAGACGACTGTGTACTATACAGAACACTCTCCTTTCTCTATAGAAAGCGCGACTAGGGCACGTGCGATAGACTAGGCTACCAACCATATTCCCCCTTCTTCCAGAGTCGTTTTTTTTGTAGCTAGGCAAGTGACAACACTCCGCCTGATGTAAAGCTAGAGTGCGTTCCATGAATGGAAACAACTGCTACTACAGAGAAACCTGTGCGGATAGCAGTCGCCTCCACTATGCCGGATTGAGGAGACGAGCATATACCATCTAGATTATTCTAGATTGACAGTGCACACTCCTCTCATTATACCTGGCACCTTCAAACTATTCCCGAAACGCGACAAAGTCACTTCACGGGTGTTACATTCGAAAGTGGTGGTACTACCCTAGGACAGCAGACTGGACAGATAACCATCATCAGTCTGCCTACCACTCTTTAATAGTGCCTATAGGCACTGAGCTACCAAAGTACATATAACAAAGTTACATTGGTACCGGTCAGAATTAGCGAGTTTCGAACACGGGTCTCATCGATCGTGAGTTCACGCGTCTTACCGCTAGACCACGGCCGCTCGAGTCTCTGGTAGGCTCGCAATTTCTAGTCACCACTTCTCGTAAATGCACTTTTTCGTTCGTCTATAGTTTTAAAAAAATTAAAGTACCCTATGAATTAATTTAGAATTTGTCAGAATTCCAACTGTCGCACTTTCAATTGCATTGTCGCATCCAATTAACATAGTTTGAAGTGACGTTAAACAGATCTCCCACGCTTTCGTTTCCTCGCTCCATATAAATATAATTTTAACTTGCATAGGTCCTTGACCTATCAATTTGGGGCTGATTATAAAAATAAATGCAATGCCTAAATGCTTAGATGATGTCTTAACTGCTCTTTTTTTTTTTTTTTTTTTTTTTTTTTTTTTTTTTGAGATGGGGCTGGCTTGCCTTGCCTGCAAAAGTCCCTAAAAAGACCTACCTTTAATTTGAGCAGAACGTATATTATATCTTGTTTTTTTTTTCTTTTTTTGTCACTATGTTTATGGCACTTTATTAAAAATAAGGTAAAAATTAAGATCAGAATCGTACCCACTTCCACCGCTTTCGCACTGATGTCTCTGACGATTAATCTACACAACGATAAATAAATAAAAGATGGACAGGTACATCGTCTCTGATTACTCCGGGAAGATCAAGTGAAAGAATTCATACAAGCCGGCATAGCGGAGGTGACTACATAGGGATTGTTGTCATATAAAAAATAAAAATAAATTTTACCTACAAGACACTGCGGCATTTAGTAAAAAACGTATATTTTTAAAATGTTAATTCTAAAATGGACTTATGTAAGAGACGTCATGGTCTATTTAAAAGAGATGCATGTAGGAGTGTCCTTTTGTAGTTACGACACGTCAACTAACGAACTAGAAAACTCATTACATTATTTAATTAACCAAGCAAGGGGAGTGTGTTAATGTAATTAAAATAAGTATGTAGATATTATCTTTAATGGTTTATAAAAAAATATATTTAAAATATTCGGGACACTGAACTTCATAAGTGGCAATTACTTTGTTATCTCTTGCTTTATGCAGGTTTTGCATGCCACTAACTCTGTCTATGCAAATACTAGCTGTTGCCCGTAAACACGTATGCGTTTAATTTGAAAAAAAAAAATAGGTTCCTCATACAAATATGAATAGATGATGAATATGAATACAAACTTTATCATATTAAAGTATGGTTTTGTAAAAACGCTAAAAATGTAATACTTTATAACTTATCAAGTCTTTTAAAAAATATATCCTTAATTAGATGATGGGTCTCCAAACAAACACTCCATATGTTACTCCTTTATTTTCGAGACAAAATGGAACTTGCGTCTTTCTCCAGGATTCAATCTATCTCCTTGCCAAATATCAACGAAATCTGTTGTCAGTTAAGCGTTAAAAGATATTGTACAGACCTACTTTATAATAATATTAACTTTGTTTTGGTACTAGGTACATAAGTATAACTATAAATCTGCTTTATCAGTATATCTTGTAACAAAGTAATAGTTTTTATACATATAGAATAACTTACATGTACTCGTTCAAATATCTATATAATAAAAATCAATTGCTGTTCGTTAGTCTCGCTAAAACTCGAGAACGGTTGGACTGATTTAGCTAATTTTGGTTTTGAATTATATGTGGAGGTCCAGGGAAGGTTTAAAAGGTGAGTAAATATGAAAAAAATGCTTGGAATATAGTAAAAACAACAATTTCGCTTTCCCTTAGAAACTATTCCTTTGGTTTTGAATGTCAAACATTTGATGTTCGTCCCGTCGTCGTTTAGAAATCAATTAAATTTAAAGTCGTTCAGGAATGCTTTTTTATTTATTGATTCTGAGGCGGTACAAAGTTTGCCGGGTCAGCTAGTATAATGATAAAATTGATTCGATAAGCGGGTAAATGCTTATGTGACGTCACGGGGATGCGTCACGTAGCACCTAATGCGTGAAACGTAATACGGACCATCAGTCAGTCTATTTTGTACGCGTTTATGGACAGCACGAAATCGTGCTAGTTTTTTTTTTAAAAGTATTTCAGTTAATTATCTATGTAATTTTAAGAAAATTCTATCGACGTCGATATAATATTATATTATAGTGTTTATTTACGGGCTCTAATCGCACGATTAAATTAAGGGAAGGCAGCAATAATTAAATATTATACCTAATTTAGCGCCAATATATTTATTTTATGTATACATTTATATATTATGGTATATCTTGTTTTTTGATAAACCTGTAATTTCCATGCATAACTAAAACGACGCGTATAAATTTTGCAAATAACACAGATGACGTAATCTTCGTCTATGTAAAGTAGTAAAGTTAATAAGAGAAATAATAAATACGCGCGAGTACAATTAGCTGCAGATGCGGCATCCAAAAATAATGCTATTAAAATATTATTAGATAGTGAAGTTCAAGTGCTTTTTGGCCTTTATCCTTGGCTGAATGGAACTTGGCGCCGATATCTGTTCTATTTATTGATTTATGAATTGGTAAAAAAATAATTATAAACTTTTGTTTCCACCCTGACTAGGATTGGCGTGTCTGTGTAAATAATTGTTTGTTTTCGATGTGGGTTACGTTTGCGCTCTATTGGCCTATGCTGGTGCAGCTCAAATATTGACTTCCTTATTAGCAGCGACCAGCGAGAGGCCAGGAACAATGAAACATCTAGCGAACCGTAAAACAAACCAGCTATAAACTGGTCATTTAATGAGTTTGTACCACTTCACAACACGTGCTATACTCTTTTCTCACCCCACCGTAAAAACAAACATGGTTAAAAATAAAGATTTCCGCGTAACTGAGAGCTTTTTGATTTGTCGCATAATTTCTCCAAACTTGATGACAGATCAAAGTGAAACTGACGGTTATATTATACTAATGACAATCGTAAAATTCACTGTATGATAGATGTCTAATGAGACAATCCGGAAGCCGTGCGTCAGGCGACGACTCGTGCGCATCCATCACGACCGGATGCGGTAAGAGTGAGGTGAATTTTTGGCGGGTGTATCTCAACACAAACTAATTTAGAATAGGAGTCTCTGTTTGTATTCGTGATTGATCACTGCACCGCTCTGTCTCGGGAGCTTCTCGCGTTTCTATATGGGAATTTTAAGAATGCTTCCTAGAGATGGATCACAAACGCATGCCAACTTTAATTATATGCTCTTTTGAAGATTTTTCCCTTTAATTTGGAATTAATTAATTACAAATTAACGTCCGCTTTAATTTACCATCATGTACGAGCATGTCTGTCATAAACAACATATTTTATTTAAAAGATAAATTGAATTTCATAATCGCTAGATTCAGGCGGCTTATTCGTTTGTTAACAATTGCATTATTATGAACAATTGTTTAGGTTTGACAACATTGTATCCGAAAATAAACAATAATTATCTGATGGCCTACGCCTGGAGTCTTGGGAGCGGTGTGCGCCGGCGTTGTTCGTGTCGCGATGTTTAGTTGAGTTTGGAACGTGGCGACGATTGTACGACTGTTTACCTATCTCGACCTCTACGCCTCACGCTTCTTATCACCGGCTCTTATCAACCTCTGAAACAAATTTATCGATAAATATAATATCCGCGGTCGTTCCCGCGATAACAATAGAAAAACGCGATGTTTATTTGCAAAACAATTGTTTTGAGTGCGAGTTATTGACTATTAACTAATTATGAGATTGATACGTTATCATCATGTTTTCTGCGTTTGCGTTCATCTATGTTTAGCGTAGGAAGCCGGTGCGCGGATTTGTTGTGGGCAGTGATTATGGTGTGCCGTATTGCCTAGTTATAGGCTTCGTGGGTGTTTTGTTTTAAAAAAAAACTGTCTTTTGATTGGTCGAGGATGGATCGGACAATGTATGGTAAGGTGCTACCAGGCACTTATTATCCATTCCGCTGCGCTATGAGGGAGAACGGAATATCGCCGGGCTGTGAGTATTATGTTTATTTAATTGACATATGTGTCTTTTTGTGCTGTTAGTTTATCTATTATATTCATTATAATAAAAGTGTGGTGCATAGAGTGTTTATTTACCTCTTGGAATCGTTTATGTGAAGTATTGAACGTATCTTTTATAATTTCCTCGATGAATGCCAGCTTGTTTATTTTTAGTTTGTTTTAGTTACTGTCTAGTTGTGTTATGTCATGGTGTGTCAACATGTTTTCTTTAAATTGCTAGATTTTGACTGTTTTTTTTTTTAATTTAATTGTTTCGTTTATTATTATTTTTCTTTTTAATTTACCATATTTTTGTAGTTTTGAGTTGTTTTTCTTTTGTTGATGATTAATTAACTTCTCGAAACAGTTATTTTAATAATGATGATTAACATGAATTTAATATGAATTACATTGTTTTAAATATGTTTATTTCATCGGTTTAATTACTTCGCTTGCGGTTTCGCGAGTAATTCTTTTAAGACGAAGCCTATTTGTGGAAGGAAGAACATGTGGGTGGGATGTTTTATTATTATGATTAAATTATTATAAAATTTTTATACAAATGGTTTATAGACTGTACGTTTATTTCCTAATAAAGATATTTTTATACTTTTTTTTCTGTATTACGTATTTAACGTGAAGCTCTCGCATGTCTCGTAACTCGTGTGAGATAAGCAGTGTGTATTAGGATGTTGTACAATTCAAACAACAACAACAAACAACTCTTTCTCATTCTCTTTTTTTTACTAAGCTAGTATTTGTATCCACTGGCACTGAGAGATCGGAGTACATGTTATAATAAATACATTGGTACCCGTCGAGATATTTGTGAGATTCGAACCAGGAGGATATGGGTTGCGAGTCAACGTCTATCTATAGTCTATCCAACTACCAACTCAACCACGGTCACTCTTTGTTATTAACATTAGTTTTAATTAATTATGATTAAAACTTTACACAACAACATCAACGCTCACACACAACTGAGGCGGAAATCGAACCCACGTCCTCCGATCTGCGCACGGATGCTCTGACTATTAACCTGTCCCCCAATTACGGTGCCCACGTGATCGTGTCAAAATTTCTCTATTCTATCTTTCCATCGGCAGTCCTTCCAACTTTTGGATTAAAGTCACAGTATTGTTGGATGGCAGAGTGATTCATAGCCGACTCCATCCTCTTTTTATTTTATTTTACTTCTATTATTTAGATTTAAGGCAAAGCTTGAATAAGTTAAAGTTCGATGGGGCTGATGTGGCTTGTAGACAAGTCTCTAAAAAATTTGCTTCACACGTAACACTAGCAAGTTCAGCTTGCAGTTTGCAGCAAGGTCGCAGTCTGTTATTGTTATTATGATGAAAAATGAGCAGAAAAAATGTCCAATTATGTTTCCTAATCAATTATAATATCGATTAGTATTTTAAGTTTATATAAATTCCATAGGTAGGCTTACAGTTATATCGTGTAAAATTATAACATGAAAATTATAAGGCATCAATATGCAAATGATTGCAACAACCTGCACCCCGTGGGCTGTTGGTCCTCCAGCCTAGATGCAGTTGTTAATGCATAAAGTTGTCCTACCCACGCTTAGGGCTCTGTTACATTTAAGCCGATATTATCCATTTTAAATTATGCTTTAATAATAAATGTAAAGTTTCAGTTATTGTAAAGATAATATTTTAATAAAGATTGTCAGGTTTAGGGAAGAGAGAAATAAACATTTCCAAAAAAAACAGATTTCAACTTCGTATACATACGAGTATAACTAGTGTCATCCGTTTAGCGTTCCCGTTTCATATTTAAAATTAAAAATAAAACTTCAAAACCTTCCCTAATCAAGTGACTATACGGTAAGGTTTTGTAAGGACCCAAAAAAAACCTAAAACCTGTAGGAAACTGGCTGTCTAACTGAAAAAGATTTTTACGTCTGACCGGTGGTTCCAGGACCTCAATACGTGACAAAGAAACAAAAAGTATTCTATAACGTTTTCTAGCCTATAATCTACTTCTATGCGAAATTTTATTAAGATCTGTTCAACTGTTTGAGCGTGATTCGAGTACAAACTCATTCCGTTGAGTTTCTATTATTTAAAACATCAATAGCCGTTTTTGTAGTGTTAACTACTACTCTCTCTTCCCGGTCTTCCACTTCCAGGTTTTTTCATGTGTATATAAAGCCTTAATGTCGCCCGTCTATATAGATATTAAAAACAACGATGTATCCGCCATTCATTTGATTTATTGTGACAGTGATGAAGGCTTTAATTACCTTACCATTTTCAGACGTAAACATTTAAATTAAGTTTCGATTTACTTCTTTTAAAATCTAACGTTTTTTATCTAAGTATTTACTATTACTTTATTCAAGCCAATTTCCCTACCGGGGTAAGCAGATACTTAGGAACAGAGCTTAGGACATGCCTCTTTCACCTCGACCACATCTATGCTTACACGTCTGTGGTGCTCGTCACCTGACCCTTTATTTGCTCTGTAGTAGTCCCCTGATGACAGCTCCTCAACATATGTACATAATATGAAGGTTATGTAATATGCTTACGTCATACACTCGTCACTATTGATAGCAAATAACGAAACTGTCAGTACATTTGTATGCATTTATAGTAACAAATTGAAAGCGTCCATGAAAATTTTCGGATTAAAACACGTTCCCATGACAGAGAATTCAGTTTAATCTATTTTTAACATGTTATATAATGCAGACTGATGATGGTTATTTGTCTAGTCTGCCGTCCTGGGGTAGTACCACCACTTTGTTAGTAACACCCGTGAAGTGACTTTGTCGCGTTTCGGGAATAGTTTGAAAGTAGCCAGATATAAAAGAGGTGTGCACTGTCAATCTAAGATGGTACATGCTCGTCTCCTCAGCCGGCATAGTGGTGGAGACTGCTGCCCGCACAGGTTTCTCTGTAGTAGCAGTTGTTTCCATTCATGGACCTCACTCTAGCTTTACATCAGGCGGACTGTTGTCACATGCCGAGCTACAATAAAAAAAAAATGTAATTGACCATGTGCATTGTCGGTATGATGACATAGATCGTCATAATCGGAATTAATAAAGACAACCGCGTGGCCTTACTTCATGGCTTCATTGCTAAGTGCTACTCTATAACTCTATAATATTACTTTTGGTTAAAGAAAAGCAAAACTTAAAACTAGTTTTTTTAAAATATAATTATATTAATTAATCGCTCAATTTTTAACCTCCGACTAACCGTCTAACCCTGAACGGTGCACATATCAAGGCGACTGTATGAAACATCTGTGGTCCGCTACGCTTCGCTTATGTGCCGCACTCTAGTTTAAACTCTGACTCCGAAGTGCGATCCAATGCCGGATTGTTATTTTATAAATACGGGTACGAATATATTTACCTAACTATTCCGCAAATTTTATTTTTAAAAATCTTTGCTTCCGTTTTACTAAAAAACTGCACTATGCATCTTAGAAAAATATATGGGAACACTATGGGATGCAGCTTAACACAGTACAATTTGAATTATTGAAATAGGTTCAGTCGTTTTAAAAAAATCAGTGAATATACATTTTTTTTAAATCATACGCGACGAACATATAATCATCTCCTTTTGGAAGGCTGTTAAAAATACAAGTTATATTAATATTAAATCGCTATTTGTTATCGTTTCATATAAAGAGTCTAGTTTTGTACGCAGATGTTGTGCGAATCGAACCTTACAGGAAGGAATTTATATAATATAAAATAACCTGTTTTTATTGAGAAAAATGCTACGCATAGTGGATTAGCTTGATTTTATTTAAAGCTGACCTTTTTGAGGTCGTTTTGTGGACATTTTTGTCATGGCTACTCATTTTTATTCCTTTTGTAGTTCACTATATGCCAGTGATTCTCAACCACTGTGCCGCGGCACTTTTGTGTGCCGCAAAATTCTAAAAGTGTGCCGCCAAATTTTAGATAATATATTTATGTTAATATTATTAAATAATATGATTTAAAGAAAAAAAATCGGGTTAGGGGGCGATTCGCACGAATTGAACTCGCCCGAATGGGCGAATCGCCTACTTTTAAAAATTAATTAAATTTTAGTAGGCGATTCGCACGAATGTAAAATTTTCGCGTGCGAATCGACCCCTTCAAAAATAAGTAGTAGGCAAATCGCACACAATGTATTTTAATGAAGAAAAAAGTAAAAGTACAGTCGTTCACATAAATCGAAAATTAATAATTTATTATTTAAATTATTTATTAGAATTTAATATTTAAAATATATATAATACCTACATAATTTTTACTTTAGTGAGACAGTGCAGTACCAGTAGTGCCCTATAACAATAAATTAATATTAGTTCTAATTTATCTCGCGTTTCGATATTCGGGTGTAGGTGTGACAGGCAATGATGTAACACTCATTTTATTGTTCCTTTTTATTATTATTTTTCTTTTTTATCTGTTTTTATTAATTCTATTTTATTTTTTTCCTTTTTTGTATGCGTTCACTCCACCAATTTGTGTACACAGTGAAAATTATTTTAGGGTGCAGTGATATTATTATGATCAATTTAAATATAAAATCTCCTCTACACTGCACCTGTAAATTTTCCAAATAAATAAATAAATAAAAAATTCGTTTCTATGGCATGTTTTAATAGAATGATAAAACTAAAACCCAATATAGCCTCATTTTTGAAAGTTGTGCAAAAGGATTCCGAATATTATAAGCAGTTTATAACGCAGTACGTTTCAATAAAAAGTCCTGAGAGAATAAGACATCAAAAAAGAATTGAAGTTGTTCTAATGCAGTTTGTTTCTGATGAAATTGATTTGCCTCTTTGTATTGAAAAATTAAGAAATTAAATAATTCATATATAAAATCCATTCGCCTGATAAGTATTTGGTTATAAATAGTAAGTTTTTGATTATAAGATAATACTGTGATTTTGTGTTTATTATATTACTTTTAATTATTTAGATGTAGGATGATGTAAGACATTACAAACCCTTGATTATATGATTTGTTTGTGATATTATGTAATTGAGAGGTTTATAATAATTTAAAAAATTATGGATATTATGTGTCTTATTTAATTTAAAAATATTTTAGTCGTATGACTTTTGTGCGTTACTGTACTTTTTTTCTTCACTTTATTCAAAAAACGCGTTGTGTGCGAATCGCCTACTACTTATTTTTGAAGGGGTCGATTCGCACGCGAAAATTTTACATTCGTGCGAATCGCCTACTAAAATTTAATTAATTTTTAAAAGTAGGCGATTCGCCCATTCGGGCGAGTTCAATTCGTGCGAATCGCCCCCTAACCCAAAAAATCGCATTACAAGTATTCTTATTATTAACTTGTAATTAATCCCTTAATAAACGTACTGTTATTTTTATAGTACATATTATTTTATTTCGCTCATTTAAAATTATTACCATAAACTATTTTACGCGTGTTATAGGTAAGTAGATAATTTTTAAACTTATCTTTTTCTTTGTGTGCCGCCAAATTTTTAAATCGTGAAAAGTGTGCCGCATTAAAAAAAAGGTTGAGAACCACTGCTATATGAAGTGAAGTGCTCAACGATACAGGAATTCGAGGGTAGTTCGTATAGCCTTCCTAACCTAACGCGAAATATGTACCTTAATATAATGACAAAGTGACCGTAAGCTAGTCAAAAGCCAATTGATAGTTGTCACTTGACCGAATTAACAACAATATATGGGATTTGATGTTTCGTGATCGCTCAGTGCATTACATGAAAAAAACTGCACGTTAAACATTGACCCATATGTTAAGTTTAACCTGTAAGTAAGCTCTCTACGAGGACATAGCGAGGTTCACAGTTATGAGTCATGGTTCCGCGGAAGGTCAACTCAGACCAGACTTCTCCTTTTTAAGTCAACCATTATTATAAATAGTGAATGTATTAATCAGCCGTCTCTTGTGAACTTTAATACTTAAATACGGTCAAGTTCTTCGTGAAAATGTTCAATGTCTTTTAAACAATTTTGCTTTTATAAGATATCCTTATTACTGTTTGTGTTTATTGCAACGCAGCTGGTTCACCGGTCGGCGCGCGGGCCTACTTTAGGTTGACGTAAAATCAAGTTTCGGTAACTTTTGAAGACTTCACGTTTAGATGATATGACGAATTAATCATCAAATATTTCACTGCATTTAATTACAATTTCGGTCCTTTAAAGTTTGAGCCAATCGATAATATAAGTATATAAAAATAAATAAATGTTTGTTAAGCTACTTTCTGCAGTTACCTCCGCTATGCCGGCTTTGGGCGACGAAAAATCACTTATTTGCTCTAGGTAATTATTATTACAATTATAGGAAAGATAATACGAGTATATAGGAATTTCGACGCGGTCACGCGAAGCGCCTATGATCGTGTAACTTCGTGGTTAGAATATCCGTATGCAACGCGGGGCCGACGCGACGTGGATTTGATTCTGTTCGACAATTTTTTTCTGTTCAATTTTCATTATAATTTAATAAATGAAAGGGATACTATTAAAGAATTGCAAATCTAAATTTAATTTAATTAGACAAAGGTTCAAGTAAAAACAACACAATGTTGGTATTTTAGTGTTAATTACTGAGTCTAGTGCCAGAATTTATGTGCTAGGAAGTCTAGGCACGTTAAATTCCGCTTTCATCTCACCTCGGTCTATGTTCCTATTTAAAGTACATACTTTTGGATCATTTATGGCTTTCAAAGGATTCTTTTTTTTTAATGTATACTAATTTGCCGCACTACATTATCGGTGTTTTTGTTGTACGCGCACGTCACGTATGACACTCGCGCGTGTAGAATTGACCTTTAGATGCTTCGAGCACGCTAGCCCATTTTTCATTGTAGTTCGACATATAACAACACTCCACTTCCGCCTGATGCTAGCCTGACTATTTCGAAATTGATTCGGAATACTTGAAAATTACCCCAGGATGGCAGATTGGGCTAATAATAGCTCATAGGAATAGGCGTCGTCGTCAATTTTCATGGTCTATCGCCTCATTTAGCTTCTTTATCTAATCCACGATGCCTATAAGGTTGCGTAAAACGAGGGTTCGGTTTTTGATGACTAAAGCTACACCGGAGGTTCCTAGTTCGAATCCCAGTCGTTGCAAATATTTGTAACTATCACTGGTAGAGTTATTGGCTGTTATAATTTATTTTTAAGGAACGATTTCGTTATGTCCAGAATTAGTGACACATCAGACAAAACAGCTTTCATAAATTGTATTAAAAGCGTTCGTTTCATAAAATTTACTATAACATTAATCGTCTTAATAGTTTTTTATGTTGATACGCAAGATGTCTGTCTAATTTTGTTGGGATTATACGGAATTTTATGCGCCGCTTTATTGTTTATTTCTGTTTTTATTATTTATACTTTCTTTTGTGGTTTTGCTCTCCCAATTTTCTCCTATACTAGCTAGCTAGTGATCGTATCATAGGCACTGAACGACCAAAGTACATATAGTACATTGGTACCGGTCGGATTCAGTGAAAATTGAACACCGGTCTCATCTAAATCTTTATTGAACGGAAAAAAAAAGATGAGTTCACGTCTTCTACCGCTAGACCGTCAGTGTTCGTCAGATTATTTGCTAACTACGATCATTTCTAATTCGTTCTATTTAAATCGTACTCCATTACTCTATCTGCTGCTAAAGTAGTGTCATGTATACTCTAATGTCACTATAATTGTACGTCGAACTTCTGAATTGATTATTGGAAATATTTTATCTATTAAAGTTATTACGGAATCCATTTGTTTGTGCCATGTTAATGATAGCTCGGCATAGGACATCTGACATGTAAAACCAGAGTGCGGTCCATGAATGGAAACAACTGCTTCTACAAAATTTCTGCAGGCAGCAGTTGCCTTCGCTATTCCGGCTTTAGGAGACGAATGCACACCATCCAGATTGACAGTGCACACTGCTCTCGTTCATCATAATGATCATGTGGTAGGCATAGTAGACATCAAAAGAGTGGTAGGCAGACTGATGATGTTATTAGTCCAGTCTGCCGTCCTGGGGTAGTACCACCACTTTCGAATGTAACACTGTGAAGTGACTTTGTCGCGTTTTGGGAATAGTTTGAAAGTAGCCAGGAATAACGAGAGGAGTGTGCACTGTCAATCTAGAAGGTACATGCTCGTCTCCTCAAGCCGGCATAGTGGAGGCGACTGCTGCCCGCACAGGGGTCTCTGTAGTAGCAGTTGTTTCCATTCATGGACCGCACTCTAGCTTTACATCAGGCAGAGTGTTGTCACATGCCGAGCTACAATAAAAAAAATTGTGCAACTACGATCGCGAATTTACTATGTAGGTTGTTGAAGATGATTTTTGATTCTTGTCGTGTTATATTATAAAAAAATCTTTTAATGTATTGTGGTACTAATAGGCATTTAATAATGGAGTTTGCTTTAGTCCTTGGACAACGGAAATAATTTTATATAGAGCATCGAATAATTCGAATACAATGGGCTCTTTAGAATGGCCGTTCGTTTCTAATTAGCATAAATTAGCTCCAATTCTCAATAAGTAATTAGGATTTCTTCAAGTCAGTGATCTTTCGAAGATCTGTTCTAAAATATTTGGAGCTGAATTGATTTTTGCGAGCTGTCATAAATTTAAGAGTGATAGCTAGACTGATGATTTATTTATTAAAATGTCTGTACCAAGTTAGTTCTTGTATCGCAGGCCCGAGCGACCAAAGTGCATATAACATACTTACATTGGTACCGGTAAGAGCGGCCGTGGTCTCGCGGTAAGACGCGTGAACTCACGATCGATTAGACCCGTGTTCGAACCTCGCTAATTCTGACCGGTACCAATGTAACTTTGTTATATGCATTTTTGTCACTCACTGCCTATAGGCACTATTAAAGAGTGGTAGGCAGACTGATGGGTATTTGTCCAGTCTGCTGTCCTGGGGTAGTACCACCACTCGAATGTAACATCCGTGAAGTGACTTTGTCGCGTTACGGGAATAGTTCGAAAATAGTCAAATATAACGAGAGGAGTGCGCACTGTCAATCTAGATGGTACATGCTCGTCTCCTCAAGCCGACATAGTGGAGGCGACTGCTGCCCGTACAGGTTTCTCTATAGTAGCAGTTGTTTCTGCTACAATCTAAATACTTATATAAAATGTTAATGTTAGTACGTAAAGACAGGGTTTTCTCTATGACCACCAACTCCAATCTACTTCCCGTTGAGGTGGTAGATACTCCTCGGTCTCCTGGTGAAAGTAAGGGAGTTTGGACGCGGTAGGTGGAAGAGGGTGGTTGTGGGAGGCGAAAATCTCAAAAAATGTATATCTGTCCTTTTCTAACTTATGTTGAGTACTAAGTCTGTCTTTTTCTAACTTATGACATGTTGAGTACTAAGTATAGAGTTCAACGTTATAAACTGCTAAAATCGATCTAGAATGTTCTAGAAGGTTCTAAAAATTTCAGGAATGATCTAGAAAGTTCCAAAACGTTATCAACTGCTAAAATCGATCAAGAATGTTCTAGGAGGTTCTAAAAGTTTCAGGAATGATCTAGAAAGTTCCAAAACGTTATCAACTGCTAAAATCGATATAGAATGTTCTAGAAAGCTCTACAAATTTTTGGAATGATCTAGATAGTTCCAGAATGAGCGCAACTGTTAAAATCAACATGAAATGTTCTAGAAGGTTCTACAAATTTCTGGAATGATCTAGAAAGTTCCAAAATGTGCGCAACCGTTAAAATCGATATGGAATGTTCAAGAAAGGCTTAAAAACTTCTAGAATTATCTTCAAACATTAAAAATGTGTATAGCTGCTAAAATCGATATAGAATGTTCTAGAAAGTTCTACAAATTTCTGTCTACACATTTATTAGAGTATTTCTTATTTTCTATTCGTTAATTAATTTGATTTGATTAACTCTATAAACACCGTATGTTTAGCAGCAACCGAGCAACGCCGGGTTACGTCGCTAGTAAAAAATAAAGTTACAACCTCTTTCAAGCGTAGTTACCTATGTAGAGATGTAGTCGTTTCGGAATCAGCTTGGAAGCTGCCGGGGTAGAATGGGAGACACACATGCATTATTTAAAGACGCCTGCTCTCTCCCTGCTCATGGCCCGCACTCTAGCTTAACGTCAAACGGAGTGTGGTCACATACCGAAGTCTATAATTTAAAAAAAATGTTTTAGTGTTTAGATTTTACACAATAGTTATAATAGGTCGATGACAGTAAAATTGTTTTTAATTCGAGCGACATTGTACAATTTTTGGAAAGTAGCCAGCGGGATTAAGTTTATTCCGCTTCCGATTTTTTTTCTTTAATTTAATTGCTTCTTTCTCAATATTTTAATGCAGTTTCTGTTGTAAGGCATCTCAGGCCGGCATAGTAATGGCGACTGGAGCCACCGTGTAAGCGGTCGAGTCGTCAGCGCTCATGGACCTCCACTGTGCTTACCATCAGGCCATAAAAAAGGCGATGCAACTAACTTAATGTTGATTGTAGACGTTAATTTAAATAGAAATCTTATTGAAAGGGTCATCGGTCTTGAATAAGAAAAATGGTGAAAGCGTGTGAAGACTTGTTTTCATAAGAAAGTGAAAATTGCGATTTTCTTACAAATTCATTGTTTGTACACTTAACATTTGCTCGTCGAAGGGAAAAAGAGCGTATGTGAATGTTAGTTAATCGCTTTTAAATGTCACAATAACTTTATATTTTTATAACCGGTGATTGTAAATGTTTATTTACGATTGTCTGGAAAAAAAGCATTAAGATATTCCATTCGTTTATTGTTCGTTAGAGAAAATTCTAAAATGAATTGAGTGGGAAATTTTATAAATGAACTCGTGTCCATTCCACTTAGGGGTATGCAGAGGCTAAGAACACTACGACATCTTTCCATAAATACTTACTACATAAAAATTAAAAAATATATATTAAAGAAGTCTTTAGAAATAAGTACAGTAGTACCCTGCTTTACGCGAGGGATACGTTCCGCAAAAACTCGCGTTAAGTGAAATTCGCGTATAAGGGGGTCACGTTTAAGCATAACCAAAAGTCAGTACAAAATGCAAATCAATACATACTTTAATTCTAAAAACACATTATGTAGAGTTACATTATGCATCTTTTTGCGGAAAAATGTATCTATTGTCTTACGGTCTTGTAAAATATTTTCAAAACACGCAACAGTTTTTTTTTACTGATTGACACACGGTTAAAACACGGTCATCATCACTGTCTATGCTCTGCAATATGTCCAAACCCGAATAAATCTTTGAAAGAGCCATTTTAGCGCGAAATTTGAAATTCGTGTAAAACCGAAACCGCGTACAACGGGGTCGCGTAAAGCGGGGTGTTACTGTATAACAAAAAAAAACCTTTTATATATCCTTTTTTTATTATTATTGTGCTGTTGGCAATTTAAATAAATAAACAAATAGATAAGTAAATAAAAATAAAACCGAATGCTTTTCAGCAGTAGTTTCTGAGATCATTTCGTGCATACAGACAGATAGTGAGGGCGATTTATACAATGCAGTAATAATAGTCACCTGATGATTATTTTGTCTTTATGGAGTCTATTTTCTTAATAATATTAATAAGATTACCACTAATAACAATTGTATTAAATCTAATAATGGTTCTATAATAATTTTAATTAATATATTCTCGTCTCGTATACGCTTTGATGGTAATCATTCAATATAGCTCCCATATATGAACACGCTTTATTTATATCCTGTATCGACCATCAATATTAATTTAATCGTATTCTTTGAGATTATCCGACTAAAATGCGATTATAGGAGACGCAAAGACAGATGGTTATTAGCGCGTGGTTATGTCGCGTTTCAGGATCAGTTTGAAAATACCGAGCATTGTCAACCTGAATGGTGCACTTTTGTCTCCTCAAGCCGGCATAGATGAGGTGACTGCTGCCTGCAGAACTTTATCTGTAGTAGCAGTCGTATCCGTTCATGATTTGTTTTTTTTTTTTTTTGTATTTTATTTTCTTTAATGTATTTGAATCTGGCCAACAGCTGTATGCTATGTAGTATGTAAATAAATAAATGAATCACACTCTAGTTTGCTATAAAAAATTGGCCCAGTCTGCCGGCCTGGTACGAGTATAAGCGTAACACCTGTAAAGTGACCCAGTCGTGTTTCGGGGTTCGTTTGGAAATTAGGCAGGTATAACGAGAGGAGTTTCGCACACTATGTCAGTAAGGACCGCTCTTTCAAGCTCACACGACGATAAAATAATATCTAGATTTTATTAAATACTAAGTTAAGCGTTATTCCGTCTTTATAAGGATACAAACGTTGTGGACGACCATAACCACCTTAATGTCATTTCCTAAATTAAAAGATGCCCTTGACGGCGCCGGGTATGGGGTAATTCATATAATCACTTTATACGATGATTTTGCACGCTATGTCACCGGCCATTTGTTACTATATCTTTTGGCATTTAGGTTATGGGATAGGCAGGTTCCGGTTCTACTAAATTGACGTTTTATGAAAATCCTACACGCTACATAGAGTTTACTATTTTTAGGATGTTGTCGATCTTGAATTTTTTTTATAATCTTGTGTAACAATGGTGGAGTTACCATTTATTTGTAAATGTATGGCGGGGAGTAAAGTCGTGCTTTTTCGTTTTTCCACGAAAACTCCGCTGAAAATTTTTTGTACTTAAAAATTAAAAGTCGAAACTGAGGACTAGGCTGCATGGGCATTGATCCTTTTGCCTTAAGAGCTGCATATACGCCGTTGACCTTGCTTGAAAACCTTGCTCGTCCCGTACTGATTTATTGGGTGACAGAGGGGTTGCTTACGTGATTGTGTATCGATTTATGTAAAAAAAATAATAAAAATAATTTGACAAGTTATTAAAAAAAAACAAACCTTTAAAAAATAATAAAAAATAAATTGAAGATTCCCTAAGTATTGTATTGTCTAATATCATGATAAAATATAATAAAAAAACCTAGTTTAGAAGAAAAATTGTTTTATATTTCTAAACCAGGGCCTGGGGTTACTTTGCATGAATATTAATGATATTTAAAACTATATATATTATTATTTTTTAAATGAAAAGGACATGTTTTGTATAGTGTTGATTAACATATATATATATATATATTTTAAGATAATTTCGTTACGGATTATGGAGAAAAAAGGTTTTAATCCCCTTCAGTTCCAGCGCAGTTCACATATATCCCAGCCTTAACCAAAAGAGCAACAATTATATGTATGTAAAATATGTGTATTATAGGACAGTTAACTTATATTTTTTAGTGCTTTTAGTGGTGTCAGTGAACGGCCTCATTAGCCGCCGACAGATGCCAAATACTTTTCCACTCCAGCCTTATTTCTGTCTCCACTTATTATTAGATTTGTAAAAACTAACGTTTATCATCTTCCGCTTCGTCATCAACAGCAATGTTATTTTTGTTTTATTACAACATTCATGAAAATGTCACTTTAATAGATATAGTTTTTGTTGAGAAAAATATTTACATGTTAATTTTTTTTTTATTGACTAAGTTAATATAAAAGTTTTCAGTCAAATTGAAATATAGGTTCCTTGGTTGTATAAATGATTTTATGCGTTTTATTATCGCATATATTTTTGTCTGCAGAGCTTTGCAGCCATCGTGGTCGCAAAGCTTTCGAAATATCAGATTAAAATTAAAATAAACACGATAGTGAGTATCATAAAATCTTTTATTCATTTAAAATAAGTTTATGAAAAACCTTAAATAAATTTATAATTTCGGTTACTCTAAATTAGATTTGTTACTGTTAATTAAAGGGGCTAAACAAAGGGTTTCAAGTTTATGTAGCGTTTGAGTATTCCTCCGTTAACATTTTTACATTTAGAAAATTGAAAATTATCTAAGTGGAAATGTATTTTGCACTTCACTATCGCGTTTATTATGAATTTTCCCACAACTTCTTTTCCATCACAAGATAATCCTTTATAGAAAAATAACAACTCCTATTCCCTTTCCAATCCTAGGGGGCTTTGCCTTCATCTGCGTCAACAATAGTAATTAAAAAAAAAGTTACCTTAATAAACGGCCTACCCGAATAAGTTATCTTAATAAATAAAAGTTCTGGGTGTCAAACGCATAAGGACCAAACAAACAGATAAATTCGAAACAAATAAATATTCATTTATACAAACAATTATGTGGTGAACTACTGAAATTATAGGCATTATTACTTCTGTACTTCAAACGCCATCTATCGGAAACGACATGAAGCGTAGCGAGTGTTCTTTTTTTGAACATAAGGTTTAGTTTAGTACAACGATTAACTGTTAGATGGCGTTGCAAATTAAATTGTAACTAAACGGTTCGTAGTAATTGAGTAAAAATCTTTTAAAATTATATATTATTATTATTATTTATTATTGTTATAAATTTAAATTAAATAAAATGTAAATTTTTTTTTATTAATCCTGATTTCTGTGCTAATTTACGAAACATACAATAATGTATCGTGTATCCAATCATAAACAAAACGTGGTAATCGTTGATTATTTCTATTTCTGAAATTGAGTATATCGTGAACTATTTATTGATGACGTGTTGTAGAGGAAGACTTTTATACCTCACGATTTTACACACAACTGCAGTCTACCTATAACTTTCTTCTTTGTTTCACATATCCCGTCTATTCCCCGGCTCCACCTGCGTCTTAACGCGTTAGTTAGAGCAATAATTAATGTACTACGTTAATGTGGCAAAGACTTTAACGCGTTATTCTAATAACGTCAATACTATTGACATTACACTAAGTCTAGCAAAACCTTTAACGTAGCCATAGTTTTATTGTCGTTATTTTTAACGCGCTAATTATCACACAGTTAGACGCAGCCATTAACATTAAGCTAACAGGTATAACACTCGGGATATCTAGCTTTACAGCTGCGTCACTTTTTTATTGAATATTTCGCTAGATTTGTCGCCAAAATCTGAGAGTATAAGAAGAACACCATTTGATGATGGTTATTAGCTAGTCGAGTTCACCGTCCTGTGGTATTACCACCACTTTTTTTTAATGCATAGAATTCGTAAATTTTTTTGTCGCGTTTCAATGAGGTCGCGAGTGGCTGGGCATAACTGGAGGAGTCTCCTATGTCAAAGCTGAACGCATGAAGTTTACTACTCTTACTTGTACGCGTTTCTCTGTGTTAGCAGTTACCTTAAACCTGGTGCGTCTGGTGGTGGAGTGCGGTCTCCACTTGAAAAATAAATAAAAAAGTTCTTGTCGTAGAATGTAAAGGATAACATCTTAATTCTCATCCAGTTTCAATACAAAACATATGGCGAGTGGTGTTCGCATTCCATCGTTCCAGAGTCCAGAGTATTGCTTCAGTTTGGTCATACGCTCTCATTGAAATAGTGTTTTCTACTCACGTTTATGACGATAGTAATTTACCTTTGTGAATTAACCCATATTTCTCTATCTTACAATGGACGGTGAGTTAATTTTTTTATAGTAACTCGGTTTTCTCTATCACGGCTCATGGACCGAACTCTAGCTTAACCATTAATTCAGCAACCTTGTCAGAATCCCACTGAATACTACCCTGAATCCCACATTTTGTTTTTAATATCACGTGGAGTATGGTCGTATGATGACGTATAACCCACAGGAGTGGCCAGAGGAACGCCAGCGACTTCTCTTTCTATATACCACTTTAGCTTCGCGTCTATTACTCGGTTAGTTGAATACGGTCACGTAAAGCACCAATGATTGGTTGTGATAGCTTATTGGTAAAGCTTACGCGCGCGCATAGGAGGTCGTGCGTTTGATCCCCACCAGACTGTTGTGTGCATGTTAATTTTTTTTCACTCAATTCTTATCGTAATAAACATTGATATATGTATACAACCCAATGTGATGCGAGAGAAAACATGGCCACAGTCACGTTTAGGTTCCCTGTCAGTTAGTATTTGACTTGACGGCAACATTGTCAAATCGTTTGAAGCGGTCTACGGTTTTTTTATGTCATATGTATGAAGTTTGCACCTCTAGTATATATCTCTATGATAATGAATAACAAAAAATAACATATTTATATATGTTTTTTTTTAATTTATTTCCTTTGATGCGGTTTTTCCTTTCAATACTTTTCACATATAACTGTCAGGAGGCGTCGCGTCGTCCTCCTTTTTTTTTATACAATCGTACAGAATAATGTCGTGACCAAAAGCGTGGTGAATTGAATTCAGCACGTCTATTATTTAGTTGACCCGTGCCAGTAAATTATTCTGGTGACGTCGAAGCTTTCGTTAACCCTGTATGGTCACGAGAGTTGTGAGAAAATACACAAATCATTATCATTGCGTACAGATTTTCTTGTCAATAAATATGACAGACCGAAAAGGAAATTGGAAACTCATGTTGCTACTATGTAAGATATAGTAAACAACTCTTATAGGCTACTATTAGAGTTGCCACTGTAAGAGTGGTAGGCAGACTGATGATGGTTATTTGTCCAGTCTGCCGTCCTGGAGTAGTACCACCACTTTCAAATGTAACACCCGTCACGTCGACACCAAGCCGGCATAGTGGGGGCGACTGCTGCATGTAGATTGCCTTTTAATACAGACATAATAAATATTCGTT
Source organism: Tinea pellionella (assembly GCA_948150575.1). Classification (NCBI taxonomy): domain Eukaryota; kingdom Metazoa; phylum Arthropoda; class Insecta; order Lepidoptera; family Tineidae; genus Tinea; species Tinea pellionella. The sequence goes on from OX411248.1 coordinate 8,470,314, forward strand.
CCAATTGGGGAGGTGTCTCTGGTGACAGCTATCTTTTTTACATATTTTTTAGATAATATAGATTAATTTAGTCGACACGTGTTTCTGGAAAACTTTTGTAATTGCTTTGTTCTTTTTTTATTAATTTTTAAAAATTGCGATCGTAATATTGGCAAACCTGAGGATTCGTTCGGAACTAAACCATTGCCAATGAACAAAAAAAAAATCGTTTGTCAAAAGTTCAAACAAAACTTTTGATTTTTAAAAGTTCCTGTTAATTAAAACATCGTGTTTATAGTGTAGTTTTGTTTTAAAAATTACAATAGTTATTCGTATAAAACACTGTTATTGTTAGGAAACACAAACAAAAGATATTTGACAAACTTGTGAGGCGACAACCATAGACAACATAATAATCTACAAAACTGTTAGGTTGGTACTTTGTATTCTATCTTGTCAAACGGTACGAAAGTCGAAGTGAAAGGTCGAAGACGGTCATTACAGTTTTTCAAATATCTCCTCGATTTTTAAGTATTTTCAGACGAGAATCAAAAAATTCTTCTAATTGAAGTGATATCTCGAAATGGTTTTCGATTCACCATGGGTTAGTTTTTTTGGACCTTGCCCATTCGTTATGTTAGTGTTATTTATGCATGTCTTCACTTTTTTATCTCTTTTTTTTTTATTTCCCTTACTTTGTTTTAATTATTCGTGTATTTTATCTATATTGTTACCGTTATTCGATTTCTCTTTAATTCCGCTCATATGGGAATTAGAACCTGTTAGATTTAAAAAAAAAAGTTAGAATAGCCTTCGTGACTGTATAAATAAATAATTAGTTGTAATTATCACGATCGGACACCGCAGGCGGCGCTGACGTCGCTTGATTATCACGACGCGCTCTTTATATGGATTCTAAAACGAATTTTCTTTTTAATTTCTCAAGCAATTTGTATCTCTTCCTTATTTAATTAAAAGGAAACGTCCAATGCCGTATACGTGTGTTACCAGTTTCTTGTGACCTATTAGATTAATAACTTTTTTGTAGTTGTTTGTAACTTTGTTGGCTTAAAAGTGTACTTTTGAGTTTGTTACTATAGTAGAATATTAGAATCGTAGTAGATATATATCCATAGTAGAATCGTAGATACGCAGATTACGGTCTCTGACGTATGTAAGGGTCCCACAATAAAATTTGAAGCTTAATCTTCTTCGGAGAGGAATTACGATTTCTCTTGGGAGTTTTGGCGGCCATCTTGAGACGTCAGGTTGTCTGTCTTGAATTATTTTCCTAAACTTATGGTTCTTCGAGTGTTAATGTGTAATAATGGTGGATTATTAACCATTAAGTGTTAGTGAACGTGCGTGACGTGAGTGTGGGCAAACAATTCAAAAGAAGAGAACCTGTGTTTTCATTTTCCCCCCAAAACTCCGTAGGAAGTTTCAGTATGGATTCTATCACTTTACTGGAGCAATTTTTGACTTAACTGATACTTGACCTGACTCTTTACTGTGATGAATGAATGACTCGTGATACACAATAATATTAACTTGATGCAAAAATATTTACTTTGACACTGGCAAATTGTTATAATGCCATATAAAAGAAAAAGTGATTCCTCTTGGATTGTCGTTTTGAACTCCAAAATTCTTCACAATGTGTTCATTATTCATTCATTAATCTCTTTCACGTTATGCGGTGTTTAATTTCATTCCCACGTCTAGCATTGTCCGAAACAAAGGACGCTTATCTACATTTGTCTAACGTCTAACTTGAGCGGGACATACATTTCAATTAAATTCTGTGTTTGTTTATTATTTCCTCTTGAAATACGATACAAAAGTGAAGTTTACTGTATTATTACTTAAGGTGAAAGCCAACACCTGAGCGTCCATACATTTTGTTTTACCACATTGTTCGAAGCATAGCAGATTTATGTTGAAATTAAGTAATTTGATAACTTTCTCAGCACTAATTATTATCGCAAATCACTATAATAAACAAATAGCTACGGCACAGAATATATAAAATGCATTTTACATATTTTAAACATTTTATATTGGTTATATTTCACAAGCATTTTATATATTCTGTGCCGTAGCTATTTGTTTATTATAGTGATTTGCGCAAATAATTAGTGCTGAGAAAGTTATCAAATGACTTAATTTCAACATTAATCTGCTAAGTTTCAAACAATGTGGTAAAACAAAATGTATGGACGCACAGGTGGTGGCTTTCACCTTAATCGTACAGAACAATTTAGACTCAGATTAAAAGTGGATGAAATTCTGTCCAATCACTACACAGCATAAAACAAAATCAAAACACAAAATCAAACGCTGTATCTGTCTTAATCTGTGCTCGTTAATTTTGGGAACTATTGTCCTCCCATATATCCTCTCACCTTGGATCCTTCAAGTGGAGAGTGAAAAAGCACCTTCGCAAGTAATGGCGACTGGAGCCACCGTGTGAGCGGTACTGTAGTCGTCAGTGCTCATAGACTACCACTGTGCTTACCATCAGGTCTGTCTTATACATGTTCATGATGATGCATTAATGGAGATTTCGTGTGCTGTTATAATAGTCTATGAATTTTTATCCAGTATAGTGGAAGCTACTTTTACATTTTCACGTACAACGTTGCGGGTCTATTAGAATGTATTATTGTATTATATATTTGTGTTGTGAATACATTTTATGAGCTATCTTATTGGTGTTACATAAACTAAACAAAAAACATCAAATTTTCTTGTCGAAGTTCGAACCGAACTAGTTACCATATAAAGTGTTCGCCCACAATCGTAGTTACCCGGAAACCCCTCTCATTTTATGTATTGGACAACCATTATTATCTAATTAAAGTTACTGACTGGAGTTCTTTTATAACATTTCGGTTTTACAGCTCATTAAGTTTGACCATTGGTCCAGTAGTTCGTTGATCTTCTTTTTCAATATGTTTTTGTTTCTTTCCTTTTATAGATGTTGTTAGCCTTGGTGGTCATATCAGCTATGGTCTTCATTGTAATTTCCTGTGTTAAATCTTTTTCTAAAACTGATGCTTTGATTACTTGTAGGTTTTAGTTTGAGTTTGTTATGACGATAAACGGCAATTTACAAAAGTACAGTTATTAAATTAAAATTAAATTGAATAGAAAAAATTATAAAAAAAAAAGAATTGAAGTGGGATTTAAATCCACTCCTACTATACGCAAGGATGCTCTGAACACTAAACTACTCCGCCATTCCATCGACAGCTCGTCCAAGTACTGGGTTCACATTTAAAACAAAGTACAGTTTAATGACTGCAATAAAAATCTTCAGGAAATAATTAGTTATAATTATACGACATATTTTAGATCATTGATGGGTTTACTCCATTAACCACTACGTCATCTACTATCAAAGTGTAAAGAAACAGTACACTGGCAACATTCCAACATATGTCTGTGGTGTGTCCTGCATTCCCATCCTCTGGTGCTTCCGAGAAGGCGGCGCGGATCCGCTACATGCCGGCCGAGTCCGCGACCTTCCCAGGAACGGCCACTTGTTACCGCCCGATACGTATATCGCCCACATGATCCCATTAAAAACGCGCAATTCCGTACTCACAATGAAGCCGAGATCATTAAGACTCGTCCCACAGAGCACCGTCGAGATGAAGCCGCGAAGTGATCGCGTGTCTTGTCAGTCAGCGCGACGACATCAATCGAATCAGCTGCTGCAAGCGCGCGCGGTTTTAATCCATTATCGATACTATTCTTGCGATAGTTCGTTTAACTGGATACATATATTCGTGTGACTCTTGTTTAAATCAGTTACGGTTCGTGTGTTTTAATGAGCGTGGAGAATTTGGCAAATTGTGTTCTGTTGAGGCGTTTGTTGTCGCACTGGGAGTTTGTTGGCAGCGGCGTGGTGTGTCCCTTTGAAGGACCAACCGACATAGTAATTAGAGCGTGGAACATTAAAATAAACCACACCCACACATTGTGATCGGTTCATGAAAAACAAATATTTTTTTTTAATCTATTTAAGAAATTATTTTTGAACTTCTGTAGCGCATTAATTTGCGATTATTATGATAGATTACAGAATAAACTTTGACATCGCGAATACGCTCGATAAGACGAAATGTGTTTACTTGTCGGCTTCAATAAAAAATAATGCGAATATTTTTTTCTGTTCTTCAATAATAAAAGATGTTTAAACATAATCAAATGTCAACAGTCAATCAAAAGTAGTTTCGCAGCATGTAACGAGTGAGTCTCGTCTCTCAGCGTGTGCTAATGTTGTCAATTTTTGGATTAACATTATTTGCATCATATTTTTAGGTCGCAGCCTTGGGTATAAGAAATTTTCTTTTATATTTCTCGAACGACTTCAATTTCTACTCTTCAGTGACTCCTAGTCGCTATAGTTTAAATCGATATCGTTTGTTTTTAAAGTGTTGGAAAAGTTTTGACAATCCAATTAACGAAGATAGGAAATTTTGTTGACGATTGGTATAATATCCTGTACACCCCGAAAAGGTTGTTCTATGTATACACTTGTAGATACATTATATTATGAATAATTATGGTGTCAACTCATATCAGACCTATTGTCCTTCTCAACAACGTGTGAAATATTCATGAAGAAGTGCTCGATATTGTATATTTATCAACACTTTGTTTATATGTGTTACTGTTGTTATGATATGTTGTTGTTATATATATTTACATGGTTTCTTATGTATTATAATATATACATTCAACAAAATAGTGGAAGGCAGTTACAGTTACAGTCCAAGGGTGTTTCAGTGGCCTAGTCACGTGTCGGGACAATAAAGAGAAGTTTCGTGTTTAATCTGAATGGTGTTCATTGGTCTCTTCAAGCTAGCATAGCGAAGATCACTGCTACCAACAGGCATTTCTCTGTGTAAAAGTTGTCTCTACTAATGGACCACACTTCTAGTTCACCTCAGACCACCATAAAAAATACATTTGAATTCGATTTCTGATTTCCTAACTTTTATTATCATTTAGTTTGCTTTTTAGATTAGACACTTTTCTTTCCGTTCAATAAATGTCTGATGTTGTTTTGTCTAGGATTTCATTTCCAAATTAAACTAGCATAAGAAAGGCATCATTTATTTGGTTTTATACAGGTTGTCCCGTAAGTAGTGGTGTCAACGGTATTTTACAGATAGAGGGGTTCAATATCTAGAATATAATTTGGTGATTTTTTTTTATATCCTCTGGTTTAAAAGTTATGACATTTTTAAAGAATTATCATTTTTTCCCCCGTTTTATCACAAAATAATGTTATAAAAATTTGTTTACAATTATTTTCACTGATATTTTTATTTAAGTGGGTTGAGAAAATACAGGGCTTTCTAATTATAATGTTATTTGTAACCAATTAATAACCATGATTAAATAAAAAATTAAAATCTAAACAAGATTTAATTTATCAAATTTTAAGTAAAATATTTAAACGAAGCTGGTGTAAAAAAATTGTATGTAAGGTTACGGGACCATTATTTTAACATTATTTTGTGATAAAACGGGGGAAAAATGATAATTCTTTAAAAATATCATAACTTTTAAACCAGAAGGTATAAAAAAAAATCACCAAATTATATTCTAGATATTGAACCCCTCTCTCTATCTGTAAAATACAGTTGACACCACTACTTACGGGACAACCTGTATAACATTTAAAATAAACAAAAAAAAAAGGTAAGCTGTTTTGTATGGAAGTTTATCTTTAGAAACAGATTAAGATCTATTAATGTTTTCGTACAAACGCTGACATTTAAAATAAATTGAATTATAATATCTTAATGGTAAGATTGACAGCCAATCATAGTAAAGTGAGAACGTAATATTTCATAGTCATTCTTTGAGAGACAGTATGTCAAATTGCCTGAGCTTGAAGCGAAAGATTATTAACTAGTTCTTTTCAAACTGACACCTAAAACATTTTTAGATTGAGATTTTTTATTTTAATTTATATCTAATCTAAAGGAGATGCCCATTCGCCTAAGAAAAATGGGCCCACAATTTTTTTTCTCAAGTTTGTCGGATATTTTTCAGTTCATTTTGTAGGAAAATAAATCTGTATTCCTTATCACTAATCAGTTTAAATTTTTTCACCCGGGTCATTGAGTAATTAGTCATCAGTTCTCTGATGAAATATTTGAGGTTATTATTATTTTAAATGCTTTAATGATTGAAAATATCTAGTTTTTTTTAAATATAATTAAACATTGTCTATTGATTAGTAAACGATGTGCTAATTAAAATATATTAATAAACAAATAAGATATTATTTTAGAATATTGTTTTGTTACCATACTATTAGGTATCAAGTGGGCCAAAAAATGGGCATTCTCCTTTTGAGCTTAATAGTTCTGTAATAAACACGTCAGAAATGGTTTTACGTTTACTTATCTCTTGGGCTCTTATTACAAAAAGTACTTTAGTTGTTCAGTGCCTATATGAATTAGAGTGGTAGGCAGACTGATGATTGTTATTAGCCCAGTCCGCCATCGTTGTCGTATTTTGGGATCAGCTTGAAAGTAGCCAGATATAGCGATAGGAGTGTAGTTCACTACCAATGTGGATGGTGCACATTCGTCACTTAGGCCGGCATAAGCGACCGCATTAGCTTTACAGTGTCGTCATATGCTGAGCTCTAATACAAAATAAAGCCCACTCTCTTGTCCTGGAGTAGTAAGGACCATCACTTTCATCGAAACACCCGTGAAGTGTCTCCTAGTCTCATTTCGGGATCAGCTTGGAAGTAGATGGATATTACGAGAGGATATGTCCTGTTAATAGATGGTGCTACATTCGTCTCCTTCCATTCCATTCCATATTGTAGTAGTCACGACTGCTGTCGGCAGATATGTCGTATGATGATTAGATTAGAATAAAAAATAGAATGATATTGAAGGCAATCTCATGCAAATAATATAGAATTATAACAAATTACAAAGTAACCACACTAACGAGGAAGCAAAAGGTCCCCTTATTTGAAATGTGGGTCAAAATTATTCTCATAGTAATCACAGTCAACTTTAATGTAACTTTAATGATATTGTAATTATGAATGTAAAATAATTATTTGATTCATATTTTGTTCTACATTAGTATAGTTATACGGTGACAAATTATTATATAGATCTTTTTTTAAATCTAATGTTGAAAGTGATGGTATTTATCCCAGGACGGCAGGCTGGGATGATAACCATATTTTTTTTAATTAATTCTAAGCAACCAAAGTACATGTAACCTAACTTGGTACCGACCAAAATTTTTGCAACACTGCTCTCGGATCTCAGCGAATCCACCCCAACCGCTAGACTAAAGTTTTTAGATAATTATTTTAGTATTTCATCTTCCATTTCTTCGCTCAGTCGTTTGGAGAGCTGCAAACCGTATATTCCAATACTCGTACGAGGTGCTTTGATATGTAGACACAGTCCCTTAGGTACCAGGGTAATAAAGATATTTACAAGCTTCTTAGTTACTTTTGAAGTCGTATATTTGACAGCAAAATCTCCTCGACTACGCGTTTTGTTTTCTTAAAAATGTGTAGGCCCAGTCCCTACAGATGCTACGATCTTTGAACGTACGGCGTAAATATGGAACTTTTTCTCAATGAGTATAACACGGGTGTCTTCAAATTAATCCAAGTAAATACGCCTTCACGTAGGCAAGTTTGATCACAAGTGTGGTGTTAACACCGATTGACATGAATTAAAAAAAAACGAACAGTAAAATTGTAATTTAATACAATTCTATTAGCAAAAAGCTAAGTAATATAAATTACATCCTTGAGTGAAGATAAAATCTTAAAGCGATGGTTAGCCGCCTCAAAATCTCTATAAATTTTTTTCGCAATATTTTTTTTTAGCACAATAATATTGGCAAATTGAAATGAGTAACATACTAATTGTAAATTAATTAAACATAAATAATACTAATTTTCTTTCAATAACCATCCTGTTTCGATTTATGACGCGTTTACTTTGTTTGCACAATATCACCAGCAACTTTAAAAACGTGGTAGGCTGACTGATGATGATTATTAGCTCTGTTTACTGTCTTGGGGTAGTACCACGATATTGAAATGTAAGACGCTATTGAAGTGACCTGGAGCTAAAGAGAGCCAACCTTCATCGAATCGCCAACAATATAACAATATGGGATTGGACGTTTCGTTATCACCTTTTTTTTACGTGAGGAAATCCATTACGGACACCCTAGCACCTCGGGGAAGGCGCCAGGGTTATGTCGGGCTCCCTTATAAACAGCGCGCATACGAGATGATATTGTAGGAGTACCGACTAAAACCCCACGGTGTCCCTCATGGCCACCAAAGTGCTGAGGGGTTGGGTACACGGTAGCACCTGGTTAAAAGTGAAACGTCAAATCCCATATATTTTGTTTTCGATTCGAGTCGCGTTTCGGGATTAGTTTGTGAGTACCCGGATGTAAGGTGTCTCTTTTAGCCGGCATAGCAGTGGTGACTGCTTCTTGCTGGCGGAGTGTTGTCGCTTGCCCAGCTTCAATAAAATAAATAAACTGCATCGGATATTGACTAATTTTTATCAGCTCTCTGCGTTTGAGTTTTTTTTTGTTATTATAGCTCGGCATATGACAACACTCTGCCTGATGTAAAGCTAGAGAGCGGTCCATGAACGGAAACAACTGATACTACAGATAAATTTCTACAGGCAGTAGTCGCCTCCGCTATGCCGGCCTGAGGAGACTAATGTGCGCCATCCAGATTTACAGTTATAGCTGCCTACTACGAAACTGTTCCCGAAACGCGACAAGCTTTATAATTATGCTTACAAAATAAAACAATAATGTGTAATTTTAACAATAGCGTTCTCGATTGGCCTTCAATGATGGCTCGCCCACTTGCAACGACGACATACTGGTGACGCCTACAAGCAAAAAATTATGTATTATATATCTAGAAAAACTGTGTTTATGTAATAAACGAGACCACGGTCATGGTTTGTTTAGTATAATATTATCAAGGAGTAAACCTAAACTATTCTATTTATAAACTATGCAGATATATTCTCGATCTCAATTATTCGAATACAACTTGTATATTTGAAATAGCGAGAGGACTGTACACTGTCAATCTAGATGGTCCATACTCGTCTCCTCAGGTCGGCATAGCAGAGGCGACTGCTGAACGTTGAGATTTCTCTGTAGTAGCAGTTCTTTCCGTTCAAAGGCCGACCTCTAGCTTTACATCAGGCGGAGTGTTGTCATATGCCGAACTACAATAAAAAAATATTTGTTACAAAGATCTCTTCTAATTTTAAAGCTGATGAATCATTTGTTAACACAAATATATTAATGACTACTTTTTGTGTTAGCAACACGGTTTTATAACGTGTGTTTCGCTAGGGCGGTACTTGTATCGCCCGCCCACGGCCTCGCGTCGACGACGGACGTGGCGTTTATGTAACATCAATATGCTGTCAGGTGTAGGCCCTTAAATGTTTGCCTATAATAAACTTTCTGTTTTTTCGTCAACATCATAATCAGTGATTATCGCAGTATGTGGGTGTCGTTTAATGATCGGTTAAGAGCTTAATGAAATTTATCAATCATAGTATTCAGTTCTGCAAGACGTTGCGAAAGCCAACGTCTGAGCGGAAGTGAGCACCTGCCGGGAATAGCACGTCGCGGCGCTATACGTCGCCAGCTCGCAGTGTGACCGCGCGATCTCCCAGTGTCGCCCGCCCCCGATCTAGTCGACGATAGCTAGTGCTTCCCTCGACGTCGAATCCTGCGACTGCCCGCGAGACAGACCGCAACCGGCTTTTATACTCGAGTGCAGTGCACTTGAAAGATGGCATCGTCTGTGCGCACGCGCTCGGCGTCCCCCAAGTCGGTCTCGTTCTCGCCTATCCTCGAGCGGAAGTACAGCTCCGATCGAGCGGGACCTTCGAACCCGCCCGAACTAGACTCCAATAATTGGAGGCGTTACTTCACAGACTTCAGCGCGTACCTCGGTGAGTGACTAGTGTTTTCAAACTATGCTAAAACAAAATGCCAAGATTTATAGATGTAACCGGCCTTGCGCTATATCGGTTTTGATGTTAGTGGAGCGGCCGTCTGTCGGAAAACCGACTGACAAACAAACTACGCAATTGTAACCACTAACCATTAGTTTTATGGTTTGTTCCTACTAATGAGCTCTGGAATTTCTTTTGAGGACATAATTATTTCGTAAACAAATGTGCATTATGTTTTAGATTAAGTTTAGTTTAAGTTTATTGAGGATTGTTAGTCACTCATTGGTGTCAACTTGCAGATAACCTTGTGGTTCATATACAATTGACCGCATCGATACCGCATTGTTTACACTGTCACTCGTAAATTCATCAGGACGATTGTTTATATGTGTTGCTTGTTTGTTTACGCGATTGATAAAGTACTCGTTTGTTCTTTTATTATCATTGCAATGTATACATTTAGTCAATTAGATCTTTAGTGGTGTGTTAATCAAGGAAATGCCTACAAACGCCCATGTTTTTATAATTGTCGAACTTGTTTTGTGTTTATAAGTATTCAGGCGTTCGCATTTTTTTAAATAGTAACGTAGTTTACGTTGTAGAGTAAAAGTTATTTTAGGAACTAGAAAAGGTGATGTTACCTTCATACTATTTATAATTTTTTTGTGACTTGGTTATTGGCGTAATATTTATAATATGAAATAAACCTTTTACTCGGACCTACGTTTAACTTGAGAAATGATGGGTTTATATTTTCCTATTTTATCCTCTTGATTTTGACTCTTTTGTTTAAAAGGCCAAAACACGTAATTCTTTATTTCTTATCAAAAGCCTTTTCGTATTGTTACGTTCGTGGGGGGCTACAAAACAAATAATACACGACTTCGGACTTCACACCGATTTATTGCATACGACACACAATAACGTAGAGGAGTGGTACGATAGTCGCAGGATAGCCCTCAGTCGCTGTTCAGTATCGCTTGTTATCGCAGGTGTTGCTTGTATCGCATCCAGAATAGGACTATTTTTTTGGGACACTCGGGTGTCGGTATTTATACCCAAACAGGAGGAAGTTTCTAGAAAGATCTCGTCGAAGTTGTTTACTAATTATAATGTAAACAAGGTCACAGGTCACGCCACTTTTGTGGGCGTGGCCAAGTTGTTTACGCTACGCCGCTTAGACGAGAACTTTCTAGAAACTTCAACACATGCTATCTCTTTCGCACCCTAGGTGCACGTAACACTGCCCCCTCCTAAGACGTGCTCGTCCCGAGCACTGTTTAACCCTTGACGTTACGCCAAGGGTTCCACATTCCATCAGACTTCCAGAACTCTTCCGAATGCGGTAGGTTACGTCATCGATTCGGACTTCTCTGTGCGAACCTTTCTTCATCAGCAACCTTGGTGCTCTTCTTGCTATAATTTTTCGCACATCGTGTAAATGACCCTGTCGCACGACATCCACTTCGAGTGCATGTGCGAGGGCCTCCTTCAGCGAAGTATGGTGCTGTAATTGTACCACCGATCGTACTTCTGGGTCTCGGATACCATCAACAAAATACTGCACCAAATTAAGTTGCGAGGCATCAGTAGGGTAGGCTTTGCGTACCAACTTCTCGTTCTCCAAAGCCCACTGCTGCAATCCCTCGTTGCGGTCCAGTGTCCTCTTGCGGAACGCGTCTTTCGGGTGCTTATCTCCGAATCTCAGCTCTAAAGCCTCCAGGAGTGCCTCAATGCTGTGTCCACTCGGCAGAGCATCTATTATTGAGAGAGCGTCTCCTCTCAAAGCTACAGTGAGCGCTGTCAGGCTCTGCTCACTACTCCAGCCGTTCACAGTGATAACGGCCTGGAACTGCTGGCGAAACTCATGCCACGATGTCGTACCGTCAAACGGCGGAACATTTTCTTGTGAACTGCTCGCAGGTACAACAGCTTTCTCAATTTCGCCGCACTCTACCCAGGACTCATTTGCAACAATGCTTTGCTCGACCTCATTTGATGGAACCTCTACCTGTGGACTGCTCGCAGGTACAACACGTTTCTCAATTTCGCCGCACTCTATCGTGGACTCAGTCGCAACAATGCTTTGCTCGACCTCATTTGATGGAACCTCTACCTGTGGACTGCTCGCAGGTACAACAGCTTTCTCAATTTCGCCGCACTCTACCCAGGACTCATTTGCAACAATGCTTTGCTCGACCTCATTTGATGGAACCTCTACCTGTGGACTACTCGCAGGTACAACAGCTTTCTCATGAGGTTCGCCGCACTCTACCGTGGACTCAGTCGCAACAATGCTTTGGTCGACCTCCATGTCGTCAAGCTCCAGCTGAGGGATGCACTCGTTGGTCTTCGAGACATCGTCTTCCTGAACCTTCTTCTGGACTGGTTTCAAGTTTCCCTTGAGAAGGTTCTCCATCCTATTAAGATATTCGCGATGTCGCAAGGAGAATTTTTGTATCTCCTCCAGGACAGCTTTAAATAATCTGTAGTCATCTGAACTTCCCCCGCACCCCTCTAAACCGGAGGGTATCAGTCCACGCGCAACAGGTAGACTTCCACACGTAACTGCTTCACCACTGGATGCAGTCTCCATCGAACCCGCAGACTCGCTCGCATCCCGGCTTCTCGTGCCAATCCTCTCGTGCTTCTCTGCCGATGTGAACATCATCGTGTATCCCACTTCTGACACCAATTGTTACGTTCGTGGGGGGCTACAAAACAAATAATACACGACTTCGGACTTCACACCGATTTATTGCATACGACACACAATAACGTAGAGGAGTGGTACGATAGTCGCAGGATAGCCCTCAGTCGCTGTTCAGTATCGCTTGTTATCGCAGGTGTTGCTTGTATCGCATCCAGAATAGGACTATTTTTTTTGGGACACTCGGGTGTCGGTATTTATACCCAAACAGGAGGAAGTTTCTAGAAAGATCTCGTCGAAGTTGTTTACTAATTATAATGTAAACAAGGTCACAGGTCACGCCACTTTTGTGGGCGTGGCCAAGTTGTTTACGCTACGCCGCTTAGACGAGAACTTTCTAGAAACTTCAACACATGCTATCTCTTTCGCACCCTAGGTGCACGTAACAGTATTCTTACCTTGATAATGGTTTCCTCATACAAACAATCAACCCCAATTTCACCCTCTTCAGTTTGTTTTTAAGACAAAAGTAATTCCCTCACGATGAATGCAATATATCGACTTGTCAATATTTATCGAAATCAATTTTGTAGTATAAAACATTTCTCTCGCATAGGTACTTAAAGTGAGAAGAAACAAGAAACTCAAGTATGTAGTGACAAAAAAACTAAAACTTTTAAAGGCATTTCTTATAATAGATTAATATATTTATTCAATATAAATGAGTAACAGTAAGTAGCATACCTTGTGGCGTATTCTGTGACTCGTCATCCGATGACGCGTCTCGACCGAGTCTTTTCATTATCAAATGCGAGAGGCGTCAGCGTTCTCCATTAATCAGGATTCGTAAGCGGATTCAGCGCTTTACAATTTGTTATATATTTTTGTTTACAAGTTACATGGTTACTGACGCTAATTTGACTATAGAGTTTGAATTTGTTAAATTATTGCTCTTAGGACTTCTAATTAATTTCTTAAGTAATAATTTACAATCAGTTCGCAATTAAAAATGTTATAAATTAGCACTTTCTACTTCAAATTTTGTTGTAATAATTTTACTAAAAGAAGTTCGTTAACGATGTATAAATTAGTTCGTAACTTATTCTTAATAGTAAACAATTCGCTTATAAAGCGCTGTAGCTGTAAATTTATTACCTCCAGCTCCGGGTATTGCAAATGTTTATTATGTGAACAATGTGTTGGGCTGTCCGCGATTTTTACCGCAGCAGATTCAGTATTGGTTTAGAACTTTAGACCATAGCAGTGTTGCCCGCGAATGCACATCGTGAATTCAGAGCCACGACCTTTAAAAAGGATAAATTTAAATTTAGAATCCTTCCCTTCGCTTGAGACCGTTTGCTTTTTTTTTTTCAAGTTATTTTATGAGCTTGTGAGCTGAGTGGCCAGTTTCTTTGTGCTTTGGTAGTGGTTGGGTCGAAAATGTCTAAAACGTCTTACAGCGTGAACGATGATGTTTATGGTGTTATTATAAAGAATCATAGTAATTTGAAACCATCTAGCGGATATGCTGAGGTGTACGAAGCTGTCGATGGATTAGGTATTTTTGTATATTTTACTTATTTTTAACCGGATGATTTAATTCTCAATGAATGTGGGTTTCTCTATGTGCTAAGAGTCCGTACATAAATTTTTATTGCTTCGGACTATTTCTTCTAATGAATAGAGTCTTTGTCGTGTATGTATTATCTTTAAGCGACTGAACAAAGTCGGTTATCTTTTTTGTCAATAGAAATGTTCAATAGGTAATCTATGCATCATTTCGAGGACTGTTTGTAGATCACGGCCGTTTACAATCAAGTTTACATCTATAATGACAAAAAAGTAGGGCCTGGGCATTTCATTTCTATCTTTTTTTTTTTGTACAAATATTTTTAGCCATGGTTAGTTTCCTTAAAAGTAGCAGTTCCTATTGCCTATATTCGTGGATTGGGGCTTGTTTCTGTACGCATACCCTCCATGGAGTCACATACCATTCCACTCTCACGTTAGCCATCCGATTTCCTCCACGAGGGGCAGCACGATATCGATGTTCCGACACGCCTTAGGGAGTGTTGACATAGTCTTCGGGAACTTCTTTTTCGGTGTATCAGTACTGCGGCACTCTAAGAGCAAATGCTATACCGTTTCGTCCTACTTCATGCAACCTCTATAAAAAGGGCTATCTGTAACATTGTAGTAGTGCTCCTAAGAGTTCCTCAACACGAAAAGGTTATGACGATGTGCACGATCGTGAAGAGCCTCTTGGCCTTCCTGGAAATCGGGTGGCTGTAGTAATGCGGACCACTTTCCGCCCGCGAGAAATCTGCAAAACATAAAGTAGTAGATATGAATCTATAGGTTACATTCGAAGATTGCCTCTCCGTCAACTCAGGCAATTATTGCCTAAAGTGCTGCAATGACATCTTTACCGATAGAGCCTTCGTAATATTAATACGCTATGACAAAAGAGTTAACCAATTGTCGATTGCTATATTTATTATTGCGATGAAAGTCGCTTCAATTATGTCTATAAATTTCATATTACCAGATAATACATATATTGAAATAGTCATTTGTGGATGACTCTGCTATAGCGCCGATTTTTTAAAAATTATTTAAACGTATTTCTTTTTTATTTATTTCATTTGAATAAAAAGAAGTGTATTTTAAAACTGTAAAAGGTAAAATAGCCGAAGGATAGTAATAAAATTATTTGGCGATTTGCAAAGACATTGAACTTCTCGAAACTAGTTTGGTCAAGGATAACTCGCATTGGTGATATCGAAGTTAAATATTCAAATATATTGAGAGTCTTGGCGACACAAATATTTCACAAGTTCCCCTAAAAAAACCAAGCTCTAACAAAGTACCAATTCGGATTGGTACTTGGAAAAATTTACTTGTTTAATTTTAACAACTAACTTTTCAGTCACTTGGTTGAAAATAGCGACAACTTAAAGAGTGGTACGCAGACTGATGATGGTTATTTGTCCAGTCTGCCGTCCTGGGGTAGTATCACCACTTTTGAATGTAACACCCGTGAAGCGACCTTGTCGCGTTTCGGAAATAGTTTGAAAGTAGCCAGGTACAAGAGAGGAGTGTGCATTGTCAATCTGGATGGTACATGCTCGTCTCCTTAAGCCGGCACAGTAGAGGCGACTGCTGCCCATAGATTTATCTGTAGTAGCAGTTGTTTCCATTCATGGACCGCACTCTATCTTTACATCAGGCTGAGTGTTGTCACATGCCGAGCTACAATAAAAAAAATTAAAAAAACATAACAAAACTAGTTTATTTGTAGTTGTAACGTTTTCTCATAAAATACATTATACAAGATTGCATCAATCATAGATTACTTAATTCAACTCAGTTTTCTTAATCCAAACTATATTGATCCGCATTGTTTATTGTAAGAACAAAATTTAGTGGTAATAAATAGATCTGACATTATGATATCACCTGAGCGGAGGTGAGAATCAAACCTATAGGACCTTGGCTTTGCGCACAGATGCCCTGACCACTAAGTTACACAGCAATTGGGCTTTCACGTCAAAATTCCTCTTTTCTACCTTTCAATCATCAGCCCTTTGTTCCGTCACATTTTTTAAAAGGTCCTCTTGATTATATTAAATAAGTTAGTTCATCAGAGATCATTGTCCTCATCGGGATGGTTATTTATTTATTTAGATTGCAACTTTACAAGAGTTAGTGCAGACTGATACCCAATCGTTTATTGTTTCATTTACTTCTTCAAAAAAAAGTCTAGGCATATTTTTTTTATTCTACTTTATAAATAACAACAACAATATAATAAATGGTACGCATACATTATTGCAATAACACTTTTCTCCGTGTGTGTTCATTGGTGCTTATTAAACGGTTTACGTTGTGACATCATTTGCTTCAAATAACTGAACAGGCCTAATTGAAATGTTTGTAAAGATAATTTTACTAATTAACTATATCACTGAAATCTTGAGATTATTTTTAAATAGTGCATATTAAATCTACTATACACTTTGCGCTGTAACGTGACACAAATCACATTTGACGAACTGTTCTATTTTACTTGTGAAAATTGCTGCTAGATCTACTAAGATCTTTTAGTAAAATTATTAGGCAACGTACAACCAAAACTTATTCAAAATATGCAATACAGCTTTGTCGATATTAAGCAAGCAATGTACGTTAACAAACTTGACTTGTTTAGTTTTAACAGCAGGCTCTCTCCGAGCCTAGTCACTCGGTTGCAAATAGCAATAACTTATTTATTAACAACCGTTACGTTTTCTTAGTGATGTCGTAATATTAGAGATTCGCACTGAATCGTCTCGTCATAGACGCGTATAATTGATCTAAAAATTACATAATAATAATGCGCGCCGGATACTCAGGGGGAAAGAAAATGAAAGTTTTTTTTAATATGTTGTTTAGAATATATAGTTTATTATGTAAAAAAATAAATAAATAACAGATTAATTTGATCTATTTCAGATGCCCTCTTAGCGGACCTACAGAACTCTATAAACCCCGGAGGACGAGTGAACTCACCAGGAGGACGGGCCGGCTCTCCTGGAGGTAGAACAGTTTCACCCGGAGGACGGACAGCTTCTCCCGGTGGTCGTACTGGTTCTCCCGGCCGAGGCGGATCTCCCGGACGATTGAGTTCCCCGGGCGGCAGTCTTAGCTCTCCCACTTCAACGGGGTACGGATCTATCAACGGATCCAGGAATTATCCTAAATCTGTCTCGGTAAGTTTGTTGAAATATAATACTTCTGTATGTTATAATATCGCCTTTTGTGTAGAAACAATAATTATGGACTGATATATTGCACTGAGGGCTTCTTAGTTGAAAGAAAATATTTACAACGCCATCTGGTGAAAACACACTGAAACTTCCCCACGCGCATGAATTTTGAATTTGGATCATTTCCAATGTGTTTTAGTTCTTAATTATACAAGTAGATGTCACCGTTTGTTTTTGTATTTCATAATTTGCATCCACAACTAAAAAATCGCTGAACAAAAGACTATCTATATATCGTTCAGAAATTAAAAATTTGTCAAATTTATTTTAAAATGTTACTCCCAATATTTAATGGAATGAGTGAATGTACCGAATCAAATTACAATGAAAATATAGCATGAACCTTTGGCAAAATAGTGGCGCTAATAAACAAAATCTTGGCCTTGTTATACATTCATAAATTAAACTATATAGAGTGAATTGTTTATTTTGCTGCCCTTTAGAGTGTAATTTAATGAAATTGAAATTAAATAGCCTTGTCCTTATTATATCGCAACAGAGTTCAGTAATACCTATTCACACACGCATAATCTACACCATTTTCACGTCGCTTTTTCTGTGTAGGGAACATTATTTCAATGTTTCACGATTTTGCAAAGATGTACAATAAGTATCTAGTTGTATCGGTTTAAGAACTATTGTCTCTTTGCTGTTGAACAAGCTCATTCTCGGCCGATTAGAGATTGGCCAATAGAAATCATTTTACAAACAAAACAGTTATTGTACGGTGCTTCTTGGATTTTCGGATTTTCCGGCGGTCCTATTCGATGGATAAACTTCTACTAAAACTAAACAAGAAAAACCTATGTTAAATGTACATCTTTCAATCTTTTTTTACAACCGAGCCTTTATCTTTTTCGGACTTTATAAATTAATTTCTTTGTTCACAGCCAACATACCAGAATTCAAGTTCACTACAAGAAAAAGTGATCCCAGTAAAGTACACTGGCAGTACCACTGTGACGAACCCTGGTTATGGGGCGCGAGGTGGTAATCTTGATGATTATGGGACAAATAATTCGTACGGCAACAATGTCGGATATGGTAGGACGAATACGCCTAGAGGCAATATGTCGGAGCTTGACACACTATTGGATGACCTGAGTAATGCAAGATATAATTATAACGAGAAGAATACGGCGCATGGTGATAGGACCGGTGAGTTTGATTTTATGCAAATAAAATTTAGTTTTTAATTATGTAACACTTTTTGAGTGTGTATGTATCGACTATGGTTCAGTATCTACCATGTACTGGCCCGTGGCCCGACAAACCATTTTATTAAATTTGTCTAACTTCTACTGCTCCGATTTTTTCTTCCGATACAATGAAATGATCCTTACATGAAACTGAGTCGACCCGCATCAAAAAAATTTTTCATCAAAATGACTCATTTCCATGGACAACTCGAGCTTGACCAGAAAAATTACTATGCCAAATTCGTTTTCATAAAAAAAGAGCAAATGGTTCCTAAGACAGTTTTCCTGTATCTCCTGTGGTTTAGGATTTTCCCATACTGTCCCAGTTAAAAAATTACGCTGTATCTTGTTTATATAATGTTTGCTTTTTAATCCAAGGTCTGAAGTCCAAAAAGAAAAACGCAGTCAACAAATCAAATCAAAAGTTATATAAAATTACTTAAATTTATCATGTTGCAAAAGGCTGCTCCACAAAAAGTAACTTCTGTGTGAATGTATCTAAAGAATACTTAATAATATTTGAAAAACATAAAGAAAGCAGTTATCGTTGGTCTGACCTATTTGATTCCATAAATACTAAATTAATTCTTGAACTTTCCATTAAATTACTTTTATCGATCGAACTATATCTCAAAGAAAAGAAAGTGAAATCGGCATCGTCAGCATGTGACAACACTCCGCCTGATGTAAAGCTAGAGTGCGGTCCATGAATGAACACAACTGCTACTACAGATAAATCTGTGCGGGCAGCAGTCGCCTCCACTATGCACGGTTGATGAGACGAGACCTTCAAACTATTCCCGAAACGCGACAAGGTCACTTCACGGGTGTTATGAAAGTGGTGGTACTACCCCAGGACGGCAGACTGGACAAATAATCATCATCAGTCTGCCTATCACTCTTTAATAGTGCCTATAGGTACTGAGCGACCGAAGTACATATAACAAAGTTACATTGGTACCGGTCAGAATTAGCGAGGTTCGAACACGGGTCTCACCGATCTTGAGTTCACGCGTTTTAGCACTAGACCACGGCCGCTCTGAAAAACTTTCAATCCAAAGCCATTTTGAGCCCTGCTATCTTCTAGTGCCCATTGTTCATCAGAGCTTATCACAGAGAACATTCTAAGAATACGTATTCTGTATTTTTTAAATAATTTAACGGAAGTTAGAGAGTGACCTTCCCAAGGGTTTAGACCTATTTTGAAGTAAGAAACAAGGTTAACGTGTGGGTGTATGTACACGCCAATTTGTTCAAAATTTATTGTTCCATTAATAATTTAAATACAACATTAATCATAGTTCTGCTTGTAATATTTTATTGGTAAAATATGAA
This sequence comes from Tinea pellionella, assembly GCA_948150575.1. Classification (NCBI taxonomy): domain Eukaryota; kingdom Metazoa; phylum Arthropoda; class Insecta; order Lepidoptera; family Tineidae; genus Tinea; species Tinea pellionella. The sequence continues at coordinate 8,490,316 of OX411248.1, forward strand.
AGAGTCGCTTTTAATTTCGTAGAATAAATTATCTAGGAAAAAAAGTGCGTGTCAGCTAAATTTAATTAAAGTGACAGAACAAAGCTCACAATAAATCCGTCGTGAAAAAATGTACAAATTATTGTATAATACATGAGTATATGACTAGAAATGAAAAATGCGGATTTCTATTTAATAAACTAGCTTTTGTCTGCGTTTCATTACTATTATGTGTTTAGCGTTTCTGTTCACATTCCATCCCTAGGTAATTCTTTATATGGTTAAAACAGTTGTGCAAAGTTATTGTCTAGAAATAAAAGTATCTAACACAAAAACTTTTTTTGCAATCATATCTCTGCCAAGTATCTTCTCGATGCCCTGGAATCAGTGCAGCGCTGAGCCTGGAGCCCCTGCAACTTCGCAATAGCGTCCTTGTGTGTTCCTGTATCGCCTATAATACTCTACTAAATATAGTCTTTCTCCAAATATCTGTCCAGCTTATGTCATAAAAATTAATGTACACAAATGATACAATTAATACGTGTAATAAAAATTACATTTATTTGCAAAAAAGAATGGCAAAGTCTACATCGATTAAGAGCTTTGGGTCTACACTAAATTTCTATTTGCAACTGTTATGTTCATTTATCATCACTTTGTTTTATCTCTAACATCGCTAATGTTGATCTGGTAGCTTTTTAACAGCAGCTGCCAACGTTTCTAAAGACTGGTCTAATAGCCAGAATATGTATTCCAATTTTTGCATTAAATAAGTTTCGGTAGTTCTTTTTTCGTTTGTTCTTTCTTAAATATTTTGTTCAGTAGTTCCTACTTATAAAGTAATCTTAAACTAAAGAGAAACTTGATCTCTACTTACCACTTTATCAGCTGTCTTCATATCCATAAACAGTTTCTTTCGTCCACCAGACTACGTCGAACTTTATCCATGATGTTTCGTCTTTAAATCGTTTTCATTTCGCGTTTAAAACTTCAGAATCTATTCTTGAACTCGTATCTGATTCCTAAAATAACAAATCGTGCCAGTATGTATGTCTCGATCCCAATCATAATGGCAGCTTATAATTGTTTCATTAAACCGTGTTTATAGCACGTGTATTGATGTATTTTATTGGATTTTGAACCTTATGAGATTGACTTATGTAGCGTATTGTTAATGTTTTACTTTACCAGATTTCTATTACAGTACTTCTGATATTAGATGTCCCATGAGTTAAGAATTGCCAGGATTCGAAATAAAATAAAGTATTGCAACTAGGATTTTCTTTGCTTGTGGAAAATGAGTAATGCAATATCCACGGGAAGTAAGACAGAAAATAAAAATTAGTTCACGTATTACACAATACAGCACTTGGCATTGGTCGTGATCCGTGTCGTGTGGACACCTGCTTCATCCTATACCCTGTGACCGAGACATCATTATCTCATAACGACTTGGCTGGACATATTTTTGTGTCGTAGCTATTTTTGAGAAAAATAACTCTTGTCGTTTCATGTTTTATGACGATTTTCGCATGTTGAGTTGAGTGGCGACGTCTTTTAAAATTAATTCATGCGATCATTTGACTGATGGATTTAATTATCAGATGAAATGGACGGAAAATGTTTAAGGCAACCGTAAAATAGTTGTAACAGTATTTCTTGTTTGTAGATGGCTACGGTCGCACAAATGGAGCAATCAGTCCTGCTACATCGAGGCCTACAGTTGACTCTCTTTTGGATCAACTGAGCACGGACTTACATAATGGGTAAGTTTTTAAATATCAATCCATTTTCATCTTTACGCTTGACTTCCGAGATGTCTTGTCTACATTTTCACTATAAGTTATTTATTTATATCCCAAATAAGTTTGATAGACGTATTAATAAAATTGATAAGTCGAACGATTTGTAATCAATCATGAGTCATGATTGTTGTTTAAATCTATGCTACTTTAAATATCATTATATGAAAATAACCGCGACCTATTTTCATATAGACTTTGATAGAGGACAAATGTGTAATTTTAAATTATCTCATTCATTAATGTTTTTGTAGCCCTCGAAAAGAGAAATGTTTTGACGTTTTTATATAGATAAATTAGTTTTATAAAATATTATTACTCTCTTGAATAAGGTTTTGCTCTCATTTTTAACCTAAAACTTTAAGTTAAAATTATTAATAGTGGGAATTCTACCTAAAATCGTAAGTGCTGCAATAAGACTGTGTTTCGAAGTGGAAAATATACTTTAATATAAATAGACTTTATTATAATTAGGCATCTATTTCCCTTTCACATCACTAATGTACAGTATTCCATATTTTATAGATAAATTACGCTATATACATAATTTAGTCTCCGTCGATAATGAATTAGTTTCTAGGTTATCGAACGTTTCTTTTTTGCTGCTAACCTTTATAGGAAAGGAAAATAAATTTCCAATTATTCAATTAATTTGAAAGTAAATTGATTTCAATTCTAGATTTTATTTTAATTGGAAGTATTTCTGACGAGTTTCTCGGATGAAAACAATAAAAAATTTGAACTGCCTTGAACTAGTCTATTATTTCCAACATTACTGCTGAAGCATTTGAAATGTTTTGTTACGAATTTATCGCTTAGTTGCCTACCACATTATTGTTGGTATAAGCTTCAGCCATCTTTGAAGATGTCACGTAACAATTTCTATTTAATTTATTATTTTTACAAAGGTCCTAAACCTTGTGTGTGGCGTACAAACCCCTCATTTTTAACCCCCAAGGTTCCTGTATCAGTTCTTTTCTCATGTATTTGCCGTCCTTGCATGTATCTTTGCTAGTTTTTAGCTTGTATTCTATTGAATCTAAAATTTAACATTCATACACGTTCATTCAATTCAAGTAGTACTATTGGTTTTTCTGAAATTTCGATCCGATATAATATTAAGAGCACGGGAATTGGCTTCTAGTACGGGGCCGTGTGAAAACTGACGTATATTTCTGTAACACACCTAAAAATAGCACGCGGATCGTACGTAATTGTAAATATTGTACATTTTTATATTGTTTATTCAACCTTAGAGCATCCTTATTTATGCCTGTATGCTCTAGTCATCTAGTGTTAAAGATTTCAATTACTATAGAATATGTATTATTTTAGGTATTTGGTGAAGAAAAAGTTTTTTATTTCGACTTTCTGTGAATCTAAGATGGTACATGCTCGTCTCCTCAAGCCGGCATAGTGGAGGTGACTGCTGCCCTCACAGGTTTCTCTGTAGTAGCAGTTGTTTCCATTCATGGACCGCACTCTAGCTTTACATCAGGCGGAGTATTGTCACATGCCGAGCTACAATAAAAAAAAAAAATTTCGTATATTTTTGTCGTTATAGTGGAGTAACAGTGTAAAGGTCATATTTTGACAATAATTTATGATTTCCGTTCTTGAAGATTCTACTCGTATTTTTACATCTACGCGACTATTCTAATACATATTCTGGCAACATACAATAAAATATTATTATTTCCCTAATAATATTTATCAACATGATCGTTGTCTCTTTTATTTATTGCGTTTTTTATTTCTTTCGATTCAAAATTAACCCGCTCAAAGGACCAGAGCTGACTTTTGGGTATTTAGTTGTTTGTATTTGAGGCCACACCGCAGCTCAACGGTTTGGTGTTTCTTTATAATGTACTAACACTGTTTTTTTGATGCTGAAATCTTATATTTCTTGTTTCAAATGAGGCATACAGAGATGGCTTGGATACTTGGCATTCGAGTTTGTTTAGGAATTGAAGCACAAATTATATTTGTAAAATTATCTAGTTATGTATGTCCCATATGTACTTTGACCGCTCATCAGTGCCGGATTTAAGCATAGGCCGCCACGACACCACAAAAAAAATACTGAGTTTTGTTTAAAATTTTGTGTTAGCCAACCTATTTAGTTGCTCTCTCTCGCTCTCTTCTTGACCTTAATAGAAACTTTCAACAGTTAACCACGATCGATTTGAGGGCCTCCACAACATGCTCACCGCCGAAGCCTAAATTCGGCGCTGCCGCACATTGCCTATGGTGTATGCTTTAGATACAGCGAGAAGACATTTCTCAGTACAGTTGCCTCTCGTGGCTAACTAAGATCAGGTCATATGTCGGAAAACTATAAAAAAACGTTGTATACTCGTTGGCACGATGCAGTTTATGCGCGCATTTCCTCTATCTAATTGGAATTAATATCCGTACATTACCCCGGTTCCAACACCTGTTGATATCGCTCTACAATTATTTACAAGAATGGATTAGTTGTAGTGTCAAAACATAGTTATTGATTGCATTTTATAATGTCATTACTAAAGTAGAGTATATCATTAGAAAAGATGCTTTGCAATTTATAATAGATGCTTTTAAGAGTGGTAGGCAGACTGATAATGGTTATTAGTCCAGCTGGGGTAGTACCACCACTTTCGAATGTAACACCTGTGAAGTGACCTTGTCGCGTTTCGGGAATAGTTTGAAAGTAGCCAGGTATAGCGAGAGGAGTGTGCACTGTCAATCTAGATGGTACATGCTCGTCTCCTCAAGCCAGCATAGTGGAGGCGACTGCTGCCCGGACAGGTTTCTCTATTAGCAGTTGTTTCCATTCATGGACCGCACTCTAGCTTTACATCAGGCGGAGTGTTGTCACATGCCGAGCTACAATAAAAAAAAAAGTTTTAGTGATACTGATATATTTATTATAAAGCAAGACACATTGGCTATCTATGGTTACATATAGCTGGCTACTTTCAAACTGTTCACGAAACGCGACAAGGTCACTTCACGGATGTTACATTCGAAAATGATGGTACTACCACAGATTGGAAGACTAACTTACCACTCTTTAATAGTGCACGTAGGCACTGTGCGACCAAAGTACATACAACATAGTTACATTGGTACCGGTTAGAATTTAGCGAAGTTCGAACATGTTTTTTATTAGAATAGATTTTCTCAGGATTTTCAGCCATTGCAAATTATAAATATAAAAAATAAAAGCTTTTTAATTAATTTAAAAAGTGTGCAAAACTTAAGAAGAACGCTCAGGTGTAGAAAGAAATGTTAAATTTACGAGTATTTGAGAGTATTTTATGATATCATCAGTTTGTTGATATATTACAGATGCCAAAGAAAGATTATGTTGTGTTACATAAATATTTTTTGTTTTTTTAAGTTCATACTCCTAATAGTTAATATTTTTTAGTTAATTCTAACTTAGTAATTGTGAGACTAAGGCTCAAATTCTAAAACCTTTTTACTAATTAGCCTCTTTACTTTCAATAAAATATTATCATTATTGAATATAGATGTAAAGCGTGGTTTTAGTCTAGATCTATTATAACATGTTTATCTTTGTTATTAACGACGTTACTCGCACATTGTATATGCATTGATATTTTTGGCCAAAGCTCAATTTACATATTTACGACGCTATCGGGTTATTCTGCTTCTATTCATTATTGATTTAAATATAATTGAAGGGACTAGATTTTTTTTTTGCCTTTTTAAATGCTAGATTTGTTTTTTTATTTTTTATAATTGAATTATGATGAAAATCAATACGCACTCAGAGATGACGAATCTTCTAACTACTCCCTCCGTCCCATTGGCACCTTACGTGGTCTTGTCGGGGTTGACGTCGTATTACAGCGTTTTGCTTTTTTTATTCAAACTTTCATCATAATTTAATAATAGAATATATTCAATCATGTAATGGTGAATGAGTAACTAGGAACCAAAGTTCTTGTTTGTAAAAGTGCCCTTCATTCACCAGGTCCTCCTCCTCCCCATCGAACACGATACCGAGACCTGGTACAAAGCAAGTGACAGTGACCGTGCAGGAGACAGTGGTGGAACCAGCTCACGCACAACAACAACCGCCACCAACCACGGCTATAACCAGGCATCATCATCATGCTTCGAGTGCGACTAAAGAACTCGACGACCTGATGGCGTCGTTGTCCGATTTTAAGGTAAACTTTCTTTAAGAGTAACGACAATTGTCAACGAAAATTGCTCACAAATTTTCTGCACAAATGAATGTTGTCGTTTTGTCAACAGCGAAACGTAATAGTGACATTGAGAACGCACTTAATTTACAAATACTCAATCAACGTTAGTTTAAAGCGAAACGTCTATAAATTGGTATGGAGGCAGACGGCTGCTCATATTTTGCGGTACAAGATTTAAATTTACAAGTGAAAGATTGGCACCGCATCAAAATTTACATACTATAACTAAAATTATAGGTAAAACAATGTGATAAATGATAGAGGAAAAAATGCATTTAACAAATGTTCATGTTCTTATTATTGAATTGTTTTCTTTGCCTACCGTACTGTCTGAATGAGTTTCAAATTAATATTCATAAAATTGATTAGTCCGTTGTCGTCATAGTCGATGTTGAATCATGAACATCGATCGTGTGAGCACCTCGTGTTGCTGTCATGGCCACCTCGGCACACTGCACCACAAACTTGATTTTCCGTTTATTATAATATTTACTAGTCGCCTTTCTTGGTCCACATCTGGAAATAGCACAAATAGAGTCCCACTCCAGCAAATTATGTTCGTCTCCCTCGCTCCCGTGGCTGAACCTACACTGATCTATAGTTAGACGGGAGCGTTACATCACGGCCGATGGTGGGGCCGCTGGCTTATAATATTAGAGTACATTGTCAAACATTTCACTCGGGCCACACTCGCTCCAGCCTTCTTCATCCGGACGGTTACTTCTGTATGTCGCTCCCTCGCTTCACGATCCGTCTTCGTATTGTTTGGGCGTAACAATAAGGATTTGTTGTCGGTTCAGGTGAGCGGCGGCGGTCCGGCGACGGGCGGCACTCACGTGTACCGCGAAAGACGCGCCTGGCAGGAGCACTACAACAGCGGACCGCAACCCGCTTCATTGGATCACATGCTCGGATCTCTCCGCGCAGACATGAGCAGACAAGGAGTGCAGACCCCCCAGAAGGGATGTTGCAACGCTTGCGAGAAACCCATCGTCGGACAGGTGCAATATCAGTTGGATAATGATCAATCAGTGATGTGCTATATGGATTTATAATATCGAGTGCTCGTGCCCTACAGGTGATCACAGCGCTGGGACGCACATGGCATCCTGAACACTTTACTTGCGCTCATTGCACCCAGGAGTTGGGTACGAGGAACTTCTTCGAGAAGGACGGCAGACCATACTGCGAGCCCGACTATCATAATCTCTTCTCTCCGAGATGCGCTTACTGCAACGGACCTATCTTGGATGTCAGTCTACTGCCGAAATTAATTAATTAGAAATTAATGTATTGGTTATTTTTTTTAATACATGTTTTTTATAGAAATGCGTAACAGCTTTGGAGAAGACCTGGCATACCGAACATTTCTTCTGTGCCCAATGTGGCCAGCAGTTCGGTGAGGATGGCTTCCACGAGCGCGATGGCAAGCCCTATTGTCGGGCTGACTACTTCGATATGTTCGCACCAAAATGCGGCGGATGCAACAAACCCATCATGGAGAACTACATCTCCGCATTGAACACACAATGGCATCCAGATTGCTTCGTTTGCAGGGTTAGTATTTCGGAGTTTTTTAGGTGCTGATAACTTTGGCGGTCTTTGCACTTTCCAGATCCAGATCATTTGACTCGACTTTTTTTCTAGAAAAAAAAAACTAAAATTCTAGAAAAAAAGAGATTACTTAATGTTATTTATACTTTTGAACAGGATTGTCAAATGGCGGTAAAGGGAAAATCTTTTTATGCTATGGAAGGAAAACCTGTATGCCCCAAATGCGTCGGAGTTGATGAAGAAGAATAAATGATGATCTCCCCCTACAATTCTTAAATGGATGCCCTCCCCCATTATTTTTTTTCAGCTAGGCTCGTCGGGCGAACATCATGTTGTATGACCTATGAAAACGTAAACATACTTTACTATCTATAACACTGAACACGCTGTATAAAGAAATTATTAGGGTTATAGGAAATTATTGTATATTTTTTTTGTAATGATAAGATTTTTATTAAATAAATAAAAGAGAACGAAAATATTGTTAAAAAAAAAACAAAAAAAAAAACAAATAATAAAATGACTTGATTTGGTATTGAGCCATTCTGCGTTTGTTATGGACAAATGCAGTTTGTTAGCTCATTTGTGGAGGTTGCATTAGATGCAATTGATGGCAATGAACTTACCTGTCCCCGAAAACGTGAAACAGGTCAAGTTCTAAATAGTATTAGTTACTCTTATATTTAGCTATGACGTCACGGGAGCCTCGTTTCCGCCGCCTATGCTTTTGTTTACGGCGTTCAGAATGGACTATAATAAAGAAGCTATTTTTAAAACTCAAACATTTTAATTTTGTTTTTATGTAACTTGATCGTTAAGTTCGTACGGGAGCTATTTATAATTTTTATTTATTTTTAGGGTTATTTATACGTTTTGATTTGCAAAAAAACTTTTTAAAAAATCCTATTGCAACCTATCGGGTCTAATTGTGAACCTAAATCATCCAGGAATCCACTCAAAGCGGTATTTAGTTGTAAGACGTCTCCGGTTCGATCCCACCTCGGCGTTTTGTCGACTTTTTTAAATCTAACTTTCGCCATAATTTTAATAAAATTAAAATTGTGTAGTGTTCAAATTGGTATACATATACTTTGGTATAAAAATCCCTGCCGGTACCAATGTAACTTTGTCTTGTGTACTTTGGTCTCTTAGTGCCATTAGTATAATTACTCGCTTAGTATAGGCATTTTAAATTTAAAAAATTAGTCTAAAATATTTTTTTTGCGTTGGTAAAGTAAATTATGTCATAGGTCCTAATCTATTCCTAATTTTTTTTTTGTTTTGTGATGAGTGTTTAGTGGTATAGATAGTTGTGAAACGTTTTCATACACGACAAAGTTTTACAAACTCACTGCTTACCCTAATTTAAAATTAACACCGTTGATAAGTACCTATATATTTATTCATAAAATTTACAGGAATGCAGAGAACCCTTCCACGGCGGTTCATTCTTTGAACATGAAGGGCAGCCGTATTGCGAGACACATTATCATGGAAAACGTGGATCCCTTTGCGCCGGATGTCATAAACCGATTGCTGGGCGTTGTATCACGGCCATGTTCAAGAAATTCCACCCCGAACATTTTGTATGCGCCTTCTGTCTACGGCAATTGAATAAAGGCACCTTTAAAGAACAAAATGATAAACCTTATTGTCATATTTGTTTTGATAAACTTTTTGGTTAGAAACACATGAGCGAATTTTTATGCGCATAGCCGTTTGCGCTTTCAAAACAACGTAGGTCTTAAGAACGAATTCGATTAAAAAGATGACAGGAAAACGATTTGTGAATTAATTTTAATATTTACTTACATTTTCGAGATATTATTACTTTGTATGTACATAATATAATAAATAAATCAAATTGACATTTACTATTCTTAAAAGATCATTTTGAGAGAATTATAAGGAATATTTATCGAATATTTTGTCAATATTGTAATATTTCTTCATAGAAAGTTAATAAGATCTGAATTCAAACAGACGAGAAATTCTATGTAATTTTATTATAGTCATACTTATTATATTACGCTTTTTAACTTCTTATTTGCAATTAATTTTTTTTATTGTAATATACTGATTAGATTTAAGATGTAGTCGATAAGAATCAAAGATTCTTTAAATTTATGCTATGTTTCATAGATAACATTGGCAGCATTACTTTCAGTCATTATCCCGCCAAAACATGTGACAGTAATGACATTAGAAGTTTAATTAAATCAGGCATAGATGTTTAATTTAATTCTTCCATTAGTAAATAATGTCTTCGCAGTAATATTTTTTTGTTGTAATTTTAAGTGCCAAACGTGTTAATGACTGGTTGAAGTTAACTTCGGTTAATTTATTAACTTTGAGTGTGGTTATATTAACCGCGGGTAGTCAGTGCGAAGAGAACGCTTGTTTTTTTTTTTTAATTTCGATTACATAGTGTTGTGTAATCGTCGCACACTTATCGATATACAAAAACAAGTGGGCGTTTTTTTTGCCGATATGATACAATCAAATCGTAAATGTCTATTATTAAGATTACAATGTATGATTTAATTCTGTAATATTAACAAATATATTATTTTATGTTTTTATTTTGCTTTATTACTTCTAGAGCCACCTTCACCAAACTAAAAGTGCGTTTTAATTTTCTACAGATTTTAATACTAGCTAGAAATACGTTAAGTTTTAGTGAACCGTGAAATTTAGTTCTCATTTCATCCCTAGCTCGCAATCCATAACCCCTAGTTTCTCCCAAAAATCCCGGCCTTTGGTCAGTGTAGCATGGCGTGAGGGTGCTCGCCCCGGATACCACCAGTTTAGGTGCCACCCGACCATCAAAAAAATCACTGGGACATCCAAGAGTTCCAGGTTTCACCCATGCAACACCGACTTTGGCTCCAGTAAATAAATAGTAAATGTGAAAGCCATCCGTAGAAAGAGAGGCGTAGACGTAAAGACAATTTATATACATTTTACGTAAGTATATCATTATTTAATTTTGTATCTAGTGATATTTTTCTAAGTGCCAGCAAGTGGGCGTTGGTAGTAGGTCAAATCAAATCGATTTTCTTTGAATATTTTATATAAAGTGTAGCACATAGGAAGGAGTCTAATTAACAACTACTCAAATAGGTTTGATACCTTTTAAAGTTTTTATTGTATAACATTTACTGTTACGTATGCAAGGCCAATTAGTCAATCAGCTAAATGCTAAAAAAAAAGTATACACCAATTTATTTTAATGAATATATAGGTAAATAAAATATAAATTGGGTGCACAAATTTATTTACAACACTCTTACGTACACAGATTAATGCTTAAAATAAACTTAACAATAATAAATACATCTCATGTACAAAAATTAAATTAAAAACATCACAAAATGTCTTTTTGTCACTTGTATAACAAGCAAGTCTATTAACAAGAAAACACTTATTAGAGAGGTCAAAAATCAAACTAATCCAGGAAATAACTCATTGAGTGATTCACTCCAGAAATCTGTCAAATCCATAGAGTCTGGCTCGCTCGGTGGTGAAGCCAATGACTCATATCCGAGGTCTGAACTCAAAGATGTATGAGATGGAGAGACCGCCAAGAGGTTCTCGTCCACAGACTGTGGTGACAGACTCATCGGTGATAACAGCTTCATATCACTTTCAAATGTTATTCCCACTCCATTGTTCGTCAGAGTTAAGAATTCATTTGTGTCTATTGAGAGAGGCTTGTTCAGGTCGCTAATCTTCTCTTCTTGTTCTTCCGATGGGACTTCTATTGTAATACAATCATTTGCATCATCAAATGTGTATATAACCTCCGTCTTACTCCCCTCATTTTCACTGTTGTCTGTGATGCTTATAGTGGGCACTGCTGAGTGTGCGTAAGAGTGCTGTTGTAGAATCCTGTCCACGTCATGCTTAATATCTACGATTGCACTTTTACTGGGTTCCAGTTGCTTTGTTGTGGACCCCACCATTTCAGTTCCTGCATTATGTTCGCCAGTTTTGATTTCGGCCTGTGAAATTAATGCTTTGTTATTTTTTTTACTAAAAAGTTTTTACTAAAGTAATGTTCATTCATGGGGTAAGCTTTATCTGATGCAAACTATATTTGTATTGCATCATCTTTTAAAGTTTCAATAAATAAGGAGCAATACATACATTTGAAGGCGAGCTTGGAGGGTCAGTATCAATTTCTCGGAGGAGGGAGTCTGCGAGAGTTTGCAACGTGTCGAGGTATTCATCCGAGTCGAAGTGGGCGAGTATGTCTGTGAGAGCAGGCATAGAGTGACAAGCAGACGAGCCGCGCGGATCGCCGTGGGGGAGGGTTCCTTCTGCTGAGGATAGGACTCTGCTGGTCCAGAGGCCTCGCCCACGACGTCCCGCGCCGCCGTCTTACTGCGACGCAATGACATGTTCTCACTAACTAAACGCTCATTCAAAGCTCTCAGACTTTCCATTTCATTCACCAACTGCTCGTTTTTATCCTCCAGCTGCTTGATACGTGACTCCATGTCGTCCATTTTAGCCTTCTTCCGATCGCGAGACGTCTGAGCGGCCACACGATTCTTCAGCTTTCTGCAAATCGATGTTCAAATAAGTCATACTGTTATGCAATATATAAATGCGTTTTCAATAAATAAAGTCGACCGACAATACAATGTTTCTGTTATTAAGTATTTAGTCATAATAAATTATTTATCTTATCTTCATCAACACAAAGTAGACAATTATGACTCACTTTCTCTGCATTTTTTCTTCCCATGATAAATGATCAAGTCTTCTTTTCCTGGATGGTATCGAGGAGTCAGTATCCATATTGACCTTTTCCGCCAGGTAGCCATTGGGTACCGTGATGATGATGGGCGAATTCATAATGAAGGTTAGCTGACCAAATCGAACTCTAGTTAACAAATATCAATAACGACACACTTAACACATTCTTATCCTTGTAGTATCCTATGTGGTCAATCTTTTCTCTGTGTCAACTTCTCGATTGTATGATTTACTACACCGGAGTTCTTCATGTTTCACAAGTAAACTACTACGCAATCACCCCCAAAATCAACGCAGATTTTCTCGAAAGGAACATGTGGACTGTTGTGATTGGCTAAGCCCCAACTACGTCATTGATACGTATTATGAACAAACTCAACCATATGCAGGTTAGAGTGAGACAGCCTGTATATATCATAATAACAAGAAAACATTACATCATAGCACAGGAAAATAAGCTGTGGAGTTTTTGCCGGCCGCCTGTGGCCGCCCTGCACAACAAATACTTTTAATTACTAAAATAACGCTGGTTTGCATTGAATGTAGAACATAACATGTAATATAAAAATTGAGAAAACAGTTAAGGTAGTGAATTTGTAAAATGTTTATTGATTACTATCACTAGTTCAATTAATTTCTGCCTATAGCCAAAGGCCTTCGAAAAAGTCAAACGCCACCTGGTTTTTTGGCGGCCATTTTGAGACGTCAGGTTCGAGTGCTAATGTGCAATAATGGTGGATTATTAATCATTAAGTGTTTGTGAACGTGCGTGAGTGTGGGCAAACAATTCAAAAGAAGAGAACCTGCGTTTCCATTTTCCCTCCAAAACTCCCTAGGAAGTTTCAGTAAAGATTCTACCACTTTACTGAAATAATTTTTGACTTGACTGAGACTTGACCTGACTGTTTGGTGTGATGAATGAATGACTCGTGATGCACAATGTTATTAACTTGATGCAAAAACATTTACTTTGACACTGGCAAATTGTTATAGTCATATAAAAAAAAATAATGTCATAGCTGTCATCTGTCATGCCAATTATAATTTGCAGAATATTTTCTGACTGGCGTTCTTCAACTTTTTGATACCTTTTATTTATAAAAATAAAGAGTAGTGTGAAAGTAGTATTTCCTAATGGAGATGGCTTCTACAAGTTCCGATTCCCAGTCTACTATTGCTCAAAAGACATGGATTATGGCGAACAACATTGAAACTGTGTCTGCACTCGACGATATTTACCGATACGACAAAAAACAACAACAAGACATTCTTGCGGCAAAACCATGGGATAAAGAGTGAGTTTGCATGTATATTGTATCATTTCAAAACTGATACAATGCTGATAATATTAATATCTTAATTTCAGTCCACATTTCTTTAAAGACATAAAAATATCCGCTTTGGCATTGTTGAAGATGGTAATGCATGCTAGATCTGGAGGCACTCTTGAAGTTATGGGTTTACTATTAGGTAATTATGAATTTTTTATTAGTACTGGTGAAAATATGTAACAATTTTATTTGAATTCCTTATACATTTATAGGTAAAGTAGATGCAAACACCATGGTAGTGATGGACTCATTTGCTCTGCCTGTAGAAGGTACAGAGACTCGTGTCAATGCTCAATCACAAGCTTATGAATATATGACGGCATACATTGAAGCTGCTAAGCAGGTATATTATGTAGATTTTTAATAAGATTTTACTAAAATATTTTATATAAAATCACATTTGTTCGAACTTTAAAGTTTTTAATTGACTGAGATTGCAATGGCTTTGATTTATATATCATATTGTAACAAAAAAAATCTAACAGGACATATTACACAAAACTTACCCTGGATAACATTTTCGTAGGTTGGTCGACTGGAAAATGCAATAGGTTGGTATCACAGTCACCCCGGTTATGGATGTTGGTTATCGGGCATTGATGTCTCCACACAGATGCTTAACCAGAACTTCCAGGAGCCATTTGTTGCTATCGTTATAGATCCAGTGAGAACTATCTCAGCTGGTAAAGTCAATCTTGGAGCTTTCAGGACTTACCCAAAGGTAAAGACCCAAGAATATTTTATGCTAATTTTGAAATAATGATATACATAGGGAATGTATATTTATATACATGACTCCAAGCTTGAATACCCTGTACTGCAAGTATCAGGGCAAGTATAAGACAATCCCAGATTTACAAAATGTTTGCATTTGGTTCTTTCACCTGGAACACTGAGAAAAAGACTAGAGTGTTAAGCTTATACTATTTGTTTATTTAATTAAACTTTTTTATAGACAGTTGTTTCCAAGTAAAGTCTCAAAAATGCTAAATATAATTTCTAATGTTTTCTAGGGCTATAAACCAGCAAATGAAGAGCCATCGGAATATCAAACTATACCACTGAACAAAATTGAAGACTTTGGTGTGCATTGCAAACAGTATTATTCACTCGAAGTGTCATATTTCAAATCATCACTTGATCGGCGTTTATTGGATTCCCTCTGGAATAAATACTGGGTCAATACACTAAGCAGTTCAAGCCTGATAACAAACGCTGATTATACAACTGGACAGATTTTTGATCTCTCTGATAAGCTGGAGCAGAGTGAAGTGTGTTTAGGTTAGCATGTGATTAAATTTAGACGTTTAATTAAGGTTGTGAAGAACTTGTCCTTTTACCAGTTTAGACCTTAATTTTATTCTACCTGCGTCATAACACGTTAATTAATGCGTTACGCTATTCTCGCCGTAACTAACGCGTTATTCTATTAACATCAGTATTATTGGCATGCTATGGTAAACGCTAACATGAACAAAAGTTAATGTAGTCATAGTTTTAATGTTGTAACTTATAATGCCCTAATTATCCAACAGGATGCAGCCGTTACCGCTAATGCAGGTAACGTGGTATTACTATGTTATATTGTAAAGTGAAACCTAACTTATAACATATGGAATGAATCTTAGGTTTAGCCATTTAATTAGCTAGTGTTTGCAACATAACCAAAATATACAAGATTAAACTTGTAAGATTAAACTGATCTTGTTCTTAGAAGTTAAGGGTGCAAATAGGGGTCTTTATTACATTTTAAAAAATTATAGAACAATATGTAGAAAATAATATTTTTTACTGGTTTATTTATTATCCACAGGTCGCGGTAGTTTCTTGGTAGCAAACTCGGATCCATTAGAGAAACGTACTGAAGACAAGCTCGTGAAGGCTACAAAGGATGCTTGCAAGACCACAATTGAGGTGATACATGGATTAATGGCGCAGATGATCAAAGACAGACTTTTTAATAGTGTCAGTGGTAAATCAGCACAACCAACACCTATGATAGAGTGAATATTTCTAAAACCTAATTGTGAATAAGATATAGGGTTGCATATGATTAAAAATATAACCTAATGTTGTGCGCACTTCACAATCGCTATTAATGTATCTTTTTTTAATAATAAAACAAAATAAAACAAAAGACTTGCTTATTTATTATAAACATTCTCAAATATTTATTTTTAACCAATTTACATAAAAATTAATATTAATTTATATGTACAATTTTCTCAGTAATACATCGACCTTGGAGGGCTTTCTCTATAATGTCGGAAATAAGTGTTACTGGTTAGATTAATTAAGCACCAAAGTATGATATACAAATTTGCCAAGCTCTTATTTTTAAACAAAGGAGAACACTAAAAACTTGCAGCTGCTATTAAATGACTTATATAATATTTAAACAATTGTATATACATTATACTTCACGGCTAAATAAGGAACAATTAGACCTACCAATAAGTTTATTTTAGTTTACTACAAAATCCCAAATTGCGATCCATTTTTTTCTATGACATTTTACTGTTATTGTTTTTATTTGAATACTGAATGAGATACATTGATACTACACATTGAGAGACTTCAGCTTAGAGAGCTTCATCAGTTAATAAACTCTAAATATCTACTATGGTACCAATAAAAGAATGGATCAAAAACATGGGAAGTTGGTTGTAAATCAATCTAAATCATATTTGACGCAGTGTAACCTAAAATTAAGCAGTGTTACTCGTTCCCAAAGTTGAATGTTACAAGGCACCGGATAAAACTCAAGTAAAACGATTCGCTTTTTTCGAAGCTTTTTATACCTGAATCGGATATCTATATTCTATGGTATAGAATCTACACCATAAGTATTTCAAGACATGTGTGGGCGGACTAAGGCCTAGGCAACCTAGGCACGTGTCTAGGGCCCGTAATTTTTGGGGCCCGAAAATTAGGTTTTTACGAAACGCATGTATCATGTATCATGACTGAAAAATAGGCCCGGAATTACAATGTTGCCTAGGGCCCGCTTTAGCCTTAGTCCGCCACTGAAGACATGTTATCTTACAAAATCTTTTTCTTTATTTAGGAATTCTACATATTTTGTAATTACCGAATATCAGTATATTAATATTTTAATTAAAACAATTTTGATTCAGAAACGCGATATTATTGTAAAACTCGAAACACAGAATGATAAGTGGCGCCAATCCTAGAGCAAATAACGAGCAACCTCTGCATAATTCCCTCAAATAAAAAAAAACCATTGAACTTTACAAATAATTAATGAAAGGAATTGTAATTTTAACGGCTTAGTATTGAATCGTCTATGCAGCAAAACCGACCGTTTGTAAAGTTCCAAGAACGGAAACAACTGCTAATACAGTCAAATTTCTACAGCAGCAGTCGCTTCCGCTATGCCGGCCTGAGGAGACGAGTACGCACCATCCAGATTGACAGTGCACTCCTAGCAAACCACCAAATTATAAACTTACCAATTAACATGTAAATTGATAAAGCAAAATAAAATTAAAATCTTGTATAGTAAAAAATAACATTTGACACTTTGATACTCTGTCAACTCGTGTAGCTGGTCATCATGCTACATACCACGATTCAACACTAAGGGTCGTTTGCACCAGAAGGCTGGTTAAAGTAACTTCAACTATTAATTTAACCGTTACGTTTACATTATGGTGTATATTTACTCCACACCGGCCTTCTGGTGCAAGCCACCCTAAACAATTTTAACCTAAGTGCATCATTCATCACACACAATCTATCAAAATAATAGTTTCTCTTTTAACTCGTACAACCAGCTGCAGTCTTTCTCGCAGTTGATCATACATTTATTTAAGTACAGTTCCGTAGTTATATCTCTGCCCTTACGTTAAATACAATCACTCGCCTTACAATTATAATCAGTACACTGTTTTAATATACATCTCATGAAAAATTATATATTTTATTAGAAAAAAAAGTTAAACTCATTATTATTTAAATAAAACTTGATATTAAATTATTAATAGAAATTAAATATTGTTAAAATATTTCATTGTGTAAAAAAAAAACACAAACTCGTCAAGGTGTTGTCGTCATCTTGAAAAGTAAGTAAAATCACTCAATAAGTGTTTGTAGTACTGATAAGCTCATCACGGTCTGGGTGGTGGAGACCAGGAAAAAAAGGATAATTTGGTTAAAAGAAGTGATTTGGGTGCGAACAGGCCTCGCCGCGCCCCAATTAGCTACGCCACTGACCAAGCTCCAGACTTTCATAAACATTTGCTTCGAGCACATTTTGCTGGCAACACCAGAAATGAATTAAGACAAACATGTTTGTTGGGTGTAATTGCCTAAAGATAAATATTGACAATCCTTTGGTATTGCCAACATGTGCTTAAAATGTATATGAAAGTCTTGAGTTGATTTATCATTGCCTCCCTGAACACATGTGGTATGGGAGATGAATAACTCATATTTGGGCACTCATAGTGAAGATCAACAGAGTTTATCCAAACGTACTTCTTTCGTAATTTTTTATCGAAAACAGTGTTGTGATTTTGACTCAAGTTTGAAAAGACAACAAAATCAAATAGCGTGCGAGCTGATAAAAACATAAATAAATAAATTAAAGGCGTTAGTCATTAAAATAAGTCTAAATCACAATGTGGTTTTAATAGATACAAAGAAGCACATTGTAATTTGCATACGTTTTGAAGTATTATAAGAGTTATTAATTCAAAATACATCAAAAGTGGAATGTTTCTAATTTTCTATAATCTCTAAAGAAAAAAACAATAAACATACATAATTTATCGCAAAAAAATTATTGCTCAATTTCATAAAAAAGATCTAATCTCAATAATTAAAACGTAATAAGTAGTTTTTATTAAAATGAATAAAATTGAAAATATTATTATTTTTAAAACATAATTTAAATACTTAAGATTAAAGCAAAAAAAGGAAGATTTCGTTAATCCTCATGCATAGGAGACGAAGATAGAAAGATGTTGCCGACTGCAACGAGAGGGAGACAGGATGCTGTCACTCGTTTGCGTACGTGTGTCAACGTAATATATCTTCCTCATTCTGATTTATTCTAAGTTAGAAATATACATGGTGTATCAAGCAACGTGTGAAAAAATTAAGGTAAATATTAAGTGAGGGATGAACACCCCTCAAAAAATAAATTTACTAAATAAAAGTTCTCGTGTATGGTATTATCACAAAAACAAAAGGTCTATATATGGACCAGCCGACGTGGACCGCCGTTGCAGGTGGGTCGGCACACGGCTTGTCAGCGCGAGATCAAAGGCGAGGCGGCAAAGGTTGTCGGCGTTGATCAAAGGTAAGGTCACTTGTTTGATGCACCGCCCGATGACACAACGATTACGCGTTCGTGTAGTAAATTATGTATGTTTTTACAAGGAAAAGGTGAACATTGGATAAAAAAAAAAGTATTTATTTTTTAAATTAATTTCTGCTCAGAATCACTTACTGAGTCGTCTCTTGAAATTTTTTACACGTTGCCCGATACACCCTGTATAATAAACATGGACACAGCATTTCGGTGACAATACTTAACCGAATCATGTTTTATGAAGCCATAAACTTAACAAGTAACTTAATAGAAAATATTAATACATAACATTGACTGATAAATAGGCCATTTCAAAAAAATATATAGACTCACGCACATCCTGATTCTTTATTTACTAACATAAATATTACAACTTCATTTGCGTGCGAATCGGATCGTATTACCACGTAATAAGTCAGAAATTCACTTGACGACCGATCTCAAATCCCATTCGATTCGTCTCGGCCCCTAATGGACGCAGTTTCATTCATAGTAAATATAGATAAGCGAGTTTTATAGATTCAGCGAGCATAGTGAACGTTATTCATTATGAGATCCCTCTCTTTCCGGATTAAGAACGAAGCGAACCAGGATGTGCATTTACGTGTAATTTTTTTTACCGATATCCAGACAACAGGCGTCAATTGAACAGGTCAGTGGGGAAAGTGTTCACCTCAGTCTGTTCGAGGACTGGATTTCCATCAATATTGTATGACACACGGATTCTTAATCGCAATTGTGTCTGAAAAGAGAAATTTAGCAATTAATAGTACCGAATAGCAACTTTAATCAAAAAGAGTGGTCTAGCGGTAGAAGGGTTCAACTCATGATCGATGAGACGATCGATGTTCAAATCTCGCACAAATTTAAACCACTATATTATATTTACTGTCAGTGCTCATGATATAAACACTAGCTGAGTATAGGTGAAGCATGAAAAATAATTTAAAAAAAAAACAATAAATTTGCCATATGTATGTTTTTTATAATTTTAAACTAAAAAAACACTACAAGGACTTACTTTCGACGGATTAGTTATTTTGAGAATCTGCGTAATTTCCCCGCTTGGTGGCAATGTTGTGCCCGACGGTGACAACATGTCTAATTGGAATGTCTGAAAAAGAAAAAGAAGAGTATATAATTATATTTATTAGAATAACACTTAGAGTGGTTGTAGCTAGATTTATCGTGTATGTTAGCGTATTCCAAGTGTAACCAGTCCATCAAACCGGCAGTCCATCTAGTGGAGACTACTGCTAAATATATAATTTCGACACGACAAATAAATAAAGTAAAATAAAATAAAAAAATAATAAATAAAAATTAAATCTGATCTTCCTGGGAGATATCAGGTGGCAGCAGTGATGTGGGCTGACCTGCTAAACTACAGAAAAGGAGCTTAACATCAAGTTTAGTATGATTACTCACAACTCCACTTTTAATGAGAAATTAAATCGTGGAATTAACTCACCCTAGGCACAGCAGCTTGGAACAGGTAGTCGGTAAGTGTGTTGAGAGTATGATTGGTTGCTCTCATTGTTAGGGTGACTGTCTCTCCGGCAGACGTATCCGATCTAACACTTAATATCACTTTCACGCCGCCTTTATCGAGCGCAGTCACTGACCACGCTTCTGTAGGAGGAGAAAATTGTAAAACATAATAGCTTTTTTTTTTTTTTTTTTTTTTTTTTATTGTAGCTCGACATGTGACAACACTCCGCCTGATGTAAAGCTAGAGTGCGGTCCATGAATGGAAACAACTGCTACCACAGAGAAATCTCTACGGGCTGCAGTCGCCTCCACTATGCCGACTTGAGGAGACGAGCATGTACCATCTAGATTGACAGTGCACACTCCTCTCTTATACCTGGCTACTTTCAAACTATCCCCGAAACGCGACAAGGTCACTTCACGGGTGTTACATTCGAAAGTGGTGGTACTGCCCCAGGACGACAGACTGGACAAATAACCATCATCAGTCTGCCTACCACACTTTAATAGTGCCTATAGGCACTGAGCGACCAAAGTACATATAACAAAGTTACATTGGTACCGGTCTTTAGCGAGGTTCGAACACGAGTCTCATTGATCGTGAGTTCACGCGTCTTACCGCTAGACCACGGCCGCTCCAAAAGCTATGAATAAAATACGAAAAATGGAGAAATTTTTACAAATTAGATTTTACAAACCTTGTGCAACTCCATCAGCATGCGGTTTAGCATCAAAGAATCCATCGAAGAGCATCGAATTGGTATTCGCTACATTATTATTATTAAGGATACTATGCGCGGGCGCAGGAGTTGTTAGACTCGGCGGATTCAAATCTAGACCACTCAGTAAGTCTAGAATATCCTGTGAACATTTATATTTTTATTATGAGTATTTCTGTATGGCATCGTTTCTCAACGCGACAGTCACTTCACGGGTGTTACATTCGAAAGTGGTGGTAGTACCAAATAACCATCATCAGTTGGCCTATCACCCTTTAATGCTTTGAGTGACTAATGTATATATAAAATAGCTACATTGGTACTTTAGTAGAATTTAACGAGGTTCGAACACGGGTTTCATAGATCGTGAGTTCACGCGTCTTACCGCTAGACTATGGCCGCTCTTGGGGGTCGAGAAAAGATACTATATGTTTTTTTTTAATTTTCAAATATAATTTACCTGATTACTGGTGTTATTATTTGTGGACGGTACAGATGAATCTTCAACATCTCCATTCGTTAGTGATTCTGAACCAATAATCAAATCCAGAAGTGCATCCTATTATAAACAAAAATTTATTAAAAAAAGGGTAACAAGTCTCCTCAAACTAGCATAGTGGAGGCGACTGCTGCCAGTAAAAATTTATCTGTAGTAGTAGTTGTTTCCGTTCATAGACCGCACTCTAGCTTAACATTAGGCGGAGTTAAATAAAAAACAATTACTATACCTGTTCAGCCTTATGATGATCAGGTGTGGAGCCCTGCGGTGATTGTTCGGAGGCTTCGCTGTTATCCCTGTCTGCAGTGGGAGCCTCCATAGCAGGCATACGCTCCAATAGGGCCGCTCGTAAGTGGGCGTGAGATCTAAAATGAAAAAACTTACGAATTGTAGACTTTGAACGTGAATTTGAACAACAGTGGTCTAGCGGCTGAGGATGGACTACACAATCGATTGAGACTCGTGTTCAAACCTCACTATATTCTGATTGGTACCAATGTAACTATGTTACTAGCGTTGTACTAGCTTTGTACAGGCATTTAAAAAAAGCATACATACTTGTACAATTGCGATAACTCGACGCCCCTTTGTTGTAATTCAACGTGCATGTGCGAACCAAACGTATCGATTATAACGCGAATTTTACTGAAAAAAATATAAAAGTATTTAGTAGTAAGCTACCACAGAGAGATGTCTGGCAGCAATCCCCTCCGCTATGCAGGCTTGAGGGGACGAATGTGCACCTTCCATATGTATAAATACTAATTATAATAATTTAACAAAAATCATCGCGCTCAACACTGAAATGAAAATCGAACCCATGTCCTACTACTTGAGCACAGATGCTCTGACCACTAAGCTAAAAGAACGCGTCGATCTATTCCATCTTTCTATTGGCAGTAGCCTGTTTTAAATTAATATTTCTTACATTTAGAAAGTTAGACACAGCATCCTATTCTAATTCAAATGTTTCTATGATCATAAATTGTCATGCCCTGACAGGGATAGACAGAGACAACGGAACACCACTCGACACGGTCCTGACAAAACTCCCTCGTTTCTTTCACATCCATAATTCTCTTCTATATCTATACAGTTATGGGCACTAGGCAGCCTAGTTTGTGTCTCTAGGATTTACAATTTGATAGTACGAAACCATACTTTATGGCGGCTTCGAAGTTAGGCACTTGAGATATCAGCGGAGCACGACAAAGTTGCACGCACCCGCGCTACCCGCCCGTATGTTAGTTTTATATGTTCTATTCATATTTATAATTAATTGTTAATTTTATTACTGTGAACTTGACCGTACCAGCGCCTGCTGCTAACTTCCTAAACGCCATAAAGACGCGACCTATACTAATAAAAACAGTACTCACTCTTGACTGGCTTGCGTAGTAAATCTAGTAGACAGTTTAGCGAGTGATAATAATAAGTATTCTTTAGTTGTGATAGATAACTGTGTTGACCATAGGAGTTTCTGATAAATGTCTATTACATATTCTTCTGTAGGTCTTATGAAGTCATCTGAAATTCAATTAAAATAATAGGCACCCATATCGCATTTAACACGGGAACTGTCAATGTTAGACCCTACACCCATATGCAAATGCCTCTCGACGCCGCTCCAGGGTGCTACGCGAGTGGCGAAACGCGTCAATAGATTTGCATATCGGTGTAGGTGTTATTGTCAGTCTTATGCTTCACGCGTGTTAAATTAAAACTACCAGACACTAGAGAAGTCTCTCCAGCATTGTTAACTAACCTTCACCGTCTTCATCTACCATAGATATGGCGTTGCTGGCTTCAGACACTAAAAGATCACCATATTCACCAATAGTCCATGCCGCCACCTGTTTTATTAAAATTTATATTTAGAGAAAACGAAAAAATTGCTTAAAGAACAGCCGCGTCAATAAAGAATCGATTTGTAAATGGCCGCTTACAGTACGGTCACCATAGAAAGCTGTATATTTTTTGGCGGAAACCTTAACGTGGTGTGTGAGTGTAGACGGAAATATAAAATGAACGAGATAGCATTTATAATTCGTTTCTTTATTGGGGCGGATTATACAAAAAGATACATTGGTACTGGTAGTCCTTAATTACAAACTAAATTTATTACGATATTACGATATGAAACTGTTGACACTTTGTCTATAAATAAATGAAGTTAAAATAACCGCAACAAAGTCGCATAACTCAAAACTATACCTCCATACAAGAAAATATAACCCAACTAAATTAGAAGTCAATATACCTGTACAAGAGGTTGTTTATCAGTGGAGTCACCGCAAACCGCACACTTCTCAATGCAAGTCCAAAGTCTGCCTGTAGCGTAAGCTTGACGTTCAGGTGTTGCCGCTGAGATTAATTGTATTGTGCTTGATACTGTGTCGTCACGGAGATAGTTGCCAGCCTAAAATTTTGAATTATAAGATGTTTACACGTTATTACAATTGTAATCAAATAGAGAAAAAAAAACTGATACAGTATATTTTAAAAATTAAACCACAGGAGTGGTAGGCAGATTGATCATGGTTATTAGCCCAATCTGCCGTCCTGGGGTAGTACCATCACTTTCGAATGTAACACCCGTGAAGTGACTTTGTCGCGTTTCGGGAATAGTTTGAAAGTAGCCAGTTATAACGAAAGGAGTGTGCACTGTCGATCTAAGATGGTACATGCTCGTCTCCCCAAGCCGGCATAGTGGAGGCGACTGCTGCCCGCACAGGTTTCTCTGTAGTAGCAGTTGTTTCCATTCATGGACCGCACTCTAGCTTTACATCAGGCGGAGTGGTGTCACATGCCGAGCTACAATAAAAAAAAAAAGGATAGTGGATTTGCAATCGTGAATCTCATGATGAAATCTTCTAAACTCTTAACTGGTACCAATGTAAATTTATTATAATATGCAGGTATTTTGGTAGCTCAGTTGGTTACACATAGTACTCTTATTTATATGTATTAGAAATGTATAATGTACCTTAATAAAAACTTTAAACAGCGTATCAAGATGCCATTTCGCAGACGGCGCGTGTCTCTCAGCTGCCAAAACAATATTAGTTGAACAATGTTGTTTACTTTCCGCGTCGCCGCGTTCCAAAAACGATAGTAACTCTTTCATCATTCCACGAATATTTTGACTGTTCACTAACGCGAAGGACAATTCCATCGCCCTTTTGCGTATCGACACATCTGGGTCCTGGAATGGTAAAAAAAATAATCTAAAAAATGTTACAGCAACTAGGCTCGAAATTTCGAGTAAAAAAAGTCAGGTTACATGTTAGGTGAAGATAACACGCTAGGGCCACTAGACTAGGTTACGCTTCGTTACATGGTGAGATTAAAGCGGAAACCGCACTTAAAAAGCGTAAAGCGGCGCAGCTCGGTGCAGCCATATATCACTGGAACGCAACTCACGACTTACGAATGCGGTTACTGTCATATAAATCAATATAAAAAATATTTGATAGGCCGTTCCGCACCGCATCTATCGCGGCTTTGAAGTGCGGTTTGGGCCTAAGACATAAAAAAAAAACAAATACAATCCATTCTATTTTAAAATTGACAAATGATAATTTCTTTTTGTATTGATTGAAGTGCGATATAATAAAAAGTATAAATCTCACCTTTAAACATTCTAAAATGGTAGTTCTATGTCTTTGCACAGCAGACGTATCAGCATGCACCGTCCTTAACAAAGTGTTTAACGCAACATAGCGTATATTTTTATCATTATTTAACAAAAATCTTCCCAGAATATTAATAGCCAACACTCTCAAACTACTCTCAGATTTAATATCCATAATAGATAATACTGTTTCATATAATATTGTGTTTCCAACGTTTTTACTAGTCTCTGTGTTCGTCGCGACCTGTGCTAATATGTCGTTCATAGCTTCTGAAGCTTCCGGATCATTTTTACCCAATATTCTTAGAAGTCGAAGGATTTTGACCTGTAAAATTAGTGTTTTTATTGTAATTTTTTGATGTAAATTATGATGAAAAGTGATCTATATATAAATACCTGAAGGAACGGATCTGAAACACCGCTAACATCATGTTCGGGCGAATAACCAGCAAGAATTAAATTCTTCAAGATTCTCACCAGATTCGGTACAATCTAGAACCATCAAAGGCATATATTAATAACAATTTACCAATCATTTATAACCCAAAAAACAGCACACGAGTATTTACAGAAAGCAAATAAAATTATCTCATTACAATAAATATATTACAATGCATTCTTGTTGAAGATGAAATACTATATAGATCGCGTCAAACTTTATGACGTCACGGAAGTTAGCTGTGAGCGCTACTTCGCGCAGGTAGTCAAGTTCACGACTGTATTTACCCAAAAAACCAGTGGTCATTGTGAAATAATAAAAATTTAACCCATAAATTGTTAGTAGCAGTGGTAGATTTGATTTAAAAAAAAAATATTCTGACCGAGTAATACAACTTTTAAGATGGAATTACGATTACCCCGCGCCACGTGTCGCAATATCTTCCCCGAGTGAAGAGCGAATCGGTTTCATACATTTAGTACAGGACTGATTACATTAGTCCCGTCTCATGTGGTGTAGATTCCGATCGGCTTGGGGTTGGTGGTGAAGCACCACGCTAGTAACATAGCGCGTGGGAATGACCTTAAAAGCAGGTGAAGTCCGCACAAAATGTCCGACGATCTCATTGAAATTTGCCACGACACTATAGTGTAATCACTCGTCGTTGCGTTGGGGTAAATGTAATACCAGCTTTCTAATTCTTAAATTCAATAATTACTTAAGAGTTTAAGACGACCCGAATTTTTTTTTTTTTTTATTGTAGCTCGACATGTGACAACACTCCGCCTGATGTAAAGCTAGAGTGCGGTCCATGAATGGAAACAACTGCTACCACAGAGAAATCTCTAGGGGCTGCAGTCGCCTCCACTATGCCGGCTTGAGGAGACGAGCATGTACCATCTAGATTGACAGTGCACACTCCTCTCTTATACCTTTTTTTTTTTTTTTTTATTTTTAACTTTTTTTATTTAACTAAACGCAAAAAAGAAAAAGCTAGCCATGCCGATGAACTCTACAGATTTTTATCATGCGATTCTTTTCTAGATGACCAAGATCCTGTATAGTGTAGCGCCTTAAATAACTTTATATTCTTGAGTTAAAAGTTATCAATTATGAACATTACGCAATTTACATTGTACCCATGCTGTGCTATTTAAAAAAAAAAAGACTTTTTCAGCAATCTATTGCTTTACTATTGATTTGCTTTAAAGCTATTATTACGCAGGAGTGACGTCATTACCCTGCGATCACAGCTTTCCTATAACCTAAACAATGTAGTCCATTCGAGAAAATGATGGTTCTTTAGTGCATAATACAATAGAATGAAGCAAATTTACATAAAAATATTATCATAGTGCTACCTACCCTAAACAATTTATACGCGAAATATTTGCCAAAATACACACATATAGTTTTTAATACACAGTACAAACACGTGACATACATGCTTTGCAATAAACAAAAAAACATTCTGTTTGCTATACTAAAATATTATTAACTTTCTTTGGAATTGAAATATGAAGTACTAAAGGGCAATTCTCCAATTTAAAACTTACACAGATTCATTTCTACAAATTTTAATAGCCAATAATACAATTTCTTATTGTTTAATTTTTTTTTTGTAGAACAGTTTTAGAAATCGATATATACATCTTAAGTCTTATTACATTCAAGAAAAGGGGCCTTAAGAATTATCCTTTCTCAGAGATATCCCCTATGACATCGTTTCTCAACCATTTTTGTCGCGACCCGCAAAAAAGCCAAAAAGTTAAATAAAAAGTCTTGCTACCCCGTCACTATAAAATTATAATAACATGTCCATATTTTTATCAGCTGTACACTATATTAGCCTTCACTGGTTTTAACCTGCGATGTACTTGCATGAACTTGTCAAATAAGCCGCTTGCGCATACCGTGGCACCATACGCTAGGACAGGTTCGTACATGTTAATATGTAGTTTGTATTTATTATTTTCAACAGACTGCGACCCCCTTTAAAAACAAACTCGACCCCCCGCTTGGGAAACGATGCCATTAAACGAGTACTTGGTCTCCCCAAGAATCCCTGGTCAAATATTTTAGTCTGAAAGGACCGAGCAAATAATTTTTTCATGTGGTATCCCAGAGGAACTTGACAGAGGGATCACAAAGACGGGATATTTTTTTATATAAGTCAATATAAAAACGAATCAAACAGAATATTTTTTGTCATATAAAGTGCAGAGAACACAGCGATTTGTTTTATTACCTCGCGCTGTCCGCTCTCCTACGGGACAACACAAATTTAAATTAGTCTTCGTATAACATAAATTGAACGTGTGTTTAATGTTTCGCATTTAGCAAGTGACAAACAAAACTGGATATTTTAATTTATATATTCTTTATATAAAAAAAAAGTCATATTAGTAGTATTATTACACTAATATTCAGTTCTTCTATTTTTTTTATATTGTAGCTCGGCATGTGACAACACTCCGCCTGATGTAAAGCTAGAGTGCGGTCCACGAATGGAAACAACTGCTACTACAGAGAAACCTGTGCGGGCAGCAGTCGCCTCCACTATGCCGGCTCGAGGAGACGAGCATGTACCATCCAGATTGACAGCGCACACTCCTCTCGTTATACCTGGCTACTTTCAAACTATTCCCGAAACGCGACAAGGTCACTTCACGGGTGTTACATTCGAAAGTGGTGGTACTACCCCAGGACGGCAGACTGGACGATTAACCATCATCAGTCTGCCTACCACTCTTTAAGTTTTTAAAAGTTTAAAAATTTATCATTGCGAGACACATCTAGCAACTGACACTCGATGATTTTTCCAAAAGTAATATAGCGAAAAAAGTTATACCTACAACACTTCCTTCATATCTTCACTTACTTTTTAGTTTTTAAAACAAATTAATTTAAAAACGATTAATATTTAGAAATTTTTACAACAAAATATCATCGTTTTGTTTGTCAGATCCTCAATAACAAATGAATGATAATTTTATGTAGTTTTTACTGAGATTTAGAGCCGTCCCGCGTGCTAGTCGCAGTCGCAACTATTATCGACTTTGTATGCGTTGAAATAATGTCGAAAATTGATTAATAATACTAGACCCTGAGAGCGACTAAACTAAAGGTTTAATTACTGTATAAATTAGGCTTTCTACATTATTATAACGCAATAAAGTCGATAATGGTTTGGCAGAGAACTTATCTCTGAGCTGCGCATCGCCAGATACCCACCAGGCCCTTATACAAAATTATTTTAATGTAATTTACATAGAGCTGTTTGTTATAAACGATATTTACTAAAGTTAGTTTACCTTTTTGAAATGATTCAGAGTGTCTGGACTATTTTCACACATTTCAGTGATAAGGGTAACACCAGTTATGAGAACGCCTGAAATAAACACAAATTTTAATTTAAAAAAAGACATTCACCTAGTCTGATTTATAATTAGATAGACTAAAATGACATTTGGAGGGATACCGAGTTTTAGAAAATAACTAGTTTTTTGGGCGCGCTTCGCGGCGCTGAAAAAGTTTTTTTCGGGTAGTTTTAAAAAAAAAATTTTTTTCTGAAAAAACAAATTATGGATTTCGATATTAGAGGGCATTCCCTACGACTTTTGTTCCGGCACTTTTGCCCCATCTCTTACCGTTTCCGAGATATCGGCATCACTTCCGGTCCAGAGTCCACTTCCGGTCAAAGTCGAGGTTTTCCTGGGGTCGTAGGAACGCCCTCTACACGCCTCAAAAAGAATCATCTCTCTAACCCCCCGGCAAGTGCTTCATAATATATGTCAGTGAGTCAGTCAGTCAGTGGTAATCGAGCTTTATATAATATGATAAATAGTGTTGTAATTTTGTGACCCAGCTGTTAATTGACATTTACATTTAATATATTTTCATGTTCATTGTTTGTTACCGGCTTAGCAATTCATATACGCAATCGGGAGCGAAGGAATACGAATTCGAATCGAAATTGATAAAAAAGGGACATACAATTTTTTTTTGCACAAAATGAACAATGAATGAATAATTATAAAATAGGTAGGTATAGTTATTACTAATTGAAATGCTACTTTAAGATAATTCAATTAATCAATTAAAATATTCGTGCCACAACACTTCACTACTAACTTGGCAACATTTTGGAGGAATGTATACACTTCGAACTGTCAATTTAGTCTATCTAATTATAAATCCGTCTATAGATTGTTTTTTTTTTTCGCTGAGAATTTGAGTCATCTATGTAGCAAAACTTTGACGTTACACTGTCACTGTCTACGTGATAACGAAGCGTCACATTCCATACATTTTGCCGGGAGTTTTGGCGACCATCTTGAGACGTCAGGTTATGAGTTATTTTCCTAAATTTGTGTTTCTTCGAGTGTTAATGTGTAATAATGGTGGATTATTAACTATTAAGTGTTCGTGAACGTGCGTGAGTGTGGGCAAACAATTCAAAAGAAGATAACCTCTGTTTTCATTTCTGAGGAAGTTTCAGTAAAGATTCTACTGGAGCAATTTTTGACTTGACCTGACTTTAAGTGTGATGAATGAATGACTCGTGATGTACAATATTAACTTGATTAATATTATTGATTAATTAAACAAAAAAAAAACGAAACTAACCATGATTCTTTTCACTCAACAAACTCCGAGTAGCTGGTAAAAACATCTCCATAAGATCAGGAACACGTCGTATAATTCTAAAAGCGCATAATGCTGCTTTCTTTTTTATATATGCGTTTGGTGATTTAATTAATCTCTCGACTTCGGACGCTAGATCTCTCGCCATTTCCGGTGACGCAATAGCGCCTAACGTGCATAGAGCTAGTCCGACAACAAACTGCGTGTTACTATTCAGATCACTGTAAAAAAATATAAATATGATTATTAGAATTATATAATTTATTATTTTAACAATTAAGTAAAGTTTTGATTCAGTCAGTCTGACTATCAGCAGATCTGTAGTGTGGCAATGAATTGATTGAGGAGTGTCTTCAGAAAACTAATAAACTGATATACCAGTAGTGTATATTAACAATGAACTCAACTGCAAAGTCGAGCTGTATTAAATGCAATTAAAAAAAGAAACAATAATAGTGGTTAAAACATCAAACAAAAATATAAAAAAATAACTGATAATATTTTATATTATTAATTATAATTAAAAAGTTCAGCTATGTTTATATTTAGCAGCGAAATTGAGTATCAGCACATACAAAGGGCAATTGTACACGTTTTATTGATACTTTGGGATAACAAAAAACTAACATTTCCATATCCAAATTAAATATAACCAAAGGTCGTAGAACCCATAAATATTTTGTCCTTGGCGACATGTATTTAGGTACTAATTATTCATTTAATGGTGCGTTAAAAAAAGACGATAAGCGTTTCCTATACTTAACTTTTATTTCATCAATACAAAACATTATTCAAAGAGAAAAAATAACAAAACAGATTAATTCGTGCGAATCCCTCTAACTGTCATTATAAAATACATATAGAACACCCAGAGCCGAAAGAAATATATATTTTTTAATAATATCATATTTATTATATGATGCCAATTAAACACAGAAAAAAAACTGAGCTGAGGTAGGAACTGAACCCGCGTCCTCCACTTTGTTCGCAGCAGCTCTAACCACGTCATTAGCGCTTCACGTGATCTTGTCGAAATTTCTGCCATATACAGATGGAAATCCACTGGTAGACCTTCCAACTGCTGGCTCGACCTATTCCTAACACACGTCAGAAGCCGGCAATCATGCACTTACTTAAAAATACAGAGAGTAGTATAGTAATAGATAAATACTCACTTTTTCAAGCAATTAGTTATAAGTAAATGTACATCTTGACGTTCATCCAATAGTAACATTGCTCCGAGATAGCCAACTCTTTTATCCGTAAATCGCGGGCTCGCAATTAGTTTGAGACACTCCAATTGACCAAAGTGAGCTGGATAACCCAGCATATGGATGTATAGTAGCTTCGCTATGTTGCGACATCTGAAACAGATCATCATTCGTTTGTTTATCCATCAATAAAAAATTGAAGTAGCCTGTTAGTGATTCACTGCTGGACTCTACGATCAGTCAGAGCCGTGTTTAAACCTTGCTAAAACCATTGTAACTATGTTATTATATTTGATTGTTCTGTACAGTTTTTTTTAAACATTGACACAGAGATAGATTGCATCCTGAGAGAAGACAGGTTTATAAAAAAAAGAGAATGAAATGAAGATGAAAGTGTGCAGACCTACATTTCTCAATGAAAATTCATAATTTGTTAAGAAATAAACGTAACGTGTTTCAACGAAATCACGAGGCATTTGGGGGTAAAGCAGAGAATTATAGTTTTAATGAGAAACTAACTAATTTGTTAAATGCATAATTATTATAGGCATACGAAGTTGTGAACAACAACTAGTGTAAACGCCGTGATATTATGTTTCATATTTATGGGTGTTGTCCTGATTGTTATTTACGGTTAACTTCTAAAATATACTTTGTAGCCACGAAAATACGGCTCAAATGAGAGTCGCAAAACACCGCAAGCAACCTTGGTATCGAAACGAGATCTATTATACATGGGTACATGAAATTGAGGTCAAAGTTACATTATTACACGGGAAATAGGGCTGTCTCCACAACATAAATTATGTCGCTATTGTGTACGAATGGATCCATATTTTAATTAGATAACAACGACCCTCGAATTGTTTGATGTGGTACATCTAGGAGAAAATGATTGTTGGAGTTTTGGCGGCCATTTTAAGACGTCAGGTTATCTGTCTTGAATTATTTTCCATAACTTGTGTTTCCTCGAGTGTTAATATGTAATAATGGTAGATTATTAACCATTAAGTGTTCGTTAACGTGCGTAAGTGTGGGCAAACAATTCAAAAGAAGGAAACCTGTGTTTCCATTTTCCCTCCAAAACTCCGTAGGAAGTTTCAGTAAAGATTCTATCACTTTACTAGAGCAATTTTTGACTTGACTGAGACTTGACCTGACTGTTTAGTGTGATGAATAAATGACTCGTGATGCAGAATATTATTAACTTGATGCAAAAAATATGTATTTTGACACTGGCAAATTCTTATACGCCAAATAAAAAAAATTAAAAAAAAAAAGATTATACATTTGCAGTATTAACTGTGAATGAAGAGTAGGCATATTACTTTCTTTTATATAAAGTGCAGTTCACGAGCGGAAACTACTACCGCACAGTCGCCTCCGCTATGCCGCCTTAAGACGACGAATATGGCACTCCCTCTTTCTGCACGGCTACTAAGCTGATACGGAAATGCGACTAGGTCAAATTACATTAAAACAAGAAGAAAGATACGGTTCGTTCTGTTGTTTACGAACCAGACACACACAACTACATACTCGTTTATGTAGGTGTGTCCAAGTATGTCAGTTAGACCTAGTTTGCGAGGTCCACTTTTTAGGCGTGCGTAAAGTATCCACCTCTTTCAGCTTTAATCTAAGGAATCACATGACAATGAATCATGTAATGTAAACAAAAGATAAAAAATGATTTGCATACACAATAATGAAGGTAAATTATAAATGCGATTGGCATGCATTCCAT
Source organism: Tinea pellionella (assembly GCA_948150575.1). Taxonomy (NCBI): domain Eukaryota; kingdom Metazoa; phylum Arthropoda; class Insecta; order Lepidoptera; family Tineidae; genus Tinea; species Tinea pellionella. Next base: position 8,523,691 of record OX411248.1, read on the forward strand.
GATAATTCTCTGCATTGATATAATGTATTAGTATTACCAGTTCAATTAATAAGACAATGACGTACATTTCTGCTTTTGTCCATAATCAAAGTAAATACCACCTTGTGATTAACGTAATAGAGTTCATTATTTAATAAACTGTTAGTTTATTAGGCAGTAGAAAAATGACGTACATACATATCTGCTTTTGTCCGTAAACAAGCAAAATACAGCCTTGCGGTCAATGTAATAGGATTCATTTATGAATTATCTGTTATAAAGTACATTTCTGCTTTTGTTCGTCGCGTTGTGGTCACACACAGGGCTACTACATGGATTATGTATAATAAAAAAAAAACAAACATACCTCCAAACACTATCCTCCTCTCTGAACGTAGATCGTATATAGGCACATTCCTTGTTAACAACGCTTCTCTCTTCAGCCGCAGTCCTAGCGGCTCTTATTTGTCTTATGAGGTCACGTAACCTAGTTGGCGTTGGCATCCGCACTGAAACGGGTGCAACTGTTATGGACGGCACACACACAGAAAGCAATCATCAGTGCATTGTTTAATTAGTGCTGTTAGATAAGCAGATTTAACACTCTCACCGCCACATGGACATGGGTTTAAATCAAATGCCGTTACTATACGCCTCGCATAGCCTCAATCCACCCCAATAGATGTGGAGGGACGGTCAGCCATCAGCCACAGTAGGCGCTCAAACTAAGGCTTGGCCAGCGTGTGTACGGATTGCCAGTAGCTGAGCAAACGTGTAGCACCGGCATTTAGAATTAAGAGATCTGTCCCAGCAGGCCATGTCCGAATTTAAATATGGCAAAGAAAACCGCAGATATGGCAGTGAAAGTGTTAATTAATCTAAGCTTTGAAATTATAATATAGATGGTATATGATTTTCAAGATTTTTAATCAATTAAAACGGTATTTAAAAGACATGCAATGATGTGAAAGTGTCTGGGCCTATTCTAATATTTGAAAGATGAACAAGTGAATAAAAATAAATTATACATAGAAATTACAAACAATAGCATGTGAGTTTTTTTTTTAAATTAAGATTAAGTTTCATTGTGCCATTTTTATGTTATGTGTACAAATAAATAAATAAAAATAAGATATAAACTCGTCCTATTCAAAAGACCGGTTAACTGTCAGTAAATAAATCTGAACATCTTGTTAGTTTGTTATTCTAAATAAACAATGAAATTAAACGTGATAACAAGTGTAAAATGTGATTTGCTATCAGTGGCAATGTTAAACAAAATAAAAAACTACTGTTGTATTTAAAAGAAAACTCTGGACTATTTAGAAGGTAATTTGAAGTCTCTAAGAGGTAAAAAGGTCAACAGGAATATTTGATTGAAAAATTTTCTTCTTTTATTATTATTATTTTTCCTTTCTTTTTCTTTTGTCTTAACATTATTAATATGATGTACTTACCTCTTTCAATAGCTTCATTTACAACTTGTTTAATTGTAGCTATATTAAACGCCGGGTTGAACCTGTAAATAAGAAGAAATCATCCTCAATTTGTGTGTTATGTAGAGTAATAAATTCCTCTGTGGTAGCAGACACACTCTTGTTTAAACATCAGAAACAGGAGCCTGCGAGGAATCTACAACCTAGTATCTACATTAGAAACATGCTAGGGGCCAATAATATACACAACTAGATGTGCGATAACGCTCCCAATGTGACGCAAGGGAAAACATGACCACAGCCACGTTTAGGTTCTCTGTCAGTTAATATTTGACTTGGTGACAACATTGTCAAATCGATTGAAGCGGCCTACATTTTTTTTATGTCAGATGTATGAAGTTTTCACCTCTAATATATATCTCTATAGTCGGGGCATAAAAAAATCACAAAATGAACATTTTGAGTCTACAATCGAGGATATATTTATTACACTAGACAGGTATATGACAATACTCCAAATTCACTACAGATAAATCTCTACAGACAGTAGTCGTCTCCGCTATGCTGGTTTGAGGAGTTGAATGTACACAGTCCAGGTACACTTCTCCATTATACCCGGCTACTTTAAAGCTGACCCTGAAACTTGTAAGTGGTGGTACTACCCTGCATAACCTGGTTAAAAATATTTAAACTCTTTCAACAAATGCCATGTTAGATAAAAATACTCAAAAAGAAAAAATGAATTTCCTTCATGCAATTAAAATTGTTGTGCTGTCTCATTATCATTAATTACCAAAAGTAAATAAATGTAGATTTTAAAGATTATTTGTGTATACAGCATCCATCATTAAAGATAAAGTGAAAACTTATTTACATAAACTTTATAAGGTTAGTCTAGACCTAGGTCCTAATTACTTACCCGGATTCTGAACCGTTCATTCTGTTAAGGATAAGATTTCTCTACGGCTTTAATTGATTTCCTATATGGAATACTAAAATCACACACCGCATAAATCGTCTTTACTGAGCGACAGGTGAAACTTTTTGCAAACCCAAAAAACTGTCCTCCCGAGAAAACAGAAGCAAAATAAAATATTCAATCCTTCGCTTCAGCACAGTGATACATCAGACAACAATTTTTAACAGTTCTTGCGACATAAATTACATGTTTTCATATCAGAAACCATAGAAATGTGAGTGAAATTGACTGCCACCTTAGCTCAATATGAGACATATTTTTTCTTCTTTGTATACATTTCCTTTTAAAATTTACATATATTTTACATGTAGCGGCACATCACCATCAATATTTCACGTACAGAATAAATAATCACAGTATACAATTGAAATAAAATAACACTAGTCACCAGCTGACACTTCCCGTGCGTTGTGAGAAATTCAACATGGCCGACATGACTCGGCGCATGACGTTTGACTCGCAACTTTAGTCAAATTCAATACATTTAATGAAAGTTTATCGAATTACGTAAAATATACACATAATGAATGTTTAAATCATGAATATAAATAATAATTTAATTTAATAAGGAATATTTTTTAATGTTTATATAATTTAAAATCAATAAACCATTGTCTTGACAAAAATGAAAGGAAAAGCGATGGATCTACGTGGAAACCCTGTAATTTTTCTTTTAAGCACTGCTAACTTATCTTCTTTACTTTCACAAAAAACTGTTTAAAAAAATTATATAACTATTTCCGCAATTTTTATTTATTTCATAGATATATAGTCACATCGATATTCGATAACTAATTGATACTTTTCAAAAACGCAATTACAGTCCTTACAGGGTATCCTATTCTGCTTACCTTCTGTTATTTTCAGGTGGTAGAATACTCCAATCCACTTCATACATAGGATAAGCCATCATAACGAATTAAAACTTTAACAAACTTATTATAATAACATTATTTTTAAACAGACGATAGTATTTGGGTGTGCAAACAACCAACTGTTATCATAAGGTTTTATCAGGTGTGGATGTCACATATCCTACCTATAATTGCGTATATCTTATCATAACATACTTATCATTAAAAAAGGATAGCGATAGAGTTTTTATTTTATTTATAAAAGTTGCATTTATTTATTTAAAACTATTCCTAGTTTATGTACAAAAAAGAGAATAATTAATAAATATAATAAGTATTAGTTTGGGCACTATAACTTGTCATCTTTATTTCGAGGCGGTCTTTCAGTGCTGTTTCTTTTTATACAGTCCACCAACCATCTAATACCTTCGTCCACACCATCACTAGAAAAAAAAAAACAACATAAACCATATTATATTAGAAAAAAGTAAGTAAATGAATTAATACTTTGTAAGTATTTTTTTATTAAGTGTAGAAAAGTGAGCATAAACATGTAAAAACCTCAAAAACATACCCTGTCAACGCAGATGTCGCCATTAACATAATATCTCTAGCACCAATAAGATGAGCGTTTTGGTTAAATATAGGTTTAACAGTATGCACGCCCATACAATCTGGAATGTCTTGTTTATTTGCCAAAACTAGTAATGGTACTCCTTGAAGATGTTCTGATGCTATCATTCGGTCTGTAATTCATTAAAAGGTTCTCTTAGTCTGAATATTACTTATGTATTGTTTGATGTAAGCTATAGTGCGGTCGAACAACTGCTGTTACAAATAAATTTCTACAAGTAACAGTCGCAAATATAATTATAAGCAAATAAAATATATTATATATTTATAGTGGAGCGACCTACCAAAAGTTGCTTTTGAATCTGATACTCTCTCTCGGTCGGAAGAATCGACAATATAGATTACTGCATGACATTCCACATAATACTGAAAAATAAATGCATGGTGTAACTAGAGGGGTGGGGTGTGGATCCTCAATACCTATCCAGTTAACCGCTAAATATGTTCAACAGTTTCCAAAAAAAAAACAGCCATACCTGCTCAATCGCGGGAAAAGAGCCTGCGAGGAATGCTCAACAGTTTAAAAGTAATTTTAAAAAGTAATGCAGTAGTACTTGACAATTTAATAATAAAAATAATAAATAAGTATTATAACTAGTTTTTTTAAACTTTTTTAAATAGCTCTGGATTAGAAAATATATAGGATTTTTTCAGGTTTTATTTATGGAGGCCTTGGAGACCAGGCAACAGGCAAAATTAACTTTCATTGAAATCCAAATAACTTTTATATCACTAAATATTGCTGAACATACATAGGGGTTAAATCGGTAGATTTGAGGCCCCTGATGATCTATTCCTCGATACACGATATGTCTAAACACCATACCTTATCCCAAAGAGATTGCAACTCAGATTGCCCTCCAAGGTCCCAAAAATTCAATCTAACACCTTCAACATCGATTTTGCCAATATTTAATCCTACTGTTGTTGTTATTCTATTTGGATTCATTGCTATATATTTCTTAGTAAATTTTGTTTTAGTTGCTTCCAAATAAGTCTGAAAATAAAGACAATTAAATGTAAAATACATTATTTGAAATATCACGAATTGTTTTATTGATTTCATACCGTCTTTCCCGCATTGTCCAGGCCTAATATTAAAACACAATATTCGTCTTTTTGCACCAAATACTTATAGAAACCTTGCAGTAAAGTATACATTGTTTAAAACATTGTATTTGTTTGTTCAAATTGCATTCCTATACCACTATAATGACTGGGAATAATCATCCACGGCCACACCACAAGAAGCGTACTTGCGAAACGTTACTTTGATTTTAATTACTCTACGATATTGCATTGTTCAACTAATTTAATAATAAAATTTACTTTCATAAATAACCGTGTTTATGTTTTATGTAAGCTCTACAATAATTATAATAGTAACAAAAAGAAAATTAATTTCAAAGCATGCTTTTCCCGATTCCAGTAGTCTGAACTTACACGCTATCGGCAGTTGACAGTTGGCACGTCAAACGTCAAAGTGACAATTATTTTTTACTTTATTTAGCCAAGATTTTATTTTCATATTTTTATTTTATTATTGACATATTATTTATACATTTTATTACATGAGTGACATGAGTCAATTATTGTCCTTATAATTTATTTCTAATAAAAATAAATATAAATAATGACGAATAGTAAGAGAGCAAGCGCTAATATCAGTGAACATGAATTTATACCTCCACGAAAAGTGACTCTTACTGCTTTTCTAGAGGGTGAAGGATTAACTAGCAACGCTGGATGCATGTTTGTGGCTATACTGAATGGTATGGTAGTGTTGGAACAAAAATGGGAAGATGGGATTACGCTTACTAATGATGAAATAAATATAAACTTAGACGATCCAACAACAGCGTCTGTACTAGCCGATACCCCACTTGTTTTATTGTTACGATCAATTGAAGCCAAGCCTGCTAAATATACAGATCCCCTAATTAATGCTGACAACAGAGCTGGAGCTAATGTGGATTTATTGCCCATATTAATTGGCGAAGAACATATATTTACCAGAACGAATTTAGTTAACATATTAACTGGTGAAAACACTGGGTGTTATGTAGATATTAGTATTAATACTGATGTCGGGGAAGATCCGAGAGTTCCCGTACTTTTGACACTGATGAGTGCTAACTGTCTACCTTCACAAGCTAAAGAAGGCACTGTATATCTTGCTGCGGCAGGTTTTGATACAGCACTTATAAATTTTGGAATGTCTTCATCATCTATTGCTAATAAACGTATTGTATGGAGTTCTATTAGTGCGATCGGATTCGCGGCAGCATCTAGTTATCCAATACTAAATGAAGACCTGTATGTTTCGCCCGATATACAAAATAGCAACATATGTTCCAACACAGAATATTGGACTTCATGTATGCGTTTACTAATAAATAGCGATACTTTACGAGAAACATTAGAAAAGCCTTTATTTCTTGACATAGCTGGAGTCTCACCTGGTGGAAAAATGGAGGTTCGTGGTCATTATATGGGTTTCATAGATGCTGCAGTCCTCTTAGAAGCTAACCAGTGCGGTGTGAGTGTGTGTACAAAGTTGTACTACTTCAGTGAAAATGATCTGTCTGAAAACTTTAGGCCTTTATTAGTTTTACCACCTGTAAGCGCTAAAGCTGCGAAAGAGACTGGTGCCGTACAAAATGATCACGGTGAAGAGTCTTACGTGATAATAAACATTGATGTCATACAGCCACTTGTACCTAAAAGGAAATTATCACTGTTCAATTATATTGGTATCGATAAAGACGAAGAGGAAGCGGTAACAACTGAAGTATTACACATGACTCCTCCGCCGGAAGACGTTTCCGTTGACGTCCGTAAAATCCGTCGTGAAGAAGGTGCTCTATCGGTCCACTCGGAACTAAGTGGATTGGTCTGTAATGGTGAATCTATTATAGACAAAAGTATTAAGAAAACAGCGGTGACTAAACTTCTAAATCGTGTTAAGAATTTGCTTAAAGACTTTCCACCTGAAGAAAGCAGTACTGATGATTGGCAAGAAATAGTGATAGCACAACACGCAGCAGCCAGACGAGCCGTAGCAGCGTCCTTCGCTCCCCAACCGCCGTCTATGAAAATACCAGCTAATTTAGATGCTGCTAGATCTCTTCTGGCAGGAGACGAACGAATCGCAAATATTGCTACAGAAGTGAGTTTGAAACTTGCGCCGCATCATCCGAAGTCTTATCTGGTGAAAGCTCTACGTTGTTTAGAAAAGTTTGAGGATATATCTGCACGAGAGTATTTATATCAAGGTCTCAGAGCCCAACCTCAAAACAAGTACCTACTCTGGGCTTTTGGCGCTCAAGAATTTTATAGATCTTCTTTTGGGCTTTCAAAATCCACTGCTGTCTTAGAGATAGCTGCAAAACCTAATAACAGTGATGGTATATCTATTGCAATAGCGTGGGCGGCATTACACGCATTGTATCACTATGCTGGTCGACCATACTTAGCTTTTATAGCTGCGAAAAACATGCGAAAAGGATACCAGCTCCCCAAAGATTGGATAGGTTTTTTAGATAGATGGACGGAAATAAGCGGACAGGAAGAATATTTGTGGATACCACACGCCGTGGAAATTTATAATCCCTTTATATTTACAAGCGCTTTCTTCTTGTGTCTTAGAGCTTATAAATTCGTCGAGATACTTTTGAATTGTAGTGAAAATGGTTGTTACACACGTGGCACTAAAATCAACAATGTTAAACGAGAATCTCCGGACGTTAATTACTTACGAGGTGCATCTTATTTAATGCAAGGTTCAATTGACAAAGCTATTGACGAAATAAAAGAAGGAATTAAAAGATTTGGTCCGTCCGCAAAATTTTATCAAATAAAAGCTACATGTTTATTACGTGCAAATGGTTGGGACGATATATGTGAATATGCATTTATTAAATCGGAAAAATCTGGTGGTGAGATTGCACCAGCGTTACTTTTACGTGCGGCTTTAGGTGGTGTACAGACTGACGCCAAAACCGCCCTACAGAGAGCGGCTAGAGCACACAAAGCCGCTCCCTGTGCACATTCCGCTTTAGTATTAGCTAGAATTTATGACCATCTGAATGAAGATGAATATTCAGAGCGTTGGGCCGTGGCAGCAGTCGATAATGAACCTAATTTAGCTGACGGTTGGGCTTTCCTCGCATGTTTGGCAATACGGAAGCAGCAGTTAGATAAAGCGAAGTCATTAATTAGAACAGCTTATCAAGTTGGGCCTATTAATGAAGATATTAAACTTGAACTAAATAATCTTATTAAGTTAATGAAAGTAGAGACGCTCCCTGAGTCCCTTATGAAAGATGTCTGTTTTTGTGAAATTTAATTAAATAATTTATTTATTCCAGTGTTTGTGACTTTGTACTTTTAAATTGTCTTTTTGGATTTGACCATAGCCGTCCTGTTTAGTGAGTTCATTGACATTTTAATTAGTTAATAGGTGTATTATTTAGTGAGTAACTAACTCTATCCTCAGTTTGTATCTATTGTGGTGTACACGCGTAACGTATCTCACGTACCTACCTACATAGAATAAATTTAGAAAATGTCATTTCGCTATTTATAGGCGCACTCTACGATCGACTTACAACGAAAATCGCTTACGTAGTTCCTTACAAAAGTAGGTTATGTTTAGATTATAACCACTTGTAATAACATTTAATATTTGTACGTAAATAATACAATATGGAATTTGGATTATGCAAGATTTTATTTCGGTCTTTTTCACCAAATATTTTGGCAGAGTAAAACAACTAAACTATACTTATAAAAGTTATCTTGTTTTACTTATAGATAACGATAAGTGAAAAACGATAATATAATAATCAGAAATTTTTAAAATGGGAACAAGTTGCATCGGCGAATGTGTGACGGGCTCAGCTCGACACAAAAACATTCTCTGAGGTGGAACGACCGGAGCGCGGTCTTCACTGCGTCTTTGTTAGTCAGATTTAAATTGTGTTTGTACCTAACATGTGAACGTAAATGATAACTTAAAAATGCCTCTATCGACTAATTGCTGGAAGTATTTAGTGCTTACATTCAACGTTTTATTCGCGGTAAGTAATGATTCATTATAATTTTTCTTAGAACAATAGTAACCATAACAACGTCTCATGTACAACAATAAACGAGATCCATAAATAAATGATAATGCCCTGCGGGAGTAATATGTTTACATACTAATTAATAAATATACGATGCAAACTTTATTATTGTATGTCCCGTTATCTCTAAACCAACTAAAATCTTTGCTAAACTTATAAAATTAAACGACAACATTAAAAGAATATAAAGATACCTATACTATATTAGAATTACAGAGATTTTGAAATTAGTCAGTTTATAATTGAATCATAAGTTTCTCTTGTCTTTCAATAGATGTCAGCAGTTGTGCTGTTCGGTGTTAGCGGATGGTTACTTTATCGACTATTCGTTTATCGACATTTTATTGGTTTGAATGCCCAATACCCGGTTATACTTTTACTGATGATGTCAATTATCACATGTTCTGTTGCCTGGATTGGATGGAGAACAGCGAAGACGTTGCACCATTTTCATGTTCTTGTGGTTAGTACGTACAATTTTTTATAGATGGCGCTAGTATGTAAACTATATGAATTTGTCGGTAACTATGACCTCATGGGTGGCGAAACTATGACCTCAGCAAGATGACGAAGTAAATAAATTAAATTACTTGGAATTTGAAGCAATTGTGAATAAATCGGCAAATTTATAAACAATTGTTGTTGTATTTTTTCCTGATATTGTTTAGTGAAGAATATCCGACGCTGCGACGATTGTTCTTGATAATCATCAGCATGATATATCTACCTACCTAGTTGTAATGATCAGCACTGGCGGCGTTAACCAAACCTGGACCGTGTTTTTTTCCAGTTAATTAAATAATTTTTGGTCTCGATAAAACTATCAATATCCCTTCACCAGCAAAAAGACGCGTCATGATTTTTCTTATTGTAGCTCGACATATGACAAAACTCTGCCCGATGTTAAGCTAGAGTGCGGAACGGAAACAATTGCTATTTTACTGCTACATTCTGCAGGCAGTAGACATCTTCGCCTGGCTCGAATAGACGAAAATGCATCATCAAGTTTGACAGTGCGCGGCGCCCGCCTATCGCTATATTTAGCAACTTTCAAACTTATCCCGAAACGTGACGTCACTTAACGGGTGTTACACTTAAAAATGCTGTGTTGAATATAAATATGGAAATTGCATCAAAGCACAATGTGTGGCCAAGTCTACCCGGTGTCTAAACTTCAAATATTTTTTTAAAAAAATTATTTATGTACAATACAATACAATAGTCACGCCTTTTTCTCACAGAGATAGGCAGAGACAACGGAACGCCACTTACCACGATCCTGACACAACACCCTCGCTTCCTTCACATCGACAATTCTCTTCATGCACGCCCTACGGTTATGGGCACTAAGCAGCCCAGCTCTCATGAGGATGTCTCCTATTTGATCGGAAAACACCCTTCTGGGTCTGCCTTGTTTAACGCATCCATTCACATCAGATTGAATTATTGAATTATTTGTGTAATATTTTTTAATTTAATAGTACGAGTCTATGACGATACGCACGCTACAATATAAGTTATTTTTTTACAGACGGGTGTCTTAATATTTTTAGTAGTAGTGATTGAATTTGGTTGCTTTGTATGGGCAATGGTCGTGTGGGATAACGTGGAGTTAGATATCAAGAGTAATATGATGGAGTACTTCATAGACACGATGCTGGAGAAGCAGCCGAACTCTGTTGACGCTTTAAGATGGGATAAATTACATGTACAGGTGAGATAATGAACTTTATTAGTACGTTAATTAAGTACAATTTTACATACATACAAACAGCGGCCGTGGCCTAGCGGTAAGACGCGTGAACTAACGATCGATGAGACCCGTTTTCGAACCTCGCTAATTCTGACCAGTACCAATGTAACTTTGTTATATGTACTTTGGTCGCTCAGTGCCTATAGGCCCAATCTGCCGTCCTGGGGTAGTACCACCACTTTCGAATGTAACACCCGTGAAGTGCCTTTGTCGCGCTTCGGGAATAGTTTGAAAGTAGCCAGGTATAGCGAGAGGAGTGTGCACTGTCAACAGATGGTACATGCTCGTCTCCTCAAGCCGGCATAGTGGAGGTGACTGCTGCCCGCACAGGTTTTTCTGTAGTAGCAGTTGTTTCCATTCATGGACCACACTCTAGCTTTACATCAGGCGGAGTGTTGTCACATACCGAGCTACAATAAAAAAATAAAATAAAATACAATGTTATTACGTATTCAGTAGCGGATCAAGAAGTCGCTCTTGAAGGATGACCGATTATAAAAAAAAAAACTTCTATATATTTATTCGCTTTCAGAGAAGTTAGATAGTGAGTTTTTTTTTTGAGATACGTTTATTTAGATTTTTAAAGTGCTTGGCGACCGCCAAAATCAGCTTCTGCACGTGTTTTTTATTTACGTTGTAGATAAATTTATGCTAAGTTTCAGATAGATGTTTTCTTATACAACCTATTTTACCTACTTTTTTCACCTTTTTAGGAGTTGAATTTAGAGGATTATTTTCTTTTCTTAATAAAAAACCTACCACCCACGTTTTAGTTTGTTTGCTTTACAGTTGATGTAAGACATCTCTCTCTACAAGATCTTTGTCAAATTCGCCCGTGGTTTAGTGGTAAAAGGTGTGAACTAGTGATTGTTGCCCCGTGTTCAAATCCTGCTAAATTCTGACCATCACCAATGTTAATTTTACCTATGTACTTTTGTCTCTCAGTGTGTATGAAAAAAAAAACTAGTCAAGTGGGTAAATTATTGTCCTCAGTAAAATACATGCCTCAATTTTTACAGATGCAATGCTGCGGAGTTACCGGCTCGAACGATTATCGTCTTCATTCGAGTCAAATGCCCTTCTCCTGCTGTGGTCAAGGGCCTTTAGAGGCACAGCACTCGCCATACACTCCTGATTGCCACATGGTGTTCCAACGAGGTTGTGCGATACCTTTACATAAATATGTCCAAGAACAGTTACTCATTATAGCTGCTACAGGACTCATTGCATGTGTTTTACAAGTAAGTACAAGACAACAGACCAGACTACCTCTGGACACATGGTGCTCAAGCTAGAATTCCCATAACGTTTTCAGACCCTTAAAGATTGAAATATTTTAGTCGGTGCGCAGACCAGAAATATGTGTGAATATTACAATACTATACAATAATATAGTTAGCAACCCTAATCTGAGGGAATGTTTCTCTTAAACAAAACTTAGCACTCGCATCCACTTTTATTCAAAATAAATAAAATAAAAAACACTTTACTGCACAATTGTACATAGACGAACTTAATGCCTTTGGCATTGTCTACCAACTAACCTTTGTTGGTGTGAGCGGAGATATCTACAGTGTAATGAAAAAAAATATTGACAAAATAACATTTGGGAAAGTTTATATTTCCTCATTAGAATTAATTTATTAATGAATAATAACGTGCACCTAACAACAAAACGTGATAACATTGAAAATATTATCCTCATCTCAAAACAATAGAAACTGAACACAATTTGAATACTAAATAGTTATTAGTATCCTAATACGATATTCAAGGCTTTATTATGACGTCATAAATGACCTATAGTGTTGGATAAATATTAATTATATTTATTAAGATACCAGCGTATAATAATAGTGTGCCAAATATTGAAGATCTGTCAGCGGTTAGGCCGTTTGCAGACCAATTAGGATCAGTTGCTTCTCAGATCAAAATGTCTTGCTGAAAAAACGACCGTAACCTAAATCCGTCAACATAGTTTGCTATCTACACATAAGTATATTAAATAATCCCGGCTATGTGAGCTAAATAAATTAACATAGCTTAGTTAATGGTCTGCTACTAGCTTTAGTTTAGACAAAGGTTTACAGTTTTTCCTATGACAATTGCGTTTCAGTAATAAGTTTGTATTTTTTGCGTGTTACAATTTTCCTATGTTAACTTATTTGCACTAAATAATTTATTATTATGTATATGATATTAATTTTGAAGTCTTCTCCTATTTTACCCTCTTTGTAAAAACGCTGAAACACGTAGTTAATGCCTTATTTCTTTAACAAAAGCCTTTATTGGTAATTCTTATCTGTAGCCCTGAAAAGGTTACCTGAAGACACTCCCTTAACTAAATAAAACGTTAAATGTCTCCTACTTTTTTACGTAGGGGAATCCTTTAAGGATGTCCTGGCCCTTAGGGAAAGTACTAGGGTTATGTTATGCTCCCTGCCTAGAGATGAAACAATACGAAGTTTCGGGAGTGTTTTTTATTTTATTTTTTATGCTTAATAGGCAAACGTTTGACCGCACCCTGCCTGATGTTAAGCAGTGATGCGGTCTAAGATGGAGCAAGCTTGCCTATGAGGTACCTGTTTACCCTTAATTTGAAGAGGCCCATATTGTACTTCTCGGGAAACACAGACACCGGGAGAGAGTTCCACAGTTTCGCAGTACGCACGAGGAACGTAATGTCAAAACGCCTCGTACGTACTTTTGGAACTTGGACCCTAAAACCATAAATGGGTTAAAGCTACATAAGTTAATCCGCTACTTTTTAGATTAGACTTTCTAGATCTATATAATCTTTATTAATTTACACTATACTTATTAAAAGTTATCACGACCAAAATACCTTCTAAAATTATTTAATGATTCTGAAATTACGTTTTTAATTAGGATCTATGTTTAGTAAATGATTTTACGGTTCTTTCCCTCCCTTTTTGTCGTCGCTATTATTATAATACTTAAATATAAATAGATTCCGGGCGTTCTTATATTTTTTATATGACAACACTCTACCTGATGTTAAGCTAGAACGCGGTCTAAAAAATTGAAACAACTGATACTACAGATAAATTTCGACAGTCGCCTCCCCTATGCCGGCTTGAGGAGACGAATATGCACCATCTAGATTGTCAGTACACACTCCTGCCTGTTAGTGCATTTTTATTTCATTGTTAGTGCAAAATTGGTACTGGTCAGAATTTAGTTAAACTTGATACTTGATTTAGTCTCTTCGCTTTGTAGGTAGGTAACTAAATGCGATAACAAATAAAGCAAACGGCTTTGAGCTAGTGTTCTATGTTAGTCATGTAAAGTCATGTTACAGTGTAATGAGTAATAATACTTAATAATTCCTTCAAAATCGTGTTTAAGGTTAATTCAAAGGTCAAGTTTTATAGAACGATTTTCATGAGATTAGCATCGTTTGGCGGTCATGGTCAAAGGAGAATGCCCATTAAAATTTGCCTAAAAGAAATGGGCCCACAAATTTTTTTCAAGTTTGACAAAGATTCTTAGTTGGTTTTGTAGGAAAATAAATCCACATTCATTATCATCTAAGAGTTTAAATTTGAGGTATTAAATGTCGTAATAATACCCGATTTTTATATAATTAAACAGTTAACTACTGATTGGTAAACGAGGCGTTGATATCTAAATAAACATTAATGAAAAAAAATCGTATTGTTTTAGAATATTGTTTTGTTAAACTGTTTGAGAACAAGTGGGCCAAAAATGGGCATTTTCCTTTACTTAAACATAATTATTGTTTACAAAGTTGTTTGGTTGGTCGACCTTTGCTTACCGTACTACTAAATACGGACTACTTCCAGTCGTAAATCTTATTTATATACATGAGGAGCAATTCTCGAATGTAGTCGACTTTTTTTATTGTAGCTCGGCATATGACAACATTCCGCCTGATGTAAGACTAAAGTGCGGTCCATGAATGGAAGCTTCTCTACATCTCTACAGATAGCAGTCGGCTTGAGGAAACGAGTATGCACCATCTAGATTGACAGTGCCCACTCCTCTCGTTATACTTGACTACTTTCAAACTGCTTCCGAAACGCGACAAGGTCACTTCACGGGTGCTACATTCGAAAGTGGTGGTACTACCCCAGGAGGGCTGACTGAGCTAATAACCATCATCAGTCTGTGTCCACACTTTAAAACTTTAGCGGAGGCGACTGCTGCCCTTAGAGATTTCTCTGTAGTAGCAGTTGTTTCCGTTCATGGACCGCACTCTAGCTTTACATCACGCGGAGTGTTGTCACATGCCGAGCTACAATAATAAAAAAGACTAATTTTTTACCATCAAGAAAATTATTTCAAACTTAAAACAATGTTCTACGTTTGTGAATTATTATCCCTCGGGTAATTTATGGCCCCTCAAAGCCATTACGTAAACATCGGACATGTGTACTTCCGCTGCATTATGGTAAATAGCCTAATTTGGTTGCAAATCGTAACCAGTTTTACAAATGTAGGCTTCCACACCTTTCTCTCTCACACGGACATTGCATAATAAAAATTTTGTTTTGAGAATAGCTACGGCACCTTCTATTATGTTTTTTAAATGTCTACTTTCAATTTTGTTGTTTTGACAACGGTCTCGGTCCGGCTATAGAAGGTTTGAACTCACGGTCTCACCGCTGTAATCTCGCTTAACTCTAATCAGTACCCATATACTAAAACCTATACTAAAAAGTTATTGATAACTTTTTACAACTGATATCGTCACGATTGTAAGCTTTTTTTTGTAATGCAAACTTGCCTACTCGTCTATCAGCTGTCATTTCAATGATATTTAGTGGTTTTTAACAAATAATTGTACTATATTAATATGTAGTTTTTATTAGACCAACCAAACGATTACAGATTAAAGAGGTTTGTTTATGTGGTCTACAAAATCAATCAATGAATCAAGAGGAGTTTGAACGTGTATATGCTTTCCGTCTTTACGAAAGTCTTCCCCTTAAGGAAAGACGAGGAGAGACGCTTTTCGGAGAGACGCTTTTCTTACGGTCTTTTTTTTATTGTAGCCCGGCATTCAACAACACTCCGCCTGATGTAAAGCTAGAGTGCGGTCCATGAATGGAAACAACTGCTACTACAGAGAAACCTGTCCGAGCAGCAGTCGCCTCCACTATGCCAGCTTGAGGAGACGAGCATGTACCATCTTAGATTGACAGTGCACACTCCTCTCGTTATACCTGACTACTTTCAAACTATTCCCGAAACGCGACATGGTCACTTCACGGGTGTTACATTCGAAAGTGGCGGTACTGCCCCAGGACGGCAGACTGGCCGAATAACCATTTTCAGTCTGCCTACCACTCTTCAATGGTGCCTATAGGCACTGAGCGACCAAAGTACATATAACAAAGTTACATTGGTACCGGTCATAATTTAGCGAGGTTCGAACGAGGGACTCATCGATCGTGAGTTCACGCATCTTACCGCTAGACCACGGTCGCTCAAACAACAAAGGTCTAAACAAAGAAAACACGTATTCCATTCGTCTCTGAGCAGTAACGAGAAATTGTACAGAAACCCGTATTCAGATCACTCATATGAAATGGGTGTGAACAAAATGTCATTACTAATTTAAGCAATATCTGCTTGCTGAATAAGTTTATGAGTTTATAAGCAAATTGACCTAAAAGTACGAGTAGCTCACTAGCTACTATATTTAATTAGTATTAGAGACCATATTTCAATACTGAGATATATAACAAACGCTTGACCACACCCTGCCTTTTTTGACCCTATTTTTTCTTTTATTTTTCTCAACGTGGGAAAATCCTTTATGGATTTTCTGGCGTATCGGGGAAGGCGCCTGGATTATGTCAGGCTCCCTTAGTAACGGTTGTGACGTCACGCACTGACGCGACGACGTGACGAGGAGGACGTAAGGGACGAGGAGCAAGGGATTTTTGGTGGCGGCTGAAGAATTTGGTTGAAACGTCCCGGTTGAATGCGCGTGTGCATTTAATTATTCATTAATACAAGCAGTTTATATTATTAGTGTTTTGTTTAATTCTATTATACTTAACACCGTGCAAATGAGGTATTGTACTCGCGCAAGGTTCACCGACTAATGTTCCTTCACGGCCACCAATGTGCTGCGGTCTAAAACACGCTTGTCTATGAGGTACCTATTTACCCTCAAGAAGATACCCATATTGTGGTAGGCAGACTGACGATGGAGTCTACTGTCCCGGGGAAGTACCGCCTCTTTCTAGAGTATCTTAGTCGTGTTTCGGCAGTCAAAAGACTGTGCACATTCTTCTCTTCAATCCGGCATAGCGGCGGCGAATGCTGTCTGCAGTCATTTCTCTGTCGTGGCAATTGTTTCTGTTCATGGACCGTACTTAATTTCGCCGTAAAGAGTATGTACGAGGTACCTATAAAAAGCGTGTGACCTAAATGCGGTACACCTACACTTATCTAAGAGCTAACAATTGAGATTGTCAAACATACAATTTTGAACCTTATTACAATGACATATGTGTTTAATATGATTTTAGTTATTTGTTGTTCATTATATTGTGAAGTAGTAGTTACTTTGTATTGAGTTTTATTCATTCTTTGCTTTTCTTGGTACAAATATAAAAACAGATAAATATTTGAATTATTTATCAATCAATCAATAGGATCAAGCGGCCCGGTAAGGACGGACCCCATGATCGATGAGACCGCGTTCAAACCTCGATAAATTCCGACCGGTACCAATGTAACTATATTATTTGTACTTTGGTCTGTGATACATGCGCTAGATTAGTACAGGCGTTAAAAAAGTATTTAAAGAAAAATCTCATTTCGAGATTAGCTTGTAAGTAGCCGGAGTGTAACAAAGTATCTATTCGTAACCTAGCCACTGCACCCTCTCTCTCATCAAGCCGATAGTGGAGGCGACTTTTTCGCGCAGACTTTTCTACGCAGTAGTAATTTCTTAGACGGTTACATGCCAATTTCTATGAACCAGATTAAAATTCCAGCCGTTACTCAAATTCATTTACAGTATCAGCATCACGGCAATGGAACATGCTTCCACTAACACTTAGGCAAGCGCCATCAAATCAAACTTTTAAAAATATTTTACCTAATATTTTCTTCCAAAACAAAACAACCCTTAACTCTTCTTTCTTTTTTCCTATTCTATATTGTTTATTTTATTTATTTATTTGTATATTCTTATGTAATATATGTGTTATAATATGTTGTTTATTTATTTATTTATTTTTGATTTTCATTGCACTGTAGCTCACCGCTCACACTGACAAAGGTTAGCTGGTAGACAATGCCAAAGGTATTAAGCTCGCCTATGTACCACTTATATGTGCAGTAAAGTTTTTTTTTATTTAAGAAATAACGCTCGGTATATCTTTTTAATATTATAACAAATTGTCACAATAGCACATTCTTATAGTTATTAATTCTCATCAAGTTTATATAAAGCAGCTTTCTAGGTCTTTAATTGAATTACAACACAAAATAAACGCAGGAAAGGTGAAACACGCCAAATAACATTTCCCGGGAACTATTAATTAAAATAAACCCCGCTCTTTTCGATTATTAATTGCGTGTTAATTAACAAATTCGAATTCGACGATAAATTAATTTGTTTTCCGTTATTATTGAAACCTTAGTATTTATATTTATTACCTAACTTAAATGTTTGCTTATTTGAATTAGAATAAAACGTTTTCTCAAATTAGACGGAGAATATAACGGAGGTGACTGCCTGTAGACATTTCCCTGTAGTAACAGTTGTAACCGCTCATGGATCATACTGAAAAAAACCTCTAGAATGAGGGCAGGATTAAAAATTAGCTCTATTGCCTCCAATACACGTTGGATCAAGATTTTGGCCCAGTGCATTGTCTCAAAACATATACATGTCAAAAACACTTCACATGAGTCTTGGCTCAACGTGTGCGGTGGACTAAGTATAAGTTTACATTCATGCTCACGGCGTAAAGTGGAATTTCCACTAATCACACAATATTATTTTGACCGCCAGGGTGAAAAAAATTCATATGAAGCAATTCTATCGATGGAGAGTTCTCACTTTACGTTATGAAAACGTAAATATAAACTCATGCTGAGGCCTCTGAGCGCATATAAAAAATATGCTTTAGGCCAATTACACAAATAAACAGGGACATAATATGACGATGAAAAACTGTGATATAATTTATAAATTGAGCCGGTTTCGAGTGAGGATGTCGGGCTCATATAGCTCGTTAGACTATCCCGGTTGAGTTACTATTACTAACTCGCAACTCGTAAATATGACAAAATACATCGTCGGAATACTCGCATCCTTATCATACTTATTGTAGTCAAAACAAGAGCGAGAGAGACGTCTATATAACTATGACTAATATGAAAATATTTACGTGTTCATAGTACGTTTGGCGGGAAAGAACGGGGTCATTTTGTTAGTCAATTTATTCAGGATTGATTTCTAGATTTTTCTTTTTGTTTATTATATTCCAGAGGCTAATAATGTATGTCTCATTTTACGCATTTCGTAAACTTAACAAAGCTTTATTCAGAAAGACCACTCGACAATGAGTCTTTATCCCAAACTATACTAGAAATATGTATACTATAACTCTGTATGTTTGTTACACCTAAACTGTTGAATGGATTTCGGTAAAATCTGGCTGAAATAGATTCTATCCGGGAGGAATACATTGTCTCAAAATAGCCGGAAGAAGTGAAATAGTGCATTAAAACAGGCAATGAACGACCAAAATATTATATCATAGTTACTCGTACATTAGTACCGGTTAGAATTTAGCAAGGTCTCATTGATCGTGACAACCACGGTTGCTCAACTTATATAGAGAACCCTTAATTTTAAGATAGGTATATGAAGAATGAAGATTCATGTTTAGGGTTTTTCAAATCCTTATTGCAATATTAGTACCTAAATCTCTTTAAAACAAGCACTAGGTTGCGTCAAGATTGTTTCTTTAAGGAAGTAAAAGCAGTGGTCTAGCGGTAAGACGCGTGAACTCACGATCGATGGGACCTCGCTAAAGACCGGTACCAATGTAACAATGTTATATGTACTTTGGTCGCTCACTGCCTATAGGCACTATTAAAGAGTGGTAGGCAGACCGACGATGGTTATTAGCCCAGTCTGCCGTCCTGGGATAGTACCACCACTTTCGAATGTAACACCTGTGTAGTGACCTTGTCAGGTTTCGGGAGCAGTTTGAAAGTAGCCAGGTATAACGAGAGGAGTGGGTACTGTTGGTGCATACTCGTCTTCTCAGGACGGCATAGCGGAGGCGACTGTTGCCCGTAGAGATTTCTCTGTAGTAGCAGTTGTTTCTGTTCATGGACTGCACGCTAGCTTTACATCAGGCGGAGTGTAGTCATATGCCGAGCTACAATAAAAAAAATGTGGTAGGGCTTATGAAATTTTAAGGGTGTAAGCGTACGTGCACTCAGAAAATATTTTGACAAAATTTTGATATAGACTGGAAGTGACCGTAATATCTCGGAAAGGGATCGAAAAAAAGTTGCTTTGGAATCAAAATTGTAGAGAATGTCATCGTACGGCGAAAGCAAAAAAACAATCCCATACAATAAATTCAAGTAACGCCAGGCACCGTCAGCTAGTAATATACAGGGTGTAACAGGCAACGTGTAAAAAAATTAAGGTAAATATTAAGTGAGGGATGAACACCCCTCAAAAAATTAATTTACTAAATAAAAGTTCTCGTGTATATAATACCATATACCACAAATACAAAAGGTCTATAAATGGACCGGCAACGTGGACCGCCGTTGCAGGTGGGCCGGCACACGGCTTGTCGGCGCGAGATCAAAGGCGAGGCGGCAAAGGTTGTCGGCGTTGATCAAAGACAAGGTCATTTGTTTGATGCACCGCCCGGCGACACAACGATTACGCGTTCGTGTAGTAAATTATGTATGTTTCTACAAGGAAAAGGTGGGCATTTGGATAAAAAAAAAGTATTTATTTTTTAAATTAATTTCTGCTCAGAATCACTTACTGAGTCATCTCTTGAAATTTTTTACGTGTTGCCCGATACACCCTGTATAATAGTGTAATTAATTTTGTAAACATTAGGAACAATTAAACTATTTTATAACGAATACAAAATAAGATCTTTGTTGCAAACTTATGACCAAAATCTGACTCATATACGTACTTACATTTCATACAATGGCAACATTGTTATTAATGTTTTATTTATTTTTATTATTAACGTTAAATTTGATGTATGTTGTAAGTTAGGAAATAGTAGTATTAGATGTCAATTCGCCTAAGCAAAATGGGCCCACAATTTTTTTCTCAAGTTTGTCGTTGATTTTTAGTTAATTTTGTAGAAAAATAAATCTACTTCCTGATTATCAATCACCCCATCAAAATTTTTTCACCCGGGTTATTGAGTAATAAGGGGGTTTCTGATGCAATATTTGAGGTTATCATTATATTAAATGCTTTAATAATTGATTATATATGTTTTTATGTAATTAAACATTGTCTATTGATTGGTAAATGATGTGTTGATGTAATTAAAATGAATTAATGAAAAAATAAGATATTATTTTAGAATATTGTTTTGCTACCATACTATTAGGTATCAAGTGGGCCCAAAAATAGGCATTCTCCTTTCCTATAATATACGATTTTATTAATTCAAAACTAAAATTATGCATTAAGGGTTAAACAATGTAACTATGCTATATTTTTATATAGATCTATCTCTCTTAAGTCGCGTACTGTCCCTATTGTCCCTGCTTCTCTTTCTACATACCACTTTCACCTCGCCCACAATCATTATTTTCCCCACTGGACAGCCATTGGCGCTACACGTGATTAACTCTAAATTACTATATTGTATTGTTCATCCAAGTTTTATTTTATTTTTCACAGGAAAACTTAGGAACCGTTAAGTCTCTCTCATATTATCCCAGTTAAGATGTTTACGTCATAATCCAATATTTTGATATACTCAAAATTATATCCGAAACTTTTTTTTATTGTAGCTCGGCATATGACAACACTTCGCAAGTAAAGCTAGAGTACGGTCTATGAATGGAAACAACTGCTACTACAGAGAAACCTGTGCGGGCAGCAGTCGCCTCCACTATGCCGGCTTGAGGAGACGAGAATGTACCATCCAGATTGACAGTGCACGCTCCTCTCTTATACCTGGCTACTTTCAAACTATACCCGAAACGCGGCAAAGTCGCTTCACGGGTGTTACATTCGAAAGTGGTGGTACTGCCCCAGAATGGCAGACTGGTCAAATAACCATCATCAGTCTGCCTAACACTCTTTAATAGTGCCTATAAGCAGTGAGTGACCAAAGTACATATAACAAAGTTACATTGGTACCGGTCAGAATTTAGCGAAGTTCGAACACGGGACTCATCGATCGTGAGTTCACGCGTCTTACCACTAGACCACGGCCGCTCTTAAACACCATGTTAATTAATTATTTGTTTTATTGTCTTTTGGAATTTGCATAATTTAATTTTGATATTAATAAAGTAAGTCTGAAATAGGTAAAGGGTTTGTAAAGGAATTAACAAATCTTCTTACATACTTAGTTCATATTATGCTGCGGCTCTGCATTAGCGTTCATGTTAATAGCTGCGTCTAACTCCGCTATAATTAGCGCGTTGAAAATTACAGCACTAAAACTATGGCCACGTTAAAGGTTTTGCTCGATTAGCGTTTAACGTGTAATGCCAGTAGTAGCAGTAATAGAATAACGCGTTAATGTTTGGCCGTATTAACGTAATGCATTAATTATTGCACTAATTAGGGTTAAAATGTAGGTGGAGCTGTACCTAGTCCTTGTAATTGAAATAGTTTTATTTTCAACTGGTAACCCTGTTTTTGTACTGTTCATTGTTCTATTCCATACAGAGAGGCGGTGATTCATCAAACGATTATTTTAAATTACTTCCTTATTTAAATGTTTTAGAACTTAAACCGCCATTTGTATGCCAAAACTTTAATTCTTTTGCGGTATTTTTTTTTATATATGGTAGACAGACAGTTATAATAATATTCACTAGTACTGAATTATTATTAAGGCCGGCATAGCGGAGCGATTTCTCAACAGCAGTTCATGGATCGCTCATCTCGTGGAGTGTATAAAAATATCCGTGTGAGGGTAAACAGTAATAATCTTTTTTTAAATTATTTTTCAAATCTTTTCGACGTTATATTAAACTTCTATTTACCTTAAATATGTAATTTAAAGTCGTGAACATACACGTTCCTTTAAACAATGGAAATGCAAAACTGTTACGGTACCTATGTATCAACCGCAAATGTTATTGTGAAATCGCTTCTCGTTACAAGTATAGAATTACGTATATTATTTTTTTATCTCCCACAAAGATATACATTGGTACTAGATTGGTATTTGGTTATTAAAATGCTTAAAGAGTGGTAGGTAAACCGATGATGGTTATTAGTCCAGTCTACCGTCTTGGGGTAGTACCGAACGTAACACCGTCAAAAGTGATCTTGTCGCGTTTCGGGAACAATTTGGAAGTATCCAATGAGAGAGGTGTTCACACTCAATCTGGATGGTGCACAATCGTCTCCTCAAGCCGGCATAGCGGAGGCGACTGCTGCCTCTCCGCACTCTAGGTTAAGATCAGACGGAGTGTTGTCGTATGCCGAGCTACAATAAAAAAGCGGAAAGGTCAATTTATCTCTGGTAGCAGTTGTTTTTAAAGAAATAAAAATGGTAATTGTGACGTCACTTATGTAATCATCATACATATTGTGAATATTTTAACACAAAAACAATGGCCGACAAAGAAAGTTTACAAATATCAATATTCAATACATTCTTGAGAAAGTTTCTTTAAATAAAAGACTCACTGTGGTTGAATAAATTTCGTTATTTTTATGTTTTTTTTAATGTCTATTAAGCTAGTGCTTGTATCATAAGCAGTGAGCGACTAAAATACTCGTACGTACAGCGGCTGTGGTCTAGCGGTAGGTAACACGCGTGTTCGAACCTCACTAAATTCTAACCGGTACCAATGTAACTGTGATATATGTACTTTGGTCGCTCAGTACCTATAGGCACTATTAAAGAGTGGTACGCAGACTGATGATGGTTATTTGTCCCGTCTGCCGTCCTGGGGTAGCACCACTACTTTCGAATTAACACCCATGAAGTGACCTTGTTTCATTTCGGGAACAGCTTGAAATTAGCCAGGTCTAGCGAGGGGAATGTGCACTGTCAATCTGGATGATGCGATGACCGGCATAGCATAGCATTTGTCTGTAGTAGTAGTTGTTTCCGCACTCTAGCTTTACATCAGGTGGAGTGTTGTCATATGCCGAGCTATTATATAATAATAAAAAACATGTAATATAGGTTACACTTAGGGAATGCAATCCCGACTCGAGATCGCAAATTCGAGATCCCGCGGGATTAGAAATATCAATCCTGCGAGATCCCGGAATTTTCGGGATCTCGTCTAGTTTTAAAAATATGTAAAGTTCGGATGACTGAAAACGATGAAAACTCAAACAAATAAATCAATAATATTTTTTTTTCTGCAATAAGCATTATTAGTCGAACGACAATGCTTTTATCTTGTTTAACAACTCCTTCCAAAACGGAACTGTTTTTGTTTACAAACAGTTGATGGATTCAACTGGTTTCGCTAACAGCGAAAAAACGTTTTACTTGTTGACAGTAGAAAAACAGTTGATAAAAACAGTTCGTTGAATCAACGCCCATCTCTAGTTAGCCCGAGTAGATGTGTTTAGCGTTACTGGCCACTGTCGCCCAATCCCGTCAATCTCGAACGGGATCTCGTCATATTATGCTTCGGGATTGATCCCGAAGAATTACACGAGATCTCGCGAGATCGGGATCCCGCGAGATCGGGATTGCATTCCCTAGTTACACTGGTATAGGTAGTAATTGAGTTCAAACATTCTATTGCAAGACCTTGGCCTACTCTTAATCTACGCTATCATTTCTGATCCTTTGATTTATTTACTTGCATAGAAACTATCACTTTACGCCGTGACAGCGTAATTTTAAACTCATATTCAGATCTCAGGCATGTGCCTTTGTGGACGGTGGGCGTAATTAGTAAAAGTTGATGTCGTATGTTCACTACATGAGCCTGGGGGGCTACTTTCAAATAAAGTTTCGGTCAGTAATTGGGGCTCTTACATTCAGGTCCATTTGTACCAAAAGGCCCGCTAAAGTTACTTTGACTGACATTTTACGGTGACGTAATCGGTAAACGTTTACATTTACTGCAATATCGTGTAAATTCATATCGTTATCGTTAAAAGAGTGGCTGATCCCGAAAAATATACTTTAACTTTGACCTGCCCAAATTCGCTGGTTACGGTTAGCGTTTAAGTAAGCGTCAAAAATGTCAGGCGCGATGATAGTGCAACGAACGCGTGAGGATTAAAATATGTAAACATTTAACGGTTACGTCATCGTAAAATGTCAGTCAGAGTAACTTTAGAGGGCCTTTTGGTGAAACTGGACTTTACAAACTTTTGACACCGACCAAGTTTTCTACATAGTGATTTTCTAACTGCCAGATATTTCGATTTAATAGTAATTTCGTTCTAAGTAATAAAATGCTTTGTCGATCGTCATCGGATCCGACCAAATGTAAAACGAAACTACGCAAGTTCGCGGTAGGTCTCCTGTCTTGTTTTGTAAGCCTGTCGCTTGGATTTGAATTTGGGGAAAGCTTTGGTTGTAGATAATTATTCTTCTGAAATAACATGCATTAATTGCAAATAATTATGTTAAATTATAATAGAAAGTTAGTTGATTAGTAATTACTAAAAATTCCAAGGAGTTTCTCGAGCTAATGTTGTCAAAGAATGTAGTTATATTAAAAGTGGTCGTCGTCTAGCGTTCGAAAGCGTAGACCTTCAAGGAGAGTGGAGCCCTGTCAACTTGGACTGTGTGCACTGTATATTCGTCTCCTCAAGTCTTACAAGTTTAACAACCGTGTTCGAACCTCGCTAATTCTGACCGGTACCGATGTAACTTTGTTATATGTACTTTGGTCGCTCAGTGCCTATAGGCACTATTAAAGAGTGGTAGGCAGACTGATGATGGTTATTTGTCCAGTCTGCCGTCCTGGAGTAGTACCTCCACTTTCGAATGTAACACCCGTGAAGTGTCGCGTTTCGGGAATAGTTTGAAAGTAGCCAGGTATAACGAGAGGAGTGTGCACTGTCAATCAGATTTGCTATAATGTTTTTTACTTGCGAAAGGTTGGCAGTTATAAATTGAAACAAATGATGATGGCTTGCTTTATTTATTTATCTTATACTCGTACTTGTAGAAAGTCAGCTTTGCTATTGGAAAATTTTATATAAAAAAGTTTTTTTTCTTAGTTTCAAACTCAGGTTACATATAGTAGCTCTTCATAGGACAACATTCCACCTGATGTTAAGCTAGAGTGCGGTCCATGAACGGAAACAACTGCTATCATATAGAAACTACAGACAGTAGTCGTATCCGCTATGCCGGCTTAAGGAGACGAACCTTTTGTATTACAATAAAGAATATAAATAAAATAAACGTACACAATCTGGCCGACAATGCATACACACTCGCTATACATTATAAAGCATTGGTACCAACCGGAATTGGGAAGGTAAATCTGGTGACAGCAGTCTTTTTTACATATTTTTTTGGATAATTTAGATTAATTTAGTCGATACGTGTTTCTGGAAATTTTGTATAATTGTTTTGTTCTTTTTTTATTAATTTTTTAAAATTAGTAATCGTTAACGTTTCGGACGGAACTAAACCATTGCCAGTAAACATAAAAACTAAATCCTTGTCAAATTATTTAACTAAACTCTCAATTTTAAAAGATTTATTTAAATTAAAACATAGTGTTCATAGTATACTATTTTGTTCATTACACTGCAGCGGTTAATTGCATGAAATACTGTTATCGCAAGGCAACACAAAGAAAAGATATTGGAAAACTTGTTAAGTAACAACCATAGACAATAAAAATATCTATAAAATTGTTAGGCTATACACCATCTCTTTTTCTATAGCAATGTCTATGGTCCGTCCGAAAAAGGTCGCTCGCGTGTCATTACAGTTTTTTTAAATATCTCCGCGATTTCAAAGTTTTTTCAGATGAGAATAAAAAAATACATCTAATTAAAGTGATATCTCGAAATGGTTTTCGATTTAACATGAGTTATTTTTTGAAGACCTTGCCCATTGTTGTGAGATTTGAACACTGGTCTCTCGGTCTGGAACTGCTAAGCCACACCCGCTAAAATTAAACTAAATTTATCTCTAGTTATATGGTTTGGGAATATCAGAATGGATGTTTTATGATGGCAAAGACAGTTGGCGCCGACATCATGGGCATTTTATGACTTGTTTATTGGGATTTTATAAGATTTTAACATGTACCTACACCAGCACGCATTATATATGTTAGTTAAGTGTTAAAAACAAAAATCTTTTATTAGATGTATGTATACAGAGCGGCCGTGGTCTAGCGGTAAGACGCGTGAACTCACGATTGATGAAACCCGTGTTCGAACCTCGCTAATTCTGAGGGGTACCGATGTAACCTTGTTATATGAACTTTGGTCGCTCAGTTCCTATAGGCACTATTAAAGGGTGGTAAGCAGACTGACGATGGTTATTAGTCCAGTCTGCCGTCCTGGGGTAGTATCACCACTTTCGAATGTAACACCCGTGAGGAGTGGAGTAGGAGTCGCCTACGGGCAGCAGTCGCCTCCTCTATGCCGGCTTGAGGAGACGAGCATCTACCATCTAGATTGACAGTGCATACTCCTCTCGTTATACCTGGCTACTTTCAAACTATTCTCGAAACGCGACACGGTCGCTTTACGGGTGTTACATTCGAAAGTGGTGGCACTACCCCAGGACGGCAGACTGGACAAATAACCATCATCAGTCTGCCAATATATATCTATCTCAATTAATAAAGAACGTTTTGTTACAGAGCAGCGGAATATTTTGCACATTCTTCTTAGCAAATGCAATAACTAAACGTCGAAGGGCTTCCATGGCTATTTCTCAACGTACCAACACGTCAGCTAGGGATTCCATTATGGCTGCTGCTAATGACTCTTTGCTGTCACCAACTGCTCCAACACATACTTTACCTAAATATTAAGCAATAGAGAATGTCAAATTAGGGTTGTCACAAAAATAACTAGACTGAAATTACACATAATAAACGTGTGACAACCCTAAATTTAACCCTAATCTAATCTAGAACATGAATTTGGATAAATTATGAGTTAAATTATTTAAAGTAATTGAGATATATTCACTAATACCTGCTCCTAACACAAGGTCTATTATTCCTTGAAGTATATGGTTATAGATATGTAGGAGTTCGTATAAATTACTTTATTAACCGCAGATTCTACATTGACACAGATTTTTTTATATTAGTGCATACTCCGCTTGATAGAGTACGGTTCATGAGCGAAGAGAATTGTCTACAAGCAGTAGTTGCCTCCGTTATACCGGCCTGGGAGTTACGATTGTGCATTGTCCAGATTTCACATTTCTGAAAAGCTCCTAGTCGGATCATACGTTTCAGTGGAAAATAGCTGAAGAAACGACCCCCTCGCGCAGTAAAAAGTTTTACACGCCTTTTTCTATCGTTCCATCAAATTGTGGAACGATCTTCCCAGCCACGTCTTTCCTCCATTGGATCCTTCAAGTGCAGTGTGAAAAGGCATCTCACAAAGCCGGCATAGCGGTCGCGACTGCTATCTGTAGATCCCCTTCTCTGACAACTGTCGCCTCTGTTCACAGATCGCACGCACAAAAAGTGTGTTGTTTTAACTTGGATGGTACACATTCATCTCCTCAAGCCGGTATAGCGGAGGCGACTGTTGTCTGCATTTCTGTTCATGGACCGCACTCTAGCTTAACATCAGGCGCAATGACATATGCCGAGCTACAATAAAAAAAGACCGATTATTTTTATGTTTAGAATTTATTTAACGTCTGTTTGTGAATTTGGTTCTGTGTTTTCTTACCTGTAGCTAATTTAAATGGTGAAAAGGACTGGCTTTGTACTTTTGTACCTCGTCTGGAATGACATCAAGTCAACAATGTTGTAACTATTGTAATTTGGTTTCATAATCGCTATTGCATAAATAATTTAAAACTTCTGGAGCGACAAAGTATTTTAATTATATTTAATTAATTTATTTCACGACGGTAAAAGTTTTTATTTGTCGGTATTTAATTACCTAGTAGATTAAGTACCCTAATTGTATGTTAATTTTATCTCTTTTTTTAACTTACACCTAAGTCCATAATAAAAATTATTTATTAATAATTAACGAAGTCTTTTTATCTGCTTATCCCTGTTTGAAATCAAAATATTAAAAGTAAAGTCACATAAACTAGTTATTAGTAAATAACTTCATGTTACCAACAAAGGGCAGCTCGTATTTGAAAGTGGAGGGACTGCGGCCAGTCACTTTCTCTTGGTGCGCCGGCGCATGGCCGTGGTGAATGTTAACTAGAGATCGGCCATAGAATACCTACTGGATTTTATCGTATCGAGATATTATAATATTGATTGTTCATTGTAACTAGATGCTTTTTTTATTTTAAGGTTTTAAGTAATATTTTTCCTCGTGCACCTTAAGTGTTAATGATACTATTGTTTAATTTGCCTTATAACAAATAAGGATACATAATTAGCAACATCATCTAGCCATGTTTCCTATTACCTACCACAAATCCAATTTGAGTCGCTGACGCCAACAAAAATTCCCCTCTTGAGAGATCCACAGAGGCCTGCAAACCGTCCAAGATGAATAGGTTCGACAGATGTCAAACGTGTGATAGAGATGACAACACTGTTTACGAGGAGCAGGTCAGCGAGAGAGCGAGTCAGCAGCCATGAGAATGAGGGGTCACGACAGCGCCCGAGGGGCGAAGGGAATACAACCGTCGCCAACGCGATGCGATTCATTTTAGTCACTTTTCAAACGTCTGGTCGGGGTGAGGTCCGCGCCGCTTTACCAAGCGCAGCCCGTAAACAAGTTATACCGCCGCGTATTTCCACGTAGCGAGCTAATTCGTTCAAATTTTGTGTGTGAACAAATTTATTAACGAACAAAGTGTAGTGTGACTCGCCAAGATGGGTTGTGGTTCGAGTTTTGTGAAATATGTGCTGTTCTTCTTCAACCTGTTGTTCGCGGTGAGTTGATTTAGCTTGGGAAGAGCCGAGGGACCAGCCGGGACGGAACCGGTTTTGTCGGTTCATGTTCCGCGTGGTGGTCACCAAATAGACAGTGAAACTCTTGACTTTCATATGCTATTAATACATTCTAAACAATAAACGATTTGAATTTAGGTGCCTATAACTTGAAAGTATATTAAATAATCGAACGTCTGGAAAAAATCGTGAATCACACATAATGTGTCTCGTTTTTGACCTTGTATTAGTCTTGTTTTTATAATTTTTTTTCTTAAAATGGTTTATTGGCCTTGAGACTAAGACGTAACTCGGTAATCAATCAGAAAGATGTTAAATACTAATAATATGAAACAAAAACTAGCGTTTAAAATGGTAATTTAACTAATATTGGTATAGTAAAAAAGTATACGGGCTGTATAAATTGATCCTTCCTCTCATATTCATTTTTGATGTTATCACCAACAAACTGGTTTGAAAAACAACATTTTAGATCTGGGATGTAGGTACCTACCTAATAACTATTTCATGTTTGAATCGTTTATTACAACGACGATAACAACGCTTTAAATAAAGAAATAATAATGAAAACGCATTTAGTACTTTTGTTACGTATAAAGTTATTAACATTAGATAGAATCAAGTTCTATGGGACCGTCAGGCATCTCATGCCGTGAAAAGGCTCATAATACCTATTTTTCTCAGCAAAAAACTCTTCAAAAACGTTAAATGACCTACCTGCAGTTCGATGTGCGAAAGATATTGAAGTCGTGGCTTTATGGGTTTGTTCCCTTTGCCTTTCCATAATGAGAGAACAGATTTAAAAAAAATTAAAGTTCTCATGGCGGCTATGATTATAAAATTATTCATACACTCATAAATGATTCATACCCTATGATTAGATCGTTATGCACTTTACGTTTTATTCGATGCATGCTGACTTAATTAGTATGGCGTGTTCTTCATTGTTACTTTTGTATTCAATGTTGCCAATAAATAAAAAAGCAACGTTAAATGATATAACATTTAAATACTTAAGTAGGCATCTGACAATTGATTTGTCAATCTATTCTGATTCTTGCCTTAAGCAAATAAGTTTCAAGTATCTAAAAAAAAACAGCATACGTTACGCATTTTGTACAACATAGCAAAATTGACAAGATAAGCGTTCTATGAATGAAGCGAATCATAAAAGCCAAACTCGTGACTAAACAAAACAATGTAAATATTTAAATACGACAAAATGATTACCTAAGTTAACTAACGGAACAAAAGGATTAGGTTGTTAACATTTTTATGAATGGAAAATTTTCGGAGGCTACCAACATTTATGTATTATGAATAACGATGGAGTCTGCCATGTCAACCTAGCTGAACGATGCAAATTTATCTCATCCAGCCGGATTAACGAGACGATTGTGCATGATAGTGCATCTAGCTGGTGCATACTCGTCTCTTCAAGCTGGCAAAGCGGAGGTGACTGCTGCCCGTAGAGATATCCCTGTAGTAGGAGTGTTGTCATATGCTGAGCTACAATAGATTTTTTTTTTTTGTTGGATTTAATGTTAAGCGGTCAACTTCGGCGGCGCGGCGTAGCCTCCTCTATACTGGCTCAATTACACAAATCTTTTTATAAATAAAATTCTAATTAATTTAATTACGTACTAATTTAAAACCATTTTAATGGTTACAAACTAATTTAATACTTTAAATGCATATACAGGGTAATTTTTTAAACTGGGACAGTATGGGGAAATCCGAAACCACAGGAGATACAGGGAAACTGTCTTAGGAACCATTTGCTTTTTTTTTATGAAAACGAATTTGGCATAGTAATTTTACAACGCAATTCTTTATCATTTAACAAGATTCACCACACAACTTTTTGTCACTAGAATAGTTCTGAAACGTGCCCGTAACATTTTTGCGTTAGTATTATTAATGTAACCATCAGATTACTTACAAATTGTATGGGAATACATTTCATTAAATTTGACTAACTTCTGCTGCTCCGATTTTTTTCTGCCGATACAATGAAATGATCATTACACCAAACTGAGTCGAACCGCATCAAAAAAATCGTTCATCAAAATGACTCATTTCCATGGACAACTCAGGCTTGATCAGAAAAATTACTATGCCAAATTCGTTTTTATAAAAAAAGAGCAAATGGTTCCTAAGACAGTTTTCCCGTATCTCCTGTGGTTTAGGCTTTCCCCATACTGTCCCAATTAAAAAAATTATCCTGTATACGACAGGTGCAAACTTCATTTGACAATGTTGCCGTCAAGTCAAATATTAACTTACAGAGAACCTAAACGTGGCTGTGGCCATGTTTTCTCTCGCGTCACATTGGGAGCGTTATTGCATATCTAGTTTTATATATCAACTAGCTGTTGGGTAAAAGCCGCGGGCGCAAGCGGCCCGCGGAGGCCCTTTTTGTCGTAAAACGTATTAGATCGAATAGATTTTAGGCAGTTTTGAAAATATTTAGCTCGCCATCTAAAAGCGTTTACGTTTCTGAACAATATTGGTCTTTACACGGTGACGCTAACGTATCTACTTTTCGAGATATGGCGATTTTAAAAAATTAAAAAAAAAACAAAAATTAAAAAAAAAAAATAGAGCTGGTCATACTGAACAATATTGGTTTTTACACGGTGACGCTAACGCATCTACTTTTCGAGATATGGCGATTTTAAAAAATTAAAAAAAAAAAATAAAAAAAGTAGTGCTGGTCATACTGAACAATATTGGTCTTTACACGGTGACGCTAACGTATGTACTTTTTGAGTAATAGCTATTTTAGAAAATTAAAAAAAAAAAAAAGCAAATAGTGCTGGTCATACTGAACAATATTGATCTTTACACGGTGACGCTAACGTATCTACTTTTCGAGATATGAAGATTTTAAAAAATTAAAAAAAAAAAAACAAAAATTTAAAAAAAAAGTGCTGGTCATACTGAACAAAATTGGTCTTTACACGGTGACGCTAACGTATCAACTTTTCGAGATATGGCGATTTTAAAAAATTAAAAAAAAAACAAAAGTTTAAAAAAAAATTAGTGCTGGTCATACTGAACAATATTGGTCTTTACACGGTGACGCTAACGTATCTACTTTTCGAGATATGGCGATTTTAAAAAATTAAAAAAAAAACAAAAATTAAAAA
This sequence comes from Tinea pellionella, assembly GCA_948150575.1. Classification (NCBI taxonomy): domain Eukaryota; kingdom Metazoa; phylum Arthropoda; class Insecta; order Lepidoptera; family Tineidae; genus Tinea; species Tinea pellionella. Next base: position 8,556,878 of record OX411248.1, read on the forward strand.
AAAAAAATAGTGCTGGTCATACTGAACAATATTGGTCTTTACACGGTGACGCTAACGTATCTACTTTTCGAGATATGAAGATTTTAAAAAATTAAAAAAAAAACTAAAACAAAAATTTAAAAAAATAGTGCTGGTCACACTGAACAAAATTGTTCTTTACATGGTTACTCTGACGTATCTACTTCTTGAGTTATTTAAAAGAAAGCCCGCCGCGCGGAGCAAATTCGATGCTCACGCGGCCGCGCTCACCGTCCGACTGACCGAGGTAAAGCCGTTTCGATCGTTCGTCCCGAAAATGCCTCGTCGCGGATGCTGTTAGGCCACGCCCAAGCGCCATGCTCCGTTTCATATTGGCGTACCGGCGGGAAAAGGATAAAAATACGATCGAGGAAAAATTTTTTTCGAGCAATTTTGAAAAAAAAAGTATCGTTTTCGAAATTATAGGGCATTCCCTACAACTTTCTCTTCGGGGTGACTGCCCCGACTCGCCCCGTTTCCGAGATATCGCTACCACTTCCGGTCCAGAATCGACTTCCGGTCAAAGTCGTATTTTTCTCGACGGTTTTGGGATGCCCTCTATACACCCCGAAAATTTCACCCCCGCACCCCCCCGGCAAGTACTAAATAATTGATGTCAGTCAGTGAGTGAGTGAGTGAGTGAGTGAGTCAGTCAGTGGTATTGCAGCTATATATTAGTACTAGCTGTTGGGTAAAAGCCGCGGGCGCAAGCGGCCCGCGGAGGCCCTTTCTGTCGTAAAACGTATTAGATCGAATAGATTTTAGGGTAGTTTTCAAAATATTTAGCTCGCCATCTAAAAGCGTTTACGTTTCTGAACAAAATTGGTCTTAACACGGTTACGCTAACGTATGTACTTTTTGAGTAATAGCGATTTTAGAAAATTAAAAAAAAGTAGTGCTGGTCATACTGAACAATATTGGTCTTTACACGGGTACGCTAACGTATGTACTTTTTGAGTAATAGCGATTTTAAAAAAAAGTAGTGCTGGTCATACTGAACAAAATTGGTCTTTACACGGTAACGCTAACGTATGTACTTTTTGAGTAATAGCGATTTTAGAAAATTAAAAAAAAAACAAATAATGCTGGTCATACTGAACAAAATTGGTCTTTACACGGTGACGCTAACGTATCTACTTTTCGAGATATGGCGATTTTAAAAAATTAAAAAAATATAGTGCTGGTCGTACTGAACAATATTGGTCTTTACACGGTGACGCTAACGTATCTACTTTTCAAGATTTGATGATTTTAAAAGATTGAAAAAAAATAATTAAAAAGAGAATAGTGCTGGTCATACTGAACAATATTGGTCTTTACACGGTTACGTTGACGTATGTACTTTTTGAGTAATAGCGATTTTAGAAAATTCAAAAAAAAAAACAAAATTAAAAAAAAGTAGTGCTGGTCATACTGAACAATATTGGTCTTTACACGGTTACGTTAACGTATGTACTTTTTGAGTAATAGCGATTTTAGAAAATTAAAAAAAAAAACAAAATTAAAAAAAAAAGTAGTGCTGGTCATACTGAACAATATTGGTCTTTACACGGTGACGCTAACGTATGTACTTTTTGAGATACGGCGATTTAAAAAAAATAAAAAAAAAATAATAAAACAAATAGTGCTGGTCATACTGAACAAAATTGTTCTTTACATGGTTACTCTGACGTATCTACTTCTTGAGATATTTTAAAAAAGCCTGCCGCGCGGAGCAAATTTGATGTTCACGCGGCCGCGCTCACCGTCCGACTGACCGAGGTAAAGCCATTTCGATCGTTCGTCCCGAAAATGCGTCGTTATATTTTCATTGCGCGCTCTGAACGGGCGGAACATAGAGAGCGCGAGCCCCGACGAGCGATCGACGCGGATGCTGTTAGGCCACGCCCACCGCCATGCTCCGTTTCATATTGGCGTACTGGCGGGAAAAGGATATAAATACGATCGAGGAAAAATTTTTTTTGAGCAATTTTGAAAAAAAAAGTATCGTTTTCGAAATTAGAGGGCATTCCCTACAACGTTTGTTCCGGCACTTTTGCCTCATCTCTTTCCGTTTCCGAGATATCGCTACCACTTCCGGTCCAGAATCGACTTCCGGTCAAAGTCGTATTTTTCTCGACGGTTTTGGGACGTCCTCTATACGACTCAAAAAACCGCTACCCTCCACTATACCGGCAAGTACTAAATAATTGATGTCAATAGATCAGTGAGTGAGTGAGTGAGTGGTATTGCAGCTATATATTAGTACTAGCTGTTGGGTACAGACCGCGGGCGCAAGCGGCCCGCGGAGGCCCTTTTTGTCGTAAAACGTATTAGATCGAATAGATTTTAGGCAGTTTTGAAAATATTTAGCTCGCCATCTAAAGGCGTTTAAGTTTCTGAACAAAATTGACCTTTACACGGTTACGCTAACGTATGTACTTTTTGAGAAATAGCGATTTTAGAAAATAAAAAAAAATAAAATAAAAAAGTAGTGCTGGTCATACTGAACAATATTGGTCTTTACACGGTGACGCTAACGTATGTACTTTTTGAGTAATAGCGATTTTAGAAAATTTAAAAAAAAAACAAAAATTTAAAAAAAAAGTAGTGCTGGTCATACTGAACAATATTGGTCTTCACACGGTGACGCTAACGTATCTACTTTTCAAGATTTGATGATTTTAAAAGATTGAAAAAAAAAACAAAAGTTTAAAAAAAAATTAGTGCTGGTCATACTGAACAATATTGGTCTTTACACGGTTACGTTAACGTATGTACTTTTTGAGTAATAGCGATTTTAGAAAATTTAAAAAAAAAAAAAATTAAAAAAAAAAGTAGTGCTGGTCATACTGAACAATATTGGTCTTTACACGGTGACGCTAACGTATGTACTTTTTGAGATACGGCGATTTAAAAAAAATTGAAAAAAAAATAAAAAAACAAATAGTGCTGGTCATACTGAACAAAATTGTTCTTTACATGGTTACTCTGACGTATCTACTTCTTGAGATATTTTAAAAAAGCCTGCCGCGCGGAGCAAATTTGATGTTCACGCGGCCGCGCTCACCGTCCGACTGACCGAGGTAAAGCCGTTTCGATCGTTCGTCCCGAAAATGCGTCGTTATATTTTCATTGCGCGCTCTGAACGGGCGGAACATAGAGAGCGCGAGCCCCGACGAGCGATCGACGCGGATGCTGTTAGGCCACGCCCACCGCCATGCTCCGTTTCATATTGGCGTACTGGCGGGAAAAGGATATAAATACGATCGAGGAAAAATTTTTTTTGAGCAATTTTGAAAAAAAAAGTATCGTTTTCGAAATTAGAGGGCATTCCCTACAACGTTTGTTCCGGCACTTTTGCCTCATCTCTTTCCGTTTCCGAGATATCGCTACCACTTCCGGTCCAGAATCGACTTCCGGTCAAAGTCGTATTTTTCTCGACGGTTTTGGGACGTCCTCTATACGACTCAAAAAACCGCTACCCTCCACTATACCGGCAAGTACTAAATAATTGATGTCAATAGATCAGTGAGTGAGTGAGTGAGTGGTATTGCAGCTATATATTAGTACTAGCTGTTGGGTAAAGACCGCGGGCGCAAGCGGCCCGCGGAGGCCCTTTTTGTCGTAAAACGTATTAGATCGAATAGATTTTAGGGCAGTTTTGAAAATATTTAGCTCGCCATCTAAAGGCGTTTAAGTTTCTGAACAAAATTGACCTTTACACGGTTACGCTAACGTATGTACTTTTTGAGAAATAGCGATTTTAGAAAATATAAAAAAATAAAATAAAAAAGTAGTGCTGGTCATACTGAACAATATTGGTCTTTACACGGTGACGCTAACGTATGTACTTTTTGAGTAATAGCGATTTTAGAAAATTAAAAAAAAAAACAAAAATTTTAAAAAAAAGTAGTGCTGGTCATACTGAACTATATTGGTCTTCACACGGTGACGCTAACGTATTTACTTTTCGAGATTTGATGATTTTAAAAGATTGAAAAAAAAAATTAAAAAAAGAATAGTGCTGGTCATACTGAACAATATTGGTCTTTACACGGTTACGTTGACGTATGTACTTTTTGAGTAATAGCGATTTTAGAAAATTCAAAAAAAAAAAACAAAATTAAAAAAAAGTAGTGCTGGTCATACTGAACAATATTGGTCTTTACACGGTTACGTTAACGTATGTACTTTTTGAGTAATAGCGATTTTAGAAAATTAAAAAAAAAAACAAAATTAAAAAAAAAGTAGTGCTGGTCATACTGAACAATATTGGTCTTTACACGGTGACGCTAACGTATGTACTTTTTGAGATACGGCGATTTAAAAAAAAATGAAAAAAAAAACAAATAGTGCTGGTCATACTGAACAAAATTGTTCTTTACATGGTTACTCTGACGTATCTACTTCTTGAGATATTTTAAAAAAGCCTGCCGCGCGGAGCAAATTTGATGTTCACGCGGCCGCGCTCACCGTCCGACTGACCGAGGTAAAGCCGTTTCGATCGTTCGTCCCGAAAATGCATCGTTATATTTTCATTGCGCGCTCTGAACGGGCGGAACATAGAGAGCGCGAGCCCCGACGAGCGATCGACGCGGATGCTGTTAGGCCACGCCCACCGCCATGCTCCGTTTCATATTGGCGTACCGGCGGGAAAAGGATATAAATACGATCGAGGAAAATTTTTTTTTGAGCAATTTTGAAAAAAAAAGTATCGTTTTCGAAATTAGAGGGCATTCCCTACAACGTTTGTTCCGGCACTTTTGCCTCATCTCTTTCCGTTTCCGAGATATCGCTACCACTTCCGGTCCAGAATCGACTTCCGGTCAAAGTCGTATTTTTCTCGACGGTTTTGGGACGTCCTCTATACGACTCAAAAAACCGCTACCCTCCACCATACCGGCAAGTACTAAATAATTGATGTCAGTGAGTGAGTGAGTCAGTGAGTGGTATTGCAGCTATATATTAGTACTAGCTGTTGGGTAAGAGCCGCGGGCGCAAGCGGCCCGCGGAGGCCCTTTTTGTCGTAAAACGTATTAGATCGAATAGATTTTAGGCAGTTTTGAAAATATTTAGCTCGCCATCTAAAAGCGTTTACGTTTCTGAACAAAATTGGTCTTTACACGGTTACGCTAATGTATGTCCTTTTTGAGATATGGCGATTTTGAAAAATTAAAAAAAAAACAAATAGTGCTGGTCACACTGAACAATATTGGTCTTTACACGGTTACGCTAACGTTTGTACTTTTTGAGTAATAGCGATTTTAGAAAATTAAAAAAAAAAAAAAAAAAAAAGTAGTGCTGGTCATACTGAACAAAATTGGTCTTTACACGGTTACTTTGACGTATCTACTTCTTGAGATATTTAAAATATTCGAAAAAAAGCAAGAGCAAATTCGATGTTCACGCGGCCGCGCTCACCGTCCGACTGACCGAGGTAAAGCCGTTTCGATCGTTCGTCCCGAAAATGCGGCCGTATGAAAACTTTTTTCTCCGCACCTCTCGCTCTCGCTTCATGCACCGACTGATGGAAAAGAGCGAGATGGAAGTATCATCGAGGGCCGACCGATTTGTATGGGAATTTAGTTTTTTTGCCCGATTTTGAAATTTTTTTTTTTTATTTCGCCATAAGACGACATTCTCTACAACTTTCTCTTCGGGGTGACTGCCCTGACTCGCCCCGTTTCCGAGATATCGCTGTCACTTCCGGTCCAGAATCCACTTCCGGTCAAAGTCGTATTTTTCCTGAGGTCACATAGATCGTCCCTAAACACCCTGAAAATTGTATGGGTTTTTTTTGCCCGATTTGAAATTTTTTTTTTGCCCGATTTTGAAAATTTTTTTTTATTTCGCCATAAAATGATATTCTCTACAACTTTCTCTTCGGGGTGACTGCCCTGACTCGCCCCGTTTCCGAGATATCGCTGTCACTTCCGGTCCAGAATCGACTTCCGGTCAAAGTCGTATTTTTCTCGAGGTTTTTTAGACACCCCCTATACACCCCGAAAATTTTACCCCCGTACCCCCTCGGCAAGTACTAAATAATTGATGTCAGTGAGTGAGTGAGTCAGTGAGTCAGTGGTATTGCAGCTATATATTAGTATAATAATAATAATAATAATTTAAATGGCGATTTTTTAGCGTTTAAAGCGGACTAAATCTTATAATATAGGTATTTATGATTGTTTTGCATGACCAGGTGCAAATGCCATGAATGGATGGCCTTCTAGCAGTATGAAATCACGCCCAGTCTGACTCTGACAAAACAGTCTAACTAATCGAGTTTTACCTGTTTTGTTGTATGGAAGCTGTGTGATCTCGTCACCTCTTTTTATCTCAAATGATGCAAAATTTATTTCGAGAAGGGGATAAACATATTATGAAATACGGAGTCTGGTAATTGTTGCTTTTTGCAATCCTCAGACAATTTGTATTATTATTATGTTATAATTTATTTATAGAAAATTATTCGTTCAAAAAATTTTAGTAATAATGTATGTTAATTAATTTTTTTTGTTTCGATTAATTGTCGGTTATTTTTATTTATTTATTTATTTTAAATAGTATAACAAACAGTTTACAAAACACAGTAATACAAGAAAGATAATACACAAATGAAGACAAGTCAAATTTTGTAAACCTAATAGTCATACATAACATTTGTTAAAAAGAACAATATAATTACTTATTACAGAAACAAATATATAAAGTGAGGTGAAGTATAAATAGTATAGAAATAATTTATTTAAGGTTAAAATAACTTCGTATTTAAGTATGAAATATAAGCATTCATTGATCTACTCCCCTATGATACTGATTTTTACTAATCTTAAAGGAGAATGCCCATTCGCTTAAGAAAAATGGGCCCACAATTTTTTTCTCGAGTTTGTCGATGATTTTTAGTTCATTTTGTAGGAAAATAAATCTGTATTCCTATTTTCCAATCAGTTTAATTTTTTTCACTCGGGTTATTGAGTAATTATAGATGTTCTCTGATAAAATATTTGTGGTTATTATTATTTTAAATGCTTTAATAATAGAAGATGTCGGTTTTTTATGTATTTAAATATTGTCTATTGATTTGTAAATGATGTGTTGATATAATTAAAATGAATTAATAAACAATAAGATATTATTTTAGACTATTGTTTTGTTACTGTATTGTTAGGCCAAATGGGCCCAAAAATCGGCATTCTTCTTTTTAAGTTTGTTTATAATGAAATTAAGTGCGGCACTGTCACCCCTAAACTGGTGTCGTCACCAGGGGCGGACCGTCCCCTAGCCACGCCACTGATAGCTGACCTAAGATGGACTGTATTTTTTCTTATCATATGTAATTTCATAATTTAATCATTAATAAATAATAGGTATTATATAAAAAATTGTTATTAACTCGAAATAAAATAACGTCGAACAATGATTCAATACGGGTGCCCATGCGCATGTATTGTTCACCATACCTAGTGAAACTTTACTTTCACAACATTAGCCTTCATTTTTTAGATTTCTTATTTGTTAACAACTCTAATAAAAAAAATATAGGCAGACATTTTATTTTAGGTAAGATAATTGAAATACCAAAGGCTTGCAGATGCGATAAGGAATGCACATTGCACGAGTCAGATGTGCTGGCACTTAAACGTGACCTTTAGTTGGAAAAATATTCAGACCAGTTCTCCTTATACACGTAATGTGATGAATAATTAGTTAATGATGCATTAATTAAGCCTACGCGACGTAATTCTTTGACTCATCATTTAATAAAATATAATCTTAACAGTAATTTTTGTGACGTTCAAGCGACGAAAAGCACCTTTTTTTTTTACGTGGGGGAAATCTTTTATAGATGCCTCGCCGTCTCGGGGAAGACGACGAGGTTATGTCGGACTCCCCGGTACTCCCTAATACCGGGTATACACGACTAAAAACCCCACGATGTCCCTCTCTACGTCATATGGTGAGGTACGGGCACGCTTTCGCATTCATCCGCGACCCCACCGACGCTTGGCCGTTAGGCCCCACCTCATCGGGAAGAAACACCATTCCAGCCAAGTAAATGAGCGGCAGTGTATCCCGGGACCCTCTATCCACCACCTGAGAACGCGCCCGATGGGAGACCAGCAACTCCAACAGTGCCTCCCATACGACACTATCACTCACGGTCAAAGGACCGCGAGCCACGGGCGATGAAAAGCACCTTGGGTCGACATAGTGACGGAACCGTGTGCTGCGGCTCTCCAGCCGTCGGCGCTCATGGACATCCACTGTGCTTACCATTAGACTAGTCGACGACACGTGTCCGTCAATATATAAAAAAGTTAAAGCTCAAATATGAGCGGAACTGAGCCATTATTTGCAACATAATCTACATAGAGATAGTCCGCAAGACTTGCGAAGTCGAGACGCGTCTAAAGAATTTAGTTTTGCGGATTTAGTATTAGTTCCCTTCTGCTGGTGGTTTAGCATCAGCTTGAGCGAGTCACGTTGGACGGGGAAGAGAAGTTTCCGCTAACAAAGAGTTTGACACAATTGTCAAACAAAAAATTGTCACAGCTATCCTATACTCTTGTTTCCCAGAACTACAACAGACTTTTTTGCCTCGCTCAGTCCTTTCCTTTAAGAGTTAAACGGAGTCCTTACGATGCTCACTCTGCTAGCAGCCAGCGCTCGACCGCAAAATGAGCGAAGTCATTAATTTAATAATTAAGCGGACTCCGTTAGCGGAACAGCTCTCGGTTGAAAACCGGGAGTGCGGTCCATCATCAGAGACAACTGCATAACAGAAAAATGTCTGCAGGCAGGCCTCTACTATGCCGGTTTCATAACAACTATCACAACACTTGAATATCCATACCTTGCATTCCAGTATTGTGTGAATTTTCTTTGTAAAAAGATAAATAAATAAATTATTAACATAAACATTGTTATTATTATTAATGCGCAAAATGTATTTTCGTAAAACATGTTTGCGGTTTGTTTACAATACTCCACAAGTTGTGAAAGGTCGAACGGAAGGAAAATATTTGCAAAATTGTTTTACTGATTCTGTAGTCTGAATAAGCTTCGAAATTGGTAAGTATATAAAAGATATATTATATAAAGACACTATGACCTCGTTATATTCAACACTGTTCGAATCTACACAAAAAAATCTCGACTGGTACTTACGTAATTGTGTTACATGTAGGTACAATCACCGATATGTTGGCTGCATAACCTTAAGAACTATTATAAAAGCTCGTTCTCATCCGCGCGACAATTAGAAATCAGTTTACATCCCTAATTAACTAAAATAAAGAGAGACGTGCATTAGGCACTATTAAGCACTGCTGATGGTCATTAATTAGCCCAGTCTGTCGTCCTGGGCTAGTACCACCACTTTCGAATGTGACCTTGTTACGGGAACAGTTTGGAAGTAGCCAGGTATAACGGGAGGGGTGTCCAGTGTATGTAGAAATTTATCTGTAGTAGCAGTTGTCGGACCGCACTCTAGCTTTACATCAGGCGGAGTGTTGTCATATGTCGAGCTACAATAAAAAAAATCATGCTCCTGAGATCGCAGATTATTTCCTAAAGTGTTCCATAATGATATAATACAAACACTAGCTCGGAATACACGAACAAAACACCAACGCAGTGTCCTTCGTTTATTTTCCGTTATTGCAATGCTAAGTAAGATTAATAAACACTAGTGATTAACTCGATTAAAACAACGGATATTATTATCGATGAATGTTTAAGTAATAAATTAACAATGAAAGATAAAGGATCGTTTGCACCAGAAGGCCGGTTTAAGTAACTTTAACTATTACTTTTAACACGACCGTTAAACGTTTACATTTACTCCACACGCGTTGCAATATCGTGTAAATTCATATTGTTATCGTTAAAAGCGTGGCTGATCTCGAAAAATATTCGCTGGTTACGGTTAACCGTCAAAAATGACAGGAGCGACGTTGATGCAACTCGTGTGGAGTAAATGTAAACCATAATGTAAAAGTAATGGTTAAACTAAGTGTAAAAGTAATAGTTAAAGTTACTTTAACCAGCCTTCTGGTGCAAACGACCCTTAGGCAGTTACAGATTGGTTACAGGTCGCACATTCGTCTCCTCAAGGAGGCGGCAACTGCTGCCTACAGCTACAAATATACTAATTAATCTGTAGTAGCAGTTCTTTACGTTCATGGACCGTACTCTAACTTAACATTAGACGAAGTTTGTTAAATGACGAGCTACATAAAGTTGTGTGCATAATCTTTAATACGTGTATAGGATTTGATATGTGTATTGTATTTGAGTCAGTAATACTAACTGAATGAAGTTCAAATTAGCATGGATGGTTACGTAAGTGTTGAAATGACTCCTACTCAATGACAATGAGAGGATAAGTCGTTAAATATTCCTTTTAGAACTTGAAATAATGTATGACCTCATACAGTGTTGTAACATTTTATTAAAGAATGTTTGTCTTTATTTTCCTACTTAAGTTTGAAGTCTTACTTATAGATGTAGCTTACTCAGTTCTCGGCACAAAACTTTAGAAAAGCGAGAGCGCTCTTGTAGAAATGTACCAGCTAAAATAGCCCTTAAGGTGTTGCAGCTAACCGTTTGTTTATAGTACCTAAGTAAAAAAGTGTCTGTTTATCTAACCTCTGAACTGATTTTGGTGAATTTTTGTATATTGTGTATAGACATAGGTTGAACCCTTAGGAACTATATACGCTTTACAAGGATTTTGGATCTAGAGTACTGGAAGGTAAAAGAACTAAGAGAAGAAAAGTAAGCGCTTGATGTAGGTTTTTTTTTTAAATTGTAGCTCGGCATGTGACAACACTCCGCCTGATGTAAAGCTAGAGTGCGGTCCATGAATGGAAACAACTGCTACTACAGAGAAACCTGCGCGGGCAGTAGTCGCCTCCACTATGCCGGCTTGAGAAGACGAGCATGTACCATCTAGATTAACAGTGCACACTCCTCTCGTTATACCTGGCTACTTTCAATCTACTCCCGAAACGTGACAAGGTCACTTCAGGGTGTTAAATTCGAACCACGGCCGCTCTTAGATGTTAGAGAGGGTGTAAAATTGGTCGGCATGATGGAGGCTACTTTTAATGCAAATTGTAATACCAACTTTAGTTTCTTACCAGAGGCTTAGTTTACAGTGTAACGTGACATCGCTTCATTTGAGTTTTTTTGCTTCGCCGTTTAAATAACATCGCCTGATTGGTGGATAGTTTTCACGTTACGTTGTCACTGCGTAAATGTAAAACATGCTAGGGCGTCAGGATTTGTATTTCGCGTTCGAAGTCGCGATTTTATTCCGGTGTTTTCGATTTAATTTCCTGTTAATTATGAATGGAAGATTTATAAATACTTGATGAGTATCTGATGTTAGAAATGACGTTTATAGCTAACTGCCACGTGCACTAAGGTAAATGACTTAAAAAGTGGGTCGTGGTAGAAAATATCGCGTGACGATCAACTACTAAGGGACCCTCGCCCTTTGTTTATAAGGTAAACTCTATCATTGATGTACTTGATAAAAAGAGTCAAATTATTTCATAAAAATACCTATACTGTTATTTCTTTTGAATGTATTTCTTTTTTTTTGTTTTATATGGCATTATAACAATTTGCCAGTGTCAAAGTAAATATTTTTTGCATCAAGTTAATAACATTGTGCATCACGAGTCATTCATTCATCACACCAAACAGTCAAGTCAAGTCTCAGTCGTGTCAAAAATTATTAGTAAAGTGGTAGAATCTTTACTGAAACTTCCTAGGGGGTTTTGGAGGGAAAATGAAAACACAGGTTCTCTTCTTTTGAATTGTTTGCCCACACTCACGCACATTCACGAACACTAAATGGTTAATAATCCACCATTATTACACATTAACACTCGAAGAAACACAGGTTTAGGAAAATAATTCAAAACAGATAAACTGACGTCTCAAGATGTCCGCCAAAAACTCCAATGTATTTATTATGATACATATTTGGTGTAATGGGCAAGGTCCATAAAAACTAACCCGTGTTAAATCGAAAACCATTTCGAGATATCACTTCAATTAGATGTATTTTTTGATTCCTGTTTTAAAAAACTCTGAAATCGCAGCGATACTTGAAAAACTGTAATGACCTTCTTCGGAAAGTTTGACAAGATAGAATACCAACCTAACAGTTTTGTAGATTATTTTGTTGTCTATGGTTTTCGCCTCACAAGTTTGTCAAATATCTTTTGTATGTGTTTTCTAACAATATCAGTGTTTTATACGAATTAAAAATTACAATAATTTTAAAACAAAACTACACTATAAACATGATGTTTTAATTAACAGGAACTTTTAAAAATCAAAAGTTTGTTTGAACTTTTGACAAACGATTTTTTTTTGTTCATTGGCAATGGTTTAGTTCCGAACGAAACCTCAGGTTTGCAATATTATGATCGCAATTTTTTAAAATTAATAAAAAAAGAACAAAGCAATTACAAAAGTTTTCCAGAAACACATGTCGACTAAATTAATCTATATTATCTAAAAAATATGTAAAAAAGATAGCTGTCACCAGATACACCTCCCCAATTGGGAATGTTAATTAAAACATCGTGTTTATAGTGTAGTTTTGTTTTAAAAATTACAATAGTTATTCGTATGAAACACAGTTATTGTTAGGAAACACAAACAAAAGATATTTGACAAACTTGTGAGGCGACAACCATAGACAACAAAATAATCTACAAAACTGTTAGGTTGGTACTTTGTATTCTATCTTGTCAAACTGTACGAAAGTCGAAGTGAAGGGTCGAAGACGGTCATTACAGTTTTTCAAATATCTCTGCGATTTTTAAGTATTTTTAGACGAGAATCAAAAAATTCTTCTAATTGAAGTAATATCTCGAAATGGTTTTCGATTCACCATGGGTTAGCTTTTTTGGACCTTGCCCATTGTACTAATTGTGGATAAAACTATAGGATATTTGTATAATATACGTAAAATACATACATCTGCATTACATATTGTCCGTGATCGATACAATTTTTATATGAGCTTGGCATGTCACTAATCCGCGCCTGATGTTAAGCTAGCGTACGATCTTTGAGCACCAACGACTACTACCACAGAGAGAGCAGTCGTCTCCGCTATACCGGCTTAAGGAGACGATAAAGCATACTGCTCTCGTTATGTTCCTTATGTACCTAAGTTATTTAATTTCCCCTGTGTTAAGAAAGAAAACAAAGTAGCCTGCCTGTGTGCCTATAAAACTACCTTTTGTCCACAAATATCGCATTTACCTTGTTTTCGTAACGGTACAGCTACCCTGGTTACCCGAGAGCGTCCAACAGGTGCCCAAAAGTTCACTCTTAACACCCTCTATTTACTGTTAGGAACAATTAACGAGGTATTCTATTGTAATGCATACTAGATGTTAACCGCGACTTCGTATACCTATTTGGCGTTTCTATGTATCCCTCGGGATCTTTTTAAATGGGTTAAAACTTTTACCCTCGTTTTAACTTCAAAGGGGTCAGAACCTTTGTACCTTACGCAAAAAATATTTTAAAAAGTATCTAAAACCTATCTAGCTCCTAATCTTTATTTATTTTAGCGTATTACCGATATCTAGGTTTGTTTTTTTTTTAATAATTGATCATAGAAAAGGAAATTCACAAATTTTCATAGTTTGTCTTATCTTCAAATAATTCCTAATTGGTGCACATTAGTGTCATCAAGCCGGCATAGCGGAGGCGACTGCTGAGAAATAGCCCCTACTAAAAGGAGAATGCCCATTTTTGGGCCCACTTGATACCTAATACTATCGTAACAAAACAATATTCTGAAATATTAATAATTACAATAATTACACAATAACCCAGGTGAAAAAAATTAAATTGATTAGTGATAAGGAATGCAGATTTATTTACCTACAAAATTAACTAAAAATCATCGACAAACTCGAGAAAAAAATTGTGGGCCCATTTTTCTTAGGCGAATGGGCATTCTCCTTTAGTAAAAATACTACTGAAATCAATATCAAAAGATATGAAATAAATATTACAAGGTATCTTAATAATAAACGTATTGGAAAACAACCACAAGAAAACATTCAAAACGTGGGAATTAGGACGTCTGTCTTTTCTCGTTTGTTCAAGAAAAACTTTAGCTACAATCGTTTTACAAAATGAAAGCCGTTGTGGAACTAAAAATAACTAGGTATAAACAATAAAGTACAATTTTGTCATTGTTTTTTTAGTAATTATAAGGTCCGCTATTTATTAGGGCGTATCGTTATAGATGCGTACAATGGGGAAGGTCCAAATAATGACAAATTATGTTTTTTTTATTAAACTTTAAACTTCGACAATATGTCTTGTTTCTGGAAAACTTTTATATGAGCATTGTTTTTTTCTTTACATTCTGACGTTGTTTAATCATTGCCAGTAAACGTTTAAAATAATCCGCATCTTCTGCTTTGTGCATTGATTTTTTTTTAGTTCAATTTTCATCAATTTGATACGTATTTATTATGTATACAATTTACAGTAATACCGCACATTTTCAGTAAATTGCAGTATTTGTTATATCGTTAAATTCTATACAAACGCATAAAATAATGACAAGTGAGTTACTGAGATGCATTTGACTGTTTTTATCTACAAAACAATTTTCCTTATAAAATTTAGGTCAAAATGAGACGCAAATAAAACAGGGCGAGGGAGAGAAAGCCTTGAATCGAAGGCTAGATGTACTCTCCCCAGGATAACAAGGATAACGATCCCCGATGTGACGTCATTCGAAAACAGCGACGCCACTAAGGTCCAATTGCACCACATGACTTAACTATTACGTTCTACTTCAAAAAAAACCTGTCAGTTTTGACGCTTACTTTAACGCTAACCAAAACCAGCGAATTTTGGCTGTTCAAAATTAAAGTAACTGTTAGGAGTTTTGGCGGCCATCTTGAGGCGTCAGGTTATCTGTCTTGAATTATTTTCCTAAACTTGTGTTTCTTCCAGTGTTAATGTGTAATAATGGTGTACTATTAACCATTAAGTGTTCGTTAACGTGCGTGAGTGTGGGCAAACAATTCAAAAGAAGGGAACCTGTGTTTCCATCTTCCCTCCAAAACTCCGTAGGAAGTTTCAGTAAAGATTCTATTATTTTACTGGAGCAATTTTTGACTTGACTGAGACTTGACCTGACTGTTTAGTGTGATGAATGAATGACTCGTGATGCACTCGATGCAAAAATATTTACTTCGACACTGGCAAATTGTTATAATGCCATATAAAACAAAAAAAAAGTAACTTAAACCAATGTCACTAACGTCAAGTAACGAGGCCAAATATGTTTATCTATTAATTTTTCGGGAACGTACTCCTAATTACACGATGTAGCAACGCATGTGGTGTAAATGTAAACGTAACCGTTAAAGTCATCGTAAAACGGGCCTGTTGGTGCAATTGGACCTAAGTCGGGACATTGAAGGTCACACTCCACAGTATATGTGGGGGAAGAAATATTATTTACAGCGGTGAATGAGAGGAAAAATGCTGCTGTGCCATACATGTTTTCATTACAAGAAATAATAACGTGAACTTATGTGTGTAGTAGCTCAAAGTATATATATGACAGAATGGGAGAGCGGTCCAAGGCTTCTATCCTCCATTTGTGGGCGATAACTAAGCAAATATGCTGAAACACGACAGTTCCTCCGCACGAACAAGTCACGACGTCTCCGCCGCGTCGTGTGTTTTCAGAGACTCTGTCAAAGCGTAACGACGCTTTTGTTTCATATTCAGTGCTTGTACTCATGACCGCGTATACATTTTGTTCCAAGTTAGTTTCCGTAATCGTTCAAATTAGAGTCCGTATTCATGACCGTTCCGACATATAGATAATGACTTAATGAGTAAAGTTTTGCGTACAAACTTCGTGCTAGATTTGAGTATAAGTGACTCGAGGTTGGTGGATTAGCATAATTCTGTTTCAGGAG
The DNA here is from genome assembly GCA_948150575.1 of Tinea pellionella. Taxonomy (NCBI): domain Eukaryota; kingdom Metazoa; phylum Arthropoda; class Insecta; order Lepidoptera; family Tineidae; genus Tinea; species Tinea pellionella. Next base: position 8,572,873 of record OX411248.1, read on the forward strand.
GTCGACACGCTCTTTTTATTCTAATGCTACGGTTCCTTGACACTTGCATTAATGTTAATGTTCAACTGCGCGATAATTAACACGTTAAAAATTAGCTCGGTAAAACTAAGGCTACTTTAAAGGTGGTATTGACGTTAATTGTATAAAGCGTTAGTCTTGGCCACAGCGTAATGTATTAATTAACGTGTTAAGACGCAGGTGGAGCAATAACATTTTGCTCGCAATTTTGTATGCTTATAATTAGTACGTCATCGTTGAATTGAATCAGCATTTAGATAACCTTTTATGCACGTACTCATGGCGTAAAGTGGGACCACCACTACCACAGAGAAATCTCTACGGGCTGCAGTCGCCTCCACTATGCCGGCTCGAGGAGACGAGCATGTACCATCTAGATTGACAGTGCACACTCCTCTCTTATACCTGGCTACTTTCAAACTATCCCCGAAACGCGACAAGGTCTCTTCACGGGTGTTACATTCGAAAGTGGTGGTACTGCCCCAGGACGACAGACTGGACAAATAACCATCATCAGTCTGCCTACCACTCTTTAATAGTGCCTATAGGCACTGAGCGACCAAAGTACATATAACAAAGTTACATTGGTACCGGTCTTTAGCGAGGTTCGAACACGGGTCTCATTGATCGTGAGTTCACGCGTCTTACCGCTAGACCACGGCCGCTCAAACTCGTAAACAAGTTCATAAATAATAACAATAATAATGGATACCTACATAAATATATGATATAATAGGCAATGACTGTTAACTATTATCTAAAATAAAATCATCCGTTTCGTGGAACAAAACGCAACACGTTATATGACATCATCGTCTAAATGTAAGACACGCGCCGCCTCGTTCCAACGCTATGAATATTAAGACATGGAGGCATTCGCGCCTTAACAGACAAAGGACAGGAAATATTCAGTATAAAGAGTGGTAAACAGACTGATGATGGTTATTATCAGTCTACGTACTACATCCTGCCGTAATACTGTAACCATAGAGATATACGAGTATACTAGAGGTGAAAACTTCATACATTTGACATAAAAAACCGTAGGCCGCTTCAAGCGATTTGACAATGTTGCCGTCAAGTCAAATACTAACTGACAGAGAACCTAAACATGGCTGTGGCCATCTTTTCTCTCGCGTCACATTGGGAGCGTTATTGCATATATAGTTGTATATATCAATGCCTTAAATATTAATAAACATCAAAAATAATCTAACTTGACAGAGAACCTAAACATGGCTGTGGCCATCTTTTCTCTCGCGTCACATTGGGAGCGTTATTGCAGGTTTCCGAATCATTCGGAATTGTATTTATTTTCTTGTTCATTATTATTGACGAGCTTTTTGTAGTCTTCTCTTCATACACTTCTCGAAGCCATGGTAGAGTCTGACGAGGAGCTAAGCCTATGTTAATAAAAAATAATTTAATTAAATTTCAATCAGTTTGGAAGTAGCTAATTAGTAGTGCTAGGTTCTGACGATGAACAAGTGCATGCCAAGTCCATGCCTACATTAATAAAGGATTTTCATTTTATAGGTAGCACATGCCTTTTCTTAAACATAGTTATTTTAACAAAAAAATTAGTCAAAAATCTTCGCCTTTGGCCTTAGATAATTAAGTAGCGTGCACCTATTTCCAAATGAAAAGGGAAGCTGTAGAAATGTTTTTAACAAGTATTAAAAGAGCCGCAACAACCTTGAGTGTAAAACGCGGTCGCTCTCAATGAACCTTGAGTTTAGTAATTACAATATTTTTTACTCCTGCGAATACTTTTTTTTTATTATTGTAGTTCGGCATATGACACGATATATAGGCACTTTAAAGAGTGGTAGGCAGACAGATGATGGTTTTAATCCTTTTTGTTTTTATGCCTTAGATACTAAGCTAGTATCATATGCACTGGACGCCCAAAATATCTACATATAACATCGGTACTGGTCAGATTTTAGCGAGATTTGAACACTGGTCTCATCGATCGTGAGTTCACGCTTTCTACCACTAGACCACGGCTGTATATTACAATAATATATCAAGAAAACTTCTAATATGCATAATAAAATAGGGGAAATGAAATTCCGTACACATATCCCCACAAATGCAGTAATAGGGAAGCGAAATGAAGATTCCCAGAGGTCATAACGAGGTCATGTAACCCACTAATTTAATTTGTGTAGGTGTACATTAATTTATACGTTTATAACTCTGTTATTATTTATGAAAAGGAAGTCTATCCAAGTCACTATAAGTGACGCAGAGTGCAGATGTGACGTTATTATTTTCCACCTCTAGGTACAAACTCGTTCGTTCAGGCGTATTAATTAATAACATGACACCCTCATCTCGTTACAGTACCCAAAACTTATAGAATACCCTTTTTTTTTTTAGGAATAGAAACAATATAATTTTATTAAGACTGAAAGATGATGTAGTGACGAGGATTGAGAAAGGAATGCTTCGATGGTTTGGGCACATGGAAAGGATGAACGAAAGGAGATTGACGAAAGGAATATATAAATCTGATGTGAATGGATGCGTTTAACAAGGCAGACCCAGAAGGGTGTTTTTCGATCAAAAGCTGGGCTACCTGGTGCCCATAACCGTCGGGCGTGCATGAAGAGAATTGTGGATGTGAGGGAAGCGAGGGTGTTGTGTCAGGATCGTGGTAAGTGGCGTTCCGTTGTCTCTGCTTATCCCTGTGGGAAAAAGGCGTGACAATTGTATTGTATTGTTTTTTTACAATGTAGTTGATACTCAAAGTTTTACTATGCAAGCTGTAAAAACACGATAACATAGAAAAAGCTTTGCATTTTTAATGTTACTCGACTCACTAACGATGTCCTATAATTTAATATTGATTTCCTTTCCCCAACTAACTAAATTGATTCATAATATTGTCTACAAAATGTAGATATACTTATGTTTTATTTTTACTTAATGGTATACTTTTGTAGTAGGCAATATTAACATCTAGTAGTACCCCACATCCCTTGCTTTTATATTTTACTTTTGAAAATTATTTTTGGTTTTTGTCCAAGTACCTACAGTCTACACCTCTATTTCTTTATGTCACAGGGATACAGTCTATGGATAACTTCATCCAAATAGGTTTCCTTTAAACATTCTAAAACAACATTAAAACGGAACTGGTTTACGGATCAGGTTTGAACGTAAAACTTGTCCACTACAACACGAGTTTTTATTTACATTATTTATTGAAGTAATAATATTTAAAAGAGAAAGATACAACGTAGCCTTCAATAAAATTCATCGGATCAAACCTTTCATTGCATTTCAAGTTTCAACTGACCGTGAAAGAGCTTACGACGTTTACCGTGGTTCCTGTATTCCTTTGTCTAGGAATCCCTCCTCCCCTCTGCCTCTCGTGTCCGCCCCCTCATTGTTGAGCGGTCGACGACCTTAGTAGGGACTTATGCAATGATTTTTTTTATAAATGCCACCGATGCACCCAGTGGGTGAGTGAAACTGGTAATTACTGCGGTAGTGCAACCTACACGATCCATAGTACTGTATGATTATAACTACGATTATATTGGTATTTTTGTCTAGTTATTCCCACACGTGAGGGAAACAAAATATAAAAAGTCAAATCAGTTTCTTTATGATTTTATTTTGCGTTTATTTATAAATTCCTGACCTTAGTGCTTCTGATTCGTTATTTATTTTGTTTAGGTACACAATTTAATTAAAGTCTTGACTTAGATTTAATTTGAGCTGTCGGTATCAATGTAACTTTGTGATTTATTGTTTATTTATCTTTAGTCTCGAGTGCCTATGGTATAGAGGCAGTAATTAAAATCATGGTTTGGCATTAAATCTCTGTCTAGTTGCGTTAAGTGATCTTGGAAGTGACCGGGTTACATTGCTCCCTAGTCCATACATATTCGCGTTTTATTCAGGCTATTTTTTGTTTATTGATTTAATATTTTGTGTTTGGACGAATATAGATTTTTATAATTTTTTTTATTGTAGCTTTGCATGTGACAACACTCCGCCTGATGTAAAGCTAGAGTGCGGTCCATGAATGGAAACAACTGCTATTACAGAGAAACCTGTGCGGGTAGCAGTTGCCTCCACTATGCCGGCTTGAGGAGACGAGCATGTCCCATCTTAGATTGACAGTGCACACTCCTCTCCTTATACCTGGCTACTTTCAAACTATTCCCGAAACGCGACAAAGTCACTTCACGGGTGTTACATTCGAAAGTGGTGGTACTACCCCAGGAAGGCAGACTGGACAAATAACCATCATCAGTCTGCCTACCACTCTTTAATAGTGCCTATAGGCACTGAGCGACCAAAGTACATTATATAACAAAGTTACATTGGTACCGGTCAGAATTAGCGAGGTTCGAACACGGGTCTCATCGATCGTGAGTTCACGCGTCTTACCGCTAGACCACGGCCGCTTTGTTTTACGCCGGGATTATTTTCTTTCATATTTGGGAAATATGAGGTTGTTATTTTAATTCATTATTTACATTGCATTAATTTCAATTCAAAAACTTCTTTGTGCACGAAATAAAAAATATATATCTATGTTTGTTTTTTACATCCGGTTTTACAAATCGTTTAGAGATAATAATTTGTGCATTATTTTATTTGTTGTAATTAATTATACGATAAGCGGGCAGTTTCAATTACGTACTTATGTTTAAAACTTTAGTCTAGATGTCTAGACTAGAGATGAAAGTTATTGCAGTCTAGACTGATCTATAAGATTTAAAGTCTTTGAACTCCGTGATATTAAACAGTTTATATTTTACTCTTCTTTAGATTTTTGTTAGACAATGTAAATGTTTTGCAAAATTTTGCCTTAGCTTCAAAGGTGATTGGACTATTTTAAAGTTGTTTTAAATTTGTAATGCCTGAGCGACACCTGCTCATCAGTTTTATGGTTCAATGAGCTTGATAACCCTTCTGCTAAAATTGCCTTAACCGTCGCGTGTAAGTGAACAATATTTTGGGTGTTTTACGCATCAATAACTTTGACGATGAGTTGGATATCGATTTTGTAATTTTTTTTTTGATGTTGTGATATAACCATGTGACATGAGTTTGGATTTGCGTTTTTGATTGTAGATAACGCTAGAGGGCGTTGTCATCACACTATTTATAGTAGTTTTGTCTATTTTACTTGTAATAACAAAAAGAATGGAATATTGTTACTGTTAATTAATTTTAAGAAAAACTAGGATAGGAATACTAAAGATTTGTTCGTTATTGCAGTTGTTTTATTTTGAACCATGTGTTTCACATCATAAGGTTCTAATTAGCATACAAAATGTAAGTAAGTTGTGTAGCCAGGTTCGTTGTTCTATGTTGACCAGTTTCATTGTATTTATATCCAGCACATTCACCGTTTTTCCTCGGACAACGATCTCGACTGTATTTTGGCATTTATCTGTATCTTTGTCAATTACATCATTGTATAAAAACAAAAGCATATCGCATTTAGATCAAAACTATAAATCGAATAAAACTTTGTTAAAAATTGACACAATTGTTACTAGTTTTAATTTGAAATCTGCGCCATATTTTTTTATTTTATTATTTGTTATTGTTTTATTAAAGACAAAGGGCTCATTGCCTATACAGTATAGTTTCTTTTTATTTATTTTTTATTCTTGTGTTACCCTAGTCTTTAGTAATATTTACATTTTTCAAGGCTTTGTCTATTCTTCAGTTTTCAATTATTTGGAAAACCGTCAACGGAAAATACACGCTTCTTCTATTTTGAATCATTTGCCCATTCATTAACATCTAATTGAGATAGTTATTTTGTTGCTAAAGTATTTAAAATAAAACTTTAGGCATAATAATAAACATTGGTTTTAGCGTAATAAACTAGATGTTAGGTAGGTGATTCCGAAGCGTTTTACCATAAAATTGTTATTTATACAACGTTACGAAATGAAGACTTCAAAGTAAGAAACACTAAATGTTTATTAGGAATTTTGTATTGATTATATTATTAGGTCTAATGGTGGTAAAATATAAGAAAATAGCTCGAGTTTTATCTTTTCCCTTGCCATTAAAAAAATAAATATCTAACTAAAATGAGTGCAATATTTTTTTAAATATATTTTAATTGTAGTTTGGTATATATGACAACATTCCGTCTGATGTTAAAGTTAGAGTGCGGTCCATGAACAGATACAACTGCTACCACAGGGAACGGTAGACACAAATTGGTTATTGTTTATTAGTTTTCGACGTTATTATGATAAAAAAAATAGAGAAACATCGTGAAATGAGTTTTTCTCGATTTTTTTTTTAAATTATTATATTTGCAAAATCATGATCTAGCTAGAGCTTATCTATATCCCTTTTTGTTAATTCAAGTTATTTGTTAGACATAATGTCAAAATCATTGATATATACAACTAGATATGCAATGATGCTCCCAATGTGAGGCAAGAGAAAATATGGCCACAGCCACACTTAGGTTCTCTGTCAGTTGGCATTTGACTTGACGTAAGCCGAGATTGACATTGTCAAATCGTTTGAAACGGCCTACGCCTTTTTCATGTCAAATGTATGAGGTTTGCTTCTAGTATGTATGGTCAAAATAATGTTGTTTTTTTTTTTGCGTGTTTTCGCGATGCACTGTGAAGGTCGACGCAATCGTATGGTCAAGGCTCTACTTTACATTCGAGTTCGTTGCTAACTGACAACTCGTATAATTATCGGTTATTTTATATTATTTAAAATGCGTACATAAAATAAATGTATATTATCGCAATAAAACGCTCCTTGAATATCTCAGACGCAAACAAAGCTGCACAGGGATATCACGCTATCTTTTACTACGTTTCATGGTTATTTATACCTCTTGACCTGAATTAAATGCGCCTACGCGTATAATCCTCTATGGGATTTTAAATTATTGACGTAGGTACCTGCCTTCTCTACAAATTGTTATTTTTTTTTACTATTGCCCCGATGTAGGAAGATCAGAGGGTATAATCTAATCACATACATCTTTCTACATTGTTTGCTTTTTAAATTCTCAACGGTACCTACCTATTAGATTTTTTAAATTGTAGCTCTATATATGACAACACTCCATGAACGGAAATAACTGCTACTACAGATACATTTCTACACGCAGCAGTCGCCTCTGCTATGCCGACTTGAGAAGACGAATGTGCATCATCTAGATTGACAGTGCACAGTCCTCTCATTATACCTGGCTATTTCCACATTTCAACAAAATTCATGGGATTTGACGTTTCGTTATCACTTGGGTGACAGTGACACGTCAAATCCCATAAATTTTGTTTTCTATTCGATCAAGTGACAGCTGTCGATTGGCTTTTAATTTTAGCCCAGGGTCGGCAGACTGGGCTAGTAACCATCATCAATCTGCCATACACTTAAACGAAGTTTAGGCTTCTGTTTTGTATGGAGTGGGTTTTTTAATAGTACAATACAATACAATTGTCACGCCTTTTTCCCACAGGGATAGGCAGAGACAACGAAACGCCACTTACCACGATCCTGACACATCTCCCTCACATTCACAATTCTCTTCATACACGCCCGACGGTTATGTGCACTAGGCAGTCCAGCTTCCATGAGGATGCCTCCTATTTGATCGGAAAATACCCTTCTGGGTCTGCCTTGTTTAACGCATCCATTCACACCAGATTTATATATTACTTTCGTCAATCTCCTTTCATTCATCCTTTCCAAGTGCCCAAACCAGCGAAGCATTCCTTTCTCAATCCTCGTCACTACATCATTTTTCAAAGCACATCTATCGCGCACAACACTATTCCTCATTCTAACCGCTATCGTGACTCCACATACACTGTTTTTTAGTAGTGCTTAGTATAAAGGAAGCAACAGACATAGAAATGTCTGCAGAGCGTGAGTTATAGGGAGAAAAGTTTTCATACTTCGGGAGCTGTTAAGATCGCCGTCAGCTAGTATCATATAAGACTTGAAAATGTATGACATCATGTTACTTGTGGCAGAGTACATGTCATGTATTCAAACTAGAACTGTGTTAATAATTAGCACAATACTGATAACATACTTTTATGAAAGGAACTAATATTTGCTATTAGTAATAAAAGTTTAACTTTGTTTAGTCATTGGACATTGAATGTTTGATGTGTTTTTCAGAAAATTCTAGTAAAAGAGTGGTAGGGAAATTAGTTGTTGATAGTTTTGCTAACCCACTCTGTCGTCCTGGGGTAGTACTACCACTTTCAATTGTAATATCTGTGAAGTAACCTCGCGTTTCGCTGTTAATAGGCGGTGCTTATTCGTCTCCTCCAACCAACTGCTGCCTGCAGAAGTTTCTATATGGTAGCAGATGTTTCAGGTAACGTCAAAACATAACATGTAACGTAAAAATGGTTTTATAGTGCTAAAATGTATAAAAACATTTTTCTTCTAAACTATTAATAGCTAGGTTTTTTATTTTCATCATGATATTAGACAATACAATACCTAGGGAATCTTCGGTTTATTTTTTTTTTATTTTTATTTTTTTACATAAATCGACACAATCGTGTGAGAAAGGTAACGGCGTCTATCCACCTCTTAAGATATAATTTAACTTTTTTGTGAGTAAAGCAACTAGTATAATTTTTGTTCAATTTTTTTAATAACATTGTAATACATACAAATAATGAACAGCCGTGGTTTAGCGGTGGGAGTAGTGAACTTATGATCGATGAGATCCGTGTTCAAATTAATAAAACGGAACGACAGTTGAGTTTGAAAGCATGTTTTTTAAATACTGATTTCTCAAAAACAGTGGCGGATCATTCTTAAACATCGATATTTGTTACACAAAAGAAACAAACGGTTGGATCTATTTTTATCTAATTTCTAAACAGTTTCATTCTTCATGCAGCAGGGTGTGCTAAAATTAATTTTTGTCAAGGACGTTTCTTTAAGAAAGGGTTTTTTCTTTTATTTAAAGGGATTTAGGTCGATAGAACAGCCTATCAGGGCTAAAGGTGAACTTATACAATAGAAGGGTAACTATTAAAGAGCCACTTACTGTATTAAAATACTTTGTAATACTACAGTGACCTAGTTTAGTTTTGACACTATACTATAGAAAACTTCAGCGGGCAGCAGTCACATCCGCTATGCTGGTGACGACACGAATGTGCACCTTCTAGATCGTTCACGACCGGTACTAATGTAACTTTGTACTTTGGTCGCTCAGTGCCTGTGACGTAAACCAGTCAAAATTTTGCGAGGTTAAACGGGTGTCATGGATCGTGAGGTCCAGCTCTACCGCTAGATCACAGCCTAGCCGCTCAGCTTTCATAATATCTAGTATAATAAGAAATATATCAATAATATACAAATGAAGATCTCCTTTACAACCTCAATTTGGTGTAAAAACTCTTAAAAATATAATACTATGTGTAGTTGTTATATCAAAGACCTTTCCTCGTAATATCGCAAACATTCATCAGTTTCATACAGTCCATACGAATACGATGTGTGGTATATTTAATTAGACGTATAATCTGTAGTCAAGGAGAAAGAGATGCATGTATAGGAGTAAACGTTGGATGAAAAAGGATAACTGTATAGGGGCTCGGAAATAGGTCGACATGTCGTTTATGTTAGCAGTTGCAGGGTTATCAGAATTTTAAAATTGTTATTTGCTTTTTAAAAATATAGCTGGTAAATGTAATTTTACACGAACTTTTTTCTATAATTTTATTGATTCATGGCTTGAGGAGACGAGCATGTACCATCTAGATCAGTGGTTCTCAACCTTTTTTTTTAATGCGGCACACTTTTCACGATTTAAAAATTTGGCGGCACACAAAGGAAAAGATAAGTTTAAAAATTATTTACTTACCTATAACACACTGCGTAAAATAGTTTATGGTAATAATTTTAAATGTGCGAAATAAAATAATATGTACTACAAAAATAACAGTACGTTTATTAAGGGATTAATTACAAGTTAATAATAAGAATACTTGTAATGCAATTTTTTTTCTTTAAATCATATTATTTAATAATATTAACATAATTATATTATCTAAAATTTGGCGGCACACTTTTAGAATTTTGCGGCACACAAAAGTGCCCCGGCACAGTGGTTGAGAATCACTGATCTAGATTGACAGTGCACACTCCTCTCGTTATACCTGGCTACTTTCAAACTATTCCCGAAACGCGACACGGTCACTTCACGAGTGTTGCATTCGAAAGTGGTGGTACTACCCCAGGACGGCAGACTGGACAGATTAATCATCATCAGTCTGCCTAGTACTCTTTAGTAGTGCCTATAGGCACTGAGCGACCAAAGTACATATAGCAAAGTTACATTGGTACCGGTCAGAATTAGCGAGGTTCGAACACGGGTCACATAGATCGTGAATGCGTTTTACCGCTAGACCACGGCCGCTTTTAAATTTGAATAAATGTTGTAAACAAAATTTAATAGTGTTTTGCAACCCTAAGCATATATTGCTGTGAGTTCTGAGGATGTTTCAAATATACTTGCATAAAAACGTTCATTGCATAAGATTTAAATAAATACTACGCTACAATGACCATTTGGGTTATCCTTAATATCTAAAACAATTTGTAACTTTGTATTTTTTTTTATTGTGGCTCGGCATATGATAACGCTCCGCCTGATATAAAAGCAAGAGTGCGGTCCATAAACAACTGCTACTACAGATAAATTTCTGCACACTTAAAAATGTTATTAAGCTTTAAAAAAAATCGTTTGCTTGTAAACGTAATTGTTATTTTTCGATGACTTTTCCGACACATCAACTTTTTTTTATATTAAAATATTACCAATCGTACTTCCAAAGTTGCGTAAAATGTTTCTCTTTATTGTAGCTTGGCATATGACAACACTCCAGAGAAATTCCTACAGACAGCAGTCGCTTCCACTATAACGGCCTGAATGACAGTCATATTCCTCTCTTTATACCTGACTACTTCTAAGGTCACTTCACGGGTGTTACATTTGAACGTGGTGGTACTACCTCGGGATGGGAGATTGGGCCAACCATCATCTTCCATCTGGGCCATCCAATCACCAGTCTTCCTACCTACTACTTAAAGTTTTTATATAAATTTTTAAATTATTTTGCTGACTCTACCATTTAGAAGTAACTGGTCACGACTTACGACTTAACATGGTTTTTTCTTGAGAGTACATACTACTACGTACTGTAGTGTTATTTATATTAGTGTTCTTAAAGCAGTGGGGTAAGCAAATGTGTTATTTTGTTTGTAATTTTCTTTTATGAGGTTTTTTATTTGATGGTCCGTGTTTGGAAGTAGCCAGGTGTAACGAGAGGACTGTCTTGGCCTGTCTGGATGGTGCACTTACGTCTTCTCATGTCGGAATATTGGACTGCTGCCTACAGAAATTATTCTGTAGACTGCTACAGTAGTCTCCAACTACTGAGTTGTTGCTGTTTATGGACCGTTATGGATACTTATTTTCCTGTTGTGTATTTTATGCTGACTGTGGCCTGTTTTATTTACCGAATAAAATAAAAAAAATGCGGAGTCAGTTTTAATAAAATTGAAATAAATCAGAATATCTGTTCTTTAAAACATTGTTAAATGCAAAAGTAAACAAAAAACATGTTTTCTTTAAGACAACGGTTGTTATATTTATCGGAGCTTTTATTTTTGGTCTGAAATTCCATTTTTTTATCAGTAACAGTCGGGTTCAACTTTAACAAAAGGTTAGCAAGATAAGAATTCATCGTGACGTTTGTTTTAACCGAACAAATAAGCTAAGTAAAATCAAATCGAATCATTTTTTATAAATAGTCATGGTTGGGCTCTTTTATTTTATCATATGATTTTAGAATTAAAGGGAAGGTTGCCTCGAGAAGAAGACCAATGAGACGATGTCTGATGTGTCATCTCATCGCATCTAAAATAATTAGGCGGATAGTAATAAAAAAAAACGAGAGTAAACTAGTTATTCAAATAAAAATTGAGAAAAATCTCAATGCTAAAACTATATTCAAAAAATGTATAGATTACAAAGAAGGGTTTGCATTCGTCTCATCAAGTCAGCATAGCGGTGACGACTGCTGCCTGTAGAAATTGCTCTGTGGTAGCATTTGTTTCTGTTCATGGACCGCACTCTAGCTTAACCAGACGTAATGTTATCATATGCCCGTGCTATGTACTGTATACCTATTTAGGTAATACATCAATAATTTCACCCGTATATTCTTGCCGCTTAAATAGTCACCTTATGTATAGGTTTTTTTATATGGACTCTAAACCTGAAAATAAACGTTTCTTTATTATTAACCGACTTCAAAAGGAGGAGGTTATCAATTCGTCGTGTATTCTTTTTTGTGGCGATGCGCGATGTTACCTCATATCTCCGCCGTTTGTGGACCGATTTCGATAATTCTTTTTTTGTTGGATAGAGTATATATCGGTATTGGTCCCATATCAATTTGAAGAAAATATTCCATCTCTAAGGGTGGAAAATTAAAGGATGTTTCGCCGTTTGTGAAGCGATTTTGATGGTTCTTCTATTGTTATAATAAGCCTTCTTAAGGACGTAGGCGCGTTTTGACACGTTCCAATTTGGTACAGCACACATTGATACAGTTTTACTTTTATTTTATATATTACCTAACTAATCTTGGTACCTGAAGATGTTACTTATTAAATTTTACTATTATTGTGGAAAGTGAGCTGGTGGAAATTATATGCGAGGTAGTTTTAATAAGATTTTTTGGTTTTGGATTTCCGCGAAGTAACGCCTAACTTACTATTTATACTATAATATTGTTAATTAGTCGATTTATTACTGAGATTGGATAGGAAGTCATTGTCTTCAAGCCAATAAACTTATCTAGATATGCGTCAGTCAAGCGAGCGTTATTGATGAAGCTGTTACTATGTAAAGGAAGTTATTCTTAAATTATGATAAAAGGAGAATGCCCATTCGCCTAAGAATAATGGGTCCACCAATTTTTTTTCTCGAGGTTGTCGATGATTTTTAGTTAATTTTGTAGAAAGATAAATGTACTTCCTTATTACTAATCAGTTTTAATTTTTTCATCCGGGTAATTGAGTAATTAGATGTTTTCTGAAGCAATATTTGAAGTTTTTTTAAATGTAATTAAACATTGTCTACTGATTGGTAAACCATGTGCTGATATAATTAAAAGGAATTAATGAAAAAATAAGATACTATTTTATAGAATATTTTGTTACCATACTATCAGGTATCAAGTGGGCCCAATAATGGGCATTCTCCTTTCAATAGAAAAAAACAATGCGCGTATAAGAGCCTGGGCTGAAGTGGGGATCAAACCCACGTCCCCAGCAAATAACGCAGATATCTTGGACCACTTTCAAGTTATCTTGTCGTATTTCGGGACCAGCGTGGAAGTAACCACGTATAGCGAGAGGAGTGTGCACTGTTAGCCTGGATAGTGCGCATTCGTCTCCTCAATCTGGTATAGCGGAGGCGACTGATTCTTGTAGAAATTTCTCTGTGGAATCGCATTCTAGTGTCACACGGCGAGGTATTAGAAAAAAAATGCTAATTTTTGATATTTCATTCTTTCCAGTTGGTGGGCCTCTGCATGGTCGGTATCGGAGCAGCTGTTCTATTAAAATGGACGGTCATAACAGATCTTCTGAAGGGTCATCTTACTGTGGCGCCATGGATCTTTATCGTTGTCGGAGCAATCGTATTCATCATCGCCTTCTTCGGATGCTGTGGTGCTATCCGTGAGAGCCATTGCATGGTTGTTACAGTACGTATTTTGTTAATTACACTTTATATTGACATGACAAAGAGTGGTAGGCAGACTGATGATGGTTATTTGTCCAGTCTGCCGTCCTGGGGCAGTACCACCACTTTCGAATGTAACACCCGTGAAGTGACCTTATCGCGTTTCGGGAATAGTTTGAAAGTAGCCAGGTATAAGAGAGGAGTGTGCACTATCAATCTAGATGGTACATGCTCGTCTCCTCAAGCCGGCATAGTGGAGGCGACTGCAGCCCGTAGAGATTTCTCTGTGGTAGCAGTTGTTTCCATTCATGGACCGCACTCTAGCTTTACACCAGGCGGAGTGTTGTCACATGTCGAGCTACAATAAAAAAAAAAACATATTAAAAATATTATTTGATTATATCAAAATTATCCCTAATAAAACGGGTTATTTAACACAGAATATTTGTTTAAAATCGGACTGGGCAGTTCCGGAACACATACGAACTGATAGCTCTAGAAAACTTATTAACCTAATAATAATTTGCATATTGAAAATAAATTAATAATTGAGAAGTGAATGGTAGGCATAGTGGTTATTAAGCCAGGTATTCGCGATCACTGCCGGTTCAGATGAAATTTAAAAAATGCTTTCCTAGTGCTCGTCTATGAAGCTACCCTTAAAATTCCGACTTCTAGCTGTCATGGTTTTGATTTTTTTTTATTGTAGCTCGGCATGTGACAACACTCCACCTGATGTAAAGCTAGAGTGCGGTCCATGAATGGAAACAACTGCTACTACAGAGAAACCTGTCCGGGCAGCAGTCGCCTCCACTATGCCGGCTTGAGGAGACGAGCATATACCATCTAGATTGACAGTGCACACTCCTCTCTTTATGGCTACTTTCAAACTATTCCCGAAACGCGACAAGGTCGCTTCACGGGTGTTACATTCGAAAGTGGTGGTACTGCCCCAGGACGGTTGTGCATGGATCATTGAATCAGTTAGTCAGTTTTTTTTCCGTTTTATTTCAGTACGCAATATTCCTGCTGGTCGCAATAATAATTCAAGTTATCCTTGCTGTCTTGGTATTCGTATATGTGGACAACATAAACAAAGGCATCGCTGACTCCGTCCATCATCTCTTCCAAGAATCGAAAACCGATCAAGTTATTAGGGAATCCTTCAACAACATTGAAATTCAGGTAATTTATGCCACTTCTCATGTTAATTAACTGTTATGATGATGATTTGGGGTGGTTTAACTTATCACCATCAGAGGCTTGAGTATGCGTTTACATTACGTTGTCACGGCGTAAGGTGAGATCTCTCCACCAATAGGATCGCTTTTTTTTTTAAATTTTTTATATAGATTTATATATATATATATAAATAAGATTTTTTTAATTGTAGCTCGGCATGTGACAACACTCTGCCTGATGTAATAAAGCTAGAGTGCGGTCCGTAAATGGAAATATCAACTACAAAGAAACCTGTGCGGGCAGCAGACGCCTCCATTATGCCGGCTTAAAGAGACTAGCATGTACCATCTAGATTGACAGTGCACACTCCCCTCCTTATACCTGGCTACTTTCAAACTATTCCCGAAACGCGACAAAGTCACTTCACGGGTGTTACATTCGAAAGTGGTGGTACTACCCCAAGACGGTAGACTGGACTAATAACACCATCAGTCTGCCTACCACTCTTTAATAGTGCCTATAGGCACTGAGCGACCAAAGTACATATAACAAAGTTACATTGGTACCGGTCAGAATTAGCGAGGTTCGAAGACGGGTCTCATCGATCGTGAGTTCACGCTCTTATTCGTCTATAATTGTTACAGCTCTCATGCTGCGGTGACACCGGCCCCAGCAACTATGACATCGTCTCTCTCCCGGAATCCTGTTGCTCGGACGGCTACAAAATCATCGGAACTGTCGTTGGCCGTTGTACTCATGCTGATGCCGGTTACAGAAAGGGTTGTTCCGTTGTTGCGACTGAACTGTTCCAGAAATGGAGCGTCGTTATTGCTGGCGTTGCTATCGGTGTTGCTTGTATCGAGGTACGTTGCTTGGAAATGTCTTCTTAATAGGCAAGCGTTCAACCACATCCTGTCTGATGTTAAGCAGTGATGCGATCTAAGGTGGAGCACGCTTGTCTATGAGGTACCTATTTGACCCTCAATTTAAAGAGACCCGTGTTGTACTTGTCGTGAAACACAGGCACCGGGAGGGAGTTTCGTAGTACGCACGAAGTTTTCAAAATTAATCTATTATAGATTGTTTTTTGGACTAGTATCAACGTAACAGTTTAAAATGCACTGTCACTTAGCAATCTCAATGTATCCCTGTAACGCAAAATTCATCAATTTGTGACCATTCTACCCCCTTATAACAGGACTGTAACTCCCCCACCTCTTAATTGCGTTAAGTGCCGCGTGCGTTATGAATTTTATTTTTATTGTAGCTGTAGATGTAAAGCTCGAGTGCGATCCATGAATGGATACAACTGCTACTACAGATAAATCTCTACAGGCAGCAGTCGCCTCCACTATGCCGTCTTAAAGAGACGAGCGTGTACCATCCAGATTGACAGTGCACACTACTCTCGTTATACCTGGCTACTTTCAAACTATTCCCGAAACGCGACAAGGTCACTTCACGGGTGTTACATTCGCAAGTGGTGGTACTACCCCAGGACGGCAGACTGGACTAATAACCATCATCGACGGCAGTCTGCCTACCACATTTTAATAGTGCCTATAAGCACTGAGCAACCAAAGTACATATAACGTATAAGACGGTCTCATCGATCGCGAGCTCACACGTCTTACCGCTAGGCCACGGCCGCTCTTTTATTATATTATATATATCTATCTATTATATATATTAGGCATGAATTGAGATCTACATCTGCTACCCACTCCATCGTGTCAGGTTTTTATAACCGACCGCGCGATAACTCGCCAAATAGTATAGCGACTTTCTAATTTGATCTTTTATTGTTTTTTCAGGTGATCGGAGCACTGTTCGCGTTGTGCCTCGCGAATTCTATAAGAAATATGGACAGAAGGTCACGCTACTAAATAATTTTGTACATTTCCTACTGGTACCTATGAACACAAATTATTTTTGGTTTTCTTTTTTATTTCGATGGGCTGTGCATGGCTACAACTAACCCTTTTTCCGTTTTAATAATTGTCTATAGCTTTTGTTGTAGTTTTGTTTTGATATAAAATTAGATAAGAAATCTGCCCTGTTGTGATGCATCCACATCGAAGTTGCTTCTTGTGAAACTACGTTTGCAAGTCCTACAGATAAAAAAAATGACCTAAGGGTTTTTAAAGCCCGAAGGACAATGTCCATTTTTGGGTCAACTTTGTTAATAAAAAGAACTATCTAAAATAATATCCTATTTTTTTAGTCAATGTTTAATCACATAAAACAGATTTAATTCATTATTATCACGAAAAGTAAAAATAACTCAATAACACGGGGAAAAAACTG
Source organism: Tinea pellionella (assembly GCA_948150575.1). Classification (NCBI taxonomy): domain Eukaryota; kingdom Metazoa; phylum Arthropoda; class Insecta; order Lepidoptera; family Tineidae; genus Tinea; species Tinea pellionella. The sequence goes on from OX411248.1 coordinate 8,590,136, forward strand.
TTTGTGATAATGAAACTCAAAAAACAAATATCATAGAAAGTTATTTCATTTTATTAGCGACTTCACTGTGGATGCACCATTAACCTAAATCGTGGTGGAAATGTTGGCAACCCTAGTTGGACCGCACTCGTATCTAGTGCTGGATGGATTGTAATTCCTCGCGGGCTCCTTAAGCGCAATTGGACAGCTATGACCGCTCGTGGTCCACATCTCCCAGGAAGGTCAGGAGACTTCACGTTCCTGCATACCTCCAGGAGTGTACGGATGGAAGAAAATATCTCAAATATTAATAATCATAATGTCTTTGACCTATGATACCCGTGTTACACACCCGGGTAACACAGGACAACGCAAACATAACTATAATACCTCACTTAAGTTTTTTTTTTGTTAAAGCTTTTACTAATACTTTTATAATTGATTGTTTTATTAAATTATGACGAAAAATAAACAAAAAAAAAATCAAAGCGAACAATGTGGGATGTGTCCAATTTTCCCCTCAGCTGAGGTTGGTGTTACGTTGTGTTTTTTTCTGTTCAATTTTTATCATAATGTAATAAAAAATTCAGCATTTTAATATACCAAAAATAATAAAAAAATTAACAATATGGTTTTTTTTTTCGTCTAAAAATTATGAATATTGTGTATGAAATCTCATTTGTTTTTATAAAACTTTTATTTTTTATTATTATTTTATTAATAATACTTTGTGTTAGAAATAATTTATTAAAAAAAAAATTGATATTTAATAATATAGAAACACAATTAGGTTAATTGCTTTGGCCTATGTATGTAGTAAAAATAATTGCATGTATTGTTTGCTATGAAATTAAATTTTTATTAGCGTGATATCGCCTTTAATTTATAACTTATGGCCACAACAAAATGCTTGAGAAAATTAACTTTTGGTAAGTATTTTAGTAATTAACCATTCTGCATGTTGTCTCGTTTTGCTTTTATTATTAACGAGAGGTGTGTGACCTGTCATCCAGGAACGCATTCGTCTCATCGAACCGGCATAGCGGAGGTGACTCGGACTACTGACGTTAGTCTGATTTCTCAGTGGTAGCAGTAGTCTTGTGCTTCAGGACTCTCTAGCTTAATTTTAGGTAACGCAGCTCTACGCCGGACTATTATAAGGCTCGCCGTCCGCGAAGGCATCTAGCTGTTATGTGCAACACTCGAATGCCTTTGTGAATCACTGGCCTTAGAGAACATATATTTTTCATACATAATTTTGGTTAATAGAAGTCCAATTCATTGGTTTTTGAATATGGTTTGGGATAACTATTTTTAATGTTTTTGTGTGTTTTTTACTAGTAAAATTAGTTTGTTTTTGTTATGATTATTGTTTTGTTATGTAAATTGGTGATAGTTTTTTTTTGTTGAATGTTTTTTATTAATTTGGACGTAATAATTTGTTTTGCTTAAGTTGTTTTTGGTACCAGAGTTTTACATTATTCTTTACTCGTATACTTTATTCGTATAATAGTTTTTTTTATTCTAAAGACGGTTCAATGAATATTCTCGTATTTTGTATTTATATATTTCATAGTTTTCTATCAAATTTCAGGTACGCTTAAACGAAAAACAAACGACCGAGGAAGTAGATGTTATATTCAAAACAATAAAACGCCTGATATAATATACAAAATGTACAATATTTTAACATAAAATAGTATAAGTGGCAAAATTGTTGCCAGAACTTATTATTTATGTTAATTATAAATAACTATTATCGCCAAACTTCGTAATCGTTTTGATTGATTTTATTTTGTAGCATTTGTAATACAAAAACATTGACACATCCAGAGCCACGAAACTATTTTAAAAATAATAAGATAGATTCTATTTTTAAATTCTAGAAGTTTGGCGCGAATCTTTGGTAATGCAAAGATTATCTAGCTCTTTAAATTAGCTATTTGTATTTTTGGAGCCATATATTAACGTGTTTATAAGTGTAACACTTAAAATATTTATATGTAATCGTATTTTTAATTACGCATTATATTATGTAAAGGATAATTAATTACATTTCAAGCCCTTTGTAAATAATTATAAATCAGCGCTACACACCATAGCCCACCATTTAAAAAAATATTTGACAGTTTTATTTTTAATAAAAGACTGCGCTGGTTTACTTGAATTTAGTTTCTTAAGTTTTCTTTTTGTTACACAACATTTTGATTAAAAATTAATATTTGTTAAGTTAATTAAGTGACTGTTTGTATTAATGTTACAAATTAGAATTATTTTTCTTACTTCTATTATTATACAATATGTAGCCAAGTCCATATTATGATAATAATTGTTCCAAGTGCATTTTTCTTGTAATTATGATTTGTAAGTGTTTTCACCTCTGTACATAGTACAAAGTGTATTTTAAAAACTTTTTAGATGTGTCACATTTTGTGAATCTCTTTTGCATTTCAGAAATTGCTTTTTGTGAATCTTGTATTGTTTTATTATATGATAAGGCAACATATAAATTTTCTACTACTACTTAAGGTTTGTTTTATTTTAACCATTTTCCACTCACCTATTGTCTTATGTAGTCTATTTATTGAGAAAGGCTTTGGAGATTGTTTGGATTAAATAGTGGTGCCCATGGGCTACTTTATCCTTATTGAAGGTTAACATATGGGATAGAACGGGAATCTTTTAATCCCCCTTCTCTGACAGCGGTCGCCTCTGTTCTTGGATTGCACTCTAGCTTAACATCAGGCAGAGGGCAGCCATACGACGTGTTAAAAAAAATGTAGGTATCTAAAGCCACTGGCGTCAGATTGTTTTAAGTAAAAAACAAACATTTAAATGTGATCTAATAGGCTCATACGCCACAGGTGAATTTATTAGAAAGAATAATAATTTTCTAACAACCACTAGTAATAAACAAATTACAATAATTAGTAAATAAAACTTTATTGTAGACAACGAATTTACAATTTAAATTCTGATACATATTCATAGCGTGGGTTTTCGTAATATCAAGTAAATATTAGTAGGTATTACTTATCAATAAAATTAGGAGAAACAGCTATTCAAAAGAGTCATCTTTTACACTATATGGTCCTCCGGCGTCCACATATTGAAATTCTAAAGATTGCTTCAAAGTGTTGGTTTCAGGCGTTTTATTAGAATTTTGTTGTGCAAGTCTCTTTAATTGAATTAACCGCCTTTTACGCCTAAATAAGGCCTTCTTTCTGGCTAACCGACGTCTAAGTCTCTCTTCTTCAATTCGTAATAATAGTAAATAAGCTAGAAGCGGAGACTGAAACGAAAACACGATATTATTAGGTTAGGTAAACACGTTTACGTGCAGAATTAATCTAATAATTATTTAATACATACCATTCTGAACTAAAGTATTTTTGTAGGAAACACGTTTCTTCTAAAATAGAGTATAACTTCTCTTGTTAAATGACTTCGATGTCTCGACAACGACAATTCTGCCAAAACAGAGTAATAAAAAACAAACAAAACACTGACGGCTGACTGAATTAACCGAATGACACTTGTTTTTTTTATCAATCTCAGTCGCGGAGCTAGTTAATGCTTCAAACGTCTACATAAACACACAGCTAGCTATTTGACGTTTGGTGGACGTTCGTTCGTTCTCTTTCCGTTCGAAAATGATAAATAATTTCAGTCGTATTTTTGACCTCTTCTTTTTGTCAGTATTTCAGTAAGTCAGTGGAGTTCGGCAGTTCGGTGTCTGGCGTCTGCGCTGTACTTTTAGTTCGCGCTCTGTGTATTGTAGTCGCTCCGAAAATTATACTTTCACTTCGCGAATATGCGAGCCTGTGTACGTTTCTCTAAGTCGAATACCTATATTATTTAGTGTTCAGTTAAGATGTTATAGAAAATGGCATTTCAAAATTGTTTAGTGTTTATAATTTGTGCTCTTGTGGCTGTTCATGCTGTCGGTGATAACGCTGAATTATTTGAAACGGAGAGCTGCGACAGCTCTGCTTGTTTCGAGGCCCTTCACGGAGCGCTCGGCGACTGCACCTGCAACGTAGATACTATAGACTATTTCAACAATGTGAAAATATTCCCCCGCATTCACAGTTTAGTGAGTAAAGATTACTTTCGTTTTTACAAAGTTAACTTGAAGAAAGAATGTCCATTTTGGGTCGACGACAGTAGATGTGCGATGAAACATTGTCACATAAAGACATGTTCTAAAGACAGTGTGCCTGGTAATGGACATTGGGAAACACCGGTTTCTAAGTATAAAGAACAGCCGGACTGTACATCAGACACTGATCATGATCATGACCTCGGTTATCTAAACAAGACTATCAGTGCGGCTAGTCAGTTTGAAATAGCAAAATGGAATGCTCATGATGATGCATTGGAGAATTTCTGTGAGTGTGATGATAAAGATGCTGAAGCGGAATATGTGGACTTGTCACTCAACCCCGAGAGGTATACAGGTTATAAAGGGCCATCCGCACATCGCATATGGAGAAGTATATACCAAGAGAATTGTTTCCGTTCTAAAACAAATCCGTATGAATCATTTCCATATGTCATGAGTACAGATTTGGGTAACATGTGTTTAGAGAAACGTGTGTTTTACAGAGCTATATCTGGTTTACATAGTAGTATCAATATACATTTATCTGCAAAATATTTATTACCCGATAGAGGATTCGCCTCGTCACCTGAAGGCGAATGGGGACCGAATGTAGCTGAATTTCAACGCAGGTTCGACCCGGCACTGACTATGAACGAAGGTCCTAATTGGCTGAAGAATTTATATTTTGTTTACTTATTAGAGATGAGAGCTCTAGCTAAAGCTGGGCCCTATTTAGAAAAGGAGGAATATTACACGGGTAACCCGACAGAAGATGAGGAAACGAGACAAGCTATCAGCAACATGCTCAGTATCATATATAAGTTTCCTGATCATTTTAATGAGTCATCGATGTTTAATGGTGGCACGCCAGGGACTGAATTAAAGAGGGAATTCCGGGATCATTTTAGAAATATATCAAGGATTATGGATTGTGTGGGTTGTGATAAATGCAAGTTATGGGGAAAGCTGCAAGTTCAAGGTTTGGGGACAGCATTGAAGATTTTATTCTCCGGTCTTTGGGAAGGTCCACCAGCTGATGTCAGTTCCAGTAGGTTACCAGTGAGGCATAGAGCTCATGAAAGACTACAAAGGACAGAAATTGTGGCTCTGTTTAATGCATTCGCTAAGTTATCAACTAGTATACGGGAATTGGAGAATTTTAGAAATATTTTAAGGTAATTATACTCATAGCTTGTTTTTTTTAGCTTTTTTTTCTTGATTGCCTTTTTTGCTTGATGTTTATTACAATGGACCATTGTTTGAAATTCTAGACTTCAATTGAGACGTTTAAAAAAAGTATGTCGTGTAACGGTAAGATTTCTAATAAGAAATCGTCATTTCAAATGAGAAAATACAGATCCTTAAAAACTCTAGAATTCGAACATTTTTCCTAATTTTTTGAACTTCGATTTAAATTAGAAATTAATCGATATAAATAATAGATACAGTTTTATTGGGCTTACTGACAATAATTACACAGTTTGTGTTTTCATGTCTGTTTCTCTGTGTGTGTCTGGTAACGGGGTTTTTATTGTATTGTAACCTACACGTATTATTTTATTTGTATAAATTTCAAAGCATGTTTTGTCATTAAAATTGACAATAGCGTGACCAACATACCCACGTTAATCACACCTCCATCTGTTATCTGATTTTTTACTAATTTAGGTATATTTTTTCCACCTAAAAATCTATTATGATGGCCTCTGTGACGCAGTGGGCGTGACGGAGATCCCGGGTTCGACACCCGGAATAATTATTTGTAATATTTCGGTTGTTTGTAAATACTGGAATTCTTAGTCTACGGTGAGGATATTCTATGTGTACTTGTATACTGAATATTTTATTTTGGTTTCTTTACTATTTTTCATTAAGTAATTTTATGATTTTAAATCTAAAACCAAAACGCGAAGAAAAATACTTAGTAATGTAATTTTAATTACCATGCAAACATGATCTTCCTGATTTTCCTGTTTCATTTTCAGGATTCATATTTCATACACATCTCACTCGTACACATACACACAACATTCCTGTTGTAATTGTTTTAAATCTTGTTTATACTCTTTTTGGAAGCGTGCCCGTAATACAGGGCAATACTAGCACGGGTGTCAGGAATCGTAGCTTTATCATTTTGTATTTTTTTTGATGACGAATAAACGTTATTTTTATATTGTAGTATGTGTATGTGTATATGTAACACCCGTGAAGTGTCGCGTTTCGGGAATAGTTTGAAAGTAGCCAGGTATAACGAGAGGAGTGTGCACTGTCAATCTAGATGGTACATGCTCGTCTCCTCAAGCCGGCATAGTGGAGGCAACTGCTGTCCGCACAGGTTTCTCTGTAGTAGCAGTTGTTTCCATTCATGGACCGCACTCTAGCTTTACATCAGGCGGAGTGTTGTCACATGCCGAGCTACAATAAAAAAAAAAAAAAAAAAATTATTTTTATGATTAAATATAGAAAGAGAATGCCTTTAATTTTGTATTTGTATTGCCATTAAATTATCATTAATTGTGAAATATAAATTACGCAAAAATAACTAGGTGCCTGCCTATTACCTAGATAATTAGGTTGCTTTTAGGAATTTCATTTATTAATTGTCTGCTAAATTACTTTTAATGTTGAGTAACTTTTTCTGATATATGTAATTTCATTTCATGTATTACCATTAAAACGTGTTAGGCAAACTAAATGATTGTCTATCTTACTGGGGTAGTAGCACCACTTCCAACACCCGTGAAGTGAACTTGCCGCATTACGGGCTCATTTTGAAAGTAACTAGGTATTACAGAGGAGTGTGCTCTGTCAACCCGATGGTGCGCATTCGTCCTCTAAAGCCAGCATGCAGAGAAATTTCTCAGTGGTAGCACCACATCACGCAGCGCCGCTCTGCTCTGATGAAAAAAAAAGGAGATTATTATGAGATCTTGTTATTCTTGCATACTCCTAATACCATTGTAAATACAACTAGATAAGCAATAACGCTTTCAATGTGACGCGAGAGAAAAGATGACCACAGTCACTTTTAGGTTTTCTGTCAGTTAGTATTTGTCAAGTCGTTTAAAGCGGCTTACGTTTTTTTCATGTCCAATGTTTGCTCCTCTATGCTTAATACGTAATATATAATACGTAATAATTTATAAAATTATTAATAAGTATAACGTATCCTTGATTATTATGACTTTATTTTTGCATTTATGATAAACTATCTAGTAATATTTTGAGCGAAATGAGTGCGACAAAAACGAGTAATTAAAAAAGAAATCTTATCGAAATGTAAAAAAATAATCTTTAGATTTGAGAAATCCAATCCAATAAAACGTCATATTAACTCTACCATTGTCTATATTAATGGCGTTGCTAAATATAGTGGATTTATTTAATTCATATGAAATTATCTAATTACGTAGGCTTATCATATGGCGTACTGCATTAAAGTCACGTAGGATATTGAACTCTTATTAGGTGACAAAGACGCTCAATGGGGTCACTCGATGACTCGTATTACCTGCGGCAAATCATGCGTCAGAAGAGTAAGCCCGCGGCGATCAGCGGGAGCGGAATGGAATCTGCTACGGCCGACGACTAGCGAGTCATATCGGTTAACAGCGGTGAACGATAGCGGGTGCAACGCTCCATCCGCTTGTAAACACCGCTTCTCCGCTCGCCACTCAAAGCGCTTCCGCCTCGCTGTCCGCCGAAAATGCGGTCATACTCTTAGATTTAACACGTACCGCTTTCCAACCACAAAACAGTGATTTAATGCGGTTGAACTGTCAAAAGTATTGGCCACTTTTGCGACAGTTTTGTGGGCGGCATGGACCACGCGCGACAACTGTTGTTGAAAGCGACTACAATTTGTCGACGTCAAAGCGTGGTATTACCCCAGGACGGCAGACTGGGGCTTAACCTTTCCCATAATAGATCTCTAGTTAATCCCTTACCAGCCTCCACTCGTCTTTCTGCATCCCTACCACACGTTCGTCTCTCGTAAACTACTTTCTTAAGTTTTTCCGTAGTAGCCAGGTATAACAAGAGGAATCTACCCTGTCAATGGATGGTGTATATTCGTCTTTTCAAGCGGGTACAGCGGAGATGACTGTAGCCAGCAGACTCTCTGGTAGCAGTTGTTTCCGCTCATGGATCGCATGCTCGAGCTATTCTGGCACAAAAAAATGACCTTGGATTTAGATATCATGTTAGTAAAAATATATTTGTTTGACGTCCTCTCTAAGCTTAGAAATCGTGTTGTAATTTTTGAACTTGTTATGACTAAAGATGCTTCTATTATAGTCTGTGTTGCCGTCCGCTCATTGGTCCACGTCACTTAACAAATATAAATAAAAATCCAATTCAAAATATCAATATTATTTTTGTTATCAATGTTTTTATCGCGACTGCTAATTTGGCGCTGAAAATTGTTAGTCATTAAATTAGTCGCTTTCATTTATGTAACAATTGGTTTTAATGTTTATCAAGGAACATAAAAGTACTGGAGTCGTCATAGGTTTGTTTATTTATATATTTATTGCATGTCACATAATATAATTAATAGTCTATATATATAATGTAACGCCCCGGTTGGTTACAATACAATACAACAGGAACTTAAATTAAATATTAAATGCCATTAAAATAAAATTAAAGTAGGAAGGGAAGCGCGGATGGCCGTGTAGCTTAGTGATCTAGAGTCTGTGCGCGTAAAGCGAAGGGCGTTGGTTCCAAAAAAGTGGGTAAAATAACCCCGTTATACCCAGATATTGGATTAATAATGTTAAATTGGGTTGGTGGGAACAAAAAGTTGATAGAAGACCTTAAAAGGACTTGAAAATTAAACGATTACTTCGCCATAGAGTACGGCCCCTTTGATGCTGCTAAGAAAGTTGCATCAAACGTTGCAATTTTTGTTTTTGGTTAGCAGTTGTTTTCAGAATGCATGTTTAAACTATTTAATAAATAAGTATCAAGTAGTAAACAATAAACTTATATATAACGCGAGGAGTGTGTACTGTCAATCTGGGTTAGTGCACATTCGTCTCCTCAAGCCGTCATAGCGGAGGCGACTGCTGCTTGTAGAAGTTTGTGTAGTAGCAGTTGTTTCCGTTCAAAGACTGCACTCTAGCTTTACATCTGGCGGAGTGTTGTCATTTGCCGAGCTACATTAATTATAAAAAGCGGAAGTTTAATGTTTGCATGTTTTGTATCTCAGCATGAACAAGGAGAGAGACGTGAAGGGCCACGTCTTCGGTGGTGGACAACAAGGAGCGAACTTCGCACCATCTTCAAAGGAATCTGAGAAAAAGGAACACTGTTCTTCTGGTGGTAATAAGCCGAGAATATGGAGTTAGGTTTAGAAACAAAATTGACATCGCAAATCATCATGAAATATAAACCCGAATTTTGTTAGTCTATAAGTACAAATGGCCAAAACGATGAAGTCTTACAACGGATTCTGACGCGCTATGTCGCTATATAACTTCCGATTAATCACGATAGTCTAGTGTAAGGCGCCGACTTCACGAGCGAATGTGTCGCGGCGATTTTATCGTTGTGCTACGTATTTTTATACACTCTGTTATATGAGATACGACGAGTCGCTAGCATAACGTCGACGTATCCATGCGCGCTTGTTATTACACGCGGTGAAATCGCAGTGCGTTCGCTGTAGAAACTGGCACTCTCACAGATAAATGGAAACTATTGGCACTACTTATTCAGCTCTTTTCACAGTCTTCGCGGTAAAACTGCCATCCGTTGTGAGTCGCGTCGATACGCTGACGGAATAATTATCATCTCGTGGAGATTACCCGACGATAGAAGCGCGAACTCGCCGCGATAGATTCGCTCGTGGAGTTGGCGCCTAAATGTAAATCCAACATGGATGGCTTTCTTCCACTGTTAATTACTTAATTAAAGTTCGGTTTAATATCACGTTATTACTGTTGTAAATGTTGAGATGTACGTATTTTAGTTGTATTTTTATTTTATTCAAATGTTACAATATTTTGGTACGTTTTAGTAAATAATTGTTGTTACAAAGTTGAACCAGTGATTTTTATGAATTAAATTAAAGTTAAATTTATATAAACCGTCCAAATTTAAGAAAGGCACAATATTACTTAAAAATAGTATTTGATATTATAAATAATAAGTAGGTAATATTTTTATATATCTAAATGATTACTTTTTTAAAATTAGGTATATTTCCTCGTCATCGGTTTCTACGGTTTATTCCTTTTATCTGTTTTAAGTATTAATTTATAATGATTAGGAATCGGTTATTTTTTTATTAATTTTTGGCATATTAATAAGTATTCGTTATGATTAAATTATGATGAGAATTGAATAGAAAAATGAACATCATCAGTAGCCCAATTCCGCCATTCTATCTTTCAATCGTCATATATTTTGCTGATTGCTTTGCTGCTTTTTTATCTATTCAATTTTCATCATAATTCAATAATAAGTGTTAAGCATAATTTGTTCACAAACAGTTTTCTAGTCACAATTATTTTTTTTACAAATGCAATTAATTTTTTCTTCGATTATTTTTGTTATACAGTACACACAACAAAAAAAGTCTGCGATTACTTAGAAAAAGTTGATATATTTTTTAATGGCCTAAAATTTAGTTATTTATTAAAAATACATTATTTAAACATTAATACTCGTTTATCTCTTTTTTCTAAGTGATCGTGGACTTTTTCTTATGTGTAAAGCGCATATGTGCGTTTTATTTGTCACCAATATAATTCTAGAAGCAACCTTAGCCAATTCGCAATCACCTGGCCTTCATTTTTCAGGTTCAATGTTTTGCTACCGTCATTGGCCTGACTCCAAATTCTATTTGGCTAAAATTAGTTCCTGAAAAAGAACGATTAGGTAGTGGTCAGAAAAAAATTGGCACTCATTTAAAACGGTTCTTGGCGGGAATTAATTTTCCCCATTTGAACATTCCATTTTTCGATAAATTGGAAATTGTAAACGTTTATTATTTTTATTTGATAAGTTTTATTTTATCGATTTCATACAAAATTTAAATTGAAACGAGAATTGTCACAAAATATATGCTTTTCTATGTCTATGATTAATGTTGTAAATAATCATACGCTAGAATTGATGCTTTCGAGTCTTGATGACCTTTTTGATATGAAAATTTCATTTTAATGGTTGGGTAGTTTCAAAATGTTAATTTACCCGCATTTTTACAAACCTCCATACATAATAATTACCTACAGGTTATTATATATGTGTTTACGTACATATAGACAAGCATGGTGTTTGATTATACATTCATATCTTTTAAAAAATATATACTTTTTTCTTTAAAAATGCAATTGGGCTCAAAAATTTGTCCTTTGAGATTAGGTACATGACAATTTTATTAATTTATCGAAATTTAAAGATATATTGTATATAAGTAGTTAATTTGATTATTTATTTTTTTAAATAAAATCTTTTGATTAAATTTTTTGTTTTATTAATTACGTACTTGGTTCCAAAATAGTGTTTTACAAACTTTGGACGGAGTTTGACGAGATTGTCCTTAAAAGAAAGGTTGATCCAAATTGTTAACTATTAAAAGTTGTAGGTGGTGGTAGGCAGATATGGTTAATCGTCCAGTCTGCCGTCCTGGGGTAGTACCACCACTTTCGAATGTAACACCCGTGAAGTAGGAATAGTTTAAAAGTAGCCAGGTATAACGAGAGGAATGTGCACTGTCAATTTGGATGGTACATGCCGGCATAGTGGAGGCGACTGCTGCCTGTAGAAATTTCTCTGTAGTAGCAGTTGTATCCATTCACTGACCGTACTCTAGCTTTAATCAGGTGGAGTGTTGTCACATGCCGAGCTACAATAAATAAAAAAAATTACGAGTTACGCGTTTTTCAGTTATTTAGCGGTAAAAAACTATGACTAGTATCTGGTTTTTTTCGACTTTTTAATATTATGACATATTACGAGTTCTATTGCGTCAAATAACGTCTTAGAGTCCGATGAGAAACTACAGCCACCAGACTATTTTCTTGTTTAGGATTTTCAAGAGACACATGATAAATTATCGATACTATTAAGGTTAGTTATTTGTTGCAAAATTTTTATTAACTATGGTTTTCTTTTTGGTCTGCATCGATTTAAATTATGTGTGTGTAATTTTTTTTACTAATAAAACGGTTTTGGGATTGTTTTGTCTTGTAGGAATATTATAATAATATAAAATATTTTCAGGTCTAGGCATGCTGAAGAAGTTTTCATATCCTGCACCTTTAGCGGAAGAATAACCTAGACCTAGGTTTTGTCTAGAACTCTAAATCGTAGTCACACTTCTAGTCGAAGAAGAAAGTGTAGTTTCTAGTTCGAATCTCACTTTCAGTCATATTTTTTTTTGTTGTATTATTTAAACAGCTGTTTACTGAAGTTTAAGGTAATAATATTATTTTTATAAGTAATCCTCATCACTCTGCCTGATGTTAAGCATAAAAATCCGTAGGCAATAGTCGTTTATACTATGCCGGTTTGAGAAGGCAATTTCCATTGATAGGGCACGACTGGCTACTGCTAAGCTGATGGCGAAATGCGATTGGGTCACTTCACGGGTTGTACTACTTCAGGAGAGCAGACTGGGACCATCATTAGTCTGCCTATCATTCTTCAATCTTGTCTATCATTAAAATTAGAGAAATCGTAGTATTTAATATAGAATAGGTATTAGTCGCTGATTTCTAATTACCCATAGTATCAAATATTTCCATAATATCAAAAATAATCAATTAATTTTATTTTACAATACAATTGTCACGCCTTTTTCCTGTGGCATAGGCAGAGACAACGGAACGCCACTTACCACGATCCTGACACATCTCCCTCGCTTCCCTCACATTCACAATTCATGCACGCCCGACGGTTATGAGCACTAGGCAGCCCAGTTTTCATAAGGAAGTCTCGATTTGATCGGAAAACACCTTTCTGGGTCTGCCTTGTTATTTTTTTATTATTAATTTTCAAATACCCGTGAAGTAAATCTTGCTGCGTTTCGGGACCACCTCCCTTTCAGCATTCGTGATCCACATCACCATCATAACTTTGCCTACCACTTTTTTTTATGTAAATCTATACTAATATTATAAAGCTGAAGAGTTTGTTTGTTTGTTTGTTTGTTTGTTTGTTTGTACGCGCTAATCTCAGGAACTACTGGGTCGATTTGAAAAATTCTTTTTGTGTTAGATAGATCATTTATCGAGGAAGGTTATAGGCTATATAACATCACGTTGCGACTAATAGGAGCGAAGAAACAGTCGAAAATGTGGAAAAAACGGGGAATATTGTTCATCTTTGAGGGCTTCCGTTGCGTGCGCTGCGTAAACCGTTCGAGATACCCAAAAAATTTGTATGAAAGAATTATTCCTCTTTAAATTATCTAAAAAAATGTCCAAGACAGTATATGTCTATCTTTTAAGATTAACTCACAATAACCGTTTTTATGATAATGAAATCAAAATTGTTCATCTTTGAGGGCTTCCGTTGCGTGCGCTGCGAAAACCGTTCGAGATACCCAAAAAATATGTATGAAAGAATTATTCCTCTTTAAATTATTAAAAAAAAATGTCCTCGACAGTATATGTCTATCTTTTAAGATTAACTCACAATAACCGTTTTTATGATAATCAAATTTGGTCGAAACATAATAATGTTAATCTTTATCCAAATAAATGTGTTATTAATTAAGAGTATTTAACTGTGAACACAATTGTCTTTGACATCACCTAATTTCAATAAACATCTTATAAGATAATACAATTTTAAAATAACTCTAAAACAAAATTCACACGCGGCGTATGATGACGAGGCGGGGAGAGGCGGGCGGAGGGGGGTGTAGTACCATGCCGCTTTAAAAAATATATTCTTTTTAAAACTACTTTAAAATATATTCTATTAATTATGTAACTAAATCGTCTAAAATGAGTTGTGGGTAACAGCTATAGGTAATTTATAATAAAGCATTATCTTTATCTTATGTGTAACAATAACTTGAAAACACCCGGGCAGCGCCGGGCACTGTCAGCTAGTAGGTTATAATTTCAGGAAGTAAATAAAACAAATACGATTTAATTTTGGGAACTGAATTGTTTTATTTAACCCCTTTTTTCGTAATTATATATATAAGTACATGTTTCTACATATTATGTACTATTCGAAGTACCTACCTATGTATATCTATGTATTTATTAGAATTTTTCAAAACAATATCTTTAATTAAGAAAAAAATAAGGTCTTCAGTGCCAAATTGGAGCATTGGTAAAAAATATTTTTAATAATGAAAATTATATTTTTATTTTAAACCATTGCTTCAAAAAAATTAGGACATTTCATGGAAGTATTTTGTAACTACAATAACTTATTCATTATCTACGATTTCGGAAACTGAAAGAAGTCGATGACCCTTTAAAAGATTTTTTAAGTTTTAGTGGAACATTTCTGAAAGTTTGTCTATTATAATGGTTACTACTCGTAAAACGTTATTCAGAAACTTGTTAGTCAAAGTCTCAAAATTACTTTGCTATTATTTTAAATATTTTTTTTTATTAATTCAAAAATTTTAACGTGGTTAAAAGTCCCTAATAAAATTGAAATAAAAAAAATAAAAAAAAAATTTAACGTAAATAAAATAACTTTGTACAGTCAGTTGTTTTGTGTTTTTTTTTGCTAAAATTGCCAGTTTATTAAATACAATACCAAGAGTTGCCATATCAGATGTAATTAAATACTTCCATGCTACAAATGTATTTATTTAAAGTCTGCGATTGTTAAAAGATATGCTTTAACTTTGATAAATTCTAAACAGTAAATAATTTTGCAATTACTTTATTTATATCAATTTCCTTTATTGTCTTACAAACTTTACCATGTTTAATAGTTTATGAAAAATAAGGATATAATAGTATGAATATGAATAAGAAAATAATTAATATCGTATAGTTTTTAATAATAATTTGGTTCGTTACATAAATACTTAAATCAAAGTTTATAGTTGAGCAAAAATTATTGCAAATGATATTTTATGGACGAAGAAAAATGCGACCGAGGCCTACAAATTCTTACGAAGTAAATTGTGGCTGTATGGGCTTTGTTCCCATTGCCTTCCCAGAATGGGAGAATATAATAAAAAAAAAGGTTTTATTACTTTTCATTCGCTATAAATTTTTGCCCATGCCTAAATTTAATTTAGAATTTTATTCTGAAAATATAAATTAGGAAGCTACTATGAAAATAAAATACATATCAGAACAAGGATTCAGGAAGTCAGAAAATGATTTTTTTTTCCTAATAAATACAACAAGTTTTTTTTTATGAAAAAGCAACACTATTTTTATGATATGTACCTATTTAAACGTAAATAGCAAATAAAATTAATAAAACTGATTTAAATTTTTAAAATATTTTCACAATTTTCCGTATTTACACCTAATTTTATTTTAGTACCCTTCAAATGAATCTAAGATACAATTTAAATTAATTTCGTTAATAGATGTCACAATACATTATAATAAATAATCGAAAAAATATAGTTTCATTTATTTATGCAGATGTTTCGTGAACATAATTGCCATATTTGTAGTTTGCCGCCATTTTGATTTTTTGATATTTTGATTTTGACCAATGATTTAATTTCATTTCAATTTACAACAAACAAATATTGGACGAATGCTTTGTTATGTTATACTTAGTTGTATAGTTGTAAAGCATTAATCTGCATCAATAAACAAATGAATAGTTAATTAATTTTTGAATAACAAAATTGTAAATTATTATCTCACCTACGTTACAATTACACACTTATTCCCAATTTTATTCATTAAAAAATAATACATGTAAACTACTACGTCCTTTTTGTTTAATGTCAACAAAAGAAATAAAAGCATTTAAAAAATACAGTCGAAATGTGTTTTCATTTTCACTTCAAAACTTAGTAGGAAGTTTTTAGTAAAGATTCTACTACTTTACTAAAGCTATTTTTGACTTGACTGGGATTCGATCTGACTATTTAGCATGATATCCGTGATGCACAATAATTCTAACTTGATGCAAATATTTTCTTTGACACTGGCAACTTCTTGTAATGCCATAAAAAGAAAAAACAAAAAGAACAGTTACATGTATTTGTAGTACACTACCATTTTTGACCTTGAATTTTAATGAATAAACTTACTACAAAAAGTTAATTATTTATGAAAATAAAACGGGACTATGTACAAAAATATCACAATACTTGAGGCCGCAGCTTTCCTTATGTTATAATACTTAGTCACTACTTAGTAATTGCACCCGATAGTTACTGATATTCGATTCAAGCGTTTGCAATTTCAATTTCTGAGTGGGCATATTGTTTTGCAGTTTAGGCTTTGTCAGTTCGTTACAAGCATTGTAAGTAATCGAGTTTGCTTAGCGGTAGATATACAATTCAATAGGAAACAAATAATAATGCCATTAAGTTCAGCCATCATGAATCCTACAATAACAACTAGAAAGTTTATAATTACTGCTAGGTGCGATCACCGTTAACGATTTATTTATAATTAGGTATTATACAAGTTATAATTTAAAAAATGTTTCGACAGTGAAAGATGACTACGACACCTACAGATCTATAATTGAATAGTAGAATTCTCCTCGAGCTAAAAAGCAGCTATTTATTCTTAAGAAGCTGCAGCCTAGTGGACGTCGTACAGCTCGACTCGATACGTCTCACCGCTACACTAATCTATAGAACTATTTGGCTTACAAACAAATATACAAGCTACGCGAAAGCGATCGTCTCCCGTGAGACACATCTCGGACTTCAGTCTGCTCCCCCGCACGGGGAGTTCCACAAGCGCATACTGGAAGCGTTCCGGCGTTCCGATCATACATCGTACAAAAATATACTCATTTAGGGACGCTTTTAAAGTGTTATTGCTATATTTAGGTACAGTCTTTGTTGTCCGGCGAGACGAGGTCGTCTAGGAAGTCGAAGCTGGCGACGGCGGCTCGCTCCCTCTCTCCGTAGCGCACGAAGAAGTTGTCACGGCCGATGATGGAAGGTCTGCGCGTGCGAGGCAATCGGAGCACGCCCAGTCCTCGGCTGCGCAATGCCGCCGCTGCACACACGACCGTTAGCGACCTCTACAAGCGCCCGCCCTCTGGACACACACACGGTCTCAGCGCCACTCGTCTCCGCGCTCGTATACTCTACCGGCTCATACACGGGAATCATGCTCATTTATGGGTTGATTTAATAATAGTATTCCAGTGGTGTATTGGTTAGAGCCGTTCTGTGTTAACCGTCATTGTTGTCCGTAGAGCAGCGCTGATGACCTCATGCGTAATGACAGTGCAATGAGAGTGAACGGAAACGAGTGACGTGACTACACGTATAACAAGAAACAATAAAGATTACATGAATTAATGATTTAGTATGGACATCAATGTATAATACATTAAAAGTAAATTATTATATCTTTATCACCGTTATTTTAGAAAATGTTTTGAAATCATTAACCCATGATGTTTTAGACACAATGACATGAAAACACAATATGCGAGAACCAAGTGCAATAGTTCCAAAATACCTTAACAAACCCAAAGCTTTTATTATAATACGGAACTAAAACACATAAGATTAGAACCATGACAGAATAAGCGACAATTTAATAACAAATGCCAATGTCCATGTGCACTAATCAAGCTTAGAAAATAAAATTACACAAGCAAAAACAAATTTAATTAAAACCCCAGGCTGCAAATTATTTGCAAAAATACGATACAATTTTGCTTATAAGTACTGCACGAAGATACATTGATACCGGACAGAAGGTGGATTCGAACCTATGGCCTCCAAATTGCAGCACTAATTTTAGCAAATTTTTGGAGCACTATTAAAATATCTTACCTGTCTTTTGTCTCCTAGAGCGATGCAGCCTGTGTAATCTTGAATATGGTAAAGGTGGCTCTGCCGGTGAAGATCCACATGATGATGGAGAGGAATCACTTGAAGCCAGCATTACATCCAGAAGATTCGCACGAGCCTGAAATTGTTAATTGGCATCGTAAATAAGTATTTAGTTTCGTTTGCTATTGAATAATGTTCATTACATACCTTTGGATCACTAAAATCAATATCCTTTTGCACATGTACCCAACCAGTAGGAGCCCATAGTGCACTATCCTTGTGAGACCTAGTTCTTATATCTTTTCTTTCTTCAGCGACAGTTTGTTCTAAATTCGCACCTTCGCTCTGACGTATCATCCTGGAATATATTTTTAAACAACTTGTTTATTTACTGATCGTTTTGATTTAAGAAACTTGAAAACAATTCAAAAGAATTACCTATTCAGTTCTTCAATAACATCTTTTGATGTGGCTGCTTCATGAAAACTTAACGTATTTTCTTGTTTCACAATTATATTTTCATTAATCGATGTGGCAGTTGATACAGCTTTTGTTTTATCCGATACAGGAATTTTTGATTTGCTCTTAGAAGGCGACGAGGGCGGCCTTTTAGCTCCCAGAAAAGTTGGTATTCGACTTTTTTCATTTTTCTTTCTTGCCTCCCTTCTAACCACAGCTTCATTCTTATTACTTACTATCACAGTTTCAGCAGTAGAAGTACTAGTAGTATTAGATTCAGTCATTTGTGGAGAATTAGAATCAGGCGATGAACCCTCTTCTTCTTCAGGAACAGTTAGTAATGCTCCTGAACTCCGCCTGCAAGCGCTCAACACTTCCTCTACAAAAGACGTTCCAGTGTCAATACTAAATGGAAAGTTTGGAGGTTTGGTTAATACATCTTCCTCTATACGTTCATTTATAATATGCTTAGGACCTAACATTATGTTAACAGTATTTTCTTTAAGAGCTGTGCTAAAATCTGAACTCCGGCTCGAAGATAGTTCACGAATTTTGGTTTCATACATATTTTCGTTTGGAGATTCTTCCTTATTCGTGTCGATTATCCTATTTATTTCATTTTTCTTTTGAACTTTGACGTGATTATTTTCTTCTATCTCATTTTCAGTGTTTTCTATACTCGATGACATATTGCGGTAGAAATCTTGAGATTCTATATAAGGGTCTTCTCGCTGAATGTATTTTGGGGTAGAGATCGGTTCGGATACTGTTTCACAATATAAAAGTTTTGCTTTTTCAATATTTACAATGTCACAGGAGTCGTTTTCGGAAAAACTACAAAAAGAATCAGGTCGAGGTCTATCTTCGGATACTTCACTTCTTGGACCAATGGATTCTTCATCGAAATCTGCAACTGCGTATGGGGGAGGTAATTCACGTATTTCAGAGACCGGTCGCGAGGGCATAGAGTCTGACTCTTCTCGTTCACGACAATATTTTTGTTGTTCAGCTATAAAAGATAGTACGTTCTGTAATGCCTGCTCTCTATCTTGTATCGCAATCGTTTGTACATCACTGAATCTCAAATTTGCGTTATTTTCGGCAGGTGCAGCTATTCCTCTAGAAGAGTTTGACGCTAAACTTTTTGTGCTCTCATATTTAACAAGCCGATAAAAATCTCGTGTAAAATCGAGACCGACATTAGCGCAGTCTCCACCGTCTTCGCTCAGAGCAGTACTGGATCTCTTCTCTGGCACATCAGATGCACTCGACCACGATCCGCCCGGAGATTGCGCTCCGGAACAATCCCACCTTTTTTCGGATGTATCTCCTATTTGACAGTCATCTATTTCAACCGTTGCAAAGCCGCATTCGTTCCATAAGCATTCCTCTTCTAATTCTAAACCATCGTCTTCTCGGATACTAGGGAGAGTCGATAGAGATATTTGGCCGGGGGTAGTTATTTCAGCAAATGGAGATTGTCTATCTCTAAGATCATCACAAGATAGTGATAAGCTCCAGTCTTCTAATTCGGCTCGATCGTATTCTAAGTCTGCTATATCACGATGCCGCTGTTGTAAGGCGGATCTAGCATCATCTAATTCTAACCAATGTTGGACGTAATCTGCGTCGAATTGTGAACCTTCCGCTCTTTCATCTGCTGTACTATTCCAAGAGACTCTTTCAGAACTCGTTGTTGAAGCTATCGCCCGCCGCAGTGGCCTCTCCGGAGTAGGTTTTATATCTAATACTAGTACTCCTGAGCTAGGCGTCGGGGTATTTAAGCAACTAGTAGCACACGTGGCTCCGGCGACAAATTTTAGGCACAAATGAGAATCTGAGAAACTTCGCACCACATGTTGAAAAGGTAATACTGGCCTGGAGGGAGGGTAACTGCCGCGGACACCAGCGAATGCCACACCAATTGGAAAATAAACGTAATCAGCTTCAGCAGTTAATAGTCGCGCATGTCGACGACAATCTTTTTGAGTAATTGATACAATTGTTTGATTATCAGTTTCATCAGACGCTTCGTTCAGATCTGGAAGAGCACGATCCGCCGCATGATCACTTTGCCTCGAGGCGTCTGCTTGAACGTCACTGGACATCGTGGAGTAACCCTCGTCTTTAGCACCACTCTCTGGTGACTCGGCTCCTACTTCACCAGCCTCTCCGTTATCATCTTCAATCCCCTTTTCACTATGTGTTCCTGTAACATCAAGTCATATTTATCAATGAATATCTGCTTTACCCTTATAAAGGAGCATCTATAATGGGTTATATATTTAATGGGTTACCCTGAATAGAATCTGTAGAAGACTGAGGCATATTAAGTTTAAGAGTTGCAGGGCGTGTAGGTGGTGCCCATAGAGTCGGATCAACTGCTGACAACGCTCGAGCCAGATTTGCGGGGGTTACTTCCATACCCTAAAAACATAAAATAAACATTTTATTTACCCATCTTTACAACACTAATTTATTGTTTTTAAAATATACCTTAAGTTCTGTCCAGATTTCTGTTAGAATCTGATGTCTTCTTTTGTCGTCTTGACAGAGTGAGTGTGGCTGAGCTTGCGGAGGTGCTGGCGGTGGAGAGTCTCGAAATGATACCAACGAACCACAAGATCCTACGTCTACTAGTTGAACTGGAATGAAGAGAAAATAGTATTTAGTACTCGCATATTGTATTGGGCTGGGTTTGCAGTTGAAGAAATATCTGCAGGCAACAGTCGCCCCCGCTATGCCGGATTAAGAAGACGGATGTGCACCATCTAAGTTTGACAGTGGACATTCTTCTCGGTCTCTACTTGGCAACTTCTAAACTGACCCGGACACGTAACGAAGATGACAGACTACCATCATCAGTCTGCAGACAGCGGACCTTCTTACCTTGTAGATCTCTGGGTGTAATTGGTGTACGAGGTGTCGCTGGAGAAGGTCTCGGCTGAGGTCTCAACTGTCGGATGAGAAGTGCACTTAGAGCGCGGTTCTGAGCCTCCAGCTCCCTTACACGTGCTCGTGCGCATCCAAGTTCTTCTCGTGCACTCTGTAATGATAATAACACATATATACCAAAACTTTGTATATAACTATATTTAATATAAGAATTTAAAAAATGAAATGAAAAATCAATGTATGTAATTATTCCATGATCCTTTAGTGGAGACAATTGTTATCACATACAAACCTCTGCAGGCAGAAGTCGCCTCCGCTATGCCGGCTTCATAAGACGACTGATAATTGTTTCGGTTAACAAGACAGACCTCTCTTTGGAATGTAAGTTTTTTCAAAGATTAGTGTAACACTTATAACAGTGGAACGAACTCGGGATGGAAAAATGGACTAATAAGCATCATCAGTCTGCCAAACACTTTCATCTTAAAATATTTAGAAGAGTTTTCTTTCAGCAAAAATTTAACTGATTAAAATCCCAGTTTCATCCCCTCAGCATCACATTTGCGAAGTTTCAAATAAATGTATATATATTTTAATTATGCTTCATTAGTTAAATTAAATTCAAGGAGGTAATTGACGGATTGTAGGAGGGGAGATAAGAGCCAATGAGACTGACGATGAACAAGATATTGCTCTCAACAGTCTTACTTAAGAAGTAGACTGTACTTTGACAATATTAGTTAAAGACACAAAATATTTAAAAAAGAGAGGAAAATTTAAATAACTATTGTTAATAACAAGAGGAATGTGCATTGTCCTTCGGTTGGTTGGATGATTAAATTCTATCCTCAAGCCGGCATAGCAGAGACGACTGCTACCTGCAGATATTACTCTGTGGTAGCAGTTGTTTCCGTACACGGACCGCACTCTAAACGGAGTGTTGTCATATGCCGAGCTACAACAATAAAAAATTAAAAGGTTTTTTATTTGGCATACTATCGCGTTTATTTTGATTATTTTCAATTCGAGACGTTTCGAGTTTAAATGCCATCATGGTCGCAGCATCTTGAGTTGTATTAAAATTAACAAATGGGGTTAGTAAATGTTTTTTGTTGCGTAGTAGATCGCATAAATCAATTTAGGTATTTAGTTAAAATATGTTCGCGCGAACCTAAGAAAAAAACTACATTAATTTCGTACCATAGATTATTTTAGATAACGTAGAATGAAGATGGTTCCAAATTCTAATAGTATTATATTTTACTTAACAGGATTGTCTCAACTTATTTAGTATAATAGATAAAGCGCCTATTGGACAGCATATTTATTATAGTAAACTATTATTGAATAAATAAATAACTTTTTGAAATATTTTTGTATTTTTATCTTAAAAACAATAAAGAAAAGAAACTTATTGAGCTACTAACAGCTGTCTGCAGTAAATAACCAAAAAAGCTCTTTCAATAACAATCTTGAACTAAAGTTAAAATACTTGTGTTTTAATCCGGAAATTCTTAATCCGGATACATCCCCGAAATTGTTTTCTCATAATTAAAGGCGGCCCCGTATCCGTGGATTACGAACGCGGCGGTGTTGCCAGCGTTTTCGCACATAAATCGCACAAAATGGGACACACCAGCTATCCGGTATTAGGTTTGTACCGTAATAATTTCAGGAGATCCTGCCCACTATAATCTGGCGGTAATCTCGGCGATAATGTGCCCTCGTTTGTGTTTAAATATCACTTCGAAATAGTTTCTAATAGAATCGTCTAACTAGCTGGAAGCTGAGTGGAACAAATGCGAGGAGTTTTGGATATAAAATATCGTCATCTGTTCTGGATTGCTAGAGGATATGCTTTAACCGAATATTGATCGCATCTTTTAAGTTTTATTTTGCAAGAAAAAAGAGCACTGTCCACTAATTATTATTAAGGAGAAAATAACACTTAAGTTTTCTTATTGAATTGGTAATTATATTGATAATGTTACTAGTTCAAATATTATGGAACTAAGCCGTTAACAGAAGTCGTCTCCGTTCATAGATCTTATTAACGTCAGGCGGGGTTGAGGTCATATGACGTGATACAATGACGAAATAATTATATAATAATTAAATAATTATTAATAAAAATATTAATTAAATTGTCATGGAACGAATTCGGGAATCAAAGTTGGGAGAAACATGAGGCCAAGGATTAACGCAATTTAATAGAAGAAGAAGGTATAAGAGAGGAGTGTGCACTGTCAATCTAGATGGTACATGCTCGTCTCCTCAAGCCGGCATAGTGGAGGCGACTGCAGCCCGTAGAGATTTCTCTGTGGTAGCAGTTGTTTCCATTCATGGACCGCACTCTAGCTTTACATCAGGCGGAGTGTTGTCACATGTCGAGCTACAATAAAAAAAAAAAAAAAGATAAAGGATAGCGGTAAGATAGACTTACGTTACGGCTGATGAGGTGGATCTAAACAAGGCATTAAGAATGATAAATGTACGTTAATCATTCATCATAATTTTAAGCATATTATAGGATCATCAATTAAGTATCTAATTTCCCATATAATCTTTCATTCACCCCCAAATATCTCTAATTATGTCAACTCAAAGGATCTTAACTCAATGTAATGAATATCTTAAAGGAGCATGAATATTATATTTCAATTAGGCTCTACCTACATTGGATTATGTGTTTTAAAGTGGTAGGCAAACTGGTGATGGTACCACCACTTTCAAGTGTAACCCGTGAATTGAACTACTCGCTTTTCGGGATCATTTTGGAAATTGTCAGAGAGGAGTGTGCAATGTCAATGGATTGTGCTTATTCGTCTCCTATAGCTAGCTAGCATAAGTGAGGGGACTGCTGCTATAGTTCCCTGTGGTCTAATAATTGTCTTCGTTCAAGGATAGCAT
The DNA here is from genome assembly GCA_948150575.1 of Tinea pellionella. Classification (NCBI taxonomy): domain Eukaryota; kingdom Metazoa; phylum Arthropoda; class Insecta; order Lepidoptera; family Tineidae; genus Tinea; species Tinea pellionella. The sequence goes on from OX411248.1 coordinate 8,614,414, forward strand.
TTTAGCCTAACATCAGGCGAAGTTTTGTTTTAAAAGTGTATGTATTTGGACTTTTTTTATAAACATTTCACCCATGTTTTTCTTCTGTAATCAGTATGTCAATTTCATTTTTTTTTATTGTGCCTCGGCATGTGACAACACTCCGCCTGAGGTGAGAGAAGCTAGAGCGCGGTCCATGAATGGAAACAACTGCTACCCCAGAGAAATCTCTACGGGCAGCAGTCGCCTCCACTATGCCGGCTCGAGGAGACGAGCCTGTACCATCTAGATTGACAGTGCACACTCCACTCGTTATATCTGGCTACTTTCAAACTATTCCCGAAACGCGACAAGGTCACTTCACGAGTGTTCCATTCGAAAGTGGTGGTACTCCCCAGGACGGCAGACTGGGCTAATAACCATTATTAGTGTGCCTACCACTCTTTAATAGTGCCTATAGGCACTGAGCGACCAAAGTACATATAACAAAGTAACATTGGTACCGGTCAGAATTAGCGAGGTTCGAACACGGATCTCATCGAGCGTGAGTTCACGCGTCTTACCGCTAGACCACAGCGGCTCTATCTACCACGGCCACTATCACAGCATTTCACACTCTCCTATAAGCGAGATTTTGAGTACTTAACTAACGCAATATTTACCTTTTGCGATAGGAGAGCCCGTACCACCTGTTGGGCTACATCATCCAGTCTCTTCTCATGGTCTCCATCTCCAATAGTAATGGATAAGGTTGATAATTGACCGCGTAATCTTTCGTTTTCTTCACCCAAATTTGCTATTTGACTTTGGTAGTGAGCTGAAGACGCCTGAAATGATCGAATTCTTATATTATTATTTTGTTCTTTCATTTGCAGTCCCAAGTTCAAGGTAAGAGAAATAAAATTTTTACACGCGTGACGTGTGCGTAGTTAATGACGAAATTGACAAATGCATGTGTGGGTACTCGGTGTGAACACCTTCATAGTGTCATATAATCTTTAAGCTACAGTTATTTTGGCGTTGTGATTCGACAATAAAAGCTTACTGCCACATATTTTAAATTGGCAAAATAATATGTGACAATACTCCACCTGGTGTTATACTAGAATGTAGTCCATGAACGGTGACAATTGCTACCATACCTAACTGAAGACAGCAGTTTTTTTTTCATCGTCTAGGTTAACTCAGGGGTATGTGAAAAGTGATGAGGCTATTCCTAGGCCGGCAAACTGCGTGTTCACCAACAGTTAAAGTCAACTGTACTCTAGCATAACAATTAATATGTTTTTTAACAGATACTGAATTTTCTTTTCAAAAACCCCAAAAATACGCGGCTTAATTACCGACCGCCCACAGAGACCACATTGTGGTCTGGATGCCCTCCGAAAATAATTCATTACTCGTCACCGAAACGAAGGGTCGAATGGCACAAAGGGCTGTTTAAACAACGCACTGTTTGTCTGTCTGAAATAACATGGAGTAGATAACAGCACGTGGTTCTGATTTCAATAGGTTTGCGCGCGAGACTGCCATTGCATTCAATTGTTTGATTTCGAGTCAACCAGAATCATAAATGGTACCCCTATACTATATGGTCTGTAATCAATTTGTAGATAGTATTTTTTTATTGTGTGTTACATTTAACAATATTAATTTATAACGTTTTTTTTTAATTTGATGGTTATTTAGAGATACAGGATCTAACATTATGCCAAATTCAACCCTGACTGAAGGAATTATAAAATATATATTTATCTTCAGAATTCTTAAAATAAAGTATCATTTAAACACAAAATGATGGAGGAATTTGACACATTGACATTTCAAACGGGTTTTACAAAAATATCGAAGCTATGTGCTGTACTCTTCAATGGAGGGTGGCCCTAAAAATATTGAACGCTATAAAATACCTTTACAATAAATTATAGTTATTAAATATTTATAAAAAAAAAACATTAATTTGGAGGTTAAATAATTAATTTCAATATTAGTTTTAATATCATAAATAGCAAATGTATTTAACTAAAATTTACATAATGAAAATATAATTCGAATAACCGGACTTAGTAATTTTATGAGCAATAATAAACACATTAAATTTAATATTGGCTATAAAACTTTAATGGTTTTAATTTAAGCTCATATTTTCTTATTTTAATTTAGCGACGGTTGATCATTGGTTTAAAATTAGCAGCTACAATAAACAAGTTTGAATATATTTTTTAACAATTAATACATTTTTTAGACCTTGTTTGTTAGTAATAAGATGAGAAATTACTGAATGAATTTGCGGTGTCAGATTACACTTTCGTTAGCCAGACTCTATCATTCCATCCCAGAGTTTCAGCAGGGAGAAAAAAAAAATTAAACCTGCCTCAATAAATGCAGAGATTAATTTTTTAAAATCAGATTGTTATTTTCTGAGATTAGCGCGTTCAGACTAACAAACTTTACAACATATATGTATATTTTATTAAAAAAACTTGATTCAACCAAAAGTCTATCACTATCTATCAATTTCAAACTAAATTTTCAGTTAATAAATTCTGAAATGCCTGAGATTCACTTAGCTATTAATCAATAAATAATTCAGTTCGCAGAAACAAGAGGCAAAGTTAATGGTTCCGGATGTGAGGTCGGATTAAATCTTATCCAATTTACAAGTTTGCTACGGAACCCCCTCACTACTGAAATAACATTCTAACTAAAGCATCTCAACACGTTTCCATTATACACGTTTATCCGATAAAGATTTTCTTGGAGAAGTTTTGGCGGTCATCTTAGGACGTCAGGTTATCTGTATTGAATTATTTTCCTAAACTTGTGTTTCTTCGAGTGCTAATGTGTAATAGTGGTGAATTATTAACCATTAAGTGTTCGTGAACGTGCGTGAGTGTGGGCAAACAATTCAAAAGAAGAGAACCTCTGTTTCCATTTTCCCTCCAAAACTCCGTGGAAAGTTTCAGTAAAGATTCTACCACTTTACTGGAGCAATTTTTGACTTGACTGAGACTTATCCTGACTGTATAGTGTGATGAATAAATGACTCGCGATGCACAATGTTATTAACTTGATGCAAAAATATTTACTTTGACACTGGCAAATTGTTATAATGCCATATAAAACAAAAATGATTTTCTTTTTTTAAATGTCTATGCTAAACTAGCGCTTGTATCATAGACACTGAGCGACGATAGCCATAGCTACATTGGACCGGCCGAAATTTAGCGAGATTTAAACACAGTCGCGAGTTCACGCCTTCTACCGCCAGATCACCGTCTATTGTTACATTTCATGTGACCTGGTCGCGTTTGTAGTCTCGTATAATGAGAGATGTGTGCGCTGTCAACCTGAAGGGTGCACATTCGTCACCTCAAGCAGCCATAAGTCATACCGCTTGCCAGTCAGACAGTTGCCAGTGACAGTTGCCTCCGCTCATAGACCGTTATTGTATTTATTAATAATTAAATTTATTTATTAACTTTATAATCATGTAAGTAAATAAAAATAATCAGAAAGATCTAAGAAGAAAAAAATTGCCTTTCCATCCTATAATAAATCGTGACGTAACGTATAAAATAATGGAAACAACCTAATTAGTTTCGTTACAAAATTCGCAAATTCAGCCCGGGCTTCCAATGATATTATGATGCTTTATTTGCTGTAATTTACATTCAACCAATTGCAACAAAATAGTATTACAAAGCTTGGTAGGAGATTGATGATGGTTACTTATCTAGTCGCCCGTTCAAGACGTTCAACTGACAAAAACCGGACAGTCCGGTTTTAGCATGTTGGTTGGTCTGAAAAATCGCAGTAAACCGGACAATAGCATAGAAATATATACTAGAGGTGCAAACTTCACACATCTGACATAAAAATCACCGTAGGCCGCTTCAAACGATTTGACAATGTTGCCGTCAAGTCAAATACTAACTGACAGAGAATCTAAACGTGGCTGTGGCCATATTTTCTCTCGCGTCACAATGCGAGCGTTATTGCACATCTAGTCGTATATATTAATGGACGATATTATGTAATTTTTGACATCATATTATTGGATTATAAACTTTATCCGATTTTTTTTCGCAATACATCTGGCAACCCTATCCGTTAAGTGACATTTCTCTGTGGTAACAATTGTTACCGTACTAATTTAATCTAGCCTCAGGCAAATTATTACCAGTTACATACCGGACTACTATTTAAGAAAAATCTAGTTATTGCCAATTTGATAAATGTTTTGGTTGGAATTGTAAAATATCTATGTACAAAAATGATAAATTATAATACTGAAGACGTGGCTGTATCGGCTTTGATTCCTTTGCCTTCCCAGAATGAGAGAACAGAACAAAAAAAAACCTTTTTGGTTTGCAATTTTATTAGTAACTAGCTGACAGTGCCCGGCGCTGCCCGGATTTTTTCAAGTTATTTTTACACATAAGATAAAGATAATGCTTTATAATAAATGACCTATAGCTGTTACCCACAACTTATTTTAGACGATTTAGTTACATAATTAATAGAATATATTTTAAAGTAGTTTTAAAAAGAATATATTTTTTAAAGCAGCATGGTACCTCGTAGAGCTACACCCGCCTCCGCCTCGCCCGTAGTTCTTGAGATTAGCGCGTACAAACAAACAAACAAACTCTTCAGTTTTATAATATTAGTATAGATAAAATAATTATTCACAATTAAAAAAAAAAGAAAATTAGACTGATTAACTTAAGACGAAAATAATAGTAGTGTAGTTAGGTCTACATATAATTATATAAAATAATCATCAGATATTATTTTATTCTGACAAAAGCAAAATTCTGCCTTAATTTCTCAGCCATAAAGTCTAAAGGAAACTTTTCTTTAGCCACTAAAAGTTCATGTTACGAACGCGTGACCGAACAACTGTAATGATGTCTACACTACAGGACATGATTAATGGAACAAACCTCCCTACCGCTATGCTTTTAATTCGCTACGAATGCAATCACATCAGTCGGCGAATCGGAATATCAAAGAGTGGTTGGCGTTTGGTGACTTTTGATAAATATTCGGACTTGTGGAAAAAACTATAGTTTTATTTGATAGGCCTACTAGAAAATCATTAATCTTTTTTTTATTAATACCATTAGGCAGACTGATAATGGTTATTAGTCCAGTCTGCCGTCCTGGGATTACTTCACCACTTTCGAATGTAACACCCGTGAAGTGACCTCGTCGCGTTTCGGGAATAGTTTGAAAGTAGCCAGGTAACGAGAGGAGTGTGCACTGTCAATCTAGATGACCCATGCTCATCTCATTAAGCCGGCATAGTGGAGGCGACTGCTGCCCGCACAGATTTCTCTGTAATAGATGTTGTATCCACTCATGGACCGCATTCTAGCTTTACATCAGGCGGAGTGTTGGACACATGCCGAGCTACAATAAGAAAAAAAATTATTTATTATTGGATTTCTCTCGGTCTCGGTCTCTTGGACTCACGGTCAGCCCTAGCACAGCCCTAGGCCTATTAGGATTAAGATAAATATATTTGCGTACTCCAGAATCATAAGAAATTTTCATTTTTTATTTTTTATTTTTATTTATTTATATACAGCATAGTATACAGCTGTTGGCCAGCCAAGTCACTACATGTCACATCAAATATTATTCATATATTCATTAAAAATTAATTACAATACTGTCTTATTTACTATGTCAGTTTTTAAATATAGATATTATTTTTTAAAAGACATAAATTTTTAAAAGAATATGTACTTACACAAAAACGTTTTTAATTAAACACAATAAAGAATAGCTGTTGGCTTTTTATTTTTAACACAATGCCGCTCGTCACGAAGCTAATAAGAAAGGTTGGCAATTGTGTTAATCAGGCAAAAATTCCAACAAGTTGATAAATGTTAGTTGATTCGATTCAAGGGTTCATAACAGCCTTGCAAGTCGTTATTTTGGCGTGAAACTAATGGTAGGTCTCATATTTATGCTAATATTAGCTAGTTTTATCGCCGAGCTAGTTTTTTGTTCTCAAGTGTAATTTATAAGTTAGTTTCTTGTAGATTTGTGAATATTATCATTACTGCGACGTTACTACGCATGTTAAACTGGAGGTCAAGACGTTAAGCGGAGATGCTTACTACCACAGTTAAATGTTTAAAGAGAGCAGTCGCCTCCGCTAGCCCGCTAGCCGGCTTCATAAGACGAGTTGCACCGTCCAGCAGGGACGGTACTACATACTTTAAAGAAACAAATTTTACGCAACCTAGGGCTTGCTTAAGAAATTTAGACATAGAGATATATACTAGAGGTGTAAACTTCATACACTGACATAAAAAAAGCGTAGGCCCCTTCAAACGATTTGACAATATTTTTTTTTGTAGCTCGGCATGTGACAACACTCCACCTGATGTAAAGCTAGAGTGCGGTCCATGAATGGAAACAACTGCTACTACAGAGAAATCTCTACAGACAGCAGTCGCCTTCACTATGCCGGCTTGTGGAGACGAGCATGTAGCATCTTAGATTGACAATGCACACTCCTCTCGTTATACCTGACTACTTTCAAACTATTCCCGAAACGCGACATGGTCACTTTACGGGTGTTATGTTCGAAAGTGGTGGTACTACCCCTGGACGGCAGACTGGACTAACAACCATCATCAGTCTGCCTACCACTCTTTGTCTGCCGTCAAGTGAAATACTGACAGAGAACATAAACGTGGCTGTGGTCATATTTTCTCTCGCGTCACATTATTGCATATCTAGTTGTATACGAGTATATCAATGGATTTAGGTGTGATATCCACATGTAAGATGATACTAATATTGAATTAAGTGTGGTTGGCCCCCAGTTTGATTAGGAAGATTCCTTTCTGCCCGGTTACCGGGTACCGGTTCTGGTCATTTAAGAACGTGGTGGTACTAAGTACCCAGGGTATTATAAAATGCGTGCAAGTATATAACATGATCCACTAAACAAATATGTATGTATTTTCGCTCATACATCCACGTGTACGGTCAACAAAATCAGCAGACCATAAGCGAAGTGTTAATACAAAACATGAAACAACATTTACCATACAAAATCGAATAACTCGCAAATGCAATTAGTGAATGAGTGTAAATTTGACACGGGCTTGCCATTCAGCCACATTGCGTACTGCTCTATTCTGTATTAGTTAAATTTAATTTTAACTCTTTTGTTTATGGATTTAGGGTTTAAACTCGAGAAACTGCTAATAAAGTTATATTATAAGCATTTATTCCAAGTATTAAAAAAAATATTTTAATGTGGTGTAAAAAGTGTGTATTCTCATTATTTTAAAAACTAGTTGCTTTAAGAATCGAAAAAGTAAACAGTTATTTATTCCGTAGATAGGTACTAGAATTTTTATTTGAAAGATTTTTTTATAGAAGCCCGGCATGTAAGCTAGAGTGCGGTCCATGAGTAGAGATAACCACTATCACAGAGAAATGATTAAAGACAATAATCATCTCTGCTATGCCGGCTTGAGGATACAATTGCGTGCTATCCACTTGACTATTTCCAAGGAGATCTCGAAACGTGACCAGGTCACTTCAAAGAATTGAATTGCGATTTTTAAATTCAATTTTATTACTGAATAACCCTGTTGTTTGAATGGGGTTTTCCAAGGTTGAAAGGGGACTTTAGAGCGGCGGGCAACTGTAGGGCGGGCGGGTAATACCATGGTATACAGATAAACGTCCTCGATGCGCACTGTCCTGTCCGGTTTTAGTGATGTTTCTCATCGATATCTAATTCAAATTAATTAGGGGAAATATGTTATTTTATTTATGTTATAAATACAATAATAGGTAAGGTATAAAGCATTAAAATTATAATTATATTTAAGTAAATAGAAATTAGAGAAATACCTAAGAAAATAGAAAAAAGGTTTTTTGAAAGGTGGTTGTCAGAAGATGACAGTGAAGAAAATAAGGGAGAATTTTGAGAGACTGGGTGGACTTGGGATATGCCTTCTGGAGTAGTGCGCCAACGTGGGTGGCTCGGCGAGTGGGTTTTTAGTTTTTTATTTATCTTTTATTTTATATTTTTTATAATTTAATTTTTTATATAATTTTTCATGATTTTTCATATATTTTTCTTTTAACTTATTTGTTTTTATAATTATATTTTGTCATATTTATTTTATCCTTGTTTCAAAGAACGAGGCATTCTAAGATGCCCAGGGGTCCAATATTTTTTATTTTTTTTATTTTAGCACGTCATATGACCGCACTCCGCCTGATGTTAAGCTAGAGTGCGATCCATGAACGAAGGTGACTGCTGTCAGAGAAGGGGATCTGCAGACAGCAGTCGCGTCCGCTATGCCGGCTTAATGAGATGCCTCTTCACACTGCGCTTGAAGGATCCCATGTTATAGGAAGGGGGAAAGACGTGGCTGGGAAGGTCGTTCCATAATTTGATGGAGCGACAGAAGAAGGATTGCCCGTTGTATTTTTTATTATTTACTTATTTTATATTTACGCTGCGTATAAAACGCACTAAGAACTTTTTGAGTACGGGTTTAAATAAATATTTACGTATTTACAGCAATTGAATGTTAAAAAAATCGTATTAAAAATACGATCAATATTAGGGATGTATTGGCCACCTCAGACTTAAAACAAAATATTTTATTATAACATGTTTTTAAATACTAAAAAAATCGATACAAGTACTTCACTAGTATCACCCTCTGTTACTGCGCCTTTGCACTTCGGAAGGGTGAAGCTGAATTATTGTTTAGAGGGGTCTGTGGGGGTAGAGGGGACCTTTTAAATCGGGAAACCCCGCCATTGTGCATTGCCGATTTCCTTTACCACCATTTTAATGTCCGTGTACTCCAAACATCGTGTATTTGCATATATGTTTTAACTTTGTACATATATTTAAAAAATATATTTAAAAACCTGCCTGCCGACCCATCACTTTCAAGTTTTACACTCCTGAAATGCTCTAGTCGCGTTTCAGAATCAGCTTGGAAATAGAGTGTGCACCATTAATGAATGATGTAATGCATAGGGGAGGCGACTGCTGCCTGCTAACATTTATCTGTAGTAGCAATTGTCTCCGCTTATGAATAGCACTTTTAACATCAAGCAGAATATAGTCACATATCGAATTACAATCGAGTTTTTGACGTATTTAAGTGAGTTTGTTATTTTTAAATTAGGATAAAAATCTAGAGGAATCTCGTAAGCGCTGTGTAGCTTAGTGATCAGAGCATCCGTGCGCAAAACGGTAGACGTGGGTTCGATTCTCACGATTCTCTTAAGTAGTTAGTAAGTGTTAAAAAGTATTAAAAACAGTATACAAATTATATTAATATAATTAACCTATTGTATTTTATCAATAGGTCTCTAATTATAAATAAAAACTAGTTCTTTGGGCGCGCTTCGCGGCGCTGAAAAAGTTATTTTTCGGGTAATTTGAAAAAAAAATTTAAAAAAAAAAAAAACAAAGTATGGATTTCGATATTAGAGGGCATTCTCTACGACTTTTGTTTCGGCACCTGTGCCCTATCTCATTCCGTTTCCGAGATATCGGCATCGCTTCCGGTCCAAAGTCTACTTCCGGTCAAAGTCGAGGTTTTCCTGGAGTCGCGGGAACGCCCTCTACACGCCCCAAAAAGAATCATCTCTCTAACCCCCCGGCAAGTGCTTCATAATATATGTCAGTCAGTCAGTGAGTCAGTGGTAATCGAGCTTTATATAATATGACTAGTTTTTTGGGCGCGCTTCGCGGCGCTGAAATAGTTTTTTTTCGGGTAGTTTTGAAAAAAAAATTTTTTTTAAAAAACAAATTATGGATTTCCATATTAGAGGGCATTCCCTACGACTTTTGTTTCGGCACTTGTGCCCTATCTCGTTCCGTTTCCGAGATATCGGCATCGCTTCCGGTCCAAAGTCCACTTCCGGTCAAAGTCGAGGTTTTCCTGGGGTCGCGGGAACGCCCTCTACACGCCCCAAAAAGAATCACCCCTCTAACCCCCCGGCAAGTGCTTCATAATATATGTCAGTCAGTCAGTGAGTGAGTGGTAATCGAGCTGTATATAATATAACTAGTTTTTTGGGCGCGCTTCGCGGCGCTGAAAAAGTTTTTTTTCGGGTAGTTTAAAAAAAATAATTTTTTTTTGAAAAAACAAATTATGGATTTCGATATTAGAGGGCATTTCCTACGACTTTTGTTCCGGCACTCGTGCCCTATCTCGTACCGTTTTCGAGATATCGACGTCACTTCCGGTCCACAGTCCGCTTCCGGTCAAAGTCGAGGTTTTCCCGAGGTCCCGGGACCGCCCTCTACACGCCCCAAAAAGAATCATCTCGCTAACCCCCCGGCAAGTGCTTCATAATATATGTCAGTCAGTGAGTCAGTCAGTGGTAATCGAGCTGTATATAATATGACTAGTTTTTTGGGCGCGCTTCGCGGCGCTGAAAAAGTTTTTTTTCGGGTAATTTGAAAAAAAATTTTTTTTTGAAAAAACAAATTATGGATTTCGATATTAGAGGGCATTCCCTACGACTTTTGTTCCGGCACTTGTGCCCTATCTCGCTCCGTTTCCGAGATATCGGCGTCACTTCCGGTCCAGAGTCCGCTTCCGGTCAAAGTCGAGGTTTTCCCGAGGTCCCGGGACCGCCCTCTACACGCCCCAAAAATAATCATCTCGCTAACCCCCCGGCAAGTGCTTCATAATATATGTCAGTCAGTGAGTCAGTCAGTGGTAATCGAGCTGTATATAATATGACTAGTTTTTTGGGCGCGCTTCGCGGCGCTGAAAAAGTTTTTTTTCGGGTAGTTTTGAAAAAAAATTTTTTTGAAAAAACAAATTATGGATTTCGATATTAGAGGGCATTCCCTACGACTTTTGTTCCGGCACTTGTGCCCTATCTCGCTCCGTTTCCGAGATATCGACGTCACTTCCGGTCCACAGTCCGCTTCCGGTCAAAGTCGAGGTTTTCCTGGGGTCGCGGGAACGCCCTCTACACGCCCCAAAAAGAATCATCCTCCTAACCCCCCGGCAAGTGCTTCATAATATATGTCAGTCAGTCAGTCAGTCAGTCAGTGGTAATCGAGCTGTATATAATATAACTAGTTTTTTGGGCGCGCTTCGCGGCGCTGAAAAAGTTTTTTTTCGGGTAGTTTTAAAAAAAAATTTTTTTTTGAAAAAACAAATTATGGATTTCGAAATTAGAGGGCATTTCCTGCAACTTTTGTTCCGGCACTTGTGCCCTATCTCGTTCCGTTTCCGAGATATCGGCATCGCTTCCGGTCCAAAGTCCACTTCCGGTCAAAGTCGAAGTTTTCCTGGGGTCGCGGGAACGCCCTCTACACGCCCCAAAAAGAATCATCTCTCTAACCCCCCGGCAAGTGCTTCATAATATATGTCAGTCAGTCAGTCAGTCAGTGGTAATCGAGCTTTATATAATATGATTTTAAATATGCCAAAAATGTCTAAATAACTAAATAAAGTATCAACTTGTTCTAAATATAACCTAAAATTCAAGACAAGACTATTTGTATGAAGAGTGACAGTTACCGTGGTCGTCAATCCCTTAAAGGACACCTCAAGTTTCATAAACGTCGTCTGTCAGTAGTAATTTGTGCTGGGAAGGCCATTTGTTGAGAACATTCTAACTATGAAGACTGATGGGTATTCTAGTGCGGTTATATTGCACAGAAGAAGCGAAAAGCGATTATTTCTTAGCGTTTCTTGGAAATCTATCTATTACATTACATAAATTTGGAGTTTATTTAATTTTGTTTCGGCTCTTTTGTTTACCATTTAACAAAATTAGAAAATTAGCAACGACATTGTTTACAGATCAGAGTCTGGATGCAGAACACAAGCTTGAATAATAAATAAATAAATATACGATCTATGTTAATCTATGATCTATGTTAATATTATGAGCGGCCGTGGTCTAGCGGCAAGACGCGTGAACTCATGATCAATGAGACCCGTGTTCGAACCTCGCTAAAGACCGTTCCAATGTAACTTTGTTATATGTACTTTGGTCGCTCAGTGCCTATATGCACTATTAAAGAGTGGTAGGCAGACTGATGATGGTTATTTGTCCAGTCTGCCGTCCTGGGGTAGCACCACCACTTTCGAATTAACACCCATGAAGTGACCTTGTTTCATTTCGGGAACAGCTTGAAATTAGCCAGGTCTAGCGAGGGAATGTGCACTGTCAATCTGGAAGGTACATGCTCGTCTCCTCAAGCCGGCATAGTGGAGGCGACTGCTGCCCGGACAGGTCTCTCTGTAGTAGCAGTTGTTTCTATTCATGGACCGCACTCTGGCTTTACATCAGGCGGAGTGTTGTCACATATATAGAATTATATATATTATATAGAACACAAACATATAGAATTACTCAATTTAAGAGATAATGTGAAAGCTTCCCTCAGACGTGCATGTAGAAGAATCAGATGTGGTCGAGGTCGAAATACCATTTAGAGAGCGTTGAAAAAGAAGTCACTGGTGTTCCGTACTTTATATTTGCCCGGTACGCACATGGACGTGTGTTACGAGTAAGTAAAAGCGTCTTTAGTAACGATTCAAAGTGTCAAAGTCAAAGTGTTCTTATACCCATTCTTGTAAGGTTGGTGACCATCTTATTGCTACTTTGGTAATTCATACGTTGAAAAATTAAAAATAGCTCCGTTCCCTCACCTCTTATGTTACGTATTATAAACCTAACGGCACACGGAGGACATTGTTTGTCAAAACTAATCTACTTTTAGTGCATCCCCGAAAATATCAGCTGCAGGGTACGCTTAATTTGTGCCGGCATTTAGTTGACATTAAATCGCGTTTATCTGCGGGGGTGGGTAGTGATCATTTTTGGATTATAACCCCCTTTTCCCGGAGTCACTCTTGGAATTAATTTGCGAATGTTATGGTCATTGCCGGCCATTCTGTGAGGGTGTGTTTGTCTAATGTTTTTCTTATGATATGGAGCTTAATATAATACTACGAAATTTACATAATTGTCACGTCGTTTTACAGAATAATTAAAGGAAAAGCGGAGAGTTTGATAAATGTCTACTTTAACAAAGATAATTGTAGCTATCGGTCCTATAACATGGGTTCCTTCAAGCGCAGTGTGAAGAGGCATCTCATCAAGCCGACATAGCGGATGCGATTGCTGTCTGCAGATCCCCTTCTCCGACAGCAGTCGCCTCCGTTCATGGATCGCACTCTAGCTTAACATCAGGCGGAGTGCGGTCATGTGCTAAAATAAAAAAAAATAAAAAAAAATGTATTTATTTAAAGAAATTGATAATATTCTCTGGCAACTTCGGATCAATGAATTGGGTCTTAGGCATAACTATGGTAAAACTTTCACAATTGCGAGATCATTTCCTATTGGATTTTAGTGAAAATTAACAAATGATTAGTTTACCTTCGGATCAATAAATTTGGCCTTAGGTATTTGTCATTTGGACAGCAAAAAAAGTTTTAGTGATGTTCTTTTTTAAGATTTAAATTTAAATTTTGTTTAATTTAACTATATTTAGCGTAACTATTTGCGTCCAGTAACAGAAGTAAGGATTTAAAAAATATTATTATAATTATTTTATATGTCGGGTTAAAAGTCCCTAATTAAAATTGAAATAAAAAAAAAATTATAAGCTATTTTTATACTGTCATCTTCAATGCTATTTATTCTTCGGCGTTGAATTAATTTAGCAGATAATTCGATAATTTATTAAGTTTGCTTTTAAAAAAATATATAGTTGACATCATAGCAACCCAGGCAGGTGGTGAAGTTTAAAAAATACATAGAAATATGTATTTCCTTTTCCTCGAAAAAAAAAAAAGATTTGTGATAAAAGCGACAGTGATTGACGTTTGAAGGGTCTGAGGGGTGATACGGAAATGTTTTGTGTGCTTAAATGTAAATAATCATGTCCGACTGCCGATTTTTGGGATTGGTATATTTGGGATTATTTGAGAAAACCAAAAAAGTTATATTATAAATATTTAAAAAATATATTGACAAGACTGTTATAGTATAGTATAGTCAGTCTGTAGTTAAGCCGAGCATAACAACTGCTATAACAGATAAATGTCTTCAGGCAGCAGTCGCCTCGCCTCCACTATTTCGGCAGAGCAAACCGCTCTCGTTATAGCCGGTTGCTTCCAATCTGATCCCGAAACATGACTAGGTCACTCCACATGTTATGTCGGGGGAAGTGGGCAAGGAAAGATTGATCAATCAGCATAATGAGTAGAGCAAAAAATGAATAAGCCAAGCACACATTTTGAGGTAGGAATCGAACCTGCGTTCTCCGCTCTCTGCACGAATGATCTGATCACTAAGCTTAGTAAGCTACATAGCGTTTATGTGAACACGTCGAAATTCTATATTTCATATAGAAAAAAAATCCCATGCAAAATTTGTGTATGAAATTTTCGCTTATTTTTCCTACTAACTCGCAGTTAGACTTTCAAAAGTACATAACCAAAACTTTTTTATTGAAAGCCAGTATAGGGGGGCGGACAATGCAGCCCTTAGAACGCCGTCGACTAATGAAATATTTTGAATATTTGTATTTGATTCGCCCCTTACAATTTTCGTGTCTGGAAAATTTTCTCAATTTTTAATAGAACAGTTTAAAAATCTTCGAGAGACCAATTTAAACATGAATTTTATATGGCGTAGACGATTTTTTGTATTTTACAAAGAAATACGAATTCGTGCACGAAAAATTTTCTTTTATGACGATTAAGTTTAATTAAGAATTATTATTTTTAAAATTTACTAACTTCCTTTTTCTTTTTGATAATAATAATAATAAATGAACTTACTTCTAACGCAGCAGAGAGTGATGCTTTCTCTTGCTTTAAAGTTTCCACCCGACTCTTGAACTGCAGAAGTGACCGCACAGTGTCCTCCATTCTGTAACAATATAGAACAAAATTAATAATTATAGAACAAAATTAATAATTATAAAACAAATTAATTATTAATTATAAAACAAATTGACTACATATTTTGTACCTTTGGATTTTAATAACATAAAAAAAACTCTTCACGTGTACCATGTGGAGGATGTCTATTTATACAGGTCAAAAGTTAAGGGTCAAATGGGAACGGTCACTATGGAACTTGCTTTTTATAATTATGCCAACGATTTCACAAAAGGTTCTAAGTCTTCTCTTTCAATAGATATTTAGAGATAAAAAATTACAATATAAAAAAATATAAATAAAAAAATAATCGCACCTAAGAAGTAATGTCAAGATTTTCAATTACTGCAGTTACGACTTTGACCTGTTAGTGAGTGTCTTTTGGCCTTTATCACAGAAATTTCGACCTATAGCATTTTTTTTTATTATAGCTCGACACGTGACAACACTCCGCCTGATGTAAAACTAGAGTGCGGTCCATAAACGGAAACAACTGATACTACATAAAAATTTCCACAGCAGTTGCTCCGCTATACCGTCCTGAGGAGACGTATATAAACCACCCATATTGACAGTGCACTCTTCTCGTTATATCTGACTACTTCCAAATTAAACCCGAAACGCGACAAGGTCATGCGAGTATTACTGGTGTTACATCGCACCAGGGACCCCCGTGCGGAAAACCAGCCCGGAAAACTCAAGACTGAAGAATGGTGTTACATTTGAAAGTAACGTAAAGCAAGTAAGCCAATTTATAATTATGGTGGATCCCAAATTGAAGTTTCACGGTCGTACATAAACTATCGGCGACGGCTAAAGCAAAATAGATTCTAGTATCAGTTAGTGAATCCGTTTAAATTTTGTCAATTCAGTTCACGTACCCACTTTAGCAACTCCTTAGACACAGGCTGATGGCGCGAGTTACGAGATTATCCTCTAACTTTTGTATAGTTACTATTTAACCTTTAATTTTTGACCTGTTTATTTAATATTTTTTTATTCATATACTTTAACTTACATGAGCTATTTTAATTTTTTTTTAAGATTAGTTAAAGTGTTGTTCAATTTACAACTTATGTAAATATATTTTTAAAAAAGTTATTATTTGATTTGTTAGAGATATAGAAACGAAAATATAATAAAAATAATTTGTGTAGTCGTAAGACGAATGAAAATATTATTGGTACACAGAGTTTCTCAGTGAGGTCAAATTATCAACAAAGGTCAAAATGTTAAGGCCCTAATGGTCTTCTAAAACTTGGAGTGGAGGCAGATTTATGTAGTCAGTGTGAACAAACTTTTCACATTTCCAAAGTGTAATGATATGAGTATTTAAACTTAAATTATAGAAATCGTGATTCTTTTATTTTATAGTTTGGAAAATATTTGTACTACTGTTGATATAACAGTAACATTTGAAGATGTAAATAATATTTGTAGCTGAAAATCAGCGCTACAACCTGCCTCGTGTAAGTAGGTCATTAACACGTGCTGACCTATACGCCCTTGTTCAGTATTTTGGACATTTCTTACTTATTTATTTTTAAATGATTATATGTAGTAATTCAGGTCAAGTATAAGTGGTCCTACGTTAGGCACTGCTCACAGTGGATAACTAACTGCGTACGGTTACCACGAATTTTGAAAAATATAAAATAGAAGAAACAGTAATATGTTATATAGCCTGGCGGTTGGAAGGATTGCTGATGTATAGCTAGAACAAAATTTTGCGTGGTCACGTGAAGCGACAACAGCCGTGTAGTAGTTTAGTAGTGGTCAGAGTGTATGTGCGCAAAGGAAGTGGATTCGATGTCAGGCTATTGTGAGCACGTTGATTTCTTTCTGTTCAATTTTCATCATAAAAAGTGTATGATGGAACACATTATCGATTCCTTCTCATCATAGATTTTCGTCATCACTAACATCGTCTAAATAAACGTGCTCTTCGTTTACACTATGATACATTGCAAAAACAAGATGATATAAGTAGAAAGTAAAGAATAGATCCAGTCTCCATAACTAAGAGCTCTCATTACAAAGACGGATTAACTTTAAGCGTAATCCACAAGCAAGGAACGAGGATTTGCATATCCTACGCGTTAGACAGAGATAGCTATAAACTAAAACGTTACACTTCCAAATGTACCATCTCTAGTAAACGAGGGATTTCAGGTCCAAATTCTTTCACTGTGAACCGATTCACATGTAACTTGGACAGTCTCTAGAAAATAGCGAAAAAATTTTTTTATTGCAAGGGGTAGCACACCTCAGGACTATATAACTTTTGATTTGTAGGGTAAGATGAGCTTAATTCCAAATTTTCAGAAAAATCGGTCCACAGTGAAAGAACTCGGAGGTTGCACCCTATTTTGCTCCACGTTTACTGGACTATCTAGGACTCTAGGCGATTGTTTAGTATAACATTCATCAAACATTCCATACTTTTCTTTTTCTCTGCCCATACAGTCACGTCTTCAGCATTATTATATTTTCTTCTTTTTAATATCGAATTGCAGGTTTACAATTCGATGATTTTTTTAAAAATATATAAAGAGTGGTAGGCAGACTGATGATGGTTATTTGTCCAGTCTGTCGTCCTGGGGCAGTACCACCACTTTCGAATGTAACACCCGTGAAGTGACCTTGTCGCGTTTCGGGGATAGTTTGAAAGTAGCCAGGTATAAGAAAGGAGTGTGCACTGTCAATCTAGATGGTACATGCTCGTCTCCTCAAGCCGGCATAGTGGAGGCGACTGCAGCCCGTAGAGATTTCTCTGTGGTAGCAGTTGTTTCCATTCATGGACCGCACTCTAGCTTTACATCAGGCGGAGTGTTGTCACATGTCGAGCTACAATAAAAAAAATATATATATATATATATATACATTATTATATATTAATCATTTGCGACTTCGCCCCCAGATAGAAATAACCTTTTAAATTGTTGAGTTTTCACGCATGCTAATAAAAAAAGTTCAAAACCTTCTTCAATGAACGGGCTACGTGTAAAGGATTGAAAAATATCTCCTTTTTAACGGTGACATCGGAAGTATACCCAAATTGGTGTGAAAAGGATGGAAATAGATTATCTGTCGTGCAGTCTGCGCCACTTCATTAGCGGGAGAATTCAAGAGCGATGGGTTGCTGTCAAATGACACGCACTACAGAATGTCTGGGATTTTGTAAATTTTTATGTTGAAAATGTTACTTTTCACTATTATTACGATAACATATGTATATCGTAAAACATGTTACATATTAAGTCACCTTTTACGATCGTTACAAACTTCTTCCGTTTCTTCCACCTATCATCATTTGTTTTTTTTATATAGCTAGGCATATGACAACACTCCGCTTAATGCTATTGATACAACTTTTCTACAACAGCAATGGCCTCCGCTAGCCAGCTTAATAAGTCGAACATCTACATCGACAGTGTACATTCCTCTCGTTATATCAAACTGATCCTGAAACGCCACAAAGTCACTTCACGGGTCTTCGAAAGTGGTGGTACTACCCCAGAATCCATCACCAGTCTGCCTACCACTCTTAACTGTTTACGATATTACTATAATACTTTTACTATAATGTAAAAAATTAATTGCTGAATATTAAAATACTCGTATATTATTAATATGTAAGTTATACTTATTTTTTACCTATAATTTATAATAATTTGTAAAACATCGATGATATTTTATTTCGTTTTTTTTTAAATCTAACTATGACATGGACCACGCTCTAGTTTAACATTTGGGGGAATGATATAACATGCTGGGCTACCATAAAAAAATTAAGATTACTTTTTAAAAATATTATAATTTATTTTCTGGGTTAACCCTTAATTGAGGCAAAATTGTAAGTAGAAAATCGGGCATTCAAGACCCCTTTTTCATTATTAATATACCCGCCGAGAGTTAAGATTAAGTTATTAAAGAATAAAGAACCATTTTGAGATGCAATTTCTAATTTTAGATTAATCATAAAATACCTATTAATCCTTTTAGAAATGTTTTTGGTTCCGGTATTAGAGAAGTTTAATTTATTTATTTTAATTTGAAACGCCATTCGGGGATATAAAATTTGTTAAGAAACAATTTGGAAATAAAATTATTTTATGCTAAGAAAGACTGATGATTTTTATAAGCTCAATCTGCCATCTTGGGGTAGTATCACTACATTCAGGTACAGGTAAAATCTATGAAGTTCATCCTGAATCTTTACAACAATACGAATTTTAATAACAAGTCAACTTAGAAGGCGCACATTCGTCTCATAGCGGAGGCGACTGTTGCCTGCAAAAACTTCTCTGTGATAGCAGTTGTATCCGCTTAACATGAAGTCGTGTCATTGCCGAGCTACAATAAAAAAAAACAGTACGACTACAATATCCCATTCTTTATTTAACGAAGTAGTAATCATGTAGGCGCGTAGATGCTAAATCAGAGCTAAATATACTTAATTGCAATAAATTATTTAATTTTATTATAAGACCAAAACCAAAACTTTCGTGTTAAGCAGTAAGAAATAAATAACACAACTAAAGTACTAATTTATATATATTTATCGACTCAAAGCTATACTACTATACTACTATTCACGAATACAATAGAATAATAAAGTATGTAAATTATTGTAGCACGCTCATCCGCGCCCTACAACACATTTATTTTGTTTTAAATGTAGTCTTTACTATCTACAATCAGTTTAACGATTGCACGATAACGTGACGACTTTGAGACTTAAAAACATAGAGGTGCAAACTTTATACATCTGACATAAAAAAAAACCGTAGGCCGCTTCAAACGATTTGACAATGTTGCCGTCAAGTCAAATACTACCCTAAACGTGGCTGTGGCCATGTTTTCTCTCGCGTCATATTGCAATTAAGAGCGTTATTGCACGCGTAATAAGAAACATACGTGTACTAGAAATTTTAGTGATGGAATTTTATAAAGAAAACTAGTTTTTTGGGCGCGGCGCTGAAAAGGTTATATTTCGGGTAATTTGAAAAAAAAATTTTTTTGAAAAAACAAATTATGGATTTCGTTATTAGAGGGCATTTCCTACAACTTTTGTTCCGGCACTTAGGCCCTATCTCGCTCCGTTTCCGAGATATCGGTATCGCTTCCGGTCCAGAGTCCACTTCCGGTCAAAGTCGAGGTTTTTCTGGGGTCGCGGGAACGCCCTCTACACACCCCAAAAAGAATCATCTCTCTAACCCCCCGGCAAGTGCTTCATAATATATGTCAGTCAGTCAGTGAGTCAGTGGTAATCGAGCTTTATATAATATGATGATAACATACTTTTATAAAGTTCCAAAGGGTTAACGACATTGGTATACTCGTATATAACTAGATAAGCAATCACTCTCCCAGTGTGACGCGAGCGAAAAGATGACCGCAGTCACTTTTAGGTTTTCTGTCGGTTAGTACAGTTAGACAACATTGACAAATCGTTTGAATCCGATTACGCTTTTTCATGTCCGATGTATGAGGTTTGCTCCTCTAGTATATATCTCTATGGTTCACGATGACAAATAATTTTATTTATTACATTAAAATTGTTATTTATATCCGCAGTTTGAAGATTCTTTCAAAGAAGTCTATGAAATTGAACAATATTAAAAATTAGTTCAATTTGGACTCAAATTTACTAGTTGAGGTTTCAAAGTTTAATCTTAACCTATAGGTAGATAAATAGGTAAAGTTTTTATAGTAGCTCGGCATGTGACCGCACATTGTCTACTGTTTAGCTAAAGTGCGGTCTATGAACAGAAACAACTGCTACTACAGATAAATTTCTACAGGCAGCAGTCGCTTCCGCTACGACGACGAATGTACACCATTTAGACAGTGCATACTCCTATCGTTATATCTGGTTACTTCCAAACTGACGCCGAAACGCGACTGTCACTTCATGGGTGTTACACTCGAACTAGTTTATATACCTGGCACTATACGAGTATATCATATACATAGACGTGTCAATAGTTTCAATTTGGTGCTGGTTGGCGAACTCCAATTACCCTAGTAGCTGGTTTTTTTAGAGCCCACAGAGGGAGGGGGAAGGCCGGTTTACTGCTCCCAGTCACGACAAAATATCGACCGTAAAAGCCTTATAGGAAGAGTCATGTTTTCATTATTTTTTATCACCATTGTGCAATGATTAAATGGATATATCGACACGAAAAGAAATTAGTTAAATATGTAATTTGTTTTGATGACCATTTTTATTTTTATTATGTGTTAGATAGAATCTAGATTTCTGATGACCTGGTAGAATTATTTGAAGAAATAAACAATATATTTATTAAGTTGTTTGAAATACATAATTATAATAAATTAATTTTTTATTTGTAGTTTTGCTGATACTATTCGAATAAAAAAATAAATACGTAATTGATTTAATGAAAAATTAAAATTTTTCAAAGATTATAATCTATTTTCATTTTTGGGAATGTTACAGGGCGTATTTATATGTTTTCAAATTAAATTAATTTAATAATATAAATAACAATAAAACATTTTGCACACAAATATCAATATTCCCTAACAAAAACCCTGTTAGATCATTCAGCCCTAAACTCTGCACCCCTAATGGGCCGCGTCACATTAAGTACCAACCAGATGAGCTCGGACATAAATCTTATCTATTAAATCCACATCGTACTAATCCTTCGAACGTATGCTACCCTGGTACTTCTATTTGTATTGACTTAGTTTATATTGAACTGGCAACTGGCTACTACAGAGAAATATCTGCATGTAGATGTCGCCTCCGCTATGCTGGCTTGAGGAGACGAATGGGCTACGTTGAGTCGATAGCTCCCATTATAAATTTAATCAATGTATAACTAAGCAAAGGATGCGACGCTATTTTTTCGACATATGGCAATGTTTTTGTTGCCATTATTCTTCATTACCGAAAAAAGTGTCTAAAGGGCGTGTCAAAAAGGGTGACGCTACCATACACTACCTTACGACCTATACACGTTTGTTATCGGTAAATGGGAAACGTAGTGAGGCGTAATTGGGCTAGTGACGTGAAACGCGTATAGTTTTGCACGAATTCGGATTAAAAATCGAGTACTAATTTGACATACTAAGTAATTTGAGTAAGGATCAATGTCCACTGCAGCCTATCTTCAATCCACACGGGATAAAGAATGTAAGTAATTCAAAGGCCTAGGATCCTGAGGTAGTACTACGACTTTGAAGTGTAACGCTCGTTAATGAATGATCCGTGATGCACAATAATATTAACTTTATGCAAATATTAACTTTGACACTGGCAAAATGCTAAAATGCCATATAAAAAAAATTGGAGTAAGTATTTTCGTAATTTTATTCGAGTAACTATAGTTAAATGCATCACTATGGTCGGCGCTGGTGGGTCGGTCATCATAGCCAAGTAGCAGGTGTGAACAAATCTACTTAGGTCGTGTTATTAAAATTTAGGCAGTCAAGTAAGGAAAAGCTATGGGAAATATTATGTGGGAAAATTTCTTAAAAGAAGAAAGTAGTTTAAAGTATTCAATGAGTTTGTGAATGTGTTAAAATTAAGATTTAATAAGAAATTAACGACAATTGTATGACCCCGAACCTGGCTCTGTAACTGCTATTATTTTATATAAAGTTAATTTTTATTTCAAAGGTAGACAGTTGTATTTTTGTTTTTATTTTTTTTAAAAGTTTTTTGATACTATTTTTATTTTCTTTTTATGATTTTATATTTGTATTTTTTAAATAAGGCTTTAAGACGTCGATTTTGATACTAAGTCCAAAAAAAAAATTATTAAAAATGTACAATTATTTTGATTAGAGACTTAAAAAAAAAGAATTCTACGTGATTTCAATTTTGTTTTTAATATTTATTTATTTGTAGGTTTTATTTATTATTTGAAATAAGCATATAAGACGGTAAGTGTAAGGTATGGATCTAAATTATCCTCAATTCCGTTAACGTCTGGTCATTTCTCCGTCGATCGCCGATTACGTTACTAATAGGGTAATTCAGTGGGCTATCGACCCGAGTCGTTAGTTACCGACATTGAGCCGATTGTGACCAAACTTGGCAGCAGATGTCGGTAATTGTGTGGCAGGTACGTAAGTAAATTCAGATACGTTTAAATATTGTTAATAATAATTTTATGTTATATAGATATCTAGAGAAAAATACAAAGAAAATATTTATTAATCAAGTCTTTTCCATCAAAGTTACTGAATTACTTAGTTAGTGGAACAATATTAGTCAAATTACAAGAAAATAATAAATGATTTTGATTTTATTATCATTTTGTTATATTAGTAACTTAAAATTAGTATTTAAAACTATGAAATGGGCACAAATAAATTTGAAAAAATCCTCATTTTAATTGGGACCGTTCCGTTTTAATATAAAAAATGAAATAAGGCAAAACAAAAGCCAAAACGACATTATAAAATATAAATCATATAAAATACGAAAGCATACATAATTTTTTTTTAATTACAACATGAACAAAGTAGTAAACCTAATATTAATTATTTAATAATAATTAATATATTCATAATATCAATAACATACGCATACATAAAGTAAGAAAAATAAATCAAAGAGAATAAAAATAAAACTCTACGACCAAAATAAATAGGATATTAAATCTACGAGATACATAAAACTCGAGATTTTCCGACATTCACCATTTTTACTCAGATTTTCGTACGGAAATTATACAGGGAGTCGTAAATCCCTTACTCAAGTATCTTAGTAAACGTCCCAAATAAACATACAGTACGCATTCAAACCGAATATATACATATTATTTCTAGCATACATGACACAAAAGATACTTTGGTACCGGCCGTCCATGCATCCAAAACTGACTGACACTGACTGTTGATGTACAGTTGTACACAAAGCGTTAAATGTAAGACGGTATTCATTATACAACTAAATAAATAATACATTATTGCACAAATTGTACATATAGGCGAACTTAATGCCTTTGGCATTGTCTACCAGCTAACTTTTGTTGGTATGAGAGGAGATAACTATAGTGCAATTAAAAATGTAAATGAAATGTAATACATACATATAATACACAATATAAATTAGGAAATAAAAGAAGAAATAAGAGTAGATCTGTTTTAGAAACAAGTATTTAGTGAGCATGCTTTTAAAGAATTCTCTCGATGAGGCTTGTCTAATTGTGAGTGGCAACTTGTTCCACAACTAACTATATTTACTTAGATCTTATCTAAAGATAGATCGAATGAAATCTAGACTTTATAGCTATAACCAGATAGCATCCGTGTACCAAATTACTTGCAATTTGCATCAAAGTGATTGACGCTATGCAGAGGAAATTGCAATGCGACGTCAAGACAGGTTTTACTGTACGAATAAACTATAATTTAATTTAATCATACGTTATTTTTTCATGTAGGTATTAAATATTGAAAATTTTACTTTCTTTATACTTTTTGTATTAAAATAAAGAAAACAGAGAGATTTTTTTACTATATTCCAAGCATTTTTTTCATATTTACTCCCTTTTAAACCTTCTCCGGACTTCCACAAATAATTCAAAACCAAAATTAACCAAATCAGTCCTTCTCGAGTTTTAGCGAGACTAACGAACAGCAATTGATAGAATATATATAGATAGTTTTACACGAACAAAACTTTAGTTTATAAACAATTTCATTCGACCCTATAGTAAACATTAGTTAAGGCGGTGTTTCACATTTTCGTCGAGATTTATGTGTGTCGTATAATTGAATGGCGCTCATGTGCCACTGACGATCGGTCTGCGTCGCCGAGGAAAGTGCGGGACCGCTACACCATACACCTAACTTAAATGTAGGAGAAATAAACATTTTATTTAGTTCACGTAAAGCAACTGTGAATTGCAATGAAATAATTCAAATAAAAAATTGACTTTTAGAAACGATCGACAATCTTTACTCAAAATATAAACCAACTAAATTGGAGAGGTGTATCTGGAGACAGCTATCTTTTTTACATATTTTTTTTAGATAATATAGATTAATTTAGTTGACACGTGTTTCTGGAAAACTTTTGTAATTGCTTTGTTCTTTTTTATTAATTTTTATAAATTGCGATTGTAATATAGTAATCGTGACGTTTCGGCCGGAACTAAACCATTGCCAAAAAATAATCATTTGTCAAAAGTTTAAACAAACTTTTGATTTTTAAAAGTTTCTGTTAAAAAAAACATCGTGTTTATAGTGTAGTTTGGTTTTAAAAATTGCAACAGTTATTCGTATAAAACACTGTTATTGTTAGGAAACACAAACAAAAGATATTTGACAAACTGATGAGGCGACAACCATAGACAACAAAATAATGTACAAAACTGTTACGTTGGTACTTTGGTCTTGGAAGAAGGTCATTACAGTTTTTCAAATACGGGAATCAAAAAATACATCTAATTGAAGTGATATCTCGAAATGGTTTTCGATTTAACATGGGTTAGTTTTTGAGGACCTTGCCCATTATAATCATTATTTTTAAATAATAAGCTTTCATGTAATAGTCAAATATATTAATATTACTATTTTACAATAATATGATTTGATAACTTTAGTGCTTGTGGTATCAGCAGGGGCAAGCATTATTAAGTCACTAGCTTAGGCCGTATAAAAAATTGGTAAATCTTGTATTTTATTTTGTTAGGAATATAATTTTTTTTTAATAAATTAATTTAAACTTTACTACTTTACGATGCACAAGGACATACAAACTTAGTCAAGAGTCATAAAATTTAGATTATTACTTCACGACTTTAATTCGTTGAGATTAGGTTTTCACGTTTACACTCATATATTAAATAAAGCACGTTTTGAACATCGTTCTCTAGACTAATATGTTTTATTGTCCACATATTTCTAGGGAATTAAAACAACTGACGCCATCTTGCGAAAGTTTGCGCGGGAGATTTATTGTGTTCGTTTGTAATTTGACGTGTGATGCGCCTTAAGACACGTTCAAAAGTTTAAAGTGTGCACAATTTTGAAGATGACTGCGCGTTTTACTTAATGTTTGAACAAATGTTGTAATGTAATTGTTCATTTACGTCTTAACTTATACGTTAGAATTACTTTTACGTTAATTTAGGAAAATATCTTCAATGTGCATTATTTATCTATATATGTATATAAAAATCAATTGCTGTTCGTTAGTCTCGCTAAAACTCGAGAACGGCTGGACTGTTTGGCTAATTTTGGTTTTGAATTATTTGTGGAAGTCCAGGGACTACATACTCTTAGAAGTATGTATCTACAAAATTACACTGGTACCAGTTTAATTGCATAGATTTTATCATAAATAGAAATTAAAAGTAAGTTCCTATAAAAGTAAGTTCTTAAAATGTTTAGGAGTCCTTTCACAGAGTTTTCCTTAAAAGGCGGGAGTTTTCGGAAGTAATACCCCAGTGCGGATACATTCGTCAGGGCGACAGGAAGTGACGCAGACGACACAATGGCGCCTGAGAGATTAGCGACGCTAGCGGACGACAACTTTTGGATATAAGAATGAAGACGTTTTATGTTAAGTCAGTAGGTCTGTGTTACATGTAGGTTTACACATTAAGTTTATATTGTAAGTAAATAGGACGATAAAATCTATCTTTGTGAGTTAACTCTCTTAACTCGAATCGAGCGGCCGTGGTCTAGCGGTAAGACGCGTGTACTCACGATCGATGAGTCCCGTGTTCAAACCTCGCTAAATTCTGACCGGTACAAATGTAACTTTGTTATATGTACTTTGGTCGCTCAGTGCCTATAGGCACTATTAAAGAGTGGTAGGCAGACTGATGATCCAGTCTGCCGTCCTGGGGCAGTACCACCACTATCGAATGTAACACCCGTGAAGTGTCCTGGTCGCGTTTCGGGAATAGTTTGAAAGTAGCCAGATAGAACGAGAGGAGTGTGCACTGTCAATCTAGATGCTGCATGCTCGTCTCTTTAAGTCGGCATAGTGGAGGTGACTGCTGCCTATAGAGATTTCTCTGTAGTAGCAGTTGTTTCCATTCATGAACCGCACTCTAGCTTTACATCAGGCGGAGTGTTGTCACATGCCGAGCCACAATAAAAAAAATTAATAAATAAACTAGAATTTGTTTCTGTGATAGAAACGTCAATTAAAGTAGAATGCCCATTTGCTTAAGAAAAATGGGCCCACAATTTTTTCTCGAGTTTGTCGATGATTTTTAGTTAATTTTGTAGACAAGTAAATCTATTTCTTTTTTACCGATCAGTTTTAATTTTTTCACCTGGGTTATTGAGTAATTAGATGTTTTCTGATGCATTATTTTAACATGCAGCTTAACATCAGATTTGAATACACAGTATATATATTATATGTAACTTTTTTAAAAATATAGTTAAGTACCTATTTTCATGATATATAGTTTCTGAAACTTAGCTCGTTTTGATGTAACCAATCTCCTACTATACCGTGAACAATGGAGCCTGTTTTAAAACTCTTCACCACCTCCCAACGTACCGTTAGCCATTTTTAAAGGTAACTACACACTGTGGAAAAGTTTTGGGGCGAAATAGAAAAAAAGTTATAGTAATAAGTTTTAGTGTATCGTCTTAACTTTATACATTTTTTTTTCATTACACCAAGTATCGAATCAAGAAGAGCTGATTGTCTTTCTTTTTTTTTAGTAAATACGTATACTAATTTAACGTGAAAGCCAACACCTGAGCGTCCATACATTTTGTTTTACAACATTGTTTGAAACATAGCAAAATTATGTTGAAATTAAGTAATTTTATAACTTTCTCAGCACTAATTATTGTCGCATTTTATGCAAAAAATGCATTTTAAATATTTTAAACAGTTTATATTGGTTATATTTCACAAGCATTTTATATATTCTGTGCCGTAGCTATTTGTTTATTATAGTGATTTGCAATAATAATTCACGTTAAGGCAAGCGACCAAAGTAAATTGTATACTAAACATAAAGGTTTTCGATTCGAGTTAGAACAATAACAAGAAAGATATACTTTTAGCCTTGTCGTAATCAAGATGGCTGCAAAGCTTTCAAAATGTCTCAATAATCAAAAATAGATTGATCTACTATCTTGTAATAATAAAATCTTTTAATTGAGTTAAAAATCCTTTCACCTCGGATCCTTCAAGCGGAGTGTGAAAAGCACCTTCTCAGGCCGGCATAGTAATGGCGACTGGAGCCACCGTGTTAGCGCCAGTGCTCATGGACCTCCGCTGCGCTTTCCATCAGGCCAGTCGAGGTCACATGTCGTGTCAAAATAATAAAAAAAATATACAAAACCTGACGTACTAGATTTTCTTTCCAAAAATATTTATTTCGATGTAAAGTTCCTACCTACCCTTAAAACTTAAAAAGGCGTAGTTATATAGGGGTATGAAAAATCTGTTATAGTCTTTAGTAACCGAACAATAGACTCTTATAAAAGCTTCAGAGCTGAGGCGAGCTTTTGTAAAGCTTTTTGACCTAAATCCAAAGGGAGACGTTAGGAGTGAAAAAAGAAAACTTAATTAAAGTAAATTATAGCTTCTTTCTTCTTTACAGAAAAAAAAAATAAAATATTTAAGAATTTCGTAGACTCTCCATGGTAGTAACCCAGTCTGCCGTCCCACTTTCAAGTGTAACTAACACTCGTGAAGTGAATTGACTTAGTTTGGAAGTAGCCAGGTGTGGAGTGAGGAGTGTGCTCTGTCATACAGATGGTGCATATTTGTTTCGTTTCGTTTCTGCTGCATGCAAACTTTTTAGTGGTAGCACCTGTACTCGCTCATAGGCCGCATTCGAGCATCGATGTGAATGTAGTCACATACCGAGTTACTATAAGAATGACCCTTAACAGACATAAAAATATAGTCTTGTACTAAAACGCTACTTATAATCATACAATGGCAAATATATTCACATCGCAAAACGCCATATTCTCACATAATTCGTGCGTAAAATACAAAATATACTGAAAACGTCACCGGTTTAAGCAATTTGATGACGTCATAAACCTTCTTATCAACCCTGCCCTATATAAATCATGTAGACATTATTTGAGCAATTTTATCTCCTATTAGTAAGAACTTAAGGATTGTTTTACTGTGGGGCTAGTATTTAAAAAATATAATAAAAAGTCGTTTATAAGGGAATCAGGTTTTTAGACGCATTTAGATTGGGGAGCGGGTTCTTAAGAAATTGGTTTTAATGAGTTATTGCAATATACACAGCGAATATTAAATTGTTAGTATTAACAAATGGATGTTTAAGCTTTCAGATCGACCGTGGCCAGGTTAGTGTAGATGTGGCTAAATTATGCTGAAAATTGAATAGAAAAATTCAGTAATATGTTAGTCAATCTATTTGGACAAGATTGAAGTGGTAGCTTAGTGTTCAGAATATCTGCGCGTGTAATATTTCTTTTATTGAAGCTAGGCATGTGACAACACTCCGCCAGATATTAAGCTAGAACTGAAACAACTGCTTTTACAGATAAACTTCTTCTGACAGCAGTCGGCCACGCTATGCCCGCTTGGAAGGAATGTTCACCATCCAGATTGACAGCGTACACTCTTCTTGCTGTACCTGACTACCTACAAACTAATCTCGAAATGCGACAAGGCGTTACATTCAAAAGTTGTAGTACTACCCCAGGAAGGCAGACTGGGCTAATAACCATTATAACTTGGTTAATGCTCAGGTGTTAAGTATAAAACTATCTGTAAATTTATTCCTAATTAATCGATAAACAAAAATAAGCGATATCAATATAACCGTTCGTGACAAAAGAAAAAAGGTCGCTATACCCCCAAAAGCTATTTGTGGTAGGAATGTCTCTACCAAATTACTTCATCGCTAACTACTATTGAAGTTTTCTAAATCGAAATATTTATGTCTTATATCACGACAACGGATGAAATGAAGAAAATTATATTTGTATATTTTATAGGCAAATGTTTTTTTATTGTAGCTTGACACGTGACCGCACTTAGTCTGATGTTAAGCTGTTTAATAGTATTAGGCGTTACTTTGCGGTTAATTATTGCAATTAATATATAAATATATAATTGAAATTAATTTCCGCTAATTAATATTAGTGAGGGTAGGTACACAGTTACATTAGCTGTCAATGTTAGACCCTTCACCAACATCAAAAGCGAAGGCGAAGCGACCACACGTCTCCTGAGCATACCACGTGGAGTGGCGAAACGCGTCAAGAGGTATTTGCATGTTGGTGAAAGGTCTAACATTGAGAGCTGATGTGATTGTGTACCTATCCTCACTAACATTGATTAGCGGAAATTAGTTGCAAAGTAGTGTTTTCAAATAATTTGGTGTTAAGCTAGCAGTTCATAAATGAAGACAACGGTCACTAGAGAAAAATCTTTGCAGTTGGGAGTCACAGCCGCTATGCCGGCTTGACGTAGCGAGTGCCCATTGTTTTAATAGAACACAAATTACAACGTATAGGATTTAAAATAGTGATGGATAAATCTGAATGATTCATTCGAATGATTATTCGGACTGGGTAATATTTGAAATAATCGAATGAAATTTTAAACGACAATGTCGATGTGACCCGTGTTCTAATCTTGCTGGCCGGTACCAATGTAACTGTGATATATGTACTTTGGTCGCTTAGTGCCTACGATACAAGTACTAGCTTAGTATATACTTAAAACCTTTTTGTTCTAGGAATGCGATATAATAATAATCTCTAAACATTGCAAATATCATCTAGTGTCGTGATCTTTATGAATAAATATCACATAAACATTCTACATCAAACACATACCGGATTGACTCATAAATCCAATAAACAACACGACTGCATAAAAATATACAATTTACGACAACATAAAACATAAAAGAATACCATAACCTTAGTTACAGGTATCCATCCATAAGACTTCTAAAACACACGATCCGATCTTTCGGATGAATCGAATACTAGACTCGAATCAAACCGGCTTTTAAACTTGAACGGAACAGAAATCAACTTAGATTAGAGCGGCCGTGGTCTAGCGATAAGACGCGTGAACTCACAATCGAGACCCGTGTTCGAACCTCGCTAATTCTGACCGGTACCAATATAACTTTGTTATATGTACTTTGGTCGCTCAGTGCCTATAGGCACTATTAAAGAGTGGTAGGCAGACTGATGATTGTTATTTGTCCTGTCTACCGTCCTGGGGTAGTACCACCACTTTCGAATGTAACACCCGTGAAGTGACTTTGTTGCGTTTCGGGAATAGTTTGAAAGTAGCCAGGTATAACGAGAGGAGTGTGCACTGTCAATCTAGATGGTGCATGTTCGTCTCCTCAAGCCGGCATAGTGGGGGCGGCTGCTGCTCGCACAGGTTTCAATGTAGTAGCAGTTGTTTCCATTCATGGACCGTACTCTAGCTTTACATCAGACGGAGTGTTGTCAAATGCTGAGCTACAATAATGAAATAAATAATAAAGTTAATAACTTCTTGAATCCTGGTTTAATACGATTTCTTAATAAGATTAATTAACTCCTCCATCACATACAGATTAAAGACACTTCGTTTCTCAAAAGCGGTTTGGTTTAAATTATTCAAAGTATGTTTTCTATAATATACGTGATGGCTTTGAGGTGTTTTATGTATACATAAACGATAACTTGAGGTGGTTGAACTTATATTTTTGATTGAAGTCTACGTAATAAATATTTTTATTAGAAATATTATTAATAGCATAAAAGATCTAAAAAATAAATGTAAAGCTAGAGTGCAACTGCTCCTACAGAGAAATCCTTACGGGCAGCAGTCGCCTCCGCTATGCCGGCTGGAGGAGAGTTATGCACCATCTAGATTGACAGTGCACACTCATCTCATTATGCCTGGCTACTTTTAAACTGATCCTGAAACGTGTCATAGTCACTTCACGGGTGTCACATTCGACAGTGGGCTAGGACGGCAGACTGGGCTAATAACCATCTTTAGTCTGCCTACCACTCTTTATTCGGACACCATAACCTCCGCAATATCGGCTTCACTCTCGTCATACTGTACGTACGAATTCTAATACAATTAAGACGAATTGAAACAATAAACAAGAATCAAATATTGTTTTATATTTAATCAAAAATCAACTGTCCATTAAAACTCAATGAATGGGACAAAAAATTTTAAAAAATCCAACAAAAGTCGTAAAAACGCCCCGAAGCCTTCCCAGAATGAAATACGAAATAGGCTGCGAACAGGACCACGATAAAAAAGAGAATTTAAACGTTAAATCGGTCCCACGGCGTGTGTAGTTAGGCAAAATTTCACGTCCCTGAAGAAATTTTCGCTTTTACATTAGAATTTATAATGAATTTCACTTTCTTTTGTAATATCTTTATTTAGTATTTGTTTAGGGCTTAGTATTAAGAAAAGATGACTACATTATATAAAATTAACGATTAGCATATATGCCACAAAGCGGCTAGAGAGCAACATGCCCAAATATATATTTTTTAAATGTAGCTCGGCATGTGACAACACTCCGCCTGATGTAAAGCTAGAGTGCGGTCCTTGAATGGAAACAATTGCTACTACAGAGAAATCTCTACAGACAGTAGTCGCCTTGAAGAGACAAGCATGTACCATCCAGATTGACAGTGCACACTCCTCTTGTTATGTGTAGTTATGTTGTATAATAAAAAATAATGCGTGACATTTTCAACTTTATTAACTTGTGTAGGTTAGTTGGTCGTTTAGCTCTAGTTCTATGTTATTCGCTAGAAAAGTATCAATGTATGAGTTTATTAAGTCTACAACCTGTATCTTCTTACAATATTTTATTTTATTTTTTACTCAATACTTATTGAAAATTTTCAGGTAAAAATGAAGTTAATATCATATCAAAAAATGAAATTAAAAAAGTACGAAATAAAAGAGCAAAAAAATTAAAACTTTTTTGCTCTTTTGTTTTTTTGTAGGATATTTTATTTATTTAAATTATAGGCATTATTTAAATACTTTTTTTTGTTCAATTTTCATCATATTTAGATAAAAATGCAAATAAGGTATTAAGGTACAAAATTTCCGTATAATCGCAAGTTCTAAGTACAAGCTGAGGCTAGGTATATGCCCTAATTATATCCTAGACTAAAACTATAAGTCTAGACCACAGCTGCATTGTATATTAAATTTAACAACTTAATTATGAAACCGCTCATCTCAGAGCTTATATAAATATTAGTTAGTAATTAATTTGAAGCCGTTTTCGAAATAATGGTACATATGTGAACAAATTGAAGCTACACGTGCGAGAGTCAAAATCGAATTTGGTATTTGAAGAAAAGATTTAATGTTAGAAAGAAAAATAACAATTTTTTCTTAAATATACATAAAATAAAACTTTTTATTAGTATTTCTTGGTAGGATTTACTATGAAATGATATTAATTAACTATATTTTATTTTTTAAATATTTTGTCTATTTTTCGTGATTTTATTGTGGATTGTACTTTCGGACTAAATCTTGCTTACCCCATTGTTGCTAAGTCATTTTAATCAATTTCATTATAAATGAAATGAAGTCTCACACCTCAGAGAATTTATTTAAAAAAAAACTATTAAATTTTAGTTATAATTTTATTAATAGGATAAATTTAATAAACATGTCAATACAAAAAAAGAACCCCAAAACTCTCTAATACACCACAAAGAAAACGAATTGGGTGCTTTACTTTTACTAAATTAAAAATTAAGGGTCCCCTTTACACTAAAGGGTTCTGTACACTGACAGCCACAAAGAGCGGAGTGTCTTCCATAATTAAATATTTCAACTGATTAACTACGCAAAATGACTTAAGATCCCCGTTTACCCCCACCAGTAGCCAGGAAAGAAACCCCTCTGTTTAGCTGATGTACCAGCAAAATAAAAACAGAACAAATCAAAGTACAAATCACACAATAGAAAACTTTTTTATTAAAACATGTAACGCGACGGTTGAGCCCTTAGACAAAGAGGAGACATTTAGGCTAGCTCAATGCATTTCGCGGGGCGGTACGGCGACGAGGTGTACAGGGGGAGGAAAAGGATGCACCACATGGCATGTGCGCGCGTCCTGACGCCTTCAGGTAGCTGAGAGATGGCGACGGACACCGCCGTGTACGCACATTTCTAATATTAAATAGACCGTACAATATTCAGTAACTTTTTTCCATTAAATCCATCAAAGGGATGGATCAAAAGTAGCAGACAGATCGGGGACCTCATTACCATCGATTTCACTACCATGTACGGGGTTTTATGAAATTTTATATTTTCAGGTATGCATGCATACAGCACTCGCCTTTGCTGTGACAAGGGCGTATAGTACAGGGCACTTCAAAGCTGGTTCTGAAACGCTTCTTGAAACTTCATGGATGTTACGTTTGAAAATTATCAATTTGTTTCTTTAAAACTTTTTAAAAAATTGTTAGTTAAAAAATTTTTTTTTTAAGTGGACCTAAAAAGGAAGGACAAATGGGACGAGTCGTGATTAACAACGCCAAGCGCCTTAAGACCCCACTTCAAAGTCTTCATGGATCTTGAGCAGTGATATTATTTTTAATTTCCGAGTTCCGGAGATTTGCGAGTGACGTATTAGGGACGAGAAAAATTAAACCCTTTTCTCTTAGAAGGGTTAAAGATAATTGAGTTTATTAAATAGAGAGATCTTTAATATTTTTAAAGAGCTGTAAGAACACTGATCATAGTATTTAGCCCAGAAAGCCTTCCCATTACTGGCTGTAGTGTCTATCTATTTATTTCATCGAGCCGGCATAGCGGAGACGTCTTACCTATAGGCATTTCGGTGTGGTAGCAGTTTTTTGTGTTAATGGACCTCACTCTAGCTTAACTTTAGTACACGTATGGTTTATAGTTAAATGACAATTTTGTCTGTTGATATAATATTATTTATTTATTATTATGTATATTAATTAAAAAATTAATAAGAAAATATTTTAAAAAATTACATTGGGATTAAATGACGTCTATTTAAATGTTACCACAAGTGTAATGTGTTCTTTAAAAATAAATAAAAATAGGAAACTACCAGCCCTTACATCTGCCCACGACATTTAATTATTCATATTCTAACAACGTGTTTCAAACTAATTTCAATTACCCCTGACCTTAGTTCAAAATTGTATATTCTGGTCGTCTTCTTTTTATTAATTAATTTAGCAGTAGGTACCTAGGTACTAGTCAAAAATAACAATAAATAAACTATCTGTCTACTGTCTAGTATTTGTGTTGCCATGACACTGCAGCGTTGGCTTAGTATTGAAGTCCATATTATAATATATAAAACGACCATTTGTAAAAGTGACCGTAAAATTCTCATAAGTGAAATTCTCGTGAGTCAGAGAGAACATGGCCGAATATTATTTATTATCAAAAAGAACTTCAAACGACTGTATTATTATTATTATTATTGATGTGTTCCATACCCATTGTAAAGTTGTTTTGATTATTTTTTTTTTTTTTTAATTTCTTGACATAGTTTTAATCATTATTTTTTTGTTATCATTTTTAGCATAGTTCAGAGTATAATTGTTAATTTCATTGTTATTCACTTGACATAGTATTATTGTTATTTTATTAATTGAGATCATTATCGTAGCATGTCGTCCTATCCTAAAATTGAAATTGCATTTAGTTTGTAAAATAGTAAGTAAGTAGCAATATTATAGTGTTAGTGTAATTTTGTTGGTAGGCTTATAAATAAATAAACTTGCGTTGCCGGTCAATTTGCTATATAGACGATTTAATACTACGCCGAGGCGAGTAGAATATGGGATCTTGTGTTAATTGATCTTTGATAGCTCCTGTGACAATTGATGATGATGACAATGATCATTTTTGATACGATGCGATCCATGAGCGGAGACAATTGTTACGACAGAGAAATACAGGGAGTGGTCACATCCGCTATGCTGGCTTGAAGATACGAATGAAATTGACAATGCAGCGTATCCGACTAATTTCGGTGCGTGATATTTCTTCACGGGTGTCAGGTTCATTTGAAATTGGTGGTATTACCCCAGGACCGCAGTTTAGGAATAAAAATCCACTCTTTTAATTAATGTCTATTTTATACCACAGGCATTGAGCGATAAAAGTACGTTCTTAAGACAACTAAAAAATACCTCATTCGTGGCATTTACCTCCCATCTTAGTCCTCCCTCCAATCATCTCAAATAAATTACCTGTAACAAGAGTAAATACATTAGGAAATTGGAAAAATCTTCATGTTTGCCTACTTATACAAGATACATAACGTTTTATTTTATAATGAGGTCGGTATGTGCACTGTAGACTAAATGGTAGAGTGGTTTAGCGGTAGCGGACGGACCACAAAATTGATGAGACCCGTGTTCGAACCTCGTTAAATTCTGACCGGTACTTTTCTAAGCTAGTGTTTGTATCACAGACATTAAGCGGCCAAAGTACATACAATATAGTAACATTGGTCTCATCGATTTTGAGGTCTCTTTGGACGCGTGTAATGTAAAAAAAAAATTTTAATATATTAACTGAAATTAAATCGCTCCAGTAGAAACTGTATAGAATCTACATCTTTATACAAAAGCTTTCAAAATTTAATTTCCGTCCGATCTCGTTCAAAGTCGGTAGGTATACTATTATCCGCTATTTGAGTGAAATCAGACGTGAAAAGTAATTTAAATCATAATAGACGGCGTCAGGTGGAAAACGTTAAGAAACTGCGCGCGATGTGAACCCGTCAAAGATATTTAACTTGAACACTTTTTGGCAACGAGGAAAATTGAGTTGAATTTGTTTTTAATGGAAAAGCGTATTAAATGGAAAGTTACGTAAGTGGAAACTTAGAGCGGTAGCGACCGTGGTCTAGTGGTAAGACACGTAAACTCACGATCGATGAGACCCGTGTTCGAACTTCGCTAAATTTTGAGAGGTACCAATGTAACTTTTGTCTATAGATACTTTTAAAGAGTGGTAGGCAGACTGATGATGGTTAATAGCCTAGTCAGCCGTCCTGGGGTAGTACTACCACTTTCGAAGGTAACACCCGTGAAGTGACCTTGTTGCATTTCGGGAACAATTTGGAAGTAGCCAGTAGTAATGAGAGTCATGTGCACTGTCAATCTGGATGGTGCACATTCGTCTCCTCAAGCCGGCATAGGGAGGCGACTGCTGCCTGTAAAAGTTTATTTGTAGTAGCAGTTGCGTTCCGTTCAATTAGGAATAAAAACTTACTTTAAGAGTGTAATTATTACTACCTACTAATTAACTCATGCCCTGTAGAGAGAGGAGTCGCTAGAGCTCCATAGATTCTGCCTACCCCAGCGTAATTATTATACAAAATAAATAATGTTGCATACCAAAAAGATTTTACAAGTAGTTTTGAACTCGCCGACCCCAAAAATATTTCCCCAACAAGAAAATCATCTATGAATATTGAAAGATGTTTAAAGCCATAATCCCTTGGGAATTTCACCCAAAAAGTTCTTAAAACGTATACAAATCTCCCTAATATAGGCATATATAAAATTTATATCTCGTCAAATGACTTAATGGCAAAATAAACTGAATTTTAAGATAAACAAACTTTGCCTGCTTTCATATTTATTTCCCTATGAGACTTCCCCTAATGAAAATACTTGGCTTTTTGGAAACATCTCTAATAAATTTAATTGAAAGTCTTTTAATAAATCTGTTCTTCATCTAGATAATTCAGTCTTAAAATATTTGTCATTTACAACGAGATATAAAACGAGAGTAATATGCCTTGTCAATAGATGAGGTGCATTTTTCTCCTCAAGCCGGCATAACGTTGGCGAGTGTTGCCTGCAGAAATTTATCTTATAGCTCGAGACGAATTTGCACCATCAAGATTAGCAGTGCGCCTTCCATTCGTTATACGGTCACTTCACGGGTGTTTTATGGGAAAGTGGTGGTACTGCCCCAGGACGGCAGACTGGGCTAATAACTAACATCAGTCCGTTTTCTACTCTTTAATAGTGCTTATTACTTTCGTT
The DNA here is from genome assembly GCA_948150575.1 of Tinea pellionella. NCBI lineage: Eukaryota > Metazoa > Arthropoda > Insecta > Lepidoptera > Tineidae > Tinea > Tinea pellionella. The sequence continues at coordinate 8,652,369 of OX411248.1, forward strand.
TTCAAGATCAGGTTTTTTTTAAAATATAACATATAAGTTTTTAAATAAATTAATAAATAAGTGGATTTTCATCGCGTTCTCTGATTAATTAATCGTAAGGGTGTGTAATTATGACCGACAGACAGCTAGAAAGGGTTGCTCTTTATTAGATTGTTCATGCCAATCATAGTTACACGTCTTATTTTATATATGTACTCACAAATCATATACAGAATGTCCCAAAGTAACAATAGAGGATGTACAAAACTAGAAAATATTAAAATCGTCATATTCTCTAAACCAGTCTTTGTTTTTTTTAAAGTAGGTAGCTTCGATTGCAGTTCAGGAACAGAAATAGAAAAACGTCTGCTAGCAACAGTCGCCTCCGCTATGCCGGCTTGACGAGACGAATGCTACTTCATTGGTTGAAAGTTATAGTATCCCCACGGTAGACTGGGCTAATAATCATCATCAGTCTGCCTACCACTGAATAAAAAAAAGATTTTTTGCGGCTTACAATCGCGTTTATTTTGGTTATTTTATACGACCCTTAGCAGCCATTTGTGGTCGCAAAGATCGAGTCTTATTGTATTTATACTATATTATTTTATTGAATAAAAAAATTAACGAATTACTAATTCTGTAATAATTTTATTTACACTACCATACGAACAAATTATGTTTAATAAAGCTGTTTCTACCCTTCCCGTTTCATTCGTCCTTAATAAAGAAAGGCCTTTGGGATTCGTTATTTGCATCTGCGATCCGATCTAAACCTATTGAGCCGAATCAATTTGCTGTAAGATTTGATATAGCTCACTCACTCAATCGGATTCGCCAACTGATTCACTTACATTTATTATAATACATTAATCAAAATGGTTACTTGTAAGGGTTTAAGGGTCTAAGGATATCCCTAATTTATTATTTAGTACAAATAATATTACTAAATTACATTAATATCGATTAGGTGCTTACAGGTAACCGTCGTATTTCAGGATCAATTTGGAAGTTGCCGGGTAAAACTAGAGAAGTGTGCACTGTTTGCTTAACCCGCCATAGTGGAGGTGATTGCTAATATTTCTTCGTGATAGCTGTTGGTCATATGTCGGATTAGTATTTTATTTTATTGTAGCTCGGCATGTGACAACACTCCGCCTGATGTAAACCTAGAGTGCGGTCCATGAATGGAAACAACTGCTACTACGTCATATAATGTTTGCGGTCAGGAACCGGATAGACCGGTTTTCTGCATGTCTGTCCGGTCTAAAAAATCGCAATGAACCAGACAATAGTTATGTAATTTTAGTAATCTCAAGAATATCTTATTGGGCGCTGAAGAACTCCCTCGTGCTGAATCCGGCTAAGTCCAAATGCATGTTACTCGGCTCTAAAAATCAAATTCGCAGGATGGAACTTAGTTCTGGGTCGTTATCCATTGCTGGCGAGTGCGTGGAGCGAGTAACTGAAGCTAGAAATTTGGGACTAGTGTTTGACTCAGCGCTTAATTTTGAGACCCACATTTCTGACCTCTTCCGAAACTGTTTCTACCGACTCAAGGTGCTCTACAAAATTCGTGAATTTCTCAGTGTACAGGTGCGTGTGAAGCTGTGTGAGGCTGTAATTCTCTCCAGACTTAATTATGGTGATACTGTTTACGGCCCGTGCTTGTTGGCCAGAACCGAGAGAAGGTTACAGCGAATACAGAACGCGTGTGCACGTTTCTGCTTTCGTATTCCGCCTCGCAGCCATGTGACACCATTTCTCAACAAATATAAATGGTTGAAGATGTCCCACCGTAGATCGCTGCATCTAGCTTCTTTACATTTTACTGTAATTCACCGTGGTTCACCTAGCTACCTTCTCTCGAAGCTTAAATGGCCCTCAGCAAATAAGCGCTACGATACTCGTGGCAGTCTTAAACTTCTCTGTATCCCAAAACACAAAACTTCTGCCTTCCGTGGATGTTTCAGATATGCGGCTGCTAAAATATGGAACAATATTCCACCGCCGCTTCATGACTTGTCTTCCCCTCTTTATTTTAAAAATAAATTAAAAAAACATTTTCTTTTGCTACAATTAGATTAACGGTCGCTGTTACTATTGCCAACACTGTTATATATTATGTATGCGCGAGCAACCTATTAATTAATATTATTATTAATATTATTTTATACTTTATTTCTTCCATATTCTTTTATATTTATGCATTTTATCTTTCCAATACAAACTACTTTCCATAACTATTTTATTACACCTCTTCCCTATCACTGCCCCTTTGCCACTTCCTGCGGTGTCAGCTGAAAATCAGCGCTCTGACATTTGCCAGAGCACATGCTGAGCTGATTTCCCTTTTGTCACCTCACCCTTTACATATCTAAAAACATCTGTATTGTGACAAATAAAATATATTCTATTCTATTCTATTCTAATTTTTGAGGTGATTCTATTGGGTTGTGAAAGCCTTATCCGGTTTTTCTCAACACATCTGGTAACCCTAGTTATAAGTGTCCGAAGCATGAATTACTTTTCTCAACATCCCCTTTATAAAATAAAAGGTCATATTAGACTCCTAATTATTTTCCATATTTGCGCATCAAGTCCGGTTAGGGAGCCCCTCTGAAGGTTCGTATTTGATGTACCAACCACCAAAAGATCCCCCTTACATCGGAAAACGCAAACGTAAATTTTTAATAAAAATGCCAAAAACATTTCATTATACCTAATTAAGCGACATTTACGAAAATCGTATTTTATAAGGGTACAGTTCTTTTTTAACGAAGCTCGGCACATGGCAACGCTCCGCCTGATGTAAAGCTAGAGTGCGGTCTATGAAGAGAAACAACTGAAACTACAGATAATTTATTACAGGCAGCAGTCACCTCCACTATGCCGGCTTCAGGAGATGAATGTGCACTATCTGGATTGACAGTGCACCCTCCTCTCGTTATACCTGAATACTTCCAAACTGATTCCGAAACGAGACAAGATTACTTCACAGCTGTGACATTTCAAAGTGGTGGTACTACCCCAAGACACGACGGCAGACTAGGTTAATAACTTATTTATAGACTTTTGATAGTCTGCCTACCACTCTTTGATAGTGCCTATAGGTGACCAAAGTACATATAACATTGTTAAATATATAAGTCTATACGTATAAAGTTATTAACCCAGTCTACCGTCGTGTCCCGGGGTAATACCACCACCTTCAAATTCAACACCCGTGAACTGACCTTGTCGCGTTTCGGAACCATTTGGAAGTATTCAGGTATAACAAGAGGAGTTAAGTACATATAACATATACATTGGTACCGGTAAGAAATAGCGAGATTTGAACACGGGACTCATCTTCACGCGTCTTACCACTAGACACTGTCGCTTTTAAGTCGAGTCTATAATGAAACCCCAAGTTTTCTACTAAGCAAAATGTATGTAGTCGTCAATTCGTCATAAGAGGGGCGAATCTGAAGGGTCAAAATCGGGGGTCCTAAACACACAAGACTCATCCATTTAATTGGGACGAATGTTTGTTCCGTCTGTCTCTTACATTATATTACATTAGATATTTGTTTTGAATTTCCTTATTTTGTTTATATAGATTTTCAAACGTTCAAGTCACTTTGATACGCCGATACAAGTTGAATATTTACTAAGAAATCTGCCATTTACATTTTATTAATTTAGAATCTTATTATTATGGTCATAAGACTGGTTTCGGATTATTTTTTGGTGAATTATAACCAACATTGTAGTTATCGCGGACTCCTTTCGATATTTGATAGGGAATATCTACGACAAAATTCATCGTATAAGACCTATCGTTTCGAACCTATACTACATATAAGTTATATAGAGTTTTGCAGTAGAAGGTCCCACTCTAACGGTTCTAACGGATCGCTTCAAACAAATTTTAATTCTCTATCTGAAAATAATTAACCACACAAGGGGTTAACGCAGCAACTCTTAATATCTAACGTAATGTATCCTAAACAAACAAGACAGAAGCGTCTGAGCGTCATCGGAGCTGAAAAAACACCCGGAAGGTTTCGTGCAAAACTCAACGTACCACTTAACTATTGTGGCTTAAAGTATAGGCGGAGCGATAAGCGTTTATTGGAAATTAACATTGCACAAAAAGGTTCAAGATCTCAGTCTGCAATATTTGTAAGTCCATATGTTTCTGTTTTTTTTTTTATCTTAAATACTTTTTATTAAAACATTTCGTTCTCATGTTTTAAAGAAAATGTAATTATTAATTTATAAGATACATCTATTATTAATAAATTAGTTGATTTATAAATATGCACTCGTTAGGGTAGTATTATACATTTCTATCAATAAGTAAATTGTGAAATATTTATTTTTTAAAAATTTGACGCTCTCTCTTCAAAATTATACCACACATTTAACCCATGCATTTTCCGCTCACGATAATTGCAAACACTCTGTTTGAACACCTTAGGGATAAAAGAAAATGACCTGCTTAGATTTCAGGTTTTTGTTTGTTAAGGACCAAGGTTCATTTTAATTGTCTGCAAAATTAGCTTTTGAGATACCATGCCTACATAAAGGGTGTCCTATATTTTATTACGAGAAATATTACTATTAAAATTATAAAGCTTGCAATCGATAACGAAAGTACGAACCTCATAAAAACCAATGTAACTTAAGACCTATAAGATTAAACTGATAAAACAAATAACTAAAGTATAATTAATAAAAAACAAATGTATAATTTTTTTTTAAAATTAACTTATACAAAAATTAATCAGATGAAAAGAAAATTGAGTTCTACGCATAAAGAATTTAAGTACAAAAGAATATTAAAAAGGAGCTCATAAGCCAAAAAATACTCGAGACAAAACTCAAGAGCGTTTCCCAGCAAATTTTATTAAACAGTCCCTCAGAAAGTTACTCTTTTTTATGAAACAGATTAGGATAAAAATTGTGTTGACGTTCGACGGGAAGCCATATTTTTTTAATTTTCCCAAACAAGATCTCAAGGCAGAAGATTCGATTATACAACCTTGCAATATAATTAAATTTTGTTTGGGAGCTGCGGGGGGTTTGCCGCTGCATAATCTGTTTCAATGCGAATTCGGAAAGAATTTTTTTATGAATAAATATGTACAATTCTCATTGACGACCTCTGAGGCACAGTAGTGGCGGCGGCGCGCCGGGTCTGTTTTATTTCTTTTTTGTGGACACAAAGGAATATCATTCGCCTTTTCTGGATTAATACAATGATTAGTAAAATCTTAAACAACTTTATTAACCCCTATCCTCGCCAACCAAAAGTTGTATACATCATTTTTATGCGGTATTTTTATTTGTTTTATTTTTGAGATAACAATTCAAAATTTTTGCACCACATATTGAAAGGAGAATGCCCATTTTTGGGCCTACTTGATACCATAGTATCGTAACAAAACAATATTCTAAAATAATATCTTATTTTTTTATTTATTAATTTTAATTACATCAACATTCTCATTGGGCATTCTCCTTTATTGGTTTAATATCAACTACATATCGTTATTTGTTAAAAAACACAAAACATCATCGGAATAACAAAAACAAGCAATGTGCATGCAAGGACTCATGTACGACTGGTGTTACGACGGTCTCTATGCGCGCGCGAGGTCATTCCGAATGGAATAACGTTTGAGTATTGGTAGTGTAACACGTGGTTAAAGAGAATACCCGCTGTCCTTTTACAGCTTGAATAATAGAACAATAAAACTCCTTAATAAATATAGAACGACGTTACAAGCAAAAAGATAATGATTCTTTTTCACTTTTGCGTTGAGCAGAGGAAAAAAGCATAATTTCTTTCGAGTTTCTTTCGGAGTTTATGAAATAAGTTTTCCAGTAACAAGATTACGTTTTATGAGAAAGAAATTGGGGGATAACGAATTTAGCACGAGTGCGGATTGAAATAAATTATTTGTTCCGTTTGTTAAATCTATATTATTTTATTTAAGTAATATCTATTGTCGCAAATATTCTTCGTATGCGAATAATTAAATGAGGAATGCGCTTAATTCGAGAAGTTATGGGTTCTCAATACAAACTCTCAATCCTCTATTTTATTTCGTTTTTTTTTCTCGTAGCAAAATTTTATTGAAATCTGTTGAAATCAGGACGGCAGACTGAGCTAATAACCACCATCAGCTTGTTATAATCACCGTCTGCCTACCACTCTTTAGGCTATAGGATGGTGGTAACATTAACATCATCGGGTTTAGGTTTAAGAATTCTAATTCTGGAATACCTAATGTTAAAAATTTAGAACAAAAACATGAAACGGGGTAGGTGGTGGTAGTCATGGATAATTATAAAAGTTGTATTTTAATTTTATTATAATTTAAAATATAAAGTTGTAATTCAAGTTGAAACTAATAACATCCATATAATTCTACAAATAAAGCTGTTAATTGCATACATCATACATCAAAATATGCGTCATATTCGTCATAATCTCTCGGTATTAACGTTAAAAGGGAGTAGAATAGAGATGGGCAAACGGATTATCATATCATATGAATATTTTATGAGTTTAGATTATTCAATTACAAACCTCTAAGGGCTTCAATAGACCCAAAATACAATGAATAGATTTTGATTTTGAGTGAGTTAGGTCTTACTCGATTGTAGGGTTAAGGATGTGGAATCGATTAATATTAATAAGGTTTCGGATTATTCGTATTATACAATTTTTTTTTTAAAGAACTAGGTCTGAACTCAAGAAAAAAGGAAATGCCCATTTTTGGGTCTACATAACTAACGGTAAACTAAACAAAACTATATTCTGACATAAAATATTTATTTTTGTTTTTTAATTATTTAAATCATATCAACACATCGTTTATCAATCAATAGACGTTAATTACATAAAAAACAGATATTATCAATTTTAAAGCATTTAATGTAATAATAATCTCAAATATTGCATCAGAAAACATTGAGATATAGTATACTAGAGGAGCAAACCTCATACATTTGACATGAAAAAGGCGTAGGCCGTTTCAAACGATTCGACAATGTCAATCTCGGCTTACGTCAAGTCAAATGCCAACTGACAGAGAACCTAAGTGTGGCTGTAGTCATATTTTATATCGCCTCACATTGAAAGCATCATTGCACATCTAGTTGTATATATCTATGTCAGAAAAAATCTAATTATTCAATAACCCGAGTAAAAAAAAATTAAAAGTGATTAGGAATCCAGATAAATTTTTCTACAAAATTAACTACAAATCATCGACAAGCTTGAGAAAAAAATTGTGAGTCCAATTCTCTGAGACGAATGGACATTCTCCTTTAACAGGAACGTACGTACTTTCGAAGATGTGTAAAAAATATTAAGCAAACACTTAGATAGTTATTTAAAATTAAATTGTATAATCTTTGTAATAGAGTTGATAATCGTACTTAAAAGAGAGGATTAACCTGAGGGTATATGGAAAACGTGTTGCGGGATATTTTCATGTATATTCATGAAATTTATGTACCAATGAAAACGAGATTTATTGTCACCTTTGTGTGTTTAAGTATTGTTTTGCAAATGAAAAGGATTTTAAGTCTTTGTATAAAATTATTTATATACCTATTTATTTATTACATTTTTACTGGTATATTGTGTCCGTAGTTTGTCTCGTGTAAAACAAAAACAGCTGATACAACAGTAGGCGTAGCCAGCAATCGCTACATTCCTCCGATCAGTTGCTTCCAAACGCGAGTAGATCACTTCACGGATGTTAAAGTAGTGGTATCCACTACCAACTACCCCAGAAGATTGGGTTAATAACTATAAATCAACCCACCACTCTTAAATTATAAGTAAAATTATAATATTGTAAACAAAAAAGGAAATTAACTATTTACAAGTAAATAAATAAAAAAATGAGTACTTAATAAAAAAACCGTATTTTTGTTATAAATCTTACAAAAAGAAGCTTTAAACAATAATTTATAATTGTTTATGACGCAAACTTTAATAATTGAAATATAAATACACTCGCGAGCAAAATATTGCGACACGAGATTTCTTTTCATAAACGTTCAGTTTTTTTTTTCTACATACATATTTATATTTACGATTACCATAAAATAAATTTGAATTTAAACAAGTTTTTGAAAGGAGAGCGTGGAGACGAAAAAAGATAATGCAGAGTGTTATTATTATTTTCAAGTGAAAAGGTTTTCTTGGGCGCGAACGTTGTGCGGATGGAAGGTTCTCCGGATGTTCTTTTGGGCTTTGGGCGGGCGGCATTAATAAGTACACTTGAATAAAGGAAACGAATACAATTTTATTGCTGTACGAAATAGGGCCTGTATTTTCCGAAATACATAATTTTTATAAATGATTCCGATGTTGCAAACAAAATCTGTAAGTACACAGCAATAGTATAGCTGTCCAAGTATTATGGATAGTACTATAATAAGTAGATTTGTGTAGGTTCGATTCCTAATTCAAATTGGGAACTTAATAAAAAATCTTATCTAGCCGGCATAGCGCAGGCGAGTGGTGGCTGCAGACAATTATCTATGGAAAATGTTGTCGCATGTAGGACTACTATAATAATACGAGTATGTAGGAATGCAATCCTTTATTATTTCTAAAGATAAAAATCTCCACTCGACTGCCTGTAGGTACACCCTATTTAATTAAAATTAATTAATTCTTACTTATTAAATACTCGTATAATTAAAAATTATCTACAGAAAAGCTTTCATCAAAATAATACGTATTTTAATTAAGAAGTGACACAATTAAGCGACGACTTTATAAATTGTTTGCGAGTGTACTGGCAGGATATAAGGAAGTGGGTCAAAGCGAGCGGGATTTGGCCCTAGCTGTTATTGCTTAAGAGTGATTTAAATATAACGCTCAGCGAGTCGGGATGGATAATGCCAACACCGTTAAGTGATTCCAGCTTTAGTAAGCTACTTTATTGCGCTTATACTGAGTATATAAAATATTTTTGTTTGTTTTATTTATTTTATTTTACGTTCAGATAATAGTGAATGATTGTGTATTTAGTTCTTCATATGAATATTATTCTTAATTTAGGATTATTTTAATTAACTTTTATTATATTTTTTATTAATTAAATAATTAGAAATATCATATAGCATGTCTAAAAGACGGATGGTAAGAGTTATTGGTGTTGGTTCGAAGGAATTCACTAAAACAATACGTATAGATATTTGAATGTTATATAACCACTGATATATACAACTAGATGAAGAAAAGATGACCGCAGTCACTTTTAGGTTCTCTGTCAGTTAGTATTTGACTTGACAGCAACATTGTCAAATCGTTTGCGGCCCACGGTTTTTTTCATGTTAGATGCATGAGGTTTGCTCCTCTAGTATTATATCTCTGTGGTTATAACTATGTATAACAATTATCGCATACATAAAAAAGATTTTTGAAACAAATCAGATGTTATGTGTTCGGTTGCTGGGGAGTAAACACAAACTTTCTGTCTCCAACCTCTATTTTCCTAATAACAATTAAATTTCCAAATTAAAAAGACATTAAAAAAGATTTCAAAGAAAAAATATCCTGAAAATTGCTGTATGGTTTGTATTTTCTCCCTCGAGTACGTTGAACCGCAGTCCGGTCGTGCGTGTAAAACAATTTGTGCTCTACAATGTCCGGTCGTCCGTGATCTAAAACCAATGGTAGCTTACGATTGGTTTATTTGTACACTGAACAATACGGAAAACACATTAATTGTTCGAAGATTATTTCATAAATTTATTGCTAAATTTCGTGATTTATTTATTGGGCCATTCTTTATGTTCAATAGTGTAATAAATACATGTCTTGTTTTATCTTTGCGTTTATTTGCATTCTTAAAAATCTGTTGTGTTTTTTTATATTTTTACATATCTATCAAGCATTATTAAATTAAAATTAAATATAAATATGTTATTATATATAAAAAGATTTCATAAAAATTGATATTTGTTCTGCGTTTTGTTCTTATCTTATCAATTATTTATTTAGATATAATTTTTTTTAAAAATATTATTTCTGAAGAACGTGAAACTTGAAGTTTTGTAAAGCGTTATTTAACAACCAACGTTATGTTAAAGGTAGTGTAACAAAGCAGCCCTCGTTTAAATAAGAAATGTGCATATAGCGTGTTGGAAATTCTCAGTGCTAACCTAATTTTTCAAGCTTCTAAATACTTGAAACGATACTTTAAAAATAGTACTAAAATTTTTTTGTTAAATATATCGATATTTATTTTTCAATTGTTCTATCGCGTTACGGAATCAGCTTGAAGTAGATGATGCACATCCGTTCACTCAAGTCGGCATAGCGGAGGCGACTGTTGCCGTCAGATATTTCTTTAACATCATGCGCAATGTGGTCGGTTATATGCCGAGCCTCTATATAAAAATTAGCTATATACTTATTTAAATTTTTACTGTTAAAAACCCGCCATTAGAGGCAATTAAGGGCGGTCAATTCCTTTCGAAGGACTAAAATTAATTACTTAACCGCAACGATTTTCGTTCATTCGTTCATTCTATATCATAAATCTTGTTTATTGTTCGCGGTTCGCAGCTCACCGACTATGAATATTCATTTGTAAATTATTGTTTTGTTTTGTTTGTTTATGCGAACGTTGCCACCGGGACAGATGGCTGCTGTCGACACGATTAAGATGTATTTCTAACGCCTTCTTCGCGTTATTACGATAATTCAACTTTTAACAAACGACACACGGATGGCATAAAAGTCGTAAGCTGACTAATGATGATTATTGGCCCAGTCTGAAGTCCTGGGGCAGTACCACCACTTACGCATGTAACACCCGTGAAGTCCATATCGCGTTTCGGGATCGGTTTAGAAGTAGTCAGGTAACAAGAGGATTGTGCACTGTCAATCTCCTCAAGTCGGCGTAGCGGAGGCGACTGCTGCCTATAGAAATTTATCTGTAGTAGCAGTTGTTTCCGTTCATGGACCGCACTCTAGCTTTACATCAGGCGAAGTGTTGTCCTAGGCCGAGCTACAATAAAAAAAATTAGAGGTAGCATAAAGAACCAATCGAACGTTAAGATCACTAAGCGATTAAGTAATAGTAATTAGAAAAAACTTAGTCAATTTGAAAAGTAATCAAAAGCTAAACAACAATTAATTGAACAAATTGAAAAGCTATTTTAAAAGCAAAGCACATGATCAAACACAAAATAAGAAAATAAAACAAAAAAAAAGTTCGAATGAAGAAAATCGGAATCCCTCGCAAAATACCCGACAATCAATGCAATAGGTCCGCACAAAAAAGCGTATCAATAGTACTTAAACCTCGTTGGAAGACGGTAGAAGATTTTTTATGCCCTCCTTTGTCTTCAGGATTGGGAAGTCCCTTTTCCCTTTTCTCTGAATCGAGTGAAAGTGAAAATGGAGACAATTTATGACGAAACGGACGGGTGCCTAATTCAGGGTGGCTCTCATTAAACACGACTAAACTCAGGCCTATATACACTTAGAGAGGCGATTTTTTTACTTCTCCTGTCCTGTTTCTACATTTTCGTCTTATTTACGAGCGTATCTCCACCTCTATTCGTCCCAATTTACGATTTCTTTTTGTACGTTTCTGGCGTCTAGTTTCATTCGTGCAAACGACGACGCCTTTGTAACATTTCCCAAATTAAATTTTTGTTTTTAATTTGTGCCTTTGAAAATGACTTTTAATTTAGACATTGATGAAAGACTTTTGTAGAATTCGAGGGAAGTCCTTAACTAGTTTTTTATCTAGGATGTTTTATTGTCGTAATTTCCGGGAAAAGTTTTCGCAGTTTCGTGTCGGATATGATGTGACGAGTTTATCAAATACAGATGCACTATTTCTTTAATATCCTGTTTTATTATGATATCAGCAATGTAGTGACAGCATGGTGCGTACCGATGTAAACAGCGACGCGTGCTGTCAAACTCTCATTTAGTCCCGCAGTCAATAAAGTTTACACTCGCATGATCGTTCACTAGATAAATTCGTAAATTAAATTCCCTCGAACGAGCGATATTGTCGCGTGATACCCGCGGAATATGACACACTTTCGTTTGATTGCGTCACAGGGAATGCGGGCGCGCCTTAAAATAATGCCAGCACCAAAATACTCGGAATGAGCTGGGAGGTCATTGCGCCCGTTTGCTTCAACTGGGTCAGATAGTGAATGTTGACATTTTCTGGGTCGGAGTAGGATTTCTGGAATGTTTTTCCTGCAAATGAATAATGTGGGAATAACTCGAGAATCGGAGTTCCAGTTATTTATGTGTTCGTAAGTGTACTACGAGATGGAAATACGTAGCTATTGTATTTTGATTTGTTCTGTAGATTTGTCGAAGAACATACAAACGAAACAAAATTGCAAAAGTGTATTTTTCTTTAAATAGTAGTAATTTAAATAAAGAATAAAGTTCAAAGTACTAATCTAATCTAAAACAATTTCCGAGTCAACAACCAAAGCAATTTAGAAGTCTAATCCTAAGCTGCTAGTATTTAAATACAGAATCTAGCTACAAATTTTGAAACTAATAAGTACTCCTATCGTATAGAAGAAACACTTTAGGACGTCTACACATATGTCCGAGAATGTTACAGCAACACACACAGAACAGAAGTTTTAGACTATAATGATACAACGTGTAAAAAGCCAAATAGCAATCCCTTTAACCGTGTGTTGCATTACTACTAAAACGTTATTGAAATTTTTTATGATTAACTTTTAATGATTTTTATGTAAAATAAAGTCTCGAGGTCATAATAACATTGTTAAGGCAAGCGCACTCGGACGTTTATCAATAATAGCTTTTTTACGCCCTGTATACACTCACTCTGTGAAATTATTAATATCATAACTTTAAAATGTATTTGTACATAACTATATTTTAATAAACCGGTAAATTATTTTCAAAATAATTTTAATTATAAAAATAGTGCTTGACTTCACACATGACTTTAAGGATGTACTTGTAACTTATTCGAAAGTTTAAATAAACTTAAGAAAGATTTAAACAAAAATCAGGTTTGCGAATACTTCTTTCCCTAGTGTATAGACGTCCTAATAGAGCAGTACCGCATCGTACCGCAAGAGGTTTTTGGCGCACCCCAATGCAGACCAACTTTCCGAATTGCATTCGACATAGACTTGAGCAAATGAGCATTGAAAATGGAAATTTGAATGAACGGATGGCTAATATTTCACAAAGAAAAACTTAACTTTTGTCTTTCTTTGTGGTGGAATTGTTCAAAGTTTCATGTTTTTTTTTCAATAAATTAGTTAACATTTATTTAGATTATGTAAAAAAATCATCCATGCACTTACATGAGTTTTTAAGCAAGAACTAAACATATTAATTTCCCTTTTGAAAAATATTTTAAAATAATTGTTTAGTTCAAATATTGTTTTTTACTACAATTTACAATTTAATACATATTGGTGACCGCACTCCGCCTATAAGTTGTCAAAAGCTACGGCTTGACGAGACGAGTTTTGTCGTCTAATTGACAGCATAACCTCTGCAATTCTTTTCAAAACTTACAAATTTTATTCACTAAATAGTGCATTTTCTACCTCATTTATAAACCAAGTCTTTTAAACATTTATTACAATTTACGATTCCTAGTAGTTTTAAAAGTAGCTGTCGAAGTTAGGGAATGTCCACAGTTGATAGTTGTTAAATTAGAAAAGGAAGAATGGAGGTTGCCAAATGTAGTTTAGTTAGTTTGTTGGCACAGACAGGAAGTTTTCAATTTTTTCTTTTTCAATTTTATTTAATTGTTTGCAATCATTTTCTTTCTTTATACGTATATTGAGAAATAAATTTATCATTAGAGAGGGTAAAATTTTTGTTTATTTTCTCTATATTTTTTACTTAATTAGTGTTGTAATTTTAATAATTAAAAATTATATTGAATTATTAAAAATAACGTGACTTTGATTGAAGATACAATTCTAAAGAAATCAGACGCCGCAAAATTATTCCCGAACCCGAATAAATTAATAAAATTAGAATTTTTAATAACAATTACGTTCGAACGTATTTTAAAAAAGTAGCTATCTGACTAAAATTCAATAATAAAATGTCAGAAATAAATTATTGAAAGTTGAATTTTCTAGAATGATTCAATATGCACATAAATTTGTCCGGGGCTAGAACAACTTTACCGCAAGCTTATAGTCTCTATTCGATGTCTCTTGAGAACATTTTAGACTGTGCAATTTTTCTAGAAGTTTCCTTTAAAAAACTTCCCCACCGTTAGCAAAAGATTAATATGTATTAACGCAAGTTATGACGTACAATAATATATATATATATTTTTTTTTTCTCTAATCCCTCTGACAATACAATACGTACAATAATATTACAAAACTTCACCTAACACTGGTCTGTACTAATGTATAAATGTGGAAGTAAATGGCTGAACAGATTTCGATAAAATTTGGCAAGGAGATAGTTCGCATACCAGAGAAGGATACAGGGCTACCTTTTCTGCACAGAATAAAATTGAAAGAACAAGAGAGGTGTGCACTCTCAACCTGATAGTGTACATTCGTCTCCTTAATCTGGCTAGCGGAGACTGCTGCTGACTGTGTAGAAATTAGTATGTAGTAGCAGTTGTTTTTATGGACCGCACTTTAGCTTTACATTAGGTGGAATATTGTTATATGCCGAGCTACAATAAAAAATGCGAAGTTACGGGCAATAGAAATATGAAATATTGAACTATTTCTTGAATAAAACAATAAATATATCCAGTCTCAATATCGTTCACAAAGTTATGTATGAAGTTGTAAAGGAGCCTTAAACGTCGACTCGGCGCATCATAGTCAATATAAAATCGTACCCAACATACTAAGTTACGATTTGCAAAGTTATTACAGTGCCTTCCGACGATATTACTCGCTATTTTATGCGGCTATACGATATCGAATTTCGGAATTGATTTAAACCGACAAAAATGCCATATTTATTATTACTTTTGAATACATTACTGTAATTTTGGCTGTGAGTGTAAAGAAAGGCGATTAAAGCTTTTAAATTAAAGGATTTTTGCGGTTTATTTTGATTATTTTAATCGGCTCTTTCGAAAGCTATAAACGCTATAATAAGCTGTACAACACGAACAAAAAAGCTTTTTTACTCTACGGGCATAACGCGCTTGCTATTTTTTTAAATAAATATTAGATAGAACCCGCGACTTTTGCGTAACAGACAACGCTAACCACTGCGCTACAGAAGCCGACAATTTTTTTTATTGTAGCTTGGCATATAACAATGATATTAAGCTGGAGTGGGGTAAACGGAAACAAAAGCTACTACAGATAAATTTATACAGGCAGTAGTCGCCTCCGCTATGCCGGCTTGAGGAGAGCTTGACAATGCACACTCTTCTCGTTATATCTGACTACTTCAAACCTGATCCCGAAACGCGACAAGGTCACTTCACGGGTGTTACATTTCAAAGTTTATAAAAAAATAAAAATAATAATAAAAAAATCGTTATCTGCCAATTGTGTACATATCTTTACATAATACTCACAAAAGTAAAGTTAAATAATAGGTGTCAACAAAAGGAATTTTAAAAATCAAATGTCGCTTTTACGTATGGAAAAATACTTGAAAACTACGAATAGTTTCACAAACTTGCACTTCTGTCTGAAATGCTGAAAGCCATTGCCAAGTGGCTCTTAGAAAAGAACGCGCAATTCAAAGGCCCATTTAAAAATAACGCTCTAATTTTAAAAATATTATTCTGTATTTGAATTTTACGCGCAAAATATTAATAATACTGTGGGTGAAATGTTTGATCGGAAGTGAAGGGCCGCCATTGTCTTCCGGGGTTGAATTGAGCGTGGTCTAGGAGGGTTGGCAGGCAGTGGTCACGCCGGAAATAACCTTCGCTTTATGAGTCTCTGTCTCGTTGTACTGATTTATATATTTACACTTCCCTTATAGATAAAGTTTTAAGGCAATATTAATTAAGTTTTTTAATTTAAATTTTTGTTATCATTTTGCGGTAATCTCATTGTTTTTTCAACACCCACACCTGGACAAATATTTACGTTAAAACTGATTATGATTATTAGCTGACTATATCCACCACCTATAGTCTTCTTTATAATTAGATAGACAACAATGACATTTGAAGGGATGCCGAGTTTTGGAAAAAAATAAATAGTGTTGTAATTTTGTGACCCAGCTTTTAATTGAAAATTCAATTAACTTTATATTTAATATATTTTTCTGTTCGTTGTTTGTGACTGGCTTAGCAAATACTAGTATGAATTCGTACACGCAATCGTGTGTGATTGAACATTTCGATGACGTACATTGGACAGAAATTGATAAAAAAAAGTGATATACGATTTTTTTTACATACACAAAATGGTTTCGCAAGTTATGCCAGTCGATAAAGCGTAGTGATATAATGAAATTATCTTAGTACTTTTTTTCTCTAAAGTAATTAATTACTGAGATAAATTAAACTCCTAAGTTGTTAAGAAAGTTTTTATTATTATTAACATATTTATTGTCGGAATAATTATAAAATAGGTAGATTTGCTATTACTAGTCGAAATGTCATTTTAAGATAATTCAATTAATCAATTAAAGTATTCGTGTAACAACACTATACTTCTAACGTGGCAACATTATGGAGGCGTGGTGTACGTTTCGAGTTGTCAATTTGTCTATCTAATTAAAAATAAGACTATAGGATACAGATGGACTGTGGCAGTAGGGGACGGACCTTACAATCGACGAGAGCCACGTTTAAAACTCTCTAAATTCTGATCGGTACCGATTGTAATTATATATGTACTTTGTACTTAACAGTGACTGCGATACAAGTATTAGCTTAGTACAGGCATTAAAAAAGAGACATTTGAGCAGTTGTAGTTGTCTCTGTTCAATTAGCTCTAGTTATGTTCTAGTTCAACATCAAGCGGAGCAGTCATATGCCATATAACATTTCTTCAATATTTCCACGTTAACTTTAAATAAACATAAAGTGGTATTATATAACGAACATGCCTTGCTCGCGTTAACTCCAGTAAAAATAAAGAAAACGTATATTTTATTGTTATATGGTTCCGTAGGTAAACTCTACGTAAAATTTCTCTAACTCGAATAGTCTGTTATACAGCAAATGAAAAAAAATATTAATAAATACATTCTTACGTTCTTCTATTATATGTTTTATAAATCTAACTTATCTATCTGTATCTATATTTTTTTATATTTAGCGACAAATTATTGTACATTATATATAAAATAGGTTCAAATAACATCTTCCTAAAGATCTCTAAAACACGACTTGAGTCGGAATTTCCGCTCAAGTACGACTACGTACGTTCACATTAAATTCACAAAATGTTATACATTCCTTCGTACCAAATTTCACGACGAAAATGTAACCGTTTGAAAATAATACCAAGTTTGCTATATACTACATTTTCACAAATTCTTTTGTTTTTTTTTTAATAGCAGCTAGGCATGTGACAACACTAAGTTCAATATTAAACTAGAGCGCGTTCCACGAGGCATTTGCTCTCTGTGATAGACAGAGCACGCGCCTCCGCTGTGCCAGCAGAGACCAAAGCTTTGCACTACAATTAATACTAACAACTTACTAACAAGCTATCTCACTAGTTTAAAAGGATTAAATAATTGAAAGATAGAGTAGAGGTAGAGAGAATTATGACGCGTTCACGTAGTTGCAGTCTAGTGGAAAGCGGAGGACATCGGTTCGATTCTCACCTCAGACTGTATGTATGCGTTTTTTTGTTCAATATTCATCATAATATAACTTCCAAAAAAAATAATATAGGAGTAATTATTTTATATATTTATGTCTTGTAGTTTTTATTTATTTATGCGATATACAGACCTTATTGGAATATTTATATTTTATAAATAAACTACTCAGAAAGGGTCGGCTTAGGAGGACTCTCAACTGAAGTGCATGCATGAGGAGAAATGGATGTGATCGAAACGAAAGTGGCGTGTAGAGAGAGGAGTCGCTGGCCGCTCCATAGTTTCTGCCTACCCCAGATATAAATAATCCAGGCTAGAGTGCGGTCCATGAATGGAAACAACTGCTACTACAGAGAAATCTCTACGGGCAGCAGTCGCCTCCACTATGCCAGTTTGAGGAGACGGGCATGTACCATCCAGATTGACAGTGCACACTCCTCTCTTATACCTGGGCTACTTTCAAACTATTCCCGAAACGCGACGAGGTCGCTTCACGGGTGTTACATTCGAAAGTGGTGGTACTACCCCAGGATGGCAGACTGGGCAAATAAGCATCATCAGTCTGCCTACCACTCTTTAGTAGTGCCTACAGGCACTGAGCGACCAAAGTACATATAACAAAGTTACATTGATACCGGTCAGAATTAGCGAGGTTCGAACACGGGTCTCATCGATCGTGAGTTCACAATAGACTACGGCCGCTCAATCGTACTGAAATGTAGTTTTTAATATACTTTAATACTAATAAACTACAATATGTATCACCCTAAAGTAGTAATCGATCCTCTCCTATCTTAAGCTAAATTACCAGCCACAAACAGTGACTGGACAAAAAAATATATAACCCAGAAAGAGGGTGAGAATCAACGCTCGCTCCATTAAACTGATGAAGAAAGTATTTTATTGCCTAACTTATGTACGAGGCCTGCCACTAATTACTTTCAACGGGATACTGAATCCGCCCACGACATTTAAAAAGAAACCACATCACAATAATGTGCACTTTTCTTTGCTCTAAATTAAAATAAATTAATCAGGTAAAATTATGAAAAATTTAATTCGAACTTTATTAACTTTTTTTATGTTATTTTTTTATTTATTGTAGCTCGACATGTGACAACACTCCGCCTGATGTAAAGCTAGAGTGCGGTCAATGAATGGAAACAACTGCTACTACAGAGAAACCTGCGCGGGTAACAGTCGCCTCCACTATGCCGGCTTGAGGAGACGAGCATGTACCATCTTAGATTGACAGTGCACACTCCTCTCGTTATACCTGGCTACTTTCAAACTATTCCCGAAACGCGACAAAGTCACTTCACGGGTGTTACATTCGAAAGTGGTGGTACTACCCCAGGACGACAGACTGGACAAATAACCACCATCAGTCTGCCTACCACTCTTTAATAGTGCCTATAGGCACTGAGCAACCAAAGTACATATAACAAAGTTACATTGGTACCGGTTAGAATTAGCGAGGTTAGAACACGGGCCTCATCGATCGTGAGTTCACGCGTCTTATCGCTAGACCACGGCCGCTCTTAATGTAATCCGGCACTTGCACTTCGCCTGTCGTTCCGCTATGCAAGTTTAACTGCACTTTATATTTAAGAGTAGTATGCTGACTTATGATGGTTATTAGCCCAGTCTGCCATCTTGGGTCGTAGTCTCTTTCGAACGTAACCTTGACGAGTTAGGTATAACTTAATGTGGATGATGCGCATTCATCTCCTCAAGTCGGCATAGTGGAGGCGATTCTTGCCTGTAGAAAATTATTTGTAGTAGTAGTTGTTACTGTTCTTTTTTTTATTTTGACACGACATGTGACCTCGACTGGCCTGATGGTAAGCGCAGCGGAGGTCTAAGAGCACTGACGACTGGAGGACTGCTAACACGGTGGCTCCAGTCGCCATTACTATGCCGGCCCGTTCATGTACCGCACTCTAACTTTACATATACCGAGCTACTATTTATTTTTATTGATATATTGACATATATATTTGTATATTATTTGTTTAATCTTTCTTTATTAATATCACAATTTAGCCTTACGTGACGACCTAATCCCCAAAACAGCCATCAATAACACAAATATTAATTAATTAAAACGCGTGAATATGAAAAATTTGTGTAATTAGAGGAAAAGGTCAATGTACTAATTGCTAAATAAAGTTGCAGTTATTGTACGATGTCACTCTTGGGGATTTATAATAAAACACGATAACTATATGCAAATGACGACATTCCCAACTAATTCGCACGCTCGCTTTTAAATAATACGTATGAATATTCAAAATATTAGTTTACAAAATTAATTACATGATTTTTTTTAAATTTGAGTGTAGGTAGACTTCTTCTTCTTTTGTTAAATGGTCTCGGATGTCATAGCCAATTAGCAAATTTCTTTCTTGATGTTTTCGCATCAAATTGCAATAGTGTTCTACGCGAATATTTGGCAGCAATTCACCCGGTCACGTCACAATATGAGCGTTTTCACGGCGTGGAATAACCACAAAAAAAAACCGCTTCCGTTGTAGAGTGAATTTTAATGTTTCCACAATTACTCACATGCGTAGTATAAAATTAAGCAAAATAACACAAATTTTACACAATAATAACCACTAAACTAGTTAAGGAAAGCGATAAAAAAACACCTCAACCTCCCCGAGCAAAAGCGTGCCAAACACTCCCGGTGCTGGTTATTAGCTAAGTTTGTCATTACTTTCAAGTGTAATGTTACAAATATGAGTTTACGTTCACGCTGTTACGGCGTAAAGTGAGAAGTATCCACCAATCACAATCAGACAATATTGTTTTACCTCCTAAGCAAAAAAAAAGTCAGTTGAAGCGATCCTATTGCAGGAGAGAGTAAATGTAAACTTACTACTCAAGTACTCAAGTCTGCCCATGGATGATGCCCTTTCGTCTCCTCAAGCCAGTATAGTGGAGGCGACTAGGTGGCATAAGCATATATGATGCAAATTTTTACTTAAACTTCATTTTAATTGTTAAAACATTAGTGTTTCTGAAGAGGTACCAATTTCACCACGAAACTATAATTTTATTTAATTATGATGCTGCTTGCATAGATAAATACAAATTTAAACCAATATTTAAACACTGACTGGCTTAAAAAAGTGTGGAGTTAGCATCGCAAAACGTTATCTAGCTCGCAGACTTTGTGAACTATAATTTTTCGTTAGCAATAAACATGGACTGCATGGAGGGACAAAAATGGGACCATAAAGACATCGGAGTTAGTCATCGATTGCGCCGTTCACGCGGAATCACGATAACTGAATGGCGTTTGCTGTGGCATAAGGGGGGCTTTAGGCTGTGTACACATGATTTAGCTGCATGATTGATTTTTTTTTAGTCATTTTTTTAATTTTAAATCTATATGTAAATAGACATACATACACATACACGCATACTATACCGCCCTCTATCTCCCTTCCATTCCTCGTTCCTTCCTGAAACCAGTCAGTTTGTTTCCTATCACGTCTATAAGGCTGAACCGTTTTGGCTGCCGATTAATTTTTTATTTTTTATTAAAATTATCTTTCAAATTATTTTAAGTTGAATACTTTATATTCCTTATCCTTTCGCACCGTTTATCTATTGTAAATATAATTTTAAACAATCTATTACCAGCTTATAAAATATTTGATGTAGAAACGCCTTTATCGTGTACGTACGGATAGCGTGAAATGCTGCAACAGAAAACCGCTTATGAATTGGAAAAAATTGCCTCAAAGTTCATTTGTTTTTTGGATTAGTGGCAATTTGTTGTTGATATCGCGTTTTTACACCGACTGCCGTTTCGCTTGTTTATTTTAGCCTACCGTTTTGCTGCTGATGTGGGTTTGATTATTTACCTGAAAAAATAACAAAATAAATATTAATTTTCGTTTATTTTTTTATAAATAAATAAAGCATAGTAGGTTATTAGCTCATTCTGACGTCGTGAGATAGTACCACTACTTCCAAGTGTAACACACGTGAAGCCTTCGCTATACCGCCTCGGATTCATATATTTAGGTTCTAATGAGGTTTACTATTGAGGTCGTCATGACAATAACACAAAAAAAAAGATAAATGTTTAATTATGAACTTCAGACCTTGAGTGCTTATTACAGATAGAACTAGTTATGGGCATGAAATATATGATTCAATTTCGAAGAAATGAGCCGGAACAGTGGGGGCTACTTTTTTAATGTCTTTAAAGAGTTTCCAATTTTTAAAGAAATCGAATAAATAAACTTTGTACTGCACCTCAGGGGTTTCATAAACTTCTATAGCCGCGGGTAAAAAGGGATTATTGTTTTTATTTTTTTATCTAATTCTCATAATATGAAGTACATGTCAAAGTTCACTGATATGACGTCGCGATGCGTCCCCATTGAGCCTTTTTTTGCTGAAATCGACATTTCAGAGGGATGTTGGGATGTTTTTTCTCGGCTTCAGGCTATTTTAGGGTAAATATGAAGGGATCATGAGTTGATTCTATTATGAACTTTACTTGTTAAAGTGAGCTTTTTATTATGGTAATAAATATGATATCCTATTTAAGCTTCTTCCCATTTTTTTTTAAATGTACCTAATTATTTTTTTTATTTATTGTGTTAAAGATTGCGTGACCGAGTGGTAATTAAATAGACTAATAACGGTTATTAACCCAAGTCAAGTGACCAAGTCGCGTTTCCGAAGCCGGTATAGCAGAGGCGTCTGGTGCCTGCAAAATTTCTCTGTGGTAGCAGTTGTTTCTGTTCATAGACCACACTCTAGCTTAATATTAAATCGTTTCTACTCGTAAAAGATATACTATTATGAAATATACTATTTTTCTAAAAAAAAGTAACGACAACGAAAATAATATAGTATAATAAAAATTCCAGACGCGATAATATTAAGGGAGAGACTGTTTAAACATAGTGCGTTGTAAAGAAATATTATTTTGTTTAACTTTATAGTAGATAGCCGTCTGCTCCTGAAATTCGATGTAGACAACTTGGGAAGTGCATTTTGTAAAATTATATTTCAAATTGAACAATTTCTTATAAAATTGTTTATCTGGTTCAGTCAAGATACTATATGATTTTGTAAATATAATAGTCATATCAAATGTAGAATAGTTTAAGATTTAGGTAGTATAAAGAGGAAAAAAAAATAAAACATAGATAAAAAAAATTGTTTATGTTTATAAATTATGATAAAAATTTGTAAAAAAAAACCATTTGATAACAGCAAATTTAGCATTTGTCAAAAACTAATGAAACACAATACTAGTTTATGTTTTTTTTTTTTTAATTTATTGTAGCTCGGCATATGACAACACTCTGCCCGATGTTAAGCTTGAGTACGGTCAGATTTTGTGTTCCTTAAAACTTTGTTTTTAAAAATTTTAATAATTATATTTTCAGAATTAGTTTATGTTCAGAGTTATCTGATGCGACCACAAGGGGTCACTTGATATCAATAAAATTTTGTAGTGGTCAATTAGATCTACATTCCAACACTAGGGTCAGTTAACTTCTTATATTTTTGTTTCTGCACTGAAAACACTTTTCACATCTCCCAAAGGTTAACTGGTAGAAAATGTCTCAAGGCATTAAGTTCGCCTTTTGCGATTTTTATATTTTTTTTATTTTCTTTATTTGGAATAAAAAACAGTTGCAACAGTAAAATCTTAGGTCTAGTACATTGATAAGTAATATAAATATGTAACAATACAACCAACACCATTGTCCACAATGAATTATACAAAATAATTATACAAAATAATCAAAAAATAAATATTAATGCAGTATGAGGATGAAACAAAAAATAAGAAAAATAATACAAATCATGTTAAGGTTTACACATCCAGTTCCAATGCCTTCACAATGCTTGTGACAAAGCCTTCACAATTGTGCAATAAAGTATTTTATTAATATTATTGACTTCAAAATTGTATAGGTGGGATCAGTTTACAGTGGAACCAGATGACAATTAACCCGATTTTTTAAATAATTTTTTATAAATAAAATAATAATGAAATATAACATTTAATTTAATAATATGCATACAATGTATACATATAAAACGTGTATAAAACGGTATGGTCTTTGACAATTTCTACACTTCATAATACAACACTTTAAGATACTCTAGTAAACGTCAAAGCGTCGGGACTATAGATTTTTTTATAAACAAATATAATTTAAAAAGATAATTTTAATCAGAAATCACAACAAAAGTATTACTAAGCATAACTAGACCATTTATTAGTACATATTTTCAAAATGGAAACATTCTAGAACTACATAACAATCTTAAGAAGATACTGGTCCCACTAACTTAACAATCAGAATATAATACACAAAGATTTTTCTAGAAAAGTAAGAAAGCCGCGTCGTCTGGTATGTCATGAATGACAGACGTTGGGGGAACGTTTCTTGCTTACATTTATTATTAAAATGAGTTCCCTATCCAACAAGACTATCGAAGACTTTTTCTCCCCATTAGAATTCGAAATATCTTTTTATTCCCATTACTTTGACTAGACAGTATTGTTATGCCAAGATTTTATACATATTTATGTCTAAGTTTTTATCTAAATATTTTAAATTACAACACTACAAAATATTCAGCAAATATAAAAAGAAAGGTAGGCAGACTGAAGATGGTTATGTCCCCAGCAACTCAGTCCTCGGACCAGCGCTGGGGACAGAGCAAATTATATTTGTAACAAATTATTATTATTAATTAAATACATTTTCATTTATTTATTTCACTTGCCCAGTCTGCAGTCCTGGGGTAGTACCACCACTTTCAAGTTTAGTCGCGTTTTGAGATCAACTTGATAGTGAACATTCGTCTCCTCAAGACGACATAGCGGAGGCGATTGCTGCCTGTAGAAGTTTCTCTAGTAGCAGTTGTTTCCGCTTATAGACCGCACTCTATTTATTATTATATTATTATATTTGTGAAATAAAAAACATTAAAAGTTCTTGTTGTTTGTTTCTTGAAGCAGTAAAAGGTGGAAATTAGACACCTCGTCTCATAATAATTGCAATAATAAGCATAAAATAATTGTGAGTTAAATTAATGGGTGTCTTTGTTTGTACGAATAACGAAGTAAAGAGCAGCCAAATTAGCGAAGCGAATGTATGGAGCGGGGTGCACGAATAATGTTCGGGTTACATGACGTTAATTTTACATTTATACTTTATTTCCTAATTTCTTTAAAGAGTGGTAACTGGATCTGGTCTGTCAGTCTGGCGTCCTGTAGTACCATCACTTTTAAGACAACAACCGTGAAATGAGCTAGACGCGTTTCGGGCTTCGTTTTAGTTCCAAACGTAAACAAGGTATAACGATAGCTGTACGGTACTCGAACGGAGCCTAGGGCTCGCCGTGAGTAGTTGGCACTAATAGCAGTGTTTACTGTCAATCTGTGTGGTGCATATTCGTCTACTCAAGCCGACATGCGGAGATTACTGCAATCTGTAGAAATTTCTCTATGATAGCAGTTGTTTCCATTCATGGACCGTTAATTAATGACACCGTTATAAAATAAACATTTAAAAAAATAGTCGGATTATTATGTAATTAGTAGTAAATGCATGTATACCATGCTTTAACATGGAAGTGGTAGTAGCAAAGAGAATAATGCGAGCGTAGCGTACCGAGCGGAGTGCAGCGGCGCGGCCAACGAACCAGCCGAGCGATGCTCTCCTGTCATAGCCATAACTTTGGAATAATTCAACTCCTACCGGTGTAATAGATATATGCAAATATTTCATGTAACATGTCGACTTTAGTACAATTGATATTTCAGTTTTAATCTACTATCTATTTTATTTACTATGAATTTAATTCCTGAATAGCGTTTTACTGCTATCATAGACGCAGACTGACCAAAGTGCACACAACAAAGTACGAGCCGAGAATTTTGGGCGATTCGAACATCCTTGCTTGCTCAGATACCAACTCAGCCTCATGAAAACTTGGTAAATAAATTTTCTTCTAGATATTAACTGCATTAATTTGATTAATATACATAAATATTTTAGTTGTACAAATATATAGAAACAATTTATGTAGTTTATAGAAAGTCGGAAGTAACTCATCCATTCATTAAAAGTCCTATGACCCCATAAATCCAATAAGGATCGTTTCTTATTGAATCTCACCCGACACTGATTCGGGTGTATTCGCCCATAATCGGGTCGTTGCTTCCGTTCAGGATCTTCCCTTGGGCATTCTAAATTCGAAAGGTCGAGTCTGAGAGACTGTCTGAAAGTATCTAAATTTGAATACGAACTGTCATAATGAGGATCGGCGGGAAATCGAAAAATGTGGGACATTCTATTTTATATAAAAAGTTTTTTTGACGTGTTTCAGTTAGAACGTGATTTGTTTTATATAGTTCAAGATCTCGTTGCAAGATTTCTACATCTGGTCATCAGAATTCACCACTTGTAATGAAATAATTTCAAGTTGTAATAATTTAGAATAAAGCCTAAAAATTACATTTAAAAAAGTTGTTTATAAAGAAGTTAAATCTTAAAATATACGAGTAGGTAATAAATAATTATAAATTACGAAATAAATGAATTCTGCTACCTAAATGAATAAGTGAATAAAATCAAATCGCGATGAAAAACGTCAGTAAGCAGAAAATCGAATTAGATATTTTTTGTTGTTATTGTCGCTCAAGTCTGTAATAAACTCCGGACAAATTAAATCTTTTCATCCACAGCTATTCTATTTTCAACCTTATTCCTTCGAAAATTGTTTATAAAATCCCATGAGTACGAAATGTGGATATAATATTTAATGTTTACGATGCATGAAAGCGGTTTATATATTTTCGGGGCAACAAATAATGTATCATATAGATTGCAATTTGTTAGAATTTTACACAGATGTAAATCAATACAGTACAATTCTCACGCCTCTTTCCCACAGGATGTAAATCACTAAATCAAATTCCACAAATTCGTATCTTTGTATAGGAAAAGAACTAAAAAAATCGAAGCATTATACATGTTAGATTATTATGTTATTTAGTATACTATCCATAACGAGGGTTTTATGGGGTAAAGAGTGGTAGTGGTAGTATCACCACTATTAAGTGTAACACACGTCTTCGCAGCGTTTCTAATTATAAGACAACCTGGACGGTCCACTTCCGTTTCTTCGAGCCAACACGCGTCATGTGTTTTAAAAAAGTGTCGTTTTTCAAAGACCCACGGTCATTGGTCGAACACGACTGCGGGTTACGTCATCTGCTATGTGTGCTTCTTCGTGTTATGTCAATAAATAATATTTTCGTAAAAGGCGTTGCTTAGTCTTATATCTTTCTATTCTTTTAGGAACATTAAGCTGCTTAGGGTCTTTCAAGTAGCGTCCCTATTTAAGGCGTGGTTGTACTTAAGGTACCGCTATCTCGATCATCCGACCAACCATTAAATAAGGGAAGTAATTCTGTGTTTTCCCCTATCAAGAGTCGCTACTCTTAAGTATTTAGAAAAGAGAAGAGATGATACTTCTTTCAAATTTCACACAGTAAGTTGTGTAATTTTTGTACCATTTTCGGCATTTAAATAAAAATAAATATTAGTATTCTTTATTGTTAAGGATAATAAATTGCGAAGGTATACCCATAAGATGTAAAAGGACAAATAACAATCTCTTTAACCACGTGATCACTACTAATACTAAAATGTACGTAAGGATTTTTTTATTATAAGATTTTCATGTAAATGTTATATTAACGTAAACGTGCATTTTTTTTACAATTTTATCTAAATAAAATTATGTAGATTAAATTTAAACATTTCATACGTATAAGACAAAAAATAATAATAATGGGAAAGTGTAATAAGTAAACTAAATTATTTCACTCACTGTACTTAACCTTCCTAAGCTTTATGGACAAGAAAGGCTTTAAATATCATCAAACCCTTACATGAACATACATAATTACCTACCTACATATATGCAAGTAGTAGGTATATCCTATTAACAACGTTGCGTGATCTTACAGGAGCTTTTAGCTGAATCACTGCTGAAATTTTTACGCTCATTTACCAAGCATCTTGTCTTGTAAGGATTTATGTATAGCTACTTATAGATGCATATGTATAATCTGTTATCTTATTTAACTATTTTATATTTATAATAATTTAATTTTTAATTTATTCAGATTTAATAATATGTGAAAAAAAATGCTTCTTATGGTTATAGGAGTAAGTGGTTTTTCTTTTTCTTTTTTTTTAAATTATGGTTTATTTTTAATAATATTTATGTTTTAGTTTCTGATATTATTGTAGTTTAGGCTAATTTTTTCTGCCCTAAATTGTAAGGATGACAATGAAACAATAAAAACATCAGCATTTTAAGATCTTTGCTAAAATATAATTACAATAAAAGAAGATTGACGAAAGGAATATATAAATCTGATGTGAATGGATGCGTTAAACAAGGCAGACCCAGAAGGGTGTTTTCCGATCAAATAGGAGACATCCTCATGAAAGCTGGGCTGCCTAGTGCCCATAACCGTCGGGCGTGCATGAAGAGAATTGTGGATGTGAAGGAAGCGAGGGTGTTGTGTCAGGATCGTGGTAAGTGGCGTTCCATTGTGGGAAAAAGGTGTGACAATTGTATTGTATTGTAAAAGAAGATTTATTTAAAAATAATTAAATTAAAATTAAAATTAACTACATAAGGCAATATAAAACTTAATAAAATTTCAAATGAATAAATTAATATTTTAATTAAATTAATTAAACAATCTGAATATCAGAGTTATTGCCTGGAACCTGGAAATTCTAATAAGGTATAAAATGCAAATTACAATTAAACCTGCAATAACCACATAACGCTACCTAATTGTAGCTGACGTTAATTGTAAGTGATATCGAAGTAAACTTACAAATGTTCACTAATAGACTAATTACGTAAGCGTACGAGTTGATATTTCAATAGAGATGTAAAGTTATCGATAAAAAACTATAATCGATTTAAATAAAAATAGCGTTCGATTAATTTTAGTTTACAGAAAGATTTATTGATAAACTCCATATGGTGTAGACACGTCGCGAGCTGGTTTCCGAAATTGCAGCTACCCGATCTCAAACAGGCCAGAAGACCCTTGATGTCCCTTCCCTGGGAGTATCTAGTCTTCTATTAGTATTTTTTCAAATATATACAATGTAAACAAATAAAACGCAATATCCTATTTTAAACGAAAATTCGCAATAAAAAAACTAATAAAAATATTATAGTTACGACAATACAACGAAAAATATCGATATTTACATTATGTGCATCACTAGAATGCTTAAACGAATGCGAATATTATAGTTGGTTTCGGTTTTAATTACCATCAACTGTAGATATTAATTATATGGGATTTTTGTAGATATTTAGCAAAACCTATTGCAGTAATTGCATATATTTTTTGTTTACGTTTATCTATAAAAAAAACGAATAAAACAATATAATTTCTGCAATTCTTTATCCCAAATAAAATTCAAAAATATCAATTTTCTGACAAATTAAAGAGACTGGAGGTAACTTGTCCAGTCTGCCGTCCTGGGGTAGTACCACCACTTTCGAATGTAACACCCGTGAAGTGACCTTGTCGCATTTCGGGGACGAGAGTGCACTGTCAACTTTGCACTGTTGCATACTTATCTACTCAAGCCGGCATAGCGGAGGCTTTCTCTTTAGTAGCAGTTGTTTCCGTTCATGGACCGCACTTTAGCTTTACAATATAAAAAAAACTGGAAATAATAAAAATAATAAGATTTTTCATAGAGAAGTTCACACTAACATTCATTGCCATATGGTCTGCGATATCCGTAGCACGTGCGCTACGAGAACGTGACCTCCTTGACGGTTCAACCAAAATGAATTAATTTTTCTAACGCCTGCCAGATTTATACGACGTGTGTGCTCCGGCTCATTGAATATATAATATACTTATATATTTTATTACGTTTTTTACATACATACATCACGATATATATTTGGTTTTCAGAAACAAGGATGAATGAAGCATTGCATCATTATTTAATGTCCACAAATAACTTCCTTATAATTTTCAATTATAGTACAACGAAATAAACTTCAAAATAAATACAACAAAGTAACAAAAATAAAGTTATAAAATATATGAAAACAAAACATAAGAATTGGAGCGGGCGATCCGACCGAAATTGTAACCTCACCTTTAAACGACAACAATAAAAACTTCCAACCATAAACGCGAACGACAGAAGTAAGATTCTTGCGTAAAATACTTTTTTATTATCAAACATTTAGGTACAAAACTCGCAGACGAATAGCTGCCACGCAATACTCGGCTACGGGCTCATATTACACATTCTTTCTGCCTACGATACTAATAAATCACAGTTCGATTTCTGCCTACGTATAAATCTTTATCAAGTAGTCGAGCAAACGACCGCACTTGGCCTGACGTTAAGCTAGAGTACGGTCCGTAAGCGGAGAGGAGACGATGACGAAGAATAAAATATCTACACGCTGAAGCCGCTTCCGCTAACCTATGTACTTTGGGTTAATTCGGAAACGCGATTAAGTAAGCCACTTTACAAATTACAACAAAAGTTACGTCCAATTATTACGCCATTAGCCCAGTCCTGGGCTAGTACGACCACTTTGAAATGTAACATCCGTAATGTGTCTAAATCGTGTATCGAGTCTCGGAACTCGGAAGTGCACTTTCGTTTCCTTAATTGGGCATGGCTAAAGCGACTATTGTCTGCAGTAGTACTTGTTATCGCTTACAGACCGCACTTTAGCTTAATACCAGACGGAGTGCGGTCACATGCTTAGCTACTACAAAAAACGCGTACAAAAACTTCCGCACTTTGATAATATGTATGTAATTTGGCCATATAGGCATTAAACTGCAAAAAAAGTAATATGGAAATATGTTTATAAATAAATACAGTATTAATAATTACAATTTTCAGAGCGGAGTTTTAAAAGGGCTTTGCGAAGAGGGAAAGTGGTGTTGAGCATCTCTCTGTGCTTTCAAACCTGAATACCGTCTGTGAGGAAATTGGGAACGAGTTTTTGATGGGTATCGACTGTAAGTACGGTTAACAAAGAAAGTGATACAAGTTACTATTCTAAGTGATATAAGATACTATAAGGGAATGACTATTTTTTTTCGACATATCAGGAAAAAAAAATATTTTTTTTTAAATCTGAAGAAAGCCTTATTTCCACAGGGATATAGGGATATAACTTCTTAAGTATCTACTTGACACAATTCTTTCGCTGACTTCACATATACAATTTTTTCTCTATATTCTCTTCATACAGGTTCTATGGGCACTAGGCAATCCAGCTTTCTTAATCCTCCGATTTGAAGTGAAATACTCTCCTGGGTGTACCTTGTATAACGCATCTTACCATATTTATTTTTTAATTTAGCCCATCATATAATGACCGCACTCCGTCTGAGTCCGCCAATAGCTAGCCACAACCCGCTCCAGTGATTATTATTATTATTAAATCAGACTTATAAATTATAAAATAGTTATAAATTGTTTTGCTATCGGTATCTACATAAAAGCATGTTTTCAGGATTGGTTTGTCTGGTTTTCATAAGTTTTCAGTGCGAAATGAAGCGTGAATTTGTTGAAATAATTTCCATTTGCTTTTCGTGTTTCAGAACGTATTCAGCCCGTGATTTCCGCAGCTAAATATCCAATTTATTACAATGTCATACAAAATATTGCTTCTTTTGAACGCCTCTTGTGTGAAATTTTCATGAAGAGTCTTTTGTTTCATATTGATTACTTCCATGATTACATTTTAACACTTCAATTTTTATTAAAATTTTAAACTAATTAAACAAATGTATGTGTAAAAAGAGCGGCCGTGGTCTAGCGGTAAGACGCGTGAACTCACGATTCATGAGAGCCGTGTTCGAACCTCGCTAATTCTGACCGGTACCAATGTAACTTTGTTATATGTACTTTGTTCGCTCACTAAAGAGTGTGATATGTAACACTCGTGAAGTGACCTTGTCGCGTTTCAGGAATAGTTTCCAGATGGTACATGCTCGTCTCCTCCGGCATAGTGGAGGCGACTGCTGCCCGCACAGTTTTCTTTGTAGTAGCAGTTGTTTCCATTCATGGACCGCCCTCTAGCTTTACATCAGGCGGAGTGTTGTCACATGCCGAGCTACAATGAAAAAAATGTAAAACGCTAAAACAAAACAAGGATGGGGCATTCGTCTCCACAAACTGGCATAGCTGAAGGGATTGATGCCTGGAGACTTATCATCAGGCAAACGATGTTGTCGGTAACATTTATTTCTTTTCGTTTCTTCTATATTCTTTTATATTTATACATTTTATCGTTCCAATACAAACTACTTTCCATAACTATGTTATTACACTTCTTCCCTATCACTGCCCCTTTGCCACTTCCTGCGGTGTCAGCTGAAAATCACAGCTCTGACATTTGCCAGAGCACATGCTGAGCTGATTTCCCTTTTGTCACCTCACCCTGTACATATCTAAAAACATCTGTACTTTATGACAAATAAAAGATGTTCTATTCTATTCTATTCTATTCTATTCTATTCTATTCTATTCTATTCTTTTCTATTCTATTCTATTCTATTCTATTCTATTCTATTCTATTCTATTCTATTCTATTCTATTCTATTCTATTCTATTATATTCTATTCTATTCTATTCTATTCTATTCTATTCTATTCTATTCTATTCTATTCTATTCTATTCTATTCTATTCTATTCTATTCTATTCTATTCTATTCTATTCTATTCTATTCTATTCTATTCTATTCTATTCTATTCTATTCTATTCTATTCTATTCTATTCTATTCTATTCTATTCTATTCTATTCTATTCTATTCTATTCTATTCTATTCTATTCTATTCTATTCTATTCTATTCTATTCTATTAACAGCTAGTATTATCTAAAGTTGCGATTTATAACTTAATGATAAATGAATAAGTACGTAGACAGGAAAATAATTAAAAATAATATTAAAGTAGCGTAAAAGAGAAATAATTTTGAAATCGTTCAGTTAACGATTCGTTTGGGAGCGAGTTCGTTCAACTGTTAAACGATCCTGAGGGAATTTAAAGATTCTTCTTATAAAATCGTTTAGTTACTTAAACTTTTTAATACTTTACATTTATATATACATACATCCATATTTAGGTACTATCTAAATTTTAATTGTGTACGGACGCGTGGACTTACGATCGATGAGACCCGTGTTATGCCCATTCGCCTAAGAAAAATGGGCCCACAATTTTTTTCACGAGTTTGTCGATGATTATTAATTAATTTTATTGAAAAATAAATCTAATTTCATATTACTAATCAGTTTTAATTTTTTCACCCGTGTTATTGAGTAATTAGATGTTTTCTGATGCAATATTTGAGGTTATTAATATTTTAAATGCTTTAATAAATTGATGTAATTAAACATTGTTTATTGATTAGTAAATAATGTGTTGATATAATTAAAATGAATTAATAAAAGAATAAGATAAAATAAAAAATAATATTGTTTTGTTACCAAACTATTAGGTATCAAGTGGGCCCAAAACTGGGCATTCTCCTTTTAACCGGCACCAATGCAATCATGCGCTTTGGTTGTTCGGTGCCTATGGTGCCTAAGGCAAACTGATGGTGGCTCATTGGTCTCCTTAAGCCGGCATAGTGAAGGCTACAGAAATGCCTACAGAAATTTATCTGTGATAGCAGTTGTTTCAGTTCATAGACTGCATTTTAGCTTATCATCCGGCCGAGCTAAAATAATAAAAAAAAAAATTGAAAACCAAAATCGTATAAATGTTACTTTAACTCGCTCGAACCTAATCGAATCTCGGGTCCAGAATGTGGCGTAAAATGATAGAAAATATATTACTTCGACTGGATACGCTTAGAACACTTCCGAAAAGCGTCGACATGTTCAGTTTGAGTGGTTTCCGAGGCAATACAGCCTTCAATATCGGCATTTTTATTTGAAAATCCTATTAACTGTACAAAGACTCTTTTTATGCATAAAATAGATTATATTAAATATTTAGTATGATATTTTTTTGTTCTTAGTTCTTTATTATTATTATTATATACATATTGCAAAAACTACTGCTACAGAGAAATTTCTGCAAGCAGTAGTTGCCTCCACTATGCCGGCTTGAAGAGACAAATGTGGGCCATTCAGGTTGAGTGTAGATACTCCTCTACTTTCAACCACTGCTTTTAAGTGTAACGGTACACATTCGTCTTGGCACCACTGTGAAAAAAATATCTCCCACTATACCGGCTAGTTTTTTTCTTTGAAAAAAAAAAAATTAAGCTACATATTTCCAAATAAATTAATCATCTAACTAAGTCAGCCAATTTACACCTAAACTTGCCTCGAGAAAAACGAATTGAAAATTTTTACAGTGGTTTCAGAGATGAGCGTGTACAGATAGACAGACAAGCGTTGGTATGAACTGGAAACTGATATGAAAAATCGCTCCCCAACAGCTGAATTTGCTGTTTTAGGTAAACTCGGTCAAAAGTATATTGGCGCCAGACTGACGAGCTCCATCCACGGTTCATGAAAACTTAAATGTCATAACTTATAGGGTAACTTCTTTCAGGGCACTGTCACATTGTTTTTGTAATAAAATACTTACATAAACATAGGAAAGTAAACGCGGGTTGTTTATTCTGTTTTTTTTTTCTTCCATTCGATATAAATAGGACATTCGCCTCCTTAAGCCGGCATGGCGGAGGCGACTGCTTTCTGTAGATTTTTCTGTAGTAGCAGTTGGTTTTTTATTGTATAGAGATAATCTCAACGGGCAGCAGTCGCCTCCGCTATGAGGAGACGAGTATGCACCGTCTAGAATGCACACTCCTCTCGCTATACTTGGCTACTTTCAAACTGCTCTCGAAACGCGACAAGGTCACTTCACGGTGGTTCCATTCGAAAGTGGTGGTACTACCCCAGGACGGCAGACTAGACTAATCCATCATCAGTCTGCCTTTCACTCTTTAATAGTGCCTATGGGCACTGAGTGACCAAAGTACATATAACAAAGTCAGAATTTAGCAAGGTTCGAACGCGGGACTCATCGATCGTGAGTTCACGCATCTTACCGCTAGACCACGGCCGCTCAATGCTTTTTATTACTTACCTAAGAATTTAATATTTTTTCATGTTTATAAACATCATCTTTAGATATAATGCAGATAAAAATTCCTTTAAAGTGGTTTTTGAAAGGAAATCCACTACTGGTTTTCCTTTTGTGTGTCAGATAAATAAAATCCTAAGATGAGTCTCTACGAGTAAAATGCAGCGCCAGAAACGCTTTGAAAGGAATCTGTTAGGAATTGCTTATTTCGCAGAAACTATTAAATATTTACGATTTTTATAAGAAGTACCTACTCGTACTAGCTAAATTCGATTATAAAATATATTTTTCTTTACAATAAACGAAAGATAGTGTCAGAAAGAAAATAAATCAAGAGGTAGTTATTTATTATTTAAAATTTTATCATTAGTAATTTTGCTGGCTGGCAACATCCCTATCTTCTTCTATCCAATTACCTTTCGATCAACTGCGCCACCTAATGGCCACCTTTCTCTTGTGACAACTTTACTGTGCAACGCACACGCTCGGACATCCGACAACAAGAAAAAACTACGAAAATTCGAACTAAACGTTATACAATCGGTCCAGTTTTTTTGCCTTGGCACCAAGTGATAAGGATACAGGAGGAAATAGGTGCAACCGTATTAACACAGCGTGAGTACCTTTTTTTCTTCATCCAGCATACCTTCAGCCAGCCAGCGAATATACTATACAGGTGAATTGATATCATTATTAGCTCAGCCTGCCGTCCTGGACTAGGAACACCCGTGAAATGTCGCGTTTCGCGTTCAGCTTAAAAGTACCCAGGGATAACAAGAGGTGTGTCCACTGACAACCCCTGACATCTCCTTGAACCAGCATAGCGGAGGCGACTGCTGTTAGCAGAAATCTTTCGCAGTTGTAATTGTTGTTTCCATTCATTGACCGCACTTTAGCTTAACACCAGGCGAAATGTTATCATATTCCGAGCTACAATAAAGAAACCGATAGAAGAATTTGATAGGAGAATTTCAACGCGTCAAAGCATCAGTCCGCAATCGGATGAACTAGGTTCGATTCCCGCCTCATGTCAGATTGTTCAATTTTGATTGCACAAATAATTAAGTGCATTATTATATCAAATTCAAAAGCTGATATTTGATATCTCTGCTTCAACCTGTCCGCTCATATTAGAAGCTTTGATACGTTTGACGTTCATTCATTGTACAGTTAGATTCCAATTACAGGACCGTGTTACATACAGGACAAAGCCTGTTAGGCAACGTTGCGTCTCTGATGCTACGGTTCCATCTAACGTCTAACTGAACGATAATTAGCGCGTTAAAAATTACGCTCGGGTTAGCGTTTAACGTGTAATGCCAATAGTATTGACGTTAATAGAATAACGCGTCGAAGACTTGGCGTGTATTAATTACTGCACTAATTAACGTATTAAGTAGACGGTGGAGTCGTAGCGTAAATTTTTAGGGTATAATGAGATTGTGCACTGTTAATGGATGCTGCAAATTGATTTGTCATCTCAAGGCGGTACAGCGAAGGGGAATTTGTTTGTAAACACTTACTTATAGCCGTTCTTCTAGCTTGCTTTCTAGCTTAAAATCAGGCTGTGCGTGATCATATGTCGAGCTATTATAAGAAATATCCACTTACGTAAAAAGGTAACTGAAAAAGAAATGGATTACCGACATGTATAATATTTTAATGTGCAGCCTTTTATAGTGCCTGAAAGGCGACTCGTAAAATCTAGAAAAGGCTACTGGAAACCAAGAGAAGACTATTGAAAATCAGTGAATCGGAACTGTTGCTTGAGGTTTATGTGTGTACATCAAGATGGCTGAACTAATGATTTTTGCGTGATATTTTTAAAATTTTATTTTAATATGAACGTAGCCATTCTGAAAAGGATTAAAGAAAGAGTAAATACACTGAAAGCAATTAAGGAAAGACCTCTTCTACCAAGAATGAAAGAATCGTAGATTATTATTCTTATGTTTTTTTTATTTGTACACAAAACAGAAACCAGTACAATTAAACTTTGACTATTACAATTCTTACAATACATAGCAGCACCCTTCCAAAAGAATGTGTACCAGCATGCTTAAAATTACTAAATTACTTACAACCTGTTTACTTAAAATAACCCACCACCAGAATGAACACCAGATTTTTTTGACAATAACAATTTAGCCGGTAATTTTCTTTTTATTGTTTTGTGTAAATGATTTTTATATGTACTATATTTGTCGAATAAATCTGGGGCATCGCATATACGGGTTAAGGGTTAAGGATTGTACGAGGAAGATTCATAAGTTGAAGAAAAAGCCCGGAACTTGATAATAACAATCTACCTGCCACTCTTTTAATTACCGTATGAATTATACCATAGATACTTTACCAACCATTGTTAAAGTAACATTGGTACCGGCCGAAATTTTGCGAGATTCGAACACAGGTCTCGCGATAATGAGTTCACCCCTTCTTGCTAGACCACCATATCGGGTTTGTAAATTTTTTTCAATTTTGGTACGTCCATCTCGACGTTAAATCTCTGTGGCTATTTTATCGAAGGACCACTTGCTTGCAATAGTATACGAGTACAGTGAAAAGTTGTAGCAAAGCTGAGGGATTGTCTTCTGTCGTTGCGATCGATTCTTTGTTGTTTAGAACGTTTTATTTTCAGCTATAAAACTTATTTCGCTTTTAACACTTTACAATATTGCTTATTTTAAATAAACATATTCCCTGTTTAACACACCACTCTGCTATCAAAATATATGTTTCCATTAGCGAACACAACTGATACCATAGAGAAAATATACAGTCAGTAGTCGCCTGCGCTATGCCGGCCTAAAGAGTCGCATGACTTCCATTAACATGACACACTCTTCTTGTTATACATGGTTACAAAATATACAAAATACTGGAATCGTTTTAGTGTTGTTCAAAATAAAAAATAATTTGGCTTCATTATATTTTTATTTTTCAAACCCCCTGTGCTCCCAACAATAAGAGAAACTATATTTTAGATTTGAGATAATAATTGCTGCACTTTATACACGGCTAAGATCACAGGGTGAAGTCCGGAAATTCTCCTTGTGTAAGACGCCTAATGACAAAACGACCTTAATTATCAGTAATTTTATTATTAATCAACGCTCACACCACCACTGTCTATGTGGGCCCATTTTTCTTAGGCGAATGGGCATTCTCCTTTAAAATATAATATTATCAAGTTGATATGCTATAAAAAGTATTATAGTAATAAAAATGCAATCGAA
Organism: Tinea pellionella; assembly: GCA_948150575.1. Classification (NCBI taxonomy): domain Eukaryota; kingdom Metazoa; phylum Arthropoda; class Insecta; order Lepidoptera; family Tineidae; genus Tinea; species Tinea pellionella. The sequence continues at coordinate 8,690,584 of OX411248.1, forward strand.
CCGACACCATTTTGCAATAACGATGCAGACTAAAGTTTTGTAGAGTAGACGCGCGACGATTGCGGTTAAAAATTATGTTCTCCACTATTCACTGTATTTACTCTACAGTAGAGGGTAAAAAGAAGTATTTATAGATATTAGATGGAGAAAATCTACCTCTAAGACTGTATTTTATTTATCGCTTTTATTTTAATCTTAATTTAAGTTAATATTTTTATTGTAGCTCGGCATGTGACAACACTCCGCCTGATGTAAAGCTAGAGTGCGGTCCATAAATGGAAACAACTGCTACTACAGAAGAATCTCTACAGGCAGCAGTCATCTCCACTATGCCGACTTGAGAGAGATTGACAGTGCCCACTCCTCTCGTTATACCTGGCTACTTTCAAACTATTCCCGAAACGCGACGAGGTCACTTCACGGGTGTTACATTCGAAGTGGTGGCACTACCCCAACACGGCAGACTGGACTAATAACCATCATCATTCTGCCTACCACTCTTAAATGTGTATTATATACGTTTATATTTTAAAGTGATATTTAGGCAAAAAATAAAGCTTGTATGCTAAAGGACTTGTATAAGTTTGTGATTGTACGCTGTCAGCGGCGCGTGATCGTGCATAACTCCGAGATTATTTTAACCCTTTTATTATAAACCCGCATTGCAGATAAGCTACATTGTTCGGTGTGGCACATACTCTGACATTTTGCTAATTATATTGTTTTAAATGCTTTTATCTGTATATAATTGGGCCCGCAAATTCTTGGACCGCACTCTAGCTTTACATCAGGCGGAGTGTTGTCACATTCCGAGCTACAATAAAAAAAAAACTCGTTTTTAACGCCTAATGCCGAGCAACTATACTTAATACATTGGTCCTATTAAGTTAAATGCAGGTCACTTCTCCTATGCCGGCTTGATGTGAATATTGAACGCTATCACAGTTGACTGGGCTACTTCCTGATTAATTTTGGACCGCACTAGATCATTTCTAAGTGTTACACTTGAAAGTAGAAAACCGGAAAAAACTGGGCTAATAACTTAATTAGTCCATCTACCAACCTCTATTGTTTTAATAAGGGTCGTTTGCACCAGAAGGCCGGTTAATGTAACTTTAACTATTACTTTAACCGTTACGATTACATTATGGTTTACATTCACTCCACACGAGTTGCACCATCGCGGCATCGTCGCGTCTGTCATTTTTGACGGTTTCTTTAACCTAACCGTAACCAGCGAATCTTGGCTTGGTTAAAGTTAAAGTAATCGTCAAACCAATGTTGCTAACGTCAAATGTATGAAAAGAAGCCAAATATGTTTTTATACATATTATTGTTCGAGATCAGCCGCCCTTTTAACGATAACAATATGAATTTACACGATATTGCAACGTGTGTGGAGTAAATGTAAATGTTTAACGGTCGTCGTCGCCGTAAAAGAAATAGTTAAAGTTACTTTACCCGGCCTTCTGGTCCAAACCACCCTAAGGAAATTATGTAAAAAATAATTAATTGTGAAAAAATATTATAAATATGTTTTAAAAATAAACAATACTTTTTTGTCTCAATGTAATCAAACGCAGTGTAATTAATTATTTCTTAAAGAGTCGAAACCTCTATAACTTATCTTCAATAAACTAACCCTTAGGTGACAAACTCTTTCCCGCCTACAAAATAATTAAGGTAGGGGTCCTAACCGATACAAAAGGTTTTTATCCCCTATCCCCAAGTCAAAATAGAATTATGCAAACTCACGTAAACATTTACCTATAAGTTGACAAAGCCGCCCTGAAAGGTGTTGAGACTGCAAAAACTGAGATATGATTGAAGTAATTGCTTGTTTATTTTCGGTAGAAAGTGATGACGTACTTTGAAGAGTTAATAAATTAGTTAAGAGTTTTTTTTTTAAATTTCATTTAGGGATTAAAATAAATCAAGTTAGTTATTTATATTTTAAATTATTATAATTAAATTCACAATTTTAAATACATATTACATTCAATGAATTAAATTTCAGACTATGGTTAATATGTAGATAATTTTTTAGATTACAGTTCTGTATTAAAATTACTATTAATTTACCAACAAAGATAAAGCTAGTTGGGAAGGTAAATTTGGTGACAGCTGTCTTTTTACATATTTTTTGGATAATATAGATTAATTTAGTCGACACGTATTTCTGGAAAACTTTTGAAATTGCATTGTTCTAATTTTATTAATTTTTAAAAATTGCGATTGTAATATAGTAACGTTTCGGACGGAACTAAACTATTGCCAGGAAACATAAAAACTAAATTCTTGTCAAATTATTCGACCACACTTTCAATTTTAAAAGATTTATTTTAATTAAAACATGGTGTTTATATTATACTATTTTGTTTATTACACTGCAGCGGTTATACCATAGACAATAAAAATATCTATAAAAGTGTTAGACTATACACCATCACTTTTTCTACACCAATGTCTATGGTCCGTCCGAAAAAGGTCGATCGCGTGTCGCTACAGTTTTTCAAGTATCTCCGCGATTTTAAAGTTTTATCAGACAAGAATCAAAAAATACATCTAATTGAAGTAATATCTCGAAATGGGTTTTAATTTAACACGGGTTATATTTTGAAAACTATGCCCATTATGGCGATACAAAAAATACGGTGAAACGTTTCTTCATATTTTCTATGTCAGTACATGAAAAAGACGCCTCAATTTCGCCTCGTCCTCGCTCTACATCTCTTCTCTAGCCTGCGCTCATGTACTTAAGCGGTATTTAACACAACTTTGCTTAAAATTGCTCCAAATTTTTCGCAGGTGTCCTAAAACATTATTATTCACTACCTATCCCGAAATAAAGTCACACCATCTCAGAGCGATCATTACGCTGTATCGCAGGTGTGACGCGTGAAAGAACTGCCAAAATACAAGTGATACGAAAATTATACTCTTATGTAAGACAAGGGGTTGGTTGTTTACTTTCTATATGTAATATTTTAGAAAGAAAATGGAAATAAGCATGTGCTATGGTAATATTAGAAAGAACCTTTACTATAGGATTTAACATATTCGTAATTTTTTTAAAGAAATATAGTAATAGCGATTTTTGTCATAAGTGGCAGTTTAAATTTTATTGTAGCTCGCCATATACATATATATAAATTAAAATAAAATAAAATACAGAGAAATCTATACTGCTGCCCGTAGGAGCTCGCCTCCGCTATGCCGACCTGAGGAGACGAGTATGCATCATCTAGATTGACAGTGTACATTCCTCTCTCTCCGCGAAACGCGACAAGGTCACTTCACGGGAGTTACATTCGAAAGTGGTGGTACTACCCCAGGACGGCAGACTGGGCTAATAACCATCATCAGTCTGCCTACCACTCTTTAATGTTGAATGAATTGTTGGAATGAATTTAAAGAATTCTTGAAAATAATTTTCTTGTATATTTTTTCATGAAGGCCTTATAAAAAGATTGTGTTTGTAGATTGACTCGACCCAAATTCACTAGATAGGAAATGTTTGATTTGCGATAGAGCTTTTTCACTTCAAAAGAGAAAGCTTATTTTTTACAATCTCTTTCCTTGCTTGAATTTTTTTTAATGGTTGAATACTTTCAAAGCTTTTTTTATCTATAAGAAAAATGTATTTAAGTTTTAACAAAAATGTATTTTGCTACTAAATAAGAAATTACTGACAGATATCAATCAACTATTGTCCTAACCGTTAAAACGTAAATTCCCATTGAAGTGGGAAAATATTTACTAACCCTATTGAATCGTGGTTAATTGCATTAGCCATGATATCGACGGATACGTAACGTGTGTACACAAAAGTAGTACTTAACACGCTGTTGTTATGAGCGAAAATTGTTTGTTTAAAATAATGCATTGTTTATCAATTTGCGCTTCGAGTTTTGTAGTTAAACTAAATGTTAAACGAATATCGTGTTTAAATCTGTCACTCTTCGTGGATATCGAGTTGGTCCGTTCAGTTAAAATCTCGGTTAGTACAAATGTGATTAAAAAATGTTTGTTGCCGGGTCCTGAGGACCAGGACAGGTTTGTTAAAAGTTATTGTTAGGTATGTAGTTATTTTTATACCTAATATTATACATGAAAATAACTTTATATTTTCCAAGGCAAATGTTTTATTCATAGCAAGAATTCTTCTCAGTTCCTTAATAGCGACATTAATCATTTTGGCGGGAAATTGGAATAGTTCTGTTTTTACAACGTTCCATGCATAAGCTTTTAATGTTGCTCCTTCTGTGAATAATTTATTTGTTATTAAAGAACATTAGCGGTAATTTTCTAATTATAGAGTGACTAACTATAACGAGAGGAGTGTGCAAGTTCGTTTTCTCAGTCCGGCATAGCGGAAGCCTGTTGCCTTACTCTTGTTTCTGTTCATGGACCGCACTTTACGAGTAGCTTAATATCAGGCGGAGCGTTGTCATAATATGTCAAGCTACAATAAAAAAAATCTAAGGATATTTTAAGGGACATGAATGTACCTAACATTTGACGTGTAACAGAGTTGTATTTTCAGTTTGATATATGAAATGTTTATTTTCTTCTTCTTCTTCTTTCGTTAAATGGCCTCAGATGTCATAATAACGACAATTCTGCCAATGTCGAGTAGTAAATTCTTGATATTTTTGCATCAAATTGCAATGGTGTTTTACAATTTGACGCTTTCTTGGAGTATTTGGCGGCAATTTACCCGGTCACGTCACGCGTTTTCGCGGCGTGGAATAACCACAAAAAAAACCGCTTCCGTTGCCTTATATAGAGTGAATTTTAATGTTTCCACAATTACTCACATAAAATTACGCAAAACAACACCAATTTTACACAATAATAACCACTAAACCAATTAAGGAAAGGGATAAAAAACACCTCAACCTTCCCGGGCAAGAGCGCGCTAAACACTCAATATTTATTTTAAAAGCGACATTTCGAAAACCATATCGCATTTCTGAAACTTACGAGTACGTTCAGAATTTGTGTAACACCCCAAACTGTCATTTGCACCACTAAAACAAACCGCTTGCGAAGGCTAAATCAACATATTCCTTGGCCTCCGCCTCGTATTTTATTTTTAATACTCTTTCCCGCCTTTTCAAATGCAGATATTTACACAAATCGTTGCTGTCATAGCCACTGTTTGATATGGTTGTTGTGCTTTTTTGAATTTTATTACGCTCTTGTATTGTATATCAACGAGTATATAATAAATAATATGGTCCTATTATCGTTTAAAATACTAAAATGAGACTAAACTAAAAGACTAAAAATTTGAGCGGCCGTGGTCTAGCGGTAAGACGCGTGAACTCTCGATCGATGAGACCCGTGTTCGAACCTTGCTAATTCTGACCGGTACCAATGTAATTTTGTTATATGTACTTTGGTCGCTCAGTGCCTATAGGCACTATTAAAGAGTGGTAGGCAGACTGATGATGGTTATTTGTCCAGTCCGTCGTAAGTGACCTTGTCGCGTTTAAAAGTAGCCAGGTATAAAAGAGGAGTGTGCACTGTCAATCCGGATGGCGCACATTCGTCACCTCGAGCCGGCATGGAGGTCGGCTCGGAGGCGTCTGCTGCATGTAGAAAACTCCACGCATCTCTCCAACTTTATTATACGTAATTAAAGTCAATAACCGAGATCTAAATTTAAAAAAAAGGTTCATTCATTTTAAATATGGAACGCTCTTACATCAATGATAACCATAAACAATATAAAGCCGCGATGAAAATGTACGAAGTCATTGTCGTTGGTGAAAATTTAAATCACTTTTGGCTCCAACTTTGGGATTATAAGGAAAATTCCCGCGCCCGCCTCCATGGCACCATCTCAATGTAAATTAGTTGCCCCCGAGCCGTCCGGGAGCGAGATTCATACAAATATTATATTGTGTGAACGCTTAACGAAATATTCTTTAGATTTTTAAAATATCCTTTTAACCGATACATGCAACGTTTTAAAGTAAAAAAACTTGATTTATCTTGAATAAAATAGTTATTTTTTCTAGATTTTTCATTTTACATCGCACACAGATGAGCGGTGGGCAGACTGATGATGGTTTTAGCCCAGTCTGCCGTCCTGGGGTAGGTCGTACCGCCACGAGTCTGGATGAATGCTAACGTGTGTCCAGACTCCGTCCACTATGCGTCGAGTGAAACAGCGAGGAGTTTAACGGCCGAAATTATTAATCAATCTTGATCCCTTTTTCACAGACTCAGATAGAAAAATCAATCCAGATTTTGAATAAAGCGTGCCGATAACCTATCTGCCAATCGAAATTGAATCGAGATCTATCCGTCGGTATGTGTTAATCTAAGATTAATTCAATCTCGGATTGTTGATACATTATTAATTTCGGGCGTTAGTCGGTATGCACTAGGCTGGAGAGTTCGACATAACCCTGGTACCTTCCCCAAGGGCCATGGCATCCGTAAAGGGACTTCTCCACGTAAAAAATAGGTAGTACCACCACTTTCGAATGGTGCAGTTTGATAGTAGCCAGATATAGCGAAAGGAGTGTGCACTGTCAATCTAGATGGATGGATGCATACTCGTCTCCTCAGGCCGGCATATCGGAGACGATTGCTGCCCGTAGAGATTTCTCTGTGGTAGCAGTTGTTTTCGTTCATGCACCGCACTCTAGCTTAACATCAGGCGAAGTGTTGTCATATGCCGACCTAAAAAGAAATTGTTTAAATATACATATAAATAAATATCTTCAGAGAGTAGTAGTAGCCTCCGCTATACCCACTATGATTAAAGAGTGTGTGCATCGTATATTGATAGGATACACTTCTGGCGACATACTTCAAAGATGATACTACCCCAGGACGGCAGACTACGCTATTAACCATCATTAGTCTGTCTACCACTCTTTAATATTGCGAAGCATTGTAAAGTATCAACTGACAATCATAACAACATCTATCAAGAATGTACACAATAAACATAGTGAAAGCCACATTAATCTGACAGGGTGTAACTTCAAGCGTGACAGTTGATGACGGGCCTCTTAAGTTTTTCCTCTACCCCTCTTTGTGACATCCGCAGATGTGTTACGAACCTCTCCAAAGATAACACATCACATCGGTAAATACATTTTTATAATGCATACTTTTTATCATTTCACTGAGATAACGAAGCTGAAGCAAAGTACAAAGGAGAATGCCCATTCGCCTAAGAAAAATGGGCCCACAATTTTTTTCTCGAGTTTGTCGATGATTTTTAGTTAATTTTGTAGAAAAATAAATCTACTTCCTTATTACCAATCAGTTTTAATTTTGTTCACCCGGGTTATTTGTTGTTACCGGGTTACTGCCAATTGCAGTAACTTATTTATGATTTTGTATTTCTTTAACTGTGTTATATGCAATAAAGAACTTATTATTATTATTATTATTGAGCAATTAGATGTTTTCTGATGATAATTTTAAATGCTTTAATAATTGAAGACATCTGTTTTTTTATGTAATTAAACATTGTCTATTGATTGGTAAATAATGCGTTAATATAATTAAAATGAATTAATAAAAAAATGAGATATTATTTTACCAAACTATTAGGTATCAAGTGGGCCCAAAAATGGGCATTGTCCTTTAACTTGCTTGTAATTCTTCGGCAATAAAACCGAGACTTATTCAAAACGCGCAAAACAGCTTTGTCAATAATAAGCAAGTAATTTAAGTTAACAAATTTGACTCGTTTAATTTTAACAAATTTGCAGGCTCCTTTCTAACAAAGTCACTCTGTTGCAAATAGCCTAATAACTTGTTTATTTGTAATAAAAATATTCATACAACAAAATAAAAGAAAATTACTTAATTTTACAATTACTTTAGTTGTGAATTCATTTCACATTTGTCTCCTCAAGACGGCATAGCGGAGGCGACTGCTGAATATACAGACGTTTCTCTGTGGTCACATGCAAAATGTAAATTTTGTATATTTCATGTACCAACAAAAATATTCTTATATTTCTCAAAATAAACAAGATATTTATTTATTTTCGTCGCCTGCACTAATGGCGCATTAATCTTTCTCGAAGTGGGCTCTTGGGCAGTCGTATTTGACAGCGACTCATTTCTGAGCGTGATTGCTCCTAAAATGTACTCTGCAAACTTTCCTAAGAACGAATAAAAATGATAAACGTACATACGTACTAATATTTTAGATTATATCAATATTACGGATTACTATCAAAATAATTTGTTTCTTTTTTTTGTTTTAAAATACCAACACATGTTTCGCCAACCAATGATACATAGTTTTATTAAATAAAAAAACAATGTATTTTTAAACCGTCCTCAAATCGTAGTGTTCAGCATCAGAAAAAGTCAAATTATACGCATAAAAAAAGTGATTCCGTAGCCCTGTGGGGGAAAGGCGGAAAAAAAATTTATCTTGATAGAAATTATTATTAAGTCAAGTCTTAGATTGGCATTATTGTTTTGTCTATGTATTTTATTATTGTTGTGCTGTTGATTTTTTATATAAATAAATAAAATAGAAAAAGATTGATTTTTCTAAATAATTTATTTATTTTTAGTAATTTAGTTATGATCCATTTATTTTAGACGAATGCATATAAAAGTTCAGTTACGGTTACATACATACCAGTAACGAGCGCACAGAGAGACTCCATAAAAACAAAAAATATCGTACCTGAAAATAATAAAAAAAGCTTTTAAAAAATTGAACAAATCGCACGTAAAAACATTAATAAAATTGAAATAAATCGCAGATATCACACATCAAAAGATACGGATAACCGGGTACCATTAATAATTGATTTATGACATATAGGTACGGCTGTGACCCGACCATTAATAATGCCTTTGATTCATTTCGCTACAATATGACGATTAATTTACAACTTTAAAGTGTTAAGTTTATTGTGAGGTGGTTAAGGATTAATTTTGATACTTATTTATATTTAAGTTTCATATTTATATATCCAGGGGAGAACGAGATAAGAGTACTGCGTGACGACCGAATGACCCTGTTAGTCTGTACACGCTAACCTCAGAAATTACTGTAGACAATTTCACTCGGTTTTCACCTTTACAGATTCATAAGTAACGCTTAGGTTTTTTTATTTATGAAGGGGTTTGTGTCCACATTCCGCTTGATGTTAATCTAGAGTGCGGTCGGTAAGCAGAAACAACTGCTCTGCTATCAGAGATAAATCTTCACAAGCGGTCGTCTCCGCCATACCATCCATTGACAGACGCATACAGAAGCACACTCCTTTTATATGGTTTTTTTTATTGTAGCTCGGCATGTGACAACACTCCGCTTGATGTAAAGCTAGAGTGCGGTCCATGAATGGAAACAACTGCTACTACAGAGAAACCTGTGCGGGCAGCAGTCGCCTCCACTATGCCAGCTTGAGGAAACGAGCATGTACAATCTAGATTGACAGTGCACACACCTTTCTTATACCTGGCTACTTTCAAACTATTCCCGAAACGCGACAAGGTCACTTCACGGGTGTTACATTCGAAAGTGATGGTTTTGTTTAAATTAGAATTAAGTCGAAAATTCAGTCAGCAGATCGATCGCTTGTCCAATATAAAAATATCGTTTATAAAAAGTTAGGTATATTCAGAATCCGCAATACCACACAATAAGAGGCTTAGTTAAAGGCTTCGGTACGTTAATGAATACATTCTGAATGGTACCACCCTAATTAAGTCTTTCGTAAAGGGACTGCGTACTCCTTTTGTTGGAAACATCGAGATTTATTGATCTTTGTATCGCGTTTTCTACTCCCTCAAATGTTAGTGCGAAATCGTGTTACAGAATAGTAATGTTTCTATTTATACCTTATTCATGTTTTGTATTGGTGATTAATTATTATACTAACTCACTATCATTAATTCCGAATACAAATTCAATTAATTGCAAATTTTAAGTCGATAGGTATTTGAAGCTACTTGAAATACTTTTTTTTTTATTGTAGCTCGACATGTGACAACACTCCGCCTGATGTAAAGCTAGAGTGCGGTCCATGAATGGAAACAATTGCTACCACAGAGAAATCTCTGCGGGCTGCAGTCGCCTCCACTATGCCGGCTTGAGGAGACGAACTTCACGGGTGTTACATTCGAAAGTTCGAAAGAAAAAATAACCATCATCAGTCTGCCTACCACTCTTTAATAGTGCCTATAGGCACTGAGCGACCAAAGTACATATAACAAAGTTACATTGGTACCGGTCTTTTTTAGCGAGGTTCGAACACGGGTCTCATCGATCGTGAGTTCACGCGTCTTACCGCTAGACCACGGCCGCTTATATATATTTCTAAATATTTCCTTTATTTTCTATACAAATAATAATAAAAAAAGAAATTCATTAATTATAATCCAGATGGTACATGCTCGTCTCCTCAAGCCGGCATAGTGGAGGCGACTGCAGCCCGTAGAGATTTCTCTGTAGTAGCAGTTGTTTCCATTCATGGACCGCACTCTAGCTTTACATCAGGCGGAGTGTTGTCACATGTCGAGCTACAATAAAAAAAATAAAAATAAAAAATAAACTAGCGGCTTGCCGCTTCGTGAAACACAATGATTTAATAATTTTATACTAAATGCATTTGGAACATTAAAAATTGTGACATAACCTAGAGTATCATTCGTGAATTCCAGCGATAAGCTGCGAAAGTTTTCTTTATACCTAGTTAAGAGTGTCCGTAGGCGAATTGACATCTATATGTCGACTTACAGTAGATATCGATCGATTTAGTCTCTCAATACATCAACAGCACTAGCTTGATAAAAATCTGTCACTTTGGCCGGCACAATGATGTTGACTACTATTCGCACATTACACCAAGTCGTAAACGTCAAACCGAAACCGTTTCTATAGATTCAATATTTCTTCCGAGTGAAATACAAACAGAGGAACGGAAAAATTATTTGCAGAAGGTTGCAAGAAAGTGTTTATTCATCTACTTTGTAAAATAACAAAAACATTCATTTAATAAACAGGTAATGTTCCTTCATTCGAATCTAGCGAAAAGAGTTCCTTCATTCGATTCGAACCTCTACTCTATACGTGTAAAATGATATGTGATAATGATATTTTCATACCTAAACTAAAATAAAGGTAATTCAAAATAATCATGACAGGTGACAAAAAGCACCTTCTCAGGCCGGCATAGTGATGGCGACTGGAGCCACCGTGCGAGCGGTTCTCTAGTCGTCAATGCTCATGGACCTCCACTGCGTTTACCATCAGACCAGTCGAGGTCACATGTCGTGCCAAAATAAAAAAAAAATAAAAAAGATTTATATCTGGTGTAATTATAACAATATATTGTAGATTTATGTAGGTCAAATTTTTTTAAAAATATAATAAATAAATAGATGGTGGGGAGGTTCACATCTTTTTATAAAATGGATTTTACTCGCGTATAATTAGGTACTCTCTTTTCCTGGCCACACTATTTGTCTTTTTACACTAGCAATATTAATTTCTAAGTTGTTAGACTTAAAAATAATGACGTAACGGCTTCGATTTTTTAAAAAAAAAAAATTATGGTTAACTCGTGTAAATAATTACAAACATTCATGTTTAACCTTAAGAAATTACGAAAAGAAATCGACTAAAAAAATCACGGTTGTTTAAAAAAGTAGGCAATTTTATTTTTCAGCTTGTTTTTCTTTAGTTTTCACCCTTACATTTTAAGGATTAGTATTCGGGTCACGTGCACCGAAGTGCTGTGATCCCGTAACTCGTAAGTAAATAACACTTTAGTAAACACCCGCTTAAAGACAGATTTCTATTGTTTTTCTATTTTCACCTTTCCAGCATTTACCTATAGATCGTAAATAAATAAATTATATTATTTTTGAAATCAATGAAGATGATGGTTATTTGTCCAGTCTGCCGTCCTGGGGTAGTACCACCACTTTCGAAAGTAACACCCGTGAAGTGACCTTGTCGCGTTTCGGGAATAGTTTGAAAGCAGCCAGGTATAACGAGAGGAGTGTGCACTGTCAATCTAAGATGGTACATGCTCGTCTCCTCAAGCCGGCATAGTGGAGGCGACTGATACCCGCACAGGTTTCTCTGTAGTAGCAGTTGTTTCTATTCATGGACCGCACTCTAGCTTTACATCAGGCGGAGTGTTGTCACATGTCGAGCTACAATAAAAAAAAAGATGTTTATATGGACTGCTTATTTTATCTATATACCACTTAAATTCTACACATTTTTAAAAATATATATACTTTTCAATAGTCGCTCAGCCTAAATGGAACCACAGAGAAATAGTTGCAGGCATCGTTAGTCTCCGCTATACCACTAAAACTGACCCCGAATCGCGACTAGGCACTTCACAGCCATTACATTTTATAAAAAATTACTTAGACCAGAGATTGAACCCAGGACTATCGTCCAAACCACTCCACAACAGTGGTCGTATATACGACCATATCGTAGTACATGTAAAAAACATCGTATGAAATATGATTAACTATAGTTAACGATCAACTTTGTTTGACAGACAGCCCCCTATCAAAAACATTGCGTGTCTACAATAATAGATCAAAATAGGCGTATTAAATCTTCATTTCAATGAGTGATAGTTTATTTTATAATGATATTTGACCTTTTCCATTGAGGTGACGATTTGTTAACGATTCTATCATTATCGTCAATGAATTATTATGGAAGACTGACGATAGTTATTAGTCCAGTGTAACTAACACTCGTAAAGTGATCTAATCACGTTTAAAAAGCCTCTCACAGTTAGCCGGGTTACTACAGATGTCTTTTTTTATTGTAGCTCGGCATGTGACAACACTCCGCCTGATGTAAAGCTAGAGTGCAGTCCATGAATGGAAACAACTGCTACTACAGATAAACCTGTGCGGGCAGCAATCGCCTCCACTAGGGCTTGAGGAGACGAGCATACACCTTCTAGATTGACAGTGCACACTCCTCTCGCTATACTCTGCAAGAAGTAATCGTCATCCAAGTGAATACTGCACACTGTCCAGGGTGATAGGGCACAAATACCTATTACATAATAACTTCCACTGGTTTTAGCCACAAATATAACAAAATCATATATTATAACAAAATTTTACTGTTTACGACACACTTAATGATGCCTATACGCGCTCTAAGCAATATTCAACCTTATGCGGTAGGGTTTTAAGTAAATTTTTCATTGTCATTCGTACCACGACACACCTCTTAGCACTTCAGGCATTATGAAGTCTAGACAGGTGCAGGCAATTATATTATGAGGATACTAACTACCATTTACATTCAGTTATTTTTTAATACGGTTACAGAATTAAGTTATGAAGTAAATTGTGCTGGCAAAATGTTATAGCATTTTTATGTTGGAACGAATTAATCTTTGTTTCGATTGTAAAATAAAAGCTTTTTTGTTCCGGTGTGAATAAATATAGTTTTTTGATGCTGAAATTTAATTCTGAAATTGTACTAATTATTTATGATTGATTCATAATAAAGAACTGAAACTAATATTTTTACCTGGTTTTTAACTGGAAATCTGCGTTACTGGATTACCTTAATGCTAAATGCAAACAAACTAATATTTGTTTTTATATATTGATAAACATAAAACAAATTAATTTTAACATAATATACATCGTCCAACTCTGGAACTCATTACCGGTCACTATTAGAAGAGCAGAGTCACTGTCTATTTTCAAAAGAAAAATAAAAGAATACTACCTATCTACCTGTTCCTAATATTCTCTTCTCCTCAATTACGTCTTCCTACTAAATATAAATATCCTATAAGTATTTTGTTATATATATTCTATCTATTTATTTATTTATTATTTTCCTATTGTGCACTTTGTTTCTATATCTCTCATACTATTCTTCATCATCTATAGGTTGCCTGGAAGAAATTGCTGCTCAGCAATAAGGCCGCCTATTGTGCTACCTAATTTTCCATAATTGTATGTTCTGTTTTTGTTTGCACAATAAAGAGTTTTATTATTATTATCATTTTTTTATACATATTCTCGGCTGGAGCCGGTTACTAACATGTTCGCGGGCCTAGGCCAAGGGAACAGTATTGGTGGGATGGTGAAGTGCGTCTGTTTGTAAGAATTTGCGGACAATTCTGCAGGTGTTAAGTATGGTGGCCTTCTGTAAAGATATATATGTTTGTGGAGATAATTCTATTGCTTCGAGGGATGGCTGCAAACTTTTCGGGATTACACCAGTTGCGGATAAAACGATGGGGACTATTGTGACTTGACACATATGCCACATTCGTGCTATTTCATCTTTATTATTATTATTATTATCGTTTTCGAATGTAACACCCACGGTCTTGTCGCGCACTGTCAATCCGGATGGTGCACATTCTCTATGTGCCCTAGTCTAGCGGTAAAACACGTGAACTGACGATCTATGAGACCCGTGTTCAAACCTCGCTTATTCTGACCGGTACATACTTTGTTATATGTACTTTGGTCGCTCAGTACTTATAGGCACTATTAAAGAGTGTTAGGCAGACTGATGATGGTTATTTGTCTGACTTGCCGCCCTTGTCGCGTTTCGTCATAGTTTGAAAGTAGCCAGGTACAGCGAGAGGAGTGTGCACTGCCAATTTAGAAGGTACATGCTCGTCTCCTCAAACCGTTTTCGTTCATGGACCGCACTCTAGCTTTACATCAGGCGGAGTTGTTATATGCCGAGCTGCTTTGAAAAGATTTTTTTAATGCTTAAAGTTTAAACAACTGAGTCCGATAAGACTAGATTGGAGAGCAGTCGGAGTTTTAGGAAGATTTGAATAACGTCTTCCCGATGTATTTTTAATTAAAAACTAGTAGGTATTAATTAGTAAAGCGTGGTACAAAATCCAAACTTCAAACGGAGGATTACATTCCTAAATTCCCTTTGTCAAAGAACAGAAACTTTTTGTGGCGCTTAATACCTTTATAACGATGGCAATTATTTCGCTTCTGCGAGAAGTCGGGACACATCAATTTGTTATTATGAGCAGTAATGAGCTGGCTTTGCGATTTTACTAACAGTTTGCAGTTTATTTGATACAGGAATTTCCCGCGATTTATTTGTCAATTTTTTTTATTATAGCTCGGTAAATGACAACACTCCGTCTCATGTTAAGCTAGATCGCAATACATGAACGGAAACAAATGCTACCATAGATATATTTCAGCAGGCAGCAGTCGCCTCCGCTATGCCGGCTTTTGGAGACGAATATGCACCATCCAAGTTGATAGTGCATACCTCTGTCGTTATACTAGATTGTTTTACAAGGATTACATTTGACGAGATTTAATTCTCTAGCCGGCATAGTGGAAGTGATGTCTGAATGCAGATATTTTTCTGAGGTAAGTATTTACCTAAGTTCTTTTTTTTTTAAATTTCCTTCAAATTAAACTACAAAGGAGAATGCCCATTCTTCTAAGAGAAATAGGCCCACTAATTTTTTCTCGAGTTTGTCGATGATTTTTAGTTAATTTTGTAGACAAATAAATCTACTTCCTTATTACCAATCAGTTTTATTTTTTTCATCTATGTTATTGAGTAATTAGATGTTTTCTAATGCAATATTTGAGGTTATTATTATTTTAAATGCTTTGATAATTGAAGATATCTGTTTTTTGTGTAGCTAAACATTCTCTATTGATTGGTAAATGATGTGTTGATATAATTAAAATGAATTAATAAAAAAATAAGATATTATTTCAGAATATTGTTTTGTTGCCAAATTATTAGGTATCAAGTGGGCCCAAAAATGGGAATTCTCCTTTGAAACACACTTTCTAACAATGCTGGGGTTTTGATTGCGCTACCTTTCATACGGAACACCTGTACTTGTCCGAAACTCGGATTAAACTTATCAAACGTACGACAGGTGTTAACTAGTTCCAATTGGATTGTATGGAGGTATATTCTTGAAACATGTGACAATCGAATATTGTAAATTTTGAAAAAAAAAACCGTAAAAACTTACACCTATTATTAAGATTGCTAGGCAGACTGATGATGGTTATTAGCTCAGTCTCACGTCTTGGGGTAGTACTGCTACTTTTGAATGTATCATATAGCGTACTATATCCCCTAACCTTGTTTCTTTTCATCCTATTTGGTTTTTCATGTTCATATCCTAGTGTCATCATCATGTTTTATATGTTTTCTCGAGTTACACACATCACATCATATGATACTTATCACCAGGTTGTGGGGCATAATTTTACTACACTTTTCCTTGCATTATTTACAATTTTTACACAAAATTACTATGTTATTTTTCACTTTTTCTATATTTTTTTTGTAACTGACAATGTTGACGATTAGTTTTTTAATTTCATTTTCACCTAGATTTTAAGCACTTTCTTCCAAAATTACCTTACAAACCTCATTAATTCATGAAGATATTGTTCCCATTTCGAAATACTTCCATTCCATGATACATTCTTTGAATTCAAAATTTCAAATCTGAAAAGGGCTATAAAAAGCGGCCCACTTTCTTCATCGACATCAGTTCTCCGACTACAAAATACTAATAAAGAAGCTCTGCACCTAAGGGTCTTATCCCGGGACCACTATAGCCCAGGGACTGAAGAAAAGACCGAATTATCTATCAACGCTGCATGAGGACTGATCAATCTGATAAGCGAGACGTCCGAAGTCGCGGCCATTGTGTGTCGCCCATCAAAAGTGCTGCAACCGAGGGAATTACTCAACAAAGTGCTGCTGGACTGGCCTGGTGAACGTGCCATCTCTGAAGACTGCACGCACCTACGTGTGTGCCACCGGCAACCATCATTCATCGTCGGAATTACGTCATCTCTGAAGACTGCACGCGCCTACGTGTGCGCCGTCTGCAACCGTTATCCACCGTCGAGTCCTTCGGGATCCTGTGCGGATTCGCCTGCATCCTGCATCCTGCGAGGAGACCAGCCGACGAAGAGGACAGTCTTCGACGCGGGAACGCTGCCGACCCACGCCTTCATGCTCTCCACATTCTACGCACCGGCCCTTCATTCCTGCACCCTCATTAGTCTGTAAGTCTGTTGTTTGTAAATATTTCTATCAAATTAAAAATATAGTAAGCTAACCCATTCTTTCATTTAACTATCGCTTCACGATAGTTTGGCGCCCAACTAACTAAAACTTCACTCTTTACTCTTCTAAATTTTTAACTTTACTCTTTTTCCAAATTCTAAAACAACACTTTTTCTAGTGCGAATCACTCTCGGTTTCTTTTGGTGTACATTGTTTTAATCTACATAATTCTATTTTTTTTAGCTTACATTATTTTAATTTAATTCTACTTTTACACTTCACTTCAACCTACATCACTCTTTGACACTTTTTATTATTCTATTCTACATTCTACACAATTTTACATTTACTTGACCTACATCTTCTATCATCCTGCAATTCATTCATCGTCATTAATTCTAAATTTATTCATTTTTTTTTATTTGTTTCTTAACCCGAGTTTTTAAACTCCTGCTTTAGGGTCCCTAGGTGACACGAGCTATTCTTCACTTCTACACTTTGAGCCCTACCGCTCTTAGCATATTTTTTTTTTACTCTACAAATCGGCTACTACCGATTCTACACTTTGAGCTCTACCGCTCTTAGCTCTTTCTCTACAAATCGGCTACTACCGATTCTACACTTTGAGCCCTACCGCTCTTAGCGAACTACTTTAATTATGGAGCGGTTGATAACTCCCTAAATAAGCCTAATGTCAAATCTCTTCATCGAGCGGCTGACTACTCGCTAAATAAGCCTTAGGTCAAATTTATTTTCCATTGATGGAGCGGTTGACTACTCCTTAAAGAAGCCTAGTCGTCATTTGGGAACATTCCTTTTGAGTGGCAGTCATTGAATGTGAACTCCACCCATAGCTGTATGTAGATGATAGTATGTTTGATGAATAATGTAGGTGTTTGATTGTTGATGTATGTGTTTGATAGCGATGTTCCTCTGAATTCTCTCGGCCTTGCTCCAAAATTTTTTCTGAGTCAAAAATTTTCTGGGGTTGTGGGGGAAAATATAGCGTACTATATCCCCTAACCTTGTTTCTTTTCATCCTATTTGGTTTTTCATGTTCATATCCTAGTGTCATCATCATGTTTTATATGTTTTCTCGAGTTACACACATCACATCATATGATACTTATCACCAGGTTGTGGGGCATAATTTTACTACACTTTTCCTTGCATTATTTACAATTTTTACACAAAATTACTATGTTATTTTTCACTTTTTCTATATTTTTTTTGTAACTGACAATGTTGACGATTAGTTTTTTAATTTCATTTTCACCTAGATTTTAAGCACTTTCTTCCAAAATTACCTTACAAACCTCATTAATTCATGAAGATATTGTTCCCATTTCGAAATACTTCCATTCCATGATACATTCTTTGAATTCAAAATTTCAAATCTGAAAAGGGCTATAAAAAGCGGCCCACTTTCTTCATCGACATCAGTTCTCCGACTACAAAATACTAATAAAGAAGCTCTGCACCTAAGGGTCTTATCCCGGGACCACTATAGCCCAGGGACTGAAGAAAAGACCGAATTATCTATCAACGCTGCATGAGGACTGATCAATCTGATAAGCGAGACGTCCGAAGTCGCGGCCATTGTGTGTCGCCCATCAAAAGTGCTGCAACCGAGGGAATTACTCAACAAAGTGCTGCTGGACTGGCCTGGTGAACGTGCCATCTCTGAAGACTGCACGCACCTACGTGTGTGCCACCGGCAACCATCATTCATCGTCGGAATTACGTCATCTCTGAAGACTGCACGCGCCTACGTGTGCGCCGTCTGCAACCGTTATCCACCGTCGAGTCCTTCGGGATCCTGTGCGGATTCGCCTGCATCCTGCATCCTGCGAGGAGACCAGCCGACGAAGAGGACAGTCTTCGACGCGGGAACGCTGCCGACCCACGCCTTCATGCTCTCCACATTCTACGCACCGGCCCTTCATTCCTGCACCCTCATTAGTCTGTAAGTCTGTTGTTTGTAAATATTTCTATCAAATTAAAATATAGTAAGCTAACCCATTCTTTCATTTAACTATCGCTTCACGATAATCATCCGTGAAGTAGCCTAGTCCCGTTTCGGGATTAGTTTGGAAGAAAAAAGATATAAATACCACTACATTTGACAACCTACCACTGTCATTTGTTTCTATATTTCTTTTCATTGTAGCTCGGCATATGACAACACTGCGCCTTATGTAAAGCTACTATAGAGAAATCTCTACGGGCAGCAGTCGTCTCCGCTATGCCGGCCTGCGGAGACGAGTATACACCATCTAGATTCTAGAGTGACAGTACACTCTTCTCTCGCTATACGCCGAGCTAAAAAAATAAACAGACGTATACTATTAATTTCTTTATTTAATTAATTAATTTGTGAAATGAGAGGGGCGGAAGGGGGGTCTTTACCTATTTGCCAAGTAAATGGGTTATAAAAATAATAAATAAATAAAATATTAGTACAAAACTACATGTTAAAAAAGTGATGGTAAGTATTGGTTCACGTATTTTTAAAACATAGTTCTGTTTTGTTATCGATTGAGTCAAGAATATGCCTTCAGTTCAATTTACGATTGGTCCACGGCCAATTCAGCTTTCTGTTGCAGTCCATATTCAATTACGATTTTACCTTCTACCTTTTGATTTTTTCAAAGCCTGAAAAATTTAACTTTATTAAATGTCGTAAAACTCTTTATTTTATGTTAAAAATTAAATAATTCTTCCTGGGTGGAGTACTATTGTCTTATCAAGGCATAGAGTAGGTCACTGATGCCTGCAGACTTGACATGGCCGCACTCTGGCTAAACATCAAGCGGAGTCTCTCTGATCTTTAATCAGAGTGCGGTTAATGAACAAAAACAAATTCCATCACAGATAAACTCCTGCAGGCAGCAGTCGCCTTCTCTATACTTTTAAAAAGAAGTCTAAAATCTAGATTAGTGTAATTGACGTGGAATACTTCTCGTAGTAGGAGAGTCAAACACAATTAGTGCGTGTGAAATTTGACTAACAATCCGTCGGGAGACCAATTTGCTAACTTGTTAGTCCGTATGTAGGCTTTAGGACAAGCAAAGACCTTGCAGTTCTCGCATGCAAAATAAATCAAATTTAACGTGAAATTGCATTGATATAGAGATCATTTTACCTTGACAAGTCTGTGTAACTATGAGCATTGTTACAAGTTAGTATTCAGAGAAAAAAGTGATTTATTGCAGAGTCCTTTGTATGGGATTAGAGCACAAATTCGTGTGTTATGTATTGGAAAAGTGTATAACTACAAGTTTAGTTTACTTGGACGTCTAATTTATGACAGTGTTAGCTTTTCATTTTAGTTTGATATTCTACATTTGACTATAGATACAAATCTACATTTATAAATATATACATTACATCATCAGAACAAGGACAACTGGGTGGTGCACAATCTTCTTCTTAAGTCAGCATAGGGGAGGCGACTACTGTCTGCAGAAATTACTCTATAGTAGCAGTTGAGCAGTTTTTTATATACAGAAATCTTTATTGTATTTTTTATTTTTGTGCGTTCAGCTCAAGTCGGCATAGTGGAGGCAACAGGTGCTTGTAGCCTGCACCTGTTAACACACTCTAATATATTGATGAAGTGTAATTACGGCTTATAATAATAATAATAATAAATAATAAAAATACTTTATTGCACAGTGTAAAATCTGCAAAAGGCGAACTTAATGCCTTGAGGCATTTTCTACCAGTTAACCTTTGGTGTGGTGGAAAAGTGTTTTCGGTGCAGAAACAAAAATATAAGAATAAATAAATGAAAAATAAATAAATCTAAAATTATTGAATAAAGGCAAAACAGCATAAGAATTTAATAATCTAACATGAAATATATGATAAATATACATACATATACATAAATATATATATAAATAAAAAAAAATATATGTATACATATAAATATAAATACATAGATAAAAATACACAGATACTCAAAGTAATAAATAAAATACATATATTATAATATAAAATAAATAAATAAATTATGAAATATCATGGAATATACTTAATTTTACTCAACGTTCTGATGAGAATAAAATTAGATAAGGTTCCGTTGTTTCTGGATCAGATGCTTAAATAGTTTGTGTTTAAAACTGTTCAGACTCGGAGCTTGTCTGATCACAAGAGGCAGTTTGTTCCATTGGCGAGCAGCAGCTACAGTAAATGAGTCGGAATAAAGACTTGAAGAATGGATAGGGATTTGAAGTTGCATGCTGTGTGCTGAGCGAAGTGGGCGGTCGTGTGCGTCGCAGAGAAACGTAAAGCGCTCTTTCAGGTATTTGGGGGCATCGGGGTTATAAAGCAAACTATAAAGATTGTGAAGAACATGAAAGGATCTGCGGTAACGTATATTGAGCCACATGAGCTCATCACGAAAGTGTGAAATATGATCGTACTTGCGTAAACCGAAAACAAAGCGGATGCATACGTTGAGTAAACGATCAAGCTTGTTAAGGAGTTCCTCAGTGGCGTCAGGGTAGGAGATATCGGCGTAGTCGATTAAGGGTAGTATGAGGGCGTTGACAAGCATAGCTTTTGCCGTATGAGGTATGAAGTTCTGGTTACGCTTCAGAGAGTGAAATACACCATAGACTTTCCTACCAATTTCAGCGACATGGTGATTCCAAGAGAGGTCATGACTCATGTGGAGACCTAAGTTTTTCACATGTTCGCAGAACTGTAATGGCGTACTGTTCAGCACTAGCGATGGTACAGCAGCAAGATCGAACCTGCTCACCAACTGCCTAGTACCAACAACCATGGCTTGTGTCTTACTGGCGTTTATCACCAATCCCAGCTGTTTAGATTGCATAAGAATAGACTCCAAGTCTGCATTCATTTTACTAAAAGCATCGTGAGCGTTATCTATATGAAAATTCAGAGAAAGCTGTAAATCATCGGCGTACAGATGGTAGGAACTAAACCGAATCACTTCAGAAAGAGTATTAATGAAAACAGAAAACAGGAGGGGAGATAATACCCCCCCTTGAGGAACTCCTGCAGTCACAGGACACCACTCAGAGAATGCGTCGTCTATGCGAGTACGTTGTCGACGTCCGCGAAGGTAGGAGTCGAACCACTGTGCAGCAGTCGGGGAGATGTTAAAGGACCGGAGCATAGCTAGCAGAATATCATGGTCTACACAGTTGAAAGCGTTGCTAAAATCGAGAAGGATAAGGAGAGTAAGTTTTCTGTTGTCCATGGCTTGTCTGATATCGTCTGTGATTTTCACAAGAGCAGTGCCAGTACTATGTGCAGTACGAAAACCAGATTGGAACGGGTTGAACAAGTCGTGTTTATTAAGAAAGGCGGTCAATTGACGTTTGACAACCCGCTCAAGAATCTTTGACAAGAAAGGAAGAATCGAGATGGGTCTGAGATCGCTAAAGCTTGAGACGACGCTCTTCTTAGGGATAGGAATAATGTGGCTACTTTTCCAAAGATGTGGAAAAGAGCCAGAGGAAAGAGAAAAATTAATTAGGTGCGTTATACAAGGGAGTAAGATATCTAAGAGAGGTATTAGTAAGGAGCGACCAACATTATCATGACCTATCGCTTTACTCGAAATGGACAGTATGATCTTTTTTATCTCAGGCTTACATTATTATTTAAAAATAACTGTTCGGAAATCTTAAACCAGAAACAATCCCAAAGCTTAAAGCTTTCTTAATGAGCTTCCTTACCTTATGAAACATGAATCTCCTCAAATCCAAAATGTAAACATTGCAAATTTTCATACAAACACACACCTCGTTAAATATTTGGGGGATGAAGACAATGTTCTATCTTGAATTATTAATGTTAACCAAAATATCAAAAGGGGTTTTGCATTATAAAGAATTCAATATACAGCCACCTGTATAGGTACATTTTACATTTAGATGCGTTAATTATCTTATAATAAAAGATTTTTTAAGATTTATAATGTATTTTCATAATATACGTTATTTTTTTATTAATTTAACACAAATGAATACAAAAATTTCAATTGTTTTATCACGTATGAAGAGACCCAAAAACCCATTGATTTAGAAGAAAAAAAAACTTATTATTTTTAGATTACCTCTAATATTTATATTGATTAAAAACTAAAAAAATAGCCAGATTTTTCACAGAGAAAAACTACATCAATAATTCTTTCAGAGCTCAGTTCACGATTTCAAAAAAACCATATTTATAGTACATAATTATGAAAACAGAAAGTAAGCAGGCCCAACTTTATATCTTGTAGCTTAACATATGTATCTTTTTGATTTTAATAATAATAATTCTTTAATGCACAAATAAATGTACAATGGCGAGCTTAATGCTATTAGGCATTTTCTGCCAGCTAACCATTGGGAGATGACAGTGGAGATAGGGGCAATAAAATAAGAATAATAGAAATACTATACAAACAAATAGATATCTACATAATATTATAAATACATATGGTTACTGAGTACTTTAAATAGTACAGCTGACAAAAAAAACTTACAAGATTATTACCTAAAAATATCCATAAACATTGTTGAGTAGTGTATACAGAACTAAAATTAATTAAACAAAATCGGTCATTTGTATAAATAAGCCATACATCTTTCAAAGTAGGATTTCAATTACGCGGAAGTAATCAATGGTGTCCACTCCACTCTGTCGGCTAACGGCGGTGTATTTTATTTTCACTACACGCAAAATAAGGTTAGTCCCATTACGAGCTAATTAATTTATCCGAAAATATATCAAAATTTATAATAACATCTTCTTTAACTAAAGAACTCTTGAAGGGCGGGTTTACAATTCAATAAATTGACTTGGACATGGTCGCAGTCTGAATGAAGGTTTTATTCCACTCGTCCTGGAGTACCCCACTCATGAAGTGACTTAATTATGCGCCATTAGTAATGTCTTCTTACTTTTTTTCATACAGTTATTTTGCGTAACGTAGTCTAATCTTAAAACAAAGGGGACAAAATAAGTGGATATGATTGGCATTGTTCCCAATTAGGAACTATATGAAAGACATAAATTTGTAAGAACCCCTCGGAACTCAACACGACCATTAATAAAGTCAAACTTAGAATCCTTTGAGTCACCACTTAAATGTTTGGGATTTATATAATATAGATTTCTTGATGGGAATCGAACTCCTAACTGTGAATAATAGATTTTTTTGTCTTGTTGATTTGCTTGTTGTTCTGACTGAATTAACAGCATCTGCTACCACAGCAGCCAGCGTGAGTATACCATCCAGTCTGACAGTGCACTCCTCTCGTTGCATCGGTATACTATCAAACTGATCCCGAAACGCGATTTCATTGGTGTTACATTTGAAAGCAAATTGGGCTAATAACCATCATCGGTTTGACTATAACTTTTTAATTTCAATCTTTCAGGATTCAGCATTTCAATTACGCATGAAATTTATGTTTAGAAAAGTACCTATATCTCCTTTACATAGACCATTAGTTTCCGTACGCACTCCCAAGACAACTAAGGGCATGTACTACAAAGTGTATACTGAAAAATCTTTTCAATTTTCACTTTCATAAAGTCTGTCATAGAATTATCATCCGTATGACTATAGCTTTGAAGGCGAGACTGGCGAGTTTAACCGGTTGTATTGTTTCAGACGTGTAGTATGTTGTGACAGTACAAGCTCGCGATGTAAACACCTGATACCATATTTATTGGTAGGGGCTCATGACGTACCGCCTCAGGGACGTTAGAGCGACACGACAATGTTGATGACGCCTGCCTTCCTTGTTTTACGCTTCGCTTTGAACGTGGTTTTAATTTAGTGTGGAATTGGACATGTCTGGTTTTCAAAGTTGTTGATTTTTAACAACAAAAATGAAGTGAAAAATATTGCTGGTCGAGGGTTGAGATTTTTATTAAACTTTTTTTGCGTTAATTTTTGTTCCTTGTTATTGCCGCCTGTATTCCAATTTCAGTTTCAAATTAAGGCAATATGAGTGAATGCCATTTTTTAATTGCATTAATTTAAGTGTGAGCTGATCTGTGATAATAGTTTAAGTTTATTTTTATGACCGTACTCTGCCTGGTGTTAAGTTAGAGTGGAATCTATATTACATGTAGATCTACTATAATAATATGTCAGTTTATAAAAAAAATAAAAACTGATATTATGTTAATATGAACGAAGCTTTTTTTATAAAGACGCAACACATGGCCGCGACTGACCTGATGGTAAGCACAGTGGAGGTCAATGAGCTCAGACTACTGTAGAACCGCAGCACACGGTGGCCCCAGTCGCCATCATAAAGGAATTCTAGCAAAGTACTTTAGTAATTTTTTGGCAAATTTATTCGGCAACGTACAACCGAGACTTATTCAAAATGTGCGATACAGTTTTGTCAATATTAAGCAAGCAATGTACGTTAACAAAGCTGTCTTGTTTAATTTTAACAACAAACTTTGCACGTTTCCTCCTCACAAAGTCACTCAGTTGCAAAACACAATAAACTGTTTATTTATTGCCATCAAGTTTTCTCAATGAACTTTAAAATGCTCCAGGTCCACATCACCCTAAATTACCATTGTTATAGAAGACTGCATACAATAAATAAATCTCTATATCTTTCTCTCTGAACAGAAACCCATTGAGTTTGGAACCGCTAACCGATTAATCGGAGCTTACAAAAGGCAATAACCCTTAAATGCTAATACTGATCATGCGAACAATAGAACCGACTGTGGGTACAATAGACCCAATTCTGGAGGATCGTATCACTAAGTTTGTTCAGACTCTTTGCAATTTCTCACTGAGTTTCGATACTTGACTTTCAACTTTATTGGTAACTAGCTGACGGTACCCGGCGCTGCTAAAGAGAATCACGTTAAAATAAAAGTAGTATCGACCAATTTATTAGCGGCCAGTTAATAAATTATGTCCTCTTCCTAAGTAAAATTAAAATATTTTTTTTTACTTATTATTATTAATTTTTTTTTATCTCGTAATTATTCTTTACATCATTACTTATCTTAGTTATTAATTATTTTAAATTATTATCTTAATTCGTAATTATTTTTGCCATGTCTATTGATCATAATAGAAAGGCAATTTACATAGTCAGCTAGTTACCTATCCCTACGTTTCGTTACCAAGTGTATGTGCCTGGGCTCTTCATAAAATCATCATGATGATTTTGGTGGGAGGTATGTACGATCTTGCGATATTTTTTATTGAGGGTAGGTACTCTGTTCGCTGTCGATGTAAGTAGCCCGCGGCGAGCCGCGGTGTCCAGTCTCGTCGTGTCCTCGGTCGATCAACTTGCGACCAGCAGCCGTGCTGCTGGAGCTCCTCGTAATTATCATCAAGAATAGTCCATAGTAGTGCATAGTGAGAATAGCCGTGCTATTTTAGTGACTGACTTTTGTTGTCCATTGTGGCCGTGCCACACGCAGTGGTACTGTTGGTGTAAGACTTCGAAGCAGCCCATCATCTTGCCAGGAATCGTATTCCTCAGGACATTCATCAGCGACGTTCGCTAAATCGTAATTAACTGTATGTGTACGCGAGTGACCACCACCAGCTAACTCCACCAGGACCGAGGAACCAAGGCTGTACCATAAGCTCAAGGTGGTGTGAAAGCAGGTCAGTGAACTTTGTATTTGACCTCGTAAAAGTATCGCAAGATCTTGATTTCTAGTGCACATAAATAAATAAATAAATAAAAAAACACTTTATTGCACATGTTAAATTGTACATAGGCGAGCTTAATGCCTTTGGCATTGTCTACTAGCTAACCTTTGTTGGTGTGAGCGGAGATGTCTACAGTGCAATGAAATAAATAAATAAATATTGACAAAATAAATAGAATAAGCACATACATTCTGAGCTATCGATTCATAGGGTTAGGTAAATATAGCTGAGTTCCTACGAGGCTATTTGCCCCCCACACCTTCTATAAATTATTTAAAACCTAAAAGACCACCACTTTCGAATGTAAGCAACTCGCAAGTAGTCAGGTATACCGAGAGAAGTGTGAACTGTTTCGTCTCCTCAAGTCGATATAGCGGAGGCCACTGCTGCCTACGGAAATTTCTCTGTGGTAATAGGTGGACTCTGTGGTAAAAAGAGCTGGACTGCAGTTTAATGGACTAGGTACTAAATATACGCAAATATAAGACTTCGCTGGTAACTTCGACAAAGTCACCCTCCATAAACTCTTCAATATTTACCAACGGATTAAACAACAAGGATAATTGCCGAAATTAACAGCAACTTTTATAACATAGTAAATAAATAATGATTACTACCCCCGAACAGGTAACACACACAGCCTGCTACATCGACTTAAGTTATTCATGTTTTTGCTGGAGGCTAATAAACTTTGGGTTTTGCTAATGGAAGATACGAGGGGATTTATGATATTTTATAACTCTGTACGTGTTTTATTAATGTAATGGAAATTAGTATACTATGTTCAGAAGCATAAGGTTCAATTTTTAATAGTAAAAATAAAAATATAAAAATTAAGCTCATCACTCAGTTTAAATTGACTTTGTTCTTCAATTGTATATTGTTAATAGTTTATAAGAAATTATTTTTATTATTATTTTCATTTTAATATAATTCTCAGTCTGTAGTTGGTTATTAACATGTTATTATTATTATTATTATTATATAATGAATAGATTTAAGTGCAATACTTTGTAAAGTCACATGGACTTTGCTTGTATTTCCTTTGTGATATGCAATAAAATATTTGAATTTGAATTAAATTGTGAACTCACAATCTAGAAGAAAGTTGTCAAAGAAGAAAGAAGACTGGAAAATTATATCAACAGAATTACGTGGTCGCGGCCTAGCGGTTGAAGGTGATCAAGAGAAAGATATAATCCGAGTAGTATAATTGGTAGATACCCTGTCTACTTGGACGTACGTGTATACATTTATCTGTGGTAGCAGTTAACTCTGCTCATGTCGGAGAAGCATTTATAGACCTCAATTTACAATTACTTTTTTATATTAACTTTTATTGAACTAAAAATACGTACTTGGAAATTCATAATCGAAAAAAGTCAACCGTAAATCTTTCAAAAACACATAGCCATACAAAACATACAAATTTCCCAAAGCAAACAATTTAAATCGTTACCAAACAGTATATTTCAAACACTCCTCTCTCAAACGGAAGAGATTTATTCTAATAAAATACATAACATAAACAGACCTGCAGCTGCAAGTTACAATTTGCACCCTTCCTTTTGCTGTTTGCATAAAACACTAAAACACAGAACCCCTCTAATGAAAACTTGAGGGAAAATTGGGAAAATACCCAAATAATATCAGGGTAAGGGAAGGTGTTTTAGTAACAATGTAACTGAAAAGGTCATCGAACTGTCAAATAATAGATCTTTCATGCTTCAATTAAGGCCACTATCACTTTTGAGTTGGTTTTGACGTCAGATGAAAAGACAATCGAAATTTTAATTTGACAAAAAACTTTATAAAAATTTGACTAATGCATTTATAAAACACGTTTTAGGTTATTGACACAAAATAGTGTTGGAAAGAAAATAAGATATCGATAATTTAAATATTTTAATTTGAAATAAAGTAATTTTCTTTTATAACTTATAATAATTATTTAGATTAGTATATTGTTCAACACATTTCAGTATGTGACTGCGCTCCTCCACGCCGCGCGTTTAGAAAGATGACTGAACCGATATTGTTATAAAAAATAATACTTTATTTCTGTAGAACTCTTAGAACGTAGAACACGTAACAAAATTAATTGAAATATTTTAATAAAATTAACTTTTCATAAAAAACATTTTCCATATTTTATGTAATGATCGAATATCAGTTTTTCTTGATTTGTGAACAAAATTAGTTTGTGTTAGAACAAAGCGATGTGTTCAAGTTTTGATTTTTTAAACGTAAGACGATACATTTCAAAATATTTCATGGGTTTTTTGACTAAAAATCTGCATACGATAATCGGAGGGGACTGTGACATCTGTCGTTGATCTGCATAAGTTAAACTTTTACCCAAAGAGGGCCGATGCAGGGCTTTGAATTTATCTACCTTCACGCACAAGGGATGAGAAGTAACACATTTAATTGCCAAGGGTAAAAAGCCTGCCTCGAATTTACAATTTTGTACGTCTATCTAAAAATTAATAACTCAAAAATCTGGTGACAAAATCTACGTACATTCAGGCACATTAGTGATGTGCCCATTTATGGGCCCACTTGATGACAACATTATTCTGAAATAATTTCATATTTTTTCATTAATTTATCTCACCTATTGTTTACCAATCAATGGATTATAATTATTAAATTAACAGCAATTATTAAAACATTTAATGTAATAATAACCTTAAATATAGTATCAGAAAAAATCTAATTACTCAATAACTTGGGTGAAAAAATTAAAACTGATTGGTGATAAGGAATGTAGATTTATTTTCCTACAAAATAAACTAAAAATCATCGACAAACTTGAGAAAATTATGGGCTTTAGGCGAGTGGGCATTCTCTTTTGTGCTGTACATTATCGACCGCTTGGCACTCGAGATTTGTTTAGAATATTTACATTCATAATTAGCTAAAAATAAGTGTTACAGATCCATCTTTGCTGATAATACTATAGGTATATGACAAGAGAATCCATGAGATTGTGGCAACCTCTTTTCACCTCAACATAAAAAGAGATTGTCACAATGACAATTTGAATTGTCAATTGTTATTATTTTTACAAGAGAATACATGAAGTTTTGGCGGCCATCTTGAGACGTCAGGTTGTTTGTTTTGAATTATTTTCCTAAACTTGTGTTTCTTCGAGTGTTAATGTGTAATAATGGTGGATTATTAACCATTAAGTGTTCGTGAACGTGCATGAGTGTGGGCAAACAATTCAAAAGAAGAGACCCTGTGTTTCCATTTTCCCTCCAAAACTCCCTAGGAAGTTTCAGTAAAGATTCTACCACTTTGCTGGAACAATTTTTGACTTGACTGAGACTTGACCTGACTGTTTGATGTGATAAATGAATGACTCGTGATGCACAATATTATTAACTTGATGCAAAAATATTTACTTTGACACTGGCATATTGTTATACGCCATATAAAAAAAAGAGAATACATTTTACTTTGAACACAACCACAACGTATTATTTTACGAAATTTTATTTTAATTAATTATGGAGTGTCTTACTCACTTCAAGCGGGTGAGACACTCCAAAAGATGTATCCGCTAAGGGCTACAGAAAAGCCGGCTAGACCGACGAGTATGCATCATCTAGATTGACAGTGCACACTGCTCTGGTAATACCTGGCTACTTTTAAAATGAAACGCGACAAAGTCACTACACGGTGTTACGTTCGAAAGTGGTGGTACTACTCCCAGGACGGCAGACTGGGCTAATAACCATTATCAGTTTGCCTACCACTTTTCAGAATATATTAGTGAAAATATTTATATTAAATAATTTGCGTCTAAATTTAAATTATACATTTTATACTTAGACTTATTATAAATTCAAGTAAATATTTGTGTTTACAAACAAAACTCTCGCTTTTGAATGATATTAATTAAATTTAGAGAAAACCATAGCTTGTGTTTCAAAGGATGTAATTTTTGAAGCACCCTTCTATAAGAAAGAACTTTAGATTCCTCTTATTTACATTTTACAATAATGGCTAAAGCAATAAACAGGGTGTTTTAAGAAATAATGGCCCTAAATAAAGGGAGTGTTTTCATGTGAAACTTGAAAGAAATACGGTCCAAAAACGTTTTAAAGGGCCATCAAAATCTTCAGCTTTGTATTTGTAGAACGATCGGCACCTGCTATCTTTTTAGGATACGAAAAATCCATCAGAAAAGTTCTTTTTCGAATGATTATAATTATTTATTTATTAGGGCATCGAACAGCTTTAAATTTAAACCTAATTTTTGTATAAATATATACATCTATGAGCCGAATAATTGATAATTTGATACCACAGATATGCAATAAACTAATAAGAAAAGTACAGTTCTTGGACACAATGCAATACAATAATCTTCTTTATAATAAGTTCGGCACGTGACCGTACTTCGTCTGATGTTAAACTAAAGTGCGGTCATTTTTTTGTTTCAGCTCAGCAAATGACAACACTCCGCCTAATGTAAAGCTAGAGTGTGGTCCATGGAACTTCTACAACAGATAAATTTCTACAGGCAGCAGTCGCCTCCGCTTATAAAGACTGGGCTAATTGCACACCATCTGAGTTATATATAAAAGTATGAGGTCAAATAGTAGCTTCGAAAAGCGGGTCAAAATTTAAGGGTCTAATGGTGCCTACACCTAAACTCATGTTCCGAAGATCTCTCATTTGGTTACCAGACATTCTGAATATTCATATTATATTTGTACTATAACGACTGTTTGCTATTGGGGGTAGTCAGCAAATACCCAATTAAGCTGTTTATTATCAAATATTGTTACAGGATTCAGTAGAAACAATTACTTTCAGTTTCTTTACCTTTAAATACTCGAGTTAAGTCAATTTTTCCACAATTAAAAAAAGTTTAAACTATACTAAAATTACTTACAATTTGTCATATGAAGTTAAAATCATTACATTACCTGAAAACAGAATAACTCTAATTAATATTTTAAAAAACTTAGTAATAATCAAACTGTAGTAAAAGTAGGCAGACTGATGATGGTTATTTGCCGAGTCTGCCGCCTGGGGTAGTACCACCACTTTCGAATGTAACATCTTGTCGCGTTTCGGGAACAGTTTGGAAGAAGCCAGGTGTAACAAGAGTGCACACTGTCACTGTTAGTCTAGATGGTGCACATTCGTCTTCTCATAGCGGAGGCGACTTGTTCCTGTAGAAATTTGTCTCTAGTAGCCGTTGTTTTCGTTCATGGACCACACTCTAGCTTTACATCAGACGGAGTGTTGTCATATGCCGAGCTACACTAAAAAAAAGACAACCGTTCAAAAAGCTGTTAAAAGTTAAATTTTTCACGTGTCATGAGACTCGCAAGCCCTTTATGTGCCTTTACGTTCAGCTGTCAATGCACATCAAAGTGGTCAAACGACGTGTGACGTCACTTGATCAAAGGTTACACCTGTGTATCAATCCCGGTCCCCACAGTTAGCTCGCATGATTTAAAGCCTTATAGACATACATAATACATATTATTTATTTATTTAAATAATAATACTGAGCTAGTGCTTAGTGCTGAAGACGTGATTGTATGGGCTTTTACCCCTTTGCCTTCCCAGAATGAAAATAAAAGAAGAAAATTGACCTAGCTGAACATTGAACCAGAAACTTTTAGATGACGTTAAGTTGGTGCAAATATTAATTGAATTTTATCCAAACCTACTTTCAACGTCGGAATTTTGTAAAAAAATCGAATATCCAATAAATCTTTGAGAATAATATAAGAAGTAAAAATTACGCTACTCCGTTTTCGCTTGAATTAACGTGAAAAAATTCAAAAGAATCCATTGACCGTTAATAAATCAGTGTAACAATCAATAATCTGCGTGATCAGCAGGTCTAAGGTCTCGTCGTCAGGTGTTTGAAACTGCCACTCAACAGATATTGCTGTTTATGGTCCCCCATATTTCAGGCCTGAAAAAGAGCACCCTCTTGATTTGCATTCGACAACGACGCAATAAGGCATTTCCACCCTAACTTTTGTCATTCCTTACGAGTATACCGCTCCTTTGCAGTTTGAAAAAAAAAATTTGTTGTCACTTGCAAAAAATAAAAATTATTTATGAAATTGGTAATTTTTTTTTTGGATTAGAAATACTCTTATTTTATTAAATTATTAAATTAAATAAAACATGTTTTTGCTTGAGTAAAATAATATATCTTTTGAGATAAAAAAACAAAGGATTGACATCTTTGACGAGTGTTTGGCGCGCTTTTGTCCGGGAAGGTTGAGGTGTTTTTTATCCCTTTCCTTAATTAGTTTAGTGGTTATTATTGTGTAAAATTAGTGTTATTTTGCGTAATTTTATGCAGCGCATGTGAGTAATTGTGGAAACATTAAAATTCACTCTATATGAGGCAACGGAAGCGGTTTTTTTTTGTGGTTATCGTTGTTTTTGGTTACGTTATGGTTACGTCAAATTGTAAAACACCATTGCAATTTCATGCAAAGACATCAATAATTTACTACTCGACATTGGCAGAATTGTCGTTGTTATGACATCTGAGGCCATTTAACAAAAGAAGAAGAAGACATCTTTGACATATTCTGACATCTTACTTTTTAAAAGTAAACTTTTTAATAGAGGTTGCCACATACTAAAAAATAAAAACAGACTAATGATGGTTATTAGCCCAATTTGTCTCGGGGTAGTACCACCACTTGTGAAGTAACCCATAAACAATGCATATGACAAGATAAGCCTGAGACCTAAATAGTACTCTCATCAAGCCGGCATAGGGGCGACAATGCGACATTTCTCTGTGAAAATGGTTGTCTCACCTTACGAACCGCACTCTAGCTTCCTGCTAATATTAGATGGAATACGGTCATTTATTTTACCCAACTATTTTTTTTTTAATCTAACGCGTGTATTAAACAACTAAAAATATCAAGAATATCATTTTACAAAAAAAAAGAAGCAAAAAAATCCATAAAATATTAATCATCAGGACTGCCGTTACCAGGCTATCAGAAATTACTAGCAATAAACTATCAACGACAATTTTCTCTCAATGCCAGACCTCCCGCGGTGATCAATTGACCACTTAACTGGTACTTCGTCTCTCTTTAACACATTGCTTTCATTGTACACCTATCTCTTTCGTGCCAAGTGGGATATAACATTTCCTGTACAAATGAGTGCAATTGAATTCGTATTGTGGCATATTAGTGGTTAGTGAATCATTTTAATACACGACAGCCGTTATTATTATTTTTGTGATGAAAAATATTTATTACAAGAAATGTACTACAAATATATTAATATGAACTTGGCTCCTAAGCTAGGGTTTCCTGAATTTTGTTTGTAGTCCGCCTGATGTAAAGCTAGAGTGCGGTCCATGAACGGAAACAACTGCCACCACAGAGTAATTTCTGCAGACAGCCGCAGCCTCCGCTATGCCGGTTTGAGGAGACGAATGTGTACCATCCAGAGTGACAATGCACACTCCTCTCGTTATACCTGACTACTTCTAAACTAATTCCGAAACGCGACAATATCACTTCACGGGTGTTACATTCGAAAGCGGTGGTACTACCCTAGGACGGCAGACTGGGTTATTAAACATCATCAGTCTGTCTACCACTCTTTAATAGTGCCTATAGGCACTGTGCGACCAAAGTACATATACCAAAGTTACATTGGTACCGGTCAGAAATAGCGTCGATCAGAGCTAGCGCCAAACCGTTGACAAATCATGTTATAGGCACGTTACATTTTACAACTGAAATGTTACCAGATGAAAGTTGCTTTAATACCTTTCTTTTTAATTTGGGGACCAATTGGCGTGATTAATAAGGAAACTTAATCAAAGAGAAGGGTGGGTTTAAAAAAAAGGTTCCGCTCGCGTTATTAGAGATTGCAGCCTCGGGCTGTTAACGTGCGTTGCTTATTTCCCCATTTTGAAATGCATTGAGCATAATTGATTTATTATTTGCATTAATTATTTTTAAAAATGTACGTAAAATTGTTGATATAACAAAACAAAAATCAAAATATAGTTTTGGAAAATTTAATTACATATTATAAGGTATGGTGTAACTTTCAAAAATTCTTTTTTTATTTTTTATTTTTTTTTATTTTAGCACGTCATATGACCGCACTCCGCCTGATGTTAAGCTAGAGTGCGATCCATGAACGGAGGTGACTGCTGTCAGAGAAGGGGATCTGCAGACAGCAGTCGCGTCCGCTATGCCGGCTTAATGAGATTCTTTTGTTGAGGAAAGTTTTGACTTTATTTTTATATTAAAAACATTTTAAAAACCGCTAAAAAAGGATGGAACGGGAACGCTAAACGGTTTACACTAATGGATCTACATACGAATTGGCGGGTAACAGCTAGTATGTTATAAAAGAATGCAATTATAACCTAATATTACAAAGATAACAAGCAACAACGAAAAATCTAATTAAGCCAAATTAGTGAAGCTGAGCTCATCTCATGAGCGTTTCAAAGTTTTAACAACAAAAAGAAGCATTAATAAAGGTCGTTTTAAGGAGCAAGTTCCTTTAAATGGATATATTAATTCAGAAAATTTGCATGACAATTGCATTAAAACAAACCGGTAACTTTGAGTGCGCAATTCCGTTTGCAGTCTGTATTTTCCCCTACGTCACTTCCGACCTTTACCGTGAAACTTCCGGCGTTACGATTTTAATCATCGAATTTGAATTACATTGCTTGTTCTCTGAGATATTCAAATTAAGAATTTCATGTCACAGTGTTTATTAAATTATGTAAATTCGTTTGTATTGACTTCAATCCAGGAGCGTTTATATCTGGTCTGTGAAACATTTAAAAATGAGGTAATTTACACAATATCCAATGTAGTTTACTTTTACATACTAGGGATGTACGTCTATTTAAAACGAACAATAAAAGCGAGGTTAGACTCTGTTGAAGTTTCAATGGTAATGAAAACCCCACCCTCGCAGGGTCACCCCTCTGTGACAAATTATACACACCCTATGCAGTTTTAACATCCAGTACCGCCTTCAGCTATTTGTGAAATAGAGCTAACGAATTTAATTTCCTATAGAATACGCTGGAAATAACGTTTAACTTAATTTTCATAAAAATATTTCAGACAATTTTTGTATAAACCGCGTATTGATTGATTTCGTTGGCAAAATAAGCTCATTTCTAAACATATTTCTTGTTTAATAAATTACGAAGAAAGAGCACGAAAATAAAACTTAATGAAAACAGCCCCGGTATCTGTATATGTCAAAACACTGCAATAAAAAAAATATTTTGATAGGAGATTGACGAAAGGAATATATAACTCTGATGTGAATGGATGCGTTTAACAAGGCAGACCTAGAAGGGTGTTTTCCGATCAAATAGGAGACATACTCATGAAAGCTGGGCTGCCTAGTGCCCATAACCGTCGGGCGTGCATGAACAGAATTGTGGATGTGATGGATGCGAGGGTGTTGTGTCAGGATCGTGGTAAGTGGCATTGTCTCCGCCTATCCCTGTGGGAAAAAGGCGTGACATTTGTATTGTATTGTATATTTTGATTTATTTTAATAATATCTCTGTCTCTGGCTATCAAATATAGATATATATATGTATTTTTTATAATTATTATAACAGTTAAATATACATTTTAAAAATCTTTTAAACGTTAAAATTGTATCGTTCAACTTGTTATATACTGCACTCCGCCTGATGCGATTCATAAACGGATTTACTACTGTCAGAGAAAGAGGTCTGCAGACAGCAGTGGCACCTGCTATGCCGGCTTTGTGAGATGCCTCTTCACACTGCGCTTGAAGAATCTTAGGTTGTAGAAAGGAGGAAAGACGTGCCTGGGAAGGTCGTTTCACAATTTAGTGGATTACTTTTTTTTTTTTTATTTTTTTTTTTTTTATTGTAGCTCGACATGTGACAACACTCCGCCTGATGTAAAGCTAGAGTGCGGTCCATGAATGGAAACAACTGCTACCACATTACTAAAAATAACTCTATTTAAATTATATTATTATATAACAAACGTTAATATAACAGGGTAATTCTGAATTAGAATATATTTGGTCACCCCTACGCGTCGCCGGTCACCAGCCGAGGTTAGGTCACTAATTATTCTAGCCGCTAGACCATACTAAAGTGCTTGAGTAATAGGGCAATGCAGTAAATCCAGAACTGTGAGTAATTTGATTATTTGTAATAGCTATCTACCTTCATCTTAGCATTGAAACTGTTTGTAGGAGTGGTAGGCAGACTGATAATGGTTTTAATTAGTCCGATATGCCATCCTGGGGTAGAACCACCACATTTCGGGATCAGTTTAAAAGTAACCAGGTATAACACAGTGTGCACTGTCAATATCGATGATGGCCGGCATAGCGGAGGCGACCGCTGCATTTAGAAATTTATGCCGAGTGACAAGTAAAGAAAAACCACTCAATTGTACTTTAATCATACTACAATGTATATTATGTACATACATATATTTATGTATTTATTCAAATCGTTCCTACCATAAGAAAACAAAATTAAATTTCCAAGCCACTGAAAGTAATAATAAAACAGATTCAATTTCAAGTAAACAAGGTTCACGATAGCGTCTTTTGATAAATGACACCCAAATATAACAAGGTGACGTCTCCGACCAAAATTGATTAAATTCATTACCTACCTACCCCTCAAGCCTCCACAATTCTCATTTCCGCATAAACAAAGCTTCCTACAATTAATAGGTGGTTAATATTTTAGTTAATTCTAAATTAAAATAAGAATTTGCTGTAAATAAAGAAGTTATTTTGATAATAGAGAAGCTGAGAAGCTAGAGTGCGAGCCGGAGATTGGCACTACAGATAGATTTCTACAAGTAGCATTCGCCTCCGCCATGCCGGCTTGATGAGACGAATGTGCACTATCTAAATTGACAGTGCACATTCCTGTCGTTATATGTACCATATATAGGTAAATATTTCATTTGGAACATTAGTGAAGTATAATAGGATTAACAAGATAATAAATATAACAAGAGAATATAACATTCGTCTCCTTTCTTAAACCGGCATAGCGGAGGCAACTGCTGCCTTCAGATATTTCTTAGTGTTGCGGTCGAGGTACTATACAAAAATAATTGCTAGAGCAGCAAGTTGGTAAGCCGTGTATATGTTCCGGATAGCATAGCTATATCCAATAAGTATTTATAAATGTCAATCTGGATGGTGCATGCTTGTCTCCTCAAGCCGGCATAGCGGAGGTGACTGCTGCCTGTAGAGATTTCTCTGTAGTAGCAGTTGTATCCATTCATGGACCGCACTCTAGCTTTACATCAGGCGGAGTGTTGTCACATGCCGAGCTACAATAAAAAAAAATATTTACATATTTAGCAACGATCCATCAGCGTTTTGAAACGACAATAACTGTCAAAAATTTCATCTTTGCGAGTTCACAGGCCCTTACTCATTATGGAGGTGGCGATGAAAGAGTGCCGAGGTAATGAGAGGCTCGGGAATGAGCGGAAGAATGACAGAGATGCTGAGAGTTTCTTCCCTTATTGCACAGCTTACATTCGCATGGTTGTGCAAATAAGATTGATTTATCTTTCAAAGTATATAATAATGATATTCTCTCAAAAATAAAGAAAAAAACTCTAAAAATAAAAGAATAAAATAAGTTCACATTTACAGGGCAGAGTTTTGGCGGCCATCTTGAGACATTAGTTTAGCTGTCTTGAATTATTTTCCTAAACTTGTGTTAATGTGTAATAATGGTGGATTATTAACCATTAAGTGTGCGTGAGTGTGGGCAAACAATTAAAAAGAAGAGAACATGTTTCAGTAAAGATTCTGCCACTTTACTGAAGCAATTGTTAACTTGACTGTTTAGCGTGATGAATGAATGACTCGTGGTGCACAATATTATTAATTTGATGCAAAATATTTACTTTGACACTGGCAAATTGTTATATGCCATATAATTTTTTTTTTAAATTACAAGACCACAATTTCTTAAAAGGATAGTATGAAAAATGGATAATAAAAAGAATTAAGAAGTTAAGATAAATCTAATATAAGAAATAAAATCTACAAGGTTTAATTTAGTTAATTAGGGTTGTGAAATTATCTTTCTTATAAGCTACTCTCATTAAGCCGGCATAGTGGACGCGAATGCTGTACACGGATCTTCTTTAGCTACAGTTGCCTCCACTTATGGTTCGTGCTTTCATTTAACATCAGACGGAGTGCGGACTAAAAGTGGACTCTATTTAAAGTCCGCGATTTAAAAGACATTGTTGTAAAATTGAATACAAATTTTCTATCAACTCGCACGATCATGCGAGATTAACGTTAAAGATAAGATAGTCTACGCCAAGATGAGAAGGAAAAGAATAACATTGTGATGCGAGCGCGTGCCTACGCCTCCCTTACGTGACATTTGTCTGGATGGTGTTCTGCATTAGCGTGTACGTTGCTTTGTTCTTAAAATTAATAAAGAAATCTTTGGAATACATTGTTTAAGATAATTTTTAAATGAAATATTTATTTTACTCTTTATTTTTTTTTAATTGAATAAAATAATACGGGATGTAAAAAGAAGGCTAGCAATCCCGCGAACCAGGAGTTACATGTATTCATTTTTGAGACAATACTTGCATCGAAATATCAAAAAAAAGCTATAAGGATTGATATACGGTGTCGCGATG
This sequence comes from Tinea pellionella, assembly GCA_948150575.1. NCBI lineage: Eukaryota > Metazoa > Arthropoda > Insecta > Lepidoptera > Tineidae > Tinea > Tinea pellionella. The sequence goes on from OX411248.1 coordinate 8,730,023, forward strand.
GGTCGTTAAACTAACAGCTGATATACGGTCGTGCGTGCTTACCTTAGCGATGTTATTATAACTTAGTTTTACACCAAAATCTTAATTCAGCTAATAATTTAAGAAATATATACCTTACAGTAACGTGTATGTATAATGTATATACTATTCCTCTATTTAAAATTCTAATTCAGATGTCGAGTGGAAATATATTGCGCGTCACAGCATAAAACTATCCCCGTCTTAAGAATGCACCCATCGCGACATAAGCCCCCTTCAGAAATCAGGTTGCATTCCTCCCCAAGACGTTCCTACCTCACAAGATATATGATTTTAATAATCAGAAAGATTACAGCAGCAGTCTTCGAGGGGACCAGTTGAAGGTTTCTTTGAGTGTCCCTTTGAGAATTCTGTCTTTCTTGAGAAATAGGGCCCTAAGCTATTTCATTTGTACGGCCACTTGATATATGTAAAGTCCTTGTTGTCCCCATTCAAAGGTTTTATGTAGATCAATTTCTTTTATTTTGAGTACTTAGACATGTGAAATTCTTTGATACAAATAACCTTTGAATTCTCATTACTCTTTATTTTTAACGTTACACAAACCGACAATATTACAGTGACAAACTTTAGACCACAAAACCACAACCTCTTATAATTGAAATCTCAACCCTCGCACCTTTCACTCAAACTTAATGACATTTCAGCTTAAATAAATTGAGTTCCGTTTCAACATCTGTTACTGTGAAACAGTGCTAAGTATACCTATAGCAAGATATCGTATACTAACACCTAATATATCAACTGTGACGTACTGAACTCCGAAGATTACTAAATGCACATTTTTTCATCTTTAACCTAACTCAAAACAATATATCCAATTCTAGGTATAATCCTAAATAAAATGAAATTTATTATTTGTGAAAACTTTATTTAAGTGCTCTGCCTCTCGACGTGCAAAATATATTTTTTAAAATCAAAGAATTTCACCGAATCAAAATTCAATTAATTAAGAATTATTGTTTATTTATTTATTTACTTTAAAGCCTAGTAATAAAAATGTATAACAAAAAAAAAATCCAGTAATAAGGCCAATAATAGGCTTAACATTATTATATAGGCAAATCAAACATAAAAACTAGAAATCAACTAAAAAATAAACACAAAACAGAAAAATATGAAATCAACATCAAACAAAAATACCTCCACAAAAAAATAAAATAATAATAACAACAAAAAAAAAACGTAAATAAAACTAAAATCATTCCAAGTTAATACACACATAATCATAAAAAAGAATTCTTATATTATAAATACAATTATTATTGATTTATTTTATTTATTCATTTATCTGTATATAAGCCATTGGCTTCCTTTTGTAATTATAAAAATTCTTTAATTTTTTTAGATAGAAATAAATTTTTGATAATATTTTATATTTTCAGCCTCCCTTTTAATTAAAACGTGTCTCCGCCAATGATATATATTAGTATATTTAAGCATAAATCAAGTAATTTATCAACAAACTACACATGACAAAATAACTAATGCATGATGTTTAATATTAGCATGTTCCTCGCGAGTGACTTCCGACATCGCAACGTTTAAGATATTAGAGGTTTCAACTTCAGTATTTAATAAATGTCAGAGCGTTAAATAATATTTCGTAATTAAAATTTCACATGTGTTAGTGAAAATTGACGTCGCAGATTTGTCATTATTTGTTTATTTTTTTGTGAAAGTTTTTCATGAACGGAAACAACTGCTACTACAGATAAATTTCTACAGACAGCAGTCGCCTCCGCTATGCCGGCTTGAGGAGTTGTTAATTTTTCAAATATTTACATAATTATAATAGTTTTATTATTAAATTATGGTGAAAACTAAAGTGCTCATACTTTAAGGTTAACATTTCTTTAACAGTTCAGAACAGTTCTTTAGTACAAATTTACTATTAGTTAATAGTAAAAGACAATTTGATACTACATTAAGGGATAATTAGGTAAATCAATATAAGTCTAGACAAGGCGAATTAAGTTAGAAAGCTAACAAACTCACACACGTACGTCATAACTTAAACCATGCATGCAAAATAGAAAGGGAGTTTGCTAAACTAATTAATGCTCCACCCAGAATATGTATACATTACCACTTAACTGTAGACATATCATGTTATAAATCTCAAAAAAAACTTTCACGTAAAAGCCTTATTAAGCCGGACATAGTGATGGTGATTGGGGCTACTGTGTACTGTGGTTTTACAGTGATCCGTACTCATGGACCGCCACCTATATACACCTATAGATTCCTGCTAAAAATTCTAACATAATATCGGGAGTGAAATAATGTAAAAAAAAACTCTATAAAGAATTGAAATAATAAATAAATAATGGCCATAAAACATGTACATATAAAAAGTAACATACTAGTATAATCACAAAATCATTAAGGAAGTAAATAAAGAAACCATTTCTCCCTTACACAAGAAAGCTTTGCTCAGACGAAACTAAGTGCAAAATGTCTGAACAAAATAACAACAAAAGGATGTTATGAAATTAACGTAGCGGTGAGGGAAGGCAGACAAGCAATTAGTACAGCGACATCTGGTGGACAGGGATAGTTTTATTATTGTCCTTGGAATTGTGACCGCGAGTGTACGAGACAAAAAATTGCAATTTTTAATCTCCTAACCATTAAACATGTGAAATTATTTTTTGTGACTAATACGTACTTCTTTTATTTTCCTTTTCTTTTACGTATTTCTTCCTCTCTCTCCACTTTATTCATATAATTCTTACCTACACCAAACTGTTATAAAACAACTAAGAATAAAAAGCAGACTGAAGTTTTTGGCGGCAATTTGGAGACATTAGGTTATCTGTCTTGAATAATTTTCCTTAACTTGTGTTTCTTCAAGTGTTAATGTGTAATAATGGTGGATTATTAACCATTAAGTGTTTATGAACGTGCGTGAGTGTGGGCAAACAATTCAAAAGAAGAGAACATGCGTTTCCATTTTCCCTCCAAAACTCTGTAGGAAGTTTCAGTAAAGATTCTACCACTTTACTAGAGCAATTTTTGACTTGACTAAACTGTTTAGTGTGATGAATGGATAACTCGTGAGGTACAATATTATTAACTTGATGCAAAATATTTACTTTGACAAATTGTTATAATGCCATATAAAACTAAAAAAAAAGCAGACTACCACTCTTTTTAAAGTGCCTATAGGTCCTGAGCGACTAAAGTACATGTTCGAACATGGGTCTCATTGATCGTGAGTTTACGCGTCTTACCGCCAGACCACGGCCGCTCTTGAAGCACTACTACGCCTTGATTTGAAACGTCAAATCCCAATCAATATTATTTTGGTCAACTCAACCATAGGTACATAAGAATAATGTTAAAATAAACCGTTCACATATTATAAATAAACCAGCCACCCAACCGGGGTGGACAGACTAGAGAAAATCCTCTTAGAGCCAATATGTCTGGGAGAGGATCAATCGCTTTTGCTCACGAATCTAATATAACAGACTAACATTTTCTTTCTCAACTTTTCATTTTCAAAGAGACTTTCTTCACCTATACAACATAGTACTTTTAATATCACATTTTTCACTCTTTTGTTTATTAATTCCTATGCGTGGTCTAACGTAGTCACGATCGATGAGACCCGTGTTCGAACTTCACTAAAGTATCAATGTAACTATATTAAACGTGACTTTGTCGTGTTTCGGGGTCACCTTGAAAGTAGCCAGGTATAGCGAGAGGAGTGTGCACTGTCAATTTAGATGGTGCATACTCGTCTCCTCAGGCTAGCATAGCGAAGACGACAGCTGCCCGCAGAGATTTCTCTGTAGTAGCAGTTGTTTCCGTTCATGTCTTATGTCGAGCTACAATAAAAAAAAGCTAAACTTTTTTTTTTCACAAAAACAAAAACCACGATTCACTGTTTAATAATAAACAGTCGTAGGTCGCGGCGCCTGTTCGGGGCGGTAGACTCGTCTAGGGCGGACGACGGCGCGTCTAGGGCGAGCCGTACGAGGGCGGCATACGGATTAGGGCAGGATGTATCTCCGCACAATATATCAGGAGTTATTGTGCACTTAGTTTTAAGAAAAATAAATAATATGTGAACATATTTCGCAATTCATATTTAGATTAAATTAATATGATGTATTTTTTATGTGGAAACAAAGAAAAAAGAAATGCCAACTCAATAGACTAAACTAGGCTGTAGAATAACTTGGGTTGGATGAATGCTGTGTGTACCCAACCCCTCTGCACTTTGGTGGCCATGAGGAACACCGTGGGGTTTTAGTCGGTAGTCCTTGTCCTACAACATCATCTCGTATGCGCGCTGTTTATAAGGGAGCCCGACATTACCCTGGCATCTTCCCCGATGAGCTAGGGTATCCGTAATGGATTTCCCCCACGAAAAAAAAAAAACAAATTCAGCATTTAAAATGATAAAAAAAAAAGTTATTTTTTTATGTTTTTTATTGTAGCTCGGCATATGACAACACTCCGCCTGATGTAAAGCTAGAGTGCGTACCATGAACAGAAACAACTGCTACTACAGACAAATCTCTACGGGCAGTAGTCGCCTCCGCTATGCCCGCCTGAGGAGATGAGTATATACCAACAGTGCATACTCCTCTCCCTATAACTGGCTACTTTCAAACTGCTCCCGAAGCGCGACAAGGTCACTTCACGGGTGTTACATTCGAAAGTGGCGGTACAACCCCAGGATGCCAGACTGGGCTAATAACTATCATCAGTCTGCCTACCACTCTTTAATAGTGCTTATAGGCACTGAGCGACCAAAGTACATATAACAAAGTTACATTGGTACCGGTCTTTAGCGAGTTAATTTATTTAATACTTTTAAATCTTGTCATTTATTTAAACACCTAAATTTAAAAAAAATCATTTCACATCCCTACTTCCCCAAATTTTGAGTTTTATTTTGGTCCGCCCTATTGTTGTTCAATCCTGAACAGATACGATTTCAATGAAACTTACGAATCCATTGCATACTTTCTAGCATAATCAAACATATCGAGTTGTTAAAACAATCAATGGTTAGTGTACCTCAGTTTATCTCGTTGTAAAATATGCTAGATGCAACCGTCCGGGAGATGAATTTATTTAAACCGCACCCAACCTTGTTAAAGGAAAAATCAATGTGTTTTTTTAACTCAAGTAGTTAATTACTTTCTACTCTTAAACATATGGTTTCCTATTAAGTAATGTGTATTTGTATGTACATATGGTTTCTCATAAACTTTTGTATCTTTTATAGTAGCCCGACATGTGATGTTAAGCTAGAGTGCGGACCACGAGCAGAGAAAACTGGTACCATAAATAAATGTCTACAGGCAGCAGACACCTTCAGTATACTGGCTTGAGGAGACGAATGTGTACCTTACTGGTTGACAGGGCACACTTTTCATAATATGTCCGAATACTCAAAACGTGACTGGGACACTTCGCCTAAATATTATTATCAGCCTGTCAAATTTTTTTTTTGTTATTGTAGCTCGGCATGTGACAACACCCCGCCTGATGTAAAGCTAAAGTGCGGTCCATGAATGGAAACAACTGCTACTACAGAGAAACCTGTGCGGGCAACAGTCGCCTCCACTATGCCGGCCTGAGGAGACGAGTGTGTACCATCTAGATTGATAGTGCACACTCTTCTCGTTATATTTCTAAACTTATGGTGTTTCGAGTGTTAATTTGCAATAATTGTGTAAATAGATAGTAATTAAGAAACTCCGGTAGAACGGCAAAGATTCCGTCACTTTATTGAATCATGTTGGACTTGGACTGGAAAATAGTCGACTATTTTGTGTATGCAAAGAATCTACTAGGGGGAAATATAAACATTAAGAAAAAAGCATCAATAGCGAGAAAGAAAATTTTTAAAATATAAAAGAAGGTTCAACAGAAGTCACAGCTCAAAGGGCCATTCAAAAAGAAATACGACGCCTCTTATTATTAAAAATGTTCACAACTGTACCGGCTAATTGCAAAATACGTCTCTTACACAATCGTAGCTACACCTCGCCATTCGAATTTAAACTTAATTGTCAGACACATTCAGTCTAAATTTTAGTTGTATATCTTGAAGTGTGGTCGGGTACAGTCAAGCAGAAATAGAAGGGCCGACATTGCCTTGAGTGCAAGAGGGAAGAATGTCATTTCATACAACTCATACGATTTTTTTTTTAATTCGTTCGAACAATGTTTTTTAAACTCCCAAAATATGGAAAAATATTACAATAATTTTTTAACTATGCTGAGGATAACGGGGTTGAATCCACCTCTATACGACTAATCAGCGGCTAATTATCCAGAACATTATTAGTTAGTCTGTTACTGTTGCCATGCTAACTTCAGAGAGGTGTTGAATCCGCACCTAAAGTGATTATGTACTCTTATTATTGTTCGCGCGATTTACTAGAAAAATCAGTCTAAAATAAACCCCCATTTACTAGGAAGTCTATCTATACATTCACATAAAACCTGCATTAATCGTGCGAGCGTAAATCAGTGCGAGTTGACCTAACCCAAAGGGGAGCGTTTGATACGAACATTCATGGAGATAACAGCTGGATGCATTATACGTTTTATACGATGCGATAAAGTAGAACTGTAAGATACCCTTGGTTACGCGATAAAAAAGCACAGCTTGACTCTGTCCAATTATTATTTATTATTAATTTAAGTATGGCCGTGGTCTAGCGGTAGGACGCGTGAACTCACGATCGATGAGGCCCGTATTCAAATCTCGCTAAATTCTGACCAGTACCAATGTTGTAAGTACTTTGGTCACTGTTAAAGAGTGGTAGGCAGACTGATGATGGTTATTAGCCTAGTCTGCCATCCTGGGGTAGTACCACCACTTTCGAATATAACACTCGTGAAGTGACCTAATCGCAGACTATATCGATTTTGATATCTAACTGAGCAGTGCACACTTTTCTCCTGGAGCCAGTATAGCGGAGGCGAATGCTGCCTGGAAATACTGCAACTTTTCAATCGCCTATTGGTATTTTAAATCTACAAAACTTATCTATTAACACTTCAACAATCAATATACATGGCGCAACCCGCAAACATGTTCGACCAATAAGCACGTAGCTAAAAAACTACAAATATGGCAATTATAATCATAAACTCTATGATTTATTTAACAGAAAACATATTATTATTAACTCATAAAAAAAGGGTGGATATATTTAGTTCAGTAATAAAGTAACACTTAAAAACTGTATTCAATTATGAAATGTAACGAGCGTCATAATTATAGTACATAAATTAAAATAAACATATTCAAAACATATGTTACTGACGGACTTGTTTTATAAATAACTAGAGAAACCTTTTGAAAGAGATACTATGAACTAGTACGTTTTTTATGGTAGCTCTACACTGATTTTAGGCTAGACTGAGATTCACGAACGGAATAAACTACTAACCACAGAAGTGCCAGCAGCTATGCCGGCTTGAGGAAACAAATGTGCACAATCCATTGACAGAATACACTCCCCTCGGATACATTTTAAGCTTGGATTAGTGACAGTCTCGCTATCGAAAAACTTAGTCCCGTTTTCGCCTGTAAGTAGGCTGATGTAACGTAATGAGTGTTTCTTGCCTTGCCGGACGGTGTACACGCATCTTATCAAACCGGCATAGTGGAGGCGACTGCTTTGCGATGGTCTTCGCATTCTAACTTACATCAGGCGGAGTGCCATATACCAGAATACTAATAAAAACAATTGGTTAATACAAATTTTTTGTTTCAAAATATATTTTAATAATATTCTAAAGTGTAATCAAAATAACGTAACATTTAATTTATTTTCTTTAATAAAAACAAATTAATCCCTTAAAAAGTTCTTAGAACGAGAGCTCCTTAAAACTCTTAACGCCATCAAATTATTTTTCGACATAAAAAAGCATGGGGTGTGTCAAAGACGATGGTTTCATTTTACAAATAAAATAGACAATTAGTGTTGGAAGTTTTAATAATAAAGGGCACATTTCCATTATTAGATACGATATCACGTTTCCATTATACACTTTCCAGGAACCCTACATATCATTTCGAGAATATTATTGCCGTAAAGGAGAATGCCCATTTTTGGGCCCCACTTGATACCTAATAGTTTGGTAACAAAACAATATTCTAAAATGATATCTTATTTTTTTATTAATTCATTGTAATTATATCAACACATAATTTACCAATCAATAGACAATGTTTAATTACATAAAAATAGATATCTTCAATTATTAAAGCATTTAAAATAATAATAACCCGGGTGAAAAAATTAAAACTGATTGGTAATAAGGAAGTAGATTAATTTTTTTTTACTAAATTAACAAAAAATCATCGACAAACTCGAGAAAAAAATTGTGGGCCCATTTTCCTTAGGCGAATGGGCAAACTCTTTTGTCATGATTTTTTAGATTTTTAAATTTTCATTTTTTTTTTGTTGGGATGGCCTGTTTCAGATGCTTTCACGGATACTCCGCTTGAAAGCGGAAAATTTTTCGTTATGATATTCTTTTAAATACCCTCTAACTTTTTTTAAAAATTGTAGCTCGGCATGTGACAACACTCCGCCTGATGTGAAGTTAGAGTGCGGTTCATGAATGAAAACAACTGCTACATTGACAGTGCACACTCCTCTCGTTATACCTGGCTACTTTCGAAATATTCCCCAAACACGACAAGGCCATAGGCGAAACGCCATAGCCTAGATAAAAAATTAAATTATAAAATAAAAATAACTTCATTTATAAAGAATAGTTTTTATCAATATAAACTGCTATAAAAATATGCCCCAAAGCCCTAAACAAAGGGTCGGGGATCATTATACTAAAGTGTCAGGTTGCTATGACGTTTTGCCTCATACTACAAAGCTTCATTAGTATGAAAACAAGTTGCGTGTAATTGGGAAAAATTGATACTCTCTCACAATGCTAAGGGTGAGATGGACGTAATAACTCCGTATGAGCGTGCTGGTATCAGATGTTTTTGACAATCAAACTTGGTTAAAACAATTATAGCTTGTTTTTTATTAATTTTATAGCGATGCGATTGGACTTTTGTCTTTCAAAAAATATTTTTTTGCTGTCTCCATAACATCTCTTGTCTTGAACATCTCATCTTTTGGTTTAGATCAACATTTTTCAAAATCCTTTGTTACACTTAAAATTTCAGGTCTATTACAGTTTGGGCTGTACGTTGATTTTGAATCAGACAGTCAATCAGCACTTCTAATTTTATATACATACAAAAGAATTTATTTATTTATATTTTTAAGGGCGACCAGTGGTGGGAATCATTGAATCATGCCTAATAGTTATTGATTAAATTTTTTTGGTAACCACCTTCCGCCACATCGTACTTTATTGTGTATTGTGAAGAAAGAATAATAATGCTGAATTTGTTTATTATTGAATTATGATGAAAATTGATCAGAAAAAAACGACTTGAGATGGAGATCAAATCTCAGTAGTCATCCTTTCTTTCTTTTTTACCTATAGTTTTTACTATTGAACGGCCTTAGTCTAACGGTAAGATGCGTGAACTCATGATCGATGAGACCCGTGTTCGAATCTCGCTAATTCTGGCCGGTACCAATGTAGCTTTGTTATATGTACTTTGGTCGCTCAGTGTCTATAGGCACTATTAAAGAGTGGTAGGCAGACTGTAGATAGTTATTTGTCCACTCTGCCGTCCTGGGGTGGTACCATCACTTTCAAATGTAACCTACGTGAAGTGACCTTGTCGTATTTCGGGAATTCGTTTGGAAGTAGTCAGGCATAACGAGAGGAGTGTGCAATCTAGATGTTACATGCACAGGTTTATCTGTAGTAGAAGTCGTTTATTTTAATTTGTCTAAATAACGGCCGAATACTACATAAATTACTTAATTTTAAAGAGCATTTAATTTTGATATTTTTTCCCTTTTACTCACCCTTTAAATGAAAGAGACAGAATGGAAATTAAGCGGGCTTCAAGTATAAGTAACGTTTGAGTATTCGACCGTAAATAAATTAAAAATTTATAAATAACATTTTTAATCTTCTTTAATAAATGTTTTTAACGTTACGTACGTTATCTGTCGACGGAAGATGAAAAATGAACTCTAAGATATTATGGAACTTTATGATACAGATAAAAATACAGGTAACCGTCATATTCCATATGAATGAAGGTACAAAATGCTCATAATTCAGGGGACTCGTAAATTTTAAATTAAAAATACCATCTTTTTATAGAGGCTTTTACACGAACTCTCTGTTAGTACTGAAAGCCCATATATCGCTATACAAATACTATAAATTGTTTAAACCTTATGTCTCACGTAATAGAGTTTAAATTATAATGGAATTTGTGTAAAAAAAGTGTATGATTTCAAGAGATTGACGTGGAAAACGTTTCTAAACGAATGGTTACAGAAAGGAGAGTATCAGATGTCTTAATTTATTTACTTCAGTGAATTTGATGATTAGTATTTTGTATTTTAGCATCAAAAATTTATATAAATCATTAACAAATTAAAAAAAAATTAAAAAACGGTGATTAGCTCAGTCTACCACCACTTTCGAATGTAACACCTGTGAAGTGACATTGTCGCGTTTCGGAAACAGTTTGGAAGAAGGCAGGTATAACGAGAGACACTCCTCACTCGACATTGTTAATCTGGATAATACACATTCGTCTCCTCAAGCCGGCATAGCGGAGGCTGTCGTCTGTAGAAATTAATATGTAGCAGCAGTTGTTTCCGTTCATAGACAGTACTCTAAGCTTTACATCAGGCGGAGTGTTGACATGTCAATTGCAAAATTTAAAAAAATTGTATAAGCAGTTTCTTCGTTAGGCAATGTTTTAAAGGAATAAAAATTTCTGCTCCCGTTCCATTGCTAGGGAAACAAAAAAGCCCAAAATCTACTTTATGCCATAGTAAAGATTTTCTTAAAGCGTAATTTTTTTCCGAGTCTGAATTCGTTTATTTTACTAATTTTTTTTAAACATTTATCTATTTCATCACTTGTGTATCTTATCACTGAAGCGTCTTAAGCTATTTATCGTAAAGCCTGATGCAGGTTTCACCCCACTGAATAGGGGTAGCGCCTGCCCCTGCATTCTTATGCCTTTTACGATCTAGCTTGGTTATAGGGTTGAAAACTGTCTATTTATTTAGTAAACCAAATAATAATTTCATATTCCATTTTTTTTTATTTTGGCATGACATGTGACCTCGACAAACTCAGTGGAGGTCCATAAGCATTGACGACTAGAGAACCGCTTGCACTCGCCACTACTATGCCGGCCTGAGCAGGTGCATTTTCACGCTCCGCTTGAAGGATCCAAGGTGAAAGGTGAAAAATTTTAACTATGGCAGACAGAATTTCTGTAAGAAATTGAGTTCGAGTTTTTGAAGAAAATATTAAAAGCAATCGCATCCGCTATGCTGGTTTGGGAAGTGGAATGTGCACTATTCAAGTTGATAGGAACATTCCTCCCGTTATTCACGGCTACTTCAAGCTGATACTGAAACGCGATTAGGTTTATTCACGGATGGTCTACTTAAAATTGGCGGTACTACACCAGGACGACAGACTGGACAATTTAACCATCATCAGACTGCCTACCACTGTTTAATCTAGTCGCGTTTCGGGAATAGTTTGAAAGTAGCCAGGTATAACGAGAGGAGTGTGAACTGTCAATCTAAGATGGTACATGCTCGTCTCCTCTAGCTGGTAAGGTGGAGGCGACTGCTGCCCGCACAGGTTTCTCTGTAGTAGCAGTTGTTTCCGTTCATGGACCGCACTCTAGCTTTACATCAGGCGGAGTGTTGTCACATGTCGAGCTACAATTGAAATAAAGGTAATTTCTTTTTGGCGCATCTGATTTTCCTTTATCTGACAGCTTGTTTGATTTTTAATTATGTTTTTCATCGTATATTTTTAAGTTTACGCATTAAGAGAAAAATAATTGTTTATTGGAAATAAAATTGACAACCCTACATTTGATGTTTATTATTTATAAGTCTTAAGGTTTAGTGCAAGGGTGCCGAAATTGCTGGGAGTTCCCGAGACAGGTTGTAGACCCGCTCACTACTATAGACTGATTTGAATTATTATTGAAGAATCAAACGGTTACATTGTTTTTTTAAAATCGGTTCATCCGTCCTTTTCTCTGAGTGCTGTCCATGAACCGACACAACTGCTACTACAGATAAATTTCTACAGGCAGCAGTCGCCTCCGTTATGCCGGCTTGATGCGACGAATGTGCACCATCAAGATTATCTCTCGCTATACTTGGCTACTTTCCAACTTCTCCCGAAACGCGACAAGGTCACATCACATTACATTCGAAATAATCGAAAGTGGTGGTAGACTGGGCTCCTTAGCCGGCATAGTGGAGGTGACCGCGAAATCTAGCTTAATATCAAGCGAAGTGTAGTAAAAAGCTTTTTTAAAAGCTTCAACCTTAATGCTAGCGATCATAACATCTCATAATAATGTATCATTTGTCTTTACATATAACTATCTTATCTTCACGTACATCCCTCCTGGGGGTAAGCAGAGCGTTTAGTATAGCCGTCACGTACAAAGTTCGTGCGTGTGGTAGGCCCGGGTTTTGATCTACATAAAAGTATACTTTCGACTCGATAGACAAAACATTTGGCAGATTGGGGCATGTTAACCACTACGCCACAGTTTCCTTTCTTTTACATAGCAATCGTCTATAAATCGTCGCTTTGATGGATAGTCAACTTTACCCGAAAGGCGTTTTATTCAAAAACTTGAGGGCGTCATTTTTTTTTATAGTGTTGCTTAATTCGGAAGTGTACTTTTAAACAGGAGGGATCTGCTTATTTTTACCCGTAAAAATCGATAGTTAGGTGTTGGGGTAGATTTTTTATTGTTTTGTTTTTCTCGAACTTTTGAAGGGTACATATCCAAGAGTGAAGTTTAATCAGCTTACACGTAATGGCTTAAATTGCTTTTATTTACTTATAAAATATATGAGAAGCTTAAAGTTGCTAATCTATTACACTATGACAGCAAAAACGCAAAAAAAATCATTGCAATCAGTCACCTTCGCTATGCCTATGTTTGATGAGACACTATTATACGTGTAGTATAGGCACTATTAAAGAGTGGTAGGTAGACTGATGATGGTTATTAGCCCAGTCTGCCGTCCTGGGGTAGTACCACCACTTTCGAATGTAAAGCCCGTGAAGTGACCTTGTCGCGTTTTGGGAATAGTTTGAAAGTAGCCAGGTATAACGAGAGAAGTGTGCACTGTCAATCTAGATGGTGCGTGCGTGCAGGCGACTGCTGTCCGCACAGGTTTCTCTGTAGTAGCAGTTATTTCCATTCTTGGAATTACATCAGGCGGAGTGTTGTCACATGCCGAGCTACAATTTAAAAAAAACACCAGGATGGCAGACTGGGATAATAACTATCATCAGTCTGCCTACCACGCTTTAATCCTAATTCAGAGAGAGGTAACAATGTATTTTTTAAATACATGCATTACGTACTAACAGCAAAGTCGACGCTGTGGCACTTTAGAAAATAATTTCCTGAATTTACAGAACCAGAACTTGTGAACAGCACAAGCAAAAATAGCCCTTAAGGTGGAGCAGCTAATCTAATACTGATTGTATATAAAAATAATACCCATACAAATATTATTATCTTTAATGTGATATACAGTGTAAACAGATAGAGTGGTAGGCAGACTGATAATGGTTATTAGCCCAGTCTGCCGTTCTGGGGTAGTACCACCACTTTTGAATGTAACACCCGTGAAGTGACTTTGTCACGTTTCGGAAATAGTTTGAAAGTAGCCAGGTATAACGAGAGGAGTGTGCACTGTCAACCTAAGATGGTACATGCTCGTCTCCTCATGGACCGCACTCTAGCTTTACATCAGGCGGAGTGTTGTCACATGCCGAGCTACAATAACAAAAATAAACAAATAAATAAAACAATAGACTTTCCTAGTTCACAAACATAATAAAATCGATTATAATAATTTATAACTAAATAAATAGTATTCGAATACGATATCTCGAGTATGGCACGTGCGTTTCACGTAAACATTGGGCAGGGACACGTGTTTAATATTCATAGGACTAATCGCAGACATCGAGTAGGCATTCGAATTAATCGATTACATTTAGGCACTGACGAGTTTTACGGAGTCGATGGATTATTTTAAATAAATAAAAAACTGTATTCATCAAACTAACTTAATTCAATTGTCGGCGAGTTCGATTCCCGGTCAAAAGAAATGTGTTATAAAAAACCATACAATACAATTGTCACGCCTTTTTCCCACAGGGATAGGCAGAGACAACGGAACGCCACTTACCACGATCCTGACACAACACCCTCGCTTTCTTCACATCCACAATTCTCTTCATGCACGTCCGACAGTTATGGGCACTAGGCAGCCCACCTTTCATGAGGATGTCTCCTATGTGATCGGAAAACACCCTACTGGGTCTAAAAAACAATCTATTATTTAAAAAGTAGATATTTGTTTTTGGTCTGGTGTGTCCTTGTCCTGATACCCACAGTGGGTATATCTTAGTTTAGTAAGCTAGTACTTGTATCATAGGTTCGACCAAAGTATGTCTCACATTACACTGGTACCGGTCAGAAAAATTTTAACACAAGCATCAAAAATTCCGGACTGTGTTTTATAAATACTTGAAACTGATGTAAATAGGTAAAACAAAAAAAACAAGAAAATATCTCTAAACTTTGGGAGACTCGAGGTTTTATAATTGACCCGGATTTATTGCGTCTCAGTGTATTTATTTATTCATTTTTTTTTTTATTGTAGCTCGACATGTGACAACACTCCGCCTGATGTAAAACTAGAGTGCGGTCCATGAATGGAAACAACTGCTACCACAGAGAAATCTCTACGGACTGCAGTCGCCTCCACTATGCCGGCTTGAGGAGACGAGCATGTACCATCTAGATTGACAGTGCACACTCCTCTCTTATACCTGGCTACTTTGTATTAAATTTTTAAAATGTAAAAAATTTAGCATACATTGTATAAAATTTTATTTTAATTTAGATTCTAAAAGCATTTTACGACCTACACTTAATCTAGGTACAACATTGTAGTTTTATTTTCCACTTGATATTCAAATGTAATAATAAAAAGGATTTATTTGCCTGTTTAATTAAAGAGAGTGGATTTAAATCTTAAACAATGCATTAATTTAAAATAATACATTGGTACTTATTAGCCCAATCTGCCGTCCTGGGGTAGTACCACCACTTTCGAATGTAACACCCGTGAAGTGACCTTGTCGAGTTTCGGGAATAGTTTGAAAGTAGCCAGATATAGCGAGAGGAATGTGCACTGTCAATCTAGATGGTGCATATTCATCTCCTCAAACCGCTATGGTGGCGACTGCTGCCCGTAGAGATTTCTCTGTAGTAGTAGTGGTTTTCGTTCATGGACCGCACTCTAGCTTTACATCAGGCGTAATGTAGTCATATGTCGAGCTACTAAAATAAAATTAAATTAAGGCTGGCCAACAAATTGCCGGTGTACTTCTTAATCAGTTTTACGTTAAGTTAGTAACTTACGAGTCTGAATTCTTTTCTAAAAAAAATAATTATATATTAAACCACAGGAAGAAAGTTTTGCTTGGTTTTCACTTTTTCTTAGATTATTTGTAAGATATACGTGACAATTGTATTGTATTGTATATATTACAAATATAAGAAAAAATCGTCAAGAGAGCTCTTTTAGAGAGATTTTTTATACAGTTTCTCTCGGTGAAAACTCATCGAAGAATTCAATTATGTGAAATTAATAGGCCTTTCTAAATATTCAGTTCCTTTTATTAAAACAATAAACATTGAAAACAAGATACTAGTTCTATTAAATTATACTTTAAAGGGCCTAAATATTAAATAATTCTCTTTCTATAAGTTTACGATAAAAATAGCGTACAACTTCAATAATATTCTTTATAGCGAGACAAATATAACTTCCTCTTAACCAGGTGTACAATTTCCCATACACAATTGATTGACAGTATGATTCTACGAAGGTTTAAGTTGTCACGAGCTAAATATCTATTTATATTCAATAGAGAAGAAGGATACGTGAAAATAGATATTTTTCACTTGATTTATTTTTTCTATGTTGTTGCTTAATCGACCATAACTTTGATATAAATTGTATCTAAGTATTTGTAAGTCGTACCTAAAGGGCGAAATCTTTAAAAATAGAATAAAAAGTATCGATTCTAATCGAAAAAATCTCATTTCAATCAAACAGCGCTCTGGGAAATTGGGTCAAATCCATAACGGATCGTAAATCCCAAAGTTCGTATTTCGAACAAAGTTACGCCCCATCGACCAATCGGACGAATGCTTATCGCCATCGAATGACACCGGCTCGATTACACCGAAACCGTAAATTCGAATTTGGAAACTTCGTTAATTATCAAACTGAGTAACTGGTGCGATATCGTGATATGATAACTAAGCAATTCCAATTTCAAATTATTAGGAATAATTAAAAATTAAGCAATCGAAATTAGAACTAGATAGTTCCAATTTCAAAATAATTTAAATCGAAGAATATTCGCCAAATAAAGACACAATTTGAAAAAAGAATGCCACAAATCAAAACCAAAATGGCCGCATTGAATAAAATTGTCATAATTATTGCGCCATTAAATCGACTGTGATTTTAACGAGTCATTAAATTAGCTGTACAATAACATTGAATTATTGATTCGTATTCGTAAATTCCCAATTGAAATGGCTTCATTAATGTACGCGAATGTGCTGGAGTCGCCAATGATTGCATCGACTACTCGTTATTGAGTGCTCGTCATGATAACGAACCTAATATCTTCACTACAGCCCTGTTATGACAAAATGAACTTGTGCAATTACTTTTATAATATTTAAATATTCCTGAATATGTAAACGGAGACTTTAGATCTAAATGTCTTGTTGTGTTGGAAGATAGCCTAGCTAGAATACTGTGTAAGGGACGACACGAGAAATACCTGAAAGCCAAGCAAATCACAACAGTTCAGTCTATTGTATCACTGGACAAGCGTCTGTACAACGACAACTAGTTCACTATGTTATTCACGACCATTCTGCCAAGAGCGCAACGAAGGAGAAACAACAGAGACAGGTCAAGAAAGGGAGAAGGGAAAACCTCCAGCGACGATACAACAAACAAATTATCTCAAAATTGCCTCGACTGTAAAAGTCTAACTAAAATGTTAAAGAAACAAAATCCATTTTGCCATTACGTTTCAGTCGCGATAGTGCGAATTTCGTAGCTTGCTATTTGATTGTTTGCGAAAGGTAATGACGAGGCGTATATTTTAATTGCTTCGTTTGTTACGCTACAATATAGACCCGGTGTCAGCTTTTAAGTTTTACTACTAGCTCTCCAATTATAGTGTTTGTAAATAAAACTGTTTTTCATTCGGAAAAAAATATCAATCGATCAAAAAATGGTCTACTGTATTTATATATTGGAATAAATAATAAGCAATAAATACCTGGATATCTCGCGTTGAGCTGCATGAAGCTTAGCGGCATACCTCGCCGCATCCGCTTCTGCTGCTCGTGCCCGCGCCTCCCAGTCGCTGCGTGCGCGTCTCTCGCGCTCTGCATCGCTGCGAGCTGCGCCCTCGCGCTGAAACAAAGAAAATTATATTTAATTTTGAAGGACATTTATATTTTAGAAGAGCCTATACCTATTATGCATTACATTAACTTATATTAGCCTATCATCCACGGATATCAGTTGCATCCGATATGCCGGTTTAATGAGATGCCTCTTTTCACACTACGTTTAAAGTATGCCAGGTTCATAGAACTTCGAAGATGGAACGACGTAGTTAAGAAGTTAAACTTATAAAATTTAATTAAAATTTGAACTGTTTGATATTTACAAAGTTCTTTTTTTAAATACGCGAATAATTTATTTTTAATTTTTAACTTGAAATAAAAAAAAACAGATAACTATTCACGAATAAAATATCAGCATAAACTGCAGAGCGATTTGCACATGGACTTTATTCCTGTACACCATGACGGAAATTGCGGACGCAATAGAATAATTAATAAGGCAGACTGATTCCATTGCCAATAAAATCGTTATAAATTGTGAATAAATGATAAAGGTTTGTATAAATTAGGTAGTTTTAATAAATCATTTATTATAGTTTTACAACTTGCGTTTTATTTGGAACTTTAATGTTTCTTGAATTATTGTTAGAATCATCATAAATTGTCACGCCTTTTTCCCATAGGATAGGCAGAGACAACGGATCCTACACTCTTTGCCACGATAATGACTCAACTCTCTCGCTTTCCTCACATCCACAATTCTCTTCATACAAGCTTGATGATAATGGGCACTAGGCAACCCAATTTTCATAATGATGTCTCCGATTTGATCGAAAACACTCTCCTAAGCCCGTCTTGTTTACCGCATTCTTTCACATCAGATTTATATACTCCTTTCATCAATCCACTTTCACTCATCCTTTCCAAGTGCCCAAACCATCGAAGCACTCCTTTCTCAATCCTCGTCTATCGCACATAACAGTATTCCTCATTTTATTCTCTATTGCGACTCCACATACACTCCTTAGTGACGGCATTTCCAATAGCTTTAAAAACCAGAATCCGACTTTATTTATGACCTAGCATCTTTTCAATTTCAAAATACCCTAAAATTAAAACATTTAAATCAGACTAAGATGCAGTAATGATTACGAATTGTAATTATATTATTATACGGATAACAAAACTATTAAATTAACTAAAAGCCAAATCAAAATGGCTGAACAAAATCTTATAAAGTTGTTCCAAAATGTCGCAGAAAGAAAACAATTTTCTTCAATGTGACCGGAAGTGACGTGTTATTTCAAAACTGGAATGAAAAATCCAATTTTGTCGTCAGATGTGCTGGAATTGTCGTTTTTCATCTTGACTTTGTCGTAGGATATTACTAGTCTTCCAATAGCACATATCTTTATAATTGAACGAGATTATTTTTTATTGCAATTATATTTTTAACCTAGCTGATTATAACTTAGATCGTAACGGGAGGAAATCCTAAAGAGCATTTAATTAATAAACAGGAAATTAAGTTAAAGTGTTTTGCGAGCATCTTTAAATTTCTTAACCGACGCCAAATGAAGTGAAGTCAGGGGATACGTCTGGGGCTAATTTTCAATTAAAACTTAAGCTAAGAAACTTCATTCGATACTATCTACCCTCAAAGGTACGAGTGTAGTCCTTGAAGTTGTATATCTTGGACGTACAGTTGTTTTGGATTTAAATTATGGTTAAAACAAGATTAGTTTAACTTTTAGGGATAACTTGTTTGGTTAGTTTATGCTGTTAATTAATTTAACCAGTAATCAGTGCAACATTGTTGTTTTTGTTTGTTTAGCTTCTCTGAAATATTATTTAAAAAAAGTTACAATAATTTACGTAGAAAAGTTTTTTAAATAGTACATTCATAAGCCATGAACGAAAAACAAACGATATATTCATGCGATGTCAGTTGCGACCTAGTCGGGTATCAAGGTTACTTTGGAAGTAGTTGGGAGGAGAAATAACGTCTCATCGAACCGGCATAGCTGAGGCGACTGGTGGATACAAGTAAGTATGTTCACATCTCGAGCTACTATAAAAAAGTACATTATTGGTAGACCTGCTAACATCATTTACCACAATTAAAACAAAACTAAGTAAATTAGTGTTAGGTCACGTACAAACAATTAGAAGCTAGTATAATTGTTAAAACAAACAAGTTAATTAGCGAAACACCAAAACAGTTCTATGCATCCGCGTTTGCTTTAAAATCGTCCCAACGCATTCACCGTAATTTGGGCTAATTTTGGAGACAAAACGAAGATTTGTTACTTGCCCTAACGACTTGTCGGTCCCTTTTGGAAACCGAAATAGACCGGCATGTTTCTCTGCTATGCTGGAAGCATAAGGCGATGTCTATTTAACAAACGTTTAGCGATTTACTAAATTGGATTTTTTAAATACATTGAGCAATCCATATAAATCGATTGCTGTACGTTAGTCTCGCTAAAACTCGAGAACGGCTCGACTGATTTTGATAATTTTGGTTTTGAATTATTTGTGGAAGTCCAGCGAAGGGGTAAAGGTGAGTAAATATGAAAAAAAAATGCTTGGAATATAGTAAAAACAACAATTTCGCTTTCCCTTAGAAACTATTTCTTTGGTTTTGAATGTCAAACATTTGATGTTCGTCCCGTCTCGTTTAGAAATCAATTAAATTTAAAAGTCGTTCAGATATCAAATTCTGAGGCGGTACGAAGTTTGTCAGGTCAGCTAGTATATCCATAGTTTTTATAATTGACCCCGAATTATTGCGTCTCTGTGTCTAATATTCATACCTTCTACCTTTCATGATAGCTATGTCTTAGATGATGACTATAATGACGACCACCGAAAAATGGCAGCAATCGCATTCACTATACCATCCACATTGTCAGTGCACATTCCTCTTGTTATACTCTCAGTCAGGAATCGCCACTGACAGATATGTCAACAATCCGCTACGCTTAACCAATAAGCATAACCTTATAATTATTTCAGTCGCATTCAGCGGGAGAAATTGATGTTATGAATAGGCATTCTATGCGCCCTTAACTGACTATTAAAGTATGTTGAAAGGAATCACGTTTTGTTGATTCGTAAATGTGTTAGATGCTTTTATTATTGTTATATTTTACAGTAGCATTTGTGGTCGTGACGACTTTATGATGAACAAAATAATAATTTTTTATTGTAGCTCGACATATGACAACTCACCGCTTGATGTAAAACTAGAGTGCGGTCCGTGTACAGAAACAACTGCTACCACAGATAAAATTATATGTGCACCATCCAGATTGACAGTGCCTCTCGTAATACCTGCCCACTTTTGATAGATGATTGATAAGGAATTGATAATGTTTACGTGGTTACGATTACTAGCTGCTGTTCTTCAAATTTGTTAAGATAGCTTACTTTAACGTCCTCTAGCGGCATCTACAGAGAGTTTTTTTTGTATTGTAGCTCGACATATGACAACACTCCTCCTGTAAAGCTAGAGTGCGGTCAATGAACGGAAACAACTGATACTACAGATAACTACGGGCAGCAGTCGCCTGCCTAAAAACTCAGAATTACGCTTAATTAGTGAATTGAATATCATTGAATCGCATAGTAATCGAAAAATTGATTACTTTTCCATGCGCCCTTAAAAGAGAATGCCCATTTGCCTAAGAAAAATGGGCCCACAATTTTTTTCTTGAGTTTGTCGATGATTTTTAGTTAATTTTGTAGAAAAATAAATCTACTATCTTTTTTCACCTGGGTTATTGAGTAATTAGATGTTTTTTAATGAAATATTTGAGGTTATTATTATTTTAAATCCTTTAATAATTAATTGAAGAAATCTGTTTTTAATGTAACTAAACATTGTCTATTGATTGGTAAATGATGTGTTGATATAATTAAAATTAATAAATTAAAAAATAATATACTATTATAGAATTACGTTTTGTTACCAAACTATTAGGTATCAAGTGGGCCCAAAAATGGGCATTCTTCTTTATGTTAATTACAGTTTATTTATAAATGACTATTATTTTAACAGACTTTAAATGATTTACAAACAAAATTTAATTTTCAAATGCATCGGAGCATAGCAACACTCGTAAAACGAATTTGGACTTGGTCTATTTATATTTGTTTCCGTTTTCACGATGACGTGTCGGACGGTATAATCAGTAAGGTCCGAATTCTCGTCATTAAAATATTTAAAAAATCGGAAAAATTAATAAAAAAATAAATAATTTTTTTTTTATTATGACACGACATGTGATCTCGACTAGCTTGGTGTAAGCACAGTGGAGGTTCACGAGCACTGACGACTCGAGAACCGCTTACTAGGTGGCTCCAGTCGTCATTTATATTCTTTTTTTTTTATTATTGTAGCTCGGTATGTGACAACACTCCGCCTGATGTAAAGCTAGAGTGTGGTCCATGAATGGAAACAACTGCTACTACACAGAAAACTGCTACCCAGTCGCCTCCACTATGCCGGAGGAGACGAGCATGTACCATCTTGGATTGACAGTGCACACTCCTCTCGTTATACCAGGCAACTTTCAAACTATTCCCGAAACGCGACAAAGTCACTTCACGGGTGTTACATTCGAAAGTGGTGGTACTACCCCAGGACGGCAGACTGGACAAATAACCATCATCAGTCTGCCAACCACTCTTTAATAGTGCCTATAGGCACTGAGCGTCCAAAGTACATATAACAAAGTTACATTGGTACCGGTCAGAATTAGCGAGGTTCGAACACGGGTCTCATCGATCGTGAATTCGCGCGTCTTACCGCTAGACCACGGCCGATCTATCTAAACATAATCCGATATTTTAAAGCTGATAAAGAGGCTGAGACTTCAAAATTCAGTTGAAAGGTTATGATATTCAATTTTAGACTTTAGCAAATAAACAAAATTCTGTCTGTTTGTTACGCAACTGCATTCTCATCTCTATTTGAGTAAGGCAAAAGTCGTTTGGTCATTAACCCTGTCAAAATGACAGTCACCAGTGATTAATGATCATTTCTAAAACGATATTTAAATGAGAGATCCTAAAGATGTTTTTGGTTTGACGTAATTTTCAAATTGTTTTTGTTATTTTGCTGCCGAGAATCATCTCTCGAGTTTGTTGTAAATGCTTTTGACAGTTAATTAAGAGTTTATTTATAATTTTAATTATTGTTAAGTTAGTTATTTAACAAAGAATTTTTAGTTGTGGCCGTTGACCGCATCCGACTTATTGGTGTTAAGATAGAGTGCTGTTCATGAGCGGAAACAGGGCAAAGTATGAGTTTTTTTTTAATTGTAGCTCGACATGTGACAACACTCCGCCTGATGTAAAGCTAGAGTGCGGTCCATGAATGGAAACAACTGCTACCACAGAGAAATCTCTACGGGCTGCAGTCGCCTCCACTATGCCGGCTTGAGGAGACGAGCATGTACCATCTAGATTGACAGTGCACACTCCTCTCTTATATCTGGCTACTTTCAAACTATTCCCGAAACGCGACAAGGTCGGTTCACGGGTGTTACATTCGAAAGTGGTGGTACTGCCCCAGGACGACAGACTGGACAAATAACCATCATCAGTCTGCCTACCACTCTTTTTTTACGTGTTTACGCTGTCACGGCGTAAAGTGAGACCTCTCCAGAGACTGCCGTTAAAAAAAATTAAATGAAATGAGCCTATTGAAGGAACGAGAGACGACTTTACGGCGTGAAAGCGTAAATATAAACTCGTACTAAAGCCTCTGCTCTCACAGGAAAATGTCTACAGGTAGTTGTCGTCTCTGCTTTGTCAACTTGATGAGACATTTCAGGATGACAGGGCATCCAAGTTGAACACGAAACGCGACTAGGTCGCTTTACTAGATAATACCACCAGGAGGACAAAATGGGTTTAATAATCTTTAAAATTAATAAACTATATTAAAAATGTGGCCATGGTCTAGCAGTAAACGACGGACGATAACGATCAATGAGACTCGTGTAAACCTCGTGTGTTTGGCGCGCTTTTGCTCGGGAAGGTTGGGTGTTTTTTTTATCCCTTTCCTTAATTCATTTAGTGGTTATTATTGGATAACATTAAAATTCACTCTATATGAGGCAACGCAAGCGGTTTTTTTGTGGTTATCCCACGCCGTGAAAACGCTCATATTATGACGTGACCGGGTGAATTGCCGCCAAATACTCCAAGAAAGTGTCAAATTGTAAAACACTATTGCAATTTGATGCAGACATCAAGAATTTACTACTCAACATTGGCAGAATTGTCGTTGTTATGACATCTGAGGCCATTTAACAAAAGAAGAAGAAGAAGTAACTATGTTATATATGGTTACTCAGTGCCTGTTTTACAAGGTGCTAGCACTAAAAAAATGTAAATCGTAAAATGCATTCTTCTGGCTAAACAATTTTCACATAATGATTATTAATAATCGATTATCGATCGATTCATTAAAGGCTGTTCTAACACCGACCCTCTATATTGTTGACGTTTTGACATATTGACAATATGAAGAAAATGAATCCACGCGTTAACATGTTTTAATAACAAGGTTAATTTCGTGGAAAGCTTTATTTTAACGTTAAGTGCCGGTTCAATTCTAGTCTAGTCAAAACACCTGCAACTAACGTGCACTTAAAGGAGTGAAGTTGCAACAAAGAATAGTACAAACAAAACAAAACAAACAAGGAACAGAAAAGAACAAAAAAAAGATGAATTACAGAAAGAGCTGTATCCAAAGAATCTACTATAAAAAAGACAACTGAAACAACAGGTGAGAATCGAACCTATACCCTTCGCTTTGCGAACGGATAACTGCACATCGCCCACATGAAGTCGTCGATGGAAAAAGTCCATTGGCAGTTTTTCCAACTTCTTCGTTGACGTCAAATATTACTGTTTTCATCTTAATTTAATAATTATATTAGTTTATATTGTTTCGTTTTAAACAATACGAGGAGGTGAGTGCCAATAGTCGAAACCACCTCCTGTCAAATTTGGTCTATGTACAGTCAACAGAAGGGCTGATTTGCAATATTGAGCAAACATTTGTCTACACTATTTATTTGTATGTTCACCCCCTATAACTCCCCATTTAGTTTACAACACAAACTAAGTTAAACAATGTTAGTAATTTCGTCCTTAAACCTGGGTAATAAAGGTGAGTTTTGTGTGTATAGGGAAGGTTGTTAGGTACACAGATTAATACCTAAACCCAAAGTAAACAGTGCCCGATGTAAATTTGACATTACTTGTAGAACAGGGTGCCTGTCAATAAGAAATGTTTGAACTTGAATTAAGAAGGGTGTGAAAGAAAGTGTTTTCTTATAAAATGAAGCATCTGGCGACGCTATTATGTTACCAAAAGAGAGTGGAAACTTTATCAAGTAGGAGAAAGATTTCTAATATTGTAAAATTATTATTATTGGTATCTCTAAACAGTGTGAAGATGTTTACAGCTCTTTGTCTAGTTGATGTATTGATAAAAATGGCTTAGATAATATTTTTTATAGATTAAATAAAAAAACAAATCGTATGTAAAAAAAACTTTTTTTTAAATCAAGTATTTAAACTTTATTTTTTTATTATTTACTTTCTCGGTGTGTCTGTTTATTTTAAAATCATGTTGACAGCTGCTATTACAGAGCAGTCTGCAGGCAACGGTAGTGTCCATTATGCCGGCTTCGGGAGACTAGGTGAGTGAGCGATCGTGATGTTCTGGCTACATCGAAGTTGATCCCGAAACGAAAACGAAACGATCTATTGTTTATTTACATAATTATAAAATGTAATTATATAACCTATAACTTAATTAAATAAAATAAACACCAACGCCTATAACATAAGGTTTAAAATGGGAACGAAATAATTATAGTAATTTCTAACAAGCAAACACATTAAACATCTAATTTTAGACAAACTATCAAATTAGTAGGACAAAGGTAAATAATTAAGGTTAATTATTTTATCGTTTCCCTATTTCCCACGAAACGGCAAGTCAC
The DNA here is from genome assembly GCA_948150575.1 of Tinea pellionella. Lineage (NCBI taxonomy): Eukaryota > Metazoa > Arthropoda > Insecta > Lepidoptera > Tineidae > Tinea > Tinea pellionella. The sequence continues at coordinate 8,755,718 of OX411248.1, forward strand.
GTGGGCGAAACTTGATGACGTCACTGGCAAAATGAGTTGCGATTAGCTGAATATGGACACGTGACTGGCACGTGCGACCTCTTTTTCTCTTTTTAAATTGAAAAGAAGAATGGACTTCAAAACCTGATTGCAATAAGAGTTGTTTAGCACATGGCATTAAGGTCGATTGTTGTGAGTTTATTTTCTTCTTTTTGAAATGTCAATATGGGGGCTAGTTTGTTACTGAAGTTCAAAAGAGATATTTGCATATAATTGTAGAGTTTATTATAAAGATTGTACCCAATGTAGACGTTATTTCTAAAGTAAAATATTTTATTTACATACATTTTATCTATTTGAGTGTCCTGGTCATCTTTTGGGATCAGCTTAGAGAAGAGTGCCCTGGCATAGAGAAGGGGAGTGCTGCCTCTTTCCCTGTGGTAGCGGTTGTTTTAATCGATCACATTCTAGCTTCACATCAGGCGAAGTGTGGTTACGAAAAAAGAAGTTAAAATAAAATGGAATGGATGTGTTTCAATGAATATATGAATCAAATTTCGTTAATATTTATCCTATTATCAGTATACTTAGACACGCGCTAGATTAAATTGTAATTATGATTTTTTTTATTGTAGCTCGGCATGTGACAACACTTCGCCTGATGTAAAGCTAGAGTGCGGTCCATGAATGGAAACAACTGCTACTACAGAGAAACCTGTGCGGGCAGCAGTCGCCTCCACTATGCCGGCTTGAGGAGACGAGCATGTACCATCTATTGACAGTGCACACTCCTCTCGCTATACCTGGCTACTTTCAAAGTCACTTCACGGGTGTTACATTCGAAAGTGGTGGTACTGCCCCAGGACGGCAGACTGGGCTAATAACCATTATCAGTCTGCCTACCACAGATAGCCTATCATGCATACAACATGATAAAAAGGTTAAAACAGTTGAACACAAACGCTGGCTCAATCTTAAGATGTTAACAGACAATAGGACTTGGTCCGCGGCCGCCCGCACCAACGGATTTGGTTCACTAACGTACCATAATCGAATTTCTGTTAAACGACTTTACGCTATTTTTTTTAATTTTTATTTTAGCACGACATATGACTAGAGTGCGATCTATGTTCGCCTCCTCTATGCCGGCTTTGTGAGATGACGCTTCACACTGCGCTTAAAGGATCCCAGGTTGTAGGAAGGAGGAAAGTCGTGGCAGGGAAGGTCGTGGCTGGGAAGGTCGTTCCACGATTTATTGGAGCAACAAAAAAAGGACTTCCCAAACCTTTTAGTTCGCGAGTGGATTGTGTCGAATCTAGACTAATAATCTTAAAACAATACTTCTTACCGGAAAACAAAACAAATTTAAAGAAAAAACGTAACTAGCTTTGCCAGAGTGACGCAATCTTTAAATGATTTTATTTTAATTTTAATACGTTCTGAGCAATTGGATATTAAAGCAAAAACAACTGTATAGAAAATAGGAAATTTAATTTATTTTGATCCCAGTTCAAAGCGTATGAGTCATGATGCAACCCCTCTATTACACTCGTATGATACATTGAATTATTTTAATACCTTCGGCAAAAGCTTTCTCAGATTCCCCATCACGGATTATTTAGATAAATAATTCAATAAGTGATTAGCTCGGCGTGTGAGTACATTAGTCAATGAAATAAGAGGATTTTGTTTACGAATACAGGGAGCTGTTGTTGTAAAAATATTAAGGAAATATCCTAAAATACTTAGTGCATATGGTATAATATTAATCATCACAGGACACCTGGCCCTAAACAGGCACTACTCAATGGCGGACTAAGGCTAAAGCGGACCCTAGGCAACATTGTAACTCCGGGCCTATTTTTCAGTCATGATACACACTTTGTGTTTCGTAAAAACCTAATTTTTGGGCTCCAAAAATTACGGGCCCTAGGCACGTGCCTAGGTTGCCTAGGCCTTAGTCCGCCTGGGACAGGAGGAAACGGTGCAACACGTGCTCCTGCAGTGCAGCAACGTTGAGCACCGAGAAGGAAATTTCTGAGAACAACGTCAACACTCCCTGAGGCGTGCCGGAACGTCGACGGCGTACTGGCCCTCATGGAGGAGATAGGATGGCTTGTATAAGTACGGAATGACGCACCAGGGACCCCCATGGTGGGTCTGCGTGCGGAAACCAGCCCGGAAAATTCAAGATTCAAGATGGTATAATATAGGCATTAATAGCATAAGCATTAAAGTAGTTGGCAGGCTGATGATGATTCTTAACCCAGTTTGTCGTCCTGGAGTACCACCACTTTCAAATGTAGCACTTATAAAGTGACCATGTCTCGTTTCGTGATCAGTTTGGAAGGAGCCAGGTATAATGAGAGGAATGTGCACTGTGTCAGCCTAGATTGTCAAGCCGGCATAGCGGTGGCGACTGATGTATACAGAAATTTATAGCAGTTGTTTCTGTTAAAAATAAAATACATGACAGTTGTACTTCGCTTGTGGAGACGAATGGCGCACCACTCAGGTTGACAGTGCACACCCCTCTCGTTATACTGGTGACACTTCAGTCTGAGCCTTTGCCTGTTCAATTTTCACCTTAGGTACTTAATTTAATAATGTTATACATTATAGAATTGATATATATGACTAGATGTGCAATAACGCTCCCAATGTGACGCGAGAGGAAAGATGACCGCAGTCACGTTTAGGTTCTCTGTCAGTTAGTATTTGACTTGAGGGCAACATTGTCAAATCGTTTGAAGCAGCCTAAGCTTTTTTCATGACAGATGTATGAAGTTTGCACCTCTATGCATTATAGACAGTAATGAAGTTTTGACACAAGAACCTTCAGAGCAGATGTCCTTTTCATTCGTCTCTGTTAATTAATTTTGTTTGAGCAAGTGTCAATAGTGAGTCGAGTAATTAAGTTAAAGACGTGGACGGTCTGCACTTTGTAATTCAGATAAACCTGAGGTTTTAATTGCTTAATTCAACAGTGAACTGTATTTACGTAATCAACTATGTACGAGTACATACGGGTGCATAGTACCAGTCCAAACTATTTCTCAGAAAACTCTGCTGAAAGGAGAATTAAACGAACTGAAGTCGTTAACTTATTTTTTTATACATAGGTTTTTTTTTATTGTAGCTCGGCATGTGACAACACTCCGCCTGATGTAAAGCTAGAGTGCGGTCTATGAATGAAAACAACTGCTACTACAGAGAAACCTGTGCCGGAAGCAGTCGCCTCCACTATGCCGGCTTGAGGAGACGAGCATGTACCATCTTAGATTGACAGTGCACACTCCTCTCGTTATATACCTGGCTACTTTCAAGCTATTCCCGAAACGCGACGTGGTGTTACATTCGAAACTGGTGGACATTCGAGGACGGCGGACTGGGCTAATAACCATCATCAGTCTGCCTACCACTCTTTAATAGTGTCTATAGGCACTGAGCGACCAAAGTACATATAAGAAAGTTACATTGGTACCGGTCAGAATTAGCGAGATTCGAACACGGGTCTCATCGATCGTGAGTTCACGCGTCTTACCGCTAGACCACGGCCGCTCTTTTTTTTTAACACTTTAATAAATAAAGGAACCAAAACCTCATTTGGTTTATCTGCGATCGGCGAGTCTATATAAAATATACTAATAATAATATTATTTATAGCCTATAATTATATTAATTTATTTTACATTTTTATTTGCTAAATAAAAAAATAAATAAACAGAATTTATTGCACAGTTTTCTTGCCAGCAGTACTTATTTGAAATTATTTGACATCGAAGTGAAGTTGACTGCAAGTTCAGTCCTATTTTACGAGTAAATTGGCCGGCATAGTAAAAGCAATGAATATTTCAACAAATAATAGTAATTTAAAGCCATACAATCCGTCGTACGTCACTAAATTCCTCAATAATTAGGGACCCGTTGATTAAATAAGGGTTCAAAGAGAAGCCCAGACTGCGCTTGAGAGGTCAGACTGTAACACAGTTTGGATTTTATGTTTTGATGTGGAAATTTCTGTTAGTACCATTTAAAATTATTTTGCTTAAAATGTTGTGAACAACGCAGGCGCAACCGGCTTCACAAACTCGATTAAAACAATTTCGTATTTAGATTTTTAAAGTACCACTACTAAATAAAGGGATGGAAATTGGAAGGCAAACACGGTAAGTTTTGTAAGGGCGTTTTTATATTTTAAGAAATTAAACGGATTTTTTAATGTTTTCATAATAATTTTTAAAAAATCTCGTAGATTCTCTGGTATGTTTTTTATTTTATGAAACATTTAAACTATATATATCTTAAGAATCTCAAATTATTTTTATATATATAATAAAAAAATAATGATTGTTTGTTTGTCCCGTAGGTATCCCAGTGAAAAGTGAGACAAAGTAACGCATACGAAGTTGGGGGCAATAGCTAGTATATGTATAAAATATGAATGTCTGTCAGGTTCAGAATATCATTCAATAAAGTGTTCATACATTTAGAGTAGACATAAGCTGCTGATGAATATGACAAATTGGTTTTCCATCAAACGCTAGCCGACTGAAAGCCCTGAGCGACAAATGTGTCCAATTCAATCATCACGAAAGCCGCAACGACGAAAATTAAATTGGTGTATTTTATTTTGGAATTATTATTTTTTATATTAGATTTGGCATATTCAAATAAATTATAACAAAAAATATTTAAAAAAAAACACACTTCCTGGGCCGGCATAGTGAAGGCGACTGGGGCCACCGTGAACCGCGTTCCTCCAGTCGTCGGCGCTCATGGACCTCCACTGTGCTTACCACCAGACCAGTCGACGTCACATGTCGCGTCAATAAAAAAAACACAGTCCGAGCTGAAATGGGAATCGAATCACGTTCTCCGCTTAGCACATAGATGCTATGACCTACACTGCCGTTTAGTTTGTTATAAATGCTTCAAATAAATCTTAAATACTCGTAGTGTAGGAAGAAAATGTTAGACGTACGAGTTGAATGAAATGGAAAGGCAATCGTGAAGATGGAGATTCTATTGTCTCTAAAAATGGAATGAAAACTATTATGCCAGTTTCAGCGATTTTCTTGTTATTCTATAGACGAATTAAAGCTTAAATGGATGGGCCATGATTCAGAAGATTCAATATAGGAGAATATAAATTATTTATTTAACAATAGTTAAAGAAAACTCACCCTGCTTGAAGATTCAGTAAATCCAGCATAACTCAAATTGCAACGAGTAACCTAAAGTATTAGGAGAAAAAAGAATACTATTTTTCTACGAAATCCAACCGCAACTTGGGGTTATAATCCCTTGAGGATAGTAAGTATGGACAGCAAAAACGATGGGGAGATACGTACGTAATAAAATGTATTTGAAGATGATTTAATGGGTATTTTTATGCGAACATAATGTGATTTTCTTGTTTTCTTTTTACTGTATTAAATTTACATTTTAATTATTTATTATTGTAGAAAAACTTTTTTTTTTATTGTAGCTCGGCATGCGACAACACTCAGCCTGATGTAAAGCTAGAGTGCGGTCCATGAATGGAAATAACTGCTACTACATAGAAACCTGTGCGGGCAGAAGTCGCCTCCACTATGCCGGCTTGAGAAGACGAGCATGTACCATCTATTGACAGTACACACTCCTCTTGCTATACCTGACTACTTTCAAACTATTCCCGAAACGCGACAAAGTCACTTCACCATTCGAAAGTGGTGGTTAGGGACTACCCCAGGACTATAGGTTTATTTTGGAAAACATATTTCTACGATTCAATAAATTACAAAATTAACAATAAATATAAATTTAAATTAAATTATAAAACGAGACCGTGATTTAAAGTTTTGTTAAATAAAGTTTGTTATTATCTTTACGTCGATGCTACTAAGCCTGGAGCCTCATGGTGGCCATGGAGGAGGTTGATTGAGTCTGCTTCATTTCAGATAATTCTGCAGATGTTATGCAGATGGTGGTTGTTGTAGAATTAATCTGTGGTATAGTTTTTTTTTTCAAAATTAATCAGGAGATATGTCACGATATCGTTGCTAGTTGCTACTCATTTTGTTGCAAGCTGTACATAATTCAGCAAACTTTGAAAGCGACTTAAACAAGGGAGTGCACGAGTTTGTTCCATTCCGGCGTCCTCACGGTTCGATGGAGGTTTTAACAAGAAACCCTTCTAAGGAGGACCCGATCAGTAAAGACCTTTGTGAGATTTGTTTAAGACTAATTGATGTTTTTTGTTATTTATTTTTGATAATTATCTTAATAACAATATATAGGAATTTGGTGGCATACAATTTTAATAAAAATGAACGTAAGTACGTATGACATTTTTCCATCAATATTTTATTTTATAATGCCTGTACTAAACTAGTGCTTGTATCACTTGTGTGACCAAAATGCATATGAGGTACCAGAAATTAGTGAGGCTTGAACACGGGTCCCATCGATCATGAGGTTCGTCCTCTACTGCTAGACCGCGGTTACTCATAAATACCATATGATATGAATAATAAAATATTATATTAATTTAAAAAAAAAACAGACTAAGACCTAAGCTTGTACTAGGAGAAGGACCACGCTAACATGTTACCCAATATTTTTTTTTTCAAAAATATATATTGTTAATAAATTAATATTTGTTTCAACTAGGAATCGAACCCAGGACATCCACTTAGGACTAATGGCTTTAGGTACCCAAAAAAAAACTTGGAACATAATTCCAGAACAAATACACTTCAATAAAAATTAATGGGAATTCGATATTATAATTTAACTAGCTGTTGGGTAAAAGCCGCGGGCGCAAGCGGCCCGCGGAGGCCCTTTTTGTCGTAAAACGTATTAGATCGAATAGATTTTAGGCAGTTTTGAAAATATTTAGCTCGCCATCTAAAAGCGTTTACGTTTCTGAACAAAATTGGTCTTTACACGGTGACGCTAACGTATCTACTTTTCGAGATATGGCGATTTTAAAAAATTTAAAAAAAAACAAAATTTAAAAAAAAATTAGTGCTGGTCATACTGAACAAAATTGGTCTTTACACGGTGACGCTAACGTATCTACTTTTCGAGATATGGCGATTTTAAAAAATTAAAAAAAAAAAATTAAAAAAAAGTAGTGCTGGTCATACTGAACAATATTGGTCTTTACACGGTGACGCTAACGTATGTACTTTTTGAGTAATAGCTATTTTAGAAAATTAAAAAAAAAAAAGCAAATAGTGCTGGTCATACTGAACAATATTGATCTTTACACGGTGACGCTAACGTATCTACTTTTCGAGATATGAAGATTTTAAAAAATTAAAAAAAAAAACAAAAATTTAAAAAAAAAAGTGCTGGTCACACTGAACAAAATTGGTCTTTACACGGTGACGCTAACGTATCAACTTTTCGAGATATGGCGATTTTAAAAAATTAAAAAAAAAACAAAAGTTTAAAAAAAAATTAGTGCTGGTCATACTGAACAATATTGGTCTTTACACGGTGACGCTAACGTATCTACTTTTCGAGATATGGCGATTTTAAAAAATTAAAAAAAAAACAAAAATTTAAAAAAAAAATAGTGCTGGTCATACTGAACAATATTGGTCTTTACACGGTGACGCTAACGTATCTACTTTTCGAGATATGAAGATTTTAAAAAATTAAAAAAAAAACTAAAACAAAAATTTAAAAAAATAGTGCTGGTCACACTGAACAAAATTGTTCTTTACATGGTTACTCTGACGTATCTACTTCTTGAGATATTTAAAAGAAAGCCCGCCGCGCGGAGCAAATTCGATGTTCACGCGGCCGCGCTCACCGTCCGACTGACCGAGGTAAAGCCGTTTCGATCGTTCGTCCCGAAAATGCCTCGTCGCGGATGCTGTTAGGCCACGCCCACCGCCATGCTCCGTTTCATATTGGCGTACCGGCGGGAAAAGGATAAAAATACGATCGAACAAAAATTTTTTTCGAGCAATTTTGAAAAAAAAAGTATCGTTTTCGAAATTATAGGGCATTCCCTACAACTTTCTCTTCGGGGTGACTGCCCCGAGTCGCCCCGTTTCCGAGATATCGCTGTCACTTCCGGTCCAGAATCGACTTCCGGTCAAAGTCGTATTTTTCTCGACGGTTTTGGGACGTCCTCTATACGACTCAAAAAACCGCTACCCTCCACTATACCGGCAAGTACGAAATAATTGATGTCAATAGATCAGTGAGTGAGTCAGTGGTATTGCAGCTATATATTAGTACTAGCTGTTGGGTAAAAGCCGCGGGCGCAAGCGGCCCGCGGAGGCCCTTTTTGTCGTAAAACGTATTAGATCGAATAGATTTTAGGCAGTTTTGAAAATATTTAGCTCGCCATCTAAAAGCGTTTACGTTTCTGAACAAAATTGGTCTTTACACGGTGACGCTAACGTATCTACTTTTCGAGATATGGCGATTTTAAAAAATTTAAAAAAAAACAAAATTTAAAAAAAAATTAGTGCTGGTCATACTGAACAAAATTGGTCTTTACACGGTGACGCTAACGTATCTACTTTTCGAGATATGGCGATTTTAAAAAATTAAAAAAAAGTAGTGCTGGTCATACTGAACAATATTGGTCTTTACACGGTGACGCTAACGTATGTACTTTTTGAGTAATAGCTATTTTAGAAAATTAAAAAAAAAAAAGCAAATAGTGCTGGTCATACTGAACAATATTGATCTTTACACGGTGACGCTAACGTATCTACTTTTCGAGATATAAAGATTTTAAAAAATTAAAAAAAAAAACAAAAATTTTAAAAAAAAGTGCTGGTCACACTGAACAAAATTGGTCTTTACACGGTGACGCTAACGTATCTACTTTTCGAGATATGGCGATTTTAAAAAATTTAAAAAAAAACAAAATTTAAAAAAAAATTAGTGCTGGTCATACTGAACAAAATTGGTCTTTACACGGTGACGCTAACGTATCTACTTTTCGAGATATGGCGATTTTAAAAAATTAAAAAAAAGTAGTGCTGGTCATACTGAACAATATTGGTCTTTACACGGTGACGCTAACGTATGTACTTTTTGAGTAATAGCTATTTTAGAAAATTAAAAAAAAAAAAGCAAATAGTGCTGGTCATACTGAACAATATTGATCTTTACACGGTGACGCTAACGTATCTACTTTTCGAGATATAAAGATTTTAAAAAATTAAAAAAAAAAACAAAAATTTTAAAAAAAAGTGCTGGTCACACTGAACAAAATTGGTCTTTACACGGTGACGCTAACGTATCAACTTTTCGAGATATGGCGATTTTAAAAAATTAAAAAAAAAACAAAAGTTTAAAAAAAAATTAGTGCTGGTCATACTGAACAATATTGGTCTTTACACGGTGACGCTAACGTATCTACTTTTCGAGATATGGCGATTTTAAAAAATTAAAAAAAAAACAAAAATTTAAAAAAAAAATAGTGCTGGTCATACTGAACAATATTGGTCTTTACACGGTGACGCTAACGTATCTACTTTTCGAGATATGAAGATTTTAAAAAATTAAAAAAAAAACTAAAACAAAAATTTAAAAAAATAGTGCTGGTCACACTGAACAAAATTCTTCTTTACATGGTTACTCTGACGTATCTACCTCTTGAGATATTTAAAAGAAAGCCCGCCGCGCGGAGCAAATTCGATGTTCACGCGGCCGCGCTCACCGTCCGACTGACCGAGGTAAAGCCGTTTCGATCGTTCGTCCCGAAAATGCCTCGTCGCGGATGCTGTTAGGCCACGCCCAAGCGCCATGCTCCGTTTCATATTGGCGTACCGGCGGGAAAAGGATAGAAATACGATCGAGGAAAAATTTTTTTTGAGCAATTTTGAAAAAAAAAGTTTCGTTTTCGAAATTAGAGGGCATTCCCTACAACGTTTGTTCCGGCACTTTTGCCCCATCTCTTTCCGTTTCCGAGATATCGCTACCACTTCCGGTCCAGAATCGACTTCCGGTCAAAGTCGTATTTTTCTCGACGGTTTTGGGACGCCCTCTATACGACTCAAAAAACCGCTACCCTCCACTATACCGGCAAGTGCGAAATAATATATGTCAGTGAGTGAGTGAGTGAGTCAGTGGTATTGCAGCTATATATTAGTACTAGCTGTTGGGTAAAGGCCGCGGGCGCAAGCGGCCCGCGGAGGCCCTTTTTGTCGTAAAACGTATTAGATCGAATAGATTTTAGGCAGTTTTGAAAATATTTAGCTCGCCATCTAAAAGCGTTTACGTTTCTGAACAAAATTGGTCTTTACACGGTGACGCTAACGTATCTACTTTTCGAGATATAGCGATTTTAAAAAATTTAAAAAAAAACAAAATTTAAAAAAAAATTAGTGCTGGTCATACTGAACAAAATTGGTCTTTACACGGTGACGCTAACGTATCTACTTTTCGAGATATGGCGATTTTAAAAAATTAAAAAAAAAAAAATAAAAAAAAGTAGTGCTGGTCATACTGAACAATATTGGTCTTTACACGGTGACGCTAACGTATGTACTTTTTGAGTAATAGCTATTTTAGAAAATTAAAAAAAAAAAAAGCAAATAGTGCTGGTCATACTGAACAATATTGATCTTTACACGGTGACGCTAACGTATCTACTTTTCGAGATATGAAGATTTTAAAAAATTTAAAAAAAAAACAAAAATTTAAAAAAAAAAGTGCTGGTCACACTGAACAAAATTGGTCTTTACACGGTGACGCTAACGTATCTACTTTTCGAGATATGGCGATTTTAAAAAATTAAAAAAAAAAACAAAAATTAAAAAAAAAAATAGTGCTGGTCATACTGAACAATATTGGTCTTTACACGGTGACGCTAACGTATCTACTTTTCGAGATATGAAGATTTTAAAAAATTAAAAAAAAAACTAAAACAAAAATTTAAAAAAATAGTGCTGGTCACACTGAACAAAATTGTTCTTTACATGGTTACTCTGACGTATCTACTTCTTGAGATATTTAAAAGAAAGCCCGCCGCGCGGAGCAAATTCGATGTTCACGCGGCCGCGCTCACCGTCCGACTGACCGAGGTAAAGCCGTTTCGATCGTTCGTCCCGAAAATGCCTCGTCGCGGATGCTGTTAGGCCACGCCCAAGCGCCATGCTCCGTTTCATATTGGCGTACCGGCGGGAAAAGGATAAAAATACGATCGAGGAAAAATTTTTTCGAGCAATTTTGAAAAAAAAAGTATCGTTTTCGAAATTATAGGGCATTCCCTACAACTTTCTCTACGGGGTGACTGCCCCGACTCGCCCCGTTTCCGAGATATCGCTACCACTTCCGGTCCAGAATCGACTTCCGGTCAAAGTCGTATTTTTCTCGACGGTTTTGGAACGCCCTCTATACGACCCAAAAAACCGCTACCCTCCACTATACCGGCAAGTGCGAAATAATTGATGTCAATAGATCAGTGAGTGAGTGAGTGAGTGAGTGAGTGGTATTGCAGCTATATATTAGTATAATAATAATAAAATATAGAAAAAAAAACATCAAAAAATGTAACCCTTTATCTTACGTAGCCCAAATTTCTAGATAAATCTTAACAGACTGATATTGCAGTTTAGAGAGTGGTCAGTGCATTTCTCGTAAGGTATGTCCACACGTGGTAAGTCGTAAAACTGTCGGATATAAATCTCTGAATGTCCCACAAAGATATATTGCCAATTCTATTGCTATATTAATGAAATCATGTTCTGGTAATAACATATATGGTAATAAATAATTGTGTTTTTTTTGTCGTTTTAATTGAAACAATAATTAATATTCATTAACATAAAAAAATATTAAAGTAAAGAACATAGAGAAGAACAGCAAAATTGAGCAAAAACAAATACTTAATATTGTTTTTATTTTTCAAGTTTTGCGCGAACATGTAATAAATAAAAGTAAAAACGTCTTGCGGCGGCGTTTATTTTTTTAAAATTATTTTTATTTATTTTTTTCGTCTTCTAATGATGCGATAAAATGAATGAAACATAGCTACGACCACTACGGCTAGCTGCAAAGCTCCTGAAACGTCTCGCGCCGGATTAAAATAATCAGAATAAACGTAATAGTAAACTGCATTTTTTAAATTTAGTCATAAAGAACGACAAACAAAACTCCAGCATGAACAAGTATTCATTCCCAATAATAAAATATCTATTGACAGCCTTACAGTATTTAAAATAATAACTAAAATTTATTCAAAAATATTTGTCATTCTAGGCCTCAGAACCAAAATAAACAAATTAAAAACTGCAGCGATGTAATTCATTGCAAATATTCAATATAACAGATGTATAGTATTGATTCGCATTCCCAAATGTTTAGGGTAACGGTTGACCACTTATCTCATTGCAAAAGTAAATTAAACCTTATTTTAAATTCAGTAAGTGACAGTTTCGTTTGGCAATTTTACCAATAGAGTTTGTTAGCAAAACAAGGGGCAGTTTGGTGAATTAAATAAAAAAAGATAGCTACAAAAGTGGTAGAAATTTCTATTGTTCAATCTTTTACTACGTTTTACCTTATTTTCTATAATAAAGTTATTGAAGGTAAGAAAATGGGGGATGAAGTGAGATGTTCTGAACTAAGTTTTTAGGGTGTCGTTTTCTACTTTTTTCTTAATTCGAGTAGATTTATCTCTAAGAGTAAGATAAAAAAAAACAATATAAAACTAAAGCCATCAATTTTTCTGTTTAATCAAGTTATAGGGGAGTTCGGGTAAAGTTGACAAAACTTGAAAAAACTTTTTTTTTTACTTAAAAACAAATAATTCAGAATATATCATACTATTACATAAATGATTGTCACAAAACAAGATAAGTTGATAAAATTAGGACAAGTATAAAAGTCGTAAGTGACACCCTCACTGCAGCAGACGTCACTGACAGCTCGACGTTTTATTGGACGGGCAACACTTTGATCTCGCCGCGTATACTATTACCAATTACGTAGGGAAAGTTTTAGGGTGAAAAAAATTGCTCACTCGCCAATTTAGCAAGTACTACGGCCAGGATATAAAAATATTAGACTTTTTTTATTTGTCTATAAAAGCTCCATAAAATAAATATACAAAATATACAATTTGCAGCCGTACAAAATAATAACGAAACGAATCTGTGCACGGAGGACCTAGTGACGAATTTATCTTACTATAAAACATATGATATATTAGCGACGTGGTGGAGATCCGGGCAACGGTTGTCTGCAGAAATTTTTGTGTTTGTACCAGTTGTTTTCGTTCATGGACCGCAATCTATATAGCTTAACATCTAGCGGAGTGTTGTCATAAGCTGATGCCAAGTAAAAAGAAAGAACACTTCTTAATATGATGTTAACAGAATGACGTTTTTGAAAAATATCTGGTATATTTCAAATTGTATCTAAACTATAAATAATAACTATTTTTAAAAAAATTAAACGTTGATTAATTGATTTTTTAATGTTACTTTAAAAGGTTGAAACGAAACGTAATTCATCACAGCTGCGTTCCATTCCACTCTTACAGAGATATAAAATTACAGTACAAATATGAGCGTACAAGAGTATTTACGTTTCCCTTTCATATATTTTCAGCAATTACTTTTAATTGGTTTGTGAAATGTTTATTTATTTACTTTACTTTTTGAAGATTATTTAGTTAAATATCTAAGTTATCATCGTCTAAGGTATCATGTCCACTGAGCGACTAAAATACGTATAACAAAGTTACATTAGTACCGCCACCACACAATTTCATTTCAATTTCAAACTAGTGATGTAAAATGGGAAGTTAAATTACTAATAATAACTTTTTTTTAAATGCCTATAGACACTAAGCCGACGATTCAAAGTCATTAATATAATAATAAAATTACATTGGTACCGATGCAGATTTTTATAAGATTCAAACACTAGTGTTATCTATAGGGAGTCCACACCACGTCCACGCTAATTCGGCCACAGTCGCTTATACTAACTATTTAGATGAGATAACGTTAGTCTCCGGGAGATTTGTTTATTAAACTTCTCATAAAAAATCTGTAAATTCTTGTTGATTTTTAAATTTAATTCAAATGGAATCAGAACAAAAAAAAAACTTTAAACAGTTCAACAATCTCCTCTCCACCGAGTAACATTTAAGGATATAGGGGAAACCCGGGTAATCTGATGCAAGTAATCGAATATCACGAATTTAGCCGGATATTGAATTTTCCCGCGCTGGTCGCCGGAAGTCGTTGCTGACTTGCTTATCGCATTCCTATTGGTCGACGTATACACAACTCAATAAACTTAAAAATAGGTTTATGGCTATTATGAACCTTATACATATTGAGTTAAGAGAGAAAATTGCTCGAAACGGTTTGGAGGCGCCAGATATTTTTTATCTTATTAGGTTGTAACTCAGGAAGATTGCTGTTGGCAAACAAACTATTTTCTTCCTTGTCTTTAACATGTCTGTATACACACTGAATTGAAAACATATTTTTCTGTTTAAATCAAGGAATTCTTTGTTTTTTTTTTGTTATTTCTTCTTGCATCAATATTTATATTTGTTTTTTACGAAGCCAATTGCTAGCCTATTAGCACTAGTTTGCTATTCTAGCTTCAAAACTAGCCCAGTGTATGCTAGGCTTGAGGGACAAGAGTTAGATATAAAATACTTTTTTTTATTGTAGCTCGATGTATGGCAACACACCGCCTGCCAAAGCTAGAGTGCAGCCCACAGAGAAATTTCTACAGGCAATAGTTGCCTCCGCTATGCCGGCTTATACATATTAACAGAATTTACACATAATAAAAATTAAATACTAATATAATAAGTTTTTTTTTTTAAATTGTGAATTTGATTGATAGCAATTGTACAAAATATACTATAATTGTGCAGGCACGTGCATTGCGGTCTCTGATGACGTAATGATTGATGTACCAATTGCGGCATCTGGTGACTGGTGACATATACCAATTTAACAAAGTACTATCTACCTATATTAAGATAAATTATATTGTTATGTAAATCTTTAATTACTAATATTAGAAATGTAAAAGTATGTTCCGGCTGAACGGATCTTGATGAAAAGTATATTTCCTCACATACTCGTACAAATATCTCTAATATCTCTGTACCAATGTAACTTTTTCTCAGTGCATATGACACTCGCTTAAAGTTGCTTTGAGAGCTGTCCATGAACGGAAACAAGTGCAAATACATACAATTTTTACAGGCAGCAGTCGCCTCCGCTATACCGGCTTAGGAAACGAATGTTGACAGTACAAATAAATATAATAGTCACATAATGTAGTCGAAGGGAAAGACGCGCAAAACACGGGCGGCTAAAATATTGCAACTATTGTTTTTTTTTTTAATGTATATAAATAAAAACTTAATCATATTTCAAATTTATTCAACTATTTAATTAAAATCACACTGCAAAAAAATAAATAAATAAACAAAAACCACAAAACGGAAGCTGTCAAAAAAAAATTTTTTTCTTACATTTTTAAAAAGCTAAAAAAAATCTAAATACTAACATGATTGACACCGGAGACTCTTGTCTTGTTCAGTTTAGACAAATTGGTGCCCATCCGTAGCCATCAACGCGAACTGTTACACAAATGTCAACTTTGAGCCCATGAAAATAGAGTCTCGTTTCCCAACACTTTTACACAGTCACTTTTGCCTTACACTGAAGACGTTCGTAGAAATTTTGGCACTTTATGAGGACACAAATAGTTTTTAGGAGTTTTCACTTAATGTTTATGAACACAATTTTTTTTAAATTAAAGTCAGTCAAGTTTTTCTTTGTTGAAAGCTGAAAATGAGGACGATTTGTTTGAGTATAAATAATATACAATACAATACAATTGTCATGCCTTTTTTCCACAGGAATAGGCAGAGACAACGGAACTAAATATTGTATATTTAATTATAACTATTTAAATAAACAAAAATAATACATTAAAATAAATCTAAAAAATTATAAAAAAATATATTGTCGAATGTAATCCCCTAGTAAGAATATTTTTTATAAATAAAAATACGTAAAGTATAAAAGTACTAATAGATTTTTAAAGACACGATATCATTGAGGCCTACTTGGAACGTACGAAGATTCATAATCACGTTCAATTGTATATCCGATTCGTTATTTCATAAATAGAGTAAAATCTTTAACAAGTTTTACGTAAGCCCCCCAGATATCGCCCACGTGTATTTACAACACGCAATGCCCCATACATGAGTCATACAACCTCATACATTCATACTTGACAAGTGAATGCATTAAACCCTGATTTTGTTTGAATGAATTTAACTTATGAGAGATTATGTCAATGTTGAATTGTAAATATCAATTACATACATATTTAGTTTATAGACCAGCTTTTTTCTGTTAGCATACGAAGTCCATTGTAGTTCACGTTTAAATCTGATCTGGAAACTGGTTATTCCATTTTACTACAACTACTACTTAGCTCACGCCTTGTTCCTACTGGGGTAGGCAGAAACTATGGAGCGCCAGCGACTCCTCTCTCTACATACCACTTTCGCATCGACCACATACATTACTCCCCTCATGCATGCACGTCGGTTGAGGGTGCTCCTCGTCTGACCCTTTCTCAGCAGTTTACCGATCTGACTGAGAAAGGTCTTCCTAGGGCGCCCCCTTCCGACACTGCCATCCACTTTCGCACAATAGATCTTTTTAGTTAATCTCCTTTCATCCATCCTTTCCAAATGTTATTTTTAAGGTTATTCTATTTTCTTTATCTATATAAGTTTTCTTTTTAGAAGCTATTATTATATAACCACTGTACATACATAATACGATCAAGTCTGAAGTGTAACAGAGTGCGCGGCATTCCGACTTGGGATTCAAGATTAGCCTACTAACCGTAGCTTCAGCCTGTATTTTTTTAAAAAGTAGGTAATAGGCAGACCTAGGAATCTTTAAGTGTAACATCCATGAAGCCGCAGCATAGCGGAGGCAATTGCTGCCTCCCATATTTATTTGTAGTGATAGTTGTATTCGTTCACGGACCTTACTCTAACTTAACATTGGGTGAGGCGGGTGTGGTCACAACTTGAATAACTGATTGTTCGATAAATGTGGGTGTTATTTGTGAATGAGTAAGAGTCGATAAGTTAATGATCATCAGAGATCAACTCTTTACGCGGGTGTTTTGATCCCAATACGCAATGACAAAGAAACGTAGATTACATAACATACCAAAACACATCTTATGTCACGATCACTAGACAAGAAAAGGAGAATGCCCATTCGCTCAAGAGAAATGGGCCCACAATTTTTTCTCGAGTTTTTCTATGACCTTTCTTTGATGTAAAGCTAGCGTGCGGTCCATGAACGGAAACAACTGCTAATACAGACAAAATTCTACAGGCACTTCACGAGTGTTACATTCGAAAGTAATGCTACGACCTCAGGACGGCAGACTGGGCTAGTAACCAACATCAGTCTGCCTGCAACTCTTTAATTATGCACGAGTGACGACAGTACATACAACGTAGTTACATTGGTACTGGTCAGAATTTAGTGAGGTTAAAACACGCGTTGTACAGCTAGGCTGCGTCTTCTAAGAGTCCATGTACAAAATATAAAAGGCAGTTTCAAATATAAAACGTTATAATATTTATTTTAAAATTTACATAGTCCGTATAGTAGGCCGGCGAGTTGCAATAGGCATGAATATTAAGGGGGTGCTCACCCCTACATTCATTGATAGTTGTTTGACGTATTCAACCACTTTCTATACGCATAATAGGCTATACATTTAGAACTTTCTTTTATACATTTTGGCAGAGGCAGATAGTATTTAAAACGCGTGACAATTTAAAAAAAATAACTACTAACCTATACGGATTTTAAAAAAAACTTTTTTTCACCATTTTTTTAAATATTGCTCTTCTTTTCATATTATTAATATAATATTTATTTAAATAAATTTTGATAAATTATATTAATTTTTTTGGAGTTACTTTTTCTGCTATCATTTTATTTATTTATTAAAAAAAATTCATTTTCAAATAATAAATTCCTAAAAATATCATAATAATACAGCTATTAAATAAATATTACTTATTCTAATGTAATGACTTATATTCGTTGCCTATTTTTATTATATTTTTAATTGGATAATTTATAACATTACCCTCTTAACAATTATTACAAGAATAGTAACTTTGTATCGATTACTTTTTTAAATTCAGATTTTTGTACATATAAATATACACATGGTGTATAGGTATATAAGTAAGTATTTATTAATTTAATAATCGATATATATCTTTATTTATTTTCTAATGTTTTTTTAACCAATTTTAATTTAATTCACATGTGTCAACATAAAAAATATACCATTATTTTTGTTTTACTAATTTCTATACTCAATACTCAATAAAAAAAGTTTGAATGTAAAATAAATTAACTTGATTAATTTAAATGTTAAATTAAAACAATTCTCAATGTATCAGATGTTACTTTTAGTTTAGTTTAGTTAATTTAGGTATTCAAAACGCATTTTTACTTTTTACCCTTCATTTTGTTATCACATCAACAATATTACCACAGTAAGGGTTACATAGGGGATGCTAACTACAGTTTAGTATACATTGACTATTTATATGAATAAATAACTAAATAACCACGATTCTTACTGAAATATGTAAAGAAAAAATATATATAAAGTAAATAATCAAATCACCTTGAAAAACTGATACAAAATAATTTTTACTTCTTTTTCCCGTCTTCAGTCAAAAAAATAGTTGCTATTTTAAACTAACAAACGCACGTTTTATACTCAACACACGAAACATCAAAAGTTTCAACAAAATATCCAAAAGGACAGTCTCAGAACAAGGTCACTTTGTATTAATAATTGTTTAAGAAAAAAGTATTTTATCAAAATATGAAAACACTCGTGATATCGTTCCTAAATCAGAAGCAGGCGTAAACGGACCACCTCTCCCTCTGAGAGTCGAGCCCTTACTGAGTTGTCGTCCGGGCACTCACACACCCTCACAGCTGTGTCGGAGGGCACAAACTCCTCTTTGTCCTCCACACAGGGGTAAAATATTACGGTTTGCGATAACATAATAGAATGGTGTAGTAAATAATCGAAAGGATAACCGTTTTTACGGCGATCCCGTTTAAATATTAAATTTTGGTGACATATTTTTAGTTAAAAGGTCGATCCTGTTATCGGTCATGAGTTGTGGTCGGTCTCTTTAGGTGCGTCCGTAAGCGCAATATATGTACGTAATAAGGTTTAAATCAGAGATAATGTGAGGTTCATATAGTTTTTTTTTATTGACAGAATAGATAAGACAATAGAATATTTGATTAAAAAAGATTTATATTTTACTATTTAGAGAGCGGCCGTGGTCTAGCGGTAGGTGTGTTTTCACGATCGATGTGACCCGTGTTCATATTCGCTGACCGATATCAATGTAACCATACGTACTTTTACTAAATAAAAATATATTTAATACAATATTTCTATTAAACAAGAAACTAATAGACAATAAGAAAGCAACAAAATACAACCAATTTATGCTGTTTTTTTACCAAACTAGCTGACCCGGCAAACTTCGTACAGCCTCAGAATCAATAAATGAAAAAGTTGAATGATAATTGCAGAATGTTTCAACTTTAGTAAAAAATGTGGTCAAAATTTAACCGGAACAAAATGAATTCGTAATCAAACCAAAAAAATTAAATTTAATTTGATTTCTGAACGACTTTTAAATTTAATTGATTTCTAAACGACGCGACGAACATCAAATATTTGACATTCAAAACCGAAGGAATAGTTTCTAAGGGAAAGCGAAATTGTTGTTTTTATTTTATTTTTTCATATTTACTCACCTTTTAAACCTTCCCTGGACTTCCACAAATAATTCAAAACCAAAATTAGCCAAATCAGTCCAGCCGTTCTCGAGTTTTAGCGAGATTAACTAACAGCAATTTTTATTATATAGATTACATTATCTGATGTATTATGGATAAATACCAAAATCTAAGGACTGTTTATAGACTTCAAGAGTATAAGAGGTATGGCGGCATTTCGTTTATGGGTGTAACTTACAATGATATCATTGAGTAAAAGATTATAAATTATATATGTACTTACTTTCTTTACGTATAAGATAACGGTGTAATAGACAATATGCCGTTTTCCGTATATTAATTTTAAGTATGTGTATAAAGTAACTAAATGAAACGTGTACCTGAGTAGTCTAACTTCCAACAAAGAAAACTGGCAAAGATTAAGCGTAAAACATTTGCTTTCGCTTCTATCACGATAAGCACTATTATGTATATGTCTTCTATAGATACGAGTTTATTTGAATTATATAAATAATAATTAATTAATTAATTAGTAATCATTTTTCCCGCCTAAAAATGTCTCGTAATAAAAAAATAGTACGTAAAAAATATAGCACCACCAATAAACAACAAAACTCATTTAATTATAACTTAATTATTTTATACTAATAATAATTACAATACCAAAAAATTTATAAATTCTTTACAATTAAATGTTAAATGATTTTCATCTTTAACGCTCGCACAGTAAGTATCTAATAGATTGACAATAAAATACAAGGTCTACTACGAACTTTCGATTAATATATTATGCATGATGATATAATTCAGATTGTTTGTGTAACTGAACAACGCGTCAACGGCTGGGAATATTAATTATATTATCTGTCTTTCGGGAAGATGCGTGAGTGTAATCTAATGATACTAAATAGCAAGATCATATGTTACATTTTACCGCCAAAACTCCGCGGCATGTGTTCAAAAAGATACCACCAATTTACTAAAACAATTGAAAAAACAACTGAAGATTGTAGGATAACATTTAAACAAAAAAGACGATGACCTCTTTGCCTAGAGCAAAACAAAATATATTTTTTTAATAAAATATATTTAAAAAATTTGGTTTTTGAGTGTTCATAGTAGGTTTCATGTTAACCGTCTAGGCGGGTGTTGCCACATTAAATATTTCTAAAGCCCGACTCCGACATTCATGTCCGTTGAATAGAAATGTCAATGAGCCAAAGAAAAGGAGGTATTATTTCAAATTGTAATTGGTAAAACCATGCGACGCGAAAATTTCACAGCGTAAATTTATTTTCTATACAACATTTTGTTGACAGTAAATCGCTTTTAATTACACAATTAAAATATTATTTTTATTCAAGTTGACAGGGTAGACTGCTCTCGTCTCCTGATAAGGAGATGAAGGCACAACCAACAAAAATTGGCGCTGGACCTGTATGCGATACAATTGCACACACATTCATTATAGTCCATACAATACTACGAGTCCGATAAAAAACACTATCCGTTGTCCGCTGAAAAAAAAACAGACGTCTACGCGACTAGATCACTTCACGGAAGTCACACTCGAAAGTGGCGGTACCTTGGCGGTAATACAAAAACTAAATGTAATTTTTGTTTATTTCCATTAATTTTTGATTTATAAATGGAAAATAAAATATGAGATAATTTTCATAAAATTTGATATTTAATTTTATAAGTTTTTGAACGATAAATCTTTATTATTATTATACACAGGGCCGTGGACAGATGTAATGGACGCGGACATGCTGTTCAAATCGACCAAGTCGCGTGTAAATAATAAACGATGTACTTACAAAATTTTACTGCACTTGTCCAATTATCTTTCTTAATTAACAACACATACCTGAAACAAAAAAGAAACAAATATATTAAAACAAAAACATCAAATGTAGTAAAACCCAAATAAATGAAAAAAGAAATCATTGAAATCTTTTGTTGCTGACTTTTTTATATTTAAAATAACGAAAGAGCAATTTGTCAATACGACTCCCGCACAGATTGACAAACAGATGTACTTGTGCGTGTGTGTGTGTGTGTGTGTGTGTGTGTGTGTGTGTGTGTGTGTGTGTGTGTGTGTGTGTGTGTGTGTGTGTGTGTGTGTGTGTGTGTGTGTGTGTGTGTTGGTGCGTGCGTGCGTGCGTGCGTGCGTGTGTGTGTGTGTTGACAGCACACACGATAAGGTCACTTAACGGGTGTTACATTCGATAGTGTTGTTATTATTTCAGGACGGCAGACTGGACAAATAACCATCTTCAGTCTGCCCACCACTCTTTAATAGTGTCTATAGGCACTGAGCGACCAAAGTAACATTGGTAACGGTCTTTAGCGAGGTTCGAACACGGCTCTCATCGCACGTGAGTTCGCGCGTCTTACCGCTAGACCACGGCTGCTCAAAACGGCCTAGCTACTAAACGACAAAGTATACTAAACATTTAATTTACTGAAAACTGAGTACGGCCACCCTCAGAAAACATTTTTTTACATTTACTACCAAAACTAATCTAATTGTAATTATCAACGAAAGCTTTTTTTCACTTGAAATGAGAATTACAACTGACAGGATAGTGAGAGCGCTGTTGATGGATAGCGTTGGTTTATGAGCTACTGTTAATGAAGACGTGGGCAATCAACGACGGGCTATATCACTAGCTCGGGGATCAGTAAACATGGGGGAATACAGCATTGATACGGCGTTTGTATATGTAGACAAACGTATAGAGATAACTATGTCTATGGTATAACATAGGCATTGATTAAAAGAGTGTAAGGCAGACTGATGATGGCTTTTAGCTCAGCTTACCGTCCTAGGGAAGTTATTTTTTTTGTTTATCGTAGCTCGAGACTGCGGTCAGAATTTTACGAGATTTTAATACGGGTCCACGCCTGTAACCTCTAGACAACGGCCAGAAATATATTTATTTGTCTGTATTTTATAGGTAAACATCAATCAACCAAGTAGGTTTAGCACATATACCCAAGAATTCCCCTTCTCCATGATAAGAAGACCTGCATGATCCCTTATGAGGGTACGCAGATAAGAGGATGCAATTTGTCTCAATATCTTCAAGCGCCATCTCCAATTGTCTCAATATCTTCAAGCACCATCTCCAATACACGTCGAGGGTTATAGCTTCGATAATTTTGATGCGGTCTCACAAGTTTTTTTTTTTAATTTATGTTTCATTATTTTTTAAATTTCTTAATTTGTGGTAGGCGCACTTATCTAGCGTACAACCACCACTTTCGAATGTAACACCCATGAAGTCACCTTGTCGCGTTTCGGTAACAGTTTAGAAGTAGCCAGGTAACTCGTTTCTTCAAGCCGGCATAGCAAAGGCGACTGCTGCCTGTAGAAATTTATCAGTAGTGGCAGTTGTTTCCGCATTTTAGCTTTACATCAGGCGGAGTGTTGTCACATGCCGAGCTACAATAATACATATAGATATAGGTAGATCTTGTTGGGATTCGCATAGTGTCAGCTTTTGTTTGATTTTTTTACCTATCCTATTAGAAGCGGTCTACTGTGCACCGTAGCTGTGGATTTATTCTGGTCCAACGAATAATGGACGCCAAACAATAACAAAAAAAAGAGAAATAGGTGAGCAGGACCGTGTTGTGACACGTGTGAAAAATCATCGTCGAACATGTGGAAATTTCTTTGTCTCTACACTGCTAAATGTTTTTTATTAACTCTTGAGTACCAGTAGAAGCCAGTACCAGCTTCAGTATACTTGGACGCTCAGTGCCTAACGTATTATATAATAATATTCACAAGTTTTACGAAATTGTGTTTTTTTTTTTGTTTTATATGGCGTATAACAATTTGCCAGGTTCAAAGTATATATTTTTTGCATCAAGTTAATAAAATTGTGCATCACGAGTCATTCATTCATCACACTAAATAGTCAGGTCAAGTCTCAGTCAAGTCAAAAATTGTTTCAGTAAAGTGTTAGAATCTTTACTGAAACTTCCTAGGGAGTTTTGGAGAGAAAATGGAAACACAGGTTCTCTTCTTTTGAATTGTTTGCCCACACTCACGCACGTTCATGAACACTTAATGGTTAATAATCCACCATTATTACACACAAGTTTAGGAAAATAATTCAAGACAGATAACCTAATGTCTCAAAATGGCCGCCAAAACTTTACGAAATTGTTGATAGGTAGACTGATGATGGTTATTCGCTATCAAAAATGAGCTATCAAAAAACTATGTGAGATACAGAGTTTACTAGCGCCATCTAGCGTTTATCGGAGAAATTATTGCATACACGAATTATATAGTTTATGACTATAGGACATTTTACAGAGCTTTTAGGGAAAAAGTTAAATATTTAGAGTGGTAGACAGAATGAAGATGGTCTAACATTCGTGAAGTGACTAATCGTGTTTCGGTTAACTTGGAAATAGCAGAGGAGTATGCTCTGTCAATGGATAGTGCACATTCGTCTACTCGGCATAGTGGAAGTGGAAGGCACGAGGAGTGGTGGTCATATCGAGCTACTATCTAATGAAGTCCTTAAAACGTTTTCAATGCATGAGCGGAGTCAACTGCTAGGTACCACGGAGAATAATCTGCAGGCGACAGTCCCTTCCGCTATGTCTAGTAGCCGAACGTGTACCATCCATCGACAGGGCACACTCTTCTCATTATAACTGGCTACGTCTGTAATATTTTTTTTTACATGAATAAAGTCAGTCTCGTACAGCTGATTGCTTCGTTCAAGTTAATAATTTTCAATTAACCGAGGTCTTTCTAAATTAATAGGCGACAATTCCCCACATAAAGGTTGTCGATTAAAAATAAAATTCCAATCATGTCTAGACCAGAGATGAGATGATCGGAATGTTCATTGTTCATCGACACTGCTGTTGGTATTTCATGAAATCATGTGTGAAGTATAAAATTACTTTACAATACACATAAGCTCTTATTCCGTAAAACATAAAGTTCAATTTTGACTAGCACAGTCGATGTTTTGATTTATATTTTAAAATATTAATTTGTAAAATATTAATTTATAGAGCGGCCCTGGTCTAGCGGTAAGACGTGTGAACTCACGATCGATGAGACCCGTGTTCGAACCTCGCTAATTCTGACCGGTACCATTGTAACTTTGTTATATGCACTTAAAGTTACTATTAAAGAGCGGTAGGTAGATTGATTATGATTATTAGCCCAATCTGCCATCCTGGGGTTGTACCACCACTTTCGAATGTAACACTCGTGAAGTGACTTTGTCGCGTTTCGAGAATAGTTTGAAAGTAGCCAGGTATAAAGAGAGGAGTGTGCACTGTCAATAGATGGTACATGCTCGTCTCCTCAAGCCGGCATAGTGGAGGCGACTGCTGCCCGCACAAGTTTCTCTGTAGTAGCAGTTGTTTCCATTCATGGACCACACTCTAGCTTTACATCAGGCGGAGTGTTGTCACATGCCGAGCAATATAAATAAAAAAAAATTCAGCGCCACTATTCTTCTCGAATAGTATTCACTATTCTTCTAGAATATTCAACAAACCAACCAATCTAATTATATTCGTACTATCACTAGCACTAGAACATTTAAAATAACAGTTTGCAATATTCCTATTTTAAACTTCAATCGAATGCCACTGCAAACGTTCCAAAATCGAATCATAAAGACGTTGTTAACATGCTTTAACTACCATTTCGGAAATAGAATCACAACTATCTCTTATTTCGAATTGTGCTACATTGGTTTCTATCTAGCTGTATTGAAGTCTTTATCTTAGGCCTTGAATACATTTCGCACAAACACGACACAAACACTTGTTCGACAAGTATAAAAATAATTTATTTATTTATTTTTAAGGCTACAACTACAGTACGAACAAGTTAGCGAATATAAATTTTAAGTGTTAGCGCTGTACTTATATCCAAAATACTTATAACAAAGCCTCTATGTATTATAATTAAGATAACAAGTAAAGTACTTAAAATCTATTTAAAAGCTCTATACATATTATCTAACCTAACATTTAACTTATTTTAAAAAATTTAAAACGATAAAGATATCAAGTTCTTGTACTTGCATATCAAAACCATAATTTATATAATATAAAACATTTAAAATTATTAAAAAATAAATCAAAGTTTACAAATTCAATTCTTATTTTCTACTTTCAAGTTAATTATCTCTCGTCTCCTCAGGCCGGCATAGTAGAGGTGACTTTTACCTTTAGAGATTTCTCTGTGGTATCAGTTATTTCTGTCCATGGACCGTACACTAGCTTTACATCAGTCTTGTCATATGCCAAGCTACAATAAAAAAAATTAGTGAATTAGTAACTGAGTGCAGGTGTATGCCCTGTAAACATGAATCGTGACTTCGTATTTCTTGTAGACATTTTATTTTATTTATATTGTAACATTTTATATAATTAGTGTAGAACAAGGTTTATTTTTAACGTTAACTAAAAGATAGTGTTATAGCGGTCTTTCTCCAATAGCTACTATCGTTTTGACACCTCAAGTGTCGTTTTGTTTTATAGATAAAAAAATATACTTCTACGAGTATTTACGTAGTATGTAATATTGTATTTTATCTTGTTTTTTTTTTTGTTTTAAAATATTACTTAATAGTATAAAGAATAGTTCATTCTGATTTAGATACAATGATCGTTCCATTTCAGGTTAAATAAAGCCTTGAAGCTTCGTCTCCTCAAGCCGGTATAGCGGAGGCGACTACTGCCACACTCTAGCTTTACATCAGGCGGTCATACGCCAATATGACAATAAATATATATACGAGTATTTACATATATTTTCTTATGGCAATAATATTTACACAAAAATAAAAAATTAGGGGTAGGTTTTACAGTCATCGTGATCGTAACGAGGCTGTGGTAATCTTCCCCAGTTGTCATTTTAGTAAGTTAGCAAATTTTTAACGATTTTAATTTAACGACAGGAGATTATTTAGATTTTTAAAGAAATTATGTAGAGGTATGTACAATGTAGTAGTAGGTATGTACAATGTAGTAGTAGGTATGTACAATTACTCGGATATAACCTTAATGATAATTGCGTGATTGTTATGTACACGAAGTTAAGAGCAATAGCTAGTTGAGACTAAAAAAATATTATTTCTAAAGTAAATCGCCACACCATAGACAAAGGCAGAACAACCTTTTCCGAACCTATAAAAAATGCCATAAAATTTCCATTACTTTTCAGTAGGGCGCGAAACGAGTCTCTTCCTCCTTGTCAAAGGTTAAAAATGTCCATATAAATTATAGTAAAAGCAACTATGTAAACAAACAGAGTATTATTAATGATACACTATTTATATTGATGTTTTAGGGGTAGATACCACCCTTTGTTAAAGATCCCTTCTTCTTACAGTTTTCAAAGATGCATGTATATTTATTTATTTGCATTTGTAATAAATAAACAAAATACCAAACAAAAGTTTTTTTAACACAGAAAATATGCGTTTTTTGTATTTACAATTGAAAAAAATATATATATTTTCGTATTTATTGTAAAAAATAAATAATAATAGAAATAAAACAAAAACAATATTTATAACCACATCAAAACGTATAAAGTAATCCGTCGCTTTCAGACGCCTATGAAAAAGTCATTTGAAGCGAGCGTCTTCGATCCAATAAAAAAGAAAGTAAAATCTTGTAGAGGCTTTAAAGCAACTTAATTTAATGTATTTTAAAGAGTTTTACGAAAGCCACGCATGATAACGTCATGAATATTATAATAGAAATTTCCTATAAATATTTTTTTATATACTTTTAGGTTTGAAAACAAAAGACTAACTTTTATCGTCATATGGATTGAATCGGATCTTCATCCTTTTACCCTGTTAAAGAGTGTCTTTCACGCAAGTTGCAATTCGTCTCATACACAAAGTGTGAAGTAAGCGGAGCTGAACAAATGAAATGTGCAGGGGTTAGAGCACATGGTTCAGATGGATCACTACTTAGCGGCGTAAGGGGACGTGAGTTAATCAACGCCTCTATCTGCGTTAAGATAGTCAAGAGTTCCTCATAGGACAAGATCTGCTGTCCTATGGATTTAAACAGATGCGACTTGACCAATTTCACTATGCTTTCCCAGCAACCACCAATGTGAGGCGATGCAGGTGGTATCATTCTCCAGTCTATGCGATCTTTTGCAAGCTCCGCGGCTATTTGCGGCTGGGATTTCTCTAAAAACTTATACAAGCACGCAGATATGCACGGGCTACCAAGCAGGACTACACAAACCTATAAAATAATAAAATACACAGGCCCAAAACAAATATATATCTTCCTTTTTTAGTAAGTAGTTTCATTTAAAAAACCGAGAGCTGCCTGGTAGCAAACTGGCACGCTTACCACTCTGCCACGCACAATACGCTTTAATATTTTGAAAATTATGATGAAAATTCAACAGAAGGGCTCAAAATTCCTTCTTTCAAACCGCTTGGACTGGACGTAACATGTAACTGTTTCTTTTTTCACCACTTTTTCTATTGAAGATGCGTCCTAAAAGAGACTCAACAATTTTATCATTATGCCAAAAAAAAAAATCAATATAAATATAAGTAATAAATAGTTTTTTTTTATTGTAGCTCGACATTTGACAACACTCCGCCTGATGTAAAGCTAGAGTGCGGTCTATGAATCATGAGAAATCTCTGCGGGCTGTAGTCGCCTTCACTATGCTGGCTTGAGGAGACGAGCATGTACCATCTAGATTGACAGTGCACACTCCTCTCTTATACCTGGATACTTTCAAACTATTCCCGAAACGCGACAAGGTCACTTCACGGGTGTTACATTCGAAAGTGGTGATACTGCCCCAGGACGACAGACTGGACAAATAACCATCATCAGTCTGCCTACCACTCTTAAAATTATTAACAAATTTTAATTTAAATAAAGTTTTATTTAATTTACATTATAACTAAGAATTCTTAATACCGAACTAAGAAAGATGTAAATAGAACTAAAGTTGCGAACAAGAACTTTAATACAATCTAAAGACTATTTGTGTAAGAGCTCGGTTGTAATTGTTTCCAGCATATCAAAGTTCTCGTAAGTAACCATGGCAACGGTCGAGACGACGAACCAACTTTATCTAGGAAAGTCTGCCTTTTGCTAGTCCACTGACATCCGCTTCCAAAACGATCAGAACACGATGGTAGACCAGTTAAAGTATTTATCTTTTTCAATTAAATTAAATTCAGTTTCAGATGTTCAATAGGATTTTTACAGATCGTTGTCCACAAAGGCGTTTTTTTAAAGTCTATGAAGAGTTGACTCTTCCATCTTTCATAGGTATTTTCCGTGATTTTAATGTCCTGGTACGTTGGTATTTATTTTTTAAAATAAAACTTTTTATTTCAATTGATTAGGAAATAAACATTTTTACATGTTTGTTATTATTATTAAATTATGATAAAATTTAAATAGACAATAATTGCTAATGGAAAGAAAACATAGAATAATTTCGATACGGTCATGAGCACTAGTCATCGCATCCATTCATAAAAGAAAGACGTGTGTTCAATTCCTACCACATAAAACTGGTGTTTTTTTTCTATTTCATTTTCATCATAATTTAATTAAAATAACTCCAACATTTGCTATCCCAAAAAAAAACGTTAATGGGTATTATTTTAACACATTAATAAACAGGTGGAGGTTAATAACGACAAATTCACGGGTGTCATTTCAAGACCCACGTCACGAGGAATTAGTTAACACATATGACACGTTCATGGTTGCTATTGGCAACAGGGCACGGCTCATTTACCTGCTATTTCATTACAGTTGTCAAGTGCAGAGCGTTTTGACGAGGGGTGGGGTTACCTTTAGCCCCAAGTCCCTTTCGACCGAACGCGTTATTCTTGCAGACTTCGATTTCAGTTTATAGATTAATGGTCAGTGCAAGGATGTACATGGCTTAGTATTGAATAGTCTACCAGCTACGCAAGTTGACATAGAACACCAAATAAGCATTTAGTCTGGTCTGAGTAGACTGAATTCATCTCGACTCTATTATTCTTCTCATACTGAGGGCGCTCCTCGTCCGACCTTATTGTTGACCAACGGACTGAGAAAGGTCTTCCTAGAGCTTATCTACCGACACTCCATCACATAGAAATCATAAATAATAAATTGAACTTTGTTTTAAACATATGACGTGCTAAAATAAAAAAATATATATTGTAAGTCTCTATGCTAGGTGTGTAAAAATTTATAGAAAAACTCAAAATATATTGTAACTCGGCACTCATCCCCTGAAGTAAAAAGCTAGAGTGCGGTCCATGAACGCAAACAACTGCAACTACAGAGAAATTTCTGCAGGCAGCAGTCGCAACCATCAATATTGACAGGCGCTATACTTGGCTACTTCCAAACTGATCCAGAAACGCGACATGGCCAATTTTTTTTACAATTCACGGCATACTGGGCTAACAACCATCATCAGTCTACCTATGCATGTGGATAATAAACTAAGAGAGAGATAAGTAACATGTTGTTGTCAAGAATAGGATGTAAAGTTCGAAGAGTAACTGTACAGTTCAGAGATGTTTTTGTTTACTGATTGATGTATTGAGTTAGTGATAAATAGTTTTGTTTTTGTTACTTACTACCTTCATTAAGTATACGATGACAGGAGAAAACGCACAAACATTTAACGTGAAAGCCAACACCTGAGCGTCCATACATTTTGTTTTACAACATTGCCTGAAATATAGCAGATTTATGCTGAAATTAAGTAATTTGATAACTTTCTCAGCACTAATTATTATCGCAAATCACACTAATAAACAAATAGCTACGGCACAGAATATATAAAATGTTTGTAAAATATAACCAATATAAAATGTTTAAAATATTTTGTCGTAGCTATTTGTTTATTATAGTGATTTGCGATAATAATTAGTGCTGAGAAAGTTATAAAATACTTAATTTCAACATAAATCTGCTATGTTTCAAACAATGTTGTAAAAATGTATGGACGCTCAGGTGTTGGCTTCACGTTAAGTACAATAAATAGTATGACACAAAATTCAGGCTTCAGTTTTAGTATAGAAAGCAGTGGCCCAAAAATAATGCTATTACATAAAAATATCTATATAAGCAGCCGCCCCCTCTATGCCGACTTGAGCACTCTTCCTTTAACGAAAACTACCTTAATATAAAACCGACTAAATCGATTTTCTGAAACGCACGTGTATTATTTAACTATATCATAACTCATTCATATCCTGGCTATAAAAATGTCGCGTCTTCAAGAAATAATAGTCTATATAATATGTATATAAGGATCAGGGAATCGTGAGGAAGAGGCACGACCGATGATGCGTCAAATCACGTGGAACTAACGGATGGACGATTCCCTTGTCGCGTTTGCGTAGTGCCTGATAACTTATAAATATTTAGACAGGACTTTTAATACCAATATTTTAACAAAACTACCTCAGTAAAATTCAGTCAAGTTTTCTTCTTCTTTGCTTTATGGAATATAAGTGAATAATAATTATGAACATTAGACAGAACATTAAACGAACTCGTGTAACATGTTTTATAAACGGGATTTGAGGCCAGTGCGTCGTGATCCGGATTCGAGGGTTCGATTCCTGATCGCAATAAATATCAATATTACTTATAAAGCATTACGGGTAAGTAACGGCATTATGTAGTAACTGTGTATGTATGTAGTATGTACTATTGAAAGATGGTAAATGCTCATCTCCTCAAGCCAGCATAGTGGAGGCGACTGCTGCCCGTAGAAATTTATCTGTAGTAGCAGTTGTTACCATTCCATTCTCTTTTCCTTACAATTTATTTGATATCAATTGGTTGTCTGGAAGAAATTGCTTTTAGTGATAAGACCGCCAATTGCAGTAACTTATTTATAATTTTGTATTTCTTTAGCTCTGTTTAATGCAATAAAGAATTTATTATTATTATTACCATTCATGGATCGCACTCTAGCTTTACATCAGGCGAAGTGTTGTCACATACTGAGCTACAATAAAAATAATTGTGTGTGTAAATGTACGACCACTCTAAAATGGCATAACTCTGTGGTAGCCTCCCTTTTTCATTGACGTTCTCACATGCCTCCTCCGCCGTACCCTCGCACCCACCAGTCACAATGCCTTTTTTGTAAAATTTTCAAGCTCCATTCTGAATAGAATAGTTTCCAGTTGATTACCCTCCCGCGTTATGTAGTGATTTGTTGCTTTTCGGGACCTATCTCGTTTTGCAAGATAATAAATACGGCGAGAAAAACATATTTCGTCTAACATTTAATTTACTTTAAATCAAACCTTATCTTCAAACAATTTTTTACTTTGTTTAAAATACATATAATTACACCCATTCTTTAAACTTTATCCAAATCTTTTTTCTCACCACTTTCAAGTGTAACAACACCCACGCCTTGGAAGTAACCGGGTATAATATATATATATATATATATATATATATATATATATATATATATATATATATATATAAATAGGCAAATGTATATTATTATTGTTATTAAGGTTTCATTGTGTAATCTGTCTTGTTTATTTTCTTCTTCTTTATTTATATAATATATCTTATTATTCATTTCGTGTTTTATCTTATTATTGTGTAATTATCATTGTTCCTAATTATGTTTTCATGTAAGATCATGAAGAGTGCGCATAATTTTGGATCACAGTCTACACTTATTTTCTTTTATAATTTTAATATCTGTGCACGAATAAAATAGAAAGAAAGAAGTGTGCCCAGTCAACGGATGGCCGACATGGTGGAGGATTCTCCTTTCATCCATCCATTCCACTCTGGTTACAACACCGAATTGTGGTTCGGAAATATACTTTAACCAAAATAAGTTACAATATTACATCTTTCAAGATAATGTTTATCTGATTATGAGATAGCAACACAGATATAAGATGATAAAGCAAGTTCTTGACCTTTTGTATTTTTCTAAAGGCATAATATCCGTTATAGATAATTATTTATTTATTTTATTTATTTAGGAGAAAATACAGCGACAGGCAGAAGCAGAAACAAAAAAACATTAAAACATAAATACAATAGATTTACCCGCCACCAAATAAATTTCCCACTATGTACAATTGTTGTGCACTTTCACGAACAATAAGTAAACAATAAAAATATTTTTACGTGTCGTTACGAAGCTAGAATATACGTCACGCCTTTTTCCCACAGGGATAAGCAGAGACAAAAGAACGCCACAAAGTTAATTAAGAAAATATCAATTGAATTAATAATAATTTATTATAATTATTAGAAATTTTCAATTCCTCGAAACGACCCGCTGACGAGATCGCATCGACGCATCACTTGGAAGCAACTGCCGCCTGCACCAATTTCTCTATGGTATCAGTTGTTTCCACTCTAGGTTTCATTTGTAGCTCGGCGTAAGACAAGACTATGCCTGGCGTTAAGCTAGAGTGCGGTCCATAGTCTCTTTTAGTGTTGGTATTACGCCAGGACGGCAGACTGGCTTATCTCCTAAAAAAAATTTATGTTGAAGAATTTTTCTCGTATATTTTAGAGTCTCGTTTATGAATTTTCCCGGGCTTGTGTGTAAAAGGCAGCAAGATTAACTTCCTTGCTTCTGACAGCTTGGAACTAATGCGGACCTTTTATCAAATATGAAATATCTTATTCAGTCAATTTTACGCCCTATTATATACCTTGTTCCGTTATATAGGCAGGTAGTATGTTTTTGAGAAAAAAAATATATCTGAATGTAGAAAAAATAAGCCGGTATAGTGGGAGCTACTTTTTTTAATTAATGTATTATATAATAGCTCGGTATTTATTTATTTATTTATTTATTTACAATACTTAAACTATCCCGTTGTGCAAAATTATCGGATCACAAAACCTATTTGGTTTGTCTGTGATCTTTAAGTTATATATAACACTTACATAATACATAATACTTATACACAAGATACCTTTATACAATATATACATTATACTATTGTTATACTATATTTATATATAACAACACTCCGCTTGGTGTTAAGCTAGAATGGGATCCACGAAAGGAAACAACTGTTGCCAGTGCCGGATTTAAGCATAGGCAACAATGCAACATAGGCAGTAGCCTATGGGCTGCCATCACACCAAAAAAAATAATTAAATCGATAAAGGCTCAGTAGAAAAAAAATACTGAGTTTTGTTTTAAATTTTGTGTTAGCCAACTTATTTAGTTGCTCTCTTCTTTAACATGACCTTAATAGAAACTTTCAACAGTTAACCACAAACGATTTGAAGACTCCACAACATGCCTTGCCTATGGGCCGCCGAAGTCTAAATCCGGCGCTGACTGTTGCCATAGAGAAATTTCTGTGAATAGCAATCGCCTCTACTATGCCGGCAGATTGATAGCTCTTTTATTACTTCATCAAATTGGTATGAAGCTCATGTAATTTGCTCTAACTTTCGAAGTCCACACTCAGCTGACGAGATAAAAAATATAAATCTTCCACTACCCCGAAACGCTGAATCATGTTAATAAATTTCTGAAGGGTGTCCCCGTTTGACACATTCGGTAGAAGCAATAGAAATATTGTGGGGATGCTGAATCACAAATTTGTTATAAGCTTTTGTGATTTGACTTGAGTTTTATCTAGAGGGGTGTCGAATGGTTAAAATTATTGACACTGATCAGCCAATCTCTTGAATGGCAAGTCATTGAGGATAAAAATAAATAAAACAGTATTACTATTATAATAATTTATTTTATTATTATTATTTTTTATTGTAGCTCGGCATGTGACAACACTTCGCCTGATGTTAAGCTAGAGTGCGATCCATGAACTGAAAGAACAGCTACTACAGATAAATCTCTACGGACAGCAGTCGCCTCCGCTATGACGACCTGAGGAGATGAGTATGCACCATCTAGATTGACAGTGCACACTCCTCTCAATATACCTTACTACTTTCAAACTGATCCCGAAACGCGACAAGGCTACATTCGAAATTGGTGGTACTACCCCAGAACTGCAGACTGGGCTAATAACCATCATCAGTCTGCCTACCACTCTTTAATGAGCGACCAAAGTACATATAATTAATGTTACATTGGTACCGATCAGATTTAGCGAGGTTTGAACACGGGTCTCATCGATCGTGGGTTCACGCATCTTACCGCTAGACCATTGAATCTGCCAATAATTTTTCTTAAATAAACTGTAGCACAATATGTTTATCAATTAAATTAATAACTTTACCAGTTATATTTACACTAAGTTCTAACCGTGGTTACAAATTAACATTACAGGCTCGGTTAGAATAACCACCATATTCTAATCACAAATCCAAATACAAAACATTCACGCATATTCTCTCTAAAGTTTAACTAATATTTTAAAACTAACCCAACAATACGTAGCAACAATAAGTTTAGTTAATTAACCTTAAAAGGTTGTAGTTAAGATACTTAAAACTAAGCCTTTAAAAATTCCAATATGTGTACTTGAAGCATTAAGCACAAAAGATTTCGTTAAATTAGACAAACCTGAAGCAATTAGTTCTTGTGTGGCATCTAACGGAGCTCCACCAGAAAATGCTTTAGCTGTTACGACAGTCTCAAGAATTGCTACTATTGGAATAACAATAGCAACAACCTATTACCATTGATATATAATAACGCCTCGATCATATTCGACCGAGACAAGATGACCGCAGTCACTTTTAGGTTTCCCATCAGTTAGTATTTGACTTGACGGCAATATTGTCAAATTGTTTGAAGCTATTCGTGCGCGTAGTGTGCACGGTTCGTACGCGCATGGCGTCCATACTATGGAAATTCTGTTATATTGCATATATGTGGACGGCAAATTCTTTCATTGCCTGTTATATTTCGTAAGTTTGTACCTGGCTTAAGGGATATAAAGAAGGAGTTTTTTCTGACGCGTACAAACATTACTAATTTGAAAAGCGCTAAATGGGACCCCCATAATTTTACAATTGTTATATTCTGCGCGAAATAATAATCGTGATCGTGTAAAATAGTTTTCAGATTTCTAAGTTTGGAGGAGGTTTCTAAGTCAAAAAGATTTTAGTTGCCCAGCTGCACCTTGTCGTTGTGAAACCGATAATAACGGCACCCAAATAAATTCAACCAATATTCCTAACACTCCCATTGTCAATTTTACGACACGGTCTAGAAAAGCAGCAAGGACTGCGACATCGTCTGAATGAGCGATTTAGCGGTCGTAGCTACGAGAATCACCGTCGCCTCTTCGTAACAAACTTCAAAAACCAAAGAAAAGATAAACAAATCTCTCACTAACTAGAAATTAGATGAAATTCATGCGATAAACCAGTTACAACAGCCTAAGCAATATCTTGTGGTATAGCAGTCAGAGCAACTATGATTCCAAGATTCCAGATTTACTTAGAGTAACTTTGTAATGGTATAATATGGTAGCCATTGTATCAGAGTAATCGCCTTTCTAACAGATTTTACATTCCAACATTTCATTTTACATTATCTTTTCATTTGACAACAGACTGTTCTGAAATGAGAAAAAATATACGGATATCTGTATATCATTTATCTTAATACATTTATCTTTAAAGATGCAACTGCGGATTAGTTGTCTAACAATTGTATCTGTATTTTTAAAAGCAAGTAATACGTTTAAGCTTACATTTTATTAAAATTATTTCATACATTTCCATACTTATCTATTTCATTTATTCACTTATTGTATTATTATGACATTCTAATTTTTACATCAATTGGATGTCTGGAAGAAATTGTTTTTGGTGAAAATTGCCAATTGCACTAAGTTTGTCTAATTTTTTGTGTGTAAATTATTATATCATCATCATTTTTCACGCCTTTTTCCCACAGGAATCCTGACACAACTCACTCGCTTCCACAATTCTATTGATACAAGGCCGACGGTTATGGGTACTAGGCAGCCCAGCTTTTATAATCATTCAGCTTATATTCTTACAGTACATCTACCTATAATACAGATACCTATTATTACACCTTCATATAGTAAGAACGTATCTAGCTAATAAAATATACTCCAAAGTAGAAGGACAATCAACATAATTTAGACGTTTATAGTTTGAATCATCTTATTTACTAATTTTTATCAATTTATAAACCACGTCTGGAGATTTGTAGACTTTTGGTTTTTATAATATGTGATAACTTTTATGATACACAATAACTTTTATGAATCGGATCTTAATAAACAAAGTTATAACTTAATAAAATAACATTAAATAAACAATGCAGGTTTATTCAATTAGTTGTTGAATTATATTACCCGACTTGTACTTTTGAGATTATCACACCGGCTCTCTCGACGCAGTCTTCATAATTGCTACCAGTGATAAATTTATCAATCATTTTAGGCGCCACATCAGTACACATTCTCTGCAGTTCGGGCGTGAAATTCATAAAAATAATGTTCACAGAATTTCTTTCTAAATCTTTTACTCCAGCCATTAAATTAGCTGCGACCGTAGAATCCATATTTTTCAAATCTGTGCCGTCTACTACTATGAGATTTCCTGGACATTTTTTAAGTGCTGTCTTAAATATAGCACTACGTACATGCTCCGCAGCAGAATATGTTATAACGTCGCTCAGAGGTATCACAATAAGTTCCATCGATTCCGTTTTAACAGTTTTAACCTGGACTGTGGGTCTTGCTGATCGATATAATAAAATAAATGCTTCAGCTAAAGTTCCCGCCATTATACCGAATTCTAATCCAACAGTCAAACTCACTGCTATTGTCAACAATAATACTAACAATTCTCTTTTACTATTTCTCCAGAGATTAACAAAAATGTTAAAATGCACCATCGAATACATTGCAGTGATAATGAGTCCGGCTAATGACGACTTTGGAATGAAATAAAATGTCGATGTTAATAAACTCAGAGCCAAAATTATTACAC
The DNA here is from genome assembly GCA_948150575.1 of Tinea pellionella. NCBI lineage: Eukaryota > Metazoa > Arthropoda > Insecta > Lepidoptera > Tineidae > Tinea > Tinea pellionella. The sequence goes on from OX411248.1 coordinate 8,793,523, forward strand.
AGCTCGTGAATATTCCACCAGCCTGTGTCTGCACTCCGGACGCATTGTTTAATGCTGTTCTTGTGAATGAACCTGTTATTGGCAAACTTCTCACAAACGATCCCAGTATATTACAAAGCCCAAGAGCTATCATTTCTTGTGTTGCGTCCAATTGAGCGCCTCTAGCGAAGGCTTTAGCAATCGCTACCGACTCCAGTATAGCTACTAGAGGTAAAACAATCGATTCAGGCCCAAAAACATTCAGCATATCGAAAAAAGTATAAGTTTCGTTGCCGACAGTCGTAGTGAATGGCGGGGGACTAAAGCTTGGCAATCCGCTGCCAATATTTCCGATCAATCTTAGAGGCTCAGTATCAGTTATCACTTTCAAAATATAAGCTAAAATCATTCCAAATATTATCACTATTGCATTACGCGCTAATGACATAAACCAACGTAATTTTTCAAAACCGTTTCCGTCACGTGAACAACCTTCACCGAGGCGCTTCAACAAAAACAGAAATACAATAGTAGATATTCCCAGAACTGAATCCCATAGCTTAGCCGTTGTAATGTTTTGCGTAAAATAATAAATAGATTCGGAGAAAACGTGTCCAGATGCTCCTTCGAGTCCGAACAGTGCCTTAAGTTGCCCTGAGGCTATTTGAAAAGCAGCGGCCGTAGTGAATCCGTTAATAACTGGGCTCGATATAAATTCAACTAAAAATCCGAGTTGCAAGATTCCCATCGCCAGTTCGACGATACCTGACAAAAACGCAGCAAGTACCGCAAAATCTGCCGATCTGCCGATTACATATTTAGCTGTCATTGCAGAGATCACCGCCGTCGGTCCGACAGTTACGTCCTTAGAACCTCCAAAGAACATGTATACGAACCCTCCCATTATTCCAGCGTAGAGACCATATTCAGGAGATAAACCTGTGACTACAGCATAGGCGATACCTTGAGGAATAGCTGTCAATGCGACTGTTATTCCAGCAATTATATCTTGCAATAATTTGGTAGTATTATAATGTGGTAGCCATTGTATAATAGGGAGTCGCTTTCGAAGTTGTTTCACACTACATGTACTTTTTCTCATTTTTTTAATTGTACCACTAAAAGTTCGTTTCTTTACAGGAGAATTCGTAACCGTCATAATGATTTCACAACGTGGTCTTCACAATAGAAAATCTGATGTATAACTGTCGCTCGAGATTAATTTTCATCGTATTATCTCTGTCTACTTCACTTATCTATTGAGACAATATGACTTTGATTTTCAATTGTTTAAAACAATTTGACGTCATTAGAACTGCTAAACACTCGAAAAGGAGGCGTTGCAGTTTCTCGTATCAGTGTTAGTTTCGTCAAAGTCTTTGTTAGAATTTCTGCGATCTATTTCTAAAGTCACCCTGGCATGAATAAATAAAGGTTATTTTATTTATTATTTACGAATATTTAAATTATAAACTATAATATGAAAATCACAATTTTACCACTTATTCCAACTGCGGATAAGATGAGCATATCACTCAAATTTTCATAACTTACAAGATAAAATTGACAATTTACGTCAATGCAAATTTAAGTTAATCATTAAAGAATGAGGCACACGTGATTTATACGAGTTTGTGTTTATCATTCGATACCATAGAGCAGTGATTCTCAACCACTGTGCCGCGGCACTTTTGTGTGCCGCAAAATTCTAAAAGTGTGCCGCCAAATTTTAGATATTATAATTATGTTAATATTATTAAATAATATGACTTAAAGAAAAAAAATCGCATTACAAGTATTCTTTTTATTAACTTGTAATTAATCCCTTAATAAACGTACTGTTATTTTTGTAGTACATATTATTTTATTTACATATTATACAAGGTAAGTAAATCATTTTTAAACTTATCTTTTTCTTTGTGTACCGCCAAATTTTTAAATCGTGAAAAGTGTACCGCATTAAAAAAAAGGTTGAGAATCACTGCCATAGAGATATATACTAGCGGTGCAAACTTCATAGATGAAAAAAGCGTAGGCCGCTTCAAACTATTTGACAATGTTACCGTCAAGTCAAATACTAACTGGCAGAGAACCTACAAGTGACTGCAGATCAAATTGTAGATATCAATGTTCGATGCACTTTTTTTATCTTACTTTCTCTTTTTTCTGTTCACAGATAAATTTAATTTTGAACAACACACGTGCGTTGGGGGCAATTGTAGAGTGATTTTATTGGTTTTATCCGAATTGTGTGGCCGATAGTGTGAAGCAATAGGTTTCAAGATAAGGGTGATTGAAGAGTCCGTGCTCCCGCATACGACGTCTTACTCTTGAATTAATTCCAGTGTTCAGATACATTTGAGCCAAATATCATATGTTAAGCTGATTTTTTTAATTTCGCTAAATCTCTGATCAAACTTTGCAGGAGGTGTTTATTTATTTATTCACGCACAGCCATAGTCTACAGCTGTCGGCTATTCAAGTCACTACGCGTCTTAACAATTACACAATGATAACAGAATAATTATATACAATGTCAATGTTTAAATATAGATATTATTAATAGTGTACATGTTAATATATTTTTGTAGTCACGTTTTTATCAATGAATACGTCGGCATCGGGGAGTTACAGCGACATATCATTTAGGAGTTCTAGTGCACGAGCTGTAGGCGCGTTACTGGACCGCCGAGTACGCAAACTACCATCGAATGTAGATGGAATCATGTATTTTTTTTTTTTAATTTTATTTTAGCACGTCATATGACCGTACTCCGCCTGATGTTAAGCCAGAGTGCGAACGAAGGCGACTTCTGTCAGAACAGGGGATCTGCAGACAGCAGTCGCGCCCGCTATGCCGGCTTAATGAGATGCCTCTTCACACTGCGCTTGAAGGATCCCATGTTATAGGAAGGGGGAAAGACGTGGCTGGGAAGGTCGTTCCACAATTTAATGGAAGGATTGCCCGAACTTTTTTGTCCGCGAGGGGATTGTTTCGACGGTGAGGCGATGCATTCGATCGCCAGCACGCGTCGACCTCAAGTCGATCTCATAAATATGAGATTTTTCAAAAATAAAACAAACACTAAAGACTATAAAGATAAAATATTAAATTCCATAACATTTGGCAATCTCTACAGACAAAATACAGTTTTTATAGTAGCTCGGCATATGACAACACTCCGCCTAATGTAAAGCTAGAGTACAGTCCATGAACGGAAATAACTGCTACCACATAGGAGAAATATCTAGAGACAGCAGTCGCCTCCACTATACCGGCTTAAGAAGACGAATGTGCGACATCCAAATTTGACAATGCACACTTCTCTCATTGTACCAGACTACTTCTTAATTGATACCCAAAACGCGACTGGGTCTCACGGGTTTTACATTTGAATATGGTGGTACTACCCCATGACGGCCGGGCTAATAAAAACTTAGAGTTAAAGTTTAGAACATAAATGATATAGAGTAGCAGTTCATATTATACAAGAAGCCCGTCACACTTAAGTTTTGGAAAATCAATCATTTCCACGACATAAACTTCATAATTCTAATCATAATGAGTAGGTTTTTCAAATAGCGGCGTCTCAAAGGTTTTTTTAATAGTCAATAAAGCTTTAATTACTAGGGGACTTGATGATCAATCATCATTTACTATAATAGTAAGGAAGAGGGGAGATGTTTTAAGTTTAAAAGAATGTTTATTTTATTACACTTATTATGAATAATTAAGGTTTACTTTAATTTTTAAATACTCCATGCTCAGCTAGATTGTGGTTCACAAACTGAAACAACTGCTTGCTAACCCACAGAAATTTCAGCACACAGCAGTCACCTCCGCTATGCCGGTTTGTCAACCAGGTTAACAGTGCTAGGTTAAGCTGAGACAACTGCTATGACAACTGTGGCCTTCATTATCCAGGTTTGTTAAGATGAGTGTATACCGTCCAAGTTGTTATCTCTCGTTACACCCAGATAATTCCAAGCCATCCTGAAAGCCTTCAAGGATCAAAATCCAAAAAGAATGCGCATTTTTGGGTCCACTTGATACCTAATAGTTTGTTAACAAAACAATATTAATTCATTAATTTATTTTAATTATATCAAAACATCGTTTTCCAATCAAGAGACAATGTTTAATAACATAAAAAATAAATATTACCAATTATTTATTAAAACTTTTAATACAATAATAACCTCAAATACTGTATCAGAAAAAGTCTAATTACTCAAAAACTTGGATGAAAAAATTAAAACTGATTGGTGATAAGAAATGTAGATTTATTTTCCTACAAAATGAACTAAAAATGTTTGCGAAAGCATTTTCTTTAAATAATAGATTTTAACAATGAAATAGTGATCTTCGACTACATAAATTAAGCGAGAATTAATTCCACTGAAGGGTAAAGGAATTAAGATGGATACGGGAAATTTGATGCCACTTAAACGATGGTAAGTCCTTTCATTTTCACTATAATTTCTCTTACACGGTTACACCTATATATTATAACTTTGTTGGAAGCGTCATTGAATAAGTTAATATGAGACGTGACATTTTCATTTCATATATTTTTTTAAACTATTTTAGCTCGCGAACTAAAACGTTCGGGAGATTCTTCATCTGTCGCTCCATTAAATTGTGGAACGACCTTCCCAGCCACGTCTTCCCTCCTTTCTATAACATGGGATTCTTCAAGCGCAGTGTGAAGAGGCATCTCACAAAACCGGCATAAAGGACTGCTGTCTGCGGATCTCCTTCTTTGATAGCAGTCGCCTCTATTCATGGATATGACGTGCTAAAATAAAAAGTGCCGATACTCGAATGGAGGCGATTGCTGTCAATAAGGGGATCCGCAGAAGAGTATAACGAGAGGAGTGTTCACTGTCAATCTAACGGTGCACATTCGTCTCCTTAAGCCGGTATAGCGTAAGCGACTGCCTGTAGAAATTTCTCTGTAGTAGCAGTTGTTTCCGTTCATGGATTTCACTCTAGCATAATATCAAGCAGTGGTGTCATTTGCCGAGCTATAATACAATAATAAAAAAACGACAGAAAAAGAATTGTTTGTTTAATATTTAAAATTATGATATAATAATCTGTTAATAGGTGTAATATTAAAGAATAGCGGATGTTAGACTGTTATCTTATTATAGCTTCTAAATGACTGACTAAAAAGCAGTTTTAAAAAAATTACATAATATAAACAATTTCTCTGTTTATATTACCAATAAAAATTAAAATTTTCTCGACTGTTCTGCTACCACAAATAAACTTCTGCGGACAGCAGTCGCCTCCTCTATGCCGGCACCATCATCATCACAATCCTCTCGTTATACTTAATTTGTGACTTTTAATATATGAAAGTATACATTTTGTTCTCATCCGTTGAATAGTTAATCTTTGTCAGATACATGGGCGGTAACAGACCCCTATGATTAACGAGCAGCCCTCGTCCGCACGTTATCAGTGTTTAAGCTGCAATCGAGCTGCAAACGGCTACCTGCAGCGAGCTGAGAGTTATGGCGGCGAAGTTATTCGTTATACTTCATGTGGAAAGTTGGAAAGCGATTTCAGAGTTTATAAAGACTTGATTTAATATACTAATCGTTTGAAAATGTGAGGGATATTTTCTTGAATGGAGTATTTCTACAATTACGCGAAAAGCGGCCGCGGTCTAGCGGTAGAAGACCCGTGTTCAAATCTCACAAAATTCTTAACGGTTCCCTAATGTTATAATTACTTTGGTCTCTCAGTGCCTATGGTACAAGCACTACTAATCTAGTATAGGCTTTAAAAAAGAAATACATCAAGTGGGTCCAAAATGGGCATTATCCTTTTTAAGATAAATTCATTGGCAAGAATAAATTCTTCATCCCTAAATCTAAAAACGTATCCATATAATATAAACAGTCTTACAAAGAGCTTAAACACGAAGTTGAACTACCAAAATACTTGAGAACTCAAGAGAACAAAGACAATATCCATATCCCAAGACAAAATTTGTAATACAGATAAATTCCCCGCAACACAAAATGCTAGTTACAAACTTAAACAAGGACAATGTAACTATTGCATGCATGCAAAACCAAATTTCGTATTAACATGGGGTTGATTAAGCCCCCTTTCTGCAAACTGTATTGTTCGAGAAATGCTTAAAGTTTTGAGGGTAGTGTTATAAGGACAAATCCTGCTATTCAATGTAGCGAATCTGCTTATTAACAATTGTAGTTGAAACTATCTAAAGTGAATAATTTGGAAGTTTAGAAGTGTAAATACCAAAAATCTAAACTATGTTTCATGCCCGTTTATCTATGGTCTATACCAATATTGTAAATGTGAAAGTACAGATGTTTGTCTCCAAATCACGCCCAAATGTCTGAACAAACCTTGATATAGATTATGGGTTAGAATAGGTTATAAGATACTTTTTTTACTGTAGTACCGCATATGACTTCGCCTGATGTAAAGCAAGAGTGCGGTCCATGAATGGAAACAACTGCTACTACAGAGGAATCTCTACGGGCAGCAGTCGCCTCCGTTATGGTTCTGTTTTGCAAGTTATATGATGGTCATGAATGGATGCATTTATTTATAACGCTTCTGGATCTATACGGTTCTCGGATGTTATATTATGCTCTTATCTTGATACCTCTCTGAAGTTAGCATGGCAAAAATAGCAGTAGACAAATAATGTACTGGATAATAAGCCGCTGATTAGTCGTGAAAGAATAAAAAATTACCGCTCTTCGAAAAACCTGAAAAGGAGAATGCCCATTCGCCTAAGAGAAATGGGCCCACAATTTTTTTCTCGAGTTTCACAATGATTTTTAGTTCGTTTTGTAGAAAAATAAATCTATATTCCTTATCACCATTCAGTTTTAATTTTTTCACCCGAGTTATTGAGTAATTAGACTTTTTCTGCTACAATATTTGAGGTTATTATTCTATTAAATGCTTTAATAATTGATGATATCCGTTTCTTATGTAATTAAACACTGTCTATTGATTTATAAACGATGTGTTGATATAGTTATAACAAATTAATAAAAAATAAAATATTATTTTAGAATATTGTTTTGTTAACAAACTATTAGATACCAAGTGGGCCCAAAAATGGGCACCTTTATTAGTTTGCTAACTTCAACAGAGGTTGCCTTGATACCTATAATCCTGGTTATAAAAATAGTATGGCGTAGTTATAATATTGTAGAATTAAACTGTAAAACACTTAGAATCTACAAATTGTTAATTTTAATTATAAACCATTAGTAAACGTAATCCGTACACTCGTATTGCCTAACTATAATAACTGTTTGTGTAATCTCTCATATTAATGCCCTAACATTGAGCGTGTATTGGAACGAAGTGCATTGGGCCGCAAATACCCCTTTGACCACTTGAAGGGTTAAATCGTATTCGATTTTGATCATGATTAAGATATTTATATATTATAGTTTAATAAATAAACAGTATCTTTTTTGAAGTAATTATAATAATATTGTTTAAATAACTCAATCAAGACCCTCTCTATCATTTTAATAGAGGACAAAAACATTAGAAATAAATCACTGAAATGTCTAAACAAATTAGATTTATGTAATAAGTAAAAATCCATTTGCTAGTGGCGCACCTTACATTATGTCTCCCCTAGTCTCCACTAGTCTATTTTATAATATATCATTATGGAATTAAACACGCCTTAAAATTATTATTTATTGGTCAATATTTTTTTTTATTCATTATATTTTTACAATTTTACTATAGAAAAATCTTGTGCCTACTTCTTGAATATTTGAACTATTTGAATACTTGAACTACTTAACCTAAATTCAACAAAAGCAACAGAAAAATATAAGAAATACACAGAAAAATACGGAAAAATATATATGCAGAACATTATTCATAACACAATTAACAACTATACTACAACAGAAACTCGTGCTCTACATCTATATGTTTTAGAAAAAAGGACTTTAAACTTTAGAATAACCACTAGATGACCTCATAATCATATTTCATGATCCTGTATAGTAAGAGTGATGAATAGAGAGAAATAGCGTTAATATATATGCAATATGTATGTAATAAGTAACCCTAAAGTCAATTCTTACACATGACTGGTGATTATTGGGTTGAAAACACACGTCTACGCGTGTGTCAAAATGACCCTCCGTCGGCAACGAAGGGTTGAGGGTCAATGATTGATTGCAAATTATGTTTACTTTTAATGTAGATAATTCAGCACTACTGGGAGTCTGTTTAAAATATTCATAAAATGCTTGTAAAAATCGTAAATATTAAAAAAATAACCTGATTCTAAACTTCAGGATCCAAGATTCATCAGTTTTCATTTTTATTGTAGCTCGGCGTGCGGTCCATGAATTGAAACAACTGATACTACAGATTCTACTGACAGCAGTCGCCTCCGCTATGCCGACCTGAAGAGACGAATGTGTACCATTCAGATTGACAGTGCACATTTCTCTCATTATACCTGGCTACTTTCAAATTGTTTTGGAATACTTAGGATATTTTATTTGATTAAAAACTTTTTATAACAAGGCGATAATTATGCCCTTACGCACTCTCTGTTGGACAATAAATGGACAAAAACAACATAAATATATATGCGCGAAACAAAATATTCTCCAAGATTCACGATATTAGACAAAAGAAATCTACTTTTTTATTATCTTTATTAATGTAGTATATCCAGAACAATTTGCATTGAAAAATGATTTACTACATTCTCTTGCCAAACTCATAAGTTAGTGATACCAGCACAATACAACTCATACAATACATACACAAGAACTTAGTATTCTTACGTACTAGTGATGGGACGAACAAAGTCGATACTTCCTCAAGTACGGTCGTCTTTAAGTTCACATTTGAGTGTAAATGATTTTAAAATTTAACTTAATTTAAATTTAATTTAATAAAACGCCAAACAATCGAAATAAGATGTGCATCTAAATTTGAATAGAGGGGCCCCCGTCTTAAAATTAATAAATTTCCCTGTAAATGGAGGAATTATTGTAAAAACCTAAATTGTAAAATTTTATTGAAAATACTAAGTATTTGTTAAATTCTTGTGAATTCCCGAATTATTCCTCTCAGACTTACACATATTCTTTATGCCTTTTTCCCACAGGGATAGGCAGAGACAACAGAATGCCTCTTACACTGACACAACTCCCTCGTTTTCCTCACAGCAATAATTCAATACAAGTTCTACGGTTTTGGGCACTACGCAGCCCAACTTTGCATCTATCTACAATCGTCTGTATCTTTTTATTAGAAGAGTTGTTAATAAGAATAAATGAAAACGAGACTACATAAAAACCAACCTTATGCTGTACCTACATAAAGTACAACAAAAACACTTCGCATAGCCAAGGTTCCTGATTACTAAAGGAGAATGCCCATTTTTGGACCCACTTGATACCTAATAGTTTGGTAACAAAACAATAATCTATAATAATATCTTATTTTTTCATTTGTTTATTTCAATTATATCCACACATCATTTATCATTCAACAGACGAAGTTTAATTACATAAAAAAAACTATATCATCAATTATTTAAAGCATTTAATATAATAATAACCTCAAATATTGCATCAGAAAACATCTAATTACTCCATAAGCCGGGTAAAAAAATTAAAACCGTTTAGTAATAAAGAAAGTAAATTTATTTTTCTACAAAATTAACTAAAAATCATCGACAAACTCGAGAAAAAAATTGTGAGTCCATTTCTCTTAGGTGAATGGGCATTCCCCTTTGTCACGCGAATTTGAACTGCAATTTTATATTAAGGTGGGTCGGGAATCAGTTTGTGACGAAGTAGCCGTACTTAACCGAACACATTCGGCCGAATATTAAGTAGTGCTCGTATGAAACGAGCAACGTAAACATTTCATACAGTCCAATGTTCCCGTTGATTTCTTATTTGGCGTAGAACCAGAAACGCGAGTGCGGTTTGTCTTGCTATAAATCATTTTAATAGTTTTGTACCGTTAGCAAAAATATTTAGTTATGAAAAATTCCTTTTTAAATAAAACTAAGTGAATATTATTTAACTCTTGTTTAATTTATTATTTATTTTAGTTTATTTTTAAATAGTGAAAAAATTTATTAGAAGAAAAAATTTAGTACTACTGGGATTTAAAAAAAAACTAGAAAAAGATTGACTCAAAATTACTATATTGTTTTGCCGACGCTAACCAATAAAATATGCATTTCTAAAATCTCCGTCTAGACTGTAAAATAAGCTCAATTACAACTGTTTATTTTGATGTCTCTCTTAGAATTTACAAATTATTATATTAACTATTCTGTTTGAATAATTTTAAGTTAATAACGCTGCGTCAAAGAAACACCAGACTTATCCCTGATGAGCAACAACCCGACGCATGCGCCGCCATTTACTTTTATGTGCGGCCCTTCATTTTATTTTTTTAAATATTAATATTAATTAAAAATCGATTACCTAATAATGTTCAGCAGAAATCCACGATCTAATCCCTCCTACCCCACATCGCTTGAGGTCGACGCGTGCTGGCGATCGAATGCATCGCCTCACCGTCGAAACAATCCCCTCGTGGACGAAAAAGTTCGGGCAATCCTTCTTCTGTCGTTCCATTAAATTGTGAAACGACCTTCCCAGTCACGTCTTTCCACCTTTCTATAACATGGGATCCTTCAAGCGCAGTGTGAAGAGGCATCTCATCAAGCCGGCATAGCGGGCGCGACTGCTGTCTACAGAACCCCTGCTCTGACAGCAGTCGCCTCCGTTCATGGATCGCACTCGGGCTTAACATCAGGCGGAGAGCGGTCATACGACATGCTAAAATTTAAAAAAAAATTTAGATCACAAGATTACAACACTATTATCTTTTAGCTGGGTTCTTTGGGCAAAGGAAACAAATACCATACAGCCACACGTAATAATGTTAATGATGAATTATTTTATGCAAATAATTAAATAACTTATGGCCATGGGGAAAGAAATCGATCAATATAAATTTTACGCGACGGTTTTTAAACTAAAAGGCGATTTATTTCAGACAATTGTCATAAACATTTATTTTATTGTAGCTCGTCGTGTGACAACACTCCGCTGAAAACTAGAGTGCGGTCCATGAATGGAAACAACTGCTACTAGAGAGAAACCTATGCGGGCAACAGTCGCCTCTACTATACCAGCTTGAGGAGACGAGCGTGTACCATTTAGATTGAGATTGACAGTGCACACTCCTCTCGTTATACCTTGCTACTTTCAAACTATTCCCGAAACGCTATTCACTTCACGGGTGTGACATTCGAAAGTGGTGGTACTACCCCAGGACGGCAGACTGGACAAATAACCATCATCAGTCTGTAACTCTAAGACTATTTATTTATTTATAAACAACATGAACAACAATCGATATTAAAACAACTTCCAAGAATAAAATTTCCACCCAACCACAAGCTGTCAAAGTACCTATACACTACAACAATACAAAGCAGTGAGAAAACACAGTGTTTATCTCTATGCATGTCACTCAAAACTTGGCTCTTTCATTGACTACAAACTCTTGCGTATACTGTATTTTCAATAACAAACATTGCATGAAAAGATTTGGACAAGGTAGAAAAACAAGTTAACAAAATAACCATATAATAAATACTTTTTAAAGTCCCAAACAAAACTACATTAGCCGGATGTAATGAGAAGAGTGTATGTCAATTGACGGTGCACATGGGCCTCCTCCGGCATAGTGGAGGCGACTACTGCCTTCAGACATTTTATTTTTTAAATGCATGAACTAAGCTAGTCAATAACGTAGTTACTTAGGTAGTGGTCAAAATTTACAGAGACCTCTAGACCACAGGCAGTTTTCTCCACACTTAAAAAAAAATGCGTATCAGGACAAGAACTACGCAAACATAACATTCAGACCCGGAACAAGGAAAGACGTAAAAACAGACATTGTAATGAAAAAATATATAAATAAAATCGGTAAATAATTTCTTAGATTCACGTGCGTAACATGGCAGCAGATTGTCCGACGTACCGGCGCCGAACCTATACAAACCCTCTAATTCAACGTAATACAATGTCATTCGTATACAAAACAGATAATAGAGGAAACTACGTTAAGCTCTTAATACGAGAGATCTACATTCGTTGAAACATAAATATAAATTATCTAACCACCATTTATGTACCATAATAGGGTTGGGGTAGACTGGTAGTTAGGGAATTGCGATTTTTTTCTTGCTATAATTCAAGATTTTAGTAAACTTATGTAGAATGAAAGTATATTAAGTTAAGCAATGTTGAGCGTGGTCAGTTTTTGGATGGGTGACCGCCTATGATTTTTTGCACTTTCCAATGTACATTATTTATTATTGTATATTAAAATAAACAAAACAATACACTTTTTCCGCAACAACTTTTTAACATTAAGTATTTTCCAAAACGTATTTTAATTAACAAATAGCTTCGTAACAAGAGAAAGTCGATTCAAAAACATCCAATTCACTTGTTGTTTTGATCGTAAATTTATTATATTTTCACTTGGCACAATTTCAAACCTTTATCCTTTTTCATCTTTAAGCCGTTTCAAAGATATTGAAATCATAATGGTATTAGTTTTTTTTTTCAATAAAAACAAAAAAAAAGTTTTTCTAAAATTGTTAAATTTTCTAAACATGCTGAAAAATTAATTGCGCCTGATTATACAAAAAATACATTATTACAACGTCATTACATTTTAGTTTTTATTGTGCAAGATAATTTTGACAAAAATAAATAAAAGGAGAATGCCTATTTTTGGGTCCATTTGACACTTAAGGTAACAAAACAATATTCTAAAACAATATCTTATTTTTTTATTAATTCATTGTAATTATCTTAACACAACACTTACCAATTAATAGACAATGTTTAATTGCATAAAAAACAGATATCATCAATTATTAAAGCATTAAAAATAAAAATAACCTCAAATATTGCATCAGTAAACATCTAATTACTCAATAACTCGGGTGGAAAAATTAAAACTGTTTGATAATAAGGAAGTAGATTTATTTTTCTACAAAATTAACTAAAAATCATCAACAAACTCGAGAAAAAAATTGTGGGCCCATTTTTTTTAGGCGAAGGGGCACTCTCCTTTTGCCTTGGATACATCGTAGATCCGGAGTAGGATAAATATATTGATATGTATAATTTTTTTTTTTATTGTAGCTCGACATGTGACAACACTCCGCCTGATGTAAAGCTAGAGTGCGGTCCATGAATGGAAACAACTGCTACCACAGAGAAATCTCTACGGGCTGCAGTCGCCTCCACTATGCCGGCTTGAGGAGACGAGCATGTACCATCTAGATTGACAGTGCACACTCCTCTCTTATACCTGGCTACTTTCAAACTATTCCCGAAACGCGACAAGGTCACTTCACGGGTGTTACATTCGAAAGTGGTGGTACTGCCCCAGGACGACAGACTGGACAAATAACCATCATCAGTCTGCCTACCACTCTTTAATAGTGCCTATAGGCACTGAGCGACCAAAGTACATATAACAAAGTTACATTGGGATCTCATCGATCGTGAGTTCACGCGTCTTACCGCTAGACCACGGCCGCTTAATTAATAAAGATAATTAATGAAGATCCAATAATTTGAGCTTTATGCTTACATTTATTTTCACTTATAATATGCTATATAACATAACGACTGCTACTTAAGTTATTTCATGCTCCAGTACATTGTTATTTTAGCCTAGTTTAGCGTCAGACTTTACGACGCCAAATGTGTTTACTAAAATATTTATGTAATAAGATATCATGTTGATATTTTCGTTTCTTGGCAAAGATTTCGTTCGTTCAACTTTAGGGTCAAGGTTATGTTGTAATCATTGATATATACAACTAGACCCATCCAAATGTGACGCGAGCGAAAAGATGACCGCAGCCACTTTTAGAGTCTTTGTCAGTTAGTATTTGACTTGACGGCAACATTGTCAAATCTTGGAAGCCGCTTACGCTTTTTTCATGACCGCTACATGATGTTTACACCGCTAGTATATACGAGTATATAGATATTGTACTCGTATTGGGAATCGATTAGGAAATAATGATACTATTACATGAATAATACAGGTAATTTCCCGATGTTTAGCCTTGCTTATAATTACACCATTTCAAATGATGGTCAGTCTGCCGCTGCCCCTTTCAAGTGTAACACCGGTGAGGTAGCCTTAAGCGCTTCAGGATTAACTATGACGGCTATAACGAGAGGAGTGTGTCCTGTCAACCTACACACACAAGAGCAATACCACGCTCTAAATTTTGGAGGTTGGGTTTTAAACGTCCGATTACTAAAGGAGAATGCCCCTTTTTGGGCCCACTTGATACCTAATAGTTTGGTAACAAAACAATATTCTAAAATAATATCTTATTTTTTATGAATTAGTTTTAATTATATCAACCCATCATTTGCCAATCAATAGATAATGTTAAATTACATAAAAAACAGATATCTCCAATATTAAAGCATCTAAAATATTAATAACCTCAAATATTGCATCAGAAAACATCTAATTACTCAATAACCAGGTGAAAAAGTTAAAACTGATTAGTGATAAGGAATGTAGATTTATTTCTTTACAAAATGAACCAAAAATCATCGACAAACTCGAAAAAAAAATTGTGGGCCCATTTCTCTTAGGCGAATGGGCATTCTCCTTTAATTTACAGCAAAGTTAACTAAACACGATTTCAGTAAAAATATAGCTAGCTATAGATAAAGGTTTTGTGATCGCTGTGGGAGAGTCACTTCCGGTCGATGAAAAATGGCCGCGAATGCATTTCCGGCGTGCACGTGCGCCTTTTGCTGGGGATAATGGGTTTACCAGTCAGTGTCCCTTTTACTTCTATTTTGAATGTTACCTGTGTTATGATTTAAGATGTTTTAAGAGCTATTTTGCTGCTACCTAAAAATAATCAGCACTTTTCTGCCTACCTCAATTCTTAAAAAAAAAAACGTCACAAGTGTACAAGCTCTACAAGCTGCCACAAATAAAACATATCAAACAAAAAAGCGCAACAAAAAAACCCTAGGAAAAACTATTTCCAAGAGCAAATTCGTCTTTTTGGCGCCAGTTAGTCGATAGCATGCTGGGTCGTTATTTTTATGCACCCCTCAAATGCAATAGTAGTACAGTCAAAACAGCTTGATGTCTTTTATATGGAACAGGGAATTAAAGTTAAAATTTAACATAAAAATCTAATAAAATTATAACGAAATTTGTCAGGTGATTATTCAAAACTGGTTAGTGAGGGGGAAGTCTTACTATAAGAGATAGCAAAATAGTTTTAAAAAAATTATTTATAAGTGTTTTTCAACCCCCTTATCTGACCCGGGAATCGAACTGTTTTCAATTCGATTAAACTTCAGTCTATATTTTTATGGTATATTTCGATAGTATTTTATTTCAGAAATAAATCTAAATCTTCTACTACCAGTATCTAATTCTTTAAAATCATATTTTTTTATTTCAATTTTTTAAAATCTATGAAAATTTTACAAAAAAATCGCGGCCCACACAGCATGATAAAGTGGGAATCGAACTCGTCACATCCTTCGCTTCGCACACAAAAGCTCACGTTGCGGCGATTTTTCAGTACAGTTTTTATTATATTAAAAATATTCATAATAAAAATAAAGTAAGAATAATTTCTAAACTAAGATAAACGATAAAAATAACTTTACACATAGATCAAATACCATAACTATCAATAACTACTCGTATCCCCAAGTAAAGCGGTCAAACATGTGATATATGACATTTGTTCGTTGCAAACGCCACTCACTGTGATTAAACGGGATGTCTTCAAGAACCCTATGGCGCCGATGTGTCGATGCGTCTCCAATTCATGTTTTTATCATAATTTATTGATGTCTACACATTTTATTATTAAATTACGAAGAAAGTCAACAGCCCAAACTGCAGCAAATTGACAAAAGGTGAGGTGAGATTAGAACACACGACGTCCGCTATTCTGACCACTAAACTACTTTGACGTTGGCGGTTTACGTGATCACGTCGAAATTAGTATATTCTATCTTTCCATCGGAAAATCATATAATTTAATAATAATAAAAATGTATTTAAATGTCAAAAATTTATAAAAAAATAAGCTATACTGAAACGTTATTCCAAAGTTTATTTTTGTGAAATTATGTTTTTAACAAATCAAGCCGCAATAACATAAAAACATCATACAAACTCTCGCGCGTGCTATCTTTGATATTGTGATGAAGTTTTTTTTAACAAATAATAAACGTAACTCTTTTTACACGTCATGTCGCTGTAGCTGTCTGACAGTAGGGCTACTATCTATTGAAGCGTACTGTCATTGCCAAAAATACCTACTTTTAGAAAGTAAAAACAATTGGCCGGCATATCGGGAGCTACTTTCAATAAAGCCGACTCTATACGTGTACATATTTAGTACCAGTCTTCACACGAATTCATGAATACCTTTCAAACCTTACAATGTTCAATAAGCAGTCGTTGTAAGCCTTCAAAATTACAGCCTACCGTTTCCTGAAAGCTTTGAAAAGGCTTTAGGTAAATTGTGATGTCCCATGTAAAGTTCTATTCAATGAAAAGGAGGGGGAACGTGTAACAAACGCTGTGGGTGTGGACTAACCCTTATGGACACTTCCGGTCGCTATAAACGAGTTTCGTTATGAAAATATACATTTATATAAATTTTTAGTCTGTTTTAAAAGATAGGTATTGTTTCATGATCACTTTAACAGATTTTGCGCAAACAACAATAATATTTGTTTTAACTAAATAAAAGATTTGATCGCGTTTATTTTGATTACTTCATCCGATATCGACAATTTCGAAGGCTTTTTTCAAAAGAAGATAGAATATATTTTGGCGTACAACTTCTACACTTCTAATAGACAATATTTTCTATAAAATAAAGTAGAAAATACGGTAGTATAATTAAAGGTTCCGTAGAATTTCTGGGTTTTAGTTCAACCGAGCATTGGTAAGCCTTGCCGCTGTATTTCTGTCATTAATGTACCACATTTACTTTGTATTTAATTAAATTCTAGTTCAAAATTTAACTGTAATAAGATAGAATGTTCTTTTACGAGTTTTAATTTAAATAAAAATGAGTGTTTTTTTAATATGTAGGTTATACATTTTTTATTGTAGCTCGGCATATGAGTACACTCCTGTAAAGCTAGAGTGCGGTCCGTGAACAGGTAAATAGATAAATAAATAAATAAACGGAAACAACTGCTACGAGTACCACAGATAAATTTCTACGGAGGCGACTGACTACCTGCAAAATTGTTGCAAAAATCGTTTCACCGTAATAATCATAATAAACGCTATAGTAAATCAAATAAAATTTAATTCAGTAAATGATTAGCACATACTTACAATAAATTTCTCAGTTTTCACGTGGAAATATTAAAAAAAATTACCTGAAACAATAAAAAATACATAATTAAGAATATTACATTGGTAGGAAAAGATTACATAAACAAAGAAGTGTTTGCTTATATTGATGACCTTCCCAAACAATTTTTCACTTTCATCATATCTCTTCCGCACCATTACTCAGACAAATACATATTCTTGAACAAAGTTAAATCGTATTTCAAAACTATCATTTTTTCAGAAATTATTGAAAAAATAAAATAAATATTTCTTTTTATTTGGCCGTAACATCAGAAGATTTTATGCGGATTACTACCGCGTTCACGTTTCGTAAGCTTTGCAATCATTGTAGCTGTAGCTTGAATATTTTCTTAAATTTCTTATTTTCTTAAAAAAAACTCTTATTTTTTATATAATTAAATGGAAAGTAACCAAAGATATGTACACTTAGAACATATAGTATACTAAGGACAAATTAATTCTAATTGTTTTTAGATCGAATTTACTTTAGGTCGTTTTATATTCGATTTCAAGAATAACCCTTCGTATTAGGGTAGCTAACATCTAACACTGTCGAAGGAAGTATATTTTTATAATATGTATTGATTAAAGAAACACGTAGGGTAGAAGTTACTCGTCTGGATATTATGATAAAAGTTGTAGTTAATATTAGAGAAGAATAACCTGTGAATTATTCCAGTTTGATAGCTTTACCCCAAAGGAGAATGCTCATTCGCCTAAGAAAAATGGACCCACAATTTTTTTCTCGAGTTTATCGATGATTTTTAGTTAATTTTGTAGAAAAATAAATCTACTTCCTTATTACCAATCAGTTTTGATTTTTTCAGTTTTAATTAATGTATTAGATGTTTTCTGATGCATTATTTGAGGTTATTATTATTTTAAATGCTTTGATAATTGAAGATATCAATTTTTTAATGTAATTAAACATTGTCTATTGATTGGTAAATAATGTATTATAAAATAAGTAAAGTAAGTAAAAATGTATATAAAAATAAGATATTACTTTAGAATATTTTTTTCGTTACCAAACTATTAGGTATTAAGTTGGCCCAAAATTTAGCATTCTCCTTTAAGACGTTAATGCAAAAATTACGATTTCTTAGTCCAATGCCACACGAAATTTTTGTTGAACCTTGATAACGAGAGAAGTGTGTATACTCGTCTCCCCGAGCCGGCATAGCGGAGGCGACTGCTACCCGTACTGATTACTCTGTAGTAGCAGTTGTTTCTGTTCATGGACTGCGCTCTAACTTTATATCAGGCGGAGTGTTGTCATATACCGAGCTACAATTAAAAGAATCTTCTTTTTGAATTGAAAGTGGATATGTACCTCATAGGCAGGCAGGGTGTGGTCAAACGCTTGCCTATTAAGAATAAAAAAAGTTACCGATTTTGCCGCGAATCCACGTTTTCTACGGATAGACCACAAAAAGAGGAGGATAATCTACCATGTTCATAATAAGTCTTGTATATTTAAGTTAACGATGTACCTGTCGTCGCCACGTCACACAAGGTGTCACAAATAAATTTATAATGCACCCTTACCCTAACCACCCTTTAGTTACACAAGCTTAATCATACAACTCCTTTAATAATGATTCATACGCGGTTCGAATCCATTATTAAATAAAATAAATAAAAATAAAATAAAAACTTTATTGCACATATACTTGAAAGTGGTACATAGGCGAGCTTAATGCCTTTGGCATTGTCTACCAGGTAACGTTTGTTGGTGTGAGCGGAGATCTACAGTGCAATGAACAAAAAAAGGAAAATCGAAAATAATATTTTTACAATATTTTACAATTTATACAATATTTTTATAATCAAAGTTTAGTTAGTTACAATTTTTTTTATTGTAGCTCGACATGTGACAATACTCCGCCTGATGTAAAGCTAGAGTGCTGTCCATGAACGGAAACAACTGCTACTACAAATTCCACGGGCAGCAATCGGTTTTGCTATGCCGGCTTGTGGAAATAGAGCGGCCGTCTAGTAGTAAGACGCGTGAACTCACGATCGATGAGACCCGTATTCGAACCTCGCTAATTCTGACCGGTACCAATGTAACTTTGTTATATGTACTTTGGTCGCTCAGTGCTTATAGGCACTATTAAGGAGTGGTAGGCAGACTGATGATGGTTATTTATCCAGTCTGTCGTTCTGGGGTAGTACCACCACTTTCGAATGTGTGTGAAAAAGTGACCTAGTCGCGTTTCAGGAATAATTTCAAAGTAGTCAGGTATAACGTGTGTGCACTATTAAGCCGGCATAGTGGAGGTGACTGCTGCTCGTAGAGATTTCTCTATAGTAGCAGTTGTTTCCATTCATGGACCGCACTCTATATTTACATCAGGCGGAGTCTTGTCACATGCTGAGCTACAATTAAAAAAAAAGTGCTATTAAAAATTAAGCCCAGGGTTTTTCTAAATATTACGTGGTACCAAAGAAAAAAAAAACGATTACGAAACTATCTAACAGAACTTTCCTATCTTTTCTAATCATTACAATATTTCACGAAAATAGGACATCTATTCTAAGAATTATACCTATTATCGTGAATCATAGAACCTTCCGTCGTTTATCATATAAAACAATTTCACTTTCACCCTTACTAATATAGTTCTACCAGATCGGAAACAATAAAAAAAGCAACAATTACTGCCATAGAGAAAAGTCTGCAGGCAGCAGTCGCCTCCACTATACCGGCTAGATATATACAGCGTATACTCCTCTCGTTATATTTAGATATTTTTTATATAGTCCGGCACTTTACTGTACTCGCATGATGAAGCTAAAGTGCGGCCCATGACCAGAGACAAACTGTAGTCTTAGAGAGATGTACGTATGTAGACAGCAGTTGACTCGGTTTTATGAATGGTTCTTTAAGATATCTATTTTTTTTATTTATTTATCTATTTTGTTATCTCGTTGTACCACTATTACTTTCAAAATAAATAATAAAAAATAATCTAAAAATTATACTTTTTTCCGGTAAAAGGAGAATGCCCATTTTTGGGCCCACTTGATACCTAATAGTTTGGTAACAAAACAATATTCTAAAATAATATCTTATCTTTTATTAATTCATTTTAATTATATCAACACATCGTTTACAAATCAAGAGAGAATGTTTAATTAGATAAAAAACAGATATCATAAATTATTAAAGCATTTAAAATAATAATAACCTCAAATATTGCATCAGAAAACATCTAATTACTCAATAACCCGGGTGAAAAAATTAATACTGATCAGTAATAAGGAAGTAGATGTATTTTTCTACAAAATTGACTAAAAAACATCGACAAACTCGAGAAAAAATTAGTGGGCCCATTTTTCTTACGCGAATGAGCATTCTCCTTTGTGTTATTATAATATTTTAAGTGGTAGTTAAACATCACATTAATTTTATTTTTTCTACAAACTTGATAAAAATCATCGACAAACTCGAAAAAAAATTTGTGGGCCCATTTTTCTCACGCGAATGAGCATTCTCTTTTGTGTTATTATAATATTTTAAGTGGTAGTTAAACACCACATAAATTTTTCTTTTTAGAAATTTAAAACTGGCAGAAGTAGCGTTATTAAAGGCATTATTTCTTAGAATAAGGCAACATCATTATTTCGGTACCAACATAACTATTACACACTTCTTAGTATTTTATCGTTAAATATCTGGTGATTCAGGACATGAAATATATTTATTATAAAAAAAGAAGGTCAGAGCAGCCGTGGTCTAGCGATCGATGAGACCGGTACCAATGTAACTGTGTTATATGTACTTTGGTCGCTCAGTGCCTATAGGCACTATTAAAGAGTAGTAGGCAGTCTGATGATGGTTATTTGTCCAGTCTGCCGTCCTGTGGTAGTACCACCACTTTCGAATGTAACACCCGTGAAGTGACCTTGTCGCGTTTCGGGAATAGTTTCAAAGTAGCCAGGTATAGCGAGAGGAGTGTGCACTGTCAATCTAGATGGTACGTGCTCGTCTCCTCAAGCTGGCATAGTGGAGGCGACTGCTACCCGCACAGGTTTCTCTGTAGTAGCAGTTGTTTCCATTTATGGATCGCATTCTAGCTTTACATCAGGCGGAGTGTTGTCATATACCGAGCTACAATAAAAAAACCTCCTAGTGTAACAATAAAGGGTGGGCAGACCGATTATCACGATTTGTATGTCGTCTTTAGCCTTCAATCATTTAAACGCGTTTTGAAATCAAAATCCGGCGACGATACATTTATAGGTTTTGTTGTCTTACTAGTGTGTGAAATTAAAAAAAAAAAATAATAAAAACAAAAAAAAACAGAAAAGAAGACAGAAAAAAGGAAAAATAAAATAGCTTAACACCATTACTATAAATCAACAAAACTCAACACTGACTAACTCAAATAAAGGATAATGCCCATTTTTGGGCCCACTTGATACCTAAAATAGTATGGTAACAAAACAATATTCTAAAATAGTAACTTATTTCTTTTATAATTCATTTTAATTATATCAACACATCATTTACCAATCAAAAGACAATGTTTTATTACATAAAAAACAGATATCATCAATTATTAAAGCATTTAATATAATAATAACCTCAAATATTACATCAGAAAACATCTAAAACTGATTGGTAATAGGAAAGTTGATTTATTTTTCCACAAAATTAACTAAAAATCATCAACAAACTCGAGAAAAAAATGGTGGGCCAATTTTCTTAGGCGAATGGGCAATCTTCTTTAAAACTGACTAAATCCTTTGCATATCAATAGCATCTAAAATACTACTAAAACTAATTTAGTACAAGTCTGAAACTACTTAGTTCGCTTTACGGAGTTAGAACCACAAGTTGCTGATCCTGTTTCCACCAAAACTAAGTTTCAATGTCTCTCTCTTCACATGTAATAATAGAACAGTTATGTATAGCATCCATCGCCGCTCCTAGAAAAACAATGGAGCTCTTATTTGGTCGATGTGGTTTTGTAATTAACGCTTTATTAGTAATAATTTTGTTACTAGTTGCTGATACAAAAGATAGAATAAAGAAATTTCGATGCAGTCAGTGAAACACAAATGACCTTGTAGGTTAGTTCGATTTCTACCCAGGCAATTCTCACCATAATTTATTGTTACTCGGCATATATTAAGAGTTTCTGCAGACAGCAATCCTCGGCTTAGAGACGAATATACACCATCTAGATTAACAGTGCACACTCCTCTCGCTATACCTGAATACTTCCAAACTGTACCGAAACGCAACTGGGTTACTTGAAGAAAGTTACACTTGAAATTGGTGGTACTACCCCAGGACGGCAGACTGGGCTAATAACCATCATCAATGTGCCTATCAATCTTAATTTGACTATGGCAATAAAAATAACAACTTTTTTTAAACACGAGGCATCTCCTTCTGACTGCTGTAACATTTAAGATATGTATGTACAATGTACATATTAAGAATAAAATTAATAATATTTAACCCTAAGATACATACTTAAGCAATCAAGTATCTAATAACAATATACTAAAATATAACACATAAGAATTTTAGCACAAAATCTGCACTTAAGCAACATTTTACGTTCAATTTAATCCGACCAACGTACTCTGTATTAAACATTAAAATTACATCCATACAACCCGCATTCAAATTTGGAACACATTTAAGCACCTTCAAGAGGGTTACCATGACTTTTGTTTTTTTTATTGTAGCCCAGCATGTGACAACACTCCGCCGGAAGTAAAGCTAGAGTGCAGTCTATGGACGGAAATGTGTCTGTTTGAGGACATTGAACAAAAATTGAAGAATAAAAGTTTAGTTCAATTTTAGAGAAATGCCTGCAGGAGACGAATGAAAACCGTCCAAATTGACAGTGAGTCCTCTCGTTATGGCTGGTTACTTCTAAACTGATTTCGTAACGGGATTAAATTAATTCACGGGTATTAGAACTTCACTAGAACGGCCTAATAACCAATCTGCCCACCACTTTTAGTGTCTTATAAAAATAAAATTTATAACACAAAATATCCTATATTTATTTGAAAACCACATACACCCTACAAATTGGAGGTACCAGGAGCACAATCGTGTAGGAGAGCGGGCGTTTCCTGAAACCGGAACGACACCCAACATTGTAAAGTACATTATTGCTCAGGTGAGGTGTAGACGCAATAAAATCGAGCGAGTTTGCTATTTAAGTGTGGCAATAAAGTATACGTGAATGCTATTTAATGAGATAACGTGAGCTATTTGAATAAGTCGCAAGACGTCGCGAGCTGCATTTCATTTACCTATTTCGTGTTTATTTTACGCAAATGTTTCTACTTGCGTCGTTTAATGAAGAACATAAAAACTACTTTTCTATTTGTGTTCCGTACCAGAAAAGATTATTTTTTTATTTAACAAATTTATAATTAGTAATTTTGCTGGCTGGCAACATCCATGTCCCCTTCTATCCAATTACTTTTCCTACAACTGCGCCATCTAGTGGCCACCGGCTCTCTTGTGACAACTACTGTGCGACGCACACGCTCGGACATCCGACAACAACAAAAAAAGGACGAAATTTCAAACAAAACGAGATAAAATAGTTTTCTTGCCTTGGTACCAAGCGATAAGGATACAGGAGGAAATAGGTGCAGCCGTATCACAACGTGAGTACCTTTCTTTCTCCATCCAGCATACCTTCCGCCAGCCAGTGGATATCCCATACAATTTGTCTACAATTAAATTATATTTCTTGACGGAAATGTCTGAAAGCTTGGTCTCATTGTGTTTTAATATATTTCTCACAAACATGAAACCGGGTGAACATACCTGGTGAAAAAAAAAAACATAATCTGAATGATATTCTCCACAAGGTTAAAATTTTTATTTTAAATTTAATAAATAATCTAAAAGTATCCCTAAAGGAGAATGCCCATTCGTCTAAGAAAAACGGGCCCACAATTTTTTTCTTGAGTTTGTCGATGATTTTCAGTTAATTTTGTAGAAAAATAAATCTACTTCCTTATTAGCGATCAGTTTTAATCTTTTCACCCGGGTTTTTGAGTAATTAGATGTTTTCTGATGCAATATTTGAGGTTGTTATTATTTTAAAAGCTTCAATAATTGATGATATCTGTTTTTTTAAGTAATTAAACATTGTCTAATGATTGGTAAATGATGTGTTGATATAATTAAAATGAATTAAATAAGAAATAAGATATTATTTTAGAATATTGTTTTGCTACTAAACTATTAGGTACCAAGTGGGCCCAAAAATGGGCATTCTCCTTTATCATAAATCATGCGCATCAAACGACGTAGTAGCGGGCGTGGTTCAACGTAGGTATATCAGTTTCGTCAAGGTGTATAATGTACTCGTATGTGTTGTAAGTATTTTCTCTAAAACGCCTAGTTTAAAGTTATTAACGTTTAAATAAGTAAATTAGGCGCAGCGGTAAATAAAAAAACTATGCAAGATCGTTGACTTCTCCACTCATATCATTTCATAGAGTTTCGGTAACCAGGGTATTAATTTTTTCAGGACTTTCGTGATAAAAATGAAATAACCGATCATGCCAACTTAAACATATAGATTATGTGATTTTTTTCTTAATTCACCTGGAATAAATCTTGGGCAGATCTCTCATAGCGCGGTCCTAGCTAAGTTCTAAATCGATTAACACTCGCGTTCGAATCTCATTAATTTCGAACAGTACAAACACTAGCTTAGTATAAGGCAATAAAAAATATATATGAGTTCCGAAACAGAACAACCTGTATATTAAGGGTCTACACACATATTTTCACAGAAACAACAAGATATCTAATCTCTAAAACCACGTATAAAGCTTAACTAAACACAAACAACATTTGTATTCACATTTTGCACACCTGCGTACTCTACTCTACGTACAAGAGGTGTTAGCCAGAATTAATATTAGGATTAGTAACCCTCGGACCTGAAGAGGAGGACCCTCCGTTGACCGGTACTCAGGTGCGAGATAAAACTTACTTGTTCTAACCTTTACTTTTTAAATTTTTTAATTTATTTAATTTTTGAATTCTAAATGCACAAAAACATGTCAAGAGTCGCCACCGCTATGTCGGCTTGAAGAGACGAATGCGCAAATTCCCTCGTTATATTCAGCTACTTCCAAGCTGATTCCGAAACGCGATTACACGGGCATGAGATATATACTAGAGGTGCAAACTTTATACATCTGACATAAAAAATACCGTAGGCCGCTTCAAATGATTTGACAATGTTGCCGTCAAGTCAAATGCTTGTCATTGCGTCAATGCGTCAAATCAAATAACCTAAACGTGTCTGTGGCCATGTTTTCTCTCGCGTCACATTGAGAGCTTTATTGCACATCAAGTTGTATATATCAATGTACACTGGTGTTACACTTAGGTTGAAATCATAAGAGTATCCCTACCACTTTTAAAATATTTATTACCACATTAATCCCCTAAAACCTACCCTTATATTATTACAACTGTCTTCAACTTTAAATCAGGCTGCGTTATTAATATTTTAACACCAAATTTTGGCGTAAATTTCACTTCCGCACCAAGGGAATGTGTCCTAACTGAGAACTGCATACATAATCACCCAACGTCATAACTAATACAAACATTTATCGCTCCATGGACCACCCCTTAATTAAGGCGTAGTCATCGACTCGGGAGTCCCGCACTGAATAAAATATTAACTTCATGTGAGCATGTAACACCTTTAACCTAGTTAATATTTGGGTTGAGTTTTTACTCGTTTTTCACATGAATATGACGGTTTTTTTTTTGTAAATAATAAAAAAATAACCTAATTTTTAAGACATTAGAGTTATAGGTCACGTGAACTCACGATCGATGAGACCCACGTTCTAACCTCGCTAAATTCTATGTTATACGTCTATGGTATAATATAGGTATTAATAAAAGAGTGGTAGACAGTCTGATGGTGGTTATAACCCAGTCTACAGTTCTGGGGTGGCACCACTACTTTCAAGTGTAACATCCGTGAAGTGATCTTGTCGCATTTCGGGAATAGTTTAAAAGTAGTCAGGTATAATGATAGGAGTGTGTACTGTCAACCTAACGGTGTACATTCGTTTCCTTAACCCGGCACAAAAGACGTTGTTTCTGTTCGTGGACAGCACTCTAACTTAACATCAGGTGGAATGTGCGAAGAAATGAAAAGAAAGCAGGTAGGCATGATTATTCGTATTAGTTCAGTCTGTGATATGATTGCAAAGCTTTCGAAACGTAAGATCAATTAAATAAAAATGAACAAGTTAGTACGTCGCATAAAATCTTTGTTTTCAGTAAAGGAGAATGCCTATTCGCCTAAGAGAAATGGGCCCACAATTTTTTTCCCAAGTTTCACGATCATTTTTAGTTAATTTTGTAAAAATAAATATACTTCCTTATTACCAATCAGTTTTAATTTTTTCACCCGGGTAATTGATGTTTTAGATGTTTTCTGATACATTATTTGAGGTTATTATTATATTAAATGCTCTAATAATTATTGATGACATCTGTTTTTTATGTAATTAAACATTGTCTTTTGATTGGTAAATGATGTATTGATATAATTAAAATGAATTAAAAAAGAAATAAGTTATTATTTTAAAATATTGTTTTGTTAGCAAACTATTAGGTATCATGTGGGCCCGAAAATGGGCATTCTCCTTTTTTTATACCAAAACAAAACAAAGAAACTAATCACTCTAAAAATTAATTAAAATAGTTGAATTTCAGTCTATTTAGAAGGCTCAAAAGCACGTTTTCGGTACAAACAACAATTGTTTAACCCCAACAGAACTGTCCGAAACTCGTCCCAACAAAATGAGGGAGATATTATTTTGCTGCAATTAATTTGGCAGATTTAGTAAGCTTTTGACAAATGAAGGTATTTTAGCATTATGACGTCACACTGACCCTCGCGATGGACGCAATTTCCACCTTTATTATTCTACACGCTTTGTTGTTTATGATAAAAAAGAAATATTAATAAAACAAAATTTATAACGATGAGCATTTCAACATCTTGCTTATGACAAGAACTATGATTTTATTTTAGCTAATGTTAAGCTAGAGTGGGGTCCATGAACGGAAACAACAGAGAAAAACTACCACAGAGAAATTTCTACAGGCAATAGCTTGAGGACGCACCGTCCAGGTTGATAGTGCACACATAGCGGAGACAACTGCTGTTTGCAGACATTTATCTATAGTTGCAGTTATTTCTGTACATGGACCGCACTCTAGCTTAACATCTACAATAAAGCAAAAAAAAACTTAAAAAATCTAGACGCTAGATTTAATTTTGCTTTTAAAAACTTATCTGTACTCATTTGAAATGCAATAAGATGTCTGAAACAAACTGAATTGCTCTTTAGCTATGACAAAATTTTATAAATCAGAAATGCGCATATAAAAATGAAAATTCAATAAAAAAACACTTCGAAGAAAAAGATCTTTTTTTTTTTGTTTGAAAATAAACTTTGAAAACTTTCGCATTTGTTCTTCCAAAACCACTTTCCATTTATTTTATTGAATTTCTTTTAACCGTTAACTTTTTCCTAACAAGGGTATGACAATATCTATTCCACGAGGATTTAAATAATATAAAAATAGATGGAAACACCACACTATCGTTCAATATATTTAGATAAAAACCCACCACAAAGAAATTTATGCAGACAACAGTCACCTCCGCTATACCGGCTTAAGCACATAAAAGTGTACTATTAGGTTGACAGTGCTTCTTCTTAACTTGATTCGAACCGCGATACAAGTCATTTACGGGTTGTTACATTCGAAAGTGGTGGTACTACCCCGGGACAGCAGACTGGACTAACAACCATCATCAGCCAGCCTACCTACCACTCTTTACTAATGAAAGAAAGGTATTTAACTGCAAGAAAATCTTTTAAAAAATAGCTCTTTACTAATGCAAATACTAGTTTATTTGAGACACCTTCGTAAGCAAAATCTCTAGACGGGTGTACTTGGTGTCCATTTTGAAATGCAAATGAACGCCGTCCTCCATTTACCGAGATCTTCATTTCCTTATGCATCGTTTACACGCTTCAAGTTGACTTACATCTACAATTTACACACTATAAAAAAAATCATTGGCTTTTAAAATTTAAAAAAAAATGTATCAAAAATTAGACAGACTGCTGTTGGTCTGCCGTCCGGGGGTTCATCACTTTCAAGTATAACACCAGTTTAACGAGGGGTGTTCAAAACGTTGCCACTGATATAGGGTTGCCAGCTGTACGGAAAAAACCGGACAAAGTACAAATTATATACTATAGTCCGATGACAATCGTGTATACACGCCTGTTAGATGCACCTTCATTATACAATTCAGCAAACGCTTTGTGTATTCAAACTATTAAAGTTTTATATACGAAAAGCTTTTATAAAAGGCTCTTTCCAAAATAAACAATAGTTCGTTCGATGGAGCTAAGGCTTGATTAAGCCATCGGGGAAGGTAAACACCAATTTTTTACAATATTATGTTAATTTTAACGGTAATTTTTGTAAGAATTTTATCTTTTTAAAATGTTGAGATTGTTTATTACTAAATTATAATGAAAATTGAATAAAAATATATTTTTTTTATCAAAAAAGCTAAGAAGAGCGGCCGTGGTCTAGCGGTGAGACACGTGAACTCACGATCGATGCGACCCGTGTTCGTACCTCTCTAATTCTGACCGGTACCAATGTAACTTTGTTATATGTACTTTGGTCGCTCAGTGCCTATAGGCACTATTGAAGAGTGGTAGGTAGACTGATGATGGTTATTAGCCCAGTCTGCCGACTTGGGGTAGTACCACCACTTTCAAATGTAACACCCGTGAAGTGATCTTGTCGCGTTTCGGGAATAGTTTGAAAGTAGCCAGGTATAGCGAGAGGAGTGTGCACTGTCAATCTAGATGGTACATGCTCGTCTCCTCAAGCCGGCATAGTGGAGGCGACTGCTGCCCGGTCTTCTGCCATCTTTGTAGTAGCAGTTGTTTCCATTCACGGACCGCACTCTAGCTTTACATCAGGCGGAGTGTTGTCACATGCCGAGCTAAATTATAAAAAAAAAGATAATATTTAAGATATAAAGATTAATTTTAATTTTGTTTAAATTAAATATACTTAAGTAAATAAAACGATGATAACGATATAGTACGATAACAATTTTCTTTTACAAAAAAATAACCTACATAGTTATAAATAAACATTGGTCAGGAAGCTGTATATATGTGTAAAATGGGGGCGACTGGGCGATCTGTATTTCCTGAAAATAATGACTATCATATTTCATACTGACTTGTATGATCTGATCATGTGTTATAATATAATATGTTTATGTATGTATATATACTTTTCTATCTATATTGTTTTTTTATTTCGAATTTAACACCCGTGAAGTGACCTTGTCGCGTTTCGCAAATAGTTTAAAAGTAGTCAGGTATAACGAGAGGAGTGTACTGTCAATCTAGATGGTACATGCTCGTCTCCTCAAGCCGGTGTAGTGCAGGCGCTTGCTGTCCGCACAGGTTTCCCTCTGTAGTAGCAGTTGTTTCCATTCATGGACCGCATTCTAGCTTTACATCAGGCGGAGTGTTGTCACATGTCGAGCTACAAATTAGTGATTTTTCATGATAGTATTGTATTTTTTTATGTAGCTCGGCATATGAAAACGATTATTTTTATTAATATTAATAAAAATATATAATACGAGTACTATTGTCCGATCGTTGCAAAGTAGATTGCATTCGAACAGATTTGTAAAAAACTGGACTATCCGGTCAGAAACCGTCAGTGCAGTCACATCTCGAACTATACTATATGCAGTATATGTATAGTAAATAGCCAGCATAACGGAGGCGACTGCTGCCTGAAGAGATTACTCTGTAGCTTTGTAGCTGTTAACTTTACATCAGGCGGAGTGTTGGCATATGCCAAGCTACAGTAAAAAAAAGAAAACGATAAAAATGAAGTGGTAAATCTCACTATTTCTAAGATCAAAGCTTATTCTATTCAAAACAAAGTGTAGAAACAATCATAACATTAAATTGTTTACCTTAACATCTGGTTAATTGGTTTTCTTAGAAATTTACTCTAAACTTTGTAAACATTGTGAAATAGAAAACTGTTTTAATATTGATACTTTAAAAATTGTGGTAGGCAGACTGAAGATGGTTATTAGCACAGTCTGCCATCCTGGGGTAGTACCAACACTTAGAAGTGCAACAGCTAATCGTGTTTCGGGATCAGCTTGGAAGTAGCCGGGTATAATGAGAGGGTATGCAGTGTCAATCTAGATGGTGCACATTCGTCTCTTCAAGCCGGCATAGCGGAAGCGACTGTCTGTAGAGATTTCTCTGTGGTTGCAGTTGTATCCGTTCATGGTTCGCACTCTAGCTTAACATCAGACGGAGAGTGGTACCACTTCCAAACTGAACCCGGTCCATGATTGCGACCACAGAGAAAATTCTGCAGACAGCAATCACCTCCGTTATACCGGCTTAAGAACACGAAAGTGCACCAACAATAGTTACGTCACGGTTTTTACGTTCGACAGTGGTGATACTACCCCAGGACGGCCGCGGCACTGTGCTAATAACTATCATCAGTCTGCCTACTATTAAATCATCTAATGGGTCCTAATATTTAATCAAATTCATTAAATCCGAAAGTAACTTTGTGGTCAGATGTTATCATAAAGGCATATACAGAAATCATAATTATATTAAATGAAACAAATAATTGGTCACGATCACTAACTGCGCTATGAGAAACAATTACACAAATACAAGAAGTACAAACTCCATAAATTAGAAATTTTATGAGACAAATCCTAAATTTTCCTTAGGTCAACAAAATGAACTGAAGATGGCAGCATGTGACAGTGAATTAAATTAACTTATTTAAAAAATATATTTTATGCAAACATAGTAAGTATATAAAATCTACAAAATCTTTTATTTAATATTTACCTAGTTATTTCTCTTTTCCGTTATCAATTTTTTTTATAGTAACTCGGCATATGGCAACACTCCACCTGATGTAAAACTATCGGTCCATGAACAATTGCTACCTCAGATAAATTTCTCTAGGTCTTCGCTATACCGACTTAAGGCAAGAAACATGCACCATCCAGAGAGAGAGAGAGAGAGCACATTCCTCTAATTACACAAATAAAAATAACAATATTTTCTAAATACATTTCTGTCGTAATTTGTAGACACCCAAAATTATGTTTTAAACACTACTTTGCAACTAATTTCCGCTAATCAATGTTAGTGAGGGTAGGTACGCAGTTACATCAGCTGTCAATGTTAGACCCTTCACCAACATGCAAATACCTCTCGACGCGTTTCGCCACTCCACGTGGCATCCTCAGGAGACGTGTGGTCGCTTCGACTTCGACGCGACGACTCAGTCGCTTCACTCGTCGGTCAAATAATTCTGGTTATGGATTTCCGCAAAGTAACGGCTAATACCATTAAACTTATAGACACCCTACAAACTTCACAAGAACGTATGTAAGATCATTTTGTCCCTTCAAGATAGCGGTCATAAAGATTTTGTCTTGCGTATAAAATAGGGACAAACAGGGACGTCCAGGGCCTCCCCGGAACGAGCAGCTTAATTGAATCCCCTAAGTTTGATTAGTAGAGCCCTGTTACGATCATTGCGATGTTAGATAAACGGAAATAGTCTTTACATGTTCCCTTGAATTTGTTGTCAAGAAACACAGTAAAGGACAATGGCCATTTATGGGCTCATATGATATCTAATAGTTTAACGTGAAAGCCAGCACCTGAGCGTCTATACATTTTGTTTTACACCATTGTTACATAGCAGATTTATGTTGAAATTAAGTAATTTTATAACTTCTCAGCACTAATTATAAATTATTATCGCAAATCACTATAATAAACAAATAGCTACGGCACAGAATATATAAAATGCTTGCGAAATATAACCGATATAAAATGTTTAAAATATTTAAAATTTTCAAACAATGTTGTAAAACAAAATGTATGGACGCTCAGGCGTTGGCTTTCATGTTAATATCAAATAATATCTTATTTTTTGATTCGATTATATCAACACATTGTTTACCAATCAATAGACAATGTTTAATTACATAAAAACAGATACCATCAATTACATTAGAAAAAGTCTAATTAGTCAATAATCCAGGTAAAAAATAAATCTGAAATCTGAATAAACGTAGATTGATTTTTCTACAAAATGAACTATTATGAATGGACAAACTTGAGAAAAAAATTGTGGGCCCATTTCTGTTAGACATTCTCCTTTATTTATATTCAGATACTCTTATAGGCTACAGTGCTTACTGCTTACTTTTTAATAAATAAAAATTTCGTATATAGGTATATATTATGTTCTACAACTTTTTTTTTAAATTTATTCATTATATTTTACAATTTTTACTATAGAAAAATCTTGTGCCTCTCGAAGCCCACATGGCCTCTCAAGGCACAGGTCCTTAACTACTTAACCTAAATTTAACAAAATCAACAGAAAATATACAGAAAAAAAATAGACTAATGAAGTGGTCTAATATCTTTGTTTACAAAACAGCTTCAAATGTGTAAATAACATTTCTAAGAAAATCCAAGAAAAATAAATAACCACAATAATATTACGTAATTAAAATCAACAACATCGGAACATCATAAAAGTGACTGTGAATTATGAACACAGGTGTGACGTGTTGTGGATCAAAACAAATCAGACTGCTGCAAATATTTAGGTGAGGTATGGAATCTGGCTGACATCCAAACGAAAATAAACAAGCAATTATAGTCGTTAAAACGAAATACATAAAGAACAATTTCGTATCAAATACTGTTAAATATTTGGTACTTTCGGTATCTTCTATACAGGATCATTACAATAAAACATGATTTTTATTAGACCATACAGCTTTCCTTTATTACGTTTCTATGAGAGAGAGAACAACAACACACGACCATTGACAACTACATCTACCATAGACAATATTAAAATATTCTTAACATCCCCCCTCAATTAAAAGAACATAAACCAATTAACTTACATATTATTAAAAAACAAATTTTCACAAAACTATTGTTCTTTGAATTGACATTTTCATTACTTCTATTCATACAACATTAACTAATCTAACATAACATTAACTTCTTACAAAAATAATCATGCTTACATATAGGCAGTGCTTTGGTAAGTAAATCTGCTATATTTTCATTTGTTGGTACATAAGACAGTGTCAGCAACTTATTGTTTACAACATCCTTTATAAAGTGCAATTTAATATCTATGTGTTTTGCCCTCTTACTGTTTTCATAATTCTCTATTAATTTTATTGTACTTTGATTATCAATAAGCAAATATGATTCACATTCACAATCAAAGTCTGACAAAATACCTTTTAAATAAATCAATTCTGTACATGTTAATGCAGATGCAACATATTCTGCCTCGGCTGTTGAAAGTGCAACTGTATTTTGTTTCTTTGAAAACCATGTTATTAAATTTCCACAATGATACACAACTCCTCCACTAACACTTTTTCTATCTGTAATATCCGAAGCCCAGTCAGCATCAGAATATGCTTTTAACTCCTTTGTTCCGTCTATTCTTCTGTATACTAAACTTCTATTAATAGTCTCTTTCAAATATCTTACTATTCTTTTTGCTGCTGTCCATAATTGAGTTGTAGGTCTATCCAAAAATCTGCTCAGAAATGCTGTAGCATAAGTTATATCCGGTCTACTTGTTGTCGATATATATAAAAGACATCCTATTAACTGTCTGTATGACACATCTATAATTTTTTGTTCTGTGTCAACTTTAAAATTCACTTCCATTGGTGTTTTTGAACCATTACAATTTACCAAACCAAACATTTCTAATATCTTTCTTATTGCAGCTTCTTGTTTAATTTCTAATTTATTTTCTGTTCTTGTTATCTCCATGCCTAAATAATTCCTTATTTCTCCCATATCCTTTACTTTAAATTTATCCTTTAGCTTCTGTATAATTTCATTACAATTTCCCATCAACAATATGTCATCAACATATAACAATAACCATACATTGTTATTTTTATATAAACAAAAGTCATGTTGTGACTGTATAAAACCAATATTTATTATAAAGTCATGAAATTTCTTATTCCAACACTTGGGTGCTTCTTTTAGCCCATATAATGCTTTTCTAAGCTTATATACTTTGCCTTCTTGGTTGCCTTCTAAA
The DNA here is from genome assembly GCA_948150575.1 of Tinea pellionella. Classification (NCBI taxonomy): domain Eukaryota; kingdom Metazoa; phylum Arthropoda; class Insecta; order Lepidoptera; family Tineidae; genus Tinea; species Tinea pellionella. The sequence continues at coordinate 8,828,268 of OX411248.1, forward strand.
CCTAAAGGTGGTTTTATGAATATATCTACATCTAGTTCGCCATTTAAAAATGCATTTGGCACATCCAATTGCCTAACCTCCAAATTTTCTTGAACTGCATAACTTAACATCATCCTCACAGTTGTCATACGAGCAACTGGTGCATAAACATTGTTGTATGATATTTCTTGATATCCTTTTGCAACTAATCTTGCTTTCTTAGTTCCATCTTGTTTAGTCCTAAAGACCCATCTTGTATCTATCGCTTTCTTGTGTATTGGTAGTTTATATTCTTCCCATGTACCTTGTCTTTCATGTGCTTTCAGTTCCGTTTCAATTGCCTTTTTCCATTCATTTCCTCTATTAATCGCTTCATAGTAATTTTCTGGATCTTCTGTACATAAACAATAAACTATATTTGTCTCATATTCGCTTAGGTATTCTGGTCTTTTCAAAATTCTTCCTGACCTTGTGCTCTGTAATTCACTTTGACTATCTCTGTTCTCACTTTCATTTATATCTCCTTTAATATTCTCTTTTCTCATGTCTTTTTCTTCTGTTATATCTTCTTCTTGTATATAATTCCTTAGCTCTTCATTATCATTATTTGGAATGTATTTCACATCACTCTCATCAAATGTTACATCTCTAGATATGATTATTGTATTTGTATTTGGGTTCCACAGTCTATATCCGGTATTACTATAACCTACAAATCTTGCTTCAGTAGCTCTTTTACTTAGTTTATCTTGTTTTGGTATAATAGTTGCCCATGCTCTTGATCCAAACACTTTCAGTCTTGACAAATCAGTTTTTCCAAACATAATATCACTTGGGGTGTTAAAGTTAATAGCCCATGATGGTGATCTATTCAGCTGATACGCTGCACATTGTATAGCTTCGCCCCATAAATACTTAGGTAAACAAGTTTCTGTTAGTAAAGTCCTTGTTTTGTCGTATAATGTCCTGTTCATTCGTTCTGCAACGCCATTACTCTGCGGTGTATATGGTGTTGTGTACTCAATGTTTATACCCTTCTCAATACAAAATTTTTTTAATTTCCTCGCAGTGTATTCTGTACCATTATCACACCTAATACGTTTTACTGTGTTACCTATTTGATTCTCTAATTTTATGATGTAATTAATAAGCTTATCTGTCGCTTCAGACTTACTATTCAATAGAAAAACAACACAAAAATGACTAAAATCATCTATCACTGTCATATAATATTTTTCACCATTTGGACCTATCTGTGTAACTGGTCCAGCAATATCAGTATGCAACAACTCTATAAGTGCATTTGACCTTGGCTTAGTTGAACGTTTAAATGGTTTGCGAGTAGCTTTCCCTTCAATACATGGTCCACATACTGCTTTAGACACAGGTAAGTTCATAAAAGATAAGCACTTTCTATTTAGGTGACCTAATCTTTTGTGCCACAAATTATCTACATTTTCAGTTACATTACAATACACATTACATAATTCAGCATTAATCTTATATAGGTTACCTTCACAATTACCAATTAAGCACACTTTTTTATTGTAAATACTAACACAACTTTTATTAAATTTTACTTGATAATTAGATTCAACAATTTTCTTCACAGATAGTAAGTTGTATGAGAATTTACTTACGATAAGAGCATTAATGTTTATAATCACATTATTATAACATATTTTTAATTTCCCCCTTTTATTAGTAGTAATATGCTCTCTATTTGCTACAAAGATCTTAACACTATGGTCCATAACACAAATGTCTGTCATATATTTTTGATACTCTTCATTTACAATATGTTCTGTACAACCAGAGTCCACAACGAATACAATATTACTCTCATTTACCATATTTACATTTTCACACTCACTAGACACTATAAATGATATCTGTGTTGACACCTCCGCTGATGAAGCCTGCTGGGACTGCTCCTGCATAAAACCTTGTCCTCGTCCACGTCCACGCCATTGTCCACGTCCATGTTTATATCCTCGTCCTGGTCCACGTCCTCGTTTATATCCTCTTCCATTATTATTTTTATTTTTACAATCATAGGACATGTGCCCTTTATTTCCACATGAATAACACGTCAGGAAAGCTGTTTCATTATCTTTTTTATCATCCACAGACTCACCTAGTTTTATTTCGGCATCTAACAACCTTGATTTTACAAATTCCACGTTCAGATCTTTTTCATTAAGCATTGTTTCCACAGAAGTTACCACAGCATCATATTGATTTGGGAGGGACGACAACAAATAGCATACTTGATCGATGTCATCAACTTTTGATCCAATAGCTGTCAACTCACCAATAACTTTATCAAATCTGACAAAATAATCTTGTAATTTTTCATTAACATTACATTTTAATGTAAACAACTTTCTCTTCATGTGTATTTTATTAAACACACTTTTCCTCTCAAATACTTCTTCTAATGACAATAACATTTTCTTCACCGTGTCGGACTTTTTTACTATGTCCAAATATTTATCTGAAAGACATTGTACTAAGATTGACATGGCCTTCGCGTCATGCAATTTTTGATCTTTATTTGTTTCACACGATTCCAACGTATTTTCTAACAAATAACCAACTCCTTTTTCATTTAGCAACAACTTAATTCTGTATTTCCAATTGCTAAAATTGCTACCTTCCTTTAAGATAGGAAAATGCGCTGCGTTGTTGTCCGACATTTTGAATCCTTTTTATTAGAATTTTTTTACGCTTCAAATAAGATTTTACCACGAAAATACTTTCTTCCAATTTGTCCTGGGCCCATAACCTGTTAAATATTTGGTACTTTCGGTATCTTCTATACAGGATCATTACAATAAAACATGATTTTTATTAGACCATACAGCTTTCCTTTATTACGTTTCTATGAGAGAGAGAACAACAACACACGACCATTGACAACTACATCTACCATAGACAATATTAAAATATTCTTAACAAATACTAATATAGTGATAAATTTTAAAACAAATTCCTTAATCAAAGAAAATTACACTCTATTACTTATAAAATACAGTTTAAAATTGTATATAATTTTACGAACCTAAGTCCTTTCATTAGATAATTATTACCGCAGTAATGTAAGACATCCTGCTCTAAGGACCAACTCTAATTGCATTGGTCACGCAAATTCCCGCCAAACTCGAGACGGTTGTTCCTTTGAGACGCGCGGGCGCATACTGTCGCGCCGCATTCCTGTTCCAGAAGTCGCGTCCGAGGATAATTACGTTTGGGATTGATGAATTGATATTTATTATTGCAACTATGCCGTAATTAATAATTAATTTCTTGTTTTTCTATAATAATTAATAATAATAAGTGAATAAAAGATTTTATGTGGCTTTTGGCGCTATAGGCATTCGAATGCAGTAAAAAAGTAGTATTTTATCTCTTAAAGCCGGCATAACGGAGGCGATTACTGCCCCCCTACTATAATATTATATAATTTAAAAATCTTTAAATACGGTACAAATTACCTAAATAATTTCTGAAAAAATTGTAAACATCAGGTGTGTTGGCTGGTTGACTTGTGCGGCTGAGCCATTTTTTTTAATAGCAAATAATTATAATCATATTAAATAAATATTAAACATTATAAACTTAAAAGTAGCAAAATATATTTAAGAATTAATAAATAGTTGGTGACCAAAAGCAAAAGTACTGTATGTAGAATAGTTCACAACAATGATAATAGATGGCGCTAGTGTTGTTTAAGAACGTCTGTTGCTTTGGCGGTGCTGCTATACTAAGGTAAAGTTTTAACCGCTACCGGACAAGCACTATACTGTGCTAGCTTAACATCATATTTTTGGAGCGTTGGCCACTGGCGGTTCTCTGCTGGGATCTCGTCAACGTTTTGTATCAAAAAGCATTTAAATGTAAGGAAGGGCACCGTCTACGATATTTGTATTCTTCATGTACTCCTTTTTACATCAACGGTTTGTACTTAACGCGGACTTAGGACTTCAGATTGTCTGTAATGTGAGGCATCCGACTAACTAATTGCATTGGTCACGCAAATTCCCGCCAAACATTCCTGTTCAGAATTCGTGTCCGAGAATAGTTGCATTTGAGTAATTGTTTTCTTTTTAAAATAATAACTGTATAAAAGAATTTGTTCGGCTTACCATCGTGGTTACGGAGAGACGATGGTTGTAATGACAACATGAATTTTCACTATTTTATTTAGTTACGAATTTTTAGAGATGATGGTCTAGTCAGCCACCACCAATCAATGAGTTGTAAATATCAAGTGCAACGCATGGTTGTCATCCGTTACGCGATTACAAATTTTTAATAGTAAAGAAAAATTTCTATCATATTTATTATCTATTAAACATTTTAAACTTAATTGAAAAAAAAAAATGCATTATTAAATGATTGGGTGAGACTTGTCACGCAACATAAACAGAAGTACTATGCGCAGTGTAGTTCACCCCAATGATAATAGATGGCGCTAGTGTTGTTTAAGAACGTCAGGTGGTTTGGCGGCGCCGCTATATGTAGTAGTAGCTCCATCCGTGTCGACATTAAAAGCACTCTGTGCTAGCTTTACATCATATTTTTGGAGCGTTGATCACTGATAGTCTTTTCTATTCAGTCAACGTTTATTATCTACTAATGTTTGGTATTAACAAGACTTCGGGAGTGGGGACGATTCATATGCCCCGTCCAAACTCCACGAGGAACGCGAGTGTGGACGGTGTGGCCGTGTCCCCTCGCATAGCCTCGCTGTCGCACCACGCTCGCGCACGCTTGCTATGTTATTAACTGCTGCAAAGGAGGTGCGTGTTTTTTATCATGACAGAGTTGATTACCGATTTATGTACCATTTTTATGGAATTACATCAAATAGGTAAACGACGCGTGGGAGCGGATAAGTAAAGAATTGAATATACCTACCTATATTAAATATAATATAAGAATTAATATATATTTAATACACAAAAACAATTAACATACAAAGCATAGAAAAGATAAACGACGAAGGTTTTCTCTTCAGAAATAATAATAATGATTTTTTTTTATTGCAATGCGACAACTTGGATAAAAAAAAACTTGAATTTACTTTTCTTTTTTTATCGTAACTTGGCATGTGATAACATTGCGCCTGATATGAAACTAATTCGGGTTGACAGTGCATACTCCTCTCGCTATACCTGAAATGCGATTAGCACGTCACATGACCGCACTCCGCCTGATGTTAATTAAGCTACAGTGCGATCCATGAACGGAGATGACTGCTATCAGAGAAGGAAATCCGCAGACAGCAGTCGCCTCCGATGCAGATGCCTCTTCACACTGCGCTTGAAGGATCCCATGTTGTAGGAAGGAGGAAAGACGTGGCTGGGAAGGTCGTTCCACACTTTAGTGTTTTTTTTTAATTTCTATACTATAGTAAAAATAGTTTTATATACAATGGATCGTAGGTTTCCGTATAACGTCTAGTCTAGTCTAGTCTAGACGCGTGAACCAAGTCGGAAGCACTTGTCACAATATTTGCTGTGAGTGAACCCGCAGGCGTTTGTTACCCTCCATCTTGTTTGTTACTAGTAGCTGTTTTATCTACATAACAGGTGCAAGCATTTAGCTCGCGACTTCGTACACAAAAACACCGTCCTAATGTATTTTTCATCTATTTTAAATTATTTTCATTTATTTTATTTAAAGAAATAAAATTAATAATAAAGTCAAAAGTTTCGTCTTTACATCTACAGCCCTTGTAAATTGTATTTTTTTTTGTATTGACGCGACATGTGACATCGACTGGCCTGGTGGTAAGCACAGTGGAGGTCCATGAGCCCCGACGACTGGAGGACCGCGGTACACGGTGGCCCCAGTCGCCGTCACTATGCCGGCCCAAGAAGGTGCTTTTTCACGCTCCGCTTGAAGGAACCAAGGTTGAAGGATTGGGAGAACACGTAGGAGGGCAAAGCAAAGGTTCGGCGCGTCCTTTTTGTGTCGCACAATTGACAAGTGGAATGCTTTGCCCTCCCATGTATTCTCCCAATCCTTTCACCTTGGATCCTTCAAGCGGAGCGTGAAAAAGCACCTTCTCAGGCCGGCATAGTGGTGGCGACTGGAGCCACCGTGCGAGCGGTTCTCTAGTCGTCAATGCTCATGGACCTCCACTGCGTTTACATGTCGTGCCAAAATAAAAAAAAATAAAAAGCATTCCATTTATCAATTATTTTTTTTCCACATTTATTTATTCAGAGAAATTACAGTTTTTTAAGTATAAAAATTCTAGATCTAAAAACTTTTACTCCGACAGAAAAATAAAACCTAAAACCCTTGGAGGATAATAGAGCTTTAGAGAAACAACTGAACTAAATCCCCAAAAGACAAAATCAAAAATGGCGGCCAGACAAATCGTTAAAAGTAAAGTCATTTTGTTTCCACCGCTATTAAAAGCGCCAATAACAGTTATCGAGAGAAGTTATTAAAATATGACTCGAGGAAAAAAGATTTTTAGAAGACGATTCTAATTCCGGGTGTATTAATTCCTTCTAATCATTAATTTTCGTCACGGGTTATTTCGACACATATTTACCACTATATTATTCGACCAAATCGAAAAGATCGACCAAAGGACGCAATTAACATTTAGACCCCGTGCTGGGGTAGTACCACCACCACTTTCGAATGTAACACCCGTGAAGTTGTTGAACAAAGCTTGTTGCGTTTCGGGAACGATTTCAAAGTTGTCAGGTATACGATAGCGCCCTGTCAATGTTCGTCCCAATAATATTTAGGTATTGTGAGGGCTTTATTTTGTAATTAACACAAATATATATGTATACTCGTATGAATCCGCTTAATACTGTATTTACATAATTACGAATATAGAAGTCCAACCGTATTGCTTTTGTGATCATATTACGTCTAGCACACTGCGCCGGCCGCCATTAACATCTCTCGACCCTTGATATATGACAGGTATAGTGATGTGCGGGCGCAGTAGGGTTGTGCCCGCTACGATAATCGATTGTTCTTGAATTTATGTTCTAACAATTTATAGCAACCCTGTTCCATTTTAATACTTACAGTTACACAAAATTGTAACAAAAATATGTAATAAATGTGAAAAAATAAGCCGATATTCAACAAATATTTTCGAACCAAAAAAATTCAGTGTACAAAGTAAAATGTTAGTTAACTGAAGCAAAAAATGGGATACAATTGGAATACGTATTTAATTGGTGAACAGCGAGGGTCCTGATTCCGAGAACGTTACAAAAGGGGTTCCATTTTAATTAATAGAAGCCCAATATTGACAAGTCTTTGTTTAAGGTGATGTTTTCAATCAAGAAGTAGGTATTTCACGAGTATATCTATGAGGTTTCTTTTACAATTATTAAAACTAGAGTGCGGATTTAAATTTCCAAACAAAAACCTCAACGTTTTTCAACCTTGATTTTTCTTTTTATTGTAGCTCAGCATGTGACAACACTCCGCCTGATGAGAAAGCTAGAGTGCGGTTGAATGGAAACAACTGCCACTACAAAGAAACCTGTGCGGGCAGCAGTCGCCTCCACTATACCGGCTTGAGGAGACCTAGAGATCTAGATTGACAGCACACACTCCTCTCGTTATACCTGGCTACTTTCAAACTATTCCTGAAACGCTACAAGTGCGGTACTGTGTGGTAGTACTACCCCAGGACGGCAGACTGGACAAATAACCAAAATCAGTCTGCCTACAACTCTTTAATAGTGCCAATAAGCACCGAGCAACCAAAGTACATATAACAAAGTTACATTGGTACCGGTCAGAATTAGCGAGGTTCGAATACGGGTCTCATCGATCGTGAGTTCACGCGTTTTACCGCTAGACCACGGCCGCTCTTGATAGATTTTCGTGATACTTGCAGTGGTTCAATATATTATATCTAGGTCTGTACGTTTTGATTTTTGATGTATATCTCTTGACACTTGAGTCTGATTTTTTTTTAAATATCAAATTGAGGACAACAGCATATAAATATAAAATATAAAAAAATATGGTGTGCACACATGCTTTGAGATACAGGGCAGACTGAGATTGACTGAAAAAGCCTACCTTTATAAATTTATTTTGTAATTTACTCGCAGCGATTCGTTCTCTTTGCGTCTGCCTTCTTTCTTCTTCCAATTGTTGTTCCAATTGTTTAATTTTTTTCTCCAAAAGCTCCTGAAATAAGGAAAATACTGAGTTAAAAAGAGACTGTTAGAAAGACTTAGGTCCACTCTCCACTGGAGCGTATTTTCATAGACATGATTGTATCAACGCTGAATTTCATTATTATTTATTGATTATTTTTTAAATGCCTGTGCAAAGCTAGTGTTTGATTCAAACAAAATAGGTTTTTTTCAAGTCAATTGTCAAGAGCAATGAATAACTTCACAAAATATAATTTCCATTATAATTTCTAGAAGTATGACTAAAAACAGGGGTGATGTTAAATCGTTTGAATTAATTTATAATAACAATAAATTATACATTTTGAATATTATGTTAAGTGAATCTGAATGGTGCTCATTCGTCTCCTCAAGCCGGCATAGCGGAGGCGACTGCTGTCTATTTAAATTTATTTGTAATAGCAGTTGCTTATGTTTATAGACCGCACTCTACGTTCGGCTACAATTTAAAAAAACATTGTTCTATAGTAACACAAATAATTTGGATACAGATTTTTGAATCAGGTATCTATGGAATTTTACATCGGTGTTGCCACCACTCTTTAAAAAAATATGAAACTAAAACAATAATAACAAGTTTTCACGGCATTTTTTTTATAACATAGGTAATATGAAGACACTATTTTGTTCTTAAATCCATGATCGATTTTTCCTCTTTTTTTGCGTCACATAGCATCCCCTTATGTTCATCTTTCAGCCTAACGAGCGACCATTAGTGAGGCTAATGCGTACTCGATCGTGAACCATCATGAAGACAACCACGGACTATCTATCTTGTTGATAACAACTCCGTTCACGAAAAAAGCCGACACGTTTTCTCTTAAATTTTTCAGACCATAATATTGATAGGTATACCTTTTGCGATAATTTTCCTAAAGTATAAACCCTAAAAAATGCAATGTTCTTAGATTTTTTAGTTTATCTTAGATCTTAATTCCTTATCTAATCATTGGCCTAACCGATTGGTTAATAAAAATACATATTTAATTTTAAAATTTTCACAATTTACCAAGTTCAATTCCGTGATAACGCAAGCGACTTTTGCAATTTTACTGTTTTTTTAGTAATATCAATTTTTAGGGCACTCCCCGTCCAGGTACGCCTCTAACTTTCCACTCTGTATTGGTTAGTATTTGTTATGAATGTCTATAGTCTATGGCTCAACATCTTTGCCTCGTCGACTGTAGTCTATGCCAGTCAATGAGACTTGTCAAAATCTTGTATTAGAGGTCGGTTGAGAAAACATCGAATAAACTAAAATCCGGAAGCATCTGTTTTATTTCAACACGAACCCACCAAAATATGGTGTCAGAAGTTGGTCGCATCACAATGAAGATGCAAGGAAGCGGAATTTTGCCAATGAAGATGGACGGCGATTTAGCGTTCAATTGGAACAGGTGGCGTCAATCTTTTCAGTTATATATGAGGGCTAGCGGGCTCGATGATGAAAAAACTGAGCGGAAAGTCGCGTTGTTGCTTCATTATATTGGACAACAATGTGTTGATATATTCAATTCCAAAAATTTAGATGAAAATAAAATAACATATGAAGAAACATTACAGGTATTTCAAAAATTTTTCGTGCCTAAAAGAAATCTTACTTATCAGTCGCATAAATTCTTCACATATAGACAAGAAGAAGATCAGTCGATGGAAGATTATATTACAGTATTAAAGAATTTAGCTCTGACATGTGATTTTGGAGAAATCCAGGACAGATTAATTAAGGACATCTTTATCTGTAATATGCATCAAAAATATCATCATATTAGAGAAAAATTGCTAATGGAAACTGATTTAAAACTAGAAACAGCAATAGATATTACAAAAAATTGTCTGCTGTCATATAAGCAAGCCACATCGTTACAAGAAGCTTCCGGAAGTCAGTCATCAATCATGTTCAACAAAGTCTCAAGTCACAGAAACAACTCAAATAGATATAGAAGCAGAGAGAGGTCACAGTCAAGACAACCACATAGGTCTAATTCACAGTCAAGTCGCACAAATTGTGGTCGGTGTGGACAAATTCATAGAAATTCTTGTCCTGCAAAAGGTGTCACGTGCCATAAGTGCAAAGGAAGAAACCATTATATGTCAATGTGTAATTCAAAAAGTGTAAAACAAGTCAGCGTGGATGAAAATGTGAGTACAAGTGATGAACTTTCTCGACAAGTCGAAAACTTATTTGTAGGTCATGTCTTAAGTAATAGTAATAATTCAAATAATGATTGGACAATAATAATTAATATGAATAATGTAAATGTAAAATGTGTATTAGATACGGGTATTGATGCAAATATTATGTCTATAAATGTTTTCAATAGTCTTAACCTACAATATTTAACAAATTGTAATTACAAAGTAACGTCTTATAGTGGAAATAATGTCCCAGTCTTAGGTGTATGTAATATTAAATGTGTCTTACTTCATAATCATAATAAATTGTCTTGTGATATGAAGTATATTATAGTCAATATTAATTCTCCGACAATAATTGGTCGTGAAACATGCACAGCCCTAGGTCTTGTTAAACGTATCTATTCTATACAGTCAGATAGTAATAATTAAAAATCGTCTCCTTAAGCCGGCATAGTGGAGGTGACTGCTGCCTGCACAAGTCTTTTCGTAGTAGCAGTTGTTTCCATTCGTGGACCGCACTCTAGCTTTACATCAGACGGAGTGTTGTCACATGCCATGCCATGCCATTAATAATTAATAAAAAGTCAAAATTCTACTATGATAGAAAGTCGAAGTCCTTACCTGAGCTAAAAATAGGGCAAGAGGTAATGTATAAAAAGTCACCACAAAGTAATTGGTCTTTGGGTAAAGTCACAAAACAATGTAAAGAGCCGAGGTCATATTTGATTGAGTCGCCAGAAGGTCAAGTCTACAGGAGAAATCGTCAACACATAAATATATGTGCAAGTCCAGGTAAATATTTTAATCCTTATATTACCCCTACAGTGTCCTCCACCTCTGAGCTACCACCACCTCAAACATACAGTCTACATGAGTCTAATATGTCTAATAATAATGATAGTCATAAATATTATACTAGGAGTGGTAGAGAAATCAAAATGCCATCAAAGTATGATGTTTATTGTAAATATTAAGTTTTCTTATTTGTCAATAAATACTTTAAATAATAACTACATTTAATTTATGTTTAATGTCATAGTTTACTCATTATAGTAAATTGTCACATAGATTTTGTTAAATGTAATTGTAATTTATATGTCAATATATTAAGTTAGTCTAATATTTTAAGAAAAATTTATTATTTAAGTTGATGTTGAGTAGTCATAATTTCAGGTCTGAAAAATATTATATAGAATATTTTTGTTTTCTTTATTGTCATGTCATATGTCTTAAGTTTCAATTTTTATATTGTTTAAATATTTTATTATTTTTATTTTTTTTTTAAAAAAGGAACATGTTATGAATGTCTATAGTCTATGGCTCAACATCTTTGCCTCGTCGACTGTAGTCTATGCCAGTCAATGAGACTTGTCAAAATCTTGTATTAGAGGTCGGTTGAGAAAACATCGAATAAACTAAAATCCGGAAGCATCTGTTTTATTTCAACACGAACCCACCAAAATAGTATTGTACAATTTAAAAATAACATCAGGTTGAATAAAAATAAACAATTTAAAAAATTTTTGTTCAATGTGTTAAATTACACCAGAAATTATACAGTTTTTGTAAGCTAAATGTATTTCGGTGGAAAATCAAAGTTTTAAAAACTAAAATGTACTTTTAACTTTTAATATTTGACAATTGAACGAGATTAATAAATGACCATAAATAGTACGCCTGCCTTAAATTTAATATCTAAAATAAATTAAATCAGCTAAATATATATTTTACCAACAAATAACAAAGTTATTTTGAAAACACAAAAGGCCCTAAATCTAAATTTTTGGGTTTCAGTGAAATGTTTTCGGATTCCCCTTCAGCGTGTTGTCACCACACCCCCACCCATCCATTGCATCATTTTTCACGTACTCGATAAATTCATTTCCTAGCTCTGTAGAAATGTCAACTGAAGGACTTACTGTCCTGTGTCTGTACATACTAGAGCTACAAAAGTTTTTTTTTTATTTTGACACGACATGTGATCTCGACTGGCCTGGTGGTACGCACAGCCGAGGTCTCTGAGCATTGACGACTGGAGAACTGCTGACACGGTCGTTCCAGTCGCCATTACATTTTCGTTTTTTGATTTTTTTATGGTAGCTACATACTAGCTAGCGACATATGACAACACTATTCCAAACTGTTTCCGAAACGCGACAAGGTCACTTCGCAGGTGTTACATTCGTGTGGTGATACTACCCCAGGACGGCAGACTGGGCTTATAACCATCATCAGTCCTGTAGGCACTGAGATTTGAACACGGGTTTCATCGATCGTCAGTTCACGCGTTCTACCACTAGACCACGCTTTAAAAAGGAGGAGTGCGGTCATATGACATGCTAAAATAAGAAATAAATAAAAAAACAATCGTGCTAGTAAAGCTTGCAAATCGTTGTAATATGCACAAGCATCTTGCAGTCTTTGTATTGTTGGAATGGTAACAATATCTGTTCTATTGTATCTTAAGTGCGGTCCCCGAACATCATTCATCTACTATTTTATTGTGTACCTCCCTACCTACCTACTTGCCTTGATACTTCTAAGAACAAAAAAAAAAAAAACAACTAGGTAAAAATAGAAATATAAAAGTAGGTAATGAATAATAATTTGATGCCGACGTGGAATCGAAATAACTTGTACCAATTTTACTAATTACAGTTTTTTAATTTGAACGTTGTGAGTTATTTAAATTTTTTCGGCAGCGGAGTGCTGTCATATGGCGAGCAATAATAAGAAAAAAAAAGAAGAAAAAAAGACGTATGTATCATGTTGTGCATCCAAAATATTATAATATATATTACAGTATTTACTTTCTCTGCTAGATAGGTCAACTGCTCAGAAAGGGTCAGATGAGGAGCACCCTCAACCGCCGTGCATGTATGAGGGGAGTAATGGAGCGAAAGTAGTATGTAGAAAGAGGAGTCGCTGGCGGTCCATGGTTTCTACCTACCCCAGTGGAAACAGCGCGTAAGTCAGTTATAGAAATATATATTATAGCTCACCAGAGATGGCCCTTACTTTTAGAATACCCTTAATTTGCCTATGAGGATGACCTCACGTAGTTGTCACATATGAGATGCTCCAGATACATCTCACAGATTAGCTTTTTGTAAACTAACGATAGATGAAAGGGTAGGTTTTGTAGAGTTACCATGATTTCAAATATTTCCGAAAATTAAATAAGTGACTATCTGTTACTGATGTCAATGTTTATTAGAATTTTTAATAGGATATATAGTTAGTATAGTTTAATAGAATAACAAAAAAAATTAAACAAAGACAAAGCGAGCTTTACTTTTAATCTGATAATAATAATAAATTCTTTATTGCAGTTAACAAAAATATAGAAATTCAAAAGCATAAATAACTTACTGCAATTGGCGGTCTTATTACTAAAAACGATTTCTTCCAAAATTTACCATCTACCAAAAACTACAAAAATCCAAAAAAAAAATCTAATATTTATTCTATTCAAATACATATAATATTTTGAAGAGTGGTAGACAAACTGCTGATGGTATTAACCCAGCCTGCCGTCCTAGGGTAGCAACACCACTTTTAAGTGTAATTAACACCAGAGCAGACGCGTTTCAGGATCAGCTTTGAAATAGCTTGGTATAACCATGTATATATTTATGTGGGATTATCGAGCAGGCGGATTCAAAGAACAAGGCAATTCTATAAATATCACCGTTTATTCTTGCTTTTTACATAAATTTTAACAAATACAACTTCTTCACAACACACGTCTTTCTCCTTCCTGTTGAATATTAATGAAACGAAAGATTAATTAAGATTTAATATATTTCACATAAAATAAAACTTATCGAGCACACACGAATTTTTGACAGGAATCAAAGACAACAGAACAAGGGCGGAGACACCAACCATAAAGTTTAGAGACATCGATTATATCATTGATTGTAGTAATCGTATATTTTAACACCCTCCCTTAAACTTTATGTTACATTTTAATTAAATTTAATTTCTCAAGAAAACCTATATGTTTCATTGAACACAAAGGCTTAGTTAATACATCTGCTACCATATCATTTGTACTCAAATATTGAACTTCTACAACATTATTTTTAATCAAATGTTTAACATAGTGATATCTTAAATCAATATGCTTTGTTTTTCTATGACAATATTCCTTTACAAGTAACAATTTTTGAGCACTTTGATTATCATTAAAAATAACACTTTTAACAAAACACACTTCTTTAGATACATCACTGATAGCAATATATTCAGCTTCAGTGCTAGACAAAGCGACGCACCTCTGCTTACGCGCTTCCCAGTTTACTGAATTATTACCAATTTTAATTATAAATCCAGTATAAGACTTCCTGTCGCAATCATTTGCCCAATCGGCATCAGTATAAGCTGTGATATTAAAGTTGTCACTCTTTGTAAAAGATAATCCGTAGTCCATAGTACCTTTCAGATATCTTAATATTCTCTTAGCGGCCAGCCAATGAGTTTTATTATAATTATTATTGTGTTGACTCAGACGGCTCACTGCAAAGGATATATCTGGTCGTGTACAGACTGACAGATACATTAGACATCCTAACAGCTCTCTATACTTATAATTATCAGACAAACTATCTTCATCACACTCTTCAAACCTACACCCTACTTCCATTGGTGTTATTGAAACTTTGGCATCCATCATACCAAAACGTTTTAACAGTCGATGAATATAATTTGTCTGTTTCAGAACAATCAATCCCTGAGACCTATTTCTAATAATTTCTAGACCTAGACAGTTCTTAATAGAACCTAAGTCTTTAATTTCAAAGTTTTTCTGTAACAACAAAAACAAATTATTACACTCACTTTTATTATTAGAAAAAACATAAAAATCATCAACATATAATGCAATTATATTAAGTTCAGAATCATTTCTCTTTATATACACACAAGGTTCACATTTACTTTGCATGTAATTACAGCTCACCAACAGTTCATGTACTTTGTTATTCCAAACTCTACTGGCTTGTTTCAGACCATAGATACTTTTATTTAATAAACATACTTTGTTTTTATCAGACTGAAAACCTAACGGTTGTTCCATGTAAAGTTCTTCAGTAAGTTGACCATACAGGAAAGCTGTAGTTACATCAAAATGACGCATTTCCATATTCATCTCATTGGCTAATGAAAACAACATCCTCATTGTGGAGTGTCTCACCACCGGTGAGAAAGTATCATCATAATCAATACCTTGTTTTTGTGTAAACCCACGTGCAACTAGCCTAGCTTTATACTTATCAATTTTACCTTCAATGTCACATTTAACCTTATATACCCACTTACACTTAATTATATTTTTATTTTCAGGCCTGTCTACGAGTGTCCAAACATTATTATTTATAAGAGAGTTATATTCTTGATTCATTGCCAATTGCCACTCATCCTTAGAGGTACTAGACATTGCTTCCTCATAAGATTTTGGCTCATCGTATATAAAACTATGAGATAAAAAAGTAATTTCGTAATCTTCATACCTTTTAGGCAAAATGTTTCTAGTAGAACGAATACCTGACACAGTAGGGATATTAGGCGACACATCATCACCATTTATATTTCGGTTTTCTGCATCTTGGCTTATAGAACATGAAGGGCTTGACAATTGAGGTGAACTAAAATCAATACATGAGATAGGATTAGTATTAGAACTAGAATCAATACATGAAGTGTTGTCATTGCAAACTTCATTGTTTTTATTATCTAAATTAACATATTTATTTTCTAAAAATATAACATTACGAGACTTGATTAATTTCTTAGGATATTGGGGGTCAATGAGCCTGTATCCTTTACTGTTCTCACAATACCCGACAAATATGCACCTTTTCGACTTTGAATCAAACTTTGTTCTATTTTGGCTCGGAAGGAGATAATATGCTTCACAGCCAAACACTCTGAGATTACTTATGTCTACAGTCGATCCGGTCCATACATTTTCTGGTACCCGACTACCAGTTAATCCGGAAGTTGGACTTCTATTTTTAATATAAATGGCTGTCATGACAGCTTCTCCCCAATAACGTTTACTTAACCCAGATTCATGAAGCATACAACGAGCTTTCTCAATTATTGTTCTATTAAGACGCTCTGCAACTCCATTTTGTTGCGGGCTGTAAGGCGTAGTAGTCTGATGAACTATTCCATGACTTTTCAAGTAATTACTAAACTTACTGTTACAATACTCCATACCATTGTCGGAGCGAAGGCATTTTATGAGGGCATTTGTCTGTTTCTCAACCATCGCTTTAAAATTGATAAAAACAGACATAACCTCAGATTTATTTATCAATAAATAGCCAAAAGACTTCCTAGAATAATCATCCGTGAATGTTAAAAGATAACGGGCATTGCCCCATGTTGTCTCAGACATTGGTCCACACACATCGGAGTGAATTAATTGCAAAACTTCACTAGCACGCTTCGCTTGACCTTTAGGAAAAGATTTTATAGTCTGCTTACCCTTAACACAAGCAATGCATTCATTAAGAGCATTTCTGTTATCATCAAACGAAATCCCAGCTGCCTGACCATCTCTTAGAACATACATACCTTGAGAACTGAGGTGAGCTAATCGCTTATGCCACAATTCCATTGATAACTTATTACATTGAACAGCATTAACACATTGTGATGACTCCTCAATGAATTGTTCCTGAATAGCTGCAGCTATAACGTCACAATCTTGTTGAACCTGTTGAGAAGCTGAATCACACACAACATTTTTCAACATATATACACCATTAACACTGTTGGCTGAAATGATGCATGTACCCTTTTCATCGAAAATTTTACATACATTGTTGTTAAATTTTACATTTAAACCCTTTGCAGTCATTTTACTCACTGAAAGCAAATTTGCTGATAGTCCGGGTACATACATCACCTCTGTGACATTGAAGGTATCATTATTTACAGTTAAACTTATTTTTCCGATGCCTTTGCATTGCAATTTTTCATTATTTGCTGCTATGACAGTGTTGGCACATTCTTGTAACTCCACAAAACTATTTATATTATTGCACATATGTGCAGTACAACCTGAGTCTACAATCCAGTCATTTGCGGTAAACATTGTGGCAAATGCTGTTACTAATAATGATTTTGTTTTATCACACTTATCGTCTCTATTCCTACGTTTGAGTTTGAAACATTTTTCTCTTTTATGACCCACTTTGTTGCAATAACTGCACTTTTTAACACTTTTTGCCACATAGGCCACATCACTAACACATTCACCTTGACTTCGCCTCGATTCTTCTTGCAGCAGCCGAGCTCTCACAAGCTCGCTAGTCAGCTTTCGATCTGTCAAAGTTGCAGTTTCCAAGTTGGACACTAGTGTGTCATATTCCTTTGGTAAACCGCTAAGAAGAAGCTCCGCTACCTCCTCATCGTCAATGGTGCGGCCAATGTCTGCCAACATTTGTACAGTCTCCATAGTTGCATTTATATAATTTATCATACAACTATGATCGGAGAAATTGGAATGATGTAACTTCCTTAATAATAATACTCTTCTACACAGACCTTTGTCTTCAAAAATTTCTGCCAATTTATCCCACGCTTCTTTGGCATTCTTCGCATTGCGAACGTATTGTATGCAGCATACATCTATACTTAAACAAATACGCGCCAACGCACGTTGTACACGCTGCTCGTTGTTATCGGTGCCATCCACGCAGCCCCATAGGCCGTCGACAATCAAAAGCATTTTCATTTGGAATTTCCAATTATTCCAGTTAGAAACGCCTTTCAATTTTTCGAAAATGGCACCCGTGGATCCCAGATGCATTGCACAGGACCCGCTTTTAACACCGTCTTCAAACGTCGGCATTGCCATTGTCACGTTTGACGACGCTTACGTTTTTATTAAGTGAAATAAATATTTGAATCGTTACATTAACAATAACAGTAGGCGGGACTGGGCCCATAACCTGTTGAATATTAATGAAACGAAAGATTAATTAAGATTTAATATATTTCACATAAAATAAAACTTATCGAGCACACACGAATTTTTGACAGGAATCAAAGACAACAGAACAAGGGCGGAGACACCAACCATAAAGTTTAGAGACATCGATTATATCATTGATTGTAGTAATCGTATATTTTAACACTTCCGTCTAAAAGCAATCTCTCCGTCTCCCTCAAACTCTTTCCTCTCGCTCGCACAAAATCACGTTCACAGATGGACAGGCGAGTTGGAGAAATACTTTGAGGCTTTGGGCGTCAAAAATAAATCCCACAGCTCGGCCATCCTGCATTAGTCTGACCCCAGACTACCCCCATCACTCATACAAACTTGCAGTCACAACTTATTGCCTAACAACATTACCAACACCATCTTATACTAACTTATATAAATCAAAACTATTAAAATCTACTATTAACACAACTAAATAAACCATTAATTTAAGCTAAAATAATAATCTAAACAAACATCAAACTTAGTTACTACTTGGCATGTGTAGAATACTGTTTTCCTCAAGGCAACAATGTCACCTCCCCTATACTTTGTACTTTTCTTCCTCTTTTTATTATATGTCTTCGAGTGTTCGTCTTGAACTTTTAAAATATGCGCTTTCGCTTCTAGCCTTCTATTTTGTCTTTCTTGACAAAAATATTGTATATTCTCTTCTTGCAACATTTCATAAATTCTCAATTTTTCTTTCTTCTTTATTCTAACACCAATCATGAGTTCAAACGGTGTCATACTCCTTGCAGCTAATAAACATGGGATGCATGTTGCAATACATTCTTCTATCTTCTTTTCAACGCCTTTTTTGTGATAATCCTTGTCAACTAAATCAATTATCTTCTTCTTTCGGCAACGTTTCATTATCTCAACTTCTAGGCGCTTAGGTATAACCAACTGTCTCTCAATTCCTTTAAATAGTAATCCGTCTTCAATGATCGCTAACCCTTCGAGCTCATATCTCGTGTACTTTTTCTTTGCATCTGAAGTCTTTCTGCTCACAAAATGCACTGGCTGTAAACTGTTATCAGTGTCTTTCTGCATAAGTATGGCTGAGTACGCATGAATCGATGCATCAATGTGGAGCTCTGTGGGCAACTTCATATTAAAAATTTGTAAAACTGGCTTACTTGACAACTTCATCTTAAACGCTTCCATTTCATTCTCTTTGAGTTTAAAACTATCTCCTTTCTTTAAAATTATCTCCATCTTAATCGGTGGTTCCTTGGTTGGGTTATTCGTTACATAATTCTGTATAACGTCACTCACTCTCTGTTGTATCTTTTCATCTTTACGGTAGTATACCGGTCGTTCGCTTAACATACAACTCGTTTCTATCAACCAGCTCCGCTGAAACTTTGGCCAAACAGTAACACAACCCTCATTAAATATTACAGTAGTATTTAACAAAAACTCTTGTCCTAAAATAACTTTGTATGGCATTGCCAAATGAGGAATAATATGAAAAGTAACCTTGAAACTATGACAATTGTGATTAATTTGAGTAACAAACTTCCCTAAAGAATAAACTTTACTTTGACCTAACCCTGACAATAACAACCTATTTTTTTCATATGACAACACATTCAATTCAGACAATAATTCAGATGATATTAAATTTAAATCACTTCCACTATCGATTAAACAACTAACCTTAACACCATTAATGTCAAACTCTTTTACCGACTTGTTCACATACTCTTTTTTCTGACACGTTTCATCCAATTGTCCGACAGCTGTAGCAGTTACATGCACAAACTCCTCCTCAGCAACTGGTGGTTCACTCGATGATGATGCATCTTGTACACACATAGCAGTTGATGATCGGGTAGCTTGTTTTTTCATCACCGCCTTACAATCAGGCGCAATATGTCCAAATTGTCCGCAACGAAAACATTTGACACCTTTTTCACAAGACTGAGCCTTATGAGTAGTATCGCCACAGTTATAGCACCTCTCCTGTCGCCCAACATGTTTAGGTTTGTTATAATTTGCTGACTTATGTGGTTCAATACTTGTTTTTCTTATACGACTGTAAATGTCCAACTTCTTACGGAACTCTTTCACCGTCTCACACCCATACAGCATGGCTTTGTTAATTTCAGAGTCTGGGATTCCATCAATAACATACTCTATAAGTGCCTCGTCTTCCACTTTTCCCTGTGACGCCAACTCCTTCATGATGAGAAAATACTGTTGATGGGTTTCCGCAGCCGCCTTCCTTCTTGCTGCTAGTCTTTTGTGCACCACTGCGCTATTTACTTTATAGCTAAATTCTTCTGACAACTCTTCTTTCAAAGTATCCCAGCTTCTCACACCGCCCAAAGATCTCAGAAATAGCTTTGCTGTGCCAAATAACAGTCTTTTACTATACATCAGCTTTTCGATACCGCTCCAACCCATAATTACCGCTGTCTGTTCGAATTCTTCTATCCATGATGATACGGGATACGAATCATCCCCAGAAAACGTGGTCATGGATTTTTCTACATCTTGAAACGACATTCTTGGGATGTCAGCACGTGGCGAACACCCACCTTCTTCCTCTTCCACGCTCACCAGCTTTTTCGTCTTAGACATTTTGCTTATTATTTATCTTCAAAATCGTCTTTATAAATCGTCTTCTTAATGATCGCGACCGCACACGCGCGTACCATACAATGCGTCGGCGTCGCCCCGATTTTAAATCCGTTTTTATTTGCTCGATCCCGGACGAGCCCCCAAAATTGTGGGATTATCGAGCAGGCGGATTCAAAGAACAAGGCAATTCTATAAATATCACCGTTTATTCTTGCTTTTTACATAAATTTTAACAAATACAACTTCTTCACAACACACGTCTTTCTCCTTCCGTCTAAAAGCAATCTCTCCGTCTCGCTCAAACTCTTTCCTCTCGCTCGCACAAAATCACGTTCACAGATGGACAGGCGAGTTGGAGAAATACTTTGAGGCTTTGGGCGTCAAAAATAAATCCCACATTTATATAGCCATATAAACATACATCTTGCTTGCTCAGTTACAGCAGTTGTCTTGGACCATGGATATGGTGTGGTTTCTTGCCGGACTACTATAAAAAAAAAATTACAATGGAATCTTCTAGATATATTTTTCGTAACCACATTAAGTATAGTTTAGATATAGGTGCATTTTCAACATATAAAGGAAAAGTCCCTAAAATATAAACGAAAATATATGTACCCTACATTCCTATATAGGTATAATAATTATACAGTTAGAGGGGTCAGTTTAATTAGTCTCTCTTCATAATCTCCCATCAATTGTTATGCTTCATCACATTTCAAGGGTTGGAAGTCATTGGAGGTTATTTTTGTTTTTGACAGTTCGTTTTATAACTCCGTTCCAAATTTAAAAGGTTTCATTCTTTTTCTAATTGGTTTTTATTATCAATAAATACAATTAGAAATTATTTTGGTAGTTAAGAGAATAGGAAGCCTAAAGGAGATCTTCGTTTGTGGGCTCTAACGACTATTGATCATATTATACATTTAAAAAAAATAATGGACGATAGATAATATAAAAATCTAATTGGAATTATTATTCATATAAGCATTTAGATTATTATGAATTGGGGAGGTGTATCTGGTGACAGCTATCTTTTTAAAATTTTTTTTAGATAATATAGATTAATTTAGTCGACACGTGTTTCTGGAAAATTTTATAATTGCTTTGTTCTTTCCTTATTAATTTTAAAATATAACTATTGTAATATAGTAATCGAGACGTTTCGGCCGGAACTAAACCATTGCCAATGAACAAGAAACAATAATCATTTGTCAAAAGTTCAAACAAACTTTTGCTTTTTAAAAGTTCCTGTTAATTAAAACATCGTGTTTTACACTATTTTGTTTTAAAAATTACAATAGTTATTCGTTTAAAACACTGTTATTGTTAGGAAACACAAACAAAAGATATTTGGCAAACTTGTGAGGTGACAACCATAGACTACAAAACAATCTGCAAAACTGTTAGGTTGGTACTTCGTATTCTATCTTGTCAAACTCTCCGAAGAAGGTCGAAGAAGGTCATTACAGTTTTTCATATATCTCTGCGATTTTTAAGTTTTTTCAGACGGGAATCAAAAAAATACATCTAATTGAAGTGATATTGGTTTTCGATTTAACATGGTTTAGTTTTTGTGGACCTTGCCCATTGATATATTTCTTATTATTCCAATTAGACATTATACAATTAATAATAATATTACCATATATTTCATTAATAAATGTTACAATTTAGGTTTTTTTTTTTAATTAGTCCCGCAGTGTTTTGGGGACAACATAATGCCGCGCGGACATCGCACTTCGCATTTCTTTTTTCAGTTCTATCACCTGCCTTTGACCCCTCTGCAGTTCAAACTCCATCAATCAGTTAGGAAGTGACAGGCACTTCGAGAAGGTATATTGTGACTAAAACGGGAACAACGGGAACATTTGGGAAACTGAACAAATTAAATTGAGAGGTTTTAGCCAATAAATCTTATAATTCATGGTATCAGGCGTTACTTTGCGGTAATCCATAATCTTTCTTTTCAAAAGTTACCTTGCTTCCCAACAATTGATGCTAGTGAGGGTAGGTGTACAGTACAGTATCTGTAATATACTCGCAATGTGGGACCCATCACCAACTTGCAAATACCTCTCGATGCGTGTTATTATTGTAGCTCGGCATATGACAACACTCCGCCTGATGTAAAGCTAGAAGTGCTGTCCATGAACAGAAACAATTGCTGCTACAGAGAAATCTCTACGGGCAGCAGTCGCCTCCGCTATGCCGGCCTGAGGAGACGAAATATGCACCTCCCGCTATACCTTTTTAAAGTTTTAAAACTAATCGGTATTTATCCGTGTTAGCAGTTGTTTCCATTCAGTGCCGTCCTCTAGCTTCAGGCAGGATGTTGTCACTTGCTGAACTAGTATAAAAAAGATAGTGGTCTGTGTATGTATGTGTAATGTAGATATCATACATTTTTTACGTGCATAATTTACTTCACACTGCACTAAGTTTAAACTTTTAAAAAAATTGGAAGTCTTTACAGCAATTTCCATACAACACGAAAATCGTTTTTAAAATGTCTCAAGTAAACTAAAACCGATCATAAATCTCCTACAAGAAATTGTTAAGCGATACAACTATATCATTTTACTGCCTTTCTTATTAGAGTCTATAAATCATAAAACCTATAAGTTCACTTTTATAATGGAAAACATTAGTTCAGGATTCATTTTATTTAAATGATATTATTTTATTCATTTTTATTCGCTACTAGATATATTTTATATAAAAAATATTATGTTAATAATATTTTCGCGGTTAATAAAAAAAAACAAAAGGATTGCATTCTGGCTTAACATCAGGTGAAGTGCGGTCAGGACAAAAAAAAATTTAATAACACCAGCTAACATTGACGCGTTTCGGGAATAGTTCGAAAGTAGCCAGGTATAGTGAGAGGAGTGTGCACTGTCAATCTAGATGATACATGGTCGTCTCCTCAAGCCGGCATAGTGGCGGCGACTGGTGCCTGGACAGGTTTCTCTGTAGTAGCAGTTGTTTCCATTCATGGACCGCACTCTAGCTTTACATCAGGCGGAGTGTTGTCACATGACGAGCTACAATTAAATAAAAAATTGATAATACTAATGAAAAAAATTAACACAAAAAATAAAAAATAAATCCCTAACTAAAACACTTACCTTATAATAATCGTTCTTATTATAACTATCGTATTTGTACATTTTGGAGAATTGAACTCTATTCACATGACATTAAATACCAATATTCAAAAACAACTTTCACTAACAGAAATATCTTTAAAAAAAAACATCTTTAAAGAATAATTAATTTTCTTATTGTCAACTGCGTAATAACTTTATTTCTAATAAGAAGTTGTTTCTGACAAACAAACTTATGAAATACAAGCAACTGTTATTGTGAGCTTGATAGCTTGATATTTAATTTCTACAGATCACTTATACATACAGAGACATAAAAAACCTTATAATGACATTAAAATTTAAAGGTCGGTGGGCAGTCCTGTCTGCCGTCCTGGGGTCCACGTGCACGCACTTCACCTCTAGCTTCATTAAAACACAGTGTTCACGTAAGCGCGTCAAAATACCAATCTTTCCACTGGGCTGACGTCACGTATTTCTTTATTTCTACACCACAATTCATTAGCAGTAGAGGACGCGAACTGAAGATCGATGAAACCCGTGTTCAAATCTCACTAGATCCAACTATGTTATGAGACAGGCGCTATTTATGCATTAAAACAAAAAAAAAACAATAAATACCAACAAGCTCTACTTTTCAGTTGAGATTATTGTTGATTAATGCAACTTTTATATTAATTTGTTTTTGCTGTCAAAACTGTTATTGTCAAAAAAAATGTGCTTTTCATTCTGGTGATGGGTTGTTTTAAGTACTAGTAAGCATGTTGTAAGTAATTTTAAGCAATGTGTTGGTCAGCGATACCAAATGTTTTTTTTTGCCAAGTCGGGATTTCGGAACTTTTTGAGTGAATAAAGTGGGATTCTTTCTTCGAAAGCGGGACAGATGTGTTTAAATATGTATTTTTTATTTGAGTTTTAAATTGCGTTATCGTGACAATAGATAGCAAAAATAGCCATAGAAACGTACTTTAATAAAAATATGATATTTTAAATCAGACTTACCCTATTTAGGAAGTTGTTTTCTTATAGCCGGTTTCTGAATTCTTCGGTTTGCGTAACAAACCGTTATAACCATACATTTGAGTTATTTTAAAATGTATGGGGAATGTGTCCGTTAGAAAAATGTGGTGTTTCAAATAATAGTCTGAAGAGTGAGTTACAAATTGTAACTCTTTTTACACAGTTTACAGTAAGCTTTATACTCATCCGACGTCACAATACACACGAGTCCGAGAACCGGGACTGAGTCTGTCCCGCGCGGGACATTTAATTTTGATTTAAAAATCGGGACGTCTGACAACGTTGGTGTTGGTGCACATTCTTTTGGAAGGGTACTGCTATGTATTGTAAAAGTTGTAATAGTTTAAGTTTAATTGTACTGCTTTTCTGTATTGTGTAAAATAGATAAAAAAATTTGAGACATTCATATGTTGGAGTTTTTTTTTTGTCAACATCGATACTTTTATTGCATTCGTTGCCAAATATATTCAGCCAGCCAATTGTAACTTTTTTATAATTTATTTATTAATCTCTGAATCTTTGATTACACTGTGTGCATTTAGGTCGAGAGCGGACAATAAATATCATTCGATGATTCGTTCATGAATTCTTCCTTCTGCTCGTTTTAAAGAGTTCATTGTTTATATACATTCCAGATTAACATACCATATTGTATATTAATTTATAATAGATTTAGTATCGAATCATACCCAACTAACTGTGATACTACCACAGGAAGCAGATTAGACTAATAACCATCATCAGTCTGTCTATCACTCTTTAAAAATGTAATTAATTGATTGTACCAAAGGGATCCTCGTTTGTGGGCCTCAAACGTCTATTGGTCATACGAGTATTACACATTAAA
The DNA here is from genome assembly GCA_948150575.1 of Tinea pellionella. Classification (NCBI taxonomy): domain Eukaryota; kingdom Metazoa; phylum Arthropoda; class Insecta; order Lepidoptera; family Tineidae; genus Tinea; species Tinea pellionella. Next base: position 8,854,155 of record OX411248.1, read on the forward strand.
ATAATGAACAATAGGAGATAAATACATCACAAATTACATTAAAATCTAACTAGAATTATGAATTGATTAATAATTTATTTGTTATGATTCCGGTTAGACATAGAATAAGTTATTGTATAAGTTCAATGTACTCGCTGTTGGTGTATCTAATTTGTATAAATAAATAAATAGACATGATAAAACTATAACCACTATAATGTAGAGATTTAGAGGAACAAATCGATATACCGCTTGTTTACGACAACGTGATATCTCGAAAAAACTGATTTTTAAAAACAATGTAGAAAAAATCGCTAAACCGCAATCTATTTTGTGCAAGAACGCGATATTTTTAACGCCAATAATAACTAGTTTTATGTATATTTCATTAATAGATGTCACAATTTCGGTCTAGGTTTATTTCTCGTTCAAAGTAAATTGTGCCCTTTTATTTAACTAGATATATAAGTCCCTTGTAAACTCGTACATCAAAACATGTTTCTATCGACTTTCATCTAACTCCCAATCTCTCTAATGGAAAAACAAATTTTCTAAATTGACTACGCCCTTTGATGCGCCCTTTCGCACGCAACTACAGTCCGTTACTTTGAGACTTTTAATAACAATAAATAAAATACACAATAAACAATTCCCAATTGTTAAGGGAAAGTTTTAATTTTTATTTTTCGTGAAGCTCTAAAGGAGAATGCCCATTTTTGGGCCCACTTGATACCTAATAGTATGGTAACAAAACAATATTCTGAAGTAATATTTTATTTTTTATTAATTCATTTTAATCATATCAACACAACATTTACCAATTAATAGACAGTTTAATTACATAAAAAAACAGATATCTTCAATTATTAAAGCATTTAAAATAATAATAACCTCAAATATTACATCAGAAAACATCTAAATCCTCAATAATCCGGGTGAAACAAAAAACTGATTGGTAATAAAGAAGTAGATTTATTTTTCTACAAAATTAATTAAAAATCATCGATAAACTCGAAAAAAATTGTGGGCCCATTTCTCTTAGGCGAATGGGCATTCTTCTTAAAGATGCAGTTTTACAAATGTAGTTTAGTATGTAGTTTTTCTCCATGAAAACATCATTTTTTTGTCATCTTTTTTTGCGTGATTGAGTGCTGTCAAGTTGGGAGCAAAACGTATAGCCCTTAAATGTTTACATTCTTTGTATTTTAAATTGAAATGTAGTATAGTTTAGAATGCATCACAACATGAAGTTTTTTGTTGTATGAGCTTTCATGTCGAGATTTTTTGAATACCTTATTTTAAGTAATTAGTTAATGTTGATTTTTGCCTTTTATTATTATTTTTTAAAATAAAATTAGGAACCTACCACAGCTTATTTACTAAAGGAGAATGCCCATTCGGCTAAGGCATGGGCCCACAATTTTTTTCTCGAGTTTGTCGATGATATTTAGTTCATTTTGTAGAAAATAAATCTACATTCCGTATCACCAATCAGTTTTAATTTCTTTACCCGGGTTATTGAGTAATTAAACTTTTTCTGATGCAATATTTGAGGTTATTATTATTTTAAATGCTTTAATAACTGATAATATCTGTTTTTTATGTAATTAAACATTGTTTATTGATTGGTAAACGATGTGTTGATATAATTGAAATAAAAAAATGTAAAAATAAGGTTACGAGTGTGTATCGTCGAGGTTTGCCATGGAATGCAGTTTTTTCTAACAACAGTCATCAGAGTCGTCTCCTTGAGCCGGCATAGCGGAGATAACTGCTGCCTACATATTTCACTGTAGTAGCAGTCGTCCCCGCCCATGAATCGCACTAATAATGTATAAGGCAGAATAATAGAAGGTAATGCATATTACACAAATTTTTATAAATACTTTTTTAAATTAAATAAAATTTTACATTCCTGAATTTATTATAAAAATATTGTATATTTCAGTTTTCAGCGCTCGTGTCGTATTAAAAAAAGGTTTTCGACATAGGTTATGTAGCTGGCTTCCTTCCAAAACCTGGTCATAACAGAAGTGGGAGGCATATTAATTACCGTTACTGACAACAGATGGCGCTTGTAGTTTATCCCGCAGTTCTATCTACAATCTAAGGGCCAGTATATCAAAGGCAAATAATCAGGGCTTAGTCGGTCATATATTTCTTTAAATTAATAATTCACTTTTTATATTATTTATACTTTATTATTATTTTAATGTATGTACGCTTGTATCACAGGCACTGAGTGCTAGTTACATTGGTACCGGTCAGAATTTTAACCGAGGTTTAAACACGGGTCTCATCGATCGTGAGGTCCAGCCTTTACCGCTAGCCCACGGCAACTCATGGTCTTTGTCAGATTTCAGGATGGAGCATAGTTCAGATTCCAGTATACACGTTTCACAGTTTTTTATTGTTATTTTAATTTAAAAAACATTCCGAAGAATATCGTCGCAACTGACATCTAGAGACAAAAAATAGGATTTTTTTTATTATAGCTCGTCATATGACAACACTCCGCCTGATGTAAAGCTAGAGTGCGGTCTATGAATGGAAACAACTCCTACTATAGAGAAATCTCTACGGGCAGCAGTCGTCTCCGCTATGCCGGCCTGAGGAACCATTATCATTATCAGACTGCATACAACTTTTAGTAAAGAAAAGCAAATGTCATCTTTTAATTATGGATTATAATAATAAAAAATAAATTTGATATACCAATCCCTTGTTGATTTACACTCTAATATACACTCTGTGCTGTCGACATAAGGTTTAAATTGCAATGTCGTACGTGGGTTGTGTATAATAGCAATTGTAGTGTCCAGTACAGGTGAGATACATATTTCATACACATCTGCCGCTAAGGTTTATTCAATAGCATTTATGTTACATAAAGATAGATAGACGGATAGTTAGATCACGTAGCACGATACCTACTTAGTTGACATTTCATTACTTTTTTTGTTTTTTATTGTAGCTCGGCATGTGACAACACTCCGCCAGATGTAAAGCCAAAGCGCGATCCATGAATGGAAACAATTGCTACTACAGAGAAATCTCTATAGATAGCAGTCGCCTCCGCTCTAGAGTGACAGTCCTCTCGCTATTTTATTGATTTTTTTTATATATTTACTTCTATAGAAAGTCTTTAGAGATATAATTTTTCGTTTATTGTAGCTCGACATGTGACAACACTCCGCCTGATGTAAAGCTAGACTGCGGTCCATGAAAGGAAACAACTGCTACCACAGAGAAGTCCCTGCTGTTCCGGTCTAAGGAGATGACTGTGCGCCATCAGGTTGACAGTACACACTCATCTCGTTATACTTGGCTACTTTTAACTTTAATTTTACTCTTTACATCAGGCGGTGTGTTGTCATATGCCAAGCTGCAATAAAAAAAAAACGGGCGTTTCGTCGCTAAACCAAATTGAATTTCAACAAAAAAGAAACAATCAAATTTTAACGAATTCGCCGGCTTCTATTGAATCAATAATTCATATTGCAACAACCCATAAGTGTCCTATGAATATATTATGTACTCCAAAGATAGGGTGGGTGATTGATCCCTCGTGAAAAGTTCCCTGTAATTTTTCATGCAAATGCAATCAATCATGAAAATAACTGTCGTTTCATAGATTAGCTGCCTGATCGGCTTTTTCTTTTTCACTTTTCGCGGTAACGATTAAATCTAAATTCAAATTGGTCAGCCAAGCATCCTAGTTAGTCAAAGATTGCGGCAAACGGAGGCGTAAAATTTTCTGAAGTTTTTGAAAATTTTCTCGACTGGCTTGATGGCAAGTTTATTGGAGGTTCATGATGAGTATCGACCTTTTCAGAATAGTGGTACACGCCATCACTATGTCGACCTAAGAAGTTTTTTCACGCACAGTTTAATTAGGAATGTTGACCTTATTTTCAAGTCAGGGATGACGTAGTTATCTTCAAGTAAATATATATAAATATATATATATCTATTTTAATCGACTGAATATTTACCACTCTTTTGTGCAGAAATACTGCAAGTGACTGTAGCCAAATTGAAGACACGAATAAAGTCTGTAGATGTAAAGCCACGTTCACACCTACCGTCTGAAGATCTTTAATTCAGACGCCTGCACAAAATTAACGATAGTCCTATAATTCCGAACGTCCCTTTCTATGTTCGTTTCCATTATACACAAAATAATAATCATATTAATATTTACTGTGGCAGTATTTGACCATTACACTTAAAGATTTTACACCACCCTGCCCCGGGCCACCTGGCCCTGGCTGGAGAGACGAACTACGTCAAAGTTCCTTAACACAGCAAGGACGGTGGTATGTAGGAACGTGAAGAGTCTCTTGGCTTTCCTGTGAGATATTGGATGGCTGCTGTGAAGCGACCACCTCGCGCACGACGAGCTGCCAAGCTGCTCAATTGCAGATAACAGTTCGCGAGGTTGTAAAAAATGAAAGTGTCCAATGGAAACAAACCAAAACGTCGCCTCTCGTCGATCCCCCATAATGAATAGATCGCGATAGTCCAACTTTATTACCTACACGATAGTTCAATGTTTCCAAACCTTAGCCGAGTCTATCTTTGACCTAAGTTTACTGTGTAATTATAAAGATTACAATCGCATGATCTATTCTCAAGTAACATGTTCTACAATTATCATAAAACCTATTTTACGTACTCTGTGCGACAGACGAAAACTTCAGGTCAATAAACTTTACAATTTAATACTAGAGTCCTGAAACTTATTGAAGATTACAAGGTTATTTCATAAAAGAGGGGTTATTCAAGCCAGACAGGGTAAGAACCCTGCCATTATCGAAAATCCATTTACATAACTTACAACTTAAATTAGCATGATTAGTACTATCTACACGTCTCCTGGGGCGGCATAGAGGAGTGAAATGTATGTATAGAATTTTTAAAACTACTGAATTTGAATAGCCATTCTCATTTCATCTATAACCTCTTAAAATAAATTAGAAAATTTGCTTGCAGCGCCACCTACCTTATCACCATCGCATTTCTCGCTCGGCTCATCATACAATTTTCCATCACGGTTTCGAGAAAGCAACGGAGTCTGAGGGGGCGTTGTAAAATTCATGCTATTTCTACCGCCATCTAGTGGTGACTTTATGAACTCTATTTTACCACCTTCCATACAAATATTTGGCGTTAGAGGATATAAAGGTGTTATCGCAATGTTTGTATTAGCTAAATGATTATAATGATTCTCTTCTAAATCTAATGTTTTAGGCTTTCTGCGGTAGGTGGAATCGTATGCCAAAACTTGGGCCTTGTCTTCCGGGTGTATTTTCGCCTTCCCAGGAGGTCGGTCGGGCGGTTCAGGAGAAATACTTCCATCTGTGCCCGGACCTTCGTTGCGGTCATTATTTGATGTCCTGTAACAAATGAGACAATAAGTATATTGGTATCGAAGTTTACTTATCTACAGTGAAAGTTGTTAGTAAACAGTTCTGTCAAATTGAACTAGATGGCGCTGAACAGGATTCATCGAGGAATTTGACTTATTTTTATATTTCTAACAATGAGTTTGCTTTATGCATAATATATTTCATGAAAATATGTTTCTAAATATGTTATTTTATATATGCGTGTGTTTAGTTTTGTGTAGATGTAATAAAATTCTAAGTTATAGACGAAAATCTAATATCACACAATCGACATTTCACGTTGTGTTCAGTATATATACAAAATTTTACATTCTCCTTTCGGAAGTGTATTCTTTAGTGTGATGGCACAATTGTAGTGATCTCTGGTTTGTAATAGGATGATCTTCTCTCGTGGCGTCACGCGAGTTCACAGGTAGAGTCCTTGTATCGTGCGCTTTCCGCCGATCGCCCGCGCGGCTGCGACGGTTCGAGCGAGCGCACCTTCCTTGGGCAACCAAACCCGCGGTTTCTAGTTAACACGTTAGCTTAGCTCCGGTTAAGAGCACTTCCATACGCAGGCGGCGAGGAAACTCGAATGCCAGATTTTTTGCTTAAATTACCCAAAACTAAGCGGCCGTTGTCTAACGGTAAGACGCGTAAACTCACGATCGATGAGACCCGTGTTCGCACCTCATTAATTCTGACCGGTACCAATGTAACTTTGTTATATGTACTTTGGTCACTCAGTGCCTATAGGCACTACTAAAGATGATGATAACCCAGTCTGCCGTCCTGGGTTAGTACTACCCGTGGGGTGACCTTGTCGCGTTTTGGGAGCAGTTTGAAAGTAGCCAGGTATAGCTGTCTGGAAGAAATTGCTTTTAGTGATAAGACCGTCAATTGCGGTAACTTTGATTTTGATTTTGTATTACTTTAACTGTGTTTTATATGCAATAAAGAATTTATTATTATTATTATTATTATTATAGCGAGAGAAGTGTGCACTGTTGGTGCATACTCGTCTCAAGCCGGCATAGCGGAGGCGACTGCTGCCCGTAGAGATTTCTTTGTAGTAGCAGTTGTTTCCTAGCTTTACATCAGACGGAGTGTTGACATATGCCGAGCTACAATTAAAAAAAATACTTCCTCGCTTCAGTCACTTCAACCCAGTTTTAAAAATAACATTTTATCCGCAAAATAAATCTACATAATTACGTATTATTGTGTAATTGTGGCGTTAAAAATGTTATTTTTCTTTGCATCCTTAATTAACAACAAAAAATAACATAACTTACTTAAATACATTTACATGGGTATAAAATTCTTATCGCTGTTTACCCCCAAGCTACCGTATAAGTGTATAAGTGATATGTTTATCTCGTTAAACAAGCTTAGAGTAAGGAAAGCAATAAAATATAAAAAAGTAACCTGTTTCTATGCGAGTCTAGTAAGTTACGACTTTTTCAGTCTTGTTAATCAAATAAGATCAAATTCACGTCAAACTTGCATATAATATAAATGCAGGTAGCTGATATATCGTTATTTATTTAAAGTACTTAGCAGTAAATAGGCTCTCACTGTGCCGGCTCATTTTTTACGCTTTGAGATTTTTTTTTTATGAACGTCGGCATGGGCTGTGACTACACGCCGCGATGTTAGAGATTGTCAATGAGTTGACCACTGAGAAATGTCTGCAGACTTGACTTCGAAGATGATTCCGAAATGCGATTATGGTTCACGGGGTTAATATCTCTAGTACACGTTGGGTCAAGACTTTAGCCCTTTGTCTTTGCACAACGTATACAGTTGACAAAAGACACGCATATAGGGCTTGAGTCTTGGCCCATCATGTATTAGACAATTTACACATTAAAGTGGTGATACCACTCTCCAAATAAAGTTACATATTTACGCTACCTTTTTTTTTTATTGTAGCTCGACATGTGACAACACTCCGCCTGATATAAAGCTAAAGTGCGGTCCATGAATGGAAACAACTGCTACCACAGAGAAATCTCTACGGGCAGCAGTCGCCTCCACTAGGCCAGCTTGAGGAGACGAGCATGTACCATCTAGAATGACAGTGCACACTCCTCTCTTATACCTGGCTACTTTGAAACTATTCCCGAAACGCGACAAGGTCACTTCACGGGTGTTACATTCGAAAGTGGTGGTACTACCCCAGGACGACAGACTGGACAAATAACCATCATCAGTTTGGCTACCACTCTTTAATAGTGCCTATAGGCACTGAGCGACCAAAGTACGTATAACAAAGTTACATTGGTACTGGTCAGAATTAGCGACGTTCGAACACAGGTTCACGCGTCTTACCGCTAGATTAGAAAATATTTATTATTATAACAAAGCTTAGTTGAATTTAGTTTAAATTAGAAGCTGTTACCGTTAATACTTTCGTTGTACAGCTAGCAACAAAAATGTGCAGTTTATTTGTGTTTATTTTTGTGCTGACTGTACTCATATGAGACATGTCACAATTACTTATTTGATAACATAATATATGAGTACGTAAATCCGATTAGTGTTCAAACACATTCATCATTAAAAATAATTGCCCTATTAAGAATTCTTTTCATATTGAATTATAATAAATCAAATAAGTTAAGTACAACCAATGACCAACTATTGACAGAATAACTAAAGATAATCTCCAGTCATAGGAGCCGGTATTTCAAGCCTAGGGCAAATAGAAGTTTAATCACAGAGGCTTTGTAACTAACAATGCAACAGTCATTCTTAACTTTTTTTATTATTATTATCTTCGAGACATCCATATCTTGAAAAACTAGCCTCGTATTTAGGGCCGTTATGGAGTTGTGGTAGGCACCTCAACAGTTTTATAATAATTTTTGACAATAATTTAATGTTTAAATATAATAATTTTTAAGACAGTTTCGGGTCTGGTGGTAAACTCAGAGGAGGTCCATGAGCATTGATGACTAGAGAGCCGCTCGCACGGTGGCTCCAGTCACCACTACTATGCCGGCCTGAGAAGGTGCTTTTTCACGTCCGCCTGATGTTAAGTTAGAAGGATCACACGCTATTACGGGCTACTGTCAACCTAGATGGTACATGCTCGTCTTCTCAGGCCGGAATAGTGGAGGCGACTGCTTCCCGTAGAGATTTCTCTGTAGTAGCAGTTGTTTCCATTCATGGAGTGTTGTCACATGTCGAGCTACAATAAAAGAAAGAAGAAAAAAAACAACTGCTTCCACAGAAATGTCTACAGGCAGCAGTCCCACCCGCTATGTCGCCCTAAAGAGAGAAATGTGCACATCCATTGACAGTGCCCACTTCGGCTTACGGGGTAAAATGTTTGTAACAATATTTTTTTCTAAACCCATTATAACCCTTCTATGACTACGTTCGGGTCAAAAAGGAAAACAGAAGAACAAAATTCTAAAGAAAAACAATTCTAATCTTGTAACGGAAGTCGTTCCTTTTGGATTCATTTAGCGTCCATTTCCTTATTGTTAATGACAACTTCTAACTCAATTAGACACGGTCACATTAAATTAAATTTGTTCAAAAAATATTACATAATTTGTATTTTATTTTTGAATATAAACACTATTCGTTATGTCAAAATACATCATTTTTAAGATAATAATAAATTTATGTATTGTATTTAGAAGTTATTTTGTTTTGTTGAAGTTGTTTTGAGGAATTATCTATACAAACCGATTTGGGTAAGATATTTAAATATGCATATTGCCTATATGTTTTATGAAAAATACGTTTTAATTTTCATGTTTTTACGAGATATTAGTGATGCAAACTACTCGTAAAACTTCTCGATATACGAGTAGCATAGTAATTCGGCATCCGCCAATTCATGAGGCAATAGTCGCCTCCGCTATGCCGACTTAAGGAGATGAATGTGCAGCGTCCAAGTTGAATATTACATTTAGGGAACGTACCCATACCACGTGACCTATTTTTAAAGTTTGACCCCTCCCACCCCTCTGTGTCTACTAATAGTATTTGTTTTTACGTAGTATTGACAAGTATGATTTAATATTTGGTTTGAAGTATGATATTATCAGATGTGACATGACTAGATAAAAAAACGATACACTTTGCTTTGAAATTGAAACGGAAAGCCCAATTGCAAACGAGTTGAACATTGACTAATCCAGCTGTCACAACTATTCTTCAAAGGAAAGTGACATTTTAATATAAATGTGACAATTTATATTCCATTTGCAAATGGTGCCGTTAATTACGAAATTTAAATAAGCACCTTTGAATATTCTGCGTCCAAATCTATTTTGATGGGAGCATTTATAAAGACCGCATTAACTCTTTTGATGCGGTGACATGAGTTAAATTAAAAGATTAGAAATTATGGTATTTCTAAACGCTGTGCGTTAACGTGATTAATTGAGGTCTTTATAAATTTAATTTTGTGTGACGAAACTTTTTAGTTAGTTATTTTCGAGAAGAATAATTTAAAAAATTGACATAATTGTTTAGCGTGTGTAAATGGCTGGTCGCTGTGTGTGCGACAGTAGATACCGGAGACGCTATAGTCGCAAGAAAAATAAATATTTTGGTCACAAGAAACATTTCTATATTTAAATTTGGAAGTAGCTGTCATTGGTTCTCTGAGTGAGAGATAAAATACCCACGGGAACATCTTCAAAGGCGGGTCGATGCTTTTTTTGGGAAATGTCGAAACTGACCGTACTTCCTTAAGTTGATCTCGAGTTCTCGACACCCGCAGATAAGCGACGTAAATATTATTTTTAAATTTAGTTTTTTGTGTATATTCTTTTGCCGCTGAAGTGGTTACATAAATGTATAAATTTATTTTAAAGAGCTAGGAGAATATTTATGAATACTTTTAATGTTAACTGTCACCCAGTGGCGATAAATAAATATATTACATACCATTCCCTGACCTCAAGTTCCCTAATACTATGATTTATTTATTTATTTACGTACAACATAGCATACAGCTGCTGGCCAGCCAAGTCACTACGCGTCACATCAAATACATTAATTACAAAAAAATACATGAAAAATAATTACAGTAGTGTTTTATTTACAATGTCAGTGTTTAAATATATATTATTATTATTATTATTATATGCATAAAGATGAGTTGTTAAGAGTAGGTAGTTTATAAGTAGATTTAAGTTTTTTAAGTTTATTAATATTTAGGGTATGATGGGACTGGGGTAACCGAAAAACTCTCAAAATAAAATTTAATTATAAAAAAATATCCATAAAGATACTAATAGGCTACCCTGTACAATTTAATTATATCCATTAATATAAGATAGTCTGAGGTGGAAATTGAAACCGCGTCTTCCGTTATGGAGACATCCAGACGGATGCTTTCACCGCTAAGCTACACAGCACTGTGTGAACGCGTCGAAATCCTTGTTTTCTTTTCATCGGCAGTCAGTTGGAAGGACGTTTCATATACCACAATAAAACCAACAATCTCGACTTTAGCTAGGTTAAATAAACAGTTAAACACATATAAAAAAGTGTATAAAACAGCTGTAAGTAATGTTAAACGTTCCGAAGTTCAATGTTCCTTATAAAAGGTCAAAATTACCCAATTTATAACACCCAGCGGGATATGTCAGGCACTAACCGCAGGGTTGATATTTGTATCTACCTTTTTTAAATCTTAACGTTTTGTGAACACGGTTAAGGTACCCTAATTCATTCCTTGAATATTTAATACATTAAAATAATGTTTAAAAAAGATACTGATGTCTATAGATGTATAGAGAGTCAATTTTTTTTTATTGTATACTCGGCATGTGATAAGAGTGCGGCCCCTGAACGGAAATAATTGCTACTACAGATAAATCTATAGGCAGCAGTCGTTCCCGCTATGCTGACACACTGCAGACTCCACTCGTTAATGTATTTTTTTATTGTAGTTCGGCAACACTTCACCTGATGTAAAGCTAAAGAGCGGTCCATGAATGGAAACAAGTGCTACTACAGAGAAATCTCTACGGGCAGCAGTCGCCTCCGCTATGACGCCTTAGGAGACGAGTATGCACCATCTATTGTTAATTTTAAACTTTTTTGGTAGCCATGTATAAACAGTGGAATATCAAACTTAGATATCGGCTTAAACCGGCATAATGGTGGCGACTGCTGCCTATATAAAAACCATTTGTAGTAGCAGTTGTTTCTGTTCATGGACCGCACTCTAGCTTAACATCAGGCGGAGTGTTGTCATATGTCAAGCTATAATAAAAAAAAACAGTTTAAACAAAAATTTAAAACGCACAAAGTTGTTGCATGTGTCAGTCAGGTCGGGTGTTAAGTATAATCACGTAATGATGCATAACTAGATATAATCATAAATGATAACTAGACGGTGTTCATCACGGCTACTGGTAGCTATATTTAGAAAAAAACGCCCTAAGTTAGGTACACTTTTGAGGTACGCGACAAAGTTTCAATTACTTTATATTTATAACAAGAGCGGCCGTGGTCTAGCGGTAAGACGCGTGAACTCACGATCGATGAGACCCGTGTTCGAACCTCGCTAAAAGACCGGTACCAATGTAACTTTGTTATATGTACTTTGGTCGCTCAGTGCCTATAGGCACTATTAAAGAGTGCTAGGCAGACTGATGATGGTTATTAGCCCAGTCTGTCGTCCTGGAGTAGTACCACCACTTTCGAATGTAACACCCGTGAAGCGACCTTGTCGCGTTTCGGGAATAGTTTGAAAGTAGCCAGGTATAAGAGAGTGCACTGTCAATCTAGATGGTACATGCTCGTCTCCTCAAGCCGGCATAGTGGAGGTGACTGCAGCCCGTCAGAAGCAGTAGTCACCTTCACTATACCGGCTTGATACAAGCAAATAAAGATTTTGGGCATGCTAGTGTCTCATCAATGAGTCTCTCCTCAAACTCAATGAGTTTTATTTGAGTTTTTAAATTAAAAATTAATTCAAAACTTTATTTATTAGTAACTTGAATTGATATCTTTCAACAATTTTCTAAAAAGTGTATTAAATCTAAATTGGGTGGGTGTAGGTGTGGCAGGCAATGATGTAACACTCGTTTTATTGTTGCTTCTTTTATCTGTTTTTATTAATTCTATTTTTTTCCTTTTTTGTATGCGTTCACTTCACCAATTTATGTACACAGTGAAAATTATTTCAGGGTGCAGTGATATTATTATGATCAATTTAAATATAAAATCTCCTCTACACTGCACCTGTAAATTTTCCAAATAAATAAATAAAGTAACCTTTATTAAAATTAAAAGTAGATAAATTCGGAAGTGTACCTAAAATATTAGAGTTAATAGTAAAATTATCCCCCCCTTAAGTAGCAAAGTGGTAAGTTGCTCATAGTCTTTAGAGAAATTATTCACATGAAATGTTCACACGAACCCTTTATATAATTTCCTAATACGTATATAAAAAAGAATGAAATGTATTATAAATATTTTATTAGCATGAGCACGGGCTAAGCATGGGCTTAGCATGGGCACGGACTTAGCATGCACATTAAAAAAAAAAGTTTTTTTTATGTTGGCTTTTTTCTACTTGAATCGTCAGATTCTACCATGGCTCCGGATAGGAGTATGACGAGAAGATTGCCACAAAAGATTTCAATTATAGCGTGTGCATATAATTAAAATTCAGAAGAAAAAAAAATGTTAACTAATGTTTTTCTGTATGTATGTCTTATATGAGTTCTGGAAATCGGTCTGATTTGACTTTTTTTACATTGCATTTTTTTAAATTGCATATATTTGATAAATTATAGACGATTAGAGAGAAAAACACGCACTGAACATTGACTAAACCAGAAGAAGAATGAATGAAACCCATAATAATAGTAATAAAAAAGTCAATTGGAAGTCATCTGAAGACAATCAGATGTCAAATTTTTAAGATAAAAACTTTTCTGAAAAAAATTAAACCGACTTCTAAATAAAACACTAAAAAGTAAAAAATAATTTTAATTGAGAGTACCTACACACAATTTAATAAGCATAAACAAGAATAGATGCTTATTTACAAATTAATTATCTACATATTATCCAGCCTATTTTGAAGTCGGTGCCATGCATTTGAAACATGTTTTATGATTGGATATGTACCTAGATTCAGACAATGCGGAGTTTTCGGAGTTGGTTATGTTGATGTGATAGTAAAAAATAAATTGCAACCACATTCCAGAATATAAATTAAATAAAAAATTATTACCCAATAATTAGCCACTTCTCTTTGGATTATGCAGACGAAACAAATCCGTGGGCTGCGAGCCCAAATCATAATAAAACATATTGACAACTTGCAACCTCATCATCAAATTAGAAATGAAAACTTGTATTTGTTGTAATATTAAAATTTATGTTTGTTTAAACACATCCTACGCACGTCAAAGGGACTGCCCACATGATAATAATATTAGGAAATATTCACAGTCCAAAATACAGTTAAAGTCAAGGGGCAGACCTCCACAAATGACCCCAAAAGGTACGGTGAAAGAGCTCGATTGTATTGAAAAAAAATGTGCCAAGTTCGAGTTGATATCATGTTATTTGAGCCTGTAGTATTTATTATTTATTAACGGGAGAAACGTGCACTAGCAATCAGATGAAGCATATTCGTCTCCTAAAGGCCGGGATAACGGAGGTGATTGTTGCTTGCAGAATTTTTTTTGTTTTCTGCAGACAGCAGTCGCCTCCACTATGCCGACCCCGGGGAGGAAGAAAGTTATATCAGACGAAGTGTTGTCATACTATTTATTATGTCGTGTTCCAAAAAAATATCTACTCCAAACAATAGATAATAATTTGGATTTTTCAAGCACGTAAGGTATTCTAAAAAATCGTGGTTACTCGTGATCCAATAATCGCTGAGTCGTGAAAAGATTCTCGTTGATTAGCTAGATTTATGTCGATTGTGATGCTAAAGGAATCGACTTGAACGACACGATTTTTTTTCGTGTAAATTTACGCAAAATCGTTACTTTCTTCTTCGTTGAAACAAAACTGTTTAAAATCGTTAGGATTTCATTATTTTTGTAGAGCTATCTTACAAAATCTACTTTGGTCTCTCAGTGCCTATAGGCAATATAAAAGAATGTTAGGCAGCCTGATGATGGTTATTCGCCCAGTCTGCCGTCCTGGGGTAGTACCACCACTTTCGAATGTAACACCCGTGAAGTGACCTTGTCGCGTATCGGAAATAGTTTAAAATTAGCCAAATATAACGAGAGGAGTGTGTACTGTCAATCTGGATGGTACATGCTCGTCTCTTCAAGCCAGCATAGTGGAGGCGACTGTTGCCTGTAGATTTCTCTGTAGTAGCAATTGTTTCCATTCATGGACCGCACTCTAGCTTTACAAATCTAGAGTCTTATAGTATACCTAAATAAGCAGTAATCATTTTTAAACGTGTCAAACAAAAACCAAGCGAATTTGAACTTAATTGAAAAGAAAATAACGCTTAAAATTAAATAGTGTCAGTAATCTCTCAAGAAATACATCGAGATTTAGTTCCAAGGATTTAACTAAGAATAACTAACGTATTCTGGAATGCACTGAATCATAGAAGCCCTATTATAGATTATAATAAATCATTTATACCTAATTTTAAGTTTTTGTTATTAATTGACCCGACATATGACCTGGATTGACCTGATGGTAAGCACAGCGGAGGTCCATGAACGCCGAAGACCCCAGTCGCCGTCACTACGCCAACCCTAGGTGCTTTTCACGCTTCGCTTGAAGGATCCAAGGTTAAACGAGTGGGAGAATACGTGAGAGAGCAAAGCATTCCATTTATCGATTGTGCTAATAAATTTCATAAGTACATATGTCTCTATGGCTGACAGAAAGTAGATCAGGCGTGCGTGGTTTAGCAGCAAGACACGTGGTACTTTGATCACTCAGTGCCCATGGTATAACATAGACATTAATTAAAAAAGAAGTAGGTAGTTATTATGGTTATTAGAGTTTCTCTGTGGTTCTTTTCAACTGTACTCTACAATAAAAAACAATTTAAAAAAGGTTGCGGTCTATGATCAGAGACAACTTCTACCATAGAGAAATGTCTACAAGCAGACGCGTCCACTATGCCGCAGACTTATCTCGTCATCCTCTGCAATTTTCAAGCTGCCGAAATTTTAAGTAGTACTTCGGCAGACTGGACTAATAACCATAATCAGTCAGCCTACTATTGCTACTCCATCGTATGTAATATTTAAATATGAAATTTGTATGTGGGTGTATAATATAATGACGAAACGTACCCGCGGACAGTGGACCCTAGACTGGTGTCCATTAAAAAGCTCTAAACATATAATTAATTAAAGATAGACATGAGTTTAATTGCATCATTTAAATTGATCAATAAAGTGCTTGTATCTATTGCGCTTGGAGTTTTAATTATAGAGAAATGAATTACATAATCTTGATACTTTGATTAAATCAATTATAATTAGACTATCAAGAAAAGAAGCTCACGACCGTGACAATAGTTAATTAAATTTTAATTATTTCATTACTTTTTATTATATTATATAGAAAAAATTAAATTCGACGTTTTTTACTTTGGGGTCAAACTTTCATTACTGTGGGGCCACAAAGACCCGGTACCTATTATACAGGGTGGAAAGTTAGAGGCGTACTTGAATGGGAAGTACGCTAAATGTTAAAGATAGCTAAACTACATTCAAGGATTATTAAAAGTCGCTTACGTCTACCGAATAACTTTTATTTACATAAAATTCGACATGACATTGTGACCTCAGGTGGCCTGATGGCAAGCACAGAGGAGGCCCATAATCGCCACCGATTGGAGAACCACAGTAAACGGTATGGTAACTATGCCGGCCTAAGAAAACATCGAAATATAAAATAAGAAAAATTAATTATCAAAATTCCATACAAGTTCAAATAAAGAAAAAACTACACAAAAACGATCATTAGTATTTTATTCAAAGTACAAAAAAAAGTGTTCAAGACACCACGTTCCGGTTATAAAGGATTTGGTTAACCACTAAATATTATTTATGATACCGTATCTAATCGCGTGTACCATCCATTTCCTCAACAATCTATACATAGTACATCCTTTAAATATATATACTACACATGTTTTTTCATTAATATGCTTTTTTTATCAATCATTGGACTCATAAAACGATTTTTTATTGTAGCTCGGCATATGACAACACTACCCCCGATGTAAAGCTAGAGTACGGTCCATGAAAGGAAACTACTCCTACAGAGAAATTTCTAGGCAGCAGTCGCCACCGCTATGCCGGCTTAATGAGACGAATGTGCCATCTAGATTGAAAGTGCACACTCCTCTCGTTACACCTGGCTAATTTGAAACTGTTCCCGAAACGCGACAAGCTCATTTCACGGGTGCTACATTCGAAAGTGGTGGTACTACAGGACGGCAGACTGGTTCTAGTATTTCTAGCGTTCTGGGTATAGCATTGTCAGTTTGTCCACAACTCTTTAATAGTGTCTATAGGCAGTGAGCGACCAAAATACGTAGAAGATGGTTACATCTCTCAGAATATAGCAAGATTTGAACTCGGAGGCGCTTATTAAGAATTGGGGAGGTGTATCTGGTGACAGCTATCTTTTTACATATTTTTTAGATAATATAGATTAATTCAGTCGACACGTATTTCTGGTAAACTTTTATAATTGCTTTGTTCTTTTTTTATTACTTTTTAAAAATTGCGATTGTAATATAGTAATCGTGACGTTTCGACCGGAACCAAACCATTGCCAATGAACAAGAAAAAATAATCATTTGTCAAAAGTTCAAACAAACTTTTGATTGTTAAAAGTTCCTGTTAATTAAAACATCGTGTTTATAGTGTAGTTTAGTTTTAAAAATTACAATAGTTACTCGTATAAAACACTGTTATTGTTAGGAAACACAAACTTAGAAGGTATTTGACAAACTTGTGAGGCGACAACCATAGACAACAAAATAATCTACAAAACTGTTAGGTTAGAAGAGGAAGAAGGTCATTACAGTTTTTCATATATCTCTGCGATTTTTAAGTTTTTCAGACGGGAATCAAAAAATACATCTAATCGAAGTGATTTCTCGTAATGGTTTTCGATTTAACATGGATTAGTTTTTGAGGACCTTGCCCATTAATAATTTAAAAAAATAATTAATAGTAGTTATTTTAAGTATGTAAAAATAAGCAAACACAATTTAAATTATATAATTAACATGTTATTGAAATTAAGCCAAAGAAGTAAAGGTCGTGTCGTGAACTACGCCGATAAGTTGGCATGCGTCGAGTTACCATATACGGTAGACGAGTTAAGCAGGCAAAACCGGAACTCAATGCGGCAGCCAACAACAAAGAGCAAAGAGACGTGTAGCGGCCGTGGTCTAGCGGTGAGACGCGTGAACTCACAATCGATGAGACCCACGTTCGAACCTCGCTAATTCCGACCGGTACCAATGTAACATGCTCAGTGCACTATTAAAAAGTGGTAGGCAGAGTGATGATGGTTATTAGCCCAGTCTGCAGTCCTGGGGTAGTACCACCACTGTCGAATGTAACATCCGTGAAGTGACCTGGTCGCGTTTCGGGAATAGTTCGAGAGTAGTCAGGTATAGCGAGAGGAGTGTGTACTGCCAATATAGATGGTACATACTCGTCTCCTCAGCAAGCGGAGGCGACTGCTGCCCGTAGAGATTTCTCTGTAGTAGCAGTTGTGTTCGTTCATGAACCGCACTCTAGCTAAACATCAGGCGGAGCGTTGTCATATGCCGAGCTACAATAAAAAAAAAGAATGGACTACAAAAAACACTATAGACAATTTGTAGAGATTTGAGTCTGGTAGGCAGACTGATTTCTGCCGTTCTATTAACTAAATAAGCGTCTGTCGACCTGGATGGTAAAAATTCGTTTCCTCAAGCCAGGATAATAGAGGCGATTATTGTTGTAGTGATAAATAAAATATAGACGTGGCTGTATGGGATTTGTTCCCTTTGCTTTCCCAGAGTAGGAGAACTTAACTAAAGAATAAAGAAATATACAAATGCAATTTTAAATATCGAATTGTTTAATTTGCATGTTTTCCAACGTTCCCTTGGTCAATAAACCACATTACAAATTGACTTCCGTATTTCTAAAGACGAAGTTAAACGTCTACTATAAAATAGCGCTAAAACTAACATGTTTTTGAAACAAATTAATCCCCAAATAATGACTTTTAAAGTTGACACTTTTAGTAATTTAGGTCAAGCTACTGTTTATGTTTGACTGATAATTTTAATGTCAAGTGTAATTGAATATTTTGAGATAAAGTATGACGCATAAATAGATAATACTGAGGCGTTTGGACTTTTATTAGAGTTTTAACTTATTAAATTAATGACTATTTATGTCCAAAAAGTCACGGATGGCTGTTCATAACGCGGTACTTGTTCCTACATTAATGTATGGAAGTGAATGTTGGATATGGCAGCAGAAGCAAGAGAGTAGGATAAATGCTGTAGAAATGCGGTCATTAAGGAGTGTATGTGGAGTCGCGATAGCGGATAGAATGAGGAATAGTGTTGTGCGCGATAGATGTGCTTTGAAAGATGATGTAGTGACGAGGATTGAGAAAGGAATGCTTCGATGGTTTGGGCACTTGGAAAGGATGAATGAAAGGAGATTGACGAAAGGAATATATAAATCTGATGTGAATGGATGCGTTAAACAAGGCAGACCCAGAAGGATGTTTTCCGATCAAATAGGAGACATCCTCATGAGAGCTGGGCTGCCTAGTGCCCATAACCGTCGGGCGTGCATGAAGAGAATTGTGGATGTGAAGGAAGCGAGGGTGTTGTGTTAGAATCGTGGTAAGTGGCGTTCCGTTGTCTCTGCCTATCCCTGTGGGAAAAAGGCGTGACAATTGTATTGTATTGTATTTATGTCTAATAAAGCGCGTACATTCATCTCCTCAAGCCAGTGCATAGCGGAGGCGACTGATGCCCGTAGACCCGCATGATAGCACTTGATTACTCAAATGCGGTATTTTACTCATTTTAGCTTGACAATGGACGATGTATACATTTCACACATCCGCAGCAAGCTGGCATAGTGAAGGCGACTGATGGCTGTATAAATTTCTCTTATACACTTAAATGTATTTTAATTATTGTAGTTCGACATATGACAACTGTCCGCCTAATGTTAATTGAATTGAATGTAAACAGCAGTCGCCTCCGCTTTGCCGGCTTAAGAGATCGAATGTGCACCTGATCGACCAAAGTACATATAACAAAGTTACATTGGTACCGGTCTTTAGCGAGGTTCGAACACGGGTCTCATGTTCATTTTTTCGTTTTTATATTTCATTATTTTAAGATTTTTTTATTGACGGCAAATATTAAACGTTGTCGTATACCGTTTTAAATGGCAGTAGCGAGTTCTTCACGCTCTTTCTGAGTCACTAATGTCATTCCTAAAAGTGTTAATTAAATACATTTTCCTTTTTTTCATTTTAAAGGCTCTTACACACTATAGCGTCACAATTGTATTGTATTGTATTGTACACTATATACCTTACGTTTTATAGAATTCATTAAGAGCTGGATATACGCCGTTGACCGTGCTCATCCTGTACGATTGAGTGTCGATTTATGTAAAAAAATAATAAAAATAATATGAAAAGTTATTTGAAAAAACTAAACCGAAGATTCCCTAGATAATGTATTGTCTAATATCATGATGAAAATAAAGAACCTAGCTATTAATAGTTTAGAAGAAAAATGGTTTTATATTTCTAAAACAGGGGTAACTTTACATGAATATAAATAATATTTAAAACTATTTTTTATTGATTTTTTTAAATGAAGATGAAATGTATTATATAGTGTAAATTAACACATGTTTTTTTTAAGATAATGTCGTTACGGATTATGGAGAAAAAAAGTTTTAATCCCCTTCAGTTTCAGGGCAGTTCAACTGCTACTACTGATAAATTTCTACAGGCAGCAGTCGCCTCCGCTATGCAGGCCTGAGGAGACGAATGTGCATCATCAGGATATATTATGTATATTTTAATCTAAATTAACCCCAACAATAATAACGAGAAGTGATTTTAATCTTTACTGATAAATACACAGGATTGCTTTTACCGTGTTAGTAGAAAGTCGGCATTAAATATTTCAACTTTACTTTTTTATTTTCTGTAATTTTTTACGCATATTTTTAGGGTCTTTGGCATACTTACGTACGAAAATACAGGCTTAATATTGCTAATTTGATAGCACTTTTTTATTTGTTTAAACGTTTATTTTTATTAAAACAAAAATGAAAGTTTTTTTAGTCGAGAAATTCATTGAGATAAGATGAAAAACAAAATAAAGTTACGTTGGTATTGGAAACAGAAAGTCCAGTGGTATGATCTTTAGTGTTAACGTATTTTACACACATATGTCTGTAGGTAACAGTATCCTACGCTAAGCAAGCTTGAGCTGCAAAATGTGCGCTATTCATTGACAGGGCACACTCGTGTCGTTATTCCCGGCCAAAAATGTAATTTAAAATAAATACAAAAAAAGCTTAAAAAATAGTTCAATATGTTCACCGTGTGTATTGTACCACATTTTGGACCACAGTCTAGTTACTTTTATTCAGGGGTTAAAGTCAAAACCCAATCGACACTTGTCACTTGAACGAATCGAAAACAAAAGGGATTTTTTATATTTTTAAGGGCGACCAGTGGTGGGAATCATTATATCATGCCTAACAGAAGTTGACCAATCTTATGGCGAATGATCCACCTTTAGGTGCCACAACTTACACAATAAACTAGTAAAAAAAAAAAATTTGACGTTTCACTGTCATCCAAGTGATAACAAAATGTCAGATCCCATACACTTTAACCCCTGCTATGTATTTTATGCTGTTGTATTTAAACAATAAAATAACATAAAAATATTAATTTCTGTTCTATATTTAGAATAAATAAAGCATTAAACTAAATTAAAATGCCTCATAAAAGCTTGCAAATGACTAAGTAATTAAACTTACAGTTAGTTCGCTGTTAAACTTACAATGTAACAAAGAAAGCCGTAGAACTTGCAAGATAATATAATGTGTACGAGATAATGAAGAAAATTAACTCCACTTTTATCTCATTTATATATAGGTACACATGTACACTAGTTTAGCAAAGAGATTTCTTTTAACTTTCACGAGCTTTATTCCGGAAATGATCCAATTAAAAACGTCTTTAGATGAGGACATAATATTTACTATTCGGAGAAATAAAATTTAATCCGTATTTTGTAAAGCTAGAGTGCGGTACGTGAGCCGAAACTAGAAAGAAATACCTGCTGCCTGCACTCCGCAATGGCAGCTTGAGAAAATTAATGTGGACCATTCTTTCCAGAATTTTATCCTTATTAGCGACACTATCAAATGGTGCAATAACAGTGTGTTTTTTTTAAATTGAATGATGCATAGTTTTAGTTATCATCAAAATCGATCTCGTGACTCCTTTTTTTATTTAGGATTTGGCCACTTGAAAAATTCATCCCTATTTAACAATTCATAGTTACATTGGTACAGGCCAGAATTTAGCAAGATTTAAACGAGTGTCTTATAGGACTTTGATCCTTGAGTTTATTTGATCCTTCCCAACTTATAACATTGTCAAAGGAGAATGCCCATTTCTGGGCCCACCTAATAACACAGATGAAAAAAAATTAAAATGATTTATAATAAGGAATTAGATTTATTTCTCTTCAAAATTAACTAAAAATCATCGAGAAAATCGAGAAAAAAATAGTGGGCCCATTTTTCTTAGGCAAGTGGGCATTCTCCTTTGACATCAATCGGTTATGCCCGAAAGAATTCGATGCCAAACACAACACCATACCAAAATTAATTAAAACATAGTGTCCCTGTGATATTCATAAAATGTTATTTCACACGAGTTCATTTGTAAGCTGACACTCCGCTGTCAAAATCAGGTGTGTTCAGTTGTTCACAACACCTGTCGTACATCGGCGCCCTACCACAAACTTTTGTATCACATACGCGTTATTTTGTGACCCAAATAGATTTTTTTTTGGAAATTAATACACAATACTGATATACTTGTAGATACAGACACTTCTGATTTAGATGAAAGCATTAAAGAGGAATCAACCAACGAACTCAGAGGAAAAGACAGAATCTAGTAGCGATTAGGCCCCTTCACAGAAACGCAAACGAGATAGAACCGTACCATGAACTTTTAGGAAACAATTTTATTTCCAGAATATTTTCTTTTCGTATTATCTGAATAGTACTCGTACCAGAATATTAATCTTTCAATATTACTAGAGACGCATTAAAATCATAGAGTCTAATGTATTAATAAGGTTTAAAGAAACTTAGACCTTATTTTTAAGAGGTCATGGTACAAAATTCACATGTTAAATTATACTAGTACTGCTATACTGCGACTTCGGGCACTTTATATACTCCTAAAGAAATATCAAAACAACTTTTTTGGAACTAATATTTGGGGACATAACAACACCGACCACGATGTTGGGGTCATAAAATTAATGGGGAATAGAAACGTGACTGACTGTGATCAGTTTTATTTGATACCATTCCAAACGCGTGCTTCCGTCCGTTTTAAATTAAGACATATATATGTATGTATACGCGTGACGATGTTTATACAATTATGTTTTATATCAAGTAGCTTCAATTTGAAAAGGTAAAGTTATGTTCACAGCCTAAGGAAGTGTTTTGTTTAGGTAATAGGTGTAAAGGGTTTAGGTAACCTCGCGATTCCTGATCAGCATGGAAGTAGGTGAGTATAGCCAGAGAAACGTGCAGCATAGCGGAGGTGACTGATGTCTACAGACTTTTAGCTGTTTAGCGTTTGTCTTTGTTGATAGACCGAACATCAATTTAACATCAGGCAATATACACATGTTTCGTACCAGAAAATATTATTTATTATTTAAAATTTAATAATTAGTAATTTTGCTGGCTGGCAACACCTCTATCCCCCTTCTATCTAATTACCTTCCCAACAACTGCGCCATCTAGTGGCCACCGCACTCTTGTGACAACTATTGTGCAACGAACACGCTCGGACATCCGACAAGAACAAACTACGAAAATTCAAACTAAACGATATACGTGTACCATCGGTCCAGTTTTCTTGCCTTGGCACCAAGTAATAAGGATACAGGAGGAATTAGGTGCAGCCGTATCACAGCATGAGTATCTTTTCCATCCAGCATACCTTCCGCCAGCCAGTGAAATAATCTAGTTGCAGGTATTTTTTCATTTTATATTTACTTTTTATTATAATCTCTTTGAAGCCTCAAAGGCATGGATTGCTTGTAAAAGATATCTCACTCAGGTATTTTCATTTTTGCATTTATTTTATAGCTCTAAGTTAAACGGATCTTCGATAAGGACCTCCTTTAGAAGCATAATAATAATTCAGACCGATAACTATGTTATATGTACTTTGGAAGGGGGGGGGGGTCCGGTGACAAGCGAGTACAAGTGGTTGAGATATAGAAATGGTGCCTAACTTAACCTAACGAGGTAATCGATACTGAACGATTTCTGCTTCACATCCAAAGAGCTGCATGTGGCTCCCGAGCCGCAGGTTGCCGACCCGTGTACGTGTATGTACACGTGTAGGGTTTTATAAGAATAATCATAAATTGTGTTATCAAATAAATGTAAGGTAACTGTCGCGGAGTTTTTAATGAGGTCA
Source organism: Tinea pellionella (assembly GCA_948150575.1). Lineage (NCBI taxonomy): Eukaryota > Metazoa > Arthropoda > Insecta > Lepidoptera > Tineidae > Tinea > Tinea pellionella. The sequence continues at coordinate 8,878,271 of OX411248.1, forward strand.
TTCAACTTGGAGCTATCTGCATTCGTTGACGCATATAGATGCATTTTAAGAGGTATTGCGTTGATAAAAACTTGGTTAAAAATAAAACTTAAATTAAAAGATTTATAATTCTTTGTCATGCTAAAACCTCTAGAGGTCCTCTACAGCGAGCGGAGCGGGTTCCGTGATGATCCCACTGAGCACGCAATGGTAAACTTGTTTCCACCGTAAATGAGTGAGCTAGGCTTACAAGGAGTCCGTTGCGCCATAGTCATGTCACTTTTGAAGAAAACTACGAACACGTCTTGTTACCTCTTTCACTGCGAGCGGAACGGGCTTCGTAATGACTCCATTGAGCTTACTCCGCATCTCATGAAACTCGTGAAACTCGTGAAACTCGCTCTTTCTTGATGGAAGCAAGAACTATTTTACTCAGTACCGCTCATTATCCTTTCTTGGTGGAAGACTAGCATGTGACAACACTCCGCCTGATGTAAAGCTAGAGTGCGGTCCATGAATGGAAACAACTGCTACCACAGGGAAATCTCTACAGCCAGCAGACGCCTCCACTATTCCGGCTTGAGGAGACGAGCATGTACCATCTTAGATTGACAGTGCACATTCTCTCGTTATATCTGGCTACTTTCAAACTATTCCCGAAACGCGACAAGCTCACTTCACGGGTGTTACATTCGAAAGTCCTATACACATAGGATTCTTGCTATGTTCGCACAGTACCAACTTTTTATCTTCGACGTTTTTAACTAGCTAAGACCAATCATAAATATATAAAAAACTAAACCGATTTCTAAATATACAGGCAATGTATTATAGTAAATATAAATAAGAAATTAATTCCCGGAAAAAAAATCTACAATACGGTACTATAAGCGAGCAGCTGATGTTCGTCTTGCGCGTGCGCATGCCTGCCCGGGTGATTGATTTTATTGGGCGGCGGCAGGTGCATGTCTGACCGTTAATTGGTCACAAGTTCACAACGTATGTAACACATGTTGTATGCATTTAAATCGTAATCGTACACAGGGTGAGTATTTTAAATTATCTTTAATTTTTAAAGCGACCGTGGTCTAGCGGTAAGACGCGTGAACTCACGATCGATGAGACCCGTGTTCGAACCTCGCTAAATACTGACCAATGTAACTATGTTATATGTACTTTGGTCGCTCATTGCCTACAGGCACGATAAAAGAGTGGTAGGCAGGCTGACGATGGTAATTCGTCCAGTCTGCCGTCCTGAGGTAGTACCACCACTTTCGAATGTAACACCCGTGAAGTGACCTTTCGCGTTTCGGGAATAGTTTGAAAGTAGCCAGGTATAACGAGACTCGTGTACACTGTCAATCTGGATGGTACATGCTCGTCTCCTCAACCCGGCATCGTGGAGGCGACTGCTGCCCGCACAAGTTACCCTGTAGTAGCAGTTGTTTCCATTCATGGACCGCACTCTAGCTTTACATCAGGCGGAGTGTTGTCACATGCCGAGCTACTATAAAAAAAAAGAATGCAGACGGTTTGTCCGACCAGACAATCGGAAGTCTAAGCCGCGCTAATCATTTTAATCGATTCAAAAGCAACCGTTTCCGACAAATCAGTGAACAAGCATATAACACGCGCTATGAATATAAAACTAGTGATGCCCGATACGTATCGATACAATAACATCGGGGATATCGACATGATAATCGCATCAAAAATATCCTATGGAAACAAATCTATAAAAACGGATATTTTTTTTTTATTGTAGCTCGGCATGTGACAACACTTCGCCTGAAGTAAAGCTAGAGTGCGGTCCATGAATGGAAACAACTGCTACTACAGAGAAAACTGTGCGGGCACCAGTCGCCTCCACTATGCCGGCTTGAGGAGACGAGCATGTACCATCTATTGACAGTGCACACTCCTCTCGCTATACCTGGCTACTTTCAAACTGTTCCCGAAACGCGACAAAGTCACTTCACGGGCGTTACATTCGAAAGTGGTGGTACTACCCCAGGACGGCAGATTGGGCTAATAACCATAATCAATCTGCCTACCACTCTTTAATAGTGGCTATAGGCACTGAGCGACCAAAGTACATATAACAAAGTTACATTGGTACCGGTCAGAATTAGCGAGGTTCGAACACGGGTCTCATCGATCGTGAGTTCACGCGTCTTACCGCTAGACCACGGCCGCTCTATATTTATCGTACAAACGCATTCTTTTTTGTCAAATATTGTTAATTATATATTCTAGCATTGACATATACAACTAGATGTGCAATGTAACTCGAGAGCAAATATGGCCACAGCACATAAAACTCACCTCCACATATGATTACATTTTTATTTTATCTGAAAGAGAACCGCTGCTAACCCTAAAAGGGTTTTTACAGCACGAATGAGAGGTGGAAACAGACGTGAAGCGTCTGCTCCGAAAGCAAAAACGCGAGAAATTGGATATAAGGGGCCTGCGTCCTCCTAAGAGGAAGCGCAGTTGAATGAGAGAGGAGACATGATTATAAAACGTTGACGACATACTAGTAGGGAACCCACCAGTGGCCAACGCTCCAAAAATATGATGTTAAGCTAGCACTAAAACGTGCTTTACACAGCCTCAGTTCGAATTACTGCTTAGTAAAGCGGCGCCGCCAAACCGTCAGACGTTCTTAAACAACACTAGCGCCATCTATTATCATTGGGGTGAACTATTCTACATACAGATACGGAGCGGCCGTGGTCTAGCTGTAAGACGCGTTCGATCGATCAGACCCGCGTTCGAACCTCGCTAAATTCTGACCAGTACCAATGTAACTTTGTTATATGTTATAGGCACTATTAAAGAGTGGTAGGTAGATTGATGATGGTTATTTATCCAGTCTGGCGTCCTGGGGTAGTACCACCACTTTCGAATGTAACACCCGTGAAGTGACCTTGTCGCGTTTCTAAAATAGTTTAAAAGTAGCCAGGTATAACGAGATGAGTGTGCACTGTCAATCTGGATGGTACACGCTCGTCTCCTCAAGCCGGCATAGTGGAGGCGACTGCTGCCTGTAGAGATTTCTGTGTAGTAGTGATTGTTTCCATTCATGGACCGCACTCTAGATTTACATCAGGCGGAGTGTTGTCACATGCCAATAAAAAAAAAACAGTCACCAACTACTATTTATTAATTCTTAAAGATATTTTGCTACTTTTACATTTAAAATTATTAAACTTTAACATAATATGATCTAAATTATTTACTACTAAAAAATGGTCCAGCCACACAAGGAATGACAAGACAACTCAACACACCTGCAAATATTTCCTGCAGCTTACTTCTTTACCCTTTTTTTTTACATCCTGCATACAACATTTTGACAACACCTGGTATTTACAATTCTTTGCAGAAATTATTTAATTTATACTATATTTAAAGTTTTTTCTTTTAGCCCACTATAAAAGCACCGCATTCGCCTCCTCTATACCGCCCAAAAATGCGACTAGGTCATTTGAAAGTGGTCCCAGGACGGCAAACTGGGCGCTAATAAGCGTCATTTCTTAAATTAGTAACACAATAAAACAAACTGATTATGAAATCAGCGGACAAGATTTCTATTTCACAACAAATGTATCAATTTAGGGTCCAATTGAAAGCCCACTTTATATGCACGAGAGAAGGTATGGTTAGGTAGCTTCCAGATATGCGTTTTTGTTCCCGGACACGTGACACGAATTTAGATTTGTAACGTACAACTTCTATATAAATATTGAAACATTTCTCACGATTATTTTTGTTGTTGTAAAGGACAATGTCCATTTCTAGTTCCACTTGATATACAATCTAATAGTTTGTTAAAAAAAAACAATATTTTAAAATAATATCTTTTTTTTTTCATTAATTTATTTCAATTATATCGACACACCGTTTGCTAATCAATAGAAAATGTTTAATTATATAAAAAAAAAAACATTATTAAAGCATTTAATATAATAATAACCTCAAATATTGCAGCAGGTAAAGTCTAATTACTTAATAACTCGGGTAAAAAAAAAATTAAAGCCAATTGGTGACAAGGAATGTAGATTTATTTATTTACAAAATGGACTAAAAATCATAACAAACTCGGGCATGTATTATTCTTTCCTTAATTAATAAGGTGCCAGTCAACAAATTGAAATTGATTAAAGTTCTAGTGTAAACCACGGCCGCTCTAAAAAAACTTTCCGTTTTCTTTATTATAATCACATAGTTATCGAAGACTTCTATAAAATAGTCATAAATATAATATGATATTCTGCAAATGCATAAATCCAGAACAATAGGCTATTCATCGGAAACAAAAGGTTGTATTTTTGCTGACATACGTTTTCATTGTGTTGTGCGTTTGTAGCTTTTTCAACATTAATATAAAATTGACAGCAATTATTGCAGTTTTGCTATAAACTTTTTTTTACCTTGCGAAGATGTTAATTATTCTTATATTTATGTGTCCAGCGTGCTGTCATAATATGTACCTGTAACAAAAATATAAAATAAATAAATTATTATTTTGGGATAATTACGTGCATAGGCCAAGGCAACAAACAGTAGTGGTCGGATGAGGATGTTTTATATTTCAAGCTCTTTCAGTTACTATTAGGCCCTTCCACTCGGTTACGATTGACTAAAATAATAAATAAAACTATAAATAAGTTTCTTGGTCGTGACCTTTAACCGTGTCAATGAACATATTATTTTTGTATTCAAAAATATATTTATTATTATCGCTTTAATACGTGTAAAAATTTAAAGAAGTATCTTTGTGAGGCATCCCGCTGTGACGATATGGATCACGGGCTCTCGGACTCGTTCGTGGTCACATCAGATTGCTATCAAAGGACTTGCTAAATCGAAAATAATGTGTTACTTTTTTTGCTTTGTATAAATTATTATAATTAGAAGTCGAGTATTCACAGGGATTGATTATTTTGAAAAAATATTTATAATAGTAAAATCAGCATTTAAACGTGCTAAGATTTAATAAAAAATTGTTCGACGTTTTAGTAAAGTCTCTACCATTTTGCAAATATATTTTAAAACAACTGCACTCGGTCTTGACAGTTTTGTGTTATGAATGAATGAAGCAATATTTAATTTGATATTTTTCTTCATCGAAGACCCTATTCGGGTCACGATTCCAAACGAACGAATTTCTTCTTTTTTTCGCTTTTAAAAAATGTAAATCGAGTGAAATGTTTTACTGATTAATGTCACAACATCTTTGTTAACGGAGTACAGTCAGAATAAGAAAGGGTCAGATGAGATACACCGTCAACCGAAGTGCATGCACGAGGAGAGTAATGGATGTGGTCGAAGCGAAAGTGGTATGTAGAGAGAGGAGTCACTGGCGATCCATAGTTCTGCCTACCTCAGTAGGAACAAGTAGTATATTTCTAGAAAGCCCAGATAATAAAATACAGACAGCTACCCGTATTTGTCCCGGTTTTAATTCCTATAAGTCCTAAGCTAGCTGTACTAACGCCTTACTGACTGGATTTACTTATGACCGTGTCTAAACTTGTCAAACTTGTCTCTCGTACGTATATCATGTTTATTTTAGAACAAGAACCAGCTGTACCTGAAGGCTGCGTTCCAAGATCAGGGGCCCTAGGCCCAGAGTAAACATACGATTCCGTGGCAGACGGCATTACGACTGCAACTGCATGCGACAGTTCACATGGTATAAGCCGAGCTACAATAAAAAAAAGTAATGTCTGTACTAAGCTAGTGCTTCAATCACGAGCACTGAGCGACCAAAGTACTTATAACATAGTTACATTGGTACTGGTCAGAATTCAGCGAGGTTCGAACACGGGTCTCATCGATCATGAGTTCACGCGTCCTACGGCCAGACCAGGTATTGTTTTCATATGTCCCTAAACCTATATTTAACTGTTAAGTGTCATAAAATATTAGCGAAAGGACCTCGAAGTTTATTGCAAAATTACGTTATTCATTGGCCTTTATTCAGTCGCCAAGTATAAATAGATAACCTACCTAATAGATTTAAACCTTTGTCGCAACAAAACGTTAATAAATATTCAAAGTCACGATGATGTTTAATGATACTTTATACTATTCCATTTTAATCATATAATATACACAATTATACGTATTTTATTATGGTAGTGTTTTAATTATAATTAATATAAAGAATGTATGTAGAGATGGAAAAGACGAACGAGTTTTTTTTACATTGACACATGACCAGGGCAGGACTGATGGAAAGATTAGTGAAGGTCCGGTAGCGCCGACGACTAGAGAATCACAGTCGCCCCAGTCGCCGTCATTATACCGGCCTAAGAAGCCTGTTCACGCTCTGCTTGAAGGATCCAAGGTTAAATAAAGGTGTGAAACAAATTTATAGATGGCACTTTACCGATCCTCAACCGACGCGCAATTATAAGAAGAATAAAGTAATCGAAGGAAAAATTTATATAGGTATTAGAGAATTTATATAGGGAAGTGGTTGGATTGCAATCTATGTTTTCTGTCGCAATCTGGACGGTACACTGCTATCTTATACAGCCGGCATAGAGGAAGTGTCTGATGGTCGCGGACATTTTTATTGTGCAACGGTTGGTCACTTTGAAAAAAAAACTCATTTTAAATTTTAAAAGCAAATTTTTTAAAACGCACGCATATTTTCATAAAATAGTTCTATTTAGCCACTGGATTCTATGAAAATAACTTGCAACCAATCAGGAGTTGGGAGTGAGCAATTTATCTGAAACGGATTGGTTAGCGTGAGTAATAAATATCAAGACATTGGCTATGGTCCACTTAGAAAGATTTAGGTCGTAATCTAGAGAACTTCGAGTAACTTAGACATACTATAAAATAATAACAATAAAACTATAAAAGACATAGCTCGTGTAACAGTTTGTTCCTATACACACTATGACCCTGGTTATTATGCTATCCATGCCATTGACCGAGTGATCCTGTCATAATCGTTCAAAGGAGAATGCCGATTTTCGGGCCCAATAGTTTGGTAACAAAACAATATTCTAAAATAATATCTTATTACTTCATTAATTTATTTCAATTATATCAACACATCGTTTACCAATCAATAGACAATGTTTAATTACATAAAAAAACATATATAATTAATGATTAAAGTATTTAATATATTTTAATATATAATAACCTCAAATATTGCATCAGAAAACTTCTAATTACTCAATAACTCGGGTGAAAAAATTACAACTGATTAAAGGATAAGGAGTGTAGATTTATTTTTTTACAAAATTAACTAAAAATCATCGACAAACTCGAGAAAAAATTGTGGGCCCATTTATCTTAGAAGAATGGGCATTCTCCTTTAAAAGTGGCGGGTACTTACTCCAGGCAGACTGGGTTAATAACCATCTAGAGCCTGCCTTTTTTTCTTTTACGTGGGGGAAATCTTTTATAGATGCCTCGCCGTCTCGGGGGAGATGACGAGGTTATGTCGGACTCCCCGGTACTCTCCCAATACCGGATATACGCGACTAAAAACCCCACGGCGTTCCTCTCTACGTCATATGGTGAGGTCACGGGCACGCTTTCGCATTCATCCGCGACCCCACCGACGCTTGGCCGTTAGGCCCCACCTCATCGGGAAGAAACACCATTCCAGCCAAGTAAATGTGCGGCAGTCCAACCCCGGGACTACGGCTCTTGGCTCGGGGCGAAGGAGATAGCGCTTGGTACCCCGCTATCGCCTCCGCCCACGCGATGAAGGGTGGTCTCTCACTCAGGTCTTCTCTGAAAGCAGAGTGTGACCCAAGGAGAGGCCCCACCTTGCTGGTTTTGGTTCGCGCCGGGGTACCTCAGGGAGGTATCCCGGAACCCTCTATCCACCACCTGAGGACGCGCCCGATGGGAGACCAGCAACTCCAACAGTGCCTCCCATACGACACTGTCACTCACGGTCAAAGGACCGCGAGCCACGGGAACATTCTAGAGCCTGCCTACCACTCTTTAAAATGATTTCGGTAATCGCTATATTTAAAGTAAATGTTAAAACACCTATTAAAACTTAATACTTATCTGCGTTAATTAATCAATACCCTTTTGAAAGTTATTTTTAATTTATAAATAACTTTCTTCCGCTAAACTTTCAATTCTTTGTAAAGGCGTTTGTATTAAAAATATTACACAAAAAAGACTTAAGTTTGTTTATGATTAAGAAATTTGTAAAAAGCATAATTTATTTATAGTTGGTGAAAAGAATTATTAATTAAAATGCAGAAGTGCCACGCCATGTACCACTTTCCGCCCACATTGGAACCACAAAAGCGTGATCCTGTGTTGTGAGAATTCAATTAGTATGGAATGTCGTGATAGCGCGTAACAGACGACAAATTGTGGTCGGTTTTAACAGTCGACGTGCGTGGTTGATGTCGCCCACAAAACTAACCGAACCCTACCCGCAAAAGTGGTCAATATGACTGTTTTGTGGTTGAAAAGTGCTAAATGTGAGTTAAGGTTAAACTTTAGCAACCAAAATGAAGATAGGCGGAGATTATAGGAAAAAAGCATTTGGCAGGCAAGTGATTTTCTCTAAAGCGGAACAGAGATGTCTGCAGGCTAGAGCGGAACTGAGATGTGAGCACACGCGGAAAACTTAGAGCGAAACGATCAGTTTAAGTACTTGGAGACACATCTGTCCAGTCTACCGTCCTGGGGTAGTAACACCCGTGAAGTGACTTTGTCGCGTTTCGGGAATACTTTGAAAGTAGCCAGGTATAACGAGATGAGTGTGCACTGTCAATCTAAGATGGTACATGCTCGTCTCCTCAAGCCGGCATAGTGGAGGCGACTGCTACCCGCACAGGTTTCTCTGTAGTAACAGTTGTTTCCATTCATGGACCGCACTCTAGCTTTACATCAGGCGGAGTGTTGTCACATGCAGAGCTACAAAAAAAATCTCAATTCTGCCATTAGTTCCCCGGAGTTCCTATCGCATCTGAAGTTAAAACATACAAACCCATTTCTATCACTTTTTTATTCTACTGATTTGATAGCCAATAAGAATTACGACTTTGGAGGAAACGGTGATAGAATAATGGTTCGAAAAGTAGGGTCCAGGTTACAAAAAAACCATAGATACGAGGCAGCACGATTATTTACCGTCTAGGCCACCTAAACACCATATCCACAGTATGTATGCCATTCTGACTTAATCTAAACTTTGTAAGTAAGTAAGTATAGTGGGAGGTGAATAGACACTTCGTCACAAAGAAAACAAGACCGTTCTTACATCAGATAGTCTAACACTAACCTGTTATTTTCTTCCGAGTCCAAATAGTAATAGAAGACCGAACATGGCAATCAATCTAGGCTACTATAAGCTACCTATTCTAGTGCATAGCGATTCCGTGTGCACTGCACCTACCCATTTAAGGAAACCCGCTATTACGGCCATTCACTCTTATAGGCCTTTGCCCCATTACACTCCTAACTTTTAACCCAACGAGACAGTATTGTTTAAAGAAAAAAGTTAAGTTTTCAATTCCTTAAGTTTCAGATTTAAATACGTTTCAGATCGGAAGCGTTGTATACATGTGGCTTAAGGTTTTTCCTGATTTTACTTATTTTTTATTCTTAAGAGGCACGCGTTTGACCACACGCTGCCTGTAATGCAGTCTAAGGTAGAACACGCTTACCTATCAGGTATCATTTCATTACATGATTTATCCTCAAAAAGACCGATATTGTAGTTAAAATATTTTTTTTTTCTATGAGTTTTAGGAGAGTTATACGAAAAGGTAACAAATAAAAACAACGTGACGGAAAATCAGCGTGTTTTCTCGTCCCATTGCAACGTTAGACCGAATCTTTTTGGGACGAATCGATGATTAAGCTTTAAAGGTACACCTGTGCTACCAAAACCACATTCTTAGTACATCGTTTATGCGATTATGATTCTTATAAAAATGGGATTAAAGTACATAATAGTTTTACTTGTATAATTACATTTGTGCACAAGCTGTAGGTCAACGTATTTGTCATGTAATGTAGTGTAATTGATGTGTGTAATGATTTATTGTAATGCTTTATTATTTCCTTGTTTTTGATTGGATTTGACAAAAATGGCGCTTTATAACTACATGGTTTAAGAATCATTTTTCTTTTTACATATAATTAAATGCAATATACTAAATAAAGTACGGTCCTTGAGTGGAAAAAAATGCGCAAACAATAGATGTTTGAAAATAGTAGACGTGCGGTTCTCTCATTACACCCGGCTACATCCAAACTGATGACCTGAAACGCCACTAGGTCACTTCATAAGTGAAAGTGGTGGTACTACCCCATGATTATATTATTAGGATATTGATTTTTTTAATTATTATTATTGTAGCTCGGCATGTGACAACGCTCCGCTAGAGTGCGGTCCATGAATGGAAACAACTGCTACTACAGAGAAACATGTGCAGGCAGCAGTCACCTCAGCCGACTTGAGGAGACGAGCATGTACCTTAAATTGACAGTGTACACTCCTCTCGTTATACCTGGCTACTTTCAAACTATTCCCGAAACGCAACAAGATCACTTCACGGATGTTACATTCGAAAGTGGTATTCGAAACCCCAGTCTGCCTACCACTTTTTAATAGTGCCTATAGGCACTGAGCGACCAAAGTACATATAACAAAGTTACATTGGTACCGGTCAGAATTAGCGAGGTTCGAACACGGGTCTCATCGCTCGTAAGTTTACGCGTCTTACCGCTAGACCACTGCCGCTCTTAAAAATCCAAAGTATTAAATCTAAACCTACCAGGTATTTGTCATTCCAGAATTATAGCATAATAGAATGAAATGAAAAATATTCGTTTTCAGACAAAAATAGTGTCTTTGCTTCACCTGCGTCTTAACGCGTTAATTAATGCAATAAATAATGCATTACGTGAATGTGGTCGTGATTTTTCATTCATTTAGTTACACGTTGCACGCTAACTCTAGCAAAACCTTTAATGTAGACATAATTTTAATGGCGTAAGTTTTATCGGTAACGCAGGTGGGGCCGTAACTTAAAAAGCGTGTAATTATTATGTACGTTCACTTAAATTACGCAGATAATCAAAAATACGCCTTTAATTTCAAAACAACAACAATCTATCGACGATAGTAAATCTTACATTTATCTGCTTAGTGCAAACAGTGTCATGTCCGCAATCTTAGGTCGCATGCGCCAATGATTAACGGCCGTGGGAAACGACCTGCGCATGCGCATCCCAGTCTATTTTATGTTACACTACTTCAAATATAAAATCAATGCATGTGAGAACACGATTATTACGCGCTAGATATAAAATTTCGGAGATGATTTAAAGACAGTAGTCTGCCCTGTCAACCCAGTCGTATACCAGCATAGCGGAGGCGACTTCTGTTTGCACGCACCTCTCTATGGTAGCAATTATCTTCTTTAAAAGGTAATTTTTCTTCAGGACAACGCGTTTGGAGCAAATGTAAACGTTTAACTTTAAATAACTTTAACGGGCCTTCTGGTGCAAACGGACCTTAATAATTATTTTCTCTTCTTTTTTCTAATACTAATTTATTCATTCACAAAAATGGTCGCTTACAACGTCGTGAGTCAACAACTAGTATTTTATAAATTGGTATTACTCCAGTCGCAATTCAACAAAGTATTTAGAAATCGGTCACGCATTTCCACGCCTCGGTTTATTACTGTTGCGTGAGGTCCGATAGCCGTGTCTGATTTTATATTGAACACTTTGAAACATGACAATTAGAATCAAGCCCATTAGCCATATTTTTGTGACATAATCTTTTTTAATAGTAGCTCGGCATGTGACAACATTCCGCCTGATGTAAAGCTAGAGTGCGGGAAACAACTGCTACTGCAGAGAAATATCTACGGGCAGCAGTCACCTCTGCTATGCCGGCTTGAGGAGACGAGCCTGTACCATCCAGATTGACAGTGCACACTCCTCTCGTTATATCTGGCTACTTTCAAACTATTCCCGAAACGCGACAAGGTCACTTCACGGGTGTTACATTCGAAAGTGGTGGTACTACCCCAGGATGACAGACTGGACAAATAACCATCACCTGTTTGCCTACCACTCTTTAATAGTGCCTATAGGCATTGAGCGACCAAAGTACATATAACAAAGTTACATTGGTACCGGTCAGAATTAGTAAGGTTCGAACACGGGTCTCATCGATCGTTCACGCGTCTTACCGCTAGACCACGGCCGCTCTTTGTTAATATAAAAATAAAATAAGGAGTGGTAGGCAGACCGATAATGGTTATAAGTCCAGTTTGCCGTCCTGGGGTAGTACCACCACTTACGAATGTAACATCCGTGAAGTAACCTTGTCGCGTTTCGGGAGCAGTTTGAAATAGCGAGAAGTATACACTGTGAATCTAGATGGTACACATTCATCTCCTCAAGCCGGCATAGTGGATATGACTTATACTTGCTAACAAATCCCTGTAGTGGTCGTGTTTATATCGAGCTGCAAACAAAAAAGTATAAGCAAGTGGATAACATCAAGAAATCTATATATCTCTATTTTAAAACTGTAAGATATTTTCATACGTATAGTATTATTTTCTTTTAGATTTTTGCAAGGTACAAAACTCATAAAGACGTGAGGTGAATGGCTTCACACGGTCATGCATTCAAGAACTAACTCACATACCGTGAATGCACTTGTTACTACACTTGCAATGTTACGATATTATCTTAAAATTATTAGAGAAACAAAGATAAACTAAACGATAAAAATCCAATAGGATTTTAAATGCGTATTTTCTGTTTGCCCCATATTTCGACCCACTTGAAATCTAATAGTTTGTAAACATTTTCTTTTCTAGGAAGGCAAAGGGCCTGGCCCATACAGCCTTGCCTTGTATATTATTTTTTCTAATTTAATTATTTATCAATACATCGTTTACCAATCAATAGTCGATGTTAATTTTTAAAGCACAAATTCTGTGTTTATTTGTTAACAAAATGTGAAATGTTTTATGGTAATTTACAAAGAAACTGTAAGGTACTGTTGACTGACAGACAAAGAGTTGCACAATTGCGTTTTAAATCAGCTGCATTCCTTCCCAAGAAACTGACTATTCTGTTAAAAAATATTTTAAACTATAACCATTATTATAAGACAATATTTTCAAATATTTTATGCGAAATTACAACAGAAGAAAATATATTTTTCCTTTTTTTTTCTTTATTACCTCGGAAGCAATTGTAAAAGGATTTTTAAGACATGTAACGGAGTGTAACGCTTGAATGCAGACTATGACGTCCACCAGTCACCTCTGCTATACCGGCTGCTGACAATGCATTGGTTGATACTAAACTTCGAAAATCAATAATTTTTTTAACTTTGCAATTATTATTTGGACGAAAAACGACAAAACTTTCATCGAAATTTATACAACAGGGCACAGTCAGCATAAAATACACAACAGGAAAATAACAGTAACTGAACTAGACTGTGGCCCAAAGCGTATTGTACACGGTCAACATATTAAATAGAATACATAAATGTCACGTTAACTAATAAATAAAAAAATTATAACAAAAAAAGTTATAGAGTAAAATACATTTATCCCGACACTAGATTCCCTAGGGAATACGTATCTCTTCTTCTATAGATCAAATTAAAATACAAATAAAGTTAAGAATTGAGAATACGCTCGCCTACGGATAGGATCCAATAAGAAATTCCTCTAAAAACTAGTAATCAAGCTGTATCCAAGCTAGATTTATTATAGCCTTATCCCATTTATAGCGAAACAATTCTTTAACGTAAGAAGGGAATACTAAACAATCCTGATTAAATTGACAGCAAAGAAATAAGTAAAATATAATGTGTACTCGTAGATTACGTAGAACAAATAACGTCTGAAATTCTTTTTAAGTAATAAAACCACGAATTGATGATGATAAATGGCAGAGTCTGCCGTCCTGGGGTGGTACCACCACTTTCCAATGTAACACCCGTGAAGTGACCTTGTCGCGTTTCGATAATAGTTTGAAAGTAGCCAGTTATAACAAGAGGAGTGTGCACTGCCAATCTGGTTGGTACATGCTCGTCTCTTCAAGCCGGCATAGTGGAGGTGACTGCTGCCTGTAGAGATGTCTCTGTGGTAGCTGTTGTATCCATTCATGGACCGCACTCCAGCGGAGTGTTGTCACATGCCGAGCTACAATAAAAAAAGGTGTTCATATTACAATTTGCATCTTTACGTGTCCTATACTAGATTTTATTATTATAGCGGCAGTGGTCTAGTGGTAGGACGCTTGAACTCACGATCGACGAGACCCGTGTTCAAATCTCACTAAATTCTGAGTGGTACCATTGTAACTATGTTATATATGTAATTTGGTCTCTCAGTCACTATTAAAACGTGGTAAGCAGACTGATGATGGTTATTGTCCTGGAGTAGTCGTCAGAAAAAATACTCAGGTTAAAATGCTTTTCCACATAATTAAATAATAACCCCGATAGATATAACACCCATGGCAGGTTATCACAGTGTGTTAACCTGGAAATCGCTTCATCAAGTAGACATAATAGAGGCGAATTCTAACTGCAGATATTTATTTTTTAGTGGTAACCTCTAAGGTTGCATCAAAAATACAAATAGACAGACAAAAACACCGGTAAAAGCAGTAAATACTGCTCATTCCAAATTCCAGTATTAGCCGTAAAAGGTGCTCGCTCATTTGCCTTGAATTGGCTCGGCAATCAATTTAACACATGCCTTCGTAATGTCTTCCTCGATATTGGCGTGCAAGCTTCAATAATAACAAATTAACCACTGCGAAACATGACTCATGGACGTGGTAGGGTGCATATCAATTCGAGTAATTAATTTACTTTTTACTGGAAAGCGTCTTTGCAGTATTCAACGTGCCGTTTGTATTTTATTAGCTCGGCATATGACAACACTCCGCCTGATGTAAAGCTAGAGTGCGGTCCATGAGTGGAAACAACTGCTACTACAGAGAAATCTCTACGGGCAGCAGTCGCCTCCACTATGCCGGCTTGAGGAGACGAGCATGCACTATCTAGATTGACAGTGCATACTCCTCTCGTTATACCTGGGTACTTTAAAACTATTGCCGAAACGCGACGAGGTTACTTCACGGGTGGTACTACCCCAGGATGGCGGACTGCCTACCACTCTTTGTAAAGCTAGAGTCTATGAACGGAACTTGCCTCTGCTGTGCTAGCACGTTCATCTGAACTAGCAATATCTAGATTGACAGTGCACCTGGCTACTTCCGAACTGTTCCCGAAACGCGACAAGGTCACTTTACGGGTGTATAATTCGAAAATGGTGGTACTACCCCAGGACGGCAGCCTTTGCTAATAATAATCATCAATCTACCTACCTGATGAAAGTAGCAGTTGTTTCCGTTCTTGGACCGCACTCTAGCTTTACATCAGACGGAGTGTTGTGATATGCCGAGCTCAAATTAAAAAAAATTGTGGAACGACCTTCCTAGCCACGGCTTTCCTTCTTCCTATAACATGAGATCCTTGAAAGAAGAGACACGCGACTGCTATTTGCAGATCCATTTTTCTTACAGAAGTCGCCACCGTTTATAGTTCGCACTCTAGCTTAACGTCAGACGGAGTGCGGTCATATGACGTGCAAATTTTTTTTTATGCTTAATAGGCAAACGTTTGACCGCACCCTGCCTGATGTTAAGCAGTGATGCGGTCTAAGGTGGAGCACGCTTGCCTATGAGGTACCTATTTACCCTTAATTTGAAGAGGCCCGTATTGTACTTCTCGGGAAACACAGATACCGAGTATAGTATAAATAAATAAAACTGGGAATTTTATTTTATAATAATTTAAAACTATGGTCACCTATCTTTTCCGTCACATCACGCCCGAGTACACAACTTATTAAAGAGTACGGACATATTATACCGGTTTATGAGCGGGACCACAGATTAGTAATTTTTTTTTTCGTAGGCATCGCTGGTGGCGCCAGACGATTGGCTTGTTGGTAAACTCGTAACAGGTAAAGGGTTTAAATATAGAACGTAATTAGCTTTACATCTGTTTAGCATGTCTACTTGATAAAACTGTCTAGTAGATTTGACTTTTTTTATATTGACTTTTTTCCTACTGATTTTAAGAATGAGAGAAATATCTACTAGCAGCAGTCGTCTCCACTATACCGGCTTAAAGAAACAGTGCACACTCCTCTCGCTTTATACCTGGCTACTTCCAAGCTGAACCCGATACGCGACTAAGTCAATTCACAGGTGGTATTCCAAAATGGTACTACCCCAGGCCGTACCAAGAATGGTATTCGATTGTGAAAGCGATTATTGAATAGGCATAACAATGTTAATTATTGACCACTGTACCTAATTTCCAAGTGTTACGTTATTCATCATCATCAATTGGCACGCCGGCATAGAGTAGGCAACTGTTGCCCGCAGAAACGTGTTAGGTTATTGGAAACTGGTAGAAATTAAAATTCAACCATTTTTCTACAAGTTCTACGAAGTAGAAAGATATAACGAAAGTCAGCCCTGCCAACCTATATGTCTGCAGACATTTCTAGACAATACCAATACACCAATTGTACTACAGGCGATATTGACTGAGTCTTGTCATTAATTTGTACGCCCGCATAGAAATAACACAAAGCGTACTTAAGAAAACAAACTTAAAAGTAAAAATTGTCATCAAAAAAAGGAAAGCTGACGAAATTTAAGATATAGGGTAACGTTAATGTTTTCCTAACCTAACAGTTCAGAGTATTAAGCGAAATGTAGGCGCATACCATCACGGCCCTTTACGACTCTCTATTACAGTTGAACCTCCTAATTCACGTTCCAAGAGACAACTCATAACCCTGAAAAATAATGTTAGTTGATTTAAATTTTCATGGTATCATTAGTTTTGGGCAATTGCACTTTTTTGTATGGCAACATTCGATAAGATTACTCAGGACGTCAGACGCAACATGTAGTCGCTGTGCATTATTAATAACGCTAATACGTTTTTTTTTTTTTTTTAATTGTAGCTCGACATGTGACAACACTCCGCCTGATGTAAAGCTAGAGTGTGGTCCATGAATGGAAACAACTGCTACCACAGAGAAATCTCTACGGGCTGCAGTCGCCTCCACTATGCCGGCTTGAGGAGACGAGCATGTACCATCTAGATTGACAGTGCACACTCCTCTCTTATACCTGGCTACTTTCAAACTATCCCCGAAACGCGACAAGGTCACTTCACGGGTGTTACATTCGAAAGTGGTGGTACTGCCCCAGGACGACAGACTGGACAAATAACCATCATCAGTCTGCCTACCACTCTTTACGTGTATTAATTATTAATATTTTTTTTATTTTGCCACGACATGTGACCTCGACTGGTCTGATGGTAAACGCAGTGGAGGTCCATGGGCATTGACGACTAGAGAACCGCTCGCACGGTGGCTCCAGTCGCCACCACTATGTCAGCCTGAGAAGGTGCATTTTCACGCTCCGCTTGAAGGATCCAAGGTGAAAGGATTCGGAGAATACATGGGAGGGCAAAGCATTCCACTTGTCAATTGTGCGATACACTTGTTGTACTGTATTGTATTTCACAATATTGTAATTTAGTAAATATAAGAAGATTTAAAGGAAATTCAGTCTTTTATTAAAAAGCCGACACCAATGTTATTTCTCTGACTTTTCCAGTATTCTAAAAAATACCGATATTTTTTTTATTGTAGCTTGGGATATGACAACACTCCGCCTGACTCCGTTGATCATGTACCGAAAAGCACCCGCTACAAAAGAAATTGTTATTGGATGGGTCATGTTATAATAACAAAATACCAAAAGACATTAAAGATCTGCCTTTCAGTAAATTTATGAGTGAATAGTTATTAAAAATATGTTTTATTCGGTGGAGGATTTCTTGGGGCATAGATAAGGTATAGGGGCTAATTGTAGAGCAGGCCGAGGCTGAAGACAATTAGAGATACATAATTTATTGACATTTTGTATTAACATTTCATATTGACATTTCCTAATTATTACTGTTGTGAATTTATTGTTGTAAAATTTATTATTGTAGGCACTTTTTTTTTAACTGTAGCTCGGCATGTGACAACACCCCGCCTGATGTAAAGCTAGAGTGCGGTTCATGAATGGAAACAACTGCTACTACAGAGAAACCTGTGCGGGCAGCAGTCGCCTCCACTACGCCGGCTTGAGGAGATGAACATGTACCATTTATTGACAGTGCACACTCCTCTCGCTATACCTGGCTACTTTCAAACTATTCCCGAAACGCGACAAAGTTACTTCACGGGTGTTACATTCGAAAGTGGTGGTACTTCCCCAGGACGGCAGACTGGGCTAATAACCATCATCAGTCTGCCTACCACTCTTTAATAGTGCCTATAGACACTGAGCGACCACTTTTAGTTGTAATATATAATTATTTGTTTATTGCATGCTATAATTTGGATAGCTAAATATGACTGAAACTTATATTTTCGTTACATCCATGTATCCCGCCTATTTAACGCAAATAAAGGATTTTTGATTTCATTTGATGTTAAGCTAGAGTGCGGTCCATGAACGGAAACAACTGCTTCTACAGAGGCTTAACAAGACGAATGTGCACTATCCAGATTGACAGTGCACACTAGTCTCATTATACCTGGCTACTTCCAAATTGATTTTAAAACGAGAGAGAGTCACTTCACGGGAGTTACATTCGAAAGTGGTAATACTACCCCAGGACGCAGACCGAGCTAATAACCATCATCAGTCTGCCTACAACTCTTTAATAGTGCCTATAGGCACTGAGCGACCAAAGTACGTATAACAAAGTTACATTGGTACCGGTCGGAATTAGCGAGGTTCGAACACGGGACTCATCGATCGTGAGTTCACGCGTCTTACCGCTAGACCACGGCCTCACGGTAGAGTTAATAAATGTTTAATGTAATTATTAATTATTGGTTTCCCAAAAATTAATAAATATATCACAGACCATGAAAAATACTGTAATTCACCTGATATTTATATATTCATGTATCAATAGTATCGTAGGGACTGTGCCTACACATTTTAAGAAAACAAAACGCGTAGTTAAGGAGACTTCGTTTATGTTTTTGGTTGTCAAATATAATACGACTTCAAAAAAATAACTGAAAAGTTTGTTAATATCTTTATTACCCTTGGTCCATACCTAAAAAGATAATATATTTTTTTACTATAGCTTGTAGCTGTAACACCCCGTTAAGATTGTCACGCCTTTATCATCTAATACGGTTTTTCTAACCACTACTCTCACTCAAGATGGTTTAACTGTACCCACACAATATCATATATCGCAAGTTCATATCAAAACATCACGTTTAATGTTGAGTAGTTCTTAGAAAGTTTCACGTTGTATTCTGTGAAAGACATATGATTCGCTATGTCACACGTTTTTGTTATATCTAGGAACTTTCGTTAGATATTGCCGCCTGATGTAAAGCTAGAGTGCGGTCTACGAATGGAAACAACTGCTACTACAGAGAAATCTCTACGAGTAGCAGTCGCCTCCACTATGCCGGCTTGAGGAGATGAGCAGGTACCATTTAGATAGACAGTACTGGCTATTCAAACTATTCCCGAAACGCGACAAGGTCACTTCACGGGTGTTACATTCGAAAGTGGTGGTACTACCCCAGGACGGCAGACTGGACAAATAACCATCATCAGTCTGTCTACCACTCTTTAATAGTGCCTATAGGCACTGAGCGACCAAAGTATGTGAAACAAAGTTACATTGGTACAGATCAGAATTAGCGAGGTTCGAACACGAGACTCATCGATCACACCTTCTACTAGTAGACCACGATCGCTCCAGGATAGAACAGTTCATTGACATTATTTTCGCATGTAAATGGAGAAAAACGTCACGCTCTATAAAGACTTGGTAAGAGAGCAGGAAGCAAAACGTCGGGTATTACGTTACTGAAACTTTATCTTTGTAAGGAATTGAGAAAGAGTACAGTTAAAGAGTGGTAGACGGACGTATTATGGTTTTTTTTAATGCTTAATAGGCAAGCGTTTGACCACACCCTGCCTGGTGTTAAGCAGTGATGCGGTCTAAGGTGGAGCACGCTTGCCTATGAGGTACCTATTCACCTTCAATTTGAAGAGACCCATGTTGTACGTGTCGGGAAACACACATGGTACCACCACTTTCAAGTAACCCACCCATGAAGTGGTATCGCGTTTCGGGATCAATTTGCAAGTAGCTAGATATAACGAGAGGATGTGCACTGTCAATATAGATACTACATGCTCGTCTTCTCAAGCCGGCATAGTGGATGCGACATAGTAGAGATTTCTCTGTAATATCACTTGTTTCCATTCATATGGGCCGCACTCTAGCTTTACATCAGGCGGAGTGTTGTCACATGCCGAGCTACAGTAATAAAAAAACATTAGTCTCCTCAAGCCGGCATAGCGGAGGTGAATGTTGCCTGTAGATGTTTATTTGTAGTAGCAGTTGTTTCCATCCATGGTACGGTATTCTGACTTTGACATCAGGCGTAGAGTTGTCATATGTCGAGCTACAATAAAAAAATGCATGACTGCAACGCACCCGTTACGCATACACGCAGTTTTAAACCTTACCTTTTGATACGTGTGTAAAATATTGTTAAATTCTTGCTCGATTAATAATTAAATAAACTGGGTGGTCATATTTGCGTCATAAATTTTATACCACATTTGCATTTTTAATCACGTTTTGATTCATATTTATAAATTATGCAAAACAAAATTAAAATATGTAAAATTAACTAAAAATTCTTAAATATTATTGAGCGGTAAATGAGTGAACTCTCGATCGATGAGACCCGTCTTCAAATCTTACTAAATCTTGACCGGTACCAATGTAACTATGTTATATGTACTTTGGTCCCTTGCACTGGATACAAGCACACAGGTTCCGAGAAGAAAAAAATTCACTCCGGGGGTGGTCTTTGTACAGTAGTACCCCGCTTTACGGGAGGGATACGTTCCGCAAAAACTCGCGTTAAGTGAAATTCGCGTATAAGGGGGTCACGTTTAAGCATAACCAAAAGTCAGTACAAAATGCAAATCAATACATACTTTAAATCTAAAAACATATTCTGCATTTTTTTACAGAAAAATGTATCTACTAGTATCTATTGTCTTCTGGGTTGCGTTTCGTTTACGGTCTTGTAAAATATTTTCAAAACACGCAACACTGTTTTTTACTGAGTGACACACGGTTAAAATACGGTCATCATCACTGTCTATGCTCTGCAATATGTCCAAATCTGAATAAATCTTCACTCTAAGCGGTTTTTTTTTTGTGGTTATCCCACGCCGTGAAAACGCTCATATTGTGACGTGACAATATTTGTAAAACATCATTGCAATTTGATGCAAAGACATCAATAATTTGCTACTCGACATTGGCAGAATTGTCGTTGTTATGGCATTTGAGGCCATTTAACAAAAGAAGAAGAAGAAGATGAATAAATCTTTGAAAGAGCCATTTTAGCGCGAAACTTGAAATTCGCGTAAAACCGAAACTGCACATAACAGGGTCGCGTAAAGCGGGGTGTTACTGTACTTTGTAATAATTTTACCCCCCATTATTGAAGTGTTTCACCCCTAACTCATGCGCACGTGTGGTCATCCTAAATAAAATTTCGAGTCAGCCAAACGACCTAATCACCCATTTGTCTTAACCAAAATTGTGCTTTAAATCAAAGCGCTTATGGTTTATTTCAGCGTAACATATAACTTGATATTTTAATTCGATGGGGGCGATTAATAAACTGGTACCCATGTTAGGGTCGTTTGCACCAGAAGGCCGGTTAAAGTAACTTTAACTATTACTTTAACCGTTAGTTTACATTATGGTTTACATTATGGTTTACATTTACTCCACACGTGTTGCACCATCGTCGCACCTGTCATTTTTGGCGGTTACTTTAACCTTAACCAGCGTATCTTGGCTGGTTAAAGTAATCGTCAAACCAATGTTACTAACGTCAAATGTATGAAAAAAAGCCAAATATGTTTTTCTATTATTTTTTCGAGATCAGCCACCCTTTTAACGATAACAATATGAATTGCAACGCGTATTGAGTAAATGTAAACGTTTAACGGTCGTCGTCGCTGTAAAAGTAATAGTTAAAGTTAATTTAACCGGCCTTCTGGTGCAAACGACCTTTATTGATAATCATTTAAATTTTTTATGTCATTCATCCATAAGCATTTTGCCAATATCACATTTGAGAGAAAAGACAATAAAAAAAAAAATAAAAAAAAATCCTTATTGTAGCTCGGCATGTGACAACACTCCGCCTGATGTGAAGCTAGAGTGCGGTCCTTGAACAGAAACAACTGCAATTACAGAGAAATCTCTACATGCAACAGTTGCCTCCGCTATACCGGCTTGTGGAGACTCCTCTCGTAGCTGGCTACTTCCAGAATGAAGAATGGGGTGAAAAATTCTAATTTAATGTTATTTTTATTTATGAACTTTGGAAAAGGGCGTGACAATTGTATTGTATTGTATTGTATGAATTTTGCAATGGAATGAAGAATAGAAGGACAGGATAATAAGATTAAGTGGAGGTTAGAAATGTTTGTAAGACAATGTATAGCGTGCTATATCCCCTAACCTTGTTTCTTTTCATCCTATTTGGTTTTTCATGTTCATATCCTAATGTCATCATCATGTTTTTTATGTTTTCTCGAGTTTTACACATCACATCATTTGGGACTTATCACCAGGTTGTGGGGCATAATTTTACTCTACTTTTCCTTGCATTATTTACAATTTTTACACAAAATTACTATGTTATTTTTCACTTTTTCTATATTTTTTTTGTATCTGACAATGTTGACGATTAGTTTTTTTTAATTTCATTTTCACCTAGATTTTAAACATTTTCTTCCAAAATTACCTTACAAACCTCATTAATTCAAGAGGATATTGTTCCATTTCGAAATACTGACATTCCATGACACATTGATTCAAATCAAATTTTCACATCTAAAAAGGGCTATAAAAAACGACCCATTCTCTTCATCGGGATCAATCCTCCGTCATCAGTCCTCCGTGATCAGTTCTCCGTCATCAGTTCTCCGACTAAAAAAACACGAACCATGAAGCTCTGCACCTAAAGGTCTTTTCCCGGGACCACTATAGCCCAGGGACTAAAAAAAAAGACCTCAAAACTCTGTAACAAGTCTGATTCATCAATCTGAGACCTCCGACGCCGCTGTTCGCTATACCCAAGAGCGCTGCAAGACGAGACAAGAAGATGGGGTCATCTCTGAAGTCAGTACGCGCCTGCCCATGTGCTGCTCTCAACCGTCCTTCGGGTTCCTGCACGTCCTGCACCCTGCAAGGAGTCTCGCCGAAGAGGATAGCGGTCTCCGACGCGGGAACGCCGCCGACCCACGCCCTCATGCTCTCCACATTTTACGCACCGGCCCTACATACCTACACCCTCACTAGCCTGTAAGTCTGCTGATTGTAACATTTAAATTAAAATATAGTAAGCTAACCCATTCTTTTACTTAACTATCGCTTCACGATAAATGAACACATTTTAGGATGTCGGTGTGATCATAAATTACCTAATCTTGGAGCGGCCGTGGTCTAGCGGTAAGACGCGTGAACTCACAATCGATGAGAACCGTGTTCAAACCTCGCTAAATCCGGTATCAATGTAACTTTGTTATATGTACTTTGGTCGCTCAGTGCCTATAGGCACTATTAAAGAGTGGTAGGCAAACTGATGATGGTTATTTGTCCAGTCTACCGTCCTGGGGCAGTACCACCACTTTCGAATGTAACACCCGTGAAGTGGCCTTGTCGCGTTTTGGGAATAGTTTGAAAGTAGCCAGGTATAGCGAGAGGAGTGTGCACTATCTATCTAGATGGTGCATGCTCGTCTCCTCAAGCCGGCATAGTGGAGGCGACTGCTGCCCGTAGAGATTTCTCTGTAGTAGCAGCTGTTTCCATTCATGGACCACACTCTAGCTTTACATCAGGCGGAGTGTTGTCACATGCAATAAAAAAAAAAATATAACCACATTAAAATATTAATTAAATTGTTTAAATAAATAGTTCAGAATAACCCTTTTGGAATTGAAGCAAGAGTATTAATTGCAGCCAATCAGAGCGGCACGGTTATCGATACCGGCTATCGATATCGATAAAACATCGACAATTAGAATCTCCTTCCTACTTCCTATCGACATATTTATTAGTTGTAAATCTACTACAAATAAACTACTTAAATTCATAATCAAACAGTGTACTAGCATTTCCTTTTTTCTTGGTTTCTCGACGAATTAAAAGGGAATTATTTATTCCAACCAAATAGAAGAAGATATTTTCATTCTTCATTTTCCCTCCAAAACCAAGTTGGAAGAATTATCAGATTTCACCACTATACTAATAGGCGTTTACTGAAGGTATTTTTGACCTGAGGTATTATTTTAGAATATTGTTTTGTTACCAAACTATTAGGTATCAAGTGGGCCCAAAAATGGGCATTCTCCTTTAAAACTGATGGTGATAAGGAATGTAGAACTTGAAAATAAATTTTGGGCCCATTTTTCACAGCATAGGCATTCTCCTTTTTGCATAGAGTATCAATATTATAATTTAGGTCATTGATCCCGAAACTGAGCCTGTTACATAAACATATACCTACCTAGTAAAGGAACAGTTACTCTTGTACTTGATCACTATTTGCTAACATAACAACGACGAGCCCGCTATCGTCGCCTACGCATCTCTCTCGCAATGAACCTTTGTGTCGCAACACGCGCACGAGCATATACCGTAACCAAAGAATATTGATACTTTATAATATAAAAATGAATCGCTAAATGTGTTGCTAAGCGCAAATCTCGAGAGCAGCTGAACCGATTTCGCTTATTCTTTTTTTAGAATACTCCTTGAAGTACGAGGATGGTTCTTACGAAGAGAAAAATTTTAAAAATTGCCTAAAAAAAGTCTAAAAAGAACGCTTTTCTATACTCCCATACAAAAGATTCGTAATTATACTTAAAAGTCAATTTGAACTTTAATACCATACCATAAAGTTTAAGTGTTAGTGGAGAGGTTCCGGGAAGGAAAAACAATTGAGTGACTGTTAGGCGGTACGAAGTTCGCCGGGTCAGCTAGTTCTTAATATATTTTTAAAATAAAAGTTATAGGCAGAGACTATAGAGCGCTAGCAACTTCTTTCTAAATGACGTAGGTAAGTATGTACTTATCGATAGACGAAACAATTGAACAAACGTCGCTCTCTCTGTGTCCAGCTCGTCTCTTCATCTCAATCTGGGTCTCCACCACCAATATATCATAGACTAAACTATTTAAATTACCTGAAACAACGATAAAAATATAAATTATTACCTACATCTATTAAAATTTGTTAAATAAAATGGTACCAATGTATCTTTTTCGTGCATTTTCTCCCTCTACCACAAATATCTATTAAGTTTATTTATTTATTTATTTTTGAGAAAAGACAGCTATTTTTATTTCTTTATTATTTTTATTATCATTTTACTATTATTGTAAATAAATAAAAAATTACATAAAATTAAATATATTTCTTTTAAATAATTTATAACAATTAAACAAGTTTAATTGTAAAGGTAGGTGGCGTTCCGTTGTCTCTGCCTATCCCTGTGGGAAAAAGGCGTGGCAATTGTATTGTATTGTAATTGTAAAGTATCAAAATGCTAAAATCGATCTATAGCCGCCATACAGTCTAGGGGGACCGATTGTTTATAATAATAGGCCGTGTTCATAATCGTATTCGTTACGCCGTAATGCGGATATTCGCACACACAACACTGCATCATTTCAATCTCTCTAAAATGTACGTTTTTATAGTAGTTCGACATATGACAACACTCCGCCTGATGTTAAGCTAGAGTGCGGTACATGAACAGAAATAACTGCTAATGAATATTGTTTCCATTCATGAATCGCACTCCAACTTTACAAAGAACATCAGGCGGGGTGTTGTCACATGCCGAGCTACAATAAAATAAATAAATTTTGTTTTCGATTCGAAAAAATACAGGCAACAGTCGCCTCTACTATGCTGGCTTCAGGAGACGAATTGAGGTTGACAGCGCATACTCCTCTCATTAATGCGACAGGAGTTTTCTTTTATTGTAGCACGGCATATGACAACACTCCGCCTGATGTTAAGCTAGAGTGCGGTCCGTGAACGGAAAACAACTGCTACTACTACTAATATCTACACGCAGCAGTCATCCAGCCATCTAGATTAATACACTCTTCTCGTTAATTGATCCCGAAACGCGATAAAGGTCTAAAGTGAAAAGCCAATAGACAGTCGTCACTTGACCGAACCAAAAACAATTTTTTTTTTTAGCACGTCATATGACCGCACTCCGCTTGGTGTTAAGCCAGAGTGCGATCCATGAGCGGAGGCGACTGCTGTCAGAGAAGGGGATCTGCAAACAGCAGTCGTGCCCGCTTTGCCGGCTTAATGAGATGCCTCTTCACACTTGAAGGATCCCATGTTATAGGAAGGGGGAAAGACGTGACCGGGAAGGTCGTTCCACAATTTGATGGAACGACAGAAGAAGGATTGCCCGAACTTTTTTGTCCGCGAGGGGATTGTTTATATGGGATTTGACGATTCACTGTCACCTAGGTGATAACGAAGCGTCAAATAAAGCCGTAAATAATGTCATAATAAGATCGCTAAGGTGGCAGTCGCCTTCACTGTGCCGGCTTGAGCGAATGAATATGTCGTCCCACACCACTTTCAAGTGGTATCCCCGGGACGCATGTACTATCAAGAGCAGGGGAGCAGTCCCACCTTAAGGACTAATGTTACTTGCATATTTTTATGTTTCTCTCAGCTCCTACTTTAATTAAACTTATGTTTACGTTCCCATACATTTTGTAGTCGATTCACGGTATGTTACACTTGAAAGGGCTAATAACCATTATCAGTCCGCCTACCACCTTAAAAGCTTATCTATGAGACGTACAGCTATAAAAATAAAATATTCAATTTAGGTTTTTATTAAATGTCACAAATAACATTAATAATGTGTTCCTAACTGTCAACTTTAATTGGCTATTGAGCATCGATTTAATGGACTATTCGTTTGCCAATTTGTTAAACAACGGAAGTCGTTATTTATTAAATTAATAGTGTTATTAAAGTTTCCGACCTACTTTATAATTTTATTTGCATTTGGATTTTTAAATAAAATACCTAATAGGTACTATCAAGAGCAGGGGAGCAGTCCCAGTTTTTTTTTCAAAATTGTTTATCGGAATATTACAGTTGCCTTCTCTTTCTGATTGCATTATAAGTAAAGGAGATCGATATTGTTGTCAATGTTTCTACATGTTTTTTACATATTGCACCTCATTTAGTTGTCAATGTTATGAGGGAAAAACGAAAAAAAATGACATGTAAATATCAATCAAATTAATCTACACACGTCAGTTGTCATAGCAACGTATACATAAGTTATATTTAAAGTAGGAGCTGAGAGAAACATAAAAATATGCAAGTAACATTAGTCCTTAAGGTGGGACTGCTCCCCTGCTCTTGATAGTAGATGCGTCCCGGGGATACCACTTGAAAGTAGTGTGGGACGACATATTCATTCGCTCAAGCCGGCACAGTGAAGGCGACTGCCACCTTAGCGATCTTATTATGACATTACTTACGACTCGATATCACAAGAAAATTTTAAAACAATCGCAAAATAAAACCTTACAATAACGTTTTAATGATAGTGTAGTGAGAAGGGAATCCGCAGTCTTTTTTACAGCCTGTATATAATATAGGTAATAAACTTATAGTTCTAGGTTACAAGTAGATTTTAAAAAAGTGAAGAAAACCCTTTTATAACTTTAAAACACGGAAAATATATTATTTGACCCACATAAAAAAAAATCTGTAACAAACATAATTTAATATAAAATATATTTTATTAGCTCTGTTATTTTATTATAATGACATTTATTATCACACTTTATTTATACATAATAAACTTTTATGACTACGGCCTGGAAGCTGGATGATGTTTACTATCTTTATTTCTTCATTCTACACATTCTAATTTAATTTTATTTCATATAAACCTACCTAATACAAAAATGCGCATCATGTAACGTGAGAAGTGTCACCAATCACCACCAGCATGCCGGCTGCAGCGTTAAGTAATTGAATTAAGCCATTTCAGTGGGAGTAAAGTAGGTATAAAATTATTCAAATGAAAAAAGCAATAAATAAATAAAAACAAGAAAACTTTGGAGCTGACATAAATTAAAAATATGTAAAACGGAACGGAGAGCAACCGACTCTATGCATGTTTCCATTATACCATTAGTTGTTTCTACATTTACGTGTAGCTCTTGTTAATCGAATTAAAAGAAGACTGAAAAAAAGAAAGAAAGTGAATGTTTCGCCGCACGGTAAGATGGCTGCAAAGCTTTCTAAATGTTAGATAAAACCGAAGCGCAAAACCTAAAAAAAACTGACTTATATTTTTTAGTCAGGCGTGTGACCGCACTTTGCCTGATTTTAGGCTATAATCCGGGCCCATGAGACAACTGCTACCACAAAGAAATGTCTCGTTACAATCAGCTCCTGCTAAATTAATACCAAAACGCGATTTGGTTACTTACATTCGAAAGTGTTGGCACTAATGCAGACTGAACAAATAACCATCAACAGCAAATTTTCCATCTACAAAATGATACATACGTCTATTGCTTCCTACTCTATTTTTCCACATTGTATGGAAGTGAATGTTGGGTATGGCAGAAGAAGCAAGAGAGTAGGATTAATGCAGTAGAAATGCGGTCATTGAGGAGTGTATGTGGAGTCGCGATAGCGGATAGAATGAGGAATAGAGTTGTGCGCAATAGATGTGGTTTGAAAGATCATGTAGTGACGAGGACTGAGAAAGGAATGCTTCGATGATTTGGGCACATGGAAAGGATGAGTGAAAGAAGATTGACGAAAGGAATATATAAATCTGATGTGAATGACTGTGTTAAACAAGGCAGACCTAGAAGGGTGTTTTCAGATGATCCTTATGAATTGTGGATGTGAGGGAAGCGAGGGAGTTGTGTCAGGATCGTGGTAAGTGGCGTTCCGTTGTCTCTGCCTATCCCTGTGGGAAAAAGGCGTGACAATTATATTGTATTGTAATATATTTTTTTTATCTTGTTGGGTAAGGCTAATTTCAGCACTATACATAAGGTCTGTTTTAAATTAAAAAAAAACACTTATTTTTGTAATACCTACATAAAAATATAGGAATATCGTATCGTCCTTTACACAGACAATGGAAACAAGCCGTAGTAATCCGAAAATATCAGTCACATTGCTGATTGCACAAGCATACACCTACACTAGATTTACTAACTAATAAAATAACAAGTTCACGGAGTTTAGCCTAAATACTGTTTGGGACGGGCTCCGCTTATGCAATCTTCATTTACCTACTTAACTAACATGATAAAATATCTGTCAATTCTATTTCTAGAAAAAGGTTAAATATAGGTCGGTAATCTTTAATTAGCTACAATTATCACAAGAAAATGTAAAGCAGTCACAACTCCGGCTTAACATCGAGTTGAGTGCTTGCTAAAATAATAATAATAAATTGGGAGAGCTTGGGTGTGGAGACAACGTCGCTACGCTAACTTGAGGAGACGAATACCCAGCATCCAGATTGACGGAACACATCACTCTCGGTAGATCGTAGATCGAATAACTTCTGATACAAGAGAATCGCAAGAAACGCCTTAAGAAGGTTAGGAAAATAACAATAAAAAAACCGTTGAATTTAAAATTGAGTTCAAAATGTCATTTGTTTTAAATAGAGAACACAATGACATTGCAATTTGTTTTACCGTTATTGTTTTTTATTATAGCTTGACATCTGACAACACTCCGCCTGATGTAAAGCTAGAGTGCAGTCCATGAACGGAAACAACTGCTACTACAGAAAGTGGTGGTACTACCCCAGGACGATCATCAGTCAAACCGTTAAATGGATGGCTCCACAGCACGTCTCGAAATATCAAAAGAGGTCACAAATACAACTAAATAAAGCAATATTTTCAGTTGTTTAACATTGGAAACAGAACAGATGTTTGAATGAAACTTTGGGCGATATAATTCCGGCAATAGATGCACCCACCCACACCTCTACTAAGCAACACAAACAAACCGATTCACTAACAGACATCTTAATAAATCGACGTACACTGCTCGCTTTATATCAGTGACTATTGAAATAAAAATACTATATTAAGCAATGTATACGAAATATTCTATGTTTACAATTAAAGTTTGTTTATTGTTTCTTCCAAAATGCACCGACTGGCATGGCGCCAACGATCTCTAGTTTAAGCGGACTTATCGGCATTATTATATTATGTTACTTTTTATGGGAAAACTATTCTAAAACGAGCACTAATTAGCATTATTCTGATGCTGTTTAATAGCTTACATTATTTTTTAGAATCGGCTCTTTAATGGTAGAGCACTATGAGAGACATTATTATGTGTTTCTGGCCTTAATTTTGTAAATGGAAATGGAGTTTCATAATGTTGTTAACGTAATGGTATTAAAATATAGATAAAAACAAATAAAACACTAAAATAATTTTTGAAATTGGTTAATAAATAACTAAGAAATAAATAGATTATTGAAATTTACGTAGCGCGGAACGTCTGTGGTCTCCGATCCGATGACCTGTGACGTCATTTAACTGGCCTTAGTAGCATCACAAGTCCCATAACTTTTCCATTTCTGTGATTGTCTAACGATTCTCTCAGATTCTTGCTGCACATTATATTAATCCATACAAAAAATTGAAACTTCCTCATTGACTTAAGGGATGGTTTTAAATCACTATGTATTAAATTGAATTTGGTTTTAAATAATTTTCAATTTTTAATTCTACTATGAATTAATATAGATAGGCACTACTGCTGTCTAACTTCTTTCATGGTCGTTCTACTTTAGCAATATCAATTTCTAACATTGTTAAAATGTTCATTACACAACAACTGCCAAAAATAAATGATCATTCATAAACTACTGATACCTACATAGTGTTGATAGATCTGTGTGGGCAGTCTCGACATGTTAGCGATCGCTAATTATCGAATTCGATACGCTAAATCGTATCGATATCGTCTTAAAACGTTTTTTCGTAATACTACACATAAATCTAAGTAACTTTTACTTAATAAAATATGAACTAAGCTATAATGAAAAATTTAAGTGAAAATCACAGCGCTCACAAAGCCGGAGGCGGACGGAGATCGAACGCCGCTCCTTCTGAATACTTGAGCCAAAAGTAACAAAAAATACCTACTCTTTACCATGACAACCCTATTCAATAGTTAATAGTCCGTAAACCTCTAGATTACCTATAGATTAATAAATTTTTTAAAATTTTAGTTCGGCATGTGACAATACTTCGCCTGATGCAAAGCTAGAGTGCGGTCCATGAACAACTGCTACTACAGAGAAACCTGAGGAGACGAGCATGTACCATCTAGATTGACAGTGCACACTCCTCTCGTCACACCTACTTTCTACTTTCAAACTATTCCCGAAACGCGACAAGGTCACTTCACGGGTGTTACAATCGAAAATGGTGGTACCACCCCAGGACAACAGACTCGACAAATAACCATCATCAGTCTGCCTACCACTCGTTAATAATGCCTATAGGCACTGGGCGACTAAAGTACATATAACATTGGTCGGAATTAGCGAGGTTCGAACACGGGTCCCATCGATCGAGAGTTCACGCATCTTACCGCTAGACTACGGCCGCTCACATAAAGTTTAAATTCATATAGTTAAATTGATGTATGTTTTAAGCTAAACTTGTATAAGTTCGATTACCTAATACACTGACCTACAGACTTTGAAGAAATTAATTCAGGTGATTAATGAAATTAAACCGTTTTGTAAAATTGCTCGCACACGACCGGTTATTGTGTAATACGTTAATGGAGAGACACCTGCTTTATCTATGATAAGGCTTGATTACTAGCTTATAGATAGTCGTGTGTAGCAAATAGAACGTATAATAGGCACTTAGTGATTCCTAAATATAGTTACGCGTTAGTATATCTAGGTACTTGGTTAAACAAAGAATGGTAGTGAAGATTGTAGAATCTGGCAGCATATAAAATGCATTCAATTTTTATTGTGAAAGGAGGATTTTTTCGGTATGTGACAACACTCCGCCTGATGTAAAACTAGAGTACGGTCCATGAATGGAAACAACTGCTAGCACATTGATGATATCTGTTCTTTATGTAATTAAACATTGTCTATTGATTGATAAACGAAGTGTTGATATAATTAAAGTGAATTAATAAAAAAATTCGAGATTATTTTAGAATATTGTTTTGTTAAGAGTGGCAGGCAGACTGATGATGGTTATTTGTCCAGTCTGTCGTCCTGGGGCAGTACCACCACTTCCGAATGTAACACCCGTGAAGCGACCTTGTCGCGTTTCGGGGATAGTTTGAAAGTAGCCAGGTATAAGAGAGGAGTGTGCACTGTCAATCTAGATGGTACATGCTCGTCTCCTCGAGCCGGCATAGTGGAGGCGACTGCAGCCCGTATTTCTCTGTGGTAGCAGTTGTTTCCATTCATAGACCTCACTCTAGCTTTACATCAGGCGGAGTGTTGTCACATGTCGAGCTACAATAACAAAAAAAAAACATGTCATGTAGGTTAATGGTAGATAGTAGTGTAAGCTTAAAAACACTAATTACAGAAAACCATTTCTATACACACAGAAATTGAATAGCAAATTGAAAGTTAGGAATTTCATACTGAACAATAATATACAATTCAGAAATGGATTTGAAGATGAGTCATACTTTTGTTACCGTGCGAAAATTACTACTTAATTAATGTACTTGCGTTGAAAAGTAACCGCTAACCGTACTAGATATTTGTTCATTTCGCGATACGCTCATTAAAACGGTAGTTAGCGGTTTAGTAGAGTGACAGATGCGAAGCTTATGAATGCCCTAAATACTATTTTAGACTCACCAGCTGCTCTCAAACTGGTGGATGCGAATTTTGAAAAACCTTCTTTTACCTAGCGTTAAAGCGTGGCATAGACGGCGGCCGTGGTCTAGCGGTAAGACGCGTGAACGATGAGTCCCGTGTTCGAACCTCGCTAAATTCTGACCAGTACCGATGTAACTTTGTTATATGTACTTTGGTCGCTCAGTGCCTATAGGCACTATTAAAGAGTGGTAGCCAAACTGATGATCCAGTCTGCCTTCCTGGGGCAGTACCACCCACTTTCGAATGTAACACCCGTAAAGTGACCTTGTCGCGTTTTGGGAATAGTTTGAAAATAGCCAGATAGAACGAGAGGAGTGTGCACTGTTAATCTGGATGGTACACGCTCGTCTCTTCAAGCCGGCACAGTGGAGGTGACTGCTGCATGTAGAGATTTCTCTGTAGTAGCAGTTGTTTCCATTCATGGACCGCACTCTAGCTTTACATCAGGCGGAGTGTTGTCACATGCCGAGCTACAATAAAATAAAATAAAAAATACATGCCGGTAATAGATTGTCGAAACTGTTAAAGAATTTGGCGAAATGCCTTTAAGAGTTCAAGTCCGTAAGTACGTGCCAAGGCTATGACGTACAACAATTTTTGTCGCACTTACGATGTCACAATGCTATTTCAAAACAATAACAATTAAAATTGACAGGAAATAAGCTGGATTATTGTATATTTAGGAGTGGTGGGAAGACTGATGATGGTTATTAGGCCTGTATCCGTTCTGGCGTAGTTCTACCACTTTTGGGATTAAAAGTAACTTGGTAGAACGAGAGGAGTGCATGCCAACCCGATATGCCATAGGTTTATATAGTGCTCATGTTGCTAAAAGCAAAAGGTAAATTGCCTGCCCTACTAACTCGTACCGTTTAGTCTACTAATGTAAACTTGGCAAGCATAAAGCCCACTCTCCACAGAAACATCATGATCGCATTACGAGACGCGTTTGTAAACCTAAAAATACAAAAATTACAAGCAAAAAACACAGTGCTAATGGAATAATTATCTAGAGCGGCCGTGGTCTGGCGGTTGAGGACGGACCCATGTTCAGACCTCACTGAATTCTGATCGGTACCTGCATGTTCTTTGGGACAAGTACCAGCTTAGTACAGGCATTTAAAAAATCTAACTTTTTTTTTATTGTAGCTCGGTATGTGACAACACTCCGCCTGATGTAAAGCTAGAGTGCGGTCCATGAATGAAAACAACTGCTACTACAGATAAACCTGTGCGGGCATCAGTCGCCTCCACTATGCCGGCTTGAGGAGACGAGCATGTACCATCTAGATTGACAGTGCACACTCCTCTCGTTATAACTGGCTACTTTCAAACTATTCCCGAAACGCGACACGGTCACTTCACGGGTCTTACATTTGAAAAGTGGTAGTACTACCCCAGGACGACAGACTGGACAAATAACCATCATCTACCTACCACTCTTTAATAGTGCCTATAGGCACTGAGCGACCAAAGTACATATAACAAAGTTACATTGGTACCGGTCAGAATTAGCGAGGTTCGAACACGGGTATCTTCGATCGTGAGTTCACGCGTCTCACCGCTAGACCAACAACTAAACTGAATCGGTGTTCAGAGCGTGTGTGGTAAACATAAACCCAAGTTCAAGTATGCATACAATATGAACGATCAACATCTTAGACCTTTACGCGTTATTTATACTCGACAGAAATAAAAAAAGTTATTATTATAGCCTATTAATTTTATTGAATAGGTCATCTTAAAAAGAGCTACTGGATTTTTGAACTACTGGACTTTTTTTATGTGACATGTGACGTCGACTGGCCTGACGGTAAGCACAGTGGAGATCGATGAGCGCCGACGACCGGAGAATGCCGGCCCAAGGTGCTTTTTCTCGCTTTCCTTGAACAATCCAAGGTTAAAGGAGTGGGACAAAGCTGGACTGGATCTGGACGTGAAACTACTTTGCTTTTAGGGGAGACGACGAGGAATACCAGACTCCCCAATACCAGGTCTAGGCTACTAAATCTGTCCCCGGTGATGCTTTCTTCGTCATATAATGTGGTGAGGTCCTGGACACCCTTCCGCTTTCATCCGTATATCATCAGAAAGGAAAGTCCCTGGGACTACCGCCTTTGGGCCGGATCGAATAAGAAATCTCACTCTAGTCTCCCCTGAAAGCAGTGAGACGAGAAGAGAGAACCCACTTTTTCTTTTTTTTTGTAGCTCAGCATGTGACAACAGTCCGCCTGATGTAAAAGATAGAGTGCGGTCCATGAATGGACTACTACAGAGAAATCTCTACAGGCAGTAGTCGCCTCCACTATTCCGGTTTGAAGAGACGAGCATGTACCATCCATGACATTGCACACTCTCGTTATACCTGGCTACTTTCAAACTGTTCCCGAAACGCGATACGTTTTTATTTTTATTTTGGCACGACATGTGACCTCGACTGGTCTGATGGTAAACGCAGTGGAGGTCCATGAGCATTGACGACTAGAGAACCGCTCGCACGGTGGCTCCAGTCGCCACCACTATGCCGGCCTGAGAAGGTACTTTTTCGCGCTCCGCTTGAAGGATCCAAGGTGAAAGGATTGGGAGGGCAAAGCATTCCACTTGCCAATTGTGCGACACAAAAAGGACGCGCCGAACCGTTTTGTTCGGCGACCAATTCGGTCGACATAGTGTGAATGCTTCCCCCTGCCAGTGCGGGTATTACGGGTGTGGAAGGATGAGACAGGTATTAGATTAAAGAGCTCTTCGGGGCATTCACCTTTTTGGTGTTTTTGGTTCCTGCCAGGGTATCTCAACCCTCGGGTTAGTCTGAAGTTTTTATTTCATAACTAAAAACGTCTTAAGTGAAAAATACCACAAAATGACGTTAAAGTTTTTAAGTTACTGTTATTTTTATAAAAGCCATAACTTGCATTATTATTATGGAAGTTTGTGGTTTTCTTTTTATCATAAAAATGCATGTTTTAAGCTTTGGACCACACAATGCGTCACAGATTTTTGTTTCATACTGTTACTACTCTAAAAGTGGTAGACGGAGTGATAGAGCGGCCGTGGTCTAGCGGTAAGACGCGTGAACTCTCGATCAATGGGACTCGTGTTCGAACCTCGCTAATTCTGACCGGTACCAATGTAACTTTGTTATATGTACCTATAGGCACTATTAAAGAGTGGTAGGCAGACTGACGATGGCTATTTGTCCAGTCTGCCGTCCTGGGGTAGTACCACCACTTTCGAATGTAACACCCGTGAAGTGACCTTGTCGCGTTTCGGGAATAGTTTGAAAGTAGCCAGGTATAACGAGAGGAGTGTGCACTGTCAATCTAGATGGTACATGCTCGTCTCCTCAAGCCGGCATAGTGGAGGCAACTGCTGCCCGCACAGGTTTCTCTGTGGTAGCAGTTGTTTCCATTCATGGACCGCACTCTAGCTCTACATCAGGCGGAGTGTTGTCACATGTCGAGCTACAATTAAAATAAAAAACTATTACTACAACTATAAACTTATTTTTATTGTAGCTCGGCATGTGACAACACTCCGCCTGATGTAAAGCTAGAGTGCGGTCCATGAATGGAAACAACTGCTACCACAGAGAAATCTCTACGGGCAGCAGTCGCCTCCACTATGCCAGCTTGAAGAGACGAGCGTGTACCATTCAGATTGACAGTGCACACTCCTCTCGTTATACCTGGCTACTTTCAAACTATTCCCAAAACGCGACCAGGTCACTTCACGGGTGTTACATTTGAAAGTGGTGGTACTACCCCAGGACGGCAGACTGAACTAATAACCATCATCAATCTGCCTACCGCTCTTTAATAGTGCCTATAGGCACTGAGCGATCAAAGTACATATAACAAACTTAGGTTGGTACCGGTCAAAATTTTGCGAGGTTCGAAACGAGCTGTACCATCTAGATTGACAGTGCACACTCCTCTCGTTATACCTGGCTACTTTCAAACTATTGCCCTTGCCCTTTTTTTATAAATACTAAAAATAACGCATAAAAATTACCTTTTCGGTTTCCACCTCCTAATAAATACGCCAAACATGTTCATTGATTCCGTTTACATTCAACATAACACTCATATAATTCACAAACTCACTCGTACGCACTCTCTTCACTAATTTTTTCAAGAGAAAACACTTTTATTAATAGAAAACAAAATTAACACGCTTACACACTTAGAATATACAAATAATTTGCAAATTTTTACGCATAATAAAACTAAAAACGCGATCGTTTAGAAAAATTATTACACGGCGGGCGGAAGCAGCACGAACGCGCGTGCGCACATACCCACACACGGTAGGCGACTGACTGACTGGCTGTGCAGAAACGAGCTGCTCGGCTTGCTTGCATCGGCTGCAGTTCCCCGTTTTGTGGGTATTAATTTTAGATGTCAGCCAGCTGCGCGTTACGTCAAAGATCTTTTTTACATACTAAATTATTCCAGTTTACAAATAGCTAGTATTCCGCATTTGTATATACAACTAGATGTGCAATAACGCTCCCAATGTGACGCGAGAGAAAACATGGCCACAGCCACGTTTAGGTTCCCTGTCAGTTGCTATTTGACTTGACGGCAACATTGTCAAATCGTTTGAAACGTCCTACGGTTTTTTTATGTCAGATGTGTGAAGTTTGCACCTATAGTATATATCTCTATGGTATTTCGTAAACATTGTATTGCGGGCAGCAGTCGCCTCCACTATGCCGGCTTGAGGAGACGAGTGCACACTCCTCTCGCTATACCTGGCTAGTTTCAAACTATTCCTCTCTTCGATTCAAACTCTAGCGTTAACATAATAAATAGATTAAATATTTACACCACATATAATATTTATTATTTATATTATCATCTTGTTTATCATAATTTTAATTTAAATAAAAAAATGTCAGTATTTACTAATAAGATGAATTGATAACATTTTTAAGGTTATAAAAAACATATCTAATTATTCTAAAGTAAAATTATAAACTAACTGGTTGTACCCTTTTGACATCTAAACAGTTGACTAGACAGTCGCTCCCACTATGCCGGCTTGGGGAAATGAATGTGCACCATCCAGATTGACAGTGCACACTCTTCTCGTTACACCTGGATTCCAAACTTATCCTGAAACGCGACAAGGTTACGTCACGAGGGTTACATTCTACAGTCTACCAGTCTAGGCTAACAACCATCATCAGTCTGCCTAGCACTCTTTAATAGTGTCTATAGGCACTGAGTGACCAAAATACATATAACCGCATGATTAAAGATAACGAAATAAATTGCATCCTGAGGTAGAATATGTTTATATTTAGTATATAAAAAATACACGACAAATTGATAACCTCCTCCTTTTGAAGTTGGTTAAAAATGACCTGAAGGGCGTGAAATAGCTCAGTACCTATAGGCACTATTAAAAAGTGGTAGGCAGACTGATGATGGTTATTTGTCCAGTCTGTCGTCCTGGGGCAGTACCACCACGTATAAGAGAGGAGTGTGCACTGTCAATCTAGATGGTACATGCTCGTCTCCTCAAGCCGGCATAGTGGAGACGACTGCAGCCCGTAGAGATTTCTCTGTGGTAGCAGTTGTTTCCATTCATGGACCGCACTCTAGCTTTACATCAGGCGGAGTGTTGTCACATGTCGAGCTACAATAGAAAATATATATATAGGATGAAAGTTCAAGTAAAATAATAATATTAAAAATTAGCGTACGAAGTTGCGGGCAACAGCTAGTTAATTACTCGCAGGTATAAATTAAATACTTAACTGTATGCAATGATTTAAATCATATTTACCAGACAATAAACGTATCTCTTTTTTTACATCTGGGAAAGTACACGGTACATAAAAAACAATTTTTGGAAATTCGATGTCGTTAGATATACATGTGTACTTATATATGTGTCAGAGGAGGGACGTCCCGACCTTACTAACAAAAAACAAAAGAGAATTAACGGCGACATTGGCTTTCAGGGCTTAGGGGGCACCTGAAGTTTAACCCGTTCATGGCTGAAGTTTCCAAAGTACATAGGAAGCGTTTTGACAGCATGTTCTTTGTACTTACTTCAAAAATGTAGAACTGCGTTTTTCGATGCGTATAACATTGGTGTTTTCAAATCGAGGGTAAATAGGTTTCTCCTAGGCAAGTGTACGTCTTAGACCCCATGCTTAACATCAGGTTGGGTCTGGCCAAACGCGACCCTCTTACGAAAAAAAATATAGTAAGACTTTTGTGTACAATTTTTAACCTTATAAACAAGGATATAAGGTTTATATTCGTACTAAACTTCAATAAAAACCTTTTTGAAAACGTCTGGGATTTTTCACCTGAATCCAAATTGAGACGGTAAGTAGTAAGTAGGGTAACGTTTGTAAGTTTTCTCTATCTCGTGACCTAGTTCAGCGGATATCTTCAAGACTATAATCCCTCTAGGACGGACAGGGACCGTAATAAATCTATGTCTTTTTTCGATTTAACTTCTCGCCTGATGACAGATTTTTTTTTTTTGTTTTATAAATCATTTATGGAACAATTTTTTGAACAGATAATTTAGTAGGTCCAGCTTAGTGCTATTTGTTACGTATTTGTATTGGTGCCAAATAGAACAGATATTTTTTTATTGTAGCTCGTCATGTGACAACACTCCGCCTGATGTAAAGCTAGAGTGAGGTCTATGAATGGATACAACTGATACCACAAGAAAATCTCTACAGGCAGCAGTCGCCTCCACTGTGCCGGCTTGAAGAGACGAGCATGTACCATTCAGATTGACAGTGCACACTGCATACTCCTCTCGTTATACCTGGCTACTTTCAAACTATTCCCGAAACGCGACCAGATCACTTCACGGGTGTTATATTCGAAAGTGGTGGTACTACCCCAGGACGGCAGACTGAACTAATAACCATCATCAGTTTGCCTACCACTCTTTAATAGTGCCTATAGGCACTGAGCGATCAAAGTACATATAACAAAATTAGGTTGGTACCGGTCAAAATTTTGCGAGGTTCGAACACGGGTCTTATCGATCGTGGTTCACGCGTCTTACCGCTAGACCACGGCCATTAAAATAGTAGGGTCAGTTTTCAGTGGGTAAACTGAATTTATTATTATTTTCACTTGAATAACTCTAGTTTCTATAACTTAACATTAGAGGCAAAGACAATTGCTATCAAAGAAAAATATCTGCAAGAAACAGTCGCCTACATTATGCCGGCCACTTCTGAGCTGATCCCGAAACGACTAGTTCATAGCGATGGTTAACTTTAATATTTAGTTAAGTGATTGTAGATTCTTAGCGGATCGCATTTTTTCCTTGTATTTTAAATAGCAGCTACTGCCGCTCGTTTTACGTGAGGTGCGTAGTCATCTGATATCTTCTAGGAAGGTCAAAAGACTACACGTTCCTGGACACTTCCGGGATTGTCCTCACCGTCTTGTCTAAACACACCACACTACTATAAACTGAAAAAGCTTTTCAGGATATGTTAGAAGCTTGTTTGAACCTTCGTCAAAAACGCAACTTTTCATTCCATACGAGTGTTACAGTTGTCATGACTCAAAAAGTTATAATACAAACTCCATTACAAATTCTCATAAGTTTAGTGATGTGTTTAATACTCATATCGATGTACCTTTTTTTTTTAATTGTAGCTCGGCGTATGACAACACTCCGCTTGATGTAAAGCTAGAGTGTGGTCCATGAACTGAAACAACTGCTACTACAGATAAATTTCCATAGGCAGTAGTCGTCTCCGCTATGCTAGCTTGAGGAGACTTTAGACGAGGTGTCGTTAATCGTGAGTTCACGCCTTCAACAGGTAGACCATGGCCACTGTATATTCGCTTTATTTTTAAATATGAATTTAATCAATTATATTCGACTCTATTACACTGGGTATAACAAGAGGAATGTGCACATTCATGTCCTCAAGCCAGCATAGCAGAGGCGACTAATGCCTAATATTTCTCTCAGATAGCAGTTGTTTGTGCTCATAGTCCGCACTCTAGCTTAACTTTAGCGGAGTGCGGTCACATGCAGAGCTATAACAGTAAAAGAATTAGAGATCTAGCATCTATTCGTCTTTGTATTTTTAATTTGGGCTTCGAGAAAATTCGATATAGTATATCGACAACAGCGAAACATCACTGTTTCAAGTCACGAACGCGTTTGCCCCAATGGCTTGACCTCCACCTCACTCGGGAAAAGGGTAAAAAATTGGTGCCCTGCCAACGCGGCCTTTATAAATCAAACTGGACTGCCTAATTTTTGGTGGGAAATTGAAAAACTTTCACTACCCTCTTTCTAACTTAAGTCATTTTTATTTTAAGTTAAAGTACCTAATTTGTTATGTTCAGTTACTACGAAGCAGTCACCACCGCTATGGAAACCAGGACAAATTATTATCACCCGAAACAACTAGTACTTTTCTATTTTTGCAATAAAATCATATTTTCAATACACTTTCGAACGTAACACCCGTGAAGTAACCAGAGGTCTCCTCAGGCCGGCATAGCGGAGGCGACTGTTGCCTATAGAAATTTGTCCGTAGTAGCAGTTGTTTCCGCTCGTGAACCGCACTCTAGCTTTACATCAGGTGGAGTGTTGTCATACGCGGAGCTACAATTTAAAAAAAACATATTACTCTTCAAAATAAACCTTTTGTTATATACGATTCCCTGCAACATATCCACACCTAACTACCGTTAAAATGTGTGAACAGAACGACCTCAAGTTCTCAGATCCCTTGCAACTATAAGGAAATATCTTCAAGCGTACGAAATTACAAATATCAGACATTTTCGTAATAACTTCGGCCGAGTGCGCCCTTAAGGGACGTTTTGTGAACGATTTTGTGTGTACGTTGATATAAATATAAAGTTCAATTTGCTTGTAAAGATATCTTTTAAAATATAATATTTTGATCTCATAATTTTCTTACTTATTTTTATTATTATTTTTAGTTTAGGTAATAAGGATATTTACAAGCTTTTGAGTTATTCTTTGAAGTCGTATAATAGACAACAAAAAAACATAAAGCAAGTTTTTTTTTTTTTTTTTTTTTTTTTTTTTTATTTTGGCACGACATGTGACCTCGACTGGTCTGATGGTAAACGCAGTGGAGGTCCATGAGCATTGACGACTAGAGTCTTCTTGACTACGCGTTTTGTTTTCTTGTGTGTAGGCACAGTCCCTACAGTACTCCCCTTGCCTACATTAGTAATCGGTTCCACACTCTACCCAATTGTTAAGATAGTGTGAGTTCGCCTCCACTATGCACTGACTTTAGGTAACAAGTATACCGTTTAGGTTGATAGGACAGATTGCTCTCCTCATGCCAAAGTAATGTCAAAACGGGACATGGTCACTTCACGGGTTTTATTAGTCCACAACGGCTAATAACAATCATTAGTCTGCCTACCACTAGCGACCTATCTTAAATGCATACTGTTGCCAATTGTCTACATTAGTTTTCACATGGATTTTCACGTACTGAACGCATCAAATGCAAGGTAGCTTTGTGTCACAACAAATATCGGAATTGATTTTTTTTTTCTTATTATTTACGTAATCTATGACAAAGGAGAATGCCCATTCGCCTAAAAGAAATGGGCCCACAATTTTTTCTCGGGTTTATTGATGATTTTTAGTTAATTTTGTAGAAAAATAAATCTACTTCCTTATTACCAATCAGTTTTAATTTTTTCACCCGGGTTATTGAGTAATTAGATGTTTTCTGATGCAATATTTGAGGTTATTATTATTTTAAATGCTTTAATAATTGATGATATCTGTTTTTTTTATGTAATTAAACATTGTCTATTGATTGGTAAATGATGTGTTGATATAATTTTAATGAATTAATAAAATAATAAGATATTATTTTAGAATATTGTTTTGCTACCATACTATTAGGTATCAAGTGGGCCCAAAAATGGGCATTCTCCTTTCCTATAATAATGCATTTAAGGGTTAAATCTAATTCATTTTGCTATTCTTCATTAACCTATATTCGTGTAAACTATTACCAATTAGAGTACAACAAGGTGCGTGGGCGCATAGAAGGCCGCACGCACGACCTGGTTGCAGTCAGTTCACTCTAAATACGATGTACAGAACCGGTACGTGCGTTGATTATAATTACTAACGAATCCTTATTTTCTAATCTTTCATCTATCTATTAGAACCAGAATTACCTGACCGAGTAAAACTGATTTAAAAAAAATTGCTTCACTCACTTCAAAGATCCTACCATCATCGGTTATTTTAATTAAAATAAAACGAACACTAGCTCCCCCTATACTGTTAGCAATGTGACGTTACGCACTGACGAGGAGGACGTGAGGGACGAGGAGCAAGAGATTTTTGGTGGCTGCTGAAGAGTGTGGTTGAAGCGTCCCGGTTGATTGCGCGTGTTTTTTTTTATTTTTATTTTGGCACGACATGTGACCTCGACTGGTCTGATGGTAAACGCAGTGGAGGTCCATGAGCATTGACGACTAGAGAACCGCTCGCACGGTGGCTCCAGTCGCCACCACTATGCCGGCCTGAGAAGGTGCTTTTTCACGCTCCGCTTAAAGGATCCAAGGTGAAAGGATAAGCAGTTTATATTATTAGTGTTCTGTTTAATTTTATTATCCTTAACAATACCGACTGAATAAAACTTAAATAACACATAGGGAGTGTCCTAATGCTGTGAAAGTAGGTCAACTGAAGCCTTGTTCTGGAAATGTCAACTGCGAGGTATGCAGTTAGGGTTGCCAGCAGCAAAAAATAAACTTATTGAAAAAACTACTATTTTACATTCATCATTACACTTCGTTCAATTTACATTAAACATTTATAAATCCACATTTTCAGCGTGGAAGTAGCTGAGTATAATGAGAGGAACGTGCTCTGTCAACCTGCCGGCTTCAAGCTAAATACTGCTTATAGACGATCACCTATTATACAAAAAAAATCTAATACAGGCCTGGCCATTTACGGTTACAAACTGTATGATACAATTTGTAGACATTTTAACACATTAATTTAATTACATATTTATTTGTATAATCGTATTTTACATATCTTCCCACCCTCCTATATTTTTATCCTCCTATATTACTCTTTACTTACATTTTAGCAAATAAGTAATATAGTATAAACATAATCTAGTACGCGAACTCATAAATGTAAATCGTACTGTTACTAGATCCCACAGGACAGGTCCGACATAGGGTCGTTTGCACTAGGCCGGTTAAAGTAACTTTAACTATTACTTTTACGTTTACTTTAACCGTTACGTTTACATTATGGTTTACATTT
Source organism: Tinea pellionella (assembly GCA_948150575.1). NCBI lineage: Eukaryota > Metazoa > Arthropoda > Insecta > Lepidoptera > Tineidae > Tinea > Tinea pellionella. The sequence continues at coordinate 8,922,743 of OX411248.1, forward strand.
ACTCCACACTAGTTGCACCATCGTCGCGTCTGTCATTTTTGACGGTTACTTTAACCTTAACCGTAACCAGTGAATCTTGGCTGGTTAAAGTTAAAGTAATCGTCAAACCAATGTTGCTAACGTCAAATGTATGAAAAGAAGCCAAATATGTTTTCTATTATTTTTCGAGATCAGCCACCATTTTAACGTAAAGGCTGTTATTTTAAGTAAAGTTATTACTATTATAATTTTAAGTAGGGCTCCTAAAAATGTGATATAAACAAAATTCTTTGATTCAATACACCTAATGCGTTTTGAAATAAAAAAATCTTGTTTATTCCTTTTAATCATAACGCAAAATGTACAAAAATATTTAGTGGAATGGGAACAAAACTTATAATGACGTGATGGGCCGCATGTTGACCAAGTCTGATCAAATATTTAATGATAAAAATCCTCTCAGTAATTTCTGTAATACGCATAAAGACGATTTGGTCTTTACGTAGTTTATAGTATTCCATAACACCCCTTAGATGGCTTCTAAGTCTACGTCTCACTATGCCAGCTCGAGAAGTCAATAAACCCCTTTAATTAAGCCGACAACGTGATGTAAGGTTAACGAATAGGTTAATGCTTCTATTCCACTCACGACAACTCACTGCTTGATAATACGCAATATAAACACGGCCTTCTTTATAAGAATAAAATTACCCGTGGAGACTATGGAACTAGACTATTGGATTTTTTTTAAATTGTAGCTCGGCATGTGACTCCGCCTCCAAAGCTAGAGTGCGGTCCATGAATGGATACAACTGCTACTACAAACCTGTGCGGGAAGCAGTCGCCTCCACTGCGCCGACTTAAGGAGACGAGCATGTACCAGAGCAAAAAGCGGAGGACATCGGTTCGGTCTCTGTCTCAAACAGCTCAAACTGTTGTTTGCATCAATAAACAAATCTAGAATTCTAATTTGCTAAAAAGCCCATTTTTGGGCCCACTTGATACCTGATACCTAACAAAACAATATTCTAAAATAATGTCTTATTTTTTTATTAATTCATTTTAATTATACCAACACATCATTTGCCAATCAATAGACAATGTTTAATTACATAAAAAAATAGAATCAATTATAATTATTAAAGCATTTAAAATAATAAAAACCTTAAATATTGCATCAGAAAACATCTAATTACTCAATAACCCGGGTGAAAAAATTAAAACTGATTGGTAATGAGGAAGTAGATTTATTTCTCTACAAAATTAACTAAAAATCATCGACAAACAGGAAAAAAAAATTGTGGGCCCATTTTTCTTAAGCGAATGGGCATTCTCCTTTATTACTTATATTGAATTTTCTAATAAACACCTGTCCCAAAGTCTGTTAATTGGATAAGCATGTAGTTCAATCTTCCTTACACAATCTCATTGGTCACGTTTTAACTAAATAGATTACATACGTATATTCAGTACATTTTTTAACAACCCATCTAAAAACAATCGTTAATTGCATAGTGCTCAAATTATTATTATTTTATGATTTATCTCCTGGGCTGTGCATAGAGAGAATTGTGGATGTGAGGGAAGCGAGGGTGTTGTGTCAGGATCGTGGTAAATGGGCGGCCGTGGTCTAGCAGTAAGACGCGTGAACTCACGATCAATGAGACCCGTGTTCGAACCTCGCTAAAGACCGGTACCAATGTAACTTTGTTATATGTACTTTGGTCGCTCAGTGCCTATAGGCACTATTAAAGAGTGGTAGGCAGACTGATGATGGTTATTTGTCCAGTCTGTCGTCCTGGGGCAGTACCACCACTTTCGAATGTAACATCCGTGAAGTGACCTTGTCGCGTTTCGGGGATAGTTTGAAAGTAGCCAGGTATAAGAGAGGAGTGTGCACTGTCAATCTAGATGGTACATGCTCGTCTCCTCGAGCCGGCATAGTGGAGGCGACTGCAGCCCGTAGAGATTTCTCTGTGGTAGCAGTTGTTTCCATTCATGGACCGCGCTCTAGCTTTACATCAGGCGGAGTGTTGTCACATGTCGAGCTACAATAAAAAAAAAAAAAAAAAAAAAAATGGCGTTCCGTTGTTTCTACCTATCCCTGTGGGAAAAAAGCGTGACTATTGTATTGTATTTATTTCCTCCAAAGTCTAACGATTCATCCGTTGTCACCCTCGTCTGGTCTCTATTCGATCTCTCTTTTTCTCTGATCCTCCACCTCAGATAAGTTGAAACAGTCTTGACCAACTCAAATTATCAGTATGTACTCGTATATTTATGTTATTTTCTGGAAAATAGTTTACTATTATACAATATTACAATACAATATTTATTAAATAAATAATTTTAAAAAAAGTATTTAAAAAAAATTATTGTAACAAAAATCATTAAAAAAATAAAATAATAATAACGATATAATGTCAAAATAAAAACATATGTCTATTAAAACTTAGCAATACAATACAATACAATACAATTGTCATGCCCATGTCATATATTCGAATAGATGACATAATAATAATAATACTGACAGTATTTTACGCTATAATATTTACGCTTAAATATTTTTAGTTTACAATTCTGTATACGATTTTGTACGCTTGCGTAGAAATTGACAAAAGACGCCCTGTGTCAAAGTCAATGACGTCATAAACAGTATCATACAAGTGTTAAAATTACTATTTATTGATAATTTTTACAGCTAATAAATGCTAAGGACATTGTAAGTAGCAACGTGTTAAAAAATTTACGTAATGAATTATAAAAAATTTCCTCGCAAAATTGACGCTTACGATGTACAAAATAAGGTACATGTTTCAGTAACTTAATAATATTAATTTTAAAGTATTGAACAATGTATTTACGTTTAGAATTGTAAACATATAATTATAAGCTAAATTAATACTTATTACAAATACGATAAAGTCTTGATTCCTTCGACAAGAATAGAATTTTGTGTTAAAACCAGCAATGAAAATGCTTTGGAAATTAGGGACTCTTGTGTACTTGTGTCCCTTTCATTTCTCTATGGAGAGAAAGAGATGTTATATTCGCTACTCTGATAGTGCTGCCGTATTTCAATTACACTGGTACCTCCGATATGGTCTAGTGGCTAGGATACCTGGCTCTCACCCAGGAGGCTCGGGTTCGATTCCCGGTATCGGAAATTCCAGCGTGCTTTATAAAAAACACTTTTTGCACTTTTTGTTTTTAGATAAATTTATATATTTTCATTATTCTATGGAGAGAAAGAGATGTTATTAGTTCTTTTTTGTTAAAGCCTCACGGCCTTAAGTCCACCTTTTGTAAACTTACAATAAAGAATATAAATAAAAATAAAAATGTTATATTCGCTACTCTGATAGTGCTGGCGTATTTCAATTACGCTGGTACCTCCGATATGGTCTAGTGGCTAGGATACCTGGCTCTCACCCAGGAGGCTCGGGTTCGATTCCCGGTATCGGAAATTCCAGCGTGCTTTATAAAAAACACTTTTTGCACTTTTTGTTTTTTAGATAAATTTATATATTTTTAAGGCTAGTTTTTGTGCGTCAAATTTTTTTTTTTCAATATTTTATTTTATTTTTTTTCAATATTTTTTTTTTCTCTGAGCAACAAAACCGTTAGTTGTATGAAATAATATGTGAATTATGTATGTATGAATCGTGTGACAAAAACGTAACATTTTTCACGACTTTCAAACGTACATTTCTTAGCATAAATTAAATTCTTTTGTTTACAAATGTACTAGTTTTACTGAGAAACAGAAAGTTGACTGATTTTTATATTTTTTGTAAGTAAAAGTTTACGTTGTTTTCTAGACAGTTCCTTTTCTAAGAAAAATAAGTGTCAAGATGCTTGCTGTACCATTATTTTTTTTCTTAAAACGTGATATTAAGTTATTTATTATTATTACTTTGGTCTCTACCCTCCTCAGTTCATAAAAAAAATCAATTTTTTTTAAATAATAATTAAAGAATTAAGCACAAATGAAGGTTGTACAATGGCGAGCTTAATGCTTTTTTTTTTTATTTAATCTGCGAGTATATATTTTTTTAACAGTTTTTTGTAACAATTTCTAGACAAAACGCCCGTTTCTCTGAAAACGGGACAATTCTGCGAAACTTGCTTCGGGGACAACGGGACGTATGGTCACGTTATTATTATTATTATTTTTTTCATTAAGCTAGAGTGCTATCAGAGAGGGGAATCCGCAGACAGCAGTCGCCTCTGCTATGCCGGCTGTGTATGTTGTTGCTTCACTTGATGAAAAAGTACGTAGATACACACGCATTTATATAAAATATATTATTTTGGGAAATGGATTTTAGTGAAAACTGATAAACATTTTTTCAAACACATATCATGACTTGGATCATGCTTTAAAAATAAAATTAAGATTACTTATATTAACTTACAACTTAAAAATAACTTTTCACTAATACTATTATATTTTAAATGTTATTAGCACTTCTCATTGAAATTAAAATATGTTTTATTCATACTTTAGGTTACAATAACTTATACATATTTATGTTATACTGTGTCAAGTTAGCAAAAAAATATTATTTTATTATTTTTATCTAACCTATCTACATACCTATATCTTACTATATTACAGACTGATGATGGTTATCTGTCCAGTCTGCCGTCCTGGGGTAGTACTACCTACCATTTTCGAATGTAGCCTTGTCGCGTTTCGGGAACAGTTCGGAAGTAGTCAGGTATAGCGAGAGGTAACAGGCGACTGCTGCCCACAGAGATTTCTCGTTTCAGTTGTTTCCGTTTATAAGCCGCACTCTAACCTTACCGCAGGCGGAGTGTTGTCATTTACCTAGCTACATGGATATATCTAGGGATTAATGCGGTTTTTTTCTTAAATTTTCGTTTGCATCAGAGTTCTTCCGGGAATTCGTCAGTAACTAATAATTTGATGACTTCGTTAACTAAGGTTTTAGTAGAAATCTAGGGCTCTAACATTTGTCTGAAGTTAAGATTCTTTATAACTTTTTAATTACATTACAATTACAATTTCGTCAAAAGTGACATTTCGCAAATAGAGATATTATGATAGATAGATTAGTAAATACAATAAACAAAAGAATTTCTATTGATCTTAAGGAAGTATTATACAGTTTGAAGTCACAGTTGAGTTGGTTAGTCTCCAACATGCATCGTTGGTTATCATTGGTGCAGAACTATAAACAGGAGGGTTAAAAGTACATAAAGAACATTGGGGCGAAAATTCTTAAGAATATACGACATACTAAACGTGTAGATTTGATAGCAGCATATATGATCAAGTGGACAAGGTTAAGGAGCAGTTGATGAACCGTGGCGGCGCTACGGGAGCGACGCTAACGACGACCTCGGGCCTCACAAGCTGAAGTAATAGCGACATGCCAAGCTAAAAGGCTGAGGTCGCCGATGTCCAGGTTCGAAGGCACTGGGTACAAATATATTTATTTTATTGTAGCTCGACGTATGAAAACACTCCGCCTGATGTAAAGCTAGAGTGAGGTCAATGAACGGAGACAACTGCTACTATAGATAAATAATTACGGGCAGCAGTCGCCTTCGCTATGCCGGCCTGTGGAGACGAGTATGCACCGTCTAGATTGGCAGTGCAGTCCTCTTGCTATACTACTACTAGGTTTTGTAGAGTTAATAGAAGAAACTAGAATGCGGAAGAAATTTTCCTATTTTTAAAAGTAGTTTATCTGCATGAGATAAATATTTAATCTTTGTTAACCTACATACATACGTATTTACGTCAATAATCAGGTGATAGTGACCGATAACGTACGAGTCACTGATAAAATTCCAATAAAAATAACTTGTAAGAAATGAAAGTTATTTTTTCTCCAGTGTTCAATTTCTTAAAATGCATAGAACTTTACGTGACTTTTTTGTGTTTAAGTAATCTATTAACTGCTTAAAAAGGTTCCAGCAAGCAAGAGAAGAGCCTTGGTCGAGGCTAAGAGAAGGTAACTAAGACTTAACTCCTAACTTAACATTCCACTTTGAGCTCACAGCACCAAATTAGTATGTAGATAGAGTGGTAGGGAGACTGAGGATGGTTATTAGCCCAGTCTGCCGTCCTGGGGTAGTACCACCACTTCGAATGTAACACCCGTGAAGTGACCTTGTCGCGTTTCGAGAGCAGTCTGGAAGTACTCAGATATACCGAGAGGATACTGTCAATCTATATGGTACATACTCGTCTCCTCAAGCCGGGTAGAACAGGCGACTGCTGCCCGTAGAGATTTATCTGTAGTAGCAGTTGTTTCCGCTCATGGACCGCACTCTGGCTTTACATCAGGCGGAGTGTTGTCATATGCCGAGCTACAATAAAAAATGTAATGTCGAGATAGTGCACAGACTAACGATAAATTGTCTGTTTCGACAACAGCCATCTTGAGTCGCCTACAAAACTGTTGTGGATGCTAACTGTACTCACGAAAGTAGTCGATATGTTCGACAGTTCAACCACTGTTTTGTGGTTAAAAAGTGGTACGTGTGATTTAACCCAAAAATGAATAAAAAATAATTGATTAATTAATTAAATGAGCGATCAAACAAAACCATTTTGCAAATAAATACCTACTTCACCTTGAACTTATAAAGTTTATTTAGAAATATCATATTCCACTGAGAATATTAAATTATATTGTGTAAGGCGAAGGTTTAGGCAAAAAGACTTCCTTCTTTTTATACTTGTGCCCGCGTCGTCGGTCTCCAGCGCGGATTTCTTTTTTTTTTTTATTATGAATATGAAATTCAAATAAGTTATTCTACCCCGAGTAATATCAGTTTTGCCCGCACGTCCTGTAGTCCAGTTAATGTCCAACCTTATAACTATTAATCATGGATGGAATCACGTATAATAGGGCTGGAATGAACGAGCGAGTGGCAATTTTTTTTTTTTGTTAATTCTCCCATTCTGGGAAGGCAAAGGGAACAAAGCCCATACAGCCATGTCTTCAGTAATATAATATATATCTCATTTGTAGTAAATTCTTGAAGTTTTTACATCAAATTACAATGGTGTTTTACAATTTGACGCTTTCTTGGAGTATTTGGCGGCAATTCACCCGGTCACGTCACAATATGAGTGTTTTCACGGCGTGGGATAACCACAAAAAAAACCGCTTCTGTTGTGAGGCCATATAGAGTGAATTTTAATGTTTCCACAATTACTCACATGCGCAGCATAAAATTACGCAAAAAAAACACCAATTTTACACAATAATAACCACTAAACTAATTAAGGAAAGGGATAAAAAACACCTCAACCTTCCCGGGCAAAAGCGCGCCAAACACTCTTTTTTATTAGTGTCATAGTAAAGTCTAGATTTTCATTAGTGTTTCCCTACCAAAAATACATGGGTACTTTCAAGTGTAGCGATATAATGAGACGAGTGTACACTCAACCTAATGGTACAGATTCGTCTTCTAAGGCCAGCATAGCGGAAGCGACTACTGTCTGCAGAAAATTCTCTGTTGATGCACTTGTTTCCGTTCATACTCTAGCTTTACATCAGGCAACATTAAACGCTATTATTAAATTATTTAGTAAACCTTTATCAATATCATAAAGTGTCATCTTATTAATATTAAAAGCAATGTAATAAAAAGTTTCAAAGTTCTAAGAATTGCGCGCGTCCATTTTTCTTGTTTTTATTGAAATAATTTACATGATCACTGTTCGTGCATCGCTTGAGGGCAATAGAGCATTGATGTACCATTTAAAAATAAAGAATTTGTCATTTAGTACCCCTGGAGATTGGTCCCAATTCAATGGGACAAAACGGCGTCGTGTGTTTTCAGAGAACCTGTCGAAGCATAACCACGCTTTTTGAGTTTTGGCGGCCATCTTGAGACGTCGGGTTATCTGTTTTGAATTATTTTCCTAAACTTGTGTTTCTTCGAGTGTTAATGTGTAATAGTGGTGGATTATTAACCATTAAGTGTTCGTGAACGTGCGTAAGTGTGGGCAAACAATTCAAAAGAAGAGAACCTGTATTTCCATTTTCCCTCCAAAACTCTCTAAGAAGTTTCAGTAAAGATTCTACCACTTTACTGGAATAATTTTTGACATGACTGTTTGGTGTGATGAATGAATGACTCGTGATGCACAATGTTATTAACTTGATGCAAAATATTTACTTTGACACTGGCAAATTGTTATAACGCCATATTAAACAAAAAGAAAGAAACCACGCTTTTGTTTCATATTCAGTTAGTGCTTGTACTCATGACCACGTATTCATTTTGTTCCAAGTTAGTTTCCGTAATCGTTCAAATTAGAGTCCGTATTCATGACCGTTCCTACATATATTTGTTGCTCGTATTTACGTGTCTTGTTGGGATAGTAAAGTCTAACGGCTTATTATATGGGCTATGGCAATAACTGTCAAAACAAAACCAAACAAAGATTTAGCATTTGTCACACGGTCCGCAGTGCATTCAATGCAACGCCTTCTTCTACAAAGTCTAGTCCAATATTTGTCAGTTAACCGACTGGTTGCTATTCGTCCCATGTGGGTCCAATCACTACAGAATAGTTGAAAAAATAAATTGCAATTGCTATGTCTGGTAAAATTTAATAAACATAGTAATGTCGACCCTCGCTGCATTGAAGGGTTATGCATCACAAAAGAGGGAGGATAAATGTATTATAATTATTATTGAAGTGCTCTTTGAAATTGGATTATAATTGCTTGTATATTTAACTGGGTATATAGATATACATTTATATCTATATAATGTCGGCGACACCAGTTTTGGGAGGTCCCGTCAGGCGCAAGAATAAACCAGGTGCGTCGGCAACCTCAGCTTTGTGAGGCCTGTTTCATTTCGCAGGTGCAAAATATTTACTTTTTAGATAGGCATTATATACATTTTTTAAATGTATATACATTTTATTAAGTAATAATAAACTAAACAAGTATTACACTCGTAATAAAATTTAATCAGCAAGAGCAGTTGAATTTCCTCAAGACCTGCACTTTTCTTTTTGTTTTATATGGCATAATAACAATTTGCTAGTGTCAAAGTAAACATTTTTTTTTTTGCATCAAGTTAAAAATATTGTGCATCACGAGTCATTCATTCATCACACTAAACAGTCAGGTCAAGTCTCAGCCAAGTCAAAAATTGCTCCAGTAAAGTGGCAGAATCTTTACTGAAACTTCTTACGGAGTTTTGGAGGGAAAATGGAAACACGGGTTCTCTTCTTTTGAATTGTTTGCCCACACTCACGCACATTCACGAACACTTGGTTAATGGTTAATAATCCACCATTATTACACATTAACACAAGTTTAGGAAAATAATTCAAGACAGATAACCTGACGTCTCAAGATGGCCGCCAAAACTCCGAGCTGCACTTTAAAAGAAATAAACACATTTCATTTTGCATATGTAATCATAGAGATATTTTACTAGAGGGTGGCCACACACCGTGAAACCCTTAAAGTACAATAAATAAAGGGCCAATTTCCAATCAAAATCGCAGTAGGAGGTCCGCCAGAGGGCAGTGCGACAGAAAAATAGGATGGAGTCTAAACGAATAAAACTATTGTTTATTTCTTTTAGAACTACAATTAATGTAAACAATTTTATTCCATAGGAGCTTGATCGATTGATGTTTATAAGGAATTATCTAGTTTCAATACAAAGTATTTTTAGAATAGAATCAATCTTGTGATACTTAATCGGTATTGATTCGAATTACACTGAATCACATAATAATTTAACTTGTGGGTTTGGAACATCCCTAGACCAGGTGGTTGCCAGCCTAACCTTTGAAGTCACGACCGATACCTACTGTTTTTTGAAGTGGTTTGTTTTAGCGAATTTTAACCAACATCTCAAATGTTGTTGACCTCTTGATCCTAGTCCAGTTCTTTGTTATGAAATCTAAAACCTCAGTGAAATGTCTGCAGTCACCTTCGCTTTGCCCGCTTTAGGACACGATTGTGCATCGCCCGTCCTGTTTGACAGGATATACACTCGTTTTACGTCAGTCTATCTGCCCTTTATGTAAATACCATTGATATATACAACTAGTGCAATAACGCTCCCAATGTGACGCGAGAGCAAAACATGGCCACAGCCACGTTTAGGTTCTCTGTCAGTTAGTATTTGACTTGACGGCAACATTGTCAGATCGTTTGAAGCGGCCTACGGTTTTTTTTATGTCACATGTATGAAGTTTGCATCTCTATGGTAAATACAGGTAATTATAATTGTACGAAGCTGGAATGTGTAGTCTGACTTGAGAATTGACATAGCTTTATAAAGTTTATTGGCCGCGCATTGTGTGACGTCATTTCTTTGTTTACCTCCACTTAAGTTCCTAAGTAAAAGGAGTATAGTTAAGGAAGGGCTGTTGAACAAAGATAGAGTATACTGTGTGAGTGGGACAGATAAGTAATTAGTATTTAGAATAATTTAAACGATAGTAGTAAGATGTTTATCTTGCGCGCTGCCCACTTCATTCGTAGTAGTCGTTTTTTTAGGCCTAGCATACTTAAACGATGCCATACATGCGCAGTATGTCGCCTCCACTATGCCGGCTTAAGGAGACGAATATGCACCATACATTGAGATTGTATATTTTTTTCAATGAAAGCTTTGTTTCAAAAACAAGGTATAATTACAATAAATAGCTCAATTTAAATTTCTATTAGTGTAAAGTTTCATTCCGGAAGATAGGTGGAGAGATCAAATGCGGTGTTCTTTGTATAATTGCCGTTTGACGTGCGCGGGCGCATCTTTCTATCGCGCGACTGGGTTTTAATGCGGAACTAAGCAATGATTGAATTGTCTTTAAGAGAATTAATAGGTGCCTAGATTTTTTATTGTTTTTAATTTATATTTTTACATGCCTATATACTATTGCTTGTAACATAGGCACTGACTGACAGAATATTATATTACATGATACCGGTCATTGAGATTTGAACACGGGTCTCATTAATCGAGAGCTTACACGCCCTTTTTTTATTGTAGTTCGGCATGTGACAACACTCCGCCTGATGTAAAGCCAGAGTGCGGTCCATGAATGGAAACAACTGCTACTACAGTTCTCTGTGCGGGCAGCAGTCGCCTCCACTATGCCGGTCTAGGAGACGAGCACGCACCATCTCTCTCATAAATTAACTTCTACTTAATTTTAATTTAATTTCTGAAATCTAATTCTTTAATTCTAGGTTAATATACAAATAATAAATATAATCAAAGATAGCGATATCTTTAATAGACTATCATCTTATCAATATTTAGGTATGTTCTCGTTTTTTTAAGGGTTTTTCAATGGGCACCTGAAAATGTTTGGTTATCTGTCCTACTTTTCCTAACTTGTGTTTTTCCGAGTATTTACTATTTATTTATTCTAATATTAGTGGATTAATTAATATCTATCAAGTGCTCGTGACGGGCTATCAGTAGTTTCCTTTGAAACTCTCCTCTCCAGTCTCTACCGCTGTTGAACGCTTGCAACGATTCCTTATGACATTGTTAGAGATTCTCTCACATATACTATATTTTACATTGACTAATAATAATAGAATAAAGGCTAAAGTTAAACTACAGGGTATAAAGTTAATTTGAGATTTGTTTTTTTTTAAATTATGTCTTATAAATAATTAAAATTATTGTTAAAAAAACCTTACGCACTGTCAAGGTCGAACAATTCGTGTGCTCGAGGTAATTAGGACACTACAGGCCAGTACACAAGTTGAAATACATGAATCAAAAAGTTTTTCCTAATAAAAATTCTTAGGAAATGAATAAAGGTTCATTTACACTCACCTTTTAGGTTTCCACTTTTTAAAAACACCAAACATGTTGTTTTTAAACGTTGTTATTATCTTCACTTTACACGAATTTTAACACAAAATTATCGAGTTTATTTACCACTGAAACTCGTGTTTACAAATATAATTGACACTTAATTGAACGAGTAACTTGTAAGGAACTAACTTATAAACAAACTGAAAAAAACTGAAAGTCAAGGCTTTCTAAAACAACTACCCTAGACTTCAAAGCACGAAAATCGATAAAACAAAAACTTAGAAATACCGCGTAACACTAAAAACTTAATTTATGAAGTAATATAGAAATAGTTTTGTACACAAGTGCAAGTGATTTTTAGTGATTAAATTAATATGAAAAAGGCGCAATTTAACGATACGTCCAAAGCGCAAGCCGCGTGTTATGATACTAGGGTATTGTGTCATAGACAGGTCGACCGATTGGTCGAACGACAAATCGCAGGTGCTATCAGCTGTCGTCTTGTTTTGGCTTTCAACGCCATCTAGTGGTGACCTCTAAAACCAAATTGTGCGGAGCTTCCTATGCGGTAATATTTCTACATATCTCGTATTATGTATACATATTTATTTTCCATTTATTCGCAAATTGGTTGGGTTTTTTTTTCTTAGAAATGACTTATGTCATTTAATGTTATGTTATTTAATGAATTAACTTATCTAAATAAGTGGTGAGTACAAATAAATAAGTTATTGCTAGTTACAACCGAGTAGGTAAGGAAGTAGGTTCGGAGGGAGCCTGCAAAGTTGTTAAAATTAAACAAGTCAAGTTTGTTAACGAATATTATAAATTATACTAGTTATAATTATCTGTTTCGATTGGAAATCCAAAGTAGGATCTCCACTGCGCCACGGAGGCCGTAAATTATTTGTCTTACACAAATATAAAATATTGCTGTTAAATGAGAAATTTTGAAATATTTCAAAGCACTTGTTCAAATACGTTTTAGAAATACAATGAAGGAAAAGAATTTGTCCGTCCTAAAACTTATTTTCTATGTCATATATACCTACGAATATTGAATGAAGTTCATTGACCTTTTTTCATTCTGCGTCGTAGATGAAGTGTTATGTACTCGTATTTACAAAGGTTTGTTTTATTAAAACGAAAACTTCTCGTATTTGTAATCATTAATGCCTTTTTAAGCGGGCCGTGGCCGGGTATTCTGACTGGTACCAATATACGAGTATAGCCTAGCAGACTGGTGATGGTTATTAGCCCAGTATGCTATCCTGGGTTGGTACCTACCACTTTCAAGCGCAACAGTAAAGTGACTTAGTCGCGCTTCGGGATCAGTTTGAGTTTGGTGCAAATTCGCCTCCTCAAGCCGGCATAGCGGAGGCGACTACTGGCTTCAACAATTTATTTGTGGTGGCAGTTGTTTCTGTTTATTGGACTGCACTTTGGCTTAACATCAGGCTATCAAAAGTAAGTTAGTATAGCAAGAATTATTGAATTATTTTTTAAATATTATTTATTTTTCTTAGCAAATTTGTTTAAAAAACGCCTGAATGTTATAAAACGCAAGAACATTGATCGTTGTTAACTATCTCTGGTTGCAATCTCGATTCCATGACGCGCTTCCTCGCCAACCAAATTTTGAAACGTGATTAAAAAACATTTTATTACATAATTTAAATAATATTATTTTATGCATTTAATAAAACTATAATTTAAAAAAAAAGCAAAAAAGCCAACGGCACGTGGTGTTCCCAGGCGGTCACCCATCCAAGTACTGACCACGCCCGACGTTGCTTAACTTCGGTGATCGGACGAGAACCGGTGTATTCAACGTGGTATGGACGTTGGCGACAGCCGAGTCAATACTTACGATCATACTCAAAATCGGTGAGACCCGTGTTGCTAAGTGCCTATAAGCACTATTGAAGAGTGATAGGCTGACTGAAGATTGATTGTTAACCCAGTCTGCCGTCCTGGGGGATAGTTTTTTACCAACCAATTTCGAATATAACACCCGTACCTTGTCGCGCAGAAGAATGTGCACTGTCAATCTGGATGGTGCACATTCGTCTCCTCAAGCCGGCATAGCGGAGGCGACGGCTGTCTGTAGAAAGGAGAATGCCAATTTGATACCTAATAGTTTGGTAACAAAACAATATTCTAAAATAATATGTTATTTTTTTATTAATTCATTTTAATAATACAACACATGATTTACCATTCGATAGACAATGTTTAATTACATAAAAACAGATATCTTCAATTATTAAAGCATTTAAAATAATAATAACCTCAAATATTGCATCAGAAAACATCTAATTACTCAATAACCCGGGTGAAAAAATTAAAACTGATTGGTAATAAGGAAGTAGATTTATTTTTCTACAAAATTAACTGAAAATCATCGACAAACTCGAGAAAAAAATTGTGGACCCATGATAAAGAAAAAAGAAAAGTAACTGTTCCTAAAGTAAACCTTCAAGGCATGTCGTCTTTAAGGATAGACAGACATATTGATTAGATTAATTCTAAAGAAGTCTATAAACTAATACACGAAGTCGCAATTTACATGAAAGGGCCTTCCCGGCCCCCGACAAGATAATAGTAATCTATTATACCTAAGGAAAATCGAAGAGAAACTGTACACCAGGTTCCTTAGACAGTTAGACAATAATTATTGTTTAAAGGTGGTTTGCACCAGAAGGCCGGTTAAAGTAACTTTAACTATTACTTTTACGGCGACGACGACCGTTAAACGTTTACATTTACTCCACACGCGTTGCAATATCGTGTAAATGATCTCGAAAAATAATAGAAAAACGTATGGCTACTTCTTACATTTGACGTTAGCAACATTGGTTTGACGATTACTTTAATTTTAACCAAGCCAAGATTCGCTGGTTACGGTTAAGGTTAAAGTAACCGTCAAAAATGACAGGTGCGACGATGGTGCAACACGTGTGGAATAAATATACACCATAATGTAAACGTAACGGTTAAAGTAATAGTTAAAGTTACTTTAACCGGCCTTCTGGTGCAAACGACCCTAAGGTCCAATTGCACTACATGACTTAACAATTACTTTCACGGTGAAGTAATGGTTAAAATTAAAATTGTGTTGCTTCAAAAAAAAAACCTGTCCGTTTTACAGAAATCGTTTTTTAATCTGGCAACATTAACTGTGATCTTAGATTAAAACAAAAACTCTTTGATAACATTTTAGTATTTTAGCATTCGAACCGGGAACCTTTTCTTATGATCACGATGATATTTAGGCAAATGTTAACACGAAATGTTACGTTTCACTATTTATTGACCTACTTACAAATAATTTTTTTTTATTGTAGCTCGGCATATGACAACAGTCCGTCTAATGTAAAGTGCGGTCCATGAACGGAAACAACTGCTACTACTACAGATAAATCACTACAGGCCGCTCCGCCTCCGCTATGTCGTCTCGAGGACATGTAAGTGGACCACCAAGATAGACATACTCCTACTTCCAAACTATTTCCGAAACGCGACAAGATCACTTCACGTGTGTTACATTCGAAATGGGCAGACTGGACTAATAACCATCATCAGTCTGCCTACCATTATTTGCATTTGAAATATATACAATTAAAAAATATATAAATAATTATTTCTGAGAGAAAGCGATGTATTTCTTTTAAAAAATACCGCGAATGATAAATCACACTCGGGATGTAAATCACATTTGGCTTAAGATAAGAAATAAATAATGGATGTATTTTTATCAAATATTTCAACAATATCTTAATTTATTACCGTTTAATAAGATATACCTATGTAATATGTATAGAGATATTATATATATATATACAGGGTGAATTTTTCAAGTGGGCTTTCATGGGCAAATCCTAAACTATAAGAGATATCGAAAAATGCTGAAAGGAGTCTCGATGCCGATTTTGATGAAAACTAAAACTGCATTATTAGATTTTTGATAAATCCAGTTTCCCGGCCAGGAATCGAACCTGTTGATTTTGAAAAAAAATAAACACTCTGTATTATTGCACCATCCGATAGTGTTCCTGATAAGGATCAAATTCTGGGAAGTAATGATATACGCCGAACCAAAGAAAAGTGTTGATTTTTAACAAATTGTCTCTTATTTCCATGTATTTATACATTACCGGTACATTGACAACATTTATTATTTATTTTGATTAAAAAACATCATATTGATTTAAAATCTCGCACTCTTCCAGGTTAAAAGCCATGATTAAAAAAAAAATTGAAACGTAGAAAAACAATAAATTAATTTTTAAGGTCTTGTGCCGTGCGTGGCCGGCTAGGTCGCCAGATCTAACATCTTTAGATTATTTTCTCTGGGGGCATGTCAAAAACGAAATTTACAAATGTACGTACAATGAAATTGATGATTTAAAACTAGCGTTAGGGAATATTCTGAACGGAATCAATAACCTTGTGATGTGGAATGCAGTACACTCCTTGAGGCGTTGAGTTCAGTTATGTATTGAAAATAATGGCTATCATTTTGAACAATTGATTAATTAAGATTTAATTACTTAATGATAAAAAAAAAATCATTATTTTGCTAAAAATCAAAACTTTCCTTTTATTTAACCTGGAAGAGCGCGAGGTTTTAAATGAATATGATGATTTTCAATCATCATAAATAATAAATGTTGTCAATGTACCGGTAATGTATAAATACATTGAAATAAGAGACAATTTGTTAAAAATCAACACTTTTCTTTGGTTTGGCGTATATCATTACTTCCCAGAATTTCATCCTTAACGGGAACACTATCGGATGGTGCAATAATACAGAGTGTTTATTTTTTTTCAAAATCAACAGGTTCGATTCCTGGCCGGGAAACTGGATTTATCAAAAATCTAATAATGCAGTTTTAATTTTCATCAAAATCGGCATCGAGACTCCTTTCAGCATTTTTCGATATCTCTTATAGTTTAGGATTTGGCCATGAAAGCCCACTTGAAAAATTCACCCTGTATATACTAGCTGACCCGGCAAACTTCGTACCGCCTCAGAAACAATAAATAAAAAAGTATTTCTGAACGACTTTTAAATTTAATTGATTTCTAAACGACGGGACGAACATCAAATGTTTGACATTCAAAACCAAAGAAATAGTTTCTAAGAGAAAGCGAAATTGTTGTTTTTACTATATTCCACCTTTTAAACCTTCCCTGGACTTCCACAAATAATTCAAAACCAAAATTAGCCAAATCGGTCCAGCCGTTCTCGAGTTTTAGCGAGACTAACGGACAGCAATTGATTTTTGTTATATAGATATATATTTCCGGTTTTATTATCTCAGACATTATTCTTTCAAATAATAATGCCTGCCTACCTACACGTAATTTATTTAATTGAAAAATATATGTGTCGGCTAATTTTAGCTTTAGAGTACGATCTGTGAAGCTATGATGTGCTATTGCCACAGAGAAATTGCAGACACCTGCCTCGCCTTCAGTGTGCCATGTTAACAAGTACACACTCGTTATACCTGGCTGCTTCGGTCATTTCACGGGTACCAGTGGTACTAACTACCCCAGGACGACAGATCAGGCTGATAAATATCATTTATAATTATTATTAGCTGATGATCATGATTTTGAAACGTTCCGTCGCCAACGTCCATACCACGTTGAATACACCGGTTCTCGTCCGATCACCGAAGTTAAGCAACGTCGGGCGTGGTCAGTACTTGGATGGGTGACCGCCTGGGAACACCACGTGCCGTTGGCTTTTTTGCTTTTTTTTTTCATAAACTGGATAATATTTATTACATTAATTCATTTACACATTATTATTATAAAATATTTCTTTTTTCGTTCTAGATTCTTTGTCAATAATCTAGAACGACGACATCGTCAAGTGTGCCAGTTCCATCAGTAGACATTTGATTAAAATCAATTCCATCATAGTAATCCGTTGTTTCCCCATCTGTGACTGAACTAGTAGTTTTATCTGTATTTCTCTCGGTTGTTACTACAGGTTTAATTTTATCAGTTGTTACCACGGGTTCAGTTTTATCAGTACTTATTAATTTATCAAACTGCGTAGTAAATATAATAACTTTTCTTGGTTCAATTTCGTTATTGATAACATCAATGACTTCATGCAGTTGGTCTTCTGTCATTTTATTTAAATTATCCATAAATTTGTGCAGTTCATCTTCTTGGGGTTTCTCGTGATGCTGTTTTCCCGTGCATGCGCTGTAGCACGAAGCCTCGTCTTTGAATTTATTTTGAGTGTCACAACTAAACCAAGGTGTCCATTCGCATTGCTTCACTTCTGGCACAAAGGTGTATACTATTTCGAACTTTCTTCCGCAGTGTTTAGGGTTCAAATTGTGTAAACAATATTGTGGGGTGTCTGAAAAAGAGTTAAAAATTAAATATCGCATACAATACACACTCAGAACATTCGTGTGTAAAACGAAAGGCACAGGTTCGAATTCCACCTCACCTTAAATCATTGTGTGCTAGTTGATTTTCTTACTCTATTTAATAAAATATCAAGATACCGTTTTTACATTTTTTAAAAATTATAATTGCTTATATATCTTGAATTTCCAAGTTCGATTCCAGATCGTAAGAATCCGATATGTGGTTGCAATTCGCTTGAGACTGCAGACTTAGATACAGAGATTTAAAACTACTACTTGTCCTGCCCTTACGGTCTGCAGGTGCTGTTGTATGAACAGGGTTGACGTCTGTCACAGTGACGTCTGCAGGCTATGCCGATTTTTTGAGACGACAGCCAAGTGGAGTGTTTGGCGCACTTTTGCCCGGGAAGATTGAGGTGTTTTTTAACCCTTTCCTTAATTAGTTTAGTGGTTATTATTGTGTAATATTGGTGTTATTTTGCGTAATTTTATGCTGCGCATGTGAGTAATGGAAAGAGAGGAGGAGAGAGGAGAAGTGGAAACATAAAAATTCACTCTATATGAGGCAACGGAAGCGTTTTTTTTTGTGTGGTTATCCCACGACGTGAAAACGCTCATATTGTGACGTGACCGGGTGAATTAGATGCAAAGCATCAAGAATTTACTACTCGACATTGGCATTGGCCTCAGATGTGGCTATTTAACAAAAGAAGAAGAAGAAGAGATGACAGCCAAGTAGATGAGATTTTAAATTTAAAATGAACGCATTTAATTTCCTTAATAAGTGAGAAAATAATTTACCAAAACCGTCTAATGCAGTTTCTTCTTCATCTATTATTTCTTCTTTCACAGTCGATCTTTTGATACAAATATAAGTACACTCAAATTGGTCAGAGAATTTGTTTTGTGTTGGACATCCTTTCCACATTTGTATTTCGCATCTCGATCCCGGCTTGTAATATGAGAACACAGGCACCGGTTCCATTTTACAATCACTTCGGTTTAATGGTTGGAGGCAATAATCTGGCGGCACTATGTTTTAATATAATTTTTATTTTATTTTGACACGACATGTGACTTCGACTGGCCTAATGGTAAGCGCTGACGATTAGAAAACCGCTCGCACGGTGGCTCCAGTCGCCGTTACTATGCCGGCTTGAGAAGGTGCTTTTTCACAATCCGCTTGAAAGATCCGAGATGAAAGGACTGGGAGAACACATGGGAGGGCAAAGCATTCCACTTGGCAATTGTCCGACACAAAAAGGACGCCCGAACCGTTTCGTTCGGCGACCACTTCGGTCGACATAATGTGGATGATTCCCTCTCCTATTACGGGTGTTACGGGAATGGAAGGACAACAAGAAAAAACGTCATGAAAAAAAAAATATATTAAAGCGCCAGCTCTATTGCCTGAGTTAGATGAATTCAGTTTTACAAGCCAGTCAAGCAAGCAATACTGCTCAAAAAATAGAACAACACGCTTCACTCAAAGGGTTATGTCTACGGATTTTCTATTAGCTAAAGCATCACAGAATTGCCACCTCAGTCTACAGTAGACAGTGGTATGAATAAAATTTATTAAGGTTTATGCTTGTTTAACGAATTTTTCGACATAATAATAATTAATTTAACTTACCACACAAAACGAATTTAAAAAATAATAGTAAGCAAATACGTTTCATTATTGGATTTGATTGCTAACGAAAACCGTTTTTTATTGTTCGTAATTAGAAGTTTACTGATTAATTGATTTATACTAATAATTTTTTTATTGTTTTATGATTAATTAAATTATGATTTAATAAGCAAACAGTATTATGGCCACTTATTTACGAATTTACGAGCCTTGTATTTAGATGCATGTGGTTTTGGTAGCAGCGCCATCTAGTAAATTACGTAAGAACTTTCATTGCAACTAATATATTAATTACTACGTAATTCATACTTCTGTTGATAGATGGCGTAAGGGGTTTAAAAAAAACAACGGGACGTTCGTTTTATTACAAAACAAATAAATAGATAAATTTTATTTTAGAGATCTACTATTTTTCATGTAAACTATAAAGTATATATATACATATATTATGGTGTAATTTATCTTTTGTTACGATTTATCATTATCTTTTGGTTTATCATCACGAACATCCTTGAGTTGATTATTGTGTTTTTTGCGGGCTGCTATTATACTAAGGATTCCCATTACAAACTGAAAATAAACAAACAATTATTATTGATTGACAAGGCATACTCGTCTCGTTATAACCGGGTATTGCACTGATACCGAAACGCGTCAAGGTCACTTCAACGGTGTTAGAATCGAAACTAGTGGTGCTACTCCAGGACGGCAGACTGGGCTAATACCCATCATCAGTCTGCCATTGATTTTTTCAGAATAGTGAGTTCACAGCTAAACCACGGCCACTTTCGTTTTTATTGTAGCTCGGCATATCATGAAACGTGATGTAAAATTAAAGTGCAGTCCATGAACAGAAAAAGACTGCTTTTACAGATAAATTAATGTACACAGCAGTAGCCTCCACTATAATATGTAAACAGTATCTAAAAAGACAGCGAGCAATCCTTCAAACCAGAAGTTGTATACATCATACTGATATTGAGACCATAATTTAAAAAATGCACATTTTTTACATTGACAAAAACAACAAAACATCATGGAGTGTTTGGCGCGCTTTTGCCCGGGAAGGTTGAAGTGTTTTTTATTATTTTCTTTAATTAGTTTAGTGGTTATTATTGTGTAAAATTGGTGTTATTTTGCGTAATTTTATGCTGCGCTTGTGAGTAATTGTGGAAACATTAAAATTTACTCTATATGGGGCAACGGAAGCGGTTTTTATCCCACGCCGTGAAAACCCTCATATTGTGACGTGACCGGAGAATTGCAAGAAAGCGTCAAATTGTAAAGCACCATTGCAATTTGATGCAAAAATATTAAGAATTTACTACTCGACATTGGCAGAATTGCCGTTATTATGACATTTGAGGCCATTTAACAAAAGAGGAAGAAGAACAAAACATCATCGAAATATCAAAAACAAGCAATGTAAACGTAAATTGATAAATACGGGCTACTGTCGCCACGGCTTCGTGGCACACGCGAGGATTTTACATGAATAGTAACGTTTTAGTATTGGTAATGTAACACGCGACAAAAAATAAATGCCATCTGTCTTTTTACATGTTCTATTGATACGTTAAGAGTGGTAGGCAGACTGATGATGGTTATTAGCCCAGTCTGCCGTCCTGGGGGGTAGTACCACCACTTTCGAATGTAACACCCGTGAAGTGACCTTGTCGCGTTTCGGGAATAGTTTGAAAGTAGCCAGATATAACGAGAGGAGTGTGCACTGTCAATCTAAGTAGTACATGCTCGTCTCCTCAAGCCGGCATAGTGGAGGCGACTGCTGCCCGCACAGGTTTCTCTGTAGTAGCAGTTGTTTCCATTCA
Organism: Tinea pellionella; assembly: GCA_948150575.1. Taxonomy (NCBI): domain Eukaryota; kingdom Metazoa; phylum Arthropoda; class Insecta; order Lepidoptera; family Tineidae; genus Tinea; species Tinea pellionella. Next base: position 8,944,396 of record OX411248.1, read on the forward strand.
TGGACCGCACTCTAGTTTTACATCAGGCGGAGTGTTGTCACATGCCGAGCTATAATAAAAAAACAAAAACAAAGTATTTTATTTACCTCAAAGGCAGCTAGAATGTACAGCGAAATGGTAATATAAACACCGGATCTATAATACAATTCGCTTAATACAAATTTACATCCAGTTTTGTAATATCGTTGTTCATTTTTGCATACGACACGAAGATTCTCTTGTGATTTGTCCGATTGGTCCGAGTCGTAGGCGGGACAACATGATATAGGCACGTTTGGCGGAAATTGTAGTTTACGCAGATAATCATCAGGGCCGTGGTATCCACAACAATTTAACTGTAAAGGAAAAAGTGCTTTATGCAATAGATTATACGATATAACTAATTAGGCTTGCCAGTCGTACAATATCTTTCTTTTCATTTCATTAGTATTGTACAGTATTTCGAGTCTGCCTACTATAAATAATACGCTATATAAAATCGTATCAAATATTATGATAATTCAAAAGATCCCACTAAATATTGAATTGAATGTAAATTTCTTTCTCTTTTTTCAATCAGCGCAAGTTGGTAGCCCTAGAGCTAATATAAGAATGAAATTAAGGATGGCGGATGAAAATTAGTTTTTAAAAATTTAAAAATATCATTAATTTGTGTAATGTAACACCCGTGAACGGACCTTGTCGCTTTTCAGGATTAGTTTAGTAGTAGCCAGGTATAGCGAGAGGACTCCACCGTCAATCTGGAGGGTGCACATTCGTGTTCTCAAGCCGGCAAGCGGAAGCGACCTTTAGAAATTCTGTAGTCGCAGTTGTTTCCGTTCATGGACTGCACGTAGATGCAAATGAGCAAGGTAAAATGTTATGAGCAGACTTACATCAGATTGCGTAACAGCCCAGAGTCTATATTCGTCTGGCCATCCCCTTTTAGCTAAAGCTAAAGTTTCTTCCATTGACATATATAAGTTATTTTCGTCAGTTTGTGTAAATTTAACGCATGTAAGAGCTATTGTTATATGCATTACTGTACATACAAACAATAGTGCGCCAACCTGTTGATAAAATGCATAAACAATAAGATGTTGATATAAACTGCACGAGGACCATTAAGAATACACGTAGCGCATACAAAAAATACTAGTTTAAAACTCAAAAATCGCTTAATCAATTTGAATCTCTAGAGGCTGACTGAAAACAAAGTTTCAGCATTTACGAAATTTTGACACCGATCAAATCTTTGAAATACCCTGCTGGGATTGCATTTTAGAACTATTATTAATTAAATTGATTGAATTTTTTCGTACGTTCTGAGTGCAGTTCGAATGCCTAAGTCACACAAGAGTGGCCGTGGTCTAACGGTAGAAATTTTGCACCCAAGATAGATGACACTCGTGTTTAAATCTCGCTTAATTATGACCGGTATCAATGTAAAAACGTTATTATGTACTTTAGTCGCAGAGTGCCTGTGATATAGGCATTTAAAAAAATAATAAGATAGAAAAAAATCTAAATTAACAAATTATGACATTACGTAATGTGACGGAAATGGAAACGATGTTAATTTTAAAAATTGATTAAGATTTAATTCTATAGAAATTTAGCTGTCACAGGGGTTGTTAGAAACGTAGTGCACGGAAGGGTTTTGCGTGAAATGTCGAGGTCGTTTGTTAACGATTTTCTCAAATTCACTGACCTCCCCGAATATGTCTGAAGGAGTGAAAACCCTCAAGGGCAATATACTCTTTTATGTGATATTAATCTATGCGGAATATACGACACAAAAAAGGTTTTTCATAGATTAATTTTATGTCATTCAACTCTTTGAGGTTTTTTGACAATAATTAATTGTTTTTCGACTTATACTAATGTAATTACAAGTATACAAAGTATTTATTATTTTTTCACTATAGTGGTAGGCTGATTCCTCAACATGGAAGGCATCCACACGCCGTCCCTTGGTAGTATCACCACTTTGAAGTGTGACACCAGTGAAGTGATCTTATCGTTTCTCGCAGTCTTGTCTATCCAGATATAACGAAAGTTCTCTGCCCTGCCAACTTGGACGGTGCATATTCGTCTCATCAAGACAGCATAGTGGAAGCGACAATTCTCTGCTTCGCTCATAGACTCCGGTCTACCCTGGTCGGGTGTGAGCTCTCAATTAATAGGTTTAACCGTATTGTTTTTAGTTAAATGAAAACATCCAAATTAAACTAGTATTCACTATGCCGACTCTAAATACTTACTATATTCATAGGTTTGGATGTACTCTTGCAGATGGCTAAAATGGAATATCCTAATGTGGAGACAGTGATACCAGCCGTGACCGCAACCAGAATCATATAAGCTGCTCGACTTGATTCTGATATTGAATAATTACGTGAAATCGCTGAACATCCAACAGTGAATACCATTACAGCTACACTTGCCAGCTGAAAAAATATGATTTACTTTATTAGGTACTTTGAGTTAACATTATAATATTATCTAAATAAGATATAACTGAACATTAAACAAAACAAAAAGATGATCAGTATTAAAAATTAAAACAGCACGTCTGTGACAGCATCCTTTGATTCATCTTAAGGTACTGATAAACTTGAGCATCAACTTGAAAAAGAACATTTGTCGCTTTTCAAAATTGAATAACTAATAACAGGCAAACATTAAAATGATTGTTTTCTGTTGATCATTCTGTTCAGACGGTATTCATAAAAAATTAGTAGCGACTACGAGAAAACGTTTTCTTCATCCGTAGTTCATCATTTTACTTAGGGCACCAGGAGAAAAACACAAGTTAAATATTGAGTATGTTGATACGAGATCGCTTTCCTAAATAGAGATTTTGGTGAGATCACCGAAACGATATTAATTGAGAGGAAGCTTGTAAAAAGTATGTTATTTTTTTTTTTTGTTAATTCTTCCATTCTGGGAAGGCAAAGGGAACAGAGCCCATACAGCCATATCTTCAGTAATATAATATATATCTCATTTGTTATAATTAGGCATAGCCTTGTCTTCAATATGTTTTTTTTTGTTATAATATATGTCTGGATTCTAAGATATTTTTAAATTACTGATTGGCTCCGTTAATGCCAAGGGCACGCGCGGGCTGTATTACTCGCGCCCGGAAGCTACGAAATAAGAAAATAAAACTACTCACCAAAGTACAAACTACGAAGAAAATATAGACAACTTTACTAAACACAATCCAACATTTATTCGATTTACAAAAGAAATTCAATAGTCTTTCTTTTCGGGTCGCCTGTTTAGGGTCCGCTGCTTGTTCTTTAGTATCCATATTTTCTCGTTCCTTAAACTGCTTCCATCCAAGATCAAATGTGGCTGGCCATCCGTCACAAACATGTTTAATGTATGCCGGCTCTATTTAAGTAGAAATAATCAATGGTAGGATGGTTGAACGCATGGTTTGTCCCGGACAATAAGCATTATCGGACCGCTCCGGTATGTACGAACTTTAATGTAATGATAAATAATAATATTAATTTATAGTTTATACGTGAATTAATGTTTATTTTATATATAGGAAAGTATAAATAAATAAAGTAATTTTGGTATAACTATGCACGTGTAAAAGAACATGTAATAAGCCCGTGAATATTTAGCAAACCCGTGAACCAGAAGTTGTAAACTTATACGGTACAAAACAATTATTTTAATTCTTATTTTTGAGATCATATTATTGATCATGTCATTTATTGATCCAATATCAACTACATAACATTGTAGCTTTATTTGTAAAAACACACAAAACTTCGTCAAAAACAAGCAATGTAAATGCAACGATTGATAACCAACTGTCGTCGCGACTGCCTTGCAAGAGGTCGAGCGGGATTGTGTTAGCGATGATATGTGTTCATTGCGGCTTGGCAAAAATAAACGTTTTATGAAAATAATTTTCAAAAAGTTAATTAAAGTTAACTTGCAATAACGTTTTGTTTAGGTAGTGTATCACGTGGTTTGAGGGATTGCTATTTTTTACACCCTGTATAGCCTGTTGATGATATTATGCATTTAAAGAGTTAAATAATGGATTTGATCTCATAAGATTTAAAGACATCAGCTTTCGATCGATGGAAGTTATTATTATTTTTTTTATTTATTGTAGCTCGGCATGTGACAACACTCCGCCTGATGTAAAGCTAGAGTGTGGTCCATGAATGGAAACAACTGCTACTACAGAGAAATCTCTACAGGCAGCAATCACCTCCACTATGCCGGCTTGAAGAGACGAGCATGCACCATCCAGATTAACAGTGCACACTCCTCTCGTTCTATCTGGCTACTTTCAAACTATTCCCGAAAGGTCACATCACGGATGTTACATTCGAAAGTGGTGGTATTGCCCCAGGACGGCAGACTGGATCATCAGTTTGCCTGCCACTCTTTAATAGTGCCTATAGGCCAAAGTACTTATAACAAAGTTACATTGGTACCGGTCAGAATTTAGCGAGGTTCGAACACGGAACTCATCGATCGTGAGTTCACGCGTCTTACCGCTAGACCACGGCCGCTCAAAAAACACACGTTAGTATCAGTACAGAAGGTGCGGTAATTGTATAACATGTGTACATAATTGTAGCCTCTTTGACGATGAGCTTCGACGGCCTTAATTTGGTTGGGTGTAAATTGATTTTCATTACAACGACGTCACCATACGATCACGATTTATTGAAATAATATTATACGCAATAATAACCTGAAAATCTCGTTTTATTATTTAAATACCAAATTTTCAGTGAACTTGAAAAGAAAAAATTAAAACAAATTATTTAAACAAAAAAACTTTTCTTTTAATTTTAAGTATAGACGTCACTCGTCGCACCTCGCTTCATGAACCCGTCATCAACAGAATGCTGCCACGGGAGAAGTTCAACACCTTCAACAGGTTTATCCATCACGCGTCGAGCGACGCCCATTTAGTGTGGCTGATGAAATATGACTCGAGAAAAGATACTTTATTGGTGGGGAAGCGGGAGAAGTAAGCGGGGCGCGAACACGACTAGCAGTTCGCATGCCAGTTGCATGATGTTTCGTAGAAAAAAAATACTGAACGACTCTGATTCGGTGTCGGGCTGATAAGTCTGCGATGATCACATCGCAAGAGCGGCCGTGGTCTAGCGGTGAGACGCGTGAACTCACGATCGATGAGACCCGTGTTCGAACCTCGCCAAAGACCGGTACCAATGTAACTTTGTTATATGTACTTTGGTCGCTCACTGTTTATAGGCACTATTAAAGCCACTCTTGATGGCAGACTGATGATGGTTATTAGTCCAGTCTGCCGTCCTGGGGTAGTACCACCACTTTCGAATGTAACACCCGTGAAGTGACCTTGTCGCGTTTTGGGAATAGTTTGAAAGTAGCCAGGTATAGCGAGAGGAGTGTGCACTGTCAATCTAGATGGTACATTCTCGTCTCCTCAAGCCAGCATAGTGGAGGCGACTGCTGCCCGGACAGGTTTCTCTGTAGTAGCAGTTGTTTCCATTCATGGACCGCACTCTAGCTTTACATCAGGCGGAGTATTGTCACATGCCGAGCTACAATAAAAAAAATTGTCCTTTTTCAATTAAGAGAATTAAAAGTTATTTATAAGTAAAAAACAATGGTTATATCATTGATATTATATTATATACAGCTCGATTACCACTGACTGACTCACTGACTGACATATATTATGAAGCACTTGCCGGGGGGTTAGAGAGATGATTCTTTTTGGGGCGTGTAGAGGGCGGTCCCGTGACCCCGGGAAAACCTCGACTTTGACCGGAAGTGGATTCTGGACCGGAAGCGATGCCGATATCTCGGAAACTGAACGAGATAGGGCACAAGTGCCCGAACAAAAGTCGTAGGGAATGCCCTCTAATATCGAAATCCATAATTTGTTTTTTTTTTTAATTTTTTTTTTCAAAACTACCCGAAAAAAAACTTTTTCAGCGCCGCGAAGCGCGCCCAAAAAACTAGTTATACTAATATATAGCTGCAATACCACTCACTCACTCACTCACTGACATCAATTATTTCGTACTTGCCGGTATAGTAGAGGGTAGCGGTTTTTTGAGTCGTATAGAGGGTGTTCTAAAACCGCCGAGAAAAATACGACTTTGACCGGAAGTCGATTCTGGACCGGAAGTGACAGCGATATCTCGGAAACGGGGCGAGTCGGGGCAGTCACCCCGAAGAGAAAGTTGTAGAGAATGTCGGCTTATGGCGAAATCAAAAAAAAAAATTTCAAAATCGGGCAAAAAAAAAATTCCCATACAAAACCGGTCGGCCCTCGATCATACTTCCATCTCGCTCTTTTCCATCAGTCGGTGCATGAGGCGAGAGCGAGAGGTGCGGAGAGAAAAGTTTTCATACGGCCGCATTTTCGGGACGAACGATCGAAACGGCTCTATCTCGGTCAGTCGGACGGTGAGCGCGGCCGCGTGAACATCGAATTTGCTCCGCGCGGTGGATTTTTTTTCGAATATTTTAAATATCTCAAGAAGTAGATACGTTAGCGTAACCGTGTAAAGACCAATATTGTTCAGTATGACCAGCACTATTTTTTCTTAATTTTTGTTTTTGTTTTTTTTTTTTAATTTTTTAAAATCTTCATATCTCAAAAAGTAGATACGTTAGCGTCAATGTGTAAAGACCAATATTGTTCAGTATGACCAGCACTATTTGTTTTTATTTTTTTATTTTTTTTTTTAAATATTCTAAAATCGCTATTACTCAAAAAGTGCACACGTTAGCGTAACCGTGTAAAGAACAATTTTGTTCAGTGTGACCAGCACTATTTTTTTTTATTTTTTTATTTTCTAAAATCGCTATTACTCAAAAAGTACATACGTTAGCGTAACCGTGTAAAGACCAATATTGTTCAGTATGACCAGCACTATTTGTTTTTTAATTTTTTTTTTTTAATTTTTTAAAATCGCCATATCTCGAAAAGTAGATACGTTAGCGTCACCGTGTAAAGACCAATTTTGTTCAGTATGACCAGCACTACTTTTTTTAAATTTTGTTGTTTTTTTAATTTTCTAAAATCGTTATTACTCAAAAAGTACATACATTAGCGTAACCGTTTAAAGACCAATTTTGTTCAGTAAGACCAGCACTATTTTTTTTTGAATTTTTTAAAATCGTCATATCTCAAAAAGGACATACATTAGCGTAACCGTGCAAAGACCAATTTTGTTCAGAAACGTAAACGCTTTTAGATGGCGAGCTAAATATTTTCAAAACTGCCTAAAATCTATTCGATCTAATACGTTTTACGACAAAAAGGGCCTCCGCGGGCCGCTTGCGCCCGCGGCTTTTACCCAACAGCTAGTACATATATACAACTAGATAAGCAATAACGCTCCCAATGTGAGGGGAGAGGAAAGATGACCGCAGTTACTTTTACGTTTTCAGTGAGTAAGTATTTTTTTATTGTAGCTCGGCATGTGACAACACTCCGCCTGATGTAAAGCTAGAGTGCGGTCCATGAACGGAAACAACTGCTGCTATAGAGAAACCTGTGCGGGCAGCAGTTGCCTCCGCTATGCCTGGCTCCTTTCAAACTGCTCCCGAAACGCGACAAGGTCACTTTACGGGTGTTACATTCGAAAGTGGTGATTCTGCCCTAACACAGCCGGTTGGACAAATCATCATCAGTCTGCCATCGTTTGATGCGGCTTATGCTTTTTTCATGTCTGATGTATGAGGTTTGCTCAGGTATATGGCTCCACGGGTTATACAATTACTATTTTTAAGTATATCTAACTTAGATTGACATTAAAAAACGCGTAAAGTAAGAAGAACGCAATAAACTATGTTACTAGAGAGTGAAAAAGTCGTAAGATCCTTACCTCTATTATTTTGGAAGTATAAAATTTCCTTGTTAATATCACTAAACATGATCACGTACTATTCAACCAGTTGCTAAGGATCGAATATTTTTTACACTAAATATATTAAAATAGATTTCCGTCAAAATGTCGTCAACCATTGTCCGACCGCGTACATCATCACGAGAAGTAGGGATCATTATTATATTTGTAAATATTTATATACATTGTATAACACGTAAACACGCGTGTGATGTTGTAAGAATAAATTTGAGACTAGAAAAAGATTCTTAACAGTAATATATAAACTATGTTTTGGTTAAGCATGTGTTAGAAATGATAAGTCACAATCGTAGAGCATGTGCCTATTAGGGTAGCAGCAATAGAGAGATGATCAGGATGTCCGGACACCCCCTTTATCTTTTTAAATCCCAACAAAGAGTAAGAATTTATCGATGGTAATGAATATAGAGAATCTGTTCGGAAAAGACGACAATTTTCTTTGTATGGGAAATAATATTTTTCGTAATTTTTACAATGTTTTATGTGAGGCAGAGAGAAAAAATAAAATGCTAAATCGGAAAATATTAAAATTACTTAATGACCTGGGTAAAAAAAACCGATATGTGATAATAATTATAGATGTCCTATTATAAAATGAACTAAAAAATGACAAATTGGGCCCAGTTTTCTTAGGCGAATAGGTATTCACCTTTACTTACGAAAATATAGGTTTGTATGCAAAAAAAGATCACAGTATAACATACAACATGTTTGCTGTAAGAATAGAAATATTACGTAATATTAATTTAATGAAATTCTGAGCACGTACATAACAGTAAATCAATTTTAAAAGATTACGCTGAAGGAATTATTAATGGAATTTGATAATTTTAATTTTGGTATTGGTATTTACAACATAAAAAATAAGAAAATATTAATTACATATATAATCTAACCTCCAAAATGGTTCATTTCTAAATCCCGATAATTCTTGTGAAATAACAACATTGTAGCATAGTCGTACGGTAACGCCATTTAATTTTGATATTAATTTTAAATATAAACTAACAATACCACTTTATGCTACAAAACACAACAAAATAATACTAATGTATTAAAATAGTTTTTTTATACATATGTTATATGTTGCTATGTACCGTTGATTATCATATATTTGCTAAATATATTTATTAAGCACGACTGTTCGTAGAGAAATTAGTATTGTTTCTAGGCTTCCCCTTCAAGACCTTTCAAAGGTGATATAAAATGAGATATAAAAAAGTTGTAAAAAATAAAATATATTAAAATTTAAATAAAGATTTTAGGGTCAACACGTCTTTTTTGGTCCGTTAGGTCCAGTTGCACCAAAAGGCCCGTTAAAGATGCTTGGACTGTTACATTTCATGGTCACGTAATCGTTAAACGTTTACATTTACTCCACACGCGTTGCACCATCGAGGCGGATGTCGTTTTTGTTGCTTACATTAACGCTAAACGTCACCAGCGAATTTTGGCTGGTCAAAATTAAAGTAATCCTCAAACCAAATCAAAAGTCTATATACTTTAGTCAGTAAAGCGTTAGTTTTAATTAAAAGTTTTTGTTAAATGTAATTAAAATTTAATAATACGTTTTTTATTGTGTACAGCATCTTTTGTCTCAGAAGCATCTCCATCTAAACTTGAAATTACGTAAACTATTTTTGTCGTAAATATTCGCATCACACTTTGTGAATCGATAAAAGAAAATGGAAAAACCCTTCGTTACTGTCAATATTTACAACAATATCTATTAATACGTGACATATATTATATTTACGTATACATATAGTAAAAAACAAATTAATAAAATTATATTAGTTCTTATTGATCACCATTGGGCGGCCGTGGTTTAGCGGTAAGACGCGTGAACTCACGATCGATGAGCCGTGTTCGAACCTCGCTAATTCTGACCGGTACCAATGTAACACTGTTATACGTACTTTGATCGCTCAGTGCCTATAGGCACTATTAAAGTGGTAGGCAGACTGTTGATGGTTATTAGCCCAGTCTGCCGTCCTGGGGTAGCACAACCACTTTCGAATGTAACACATATATCACGTTTCGGGAGCAGTTTGAAAGTAGCCAGGTATAGCGAGAGGAGTGTGCACTGTCAATCTAGATGGTGCATACTCGTCTCCTCGGGATAGCAGAGGCGACTGCTGCCCGTAGAGATTTCTCTTTAGTAGCAGTTGTTTCCTTTCATAGACCGCACTCTAGTTTTATGTCAAAAACATATTTAAAATAAAAAGGAACCCTTAAATAGTGACGCCCTAAAAATAATCATAAAGTACAAGTAAATTCGCCACCACGTCCTTGGACATGAGTGGGTATTGTGCGTTTGTTGTTTTGGTTTACGTTGCCATGGTTACCGACAAATGAGTGGCACTCCGTACCAAGAAGGTGTTAAGCTTTGACGGCTTTAACCTATATTGGATTATCGGGTACAAAAGTGCGCTACATTTGTTATTTATTTTGTTTCATAATCATTCATTTCAGGGGGTTAAATTGTGGTTTAATAAGACTACTATAATTTTTACCCAGTTTCTAGGAGCAGTTTTAAGTTCTACCTTTAGTTAGAGCGTTGCAAATTAGCTTTATTGGAGATTGTCAGAATTTTAATTTTGTAAACTAATTTTGCTGACGAGTGTACATAGAATCTACTTACACGAGGGTGAAAGTTTAACCTTCAGACACAATTGAACTCTAAGAATTGTTGCTTATCACTGCATATCTATTATAGTCGTTATTAAACAAGCTATTATTATGTTAAATATTTATTAAATTTATGTTTTTTTTTATATCATATTACGCATTATTTGATCAGCGAAAATAGCTTGAAAGACCTGTACATACTATTATTATCTAGTATAAGCCCAAATCAAACAATAGATTCATAGATTACATTTGTTACTTGTGGCTGCGGGTTGATTTCCGCACGCAGACCCTTTATGTGGGGTATCTGCCATCCAATTTCCTCCATGAAAGCCAGTACGGTATCGACGTTCCGGCACGCCTCAGGGAGTGTTGACGGGGTCTTCAGAAACTTCCTTCTTGGTATATCTACGTTGCTACACCCCAGGAGCACGTGCTGTACCGTTTCTTCCTGTCCTGTCCAAACTGCTTTTGCACAAACTGTGTGTTTAAGGATAGGGTGTGCTGTGTTAACCTCCACTATAATAGGCAACGATTCGATTCGATCAATATTCAATTTTTATTTTTTGAATTTAATAATCGGTTTTTTTTGTTAATTTCAAGGCACGTTCCTAGACAAACTAGTGCGTTATCCACTTAATTTGGTTACTCAAACCTTTTTCTAGTTAAATGTATAAATGTATGTTGTAATAAAAACAAAACAAATGGCTAGAATTTTATTTTTATAATATCTATAGGAAATTTCCGAAAATACAGCCCCCTCCCTTCCGTCCCAACCTTTCCTACACAAATTATATACCGAACAACAAATCATTAATCACTTTTAATGTACTAAGTTAATCGATTGTTCATTAACTGACTTTTTATACTGACTGTATGTCGTAGTGAAGATTTTCTTTTTAAATATTTGTTTTGCTGATTGTACTTGCTAATGGCATTGCAATATTTGTATCCTCGCGTATAAAAAGATTTCAAGACATGATCGCTCGATATTTACCTATCTTCTTTTGTAATTATAATTTCTTGTCGGTTTTTAATTAATGTTATTATTTTTAAAGGCCTATACTGAGCTAGTGATTGTAATACAGGCATTGAGAGACCAAAGTACATATAGCATAAATACATTGGTACCGATCAAAATTTAGCGAGGTTTGAACGGGTCGAAATACTTACTACGAGATTTTATCGTTTTATCAAATTGTTTTATATTTATTATTAAAGGTAGTTTATTTTGAGGTTAAGTGTTATATTTCCTTGTTTTTATGTGTGGTTAATAAAGTAACTACATTGCATATTTTAGGTTGTAAGGGCTATAACTTAGACGAAATTTAGAATAGAGAATTTATTTATAACATATCTAGATTTTTATCAAAAAAAAACCGACAGAAGCGTAGCGAATTTATCGACGAGAGAGTTCGAACCTCACTAAATTCGGATATTGGTGATGTACTTTGGTACTGGTTCAGTGCCTGTGGTATAATTTATTAAAGAGTGGTAGACAGGTCAATGATGGCTTTTGATCAGACTGGCATCCTGGGGTAGTACCACCACTTTCGAATGTAACTACTGTGAAGTTACCTGGTCGCGTTTCGGGGTCAGTTTGGAAGTAGCCAGGTACAGCGAGAGGAGAGTGCACTGTCAACCTGGATGGAAGTCAGCAAAAAAGTCTAGATAAGATCTAATTCTTTACGTGATTGTCGGGATCGTCAAGTAATTAAAGTTCAACTTATCTCGAAGTAGTTATTACTGCTACATTTTATTATTTTGTATAATGATAAGGTACTTAAAACAATAAAATTTATTTACACATGTAAGTAATATTTACATAGCAGTGTTGTTAAACAAAGGAGGTTTCGGAGAAATACAAAAAAGTTTTTGTATGAATTATTTTAAACGAGCAGCCGTGGTCTAGCGGTGAGACGCGTGAACTCACGATCGATGAGTCCCGTGTTCGAACCTCGCTAATTCTGACCAGGTAGGGTTCGCTCTTTAATATAAATATGCATATAGCTATATTATAAGGTTATGATGCTCGAATTTGCTATGGTATTGTCTGTCGCCCTAGTGTACTTTGAAGTTTGAGAGGATCATGGTAAGTGGCGTTCCGTTGTTTCTGCCTATCCCTTGGGAAAAAGGCATGTCTATTGTATTGAAGTCAGCGTCCTTCTCCACATAATGTTCTGTAATTCTGACCGGTACTAATGTAACTTTGTTATGTGTACTTTGGTCACGCAGTGCCTATAGGCACTATTAAAGAGTGGTACCCAGACTGACTATAGTTATTTGTCCAGTCTGCCGTCCTGAGGTAGTACCACCACTTTGGAATGTAACACTCGTGAAGTTACCTTGTCGCGATTACAGGATTCGGGCGCACTGTCGATCTAGATGGTGCATACTCGTCTCCTCAGGCCGGCATAGCGGAGGATGCCGCCCGTAGAGATTTATCTATAGTAGCAGTTGTTTCCGTTCATGGACTGCTCTCTAGCGTTACATCAGGCGGAGTGTTATCATATGCCGAGCTACAATAAAAAAACCTAACTTGTAATTAGACTAAGATGAATTTATATTAAATAAATAAATAATTATTATTTTAAAAATGCATTAATTATTACACTAATTACATTTTCATATGATAAGTCTGAAAGTTAAGGTGAAAGCCAACACCTGAGCTTCCATACATTTTGTTTTACCATATTGTTTGAAACATAGCAGATTTATGCCGAAATTAAGTAATTTGATAACTTTCTCAGCACTAATTATTATCGCAAATCACTATAATAAACAAATAGCTACAGCACAGGATATATAAAATCCATTTTCGATATTTTAAACATTTTATATTGGTTATATTTCACAAGCATTTTATATATTATGTGCCGTAGCTATTTGTTTATTATAGTGATTTGCGATAATAATTAGTGCTGAGAAAGTTATAAAATTACTTAATTTCAACATAAATCTGCTATGCCTCGAACAATGTGGTAAAACAAAATGTATGGACGCTCAGGTGTTGGCTTTCACCTTAAGTGTTTATGCGAAAGAGTGTCTGCCTAACCCAGAAGACGTGATTTGATTTATGTACGAGTATTAACACGTAAATAATAAGTTCAACGCCACTATTACTTTTAGTATATGTTCAAAACACCATAGCAACTAAATTTTAACCCTTAGGTCGATTAACTTTAAGAGTTCATATATTTGAGTTGCCTACAATTGATCGATGAAAACTTCGCGTTTTTATATTTTGACAAGTTTATAAAAATGTTCTGTCAAGTTCAGGTTCAAAAACGCCTTAATAATTAAAAATAATGATGTCATGAGTGGTGAAGCGGCCGTGGTCTAGCGGTAAGACGCGTGAACTCACGATCAATGAGACCCGTGTTCGAACCTCGCTAATTCTGACCGGTACCAATGTAACTTTGTTATATGTACTTTGGTCGCTCAGTGCCTATAGGCACTATTAAAGAGGGGTAGGCAGACTGATGATGGTTATTTGTCCAGTCTTTCGTCCTGGGGTAGTACCACCACTTTCGAATGTAACACCCGTGAAGTGACTTTGCCGCGTTTCGGGAATAGTTTGAAAGTAGCCAGGTATAGCGAGAGGAGTGTGCACTGTCAATCTAGATGGTACATGCTCGTCTCCTCAAGCCGGCATAGTGGAGGCGACTGCTGCCCGCACAGGTTTCTCTGTAGTAGCAGTTGTTTCCATTCATGGACCGCACTCTAGCTTTACATCAGGCGGAGTGTTATCACAATAAAAAAAAAACATTCTCCTAAAAAAATGTAATACAAGAACAAAATTAATGAAACCTTATTGTTACTTAATATAATGAGTTTTTGATGTCAAAATACATGTCCATTCCGTTTGATCGTAGCGCGATCGATGTACGCGGGTCTGCTGTAAAGTGTAGGCAGACTGAAGATGGCTTAGTTTACCGTTCTGAGATACCGCCAATTTTACATAGAGTTAACTTGCGAAGGGCGCTTAACAGCTCTACATAAAAAAATTCAACATTGTTATTTGAAATAATCAGGCGTTTATTACTTTCAAAGTATATAATTATATATGACTGTACTCATAACATCACGAAACACTTTCATACATCATTTATTTTTATTTAGCGTCTTTTTTTAAAATTAATAATCAATAAAAATTACTTATAAAATATATTTTTTATTGTTGCTCGGCATATGACAACACTCCGCCTAATGTATAGTTAGAATGCGGTCCAGGAACAACTGCTACCACAGAGTCTTCTCCACTATGCCGGCTTGAGGAGACGAATGTGCACCATCCAGATTGACAGTGCATACTCCTCTCGCTATACCTAGCCACTGATCCCGAAACGTGATATGTGTGTTACATTCGAAAGTAGTGCTACTACTCCAGGACGGCAGACTGGGCTAATAACCGTCATCAGTCTGCCTACCACTCTTTAATAGTGCTTATAGGCATTAGTACTACAATAGTAGTTACATTGGTACGAATTTAGCAAGGTTCGAACGCGGGTCTCATTGATCGTATTCCCAGACCACGGCCACTCTTAAATTTACTTTAGTAGAAGCTAAAAGAACATCATAAATATAATAAAATCGCTATGACAGGTCACAATGAAATTAACTAAATTAAAACGAAAAAAAAACTTAACTTATTTAAAAAAAACAATTCAACAAAACTAATAAGGTCATTTCCACCAGTTGTCGTACAACCACATTAAACATCGATATCACATCGCGTGACCAACACTAGCACGCAATCAACCCCTTTTAAGACCACCATGTCGATAGTTACCACCATTAGTACAACACTATTCGCGCGGTAAACCGCCACAGTTCTTCGAGACGTCAATCGTGACGGACGTTCGCGCGTAAATTTAAATTTAGAATTTGAGTTACCGTATATCTCAAAATGGAGGGTTGTGGTATGAACTGCATAAAGTATCTTTTAATAGTTTTCAATGGATTATTTATGGTATGTTATTTATTTTATCTGTTTTTGTATTTATACAAGACGCGTTCGTTTATTTATAAATTTTGGCTGAGTCCCGGTAAACTACTAGGTTGGTAGTGTTTAAATAGGTTATTTTGTGTGTAGTAACACACAATTGATTTTTATTATTAAAAACCGCGTTTGTTTATATACCAAATAAATATTTTAATTGCAATGCCCTAAATCTAAATTAAGAATTAAGCGACACTATGGGATGTTATGGAACGAAAATAACTCAAATGTATCGATGATTTATTAAGTTTAATTAATCCTATAAATAATAATTAAAATACGATAATATCAATGGCAATGGTTTAGCGGTAGACGTAAACTTACAAACGATGAAACCCGTGTTCAAATTTCACTTGCATTTCGGTCGAAAGCATATTACTTGTATTATAAGTGGGTTACACGTACTCACCGCTTAAAGTGAGAGCTTTCCGCCAATCAGACAAATTTTTTTTCACAGTCGAGGCAAAGAAATAAAAAAAGCGATTTGACAGACAGTGGTATTTGTGATAGATTCGGTCTATACATAAAAAAAAACCAAAGCTACAGCAAAGTACCAATTTGACTTTTTGACAAAATTATTCGACAATATACATCTAAGACTTATTAAAAACGTCTAGTACAGCTTTGTCAATATTAAGCAAGCGATTTGCGTTAACAAAGTTGACTTGTTAAATTTTAACAACTAAAGCAGAATCTTCAAATAGTCACTCTGTTACAAATAGCAATAACTTGTTTATTTCACAGCGTAGGACCTTTAAGTCTAAAGTTTAAATGAATAAAAAAAAAAAAAGTTTAAATAATAATTTAAAGTTTATGTTCTAAAGAGTGGTAGGCAGATTGATAATATGGTTATTAGCCCAATCTGCCGTCCTGGGGTAGTACCACCACTTTCGAATGTAACACCCGTGAAGTGACTTTGTCGTGTTTCGGGAATAGTTTGAAAGTAGCCAGGTATAGCGAGAGGAGTGTGCACTGTCAATAGATGGTACATGCTCGTCTCCTCAAGCCGGCATAGTGGAGGCGACTGCTGCCCGCACAGGTTTCCCTGTAGTAGCAGTTGTTTCCACTCTAGCTTTACATCAGGCGGAGTGTTGTCACATGTCGAGCTACAATAAAAAAAAATGTACGGGGTAGTATTCTATAAACATAGTGATGACGAATAATGACCGTTTACCTGAATCATTGTTATTATTTTTCTATGAATCAGCTTATTTTATTGTAATTACTTTGTAACTAGATTTTATTTATCATAGGAAATGATTTATCACGTATAAAGCCTTCATTGTTCTTCAATGAGGTCGACAGGGTAAAATAAGTAACTAGTTTTTTATTATTTAATTGTTCGAAGATTGAGAAGGGGTAAGTAAGTACGTTATTAAATCAAATACAAAAGAGAAAAAGAAATCAACCCATCTGACCCTAGTCTGTGGTCCCAGGGCAGTCAAAAAATTCAAAACCCAAGAGCGTTTAGGGATCAAGGTAGACGAGTATAACGAGAGGAATATGCCATGTCAACTTTATCCAAGTTATAAGCTTGAAGACATTTCTGTGGTAGAATCAAGCGGAATGTAGTCACCGCCTGGCTTACTATTAGAAAAAAACTTCAAGTGTAACATTAGGCGACTGCAACCTGTGGTAGCAATTGTTTGTTCTATGTAGGACTGTAGAAGCAGTTGCCTATGGGCCGTCACCACACCACAAAAAAAAAATTAAGTCGATAAAGGCTCAGTAGAAACAAAAAATACTGAGTTTTGTTTTAAATTTTGTGTTAGCCAACTTATTTAGTTGCTCTCTTCTTTACCTTGACTTTAATAGAAACTTTCAACAGTTAACCACAAACGATTTGAGGGCCTCCACAACATGCTCTGCCTATGAGCTGCCGAAGTCTAAATCCGGCGCTGGACTGTTGTCTAGCTTATACCAGCTACTATGAAAAATATCTAAGTATAATTACAATAAAACAATAATTCATTTCCTAACAAATTAGTGTTAGACTTTAAGAAAATCTAGATATAGAAAACCATGTTCTAAAGCAATTTAAAACAAGAACTACTTATCAAGTTCAGTCCTTATTTAGTTCAATTTATTTACACATACGCACATTACATATTTCACGCCTTTGCCAAATAGGGTAGGCTGTAAGAGCTAGATATTTTTAGCTGTCAAAACTCCGTTAACTTAACGTACTACTTGAAGAACAGTTTGAAAGTAGCCAGGTATAACAAGAGTAATGTGCATTGTCAATCTGGATGGTGTAAATACGTCTCCTCAAGCCGGCATGGCGGAGGCGACTGCTGCCTGTAGAAATTTCCCTGTAGTAGCAGTTGTTTCCGTTCATAGACATCACTCTGGCTTGTACAATAAAAGTAAAATTTGAAAAAGGTAGTACAGGAGCCGGTATAGTTCTCGAGTTGTAAGCGCTTGTCGACCTCCACTATGCTTACCATCAAGCGCATCGAGGTCACATATTATTGAGCCATTAAAAATGTATAAGTTTTGTGTTTCAACTAATCTAAACTTCAAGACAAAACCATTATTTACAATGTTACTTTCAATTAAAATGTAGAGCACTACATTCAGTTTTTTAGGTTAACGGTTTCTTAAGTAACTGGGAGGCGATTCTCGAACTCTTTTAGCTGTGGTCTAGTGGCATAGGAGTTAGAACGGACCTCACGATCGATGGGACCCGTCTTCGAACCTCGCTAAATTCTGACCAATGTAACTATGTTATATGTACTTTGGTCGCTCATTTCTATCGCTGTTATTGTCAATAGTGTTGATTTGATAGCCAATATGAAATCGACATTCTCGTTATTGTTATTTTTAAAACATATATCAAATAAAGATTGTTTAAAATGATTTCAAAAATAACGATAACACAATTCAAGAATTGCCGTCCCGTAATAATTATAATATTCTAACAAACTACACAAAAATTATATTATATTACAAATTCCATTCCAAATTAAGTAAGTAGTCAATTGGTACCAAAAAATGCTATAATAAATATTTATCTTTAATTTCGTCATTTAATTAATTCGATTAAATGAAAATAAGATTTTTTTTTTTTATGTTTAATAGGCAAGCGTTTGACCACACCCTGCCTGGTGTTAAGCAGTGATGTGGTCTAAGGTGGAGCACGCCTGCCTATGAGGTACCTGTTCACCTTCGATTTGAAGAGACCTATGTTGTACGTGTCGGGAAACACAGACACCGGGAGGGAGTTCCACAGTTTCGCAGTACGCACGAGGAACGTGTTGTCAAAACGCCTCGTACGTACTTTAGGAACTTGAACCATAAACGGATGGTACCTCTCCGGGTGCCTGGACGTCCGATAGAAGAAAGGGTACGGTAGAACCAGGTTGTGTAGCTCTTGCGCACATGATGATCGGAAGGTTTAGTGTGAATTTAACTTGACGCACTCACTGAGTAAATTGAGTACTGTGGACTAATATGACCGTTATTATTTGAAATTTCTTTGCCTCAACTGTCAAAATAAAATTCGTAAATTACAGTTCACACTTTGACAAGAGGACGCACCTCTCCTCAAGCCGGAACAGCGGCAGCGACAGTTATCTGCAATTCATCTGTGGTAGCAGTTGTATCTGTTCATGGACCGCACTCTAGCTTAACTAGCGGAGTGTTGTCATATGCCGAGCAACAATAAAAATCTAATTCGATCGAATCAAAAAACCGAAAACAAAAGTTTTATTAATAAAATAAAAAAGTCATTAGCTTGATTTATTACACCATATGGTCGTACTTCGTAATAAAAATATCTATTCATACAATATGGCATATGGTATATTAATTAAAGTTTTCGCGGGTAATTAAATCACTACATTACACGTCGTTATTGTCCATCTGTAGTAGAGACTGTACCCGCTAATCTCAAAAACTACTCGTACTATGTCGCCTTCAGAAGACAAATGTGCACCGGAAGTTTTAGCGGCCATCTTGAGATGTCAGGTTGTCTGTTTTGAATTATTTTCCTAAACTTGTGTTTCTTCGAGTGTTAATGTGTAATAATGGTGGATTATTAACCATTAAGTGTTCGTAAACGTGCGTGAGTGTGGGTAAACAATTTAAAAGAAGAGAACCTGTGTTTCCATTTTCCCTCCCTCTACCACTTTACACAAACAATTTTTGACTTGACTGAGACATGGCCTGACTGTTTGGTGTGATGAATGAATGACTCGTGATGCACAATATTATTAACTTGATGCAAAAATATTTACTTTGACACTGGTTAATTGTTATAAGCCATTTAAAACAAAAAAAAAAATGTGCACCGTACAGGTCGAAAAGGCCCTCTTTTTAACTTCAATTATTTCGGACTAAAGGTCAGTTTAAAGATTTTATGAGAGTTATTGTCGATTTTAAATCTGTGCAACGCGATGCGACCTCGAAAGCTTAGCATCCATTCGTGGTATTTTTGATTTTATTGTAGCTCGGTATAACAACACTCCGCCTGATGTAAAGCAAGAGTGGGGTCCGTGAAATGTGACAACTGCTACTATAGAAAAATATGCAGGCAGAAGTCACCTTTGCTATGCCGGCTCAGAAGACAAATGTGCTTGATTTAACGTGACTAGGCCAGTTTAAAGGATTACTTAGCAGATTTTATGAAATTTATTATCGCGTTTATTTTGTTTAAAAAATCGACGCAACGCGACGCGACTTTTCGAAAGCTTGGTAGCCATTCGTGGTTACAACATGATGTAAAAAAACATAAAACGTAGCCCACATATAATATTTTTTCGCCAATAACCTTAGAAAATATTTATCTTATACTATTTATACAGAAGTTTTATTACTACACGATTTTTATTTCCTAATCATAGCGCCTTAATAGTGGCTGGCTGTGGTCTGGCGGTAGAGGATGGACGTCACGATCCATGAGACCCGTGTTCTAACCTCGGTAATTTTTGATCGGTAGTTAGCAATGCCTGTGATACCAGCACTAGCTTAGTACAGACATTAAAAAAAAAATGAAAGTCCCAAAACATAATTTAAATAATGAAAAATAAAAAAAACATCTTAGAAAAATCGATATAGAATGTTCTAGAAAGTTCTACTTTCTGTTTACACATTTACTAGAGTATTTTATTCATATTCATTAATTAGTTAATTAATTTGATTTGATTAACTCTATAAACACCGTATGTTTAATGGTCAAATAACTCCCTCAATATCTAAGATAGAAATCTACAATATCTACGTTAAAAACGGATCCTTAAATATTTTTATATCATTAAACATGCGATATTTTAACCCGAGCAATGCCGGGTATCGTAAAAGATATTTTGTAACTAAATGAAATACAAGTTTTTTAATAAATTTAATAGCATTCTCGGCTTTAATTTCCGACCTAATTTTGTGACCAAAATATCTAGCTGACTTCACACGTGAGCATCTTTTTGATCTCATCCCATTCCGTTTTATTAATGTCAATGGGTGACAATTACATCTGATTTAATAATGGCATGTACTATGCGAGTCAAATAAGAACTACGTTTTTATTTACTAAATAAAATTAAGCAACAAGATTCATTCCAAATTTTCTATACAGGGGATGTAAAAAGAGATTTTCCTAAAAGTTAGTAAAAGAGGAGACGAGCATGTAACATCTTAGATTGACAGTGCACACTCCTCTCGTTATACCTGGCTACTTTCAAACTATTCCTGAAACACGACAAAGTCACTTAACGGGTGTTACATTCGAAAGTGGTGGTACTACCTCAGGACGGCAGACTGGACAAATAACCATCATCAGTCTGCCTACCACTCTTTAATAGTGCCTATAGGCACTGAGCGACCAAAGTACATATCACAAAGTTACATCGGCACCGGTCAGAATTAGCGAGGTTCGAACACGGGTCTCATCGATCGTGAGTTCACGCGTCTTAACGCTAGACCACAGCCGCTCTTTAAAATATTATTTATTTCTTTTTTGGTTTTACTCGCTTGTGCTTTCAGCCTGTATTGTGGACTAGGACAGATCCAGAAGTCTCTCTTGGGATGAATGGAGCCATTGAATAATTTTTTTTAAATATTTACTTGCTTTCAAAAAAGTCAGGTTGTGTGGGATAGACAGTTAGGTTTTTTTTGGAGACACGTTTTCTTGTTTTTTGTAACGACCTTTATATTTCTCTTTCTAATATTTAACCTTTGTTTAAATTACCTGGGATATTATTAGATTTTGGAATGCTTTGGGAGATGATTGGTTCTGGACCTTTATATTGTAACGATCATATTCAAAACTTACAGGACTATTTCGCAAATTCCCCTAAATAACTCAACCTTACTGATGATTCCGACTTATTAAATAGGGGATTTCACAATCATCGCGTTTAACCCGCGTTCAAACGTTTTCACAGCTGCTTTAAAAATATATTTAAAACTTAATATCCGGGTTATAATTAGAAAAAATAACAAATGACTTTATAATAACCAATGAGTTTAATGTGAAGTAGGATTTAAATAATAAACAATTATTCTACATATTGTCATGTCCATGCAATGTCAAACTATTGCATGTTGTCAATGACATGTCATATCATGGTGTGTCATTAAATTGCAATGACGATGAGCCACGGAATGACTTCATGTTTGTATTACTTACAATAGTACTACGAACATGATATAAGATATTAAAGAATTATAATTTAATATTTGTGCTCATTAAAATTTTTCTTGTTAAATTTTAGAATTGATATAGTATACAATTAGATGTGCAAAGAGGAGTGTGCACTGTAAATCTAAGATGGTCCATGCTCGTCTCCTCAGGCCGGCATAGTGGAGGCGACTGCTGCCCGCACAAGTTTCTCTGTAGTAGCAGTTGTTTCCATTCATGGACCGCATTTTAGCTTTACATCAGGCGGAGTGTTGTCACATGACGAGGTACAATAAAAAAAAATGCTCCCAATGTAAGAAAAGATGACCACAGTCATGTTTAGGTTCTCTATTAGTTAGTATTTGACTTGACGGCAACATTGTCAAATCGTTTAAAGCGGCCTACGCTTTTTTTATATCACATGTATGAAGTTTACATCTCTAATATGTATATCTATGATTTTTAGCATTTTAAATGATAGATTTCTTGTATTATTAAATTATAATAAAAATTGGATAGAAGAAGATCAACACTCATATAAAAGCCCGAGTTATGCGTTATGCGTAACGTATGGAAAAAGGACAAAAAAAGGACCTTACCCGTCCCGTTTTGAACGGAACTGTCCCTTTTTTGGGTACTCCATCCCGGTCTCCCCGAAACCAACTCCGGGACGAAGAATTGTCCCGTTTCCTCTCAAGTGGGCTTTCTTCGGTGTATTGAAGTCAAAATCGACGGCCGAGGTACATTTTTGTACATATGAAATTTTGTAAATTTTAGAGAATGTAATGTCCTTAGAGTACCTAATAAAGTTCATCTTAAACCACAAAAAGATATTCGGGAATTATATTATATTTCGTGATTTAAATGTAAAAAAAAAGAAAAATTAGATTTTTTTTTAAATATTTTTTATTCGGGGCCTATTTTTGTATTTAATGTGCCGTTTTGAAGAAAAATCAACACTGGATGTTGCTTTACATGATGGCGTTATAAATATATTTTTTAAAATATAAATAATATGTCCAAATAATTAAAAATATCCCACTTTCTTTAGCCAAGCTCCATTTTATTACAGACGTTAACAAAAATCATGGTGCAATAGCTTTCTAGAAATGGGTAGAACGATTTCTGCCGACCCAACTTTACTATCAAATCATGACATAGAAATAAAACAAGAGTTATTAATACTTAAATTGAATACGTGTAATGTTTTATGCATATTACAGTCAAAAATAGATTTGAGCATACGTGGCCGACAACCGCAAGTCATTGATCAGCAAAACTAAACTAAGATTGGTAAGCAGACTGATTAAAGTTCTTCTTCTTCTTCTTTTGGTTAATGGCCTTGTCATAACAACGACAATTCTGCCAATGTCGAGTAGTAAATTCTTGATGTTTGTGCATCAAATTGCAATGGTGTTTTACAATTTGACGCTTTCTTCGAGTATTTGGCGGCAATTCACCCGGTCAAGTCACAATATGAGCGTTTTCACAGCGTGGGATAATAACAAAAAAAAACCGCTTGCGTTGCCTCATATAGAGTGAATTTTAATGTTTCTACAATTACTCATATGCGCAGCATAAAATTACGCAAAATAACACTAAATAAAACACCTCAACCTTCCCGGGCAAAAGCGCGCCAAACACTCCCTGATTAAGGTTATTAGCCCAGTCTGCTGTCCGGGTTACCACCACTTTTGAAACACACAAAGTGACTGCATTTCGTTTTAGTTTCGGGATCAGTTGCGGGAAGTAGCGAGGAAAGTGCACTGGAAAATTTTAATATACATTTCGGCCACGGACAATAAGTTGCGTATATTATATACAAGATTTCTAAGCTCTAAGAAGTCAATAGCTCTGTGACGAAACAAGTCGTGCATAGTGTATCTGAGCCTTAATTTAAATTCAGACTTTGTTGACCTCCAAATAAGGGTTAATTTAATCTAAACATGTGACTGATTGATTGATTGATTGATAGCGATGCTTGATTCGACTGATAAATAAAGTTCTTAAATCAAAATATACTTTAATAGCCTACCATAAGAAATAACGTTTTTAATTGCTGCGATTTGAGGTGGTTTAAATAAACTAAAAGTTTATTCATGACAATTTTAAAAAGGTTTAAATTCGACGAGTCTAACTATGTAGAATTTTACTTAACGCAATCACCGCGTACAGTGTGTTCTTTCCGCCAATCAGGTAATTAAGGGCAGTTAAGGTAAAGTTTGAAATGCAGTGATCCTGTTGACGAAGAAGACTCAATTTACGCGACGAGTGCGTTAAGTGAAATACACATAATTGGGTAAAGACTATCCTCGACTAGTGACTTCCCTATTTTGATCTACATACTGGGTACATAATTATTACATTAAATATTAAGGGTTAATGTATCCAGCATCAGCGATGTTGACTGTTGCCTTGCGAACTGAATTAGCGACATGCCAAGCTAAAAAAGATTTAATTGACTAGGAAATGAAAGAGGCCTCACAAATATCAGGTCGCCAACGTCCAGGTTTGGCCTGAGGGGGGTCTCGTAAAACTAGTATTGCTTACTTTTTTTGGTCACTAATATGTGTCGAATGTATTTGTGTGTACGAGTATATGTCGCAAGTATTAATGTGTGTGTGTTGATGATGGAATATGCGAGGAATGTCAACAACTTTCAAGATTATGTGATGGGTGTTCATAATAGGCTATTATTAATTCAAGTACTTGATACCTACTTAATGTCAAAATGGATAAATGATATTTGATGTTTCGGATTTTAATTGTTAAAATACAACACTTATTTTTTTATTGTACCTCGACATTCATAAGCGGAAACAACTGCTACCACAGATAAATGTTTATCTGACAAGAGTCCCCTCCGCTATGCCGACTTGAGAAGACAAATGTACACTTTTAATAACAAGGCATTCGTTTTGTTATATTCGGCTATTTTCAATACATATACTCGTACATACAAATAGATTATTATCAGATATGTATAGATATAAGTCAATTCAAACTTTATGACGTCTCGGAAGTTAGCTGCAGGCGTTACTTTGCGTAGCTACAATAATAAAATTAAGAGTTAATTTTTAATAGGAATAGAACAATTAAAATTATCCAGCGGGCGGGTAGCGCGGGAGTGAGCCCTTCCCTCTCACCCTCATCAAGCCCCGCTGATGCCTCCATTTGTGTACTGCACAACGACTCGTGCCTAACTTCAGAGCCACCATAAAGTTTGGTTCGTACTCTATTACAATATATTGGATGAAATTAAACTGTATATTGTTAAAGATAATCTATTATACAAAAATACTTAATTCAATGTCAGAGTCAAGGCTACATACAGTACCCATGTTAAATGGCACAGACTAGGTGTCATTTCCTGTCGTATTATGAATACATGATGTAGAAAATAAGGATATTTATTCAATCTACGTTGTTTTGTTACGCTTTACTTTGTTATTGAAATGTTTTCGATTTGTTTCGGTCGTATTTCCTTTGATTGTTTCATGAATATTTTATCATTGCTCTTTCTTTTATAATAACACTAGCTGACCCGGCAAACTTCGTACCGCCTCAGAATCAATAAATAAAAAAGCATTTCTGAACGACTTTTAAATTTAATTGATTTCTAAACGACGACGGGACGAACATCAAGTGTTTGACATTCAAAACCAAAGGAATAGTTTCTAAGAGAAAGCGAAATTGTTGTATTTACTATTTTCTAAGCATTTTTTTCATATTTACTCACCTTTTAAACCTTCCCTCGACTTCCACAAATAATTCAAAACCAAAATTAGCCAAATCAGAGAGAGAGAGACTAACGAACAGCAATTGACATTGCAACAGCAACAAAGTGTGGTCTTCTCTGAAAGCAGAGTGTGACCCGAGGAGCGACCCCAACTTGCTGGTTTTGGTTCGCGCCGGGGTACCTCAGGGAGGTATCCCGGGACCCCCTATCCACCACCTGAGAACGCGCCCGATGGGAGACCAGCAACTCCAACAGTGCCGCCCATACGACACTGTCACTCACGGTCAAAGGACCGCGAGCCACGGGGACATAACATTAACCTAAACCTAACGTAACGTAATGCTAAAAAAATATTAATAAATTAATAAAAAATATACAGAAAGCACGCGAATAAGTGAGTCTTTCCTCCTTCATATTCTTCAAGCATAGTATGAAGAAACATTTCACAAAGCCGGCATAACGAGTGCGACTGCTATATGTAGATCCCCTTCTCTGACAGCAGTCGCTTCCGTTCATGCACCAATCGCTAAGGGTCGTTTGCACCAGAAGGCCGGTTAAAGTAACTTTAGCTATTCCTTTTAGCGACAACAACCGTTAAAAGTTTACATTTACTCCACGCGTTGCAATATCGTGTAAATTCATATTGTTATCGTTGGCTGATTTCGAAAAATAATAAAAAACAAATCTGGCTTCTTTTCATACATTTGATGTTACCAACATTGGTTTGACGATTACTTTAACTTTAACCAGACAAGATTCGCTAGTTACAGTTAACCGTCAAAAATGACAAGCGCGACGATGATGCAACTCGCGTGGAGTAAATGTAAACCATAATGTAAACGTAATAAGTAATAGTTAAAGTTACTTTAACCGGCCCTCTGGTGCAAACGACTCTAAAACACAACTTAGTAAAACGCCTGCGACTTATACAAAAAACTAATACAAAACTGTTAGGTTATTTTTTCTAAAACAATTACGTAAGTTTTCAAGAACAATAGGTTATTTTGACCTCAATATACACGTACTATGGTTTTGTATATATGGGCAAGTTTCCTTGGTTCCATCAATAAAACTGTGTGGGTTGAATACGTTGACCTATTTACGTTAATTTACAAATTTAACGTGAGTGTTTTAGTTAAAATTTAGTTTAATATAATGTTTAAATTAACTATATATTTTAAACGCACAACTTAATGCCTAAAAATCAACTATTGATAAATCTCTCTGTGGACAATTGGTTTATCTAATACACAATAAAAAACTAAAATTCGGAAGGAGAATCCCCATTTTTGGGCCCACTATGATACCTAATTGGTAACAGAACAATATCTAAAATAATATCTTATTTTTTTATTAATTCATTTTAATTATATCAACACATTATTTACCAATCAATAGACAATATTTAATTACATAGAAAATAGATATCTTTAATTATTAAAGTATTAAAAATAATAATAACCTTAAATATTGCATCAGAAAACATCTAATTACTCGAAAGCCCGGGTGAAAAAATTAAAACTGTATGGTAATAAGGAAGTAGATTTATTTTTCTACAAAATTAACTGAAAATCATCGACAAACTTGACTCCTTTATTTAAAAAATTAAATAATTATTTTCTCAGTTTCTGCTTACTTCTAACTTATTTTAGAATTAACAGAACTACTAAATTAAGCAAATATCTTTGTAAATATGTCATATTGACAGTAGTATGGGTAAAAACCTTGTGTTAATTATGCAATATTTTATTAAGATGGAAGGCCCTTCGTTAAGGCGAATTACTTATGATTACACTTTATTCAATCCTCCAAAACAATTTGCCAGTGTCAACTGCTACCTTAAAGAAATTGCAGGCAGCAATTGCCTTCGCTATGCTTCACTTGAAAGTGGTGATACTGCATTCAAACTGGCCTAATAACTACCATTTTCTCTCCCTAATTTCTTTAGATTGTACTATAAATGATTCGAATATATACATTACCGGTCATCGACCATTAAAACACGTAGGTAGGTCACCAACTTTAAGATGTAACATCTAATTGAAAAGTTAGCGCCGTAAAACAATTTTCTACAAAAATAAACCTTACACTTATGAATTTAAATATCATAATTGTTTGGAAAGAATAAAGATGACAAATTGTAAGTGGGCGCAAAGAATTTAACCTTATACATATTTCTTTAACGTAATTTGAGAAGTTATCATTAGATATAATTATATGTTTACGTGAAAGTTTTTAAAGGGCCGGTTTCGTCAACTCATTCTTATTTATTATTAACTAAGTTATTAATATAACTAGGTTATTTTAACTAAGATAACGTTTGTAAATATAACTATTTTATATTTTGAAGTATTTTCTATTATATCCTAAACATGTTTTATGAGCTGCCGTGGTCTAGCGGTAGGACGCGTTTCTCACGACCTATGAGACAGTGTTCAAACCTCGTTAAATTCTGAGCGGTACCCATGTATAATACAGATATTAATTGGCTAATGGTGGTTAGTAGTCCAGTCTTTCGTTCTGGGAAGTGACCTTGTATAACGAGAGGAGTGAGTACTTTCAACGTGATAGTGCAAATTCTTCTCCTTAAATTAGCATAACGAAGGCGACAGCTGTCTGCGGTTCTCTGTGATAGAGAAACAACCTTTTCGTAGACCGTACTCGACACCAGGCGAAGTGTTGTCATAATTATGTCGAGCTTTAAGAAAAAAAGCTATTTAATAAAAGATTTTCAAGTTACACTAGTTAACTTTAGTTTTATTAGTTATATAACGATTGAAATACTGGCTCAGAGTTAATACGTAATTCTTAGAACAATGATTTAGCTTACAATATGTTTGAATAGGCTTAGAGATGGAGAAATGATGATTTTGTAATGCGTGTGGGATTTACATTAATGTTTGGTACTCGCCAGTGTTATTGTTAAATAATGTTAAGATAGATTTGTGTGTTTAAATAATAACTAGTTTTTATGGCGCGCTTCGCGGCGCTGAAAAAGTTTTTTTTCGGGTAGTTTTGAAAAAAATTTTTTTTTGCAAAAACAAATTATCGATATCGAAATTAGAGGGCATTCCCTACAACCTTTGTTCCGGCACTTTGGCCCTATCTCGCTCCGTTTCCGAGATATCGGCGTCACTTCCGGTCCAGAGTCCGCTTCCGGTCAAAGTCGAGGTTTTCCCGAGGTCCCGGGACCGCCCTCCACACGCCCCAAAAAGAATCACCCCTCTGACCCCCCGGCAAGTGCTTCATAATATATGTCAGTCAGTGAGTGAGTCAGTGGTAATCGAGCTGTATATAATATAACTAGTTTTTTGGGCGCGCTTCGCGGCGCTGAAAAAGTTATTTTTCGGGTAATTTGAAAAAAAATTATGGATTTCGATATTAGAGGGCATTCCCTACGACGTTTGTTCCGGCACTTTGGCCCCGTCTCATTCCGTTTCCGAGATATCGCCGTCACTTCCGGTCCAGAGTCCACTTCCGGTCAAAGTCGAAGTTTTCCTGAGGTCACGGGACCGCCCCCTACACGCCTCAAAAAGAATCACCCCTCTAACCCCCCGGCAAGTGCTTTATAATATATGTCAGTGAGTCAGTCAGTCAGTGGTAATCGAGCTTTATATAATATGATAAATCATTATTATTATTATTTTACGCGGATGATGTTTTTTATCGTTTAATAGCTGTTTCCGCTGCCGAATATGTTATCAACTAAATATAGTATTTACCTTTGCAAAAAAATAAATTATAATATTACTACAGGCTGCTGTCGCTTTACCGGCTTTATGTATAGATGACTTTGCTCACTATAACCGGCCAATTTCAAGGGATTAAGCTTAAGCTAATTTTATTAATTTTGTTGATATTATAGGCTGAACGCTGTAGACCCGTCTTCAAAACTCGCTAGATTCTGATCGGTGTGTGATACAAGAACTAGCTCAGTACAAGCATCGTATTTTTTTTTTTAATTCTTAATAACCTAAGGGACCTTTGTCGTTTGCGACAATTTCGGTCATGTCTAAACTTTAATATCTTAAACTAGCCTAAACTAATTTTTTTTCAACGCACCCTTCACTATGTACAATGTAATGTTTGTTTTTTTATTATTATTATTGTAACTCGGCATGTGACAACACTCCGCCTGATGTGAAGCTAGAGTGCGGTCCATGAATGGAAACAACTGCTACTACAGAGAAACCTGTGCGGGCAGCAGTCGCCTCCACTATGCCGGCTTGAGGAGACGAGCATGTACCATCTTAGATTGATAGTGCACACTTCTTTCGTTATACCTGGCTACTTTCAAACTATTCCCGAAACGCGACAAAGTCATTTCACGGGTGTTACATTCGAATTTTTTTTTTAATAATAATAAAATAAAATAAAAAAATAAAAAAATTAATTATTTAAAAAACACACTTTTCTCATAGGCGCTTCATAATATTCTTATATAAAAAGTTGAATATTTAAAATGCCTTTGTTAATTCCAGATCTTTGGCATCGTCATAATAGCTGCGGCATGTGTGGACATGGGTCTCATCCAGGGGTTTGCGGGCATGGAGACATCTGGTGGCCACGAGACTGATGCTGTTCTCATTGCTGTTGGTGTTCTGATTATCATCGTAGCTGCATTCGGATGCTTTGGTGCTTGGAAGGAAAGCCCAAAATTGCTTTATATTGTAAGTTATTTTTATTTTATTCGTTTCAAACGTGGTAGGCAGACAATCTACAATTTTTTTTTTTTTTTTTTTTGTAGCTCGACATGTGACAACACTCCGCCTAATGTAAAGCTAGAGTGCGGTCCATGAATGGAAACAACTGCTACCACAGAGAAATCTCTACGGGCTGCAGTCGCCTCCACTATGCCGGCTTGAGGTGACGAGCATGTACCATCTAGATTGACAGTGCACACTCCTCTCTTATACCTGGCTACTTTCAAACTATCCCCGAAACGCGACAAGGTCACTTTACGGGTGTTACTGCCCCAGGACGACAGACTGGACAAATAACCATCATCAGTCTGCCTACCACTCTTTGATTTGATTAAAATATAATGTATTCCATTATATATCGTAAAATTTATGTATTTATGTAAATATGTTGACTTCATAAGCATAATTATGAATTAATGTATTTAGTTACACATGTAATAAATTGCGTGTAAAATAACTTTAGTACAATCAAAATTAAACCTTAACATTCAGGGATAGAGTAATTGTTTAATTAAAAGGCTACTCATCATTACAATACCGTATAATAATTTAAATTTCTACATAATGCCCGGGATATACAACGATTTTGTAAGCCAGCACGCTAACGAAGTACGAGTAACGAAGAAACGCTAACGTACTGGCTTCATTCCTGGGCCAGCTGTAACTGGCATTTAAAAAATAACTTTATTTGGAAATAATTAGTTTTTTTGTCCAAGTTTAAGGACCCCACTGCTGCCATCATCTTGACTATACGATCGTTCTGAACTCGGACAGCGCGTAAACCTTATTATTTTTACATTACGTTTAATATTGAATTTATAAAAAAAAAACATACCAAATATAGGTCAAATAATGATGTAAAAGAAAATTTCATTCGATAAGTTTTCACTAATTAAGAAAAAGAAAAAACCAGGCATAACTTTATGTCCTGTAATTTTTCATATATATTGTTACGTTAGTGGGGTACAAAAATACACGACTTCGGTCTTCACACCAATTTATTGCATACGACACACAATATAGAAGCAAGAGTGGTACGATAGTCGCTGTTGTTTACTAGATGTTTTTACCAGACCTTTCCAGCAACTTTGACAAATGCTGTCTCTTTCGCACCCCAGGTGCACGTAACAATAAAATATTATTTAGACTCTAATTATAGTTACTGCGTTAAATATATGTTTTCTATCTTTCATTATTACATTTACATTCCAATACACAACACATTTCCAGTAAAGGAGACAATGCCCATTTTTGATGCCTAATGGTTTGGCAACAAAACAATATTCTAAAATAATATCTTATTTTTTATTAATTAGTTTTAATCATTGAGATATATACTAGAGGCGCAATAACGCTCCCAACGTGAGGCGAGTGAAGATCTGCCCACAGCCATAATTAAGCTTCCTGTCAGTTGGTATTTGACAGGATGTATATAAACTCATAATGGGCAAATGTGTGGTGAAAACGTGCAATTCTCGATTCCAAATGCACAACAAAAAAAGTGGGATTACGTTTCACACGTAAATATTTATATATCATTTCAACATCTATATTGTCCTTAAACAACAAAAAAAACAAATAAAATTAGGGATATTTTTTACATTTAGTGTTGCTAGTAAAACATCGTTTCCCATAACCCGTATTATAATATAAAAAAAAAGAAATATTTTATTTTTAAGAAAGAACAATTTCAACTTATATTAAACAGTTAAAACATTGAACTTTATTTTATTTAGCTAAAAATGCATGCCTCTAGATATATTATAATCGACACTGAATAAAAATAACTAAAGAAAAAAAAATTAATGTGGGGAAAATTTTTATCTATACCGGCAATACTAAGATTGACATTGTCAAATCGTTTGAAACGGCCTACGCCTTTTTCATGTCAAATGTATGGGGTTTGCGCCTCTAGTTATATATCTCAATGGTTTTAATTATATCAACACGTCATTTGCCAATCAACAGACAATGTTTAATTACATAAAAAAACAGATATCATCAATTATATTATTAAAGCATTTAAAATAATAATAATAACATTAAATATCAGAACACATCTAATTACTCAATAACCCAGGTGAAAAAATTAAAACTTATTGGTAATAAGAAAGCAGATTTATTTTTCTACAAAATTAACTAAAAATCATCGACAAACTCGAAGAAAAAATTGTGGGCCCATTTGTCTTAAGCGAATGGGCATTCTCCTTTGGGTGTGTGCAAAAGCTACTATGTGATTTTATTCTACCATCAACATTAACACGCCAAGATCACATCCTTTTTACGAGCGACATCATCTATTTCCGTAAAGAAAAAATAATAGCATGAGCGTGAAAATTAGGTCAGCAGTCACTATTACAAATGCGTTTCAAAAATAAACTTACATTTAGTTGATTAGTAACACAAACTCTTCACGTGGATGTAGTTTTTTATTTATCTAAACTTTGACTATTTTATTTTTGGATTTAATTTAAACATAGGATTAATGTAATCATAATAAACGTAAAAGAATACAGAAAGGCAAAATTACAGCTCGTGATAAATTGATAGTAGAAGGAAGATATTGATATAAGATTTGTCAAGTCGCAATGGATGCGTTACATCGCTAAGACAAACGCGCTCGGAACTCTAGCGAAGCCATCGCGACACCAGCCGTTAAGCATTCGTTGCATTCTCATTGCTTGTTTTAGATATTTCGTGTCATGTAATAATACCGTGTTTCAAATAAGATTTTAATAAATACTTTTTCTGCGTAAGGTTTAATTGCACCATATGAATTAACTGTTACTTTCACGCCAAAGTAATGGTTAAAATTAAAATTGGGTTGCTTCAAAAAAACCTGTCAGTTTTGATGTTTACTGTAACGCTAACCGTAATAAGCGAATTTTGGCTGGTCAAAGTTAAAGTAATAGTTAAACCAATGTCATTAACATCAAGTGTATGAAAAGAAGCCAAATATGTTTTTCTATTATTTTTTCGGGAATGTACTCCTCATTACATCAGCTACCCTTCTATCGATAACGATATGAATTTGCACGATCGCAATCGTGCAATGCGCATGGAGTAAAACATAACGTAAAATGTAACAGTCAAAGTATCTTTAACGGGCTTTTTGGTGCCATTGGACCTAAGTATGATGTAAGGTTGCACTGTCAACCTAGATGATACACTTTCGTCTCCTTAGGTCAGCATATCGGGAGCGACTACTGCCTACAGAAACTCCGTGGTAGCAATTGTCTCCGTTCATGGACCACACTCTAGCTTAACATCAGGCGCAATGTTGTAATATTCTGAGTTATAATCAGTGGCGGACTGAGGCTAAAGCGGGACCTAGGCAACATTGTAATTCCGGGCCTATTTTTCAGTCATGATACACACTTTGCGTTTCGTAAAAACCTATCTTTCGGGCCCCAAAAATGACGGACCCTAGGCACGTGCCTAGGTTGCCTAGGGCTTAGTCCGCCCATAGTTATAATTCAAGAAAATAATACTATTTAGTGTTACAAACCTAACATAATAATAGCCGTCGTCCATGACGGGCTATTTCCTAATATTAATGATGTGCATGTCAAAGTATAATTTACAAAGATACCTTGTTTAGTGACATACAGAATTTAGGTCAAAGAGGTGTTATAACTCCGGGCCGGACACCCACACCTAATGTTTCCGGGAGGGATGATATTTTAGCCTCGATTCTATTTGTTATCATCATTCCCTGTCCGTTATTATTTATAATTCATGTTTTTGCTTTCAACAATATTACAGTTACGCGATAATGATAATATAATCAATACATAAACGTATAAGAAACCCTGACCCCAAATTAGAGAACCCAGTGTGACCTGAACCTTACCATAAGGATATCAAGGGTAAAGACGTCATAAATACTTGACGATAACGAGAGGTGTGTGCAGTGTCAATCTGGATTGTGCACATTTGTTTCCTTAAGCCGGTATAGCGGAGGCTACTGATGTCTGTAGAAATCTCAATCAAACGTGAACCAGTAGTTTGACTCCAATCTTCAATGGCATCACGATCGCCATTCTTTCCCCTCCTCCAAGTTTACTTATCTTTATCTTTTTAAAAGCCACTATGACTCAAAAATAGACATTTCCTCACTAGCTCACTGGCGCAGAAATGAAGCGGGTTCTGTACAAACGTAGCTAGAAGTACTTGCTAACTGGCTTGTAAAACTAGCCTCGTTTATCCCAGATGTTAGTAGTAGTAAAGAAAACGTGGTCTCACACTTCCACATCATTTAAAAGTATTTTAACATTTTTCTTAAAACAGTTCGCAGGTTGTCTCATCTTAATCATTCTTCTGGAGTTATCAGTGGGCATAGCTGCAGCAGCACTTCGTCCTCAGATCGAGAGCACAATGAAAACTCAACTCAGGTCTTCCTTCATCAAGAATAAGTCCACCAGGGATGAGGATTCTGCTCATAGGGATTTCTGGGATAAGGTCCAGAGTACGGTGAGTTAAAATTACAGCAACTAAGAAAGTACTGACCAAATTTCATTTAGGCATACACTTATAAATTAATTGCCGATAATTTTTTCAAAGACAGCCTGTTGAAAAAGTTATGCTTATTTAGTAAAAAATAAATAATAATAAAATAAAATAATCTAGCTAGTATTGGGCCTAACTTCTAAATTAGTTAGAAAGTAGACAGTGCAATTCAAGTTGACAGTGCACGATCCGAGCTGATTCCGAAAAACAACAAGATTATACTGCACGGACGTTACATAAGAAAGTGGTGGTACTACCACGGGACTGGACTAATAACCATCATCAGTCTATCTGCCTACAACTCTTTATATTCACATCATTTTTCCTTTAGAATTGTCTTTAGGTGCTTGGTTTATAAGAATTTAACCCGTAACGTTTAAACTTCCAGTTGGAATGCTGCGGTGTAACTGGACCTGACAACTACATCAATTCTGAGCCTCGTCTCAGTCCATCGTACAGTTGCTGCCCACCAGACTCTGCATCGGATAAGTCCACTGAACTCAAACGATCCGAATGTATCACACAGGCTAGGTTCTACAGTACAGGTTGCGAGGATAAAGTTCTGGATACTGTTCATAGTGCTGGAATGACCGTAATTGTTTGTGGAATACTATTTTGCTTCTTAGAGGTGAGTTGGTTTTAAATTATTTATTGCAAGAGAGTAGTCCATCCGATGTTGAGCTGGAGTGCGGTCCAATAATTGCTCGGTACCACAAATAATTTTATATATACTTTGGTCGCTCAGTGCTCATTACGTTTTCACTTTTTTGGTGGAATTCGACGTTTTTTTTAAGGCCAAACTTTCGTGACTGCTGGGCCAATATAGGACATTGGACATTGACACTTCATATTTATAAAATGGGCTGGTTGTTCAACCAACGAATTTCGATAAGAAAAACAGATATAAATCAGTGTATTATGATTTCAGGTGGCCGGTATAGTGCTCGCGTTATGGTTAGCTCACACGATAAAAACTGAAGGGAAAAGTCGCGACACAGCTTGAAACACGCGATAAGGCCATAAAAAAAATATAAGTAGAAAAGCACCAATCACTATATTTTAGGTTACACGCTCGCACTGAATTTTTGTGGTGCTGTTCTTAGTATAATATATATTATTTAATGTTATGTAATCACGTATTTTAGATAATTTCAGTTCAAAACTAGCTATTTTGAACATAGCAATTTTTCTATCAAGTTTCGTTAGATTCAATTTAATATTAGGCCGAAATTGACAATCAGAATTAGGTACTTGCAACTGTTTTTAGTTTGTTAAAACATAGACAAAGCCTAGATAGCTTAATCCCACTGCAAATTTTTTTTTTTTTTTTTTTTTTTTTTTTTTTTTTTATTGTAGCTCGACATGTGACAACACTCCGCCTGATGTAAAGCTAGAGTGCGCAGACGCGACAACAAAACACATTTTGAAAAATATTTTATTGCAGCCATATTGTCATAGGCCACAAACATATTCTCCTATTATAAGAAATAGATTTTGATTTAAAAAAAAAAACTGGTGGACGTAGAAGACATCTTGCGACGGGAATTTAATTTTTACTTATTTACTTTTAAAAAAAGGGATCCCCGCCGTCAATTTAAAATAATAAAAATTCTATTTACAATGAATTTTTTTATAAATTAGTAATTTTTATATAATATAAAGTATAGTATTTAACATGTCAAATGTTCGTTAATTTTGAGTATCAGTGCCCTTTCTCAACCGCCCACATTCAATCAACTTGATTGACAGAATGTGAGTTGAATGAACCCCACCTCTATTTTGTTTCTTTGTAAATAATACGTAGGATTGTTACTATGTTTAACTATTAACACTTTACCTTCAATTTATTGGTTATTTCGTAATATTACAAGTCTGCGTCCAAGCGGTATATATTTAAAAGACCGCACTCCGCCTGTTGCCTGAGTGGAACTAGTAAACAATTTAAACTGGCTGGATAATTCCAAAATCATTTATTTTACCAAATATTGTTTTTAAATTAATTAATATTCTTAAAAATTTTTAGTATGTAAGATAATGATCTCAAAGAATATAATTTATTTTTAAGTTTTATTATTCTATTATTATTTAATATTCTAAGAACTAACATTATTCTTTTCTCTCTTTAATTTAATTTAGTATTAGTATTTTAGTAAGTTCAGAGTATTTTTAGTAGAAATCCTATCTAGATCACGATGCACCATTATTCATAAAGCTAGAAGTGCCTTAGAAAAGTTAATATTATAATTAGGTATAGAAATATATAATTGTTACTATGTTAAATAATTTATTTATGCCCAAGTCATTATACGTATTATTTTGTTATTACCCTTTTTTATTCGCAATAATTAATATTTTTGTTATTAATAAAACTTTCCAGTTTTGTCTGTTAATTATAATTTTTTTTATAAATACTTTGTTTTATTAATATTTGTGTAAGATTTATTTGGTTAACAAAATAATAATAGCGACACATGGGTTATAATCTTAACCCTATAATCAATGTAGGTACTACCTAGTTGTGTCTACATAATATTGTCGTCTAGATATATTCGCACGTGCCTGTGTGGACGAAAAAAATCACAATAAATAATGTCTTAGTATATAATTCTTTTTTAATATTTAATAAATGCGTTCTTTTATAATTAGCTTTTTTATTTTCCTCGTCCAGTCCAACTGATAAGGTGTAGAATTTTTATACACAGTTTCATTTCAATTAGAATCAGTTGGTTTTCACATCAAAATGTCTTGTCACTGTCACCCAGGTGATAACGAACGTCAAATCCCATACATTTCCAAAAATACCCTTAGTAACTAATTAATGGTTAATAATCCACCATTATTACACATTTACACAGAAGAAACACAAGTTTACGAAAATAATTCAATACAGAAAACTTAATGTCCGCCAAAACTCCCATTATTTTGTATAGTGTCTTTTTTCTTTTTTTATTTTTCTTTTATATGGCGTATAACAATTTGCCAGTGTCAAAGTAAATATTTTTGCATCAAGTTATTGTGCATCACGAGTCATTCATTCATTACACCAAACAGTCCGGTCAAGTCTCAGTCAAGTCAAAAATTGCTCCAGTAAACTGGTAGAATCTTTACTGAAACTTCCTAGGGAGTTTAAAGGGAAAAGGGAAACAGAGGTTCTCTTCTTTTGAATTGTTTGCCCACACTCACGCACGTTCATGAACACTTAATGGTTAATAATCCACCGTTATTACACATTAACACTCGAAGAAACATAAGTTAAGTAAAATAATTCAAAACAGATAACCTGACGTCTCAAGATGGCCGCCAAAACTCTTGTATAGTATCGGGTTTTGACATTTGTTTTTTTTTATTACTGAGGCAATGCAATAAAAATAAAACAAGACCATTTATTGAATTAAAATTTATTGAACACATACGTAATTAAGTTTGTAAACTTACATTTAATTGGTGAAAAAGTGCTATTAATAAATACAAAAAAAAACTTATATACTAATTCCTAAATTTATTATGTTTTTAATGATAAATTTAGAAATGATTTTTTAACATTTAAACAAGCGATAGTTAGAATTAATTATGTGGTAATTAATTATTTTTGCGGATTCATTTTCTAATTTGGTTTAATTAGTATCTTTGTTTAAAAATTATCAAAATTCCACTATCGCTTATTAACATGTAAACACATAAAATAAAAAAATAAAAACTGAAGTAAAATGATCTTAGACAACACAATAAAAATGTTTTTTTGCCAATCAAATCTATGAATTTTGGTCCCCGGTAACCATGCCTTGGGTATAATCTGTCTACTTCATATCACAGCATCAGCTATTTCCCAATATTATATCTAAAATGCGTATACAACTTGAACCCAAGACTCTAACTTCTTTCACGCTCCAATGTGAAGTCCCTATACTGTACATACGTAAAGTACTGAATTTTAATTTATTTATAAAGAAAAAATATTTGCTGCGGTAATATACGCAAAAAGATCATTGCAGCCTAGTCCTCACTTAAATTGTCTAGTCTTTAGTTTTCTTCTACTTTTAGTAATAATTTCTTAGAATTTTGGAGAGAAAATTAAAACGAACGCTGGAACGAACACTTAATGGTTAATAATCCACCTTTATTACACTTTAACCATTAAAGAAACACAAGTTTGGGATATTAATTCAAAACTGACAGCGCCTCATCTCCATAGACCCGCCAAAACTCTCGTAGATTATAGTTTTTTACTTGGCATTGGTAACAAGTTGCATATTCCGCATAAATTACGATCTATTGAATTATAAAGGCAAAAAGCAGAAGCCATTATTTTAAATACATTAGAAATGTTTATATTTAAGCACTCCGTCTTATAAAATGTGTGTACGTGAAGTTATTAGGAAAAAATATTGACTATATAAATTATAAAAATAAACCTTTTTGTAAAAATACGCAAAAGAAACTATAAGGTCCAATTGCACCAAAAGGCTGGTTAAAGTTAGTTTGACTGTTTCCTTTTACGGTAACTTTTACGGTTACGTTTACATTTAATACACACGCGTTGCACCATCATCGCGCCAGTCACTTATGACGCTTACTTTAACGATAGCCAGCGAATTTTGGCTGGTCAAAGTTAAAGTAATAGTTAAACCAATGTCACTAACGTTAAATGTATAAAAAGAAGCCACGATTTTTTTCTATTATTTTTTTTTGGGAATGTACTCCTCATTACATCAGCCATCCTTTTAACGATAACGATATGAATTTACACGACATACAGTGCAACGCGTGTGGAGTAAAAGAGTAAAAAAGTCATCGTAAACAGTCAAAGTAACTTTAAGTGGCCATTTGGTGTAAATAAATGGAAAGATACGTATTATATTGGCAAATTAAAAAAATACCTATTAAATAAAAATAAAATAAAATATGACTATACAAAAGCTAAACATAATATATTAACGTGAAAGCCAATACCTGAGCGTCCATACATTTTGTTTTACAACATTGTTTGAAACATAGCAGGTTTATGTTGAAATTAAGTAATTTGATAACTTTCTCAGCACTAATTATAATTATCGCAAATCACTATAATAAACAATTAGTTACGGCACAGAATATATAAAATACATTTTATATATTTTAAACATTTTATATTGGTTATATTTCACAAGAGTGGTAGACAGACTGATGATGGTTATTTGTCCAGTCTGCCGTCCTGGGGTAGTACCACAACTTTCGAATGTAACACCCGTGAAGTGACTTTGTCGCGTTTCGGGAATAGTTTGAAAGTAGCCAGGTATAACGAGAGGAGTGTGCACTGTTAATCTAAGATGGTACATGCTCGTCTCCTCAAGCCGGCATAGTGGAGGCGACTGCTACCCGCACAGGTTTTTCTATAGTAGTAGTTGTTTCCATTCATGGACCCCACTCTAGCTTTACATCAGGCGGAGTGTTGTCACATGCCGAGCTACAATAAAAAAAAAATGGTGTGTCGTATCTTTTTCTTTATTATAGTGATTTGCGATAATAATTAGTGCTGCGAAATTTATAAAATTGCTTAATTTCAACATAAATCTGCTATGTTTCAAACAATGTTGTAAAACAAAATGTATGTACGCTCTGATATTGACTTTCACGTTAACTAAAAACACTTTAAAGATCTACTTCTACGAAAACCCTGAACGACCGCAATTTTAATAGGTTATGCTATCCCCTTATAAATCTGTAACTTGACTTTTATTGAAGGGACATTTTATAAAAATAAGACACACAAAAGCTGTTTTGGTTCCTGCATACACTCCTTACATTACTAGCATTGCTGAAGGCAGATTAAATGGTGATACAATGAAAGATGACTAAACTTATAAAATCTTAAATAACATGAAACATTGGACTAAAATTTCGAATAACAATGTTATCCCATTTGCCCAAACATCATGGTATAATCTAACCTAATCTACTCTACCCTAAATTGTGCTTAGTGATTTAATTTAGGTCTCAAAATGTGCTTGAAGGTTCTGCTGCAACTTGCGGCGTTCTACTCTGATAGTACGAGCCATCCAAAACGCCAAGGCGATGCAGAGTATCTGAAAATGTAAAAACATTTATAATAAACATTTTATTCAGCTTCTATACAAATTTAGGTCATACCACTACTAGCCATGTCGATGGAATCTGTAACTTTTTTTTTATTGAAGCTAGAGTGTGGTCCATGTTCATGAACGGAATCAACTGCTTGAACTGTAATGTATGAAACTGACAAATGCACGTAATATCCGCTAGAGTGCGGTCCATGAATGGAAACAACAGAGAAATCTCTACAGCCAGCAGTCGCCTCCACTATGGCGGCTTGAAGAGACGAGCATGTACCATCCAGATTGACAGTGCAAACTCCTCTCGTTATACCTGGCTACTTTCAAACTATTCCCGAAACGCGACAAGGTCACTTCACGGGTGCTACATTCAAAAGTAGTGGTACTGCCCCAGGATGGCAGACTGGCCGAATAACCATCATCAGTCTGCCTACCACTCTATATTATATAGTAATATATTATTAGATATTATAGAAATAGGAGCACCTGGAAGGTCCAGCAGCGGACTGAGAAAAAAGGCTGATTAAGATGATAAAACGACAACATGCGTATATCATTAATGGGCTACCAGATTCCATATTTTGATGTTCATCAAATCCCATACAGACTCAACGTTTGAGTCTTTGACTAGTTGAAGGATTGTTCACGATTACGTACCTCAACCAAAACGAAAATAACACCAGTAGTGATGAAGATATTTCCCTTGAAAGCTTTCTTCTGACGTAGAGTTTCGTCGCATCCGCGTGTGTAGTACGTGCGGTCTGTCAGGCAAGTTGCATGGAGTTGTTTCCTAGCACCGCCTTCACGTAGAGGATGAGCTCTATGGCAGCAGGATGGTGGAATGTCTCGGTGAAGGATTGCATAGTCAGCTGGACCATCGACGCCGCAGCATTCGTTCTGTGTATGTAACATAACATAGATATGTCTTTAACTTTATCAATACGACTATAAGAGATTTTTCTACTACAACAATTTTGTAGTGTTTTTCTTTTTCAATACAAGCTTGACTACACTCCGCTTTATGTTAAGCTAGAGTCCATGAGCTAATACTATAGAGAAATGTCTGCAGGTAGCAGTCGCCTCCGCTATGCCAGACAAATATTCATAAATATATAAAGTAGGTATATCAATTGAAGATTTTTTAGGAGTTTTTAGAGCAACGACCGCGATCAAGTGCCTAACACGCAATCAACCCCCGTTTTCGAGTTGCCCAAAAATCTAGGTCGCCCTCAATATAACTTTGTTATTTATGTACTTAGGTCGTATTTTGTTTACAAAAACCGTTCAGATCTTACCTCAGATTGCAAATGATCCCAGAAAGCATTGTTCTTGGCGACATCGTCTTCGACGGAAGCATTCTTAAAGAACTGCATTCGTAGCTCATTACCACCACCTACCCATGCACTGAGAATCGCAGCACCAACAGCCACTATCACCTCCACTGACACGAGAAATATGAAGAAGCTGCCGTGCTGGAGAAATTATAATCATTTAGTTCAAAATTACGTACATATAGCTTTCGGGAATCAGCTTGGAAGTAGCCGAGTGTCACTGGCAACCTGAATAGTGCATATTACGTCTCCTTAAGCGAGCATAGCGAAGGCGAGTACTGCCTCCAGAAATTTCTTAAATCAGCATGTGCCAAAAAAAAAAAATTGTGTTTAATGCAATTATTTACTTTGACAGTGGCAAAATGTTTTAATGCCAAAAAAAGAAAGAGAAACATCTATGTATACTAACCACATATAAAATCCGGACATGTTCTCTAAGAGCTCCAATACATCCCAACACTGCAGTGATGAGGAGCCCCAAACCCAACGTGATGAGGAATGAGAGCACTCCCCTAGACACGGGAGTATGAGGCTCCGATGACTTCTTCCTATCCCGTAGATTCATCACACAGACTGCTATGAGGACCAGGCCGAATAGCTGGTGAGAAAATTTTAAATATATATCCTATTTATCTATTTATTGCTCATCTTATTATTGTAGCTCAACACTTGATGTTAAACTGGAGTGCGGTCCATTCACGGAAACAACTGCTACTACAAATAAATATCTGGAGGCAGCAGTCGCCCCCGTCATGCCGGCTTGACGAGACAAATGCGCATACTCCTCTCGCTATACCTGGCTACTTCCAAACTGTTGCCGAAACATGACAAGGTCACTTCACGCGTGTTACTTTCGAAAGTGGTGGTACTACCCCAGGACGGTAGACTAGGCTAATAACCATCATCACTCTGCCTACCACTCTTTAAAAACCTTATAATAACTTACAATACAATAAACCTACAATATATATGGGAAAATATCAGTATGTAACATATGGTTTTGCGCAGTTAAAGAAGTCATGTCGTGGGAAATTGTACACACTGTGGCATACACATTTCTCTTTGACAATGCAATGGCGTCTACATGTCTCGGTAGGCGTGACCAACTGCTATCTCTACCCCTTTATTACTTCAATAAAATATCACCCATACACCCTTGTAATAATGTATTGATTTTCCTTTCAAATTAAATGAATACGTTTCTAATGAACAACTTTCCATATAAACAAAAACAACTGCTACCGGAGAAATATCTGCACGCACCACTTCCACTATGCCGGCTTGAGGAGATGTATGTCCACCATCCCAAAGGCACAGTCACTTCATATTGAAAAGTGGTGGTACTACCCCAGGACGGCAGATGTTTGTAATTTTTATTTCAACGTTTAATAATTTGTATTTATTTAATGTAATATTTGATAATTTAAAATGAAAAAAACTTCGGCAATTGACCGCACTCCGCCTGATGATAAGCTACGGTCTATTAGTGGGAAAAAATTCTACTACTGAAAAATATATACAGGCAATACTCCACTATACCGTTAGTTATTTATTTATAATAACAAAACTTAATAACTTTAAGAACAGGAGTATCTAATAAAAGATTCAGGATTGAATAAAACTCGTCTAAGATGTCGGTATCGTCCAAACACAACAACTCACCCTAAAAATCGATACACGCCAATTAATAACAATGAAATGAATTATAAATAACTTTATTAGATACTGAACACGCAATTAGAATAAACTAGGTCAAATAAATGCACTAAGACCTAGATATCATATGTCTAGATTCACACGACATAATTGCACGTAATTTAATAATTATTAGTTTTATATACAGCTCTATGGAAGTTACAGATATTCCCGAGTGGAGAGTTGTTAAAAATGTCCTTACAACACATTATTACAATTACACAACATTACAATTATTAAAAAAATGTAATAATATATTTTCATAATAAAGTAGCTTTTGTA
This sequence comes from Tinea pellionella, assembly GCA_948150575.1. Lineage (NCBI taxonomy): Eukaryota > Metazoa > Arthropoda > Insecta > Lepidoptera > Tineidae > Tinea > Tinea pellionella. Next base: position 8,988,873 of record OX411248.1, read on the forward strand.
GGTCTTGTTGCTACCACAGAGAAATGTGCGCAGCAGTCGTCTCTGCTATGCCGGATTGAGAAGACAAATGTGCACCCCCCAAATTGACTATGTAACTTAAAGTGATGGCAGTCTGGGGTAATAACCATCGTCATTGCCTACCATATATTCAATATTAACAAAGGAATAATTTTTTGTTATACTTAGAACAAAGTTTGAACTTTACTAACAAAACACAAAAAGCTGGGTGTTAAAATAACAACACAACACACAAAAACATTGTTTTATTCAAAGCGGACAGGTGACACATCGAAAACAAAAGCAAAGACAAACACTTTATTAATAAAAACACAAAAACCATTAATTATTTACTCACAATACAAATTATATTGAATAACGTTAGAAAGAATTTCATGCATCTTATACTTCGGGGCTTCATCTTCGGAAACAATTGAATGAGTACACAAATGGAAAATTCTTTTGTTAGACAAAGTTTTGTCGTCGTCCGCCGCCGTCAAAGGGCAGAAGGGAAATGGTGGTTACGTTATTGATCACCGTGCACTAACAGCCTTCGAAGAATTGAGGTTACGGTAAAGACCATGCGAGGAGCGGAAAATATATTTTCAGGTTTTCACCATTAAAAAAATATTTTACTAAATATATAGCTGTCATATTTTTCATTAGGGTGAAAAAACTCGGTAATATGTAACGCCAAACCTACGGTAAAAAGGGACGCAAAGTCTCCTGTCTTGTCTTCTCGCATAACTTACTTACTTAGCTCACGCCTTGTTCCCACTGGGGTAGGCAGAAACTATGGAGCGCCAGCGACTCCTCTCTCTACATACCACTTTCGCTTCGACCACATCCATTACTCCCCTCATGCATGCACGTCGGTTGGGGGTGCTCCTTATCTGACCCTTTCTCAGCAGTTGACCGATCTGACTGAGAAAGGTCTTCCTAGGGCACCGCCGACATTGCCATCCACTTTCGCACAATAGATCTTTTTTGTTAATCTCCTTTCATACATCCTTTCCAAATGACCGAACCACCTTAGCATACCCCTTTCCACTCTGGTCACAATACTGTTCTTGAGCTTGCACAACGGGCTTGCAAAATTGCGAGTTTCTGTAGGCAGCAGTCACCTCCCCTATGACGGCTTTAGCACATATAACAAGAAATTGCTTAATTTAACATTTAATTAATTAATAGCAATACACACGCGTTTATCCAGGCTGTTAAAACAACTCTCTTTGATGCGGCCGCAGGAGTCCTTTTCTCTTCCCGTCCCTCATTTCATCAGTACGTGGCGTCATTCATGGCGGTTTTTGAGGGGCGGTGGAGGGAGATATCCCTTTGTTTATCAGGATATTTATTGTGCCTTATATATTTTGATAAAAGCATTTTTCTTTTATTTGCCAGTTTAACTATGTAATGTATGTATATACAGGTATAGTGTTGGTGGAGTATAATTAAGTTAAATTTAAGTTTCGATTTTGTACAGAATTCAAAAATATATTTTTAAATTAATACCAGCGTAACAATCTCATAGAGGATTCAAAATACGTTGTAACGATTTCAGAGTTTAACTTTTTTTATTTTTAATGACCACCAGGTAAATACAGAAAGAATTATAAACCTTCGTTTTGACGCAATAAGGGTTAAAATTGCACCAATTAGTTTGAGGTAAATATTACACGTTATTTACATGACCTAATTAGATTTTTAGGTTATTTTTGGCATGTTTTTAGCTAAATTATTTCGTAGCATAGTGGTTACGTCGTAGCATATTTTTCTATTATATTTTCTTTTTTGTAACATAAATATAAACGCGACTACCTCCTCTTTAACTATATGTTTATTATTCTAGTAATTGATTAGAATATTTTCAAATGTAACACGTGTAACAGTGAGTGGTGCAGTGGAGTGTGCAATGTCAACCTGATGCACATTCGTCTCCTTAAGCCGACATAGCGGAGGCGACTGCTGTATTTAAAAATTGATATGTAGTAGCAGTTGTTTGCATTCATGGACCGCACTTTACTTTAACATCAGGTGGGGTGTTGTCACATAAATGTAGAAGTATTGTAGAGCTACGATAAAAAATATATAGGTAGAATTAGGTTATGGTCGATGGACCAGTCTACAGAGTGTATTTAAAGTACACCAAAGATATTAATAAAAAAAATATCATCGTTGAAGAACACGTACTATTTGTGGGTATTTTTTTTCAGCTAAATTTCTCCTTGCTTTGTATGTATTTATGTTTTTTATTAAAACCGCTAAAGCTTTTCAGTTAAACTTAATAACTTTATGACAATTTAATATTCGTGGGAATGCAGGTGCAATTTTCCCCACAGTTCAGGGACTAATCATTATGTCTTTCCTTTGTAATTTAAAAACGCTTCCATAGCAATTATTCTAATGCACCATATGCATATAAAATCATATAATGATAGCGTACTGCAATTAACTTTATTACAAATCAATAGTAGTCCGGCATTACTGTTAAATCTTGTTTACATTTTATGTTGGTTATTACTTGGTCATAAATAACATATAAATTAAAAAGTCCTGTATTTTCTCAACCCATTTAGATCAAAACACCATAGAAAATAAATGTAAACATATATAGACAGGAGTATTATATTTAATTTAGAAAACAAATAATCACTTTTTTCCGTTTCCATATTTTTCAACTCTTTCCTTTCCTCAACTTTGACACTGGCAAATTGTTAAATGCCTTAAAATCATATGTTTTAGAAAAGGCAGAAAATATAAGTTTTTTTTATTGTAAAGGAATGTGTCTTATAAATAAATATACATATAACATAAAATAATATTTTATTTGTATCTAATGAAAAGGAAAAACAACAAATACAAAGGAGAATGCCCATTCGACTAAGAAATATGGGCCCACAATTTTTTCTCGAGTTTGTCGATAATTTTTATTTAATTTTGTACAAAAATAAATCTACGTTCCTTATTAATAATCATTTTTAATTTTTTCACCCGGGTTATTGAGTAAATAAACTTTTAGTGATACAATATTAGAGGTTATTTTTATTTTAAATTTAAATTAAAAAAAAAAATTAACTGATATCTGTTTTTTTTGCGTAACTTAACAATGGCTATTGATTGGTAAATGATGTGCTGATATCATTAAAATGAATTAATAAAAAATAAGTTATTATTTTAGAATATTGTTTTGTTACCAAACTATTAGGTATCAAGTGGGCCCAAAAATGGGCATTCTCCTTTAAATTAAAACCAGTGATTAATTAAATAGAAATTAAAAACCGAGTGCATAAAAATTCAATTGTTTGAAATAGTGGTTTAATTGACTCGTCTAAAGTTAATCAATATCGAACTGTTTCCTTATAAACTTTTACTTCATTTTTCAAATTATTTGCAAGCCACATTGTAAGTAAGACGGCGATTGTCTGAAAAAAAAAGACTTTTTTTTACATGAAGATGATCTCATTCGAAGCTTAACGTAGTGAGAGAAAATAAAAGTTATCTTTATGTAACAGTGCCTTAAAAGCTTGTCCTCGAGTAGTATTGTTGATTGAAGACTTGATTTTGCCAAATTTATCATTTATCTCTTCTAAATAAAGGAGTGGTCGGCATGTGACAACACTCCGTCTGATGTAAAGCTAGAGTGCGGTCCATGAATGGAAACAACTGCTACTACAGAGAAACCTGTGCGGGCAGCAGTCGCTTCCATTATGCCGGCTTGAGGAGACGAGCATATACAATCTAGATTGACAGTGCACAATCCTCTCGATTTAGTTTTCAAAATATAGTATAAAATATAAGCAATATTAAAAGAATGGTAGGCAATCTGATGATGGATATTACCCCAGTCTGTCGTCCAGTGGCACCTGTGAAGTAACTTATTTATTAGAAGAGCATGCGCCGGAGCTGTAGCGGATGCGACTTATATCAACAGACATTTCTCTAAGTATTCATGGACTGTAGTCTAGCTCAACATCAGGCAAAGAGTCACCGGTAGTGCACACTCCTCTCATTACCCCCGACTATTTTTTTTTATTTTTTTATTTTTTTTATTTTTTTTTTTTTTTTAATTGTAGCTCGACATGTGACAACACTCCGCCAGATGTAAAGCTAGAGTGCGGTCCATGAATGGAAACAACTGCTACCACAGAGAAATCTCTACGGGCTGCAGTCGCCTCCACTATGCCGGCTCGAGGAGACGAGCATGTACCATCTAGATTGACAGTGCACACTCCTCTCTTATACCTGGCTACTTTTAAACTATCCCCGAAACGCGACAAGGTCACTTCACGGGTGTTGCATTCGAAAGTGGTGGTACTGCCCCAGGACGACAGACTGGACAAATAACCATCATCAGTCTGCCTACCACTCTTTAATAGTGCCTATAGGCACTGGGCGACCAAAGTACATATAACAAAGTTACATTGGTACCGGTCTTTAGCGAGGTTCGAACACGGGTCTCATTGATCGTGAGGTCACGCGTCTTACCGCTAGACCACGGCCGCTCTTTTACATTTAAAAAAAATTAAATAAACACCTCAAATGTAAAACTAATCGCAGCTACAGATAACAACAAATCATTGCCAGCTTTCAAATTGTGTAATATTTCTTGTTCACAGCCATTCTTGTAATAGGAATCGGTTCTGAAACATTCGTAAATATATAAAGTAAAGAACGCCGCCCCTTTATTCTCAATTGACTCGAGAAATAACGGGAAAAGGAAAATAACCTATCTAATGCAAAATTCACAAAAAAATTTGACTCGTGTAAAATTTACAATACAATCGGCCAAAATTAACATCAAACCCAAAAATCGGTCTGAATACCTAGGTACAAGATTTTTACAATATTAACCGGCGTGTGTAGCAAATTTTTTATTTTATTTTATTGTAGCTCGACATGTGACAACACTCCGCCTGATGTAAAGCTAGAGTGCGGTCCATGAATGGAAACAACGGCTACTACAGAGAAACCTGTGCGGGTAGCAGTCGCCTCCACTATGCCGGCTTGAGGAGACGAGCATGTACCATCTTAGATTGACAGTGCACACTCCTCTCGTTATACCTGGCTACTTTCAAACTATTCCCGAAACGCGACAAAGTCACTTCACGGGTGTTACATTCGAAAGTGGTGGTACTACCCCAGGACGGCAGACTGGACAAATGACCATTATCAGTCTGCCTACCACTCTTTAATAGTGCCTATAGGCACTGAGCGACCAAAGTACATATAACAAAGTTACATTGGTTACGGGTCCCATCGATCGTGAGTTCACGCGTCTTACCGCTAGACCACGGCCGCTGAAACTGCGTGTGTAGTAAATATAAACGTAACCGTTAAAGTCATCGTAAAAAAAAAAAAAAAAAAAACAGTCAAAGTAACTTTAACGGGCCTTTTGGTGCAATTGGACGGAAAAAATCAACCCTGTTGTTGGGTTGAGGTGGGAATCAAATCCACGACCTTCTCTTTGCGTCCGAATGCTTGACCACTATCTACTACTATTATAGCCGTAGTCGCCTTCACTATGCCGACTAGAAGGAACGAGATTGTAGGGCAAACTCCATTATACATTATAAAATTAAATTAAAAACTAATAGAAAAAAAAAGTCTTACAAGATACAATAAGTATGCAGCCTGCTCTGCGCCTCTTCCGTCCTGGCATTGTATGCGCGTGCACAACACGATAAGTCCACAACATTACCCATAGCTACGTAATCTTGGGGTCCATTTAAACCACAGCATTCGTACTAAAAATTAAGAAATAATATCCCATGACTCGTGATCGAAATAATATTAATTATTTATTAATATAATATTATAATATATGAATTAATATATATGAATTTTTCAAGTGGGCTTTCATGGCCAAATCCTAAACTATAACAAATATCGAAAAATGCTGAAAGGAGTCTCGATGCCGATTTTGATGAAAACTAAAACTGCATTATTAGATTTTTGATAAATCCATTTTCCCGGCCAGGAATCGAACCTGTTGATTTTGAATTTTATACAAAGGATCCTAAGAATGGCAACGTCATCTAACAAATTCGCTTGTTGTTGAAAAAAACGCTTACCTCATTTTGCAATCGCTGCCAAAGTTTCGTATGATCCTCCATCTCAGAATCAGTATCATTTCTAAAGAAATCATTCCTCAGCCAGTTGGTGACAGAAAACTCCAACCCATAACGGAGTAACGACACCAGTATACTTAGCATTAATTCAATTACCATCAATATTATTAGACAACCCATGTACTGAAACACGTAAATGTAACATTTGTGAGCGCCCGCGACGACCTCACGATCAATGAGGCCCATATTCAATCCTTGCTTAATGGGCAAGGTCCAAAAAAACTAACCCCTGGTGAATCGAAAACCATTTCGAGATATCACTTCAATTAGAAGAATTTTTTGATTCTCGTCTGAAAATACTTAAAAATTGATCTAAAAAATCTGAGGTTTCGTTCGGAACTAAACCATTGCCAATGAACAAGAAAAAATAAGAGTGTTTGGCGCGCTTTTGCCCGGGAAGGTTGAGGTGTTTTTTTATCCCTTTCCTTAATTAGTTTAGTGGTTATTATTGTGTAAAATTGGTGTTATTTTGCGTAATTTTATGCTGCGCATGTGAGTAATTGTGGAAACATTAAAATTCACTCTATATGAGGCAACAGAAGCGGTTTTTTTTTGTGGTTATCCCACGCCGTGAAAACGCTCATATTGTGACGTGACCGGGTGAATTGCCGCCAAATACTCCAAGAAAGCGTCAAATTGTAAAACACCATTGCAATTTGATGTAAAAACTTCAAGAATTTACTACAAATGAGATATATATTATATTACTGAAGACATGGCTGTATGGGCTTTGTTCCCTTTGCCTTCCCAGAATGGGAGAATTAACAAAAAAAAAAAAAAAAAAAAAATAATCATTTGTCATAAGTTCAAACAAACTTTTGATTTTTAAAAGTTCCTGTTAATTAAAACATCGTGTTTATAGTGTAGTTTTGTTTAAAAAATTACAATAGTTATTAGTTTAAAACACTGTTATTGTTAGGAAACACAAACAAAAGGTATTTGACAAACTTGTGAGGTGACAACCATAGACAACAAAACTGTACGAAGGTCGAAGTCAAAGGTCGAAGAAGGTCATTACAGTTTTTCAAATATCTCCTCGATTTTTAAGTTTTTTCAGACATGAATCATTCAAAAATTCTTCTAATTAACATCCGTGGAGTTTAGTCGTGTTTCGGGATTAGGGAACGTTACTCGTACTCGTTAGTCAGACCGGCATAGTGGAGGCGATCACTGTCTTTAGACATTTTATAAATATAACTTTGGGCGGAGTCCAATCACATAAAACAAATTGAAAACTGCTAAAATATGCTCCTAGTCTTGTTTAGGTTAAAAGCAACCTTCTAAAGTTGGTGCTTTACTGAAGAATTTTGAATAGCTTCCATTACAGCATCACCCTTACCAAGTAAAGATATTTCACATTTTCTCTGGCAGCGCCCACGCATCCGAAGCAAGCTATTCCAATAAGAAAACAACAGACCACTATCATAAAGATGTCACCAATAACTGTCTCCTTTATGTGTGCTTCACCATATTGTTGCACGATCCTTGCATCAACCATGTAACAACCAATCATAAATATGGCTATAAGCTGAAAATATAATTATATTCTTACACCGCCCTGGGGCAGTAGTACCACTTTCGAATGTAACACCCGTGAAGTGCGCATTTCGGGAATAGTTTGAAAGTAGCCAGGTATAACGAAAACAGTGCGCACTGTCAATCTAGATGGTACATGCTCGTCTCCTCAAGCCGGCATAGTGGAGGCGACTGCTGCCCATAGAGATTTCTCTGCAGTAGCAGTTGCATTCATGGACCGCACTCTAGCTTTACACCAGACGGAGTGTTGTCACATGCCGAGCTACAATAAAAAAAACATGCACGTGACATTATGAACCTTTTTTTTACTAGAAGCTTGGCATTTCAATATCCAGAAACAGCAGTCGTCTCCACTATGCTGACTTGACGAAGTGAATGTATAACATGAATTGATAGGGCACAATCCTCTCATTATTTCAAGTGGTAGTACTACCCCAGGAAGGCAGACTGGGTTAATAATTTTACCTACACCAGTTTCTGGATTAGCTAACTAAGAGTAGCCGAAGTATAAAGATCAAGTCAGCATAGCGGAGACGACATTCGTCTCCATTTGTATCTGCTCATAGACCGCACTCTACCTTAATATTAGAGTGCTGGACTCACAGAGACATAAACTAGAGGTGCAAACACCGTAGGCCGCTTTAAACGATTTGACAATGTTACCGTCAAGTCAAATCCTAACTGACAGAGAACCTAAACGTGGCTGTGGCCATATTTTCTCTCGCGTCACATTGGAAGCGTTATTGCACAATATGCTGGATTACTATGAAAATCGTTTAAGTTTTTATTTTTTTCTTATTTTAGCACGTCTTATGACCGTACTCCGCCTGATGTTAAGCCAGAGTGCGATCCATGAACGGAGGCGACTGCTGTCAGAGCAGGGGATCTGCAGGCAGCAGTTGCGCCCGCTATGCCGGCTTAATGAGATGCCTCTTCACACTGCGCTTGAAGGATCCCATGTTATAAGAAGGTGGAAACGACAGAAGAAGGATTGCCCGAACTTTTTTGTCCGCATAAAAAAATCTATAGAAAACTTACAATACATAAACCATTCAAGCCCATAAGCGTCCCTTTAGTGAATCCTCTGGCACAATCCCTTAACTGAAGAATCATTTTTTTAAACTAAAAAAACAATGGTATACTTTCAAGTTCTTGATGACATTGACTAGGAAAATCTACGACGCAAAGGTGGAACCACCCTACCACCCACATGGGAAAAGGGCATGTGGACTGATGAATACTTAATGCTATAAGGTTGCAAATGGCTTGATAATATTGATTAGTTAAGTATATTATTATGTATTGCAATATATACTTTAATTTACTGCTAATCTGGATAGTGTACAGTCGCCTCCTTAAGCCGGCGTAGCAGAGACGACTGCTTCCTGTAGAAAGGAGAATGCCCATGCGTCTAAGAGAAATGGGCCCACAATATTTTTCTCGAGTTTGTCAATGATTTTTATGTATGTGAAGTTGGCCCCCCATTATGAAAATTTTGAAAATTTAAGCGGAGTTCTGGTAGCCCCTCCAATAGTTCTAGAGTTCCCTATTAATAAAAAAAATAGTTCCGCTGATTAAAGTGCTGAAAACACGAAATGAAGTTTACACAATTTCGAAATTTTAAACACCTGTAACTCTTTCATTTTAGCTCCGATCGATTCCATTTCTTCAACAAATCGATAGAACTCCGAGGGGGGCCAATAGAACTCCAAAGAAAATTAACGATTTCTGAGAAATAAATTTTTTTTTCATACAAAATATGCTAATTTTAAAAATCGGAATTTCCGAGCCCCGTAGCTCTTTCATTTCAGTTCCGATCGGTTTCATTTCTTCAACAAATCGATAGAACTCCGAGGGGGGCCAATAGAACTCCAAAGAAAATTAACGATTTCTGAGAAATAAATTTTTTTTCATACAAAATATGCTAATTTTAAAAATCGGAATTTCCGAGCCCCGTAGCTCTTTCATTTCAGTTCCGATCGGTTTCATTTCTTCGACAAATCGATAGAACTCCGAGGGGGGCCAATAGAACTCCAAAGAAAATTAACGATTTCTGAGAAATAAAATTTTTTTCATACAAAATATGCTAATTTTAAAAAACGAAATTTCCGAGCCCCGTAGCTCTTTCATTTCAGTTCCGATCGGTTTCATTTCTTCGACAAATCGATAAAACTCCGAGGGGGGCCAATAGAACTCCAAAGAAAATTAACGATTTCTGAGAAATAAAATTTTTTTTCATACAAAATATGCTAATTTAATTTTTTTTTTTTCAGAAATCGTTATTTTTCTTTGGAGTTCTATTGGCCCCCCTCGGAGTTCTATCGATTTGTCGAAGAAATGAAGCCGATCGGAACTGAAATGAAAGAGCTACGGGACTCGGAAATTCCGTTTTTTAAAATTAGCATATTTTGTATGAAAAAAAAATTTATTTCTCAGAAATCGTTAATTTTCTTTGGAGTTCTGTTGGCCCCCCTCGGAGTTCTATCGATTTGTCGAAGAAATGAAACCGATCGGAACTGAAATGAAAGAGCTACGGAGCTCGGAAATTTCGTTTTTTAAAATTAGCATATTTTGTATGAAAAAAAAAATTATTTCTCAGAAATCGTTAATTTTCTTTGGAGTTCTATTGGCCCCCCTCGGAGTTCTATCGATTTGTCGAAGAAATGAAACCGATCGGAACTGAAATGAAAGAGCTACGGAGCTCGGAAATTTTGTTTTTTAAAATTAGCATATTTTGTATGAAAAAAATTTTATTTCTTAGAAATCGTTAATTTTCTTTGGAGTTCTATTGGCCCCCCTCGGAGTTCTATCGATTTGTCGAAGAAATGAAACCGATCGGAACTGAAATGAAAGAGCTACGGGGCTCGGAAATTCCGATTTTTAAAATTAGCATATTTTGTATGAAAAAAAATTTATTTCTCATAAATCGTTAATTTTCTTTGGAGTTCTATTGGCCCCCCTCGGAGTTCTATCGATTTGTCGAAGAAATGAAACCGATCGGAACTGAAATGAAAGAGATACGGGGCTCGGAAATTTCGTTTTTTAAAATTAGCATATTTTCTATGAAAAAAATTTTATTTCTCAGAAATCGTTAATTTACTTTGGAGTTCTATTGGCCCCCCTCGGAGTTCTATCGATTTGTCGAAGAAATGGAACCGATCGGAACTGAAATGAAAGAGCTACGGGGCTCGGAAATTTCGTTTTTTAAAATTAGCATATTTTGTATGAAAAAAATTTTATTTCTCAGAAATCGTTAATTTTCTTTGGAGTTCTATTGGCCCCCCTCGGAGTTCTATCGATTTGTTAAAGAAACGGAATCGATCGGAGCTAAAATGAAAGAGTTACAGGTGTTTAAAATTTCGAAATTGTGTAAACTTCATTTCGTGTTTTCAGCACTTTAATCAGCGGAACTATTTTTTTTATTAATAGGGAACTCTAGAACTATTGGAGGGGCTACCAGAACTCCGCTTAAATTTTCAAAATTTTCATAATGGGGGGCCAACTTCACATACATATGATTTTTAGCTAATTTTGTAGAAAAATCCTACATTCCCTATTACTAATTAGTTTTTTATCCAGGTTATTGAGTAATTACACTTTTTAAGATGCCAATATTTGAGGTTATTATTATACTAAATGCTTAATAGATAATTAGTGATATTTGTTTTTTTTTTTTTTTTTAAATGTAATTAAACATTATCTATTGATTGGTAAACGATGTGTTGATATAATTGAAATAAAATAATAAGAACCAAGATATTATTTTAGCATGTTCTTTTGTAATAAACTATAAGATATAGAAGTGGGCCAAAAAAATAGGGATTCTCCTTCATCTGTAGTTTCTATTCGTGGACCGCACTCTAGCTTAATAAATATCAGGCGAAGTGATGTCATATGCCGAGCTATAATAAAAAATATTGTTTATATATTATGACGACAGTAACAATTGAAAGAAAGTCCATTGAAAATATTTATCTATAGTAGCTCGACATATAGCCCTTCGGTAAATGTTAAATTTTAGAATGCGAGAACAACTGCTACCTCAGAGAAATGTTTGCTGGCAGAGGAGTCCGCTATGTTAAACTTTAACACAATACAATACAATTGTCATGCCTTTTTTTCACAAGGATAAGCAGAGACAACGGAACGCCACTTATCATGATCCTGACACAACACCCTCGCTTCCTTCACATCCACAATTCTCTTCATGCACGCCCGACGGTTATGGGCACTAGGTAGCCCAGTTTTCATGAGGATGTCTCCTATTTGATCGGAAAACATCCTTCTGGGTCTGCCTTGTTTAACGCATCCATTCACATCAGATTTATATATTCCTTTCGTCAACTTTAACACATCGACGTTAAAATTCGTAAATTAGTAAAGAAAAATGCAAAGTTAAAACGAAATTTATTAATGAAAAAATACTTAATTATAAATCGGAATTAAAATTACAAATACTAGGAGATAAGCTTTAAATTAGCTTTTTATGCATTCAACCACACTTTATAAGAGGAGGCGACTGCTACTACAAAGAAAGATCTGCAGATAGCAGTCGCCTCCGTAATGCCGGCTTGAAAAGACGAATGTGCATCTAAGTAATTACACTTCGAAGCTGATCCCGAAACGCGCGTAGGCTACAGTTAGTGGTGGTGGCAGTAAACCCCAGGACGATAGACTGGGTTAATAACCACCAACAGTCTGCCTACCACTCTTAAAATATAATCTAAGATAAATTTAGGTAGCTTATCAAATCAAGATGATAAATTAAAAGATTGACCCTATAATATATTATAGAAAATAATACTAAACAAAATATACAAATTGAAAACTACAAAATATTTATGCTGAATTGATCAAGCACTATATAATAAAGTGCTATACGAGCCAACGAATAGGACCGCCAAGAAGGCCCTGTTGCACCAAAAGACCTGTTAAAATTACTTTGACAGTTACATTTTATGTTATGTTTTACTCCATACGCGTTACACAATCGTTAATCGTACAAATTCATATCGTTATCGATAGAAGGGTAGCTGATGTAATGAGGAGTACGTTCCCGAAAAAATAATAGAAAAACATATTTGGCTTCTTTTGCACTACACTTGACGTTAATGACATTGGTTTAACTTTAATTTTGACCAGCCAAAATTCGCTGGTTACGGTTAACGTTAAAGTAATCGTCAAAAGTCACAGGTTTTTTGAAGCAACCCAATTTTAATTTTAACCATTACACTTATGTAAGATGTACAAAAAAATTCAAACAAATAAACATATTGCATTGAAAAACATATTAAATATAGTAAAAATCTTAAGTGCTAAAATGTAATTATGACGAATTGATGAACCTTTAGGTATGGAGTCAGGGTAATAAAGATATTTACAAGCTTTTTAGTTGTTTCTTTTAAGTTGTATATTTGACAACCAAAATCATAACCCGTCACCATGACTACGTTTTGTTTTTCTTAAAATGTGTAGGCACAGTCCCTACACTACCTACAAACTTACAAATTTTTTTTTTATTGTAGCTCGACATGTGACAACACTCCGCCTGATGAAAAGCTAGAGTGCGGTCCATGAATGGAAACAACTGCTACCACAAAGAAATCTCTACGGGCTGCAGTCGCCGCCACTATGCCGGCTCGAGGAGACGAGCATGTACCATCTAGATTGACAGTGCACACTCCTCTCTTATTCTCTTATTCTCACACTCTCTCTCTCCTCTCAATTATAATTTACTAATTATAAGTAGAAAAAGCAATCGGATTTATTGCAATTTTTTTTATTGATGGTTATTATTTGAAGGTATTTGACAGCTAACAAGTGAAGTTAGCTGCAAGTGCAGTGTCCTATTTTTAGTTGGCTCGCATAGTAACAATGTTGTATAGCTAGGTCTGAAATTATTACGTATTTACTCTATGCACTTAATTTCGAAAATTTCACTCAGTTTTAAATCTTATTTTGGTTAAGTTTTAGAAGAATAGCAATATATCATTAAATGCAATAATTGTACAATCTTATTACTAAGTGCCTTAAAAAGTGAGATAAGCAGAAAATAAGAAATTATAAAAATATTAAGGCGTTGAAAATAACCTAAAGTTGTTTTAAATTGTATTTGTAATTGTGGCTTCCAGAGTTCGAAGAGATTAATAAATAAGTAACAAAACAGCTGAAAGTGGAATCAAAACGGCAGCTAAAAGTGTGGTTCGGGACGCCTCGTTCGTCTTCCATCCGTAGATTGGATCCCTGAAATGTAAAAAATATATATTAGTTTAAATAGTTTTTTTTTTATTTATTTATTTATTCACATGCTCACTACAAGTTGCAGCCGAAAAAAGTCACATACATATATTTTAAAGTCTGATCAGTAAAGCTGGGCTGCAACTCAAAGTGTGAACACTACATTAATACATAAATTATTTAAATTATTTTAATAGTCAAGTGTGGTTAGTAGTTTCACCCCGCAGTCTCACCACTCCAGAGTGGCGCACCGCGTCGCGAAGTCAACCAAATTGGCGGGACCCGACGACCCATGTCAAAACGCCTTGCCCTGAGACGTCCAGTCCCACAAACGACTTTTTTTATTTATATGGCATTATAATAATTTGCCAGTGTCAAAGTAAACATTTTGGCATGAAGTTAATAATATTGTGTATTACAAGTCATTCATTCATCACACTAAATAGTCAGGTCAAGTCTCAGTCAAGTCAAAAATTGCTTCAGTAAAGTGGTAGAATCTTTACTGAAACTTCCTACGGAGTTTTGGAGGTGACATGGAAACGCAGGTTCTCTTCTTTCAAATTGTTTGCCCACACTCACGCACGTTCACAAACACTTAATGGGTAAATAATCCACCATTATTACACATTAGCACTCGAAGGAACACAAGTTTAACCACAGAGAAAATGATTGCAACAGTCCCTCCCGTCATGCCGGCTTGGGGATAAGAATGTGCACGATCAATTGAGAAGTTAAACCGAAACCATAGTTCATGTGAAAAAGGTAATAAGTCGCAATATTTTTATAGAAAAACGTGATACACATTTTTATCTAGAGCGAGGTACGGTAATAGATTTGCTTGACTTGAAGATTAATCTTTGTTTGTACCTACATAATATAGAATTGTATATACATACATACGTCTTTACTTCGAACCGAAGCAGGTTAAGTAGGTGTAAACATAGAGATAATTATATCAATGGATATAAATATTAAAACGCAATAACCAGTTGCTTGCTTCCCCAATTTCTTATACTTCCAACTTTATTTGGACAGATTTAATTATAAGTGAAGTTAGTGAGTGAACTAGTCGAGTTTGTAAGGAAACGAGTGTGCCCTGCTAACGGTGGAGAAAATGGTAGAAATTGCGAACGGTGCATACTCGTTTCATGTATCATTAATTACAATTTGCAGTTTGTTTGATCATCAACCAGTATAGTGGGGGTTCTTTTTATTAAAAGAATAGAATACAGTTTTTCTTAGTAGCAGCCGGCCAGCCAATGCGCACTATCGGTCTAGATAGTGCACTTTCGTCTCCTGAAGCTGTCATAAATTTCTCTATAGTAGCAGTTGTTTCCGTTCATGGACCGCACTCTAGCTAAATATCAGGCAGGAAGGACGTCGAGAAAATCATCGACTTCTCAAGAAAGTGTTATGTAGAAATCTGGAACTCCATAATTCCTGCCTAGCTACGTCAGACGGGCATAGACGTGAGTATATTCAAATCTCCAACTTGACAACCTGTTTTATTAAATCATCAGCGAGGAACTAGTTAACCTTGTAAAAGAGAACTGGTAGGAAAGTTCCCAGCACATCGAGTGCTAATTTATTTTACTGGCTGATGAACAATGTATTAAATAGCCTACCTATTATACACTAACTGGGACTGTATTTAAGGGTATATAGGTTAGGGAAATAAAAGTAATAAATAATAAAGGTAATAAGATAAAATCTAGTAATAAATCAGATTATTGTTTTCTATTTTTCTAATATTTAAGGTATTATGCCACTGGCGTAACAGAATTAGCTTAAAAGATCCTAAATAAAGTTGAAAAAAAAGATAAAAATCAGTTCGGCATATGACAACATTCCGCCTGATGTTAGACTAGAGTGTGGTTCATGAACGGAGACAACGGCTACCACAGACAAATTTATGCCGGCTTGAAGAGACGAAGGCTGAACAGTACACATTGGCTGACTGGCTACTTCTAAGAAAAATCGCTCGTATTCTATTCTATCACTAAAAAGCAATCCCACTATACCGGTTGGTGATCAAACGAACTGCAAATTATAATTAATGATACCATCAATCAACTATTCACAAAACGACTTAGGTATTTACTATGGTATTGCTTAGATGCAATTTCACTCGAAACTAGTATTGGTTAAACAATTACAATTACCGGTTATTTATTTGTTAAAGAACTACTTTTGCTGATGATTAAGCACAAGGTTTGTGCACCGTTTCTCTTACCAAACTACTTAAAATTTTGAGGTTATTATACATTTTGATATGCGAAAAATAACGATATAAAAACATCAAGAAATGATTTTAAAAAATCTAAAACCCAATTGCAGCGCCACCTATCGAGACTTATCGAGTTTAAACAGTCCAGAGAATTTAAATTCAAAAACAAATGAAAATGAAAAAAAATTGTGCAGACGTTTAGGAATTCAGGGACTAACTACATACAGAAAAATTACATATACAACCATTACAACTATGATTGTATTAAAATAAGAACAACAGAAACCTAATTATCAAAGCTATTTTTTATGAGTGAAAGACTAATTACAAAAAAAAAACAATTGCAGTTTTTTAGCGAATAAAGTCTGTAAAATAAGTTCTAAATTGGGATCCATTGGAAAATTTGAGACTAGAAAGAACTCGTTCAAGGAAAAAGGAGTTCAAACTACAAATTGAGATTAGGATGACAGAATAAGTGGCAAATCATAAAGGAAGCATATGAGTTTTGGCGGCCATCTTGAGGCATTAAGTTATCTGTCTTGAATTATTTTCCTAAACTGTTTCTTCGAGTGTTAATGTGTAATAATGATGTATTATTAACCATTAAGTGTTCGTGAATGTGCGTGAGTGTGGGCAAACAATTCAAAAGAAGAGAACATTTGTTTCCATTTTACCTCCAATACTCCGTAGGAAGTTTCAGTAATGATTCTACCACTCTATTGAAGCAATTTTTGACTTGACTGAGACTTGACCTGACTGTCTAGTGTGATGCATGAATGACTCGTGATATTGTATATTATTAACTTGATGCAAAAATATTTACTTTGACACTAGCAAATTGTTGTAAAGCCATATAAAACAAAAAAAAGGGGCACACATAAAATTACCGTGGCGCGCGGTTTGGTGGATCATTTAGTTTAACAACCAATGGCTTACGACACGTAGAAGTGCAACGTATCACCTACATCTTTATAAGGATATTTTAAGTTTGTTTTTTTAAATTCCATCTGATTAATACAACCAATAACTTGTGAAATGATGAAAACAACTAAAATTTTAAAGATTTGTAATTATTTAAAATCTAATTGCCTACAGAATTCCGATGACACCGCAGGCGACACGTCCACCAGCATTTCCAGTCGTCTTAGAAGATGGATGATCGCCCTTCCCATAATCATCAGCTTTCTCATGAAGTACCACAGAGCGGCCGATGATGCAATGTGTACCAAAGAGGGAGATCTTATCATCAATGATGTTCACATTTGCAACTTGGATTTCGTTAAATTCCACATTGCCTAGATCTCCCACGTGACGATCTTGATCGTTTGGATGCCCGTGTTGTTTCTGGAATGTTACATTAATCATTGTACAAAACTGAATGTTTCTTAGTTTGTTTTGTTCCATTTGAGTTCCGGAACAAACTTAAAATCCATTTGCATTAGATATGCCGTTAAGATTCTTTTTTATTGACTACACTAAGCTAGCGTGACAGGCTGTCTATAGGCCCTGTTGATGGTCTGGACTGGTCTGAATTTAGAGAGACTTGAACACGGGATCGCAAGTTCACGCCTTCTAGCGCTAGTCCACGGCCGTTCTACCTAACTAGATTTATAGAATAACTTACATTCTCTGGGTTAAAATGTCCTCCAGCACTGATGCATCCACCAGTGATATCTCCCTTCTCGTGTATGTGGAAGCCGTATTGTCCACTGGGGAGACCATGAATAATGCCACTGACTTGGACCTTACCATTTGGTAATTGAGTAAAGGTTATGTTACCACCAATGTTACTAGTAGGATCAGGGCTTGACAGTTTTGCTATTGCGACATGTTTCTTAACATCCTGGAATTAAATAATGTTCAATTTATTTGTTAAGCAATCAACTTGTCTAGTCTGCCGTCCTAGGGTAGTACCACCAATATCGAATGTAACGTCCGTGAAGTGACCTTGTCGCGTTTCGGGAATAGTTTGAAAGTAGCCAGGTATAGCGAGAGGAGTGTGCACTGTCAATCTAGATGGTATATGCTGGTCTCCTCAAGCCGGTTTCTCTGCCGTTTCTCTGTAGTAGCAGTTGTTTCTATTCATGGACCGCACTCTAGCTTTACATCAGGCGGAGTGTTGTCACATGTCGAGCTACAATAAAAAAAACTGTATCTTCAGGCGGAACCTTTTTGGTGGTCATCTAATATAGATTTAATTACATTTACAGTATTTTTTTAATTAACGCGAAAGTTTTTTAAAATGTAATTTAATAACACATTAAAACAATATTATTTTAACATTTCTTTTGTCTAAAGGATAATTCGTCACTGAGATTTAATTAATTGATATAGTAAAATTTTTTTTCGTAGCTCGGCATGTGACAACACTCCGCCTGATGTAAAGCTAGAGTGCGGTCCATGAATGGAAACAAACTGCTACTACAGAGAAACCTGTGCGGGCAGCAGTCGCCTCCACTATGCTGGCTTGAGGAGACGAGCATGTACCATCTAGATTGACAGTGCATACTCCCCTCGCTAGACCTGGCTGCTTTGAAACTATTCCCGAAACGCGACTTCACAGGTGTTACATTCCATTGCACATGCCGGGCTACTATTTAAAACAAACCAGTCTTTGTTTGGGATAAATTGTTCATCTTAGAATAGACATAGTAAAGATGACAATGTACCAAACAAGGTCAGGATGAAACATAAAAAAAATATAGGTACCTAATAGAGAAAAAATGTACCGCGGAAATTAAAATTCGTTTCGTTTCCATTTTTTTTTAACTAAAACTCGATTTTCTAAATTGTAGTCACCTCCGCTTTAACTTCTTAACAATATTGAGATCTAAATTACAATGTAAAAGAGTTTTTACTTGAAAATAATGATAAATATATATTTTTTATTGTAGCTCGGCACATGACAACACTCCGCCTGTGGTAAAGCTGGAATGCGCTCCATAAACTGATACTACAGATAAATTTCTACAAGCAGTAGTCGCCTCCGCTATACCGGTTTGATTCACGAACGTGCACCATCGAGATAAATTAGAATTATTGTAATAATACTTACAACGGAATCACCGAAGACAACCGAAACCAACGCCAGTATGAAAACAATTTTCGCCATTTTGAATTATTAATATCTAAAATACAATTAAATAATTATAAATTAATAAAATAGTATTATTATAGTTTAGGCTTCAATGGGGCTGACATCGCCACCATTGTGAAAGTAAACTAAAAATTAAATAAGGATTTAAAAAAAAATACCAAAGTTCTATCGCTAAGGGAGGTTTGCACCAGAAGGCCGGTTAAAGCAACTTTAACTATTACTTTTAAGGCGACGACGACCGTTAAACGCTTACATTTACTCCACACGCGTTGCAATATCGTGTAAATTCATATTGTTATCGGTAAAAGGGTGGCTGATCTCGAAAAAATAATAGAAAAACATATTTGGCTTCTTCATACATTTGACGTTAGCAACATTAGTTTGACGATTAATTTAACTTTAACCAAGTCAAGATTACGGTTAAGGTTAAAGTAACCGTCAAAAATGACAGGCGGGACGATGATGCAACACGTGTGGAGTAAATATAAACCATAATGTAAACGTAATGGTTAAAGTAATAGTTAAAGTTACTTTAACCGGCCTTCTGGTGCAAACGACCCTAAGACTTTGACATAAATATTAATTTTAGTTGCATAAATTAAATCCAAATGTTTATACAACAATAACAAAGGATTACCCATTACACTAACAAATGGTTTACTAGGACAAGTACAAAAGAAAATATGAATCGTAAACACCTCCGTGGTGTATTGTCAAGGCGTTACTCTTGGTGTTTACCGGGCCGGTATCTCAAATCTTACGTAAGTCGACTGGTAAAACTGGTCATGCTGTGTGAAATAAAGCAAGCTTATATGCGTCTCTTAGAATACGGTAATTCGGAATCAGTTTGCAAGTAGTCGGGTATTACGAGAGGGAGATTGACAGGAGGATGGTGTGAATTCATCTCCTTAAGCCGGCATAGTGGAGGCGACATTTGTCTGTGGCAGCAGTTTTTTCACTCATTAACCGCTTAGTTTAACATTAGGCGGAGTATGTTCAACTGAAAAGCTACTATAAAAAATTGCAGACTAAAGTCGCGGTTAAGAAGGATTTAATATACCGACCCTAAATATTTAATAAGCAATTGACGTTCAACCTATTTCAATATTATCTTAAAAAGTACTATAAAGCTATAATGATATGCTTTTACAAAAATTAGTCAAGGGTCAGTATGCAAACAGTTTTAATTTAGCGAACAAATTGAGCATAAAATTCTACGTGTGAAACTCAAGGTTTTTATTTACATTTGGGACGGTACCAATGTACCAATATTTATTTACTTAGAACGTAATTAGATTCCCAAACGTGATATGGAATTGTAGCTAGCTCAGGGATCCGTCCCTGGTGACCAGATAAGAGAGTATACTGAGGTGGTTGCATTACAAAAGTGGATGGCTGTAAAATAGGTCTACTGCTCGGAAAGGGTCGGATGAGAAGCACCCTCAACCGGCGTGCATGCATGTGGTCGAGGTTTAGAAAGTGGTGAATAGAAGGAAGTCACTGGCGCTCCATATTTTCTGCCTATCCCGGTAAGGATAAAGGCATTAGCTACGTAAGTGAGCAAAAATTAAGGTTTTCAACACAAAAAAATAATAAATTATTTTGCTAAATTGTTTTCTGAAGTTTAAAAAGGTTTATCAAATCGCGACATTTGATCTTTCCCGTATTCTAGACAAATTAAGAGAAAAATAAATAATAAATAAACAAAATAATTAAGTTGTTAATTTCCATTCGAGTTTAAATCAAGATCCGAAAAAAAATAATGCACTTTTTCAATAAACCGTAAATGAACACTAAATTAAAAGGTTTCCTTATGAAAATCCATGTAATTTCAAATAAAAAACAACACAACTTTTTTTTACTGGTGTACAGAAAATCACACACAACTTACCTCGACCGCGTTCGGATTCAAACAAATAAGTGTACGGGCAATACAACTCAATCACTATTAACTAGATATATACATGGAATATTAGACCTTATTTCTTATGGGTTTAGAGGTCATATATCCATGTATATTTTGCTAGTATATGTTGAAACAAACTAGTTACCAACGGGTCAGAATAACAACTTTTTTTTTTTACAATGATTCGTTGCATTAAGTTTTTTATTATTGTAGCTCGGCATGTGACAACACTCCGCCTGATGTAAAGCTAGAGTGCGGTCCATGAGTGGAAACAACTGCTACTACAGAGAGAAACCTGTTAGGACAGCAGTCGCCTCTACTGTGCCGGCTTGAGGAGACGAGAAGTCTATACTTGCTGTCTATCTCGTGTTTATCTTTAGTAACAACATATGTTATATTTTTTCGTCTTTAACATTCTATTATTTAGCTTGGAAGTATCCGGACCTGATCAACCTGACTACCAATGTCAATGGAACAAAAATCCGTCTCTAAAAATTACCGTAGCCCAAAACGGTCACTGCTACAACAGAAAAATCTCTGCAGGCAACAGGCACTTCCGCTATGCCGGCTTGAGGAGATTAATGTGTCCGCACATTAACATGGAACACTCCTCTAGTTATGTCCGGCTACTTCCAAACTAATCTCGAAACGCGATTAGGTCACACTTGAAAGTGGTGGTACTACCCCAGGACGGCAGACTGGGCTAAACAAATCATCATCAGTCTGCCTACCACTCTTTAATTATTGCCTATATATAACATACCATATGTCAGACTTGTGAAGTTTAAATACGGGTCTCATCGATCGGGAGTTTTTTTAAAATTGTAGCCCAGCATCTGACAATAGTCCCGCCTGATGTAAAGCCAGAGTGCGATCTGGAAACAACTGCTACTGTAGAGAAATCACTACGGGCAGCAGTCGCCTCCGCTATGCCGGCACGAGCAGACGAGTATGCACCATCTAGAGTGAAACTGCTCCCGAAACGCGACAATGTCACTTCAAGAATGTTACATTCGAAAAATGGTGGTATTGCCCCAGGACGGCAGACTGTGCAAATAACCATCATCAGTCTGCCGATCACTCTTTAATAGTGCCTATAGGCACTGAACTACCAAAGTGCATATAACAAAACATTGGTACCGGTCAGAATTTAGCGAGGTTCGAACACGGGACTCATCAATCGTGAGTTTACGCGTCTTACCGCTAGACCACGGCCGCTGTAAAGTATTAGAATATACACACCGATATTATCATGGGCGGACTGAGGCCTAGGCATCCTAGGCACGTGCCTAGGTTGCCTAGGCCTTAGTCCGCCCTTGCTGACGATCCTCCTTCCATCCTTCTGAAGATGAGTAAGTGTCCACGCTTTAGTACAGTTTGCTCTGATGAAAGGCTTGATTTTAAAAATCGGCATCAAAAAATAATGTTATAATTAATTGAACTCGCGTTTCTTTATAAAAAAAAATATGTGTAAATTGTACGAGTAACTTGAAAATATATATTATTCTATAAATTCATCAATTACTTGTATGTCAAGAACATCATGATTTTTCCCAATGTCACGTGTATGTGTTTTTACGTATCAAAGGTTATATAATGTAGATCAAGGCGTGCGACTCACTTAGCACTTTCTAAGGTTACTCTCCTTTGCACTAGATCTTATTTTTAACATTGTAATCATCTTGGCGAGAGGGCGTTGAACTCAATCTTATTTTCACACGTTTTTTATAGTAACGCTACATGCGATTGGAGTATGGTCTGATGTTAGGAGAATCGTTTCATCAGTTTCTAGGTTAGGACTTAAATATACAAGAAGACTCCCCCAACCCTATCCAGACAAGTGGAATTAAAATTAAAAATTAATCAATTTTGTAGATTAAATTTTTTTTCTATATTTACAAAACGCTTTTTAAATAACGATTCCCTAATGGCTAGAAAATTTGTAGTAATCGAAAGTGTAATAAACGAATTAAAAACGTTTATTACATTCAAGAATTGACCCCTGGAGCTGGCAGATTAAAGTGTTGACAACGCTCTAGGCAAGCAGATATTCGGCGCCTTTCTGTCAACCATCTAATGTAATGTTTTTCCGCAAGATACTTTAAATATGTGAACTCACGATCGAAGAGACCCGTGTTCGAACCTCGCTAAATTCCTATAGACACTATTAAAGAGTGGTAGACAGGCTGACGATGGTAATTTGTCCAGTCTGCCGTCCTGACAGTACCACCACTTTCGAATGTAACACCCGTGAAGTGACCTTGTCGCGTTTTGGGAATAGTTTCGAAATAGCCAGGTGTAGCGAGAGGAGTGTGCACTGTCAAGCTAGATGGTGTATACTCGTCTCCTCAGGCCGGCATAGAGGAGGCGACTGCTGCCCGTAGAGATTTCTTTGCAGTAGCAGTTGTTTCCGTTCATGGACCGCACTTACATCAGGTGGAGTGTTGTCATATGCCGAACTACAATAAAAAAACTACTGAAAAAATCGGTAATTTTTGTACACTATCTATGTAAGATGTAACGGCCCTGAATCGTCGCGTCTCTAGGCACATCACTAGTTTGCCTAAAGGATAATCCCTGGACAATTTATTTTAAAAGTAGCTGGTTTTAACGACTCTGTCGTACTATATATACCTACTATACACAACGTTATATAGTTTTATTTTCATCAATGTATGTCACCCCTTTATGTCGGTTTCACGAACCACTGAACCGAGTATCCCGACCCATTTATGTTTGCTTAACCCTTTTAACCAAACAACCGTTGAACAGAAAATAACGGTAAATAAAACAATGATTTAAATTATTCTAATTATTATTTACAAGACGTTATCTATATATACTAATATACTAATATACTAATCTATACTAATATTATAAAGCTGAAGAGTTTGTTTGTTTGTTTGTTTGTTTGTTTGTTTGTTTGTTTGTACGCGCTAATCTCAGGAACTACTGGGTCGATTTGAAAAATTCTTTTTGTGTTAGATAGATCATTTATCGAGGAAGGTTATAGGCTATATAACATCACGTTGCGACTAATAGGAGCGAAGAAACAGTCGAAAATGTGGGAAAAACGGGGAATATTGTTCATCTTTGAGGGCTTCCGTTGCGTGCCCTGCGTAAACCGTTCGAGATACCCAAAAAATATGTATGAAAGAATTATTCCTCTTTAAATTATCTAAAAAAATGTCCAAGACAGTATATGTCTATCTTTTAAGATTAACTCACAATAACCGTTTTTATGATAATCAAATCAAAATTGTTCATCTTTGAGGGCTTCCGTTGCGTGCGCTGCGAAAACCGTTCGAGATACCCAAAAAATATGTATGAAAGAAGTATTCCTCTTTAAATTATCTAAAAAAATGTCCAAGACAATATATGTCTATCTTTTAAGATTAACTCACAATAACCGTTTTTATGATAATCAAATCAAAATTGTTCATCTTTGAGGGCTTCCGTTGCGTGCGCTGCGAAAACCGTTCGAGATACCCAAAAAATATGTATGAAAGAATTATTCCTCTTTAAATTATCTAAAAAAATGTCCGCGACAGTATATGTCTATCTTTTAAGATTAACTCACAATAACCGTTTTTATGATAATCAAATTTGGTCGAAACATAATAATATTAATCTTTATCCAAATAAATGTGTTATTAATTAAGAGTATTTAACTGTGAACACAATTGTCTTTGACATCACCTAATTTCAATAAACATCTTATAAGATAATACAATTTTAAAATAACTCTAAAACAAAATTCACACGCGGCGTATGATGACGAGGGGAGAGGCGGGCGGAGGGGGGTGTAGCTCTACGAGGTACCATGCCGCTTTAAAAAATATATTCTATTTTATGTAACTAAATCGTCTAAAATAAGTTGTGGGTAACAGCTATAGGTAATTTATAATAAAGCATTATCTTTATCTTATGTGTAACAATAACTTGAAAACACCCGGGCAGCGCCGGGCACTGTCAGCTAGTATATTATAAAGCTGAAGAGTTTGTTTGTTTGTTTGTACGCGCTAATCTCAGGAACTACTGATTCGATTTGAAAAATTCTTTTTGTGTTGGATAGATCATTTATCGAGGAAGGTTATAGGCTATATAACATCACGTTGCGACTAATAGGAGCGAAGAAACAGTCGAAAATGTGGAAGAAACGAGGAATATTGTTCATCTTTGAGGGTTTCCGTTGCGTGCGCTGCGAAAACCGTTCGAGATACCCAAAAAATATGTATGAAAGAATTATTCCTCTTTAAATTATCTAAAAAAATGTCCACGACAGTATATATCTATCTTTTAAGATTAACTCACAATAACCGTTTTTATGATAATCAAATCAAAATTTTTCCTCTTTGAGGGCTTCCGTTGCGTGCGCTGCGAAAACCGTTCGAGATACCCAAAAAATATGTATGAAAGAATTATTCCTCTTTAAATTATCTAAAAAAATGTCCACGACAGTATATGTCTATCTTTTAAGATTAACTCACAATAAGCGTTTTTATGATAATCAAATTTGGTCGAAATTAATGCATTATTTCAAATTATTTGTCAGAGTTGTATCAACATAATAATATTAATCTTTATCCAAATAAATGTGTTATTAATTAAGAGTATTTAACTGTGAACACAATTGTCTTTGACATCACCTAATTTCAATAAACATCTTATAAGATAATACAATTTTAAAAAAACTCTAAAACAAAATTCACACGCGCCGTATGATGAGCGCTGAGGAGAGGCAGTGCTTGCGGGCGGGCGGAGGGGGATGTAGCTCTACGAGGTACCATGCCGCTTTAAAAAATATATTCTTTTTAAAAAATATTCTATTAATTATGTAACTAAATCGTCTAAAATAAGTTGTGGGTAACAGCTATAGGTAATTTATAATAAAGCATTATCTGTATCTTATGTGTAACAATAACTTGAAAAAACCCGGACAGCGCCGGGCACCGTCAGCTATTTAAAATAAAAGGGTAGCCGTACTTTAGAATTAAATTAAAACTTGGTACCGGTTCGTATTTAGTGAGTTTTGAACACGGGTCTCATAGATCGTGAGGTCCTTTACCGCTGGACTACGACCGTTTTCTCTGTAGTACCAATTTGATACCGGTCGTTATTTTTTGTAAATTTGCACGTTATCTATTGCAATAAGTAATCTAAAATATTACGAGTATTATGAAAAAAGCATCTTTTTATAAATGATACCGTGAAATATATAAAAAAAAGTAAATAATAAAACATGTAATAAAGTAACACGGCTAAGTTTAAAATATTGTTGATTTAAATTGTGTATTAACAACGAATTTGTTCCAGTTATTCTTAGTAATACCAGTATATTGAATTTTCCATGCAAATTATTGTTCATAAATTAAATACTTATTCTACACTAAATATGAGTCAGGTTAGTCTTTTAGGTATTTTATAATATTATTTATATCTATATTATAGTTCTTCCATTCAGAGAAGGCATAGGGATCAAAGTCCATACAGCCACGTCTTCAGTGATTTCTTCTTTACAGAAGAAAGAAAATAAAATGTATTTATTTAGTTTATTATTACACTATAATATGACAATTTGATTTAATACCCACATCAGCGCAGACTGTGTTCACGTTGATAATTTATAATAGTTATATGTTTCTTAATGTTTAGATGTTTATGTATCATCTGTTTATTGGTCCAATATACAAAATAACTAATAAGAAGAGGGATAGGCAGAAACATCTAGAATTCTAAATACTAAATGCGTAAAAAAATTAGCAATTAAATTCATAATAAAAATTAAAACTTACCTTTTATCACTTTTTCAGCTCAAATGTCGATAAAAGAAAATCCTCCGAAATAAATAATAATTATGAATAATTAAAAATAAATACTCACCAAGGAATAATAAAAAAACAAAACACAAATAAAAAACTAAACTATGCCGGTGTTTTTAACCAATTAGGGACGAGCTCACTCAATGAATCGTTACGGTGGACTATTCATAAAGTAGGTTACATACCTTACACTACGCTATGAAAATTAGCAATATATTGCTAATCTAATTAACCATTGCTTGTTTTAACTAAGGTGACTTAATAGAGGTAAAACAAAAGCTGTAATCTATAACGTTCTATGTCAATTAATAAAAAGTAAAATTGTGGATGTCATCGTTTATTGACTTTGAAAATTATAGAGGTTTTCGCGGCCATCTTGAGAGATCAGGTTATCTGTCTTGAATTATTTTCCTAAACTTGTGTTTCTTCGAGTGTTAATGTGTAATAATGGTTGATTATTAATCATTAAGTGTTCATGAACGTGCGTGAGTGTGGGCAAACAATTCAAAAGAAGAGAACCTGTGTTTCCATTTTCCCTCCAAAACTCCAGAGGAAGTTTCAGTTCTACCACTTTCCTGAAGCAATTTTTAACTTGACTGAGACTTGACCTGACTATTTATTGTGATGAATGACTCGTGATGCACGATATAATTAACTTGATGCAAAAATATTTACTTTGACACTGGCAAATTGTTACAATGCCATATAAAAGATAAAAAAAATATAGATTTGTACTGTAAATCATCTCGTAGTATTTTACTAAAAGATACTAAACCACAAAAGAAAAGGATTTTGGTTCAGGATGAAAATCACGATTTTTTTTTTAACCGACTTCAAAAGGAGGAGGTTATCAATTCGTCGTGTATATTTTTTTAAAATCTTTTCCGAATTTCAGGCTGCATCTGTTTCTCCAATAATCGTAATTAGTATAATATAAATATATATCATTGTATATACAATAAAATAATGGACAAATGAAGTTATGGACAACTACAAATGAGATAAGATAAATTTTATTTAAGAAAAAACATTAAAAACGTTTCATGATATCTTATTTGTTTATTTATTTATAATGATTTATTTTTTATAACATAATCATAATATTAGCCAGATTATAATAATATTAACTATAGCACTTTCAAAAAAAAATTTAAAAAAAAAATTATAACCAATATTATTATGAAGTATTTAATGTAAGTTCAACGACCCTAAATAGATACATGAAATTAAAAAAAAAAGGTTAACAAATACTAACTGTTCTACATTTTCGTTAAATAAACAAGAAGTGCAAAAAAAAACATTTTACACTACAAAATTAAAATATTTTATGCGTAATACTAAACTATCTACACAATTGCGTTCAATTAAGTTCATTTCAACCCGACGCGATTTTTAATGTAGAGTCAAATCTACGAGCGGAAACAACAGTCACCTCCGCTATGCCGGCTTGTGAAGACAAATGTTTCTGTAACCGTGACCACGATGGCTCTAAAACATCATCACTTATAGCAAGAATTACATTGTGGGTTTTACAATCGTACAAATATTTTCCATACCTTTGGTTTTGCTAAATAATTCTGTTTACTTTAAAAACTAAAAATACAATGACATCATTTTATTTGCAGTGACTCTAATAAGTAAGTCGTATCACGGTCACATTGTTAGCAATGAATGAATAATACCTATTATCAGGATTTTGTGTTACTTTATAACATTGTTTAAACATTACATTATACTTAGTGTACTTAGGAGTTTAAACAATAGTACCTTATAATTCATAATAATAACAAACGGAGGGAGAGGTATTAAGAAACTAGCGGGTGGTACCTAAGTCCTAGATACCGGGAAGTAAAACTGTACAATATGAAATAATAAATAACAAAAATAATAAAACGTACAACGCCATCTGTAGTAATTTATTGACAATAAATAATACTGATAAGTTTTGATAGATGGCGCTACAAAATCTGAACTTTAAATATTTGAAATTTGTTAAATGTGTAACATATTTAAATAAATAAAAAAATATGTCAAAAGTAATTATTTTATTTACAATTTGATTGACAAAGTATATCACAGAATTTCAAATATATTATTAACCAGGTTCATTTTGCGAGTCTTTCATTTTAGTTTTTTCGTTTTCATCCCTTTTTGCCAGTCCCGGTTCACCTTGGAGTTGGGAGAGTGCGTATTTGACTGCCAACAACATCTCTGGAGTAGGTTTGCGTCCTCGCGGTGCGTGAGGTCTATGTAAACGAGGTGCAATCCTCTCAACAGTTGCTGTTGATTCTGAAAATTAAATTAATTTATTAATTAATAATCTAACTTGAGTTTATTAATGTCCAGTCTACCACTTAGAATGACAGGCCACAGTCACCGCCACTATGCCGGCTTATTGAAACGAGTGTGCACAGTCCTTTACCGAGTATATAATAAAAGACGTTTCAAATAAATTTTGGTAACCAACATAGCCTGTCTCTATTTTAATTTGTTAACTATCTAAAAAGAGATCGTTTTAACTAACGATTAACACAAGTCCGATCAAGATCATAGATATCATCTTCCTTTACGCAGCAGGAGCAGAAGTAGCATGGTTCCCCTGGATGACCACAACACAGCACCGCCCAAAACCAACGATTCAATGTAGAGCCGACACGGACCCAAGCAGATGGTCTTTGCAATCTAGCTGATGGTATATGATAAACAAATTGTCTGGTCATCCCATTTACATGGCGATTTTTTATTATTTAAAATTATATTTTTGCCGTTTAAAAAGTTTACATTTTTTACGTTTGTCGCCTTGACAATATTCTTCATAATTTTTATTGTGATTTTGGCCCCTTTTTTTATTCCGTATGATTTTTTTCGGATTCGTATATTTTCTTCGAGTTTCGGGACCAATTTGCACTTAGCCAGATATAACGAGAGGTGTGTGCACTGTTCATATCCTCAAGTCGGCCGTAGCAGAGCCCACTGCTGTCTGTAGAAATGTATCTGTAGTAGCAGTTGTTTCCGTTCATAGACCGCACTCTAGCTTTACATCAAGCAGTGTTGTCAGATGTAAAAAATTTGCACCCTGACCAAACAGACCTACAAAACGTCTCCTGCGCATCTCAAAGTCAGCCAGCTGGATATACGCCGTTGATCTTTCTCACGCGACTGTGTGTCGATTTATGTAAAAAATAAATGAATAAATAAACCGAAGATTCCCTAGGTATTGTATTTTTTTTTTTGTTAATTCTCCCATTCTGGGAAGGCAAAGGGAACAAAGCCCATACAGCCATCTAGGTAGTGTATTGTCTAATATCATGATGAAAATAAAAAAACCTAACTGTTAGTAATTTAGAAGAAAATGGTTTTTAGAAATATAAAACCATTTTTCTTCTAAACTATTCATAGCTAGGTTTTTTAATTTTCATCGTGATATTAAACAATACAATACCTAGGGAATCTTCGGTTTATTCTTTTCAAATAACTTTTCAATTTTTTTTTAAAATATAAATCGACACACAATCGCGTAAGCAACCCCTCTGCAAGGTCAACGGCGCGTCTGTCCACCTCTTAATTCGTGATGCGTACTATACCTAGGTATTAGGATAAAATATTGCATCAATTTAATAACAAGGTTCTATTACATCGCTTATGTCATACTTCCTCTCGTTAAAAGGAAGTTTTAAAATAATAATATTCTCACATGCCATTCAATGATAGAGCCTTGGTTACAGAGATCGTTTAACAACCCAACATACCGTGTCGCGAAGGCAATAATAAACACAACATCTTTCCGTCTGCCGAGTATCTCACTGACTACTAATAACGATACACGTGTCTCTAATTAAGAAATTATTATCTCCCGCGCTGAAATGCATTTTCGTTTGTTCGCATTTTTGGCGCAATTTTTGTGGTTAATATCCGTTTTGAATTGCAAAGCTTTTCAAGGGGTGCCTGGTTATGGGAGGAATTTAATAATTAAGGCATTACCGGCTGTCGATAATTATCAAAGCAATGTTTATGAAATTTTTATGGAACCTTATTTGTATGTGAGTGATGGTATTTTTTTTACTATTTTTTTATATTATATACTCCACCTTATGTTGAGCTAGAGTGCGATCTATGAATGGAAACAACTGCTACTACAGAGAAACCTGTGCGGGCAGCAGTCGCCTCCACTATGCAGGCTTGAGGAGAGTGTTGTCACATGCCGAGCTACAATAAAAAAATGCTCGAAACCTCAGCAGCTCATTTGAATAATGTTTTTCAGGACTTAAATCGTCAATCTTATCCAGCTTCAACTTCCAGATCACAAAAGCAAATTAATTTACCAGTAAGTTAGTTCTTTTTATTAAGTTATTCTCTGCTTATCTCATTTCGCGAAGAACGTTTGAAATATTCAATATTTAGACAATTTTTCTTGTTAATATTACGATCTTCGTTTATTTGTAAACTATTTACTCACAACAAATAAGTATTTCATATTCCTAACACTTTAATAAAATATCATCTATTAGCATAAAATGAATTTGAAAACTAAATGTAAAAAAATAACTATTATGGTAAATGTACCCGTGAAATGAACGGAATCAGCTTTGAAATATAGTAAGCCTTGTCAACTTGAACAGTGCTTCAAGTAGAAATAGATCGTCATCACATTCGATAAAAAAATAAATATATTTTGGCCCAAGGATAAAACAATAAATAATTGCTATACGTAACATAAAACAAACGGGGCAGTCACGAATTTCTTTGACACCTTTGCCCTGTACGACCTTATTAGATGACGTGATGATACGTCAGATCACACATGGATTTAGAATGCAATTTATTTAACTCAATTATATTATAAATATATTGATTGATCATTATATTGATAAAATTCTCTCGATCTAGCTGATCCCGAAACAAGACTGGCTTTTTTTAGTTAAATATAATAAGGAGTGTGCACTGTCAACCTGGGTAGTGCACATTCGTCTCCTCAAGCCGGCATAACAGAGACCACTGCCTGATAAAGATGAAATTCATTTTTGTCGGGGTTTTTTGTTGGACTGCCCGAACTAGATGGAGTTTTGTCACAATTTGGCGAGCTACAAAAAAAAAAATTATTAGATAAAATAATTTTATGATTTTTTTTAAAGTAGGAAATTTAAATAAGTAAAAAAAACTTAATTGGAGTAATTAAACAATGGTTAAAAATACAAAGTTGAATACATCGCGTGCGTTTAATCATTGACATCGTGATCAATGGTCTCTGATGCGTCTTTTAACCAAGGATAAAAAAGCCATATTTCTTCATCGAGAGACTAAAAGTCGCGCGACATATTCGTGAAATTACATATTTTAGATGGTGGTTGGTAGCCTGATAATGATTATTTATTTATTGTACGTAACCAAACGTAATTATGCCCTACGTGGCGTTCGTACGTGGGTGGTATTCGGGGCTGTTCTCAGGGTGGTGTCTCCCCAAACAGCTAGAACTAAAGAGATTAAAAAGCCGTATTTGAAAATATAAATAAGTGATTTTCACGACTGCCTCCGTCTCACCCTGACTACGCCACAGGCCCTAACCCTGCAGTGACCTAATCGCTTTTCGAGATTAGCTTTGGATAGCATGCTAGCTCTATATATCTATTAACACTAGAGTCCGCTTTCATTTTCATACAAAAAGATTTAATGCTTTTGACCTTTAAGTCTTAATGTATTTTGATAATATTTGAGGTGGTTTAACTTATCACCAAAACGTATGTTTCGTTCCAAAACAAACATGTCGAACGTGACGGCGCGTGTTGGCTTGTGTGGGAAACTAAGCATGTCTTTCTTTGATCAAGCGGAATTCTTGCGGGGAGTAAATATCCTTAAATATCGCTTATCTGCGTTCTCAACAGATTTTTCAGACACGATATTCTGTACGGTTCCTTTTAAATTACACTTGGCCGTCACGCGACTTTTAGCCGCTAACCTCAGAAGTATACCCTGACCAATCTGAAGTCAAAGACGTACTTAAAACTTGATATTATATTCTGGTAAATTGTTAA
This sequence comes from Tinea pellionella, assembly GCA_948150575.1. Taxonomy (NCBI): domain Eukaryota; kingdom Metazoa; phylum Arthropoda; class Insecta; order Lepidoptera; family Tineidae; genus Tinea; species Tinea pellionella. The sequence continues at coordinate 9,021,852 of OX411248.1, forward strand.
TTAATAATTATAAACGTCGGACACGCCACCGTTCATGTCACACAATGGGGACAGGAAATTAATTTCCTCAAGTTATTTTTCTTGATTATTGACACTTTTTTAGCAATATCTATTTTGTGTGTGCAACAACATGCTTTGTTTGGCTATGTAGGTACATACATACATATATGATAATTTAGTAATGGAGTTTTTAGTAATTAAACTTCCTCAAGACCATAACGCCTGAATTTTTTTAAATAAAAACGTTTAATATACGCAATATTACTTACACGATGACCATACCCCGCTCCCAAAGTAGGGTATCAGAATAGGAACATCACTTTATTTACATTCGAAAAAAAATACATACTTTTATACCGGAATCCAACTCTCGATCTCTGCAGGCCGTCTAATTAATATTTTCAGCTGTTACAATATTTTCCGCGAACACTTATTATCTGATTTTTTAAATGAAACTAAATGAGAAATATTTAGTTGCATATTAGCTACAAGCTTCTTTTACGAGATTTGAATTTTAATCTCTTTGTTAATTTTTTTGTAGGATTAAATTACTCGAATTGTTTCATACATAGACTTCCTTATAGGATAATCTGAGCTAGATAATTATCTAAAATACAAGTATATAAAAAAAAAGCCGGAAATATTTTAGTTTTAAGCGATTTTTAATCTGTATTATTACAGTATTATCTACGTCTTATAGATTAATTTATTTAATTTACTCATTAATCTAAAAAAGTCTAGAACTTTCCTCATTAAAAAATATTTCAAAAGATTGGTCTTAAAACATTTACTGTATACGTAGACCGGCGTTCCTAGCTCAAAACAAAACATAGACTGATGATGGTTATTAGCCCCGTCTGCCGGGTATTAGGTAGTACGACCACTTTCGAATGTAACACCCGTGAAGTGACCTGTGTGTCGCGTTTCGGGAATAGTTTGAAAGTAGCCAGGTATAGTAAATAAATAAATAAATAGTGAGAGGAGTGTGCACTGTCAATCTAGATTGTACATGCTCGTCTTCTCAAGCCGGCATAGTGGAGGCGACTGCTGCCCACACAGGAAGTTACAGGAAGATAAATACATATTTTTCTTATTATTGTAGCTCGGCATGTAACAACACTCCGCCTGATGTAAAGCTAGAGTATGGTCCATGAATGGAAACAATTGCAACTACAAAGAAATCTCTACAGGCAGCAGTCGCCTCCACTATGCCGGCTTGAAGAGACGAGCTTGTACCATCTAGATTGGCAGTGCACACTCCTCTCGTTATACCTGACTACTTTGAAACTATTCCCGAAACGCGACAAAGTCACTTCACGGGTGTGTAATTCGAAAGTGGTGGTACTACCCCAGGACGGCAGACTGGACTAATAACCATCATCAGTCTGCCTACCACTCTTTAATAGTGCCTATAGGCACTGAGCAACCATATTAGTAAAAAGATCGTAAAGTGAGCTCTAAATCCATTTTTAATGCTGTTCTCGACGATACCTAATCGAATTATTATTATTATTTATATCTAAGCAGTTGTACTATAAATACAGTAAACTTTTTTTATAATTCCAGGGACCAGTTGTAGTACCTGGAATACAAGCAGTAGTCTACCTAATTGGTGAAGATGGATCAGGTGTAGAGGGAGAGCTGGTCTTCACGCAAGTAGCACCAAATGGTCCGGTGTCAGTCGAAGGCAATGTCACCGGTTTGGCTCCAGGGCTTCACGGCGTTCATATACACCAGAGAGGAACAGCTCAGAAGGGTTGCAAGGAGCTGGGACCACATTTCGTAGCCTATTATGTTAGTTTCTTTTGTTATAGAGTGCGATCCATGAACTGCTAACAGAAAAATTTCAGTAGGCAGCAGTCACCTTCACTATGCCGGCTTGAGGAAACTAATGTGCACCGTTCAGGGTGACGGACCGTTCATTCCCCTCACGTTGCACACAAAGATGATCCTGAAACGTGACTAGGTCACTTCACGGGTGTTACATTCGAAATTGATGGTACTACCCCAGGACGGCAGACTGGACAAATAACCATCATCAATCTGCCTACCACTCTTTAATGGTGCCTATAGGCACTGAGCGACCAAAGCACATATTATTATAACAGAGCTACATTGGTATCGATCAGAATTTAGCAAGGTTCGAACACGGGTCTCAGCGATCGTGAGTTCACGCGTCTTGTCGCTAGACCAAGGCCGCTCTCAAAATAATAATAATAATACAAATTGCTCCCATAACACCAAGAAAACATTGAACTTTAAAAAATACTGAAGAATTGACTGTTTGGGCTAATAAATAAATCCAGAATCATAAATCTTTATTCGGGAAGTTTTGGCGGCCATCCTGAGACGTTAGGTTATCTGTCTTGAATTATTTTCCTAAACTTGCGTTTCTTCGAGTGTTAATGTGTAATAATGGTAGATTATTAACCATTAAGTTTTCGTTAACGTGCGTGAGTGTGGACAAACAATTCAAAAGAAGGGAACCTGTGCATCCATTTTTCCTCCAGAACTCCGTAGGAAGTTTCAGTAAAGATTCTACCATTTTACTGGAGCAATTTTTGACTTGACTGAGACTTGACCTGACTGTTTAGTGTGATGAATAAATGACTCGTGATGCACAATATTATTAACTTGATGCAAAATATTTACTTTGACACTGGCAAATTGTTATGCCATATAAAACAAAAAAAATATATATTTTTTCGTTTCGCAGGGTCGTCATGGTGGTCCAAGAGATCCAGTCCGCCATGTCGGAGATCTTGGCAACATAAAAGCAGAGGAAACTGAAGGACCACTTGCAGTTCGTATCATCGATCATGTCATATCTCTCACAGGCCCTAGATCTGTAGTTGGCAGGTCCTTGGTAATAACTAAAGGAGAAGATGATTACGGTAGGTCGAGCACTGAAGATAGCGCCTTGACTGGTGCGTCAGGACCCCCTGTCGCTTGTGGTGTTATCGCGTTTTTGAATTAATTTTGTATCGCTTTTTTCTTATATCTTTTTATGCTTAATTACATTATCTAAGAATGTGTATCGCTGTGATATTACCTCAGAATGGTATAGGCAGGTTTTTTTTACAATAAATTTTGTCAATAAAATGTTTATAGAAATATTTTTTTTTATTGTAACTCGTCATATAACTAAAGGAGTGTGCATGTACCATCTATATTGACATATAGATGGTACATGCTCGTCTCCTCAAGCCGGCATAGTGGAGGCGACTGCTGCCCGCACAGGTTTCTCTGTAGTAGCAGTTGTTTTCATTCATGGACCACACTCTAGCTTTACTTCAGGCTCTACAATAAAAAATATATAACAATACTTCTTCTGATGTAAAGCTAGAGTGCGGTACATGGATGGAAACAACAAAATGTGTACCACCCAGGTTGGTAGGTACTCCTTTCGATATACCTGGCTAATTACTTCGATGTTTGGTGTTACACTTGAAAGTGGTGATAGTATTCCAGAATGGCAGATTGAGCTAATAACCATCATCAGGCAGACACCACTATCCTTGCCCAAATACTAGTTTTAATTGTTTTTCTTTATTAATAGACAATTAATCTAATAACGTTATCTTTGTACAATTGTACTTCTTATCATAATTAATTTACGTACTTTCGTACGTAGGTGCGCGTATGTATTTCTTACTTCTTTTTTATTATAGCTCGGCATGTGACAACACCCCGCCTGATGTAAAGCTAGAGTGCTGTCCATGAATGAATACAACTGCTACTACAGAGAAACCTGTGCGGGTAGCAGTCACCTCCACTACGCCGGCTTGAGGAGACGAGTATGCACCATCTACATTGACAGTGCACACTCCTCTCGCTATACCTGGCCTTCTGGTGCAAACCACCCTTATTGTGCATCACGGGTCATTCATTCATCACACTAAATAGTCAGGTCAAGTCTCATTCAAGTCCAAAATAGCTTCAGTGAAGTGGTAGAATCTTTATAGAACTCTCCACTAAGTTTCGGAGGGAAAATGAACACTTAATGTGTAATAATGGTAGATTAAAAACAAGGAAAATCATTCAAGATAGATAACCTAATGTCTCCAGCGGTAAAACTCCGGTTCAAGTAGCGTCTTTTAACATGGACAGGGGAAATTTAAAACTTATATAAAGCCTCTATAAAACTGTAATTTTGAACTATCTTTAATTTTTTTTAAATCCTGCTTACCCCTTAGGTAAAGTAATAGGGTTAAATAAAAAAAAGTAATTTACAGATGTAATTTATTAAACTGTAACAAAAATATAACATGAAAAATAAACGATACAAACACCACTTTCAGTGGAAGAACAAAGTGAACCATTTTCATAAAAAAAACTACTTTTACTTAAAACCAAACCAAAAACATTAAACTAAATTAGGACCATCATTTGTGCTTAAAAAAACATCTAAATAAAAAATCCTTACTGAGTAAATTTTTTTAAAAATAATATTGTCACAACTTTAATATAATTCCACAACTCCCTTATTCTAAAAAAAACTGGCAATATAAATGCTAGATAAATAACGCTATGTACTCAATAAAAAAACTGGACTTAAAATTTGAAACTTAATTCGGGCATTCAATTAGTTTAGTTCTAAAAGGTATTAAGTACCCGTAAAATGTATGAAATGTACTCAATAGAAAAAATGCAGATTTTAAATTTGAAACTTAATTCGGGCATTCAATTAATTTAGTTCTAAAAGGTATTAAGTACCCGTAAGATGTATGAAATGTACCCAATAAAAAATGCATATTTTAAATTTGAAACTTAATTCGGATTTTCAATTTCAGTTTAATTTTAAAAGGTATTAAGTACATTTCAGTGTTGATAGAAAATCGACTCTCAGTCTAGAGTACATAGCGTTGAATATTATAATTTATTGTAGACCAATAGAGGCGACTAACGATTCCACTTTCTTGATATACGCCGTTTGGGCATCCTCCTTCGATGTGCCCTTCCTGCCGAGCCATGCGTCGAATTTAGCTTTGCCTTTTAAATCGAACATGCCTGGCCTATCTGGAAATAAAAAAAAAACATTTTTAAATAAAATTAATAAATTAACGGTTACGCTAGCGGATGTAAGAGAAACAATGTAAATGTGTAACAATGAATACGATATACACTCCGCCTGTTGTGAAGCTAGAGTGCGGTCCATGAACGGAAACAACTGCTACTACAGAGAAACCTGTGCGGGCAGCAGTCGCCTCCACTATGCCGACTTGAGGAGACGAGCATGTACCATCTTAGATTGAAAGTGCACACTCCTGTCGTTATACGGCTGGCTATACGAAAAAATAAGATGTAGCTAATAAGGTTCGAGAAAGTCAAGTATCCATATCTCTTTCGAATGCATGTCTGCGCTTCTTGACGAACGACGGATTTTGATCTCTGTACATTTTGATTTTTAAAAATTATTTATAGAAAAGATTTTATGAATAATCTGTCTTATTGATTAATTAGGGCCCGTGAGTGACAGTGTTATATGGGGGGCACTGTTGGAGTTGCTGGTCTCATTATAATTACTATATTTTGACATTTGTATTTTTATTTTTTATTTGACATTTACACATCCCAAAGGGTAGTTATGGTGTAACACTAACATAGAAATAAGACCATTGTAATCAACCCATAACCAATGAATAAATTATTTGATTGATTGACTGATCAATTAAGGAGTGGTTGGGTATACAAGGAGTCTGCGTAGAGACATATACTTGAAGATAGCACTTGTTTTCACTCTTGGATCGAACGCTAGCCTAACATCAGGGGAAGTATGACATATGTTGAGTTAGGTAATAAAAGAATAAACAAAGGAATGGGCCCACAATTTTTTTCTCGATTTTAACGATTATTTTGTAAAAAAATAAATCTACATTCTTTATTACTAATCAGTTTTTTTTTTCACCTAAGTTTTTGAGTAATTAGATGTTTTCTGATGCAATATTTTAAGTTATTATTATTTTAAATGATTTAATGATATATTTTAAATGTAATTAAACATAGTCTATTGATTGGTAAATGATGTGTTGATATATATATATTTTTTATTTTGGCACGACATGTGACCTCGACTGGTCTGGTGGTAGGTCCATGAGCATTGACGACTAGAGAACCGCTCGCACGGTGGGTTCAGTCGCCATTACTATGCCGGCCTGAGAAGGTGCTTTCTCACGCTCCGCTTGAAGGATTCAAGGTAAAGGGACTGGGAGAACACATGGGAGGGCAAAGCATTCCACTTGTCAATTGTGCGACACAAAAAGGACGCGCCGAACCATTTTGTTCGGCGACCAATTCGGTCGACATAATGTGCGGGTATTACGGGTGTGGAAATTAAAATGACTTAATAAAAAAAAAAGATATTATTTTAGAATATTGTTTGGAAGCAAACTATGAGGTTGATACCGGAAAATGGGCATTCTCCTTTATGAAAATAAATAAACGTTATTTAATATTAATAATATCTATTAAGATTGAACACTTAATAACATTATTAATCATTATTAGATAACACAATCGTATATTTAGTTCGTGTTATTTTTTTATCAGAGTTGGTCAAATGATAATACAAGTACAGTCAGCTTCAAAAGCAAATATTTTTATTATTATTTTTTCTTTAATGTCTGTACTAAGCTATTTTATATATATTATATGTATTTATATATTATATACTTATATTTTATGTATTTTTTAAATGAATTTATATTTGTTTAAAAACCTGCTTCTCTTCGCTCACATCTGTCCTAAACACGGAGGTTAGCTGGAAGAGAATGCTAATTAGCATTAAGTTCGCCTGTGTGCACGCTACACTAAGCTTTAAATAAAATAAAAAAATAAGCTAGTGCTTGTATCACAGGCAGGCACTGCGCGACCAAAGTACATATAACATAGTTTACATTGGTCAAAAGTTAGCGTGGTTTGAACACGGGTCTCATCGATCGTTAGGTTCCATCTCTACCGCTAAATTACTACTAGTGCTAAGCCCACGCTCTGTTCCCATTGAGGTAAGTACATGCCACTCGTTAGATGTACTTTGGTCGCGCAGTGCCTATAGGCACTATTAAAGAGTGGTAGGCAGACTGATTATGGTTATTAGGCCCATCTGCCGTCCTGGGGTAGTACCACCACTTTCGAATGTAACACACGTGAAGTCTTGTCGCGTTTCAGGAATAGTTTGAAAGTAGCCAGGTATAACAAGAGGAGTGTGCACTGCCAATCTAGATGGTACATGCTCGTCTCCTCGAGCCGGCATAGTGGAAGCGACTGTTGCCCGCACAGGTTTCTCTGTAGGAGCAGTTGTTTCCATTCATGGACCGCACTTTAGCTTTACATCAGGTGGAGTGTTGTCACATGCCGAGCTACAATAAAAAGAAATTTACACGGTCCATGAACGGAAACAACCGCCACCACAGCTATGCCGGCTTGAGTAGACGAATGGGCACTATCAGGTTGACAGTGCACATTTCTCTAGTTATACCTGGCTACGTTCAAACTGATCCCGAAAAGCGACAAGGTAGGTTAGGCTGATAAAAAATATTATTTTCATTTTTATTAAGGAACCGATTATACATAATCCATGCTTACTCCAAATAATGTATTTTGAACTTTTCTTATCGTGATAAGAATACAATATTGTTTTTTGTGTTTAAACCCTTTCGCGGATCTTATTACGATAAACTATCAGAATAGCGTTGTTTTCCAACTTCGCATACTATGCGGCCCACTAGCTGTGAAGTCTGTCAATCTGGATGATACACATTCGTCTCCTCAAGCCGGCATAGCAGAGGCGACTGCTCTATGCAGAAATTTATCTGTAGTAGCAGTTGTTTCCGTTCATTGGACCGCACTCTAGCTCTACATCAGGCGGAATGTTGTCACATGCCGAGCTACAATAAAGAAGAGGTGATGCGGTAATATTTGTTTTACCAGTTAAAGTTATATTTAAATATTGTATTATGATGATGAAAATTGAACACAAAAATATTTAAATAACTCGTTATAGGAAAAAAAAATGCAGGTTTTTTTGTTGTTGTTTATTATTACACGATGTGCGGTCCATGAACGAAAACAACTGCTACTACAGATAGAGTTTTATAGGCAGCAGACGCCTCCGCTATGCTGGCATGAAGAGACGAATGTACACCGTTCAGATTGACATATAACCATCATAACTCTGCCTCTACCAAGCTTAAATGATGCGAATTATCGTCATATATTTTATTTATTTATTTTATTGTAGCTCGGCATGTGACAACACTCCGCCGGATGTAAAGCTAGAGTGCGGTCCATGAATGGATACAACTGCTACTACAGAGAGACCTGTCCGGGCAGCAGTTGCCTCCACTATGCCGGCTTGAGGAGACGAGCATGTCTCATCCAGATTGACAGTGCACACTCCTCTCGTTATACCTGGCTACTTTCAAACTATTCCCGAAACGCGACAAGGTCGGGTGTTACATTCGAAAGTGGTGGTACTACCCCAGGACGGCAGACTGGACAAATTACCATCTATCAGTCTGCCTACCACTCTTTAATAGTGCCTATAGGCTCTGAGCGACCAAAGTACATATAACAAAGTTATATTGGTACCGGTCTTTAGCGAAGTTCGAACACGGGTCTCATTGATCGTGAGTTCACACGTCTCACCACTAGACCACGGCCGCTCTAGATTTTACGTCTGTATAGAGTTTCTAACCTGTTTTTTTTTTAATTTAAGATAGGCATCAGTTCAAAACTAATTAGATAAGATTTCATGCGATTTTATCAATGCAGCTTTATCAAGTCATTTGATTACTGATCTTTGTCCTAGAGTAGTATAAAAAAACTGAAGGTAACAATTGCATGTAAAAGATAAACAATACAATGAGACAAGGCTAAAAGATTTTTATTATTTATTACATTAACTATTTTATTATTATTTTATTTATTTTCCATGCAATTTTCCTAAAACTTGATGCTAAGCTAAGACGATTGGTTTATCCATAGAGCGGCCGTGGAGACCCGTGTTCAAACCTCGCTAAATTCTAACTGGTACCAATGTTATATGAACTTTGATCGCGGAGAAAAAAACCAAATAGAAGGGTCCCAGAGGTACTCCAGTATTGGTATCTAGCTCCCAAGACCAAAATCAACCAGGGGTTTCTCGCAGACAGTGTAGCTTAGTGCAAGGACTCCTAAAGTGGGTGCTACCCCAGACATACGCATACAATTGTCAAACATAATACCCAAAGGAGAATGCCTATTTTTGGGCCCACTTGATACCTAATAGTTTGGTAACAAAATAAATTCTAAAATAATATCTTATTTTTTCGTTAATTCATTTTATTTATACCAATCAATAGACAATGTTTAATTACATTAAAAACAGATATCAACAATTATTAAAGCATTTAAAATAATAATAACCTCAAATGTTGCATCAGAGAACATCTAATTACTCAATGGCCCGGTGAAAAAAATAAAACTGATTAGTAATAAGGAAGTAGATTAATTTTTTTACAAAATTAACTAAAAATCATCGACAAACTCGAGAAAAAAATTGTGGGCCCATTTTCTTAGGCGAATGGGCATTCTCCTTTAAAGCAATAATTAATGAAACAGTGAAACAATTTCAGTCTTCTTATTAAAAATTAAAGTGAAAAATTTATATAAAAGTTTTTTTTTCTTAAACCGAAGTGTTTTTCAATTGATGTGGGGTGCTATAAAATAAAAGGGATTTTGTAAGTGTTCCGTAACCTTAAAAGTTTTGGAACCCCTGGCTTAGTGGTCAGAGCGTCCGTGCGCAAAGCTAAGGATGTAGGTTTGAATCCTATCTCAGCTCAGACTGTTACAATAATAAACTTCTGGCTAGAGTTTCCAGGAGTGTTGAGAAAAAACTGGACCAAGTTTGTAACCCAATTAAAAATTAGTGAAATTAAATAGGTACTATACTAAATAGGTTTGAAACAACCGCAACCCTATTTCTAGCTACGTTTGTAGGCTAGCTTCATTACCTGGGCCGGTAAAAATATTGTATTCTAAGCCATTTATTAAGACAAGTGTATGTCAAAACTGACAAAACAATTCTTTTGTAAAAATAGTTTTAACAAACATATCAATTCCTCCACAAATAGTACAAAAAACATAATTAAAACACTCAAACATAGGAGGGATTTTTATTCCTGGTAGAGCGTATAGGATACCTTCGATCGCTTGAAGTTGTGTCGGCCGTGAAAAAAGTTCAATAGGATGGGGCTTGAAAAACTGGCCACGTTTCGATTTTGAACATAATTTATTAATAAACAGACATAACAATGTATGCTTTGTTTAGTTTATAAACAATTAGCGCGATAAAATAAAATTGCAATAATTAATGTCTAATTGGCGCCATAAAGTTTACGCCATGGTGTTAGAAAGCGTAACAAAGAAGCTTTGAAATAATACGGTTATGAAACAGATTCTTTCACTATTGTCAGTAATTATAACTGATTTCTTTCTACAAGTTTTATGTAAATAAATTACAAGATTATTTTCTTTAGTTCTGTTCTCCCATTCTTATTATTATCTTATTTTATTTGTTTCTTTTTTTATTACTTTTACATGCATGAGTTAAAATAGATATTAAGGTTTTTATTGTAAAGTTTACTGTTTTTTTTACATAAATTATGATTATTTTAACATATTCTCGGTCTGTTATTATTATTATTATTCTGGACCAAAGCCTCTACAGCCACGTTTTCAATATTTTAATTTCTCTTTTTTTTTAAGAAATGAATAAATGAATGAATTTGAGAACTTACTGGCAGGGTCAGCATCACCGACGGTGGCTTGCTTGAACAAACCATACAACTCGAGAAGGTCTGAATCGCCGGGCAAACTCTTCAGTTTCTTAACCTGAGCAGCTGCGGCATCAAATTGCTGTAACATACATTATACATAACATATATATACAATATTAACAGATGCCGAATAGCTGGCATAAATATTATTATTTTTTATTGTAGCTCGGCATATGACAACACTCCACCCAATGTAAAGTGAGAGTGCGGTCCATGAACGGAAACAACCACTACTACAGAGACATCTCAGCATGCAGCAGTCGCCTCTGCTGTGCTGGTTTAAGGAGATGAATGTGCACCAGGGCATGCACCATCCAGGTTGTCAGTGTACACTCCTGTGACAAGGTCGCTTCACAGGTGTTACATTCAAAAGTGGTGGTATCTTAGGCATACTTGGCTAATAACCATTATCTGGCTACCTAACACTCATTAAGATGACTTTAATGTTGGTACAGTACAAAAGTATATTTCTATGTACTTTAATTCCTTGATACAAGCATTTTGGTTATGTAAGTAATCTTGCAATATAAATAACCTCATAATTTAATACCTAAAGAAATAAATTAAGAATAAATAATCACTCGTTCCATGACCACAACAGCTGCAAATCAAAATGTTGCATTAAAATGAACAAAACTGATGGGCCACATAAAATCTTTCATTCAGTGAAGAATAAATAATCTATCCGTTTGTCTATGGAAAAGAAAAAAATTATAATAATAATCATGCAAGTGTACAGTAACTTTCACAGGAAAAAGATGTAGAGCAACTAAGCTATTAACTCTCACATACTGAGTCATAGACCATCAGAGCATTTCATCGGTTAATAAAAATATTTACAAATAACTACATCCATTCATTCAATTGCGTAAATAATTTGTTTTAACATAAATCATAAGCAATTGTAGGTAGAATAAAATGCGAAATACTTGAGTTTCCTTAACAAAGTTTACGGTCTAAACTTTAACCTCACCTATAATTAAAAAAATAAAACTTAATAAACTCACCTCTTGGAGGGACATTGTGTAGTTAACCTATAAAAATATTTAAATGGTTAATTCAAAGTCAAAAAACATAGCAATGATAATTTAAAGTCACGACAGACCGCTGCCAAAATTATCAATTCAATCAGTAATACTCAGAGGCGTCAATTTAAATTATTTTTTCATAAAAAACCACTTACAATGTATATACTAATAACACTAAATGTTTGATAACAATACAATAAATAAGTGAAATTATTGGAAATCCAAAAATACTACACGTCACATCAACTTACTTGAAAATTCGTAGAAATCTAGCGACCGACCGTCGAGGCGTCTTCGTTCAAACTGGAATCACAGAATGCCGGCCGGTTCACGATAACGGACTACGTGTATAAAGTGAATTGATTATTTTAACGTACGACGTGTAATTGATGTAATGTTATGGAAAATTATGCAAATATAAAATGAAATATTGTAATCCCGCAAAGGGACCGGAAAAGAAATATCGAACGAAATGTGAAATGTCAATGTCACAAAAATAACTTTTCGTTTGGGAATTGGGATTTTAACATAACAATTCAATTTAAACAATATGAATTAATAAATAATTATTAAAGGTTACTGTAAAAATGTAATCATTACCGCAACATTTTATATAACTAGCAGAAACCATAATAAGAAATATTTTTGCATTTTATACTTAAGCGCCTTGTAGACCGATGAGGTCGCTTATCCAAGAAGTCCGATAACGACAACCAAAATGTTGGATTGAGTCAGCTGACCATACATTTCAATAGCCGTTTGTCCATGGTAGGTATAATAGGTACCATAGTACCAGGTTATAGGTAGACATCCGACGAACGACATAATTATATGCAACGATACCCATGTATGTCGGCAACATGGTGATCTAGACTGCTATCGTCGAACGATGTCGGTGCACGTTCACGTCCTTTTCTCACTGGGGTAGCCAGAATCTATAAATAGAGCACTAGCGATTTCTCTCTTTACATACCTACTTACTAGTTTCGTTTTGACTACATCTAGTAATTATCACAAAATATAATACAGAAGATAATAATGAACCATTAGGCAGGCAATCATTAGTTTGCGGGTTGCAGAGAGCAGCTATATTTTTTAATGATTAGATAAGATCTATAAACTACAAAACAACTAACGCCATCTGGTAGGAAGTTTATGTTTCAAGAGAAGTCGTTGCCGTTGGCATGACGCGGAATCCATTGCCAGCCGAAAAAAAAGTTTTTCAAAAATATAATATCAAAAGTATTTGTTTTAGGTCTGGGTAGTGGGTGTTATACGTATATTATATTATTATGTTATTCATGTCTAGACGCTCATAGTGCTAATTGTATATGTAACTATGTACTACTACTATGTAACTCTAACCCTACTAACACCCACCCATGCATCCACTACTTACTCAAAATCCTTTACTGTCCATGCTGTCCAACTCTGGGACTCTTTACCGGTCACTATTAGAAGAGCAGAGTCACTGGCTATATTCAAAAGAAAAATAAAAGAATACTACCTATCTACCTGTCCCTAATATTCTCTTCTCCTCAATTACGTCTTCCTACTAAATATAAATATCCTATAAGTATTTTGTTATATATATTCTATCTATTTATTTATTTATTATTTTCCTATTGTGCACTTTGTTTCTATCTCTCTCGTACTATTCTTCATCATCTATAGGTTGCCTGGAAGAAATTGCTGCTCAGCAATGAGGCCGCCTATTGTGCTACCTAATTTTCCATAATTGTATGTTCTGTTTTTGTTTGCACAATAAAGAGTTTTATTATTATTATTATTACTTATTTATTAAACTAATGACTAATTGATAAATTGATGGGAAAAGGGTGTGCCGTAAGAATTTAATTAGGTAAATAACAAAAATAATAGATTAGTATTTGTAATTTATTAATCTTATCATTAAAATATTGCCAAAATCAAATAAGCTGTAATTTGTAATAAACGAAGATAAATAATAAGTTTTATAAAACCGAAAAAAATATTGTTAAATACCTATGTTTTGTTAGTTATAATTAAATACTTAAATATGTAACTAAATTAGTTCTTTAGGCGTATTTGGAATGCCATTGCTTTGCAAGATCGATATATTGTTTCTTGGCGTCATCTTGGGAGATCCCTTTGCGCTCATTCCAGGCATTCCATTTAGCTTTGCCAACTAAATCGCTGGGGGTTGCTGTAATTATTAAAAACATCAAATTAATATTTATTTATAAATGTAATTAGAATTTTGTAGGTACTTATTTATACAGGATAATTTTTTTTAACTGGGACAGTATGAGGAAATCCTAAACCACAGGAGATACAGGAAAACTGTTTTAGGAACCATTTGCTCTTTTTATTAAATTTGACAACTTCTGCTGCTCCGATTTTTTTCTTCCGATACAATGAAATAATCCTTACATGAAATGGAGTCGAACCGCATCAAAAAAAATTTTCATCAAAATGATTCATTTCCATGGACAACTCAAGCTTGACCACAAAAATTACTATGCCAAATTCGTTTTCATAAAAAAAGAGCAAATGGTTCCTAAGACAGTTTTCCTGTATCTCCTGTGGTTTAGGATTTCCCCATACTGTCCCAGTTAAAAAAATTACCCTGTATATCAAACAATAAAAAATACATTGGTATAGGTCTGAAAATTAATTCGAAACACACACAATATTTTTTTATAGTAGTCCGGTATGATATTTGAAGAAATGGACAATCCAGGTTGTTATGCCCAGTCGCTTTCAAGTTAATCCCAAAACATTGAGATATTATGTAATTCAGAGCTTACTTGCTACTTGAATATTGTCGACTATTAAATATTACATAAAAATCGATTGATAAAAATAAAAACCAATTTAATACAAATAAATAATGTACATTGACCCTGTCGCATAATTACTTCGAGCGATCGAAGTCTCCGTAGGTATATTTCGTTTAAATAATTTATTAGTAATACTTTAATCAATACATAGTATAAAGCTATGAAGGTAGGTAGACTGATAATGGTTATTAGCCCAGTCTGCCGTGTTGGGGTACTACCACCACGTTCAATGGTAACACCACCCGTGAAGTGACCTAGTCGCGTAAAAGTAGCCATATATAACGAAAGGAGGGTGCAATCTCGTTGGCACATTCGTCTCCTCAAGCCGGCATAGTGGAGGCGACTGCTGTCTGTAGAAATTTCTGTGTTGTTTGCGTTCATAGACCGATCACTAGCTTTACATTATGCCGAGCTGCAATAAAATAAACTAAAAATAAGATTATTTATCAAAGTCGAGTTAAATGATCAAACATGTATCTCGAGACGTGATCAAAATGTTCAGGGTTCAATTCTTGATTCCAGATCTCTAAAAAATATAATACTGACCAATATTACAATCACCAACGGTGGCTTGTTTATAGAGGGAATACAGAGCCAAGTTTTCGGAGTCTGCTGGCTTCTTGCTCCAGTTCTTGACCTGCTCGGAGACGGTGGCGAATTGCTGAAATGAAGAATAAAAATTGTACTATGCGAACCAACTAAGAATAGTACTGGACTTGCAGCTAACTTCACTTGATATATGTCAAATAAATAATCCGATTGCTTTTGTGTAGTTAGCAAATAAAATGTAGTTAACGACTTCAATACACTATATCATATTTTAGGAGTTACATACATAGATATATACATACATACATATACTAGAGATGCAAACTTCAGACATCTGACATAAAAGAAGCGGAGGCCGATCAACAATGTTGCTGTCAAGTCAAATACTAACTGACAGCGAACCTAAACGTGGCTGTGGCCATATTTTCTCTCGCGTCACATTGGGAGCGTTATTGCACATCTAGTTGTATATAAAATGGTTACAGATGAGAGGTTTTTACTATATTTAATGTTTTTTTTAAGGGATTATGTTAATTTGTTTGTACGAATTGCGGGTCAAAATTGACTTGAATAAGTTTTAATAAAATTCTGTAATTCACACAAATTAAAATGAAATACATAAAGTAGAAATAAAAATTGGGCTACACTAATTTATTGAAAGCTCGAAATATTTTATTAACATATAAGGTGAACATATTTTCATATTAGTAAAAAGTTAATCTGTATTTTGACTTATGATTTATGCAATTTCAGGTCCACTCTCCACGCAAGCGTCTTTCTATACGACTCATGACTCATTAAGTGATTCTGAGCAGAAATTATTTTAAAAAATAAATACTTTTTTTTATCCAAATGTCCACCTTTTCCTTGCAGAAAAATACATAAACATTGCTACACGAACGCGTAATCGTTGTCGTCGGGCGGTGCATCAAACAAAAATAGATTTATAGAACTTTTGTGTAGAACCATACACGAGAACTTTTATTTAATAAATTTATTTTTTGAGGAGTGTTCATCCCTTACTTAATATTTACCTTAATTTTTTTACACGTTGCCTGGACAATGGACCTTAGTCAAGTCTAGATGTACTTCAAATTGAGAAGTATGTAGAAATAATACGTGGGAGAATGCATTAGTTTGCAAATATCTCGCATTTCCTGTTACAGTTAAATGAATTACTTCCTGAGGGAATGGCGGGAACTGATTGCTTATAATGGGTTCAATGAACTATAAATTATCACTTACTTCGTTGAGAGACATGATGTGAATTGATTTAGATTAAATCTGAAACAAATGAAAATTATTTTTAAAAAAGTGCTAAGTATTTTTTTGTAGGTATGATAATCCTTTATGATCGACGAACGATCGGATTTATGCATTATAGGGTTTATGTTATGGCTGCTTAAAGATGCAAATGTTCACTATCCAAATTAAGAGTGTACTCTCCTCTCGTTACATCTGGCTTTTTCACAATGATCCCAAAACGTGTCAAGTTCACGGGTGTTACACCCTGAAAGTGGTGGTAGTGCGGTACTGCTCCATGGCGGCAGACTGGGCTAATAACCATCAAGTATCCTTTGAACTATTGACGAAAAACTTTAAAATATTTCCAATAAACATAGTAACAAGGTAAACATAAACAAGGTAAACATAGTAAACGTAGTAAACAAGGTATTATAAAAAATCATAAAATAAATTTTAAGATAGATAGTGGTAGCCAGATAAATATACTATAGATTGAGAATATTAAAACAAACTAAACCTAATAAGGAAATAAAGCCTACACATGTCAAAGTTAAATCTTATGATGGAAACACACTAAATGTTAAAGGAAAGATTAATTTAAATACAAAATTTAACCATATAACAGGTAAGGTTAAGGGTGGCTTGCACCAGAAGGCCGGTTAAAGTAACTTTAACTTTTACGTTTACTTTAACCGTTACGTTTACATTATGGTGTATTGTACTCCACACGAGTTGCATCATCTTCGCGCCTATCATTTTTGACAGTTACTTTTAACATTAACCGTAACCAGCGAATCCTGGCTTGGTTAAAGTTAAAGTAATCGTCAAACCAATGCAATGTTGCTAACGTCAAATGTATGAAAAGAAGCCAAATATGTTTTTCTATTATATTTTAAATCAGCTACCCTTTTAACGATAACAATATGAATTTACACGATATTGCAACGCGTGTGGAGTAAATTAAATGTTTAACGGTCGTCGTCGCCGTAAAAGTAATAGTTAAAGTTACTTTAACCGGTGTTCTGGTGCAAACCACCCAAAGTTTATTGTTATCGATACTTCTGACAAGCCAATATTGGGCTTGTTTTACATTACAGAACCAAGCAATACATTCTACGAGTATTAGCACTTGCATCTGATTGAATGAAAGGAATGCTTCTATTTGACTTACATACCGTTGAGGCCGATGACCTGAACACTTCACTTCTTGTGGTCCGAACAGATAAATCATCTGTACATACGCAGTTACATTAAGACGTTTTCGGGATCGCGTTTCGGAAATAGTTTGAAAGTAGCCAGGTATAATGAGAGGAGCACTGTCAATCTAGATGCTACATGCTCGTCTCCTCAAGCCGGCATAGTGGAGGTGACTGCTGCCCGCACAGGTTTCTCTGTAGTAGCAGTTGTTTCCATTCATGGACCGCACTCTAGCTTTACATCAGGCGGAGTGTTGTCACATGCCGAGCTACAATAATAAAAAAAAGACTGATAATGGTTAGACACCTAGACGCAATTCGGGATCAGCTTGGAAGTAGCTGGTATACTCGTAAGTGATAAACGGGATGGTGCACGAATCTGGTGAAAACCGGTACAAAATTATCGTATGCAATTATCTTATCTATGTTTATATTTGATTGCATTACGAGTAATAAATAAGTACCAAAACAAATTTTATTCCAGTGTTAACGAAATGGTTACGTTTTTCGTATTGCTCTCACGGACCCACATAACTTATGTTTTGTAATACGTGTAATAACCTAGCCCATGGTGTCTATGGGAAAAATATTAGTAATAAATTCACACTAATTTCCTAACGACTGAGCGGCCGTGGTCTAGCGGTAAGACGCGTGAACTCACGATCGATGAGACCCGTGTACGAACCTCGCTAATTCTGACCAATGTTATATGTACTTTATTCGCCCAGTGCTTATAGGAGTGGTAGGCAGACGGATGATAGTTATTTGTTCAGTCTGGCGTCCTGGGTAGTGCCACCACTCTCGAATCAAATTGATTCATGGACCGCACTTCAGCTTTACATCAGGCGGAGTGTTGTCACATGCCGAGCTACAATAAAATAAAATAAATTTTTTTTCGAGTAGCTCGACATGTGGCCACATTCCGCCTACTACAGAGAGTGGAAGTCGTCTTCGCTATGCCGGTTTGAGGTTACTTCTCGGGTAATCAGTTTTGAAGTAGGCAGGTATATTATTTTTTATTTAACGAGAGGAGTGCGCACTGTCAATCTGGATGGTGTACATTCGTCTCCTCGAGCTGGTATAGCGGAGGCGATTGCTACCTGCAGAAATTTCTCTGTGGTGGCAGTTGTTTCCGTTCATGGAGCGCACAAGGCGGAGCGCTACATTAGTACGCTTTTATCGTTAACTTTAAGAGTCAAGCAAGCACTACCATTGAAGGTACAGTTCGTCAACAGAGCACGATATGTTCATAAGGTCATTTTTCTAAATAAAGATTATTATTAATCATTTTAATACTTATATAAAAATAATTATTTCTGTGTTTGTTCAACCCAATTTATAAAAAAAATCTTAAGACAGTCGCTTAGTAAGGGTTTTTTGGTCCTTAAACTTTAGGGCCTGAAGGATTTCCAAACGAGAACTCTAAACTCATAAATGAAAAAATATAATTATACACGTAGATTTTATTGTGCAATTAGTTTAAAATATCCTTCAATAAGATTTAAACAAACTATTCTTTGTAAACACGTCTCAAAATTACTTCACTGTTATAATTTATAACCACTATAATAATAGTTAATTAATTATTAAAATATAAACAAAAATATTAATAAAACTCACCGTGATAATGTAGAAGATACTCGGTTGAGTTGAACACGGTAACTGAATAATTTTTCAGGGCGTCCGAACATTAAATTTCCTCGGGCCGCTCAAAAATCGCGAAAATAAGCAGGGTTGTCACATTAAAGATTAGATAATTCACGAGTTATAGTAAGCTATATGAATGATTAATTGAATACAACGGTCATTTTTGTTTATTATTAGATAAAAAATAATGATAATTAGTATTTAAATTATCTTTTACGGTTATGTCCGTGTGTATAACAAGGTAATTCGATTGATTTACATATTTTTTTATTGTAGCTCGGCATGTGACAACACTCCGCCTGGTGTAAAGCTAGGAATGGAAACAACTACTACCACAAAGAAACCTGTGCGGGCAGCAGTCGCCTCCACTATGCCGGTTTGAGGAGACGAGCATGTACCATCTTAGATTGTCAGTATACACTCTCGTTATATCTGGCTACTTTCAAACTATTCCCGAAACGCGACAACGGGTGTTACATTCGAAAGTGGTGGTACTACCCCAGGACGGCAGACTGGGCTAATAACCATCATCAGTCTGCCTACCACTCTTTAATAGTGCCTATAGGCACTGAGTGACCAAAGTACATATAACAAAGTTACATTGGTACTGGTCAGAATTAGCGAGGCTCGAACACGGGTCTCATCGATCGTGAGTTCACGCGCCTTACCGCTAGACCACGGCCGCTCTTAATTTATTTAGTGCTGGTTTAGAGTCCTGTAACTCGCAGTCCTCTGACCGTGAACAACACTGTCATATGAGGGGCACTGTTGGAGCTGCTGGCCTCTCATCGGTGCATAGAGGCTAGGCAGCCAGGGCCCAAAGTCAAAACTCAATCGACAGACGAAAACAAAATATATGGGATTTGACGTTTCACTGTCACCTAGCCCCAGGTGGGACCTCTCTTCTGGTCATACTCTACTTTTAGGGGAGACATTGCATAAGAAAAGGGATGTGACATTTAAAATATTTTAAAAAATTCTATTAAACAGATTATTTAACGCCATTTTTAATCGGACTTATAGTTTAGGAATGCATATAGGATAATCGAACAAAGAAACATATTTTTTTGTATTATACATATGAGTTGATATGAGGTTTATGCCAACCCTACTAATAAACTTAAACGTACTACTAATAAAAGTCACAAAATTGAATTATCAGACCAACAATAAATTTTTAAATCTTATCATGAGAAATAATAATCTATGTCCTGTAGTTTGTAATAAATATTTTATAATATTATACAATTTAAGATCAGCGAAAGAGGTATGTAGAGAGAGGAACGCTGACGCTCCATAGTTTCTGCCTACCCCAGTTGGAATAGGACGTGAGTTAAGTAGTTAAGATGAGTGAAACTGAAATTACTAAAAATCAATTTAAACAGAGGAAAGGAGAAAATTATTAAGAGCGGCTGGTGTTTAACGGTTGAGGATGGATCTCACGGTCGATGAGACCTGTGTTCAAACCTCGCTAAATTCTGACCAAGTGCCTGTGATTCAATCGCTAACTTAGTACAGGCATTTGAAAAAAAATTGTAATAAAAAGAATAGTGCCAGATTGGCTCAATCAAACGCAGAATTGTTGTCACACTTCCAGACGAGGTAAGAGGATGAAATCTTTGAACGGAAGTCGACTCTGGACCGGTAGTGAAAATAATATCTCGGAAATCTAGTAGGCGCTGGCGGATCGACAGTAACAAAAGTGAAACAGCAAATATTACTACGAAATTAAAACTTTTTTGCAACCTACCTATTTTTTTTTATTCTTCAAAAAATACTTTTTTATTATTATTTATTTATTATAGGTACATAAACATTAAGAGGCACCTCCAGTGAGAAGGTTTTTAAGAATTCGATATTTGTAAACTTTAGGTAACGATATATTCTTTGCTGTAATCAATAGTATTGTATTGTAATCAATTTTAAAAAAAATCTTAACATACAGACCTAGATATCGGTAATATATTAAACAATCCGAAATGTCATCAAATTCTATTAAGGGTTAAGGCTTGAAAAACGTTATGGGTTTTGGTATGGGAAGTTGACAGTGGACACTAGCTTTAAGTATACAAAATAGACAAAATATTTGACGATGACCTATATTTGAAGTAGTCTATAGTATAAAGCCTTAGATTTAAGATAAGAGGGAATTACATGACATAATTATTTACCATGGCCAATCAGAAAACATTTATTGCGGTGCATTTTTATCGTGTGGAAAATTCCGGTTTAATAATCCGATATTTTGGCACTCCTTTGACAAGGTTTATCGTGTTTTTTAACCACTCCTTTGAACGTTTTGATTTGATAAACTTCTGACTGTTTCAGCTTATCAAAATGTCCAATAAAACTTCTCCTGAATTGTTGTTTTTTTTTTTTTGTAAACCAATTAAGGAAAAGGATAAAAACATCTCAACCCTCCCGAGCAAAAGCGCGCCAAACACTCCCAATCTTTATTCTCAACAATGACAATTTACATCTTTGGACAATTAGACATTTTCCTTCAAACAAATTAAGATTTTAAAACTATATTTTTTTTATTATTTAAATGTCCTAAATCACCGACTAAAGTCTTTTGGAAAGTACTTTGTTTAATAAATCACACCTTGACCTAGGCCACTGTTATTTGTGTTATAGCTTGTAAGAATTTACGTATTCGGGGCATTGTTGTGAATAAAAGTAGTTTCTTACGGTGGACTTTTGCCATAATAAAAATGTCGACTTCGCAATGCCAGCTCGAGGCTGAATCATTATGGTAGGTTGCTTAGAAACCCAAAACGCGATATACCACTTTACGGGTGTTACACTTAAAAGTGGTCATCATTCCAGGACGGCATCGGCTCTATTAGTCTGGACTAATAACCATCATTCTGCCAACCACCGCGATAGAACAGGGTCGCTCCTAACCACCCTAATTCCGCCACTAGATTTAGGTTTGTTTGTATGCAGTAATATGCCGGATCATCAGCCTTGAAGACATCCGTGTCCATTACAAAAACATCAATCTAAGTACACGATAAAAGGCTATTTCTTTTCATTACACAAATTGTCGTAATCGTTTATTTATAAAAATAATTGCACCATTTAGAATTTAGATAATAGGATTTAGATTTCTTTACTTTTATTTAGTTTAGCTTAGTGCTAATTAGTTACGTGCCATGTTAACCCTTACAGCCGGTCCACCCACACAATGCACTGCAGTCCTATATAGAATATCCATGGTATGCAGAACCAGACTTCTAAAGCCTACAGTCTGAGTGTGTCTATCATTGCCACGCGTTAGTCACCTAGGTTCCGCTTCATCAATTTTTTTTTCATTGAATTTCAGTTTCGTAAATATACGTACAATTTGTGCGTATAATTTTAACACGATGTTTTAGTTCTTTTTGACATAAGACACAAATGATGGTATTATTTTCAACTGGCAACACCTTTGTTTACATTTTTGGATCTCGACTTTCATTTCAGAGTCTATACAAGACGTTTAAATCGCACTTTATGCCGGTGCTACACCTTGGTCATGGCTGGCCGAAGTAGGGCAAGCGTGTAGCGGTGGCATAAATACATTTTAAGAAATAGGTCTGCTTAATTCACCCTTATACGACTACTTACCCCTTAACAATAGAGTCATAGCTATAGATAAAGTTGTATCATTGTTATTGAAGGTTATCTAATCGATGTAGATAAATCGGCAGATATGATAACAGTTGATTGATACAATTTGGCAGAATAATCGAAAATTTTTCATGTGTCAGCCGGACTTTACTATATCTTGGTTTTTTTTCTTTTTTATGAATCATTCGAGTGCAATTTTAGTACGATTTTGTGATTATTATGGGTAACAGTTACATCCATATGTTTCGAGTGGTAGGCAGACTGTAATACCACCACTTTCGAATGTATCACCCGTGAAGCGATCATGTTTTGGGATCGGTTTGAAAGTAGCCAGGCACAATGAGAGGAATGTATCTTGCCAATGTAACATATATTCGCCTCATCAAGCCGACATTATTGGAAATTCGTTCACGGACCGCATTCTAACTTAACGTCAAGCGGAGTTTTGTCATATGCCGAGCTAAAATTATATAAATGTTCTCTTGTTTTGAATAATTCATCCACACTCACAGACGTTCATGTGATGTATAATGTATTATCTCCATTCTCCAAACCGATATTTCAAATTAGGATTAAGAAAAAGACGTTTAAAGAAGATTTTAATAAACTTTTTTATTTCTTAAAACTAATATAACATGAAATATAACATTTTAAAGAGTGTTAGGCAAACTGATGGTATTTATAGTTATAAGCCGGCATAGTGGAGGTGACTAATGCCTGCAATGGATCTCTTCTAGGTTAACAGAGTGTAGAACTTCTTCAATTTTAACCAAAATCAGCTGTATGGCTCTCCTGCATTTTGTCATAAGGCAACATCAAAGGGTCAGTAGGTGGCATTTCAACAGTGGCAGCTAACACCGGACTCTGTCTACCCTCTTTTAACAATAAAATCTTTATAATACACCTATCGCCACCTTGACCGGTTACACTGCGAAACAAAATATCAGGGTTCATGTCTGAGAATATTTCTTCAATTCTTATTGGAAATTGTAACTTATTTCCTGGTGTTAGGAGTGGTACCTGAAACCAATTTACATAATTATAGTATTGTTCAATTGAGCGGCCGAGGTCTAGCAGGAAGACGCGTGAACCCACAATCGATGAGACCCGTGTTCGAACCTCGCTAATTTCTGACCAATGTAACTTTGTTATATGTACTTTGGTCGCTATTAAAGAGTGGTAGGCAGACTGATGATGGTTATTAGCCCAGTCTGCCGTCGTTGGATAGTCCCACCACTTTCGAATGCAACACCCATGAAGTGACCTTGTCGCGTTACGGGAGCAGTTTGAAGAGTGTGCATTGCATTGCATTCAAGATGATGCATACTCGTCTCCTCAGGCCGGCATAGCGAAATGAAATGAAAATCCTTTTTTAACGTAGGCATGGACTTGGCATGCACTTGTTCATCGTCAGAATCTACTTTTGGCTTCGGAAAGGCATATGACGAGAAGACAGCTCGTCAATTATAGCCTGTGTTTATAATAACTTATAAAAACCTATAAATTCAGAAAAAACTATATATAATAATAGTCGTAACAAATTTAACAAACATAACTAAACCACAATATGGGGCAGCAATAGCGGAGGTGACTGTCGCCCGTAAAGATTACATCAGGTGGAATAGAATCAGAGAATAGAAAGTGTAGAATAAAACTTACCTTAATATAAGGATTAGAAACTTTATAATGTATTGTATGATGAAATAGTATAGCTAGCGACATGACGCACTTCTCACTACTTGTGTTATGAAGCACGAGTGACATTCTAAATGTAGGCCCTAAGCCTTCTACCTGAAAAAAAAACCTTCATAAATGCAAGAGTTAAATGAAGATAAATGCGAGAGTAAAATATAACTTCGTTACGTTTGCTTTGGTCGCTCAGTGCCTAAGGGCTAATGGTTATTAGCCCAGTCTGTGCCTTTTTTATTGTAGCTCGCCATGTGACAACACTCCACCTGATGTAAAGCTAGAGTGCGGTCCATGAGTGGAAACAACTGCTACTACAGATAAATCTTTACGGGCAGCAGTCGCCTCCGCTATGCCGTCCTGAGGAGACGAGAGTGCACCATCTAGAGTGACACTGCTGACTGCACACTCCTCTCGCTATACCTAGCTACTTTCAAACCGCTCCTGAAACGCGACAAAGTCACTTCACGAGTGGTATTACCCCAGGACGGCAGACTGAGCAAATAACCATCATCAGTCTGCCTACCACTCTTTAATAGTGCCTATAGGCACTGAGCGACCAAAGTACATATAACAAAGTTACACTGGCCAGAATTTAGCGAGGTTCGAACACGGGTCTCATCGATCGTGAGTTCACGCGTCTTACGGCTTTGGGGTAGTACTAAAATCTTCAAGGCCAGGGTTCAAAAATTAGTCAGGTGTAAAGGAGAATGCCCATTCGTCTAAGAAAAATGGGCCCACAATTTTTTTTCGAGTTTGTCAATGATTTGAGTTAATTTTGTAGAAAAATAAATCTACATCCTTTATTACCAATCAGTTTTAATTTTTTCACCCAGGTTATTGAGTAATTAGATGTTTTCTGATGCAATATTTGATGTTATTTTTATTTTAAATACTTTAATAACTGAAGATACCTATTTTTTATGTAATAAAACATTGTCTATTGATTAGTAAACGATGTGTTGATATAATTAAAATGAATTAATAAAAATATAAGATATTATTTAGAATATTGTTTTGTTAACAAACTATTAGATATTGGGCCCAAAAATGGGCATTGTCCTTTTACTGTAATTGTAGTTGTTTTCGCTCAGTACGGTTACTTTAGATATTTTTTTTACTATAATTATAATGTCTCTATAATTTTGACTCAAAGTGTAAAATGATCATCCACATTAACTTGTATATTTGATAAACCGAAGTTATTCGAATTAAAAGTAACTTTTTACTTACTTCAGCGGAAAGTCGAACTGGTTCAAGTGCACCAGCTCCTATTGTATTATCAGATCTCATATGAGCTTCGATCAATGTTTTGGCAACTGTCAAACGTAGACGATTCAATTCCCGTTGAAAATCTTGATGCATTGCTAAAAATTTCTTTACTTATTTATTTTGTTAGATTTACATAATAAGTAGACCAATAGTGCCGAGAAGTGCTAACAATAATGAATTTAAAAAAAAACCAACTAATAAACAAGTAAAAACTATTAACTGGGGTGGTACCACCACTTTCGAATGTAACG
Source organism: Tinea pellionella (assembly GCA_948150575.1). Lineage (NCBI taxonomy): Eukaryota > Metazoa > Arthropoda > Insecta > Lepidoptera > Tineidae > Tinea > Tinea pellionella. The sequence continues at coordinate 9,047,980 of OX411248.1, forward strand.
CCCGTCAAACCATTTTCGCGTTTCGAGAGCAATTTGAAAGTAGCCAGGTATAGCGAGAGGAGTGTGCACTGTCAATGTAGATTGTGCATACTCGTCTCCTCAGGCAGGCCTAGCGGAGGCGACTGCTGACCGTAAAGATTTCTCTATAGCAGCGGATTCATCGGACGTCCAGACACCCGGAGAGGTGCCTTCCGTTTATGGTCAAAGTTCGTAAAGTACGTACGAGGCGTTTTGACAACACGTTCCTCGTGCGTACTGCGAAACTGTGGAACTCCCTCCAGGTGTCTGTGTTTCCCGAGAAGTACGACACGGGTCTCTTCAAATTAAGAGTAAATAGATATCTCATAGGCAAGCGTGCTCCACCTTAGATTGCATCACTGCTTAACATCAGGCAGGGTGCCGTCAAACGTTTGCTTATTAACCATAAAGAAAACATACAAAGAGCGTTTTCCTTCTCCCTAAGAGACTGTTCAATGAATAACTTCGATTTTTTCGGTATAAGCCAAGGCCGTTGACCTGCTGACACTTGTGGTGTACTGTTCAGCCCTGTTGCTGGTAGATTGAAGTCTGCCGTCCGTTTTAATATTTTTATCATTAAGTTGCCAGCTAAAAATTAATTTTATATTGAACTAAATTCAAAAAATAACGGTAGGCAGACTGATGGTGGTTATTAACCCAGTCTGCCGTCCTAGAATACCAATTTCAAGTATACCGAGAGAAGTGTACCCTGTCAGTAAATGGTACGTATTCGTATACTCAAGCCGGCATAGCGGAGGCGACTGCTGTCTGCGGAAATTTTTCTGTGTTAGCATTTTTCTTAAGTAACAAAGTATTGTATCTTAATGTACTTACTTATAGTGACTATAATTAGCACATGTTCTTCCTGACCTAATTGTCCAAATTTCATAGCGGATACGGCATCTAGAAGTTGGGTAGTTATTAATTTTGTCTGACTATTCCTCTTTTTTTTTTGGCATTATAACAATTTGCCATTGTCAAGGCAAATATTTTCAGAGTTTTGGCGGCCATCTTGAGACATTAGGTTATCTGTCTTGAATTATTTTCCTAAACTTGTGTGTTCTTCGAGTGTTAATGTGTAATAATGGTGGATTATTAACCATTAAGTGTTCGTGAACGTGCGTGAGTGTGGGCAAACAATTCAAAAGAAGAGAACCTCTGTTTCCATTTCCCCTCCAAAACTCCGTAAGAAGTTTCAGTAAAGATTCTACCACTTTACTGGAGCAATTTTTGACTTGACTGAGACTTGTTTAGTGTGATGAATGAATGACTCGTGATGCACAATATTAACTTGATGCAAAAATATTTACTTTGACAATGGCAAATTGTTATAACGCCATATAAAACAAAAAGAAAAAAATATGGTTTAGTATTGGTGGAGTAACACTCTGTATACAATATATGTTTTTCTATAGTAGTCCGGCATGAGACCTCACTCAATGAAAATCATAGTAAACTATGCTTATATCTACAATCCAAACTAACCTTTAACAAACATCTGATCGACTTTACCATTGCCATCGTACAAGTAAATATGTCCGGATGTAAATGCAACACCAATCAACTGAAGTCCCAATGTACTTATAGGCAATAATGTCAACGCTATCGGTCTATCTTCATTTTTTATACACCATATTTTTTTACCCTGATATAAAAAAATATTATTTCAATTTACACGTGCACTGTCAACCTGATGGTGCACATTCATCTCCTTAAGCCGGCATAGCGGAGGCGACTGCTGTATGCAGAAATTTCTGGTAGCAGTTGTTTCCGGGAGAAAACGGCTACTAAAGAGAAATATTTACAAATAGCAGTCACCCTCAGTATGCCTACTTGAAGAGACGAATAAGCAATATCCATTGACAGGGCAATGACAAAATGTGTCATTATTCAACTCGGCATGCTTCCATAAGACGGAAAGTGGTGACATGCAGGACACTGTCAATCTAGATGGTGGATACTCGTCTCCTCAAGTCGGCATAGCGGAGGCGAGCACCTGGACAGATTTTTTAGTAGTAGCAATTGTTTCCATTCATGGACCGCACTCTAGCTTTACATCAAGCGGGGTGTTGTCACTTGCCGAGCTACTATAAAAAAACCATACCTTTTTACTATAACACGCCATAGTATTATCAATACAAATGACAATAACGCTATCGTCTGTCGTCATTACTTCCATATTGACTATATGATGGTCAGTCTTAAAGAGTAACCTACCAAAATTCATTCCATGTTTCACCATACAAACGCATTTTTCTCTGAAATATGAAAAAAAAAAAAATACTGAAAACGTGGCTGTATGGGGTTTGATTCCTTTGCCTTCTCAAAATGGGAGAAAACAAAAAACATATTAAAAAAATATACAGGGGTGTAAAAAGAAAGGCGGCAACCCCGCAGACCAGAAGCTGCAAACATCATTCCGATGAGGTACAAGTATCTTTTTTTTTTATTGAGATCATAATTTTTAATTATTATTGGACATTAATTCTTCTCATCAAGTTTCCTCAAGCCGGCATAGTGGAGGCGACTGCTGTCTGTAGAGATTTCTCTGTAGTAGCAGTTGTTTCCATTCATGGACCGCACTCTAGCTTTACATCAGGCGGAGTGTTTTCACATGCCGAGCTACAATAAAAAAAAAGTTATTGGTTTAATATCAACTACATAACATTATTGGTAAAACAAAACACAAAACATCATCTATCAAAAACAAGCAATGGAAATGCAAGAATTTATTATATGGCTGGTGTCGCGACGCGCGAGGTATTCAACTCATAGCTGGCGTTTGCCTCAGCGATGTTGAGGAATTAGAGGAAAAAATTAAAAAGCTAACAATAAAATAATACCTCGGAATGTATAGTAGAACAAATCTAAAACGCCTACAAAACAAAACACAGCAAATTATACTCACCTTGTAGCAACTAAAATACGAAAATCGACATGGTAGAGACCCGTTGCTATTATTTGATAAGGCGTTTTTTTATTTTCACAAACGTTTGCCTGTAGAGAAGGTAAACAGATATCTTATATGGACGGCATAGTGGGGATTGGTCAGAATTTAGCGAGATTTGAACACAGATCACATCAATCTACGGTCCCTCCCTAATGTTGAATTCATATTTAATTTCTTTTATAGTAGGTCGGCTATAAGAGTGGAAACAACTGCTATCACAGAAATGCCAGGCAACCGTCGTCTCCGCTATGCCGGCCTGAGGAGATGTGTGGAATGAAATTAAGAACTCCTCTTGTAAGAATCGGCTTCTTAAAAGCTAATCCTAAAACTAAAATATAGATTAAAACCTTGTAAATATTTTTACTGTTTTTTTTAACTTTATTTGCAGACAGTACAGCTGATGCTGATCCATCTTCAATTACTTTAGAGAAAGTAGTGTTACCTGATAAATCTGCTGAAAGGTATGAGGGTCAAGAATAACAACCTCTCCATCCTCAGTGGCAACCACCAGACAGCTCATAGCATATTTATCAACAGAACTAATTTTCAAAGAAGTTATTGCAGCTATTTCCGGAGTTTTCCTCGTAGGGACTTCCGGAGTATGGTCTAGATAATCGAGTTGCTGTTCCGGGTTTAGTTGAAGGAATTGCTGAGATTGACGGCTGAGTATGTTTTGCGGGAGTAACCGGAGGCTCTCCGTTAATGTTGTTATTGTTTCTAGTTTGTGCATTTCTGGCTTAACAAGCTGAAATAGTTTATATAACATAACTACTTTTTTATTGTAGCTTTGCATATGATAACACTCCGCCTGATGTAAAGCTAGAGTGCGGTCCATGAGTAGAAACAACTGCTACTACAGAATTTTATTTAACTTTATTTAGGCCACAGTCGCCTCAGCTATTCCGTCTTGAGTAGACGAATGTGCACCATCTAGGTTGACAGAGCATACACCTCTCGTAACACCTGGCTACTTTCAAGTAAGTGCAAGTCAAAAGACTGGACCAACAACCATCATCAACATTGGCACCGGTCAGAATTTAACGAGGTCTGAACACGGGTCTCGATGATCACAGGTGCCTTCCACCACTAGATCACAGTGGCTCAATTTTTTGTTTATTTATTTACCTAAACAGGTTTTAGTTTGATCAAGTTTTGTAATAAATTATTTTAAAAAATACCTCCTTCCATATATCCATTTCATCTGAGTTCCATTCGATTGATGGTAAATAGTATTTAAAGAACAATTTCATATTTCTGTATATGTAGACGACAGTACTGAATGCAACCGCTATGACTGGCGCGCTCCGGGGCATTGCTTCACTCATATACAGTCCAACTACACCGAGCGGTATGTCCGGTAAATCTATGTCCGAAGTTTGCATTGCACCTTTGAATATCTGTAATTTATAGTTTTTTTAAAGATACTAAAGGTGCAAACCTAACAGAAAGCCTAAAAGTGACTGCGGTGGTTTTCTTCATGTAGATAGATTTATTCTAGTGACAACACTCCGCCTGATGTAAAGCTAGAGTGCGGTCCATGAATGGAAACAACCGCTACCACAGAGAAATCTCTGCGGACTGCAGTCGCCTCCACTATGTCGGCTTAAGGAGACGAGCATGTACCATCTAGATTGACAGTGCACACTCCTCTCTTATACCTGGCTACTTTCAAACTATTCCCGAAACGCGACAAGGTCACTTCACGGGTGTTACATTCGAAAGTGGTGGTACTGCCTCAGGACGACAGACTGGACAAATAACCATCATCAGTCTGCCTACCACTCTTTATATCCAAGATAGATAACTTAAATTAAGTATATTATAATGGTTCAAAGAATGTTTAAGGCTAACAAAATAAAATAAAAATAAGAAAATTAGTATTTACTTTAATCTTGGGTCCATCTTTATCTCGGCCTAGGTCGCCCACAACTAATTTATACTCATTATCGTTATTTAGATCAGCTAAACATATGTTGCAAGGTAATGTGTTTAAATCTATATCATCTGTCCCCGCTTCTACGTCCAACCAACGCGTAATTGTGCACATTTTAGTTAAAATTAACGGACCGTTGTTTACAAAATAGGCGCCATTACCAGTTGTCATGGTAACCGTTTTGAATGTCAAAAACATTTATGTGAATCTACTTTTTTTAGTTTCTTTCTTTTGTTGTTTTAATTAACAAAATTATAACAATCATTAAAATATTTGGAGGTAAAAGTTTAAGATAAAATTACATTGAACGTTTAGTTATACATTTGTTTATTTAATTTTGTTATTTCATATCCGCGATCTTCATAAACGCTAGTTGACGTTTGTGAGTTGTAGACGTCGCGCGCGCTTCTGTGAGGTTTTGCTTCGAAATTCAAACTTTTGCAAAGTAAATGAAATAGTGGATAGTGGTTCAATACAAGTGAAAATTGTAATGTGTAAAATATCAATTATTGAATTGTTACCATGTTGACGGTGTAATTTTTTTAATGATCTTTGCGTGAGTAACTATGTATTTATTACTTATCTCATTATCCTAATGTGTTATTAATATTTTAATAAAGAATATGTTGATAATCCATTGATAAGCTACATTACTCTCTACTAATTAAATAAACTACATAAATATCAAATGCTGTTGAATTTAGGTATATACAAGTTGGTTCTTATGGATAATTACCTCTTAACTTTTAACTTGGAGATAATAGGAGAAATCTGAATAATAATTCAATAATTTTGTCTTAGTATATAACGGGTTCAATTAATATATGTATTAGGTTTTAAACCACACTATATAAAAATAACACATGCACAATGCACATACTTACTTAGATATACCACTGACCTAAACTGGGACATAGGACACCCTGTACTGAGTGTATACGGATATTAAGACAAGGACAACACTTAAACCAGGACAATTATTTTTTATTTAGAAATAGCTTCAAAACACCGATAGCCTATATAGTAGAGCGGCCATGGTCTAGCGGTAAGACGCGTGAACTCATGATCAATGAGACCTGCATTCGAAACCATGCTAATTCTGACTGGTACCAATGTAACTTTGTTATATGTACTTTGGTCGCTCAGCTTTTAAAGGGGTGGTAGGCACACTGATGATGGATATTTGTCCAGTCTGCCGGCCCGAGGCTGTACCACTTTCGAATGTAACGCCCGTGAAGTGACCTTGTCGCGTTTCAGGAATAGTTTGAAAGTAGCCAGGTATAACGAGAGGAGTGTGCACTGTCAATCTAGATGGTGTACATTCATCTCCTCGGGCCGGCATAGTGGAGACAACTGCTGCCCGTAGAAATTTATCTGTGGTAGCAGTTGTTTCCGTGTTCCGACTGCACTCTACCTTTACATTAGGCGGAGTGTAGTTATATACTGAGCTTTATTAATTTTAAAACAAATTTGAGAACCACTGACCTATGATCTAACTTTAAGATACACCTACATATATCAAATTAGGCTAGTTAGTAATCTGAATTGCTTACTAAACATGCCACAAGGTAAGATCTACAATGAGAAAGCGACCTCATTCCTCACCTTTGTTCTTACTAAGGAGTTAGTGACCTTGCTTATGTTTTTGTTATATTATACATACATATGTATACACACAGCGGCCGTGGTCTAGCGGTAAGACGTGTAAACTACTGTAAACTCTCGTTCAATGAGACCCGTGTTCAAATCCGCGCCGTTATACATTTCAACAGGTGCAAAGTCCAATTTTTATTTATAATATATTTATTTTTTAATTTTTGTTGTTGAAAGTTTTGTTTATTTTTGTGTTAATTTTTAGTTTTTGCTTCCGAGATTTTTCTTTATTTAACTATTACCTATACCGTAAATTGGCCTTGTTGTCATACTCTAGGTTTACGCTGTTGGCTTCAATACAAATAAATCAATAACTTGTAGCTGCTGATTTATTTTTTAATATTTAAAAATGTTTTCATGTACATATTTATTATCTTAAAGTTTTTTTAATTAGTTTTTGCGTGAATTTTTTTTTATTATAGTTTTTAATTTGTATTATTTTCTTTAAAACTTGTGATTAGGCTAAGTTGAATGTATGAAATAAATAAATAATTATACTAACCGGTACCAATGTATCTACCTATGGTATGATATAGGCATTAATTAAAGAGTGGTACCCAGAAAAGTGTTTTTTTAAAATAAAACTAAATAATAAATTAAGCGTGTAACATTCCATGATCTTTCTATCTTTTATCCGATTTTATTTGGTCCCTCACCAAACTCGCTAATTAGTTAGAGACAATGATTAATATTTTTATAATAAAAAATAAAGAAAAAGTACGCTTCAAGCCGTTGCAGTGTGATGTATACAACTTCTGGTTTATGGGATTAGTAGCTGTCTTTTTAAACGACATATGTCTGCAAAGCTACGGGTATCAGCTAGTTTAATGTAAAAGTGGAGTCACGATAGCGGATAGAATGAGGAATAGTGTTGTGCGCGATAGATGTGCTTTAAAAGATGATGTAGTGACGAGGATTGAGAATGGAATGCTTCGATGGTTTGGGCACTTGGAAAGGATGAATGAAAGGAGATTGACGAAAGGAATATATAAATCTGATGTGAATGGATGCGTTAAACAAGGCAGACCCAGAAGGGTGTTTCCGATCAAATAGGAGACATTCTCATGAAAGCTGGGTTGCCTAGTGTCCATAACCATCGGGCGTGCATGAAAAGAATTGTGGATGTGAAGGAAGCGAGGGTGTTGTGTCAGGATAGTGGTAAGTGGCGTTCCGTTGTCTCTCTGCCTATCCCTGTGGGAAAAAGGCGTGACAATTGTATTGTATTATTGTTGAAAATTGTATAACGAAGGCCAGGGAAGTTGGAAAAACCAGAAGGAAATCGGAAGTTCACAATAACATATCAACTCAGTTATATTACATGAGAAGAATAACAAATAACTACTTACAATTGATTATTTGAAACGTCTACTGACTTTATATCCGTTCAGTTAGCCTAAGCAGGGCTGGCCAACTTGATTAGACTCAAGATAACTGTTTACTATCGAGACCCTGCCCGATCTACCAATTTCATACTACAACATAATTATTATTTTCTAATTGTAGCTCGACATATGACAACACTTCGCCTGATGTAAAGCACAGAAATCTCTACGGGCAGCAGTCACTCCCGCTATGCCGGCCTGAGGAGACGAGTATGCACCATCTAGATTGACAGTGCACACTCCTCTTTTATTATATCTAGCTACTTTCAAACTCCTCCAGAAAGCGACAAAGTCACTTCACGTGTTACATTCGAAAATGGTGGTACTGCCCCAGGACGGCAGACTGGGCTAATAGCGCAAGCGGCCCGCGGCCATTACATAACAGCTAGTTCATAAGTTTATTTTGTCGCGTTTCGGGAATAGTTTGAAAGTAGCCGGATGGAACGAGAGGAGTGTGCACTGTCAATCTGGATGGTGCATGCTCGTCTCCTCAAGCCGGCATAGTGGAGGTGACTGCTGCCTGTAGAGATTCCTCTGTAGTAGCAGTTGTTTCCATTCATGGACCGCACTCTAGCTTTACATCAGGCGGAGTGTTGTCACATGCCGAGCTACAATAAAAAAAAAAATTACAAGTAAACTTATTATTACAAGTATAAACACTTTTAATAATCCTACGTAGATATTAAAGTTATTAATACTTAGCATACGAAATAAAAACTTATTTATTTAGTTAAAAGATGGCGGGTGTCGGGTAAATCTATTGTATTTTATGTTCTAACTTTTCTTTATTTCTGCTTCTGCCTGTCGCTGTATTTTCTCCGAAATAAATAAATAAATAAATAAATAAATAAAGAGCCGGTCTAACTAACAGGGCTCTAAATTCTTTTTTTTTAAAGAAAGATCATCAATAAAACAAATGACTGTTACAAGTTCGATTCGCTTTATGTATAAAGCCTCTTTCTTACATAACAGTTCATTCTCCCAACTTACACAAAAAATCGCAACACTTTTTTTCCAAATCTCGTTTTACCTCCACGATTGACAGCGAAAGGCGCAACACTAGAATTACTTTATGAGTGTTTATTTTTGTTTATATTAATTACTAGCTGTTGGTCCCCGGTGCCACTCGGGCTTATCAATAATTCTTTCATACATATTTTTTGGGTATCTCGAACGGTTTTTGCAGCGCACGCAACAAAAGCCCTCAATTTTTTTTTTTATTGTAGCTCGACATGTGACAACACTCCGCCTGATGTAAAGCTAGAGTGCGGTCCATGAATGGAAACAACTGCTACCACAGAGAAATCTCTACGGGCTGCAGTCGCCTCCACTATGCCGGCTTGAGGAGACGAGCATGCACCATCTAGATTGACAGTGCACACTCCTCTCTTATACCTGGCTACTTTCAAACTATTCCCGAAACGCGACAAGGTCACTTCACGGGTGTTACATTCGAAAGTGGTGGTACTGCCCCAGGACGACAGACTGGAGAAATAACCATCATCAGTCTGCCTACCACTCTTTAATAGTGCCTATAGGCACTGAGCGACCAAAGTACATATAACAAAGTTAAATTGGTACCGGTCTTTAGCGAGGTTCGAACACGGGTCTCATCGATCGTGAGTTCACGCGTCTTACCGCTAGACCACGGCCGCTTAAACTTACTTTCAAACTATCTCCGAAACGCGACAAGGTCACTTGATGAAGATGAATAATATTCCCCGTTTTTTCCACATTTTCGACTGTTTCTTCGCTCCTATTAGTCGCAACGTGATGTCATATAGCCTAAAGCCTTCCTTGATAAATGATCTATCCAACACAAAAAGATTTTTTTAATTCGACCAGTAGTTCCTGAGATTAGCGCGTTCAAACAAACAAACTCTTCAGCTTTATAATATTAGTATAGCAGTGGGCAGCAGCTGCTCGAAGACTGCTTGACGGCTTTGCGTGTACTTGTTTGCCGTATTTTAAATGTCACTTCTTGTTTAATTTCTTCGAGTAAATACTTGTATTTACTTTCGAATGTCATAAAATTTAATTCGATTTTAAAACTTAATTGTTGAGTTATAACCAGTTACGAAATCTCTTGCTAATTAATATTTTTATATCGGCATACGAGTATGACAAAACTTCGCATTATGTTAAATTATGTTAGATGCAGTCTATGAACCTACCACAGAAATGCAGGCAGCGGTCATCTCCGCTCCAGCTTGAGGAGACAAAGTTGTACCATCTAGATTGCCTCACGTTATACCTGACTTATTTTAATTGTAGCTCGTTATGTGACAACACTCCGTCTGATGTAAAGCTAGAGTGCGGTCCATGAATGGAAACATCTGCTACTACAGAGAAACCTGTGCGGGCAGCAGTCGCCTCCACTATGCCGGCTTGAGGAGACGAGCATGTATCATCTTAGATTGACAGTGCACACTCCTCTCGTTATACCTGGCTACTTTCAAACTATTCCCGAAACGCGACAAGGTCACTTTACGGGTGTTACAATCGAAAATGGTGATACTACCCCAGGACGCCAGACTGGGCTAATAACCATCATCAGTCTGCCTACCACTCCTTAATAGTGCCTCCTATAGCCAGACTGAGTGACCAAAGTACCTACATATAACAAAGTTAAATTAGTACCGGTCAAAATTAACGAGATTCGAACACGGGTCTCGTCGATCGTGACTTCACCTTACCGCTAGACCATCACATCCAGTGTGTCCAGTTACTCTTCAGGTAGGGTCTTCCTTTTCGCTACGTCAACCAACACTGCCATCCATACCCCTAGAAGCAATTTTAACAATTTCCAGCAATTTGGGTTATGTACATAGATTATTATACTTTTATCTGAACGTAAACTGGTTAGTAAATAATGATCTAATTGTTCCTAAAACAATTTACATACGTTATGATAACAATGGCATCAACGGCGGCCTTGTAATAGTTTTTTGATTGTATTGTTTATAACGCTTCCCTTTTCGGATACCTCACTTTTGTCTTGTGAGATTCTTTTATAATAGCGTCTTTAATATTTGAGCAGAAGACGTGAAATTACGACTAGGGTCACCTCTAGCCAAACTAGGATACTTTGAAGATATTCGTACTATTGGTATCTAGGGACCATTGTTTTATAAATGTAGACTCATAATCAAGCATCAGAACAAGGACAACATAAACACAATAACAACCAGACGCAGAACAAAACTTTTTTTAAATTGTTTTAAACCGAGATCTTTGTTCAGATGCGTACGAAGCTGATATTAATGTATTAAAGAAAAAAATTCACAAATTCCAAAATAGTTCCCATTAAACTTTTTCTGCTAACCCACTTACGTGATAAGCTAAGATCAGGAGATCATCTCGTGACACGTAAAGTCTGCTTCACAAAACGATAAAATCTCAGACAATACTCGCATGATGAAAGGTAAACCATTATCGCGGTGACATACTTGGAAAAACTGCAAATTACTTCCTCGAAAAGTCCCACCATGAGAATAACAACAAAGGTAAATCGTAAGGTAAAGTTTATTACAATTTTTTTGCGTATTGAAATTTGGTTGATACAGGGGAGGACAACCTGGTGACTGGCCCCCAAATTTTCAATTTTTTGTTTTTGTAACTTAGCATATGATAACATTACCCTTGATGTTACGCTAGAGTGCGGTCCATGAACGGAAATAAGTGCTACTACAGACAAATTTCTGAAGGCAGCAGTTGCCTCTGCTAATGCTGGCTTGAGACGAACGTGCACCGTCTGGTTGACGTGCACACTCGTTATACTCTGCGTATATAACCTAATCCACTTTTAATCAATGATCGAATATTTTCAAAACCAATTGTGGTGTAACAATAGAAAGTGTAATATTTCTGTGTAGTAATATTTCGATATTTGCGTGTGTTACCGCCACCAAAACCGCTCCACATTCAATCAAGAATGAAAGTAAATCTTTGAACTTTCTATAATGTATTTGCAATAAAAAATACACATTTTTATTACTAAATACACTATATTGAGCGACTGTGGTCTAGCGATAGAAGGCGTGAATCACAATCGATGAGCCCCGTGCTCAAATCTCGCTAAATCAAACCAAATTCAGACTTGTACGAGTAGGTTATATACAGGTATAGTATGTACTTTAGTTGCTTAGTGCTTATGATACTCGTACAAGCTCTAGCTTAGTATTTAAAAAAAATCCTATCTATAGAATAAAACCTAAAAAAAATTATACAGGGTGTCCCGTAAGTAGTGGTGTCAGCGGTATTTTACAAATAGAGGGGTTCAATATCTAGAATATAATTTGGTGATTTTTTTTTATACCTTCTGGTTTAAAAGTTATGACATTTTTAAAGAATTATCATTTTTTCCCCCGTTTTATCACAAAATAATGTTATAAAATTTTGTTTACAATTATTTTCACTGATATTTTTATTTAAGTGGGTTGAGAAAACACAGGGCTTTCTAATTAAAATATAATTTGTAACCAATTAATAACCATGATTAAATAAAAAATTAAAATCTAAACAAGATTTAATTTATAAAATTTTAAGCAAAATATTTAAACGAAGCTGGTGTAAAAAAATTGTATGTAAGGTTACGGGACCATTATTTTAAAAATATCTGCAATTCACACGGACTCTAAAAACGTATAATAATGTTCACTGTCATTTTAATTAAAGTAATTTTTCAAAGTTAAACTAGCAAAAAAGTGCTATTTGTTGAAGAAATTTCATTATTACCTTATGCGAATTCCAATAAAACCAATGTAAATAGATACGGAAAAGAAAATAATTTATTAAAGTAAATGCTCAAAATGTCTCCCTCTAACTCTAACTCATAAACGACATCTTCTAATAAAGATTCTCCTGATATTTCCTAGGGCTCTTTGATTATTTTTAATTCTTTCGGACACGATATTCAATTTTTAGCGTAGTTCATATTCATTATTATTACATGTCTCATAAACAGCTTCTTTAAAGTTAACAACAGCAGACTGATGATGGTTATTTGTCCAGTCTGCCGTCCTGGGGTAGTACCACCACTTTCGAATATAACACCCGTGAAGTGACTTTGTCGCGTTTCGGGAATAGTTTAAAAGTAGCCAGGTATAACGAAAGGAGTGTGCGCTGTCAATCTAAGATGGTACATGCTCGTCTCCTCAAGCCGGCATAGTGGAGGCGACTCTTCTCTGTAGTAGCAGTTGTTTCCATTCATGGACCGCACTCTAGCTTTACATCAGGCGGAGTGTTATCACATGCCGAGCTACAATAAAAAAAAATAACACCATAATTTACTTAATAATGTTTGTTTTAATAGTAGTCCGGCATGTAATTACACTCTGCCTAATGTACTTAAGGTACGTAATCTCTGAATGAAGTATCAGTGGAAACAGGCGTCAGTCTGCCTACCCCTCTTTGAACATCCCTAAAGTCAAATTAAGGAACCGAAATGAAAAAAGATTGGAACTACAAGCAGTTAGTATCTTACAGTAGGTTAAGACGTGAAAAAGTGCAAATTTCCGACTGTAAGAATTCTTAAAATCCATCCTATTATCGGAATGCATTATTAAAAATCGACGCCCATTTGTTGTATTTATGTCGAAAAAACATTGTAATTTAAATGATAGTAAACATTATTATACGTTTTTAGAATCCGTGTGAATTGTAGATATTTTTAAAATAATGGTCCCGTAACCTTACATACAATTTTTTTACACCAGCTTCGTTTAAATATTTTGCTTAAAATTTGATAAATTAAATCTTTTTTAGATTTTAATTTTTTATTTAATCGTGGTTATTAATTGGTTACAAATACCATTTTAATTAGAAAGCCCTGTATTTTCTCAACCCGCTTAAATAAAAATATCAGTAAAAATAATTGTAAAAAAAAAATTATAACATTATTTTGTGATAAAACGGGGGAAAAAATGATAATTCTTTAAAAATGTCATAACTTTTAAACCAGAAGGTATAAAAAAAAATCACCAAATTATATTCTAGATATTGAACCCCTCTATCTGTAAAATACCGTTGACACCACTACTTACGGGACACCCTGTATACTTCAATGATCGAGTATTATTTTTTCTTGATTTGTGAAAAATAGTATTTTTTTTATTTTAAACTGTTTTGGTCCAAATTGTGAGGGCGTATTATTTTTTTATTAGGGCGTATGTTTCTTCCTGTAGTAGAAGCTGTAGAACTCAAGATTTTGACTCTTCAAATACAGGTTATATTTTCTGTTAAAATTTCACAACTTTCTGGCGAAGGTTTTATCTCTGCTGATGTTTCCATCCGGTGAGTCGAGGTTAGTTTATTTATAGCAAAAATCCGATATGAATTATCGCAGTACAATGCGTTTATTTTACTTCATTACATAGAATTATGATTTAGAATTCAACAATAAAAAACAATGGACAGTCTGTTTTTATTTAGGCCAGCCTTCCACTGCGGAAGGGCAATGACTAAGCGTAACTGATGAAAATTCCACCAAGAAAGAGATTTTTTATCGAACTCTGGATATGACCACACTCCGCCCGATATTAAGAGAGCTCGGCTCATGCGGAAACTGCTACTACGGTTTAAAGTTTACAGGCAGCAGTCGTCTCCGCAATGCAGGTTTGATGGAACGACACTTTCGAGCCACCCCAATTGACAGTGCACTGTCCTCTCGTTATACCTGACTACTTACACACTGCATACTCCTACCTACCTACATACTCGAAACGCGACATTAGTCTGCCTACCACTCTTTAATAGTGCCGTCTGTAGTGCGACTAAAGTACATATAACATAGTTACATTGTTCAGAATTTAGCGAGGTTTAACACGGGTCTCATCGATCGTGAGTTCACGCGTCCTACGGCTAGACCATGGCCGCTCTAATTTTGCATTTGTATCGTGTGTAAAAAAGTCAAGTTTCAGTCACAATAGTGTGTTGTCCCAGCCCGAGTCTGTAGCCGCTGTGAAGTTGTATTTTGATTTTATTTTTTCTAAAGATAGGTAGATTTATTTTGTTTATTTTTTTTTTTTATTTATGATTTATTTTTAGTTACATTTATGTGTTAATTTTTGAGCAAGCAAGCAAGCCCCAAACTAAATAATTTAAACAAATAAATAAAGTTTTAGTCAAGTCTATCTATAAAATACACAACATAACTTGCATATACTTTAGAATTATGTCGTCCAACCGTGACGTGATCACGCATTTCGTTGCATAAAATGGCGACTCTATCGGAATGCGGTTTGTGCTTAATGTTCGCTTACATACCTACATACGAGCGAACATTTAAGAGCGGCCGTGGTCTAGCGGTAAGACGCGTGAACTCACGATCGATGCGATCCGTATTCAGACCTCGTTAAATTTTGACCGGTACCAACAAGTATGTACTTTGGTCGTTCGCCTATAGGCACTATTAAAGAGTGTAAGGCAGACTTGTTATTAGCCCAGTCTGTAGTCCTGGGGTAGTACACCTTCGAATGTAACACTCGTGAAGTCTTGTCGCGTTTCGGAAACAGTTCGAAAATAGCTTAGATAATAGATATAACTAGAGGAGTGTGCACTGTCAATCTAGATTCTAGATGGTGTATATTCGTCTCCTCTAACCGGCACAGCGGAGGCGACTGCTGCCTGTAGAAAGTTATCTGTAGTAGCAGTTGTTTCCGTTCATGGTCCACATAAAGGTAAAATTAACCTAAATCGAAGTACAAACAATAAGTATTATAATCCTCAATAAACATTAATCTAATGCATTTCCTACTATGATAATCGTCGCTTTCAATAGTGTGATCTGGCTGCAATGAAGCGGCAAATTAATGATGCGCGTGCGCACGCCGGATGTCTGCTCTCAACATACTGCATTGCGCAGATCATCGGGTTATTGACCAACTACTTTAGATTATTAATTTTTTAACATCTGCTTATATGGTTTTTTTTTTAAATAGTTTTTCTGATTTTTTTCTCGGACTATAAGTTGTCAGAATTAGCTATAAAAATTATTATAGTACGGTTCAAAAGTATAGTATTGTATGGAGAAAGTAAAAAGAGTGAACTCAAATTGTTTATTTCAAATAGGCTCATATCTTACTAAAAATTTTGACGCATAAATACACACCGACATTTGTAATTGAAAGCTTTCAAAAAGCAATAACCGACAAACGTCTTAAACTCAATCAATTGTACGCCCTTATTTCAAGCACAATAAAGGTGAATATTGAGCAGAATCAACGTGCAACTATAAGTTCGGTTGAATGTGAGAAACGTGATGTATACGTGATAGCGAAAAACATTATGAGGTCGAGAACCTAAGTGTTTGTTTTCATATTGTGTTTTATTCTTAAGAAGTCAACACAAGCTTTACACATTTGCAATAATATGAATACAGAAACTCTTGCTCGGAACTTCGTATGCGTTTCAACCTTTTTTAGTTGAGGAACTAGCCCTTGGGGAATGTGCCAGGGTTACGTCGCATTCTCCAGCCTGGAGTAAAATCACACGATATTTCACCCATACTGGGCGAAGTGTGGGCACACTATGGGATCCGAGGCGGTGGATCAAGTCCCGGGGACGGCGATTCGAAACACTAGAGACAGGAAGTTCAATTAGGTTGAAGGAAACACTGGAGGTTTTAGTTGGTTTGCCAGCGCTAAGCTGGAGTGTCGGACATAACCCTGGCACCTTCCCTAAGGACCAAGGCAAGAGTTTCCCTACGTAACAAAAAGGTCCCGCTGCAAATTTTTAAACTGGATTTTTAAAATGGATAAATTAGCTGTGACGCGTGATTTTACCCACGAAGATAAAAAGACATCCTAAATAAATAAGCTATCTAGGCTTTAAACATAGTTTTAGGTAACTGCGTTAAAATCCTTTTGTTCTTATTGTGCTTTTATCAGTAGCCCTTACTTACGTATGTTGTTGACCGTTGGTTTTTTTTTTTTTTTTTCATAATTTAATAATATTTAAATATTATTAAAATGAATACCATTTGCCTATTAAATAAAGGTTATATTCAACTTTAATTATGTATATTGCTAGAAAACTTTCTCTATATTTTGTTGCATGCGGTTTTAAATTAGTACGTAAAATGTTATGTAAAGGTTTCAGATCAGTTTTGGCAATGTTTTCGTGCGTGAATAGTTTAAGACAATTGTTACCAAATAAATAATGTTAGTTGTATCCGATATGATCCAATTTTTATTTAATACCTCTATATTTTTTTTTATAATAGCTTGGTATATGACGACACTCCGCCTGACGTTGAGTTAGAGTGCGGTCCATGAACGGAAACAACTGCTACTCCAGAGAAATTGAAATGAAGACGAGGCCGCAGTCACACTGTGCACATTCTTCTCGTTATATCTAGATAGTAGATATTTCCCGGCAACTGATTTTGAAACGCGACTAGATCACTATACAGGTGATGCGCTTGATTATGGTGGCACTGCAGACTGCCTACGATTATCAGTCCTAATTGCGAGTGTAAACATATTCTTAGCACTATCATCAAACAACTTCCCTTTAAATAAACTGTGAAAATGATTACCGATGCGTTTTCACTTCCGAAGTCTCAAAATAAAAAATAAAAAAATCTTTTGTTTTAGACAAAACAATCGATGACACCGGATATTCATTGTATTTGTTTGTCAAGTACAAACAAAGTCATACGAGTGATGCTGGCACTAACAAAAAGTACCAATGTAATTGTGTTGTAATAGTAGTACTTCGATCGCTCAGTGGCTGTGATATAATACAGGAATTAATTAGACTGCCGTCCTGTGATTCGCCAAATGACCACGTCGCATTTCGAGATCAGTTTGGAAGTAGCTAAGTAGCAAGAGGTGTGTGCTCTGACAATCTGGATGGAGCATATTCATCTCCTCAAGAACTCTCTACTTTAGAAGAGATTTTTTGTGGTAGCAGTTGATTGTAGATTCCTCGCAGGCGCCTTTTTCCGCAATTGAACAGATCTGGCCCTTCGTTGCGCGTGAGGTGGTCTGCATCACCGCAGCCACTCGATGTCTCCCAGGAAGACCAAGAGACTTCTCACGTTCCTGCACACCTCCGAGAGAATCCGAGGAACCTTTGACGTGGCTCGTCCACGCTACTGCACTCCAAGAGCACATGCGTGATTGTCTCTTCAGCCCCCATGCATCCTCTGCACAGGGGGCTGTCCTTAATATTAATTGTGAATAAGTGTTTGTTGAGCCAGCAGTGCCCCGTTATAATACTTACCGCCAGGTGGAGCTGGGCTCGGTGAAGATTCAGCAGGTCTCTTGTGAGCCGCTTGTCGTGTGCCGGGACCGTCTCCCTTGTTTGTCGACAGTCCGTCGTGTGATGAGTCCGTATAAACTTGTGTAACCTGTTTTTTGACATCAGACGGAGAAAAAATACGCATAATAAATTAAAAAAGTTTTAAAAAGTTATATTTTCCAAAATTCCGTTTGTTTGGGCTCGCACATTACATAAAATCGCCATCACCTCTCTTATACGGTTGCACAAACAAAGATTAGCTTTCTACGTTCGCAAGGACATTCTTGTCTCATTCGTTGTTATTCTGAACGCGTCTCTTCATCGTTGATTGACTGACAAACATTGTTATTGTCAATGTATTTCTATTAAGGCGTTTGCAATTTTGTAATTTACTTTTATTGTATTAACTTTTGTTGTCGTCGAGGACATAATGCACCTGTCGAGGGAGTATGGCCTGTGTGAGTCTGAGCGCATTTAAACTGGGGATTAATTTATTGGAGATAGGTTTCTTAAATAGTATCTTACAAGAAAAAGTCTTGTTCAGCCAAGATACTATAAAGGTTTCTCTGTAGTAGGAGTTGTTTCCATTCATGGACCACACTCTAGCTTTATATTAGGCGGAGTGTTGTCACATGCCGAGTTACAAAAAAAAACTATATGATTTTGTAAATATTTATGTTAAGTATGGAATAGTTTAAGATTTAGTAGTATTGTAGATAATAATTAGACTGAATTATTCTTGGCAGAATAAAGCCTATAAAAAAACTTTTGTTTGTTTAATAGTATTAGGCGTTACTTTGCGGAAATCCATAACAAAATTATTTTAAAACACTACTTTGCAACAAATTTCCGCTAATCAATGTTAGTGAGGGTAGGTACACGGTCACATTAGCTGTCAATGTTAGACCCTTTACTATTGTACGATCAACGGAGCCTGCTCTGCTCGCAGTGGAATGCAAGCATTAGATAGTGTAAATCGTCTCAGTGGACGGTAGACCCCAGAAAAAAACATGCTAAGTTGCATGCATACCTCGTAACAGGTTGTAACTTTGTAAAAAAAAAAGTGACCGATGCAGACGAGCTTCCCGTTATTGGTGAGTCATTTTATGTTCCCAGCAAAATGAAGGAAAACTTTGAACAACTTTATACCTAACCTTATTAAAAGGAGGTAGAGAAACGTAGAACTACTTAGAGCTATGGGAAGCTGAAATATATTGTAACATCGGAGCAATGAGTTTCGGGAACAGTTTGGAAGTAGTCTGGTATAATGAGAGGAGTGTGCACTGTCAATTTGGAAGGAGCACATTCGTCTCCTCAAGCCGGCATAGCGGTGGCGACTGTAGTAGGATAGGCCGCTCATGGACGGCACTGGCTTTATATCAGGTGGAATGTTTTCATATGCCGAGCTTCAATAAAAAAAGGGTTGATTATTCTGTTATACACAGTTTAGGTTAAGGTTTTTTTTATTTACTAAGCTAGTGCTTATATCACAGGCACAGGGTTCAAAGTACTTATATACAAAATAGTTACATTGGTCAGAATTTAGCGAGGTTTAAACACGGGTCTCGTCCAGCGCCGGATTTAGACTTCGGCGGCCCATAGGCAGAGCATGTTGTGGAGGCCCTCAAATCGTTTGTGCTTAACCGTTGAAAGTTTCTATTAAGGTGAAGGTAAAGAAGAGAGCAACTAAATAAGTTGGCTAACACAAAATTTAAAACAAAACTCAGTATTTTGTTTCTACTGAGCCTTTATCGATTTAATTTTTTTTTATGGTATGGTGGCGGCCCATAGGCAACTACCTATGTTGCTGCCTACGCTTAAATCCGGCTAATCTCATCAATCGTGAGGTCCGTCCCTTACCGCTAGATGTATTTTTCGTAACTAATATTTATATTTACCATAGATTAGGTATTAAACTATTACTAGTAGATATTCCGGCGCACCTGTCTAGACCGATATAATCTACGTGTACTTTCGGAGCAAGATTACTTTCATTGACTTTCGAATACTATTATCAAGATACAATAAATTCCATATCTTTAAACTAGTTTTTATCGATATTCTAAGCCATATAAGTCTTCCATTCTAGATTTAGTACTTCTAGACTTCTGTCTAGAGACTATTGTCGCATATACCATACATAGAGACTGTATTTGTTTTTTTAAAAGGTTGACAGTGCACAATCCTCTCGACTGAATAAAAAATGTATAAACTTATTCAAAATAATAAAATTACAAACTCAATCGGTGAATTTCCTTTTATTAAAAAATATTTTGCACAAAATCGTAAAATAAAACACGAAATTTTAAATTCTTAAAAAAAAAACTTCGTTATAGGTACTGAGCGACTAAAATACATATAACATACATTGGTACCGGCAAGCAAGATTTGAACGTGGGTCACATTGATTGCGAGTTCACGCCTTTTACCACGTTTACCACAAGACACAACACATTAAGCCGGCATAGCGGACGCGACTGCTGTCTGCAGATCCCCTTCTCTGACAGCAGTCGCCTCCGTTCATGGATCGCACTCTAGCTTAACATCAGGCGGAGTGCGGTCATATGACGTGCTAAAATAAAAAAAAAATAAAAAAAAAATAAAAAAAAAAGACAAGGAAAAAACTTTATGTTACATCCAATAAGATTGTTTTGTTCTGCTGATTCTTTTTACTATTTTATTTTTATTCTGCGATACATCAATCAGAGCATGCATAACCGATAATGTAGCTGATGATGCACTGGATAATCCGACTTTAGGTGACAGGCACAACGTCCATAGAACAAGAGCAAATGCACATAAAGTAAATTACAACGAAAATATAGCTACGAAACACGCGCCGCGCCATCTTTAATCTTACTATAATTTAATATCTTATTGTCCTTTAAAAGAATCTCACGTCTATTATCAAGTTGATATTACGAAATACTTACATAAATATAATTAAAACACTTTCATTGTTTTTCTTTTTATTGTTTAACCCTAAATTAGATAACTTTAATTTGTTTAGATAATCGTCGTAACATGAGAACGCGTTTTATTAACTTTTTTTTTACTTTCTAAGGTTATTAAATTTGACCTCTGATTTACACTTATCGACAAGAATATCTGGACGATTACCAAAATTCTAATTACAAGATTTAATTCTAATTACAAGCTAATTGTCTACAATTTTGAAATTAGAATGCATAATCTTTAATATTCATTTCTCTAACGGATTAATACTAATTATACGTTATCTTTTAAATCAAAGAGATCAAACTAATAAGTAACGTATGAATATTCGGCCGTATTAATTACTATTTAATAAAAATATCTAGTAATACTCATAAATAAATAGATTATTTTTACTCGATTTAAATATTTCTAAAAGCGTTAAAAAACGATTATTTTTGACACTAGATGTATGGCGTAATAGGTAGATCGCTTCATTCCGTATACAATGGCACGTTTGAAGAATATTTTTGCGATTGTCGCAATTTCAAAAATTTGTATTCTATTTGACTTTTAAAGGACGTTGTGTAAATTGTAATTATATTGCTTTTTCATCATAACAAAAGTCTTCCGTATATTTATTATTATATACTAAATTAAAAAATGTACGTACAATGACCTAAGGTGCCAAGGATATAGGTGTTTGGAATACCCAGACCCGAAACAAATGCCTTTTTTAAAAAATAATGTCAAATAAAAGTATACCTTGATCAGGAATGGAACTAGTGACCTCCGAGTAACAGACACACGCGCTAACCTCTCCTCCACAAAGGCCGTGTTTACATTACAATTTAAATTACAAACACACTTCCCTCGATCCTAGGTTTACCTAAAATGGCGTAGACTTTTCTACTAGTACATTTTAGGTGTTTATTTTCTTCACCATTGAGAGAAAGAGAGACGCGTGGAATTCATTATAGTATTGGTTTTCTTTACGTTAAACTCATTTTGAATGTAACCTCATTTACATACATGTGTGTCCTCGTTTCCGCTAAAGCCTTTAATATTATGTGGAACATGACACGATAATTTTGTTGAGACGTAGGTACGTATTTAACTAAGAAAATTACAAAAATAAAAAAAGAATGGCAAACCAATTTGAGCCTGATGACAGCTCCGTGGCCAATCTGTTTCAAGAAGGTGTTGGATTTGTTTCCAGGTCGAAACAAATGGGTATTATATTTCTGTTGTCCTTATCCTGATACCCATAGTACTGGGTATCCCGGTTTAAATTAAGGGCATAATTTTTATAATATATTTATTTACTTAATGACAGGAAAATCCTTACCTATTTTATTCTACTGGTAAACAACATAAATATATTCTTTATTTGTGATAATAATTTGATGACAGCTGTTACAGGTGTTTTGCGGTCGTTACTGATAACGTCAGCTGCTATTTCTAGATCTAGTGATGTCCTTATAGCTTTTCTGTTATCGATATTTTTACAAAACTTAACCGTTAAACGACCAACTCTAAACACCGGTAGTGTGATAATTAAACCCATTACAGTAAGATTCGTCATATAACGGTTTAAATTATTTCTTTACTTGTACAGTATTCGATTAAAGATCGATTTACTTCGGATTATGATCGGGAACTGACTAAACACGACGTGTTATTGATTTTTTTTTAAATGCCTGTACTAAGCTAGCGCTTGTATCACAGGCACTGAGAATCAGAATTCAGCGCGGTTTGAATACGGGTCTCATCGATCGTGAGGCCGTCCTTCACCGTTTGACCACGGGACGCAATTGTAATGAATGCGTACTTTTTACATGACACAAAGCTAGGGTTGCCATCAGTCCGGGTTTTCCCGGATGTGTCCTGGTTTAGGGGGCAGCGTCCGGGCGGGGCTTCATTTGTAATCTGAGTTTAAAAATTTAAAATCTTGGGCCGCCAGCGACACACGAACTGTGCTCGCACGCCCGATCAACCGACGAACCGACTCGCTAAATTCACCGTCCCCCCCCGTTTTTTTATTACACTGATTATGTTTAAAAAAACCTGTTGAAATGTCCGGGTTCTGAGCTCTAAAATCCGGGGTTTTCCTGGTTGCCAAATTTTAGAGATGGCAACCCTACACAAAGCGATATTGAAGCTAACGGCTAAATTCTCTGTTAACCAACTTCGGGGACAATCATTGTATTTAGGAGATTCATAATAATAATAAATTAAATAATGAAATTACATTTTTGTTTTATTTCTTCAATTAAGTTTGACTTTGTTTCTTTCTTATTAATCCCGTTTTTTCTGTTACGAACTTTTAAAATGTATTACAATAAAAGCCGTTATAATAGAAAGCTTAAAAGGACAATGTCCATTCTTGGGCCCACTTGATATAGAATAAATAAATAAAAACAAAACAATACTATAAAATAATTATTTATTTTTTCATTGATTTATTTCAATCATATTAATACATCGTTAGCTATCAATGGACAATGTTTAATTACATTTTAAAAAAATCATCAATTATTAAAGCATTTAAAATAATAATAACCTCAAATATTGCATCACAAAAAGACTAATTACTCAATAACCGGAAAAAAAACTGGTGACAAGGAATGTAGATTTATTTTTCTATAAAACGAACTAAGAATTAAAAATCATTGACGAACTCGAGAAAAAAATTGTGGGCCCATTTCTCTTAGGCGAGTAGGCATTCTCCTTTTCAACAAACTAGCTATAATATTTATTGGATCTATTTAATTCTAATCTGTAATTTATATGTCACAGCATCTGAATGTACCGTTTCTTTGACTAAAACCCACGTGTAATATTCTTGACATTATGTTTTAATGATAGAAATAACAATAATTATAATACTAACGTAACACCTACCTGATTCTTTACAATTTTTTTTAATTGTAGCTCGACATATGATGACCTCCGCCTGATGTTAAGCTAGAGTGCGGTCTATGAACGGAAACAATTGCTACCGCAGAGCAATTTCTACAGGCACCAGTCACCTCCACTTTTCGTCTTTAGGAGACGAATGTGTAACATTCAGATTGACAGTGCACACTCCTTTCTTTAAACTGCCGATGGCATTACACTTGAAAGTGTTGTACTACCCCAGGACGGCAGACTAATAATCATCATCAGTCTGTTGCATAGTTTTTTTAATTAACTTACATCGATATATCAAGATTTATAAGTTACACAACTCAAAGGAGAAGCCTTCTAGCGTGCAGTGGCTCTACGACCGTGCGCCCGCGCAGTCGATTGTTTGTCGACTCGCGAAAAGTGACCGTTAATTTTTAAATATTTAGCGTGTGTTATTAAAACAAAAGTGTTTAACTATCTCCTCTTTATTTTCTACGATAAAGGGTTAGAGAGGACACTTTCTTGTCTGTGCTTTTTTTGGATTTTTCACTTATTTGTCACGGTGAGTGGGTTTTGTGGTGTTTTGTAGAAATATCCTTATTTGTAAGGACATTGAACTTGGTGATTTGTTTACTTGTAATTTTATCTGTTTTATTTAATATAGTGCTAAGTGGTTATTCTAGAAATATATCGTTAAAGATTTTTTTATCTTTTCAAGTGTTATTAGTATTATTAGCTAATTACATAAAATTGGATAGGTAATATTACATTAATGTTCGAGATATTGAATTGAATTATTTTTCATTATTAATGCTACACAATAATCCCTGACGTTTTATCCACTACTGGTATAATTCAGATTTGCAGTCATCCCTTGAAGCAATAGAACATATTGTTATTGTTATATTATATAGCGTTACAGAATTTTCTGTAAATTTCTACAAACAACACATCACTTGTCTAGTTCCCCACTGGTTCAGACCGAGAATATATAGGTTTAAAAAAAAAATAGATAAACACACGGAAATTTTTAATAATAAAAAAGAATATTTTTTATTGAACTAGCTGACCTGGCAAACTTTGTACCGCCTCAGAATTTGATTTCTGAACGACTTTTAAATTTAATTGATTTCTAAACGACGGGACGAACATCAAATGTTTGACATTCAAAACCATAGAAATAGTTTTTAAGGGAAAGCGAAATTGTTGTTTTTACTATATTCCAAGCATTTTTTTCATATTTACTCACCTTTTAAACCTTCCCTGGGCTTCCACAAATAATTCAAAACCAAAATTTGTCAAATCAGTCCAGCCGTTCTGGAGTTTTAGCGAGACTAACGAACAGCAATTGATTTTTATATATATAGATTACTTTCTTTGACATAATATATCGGATATTTCTTATAAACAAAGCTAACATATAAATTTTATTTACATTCGCTTGGTTGTTATAAATCACATTTTTTATTTACCTATTTATTCTAAATTCTCGGATTTAATCTATAGCAATAATCTAAGCGATAATTGTTGATAATAGATGCTAAATTACATAATTTTCTTCGTATAAAGCAAAATATCGAAGCACGTTCAGAAAGATAAAATTCTTATTAATGTATTACGTTATTTACGTATTAGTGTTATAGCGGCAAGATGCGTGAACTCACGATCAATGAGCCCTGTGTTCGAACTTAGTTAAATTGGTCTATGTTATATACTTTGGTCGTTCAGTGCCTATGGGGAAGGAAGAGTGATAGACAAACTAATGATGGTTATTTGTCCAGTCTGCCGTCCTGGAGTAGTACCGCCACTTTCGAATGTAACACCCGTGAATACCTTGTCGCATTTCGGGAAAAGTTTGGAAGAACCCAGGTATAACGAGAGGAGTGTGCACTGCCTATCTAAATAGTGCACATCTCCTTAAGCTGGCATAGCGAAGGCGACTGCTGCCTGCAGAAATTTATCAATAGTAGCAATTGTTTCGTTAATAGACCGCACTCTAGCTTTAGGCGGAGTATTGTCATATACAGAAGTCGCCACCGACTATCACCTTTGTAACGAAATGAAAAAATAGTTTATTAACATAGACATGGACTTAACATGCACTTACTCATCGTCAGACTCTACCATGACTTGGGAAAAGCGTATGACGAGAAGAAATTTTTTTTGTAGCTCGGCATATGACAACACTCCGCCTGATGTAAAGCTAGAGTGCAGTCCATGAATGGAAACAACTACTACTACTACAGAGAAACCTGTGCGGGCAGCAGTCGCCTCCACTATGCCGGCTTGAGGAGACGGTATGTACCATCTTAGATTCACGTTGCACACTCCTCTCGTTATACATGACTACTTTCCAACTATTCCCGAAACGCGACGGGTGTTACATTCGAAAGTGGTGGTACTACCCCAGGGCGGCAGACTGGACAAATAACCATCATCAGTCTGCCTACCACTCTTTAATAGTGCCTATAGGCACTGAGCGACCAAAGTACATATAACAAAGTTACATTGGTACCAGTCAGAATTAGCGAGGTTCGAACACGGGTCTCATCGATCGTGAGTTCACGCGTCTTACCGCTAGACCACGGCCGCTCTGAAACTCACCAATTAAAACCTATTACGAATATAATAATGATATATGTATCAAATTCTCGTTATTAGAGTAGGGGGAACGTCCTCAATTCCAACTCCGTTCACAATTGCGTAGCCATTTGCCTCGTTGCACCTGCGCATGCTCAATTATTGCTACACTGTTATGGTAGTTATTAATAACGACAAACGTTATTTAAAAATGAAAGGAGAATGACCATTCGCCTAAGAGAAATGGGCCCACAATTTTTTTCTCGAGTTTCACGAGCATTTTGTAGAAAAATAAATCTACTTCCTTATTACCAATCAGTTTTAATTTTTTCATCCGGGTTATTGAGTAATTAGATGTTTTCTGATGCATTATTGAGGTTATTACTTATTATTATATTAAATGCTTCAATAATTAATGATATCTGTTTTTTATGTAATTAAATATACGATGTGTTGATATAATTGAAATAAATTAATGAAAAAATAAAATATTATTTGAAAATATTGTTTTGTTAACAAACTATTAGATGTCAAACGGGCCTAAAAATGGGCATTGTCCTTTGGAAGGCAGATTAATGACGGTTATTTGATGATGTAGTACCACCACCACATTCAAGTGTAACACTAGTAAAATGACGTAACTAGTCGCTTTTTGGAATCAGCTTGAGATTTGTCTTGAGATACTATAAAAATCTTTATATTAACGCGATATATGTATGTTAATAATAGATGTAATGTAAAGTAAATAAACATAGACAATGAGACTATAGTACATATAGCAATGTGGTCACGATTGGTCTGTTGGTAAGCACAATGGTGTGCCAAGAGCGCCGATGATTGGAGAACCGTCTCAGTCACCATCACTGTGCTGCTCTAAAAATGTGTCATTTCACGCTCCACTTGAAAATCAATATCGGTATAAATTTTTTTAGCTAAAAGATTTTATTCGTCTCACCGCGTCCACGCTGGCTGCAATCTTTCGAACCGTCACGGTAAAACGCGATAGTTCAGCGCATAGAATTCAGTTGCTAATCTGCAACCTTTTTTAGCCTCTCATGATTTATTAATAACATTTATTTCTCACTGCAAAATACATACAAGATACAGTTATCATCAAAACAAACAATATGAACTCATTTAATTTACTCTGATAAAAATATGCGTGCGTTATTGTTTGTAAAATGATATTTCTTTCTTTATATGCATTAGAGCGGCCTTGATCTAGCGCTTGGTCTGTTCCCGACAATCTGTGAGACCGACCTAATAAAGTGACCTACTCGCGTTTCAGAATTAGCCCTACCAATCAGGACCCTAGTCGTCGAAGTGGTAGTAAGATATTTTTATTTCAAATATCCGTCAAAATGATATAGGCTGCGTAAATTAACATTCACACTTCTTATGTTGGATGTGCACACAGGAGCTGTCGTTCTAGCGGCAGAAGGCTTAAACTCACGACCTAGGAGACCTGTGTTCAAATCTTACTAAGCTTTGACCGGTACCAATGTATGTACTTTATTCGTTTAGTCTCTAGCTTGATATAGGCATTTAAAAAAAAACATACCCGTCATCCGTGCCCGTGTAATGCCGGGATACTGTATAAAAAGCTTTCACTTATTAAAGAAAAGACACTAAATAAATAAATACAAATTTTTAGAAAGAAGATTGATCAGTTCACATGTTACCATCAATCATAACAATGATGTAATTGAATACACCTTCACTTCCGCTCAATTGTAAATAACAGATGCACAAAATGATAACGTTATTAATGAATACAAAAATATGTCACTAGAATTGAATTTAAAAAAATTATTTGAAATACGCCCGGTGCACGTTGGGCTGAGACTTTCAATCACGGCTATCAATAAACTCATTTGCTGCGAATTTTTCGCTGGCAATATCACGGTAGGATTGTCAGAGAGATATTTCGTTGATGCAATATTAGGAAATAGTTGGAGTTTTGGCGGCCATCTTGAGACGTCAGGTTATCTGTTTTGAATTATTTTCCTAAACTTGTGTTTCTTCGAGTGTTAATGTGTAATAATGGTGGATTATTAACCATTAAGTGTTCGTGAACGTGCGTGAGTGTGGGCAAACAATTCAAAAGAAGAGAACCTGTGTTTCCATTTTCCCTCCAAAACTCCTTAGGAAGTTTCAGTAAAGATTCTACCACTTTACTGGAATAATTTTTGACATGACTGAGACTTACCTGACTGTTTGGTGTGATGAATGAATGACTCGTGATGCACAATGTTATTAACTTGATGCAAAAAATATTTACTTTGACACTGGCAAATTGTTATAACGCTATATAAAACAACAAGAAAAAGAAAGGAAATAGTTTAAAATAATTACTTAGTTATAATTTATATTTTAGAATTTATACTGCTTTTTATATACCTATTACACCCAACACCCACCCAAATTCTACTGTGGTGTTGCCAACAAAAAAATCTTCAGTTTATAATTAACATTGATCTTTCTTTCCCAAAAATCTATGATTCACGTCTAATTAATAAAAATAGCTTTTATGCAACCTTAGCACAAAGAGGATGCAATTTCGATACATGATTGACCTCAAAAAAGAAACTTGAATGAATATTTCTGATTCACACTTGTTTGTAGAAACCGCAGACTCTGCATTTCTCTTCTTAAACGCAAATACAGTTCTTACGTCGTTGCATATACGGGTTATTTTCGCTTGTCGAATTTTAAGTTCGAATAGCCGGAAGGTCTTGGAGAAATGAGTGAATCATAATGGGTATCGCATATCTTGTGTTTACACATCATATTGACGTAAATTATGCGTTACGATACGTTCTACAGTTACAGTTAAGTCCTTAGACTTTGCTTTATATATTTAAAAAAAAACAACAGCTTAACCGAATAAGGCCTACCAGGGCTTAACAGTATAAAAGTTGCTCGCAACATCAAAAATCAAAAATAAACACAACTGAAATGAATACGAACAAAAACAATGAGTACAAAATAATAATAATAAGAATAGAAATAATGATGATGAAACAAGAAATGTATGGTCATCAAATAGAAGTTTATCATAATAGATACGAGTATTGTATGAACCACAGACCCAACTGAAGTTTGGGCCACATGCCGCCTGATGTTTAGCTAGAGCATCGTTTTCGACCCTTTTAGCGTCGCGACCCATTAAACATCTAAAAAGTTAGTAAAAACGCTGCAACTCCCTAATGGAGACAACTGCTAACACAGATGTCTGGGAGCAGCAGTCGCTTCCATTAGGTCTGCCATGTAGATATAAAGCCTTACAAGAGGAAGTTAAAGAAGAACTAACTTTGTAAGATTAAATATAATCGCTCGGTTACATGCAGACAGACAAGACTCCGGAATGCAACCATTGTAAGCCTATTGTGATGAAACACATAATTATTTAGTGCGAATATGCGTTACATTCAACGAATTCCCACGTAAATGCGTATTTTTTCACCAGTTAGTTCCTCAATTTGGCCTCAATCGCGTTGTAATGTTCATGTGAGCGTATGTGTTGTAAATTATAGCTTGTTTATGTAATTATTGTTGATAGTAGAGAGAAAATTAAATTCTTTGCCACATTCGTTCCAATGAATTGAAATAAAAACATTAATGTGGCATCATCGCTTCGACGCGATGCCGCGACGGGGCTATAAAATCATCCATAAGTAATGACAATCGATATAGGAACAATAACATTATTGAATTCGCTTCCTTAACCGATATTACCTCTCTATGATGACGTACATGTATCAGATCATCAACACTTATATCTGCATTAATGAGCATGTTTGCCTGTCTCTCTACATAACTATAACCTCGATTTTTGTTCATTTTGTCAGTTATTTTTGATTGGATAATGAACATATTAAAATTGTCGCTGTCTCTAATTATAAATACAGGCGTTAATGGCAAAAGTAAAAATTGGCGAAAATTCGTTCCTCTTTTTTTATTCTTTTGTTCAGTTCTCCCATTCTGGAAAAGCAAAGGTAACAAAGCCCATACAGCAGCATCTTCAGTATTATATGATATTTTCTTCTTTTGTGCAACGAATTGCAATGTCTTTTTTCTTTTAATTATGACACAAGTTTAGGAAAATTAGTCAAGACGGATAACCGCTAGATATCTCCAGATATTTCAGCCAAAACTCTCTCTTTTAAATCCAATCTATTGAAACTGCAAATCTTTTGTTTTAATAACAATTTTGATTTTAACATCGTCATTCTCTTATTGAAAATTGTACAATGGCTTACGTCATATTTAAATATTTTACACACATAATATTTAATCTTATATTTTACATATTGATTATTATATAATACACTTAGATTAGTAATTTCACATGTGGCAAGAGAAAAGTTTGACTTTAGATTTTCTGTCAGTTGGTGGTAAAATGGGCAAGTGGTGAAAGCGTGCGATTCGCAAATGCTAAATAATCTACGGGATTACGTTTAACAGATAAATATTATAGGTTCAATGTCCCATACATACATACAGTATATCTCAGTTGGAGGTTATTGTACAAAAAAAAATCTAAATGAATTATTTCTATTGTTTCAGAATGTTAATCAGGATCTTCATTAGTGTCGTCTTCTTTTTATGGTAAGTTGTTATTGTCTAGTTTTTTCAATCTCGCATTTAAACTAATTTATTTTAAAATAATTATCATGGATTATAAGATTATTAACGCCGAACCCGGAACCTTCGTCTATCTGACTGGCGAACTAACCACTGTGCCACAGAGGTCGTCTCCAGTCTAAATACCTCTCTAATATAATACAAGTTCAATTTAGCAATAAAAAAAAATATCATAATTAAATTATTATGGTCATTAATTATAACTGATATTTCCTTGTTTTGATGTTATCAAAACCTCTTGTCTGAACATCTTTGGCTAATAATATTAGGTATGCAGACAACCTTTCCGTCCACATTTTCGTTGAAACCTGTTTTGCTAGTTTTTTCGTCCATAAACGGTTTTGACTTAGCTAAATATGGATGTAAATCAATATTAGCTAATTTGGTAGTTGAAAAATTACTGACTTTGAATTCTATAAAACCATTCAATTCCTTGAACCCAAATCCTTCAATCTTCAAACATTGGATTTAATTTAAATAATAAACGGAGTTTTTAACTGAAAACTTGGCATAGAATTTCACAAATTATTTTTTAAAAAAACTTTGAAATACTTCCTTTTGTTTTATTTGATTATTTTTACTACTACCACGAGAATAGAGTGAAAGTCAGTCTGATGATGGCTATTAACCCAGTCTGCTGTCCCGAGGTAGCACCACAATTTTACAAATGATGTGACATTGTCGCTTTACGGGATCAGCTTAGAAGTAGTAGGGTGTAACAAATGAAGTCCTGTCAACCTGTATACTCCTCTCATCTAACCGCTAACATAGCAAACACGACTCTTGCTTACAAATATATTATATGGTAGATTTGCCAAACGAAATGCACTCATTACTAAAAAAAAAGGTTAATTTTTATATAAGTATATTTTTTAATATCTTATTCACTAATAAAATTGAACATACGTGAAATCTTCTTAACATAACAAGTTCAAGAAACACCGTTGGCGGTCTTTTACTTTTCATTAAATTACAACATAAATGTCAAGTCAATTTGTGTGTCGGCATCTTTCCACCGCACTTCTTGCTGTACCTTTGTATGTACTTCATCTATATATTAATTAAGCATTACATTAAAGAAGACAACTTGATGTAGTTACCCAAAAAGTGTTTTTTTTTTGTTTAAAAGTATCAGGCGTTACTTTGCGGAAATCCATAACCAAAATTATTTTCCAAACGCTACTTTGCGATCAATTTCCGCTAATCAATGTTAGTGAGGGCAGATAGGTAGGCTTCGACTTCGCTCCGACGACCACACGTCTCCTGAGAATGCCACGTGGTTTTTGCATGTAGGTGAAGGGTCTAACATTGACAGCTGATGTGACCGTGTACCTACCCTCACCTACATTGATTAGCGGAAATTAGTTGCAAAGTAGTGTTTGGAAAATAATTTTACTTTTAAATTTCTTTTATTTATCGCATTTCGCCATGTAACACTAATAACCATTACCAAAACCAGCTAAAATGCGTCCTATTAATGGAAACAACTCCTGGCATAAAGAGGTCTGCGGGTCGCTGGCTCTAAGAACCATCCAAGCAATGCACACTTCTGTAATTATACCTGGCTATTTCCAAGCCGATCCCGAAACACGACAAGGTTACTTCACTAATTACACTTGAAAGTAGGATAGAAATTGTGGGTAAGATACATGTGATTCTCTCAAGACTAGAAGTGTGGTAGGCAGTTTAAACAGACTGATGATGGTTATTAGCCCAGTCTGCCGTCCTGGGGTAGTACCGCCACATTCGAATGTAACATCCGTGAAGTGACCTTGTCGCGTTTCGGGAATAGTTTGAAAGTAGCCAGGTATAACGAGGAGTGTGCACTGTCAATCCAGATGGTACATGCTCGTCTCCTCAAGCCGGCATAGTGAGGGCGACTGATTCGCGCACAGGTTTCTCTGTAGTAGCAGTTGTTTCCATTCATTGACCGCACTCTAGCTTTACATCAAGCGGAGTGTTGTCACATGCCGAGCTACAACAAAAAAAAGACTAACAAGTCTAGGCGCGACTGCAAAGCTTTCGAAACGTCATCGGATTAAATTAATCAAAATAAACGCGACAGTAAGCTACAGTAAAAAAAATATAATAATTATTTATAAATTGAAAACAAAGGCTTTTAATAATACGTTTTTGTTCGGTGAAAGCGTATTTAAAATCTTTTTTTAGCTATCTAATTACATCTATTAGCTGCCGGACAAAAGCTCCTTTCTAACATTTTCCTAATAAACCTATTATTTAATACAAAATAAACAAAAAGTCATTGTTCGCCATGATAATATTTTGTGCCTTGTACAGTTTCACTTTCCATAACCTTAGGCCGACTATTCTCTCTTGGCATTTCGATATTGTTTTGTAATACTATCGATCCATTTAGATTAACATCAAGCGGGATGTGGTCAGCAGTGGCCTCCGCTATGCCGGTTTAAAGAGACGAATGTGCATCACCAAGATTGACAGTGCTCTACCCTCGTTATACCTGACTACTTACCAACTGATCTTGAAACTTCACAATCCCTACATATTGTAGGTAACCCAAACAATTTTAGGTAATACCTCTATCAGGAAGGAAGATTTAGGGGTGACCTTTACGCCCGGGAATGTCCGGGATATACGAAGCCAGTTTTGCAAGCCAGGCCAGTAACCCAGTATGACTCAAAAAATAAAACCCCGTCCAATTAAACTTTCCTGGCTTGAGACACTAGCTTACTAAAGCTAGTTTTGTACTAGAAGCTATTTTACTGACAGCTTCTAGTACAAAACTGCCCTCGTGAATCCCAGGCGTCAATCAAAGAAACACCTAAGTAAGAGCGCGTTTATTGGTCAAAACAGGCATTAGTATCACAATTTTTTTTTTAAATTAAAAACGCTATAATCATTACTGAGTTTATAATCTTACAATATTTAAATTATTCAGATATGTATTTCCAAAAAATTTTTTTGTTTCACCAGGTAGGTAATTTACAATTTCATAAAGAGTGGTAGGCGGACTGATGATGGTTATTTGTCCAGTCTGCTGTCCTGGGGTAGTACCACCACTTTCGAATGTAACACCCGTGAAATGACCTTGTCGTGTTTCGGGAATAGTTTGAAAGTAGACAGGTTTAAGAGAGGAGTGTGCACTGTCAAACTAGATGGTACATGTTCGTCTCCTCAAGCACAGGTTTCTCTGTAGTAGCAGTTGTTTCCATTCATAGACCCCACTCTAGCTTTACATCAGGCGGAATGTTGTCACATGCCGAGCTACAAAAAATATATATATTTTTTCCTAATCTATTTTAATCATTTTACCTGATAGCTCAGTTTTGTAACTTGAATAATTTCGTCATCAAATCAAGCTGACCATAGCGGAGGCGACTATTGCTTGCCGACATTTATCTGTGTAAAAACATTGAAGTATACCATAAAGTGTAGATCTCATATCAAACAAGTTTCCAACAGAATTTCAAGTACACCTCAATTATAATTATAGATATTTTATCAAAACAAAAATCTCAAACAAAACCTACCATATAAACCTTGAATGAAACGTACGTGTACCTTGTTATCTTTCGTAATTTTATTTACTCACATATACTCACGACTTTGTTCTCTTTATGTGTTCTTGGCACCTTCTATTGGATTGTGTGAATCAATACTAAAATTGCCCTGTATAGTGGTTAATAAATCACTAATAAACGAACTCAATTAGGGCCCGTAACTACTAGTCACTCACATAAGCTGTGGGAAGCGAAAAGGAAGCTTTCTTGTGGGACATATGGCCTTAGGGGACCACGATCCGACCAAGTCATGAACAACTTCTGCTAAAATGCTGGCTGTGATGTACAACTAAACAACGCCATCTAGGGGCGTCTAGGAGAGTTATTAGGAGCTAAAGTTAAAAGCTAATCGACAACAAAATATATAACGAGAGGAGTGTGCACTGTCTGTCTAGATGGTACATGCTCGTCTCCTCAAGCCGGCATAGTGGAGGCGACTGCTGCCCAGACAGGTTTCTCTGTAGTAGCAGTTGTTTCCATTCATGGACCGCACTCTAGCTTTACATCAGGCGGAATGTAGTCACGTGCCGAGCTACAATATAAAATATGGGATTTGACGTTTACAATATAAAATATGGGCTTGAGGAGACGAGCATGTACCATCTAGATTGACAGTGCACACTCCTCTCGTTATACCTGGCTACTTTCAAACTATTCTTGAAACGCGACAAAGTCACTTCACGGGTGTTACATTCGAAAGTGGTGGTACTACCCCAGGACGACAGACTGGACTAATAACATCATCAGTCTGCCTACCACTCTTTAATAGTGCCTATAGGCACAGAGCGACCAAAGTACATATAACAAAGTTATATTGGTCAGAATTAGCGAGGTTCGAACACGGGTCTCATCGATCGTGAGTTCACGCGTCTTACCGCTAGACCACGGCCGCTCTATTTGCAGTTTTCTGAAAGATCTAAAATATTTTGCTCATGTTTTTTTCCTTGGGCTGATTTAGCAATGCTTTTTAAATACATTTCATCAGGTCAAACATGCATTTAACCAGATATAATACGTATGCAACTCAAACTCAAATTACACATACCGAAGGCCTTGAATGTACATACGAGCATCTGGTTTTCTTTCGTAACGTGTTGATATGTACATAGTTAGACTCCACGTTATACTGGTTTGACATCCGTGTGGCACGCGACGCTAGGTCAGTAGGACTGTTTATGATGGTAATCCAATGTAATACGGATATTCGTCCCTTGGAATCTAAGTATTGAATATACTTTTTATAATATTAAAGTCATATTATAGGCTATAATTGCAACCGTAGAGGTATATCTGTAGGTAGGAGTTGCCTCCGCTTTGCTGGTTTGTTGAGACGAGTGTATACCAATTATCATCAAAATTTATCAAGGTTTAAGCGTCGAAAACGTTATGGTCTTTTGTATGGAAATTTTAGGATCAATTTGGAAGTAGGCAGGTATAACAAGAGGAGTGTGCACTGCCAATCCGGATGGTACATGCTCGTCGTCTCAAACCGTAATAGTGGAGGCAACTGCTGCCCGCACAGGTAGTAGCAGTTGTTTCCATTCATGGACCGCACTCTAGCTTTACATCAGACGGAGTGTTGTCACATGCCGAGCTACAATAAAAAAGGTTTAAGTGTCGAAAACATTATGGACTTTTGTATGGAAATTTTAAGATCAATTTGGAACTAGTCAGGTATAACGAGAGGAGTGAATACTGTCAATCCGTACGGTGCACATTCGTCTCCTCAGGCCGGCATACCAGAGGCGATTGCCACCTGTAGAAATTTCCCTGTAGTAGCAGTTGTCTCTGCTCATGGACCGCACTCTAGCTTTACATCAGGCGGAGTGTAGTCATGTGCAGAGTTACAATTAAAAAATAGTCTAGTCTCTTCATATTACTTTTAAACTCATCCCGAGATTAGGTTACTTTACAGATGTTTACAGTCCCGCTTGAAAAACGGGACTATCAATCATTTAAACTGTTGCTGTGACTCTGGCTGAGTGACATCTTTTGGAGTTGTTGAAAAAAAATAATAATAAAAAACTAGTAATATGATTATTACATATCGTGTTTTAATTGATATTTAATTATATTATATTACTTACCTACATAGTTTAATTATATTTACATCCGTTGCTTTACTATCTGTTTTATCTTAAACTTCCGGTTGTTCCTAATTTTGTGCTGCCTTATGGTTAATTTCCAAGACTTATATCGTATAATTATTATTATATTTTTTTTCGTAATTTTTTTTCCTCATTGTTATTTTTCAAATTAAAAATATCTAATCAGCATAACTAACTTTTAAAATTATACTTTTTGTTTTTTTTTTGGCATTATAACAATTTGCCAGTGTCAAAGTAAATATTTTTGCATCAAGTTAATATTGTGCATCACGAGTCATTCATTCATCACACTAAACAGTCAGGTCAAGTCTAAGTCAAGTCAAAAATTGCTCCAATAAAACGGCAGAATCTTTACTGAAACTTCCGACGGAGTTTTGGAGGGGAAATGGGAACACAGGTTCTCTTTTGAATTGTTTGCCCACACTCACGCACGTTCACGAACTAATGGTTAATAATCCACCATTATTACACATTAACACTCGAAGAAACACAAGTTTAGGAAAATAATTCAAGACAGATAACCTAACGTCTCAAGATGGCCGCCAAAACCCCTAGTTCTTTTTTCTTGAATTTTTAAGTTGACGGTTTTTTTTTAAATTTGATAGTCAGTTTTTTTTGCACAGACAGAAGCTATGGTAGAGTCTGACGATGAACAAGTGCATGCAAAGCAAAGGCATGGGCCTATGCTAATAAAATATTCAAATTTCATATACCATTTATTTTTATCAGGCTCTATGGCAAATGCATTAGCGTGACAGCTTGTTACACGAAGGTGTTAGGTCCGACAATCGAAGCAATCGATACAATTCATTTAATTTTCTAATATACAAAACAAGCGTTTCTTTCTGATTCCAACTGGATCTGATACAGGATCTAATTCCTCAGATGAAATGAATGGAAGAATTGTGGATAAAGTAATTTTTTTATGTTGGCACGATATGTGACCTCGCCTGGTCTGGTGGTAAACTCAGTGGAGGCGACTAGAGAAGGTGCTTTTTCACGCTCCGCATGAAGGATCTAATATGTTTCTATATTTATATCTAATCTATCTGAAGGATCTACTAATTTCTAATATGACTAAATAAGTTTTTAATACATAGATAACTTGGATCCAGCAATTCTCACGGCTAATCTAGTTAATTTTTATTCATAAAGTTACCTCGTTAACATAGGTCGATAACATCAAAGGTGTGGCTAAAACAAGTGTCCCTAGTCTGTAGGGTCTGGTGGCCTTTCTGTTCGCTTTCCCCCGTCTTCTGAAACTTCAACCGCGCCCTCTTAAGGCTACATAACATGACCATTTACGGTTAATTGTTTTGTACTTAGTAGACTTTGTTTTAATGAAAGTTTTTGTTTGATCGTGGATACGTGCCTGGACAAAGGTTCTTCGTTTTACTTTCCTGTACTTTTACAATTTGTTTATTTTATTTGCAGTTGTTTATTTTCGCATTAATTAAAGAGTGATAGGCAGACTGATGATGTTCATTAACAGTCTGCCGTCCTGGGGTAGCATAATCGCTTTCAAGTGTAACTAACACTCATGAAGTGACATGTAGCCATCTCGAAGTAGCCAGGTATATTGAAAGGAGTAACTGTCAACCTGGATGCAGATTCGTCTCCTCAAACCGACATGAGTTTCTTTGTGGTAGATTGTAGATACCTCGCGGGCTCCTTTTTCGTAATTAAAGGTTGTTCGCACCATAAAGCCGGTTAAAGTAACTTTAACTATTACTTTTACGCTTACTTTAACCGTTACGTTTACATTATGGTTTACATTTACTCCACACGAGTTGCAACATCGTCGCGCCTGTCATTTTTGACGCTTACTTTAAACTTAACCGTAACCAGCGAATCTTGGCTGGTTAAAGTTAAAGTAATCGTCAAACCAATGTTACTAACGTCAAATGTATGAAAAGAAGCCAAATATGTTTTTCTATTACTTTTTCGAGATCAGCCACCCTTTTAACGATAACAATAATAATAATAAATTCTTTATTGCATTTAACACAGTTAAAGAAATACAAAATCATAAATAAGTTACTGCAATTGGCGGTCTTATCACTAAAAGCAATTTCTTCCAGACAATATGATTTTAAACGATATTGCAACGCGTGTGGAGTAAATGTAAACGTTTAACGGTCGTCGTCGCCGTAAAAGTAATAGTTAAAGTTACTTTAACCGACATTCTGGTGCAAACGACCCTAAGCAGCTATGGCCGTTTGTTGTGCGTGAGGTAGCATCACTGCAGCTCGACATCTCTAAATAAGACCAAGAGATTCTTCACATTCCTGCACACCTCCGGAAGTGCCCTCGCACAGTTTTCTCCGTTCATGGATTGCCCCTAGCGGGCGGGATCAGGCGGATCAGACAGTGTTGTGATATACCGAAAAAAATATAAAGTAAATAAAAGTGAAATTGAGTGTTTCTTCTTTAATCTTAATAATAATACTATTTATAACTGACACGGTTCATCTTTTCTAAATTGAACCGGTTTTATTAATTAAAGCAAAAATAATAATAAATTTATGTAATATTGCATAATATCGTGTAGTATGCATATTTGTTTCCGGAAGTATCATACGATTTGCTGACATATAAGGTTTCCTAGTTCCCTTCATTACAGTTCAAATGTAAGGCTTCTGACTTGTCTTCTTCTATTTCAGTTCTTTAATTACTTCTTTTGGTTTTTTTTTATTTGCGAGAACCTGAAACTACGAACTTTCTTTCCCTGTTTTACTTACTTCAGTCAGGGGCATCATAAAGTTTTTCCGAGCCCTAGTCTGAGGTTATATCCTCTCCCCCGATAATTATGTTACTTAAAATAAGTTTAGGCTTGATGGGGCCTAGGCAAAATAGGTTTATTATTTAATTACGTATAAAATTAATACATTGCGTCTTTTTTAAATTTCTTTTATATTCGATAAATTGATGCAATTATACACCAACTAATTAGCAATCACTGACTGCATTTTCTATAAAATAATTTCGTAAACTGTTCTATGTCTAAAATCCGATGAAATTGAGTTAATTTTTATGGGCATTCGAGCGCAAGCGCAGGTCATGGTGACTATCGACTTTTTCTGACGCAGTTTTTGACGTTTCTTACGCAACTTTGAGGTTTATGAAATTTCACCCCATAACTGTTAG
Organism: Tinea pellionella; assembly: GCA_948150575.1. Classification (NCBI taxonomy): domain Eukaryota; kingdom Metazoa; phylum Arthropoda; class Insecta; order Lepidoptera; family Tineidae; genus Tinea; species Tinea pellionella. The sequence continues at coordinate 9,088,005 of OX411248.1, forward strand.
ATACTCTAACAAATAATATCTTAAAATCTGGTATGGAATAGTTTGCAATGAAGGGATTTTCATACAAATCCTCCTAAGTACTCCCATCTTATAAAAACGACATCTCGTCTCGAATTAGTAGTTCCATAGACCCGTTTCAATATACCTTTTTTTTCTGCATTTTCTGCATATTTCAACACCCTTTCAACATTTTTTTATTGTACTCGACATATACACACCGCCTGATGTAAAACTAAAGTGCGGTCCATGAACGGAAACAACGGCTACTACAAAGTTTCTGAATCAACAGTCGCCTCTGTTGATGATTGTTATTAGTCCAGTCTGTCGTCCTGGGGTAGTACCACCACGTTCGAATGTGAAACCTTCGCGTTTGGAAGTAGCCAGGTATAGTGAGAGGGGTGTGGATTGTCAATCTGGATGGTACACATTTATCTCCTCATACCGGCATGCATAGCGAAGGAGACTGCAGTCTATAGCATTTATCTATAGTAGTAGTTGTTTTGCGTTCATGGACCGCACTCTAGCTTTACATCGGGCGGAGTGTTGTCATATGCCGAGCTACATTAATAAAAAAAACATCTTCTAATGATGATGAGTGTACAATTACACAAAAAAATAACATACATTTGAAGAGACTTTACGTGAAGTTCAAATCGTGACCTTTATTTGCGGCCGTGGCCTCGCAACGAAACGATTATCTAATGATCAAACAAATACTAGCTTATTTAAAGAGTGGTAGGCAGACTGATGATGGTTATTAGCTCAATCTGCCGTCCTGGTGTGGTACCACCACTTTCAAGTGTATATACCCTGTCAAACTGTTCGTGCATTTTTCTGCACAAGATGGCATGGCGGAATTTCGGTCTAACATCAGTCATTTGATTAAGTTTCTCTACCGCTATTCTTTGGATATATTTTTTCTATCTATCTATGGTTACTTGCAAACGTTTTGTGCTGTATTTTAGATTTTCGCGGTTTTTTTATTGGACTCGAAATGCGAGACCTTTGGAAAACTTTACGGCCATCGTAATTTTGATTCTAATATTTATTAATAGTTGTGATACTACATAATATTAATCAAAGAGTGCCTTCTTATCAATGTGGTATTTTTGCGCATTCGGTTTTAACAAAACATTCTTTTGTTTTACAAACGCAACCTTTAATAGAATCTTAATCCTTAATACGTAGGTAATAAATATGAATTTGTTATGTAGAAAAACAATAATACGTTGGCCCTTCGCATTCCGAGTGACGCAGCTCCGTCGGCCTCCCAAGCCTTATGTTTCACTACCACAACGTTACGCGGAATAAGCACACGTGCGAGTTATTCACTTTTCATAATAAACTCAAAGTTATATTTAAACAAGATTCCCACCCGCGTTTTTGACATTTATATTTTTAAGTTTTTTAAAGTGAACAAGTGCTGTTTTTGTGAACTGGTTTTTGTGTTGTGTTTAATCAATTAATAACTTTAGGTTGGTATTCAATGAAATTCTTTTTTTAATATAAATAAATTTTTTTAATGGTTATGTTTAAATTTTAATATTAATAAATAAAAGGACCGGGCTTAAGTGGACAGATCAATACAAGAGCGACCGTGGTCTAGCGGTAAGACGCGTGAACTCACGATCGATGAGACCCATGTTCGAACCTCGCTAATACCGGTCAGAATTACCAATGTAACTTTGTTATATACTTTGGTCGCTGTATGTACTTTGGTCGCTCAGTGCCTATAGGCACTATTAATGAGTGGTAGGCAGACTGATGATGGTTATTTGTCCAGTCTGTCGTCCTGGGGCAGTACCACCACTTTCGAATGTAACACCCGTGAAGTGACCTTGTCGCGTTTCGGGAATACTTTCAAACTATATAGCCTATAAAGCCAGGTATACCGAGAGGAGTGTGCACTGTCAATCTAAAATGGTACATGCTCGTCTCCTCAAGCCGGCAGAGTAGAGGCGACTCTAGCTTTACATCAGGCGGAGTGTTGTCACATGCCGAGCTACAATAAAAAAAAATAAAAAAAACTTAAATCAAAGTTTTCAATAGTTATGTTTCAATTTTAATATTGATAAATAAAGGCCTGAGCTTAAGTGGACAATCCAATACAATTGCAATTTTGAATATTTCAAAATATTATTTTCTTAGATATACTTATGTCTTTAATAGCAACAAAAAAGGTTAAACAGGGGGGCGGGACTTAAAAAGATGGAAATTTTGTTTCACAGTTCCGGGCAGGAAAAGTTCTCTTAAAACAAAATTTTGTTTTACGTCACTCCAAAGTAGACCCCCTGCAGTTGGTGTTGATGGCTGAAAAAAAGTAATTTTATTTGAAAATAAAATTTTATTCTTATGAAAAATAATAAAGAATGTCACAATTACATATTATTAAACAGCTGTACAAACACGTTGATATCGTTCTATTCACATATTTGTTACACTAAAGTTACTATTGTCAATAATTTATTATAAATTCCTTTATTACTATTATTTTATACTGAAATTTATTTCCTTATTATTAAAAAATACTTATTGTAAGAGGATAAAAGAACAAGTTATCTTCTTATAATTTTGTTTTACTTAACATTTATTGTAGTATAGTTTTTTTTTTTTTTATTCTAGCTCGACATTACTCCGCCTGATGTAAAGCTAGAGTGCGGTCCATGAATGGAAACAACTGCTACCACAGAGAAATCTCTATGGGCTGCAGTCGCCTCCACTATGCCGGCTTGAGAAGACGAGCATGTACCATCTAGATTGACAGTGCACACTCCTCTCTTATACCTGGCTACTTTCAAACTATCCCCGAAACGCGACATACGTTTGATACAAAAATATTTTTTACATATTTTTTGTCATATATCGTTTTTGCAAAGTTTAGTTTCGGTATTTGTTTGCAGTCGTAGATAGTTACGCTAAATTAAAAAAAAAAAAAACTAGACTTGTATTAAGATAAAAGCACTCTCTCAAAAGAACTGTGACTGTTCAAAAGAAATCACGGTGAATTTGTCACGTCAATCACTCAAAAAAAGAAAGAGATTTTGGCGAGTCTCTAGAGATAAGAGGTTATCGGTTTTGAATTATTTTCATTGAGTATTAATGTGTAATAATGCTGGATTATTTATTATCCGTTAAATGTTTGTAAACTTTTAAGATCAACGAACCTGTTTTTCTATTTTCCCGCCAAAACTCCGCAAAACTTCATGTACTTACATAGTAACTAAAAGATATCTAAATCATAAGGTATTTTACGTAATAATTATTACTAAACTTTATTGTGATAAAAATCTCTATTAACACCAAACGTGATAATTGATCTAAAAAAACTTTCATCAAATAGCTTTTACTCATTATGACTTATCTTACGTAAAATTCGCAATTTTTGTACAAATATCTTACATATTTATACAATATAAAATATTTATTTTTTCTATAAACAAATGAAAGCCATTCATTAATTTAACTTTCCAAAATAACAATATTTTTTTTTAAATTTCATTTCAATTCAATTAGGGACTTTATTAAAATTTTTAATGCATGTTATTTAATATAATTACAAGATTACACAATAATTATTATCTGTTATATATTTAAGTGCATTTTTACTGAAACTTCTATTATTATTTCCAAAACTTCTTGCGGAATTTTGGAGGGAAAATGAAAACATATACATAATATAATAACATAATAATCCACCATTATTACACATTTACTTTCTAAGAAACATAAGTTTAAGAAAATAATTTTAGATAGATTATCTAATGTCACTAGATGGCCGTCAAAACTCCATTAGGTTTTTAGTTTTTTTTATAACGTGGGTAAAACTTGCTGGTCGCGACTAACAGGCAGGTAATTACACAAATATCGTTTTTTTCTTTCCTCTATCTGCAATCAGTCTGAGTATGAACAAATCTGTGGTGTACGAATGGGTCGAGGAGAAGAATACATCCAAACGTCTGATATTTAATAGATACAGTATGCATGCACCTTCTACCTACACAAACGCTAACGTAATAATAAATGAACTTACAAAATAATCGTAAAAATCGATCGTAGATGATTAATCGTCCATTGATTGTGGGCAGATACTTTATTATGTAACTTCAAGTATTATTTAGGTTACCGGCTGTTATGCACGACTGGATACAATTAAACACTCGAATACCTATATGAACCTGTATGATATGCTACTTAATTGGAGTTTTTTTTTCTTTTACTTTGGGGACAAAGCGCATACAGCCTCGTCTTCAGTTGTAAATTCTTCTTTTGTGTAGGTTATGTATGGCATTGTTTATCTGTTATGACATTATAAAAATTTGCCAGTGTCAAAAAAAAAATTAAATCGAGTTAGTACTGTGCATCACGAATCCCAATCAAATAGCTAGCGGTGGTAAAATAATGAAATCTTTACTAAAACTCAACAGTTTTGGAAAACATTCAAAAGAGACCGACGATTTTTTCAATTCGCCAAAACTATAAGTTTGGAGTAGGCCCCCAAGTGTTACTAGTAATCAGACATTGTTTTAATATGTATTAGAAGCCACTTCCATTGTTCTGACAAATATTGTTATGACAATTGTATAAAAACATAACTATGACAATAGGTAGCTCTATACGAGTGAAAAACATTGTCCCTAAATGTAACAATGAGTATTGACTTTCCTTAAGTTTTTTTTTTAATTTTATCTCGTCATAGACCGCACTCATTAAGTGCAAGTCTTAGTGTAACTAACATCTGTGGCATAACCTAGTCGTGTTCGGGATCAGCTTGGACAATATCTGAAAGCTGAAGTAGTAGACTAAATTAGAATAAAAACAATACAAACACATAAAAACCCGGACTATAATTTAATACTTAGTGTTTATTTCCGATATCATATTTAATTGGAATTTCGGGTATATCTCTCTTCATACTAACAAACGAAAGTAGGAACCGTTAATGGGATGGTAACATTCGTCTCCTCAACTCCGCAACTGCTGCCTGTAATAAATTCGTAGTAGTAGCAGTTTCAGTTCACGAACCGCACTCTAGCTTTACATAAACCGACATTTTGTCATATGCTGAGTTACAATAAAAATAAAAATAAAATACTTGGGAACACTAGCAAGGGTTAAATTTTTCAGGAGGTATGTATATGAACATATCTATCGATGTATCAAAACGGTTTTGACTGAACTTCAAAGATTTCAGGAAAGAATAGTTGCTCCATAGAATTGAAATTCGAAAACGCAAGCCACTATACTAGATATTTTATACTCAAGAGACGGTTCCATAGCCTGTCATAAAAATGTATGGGAAGCTCTCTAGCTTTATGAACGAAGCTATTTTCATACAAACTTACGTTTATGTATGTATGTACTTTCGTACACTATAAATATAATGAAATCGATATCGTTTGTTGTATAAATGGGTGGGTCGTGTTTCGCCTTATACTTTCACTCGATACGGATTTAACATTATGAGCCCTTTCTCGACAGTACTTCGGATAGTAAATATGATTCTACAACTACATTTGACTTCGGAAAGGCTCCGTCGGCAATTTTTGTATAAAAATATGGAATATATGTATATAAAAATCTATATACACATTTGATTCTTTTTTTTTTATTGTAGCTCGGCATGTGACAACACTCCGCCTGATGTAAAACTAGAGTGCGGTCCATGAATGGAAACAACTGCTACTACAGAGAAACCTGTACGAGTAGCAGTCGCCTCCACTATGCCGGCTTGAGGAGACGAGCATGTACCATCTTAGGTTGACAGTGCACAGTCCTCTCGTTATACCTGGCTACTTTCAAACTATTCCTGAAACACGACAAAGTCACTTCACGGGTGTTACATTCGAAAGTGGTGGTACTACCCCAGGACGGCAGACTGGACAAATAACAATCATCAGTCTGCCTACCACTCTTTAATAGTGCCTATAGGCACTGAGCGACCAAAGTACATATAACAAAGTTACATTGTTTCCGGTCAGAATTAGCGAGGTTCGAACACGGGTCTCATCGATCGTGAGTTCACGCGTCTTACCGCTAGACCACGGCCGCTCTTAGTAAATAGAAATAAATAGAGTGTAAAATGACAGAGGGTGTTCCTTTTAACCACGTGTTACATTATCAATACTAAAATGTTATTGCTATTTTTTTTATTAGCTTTTTAAAGCTTTTCAAATAAATCAAGCCGCAATGTCATATTAACATCGCTAAGGCAAGCGCGCTCGGTCGTCTATCAGCTGTGAGTTGAATGACCTGGCGCGTGCTAGAGGATGTCGTGACACCGGCAGTAATCAATCCGTGCATTCCATTGCTTGTTTTTGATATTTTAATGATTTTTTTAACAAATAGCAAGCAAACCCTGCTACTTTCGAGTTGATCCTGAAACGCAACTGTAGTACTAGTCAAGAGCAGTTTGCATGGCCCATTCAAGAAGCGCCGAACTAAAAATGTATTTTATTTATTTATTTTGTTTTATATGGCATTATAACAATTTGCCATTGTCAAAGTAAATATTTTTGCATCAAGTTACTATTGTGCATCACGAGTCATTCATTCATCACACTTAAAGTCAGGTCAAGTCACAGTCAAGTCAAAAATTGCTCCAGTAAAGTGGTAGAATCTTTACTGCAACTTCTTACGGAGTTTTGGAGGGAAAATGGAAACACAGGTTCTCTTCTTTTGAATTGTTTGCCCACACTCACGCACGTTCACGAACACCTAATGCTTAATAATCCACCATTATTACACATTAACACTCGAAGAAACACAAGTTTAGGAAAATAATTCAAGACAGATAGCCTAACGTCTCAAGATGCCTGCCAAAACTCACACTAAAAATGTATAGGGGTTGACGTTTCTTACTGACGTCACTGTTTAAAATGTCAAATCCCACGCATGCGACCCCTATGTCACGCATAACGTAACAGCCAAAATATGCAAAAGGGTGCAAATGTTAAAATATACACATAAAACACATAACAACCACGTAACTAACACGTAAGCATTGACATCACGTTTAAATAGAACTTTCTCGATATTTTATAAACAGTACAACACTAGAGACTCGCGTTTTACATTGTTATTTGTAAAAAGTTGTTTAAAAATCGACACACGCTCAACCTCTTGCGATAGTGTTCGAAAACCGGTGATGTCCTTGTTTAACGTTCTTTTAATGTCCTATTCTACACGTACAAATTGTCTTACAATCCCAAAGCGAGTCGCGTCATCGATATATTTTACCTTATTAACACTCTCACTGCCATAGGGCATGACTATCCAGTAGATTATGCGATACGAGCCGCTATTTAATGGATTTAAGGGAATCTCAATAGACCGTGGACCAGCGTTACCAGATTTTTTTTTGCCAAGTCGGGATTTCGGAACTTTTTGAGTAAAAAAAGCGGGACATAGTAAAAACATATATAATCAGAAGCATTTATCAGAAGTGTTTAAATATGTGTCTTTTATTTGAGTTTAAAATTACGTTTACGTGACAATAGATAGCAAAAATAGCCATAGAAAATGTACTTTAATAAAAATATGAAATTTAAAATCAGATTTACCCTATAGTTGGGTAGTTGAGCCTTCTTATGGCCGGTTTTTGAATTCTTCGGTTTGCGTAACAAATCGTTATAACCATACAAAGACAGATCGTAAACGATAGTTATATCAAAATGTATGGGGAATGTGTCCGTTAGAAAAATGTGGTGTTTCAAATAATAGTCTGAAGAGTGAGTTACAAAACTCTTTTTACACAGTTTACAGTAAGCTTTATACTCAGCCGACGTCACAACTCACAATACACACACAAGTCTGAGAAGCGGGACTAAGCCTGTCCCGCGCGGGACGTTTAATTTTGATTTAAAAATCGGGACGTCTAGCAACGCTGCCGCGAACGTTAACATGTAGAGAAGTAAATCTACATTCCTTATCGCCTATCATTTTTCTTTTTTCCGTGGTTATTAAGTAATTAAAACTTTTTCTGATGCAATATTTGAGGTTATTATTATATTAAATTCTTCAATAAATGCCGATATGTTTTTTATGTAATTAAACATTGTCTATTGAATGGTAAAGGATAATAAAATTGAAATAAATTAATGAAAAAAATAAGATATTTATTCCGAATAGTGTTTTGGTAACAAACTGTAAGATCAAGTGAGTCTGTAAGCAAACAAGCGGGGTCTTAAAATGGATATTGTCCTTTAGCTTTGTAGATCATTTCGCCTCAGCGTTTGTTTTACACAGTAATGCGATTGCAATTAGTAAGTTAGAAACCTGAATTATAGAGATCGGGTGTATTATTTTATATTTCATCTTGTGGGTGTTTTTTACACATTTTTTTTTTTATTGTAGCTCGGCATGTGACAACACTCCGCCTGATGTAAAGCTAGAGTGCGGTCCATGAATGGAAACAACTGCTACTACAGAGAAACCTGTGCGAGTAGCAATCGCCTCCACTATGCCGGCTTGAGGAGTCGAGCATGTACCATCTAAATTGACAGTGCACACTCCTCTCGCTATACCTGGCTACTTTCAAACTATTCCCGAAACGCGACATGGTCACTTCACGGGTGTTACATTCCAAAGTGGTGGTACTACCCCAGGACGGCAGACTGGACAAATAACCATCATCAGTCTACCTACCACAAAAGTTTTACAAAACTTGTTTAGATAATATCCCAATTTTTAACCTGATTCGATCTTAAATCTTACAATAGTGTAAAATAGATGCAAATCAATACAAAAGCTTCAATAATACATGGTACATTAAGCATTCGTTTAGCATCTGCCGAAGGTCGCCTAATTCCCAAAGTAAAGCCTCATTGCCCAGTTTCTATAACTGTATAGCTTACGGTAAATTGTCCGATGTAATGCGAACAAATTTTTCTCAAACTTGAATAGTTCTTTATAACGAAATAAATAAGATATTGACACAATTTTATAAGCTAAAGTAGTGTTCGTTAGCGAAAACGACTGTCATCATAGAGAACGCAGTTAGAATAGCAGTCGCCTCCGCTATGCCGACTTGAGCGGACGAAATGCGGTTGTCTACTTTTAAGCGAATCCAGAAACATGACTACCTAGTGTCTCACTTCATGGGTGTTAAAAAAAGATGAAATTAACAAGTTTTAGAGATGTAGACATTCCTTAAAGCAGCTTCTTAACCTTTTGTGGTGAATTTTCGGTAATACTTATTCTTTTTTTTTTTTTTTTTTATTTTAGCACGTCATATGACCGCACTCCACCTGATGTTAAGCTAGAGTGCGATCCATGAACGGAGGTGACTGCTGTCAGAGAAAGGGATCTGGAGACATATATGGAGATATAATCAATGATAGACTTTTAAGAATGTATCTTATAGTCATAGACTCCTGGTACTCATACCACGGACCCCTGCTTGAGTTTGAACCATTAGTTCTGGGACACTACTTAATCAAAGTTAAATAGAACAGAAAGCTTTTTAAAAGTAAAAAGAAAATGTTTATAAACATCAGACCTACCCACGTGATTATGAACTAGTCAAATTTAAAAGTTAAAACTTCAAAAGTTGGAAGCCCTTTGAAGAAAAACAAATCATTAATAAAATAACTATCAAATACATAAATTAAATTCTCTTCTAGAACTTTCACTTACAACTGAATATTTATGTCTATAAATTGCCTAATCACTCAATAAATATTATATTGAATTTTACACCCGTGAATTGACCTAATCGCATTTTGGAATCAGCACGTTTGTTTTCTCAACCCGGCATAGTGGAGGTGACTGCAGTCTGCAGACATATGAACTGCACTTTTAGCTTTACATCAGACGGGGTTCAATGTATTAAATGTGCTCTCGCATATTAGAAGGTATTAAGTGCTAATCATAGACACTAATAAATTAAAGTACTTATGACAAAGATACATTGGTACCGGCCGAGATGTTTTAAGAGAATTGAATACGGTGATATGAATTGCGAACTCTCCCACTAATTAATAAGTTACATCTCATGGGGAAAGTATTCACGTTTTAACCTCACATGCAGTTGCTCAGGCTGCAAGTGACCTTTAGTTGCTGACGAGGAACTGGTTACAAACCAAACCTCACCTTATTTAAAAATGAGAGGAAAATCTCATTCTTTGATATTCCATTCAAAGATAAACGTTTGACAAACGCTTTGTGAGGGAAGCGGGGGAGTTGTGTCAGGATCGTGACAAGAGACGTTCCGTTGTCTTTGCCTACCCCCAAGATCGTCGCCAAGGGGGGCAGGGAGGGGCAGCTGCTAGAGATTCTAAAAAAGTCGTTCGTGCTCGTGTAGCTTTACACGTTAGACTCTGTACCGTTGTTATTACAATCGCCGTAGATGTAAGGCTCGTACTACAAGTGAAAAGCTTCATGTGCTCTCGATTTTACCTACAATTCATACTTTTCTCATCCTCCATATCAACTTGCAACTAGGCCATCTGCTGGCGACGCTCTTGCCCCTGTGGGAAAAAGGCATGACAATTGATGACGATGATGACGCTTGACAAAAAATGCAATGCAACGCTTTTTTGTGTGACACATATCTAAAAATGCTGCAAAGTGACCTATTCACAATCCTACATGTCAGTTCGTCTCACAGGACACCGTCATTAATATTTACTATCTCTCCTTGAAATTAAATTATGAAGACAAATAATGTGAAGTTAAGATTGGTCGTTGTAAACGTAACATCTACTTGCAAGTGTCTAACAAGCAGCATTAACAGGTACTAATCGGAAAACAGAATCTCGTGAGATCCTTTCTCATGCTGTACATAATACACTATTCAGAATGCTTGGAAAATGTTTCGTACACAATGTAGGTAACTTGACCTAACACTTTCACTTAAACACCGGGTTTGTTTACATTTATGAATTCATGATTTAGGGATATACGATTTCGTATTTTCGTCTTTCTCTAACCACTACGCCACAGAGCTAATGAAGACTCGCGCAAGAGTTGTAAGACTAGAAAAATAATTATTTATAATTCTTACTAAAAATACAATTTTCTTAATTTCAGATGGCAAGTTAGCGAGATAATTCCAAATGAAACTAATTAATCACATGGAGGGAAACACTGTAACCACCAACATAAATCAGCCATGCTATAAACAACAAAATCTTATTCCTACAGAAGAAGAACGTAGAACGATACAACTATTCTTGAAGAATTTAGTTCAATCACCAGAAATTAAAGCAATGGCAATCAAAGAGAAACAAAATAGCGCCAGCAAATGCGTTTATTCAGTTCCTGTAATCCCACACAAAGCTCCGACCTTACCGAATATGTATAATCGTTCTAAATCAATTTCAGATGCAAAGAATGCATTTTTAAGTTCTACTATAAATAGCACTGCATCATTACCTAGAACTCGACAATTTAATAAACAAGATACATTACATTATGCTCAAATAGCTGTTACGACTGCAAGTGAAGATAGTCGGAGCACTGGAGGTGGAAAAGATATTAAAAATAACTCTACTAACAAAAATATAATTAATGATAACGTAGATTCTAAGAAAATGGATCAACAAAGAAAAGTGAGCTTTAAAATTAAAATTGCGTCCACACATAGAAGACCACCGTTATCTACAAAAACTGTTACTGTAACAAGTAATAAAGTATCCGAATTGACTCAAAAGTTTAACAATATTGGTCATAATTCCATTCCACTAAAAACATCAAAATTGGTTAAAAAGATTGAAGAACAACAAACACAACGCTCTGCGAGTAATAGTTCTACACCTTCATCTACATTAAGCTCAAGTCCAAATATTAAAATAGTATACAGACAGCGGAGAGGCTCAAAAAGGCGAAATCAAAGAAAACGGTGTTCTAGCGCTGACTCAATAGATACAATGAAAATTATTACTGAAAAAAATCGAGTCATTCGTTCTAAATCTGATGGTACCAAAAAACCCAAATCCCCTAAGAAACAATTGAAATCGACTGATTCTTGTAGTCAAAAGAGTGTAGATTCTGTAGATGGACCTAAGCGAGAAAGTAAACCTACCGAAAATAAACGAGAGGTAAATAATGTAGTTAAGAGTACTATTAAGAAATTTGAATGTGAAATTATTGCTCATACAGCCACCTTAGACAGGAAGAAACCTGCACCCAAAACACCAAAACAACCTATGAGTGAAAAACCAAAAGTACCTGAGAAGAAAGTCTCTTTACAACTGACCAAAAACATCGTTATCAAAGATGGAGTTCCGAAAGTAAAAATCTTAAAACCTATAAAGAATGAACCTACAATAATAACAAAAGAAACTCCTGTAATACATAATTTGTTTGACAAGAAAAAAGATGTAATTTATGACAAAAATAAATTCAAAACGAATTACATACACTCTGACAAATTACAACTACAAGTCGTTGATATTTTACATGAAAATATTGATGATACTTCTAGCACTCCAAAGGCTGCAGAAGGTACTTCAATTCTTATTAAAGAAGATGAAAAAACCTACGAAGATATTGATTCGCAAATAACTCCAAACCAATCGTTTTTATGGAGGCGGAAAAGTAATACTCAAATATATTCTGATTGTGAAAGATCTACGGATGGATCCTATAGTATTATAAATGTCAACACAGATAGTCTCACAGCTAGTTTATCTGAAAGCCAAATAGATTTAGAACAATTTACCATCACAGACTCTTCTGAAGAAGTAGACAAATCAGTAGAGTGTCAAGTAGATGATAATAAAGATTTTGAAAGCAATCTCGTCGAAGCGATTAATACATTCGCTTTAGAGGGACTCACAGCCAAGCCTGAACACGAAGATAATATAGAAAATGAATATGAACCCTTAGAACCGTACCAACAAACACTCAATAAATCATACGAGATACATACGTTGAAACGAAATTGCCCTTTACCCGAAATACCTAAAGACGAAAATACGAAATCTGATTCTATCACCGCTTCTAAAGAGAATATTTATCAATGTCTCCTAGAGATGAGATCCCATCCCGAAGGAGACGAAACTAGTCATCATAGTTATGAATTATGTGAAAACGAATTGGAGGTCAGAACTCGAGGTGACGGGGACAGTGACGACGGCTATGACTATTGTAAAAATCACGTCAAACCTTATTGTCATACATCAAGCTCGGGTATTCATATAGCAAAATTACCTTTACCTCCAATGAAAAATCCTAAGAACTACGAGATAACAAAATCAGTGAGCGGTACCTCGACGGTCAGCTACGAGAAAATAGATATAGATAGGATATACGAAAGAATACCAGCTAGAAATGACAAAGTTACAAATGTTAGTCCAACTTCGACTAGTAGCCGCCAATCGTTAGGGTCAGAATATACGAACTACAATGACGGGGAAAATATCTACGACACAATAAAACACGCTGACGGGGTATCTATATCAAACTGTTACGAGAGCATACCAAATAGCCCGAGTATGGTTAAATTAAGGAACACGTTGTCATTTAAGAGACAGTTATCTTCTGCTGTACAGAAAAGGTTGTCATTTGATCAAGAATCGAATGTGAGCCATTCAACAATATCCAGTGATGTAAAAACTAATAGTATTTATGGTCAAAGATCTGTGATTAGTTATAATGGTCAAGAGATTACTTTTCCTACGCCGAACAGCGAGACGAGTTCGAGTGACAGGAGCGATGATTGGGTTGATGTGTCCGATGAAGAGAAATATAATCAAACCAACACTATTATTATGTAAGTAATAATTCTTAGTTTTATTAACTTTAATAATTTGCCTGTATTTTTATTACAACAGTCAGGGGATAGAGTAAAACGCCAATCGATAGTTGTCACTTGATCGAATCGAAAACAAAATTTAATGGGATCTGACGTTTCGTTATCACAGTGCGGTCGTGGTCTAGCGGTAAGGCGCGTGAACTCACGATCGATGAGACCTGATGGCGAGGCACTATTAAAGAGTGGTAGGCAGACTGATGATGGTTATTAGTCTAGTCTGCCGTCCTGGGGTAGTACCACCACTTTCGAATGTAACACCCGTGAAGTGACTTTGTCGCGTTTCGGGTATAGTTTGAAAGTAGCCAGGTATAACGAGAGGAGTGTGCACTGTCAATCTAAGATGGTACATGCTCATCTCCTCAAGCCGGCATAGTGGAGGCGGCTGCTGCCCGCACAGGTTTCTCTGTGGTAGTAGTAGTTTCCATTCGTGAACCGCACTCTAGCTTTACATCAGGCGGAGTGTTGTCACATGCCGAGCTACAATAAAATAATAAAAAATAAAATAAAAATCAAATCGTATCCATTTTAAACCCTCTAGTTATCATTTTCGGAGATTCGGTCCTGGAAAGCTATTAGTAATCAGTAATCACCGAGTTTATGAATGTAATATATTTTTTAACAATACTTTATTTATAATTTTTAAATTGAAACAATATCACCATTCATCTCTTAGTTCTGCATTGCTTATTTATCATTGCGGACGTAATAAAATAAAATAACAATGGCGTTTTTGTTCACATAAACTATTATTAGATAAACTATTATCCAATTAAGCTTATAAACTAAATATTTTTTTTAAATTTTAGTGTAAAAAATCGCGGAAGAAAAAGTCCAGTAAGTTGGTCGCAGAAAGTTCGGGATCAATGGAATAATACTCCAAAGTTTGGTAAGTAACTATCGTTTATTAATCCAATTTCTAATTCAAATTATAGCACAAATCTTGTTTCGGAGTTTTTAAATTAACGTCCAATAAGCGCCATCTAGTATAAACCTACGACACTACAATTGAAACTGCTGGTTTAGTTCCAAAACTGTTCAATAGATGGCGTGTTCTAAAAACAATTTATACTTCTCGTTTTACAACAATTTAACCTTAATTACATAATAATATATGTATTTATTTTATTTTTTATAAAGTCTATTATTATAGAGATATTACGACTGATTTATATGAATGATTTGTGTTGAAAAACAACTTTCTCTCGCCATATCCCTCGACATAAAACATAAACATAGCTGAAACCGTCCCACGCTAGCAATAATTTAAATAATACTTAGATATTACAGATTTCTGTAGGTAGGTACTTGTCTAAAACAGATGTTATAAATATTTAATACCTTTCAAATCATGTAATTGAATTAATGTTTAAATTTAATTTTATGATACGAGTATTAATAAAAAAAATTAAAACATGTCACTGTATGAGATCACACACTGGCTTTACATCAGGCGGAGTATTGTCATATGCCGAGCTAAAATAAAAAAAAAGGTGTTTAATGAGCGAAGACAACGGCTACCACAATGTGTAGATACATAAAGCTGGCACCTCCACTATGCCGGCTCGACAAGACAAATGTTCAGCGTCTAAGTAAATAAATGGTAGATATGTAGTACAAAAGTAATAATTTTTGCAACTTATAAGAAAACAGTAGGTAATAGGTATCCAAGTTCATGGACCGGGCAATGCGCCCGCGCAGACTTTGTAGGCGTTTGCTAATTGTTACCGGATTCCTACGTCGACAGTTTGTTAATACAATTTACATTATTACAAATGACAACTGCCTACTAGCTTATTTCGCAAAAGTTTACTCAATTCATAATATTTGTACCAGAAACATGGATTTTTGTGGATTTGAAACTTTAAACTCCATACATTAGTTAGATCGCCGGACACCGTAATGACTCCGTTGCCCGCTGGCAATGGAAGGCAAAAAACCGCTGTCCGTAAAACTCTTTCTTGGTGGAAAGCAAAACTATTTTACTCAGTTCCGCTCTGCAGTATAGTAAAGTGAGAATCGAACCAGTGCCGGATTAAACTTGCGCGGGGCCTGTAGCAAATTCTGTCAAGGGGCCCCTGGGTTTGCTTTAGGTTCTCAAGTTTAGGGTATTAAATAAGTGGAAGTGAAGCATAGCCGAAGGAGCTTCGCGTTTAAGGCATGCAAGATATTTTACGCTTCTATCTAAATTAATATTTTTTTATTACGGTCAGACAGGCGTTGGAGCGCGGGGCCCCCAAACTCGCGGGGCCTGTAGCATTTGCTACTCTTGCTACGTGGCTAATCCGGCACTGAATCGAACCCACGTCCTCCGCTTTGCACACGGATACTCCGCCTCAGGTCGAAATTCCTGTATGCGTCTATTTATCTTTCCACCGGCAGCCATCCTAAGTTCTAGGTTTTTTTCATCATTTCAGAGGTAATTGCTAATTAAAAATAGGTATTTAATTCGTTTTGGAGGTTTGTGTTGTCCTTGTCCAGGTACGTATGGTAGAAGCCTAGGATAGGTAGGGGTCAGGGCATTGTATATATTTATTTATGACATATAACACATTTGATATATAATCCCATATCGTGCTAAATAGATATTAGATAACCCATTTATTTTATCGCAATTTCAAATAAATATTATCAAGAAAACGTGCGAGATAAAATTTATTACATGCACTTTAATATTGTTAGCGGTCTTGTTTACTCTGCTTCAAGTTTGTGAATTTATTTCTTTGTGTTTTAACAAGAGGAAAATTTCGGTATGTAAAATCTACAATACTTTTTTTTTTCATTGTAGCTCATCAAGCACGACTATTACTATCAATTTATTTACTGTTATTTATATTATTTTTGTTTTTTAATTAAAAAATCAGTTCTTTTTTTGTTGTAGAAGCCATGATAGAGTCTGACATGCTAAGCCCATGCTATTAACATTTCATTCCATTGCAAGTGGCAATTCTCCGCCTAATGTTAAGCTAGAGCGCGATCCATGAAGGGAAACAACTACTGGGTACTACATTAAAGTGTCTGCCTACAGCGCTCATCTCCGTAATGCCGGCTTGATGCGACGAATATGCTCCATTGAATTAAATATTCCTGTTATATCAACATATAAATCGCGATACTGGTTTTATGTATAACAATGGATTTTACATGAAAATAATAATCATTGTGTTCAATATCAATAATAAATACTTATTGATGACACAATTGTCTATTAACCGACCCTCTGTGTAATTAGAAATCGTAGAAAAAGCGTTTGAAAGCTAACATTGTCTAGTTTACCACATTTTTGTTCACAAGATTTTTTTTTGTTACTGCATTATAACAATCTGCCAGTGTCAGAGTAAATATATTGCATCGAGTATAATAATTCTTTCATTAAACGGTCAGTTCATGTCCCAGTCAAGTCATGAATAGTTTTAGTAAAATGGCAGAATCTATTAAAACTTCCAACAGAGTTTTGGAGGGAAAATGAAGACACACCTTTTCGTGTTTGAACTGTTGTCCACACTCAAACTAGTTAGTAAAGATTCTACCACTTTACTAAAGTGTGATGAATAAACGATCCGTGATGCACAATAATATTAACTCGATGCAAATACTTACACGTACTTTGACAATGGCAAATTGTTATAATGCTATAAAAAGAAAACAAAATATATCTATATGCACCAAGAAATAAATCACCGTAACGCCTTCACATTATGCATTTGTACGAGGAACAGTGGGTGCTGTGTTGTGTAACGTCTCTTGAACTGGAACATATGCCCCACCCTGTTAAATAGAGCGAAAAACCCTATTTTACTCTTTAAATGCTTCATTTGAGATCAAGCTTATCAACTCATTTAAACTAGCCCAAAAATACATAGTTACGGATGTATGCGTATACAATAGGATTTTTTCCGGGTTAATGAGAGTGGTCGCTTCGACTTCGCTCCAACGTCTCCCGAGGACGTTGAGAAATTGATGTACACTTTTTATTCTTTTTGTTTTTTGGCATTATAACAATTTGCCAGTGTCAAAGTAAATATTTTACATCAAGTTAATAATATTCATCACACCAAACAGTCAGGTCAAGTCTCAGTCAAGTCAAAAATTGCTCCATTAAAGTGGTAGAATCTTTACTGAAACTTCCTACGGAGTTTTGCAGGGAAAATGTAAACACAGGTTCTCTTCTTTTGAATTGTTTGCCCACACTCACGCACGTTCACGAACACTTAATGGTCAATAATCCACCATTATTACACATTAACACTCGAAGAAACACAAGTTTAGGAAAATAATTCAAAACAGATAACCTTATGTCTCAAGATGACCGCCAAATCCAATTGATGTACTCTTTACATTGACAGTTCCAGCGTTGCATGCGTCTTCCTGCGAGCAAGGACAGGCTTGCTCTTTTGTTTCCGGTTTCACGCACGTAGGTTAAACGTAGTGTGATTGTGTACCTAGTAACTATATTCAATGTAATTAAAAAATATATATGCAAAACTCCATTTCTGAAGAGTTTCTGCGAAAATTATAAAAAAAAAGTACTGTCCCGACCCTATATTTCCGAACCAGGAGTTTTGGCGGTCATCTTGAGACGTCAGTTTATCTGTTTTGAATTATTTTCCTAAACTTGTGTTTCTTCGAGTGTTAATGTGTAATAATGGTGGATTATTAACCATTAAGTGTTCGTGAACGTGCGCAAGTGTGGGCAAACAATTAAAAATAAGAGAACCTGTGTTTCCGTTTTCCTTCAAAAACTCCCTAGGAAGTTTCAGTAAGGATTTTACCATTTTACTGGAGCAATTTTTGACTTGACTGAGACTTAACCTGACTGTTTAGTGTGATGAATGAATGACTCGTGATGCACAATCAAAGAAATTGGAATATTGTATTCCAATTTCTTTGTGCACAGTATTATTAACTTAATGCAAAATATTTACTCTGACACTGGCAAATTGTTATAATGCCATATAAAACAAAAGAAGAAAGAAAAGAAAGATGTTTCCAAACCTCTTTAGTAGAACAAATACCCACACAATACCGGTAACAACTTCGCAATATCTAAACGTATGATCGTTTTTATCTTCACATGCTTATAACCGTGTCGTTGGCAATCAAGTCATGCGAATCAAATACTCCTATAACACGTAGAGGATTTCTATCTCACTTTATGTTCCTTCAAAAACATCTTTGTTTTGTATTACTTCCTTTATTTTGATCTGTAGTTTTTATTACAATTATTCTATCGACGTTTTGTAGATGAACTTTTTGAACGAACACATTTATTTGCAGCTTTAAGAAGATGTTATTTAAAAATATATTGTCTCTGCCTATCCCTGTGGGAAAAAGGCGTGACAACTGTATTGTATTATATAATATATTTTTTACAAAAATCGATGAAGTTCCGGTATCATTTACAAGGTTTATATAGCACGATTAAACCAAAAGTAAAATTTCCATACACTGTGAAAACGCTTGGTAATTTTTTAGCAATATTATTCAGCAACATACTACCGAGACTTATTCAAAACGTGCTAACAGCTTTGTCAATATTAAGCAAGTAATGTACGTTAACAAAGTTGACTTATTTAATTTTAATAACAAACATTGCAGGCTCCTTCCGAACAAAATGACTCGGTTGCAAAGAGCAATAACTTGTTTATTTATAGCAATTACGTTTTCTAAGTGCAAATATAGCGTACAATAAAAAAGATAAGACAACGATAACTATAGTAACAGTTAAACGTGTCGTAAATGATGACGCAAAACATTTATTTTTTTCAAACAAAAAGTGCAATATGATTCCAATAAATATAATAATGTAAATGTCGAGTTACCAGGTTTAGTATAGTGGGATGACTTCCGAATGTAGTCAAGTCCCCTAGGTTTTTTAATAAACGAGTCGCTAAAATCAAAAGCGTACCTTATAACGGTGTTTAAAGAGAATGTCTCAACATCCATGTCTAGGTTAAATGATGGCGAACTAGTCCACAATGATTTGCTCTCAATAGTATCGATATTGTCAATTTCATGGCGAGTTGCCGTTGCATCTTATGCCGTAGATTCTGGTTAGTGGTTAGGCAATTTTGTAAATAAGAATCGAATACAAACGAGGTACAATTACGCTTTGAAGTTGGAGTTAATAAGAGCGGCCGTGGCTCGTTCTTTGTAAAGAGTGGCAAAGCAGATTGATGAGTTTTTATTTATTGTAGCTCGACATGTGACAACACTCCGCCTGATGTAAAGCTAAAGTGCGGTCCATGAATGGAAATGACTGCTAATACAGAGAAACCTGTGCGGGCAGCAGTCGCCGGCTTGAGGAGAAGAGCATGTACCATCCAGAGTGACAGTAACTTTGTTATATGTACTTTGGTCGCTCAGTGCCTATAGGCACTATTTAAGAGTGATAGGCATACTGATGATGGTTATTAGTCCAGTCTGCCGTCCTGGGGCAGTACCACCACTTTGGAATGTAACACCCGTGAAGTGACCTTGTCGCATTTCAGGAATAGTTTGAATGAAGCCAGGTACAGCGAGAGGAGTGTGCACTGTCAATCTAGATGGTACATGCTCGTCTCCTCAAGCCGGCATAGTGGAGGCGACTGCTGCCTGTAGAGATTTGTCTGTAGTAGCAGTTGTTTCGATTCATGAACCGCACTCTAGCTTTACATCAGGCGGAGTGTTGTCACATGCCGAGCTACAATAATAACATCAGGCGCTGGCACGCGTTGAGCTACTATAAAAAATGTACTGCTAGTAATATCACGATCCAGTACAATCCATACTAGAGTCCCACATCTATTATTTATCAATATGTGATTCAATATATATTACAACTTCCGGCAAGGGTGAGCGGTTATTCTGACAACTGACTAACCTTCATCTCAATTACTTCCTTCTATTTATTTGATAAATTGCATTACCTGACTGTTTGTTTTTTCTTTTGCAATGCATATACGAGTACCCTTTAGCCTCTAGCTAGATAATGATAATTCCTATACTTTGTTTTCTTATTATACCTTTCCTTACGTGGAGAAATCCCTTACGGATGTCCTAGGACCTCGGGGATGACGATAGGGGGTGTTCTTTCATGGCCACCAAAGTGCTAAGGGGTTGGGAGCACGGTAGCATTCATCCAACTCCAAAGAAATTATACAGAGCTCCTCTTTTCAGACTGTGCTACACATACAACACATGTTTCACAGATATTGGTAGACATTTTATTGTTCCTTTTTTTTATTATTTTTCTTTGTTATCTGTTTTTATTAATTCTATTCTATTTTTATTTTTTTCCTTTTTTGTATGCGTTCACTCCACCAATTTATGTACATAGTGAACATTATTTTAGGGTGCAGTGATATTATTATGATCAATTTAAATATAAAATCTCGTCTACACTGCACCTGTAAATTTTCCAAATAAATAAAAATAAATACCTTACTTAATTTTAAAATCAACTTAATAGAAAACCCAAGCACATGTTTACAATGCAAATAAAATAAACAATAGATACGATATGCATACTTCAAGCTTATTTCTCACGTCCTGCCTCATCGGAGTGCATTATCCAGCCTTGACCGTAAACATCGAGGAATGCAAGTCTAACGCTTGTATACATTCCTTTTGTCTTATGATCATGTACTTAATGTACCAGATTACGCTGCAGCACTTCTAGATAACACCCACCTCCTTTATTTTTCTGTCCATTTGACTTTGAGGTGCGATGATCCAATAAATAAAACATACAAATAAGTGCCCATAACCGTCGGGCGTGCACGAAGAGAATTGTGGATGTGAAGGAAGCGAGGGTGTTGTGTCAGGATCGTGGTAAGTGGCGTTCCGTTGTCTCTGCCTATCCCTGTGGGAAAAAGCCGTGACAATTGTATTGTATATAAATATTTTCCTACATATTTACTTGTAAGTTAGGTTATTTATTTTTTTTTTCTTGATTTTTTTTTTTACTTTTATTTCTTTATATTTAAACTTGGTTATCGGGGTTATTAGAGGGTCTTTCCCCTATAAATCTGTCACTGTGTTGTTACGTTATAAAAATCTATATAATGCAATTTGCCTTTAAATTCTCGATCATGGCTGAGATCTTCTACAGTTTAAGATTTCTAAAAACCAGCCCGTACAATTATGATGACAGACAATTGAAGTTAGTTAGTGAAAATGATAAAATGTGATATTAATTCGTTGACTACAATTATATACAATGGGCTTTCCATGAATGACATTAACAAATGCTGCATATAGACGTAATTATGAGAACTTTGATATTTCGCAACAATGCTATCTATGATTACGTCAACAGGCTCACGATTTATAATTTTAAAATATTTAAATACTTTATTATACTAGATTTTGCTGTTTTGTTTAAACTATTAAATTGTAATCTCTGCCATGATAGAATCTTTAGTTATAAGTTATTATAGATTTAACTTTTCTGTTTACTAATGTTTAATCTAACCTAAAATCCCGATTCCAATTCATAACTAACACTCACGGCTGCAATCTTCGCTCCTCTCAAACTCTAACCCTACTAACACCCACCCATGCATCCACTACTTACTCAAAATCCTTTACTGTCCATGCTGTCCAACTCTGGAACTCTTTACCGGTCACTATTAGAAGAGCAGAGTCACTGGCTATATTCAAAAGAAAAATAAAAGAATACTACCTATCTACCTGTTCCTAATATTCTCTTCTCCTCAATTACGTCTTCCTACTAAATATAAATATCCTATAAGTATTTTGTTATATATATTCTATCTATTTATTTATTTATTATTTTCCTATTGTGCACTTTGTTTCTATCTCTCTCATACTATTCTTCATCATCTATAGGTTGCCTGGAAGAAATTGCTGCTCAGCAATAAGGCCGCCTATTGTGCTACCTAATTTTCCATAATTGTATGTTCTGTTTTTGTTTGCACAATAAAGAGTTTTATTATTATTATTAATCAAAGTATGATGGGACCGGCCTAACCGGATTGGGTTAAAATAAAGTCCCTAAATAAAATGATAGAATCTCTCCTTGAAATATAACCAATATAAAATGTTTAAAATATTTAAAATGCATTTTATATATTCTGTGCCGTAGCTATTTGTTTATTATAGTGATTTGCGATAATTATAATTAGTGCTGAGAAAGTTATAAAATTACTTAATTTCAACATAAATCTGCTATGCTTCGAACAATGTGGTAAAACAAAATGTGTGGACGCTCAGGTGTTGGCTTTCACGTTAAATACCTAAGATTTGACCAAAAAGCTTGCGGACACCTTTTTTGTAAAATGGACGCAGAAATCCTGCAATTGTATGTAGGCTATAATATTTTAATATTTATTTTATTGTAGCTCCACACTCCGTCTGATGTTAAACTAGAATACGACCCATGAGCGGAAAGACCCTGAATTTGACAGGGCATACTTAGTACCTTTTAATTTATTCATTCAGTACATAATTATTCTAATTTATTTATTATTTTATTTATTTAGTGTTTGACTATTCACTTAGTTGACTATTCACAGTCTCCCGACCAGTTTCAATAGCAGAACGAATTCAGGTTTATTCATCTATTAAAGATTATTATTATTTAAATTTGTCAAAAGTCTTTAACTTTTAGGGTGAATATGTAGTATGTTTTTTTAAACAAAAATCAATTATCATCTTACATCATCATGTGTACAAGGTAACTTGCACAACGTAGCCAAAATAGCCAATTAACTCGAACGTGGGATCAATTATTTACCCACTATTGGTATTTAAATCATTAAGTTACGTTTCTGTGCTCCAGATAACTTTAGAATAACAATTAACCGCCTGTTTAGAGAGCTTTAATTACTTCAAAATACTTGATATACGTTTAAACGAGAAACTTGATTACTGTGACCGAGATACAATAGATGTGGACCGCTCCCGTGTTTGAATATCTCGGCTGGTACCAATGTGACTTTGTTATATTATGTACTTTAGTCTTTTAGTACCTATAATACAAACCCCAGCTTAGTATAGGCACTAAGAAAGCTTTATATCAACGCGAACAAAGGCAAACATCACCTCCTAGTACCTATGTATCTTAAGTGCCGAGAAAACACCTGAAATGGCGATGGACTTTTCATTACATGTATTTTATTCCCCGTTCCGTCTACGCGGCTATATCAGAGGCACCGAGGGACCAATGTACATATAGCTCAGAATTTAGTGAGGTTTGAACACGGGACTCATCGATCGCCTTCAAACCTCTAGACCTAAACCACCAAAAAAAAACAAAAAGTAATTTATTTAAAATTCATATCAAAATTATAACAACCGTTTAATAAGTGAAATTAAAGCAAAACAAAACTTTCTAATCTCAACAATACAAATCATAGATTAGACAAGAATAACCCACCAGTTTCAATTTAAATGCAATTTCGCTTATCTAGACATCTATCACAAAGTCGACTATTCTGGTAAATACATCGATTCGATTAATTATATCATTGTCAAAAAGTAAGATTCATAACTTAATTGATATTGCTCCGAGAACCTAAAACTAATAAATTACTAGAATTAATTTATAATTATTATATTTTAATAAACTTTTTCACATTCAGACATTCACCGACGTGCTTATTCGTCTTCTTAAAACGGCATAGCGGAGGCGACTGCTGCCTGTAAAAAATTATCTGTAGTAGAAGTTATTTCCGTTCATGGGCCGCACTCTAGCTTTACATCAAAAGTGTTATCATATGTCAAGCTACAATAGAACACAACTTCACTACCTGGGGTACTTGATACTTGGTACATACTACAGGATGGCAGACTGGGCTTAACCGTCATCAGTCTGCCTAGCACTCCTTATTTTGACCTTTCACCTTATTAAAATTTAACTGACCAGTAACTTAAGGATGTTACTTATATGGCTTTACACCCACGCATTGGTGACTGCGACAATTGCCCAAAAAGGCGTACGTAGGAGTGGGACAGTGAGACTGGACAAGTATTTGCGCGCAAGTTTACCCTTCGCGTGCGCACGCGCACGGTCGCGTCGTATGCGCCCGGTTTAGAGGCGTTCCGTTCAACGATAGTGAAAGTTACTGAATAAACATCTATTGTGGTTCAATTATTGTGAAATTTTATGTTTTAGTTCATTAAAAGTGGTATTTATGTTGTTGTATGCGATTTTGAAGTTTATCTATGCACCTAAAATACGTTTTTCATCGCCTGTCCCACCTTTGAACGTATGCAATTTGTTACAAAAAATTAGTGCACTTTGGTTACCAATTTGCAACGGGATGTTTTAAATTTTTTGTTCAACTAATTATTTCATCAATATTTATAGTCTTTTATTTAAATATCAAAAGTTGTTTTAGGTGAGCAGGTTTTTTTTTTGCTTCCATTGTTGTCATGATGCATCGTTCAGTTTATTTTTATTAGATTTCAATTATACGATTGTTCTACGTTTTTTCTTGTGATATCTTTATTTTCTTAGCTTATTCTATGTCACTTTGTAATATTGATTAAATCGTCAACAGAGGAACATCTTAAACTAGCTACAGTCGACGTATTTGACGTCCTCTGTGGTGCAGAGGTTACGGATTCGCTAGAGTGTGGTCCATGTGCAAAAACAAATGCTATCACGGTGACATGTCTGTAAACAGTAGGGACCCCCGCTATCCCTGCTCGAGGAGACGAATGTGCGTCGTCTCGTCTCCTCTCGTTATACCCGTCACAGGTGTGTACTATCCTAAACGTGGTGGATCGCCAGTCGAAACAAGCACCTATTTATTCGTAATGTACATTATTTACAAAACTAAATAAATATCTGTCTGGTTTGTTCTTGTCCTGATACCTATGTTACAGGCCTAGGTATCGTTGTCTGAAGCCAGTTAATCCAAGCTAATCAATGCCAAGAACATTTCCATGTAAATTAAAAAGTGGATAAAACAATATAGCTTATATCCGCGTCGTCGCCTGCGGTCTCGATCCACTGCTCAGAATTCAACTACCCGGAACAAGTTAACTACAAAACATTTTGTATAAGCACTGCGTAACCTTATTTGGAAGTGCATTTGTGAAATTCTACGAGTACAACTAACCTAACTAACAATTGTCCAAATATACAATTATCAGCATAATTTACTCTCTACTGTTTTAGTTTCTATAATTGTTTGAATCATGCAAACTTTAATTTTTTATGTTCTTATTACGTCTTTCGTAATTTACTTTCAAAGCTGGGTTAAATTAAAAAGAAAACTGTCATTTTATTGGCGGGTAATTTTTGTCTTTTGTTTTTTTCTCCAATAATCAGTAAAAAAGTTTAGCCACACGACTATCGAGATAATACGAGTGAAGTGTAAACTTGCCTCATTAAGCCGGCATAGCGGAGGCGAATTATACACGAAGAAAATTTAGTAATAAGTAGTATGGACATCCTCTAACTGTTCTTTAGTATCTAATAATCTAACACATAGGCACGAAGAAAAAACTCATAAAATCTAGTAAATATTGAATGTTAAACCTTGCTTTTACGGTTAATTTTTTAACTACTTTATAATTCTTGGAAAGTGTAAGTTAAGTGTTAAGTATTTTTTTAATTACTAGACAATTTAGATTTGTGCCGGCTGATAGTTGAGAGAGAAGCGTGACGATAATCCTTTATCATGTTTTCTTTTCCATTATACATTTACACCTATTTACTGAAGCCTTAAATGTATTCGCAAGGGCATTAAGTATATTAGGAAAAGGTACAGGTTTCAGAAACAGCTTATATCTGTACATTAATACGTAAAGGAAAAACTTTGTGTCCCTTTTAAAGCACATTGCGCGTGCGGAGTTAGAGATTTGGCATTTAGTTAAAGTTCATATGAGAATAAGTTTAATAATATTAGGCGTTACTTTGCGGAAATCCATAACCACAAAACTTTGCAACAACAACAATGTTCAGCAGAGATCCATGATTTAATCCCTCCTACCCCACATCGCTTGAGGTCGACGCGTGCAGGCGATCGAATGCATCGCCTCACAGTCGAAACAATCCCCTCGCGGACCAAAAGGTTCGGGCTATCCTTCTTCTGTCGTTCCATCAAATTGTGAAACGACCTTCCCAGCCACGTCTTTCCTCCTTCCTATAACATGAGATCCTTCAAGCGCAGTGTGAAGAAGCATCTCATCAAGCCGGCATAGCGGATGCGACTGCTTTTTGCAGATCCCCTTCTCTGACAGCAGTCGCTTCCGTTCATGGATCGCACTCTAGCTTAACATCAGGCGGAGTGCGGCCAATAATAACTAATTTCCGCTAATCGATGTTAGTGAGGGTAGGCACACAGTCACATCAGCTGTCAATGTTAAACCCTTCACCAACATGTAAAAACCTCTCAACGCGTTTCGCCACTCCACGTGGCATCCCCAAAGTTTCAAAGTATTGTTTGGAAAATAATTTCATATGGGAAAGCAATGCAAAAAGAGAAAATTATTAATTTAAAAAAAATGACATTTATAACCAGTTTCTTGAAAAAAAAATTTAAGCTGCCAATGTCAAATAAATATTAATCCTTGTTCAAACAATCTAAAAATAAATTAAATGATATGCTTTCGTCGCTTAAAACATGAAAAAGTCTAAAAACTAAATTAATTATCGTCGAATTGCTACCGGTAACTAATTTCAAAATGTAGCTCAAATTACAACAGAAAATATGTCACTTGAAACGCGTTACTCAAAGGGCTGTCTATGTACCAGTTCACCATTGTATACGGACATATTGCAATCCGCAATGCTCTGATTGTAACCACACGGCATAACTCATGAGCATATAGCAACCAAATAACTTTTTAAACGTATAAGTCTATAAACGTTCAAATGCCATCATTTACTAATAATGTACAGTAACCCTTACTTTCGAAATATACCTGCAGACATTATAGAGTGGTAGGCAGACTGATGATGGTTGGCCCAGTCTGCCGTCCTACCCTAGGACCACCACTTTTGAATGTAACACCCGTGGCAGTTTAGAAGTTGGCTACAGCGAGAGGAGTGTACACTGTCAATCTAGATTGTGCAATGTGCATACTCGTCACCTCAGGCCGGCATAACGGAGACGACTACCGCCCATAAAGATTTCTCTGTAGTAGCAGTTGTTTCTGTTCATACCGACCGCACTCTAGTTTAACATCAAGCGGACTGTTGTAAAATTACCTAATCCGTCTACGGCACCTAAATAAGATTATAGGCTTACTAATTTAATTAGCAATAAACCACAAACATGTAATTTTCTTTCTTATTATTAACACTAAATTAACGAATCAACAACATATTATTATTTTACTAGTTGCAATCAAACCTAATGCTACAGTTTAACGTGTAACATTGGAATGGGAAAAAACTGCCGCGGCAATGGAAGCAACGAATGGCACCAGTCGACCCTGAACACCGAGAGAAACGAGCGCGTTCAAAGAATATTTTTCAACATTTTTTTTTATGCTAGTCTTTAAAAATTACGTAATGCATACAACAATGACGTAGAGTTTAAAAATGTTTAGGGGCATCGTCGACATGAATAACCACTTTCCCTGATCCATTAGCAACGACACGATATGCACCTGCCATAACGACTTTGTACTAACTAATATATGGCGGTACGTTGTTCGCGTGTGTAGAATTCTTTTGTTTTGTGAACATAGTGAAGTGATTAAGTGAAACTGGACTATTTAGTGATGTAATGATGAAAAATGATCTCGGAGAGGCCTCCCGTAAAGAGCGGAGTTTGTCCGCCGCTACCGAGGTCGAGAACTTACCGGCGGAACTGTGGCGATCAAGGTGCTGTGAGATGAATAAGTTGATTGGAATTGGACACACACCCGATGTTTTGTGACCCGTAGCTTATGACGCATCCTTATTATAATATACACCATTTTTTTAACATAGAATTCACCTTAACAATGAGAAAACGTAACGGCTACAAATAAACAAGCAATTGTTGTGAGCCTGCAAAATTTGTTGTTAAAATTAAACAAGTTAACTTTGTTAATATACATTGTTTGAATAATATACACGATAAAGTTTCGGTTGTATATTGATTAATAAGTTTTTCAATAAACCTATTGGAACTACAGACTTCAACAAAAGTCTTGGACATAGGTTTTCTTTTTTACCTTTTTGTACCAATAGAAAGTTTTAACTACCTAGTATCAATCATAATTTACAAATTACTGGTGTAACTTGTTCTAGATGTCGGGTTTGTGTTCTTAAACGTTAATTAACACGATGAAAACTATTTTGATGATCGATTTCATTATTTTTAGTATCAATAACGTCATCGTCAAAAGTTTATATCAATACATCGATAAAATCACCATTCTACAGTCAAAATGATGAGGATGCTGCAAAGAAACCTGTTAGAAAGACTGATGTGGACCAAATAAAGAAGAAAATTGTTGAAACTATTGAACATAAGTGTTTATTACGAATTAGAACCGTACTGCGTGATGGTAACGTGGAAATACAAGATCTCATCGCATTTATTGGTAATTTTATTATTTACACATTTATTTTAGAATTTCGTCTATAGGTAATAGCGGATAAAAATATAATAGTCAACGCCTTAGTGTAGGTTAACTTTTTTGCCGAACATCTAATATTTTATACTATTATATAAAAAAAACTGAGATGATCGGTACAGTTTTTTTTTTGGTTCCAGTTTGTTTAAATAAAGGATAATTCGCCTCTATCTATTTATATCAGTATTAAAATCACACATTCATCTCTGTTCCCTGTCTTAAATACTTGAATGCATTTTTTTATTTATATTATCTGTAAGTAATGAAATAATAAAAACTTTCACACATTAAACAATGAGTTGTTATTGCGTGTGATAACATAATATTGTTTTTAAATTCCATTTCTATTCAGGATGTTTAAGAGTTTTGTTTATATTGGTTGGACATTTCTTTCATTTATTTGCGAATTATTATTAACATTATTATAATCAAATAATACCCAAGCTGTGGTTTTTTAAATTAGTTATTATTTTTATCGATTTATTCACGAACATGTTTTGGCTAAATTAAAGGTTTTTTTAAATGCATTATACAGGGTGTATCAGGCATCGTGTAAAAAAATTAAGGTAAATATTAAGTGAGGAGTGAACACCCCTCAAAAAATAAATTTACTAAATAAAAGTTCTCGTGTATGGTATTATGACAAAAACAAAATGTCTATAAATGGACCGGCCGACGTGGACATCGAGCGCTACGAAACTAAGAAAGTACAGCGGTCATAAAAAATAATTTATTGAGAAAGTAGTAGAACAAAAGTGTTTTAGTATAATTGACTTATTAACACAATGATTAGGTAGTTTACTTACAAAAAAACAAAAATATCTTCGGAAAGTGTCTATGGTACTCATAACAGGTGGTCAAAATTCGCGCTAAACACAGTGATACTTTCAATCCGCCTACGAAGTTCACCGCGGTCGTTGACCTCATCGTCTCTGTCAGAATACACGAGCCGCTTTATGTCTCCCCATAATTAAATATCGCAGGACGTTAAGTCTGGGGAGCGAGATGGCCACTCGCAAAATGTAATGCAAGCTTATACGGGTGTAGGTCTTGCGCGCACGTAATAACCTCCACACAAGATTTTGAACAATTCTTAATACGTGTCGTACGGAATCGTGTAGGATACCGTTCTCTCCACAAACGTAAGGTAGCACTTAAATTTCCACTTTCTCCACACAAGAGAACGATCACAAAGTTCAATGTTCGAAAGTGACATTGTCGCGTTTAGTGTTATTTCTTACGAATACGCGCACGTGTACATAGTTACGCGGCCATTCGGCAACTAACAGAATAGCCGTTGCAGGTGGGTCGGCACACGACTTGTCGGCGCGAGCACAAAGGCGAGGCGGCATAGGTTGTCGGCGTTGACCAAAGGCAAGGTCATTCGTTTGATGCGCCGCCCGACGACACAACGATTACACGTGTTTGTAGCAAATTACTCGTATGTATGTTTCTACAAGGAAAAGGTGGACATTTGGATAAAAAAAAAGTATTTATTTTGTAAATTAATTTCTGCTCAGAATCAATTACTGAGTCATCTCTTGAAATTTTTTACACGTTGCCCGATACACCCTGTATAATTAGCCACATAAAATCTTTCATTTTAATTATTTTTTAATTAGGTAGTCCTATTAATATTTACTTATTAAAAAGTTCAGATTTATAATCATGTTTGTTATAGTGTTTTTTCCGCTTCAATTATTATTCTTGATTCTCTCATAAAAATATTTATTCACCGTAATGTTTACTGCTTTATAATGTGGTTCTTTCCGCAATAACAGTTGTGAGATTTCTTCCGGGAGTGTAGTCGTTTTGAAAATAATATAACTGCGTGTTAGGCCAAGACTCTAGGCCACAATCTTGGCCTAACGTATACTCGAATAAATCATTTTAAGAGCGAATGTGGCCTAGTGGTTGTAGGTGTGTACTCACGATAGGGAGACCCAAAGGTGTGCACTGTCAACCCTGACGCTATACAATAGTCTCTACTTTAGACAAATTTATCTGAGCAATTGTTTCCGTTCATGGACCGCATTCTAGCTTAACATTAGACTAAGTGTGATCGCGTGCATAGTTATTATTAAAAAAAAATACAATACAATACAATTGTCACGCCTTTTTCTCACAGGGATAGGCAGAGACAACGGAATGCCATAAAAAGTATCATAATCTTTACATACATATAATCATACAAATAAATTCTTATTAATATTATTATTTATTTATTTATTATCCATCTAAAAACTGTTACAACACAAAATGTTATGTAAAACAACAATGACATAGTACAGTCCATGATCTACCTCCATGTTAAATTACATCAAGATCAATTCAACCATTCGAGTGTGATTGAGGGACAAACAAACATACTTTTATATTTGTAATATGAACAAAATTATAAATCTAAAAATATTCTCTATTGAACTCCTGACATCTTGTTTTGATAAAAGTTAACTAACATTACGAAATAAACGGTGAATTGCAAAAGTTTTCACCGTCTTACTACACTTGTATTCCGTTGAGTTTACGTAATATGTCGGCGTATTCACCTTGACATTATGCCGGCGTTAGATGCACTACAGCTATACTAAAGGAGAAAATGAACAACGATAAAAAAGCTTAGTGCTCGGTGCTGCGCTGCTCGACAGAACATCTCCAGGAGAGATTGGGTTAAAGCACAGACAATATAACCTAGGTTAATTTGTCTGTGCTTGACTCTGACTTGACCTGACTTTAAGTGTGATGAATGAATGACTCGTGATGCACAATATTAACTTGATGCAAAAAATATTTACTTTGACACTGGCAAATTGTTATAATGCCATATAAAACAAAATAAATAACGAAACGTCGAATTTTAACAACCTTTGATAGGAGTTTTGGCGGCCATCTTGAGTTGTTAGGTTGTCTGTTTTGAATTATATTCCTAAACTTGTGTTTCTTCGAGTGTTAATGTGTAATAATGGTGGATTATTAACCTTTGAATAATGAGCAGGAATATATTAATATACTAAATGATAATCAAGCTGCTCAAAGATTATCTATAAGTGTTCGTGAACGTGCGAGAGTGTGGGCAAACAATTCAAAAGAAGAAAACCTGTGTTTCCATTTTCCATCCAAAACTCCCTAGGAAGTTTCAGTAAAGATTCTACCACTTTACTGGACCAATTTTTGACTTGACTGAGATGAATGAATGACTCAATGTTATTAACTTGATGCACAATGTTATTAACTTGATGCAAAAATATTTACTTTGACACTGGCAAATTGTTATACGCCATCAAAAAAAAAAAACAACCTTTGACTTTTGAATTAAGCCCTTGGTCACGCGCCGTCTTGCTCACTGTTCCTATAGTATACAGCATCGTTTCTCAACTTGGGGATCAAGACCCATTGAGAGGTTATAGGGTCGCACTCTGGAATATAGGAGGTTATTTTTAAAATTTTTTCGCTAACTCTTAAGCCATTAGGGGTTTTAATTTAACAACTTTTTTAGATGTTTAGTGGGTCGCGACTGTTGAAATATTATACACAAATAAAACCATTTCTTCACTCATAACTTTATTCCTTTTGTTTTATATATTAACTCTTAAACAATACAATTATCTCAATTCTTTAACAACGGCCAATTCACTTTCTTTCTTTTTATTTTTGTTTTATATGGCATTATAACAATTTGCCAGTGTCAAAGTACATATTTTTTGCATCAAGTTAATAATATTGTGCATCACGAGTCATCCATCACACTAAAAAGTCAGGTCAAGTCTCAGTCAAGTCTAAAATTGCTCCAGCAAAATGGTAGAACCTTTACTGAAACTTCCAACGGAGTTTTGGAGGAAAAATGGAAACACAGGTTCCCTTTTTTTGAATTGTTTGCCCACACTCACGTACGTTAACGAACACTTAATGGTTAATAATCTACCATTATTACACATTAACACTCGAAGAAACACAAGTTTAGGAAAATAATTCAAGACAGATAACCTGACGCCTCAAGATGGCCGCCAAAAACTCTCCACTTCCTTTTTTCATATTTGACAAAGACACATCATAGATCACCGACCATTACAACAACACTTTTATGTCAAAGACTAAGTAACACTTTTCTACAATATAAAAATGATTCTTTTAACAGCGACACTAAAATGTTTAAGAAAACGATGGTATTATTGCGGTTTGAACTTTAAATGCAAACCAACATCTTTTTTACATTAAAGTATTAATATTATTAATTTGTTTGTCTCCAGAAAACGATAACAATGATTCTTCACATCTGTACGAGTCGCTAGAGCCACCACCTATCGACGAAGACTTCGACTCATTCGACAGTGATACTGACGACGAACCTTTAGACAAGGTAAATATATAATGTCCTTACGTAGAGCCAATATTCGTAAAAACCACTGCATTAGAGAGGTAATGGAGGTAAAGGCTGCACACTATCGTCATAGCGGAGGTGACAGCTGCCTCCAAAAATGGATCTGTAGTAGCAGTCGTTTCCGTTAATGGACTGCACTCTTAACATCAGGCGGAGTATTGTCATATGCCGAGCTACAATACAAAAACTGTCAACCTGAATGATGAACGTTCATCTTACCAAGCTGGCATAGTGCAGGCCAAATAGTAGTCGTGAACCGCACTATACCTTAATATTAAGAACGAAAGTGCGTGTAATAAACCCCTATAATCTTATTAAACTATTCTCTAAAGATATAATATTGTATTTCAGCAGCAATATCCAATTCAAACAGAACCTTCAAGACTTGCTCAACTTCCCGATCCACCAGCAGGGGGCGGTTCATACACACTAACCAAAATAGCAAGTGTCGCTCGAAAAATGAGAGAGCTTAAGAGAAATTTAACTAAGAGATATACAGGTATTTGTATATGTTTATTTAGCAGATATCAACTTCAAAAAGCATGCGGATATTAAAAAAATGTGATGCAAACCGAATTTACTCGATTTATTCTTTGCGCAGCTTTAAGAAATTATGAAAACGTACTAGGGAAATCGCCTAGTGCACATGTTTAATCACTATTTAATAATAAAATATTAATTACATTTGATTCACTTTTCGGAAAAGACAGTACCCATTTTAGGCCCACTTGACATCTAATAGTTTGTTAACAAAACATTATTCTAAAATAATATCTTATTCTTTCATTATATCAACACATCGTTTACCAATCAATAGACCAGTGGTTCTCAACCTTTTTTTTAATGCGGCACACTTTTTACGATTTAAAAATTTGGCGACACACAAAGAAAAAGATAAGTTTAAAAATTATTTATTTACCTATAACACACTGCGTAAAATAGTTTATGGTAATAATTTTAAATGTGCTAAATAAAATAATATGTACTACAAAAATAACAGTACGTTTATTAAGGGATTAATTACAAGTTAATAATAAGAATACTTGTAATGCATTTTTTTTTTCTTTAAATCATATTATTTAATAATATTAACATAATTATATTATCTAAAATTTGGCGGCACACTTTTAGAATTTTGCGGCACACAAAAGTGCCGCGGCACAGTGGTTGAGAATCACTGCAATAGACAATCATTTAATATAATAATAACCACAAATATTGCATCAGAAAAAGTCTAATGGATATTTCCTTTATTTCGGTAAAAAGTGTTTATTGAGATTCTGCGCCAAAAAGTTATACAAAAAAATAAATACATGGCTTTCTATTGCCTTTATTTTGATTAGTTTCGACTCTCGCTGCAACAACGATAGCAGCAAAGCTTTCGAAACATCAGATTATAAAAAAACAAAACTCTATATTAAAAGTATTTAGTTAATAGTTAGTTAAAAGACAGCTTTATAAACATTTTCTGAAGTCTCAATAATTTTATATATACTAAGTCAGTACGCGTGTATCTAATATTATGTCTTATCATGTATATATGTATGTGTATCATTGTATCGTTGTTGTATTGTATTATATTTCGATTAGTATTATGTATTATATTGTATTATATTTAATTTATGTATATTATTAGTAATGTGTGTGTGTGTGTGTATGTGTAGGTATCTGAATAGTATATAGTATTTCTAAGTTATATATAAGACTTTTTTTATTATTATTATTTACTACCCAAGGTAGAACCTTTCTGCTTCCTGAAGGCCAGCTGGAAGAAAATGCCTTGCGGCATTAAGCTCGCCTTTTGTTCTATGTATAACAATAAAGTTTTAAAATAAAATAAATAATATTTCTTTATTTACAGTTGCAATAGACGGAATAGCAATGAACAAACAAACAAACGGGCATGAAAAACCAAAAAATCAAATCTACGCCAATTGCGAAGTGACTCAAGGACCGATCTACAATAACATATCATTTCCAGACAGACCTTTAAAGACTGAAGCACCATTACCGAAAATCTATGGATTCAAAGAAGAGTTAGAAAAGAAATTAAATAATGCGAATGGAGACATTCCTTTAGAAAAACCAACGACACCGACCAGCGACCAGAAGAAAGACAGTGGAACATTATCTAGAAAAACTTATTTTTCATTTAAATCTAGATTTAAACGCGCGAATTCAGTCGCTATAGATATAGACGTACCTAGTGCTTTAAAAATAACTAATTCTACTTTTTATTTGACTGATTCTATGGATGGTGATTCTGGTTTTAGTAATTGGTAAGTTTATTTTTTATATAACTGTTCCGTACCAGAAAAGATTATTTTTTATTTAAAAAATTTATAATTAGTAATTTTGCTGGCTGGCAACATCCCTGTCCCCTTCTATCCAATTACTTTTCCTACAACTGCGCCATCTAGTGGCCACCGCTCTCTTGTGACAACTACTGTGCGTCGCACACGCTCGGACATCCGACAACAACAAAAAAAGGACGAAATTTCAAACAAAACGAGATAAAATCGATCTAGCTTTCTTGCCTTGGTACCAAGCGATAAGGATACAGGAGGAAATAGGTGCAGCCGTATCACAACGTGAGTACCTCTCTTTCTCCATCCAGTATACCTTCCGCCAGCCAGTGAATATACCATACATATTATTTTTGGTCTTAGCGACTGATAGATGGCGCTGGTTAATTCAATAACACACAATCTGCATTTTCAACAGTGATAAACTGGATATAATATTTATGTTCAGGTTGTATGAGGATAACTATGATCAAAGGAGAATGCCAATTTGTCTACGGTATTAATGGACCGGCTAAAGTCAAAAGCTAATAACAATTGTTACTTGATAGAAACGAAAACAAAATGAATGAGATTTTACATTTCGTTGTCACTTAGGTGACAGTTAAACGTCAATTTTTTTTTTATTATTGTAGCTCGGCATGTGACAACACTCCGCCTGATGTAAAGCTAGAGTGCGGTCCATGAATGGAAACAACTGCTACTACAGAGAAACCTGTGCGGGTAGCAGTCGCCTCCACTATTCCGGCTTGAGGAGACGAGCATGTACCATCTTAGATTAACAGTGCACACTCCTCTCGTTATACCTGGCTACTTTCAAACTATTCCCGAAACGCGACAAAGTCACTTCACGGGTGTTACATTCGAAAGTGGTGGTGCTACCCCAGGACGGCAGACTGGACAAATAACCATCATCAGTCTGCCTACCACCCTTTAATAGTGCCTACAGGCACTGAGCGACCAAAGTACATATAACAAAGTTACATTGGTCAGAATTAGCGAGGTTCGAACACGGGTCTCATCGATCGTGAGTTCACGCGTCTTACCGCTAGACCACGGCCGCTCAATTGTTTTCGATTCGGTCAAGTGACAATTGTCGATTTGCTTTTGACTTTAGCCCCAGAATTTTTCTCGAATTTCAGTGATTTTTTATCAAAATAAATCCACATTAATTATCTCTAATCAGTTTTAATTTTATTACCCGAATTATTGAGGAATTTAACTTTTCCTGATGCAATATTTGCATATATTGCTTTAAAATTAAATCTGTTTTTTTATGTAATTAAACATTGTCTATTGATTGATAAACGATGTCTTCATATAATTGAAATAAATTAATGAAAAATTTGGATATTATTTTAGAATATAATTTTGTTAACACACTATTAGACATCAAGTTGGTCCATAAATCGGCATTCCCTCATCTTCCGCCTTCATCTTTGCCTTTACGATTTTCTACTTCTAAAAAGTATTTTTTGTAAAATGTTACTTAGTAAAGCACTTCTCGACAGCAGCGACACAGTTAACAACGATAAGACGTCACCGCGAAACTCGACTCTACGTCGACCTGTTTGGAGCGAAAGTACTCCTTGTCTAGCCAGACCTGCCGTACCTCCTCCGCCGCCACCCACAGCCAAGAATGATCGTAATGAACGACCTGATAGTGCTGTACACGAGGGTGAGTTACTTTTATTATTTTTTTTATTTTAGTTTTATATGGCATTATAACAATTTGCCAGTGTCAAAGTAAATATTTTTTGCTTCAAGTTAAATATTGTGCATCACGAGTCATTCGTTCATCACACCTAACAGTCAGGCCAAGTCTCAGTCAAGTCAAAAATTGCTTCAGTAAAGTGGTAGAATCTTTACTGAAACTTCCTACGGAGTTTTGGAGGGAAAATGGAAACACATGTTCTCTTTTGAATTATTTGCCCACACTCACGCACGTTCACACGGTTAATAATCCACCATTATTACACATTAACACTCGAAGAAACACAAGTTTAGGAAAATAATGTCTCAAGATGGCCGCCAAAACTCCCGTGAATCACTTTATGAAAATAAAATTCATACTTTTTTTAATTGGCCATACTAAGTTCGTACTTGTATCATAAATACTGAGCGATCAAAGTACAAGGGTTCAATCGATTATAAGTTCACGTCTATCCTCCATCCTATTTGATGCATCCATTAATTATAAAGATATTACGAATCCTTACAATTCGAATTCAAAGAGGTGTGGACTTGTTAGTTTGGCACACTCGTCTTATCAAGTTGGCCATGGCGGAGGAAACAACAGTCTATAGACATTTTTCTGTGGCACCTATTGTCATCGCTTCGGACCGCACTTCTTAGAATAAAACAAAAACAGGAAGGTAGGGTAAATTATCTGTCGCTAAATAAAGCTAGAAAGACGTTGCCAGGCCGCAACGGGAAGGAGACAGCATGCTGTCGCTCGTTTACGTACGTGTGTCAAAATATGTCAAGACCTATTTTACGGGGTTCACTTTTTAGTCGTGCGTAACGTAGGTATCTTCCTTTTTTGTTTATATCTTACTTTAGTTTAACACCAGAACATCAAGCGGAGTGTGGACACATGCCGCTCTACTATAAATAACACATCAATAATGCTCGTTATAACGTACATAGTTAATAATAACAGTATCCTTGTATAAAAGTTAGTGTTCGCGTAATAGCCACGTTTATTAATGTAATGATTGCAATAACTACTATAAGGTCGGGTTTAGACTACTTTTTATACAAGTTTTACCGGTTTTTATTATGCCAATGTTACGGATTATTTATGTACTATAAGCAGATCAAAAAATAATCCTATTGTTGGTTTTTTTAAACCGCAGCTTAGCATATGAAAGCACCTATGCTTCTTTTAAACTACTCCCGAAAGTCCGAAAAAATCGAGTATAGGTACCTAGTTTGAACGTAGCCAGGTATAACGAGAGTGCACTGTCAATCTAGATGGTAGGTACATGCCATCTCTTCAATCCGGCATAGTGGAGGCGAGTGCTACCCGCACAGGTTTCTCTGTATTAGCAGTCGTTTCCATTCATGGACCGCACTCTAGCTTTGGTGTCACATGCCGAGCTACAATAAAAAAAAAAACGAGACTAGGTCTCTTCACGGGTGTTACGCTTGAAGGACTGCCTGCTTACCACTCTTTAAGCTTTAGAGCGGTCGTGGTCTAGCCGTAAGACGCGTGAACTCACGATCACGAAATTTATAGTTTGAATTCAGGACATTGTATATTAATTGCCATATGATTGAGAAAAAAAATCTAACAAAGTTTATAACCCAATTTTTCATGCAGACATCCGCCAACCCTATGTACGTGTATATGTGGTTTATGTATTTATTCTAATTTATGAATAAATTTAAGGAGCGTTACCCCAGTTTATTATCCTAGTGTATAAAAAACCTCGATCACACTAATCGATAACGCATCGTGATTGTTTTTATTAATAGTGTACACACGACCTAACACTTACATCATAATGACAGCATCGCATGACAATTAATGTTTGCGATCCTTCAGTGTTGAATTGAGTGTGCGAATGGTTACTACGTATTTTTGTATTCTCTATAATGTATTCTTTGTTGGAGTTATCAAATGAATCGTGAGTCACAACTTATTTGTTATTATTTTTAATACCCAATGTGTTCGAAATAACAAAAACAAGATAGCTTAATGTGCAAGAATCCTTTGCCTTCACGAAAAAAAAAACGAAAGTTTTGGCGGGATGTCGGAAAAAACGTCCGTTGTCTATGTCTACGTAATAATTCAAAAGAGATAATCTAATACCTCCAGGTGCCCGCCACAATTCCTCTTTTTCATAGAATTGTTTTAGAAGTCTTGTCGCCAATTCTCATAATAGAAGAATGCTAGTTTTGATAAGAACCAAAAGAAAATCGTATTCATTCAGTAGTATTGTACTATTGTAATTTTAAACAACTTTTAAAATCATATTTAATATATTGGCTGACGTTATGTATAAAAGTTAAAACGTTATTATAAATAATTAATTAATTAATTCTGAAAAGTTGTAGTGAATCAATAGATAATTCTTGAAACTGTGACTGAATTTGAACCGTTAAAACTGACCAATACGATTAAATATTTATGTTAATTTATATTTCAAATAACACTACTTTTTTTTAATGCATGTTCATTGGTCAGAATTTAGGAAGATTTGAACACTGGTCACATCGATCGTGAGGTCCACGACCGCCCATAAAATTCATTTTACCTATTGGTATAGTATTGCTTGTCATAAGTTGTAAATCTTTGCACAGTATAGGTGAAAGAATCTAGAATGCTAATTTTACTTTTTTTAAATTTAATTTATCTGATGTTCTTGCTACGCCCTACCGGGGCATCACATTATATAGACGGTATACTAATTTTGTGATACGCAGTAAATAATTAAATATTAAACGGTTTAAAACAAAAAAAAATCCAAATTAAATAAAAATATATCGCTGCACGGACTGGAAATCGAATCCAACATATTCAGACCTCTCAGGAGTTAATTTAGTACGAAGAACCATCTTATATTATCAAGTCTTCATTTTTGTTTTGTAGAATTGAAACGACTCCTACCATCTCTATCTCGCAAGGAGAAGAGTCCACGAACCCGTACATCATGGTATGCAGAATGCGGTGTGCCGGATGACTTACCAACACCACTCGTCGTTTCCACAAGACCTTCGAGCACTTCCTGGTGAGTTATTTTATATTGGTGAGCGGTCCATGAAGGGAAACAACTGCTACTACAGCAAAATCTCTACGGGCGGCAGTCGCCTCCGCTGTGCTAGCCTGAGGATGCATCATCTAGATTGACAGGGCACACTCTTCTCGTTTAACCTGGCTACTTTCAAGCTGCTCAAGGTCGCTTCAAGGGGTGTTACATTCGAAAATGGTGGTACTGCCCCAGGACGGCAGACTAGGCAAATAACCATCATCAGTCTGCCTACCACTCTTTAATAATGCCTATAGACACTAAGCGACCAAAGTAGTATGTGTACTGCAAAGTTACATTGTTACCGGTCATAGCGAGGTTCGAACACGGGTCTTATTGACTGTGAGTTCACGCGTCTTACCGCTAGACCACGGCCGCTCTGAATTTTTTAAAAAGTAGTTTATTTGTCCCACACATTCTCCCTTTCACCTCTTTTTTCCTATTCACTCAATTATATTTAACTTTACCAAATCAAATCAAATAATTTATTTGCAAATTATGTTACGATTTTCGGCTGTAGTTTATTGGTCTGTGACGTAGGTCACTTAAGGATATTTGTGCAAAATTATATTAACAAAACGGTTCGTAAAATCCCGTTAGATACTATTTATTACAACCCAATTATATGGAATGCGGTTCACGTGAACGCATACAGGAGTTGCCCTACCGGTTCTGTAAGTTTGTAGGATTATACCATTGCTTGTATTCGTAACCGATCGTTTAAGATGACTCATAACACGTCCTGCAAATTCTTGGGATGTGTTCGACTTTGTTCTCAGTTTTTTTAGTCTTTTCCTTATTATACAATACGTAATAGAATCCATATTGTAATCAAAGGTTATTCGCGCAAGAAACAAAAAAAAAAACCTGCACAAAAAAATTGTCGATTTCAAATTTTAATTATACACAGAATTTTTACAATTTCTAAATGCAAAACAAAATATTTTTTTTGTATAAATATTTTTGGTTAAAAATTATAAATCTATTCAATGCGGCGCGTAACAAATGAAATTCAAAATGAATTCGAGTTATGTGTGAACACGTCCTTATTCGTTTTAAGATTTTTACCTTGCTTAAATCTGTCAGTAACACGAGAGCCTTCTGCTTCGACACAACTGTGCAA
Source organism: Tinea pellionella (assembly GCA_948150575.1). Classification (NCBI taxonomy): domain Eukaryota; kingdom Metazoa; phylum Arthropoda; class Insecta; order Lepidoptera; family Tineidae; genus Tinea; species Tinea pellionella. Next base: position 9,129,844 of record OX411248.1, read on the forward strand.
GATCGAATCCGATTTCTTTTCTAAAAGTTTCTTTTTAATTTGGTAAGTGCTTTCATCTTTTTTTAGAGAGAGTAGGCAGACTGATACTAGTTATTATAGCTTATTCTACCGACACACTTCCATTCACGTTTAGAATTTACTCTACCCTGTCGACCTTGACTGTGCAAATTCATCTCATGAAGCATCCTGTCCATCTTCTGTGGCAAATTAAGTGGTAACAAACATCCAAACTTTCGTACAATAGAGAGTGGTAGACAGAATGATGATGGTTATTAGGTCTGTCTTCTTGGGGTAGTATCGCCACTTTCAAAAGTAATGTGCGGGAAGTGGACCTAGCTTAGACCGTATCAACCTGGACTTCTGAGTGTAGACATTTCGCTGTAGTAACAGTTGTTCACGTTCATGGATTATTATTCTAGCTTCAGGTAGAGTGTGGTCCATAACAGTGTGATAACACCCGTGAAGTGACCTTGTCGCGTTTCAGGAACAGTTTAAAAGTAGTCAGGTATAACGAGAGGAGTGTGCACTGTCAATCTAGATGTTGCGTATTCGTCTCTTTAAACCGGAATAACGTAAGCGACTGCAGCCTGTAGAAGTGTATCTGTAGTAGCGGTTGTTTCCGTTCGCGAACCGTACTCTAGCTTTACATCAGAATGTACTCTCTAGAATTACTCGTATAAACGCATTAGAACAATTATCTATGCTTGTAAAAAGTACTATTGTCTTGGCCTTGCGAAGAATACACTATTCACTAGTATTCAGTCCAAGGTATTTGAAACTATGTGTATGAATAAATAAACGATTTCTAATAATGTCTGTGCCGGTCACCTACATTTTATAATATATAAATAGATTTTTACGTAGATTTTTATTATGGGAGTTATACATTGCTTGCTTTTTATAGTAGCACGGCATGTCACATTACGCCTAATATATTGAATTAAAAAAAAAAGAAAATCATGCCCTACATCATCATTTTGTACGTAAAAAATTTTTTGTAACAATAACAATTGTCACGCCTTTTTCCCACAGGAATAGGCAGAGACAACGGAACGCCACTTACCACGATCCTGACACAACTCCCTCGCTTCCTTCACATCCACAATTCTCTTTATACAAGCCCGACGGTTATGAGCACTAGGCAGCCCCAATTTCATGAGGATTTTTTTTTTATTGTAGCTCGGCATGTGACAACACCGCCTGATGTAAAGCCAGAGTGCGGTCCATGAATGGAAACAACCAATACTACAGAGAAACCTGTGCGGATAGCAGTCGCCTCCACTATGCCGGCTTGAGGAGACGAGCATGTACCATCTTAGATTGACAGTGCACACTCCTCTCGTTATATCTGGCTACTTTCAAACTATTTCCGAAACGCGACAAGGTCACTTCACGGGTGTTACGTTCGAACGTGTTTTTTTTTGGTCTCCGATTTGTTCGGAAAACACCCTTCTGGGTCTGCCTTGTTTAACGCATCCATTCGCATCAGATTTATATATTGCTTTCGTCAATCTCCTTTCACTCATCTTTTCCATGTGCCCAAAATTTTGCCCATGAGTTTTCAGCAAAACTGCATTTATAGCTGCAACTGCATCAACAATCGATTTAGAGTTCACTTCACGTTTTTTTCTCATATTTATAAAACATAATTAAGTAAACAAACACAAAACCTTAATCCTGTAGTTTAATATATTTTAAGTGGTATAGTAGGCAGGGGGGTAGTGTAGGGACTGTGTCTACACATTTTAAGAAAAAAACAAAACGCGTTGTCAAGGAGACTGTTTATGATTTTGGTTACGACTTAAAAGAAACAACTGAAAAGCTTGTAAATATCCTTATTACCCTAACTCCATACCTAAAGTATAGTTACTGAGAGAGAAAACCCTGTAGAAAAAAGATCGCTAGCGACAATAACAAGCGACAGCCTTAACCTAGTTACAAATCATCTATATGGATAATATGAATCGAACCCAGGGTGGCGAAGTTAATATTCTTCAAACTGATTAATTATTCAAGAAATATCGTTTAAGCAAAACGTTCAATGTATATAATATAGATACAATTGATTAAAAAATTGTTATTATTAGTTTAATACTGGTTATCGTTGTGTTAGGTTGTGTTATTATTTTTTAGAGAAAGTAAAAGAGAGTGGAAGTATAGATACGTTTATTTTATAGTTTTTATTGAAAATAAAATGCCATTAAAAGTTGAAAAAGAACTTCATATAAAATTCTTACATCCTAGGTAAAAAAAAATCTTTCAAGTGCTTAAATAATCGCGTGTCGGGGTTACTCAGTAATACCGGATGTAAAGAGAGAAGTGTCATTCATAGCGGAGGCAACTGCTGCCTGCAGATATTTCTCTATGGTATCGTCAAGTGGTATATTAAAAAATATTAACGATTTTTTTTCCTTATAATCAGGTATGCAGAAGCAGGTCTATACCAAGCTGGTAATATATCGTCATCATCTGGAGCAAGTAGTGGCTCTCACCCGGCTTCTCCTCTACCACATTCGCTGTTCACGCACGAGCCCTTGTACCAATTTTACAATGCTGCCAAAGTTGAGGTAAATTGTATTTTATTGCGTGAGATACACGAAGCCAGTTTTCCAACTGACTTGAGATAAGCTACATTGGTTTATCAGCTTCCCTACTAGCTAACTGGCGCGGGAATGAAATCAGTTCTGTACACCCGAAGTCAGAAGTACTGGCTTTGCTAACTTACTGTCCTGGCTTACTTCTTTAATAACGGCTGTTTGATAATACGGCGAACGTCTGAATTACTTCGCTAAAAATCAATAAAAGTCATTACAAAAAAGCTTTAAACTGATTCATGTTTTTACTTATTTAGTTCTGTGAACATTATGACATAACTTATTATGATAATTAATATCGCGGTCCTAGATTGAAACAGTTTCAACTCAAGAATCGCGCCTTTCCAAATAATCTCATTTTTTGAACCCAAGTTAAAATTTAGTCTTTTTCTTGATTTTTGATTGATGATGAATTATTATTTTTTTATGTAACACACGTCGTACGGTATGCAAATATTTATTAAATATATATATTTTTTATTTCTTTATTAGTTATTTTTTATTAATATTAACTTGATTTAAAATTGAAATTAAATAGTTTTACACTATTAATTTTCCGGCCGCCATTTTCACTTAATTTCTTTCAACTATGACGTAATTTTCTCGGTACTTTAGTCAACTTGTCGTGAAACCGGTGACTCAGATTCGGACGCATACGAGGCTCAGGGTTCAGTGAGCAGTTCACAGAGCGAGAGCGCACCGAGTCGTCCCTCCGCAATGGCACTCGTCGCACCGACCAGAGGACCAGCCAGGACACTTTGGTGTGAAGTGCCTGAAGTCATCAATTCTACTGTGTTACGTTAGTATCCATTATTTTTGATCATATCTGTTATTTTTAACCATGTCCATTATTTTTAACATGGAAATTGTATATCCCTGACCTTAATACAAAATAAAAATATAAATATATATATTTTTTAATTGTTATTTTTTAATTGGTCTCTATATTTACAATTATTTAATAATATTTTTTTATTTTAACAATGTTTTATTAACGATAATCAAATAGTGCACCTGGGTTCTTATTATTTTACTTGAGCTCTTGCAAATAACAAAATTACCTTCACTTTGATATGCTGAAAAATAAACACTAAAAAAATATTTTGAAATACAAAATTTGAGCCGGCATAGAGACGGTGACCGGAGCTTTAGTGGTGACCTCCGCTTACGAGGTCACATGTCGCACTATTATATAAAATTATTATTATTATCCAGGTTCACTAGCACCAGCTCAGAAGCGTCTCCAAGAAGCCAAGTTCGAAATCCTCACATCTGAAGCATCATATCTTAATTCATTGCACGTTTTAGAAGCGCATTTCATCTCACACCCAGCGTTTAGGGATCCACATCTCTTATCCAAGAGTGATAGAGAAATTCTCTTCTCAACTATTTTGCCTGGTAAGTGAAGGAAAATTACACAAGATTTATTTTAAAAAACCGTGTTCAAATCTCGCTAAATTCTCACCAATGTAACCATGTAATACGTACTTCGGACGCTCAGTGCCTAGTTAAAGTGCCTAGGCTAGATTTTTAAAGAGTGGTAGGCAGCCTAATGATGGTTATTAGCACAGTGTGACACCTGTAAAGTATCCTTGTTGCATTTCGGGATCAATTTGGAAGTAACCAGGTATAACGAGAGAGGAGTGTGCACTGTCAATCTGGATGGTGCACATTCGTGTCTTCAGGTCAGCATAACAGAGGTGACTGCTACCTGTAGATTTCTCAATAGTAGTAGTTGTTTCCATTCGTGGACCGCACTCTACCTTTACATCAAGCGGAGTGTTGTCACATGCCTAATAATGTAACTAGTTGCTTTTCTTGTATTTTTGGGGACTTTAGGTGCTCGTAAGAACCTAATGTCTAAATTATTACTTTTTTTTTATTTTGGCACGTTAAACATGTAAACTATAACCCTGTTTCATTGTCGGCAGTCCGCAAATGTTCCCAACGCTTAATGAACGAACTAGAAAAATGTTGGCAAGAAAACATTCTACTGCAAGGCCTCTGTGACATCGTACGTGAGCACGCGCAAGAACACTTCGACGTCTACATTAAGTATTGCGAAAACCAAACGTTAATGGTGAAAACTTTGCAACGGTTACGAGAGAACGGTTATTTTGCTGCGACACTGAAGAAGTTGGAGGCGCATCCGGCATGCCAATGTCTCTCACTGCATTCGTTTTTGATGTTACCGATGCAACGGATAACCAGGTTGCCGCTACTAATGGATGCAGTCTTGAGGAATTTGAACGAAGCAGATGTTGAATATCAAAGCTGTATGGATGCACTCGCTATGTTAAATTCAGTAAGTCATACTACACAAAGCCCGATTACTACTCACTCACTGACATATACAGGGTAATTTTTTTAACTGGGACAGTATGGGGAAATCCGAAGCCACAGGATGCAAACATTTATGCATTAGTATTATTAATGTAAACATCAGATTACTTACAAATTGTATGGGAATACATTTTATTAAATTTGACTAACTTCTGCTGCTCTGATTTTTTTCTTCCGATACAATGAAATGATCCTTACATGAAACTGAGCCGACCCTCAAATCAAAAAAAAATTTCACCAAAATGACTCATTTTTATGGACAACTCAAGTTTGACCAGCAAAAATACTATGCCAAATTTGTTTTCATAAAAAAAGAACAAATGGTTCCTAAGACAGTTTCTTCTTCTTCTTCTTTATGTAAAATAACAATTGTAAAATAAAAAAAAATAAAATAAAATAAATAAGTTTTCCTGTATCTCCTGTGGTTTCGGATTTCCCCATACTGTCCCAGTTAAAAAAAATTACAATGTATAATGAACCACTTGCGGGGGAGTTAGCGGGGTGATTCTTTTTGATACGTGTAGGGGGCGTCCCCGTGACTTCGGGAAAACCTCGACATGTTGCGAAAGTCCGTTCCGTCCGGTTCCGGAACGCGATATCTCCGGAACGAAACTAGGTAGGGCCAAAGTACCGGAACAAAGGTTATAGAAAATACCCTATAATTTCGAAATCGACATTTTTTATTTTATTTTTTTTCAAAACTACTCACAAACCTATTCCAGCGTTCGCGAACCGCGCCACAAAAACTAGTTTTCTTTTAAAATTACAGTAACTCGACATGTGACCGCACTCCACTATGCCGGCTTGAGGAGATGAATGTACGCCGTCCATTGACAGGACACACTTCTGGCGCATACGAGAAGCGCCGACTAACGACTGTATTAGATTTGATGTTTTATACCAAGACGTCAAACTTTTATAAGAATTATAATATTTTTAAGAAGTGGTAGGCAGACTATTTACCCAGTCTGCCGTCTTGGGGTAGTACCACCACTTTGGAATGTAACGCCGCGTTTCGGGAGCAGTTTGAACGTAGCCAGGTACACTGTCAATCTAGGTAGTGCATACTCGTCTCCTCAAGCCGGCATAGCGGAGGCGACTGCTGTATATAGAGATTGTTTCCATTTATGGACCGCACTCTAGCTTTACATTAGGCGGAGTGTTAATATATGCCGACCTACAATAAAAACTTATATTAAAAATTTTGTTACTTGTTTAATGAAATGTAATTTTTTTTTTCTTACAGTTTGTTTCGCAATGTAACGAGGGCGCCCGTAATACGGAGCGTGTCGAAGAAATGTTCAGATTGTGTGAAAGAATTGAATTTCCCACTCATATGAAAGATCCACCTTCGCTTGGACCAGCCATCAGTCGACGTGACAGGTAAATATTTTTTTATGGCAACATTCCGCCTGATATTAGGCTAGGGTGCGGAAAAAATTCTACATATAGCAGTAGCCTCCGCTATGCTTGCTTTAGGAGTCGTATGTACACCATCCAGTTTTACAGTGCACACTCCTCTTGCTATATCTGTATACTTACGAACTGATTCCACGACGCAACAAGGTCACCTATCCGACTTATTTATTTTTAACAGTGACGGTGATGATTTAGTTTTTCTCCGTTTGCTGCCCGACGACCAAGCGGGGTTACGAGCTTCATTTATGTGTCACGTCACGCCTCTGAAAATTCATCGAGTTGTTTTTTTTTTTTTTCAGGAAACCAATCAGATGGCTCGTACGTTCTGGTGAAATGACCCAGTTGGTGTGGAAAGATGAACACAAATTAACATTTGGTAGGAAAGCGCACAAAATACCACTTCATGTGTTCCTGTTTAACGATCTACTTGTCATTACTAAGAAGAAAAGGTGTGTTGCTTGCATTTTTAAATATATTTACCACATTTTGGGATTTTTATAGGAGCAACACTCCACCTGGTGTTAAGCTAGCTGTCCAGGAGCAGAAAGAACAGCAGTCGCCTCCGCTATGCCGGCTAATGTACAGTAGTGCAAACTCCTTTACTATAAAGTTTTGAGTGTGTTAATTTTTTTTCTTAACGAAGTAATTAGTGTCAGGCCCGTCTTTGGGCAGGCCCAAGAGGCCCGGGCTTAGGGCCCCCAAGTTCGTAGGGCCCTATACTACAAAAAAAAACTCCATTTATTTAGATTTTTATTATTAAAAATTAGAAAAAGAACACAGAGGAGGGCCATCTTACTCTAGGCTTAGGGCCCACTGATCTTGAAAGATGACCACGGTCAGTATTATATGAATAAAGTTTTTTTTTTATTATTTTTCAGTGAAGATAACTATGTAGTAATAGAATACTGCACAAGATCACTGGTTGAAGTATGTGATGGTGATGAGGTAGCTGGTGGTGCGAAGTTTGCGTTACTTATCACATTGTTGGAAAATCATTCACAGAAAACTGTCGAAATGGTGAGTTGTCTTACAGACCACTCTCTAAAAGAGTGGTAGGCAGACTGATGATGGTTATTCGCTCAGTCTGCCGTCCTGGGGTAGTACCACCACTTTCGAATGTAACACCCGTGAAGTGACCTTGTCGCGTTTCGGGAATACTTTGAAAGTAGCCAGATATAACGAGAGAAGTGTGCACTGTCAATCTGGACGATACATGCTCGTCTCTTCAAGCCGGCATAGTGGAGGCGAGACTAGATTAAGGTGCATGGGCAGTGATTCCTTTGCTTTGAATAAAACAACAACTGTTTTAATTTTTTTTTTTAATAAATACATAACTAACGCAGTGTGAAGAGGCATCTCATCAAGTCGGCATAGCGGACGTGACTGCTGTTTACAGATCCCCTCTCTGACAACGGTCGCCTCCGTTCACGGATCGCACTCTAGCTTAACATTATATGACGAGCTAAAAATGATTAATAAATAATTTTCCAGTTAATGTCATGTCCGTCGGCAACGGACGCGTCTCGTTGGAAGGAGGCGTTGGTACCCGCTGATAGTGAAGGTGGGGAAACTTTGTATGCGGGATGGGATTGTCCGCAAGTAGCAGCTCTTTATACATATTCACCAGCACAACCTGATGAGTTACCATTGGCACAAGGAGACGTCGTCAATGTTACCAGAAAAACAACTGAAGGTATGCATTTTTTATCTTTTCACGCAATTTTTTTTTTTTTTCATAAAAGAAGGTTTCGGAACCACTGTGAAATCTCTCAAATTCAGGCCGATACCAATTTTAATTTGCATCTATTAATTAATTAATTAAGTAAATCAACCCAGCATTTAAACTACATTGCAAACTACAGCTTGCTTGTCTCACCCAACAAGAAGCAGAGATACCGTGCCACAGCGGTATTGAGAAAATTAAACAACTAATAATTTTCTTTCTTTTTTGTTTTATATGGCATTATAACAATTTGCCAGTGTCAAAGCAAATATTTTTGCATCAAGTTAATAATATTGTGCAGCACGAGTCATTCATTCATCACACTAAACAGTCAGGTCAAGTCTCAGTCAAGTCAAAAATTGTTCCAGTAAAGTAGTAGAATCCTTACTTAAACTTCCTACGGAGTTTTGGAGGGAAAATGGAAACACAGGTTCTCTTCTTTTTGTTTGCCTACACTCACACACGTTCACGAACACTTAATGGTTAATAATCCACCATTATTACACATTAACACTCGAAGAAACACAAGTTTAGGAAAATAATTCAAAACAGATAACCTGACGTCTCAAGATGGCCGCCAAAACTCCAACTAATATTTACGATTAACTTTTATGGGTTGCCTGATTTTTTTTATTTTTTTTTGTTGGTAACCCTCTCATGTTTTGAGTGATCCGCATACATTTAATCACAGATACGATTCCCACTCCAGCCGTTTCTTTTTGTTTAATTTTAACATGATAATGGCTAATTCTTTTTCTTGCAGGTTGGTACTACGGTGAAAGAATACGTGATGGCGAATGTGGTTGGTTTCCCGGCTCTTACACCGTCGAGATAGCATCACCACACGTCAGAGCAAGAAACCTGAAACAGAGATATAGATTGCTCGCTCTCTCTGGCTCATATTTAGGACAAAGAAAGAAACCTACTTCTTGTGAAAAAAATATTAAAAATTCTTAACTATAACCTGGATAAAAGCGGGTGCGTTTTGTTTGAGACTGTTATACTTAGTATAAATATTAATAAATGGCAATATGGCGGCCTATTGACTTTTAACCATTAGGAAAATTATAGTTTTTTTTTTAAATTGAAATTGGTTCTTTCACTTTTGAGTAATATTTTTTTTAAATACCGGGTCCGTTCCGTACTTAAAGGACGGGCCGTAATTTTTGGGGCCCGAAAATTAGGTTTTTACGAAACGCAAAGTATGTATAATGACTGAAAAATAGGCCCGGAATTACAATGTTGCCTAGGACCCGCTTTAGCCTTAGTCCGCCACTGGTATTGGTGGATACCGGACAAGTAAAGAGAGGTGTGACGGGCTGTTTCCACTAGAGCGGAGATAAGATGTGTGATGTTAATATAAAAACAAGACATCACCGTTTGCACGGAAGCTTACCTGGGAGATGTGAAAATAACGCAATCTTATTGGTTGTATGAGACATTTCCTCTCCTATCCGCTCTTACATTTAGTACTTATGTAATAATCTAAGTTTAATTAATCGAATATAATTGTTTATTGTATAGAGATAGATTTAGTTTTTATGTTCATGGGGACATTGTTATCTCTTTCTTGAACACAGTGATAGAAAAGGATAGTCTTTGCGAACTTAGTTTTTAATTTTTAAAATAATAAATTTTAATTATTTCCTGTTATGTATGTATGTACAGTTACGTATGAGATTCGCTTTTTTTTAAATACATTACCTATCTATACATATAGTTTTAACTGATTTATTCTTTAAGCGACTGGGATGAATTTGTAGAGGTCCAATTCCACATTTTATTTTTATAAGATCTATCATAATACTATTCTAGATCACTGTAATTATCATAATATTTAGCTAAAATATTATTTTTATGGGTAATATGATCAATAGGCGTTGGGGGCCCACAAACGCAGATCTCCTTTGCTTCCAATTTGTAAATAAACAACGCCAAACCAGAAACCAGCTTTGGCTCAAAGCAAATCCTTGTGTTATGTTAACCCGAGAGTTTCCTCGTGCATAAGGGAGCTAGTTTAGCTATGTTGTTTTAGTTTTCGAGTGTTTTCCGCTAGAAAAATATACGCACACAATTTTAGCCCGTATTGTCATGTATATTTTACTTCGATCACAAATTCATCTCATCTCAATCTGTTACTTTTAATGTAAATAATAGTGTTTTATTTATCGCAATTTTATTTCTAAATTATTTACTTGGAATATGGTATTTCAAAAAAAACTAGTCATAGTATTTTTTTTTTCAAATTTGTAATTATTTTTTTAAATTTCAATAAGTAAAAATCCACTAAGTCTAAAATGCTTATAAATTATTATGTTTTAATATGTATTTAATAATAAATTAATTGATTACTTTAATTATTTTTTTTATTACCACTCAACTCTATTGTATTTGATAAATGTGCCCATATTTATGAAAGTGGTCTAAATCGCATATTTCTTGTTTCGAGATATTTATTGAATTGAATTTGAATAAAAAAAATATTTTTACATAATGCGACATTTTAATTTATAATTTTCTTAGTTTTGATTAATGGAAATTTATTTAAAACGAAAATGTTGTTTTTAAAGCTTAAATTGACTTATACCATTTTCAAAATTAACTGAACGGCCTATAAAATGACTTAAAGCAATAAAGAACTAGGAGTTTTATTTGAAACAATAATTTTAATGAAATAATTCATGTACATTTATTAATTATTTTTAAAAAGTAATCCATTTTTATCATTTCGAGTTTTTAACATTCTTAAAATGTTCCTGAAAAACTGGAGGGATGTATGGTAGTAAAGACATAATATATTTGTTTTTCTAGTGTCTAATGGCGGTGTATAATAGAAGTAATTTAATATTTCCGTACATTTTTGGGCACAAATCCTGCACAAAAGCAGAATTACCGTCATAATTGTGAAAATTTCACTATAGTTGACATTTGCTCGTATCTTATGCTTGACAGTTCGGACGATTGTTTTCAAATAAAGTTTTTACATCAAATAAAACAAAGTAAGTGATTGTGTATGACACAAAATTATTTAATAAAATTGAAATAACATTTTATAAACTTTCCCTAACTTTGACACATTTATAAATCTTACTATGCATATTCATAATTTAAAAAAAAAAACTATCAATCTTAAAGCACCAAATAACAAAAAATGAAATATAAAAATTAAAAAGCGTTCAGATCAAAAAAAAGAAAGCAAATAAATTATAACTAATTCGTTTTTATAAAATTATATTATTATTATTATTTGTTTTTTATTGTAGCTCCACATATGACAACACTCCGCCTGATGCAAAGCTAGAGTGCCGTCCATGGACAGAAACAACTGCTACTACAGAGAAATTGAGTAGACGAGCAGGTACCATCCAGATTGACAGTGCACACTCCTCTCGTTATACCTGGCTACTTTTAAACTGTTCCCGAAGCGCGAAAAGACACTTCACGGGAGTTACATCCGAAAGTGGACGATAGACTGGGCTAATAACCATCACCAGTCTGCCTACCACACTTTAATAGTGCCCATAGGCACTGAGCGACAAATGTGTGTTTTACCTTATATTAAAACAAAAAGACGGCGTGACAATTGTATTGTATTGTAAAACAAAAAGAGCAAGGCACAGTAAACGTAAAAGTAATAGTCGCACATAACGTATCTTTCTCTTTTTTGTTTTTATTTTACTAGGCTTACTATAGAGTTTATTTTCAAGATTTTTCTAAAAACTTCGCATTCATCGTGGACGCTTTGAAAATTAATAGGTTTTTGATAACAAAAACTAAAATGTCATAACTCGGTTAAAACATGTTCATACAAGACTTAGAAAACATTAATATAGCTTAAAATCCTCCTTAAATAAAATTAAACTTAATAAAATCCACATCAGACGCCATTGAGTTGTATTATATTATAAGATGAATGGAGTAAGCCTCAGTAACTCAATCCTAAGTTACCAGATATAATGTAGGATTGTCTTAGTGATAACACATGTGGGATGTAAGTTGTAAGAATCACCTTATTATAATAATAATGGTTGATTGAATTACCAGCCCTAAATGTTTGACCACTTAAATAAATAAATGAAAGTAAAAAATTTGCAAATAAAAAATGAAATGCCAAATTCAAAAATGGAATGTCCATTGTTTGTTTAAATATGTAAATGCAAGTTTGGCACAAACAATAGGCCTGCACTAATTCAAATACCCAATTAAATCGTATTATAAATTTTATGACTTCATTTGTTTATTCTTTTTCTTTTTTAATATTCTATTAATAAATCTATGGTTTTGCTCATTACAAAATTTCAGTAGGTTTTCTGATATTTTGATAATTAAAAATTTGTATTTATTAATAAAAATTTACAGTCAATTAGGGCAGGACAATTCACTTTTTCAAAGCATTTACAAAGACAATACTGTTTACAATATACGGAATGAAAGTCAGTCATAGTTATGTATAGAAAGAGAGATCATATCCGCGTCTTGGACGAGTTTTCTTTTACCTCAAAAAGTTTTCTTAAAAAGTATAATTGTAAGATTGCTGTACTTGCAATTGCTAATATCTGTATTAGTGACCATCTGCAAAAAATATATATATATTTAAAAGTTGACATGGTTTTGTTAGTGCTATGCAAAATATGTAAAATAAGAATCCAATCCATGGGCAGAGACAACTGCTACTATAGAAAAATTGCTTAAAATAGAAGTAGCCTCTACTACGCTGGTATGGACGAATGTACACCTAGAGCTTGAGCACAAATTCCCTGAGGTATACTGAATATTTCCAGACACTTACCTCATAACATAAGCATTATTATCCAATAATAAATTATAATCTCTTGATTCTCTCGCTCTTGAGTGATACTGATGTTGTAAAATGTCATTTATATTACGTTCCACAAATTGAATTGATGTCTGGAAAAAAAAATGTTTTACACCTTATTTCTTTTATTATTCAGCACATACACCAATATCAATTAAAAAACAGAGATAATTAGATAATTGTTTACTTATCAAAACATAACTAAAAGTACTTACAGTAAAGTTCTGAATATTCATATTAAGCTCTTCAATTTCTTTAGCGTATTGATCCCACATATCGTATCTAATCACAGACAAGTATAAATTGACTAATTTGCCGGCGAAACGAGAGAACTGATTGTCTATACACACGGAATAATAACCACCAGATGAAGACTGATCAGCATATTCTGCACTTTGTCGCCATTCGTACGGGTGCACTATCTGACCATTGGGATGTCTCACGCCGAAACCACACATATGATCACCACCTTTTAATACCTAAAACATTAATATTTCTTATGACCCATTTCAATTAGAAAAATTGCACCTTTAGTGAATGTAGCAAGATATTCCATTAGGCAAGAATTAATTATTAAAGTATAGGAATGTGTTGAATTAATATAGAAAGTGATATTACAAGATAATTACCTGATAACTCGCATAAAATGTAGCGCCTGGTTGAACATATTGATAATAACAATCCTCCTTACCGGCATCTAAGTGTACTTTGTAATCCATAGTCACAGCAGGTAAATTTTCGTACCATGGTGCGGCAGATGAAGATAATACACCTTCAACTAGTGATAAAGTAATAAATATTAACGTTATCAAAGAAATCATCTGCCACGTCCATTGGGCCATTTTTTTCAAATGATGACAGGTGTAAAAGAGATAGCAATAAATGTCATAATAGAGAAAGGACATACGTTCAATTTAATTAATAATAATAATAATTAATTTAAGAATAAATTGTTTTAAATGCATTATATTTATTTAATTAATTTATTACCTCAATGACCTATTTTATATTAGATATTACTGTAAAATTAAAGCTAAAGCTATAATATTTACATATATTTCTTCCATTTTAAATGCGTTCAAGATTTTTTTCTTTGAGTTTTATGAATGCCGCATTGGCGCGACTGCGCGAATTTTTATTCAAGTTTTTGTTGTTTTGTAAATGAGTTCTAAATACATATAATAAAAATAATGAAAGCCAGATATTTAACTTATTATTCGTACATCGGTACAAACTTCAGGTCAGTTATTAAGAGAAATTAATAGGTTATCGAGGTATGCGTTAATCCCTCCATTTGATTTTTAAATTAAGTATGTTATTACATTATTACAACTAATTATTTTAGAGCTTCTGAGAAGTTATGGCCAATAAAAGGAGTTATTAATACTCACGATCCTAGTAGCGTACAAGGGTTAATGGAAATTGCTTTACTACATTTGCATTCTCTAAATAAACCTAAAGTATGTTTATCTAGCCGGTAAGTAACATGTTTCATAATAGAAATAAATTACTCATTATTTCATTAATGGTAGTCTGGCATAGACGGTTGATAATACGGACTCTTCTGGGTATACCTAACTACCAAAGCTGAACCTGAAACTAAATCTAGTAACAAGTCAGGGGACTTCAAGTAAATTCAGTAGTAGAAGTCCAGAAAAGAAAATTTTACAATTTTAACTGTATTGTTACTTGTGTCTTACTGTGGTACATTTAGAAAAAGTTTTGGTGTCCAATACTTTATGGTCTGGAAGTTGCCGACCCCCAGACTTTGTTAAGAGTTGCCAGATGTCTGGTTTCTAACCAGACAGCCTGATTTTTTGGCAGTCTCACTTGAAAAATCGCAATAAACCAGACAGTATGTAATTTTTGAGGTTAATCTGGCAACCCTGTTTCTGTTACACTTGCTTACCTCAGGCAATTATCAGCTCGCCCGTCACTCTAGCAACAGTGACCCTATAAGATTTCAAATTTTAACACTATTATTTTTACATAGAACAGACGGAGGAGTCCACGCACTAAATGCAACAGCCCATTTAGACTTAGTAAGATATGGAGACAAAATATATACTCCGGAGGTCATAGTACAGACTTTAAATAAATATTTCATTAAAAACGATAGAAGAATCATTATCAATAAATGTATAAGAGTTCCTGATGATTTTGATTCTAGAAGAAAAGCAATATCAAGGACTTATTTATACAGGTAAATATGCATTATTTATTACAGACCATTTACCTTTTACAGGTATGGTAGCCATGGCATAGTCCAGGGCTTTCTGCGACCATTAAATTGTGGAACGACCTTCCCAGTCACATCTTTCCACCTTCCTATAACATGGGATCCTTTGAGCGCTGTGTGAAGAGGCATCTCATCAAGCCGGCATAGCGGGCGCGACTGCTGTTTGCAGATCCCCTGCTCTAACAGCAGTTGCCTCCGTTCATGGATTGCATTCTGGCTTAACATCAGGCGGAGTACGGTCATAGGACGTACTAAAAAAAATTTAAAAATAAGGTATGGATGGAAATACATTCTATACACCTACACTATACTTACTCTACAATTAATTTTACAAAAATATTGTAGTATTTGATAATTTTGAATCAGGAGGGAAGTTTGTATAATCTGACCAGGGCTCGGAAAAGAACGTAATGACGCCCTTGTTCCATACAAGCAAAAAAAAAAACTATATAATGTGAATGTGAAAGCATGTGTGTTTGTCCCTTAATCATGCTCATATAGCTGAATAGATCTTGATAAAATGCAGTGGTGTCGTTGGCACTAGTTTGTGGTGTAACGTGGTCACCATTACTAATACTGACTGGGTTCGCCACCAGTTGAGAAATGACACCCTACCATGATGATTTTGTTTTCTTAAGTTACAAATAAAATAATGGAGTATTTAAATATTCCACAGTAAAAATAAAAACAGAAAATAATGGGCTTTTTTTATTCTTAATTTCAGATTAGCTGTAGCTAAAAAAGGCATAGATTTTTCAGACACTGGTATTGTACCACGTTTTCCCATAGAAGAATGGCGGCGTTGTCATTTTGTTCAGTAAGTTTTTATAGTAATATAAAGTAGAAGGAAAATGATGGTTTCTAGTTTTTTATTCTTATATTGCCTGTCAAATACTATACTAAGCCAAAGTTTGTCACAAGTACTTTAATGTCTCATCAAGCTGGAATAGTGGAGTTAACCTAAACCCTAATGTTGCCACGTCTTAACCCTTAAATGCATGATTTTTTGTTTTATATTAATAAAATATAGGAAATTTGTCATAGATTACGTAAATAATTTAAAAAAAAATTCAATTCAGATTTTTGTTATGACACAAAGCAACCTTGCATTTTTGATGCACTCAGTACGTGAAACTCCTGTGCAAATGCAGACACTCAGGTTTTTGAATAATTTTATTTGAAAATGAATGTAGACAATTGGCAACAATATGCATTTAAGGGTTAAACCCTAAAGCACTACGCCGACTCGAAACGAATGTGTTCCATCCAGGTTGATAGTGCTTTTGTTATACCTGACTACTACCAAATAAATCCCGAAACGCGATAAAGTTCGCGAGTGTTGAAAGTGGTGGTACTTCTACCCCATGGTTCTAGACTGGGTTAATAACCATCATCACCAGCCAGCCTACCACTCTTTGTTAATAATTAATAAATTCATTTTATAAAATTAGTGTTCCAGATTTCAACATTGATAAATTCACTAAGGGTGCGTCTTATCTCGAAGGTTTCCACGACTTTGGTACCTTCAAAAAGTATGATAAAATCAAACCCTATAAGCATTATAGAAGATTGCTATACTCTGTCACTGTGAGGGAAGGGAGGCCTGCATTAACTTCATATAGTATAGAGAATAAGGAGAAATTATTTGATTATTATGATATTTATTTTCATGGACATTCGTTTGTTCATAATCAGGTAAGTTTCATTTTAACGACTTTTATGTTTATTTAATTATTTTACTTTAATTAACCTAATCTTAAGCTAGAGTATGGTCCATGAGGACCACAGTGAAGTACTCGCCTCCACTATGCTGGCCTGTGACGAATGTGCACTATCCATGTTGCACAGAATCTATCTTTACATGGAGTATGAGTTGAATAACGAACAATATTTTTTTAGCTATAAAAGTAGACGTTTAAGGTCTACTTGGTCTACTCACCCGTCTACTATTCTTCTTTGAGAAATATATATATTTTTTAAATTGTAGCTCGACAACACTCCGCCTGATGTAAAGCTAGAGAAACCTCTGGAAGAGAAACCTGGAGAAACCTCTACAGACAGCAGTCGCCTCCACTCTACCAGCTTGAAGAGACGAGCGTGTACCATCTAGATTAACAGTGCACACTCCTCTCGTTATACCTGGCTACTTTCAAACTATTCCCGAAACGCGACAAAGACGACTTCACGGGTGTTACATTCGAAAATGGTGGTATTACCCCAGGACGGCAGACTGGACTAATAACCATCATCAGTCTGCCTACCACTCTTTAATAGTGGCTATAGACACTGAGCGACCAAAGTTACATTGGCCAGAATTTAGTGAGATTCGAACACGGATCTGATCGATCGTGAGTTCACGCGTCTTACCGCTAGACCATGGCCGCTTAATTTATTTATTTTTTTCAAATTATATTTAGGCATTTATAAAGAAAAATAGATCTCGTCCCTTTGGCATGAAGGCATTACTTATTTTTTTTTTATTGTAGCTCGGCATGTGACAACACTCCGCCTGATGTAAAGCTAGAGTGCGGTCCATGAATGGAAACAACTGCTACTACAGAGAAACCTGTGCGGGTAGCAGTCGCCTCCACTATGCCGGCTGGAGGAGACGAGCATGTACCATCTTAGATTGACAGTGCACACTCCTCTCATTATACCTGTCTACTTTCAAACTATTCCCGAAACGCGACAAAGTCACTTCACGGGGGTTACATTCGAAAGTGGTGGTACTACCCCAGGACGGCATTTCCTTTGTTTGCAAATATTTTTAGTTGTTTTTGCCTCTTTCAGATAAGAAGAATGTTGGGAGCATTATTAGGCGTTGCAGCTGGAATAATAACACCAGAAGATATTAAAGTTATGCTACAAATACCCTCGAAACATTCGTGGCCTTCCACTTTGCATACCAGCCCGCCCCATGGACTATACTTGTGTAATATTGAGTACGATCCTAAAGATTTAATTTTTGAACCTAATACTGCAACTACAGAAGATTCTAGTGAATGTAATAATTAGTAAAATTGTGTTGTTTTACGAAAAACGACTTTATAAACAATTTACCAAAGAGCTATTCGCAATATCAGTTTTTTTTAAATTTAGTTATTTGGCACGGTTAATTCAATCATTTGTTAATTGTAATTAATAAAATTTACTTGACAATAAGTGTATTTTAAGCATAGATATACACAACTAGATGTGCAATAACGTTCGCAATGTGACTTGAGAGAAAAGATGACCACAGTCACCTTTAGGTTGTCTGTCAGTTAGTATTTGACTTGACGGCAACATTGTCAAATCGTTTGCAGCGGTTTACGCTTTTTCATGTCAGATGTATGAAGTTTATATATATCTCTATGATTTTAATTGTAAAAAAAAGTTGAAATAATGAGTTTTTTAAACGAATTAAAAAATAAAAAAGCACAACTTAAAGAATCAAAGACAATTGTAACGCAGACAGATGGTCAGCGTTTTATAGAAACAAAAGAAACTAGTGGTGGTGGTGGATTTAAAAAAACAATTTACAAACCTAGTATTTATGGATTTGTTGTTGACACAAAACCTGATGATGTTCCTGTACCTATTAAACCTAACTTGTTTTTAGGTTCGCAGGATTGTACATCGGAAATTATACTTGAAAAGTATAACATTAAAAGTGTTCTAAGTCTGGGCATAAAAGTAGACTTGGGTATCAATAACCTGTTTGTCGAATGCCTAGATTTACCCGAAACTAACATAATACCCATATTGAATTTGAGTTTAAGTTTTATTAATAAAAGTTTAACTTTTAAAGAGAATATTCTTGTTCATTGTAACGCCGGTGTATCGCGTAGTTCTATGGTAGTTATTGCTTATTTAATGTGCTACGATGACTGTAGTTTTGTTGATGCTTATGATTTAGTTAAAAATAAACGACCAGCAATACAACCTAACGCTGGCTTTGTTAGACAATTAAAGATGTTGAAACGGAGTGATTTGTGTTTAGAATAGAGGTGAGTTTCATTTAGGGGGATTGCTAGCTAAAGGGGTTGGTTTGAGTTCCATTTCTTGATCATCACGAGTTCCGCTCCTAACTAGCTGGAGGTGCTAACTACGTTACCGTTTTCAACATTAAAAATCATGAAAAAAGTCTATATAGTGTTTCATTTCGCTTTTTAACCCTTAAATAATAATAGATTCTTAATTGCAGTTGACAAAGATACAGAGAATACAAAAGCATAAATAACTTACTGCAACTGGCAGTCTTTTCACTAAAAGCAATTTCTTCCAGACAACCAATTGGTAGTAGATAAATGCATATTGTTGCCAAAAGTATACATTTCAAGATATATATTCTTTATTAGTACCTAAATTACCTATAATATATGATTTTATTAATTCAAAACAAATTTTTTAAGGGTTAACTTAGAACTTTTGTTTTTTGTTATTGTATATTCTTGCAACATTAGCAACAACCGTTATTACAGCGGGTACGTTCAGAGGGCTATTATGATTTTTCATAAAAATAATATTGTCGAGGGTTAAAACAAATAAAGTGATCGTATTGATAGCGTTAACGTCATTATTGGATAGTTTTTTAGTAAAAAATAAAATAAACAATATTATAAAAACAGAATATTTTAATAAAAATTAGGCAATTTAAGTACATACGCCTGCAGCCGCCATTTTCATTTGAACACAAATTAACAATAATTAGCACCATATTTTACTTCCCCAATAACAAATACTAAATCTCATTTATATAAACTTAACATACGAATATAATGTATAAATATAATTACAGCTGGTATTCCAATTCTTTTTTTATTGTAGCTCAGCATAAGACCAACACTCCGCCTGATGTAAAGCTAGAGTGCGGTCCATGAACGGAAACAACTGCTACTATAGACAAATTTCCACTGGCAGCAGTCGCCTCCGCTATGCCGGCTTGAGTATTCGGTCTAAAAATATAGAATGATTGGTTTATCTCTTTATATTACAACCAAGGCTCGGAAAAAATTTATTAAAGTTCACCTTTGTATAATTAATCATATGTATATTGGGAAATTGAAAAACCAGCTCTAAAATAAACAAGTATATACAACTCTGAAATGTTTCTTAACAGAAGTACTTTTAGTACGAAAAAAATGGACGCAATATTACCTAAGAAAATAAACAATAATAAAATTTGAACAACCAATGAACACTTGTTATTTGGTGACGTCATCAAGTACTTAATTAATTACAAATACACAACCTTAATTAGATATAATTGCTTAAATATTTTATTATAGAACATTTTACAAAGAAAAATACAGTCAGAAATAAAATTTCGTCAAAATTAGTTTTCTTTTTTGTAGTACTCCCGATGTTAACCTGGAGCTGGTCCTTGGAAAAACGTCTACAGGCAACAGTCGCCTCCACTAGCCCGGCTTTAGATGACAGAGCATTGCTCTTACATACCCACCCCCGAATATTACGTTTCCACAGAAAACTTACGAATGTAACACCCGTTTGAAGTTTGAAAGTAGCCAGGTATAACGAGAGGAGTATGCACTGTCAATCTAGATAATACATGCTCGTCTCCTCTAGCAGTAGTAGCAGTTGTTTCCGTTCATGGACGCACTCTAGCTTTACATCAGGCGGAGTGTTGTTACAAGCCGAGCTACGTTAAAAAATACTTGTTTCGGACACATTATAAAACCGAAGCCTATAGCTTTTTTTTTATTGTAGCCCGGCATGTGACAACACTCCACCTGATGTAAAGCTAGAGTGCGGTCCATGAATGGATACAGCTGCTACTACAAACAAATCTCTATGAGCAGCAGTCGCCTCCACAATGCCGGCTTAAAGAGACGAGCATGTACCATCCAGATTGACAGTGCACACTCCTCTCGTTATATCTGGCTGCTTTCAAACTATTCCCGAAACGCGACAGTCACTTCACGGGTGTTACATTCGAAAGTTGTGGTACTGCCCCAGGACGGCAGACGACTAAAAACCATCATCATGCCTACCTTTTTTAATTTTTCTTTTTTTTCCTTTTAAAATATTCTATAAGTAACTAAATTACTTTTGAGCAATATGTTATACTGTTTTAATAAAATGTTACAATACATATAATGCTTAGAACTAAGTAATTAATTATATTTTATTACTAACACAAGTTGATTTTAATTCAAATGCAAAATGGCAAGTCACTTTTTTTTCAACTGGCAACCCTAAAAATGTGAGTAATTTAAATCGTTACTTAAAATGTCAACCAATATCACATTAATAATTTTGGAATGTTTCTTTTACGCAAAAATTAAGTGACCAGTTCTATCTCAGTCTTCAACTAATTTAATCTCATTTGTTATCAACATTGTACTTATAGCGAAGCTCCTATCGCATTAACAAAGGCACTCTAAGGGCGGATATACATTTTCGTAAACTACCGATAAACCATAAACTTTAAAAAAGTTCGATATAATGACAGCTATATTTTCCCGCGTTTAGTTTCCCATCAACTTTCTGAGCAGAGTTAAGCCATCTGAGGCTAGAGAAAAGATGTCCACAGTCACTTTCAGGTTTTCTGTCAGTTAGGGTCATTCGCACCAGAAGGCCCGTTAAAGTAACTTTAACTATTACTTTTACGTTTACTTTAACCATTACGTTTACATTATGGTGTATATTTACTCCACACGAGTTATACCATCGTCGCGCCTGTCATTTTTGACGGTTACTTTAACCTTAACCGTAACCAGCGACCGTAACCAAGTCAAGATTGGTTAAAGTTAAGTTAAAGAAGCCAAATATGTTTTTATATTATTTTTTCGGAATCAGCCACCCTTTTAAGAATAACAATATTAATTTACACGATATTGCAACGCGTGTGGAGCAAATGTAAACGTTAACGGACCTTCTGGTGCAGACGGACCTTAGTATTTGACCGTCGACGACATTGTGAAATCGTTTGAATCCGCTTACGCTTTTTTCATCTCCGATTTACTCACTTACACAGTCGAAATAAGGTGGTCTGTCTTTCGTTACTCAGAATGCTACACATATAAGCATAAAGTACAAATAACATATATTCCGCCTTGTATAAAATAAAAACAACATTAAATAAAATTTGATTACACAGATTTTATAAATCTAAAACTTACTTTATTGGAATGTTAATTTTTATGCCACATAATAATTTAGATCATTTTGCATTGACAAGATTTTTTTTATAAACTATACTAGTGCTTGTATTCTAGGTACCGAGCGACCAAAGTACATACAACGAGGTACATTGGTACCGGTCAGAATTTAGCGAGGTTTTGAAGACTGGTCTCACCGATAGTGAGTTCAAGCCTTCTATTAAGTGTTTTGGAGGCAGTTACCTTTATTTATTTGATCTAAATTATTACATTTATTTATGTTTTATACTTACATTAGTTTGGCTATAAGAACACTACTCTATGAGCATTATTTTAATTGGCAATACCTAAAGTTTCATAAAAAAAGTAATATATACAAAATAATGTATATAATATAATATTATATTGGCTGTTATAGGTTGATTCAAACTTTATGGCGACTCGAAAGTTGGCTGCGGAAGCTGCTTCGCGCAGGTCTGTTGTATATGTTGTTTTGAAGAAAAAAAGCTCATTATCTAGGCGCCATAGTACCTTTGAATTAGTCTATGGTCTACGCTATGGAAGCTCTGTGTGTGATTGTAAAATATGTAAAAATATATACTTAATGAATAAGACCCCACAACATTGCCATTAGTGAATTTAAAATATGAATAATACATACAAAAATAATTTAAAGAAAAGTTAAATTGAATGCTGTCCACGGACTCTTTTTTCATAAACTGTACAACATTATGCACCACATTTGTGTACTGCGCAGCGACTTGTGCCTAACTTCGGAGCCGCCATAAAGTTTGGTTCGTGCTATAACTATATGTAGTCTTATTGTCAGTCTATGACAAATCGTTGTCTAGATATTGGAACAATTTTTTTTAACACCTTTAAATTGATAGTATGAAAAGTAGTTGAGAAAAATAAAGACTAAACGGTGGCTGTAAAGCTTTCGAAACATCAGAAAATTAAACAAAATAAACGCGATAGAAAGTCACATAAAATATCTTATTACATGTCTTCGAATAATCTCCGGAATCGTAAATACTAGAAAGCTCTGCAAGAAGCCGCTTTAAAAGAATTTATGGTTTGTTTATTGACACTAACAAACCGCACGACTACTATATCTCGATTACTATTTTAGTAGTACTCGCTATATATTTTTGAGCGTAATACCGCGTGCAGGCAAACTGTTCGATTTGGCTGGCACATCCTTAGCTTGTGAATGTGCTACAGCAATACTGAGACATTGGACCCATTCTTCGGCGTTCTTACCGTCCTTCGGCTTCAGGATAAGTGTCTGATCACCAGTGAAGATCTCGAAAGCTTTCGGTATGTTTCGGGCGCCGCGTGATACTTTTACTGAACGTATCTGATTTATGTCAATACTTTCACCTCCACTCTGAAAGCCAAGCCAAATATTTAAGGAAAAATGCAATTTTTGGGCCAACATAATACTTAATAGTTTGGTAACAAAACAATACAATAAAATATTTTTTTTTTATTAATTCATTTTAATTATATCAACACATCGTTTACCAATCAATAGACAATGTTTAATTACACAAAAAACAGATATCATCAATCAAATAAAGCATTTAAAATAATAATAACCTCAAATATTGCATCAGAAAACATCTAATTACTCAATTACCCGGGTGAAAAAATTAAAACTGATTGAAGATAAGGAATGTGGAATTATTTATTTAGAAAATTAACTAAAAATCATAAACAAGCTCGAGAAAAAAATAGTGGGCTCATTTTTATTAGACAAATGGCCATTATCCATTATTTTGAATTTTATTTATTGTAGCTCGGCATATAACAACACTCGGCCTGATGTAAAACTAGAGTGCAGTACATGAACGGAAACAAATGCTGCATCGGTCGTCTCCGCTATGCCGGCTTGAGGACGCGAATATGCACCATCTAGATTATCCTAGATTGACAGTGCACACTCCTATCGTTATACCTGGCTATTTTCGAACTGTTTCCGAAATGCAACTAGGCCACAGGTATTACATTGGAAAGTGGTAGAACTAACCCAGGACGGCCTACCACTCTATAGCGCTACAATTTAAAAAAAAACTCACAGATCCTTTACAAGAGAGATGCGCCCCAGACAGTGTGAAGTATCTGGTCCTCCATCTGCGAAATAATCTCCAGCGGCCTTTCTTCTCCTTCAGTTGTCCCTCTATCACTGGTTGACCATCAGCTGCCAGGAAACCAACAGCGCGCTCCGGATGATTACAGAGGAAACAACCCCATTGTACCTTCCATTTAAGAATATAAATTATGTAAATATATATTATTTATTTACATAATATATAAAATTGAAAACCATTATTTAATTTTATTATTTTATATTTTAAATACAGACTTTGCCTCGACTCCTTTGCCTAGTCTACTCAAAAACAAAAACAACTGTCAATTGCGAGACTAAGTCCTTCAGAGCCTAACACATACCTGTTGCCCTCCAGCAGCTTCACCAGCACCAACCGTATTCAATTCAAACACATCAAAAAATCCAGCATCTCTTAATTCATTCAGCAACATTTCTTGCTCCTAAAACATATGAAATCTGTATTTCTACGTGTTAAAAAATAATAATAACATAACTAAACTGGGAGTACAGTTTTGTGGGCGACATCGACCACGTACGACGACTGTTCTCGAAACCGACCACAATTGGACATCCGTCTGACCACTATCATGACATTCCATACTAATTTAGTACTCACAACACCCTACCACTTTCATGTGGTTCTGTTTTCAATATTGACGCACCAGTACCAATGTAACTATGTTATATTTACTTTGGTCGCTCAGTGCCCATAGACAAAAGAGTGGTAGGCAGACTGATGATGGTTATTAGTCCAGTCTGTTGTCCTAGGGTAGTACCACCACTTTCGAATTTAACACCCGTGAAGTGACCTTGTCGCATTTCAGGAATAGTTTGAATGTAGCCAGGTATAACAACAGGTGCACTGTCAATCTAGATAGTACATGCTCGTCTCCTCAAGCCGGCATAGTGGAGGCGACTGCTACTCACACAGGTTTCTCTGTAGTAGCAGTTGTTTCCATTCATGGACCGCACTCTAGCTTTACATTAGGCGGTGTGTCGTCCCATGCCGAGCTGCAATAAAAAAACATGCGAGAATCGACGACTGGACAACCGCAGCACAAGGTCTTTCCACGCTCCAATGCACTAAGCTAACACTTAGTGTCTTGTATTTTTTTAATTCTGTTTATCAGAGCATAGTGAAAGTTCCTATAGTTAGGTTTTCCACTCCACTGATCTATTTTGAGTGTAATTAATCCTACCTTAAGTCCAGGAAAAGCGCTCGTAACAAGGGTCAAGAACGGCTTATTCTCGCATCTCAATATTTCCCAACAATGTTTCAAACTAGATACTGAGGCGTCCCTCGATGACAATGCGGTACTGGACCTCGCTTGAAGCGAAAGAAACATCAGATGTATCCAAACACGAGGTGACCTTGTTCTCAAAGTGAATAGAGTCCGGGAATACAAACAGTGAGGTCCACGGGCTCCACATGCAAAATGTAATTTTGCTGTTTTCTTTGATCTGCGTTCTGTGGACAATAATAACAATAACATTTTTTAACGCATACACCAAACTTAGTGTAGTGCATATATAATAGGCATCAACCACAGTTACATTGGTACCGGTCAGCGAGATTTGAACATGGGCCTCATCGATTACGTTTTCTACCACTAGACTACTCTTAATTTATACAGCAAATTCATCTCTTTACCTTTGTAGGCCAACTCCGTAACATGTTTAGGTCACTTTACAAGTGTTACACTTGACAGCGGCGGTGTGGGTGAAACAACTGCTA
The DNA here is from genome assembly GCA_948150575.1 of Tinea pellionella. Lineage (NCBI taxonomy): Eukaryota > Metazoa > Arthropoda > Insecta > Lepidoptera > Tineidae > Tinea > Tinea pellionella. The sequence continues at coordinate 9,155,929 of OX411248.1, forward strand.
CTAGAGATAAAGTTCTAGAGGCTGCAGTCGCCTCCGCTATGCCGGCTTGATGTGACAATTGCGCACAATCCAGATTGATCCACTCCTCTCGTTATACCTGGCTACTTCCAAATTGTTCCCGTTACGCGACAAGCTCACTTCACATGGTGGTGGTACTGCCCCAGGACGGCAGACAGCTAATAAAGCGAAGTAACGTCACCTTATATAAGTCTAAGAGTAAAGTATAATTACCTTCAATGGTACATTTAACAGGTGGCGGCAATCTCATAGATACATTATCCATGTAAGCCCTGATCTTATCTAGATGTTTTTCACAGAAGTGTTGTACTGTATCTCTCATAGGGTATGGCTCAAAAACACTGATCCGATTATGATTATTCGAGTTAGAATTGATCATTGTAACACTAGTGTTATTAACCCGTCGAGTGACCTGTCCACATGGGCTGTTTGCACCGATATTAACACCGGTCTGTGTGACCACACTAGGTCCATTTGTGTTAGTGACAGACACGTGACCTAATGCAGTGTTAGAGTGTTGTATGGAGACTGATGACGTAATAGCGGGAGTGGGTAAAGTGTCTGATGATTTTCCAGTTAGTGGGTTGATTGATATTGATTGATTTTGTAGTGCTGGTGGGCCTGATATTATTGTTGGACTTGTTGGCGTCTGAAAAAATATTTTTTTATTATGTAACAATATTTTTTTGTTCTCAAATCTAGATGGTGCACATACGTCTCCTCAAGCCGGCATAGCGGAGGCGACTGCCGCCTGTAGAGATTTATCTGTAGTAGCAGTTATTTCCGCTCATGGACCGCACCCTAGCTTTATATCAGGCGGAGTGTTGTCATATGCCGAGCTACGATAAAAAAAAATTTGAAATGAAAATAAACATACATTGTGTGTTGAACTAGGTATATAAATATTATGATGATTAGCTCTATTACGGCCACCGCGCTGTCCTCCTGCATTCACAGTAACTGCCACTGGCCCCGGCGTGGTTTTAAGAATAGATTTTCCATTACCTAGAACATACATACACAAATGGAAAATATCTAAAAATAGAAAGAAAAATCTGATATTTAGCACGCTACGAAAGCTTTCATCTGTAAAAGTGATGTAGTTTTATTTCCAGCATGTGACAATACTATTGATTTTTAAACTAAAAAAAAAACAACTAGCCCTGTCATTTTCCCCAGACATCAGGTATTGATCTGCAAGCAGCATTCAACTTCAATATAACAAGAAGAGTGTGCACACTAATCTGGATAGTACACATTCGTCTCCTCAAGCCGGCATAGCGGGAGAGATTGCTGCCTGCCTGTGGTAGCAGTTGTATTCACTCATTAACGAACTCTAATGTGAATCCGACGCGAATATACACAGGGAGGACAGACGCCCCTCATTATACTCTGGCTACTTCCAAGCTGATCATGACAAATTATTCAAATAGTATAATCTTCAACTAAATAAATCCTATATTCACAACCAGTAACTATTTCATTAACAGTCTATTTCTGAGAAAAAAATTATCTAAGTTTATTTTTCATAAATTCATACCAGTACTAATTTGTGCCGCTGCTGTATTGTTTTGTTGATTGATTTGTTGCGATGATGATAGACGCGTCATACTCTTATGTAAACCACCGACGGAGCCACCTGAAATACCAATTATAACCTATTATTTAGATTTTATTGTGGTACTGCCTCCGTTGAACCAACTTGCGCCCATCCAGTAAGGGAAATTAAAATATAGATTAGAATACATACCAGCAACATTAAGTCTCGTCATACTCCTATGTGTGTTAGCAGATGTATGTAACCTTCCAGTACTTCTGGAATCACCTAACTTAGCGCGTCTGGTATATGCAGTTGTGGTTGGTGCCTGACTTGTGGGCGTTGTTGTAGTACTCGTTATCGTGCCATTGACATTGTTACCGCCCAATTTTACTATTGTTACGCCTCCTGATGTTTGATTGACTTCACTGTTGATAAACAATAAAAATAATTATTCAAATACTAGCAACTTGTTATTTTTTTTCAAGGCCAAAAAACTGTACAAATAACCATAATTATAAATGTAAGTCTGACAGACCACGTGTCAGCAGAATGTATTCATAAAATGACCTCAAGTCATAGGGTTAATACATATAATAATATTTCTATAATTACCTGTTTCTTGCTCTAACAGCGCTTAACACCTGATCAGTAAACAAAGCCGGATAGGCAGAGCATAGTGCTGTAGCTTCACGTAATAACGCACCGTGCGCCGATCTCTCTGCGCGCGATAGTAACTCTAGTACCAATTGCAAGGATTCTTGTGCTCTTTCCTAAAGTATAAAATGCATACCATAATTTTAAAATAAGAGGACAATGCCTAACCTAACAAAACAATATTCTTAAATAATAACTCATTTTTTCACTAATTTATTTCAATTAATAGACAATGTTTAATTAAATTTAAAAAAAAAACAGATATCATCAATTATACATACACCACTTCACCAAAACTATTTGACTTCACTACAAAGATATAATTTGAGTAAATTTCACATAGGCTACTCATTTCCACTGTTTTTACATTTCTATATCTCACCTTAGTTGTATGTCCAAGTTGCGTGAATATTTGTGCGACAAGTGTTGCATGAGCTGGAGCAGCATGTGGAGGTCTTACTGCTTTACGTAGAGTACCTGCGTGTTCCACTAATAACTCGGCACGACGACGACTCAGAGCCAGTAACACCTGTCGTTTGACATTTATTAATTTCCAATTTTACAGTTTTTATAGTAACTTGATATGTGACCACTTGTGGCCTGATGTAAAGCTAAAGTATGTCCAACTACTGCTCACTAACAGAGAGAGAGAGAGAGCTGTATCTAAGACATACAACAGGTTCAAAGCAAAGTGGGCGTAATTTACACCCATAACTTTTGTTGCAATGCCTATACTAAGATAGTGCTATAATTGATAGTATTCTCAGAGAATATACAGTACATTTGGCTCAGTGTTTAATTGTCTATGTAAGAAAATGGGCAGGAGCAAAACTGACCGTTGTTTATTTTTTTATTTTAGCCCATCATATAACCGCACTCCGCCTGATGTTAGGCTAGAGTGTGGCCCATGAACGGAGGCGACCATGGAAGGGGATCTGCAGACAGCAATCGTGTTTGATACAGGAGCAAAAGGTCAAGTTTTTTTTTTTTTTTTTTTTTTTTTTATTGTAGCTCGGCATGTGACAACACTCCGCCTGATGTAGAGCTAGAGTGCGGTCCATGAATGGAAACAACTGCTACTACAGAGAAGTCTCTACGGGCAGCAGTCGCCTCCACTATGCCGGCTTGAGGAGACGAGCATGTACCATCTAGATTGACAGTGCACACTCCTCTTTTATACCTAGCTACTTTCAAACTATTCCCGAAACGCGACAAGGTCGCTTCACGGGTGTTACATTCGAAAGTGGTGGTACTACCCCAGGACGACAGACTGTTCTTTGTGTTTTTTATGTGTTCTTTATGATACAACATTTTAATGTTGGGACATGTTCTTTCTAGCCATATCGTTTTATGGCCTATACGTATCATCTCATCTTTAGAAACAATCATTTTATATATTATAACATAGTCGTTTTGCTACGTTTTATATATTATGGTCATTTTGCTAGCATTCAATACTAATACTTTTTTAAAGATCATATACTTCAAGTTTTAACCTACCTTAAGAACTCCAATGCAAACACACCCAGGCGCAGTAGGGCTGGCAGTATGAGGGCAGAGATAAGCCACAAGTTGTGATACACTTGCTTCTAATACTGTGGGGTCGTTCGCTGCCATTAACTCAAACAGTGACAGCAACGCTAACTTCTCCGGTTGTTCAGTATGGGGTAATAGAGACACCAATGCCATAGCATGACCTCCTAATGGTTCAGGTGATACTTCATATAGTTGTGATAGAACTCGACAAAGTGGATAGTTACCTGGAAATAAGATTTGTTCATGAAGAGTTGCATATTCATACACATTCATTTTAAATATTGTTAAACTCTTAAAAAAACAGTGCAATTCTAGCACAAGTCGTCAGCAATCGGAACTTTATTATTTTGTAGTTTTACGATAACAAATAAACATTATTTATTTATAATGAGAAAACTTGGTGGTGAGTACAACTTATTTTATATTAATACTTTTGTTAAACTGGACAGTGGACACTTCAGTTACTTCCGAACTGATACTTAAGCGTGACTAGGTCACTACACAGGTGTTACACCACCACAAAAATTGGTTAATGTAGTGGTTATTAGTTGGTATTAGTCTGCCTACCACTCTATACATGTTATATACCTCTATTGTTATATTGAATGCTTCTGTATAGTGCTTGTACCAGAGCCAGCAAAAGACTACTTAACAAAATTACATTGTAACTATTTATTTTTATTTAAAGTGTGACCAAAGTACATTTAAATTGGCACCGTACACAATTTTATGAGGATTTAGGTTGTAGGGCCTGTGCCTACACATTTTAAGAAAACGAAACGGTAGTCAAGGAGACTTTGTTTATGATTTTGGTTGTCAAATATACGACTTCAAAGAACAACTCAAAAGCTTGTAAATATCTTTATTACCCCGGCTCCATACCTAAACGGTCATAGATTGAGAGGTCCATCCTCTATCGCTAGACCACGGCCACTGTGGATGACCATATCAGGTTCCCCATTATGAATCCACCTTTATAAGATTGTTTGAATATTTATTTTATTCAAATTTGTTTGTAAGTTTCTACTGAAGAGGTGTAGGCTATTATAATAAAATTATCAATTACCAGATATTATAGAATCCATAATAGGTTGTACATGAGGTTTAAGTAATTTGGCATGATGTATAGCAGCCAAAGATAAGTATCTAGCCATATTTCTAGACAACTCACGATTGCCTTTATGTAAAAATTTTACGGCAACTGGCAACACTGCTTCCATTACATCTTTTTTGCTGTAATTTTGATTATCTGACGCCTGAAAAGTTTATTATAATTATTAATTAATATTCATAAATAATGAAATGGGTCACAAATATTATTTAAATCAATATCTTACCAAAAATATACAAGAGATGACATCAGAAGCAATCTTAGCATGCGGTGGGTCATCATCTCTGTGATGTGCATTCGGACGTAGGTTGTGATGCAAGCAAGCCTCCAATAATGTAACAAGAGCACCACAATGTGCCTCGACTGTTCCTGTCTCTCTCACACATGATGTCACTCGGGTAACACATATCTCCACAACAGACTGATCATTATCATTCTGACAATAATCAGGTTGTGATGATATTTCTGTAATTTGTTTTATCTGAGAATAAATCAATAAATTATTTAATTACACGAACCCTAAGCGAATTATTTAGTTGTAGATGCATATCAACAATATCTGAGGGACGTATGATAATAAACAGTAAACAAAAGATATTTATACAAAGCTAATTTTCCGATTAGGGTAAATTTACTTACTAATTCCGGAAGATCGTTGATAATCTCAGAATCAGGAATAGAAAACAGGTCACCGGCGCGAGAGAGATCTTTCTCCGTTAATACCTGCTTGAATAGCTCATGCATTTTGTACTAATTAGTTGGTTTGATGTCCGCTCGCATTAGAACTGAGATTTTATTCACAACCCCGATAAAGAAGTTTTGTATTCACCACAAACATTGGACACATCAACATAAATGCACTACAATTTCTAACATTTTTACCCGTTTGTGGGTTTCGTAAAGTCATATCCAGGTATGATATTGAGCGCAGCTACTGAGAGAATCATTAGAATATCGCGATTTTATATAAAATAGGAAATACGAGTAATATTTTGCAAGATATCACAAATCACAATCGCGAAACAGGTATTCACGTTTAGAAATTGCAACAGTTGACGCAAGTTGACGTCCCATCGTAAGAAAATTCCACTAAAAATATTTTATATAATATAAATATTTACTTTATATCTAAATATATTTATAATTATTAATTTTTATATAAAAAATAAAATAACTTCTAATTTAAAAGCAATATTAAATTAAAAATCATGTTCATAGTTGTCCAAGTTTATTAACCGAGGAGAATTACTGTCACCGAACCCGAACTGTCAAGTCTGTCAGTTTTGTTTTTGTACACGTGCTTGGTCTCTTTTATTTTACTTATGTAAAATAATAATTTCAAACTCAATAATCAATTATAACCTTACAAAATGCCTGTTCCTTGTAAGGCCGGCTGTGGAAGAAATGCTATTTTAAAGGTAAATTTCACGTTATCCCACCCCAAATTTAATTGATCTATAAATTTAATCTTTGTTTTCAGCGACCAAAAACGGGCGACGCTCTATGTAAGGAATGTTTCTATTGGGCATTCGAAACCGAAGTACATTTCACAATTGTACAAGGTAAATTATTCAAAAGTGGTGATTCAGTCGCTATAGCCGCATCGGGAGGAAAAGACTCGACTGTCCTCGCACAAGTACTCAAAACACTAAACGAAAGATACAATTATGGGTTAAACCTAATGTTATTATCAATAGATGAAGGAATAACTGGTTACAGAGACGATAGTTTAGAAACCGTAAAACAAAATCGTGATGATTATGGAATGCCATTAAAGATACTATCTTACAAAGATTTATATGGATGGACTATGGATGAAATTGTTGCTCAGATTGGTAAAAAGAACAATTGCACTTTCTGTGGTGTGTTTAGACGACAGGCTTTGGACCGGGGTGCTGCATTACTCGGTGTTAAGTGTGTGGCGACTGGTCATAATGCTGATGATATTGCAGAGACTGTTCTTATGAACATATTAAGAGGTGATATTGCACGACTACAGAGATGTACAGCTATTATTACGGTTTGTTTAACTTTTATCATGCCTCATGATGGATTATTCTTTAGGGAAACTAAGCATTAGAAGTGTATGAAGGTGCACAACTTCATCATTCAGATGAACATTTCACATAGGTTATTGCACAAAAAAGATTTTATTTTATGTCTGTGGATTAATTACATACTAGCTTAATACAGTGTCTTGTCTATATTTAATCTACTGCTGCTTCAAGGTTTAAAAGAAAAGACATATTTAAATATATGCTTATTTGTAACTTAAAAAAGTCGAATTAAATCATTTATTTGTAGTACATGGCTTAAAAGTTGGTGAAAGTTAATATTACAGATCTCTAGTACCTGCTCTTAAGTGTACAAATATTATTTTTAATTAAGACAATAATTTATTCATAATTAATCAGTAAATTATGTAATAAAATTATAATAATAAAAACCACATAATAATAAAAAATAAAATAGTAAAATAATGTTAAGCAAAATGTGGCGAAACATGTGGACATATTGTTACTTAACACCCTTTTACTAACACCATGTTTCACGCAATAAAGAAATTTCATTTCATTTCAATTTGTTCAAAAGTAAACATTCATTCAGTCATTCTATATAAAAACTTTTATTATATCCAGACAGTATAATTTTATTCCATATATCTTTAATTTCCAGGGTAGTGAAGAGTCGATTCCTAGAGTAAAGCCCTTAAAATACACATACGAGAAAGAAATAGTAATGTATGCTTACTATAAGAAGCTTGTATATTTTTCTACGGAGTGCGTATTTGCCCCTAACGCTTACAGAGGGCATGCTAGGGCCCTATTGAAGGATTTGGAGAAAATACGACCTGCTTGTATTATGGACATTATATATTCTGGTAGGTATAGAGGTAGTTGAGAAAGTTAACCAATTTGATTTTGATTCTATACTTTATTACCTTTTATGGCAACATTGCGCCTGACGTTAAGCTAGAGCAGAGAAAATTCTGCAGACAGCAGTTGTCTTCACTATGCCGACTTGAGACGAGTTTGCACCATTCCAGCTTACAATGCACATCCCTCCTGCTTTACCTGACTGCTTCCAAACTGATCCCGAAATGCGACACTGTCACTTCACTGTGTGAATGAGATAGAAATGTGTCACCATCAGTCTTCGTCGTCGTCAGTTTTATTGTCTATTAGTATTTATTGAGATATCAACATTTATTTTATTTTAACAGGTGAAACGATGTCAGTGAAAGGAGAAGTGAATTTACCAGAATTAGGTGTCTGTGAGCGTTGTAACTTTGTCTCATCGCAGAAGATCTGTAAAGCTTGTGTCTTATTAGAAGGTCTTAATAAGGGACTGCCACGGCTCGGTATAGGGAAGAGTTCTAAAGCTAAGAGAATGCTGGAAGAATATAAAACTAGAATGGAAAAAAATAGTTTAGACAATAATAAAGATCTTGGTAATAGTACATGCAATAATAGTGATAAATGTTGTAGTAAAATTAACAATGCAGACTCTACATGTTGTAACGACACTAGTAAGATAAATGGTATTAATAAGAAAGCTGATAAAATTCTATCAGAATTTGGTTTAAATAGTAATGTTTCTCATTTAGACGTGAGAATAAATGAGGATGATGAAGATGGGTGTGCAGGCTCCTGTGGTAGAATGGGTGATATGCAAATTAGCTTTTAGTTTAAGATTATCTAGCATATAAAAATGTGATACTTCTTAGAGACTTGATTTGTTACACAGTTTCAAAATACAGGTCCTACCTAATATGTAGATCAGTGATTCTCAACCACTGTGCCACAGCACTTTTGTGTGCCAGAATTTCAGAATAGTATGTGGTAATTCCTTAAGCATACTGTCATTTTTATAGTACATATTTATTTTACATTCATAATTATTATAAACTATTTTACATTTTATTATAGGTTAACTTATATTTTTCTTTGTATGCCCTTTTCTTCTGGAATCGTTAATTGTGCCCCGCCAAAAAAAGGTTGAAAACCACTGATGTAGGTATACGAAATAAATGTAATTTATTTGTACTAAATTATTTATTTAAATAAACAAATATATTATTATTAAAACTTTATTATTTCAACCAACAACTATATCTACTTAACTTATTTATTAATAACTTAAAAACGCAAAATGTGTCGCTAAAATGGGTTTATAATTTGAACATTTTAAACTTGTCGCCATTCAGTCAAGTTCTAAGTCTGTCAGTACACTTTTGGTATATGCACTTTCAATTTATTCTTTGGCTATTCCAACACAATATAAGTACAAAGATTTGATATATATAAAAAATTGTCAAAATACATATATCACAATAAATTAAGCAATTTTCAAACATATTATCACTTTGATTAGTTTATGATTTATTTCATGCTATAAATGCTGGAGCTTTAGTTCCTATCTTTTCCCTACAAACTGGACAATAATCGTTTATATTATCGGAGCAATCTTCACACAAACAAACGTGTCCACACGGCAAAATAATAATCTGAAAAGAAAAGTATTTATATGTATATTAAATAAATAAATAGGTAACAAAGTTATTTGCCACAACCTTCAAGTAACATAACACTTGTGAAGTGATCCAGTCTTGTTGCAGAAATGTAATTAAATGGAGTGTAATAAATATGCTCTATCAACTTGGGCAGTGCTTCTCAAGCCAGCCTAGCGAAGACGACTGCTACCTGCTCACATTTATCTGTGTGATAGTGGTAACATGCCAAACTGCTATAAAATGACTGTCCTAACTGTGAAACAACAAAATAACTTGTAAACATCCTATTTGTTTCACAACTGTGTAGAATAGTATCCTACAGCGTGTGTTGGTTCCACAACACTGGTTGAAGACGTGAAGTGAACTTGTCGCATTTCAGGATCAGCTTGAAAGTAACCAGGTATAGTGAGAGGAGTGTGTACTGTCAACCTGGATGGTGCACATCCTATTCATGGACTGCACTCTAGTTAACATCAGGTGGAGAGTTGTCATATGTAAAAAATAGAGGTCTACACTCTACATACCTCTTTGGGGTTTACAGTACAAACGACACATAGTTGCACTTCACTCAAGTTCTTTTCTCGCGCCTGAGCACGTCTCTCTTTACGACCCACAGCTAACTGTTGTTTCAAACTATCCTCAAACTTCATGCGTCGACGTCTCTTATAATATTTATATGCTATACGACCAGATACTACAATTGCTATCGTACCAAACACGCCTAGGAGTATTCTGAAAAAAAAAACATTAATTAGAGGTTTATAAATATAGTAATAATTCAGTCTGGTCACAAATTTCATTTTAAGTATATAAAAAACCTTTTTTTGATATTCCAGGATTAAATGGAATATTATATATACCCAACGCCGGATTTAGACTTCGGCGGCCCATAGGCAAAGCATGTTGTGGAGTCCTCAAATTGTTTGTGGTTAACTGTTGAAAGTTTCTATTAAGGTCAAGGTAAAGAAGAGAGCAACTAAATAAGTTGACTAACACAAAGTTTAAAACAACACTCAGCATTTTTTGTTTCTACTGAGCCTTTAAATTTTTTTGTGGTGTGATGCGAAAACCATTTAAAAAAAATATCTCTAAATAATATACTTTTCACAGTACTAATTTATCTAAGAGTATCACTTGAAAACAAACACAATTTTATTATTAATCTTATTTAGTATTATGGAAGGAATAAAACTTTTTTAAATACTAACATGGTAGTAATAAACATGTCTAAACTGTACAGAGTTACTGTTCGTAATGATTTGTTTCTAGCAATTGATTGTAATTGACACTACAATTAAATAGGGTCATAGTGGTTGGAGAATGAATTTTATATTATTGGTACCTAACAAACTCGATTCTATTAGAAAATATAATACAGATTTATTAACAAATAATTTTAAAATAATAATAATTGTATTAATACTAAACTAGGGACTAAAAAATAAGCCATCCCACAGATTCATTTTTATTAATTTTTTATCCAATAGGAAATCATTTTCTTAAAAGCGTTATGTTAAATGATTTCCTATTGGCTAAAAACTAGAGTCTTCCATTTTACTTAAGCACGGATTTGTCAAAAGGAATAAATAAATCTGATGTGAATGGATGCGTTAAACAAGGCAGACCCAGAAGGGTGTTTTCTGATCAAATCGAATACACCCTTATGAAAGCTGGGCTGCCTAGTGCTCATAAGCGTCGGACGTGCATGAAGAGAATTGTGGATGTGAAGGAAGCGAGGGTGTTGTGTCAGGATCGTGGTAAGTGGCGTTGTCTCTGCCTATCCCTGTAAGAAAAAGGCGTGACAATTGTATTGTTGTATGGATTTGTGTATTACCTAAGTATATCCCTGGAACTAGCCAATCTCTTCAATAAAGTACTTTTACTTGCTGTAGTTAAATATAATGGAAGATCTTTTGAAGGTTGTATTTTTAATGCACCCGTGTTGCTGCGGTTCAGTTCACCTATTGCGGTTATGTAGGAACCATCTCGGAGCATCTCCTCTGTTGTTTGAAGACCTCTCTGACGGACTCCGGAGAAGAAACCCCATACATGATCAATTACTCCAGGTGACATTGGTTCAAATTTATCTGATATCACATCCATATCTGAAAATTATATTTTATTAATTAGATTGAAGATCTTCTCTCTTTTTCCTCAATTGAGCCACTATGGCCGCTTGTTATGTGTAAGGTGGTCTGCATAACAACAGTCACCTGATATCTCCCACAAAGGCCAGGACACTTCAGAAGCATTCCATTTGATGTTAATGTTCATAAACAGAGAGAATTGGTACCACAGAGAAAGATTCTGCAATCAACAATTCTGATAACCTAGATTTGAGATTAATATGCACAGTTCAGGTAAATAGGACCCATTTCTCTTTTTATACTCCAGCACTTAAAGAAATGCCTGTATGTATGGATATTTTCCCATAGTTATAATGTTATAAATAGTTCATAAGTTGCTAGAGGAGTATGCACTGCTATTCTGGGTGGTGCACATTCCTCTCTTTAGACTGGTGTAGCATGGGTGATTGCTGCCCGTCATTTTACGAGGCTACAATAAGAAAAAACAGCTAAAAACAAAATAATGAAGATACCTAACAATTCTGCAGCCAGAGCATCCACAACTTCCACATTAAAAGTCTTGTTGTTCAATACAAATGGTGTACTATTATATACTTCATGTATTGTCCTCGTTTGGTCTGACCAGAAGCCAGCTAATGTCCGAGCGATCACATGCTCTTTAATAGTTAGCTTTTGAACAACACCTGTCACAGACTGATTGTAATTACTTCTTATTGGATTGCCCAAGGGTTTCACAAGCCCTCTGATAACGACGTAAGGGATAGTGTTATTTGGATATTTACTAATCTCTTTTGTAATTGATGCATCTAAATCTAACACCGGCGCCGTCTGAAATAATCGTTTTTATTGTAAATTATGATTTAATGAATATTTAATAGATTATAATGTAACATTAATTGATGTAGCATTTGAGTAAAATTAAGACAATTTTCAGCAGTCATTATAACCTAAGTAAGATAGGTTTTAGAAATGCAAAATAGTACTTACTTGAAGAGAATTCAATATGTGTTTACAATTGTATAATTGTTTCACACAAAATCCAAAAATAAGACTGTCAAGGCTCAAAATTATAGCCTCGCCGAAGACTTCAGATATGAAATCCATATTGGATGTCTTCCCATAAAAACAGACCAATTTTTTATAATAAATTAAAACCGACAAACAACTCAACCCAGTTATTTTACATTGAAACACTTATCTCTTTGTTTACACAATCATTTTCTAACATTATTTACAGAAAAGCAGGCATATATCAAACCATCCAATGACATTTTGAAAACTGCCTACGTTCACACCCAAGGAACATATAAAGTCGTGGTCGTGTCAATAAAACTAAAATGCAACATGTACAAATTGTAAAATCAGACTATTGATAGTTCATCTATTATATTATAAATCGTATCATTTATTCGCCATAATATTAAAGCAATTCATATAACTTTATAATAAATATAGTTTAATAAATGACTGTATGGTCACAACCAAAAATTTTTTTTGAGCCACTTTGAGTAACTAGAGCATCTAGCATTCAAGGAAATGGGTTGTAAAGGAACACCATCGCATGCTTGCCATGGCGCTTTTCCAGAGTTACTAGTAAAGAATTCCGTAAAGAATTTTCCTATGTTATAATAAAAAAAGGATTCGAGGAAATGAAACAAGAAATAATATCACTAACCGATTTAATTTAATACATAGAAGTACTTTTAAAAAATGTTACGTTTAGGTACAAAATTGTTACTAATTTAATTTTAATTTCTACGTCTTCGCACACGAGATATTCTCCAGGCATTAGGTTCTTCATATTTATTATATAGCGGCTCAAGTCTTTGATTTTTCTTAAATTTAGATAATTTTGTTGGATCAGAGAACTTAAAGAATGCTGGTGCAAATTCCACAAGCCATTTAGGATCTATGGTTGTCACTTCGCGCATGTACTCCTTGGTTGTTTGAACTAACTCGTGATAGATTACCCTGAAAATAAATTTCAATTTTAAAAAATATTGTTAGGGTTGCAAATTGACTTCAAAATTTTTATTTATAATTAAAAACTCACCATTCTGGTTGTCTATTAAAGAGTGCACTGGAGGGATGTATATAAACAACTTGACTATCAACTAGAGTCCTATATCCCTCTTGCGGGTCCTTCTTCGCTGCATTCCGGAAGAATCCAGAACATATTGTCTTCTGTATTCTAACACTGTTCTTTCCTGCAGATACTACGTCCAATTTATGCCTGTAATGAAATTTCGCATTAGACTTAGAAGAGAAGCAATGGGACAGGAAATAAGTATGTAATAACTCATATTATGGTGGACACAGAGGGACCAGTTCTCAAAGCAGGCATAGCGGACGCGACTGCTGTCCGCAAATCCTTCTCTGATAGCAGTCGCCTCTGTTCATGGATTGCACTCTAGCTTAACATCAGGCGGGAAAAAAACTAAATAAAAAAACACACCTATCCATAATTCCTAACAACTGTTTTCTCACATCCTGCGCCCGTTTCAAAGTCCTTATTTGTACAAAATTCTCATAACACCATGCATTTGAAAACTTATTATTTCTCCAGCTGTTATATACTGCTAATAGTGTTAAATGGTCTCCTTCTGGTTGGTTGAACTTTGCCTTTTTCTGATCTGCTAATGCCTGTTTGTCTTTGGGTCTATAGAATACATTCTGAACGCTCAACATTGACACTATGGTCAGTATTTCATCTGAACACTGGAGTGCCACTGACATTATTAGTATTTTAGACAGGTTAGGTTCCAGTGGGAATTCTGCCATCTGAAATATTAAAACAAAATACAATTTAATTCTAAGTATTCTGACATGCAATTCTGATGTTTAACTAAGATTGTAAAGGTCTGTCCATAGAGTCATAGAGAGAGCAAGAGTCGCCTTCGCTATGCCGGCCTGAAGAGACTTAGTTAGGATTTTTGCAATAAATAGTATGAAAATGTATAAAAAATTATAATAAATAAAACTGTGTTTATTTTTATTTATATCAGTGTTGCCAACAGTGTTACCATTTTTAATGTTAATTTTTAAATGACAACTATATTGTAGCAACAGCTGTGGACACAAGATGACAGTTTGCTGTGGCAATGCAAAATAGTGAATTGTTGAGGAAATAAAAATAAATATCACATCTAAACATAAAGAATATTTTAGCTTGTATCTACATACCCGTCTACCGAGTCGTGTAAGTAATCCTTCAGAGTCAAGAGCAGACAAAGAATGTAATTGTTCTAACGCCATAATCAGAGATTCGACAGGAGGAGCGTCCATGAAGTCAAAATGCAGCAAATCGTTTATACCCATAGTTTTTAATTGCAACACCTGAAACATGATTTAATTATTTATATTATTAAAAACAGCAGCTTAATTCAAGAATCGATTAACGTAGCGGGTACAACCCTACTGCGCCTGCACATCACTATAGCTGTCATTACGAAGGCGTGACATCATCATTTATTATTATTGTTCTCCTATTTTGAGAAGGCAAAGGCAACAAAGCCCATACAGCTACGTTACATCATCATGGCCGCTCGCACATGAAGTTAAGACGTGATCGCAATAAAAGCTAAACTAGCTGCGCTCTCATGTATATAAACAATGTTTACTATAGACCATTAAATGAGTTAATAAATAAAATTAGGGTTTTTACTAATATAAAGTAAATTTTACCGTTGTGGCGAGATTAGTCCGTTGTATCTCTGGCACGGGTGTTGGTAACATTTCATCCCTGTAAGCTCTTTCTGTGTACAGTCTGTAACATTTACCGGGACCGGTGCGACCGGCACGACCTGCGCGTTGTTTTGCTGCTGCCTGTAAAATTACCAAGATACATTACAGAAATCTAGCCTGACTGATGATTGTTATTAGCCCAGTCCGCCGTCCTAGTGTAATGTAAGACTCACTTCAGATTATGTCGCGTTTCGGGCTCAATTTGGAAATAGCCTGGTACGAGTCAATCTGGAGGTGTACATTCGTCTCCTCAAGCCGGCATAGCGGAGGCGACTGCTGCCTGTAGAAATCTCTGTGGCAGCAGTTGTTTCCATTAATGGACCGCACTCTAACTTTACATCAGGCATAGTGATGTCTTATGCCGAACTATAATTTAAAAAACCCTTAACTCACCTGAGAAATAGGCGTAACAACCAAAGAGTCCATTCCGGTTTTAGAATTATAGACTTTCTGTTTAACAAAACCGGGATCAACGACATAGTAAATCCCATCAATTGTTAATGACGTTTCAGCTATATTTGTAGCTATAACAACCTTTCTACTACCCGGAGGTGCAGGCTCAAATATCCTCGTCTGCATTTCAGATGGCAACGCAGAATATACTGGTAATATAATTAATTCTGGAACATCAGGCCCTAAGGACTTCATGCGTTCATATAAAATCTCACAGGCAGTATCGATTTCTTCTTGTCCAGTCAAGAACAGTAGTATATCACCCGGAGGCTCTCGTAAATGTATTTGCATTACAGTTATTAATGACGCGTCTAAATAATCAGTCTCAGGCTCTTTCGTGTAAAGTACTTCAACAGGAAACGTCCGTCCAGGGATCGTGAAAATCGGAGCTTCGAAGAAGTATTGGGAGAACTTCACAGCGTCTAACGTAGCTGAAGTGACGATGAGTTTGAGCTCCGGTCTTTTCTGTACGGCCTGCTTGAGTAGCCCGAATAAGACGTCAGTGTGTATTGTTCTTTCGTGAGCTTCGTCCAACATTATTACTGAATAGGTTTTCAGGTCTAAGTCCACTAGACACTCGCGTAATAACATACCGTCTGTCATGTACCTGTAAATGAAAAATGAAGTTTTTTTAAGGTATAACAAGAGTGTGCAATATCAACATAGTGTACATTCGTCCCCCCAAGCCAGCATAGCGGAGGCAACTGCAGTATCACCGTTTTTGAATGTAACACTTGTGAAGTGATTATGTCGCATTTGGGGATTAATTTGGAAGTAGCCAGGTATAATGAGAAGTCTTTGCAGTGTCAATCTGGATGATGTATTCCTCATTTTTCTCCTCAAGCCGGCATAGCGAAGACGACTGCTACCTGTAGAAATCTATCTGTAGTAGCAGTTGTTTCTATTCATGGACCGCACTCTAGCTTAACATCAGGCCGAGTGTTGTCAATATGTTGTGCTATAATAAAAAAAACCATATACTACAAAATTATATGAAGAAAAAACTTACTTAATAATAGTCTCAGGACTCGTGCAGTCTTCAAATCGTATAGTATACCCAACCTCCTGTCCGAGTCGACATCCAAATTCTTCTGCCACCCGTTTGGCGACGGACATGGCGGCCACTCGTCTGGGCTGAGTACAACCCACCTTACCTCGAGCTGTCAAACCACACTCGGATAGGTACTGAGTTATTTGCGTGGTCTTACCAGATCCTGTCTCTCCGATAACTATTAGTATTTGATTGTCTGCCACAGCCTGAAAAGTAATACGTTTTCATGGTACAATGGCTGCTACCAGCAACTTTGTATGCACATAATTAATTTTGCGTTAAACAATTCTAGTTTATCTCTAGGGAGCTTTTTATAGAGATAAAAATGAACAGTTTTTTAACATATAACAAGAGTGTGCACTGTCAGTCTAGATTGTGCATGCTCGTCTGTTCAAGCGGCATAGCGGAGGCGACTGCTGCCTATAGAGATTTCTCTGTAGTAGCAGTTGTTTCCGTTCATGGTTCATCACTCTAGCTTTACATCAGGCTGAGTGCTGTCAAATGCTGAGCTACAATGAAAAAAAAAAGAATCAAGATCTCACGCAACCTACGTTAATCCAACAAAATAACTTAAAACATTCCTCAATAAACAAGCTGACGGTAAAAGTTTTTTTTTAAACGGAAACATTTATAATCTGAAATGGAATTCGAGATTTAAAATGTACACAAAGAAATTTCACAGTCAAACTGACATTTCAGGGGTAATCAACATTTTCCAAGAAGTCGGATTAATTAAATCTTACCAAAGGAGAATGCCCATTTTTGGGCCCACTTAATACCTAATAGTTTGTTAACAAAACAATATTCTAAAATAATACCTTATTTGTTCATTAATTTGTTTTAATTGTATCAAAATGTCATTTACCAATCAATTACAGTGTTCAATAATATGAAAAATAAATAATACCAATTATTAAAGCTTTTAATATAATAATAACCTCAAATATTGAACCAGAAAAAATCTAATTACTCAATAACTTGGGTGAAAAAATTAAAAGTTTGGTTTTATTAAATTAAAAATTGGTAATAAGGAATTTAGATTGATTTGCCTACAAAATTAACTAAAAATGATTGTGAAACTCGAGAAAAAAATTGTGGGCCCATTTGTCTTAGGCGAATGGGCATTCTCCTTTCAAAGAAAAGTAGTTATTGCCTTTTATCGAAATCTGTTCAGCAGTTCAGATAACAAACACTCAGAATTACTTATACACTTATAATATTAGTATAGATTTCAGGCTTTTTTTACAAAAGTAAGCAGACTTCACAGAAAAATTATTCATAGTCAATCAAACTTACAATAACTTACCTTTGTAAGTTCATCTCGAAGTTTATAAATAGGTAAAGATTGTCGTTGTTCCAAAAGAGATAGATTCGTCTTCTTTCCAAATGATGATTTTTTCCCTCCAATAACGTGCTTCTTCCATTCTGGTAAATCTTGAGGTATTATTCCAGTGCCCCTCATGTTAGCCGCCAACGCTCGGCTATCTTCTTCTGGTAGAGGATCTATCCAGTTCTTATTTAGACCTATATAAAAATAAAAATAAATATTGTTACTATTATTTCACTGTGGTTCATCATATGACAACACCCCGCCTAATGTCAGACTAGAGTGTGGTCCATTCCACACTAAGATGGTTTGAGGAGACCTTGCATGATCCAGGTTGATATTCTAATCTGGAAATGCGACTAGGCCACTTCATGGGTTAGCTGGTAGACAATGACTAAGAGAGTTTTGGCGACCATCTTGAGACGTCAGTCAGGTTATCTGTTTTGAATTATTTTCCTAAACTTGTGTTTCTTCGAGCGTTAATGTGTAATAATGGTGGATTATTAACCATTAAGTGTTCGTGAACGTGCGTGAGTGTGGGCAAACAATTCAAAAGAAGAGAACCTGTGTTTTAATTTTCCCTCCAAAACTCTGTAGGAAGTTTCAGTAAAGATTCTACCACTTTACTGGAACAATTTTTGACTTGACTGAGACTTGACCTGACTGTTTAGTGTGATGAATGAATGACTCGTGATGCACAATATTATTAACTTGATGCAAAATATTTACTTTGACACTGGCAAATTGTTATAATGCCTTATAAAACAAAAAGAAAGACAATGTCTAAGGCGTTCGCCTATATACAATTTATGCAATAAAGCGATCATCAGTCTGTCTACTACTCTTTTTTTTTTATCAGTGTTATGTATTATGTTATATATAGCGGTTAGATTATTATTTATAGAAGATAATATAAGTTGGGGGTAGTTGTGAAAACCAGTCTGTAATTACATGTAAGTAACATAACAATCAGCATAAATTGAAGTCCTGTGATTGGTGCAATTCAATAATAAAACGGATATTACCAGTGGGCAAAGTCTCCATCTCCTGTTCTCTTTGTAACATTTTCTGCTCTCTTCTCTCTTTAGCCAAAGCTGATTGCATCATGGCCGCCTGAGCCAATGAGCCGTCTGGGTTCTTCACAATTCTTACTGGTGATAAGTCGTGTAACGCGCGGCCGTGACCTATACAAGGATGATGATGATGATATAAAATAAAATAGTGAAGCAAACTAGAGAAATTACATACTATAGTCTTCTTTATAATTAGATAGACAACAATGACATTTGAAGGGATGCCGAGTTTTGGAAAAAAATAAATAGTGTTGTAATTTTGTGACCCAGCTTTTAATTGAAAATTCAATTAACTTTATATTTAATATATTTTTCTGTTCGTTGTTTGTGACTGGCTTAGCAAATACTAGTATGAATTCGTACACGCAATCGTGTGTGATTGAACATTTCGATGACGTACTTTAGACAGAAATTGATAAAAAAAGTGATATACGATTTTTTTTACACACACAAAATGGTTTCGCAAGTTATGCCAGTCGATAAAGCGTAGTGATATAATGAAATTATCTTAGTACTTTTTTTCTCTAAAGTAATTAATTACTGAGATAAATTAAACTCCTAAGTTGTTAAGAAAGTTATTATTATTATTAACATATCTATTGTCGGAATAATTATAAAATAGGTAGATTTGCTATTACTAGTCGAAATGTCATTTTAAGATAATTCAATTAATCAATTAAAGTATTCGTGTAACAACACTATACTTCTAACGTGGCAACATTATGGAGGCGTGGTGTATGTTTCGAGTTGTCAATTTGTCTATCTAATTAAAAATAAGACTATAGTCACAATTGGTACCACAGAGAAAGGTAGGCAGCAGTCATCTCCCCTATGCCGACCAGAGGAACCAGTCCAAGCCGCCCAGCTTGTTAGCGTACCCTCATACAACTTTGTTACTGTCCAAACTTTTTTTAATTACAACTCAGCATGTGACAATACTCCACTTGATGTAAAGCTAGAGTGAATGAATGGAAACAACTGCTACTACAGAGAAATCTCTACAGGCAGCAGTCGCCTCCACTATGCCGGCTTGAAGAGACGAGCATGTACCATCCAGATTGACAGTGCGCACTCCTCACGTTATTCTTGGCTACTTTAAAAATATTCCCGAGACGCGACATGGTCACTTCACGGGTGTTACGTTTGAAAGTTGTGGTCCTGCCCCAGGACGGCATACTGGGCAAATAACCATCATTTGTCTGCCTACCACTCTTTAATAGTGCCTGTAGGCAGGAAACTTCACAGACGCTTACTTATGATAATTTAAGTATTTTAATAGTGTAGTGTTAAAGTGTAAAAACAGTCTTATCGTTAACTCAAACATACCTTGTAAGAATGGCGGTTCATCTTCAACTAATTCAATTTCAATATCAGCCTCCCCATCCTCGTCTTTCGGCAGCAGACCGGTCTCTTCATCAAAATCTGGCATTTCACTCTTATCTATTACACCTGACGATATCATCTGAAATCAAAATATAAATATTAAAACAACAGTATAAAAATACAGTTTGAATTTTTCAAGTTGCCTTCCATAGCCAAATCCAAAACTATAAGAGACAGCGAAAAATACTCAAAATACTGCATCAATAGATTTTTGAAAGATAAATTTTTCTAGCTAGAAATCAATCCCATTGATTTTGAAAAATAAAACACACTGTATTATGGCACCATCCGATAGTGTCGCTAAGAATCAAATTCTGGAAAGTAATGATATACTCCAAACTAAAGGAAAGTATTGATTTTTAACAAAATACTATGTTTTCTACTAAATTATAACTTGTGTTATTAAGTTGAGCGAACGCATATGAAAAAATTAAATATTAAAAGACCAAACAATGACTTACCTGTTTGATCTCCCATCGTTCTGGACTAGAGATTCTTGTCACACGTTTTCTGCTGGAGTCCTCATCCGGGTCTAGACCGCTTTGTAGACCAGCCAATACTGTCGCTGCTGGTGCAGGTCTGTCTGGATTACGACCTTCTCTCTCAGCCTGTTAATATAATAAATTTTTTAAAAACTAAGAAATCTTTATAAATACAGATTTTCTTCATCCCATAGAGTAACCATAGAGTATCATATCTGTTTCCAATCGATTCCTAAAGAACGTTTTGTAGAAATAATATAGACGTGCCCCATGGTTTTATGAATATTAATACTAAAAATAAAACGTTCTGTAAGAACGGTTGCTGCTAATACTGCAAGAAAATACAAGGACTGCATGTTAAACCACCCCAACAAACTTGCTTCCGAGCTCCTCACGAAGACAAAACCTAGATGAAGATTAAAAAGGTGCCAAGAGACCTCGCATAGCCCTAATCTGGTGGATGTTAAGAAGGAGCTCCTCTGCTGATTTTTGAGAAGGATATGTCACTGGACATGTACTGCACATGCCAAATAACCCAAATAATCCACAACCAACGCTGAATGTCCTTACTGTGACAGATAATGTTGCAGAGAGGAGTTAAGAAAAACTGGTCTCAAATGCAAAAATATTCTTTCAAATCAGACTGATGTATTTTTTTTACAGCTCCATACAACATTATCTGCTACAAGAAAGACATGCAGGGCTGGTAATGGATTATTTTGAATATTTGGCGTGTGAGGTACATGTCTAGTGACCCTCTAGTTTTAGACTATGCGAGGACTGGTGTATGATTAGTAGTATCAGGCGTTACTTTGCGGAAATACATAACCAAAAATATTTTTAATTAAAACTACGATGTTGTATTATTTAAATATTCAATTTTTTTTATCATATTTATTGTGTGAACTTACCTCTAAATGTGCATGAGATGATGGATTCAAATCTTTTCCTGTTTCTTGACACACATCCTTCATACTAAGAGATACCTTTTCACCAATCACTGTTAGCACTTTCACCTAAAATTACATTGAAAAATATAGTTTTTTGGTATATGACATCACTCCACTTGATGTAGAACTAGAGTGCGGTTCATGCACATAAACTGCTACTGCAGAGAAATTTCTATAGACATCAGTCATCTTTACTATGCTGACTTAATGAGACGAATGTGCACCATCCAGATTGACAGTGTACACTTCTCTCATACCTCGTAGAAACACAACAAGATGGGTCACTTCACGGGTGCGAAATGTGAAATAGAAATTAAGTAGAATTCAAAAGTAGTGATAGAAACGATTCAAGCACTTTAACAATACAAACACTCCAGGACAAGAACAGGTCAGAAATATTTTTAAAATAATCCAATTTATACATTAATAAGAATAAATATTTACTGAATAATTACAAAAATATGAACAATAGACTAGTCTTGAAACTATACTATGCAACAAATATTCCTCAAAACCAGAGACTGTTCAAACTACAGAGTGGCACACTGACCACTTCTCCATAGAGGCTAACTGAAAGTATAACTTTTCTAACACATACAAACTTCAATTACCTTAATTTTATCACCTCTATTAACGACATCGGAAACATTTGTAACACGCCCCTCGGCCCTGAGCTGTGATATATGTACAAGGCCCTCCCATTTCCTCTTAAGACCATCTAATTGAGCAAAACAACCAAACTGCACTATGTTTGTTACTCGTGCGTTGTATATCTAAAAATTAGAAGAAAAAATTCTGTTTGTAAGTCTGCTTAGACTGATGATAGTTATTAGATCAGTCTGTCGTCCTATCAATATATATCAATATAATAAGTCGACTATCTGTGACTATCTCACGTTTCGGGATTAATTTAGAAGTAGTCAAGTATTTTTTTTAATTGTAGCTCAGCATGTGACAACACACCGCCTGATGTAAAGCTGGAGTGCGGTCCATGAATGGAAACAACTGCTACTACAGAGAAACCTGTACAGGAGCAGTTGCCTCCACTATGCCGGCTTGGGGGAGATGAGCATGTACCATCCAGATTGACAGTGCACACTCTTCTCGTTATACTTTTTTAAATTCTATATTCTTTCTCTATCTCAATCTAATATAATCAGAGGAGTGTGCACTGTCTATCAAAATAGACCCGCAAGCCGTCACAGCGGAGGGGACACATGCCTGTAGAAATCAGGTGGAGTGTTGTCCTATTTAAACATGTACAGGATGAAAAGCTTCCACCTGCGCAGACAACTAAGGCACTACATCAGCGCTGCAACTTTAACTTTAACTATAAGCATTACTTTTTTTTAGCACGTCGTATGATCGCACTCCGCCTGATGTTAAGCCAGAGTGCGATCCATGAACGGAGGCGACTGTTGTCAGAGCAGGAGATCTGCAGACGCGCCCACTATGTCGGCTTGATGAGAGGTCTCTTCACACTGCGCTTGAAGGATTCCATGTTATGGGAAAGGGGAAAGACGTGGCTGGGAAGGTCGTTTTACTGGATTGGATATAAATAAGCTAAAATAAGAATAGATTCCAATCAAATCATCTTGATTTAAACTTACTTTTCCAGCTTCAGGTGTATCCTTAAGTTCCACCTCAGCACTTCTTCTTCGAGGCTTTTTATCGTAACTTCTCATTTTCTTATCATCGTCATCATGCGGTGATCTATGTCTATCTCCAGTTCTGGAACTCGTGTACTTTGATCTTGAATCGCGATGATGACTCCGGGATCTCCTAGTATCAGATAAATATAATTATATATTAAAATAAATATATAATAATAATAGAATACTTTATTTCACAACATTATAAAATATAAAAATTGCAAAAGGCGAACTTAATGCCTTAAGGCATTTTCTACCAGTTAAAGTTGGGAGATATGAAGTGTTTTCAGTGCAGAAACAAAAATATAAAAATAAAAAAATCTAAAATAGTTAGTAGTATCCTGCCCCACAAAACAGCTTTAATAATATCCAATAAATCTATTAAAAATAAAATTGTAAATACCTTCGCCTATCTCTGCTTCGACTCCGTCTGTCTCTACTTCTACTTCTTTCCCTAGAACTTCTTCTATTTCTACTCCTGCTTCTTCTATATCGTCTTTCCCTAGAACTCTCCCTCCTACTCCTTCTATCTTTACTTCTACTGCGACTTCTTCTTTTAGAAGTTGTATTTCTATCTCTACTGCGACTCCTCTCACGTTTCTCAGGCTTTAACTTGCTACCGCCAATATTGGACGGGGCTAGAGCCTCCAACTCTGCCATTGCTGTGTCAATTACATTATCACCTTTGACACCAACTTTTGATTCTGCTTTGAATATATCTGCAGTTGTGATTCTCTTCTTTTCATCCTCACTATCTGAAGAATACTTCTTTGGATCATCATTTGGAATAGCTAATCCCGGAAATTTATTAGCTAAAGGGTTTTTGTTATTATTCTCTTTATTATTTGCTGTAGATACTGTCGCTGGTTTCATATGTTGAATGATCCGCAGTAAGTTTGTCATGAATGAATCTGAAAATTCTGCTCCATTTTCTATTAATGCTTTTTTGAATTCGTCAATTGATGGATGTTTTTCTGCCAAATCAATTATGAACTCGGCTGAAAGGTAAATTAAAACATTATTATTAATAATTATTCAACAATATTTAAAATATGATAAACTAAGTAAACGTTGAAAATTAAGAGGTAAATGCAGTAGCTGTCGCAAGCGTTTAGAATAAGATAAATATGGACAAATAGATAAATGTGCAAATGCTTTACTAATTGACTGCGTCATTTGCCTAAAAGGGACTCGTGCGACATATTGAATGAATGATTATAAAACAGTTTCAAATGATTTCCTATAAAATAAGAATCTTACCCAAATCTTTGTCGTTAAGTCCCAAGTGATTATCGAGTTCTGTGCATACTTTGGATACCAGAGATAAATGCTCCAACTTCGCTACTTCATCCATGATTATTATAACTTTATAAATCTAAGTTTATAAAATATTCCCTTATTAATTTCACAATAAACACAAACAATACACATAACCTCACCACATATTAAATGTTAAATGTCAATGTCAAAATAATCACGTTCCATTTCACCCAAGCAGGGGACGTTCTCTCTCAACTAGTTAGCTAGTACTAAAATAACTTAAATATTTAAAAACTTGAATTCGCCATAATCAAAGTTCATCAGCTAACATTTTTAGAATACTTAATTAAGTGTACATAATACTATAATTGGGAAGACTTGGGAAATGCCTTCAGCCTTATTTTGCTTGTTCTTTGTTTAGGTGACATGGAACGCGCTTACTTTCATGTAATAATTTAAATTCTGAGGTAGCCGCGAATATTGAATTCCTCTTGTCTCTATGATATTTTACATAAGCATGCTATCCCCCTTCCAATTAACTTTCACTCTTTACTAACAATCAATAATTCTAAAGTATTTTTTTTAATTTCTCGCTTTATTACTGTAAATAACTTAAACTTGTAATTATAGTGGTAATATGTAACATATTTGTGTGTTTGTTTGGGCATTTGTATATGTATAATTGTATATGTGTGTGTATATATTTATGTTTATTAATATTATTAAGTTTTACTACTAACTATAACTTACTAACAATTGTGTGAACTAATGTGTGTTTTTGTGTGTGGTTGTCTAACAGGTGTGGACTCAAAATAAGAAGCCGCCATAAATCGCTCTGTTCCATTGAGTAATCGGGCACATTGCCCCTCTCACCTGACACTGGCATGAATTGTTGATGTCACTCTGGCAATCGACACAGTTGCCATCAATCAAAAGAAGAAGAAGAAGATTTTGTACTGGCTTTGTAGTTGTATTTGCCTAAAATAATATTGTTATACGTCTCCTCTTAAAGTTTATGACAATGGAAAGTAATAATTCTATTAATTTGAAAGGTTTTCAGTTATATCAAGCCTCTTTAACAAGGTTGTAGTCAATATATATTTTAATTTACAAGGTTTTGTCTGTTTGTAGTTTAAATAATGAATATATATCGAACATTTCAGCTCTACCAATATAACTTCTAATTTACTATTAACAGAAGTATGGAATAAACATGTTAAACAATTTGATAACCAAGCACTAGAACTACCTAATAATAGGAACAATACTTTGACTTGGAAATCGTCTTTGAGGTAAGATACTGTACAAAAAAAATATGATATATACTTAGTACGTATGTATATAAGAGTGGTAATTTATTTTTCAGTATGTTAAAAGATCCAGAAGAATTATTTCAAAAGTCAATACCACCTTGCTCCTCGTGCTCTAACACCATCACAGCTTTAGATATTGATAAAATCACCAAAAACACATGCAAATGTGACCCCAGTGTGATCAAAGAAATAATTAAAGAGGACAAGCATAAAGGAATACAAAAAACATTTGTTTTGAGTGATGATAGTGATGATGATCAGAAGTTCAAACCTACATTTCGCCCACCAAAGCTCAAAAGAAATATATCTGCTCCACAACAGTTAAATGAGAAACCACCAAATTACAGAGTTCCAAAAGAAATGGAGTATGATATAGATGTAGTTGATGAGGATAAAGCTCATGCGAGTAATGTTAGTAAACTTATTTTTAAAACTGCTAAAGATCAATTTTTATCATCAAATCCTGCCGCTAAACGGACTCTGAAAGCTTCTAGAAGAGCTCAAGCAAAATTCGTTTCCCCTATGCTTACTCAGTAAGTATATTTAGTATTGAATAACATAAATAGAGTTAGTTTGTATGAACCTTGTATTAGCAAATATACATAATTGCCTGTATTAAGTATTGCTAATTTTTTGTTATATCATATGGACAAGTTTCATGCTAGAGCAGAAATAACTGCTCTCATAGAGAAATGTCTACAAAGAGCAGTTGGCTCTGCTATTCTGGCTTGGTGAGATAAGTGTGCTGTTAAATTATTTTTTTTTATATATGGCATATAACAATTTGCCAGTGTCAAAGTAAATATTTTGCATGAAGTTAATAATGTCGAGTCGTTCATTCATCACACTAAAGTCTCAGTCAAGTCAAAAATTGCTTCAGTAAAGTGATAAAATCTTTACTAAAACTTCCTATGGAGTTTTGGAGGAAAAATGTAAACACATTTCCTCTTATTTTGGATTGTTTGCCCACACTCACGCACATTTACAAACACTTAATGGTTATTAATCTACCATTGCTACACATATAACACTTGAAGCAATACAAGTTTAGGAAAATAATTCAAGACAGATAACCTAATGTCTCAAGATGGCCGCCAAAACTCCCTGTTAAAAATATGTAATGTGAGATACAGAATTACTAGCGCCATCTACAGGTCACAATCGGACAATGGGGATCTACTCTTTCTTTTATGAAGTGCTTTTTGTTTCAGAGAAAAACCCCCAAAAGCCATGGATATAGATCGTTTTAAACATTTGGATCCAAAAATGGTTGAATTGATTGAAAGTGAGATAATAGATAAAGGATCTCCTGTTGGTATGATAAAGTATTTTCTAACATTTAATTGGTATGCCCACCTTGACTGCTGCATGGCACATCTCTCTGGTAGCAGATCTTTCTGTTTGCTAATGGACCTCACTCTAGCTCACATATGGGCAACAACCGGCCCGCTGTAAGATGTGATCCGGCCCGCGAGACATTTTGAAAAACCCAATTAAAAAAATATTACATTAGGTACTTATACACACGGGAGTGACAGTGAGGCGGCAAAAAAAATAATATTATCACTACTTTAAAATGCACTAAGTACTTTTAAACGCGGCCCGCGAACGTATTTGCACGCTAAAGTTTGGCCCTCAACATGTCAAAGGTTGCCCATAGCGGCTCTAGCTTAACATTAGATGGAATACAGTCATATCTTAAAAACCACTTTGTGAAGTAATGATATCCCCATAATCCCCAACAAAACTCCAAACAACAAATAAAGTAACTGTTTAAAAAAAATGGTATAGTGGCATAGTGGAGGCGAGTGCTGCCTGTAGAGATTTCTCTGTAGTAGCAATTGTTTCCATTCATGGGCCGCACTCTAGCTTTACATTAGGCGGAGTGTTGTCATATGCCGAGCTAAAATTAAAAAATATATTTTTGGGATGCTGATTTAAAATTTTGCTAACTTATCTCTGGCAATATGAGTATAGCTCTTTGAATTCTTCTGTTTAATACTTCTTATTTACACTCATACATGTAATTACCAAATTAAATATAATTTTGAAATCAGACCTAAGATCTATGATAGAATAATCTTTACATTTGTTTTTTATAGCTTGGGAAGACATAGCTGGATTAGAAATGGCTAAATCTGTGATACAAGAAGCTGTTGTATGGCCTTTATTAAGGCCTGATATCTTCACTGGCTTACGACGACCACCCAAGGGTATATTACTGTTTGGACCACCGGGAACTGGGAAAACTTTGATAGGTAAATATTATATAGAAAAATGTTCTATTACATTTGTTTTGCTATTTATAACTGTAAAGCTTGTATGAGAAGAATTGTGGATGTGAGGGAAGCGATGGAGTTGTGTCAGGATTGTGATAAGCGGTGTGGTGTTCCATTGTCTCTGCCTATCCCTGTGAAAAAAGCAGGAATATTGATGAAGATAATTTTTTTTTCCAGGTAAATGTGTAGCGTCTCAATGCAATGCTACGTTCTTCAATATATCAGCTTCATCTTTGACCTCCAAGTGGATCGGTGATGGAGAGAAAATGGTTCGGGCGTTATTTTCTGTGGCAAGATGCCATCAACCAGCTGTGAGTATATAATTATGTATACAGGGGGTAAATAAACATACAGCAACTCTGACAACCAGAAGTTGAAGAACGTAGATGTAGAACATATTTTTAACATATTTTTTGGACAATTTATGAATTACATAACAGTAACGTACTATTATTTGTTAAAAAACATAAAGTATCATTGAAATATCAAAAACAAGCAATGTGAATGGAACAATTGATAAACTGGTGTTGCGATATTGCTTATACTAGTGTTGTTACGCGTCCATTGGGATATAAATAAATTTTACACAAAAATCTTTAAAAAAGCAAATAACGTTTTGGTATTGATAGTGTATCAGCACTTTATAACTATAGTCTTATTTATAATTAGATAGACAAATTGACAACTCGAAACATACACCACGCCTCCATAATGTTGCCACGTTAGAAGTATAGTGTTGTTACACGAATACTTTAATTGATTAATTGAATTATCTTAAAATGACATTTCGACTAGTAATAGCAAATCTACCTATTTTATAATTATTCCGACAATAAATATGTTAATAATAATAAAAACTTTCTTAACAACTTAGGAGTTTAATTTATCTCAGTAATTAATTACTTTAGAGAAAAAAAGTACTAAGATAATTTCATTATATCACTACGCTTTATCGACTGGCATAACTTGCGAAACCATTTTGTGTGTGTAAAAAAAATCGTATATCACTTTTATTTATCAATTTCTGTCCAATGTACGTCATCGAAATGTTCAATCACACGCGATTGCGTATGCGAATTCATACTAGTATTTGCTAAGCCAGTCACAAACAACGAACAGAAAAATATATTAAATATAAAGTTAATTGAATTTTCAATTAAAAGCTGGATCACAAAATTACAACACTATTTATTTTTTTCCAAAACTCGGCATCCCTTCAAATGTCATTGTTGTCTATCTAATTATAAAGAAGACTATAACTGATTTATATTTCTATATATCTTTTATTTTATATTTTAGGTAATATTTATTGATGAAATAGATTCTATTCTTACACAACGGAGTGATAGTGAACATGAGGCTTCGAGACGAATCAAAACTGAATTTTTAGTCCAATTTGATGGTGCAGCGACTGGTTAGTTCTTGATCTATGATGTACTTGTTGATGTTGAATTTCAGAATTTTCATTATAATTTTAATAATAATATAAAAAAGTGTAATTTCAGCTGAAGAGGATAGTTTTTTAATCATTGGAGCTACAAATAGACCACAAGAATTGGATGAAGCAGCTAGAAGACGTCTTGTAAAGCGACTCTATATACCATTGCCTGATTTAAATGTATGATACTAACATATTATTCAGTAATTTGTATAAAAATACATAAGTATAAATATTATTTACAGGCAAGGAAACAAATAGTAACTAATCTATTGCAAAATGAAAAGCATGAAATAGAAGAGGGTGACATTGACGAACTATCTGCTTTGACTCAAGGTTATTCTGGAGCTGATATGAAGTCTTTATGTTCAGAGGCAGCTATGGGGCCTATTAGATGTGTACCACTATCACAAATGGTTACCATACAGAAGGATAATGTAAGCGTGCAAACCAGCGTAAAATAATAATATATTGTACACGGACATGTTTAGTAATAATTTATTTTTTATTCCAGATGAGACCTGTGAATTTCATGGATTTTAAAAATGCACTGGATAGAGTAAAGCCGAGTGTATCACAAGATGATTTAGGTCAATATGTAAAATGGAATAACACTTTCGGTCAGGGATTTTAGGAGGAAGAGCAGTTTATATTTATGTAATAATAAAATATTAAATTGTACTATATTGGTTTTTATTTTTATTTTTTCAGCTGATGTACGCACAACAAAAGTTGCCTATAATAAATTAAAACAAAAACTGTGACTGTATGGGCTATGTTCTCTTTGCCTTCCTACAATGGGAGAACATATCAATTTTAAAAAATCTGTTGACAGTACACATGGCGGGAACTTGCCTTTATTTTATTTATTTTGTCTGTGATTTTAAAGTACTTATGAAATAAAATAGTGTTCTTTATCATATTAAATAATAGATGAATAAATTAGGAAAGATAAATTGTGATAATGGACCACGAAAATAGAGTTGTAGTTCTTATTGATATGGATTGTTTTTATTGCCAAGTTGAAGAAAAACTTGATCCTGAACTAAAGGGGAAACCTATTGCTGTTGTACAATATAATCCTTGGAAAGGTGGAGGGTAATTATAATTATAACTATATTTTTTACTCAAATATAACCTTCAAAACAAACATTTTTATTTGTAGTATCATAGCAGTAAATTATGTTGCAAGAGCTATGGGTGTAACTAGACATATGAGAGGTGATGAAGCTAAAGCAAAATGTCCAGAAATACAGCTACCTTCCGTGCCTTGTTTGCGAGGAAAAGCTGATATTACCAAGTAAGTAGAATTTGTATATCGCTTAATCACAACTTTGAAAATAAAATAAATAAGATCAGCTTTAGATTTTAACGAGCTTTATGTAATTTAATTTCAATTCCTACTTTATTGCCAGATATCGAGAAGCAGGTGTAGAAGTAGCAAAAGTCCTACAAAGATACACTCCACTTCTAGAAAGAGCTTCCATAGACGAAGCTTATATGGATATTACAGCATCTGTAAGTAACTATCATGTTCATTCGTAAAAATTTCTTGGGAGTTAAACTATATGTGTCCTCAGCTGATCTGATGGTAAGCATAGTGGAGGTCCATGAGCACTGACGAGTAGAGAACTGTTTATATGGTGGCCGTCCAGTTGTAGTTACTATGCGAAGGATCCAAGACTGGGAGAACAATTTTTCTTTTTTTTTTACGAGACTCATGAGACCTGTGTTTGAACCTCACTAAATTCTGACCAGAACCAATATAACTATAAATATAATGATTCCAGGTGCAAGAGAGACTCAACAAACTCCCAACTTCCAGTATAAATCAAACAATGTTACCAAACACCTACACGTTAGGTTACGACGACATGGAACAATTTCTAAGTGACGTAAATAGTTATAATAATGAAAGTATAGATTTTGATCTTGAGCACACAAAAAGATTACTTGTTGGCGCTGTGATTGTTAGTGAAGTACGAGCTGCTGTTTTTGCTGAGACTGGTATGATTATTATTATTAACACACACACACTTTTCCCATTGGGATAGGCAGAGACTATGGAGCGTCAACGACTCCTCTCTACATACACTTTCACTTTTAACCACATCCATTACTCCACCTGTGCTCCTCCCCTGACCCTTTTTAAGTAGACTAATCTGGCTAATAAATGTCTTTCTAGGGTGTCCCCTTCGGATGCTGCCATCCGTTTTCTCACAATAAACCTTTTTAGTTAGTCTTCTTTCATCCATCCTTTCCAAATGACTGAACCATTAAGATAATAATAAAGTAATTAAGATAAATGTATCCAATAAGGGAAGGCACTAATACAGTCAGGGCTCAACTGAACTTGAGCAATTTCAAATTATTCCTAAATAAAGTTTTTATTTATTTATTAATTTGACCATACCAAACACACCAAATATATCCAATTTTTTTTTTTTAATTTTAATTAGGGACTTTTAACCTACGCCAGTCTCATCATAACTTAAACATTAACAAACAACAACAAATTAATCTAACTTATAACTAATACTTAAATCTACTTACAAAGTACCTATCTTTAACAATAAATTTATATACAGGGTGTCCCGTAAGTAGTGGTGTCAACGGTATTTTACAGATAGAGGGGTTCAATATCTAGAATATAATTTGGTGATTTTTTTTTATACCTTCTGGTTTAAAAGTTATGACATTTTTAAAGAATTATCATTTTTTCCCCCGTTTTATCACAAAATAATGTTATAAAAATTTGTTTACAATTATTTTCACTGATATTTTTATTTAAGTGGGTTGATAAAATACAGGGCTTTCTAATTAAAATGGTATTTGTAACCAATTAATAACCACGATTAAATAAAAAATTAAAATCTAAAAAAGATTTAATTTATCAAATTTTAAGCAAAATATTTAAACGAAGCTGGTGTAAAAAAATAGTATGTAAGGTTACGGGACCATTATTTTAAAAATATCTACAATTCACACGGATTCTAAAAACGTATAATAATGTTTACTATCATTTTAATTACAATGTTTTTTCGACATAAATACAACAAATGGGCGTCGATTTTTAATAATGCATTCCGATAATAGGACGGATTTTAAGAATTCTTACAGTCGGAAATTTGCACTTTTTCACGTCATAACCTACTGTAAGATACTAACTGCTTGTAGTTCCAATCTTTTTTCATTTCGGTTCCTTAATTTGACTTTAGGGATGTTCAAAGAGGGGTAGGCAGACTGACGCCTGTTTCCACTGATACTTCATTCAGAGATTACGTACCTTAAGTACATTAGGCAGAGTGTAATCACATGCCGGACTACTATTAAAACAAAGATTATTAAGTAAATTATGGTGTTATTTTTTTTATTGTAGCTCGGCATGTGATAACACTCCGCCTGATGTAAAGCTAGAGTGCGGTCCATGAATGGAAACAACTGCTACTACAGAGAAACCTGTGCGGGTAGCAGTCGCCTCCACTATGCCGGCTTGAGAAGACGAGCATGTACCATCTTAGATTGACAGCGCACACTCCTCTCGTTATGCCTGGCTACTTTTAAACTATTCCCGAAACGCGACAAAGTCACTTCACGGGTGTCACATTCGAAATTTTAAAGAAGCTGTTTATGAGACATGTAATAATAATGAATATGAACTAGGCCAAAAATTGAATATCGTGTCCGAAAGAATTAAAAATAATCAAAGAGCCCTAGGAAATATCAGGAGAATCTTTATTAGAAGATGTCGGTTATGCATTAGAGTTAGAGGGAGACATTTTGAGCATTTACTTTAATAAATTATTTTCTTATCCGTATCTATTTACATTAGTTTTATTGGAATTGGCATAAGGTAATAATGAAATTCCTTCAACAAATAGCACTTTTTTGCTAGTTTAACTTTGAAAAATTACTTTAATTAAAACGACAGTGAACATTATTATACGTTTTTAGAGTCCGTGTGAATTGCAGATATTTTTAAAATAATGGTCCCGTAACCTTACATACATTTTTTTTACACCAGCTTCGTTTAAATATTTTGCTTCAAATTTTATAAATTAAATCTTGTTTAGATTTTAATTTTTTATTTAATCATGGTTATTAATTGGTTACAAATTATATTTTAATTAGAAAGCCCTGTGTTTTCTCAACCCACTTAAATAAAAATATCAGTGAAAATAATTGTAAACAAATTTTTATAACATTAGTTTGTGGTAAAACGGGGGGAAAATGATAATTCTTTAAAAATGTCATAACTTTTAAACTAGAAGGTATAAAAAAAAATCACCAAATTATATTCTAGATATTAAACCCCTCTATCTGTAAAATACCGTTGACACCACTACTTACGGGACACCCTGTATACAGATAGCAGAGTAGGACAAAGGATCTACCTATACACCGACATCCCATTTATTGAAAAGATTCTTAATTAATTTGTCCCCTGACACAAGTAGTCAAAATGTGTTGAACGTCTTCCAATTGATATTTAATTTAAAATTATCTTTATTTCGTCATAATTTTGAATAATTATTTCAGGTTACCAATGTTCAGCAGGAATAGCTCATAATAAGATTTTAGCAAAACTTGTATGTGGAATGAATAAACCAAATAAACAAACTATATTACCCAAACATAGTATCAATACGTTATACAGGTAAATATTACACATTTACTTGTTTATTTTTTCTTTTATATGACAACGCTCCGTCTGATGTGAAGCTAGAGTGCAGTCCATGAACGGAAACAACTGCTACTACAGATAAATTTCGACAGGCAGCAGTCGTCTCCACTATGCCGGCTTGAGGCGCAGAATGTTGCACCATCAAATTGACGGTAGATACTCATCTTGGCTACTTTCAAACTGTTCACAAAACACGACAAGGACATCACGGGTGTGACATTCGAAAGTGGTGGTACTACCCCAGGATGGCAGACTGTATTAATAAAGTATCTTCTCTGTCTTTACATCAACAACTATTTTTGCCGGCTTGACTTCACATATACCCTATCCACACAGTATTCCCCATGAGCTTGCCTGAGCAAACTGGTAACTGCACAGTTTTGGAGTAGGAATTATTAGCTTGGCTGGTGGACCAGTCATGGTTTGGGTGAACTTGCCACATCAATAAACACGCAGTTTGCTTCGCAGTCATGCAGCCGGAGCGTTTCTAGGTTTTCCCACCATTATTAGAGAGTAGAATAGTCGCAGTTGAGTTCTAAACTAAGAGTTTAATATTGCAGAACATTGCCAGTAAAGAAAGTGAAACATTTAGGTGGAAAATTCGGTGATAGTGTATGTGATATACTTAAAATAAGTAAAATGGGTGAACTACAATGCTTCACAGAAAAACATTTACAATCTATTTTTGATGAAAAAAATGGGTAAGTGTCATCTTCAGCGCACCCTCTCCCCGCGCCTCACCCTACTACGCCGCGTTAGGCGACTACGTTTCTTTTTTTTTTATTACCTGTACTAAGTTAGTGCTTATATCACAGGCACTGAGCGATCAAAGTACATAGTTACATTGGTACTGGACAGAATTGAGCAAGGTTTGAATACAGGTTTCATCGACCATGGGGTCCGTCTTGTACCACTAGACCACACTCAGATTGATAGTTGGTTACATGGTCTGTGCAGTCGGTTAAAACAAATGAAACTGATCGGTCGGATTTGTACCTTAACTGTTGGAAAATAAGGCTTTTAAAACGGATGTTTTGTATTCATTAACTTGGACTGTTTGGGTTGGAGAGGATATTGGAGAGGAACTTTTCAGTCACAATATTATCTTTCTAGTATTCCTAGAACACAAATGATAAATTATATTAAAAAAACCATTTTCAGCGCATGGCTTTATAATATAGCGCGTGGTATAGACCATGAACCAGTGCAAGCAAAATTCAATCCTAAAAGTATTGGCTGTTGTAAACAGTTTAGAGGTAAAAGTGCTTTAACGGACTTGGTTAGCCTTAAGAAGTGGTTAAAAGACCTCGCTGATGAGATTCAAGGTAGACTGGATAAGGATGCTGTAGAAAACAACAGGACTCCGAAACAAATGGTAATTTTTTGTTTTTATTTCACACAAATAAGTTTTTAATGTGTTAAGCTGGACTGTGGTTTTATGAGCTACCACAAAAAAACGTCTACGGCAGCAGTCGCCTCCGCTATGCCGGCTTGAGGAGATGAACGTGCACCAGTAATAAAACTATTGTTCATCAAACACTGCTAACCTGAAATAAAGTATTTTGTATTCCTTCGCTGATGAACCATTATTCAATTATTTATTTTTCTTTGTAACAGGTAGTCAGTTATGCTACACAATTGAGTAACTTTAAAGATGTGAGCAGTTCGAGATCGTATAATTTTACTAATGAAGATGAAATATGTTCAGAATTGTTTTATTCTAAAGCTATTGATATTATATTAGATAGTATTGATGACTGTAAAAGTGCAGGTATGTTCATATTGTTTTCAGACTGTATTTTAATCTATGCTTATAGAATTTTTATGAATTTCACATATTTTTTGGTCAAATTAAGATGGATTTGAGATGACGGCTTGTGGTTCACTGCATAGAGGGCAAAAAAAAGATATGTTATTTTACTTCACTATCTGGTTCTATGGACTATGTTGGTAACTAAGCAGTATGTTTCTGGGTTGGGTTTAATCAAAAATAATTAATTAAGACGTGTTGCAGGACGGACTGATGCCATCATTAACCATTTATTACCCCAGTCTGCCATCCTGGGGTAGTGTTTACCACTTTCAAGTGTAAGACTTGTTAAGTGACTTTGTTCAGGATCAGTTTAGAAGTAGAAATCGACCGCTGAACCAGGCAACTGCTGCCTCTGATGGCAGTTGTTTCTGTTCATGAACGGCACTCTAGCTTAACATCGGCCAGTGTTATCATATGCCAGCTACACTTAAAAATATATATTTTCACATAATTGTGTTTTTTTTTCTCAGATAATGAAGATAATCGCAATCTTAAAGTACCAATAAAGTTTCTAGGTATAAGTGTTGGTAAGTTTGAGGACAATGACAATAAGAAAACAAGAAAGATTCTTGATTATTTTGCTGCCGGCTCTTCGAAGGAAATCGACAAAACTATTGACGTAAAAGTAAATAATAATACTAAAAAGCCTATAGATAAAGGATATTTAATAAATAAATATTTTCAAATTTCTGATAAAAGTAACACTGAGACCCGTAATGTAATAAAAACTATACCAAATAATAATAAAGAGGAAATTTTAGAAGACAGACAAAGTATAGCAGTAAATTTAGATCAACAAGAATCATTTTTCGCAAAATATTTAAAAAATAATTTAGTTACACCTAAAACAGAAATTCCAACACCAGAAATAGAAGAATCAAGTTATATAGAAAACGAAAATAGTAACGGCTCTAATTATTCTGCTTCTACAATTAATGAAGAAATAAATAAGAGTATATCTCTTTTTGAAAATGACGAGAGTCAAGTCACTAGAGTTAGTGAGATGAGAAACTTGCTTAACCATTCAAAATTACCTATTGAAGTTAAACAGACCTCAGAAGACGAAAGTATAGATACAGACTCGAGCAAACCACCGTCACCTCAACCAGAGACAATTGTCTGCAAAGAATGTGGTAAATCAATACCATTCAATTCAAATAGCATTCACGCTGATTATCATCTAGCTATTAAACTAAGAAATGAAGAACGGGAGATTGTAAGAAAAGAAATTAAAGATAAGAATAATAAAAAATCTATGCAAATAACAGCAGACAATAATAATATTTCAATAACAAAGTTTGTAACAAAATTAGACGATAGAATACCTAAGGAGGCGTGTTCAGAATGTGGAAAAAGGATACCTATAGATAAGTTTCAAGAACATCAAGATTTTCATGAAGCACAACGTTTAAGTCGAGAAATTAATAACAAAACCAGCATAACAAGTGCAAAAAGAAAAAGGAATGTATCTCCATTGAAAAGGACTAAAGTACCTTGTAGACCTATAAATTCATTTTTTACATGACCCGCCAAGGTACCTAAGGCAATCTAGCTGCCTCGCTGTTACAGCATGTACATTGTTACATTACAGCATCTAGTCTTAGAAAGATTTTAGTTCTGCTGAAATTAAGATTTAAAAACACAATTATTTTCAGGCTTTTTTTGTATAAATGAAATCAATGCCTAAAGTGCGTGTTGAAATAATTAATACTTTTTTATAATTAAGTCTATTAATTTGTAAATTATGAAGAAATAAAACAATTATTTATATGGGATTTAAAATTTATTTACAATCTTAAACGCTGTAGATTTCGTTCTGAACCTTTTTCCATGCTGAAAGTGGTCCGTGCTCAGGGCGATACTTGACAATACAACCATCATTGGCGAGACGATTTTCCTCACGCAACTTCTCGAATTCCTCACGTTCATATTTTGTAAATCCCCATTTCTTGGATACATAAATCTGAAAATTTAATAGGTTACTTTAGTTCAATAAATATTCTATACAAAGGCAAGAAAAACTGATAATGTTAGCGCTTGGTACCCCAAAAAAAAACCAATGGGAAATTGTGACAATTTTGTTTAAGTTGCTTATAAATCTTTGATATGTTTCAATTTAAAATAAAAGACCAATAATGGCTTAATATTGTATTACCTTCTGACGACCAGGGAACTTGAACTTAGCACGACGCAGAGCCTCAATGACTTGCGCCTTCCAACGGTCACTGGAACGCACGGACATAATGGGCTGGCCGATACGCACACGAGCTACAGTACCTTGAGGCTTTCCAAAGGCACCACGCATCCCAGTCTGGAGCCTAGAAATTTAAATATGGCTCTAAGAACATGTATAATTGGTGGCATAGCTCTAGCTGATGCAACAATGAGTGTTCTCTACGTGGAACAATCAAAGCGCACACTAAGCATTTTGCATCATTGTGAGTACTCCATATAACTGAAATCTGTAGTAAATGGAATGCTATTATGCATATTAATTATGATTATCATTAGCCCTATTCACATTCACATCCTTGGTGGGGTAACATTACCACTGTAGCACTGTTGTAGCAGATTTTTCTGCAATTCGGCTTGATATTGCTTGCAGAGTGTGATTGATACCTTACCATACAAGGAAAAATGAAGTAATAATCTAACCCTCACATAAAAACAACAAAGGTATTGAAAGGTAAGACCAAAACACATTCAGTCATCACATGTCCTGTTTTGATTACTAAAGTTACTAAAAATACAATAAACAATTATAATAACTTGCCTATCAGCTCCAGCGCACGATAACATTTTATTGATGCGAATGACGTGAAAAGGGTGCAACCTCATACGGATGTGGAACTGATCTTTACCACAATTCTTTACGAGGTACTTGTTGCAGCAAATACGGCCTGCTTCAAGAGCCTCAGAACTGAGCTGCTCATACTCATCAGACACCAAGTGGACACATAGTGGAAAGTCGTCCACAGCAGCCTTCTTCTTACCCAAGTCAAAAATACGGATCTTTGGGTCAGGCACACCGCGACAAAACCGTGACTTAGGATACGGTTTGTTTTTACAATACCGGTAACTGAAATGCGATAAAAACACTTGTATTAAATTGCAAATTAGAGATATATCAACAAATAATAGCAAGGACATTATTTACCATCTAGCGGGTCGGCGCCCCATTGTGATCTGAAATAGACCAAAAAACAAATTTAGTAACTACCACTAAATCAACTAAAACCGACAATCGCACATAAAATTAACTAGTTTCCCAGATTAAATTAGATATAATAACAAAATAAAATATGCACCTCCACAAAGTGACACCACAACCACGAAAAATCACCGGAAAAGAGTTTGACGTTAAAATTTCAGTGTTACAACAAACAAGTACTATTAAGATAAATATATTGTTCGTTTAAATAATTGCAATTTCAGCTATATTATAAAATTATGTTTATTTTTTGCAGAGATTATTTAATTGTTATCTATAGTATTGTATAGTATTGTTTTTGCTAATAATAAATAGTTTATTTCTAAACAGTGTTTTAATTTGTCAGTTCGTACACAAATGCCAATTGGACTTATTATTAGTGTTATTTATATTTAAAAATTCAGCAATTTGACTGCGTTATTTGAGAATATGGGTGCTTTAACTAGCAGACAAAATCCAGGAGTGGAAGAGGCGGAGGTTGTTTCAAATCACGCATATAAGTATCCACCAAGATCGGGTAAGTGCCTACGTGAATGACCTTTTTATTATGTCGCAAATTACAGTAATTTATGTAGAAACTTTGTTCAAGTTCATTTATAATTCATATCTAGTAAGTATTTAGTGTATTAACAACTTTGTTTGTGTTATAGGTAATTACTTTGGTAGTCACTTTATCATGGGCGGCGAAAGATTTGATACTCCTCAACCTGAAGCTTATTTATTCGGGGAAAATGCTGATTTAAATTTTTTAGGCAGCCGCCCCACCTCTGTAAGTAGTTTATTACTAGAAACATTTTTGTAGAACATTTATTTAACCGCACGATATCTTATTACAGTTTCCATATCCACCGCCGCAATCAAACGAACCAACAAAGACCTTAAAAAGTTTAATAAACATTAGGAAAGAATCTCTTCGATTTGTCCGATGCATGGAGCCTGAAGGGAAGTTAGTTGAGAATGATAAGTTGGACGAGGGAAAAGATGTTGAAGGCAAAGGGATGTACTACAACATAGAGTTCACTTTCGATTGTGACGTCCGATGTGCTATCACTATATTTTATTTCTGCACTGAGGAAGTTACACCTAATTCTGTTGTGTAAGTTATGTTGTCTGTCTCTCAAAAAATAAATCAAAGCTTCAATGTAGTTCATATTTTATATTTTATTTGTAAATAAAAAATATAAACTAATTCAAATAAAGAATGGTAAGACAGAGTAGTAGGCAGACTGATGATGGTCCCAGCCCAGTCTGCCGTCCTGGGATAGTACCACTACCTTCCAAAGTAACACCAATGAAGTGATCTTGTTGCATTTTAGGAACAGTTTGGAAGTAGCCAGGTATAACGAGAGGAGTGTGTACTGTCGATCTAGATGGTACGTGCTCGTCTCCTCAAGCCGGCATAATGGACTGCTGTCCGCGCAGTTTTCTCTGTAGTAGCAGTTATTTCCGTTCATGGACCGCACTTTAGCTTTCCATAAGGCAGAGTGTTGTCGTATGCCGAGCTATAATAAAAAAAAATTTAATTTGAATGAGAATTTGTTTTCTAGATACTATCCGAGAGATGCATCAATGACGTCACAAACGTATCATTACAAGAAAGGTGCCAATCAGCAGTTTTGTCAATCAACTCATGTTATTGACCCAACTCAGTATAGCGAAGAAGATCTAACTTACAGTTCTGATAGAGAGATCATACCTATTGCTATTTATTGCGTCGTTGATGAGGGGCAGGATGGTAATTTTATTTTATATTTTTACTATAAATACAGGAGGAGTGTGCACTGTCAATCTGGATGGTGTACATTCGTCTCCTCGAGTTATAATGGAGGCTTGTAGAAGTTTATTTGTAGTAAAAAAAATGACCGAGCCGGCATAGTGGAGGTGATTGCGGTGAAAATTAACTAGGAAAAAAAAATATTGCTGATAGCTACCACAAAAAAAAATCAACAGGCAACAAATACCTCCACTTGAAACAAATTGCATCATTCAGGTTGACAGTATACACTCCTCTCATTATACCTGGCTACTTCTGAGCTGATCTTAAAACGTGCCTAAACTAAACTTGATAACTTTGATCAATTATAAGACTATAGGATTTATTAATAGATATGAGTTATGGTGCAGTTTTAATTTATACAAAAAAAAACTTTTTTAACCGTCATTTTGTAGATATTAATTGTTTTTTTTTTTGTAGAAATTCGTCAATCTCATACAACAATAGCTGTGGTTGAGAAACACTCGGATGGGACGTATGTGTTGAAGGCATTGAAGCAAAAACTTTTTGTTGACGGCCTCTGTTATCTGTTGCAAGAAATATATGGTATTGAGAATAAGAATTTGGATACTAAAGTGAGTTTTTTAAAATTGTATCTCTACAGGCAGCAGTCGCCTCCTCTATGCCTACTCGAGGAGACGAATATGCACCATCTAGATTGACAGTGCATACTTCTCTCGTTGTACCGTTCCTGAAACACTACAAGGTCAGTTGACAGGTGTTATATTCGAAAGTGGTGGTAATACCCCAAAATGGCAGGCTGGGCTTATAACCATTGTCAGTCAGCCTACCACTCTAAAAAACTTTAGTAGTTATTGATTTTGCAATGTTTATCCCACTTTGAATGATTAGACCCTAAATTAGCTTTCCTTGTTCTCTCTGCTAAATAAACGCCTAGCAGCAGTTATTTATGTATGATGCATTAAACTGAGCTATTGATCTTTCCTCAGCCAACTTCGGATGAGGAAACGGAAGACGGAGGATCAGAGTGCGTGATATGCATGTGTGATGTCCGAGATACATTAATATTGCCGTGTCGTCATTTGTGTTTGTGCAACAACTGTGCTGACTCACTTCGATATCAAGCGAACAATTGCCCGATATGTAGGGCACCTTTCCGAGCTCTGTTACAGATTAGGGCTCTTCAGAAGATCTCTGGACCGCCTCCATTGTTACCAACAAGTCCTGCTGATGTGAGTTTCTTTTTATTGTAGCTTGGCATATGACAACACTCTGCCTGATGTAAAGCTAGAGTGATGTTCATGAATGAAATAAGGAGGAGGGGTGTTACATCTAAAAGTGGTGGTACTACCCCAGGACAGGAGACTAGGCTAATAACTATGATCAGTCTGCCTACCACTCTTTAATAGTGCCTAAATGCACTGAGCAACCAAAGTATGTATAACATAGTAACATTGGACAAAATGCTAATATTAAGTTTATTTATTGTTGTGCCAGGATATGGAGAACATACCGCCAGGTTACGAACCAGTTTCATTATTGGAGGCTCTCAATGGTCCTCATGCAACTCGGGTTAATGCTAATACCAATAACACAGCAGCCACCATTGCAAGTCCTGATACAGACACACAAGAACAGGTAACAAATGAACAACTAGACAAGAATTCAACTTTAATATAATACTTTTAAAATTACTATCCCAAATTGATATAGACTATTTTTTATAGTAATTCACCAAGTGACCACAATGGTCTGATAATGTGCGGTCGGTGAGCGTAAAAATGTCTGTGAATTGTGCACAACTAGGTCACTTCATAGGTGTTACACTTGAAGGTGGTTATACTACCCTGGGACTAGGCCAACGTGTTTTCCAACGTGGGGCCCAAGCCTCACAGGGGGGCAATTTGATTGTTAAGGAGGGGGATTCGAAAATGGACTCGACATTTAAATGCAGTGCTAGATTTTGGTGCCAAATTTAACGAAAAAAGCAAACCTGCAGCAGCGGTCTACGTCGGCCGGTCCATTTATAGACATTTTGTTTTTGTGATAATACCATACACGAGAACTATTATTTAGTAAATTTATTTTTTGAGGGGTGTTCATCCCTCACTTAATATTTACCTTAATTTTTTTACACGTTGCCTGATACACCCTGTATAAGTGATAAGGAAACAATTCAATCAAGTGGCAACTGTCAATTGACTTTTGATTTTAGCCCC
Organism: Tinea pellionella; assembly: GCA_948150575.1. Classification (NCBI taxonomy): domain Eukaryota; kingdom Metazoa; phylum Arthropoda; class Insecta; order Lepidoptera; family Tineidae; genus Tinea; species Tinea pellionella. Next base: position 9,199,455 of record OX411248.1, read on the forward strand.
AGTTGACTTTGTTGATAATTGCAGGCCGCTGAAGCCCTAAATCGTTGTAACTTGGAGCGTACATCATCCACGAGTCTTGTCAGTGGCGGTACTAAGAAACATAAGTCTTCTAGTGATAAAACTTCACACAATACACCTTCTGAGGTAAGATTTAATCATTTTTCAAGTTCGATCAATAATTTCTTTAAATTGTATCTCGTAAAGTGCGATTCAGCAGAAACAACTGCAACCACAGAGAAATGTCTGTAGGCAATAGTCCCCTCCCACTATGCCAATTTCAGGAAACCAATCCTCCCTTCTACTTCCTTGTCCCTACTTCCAAATTGATCCCAAAACAAGGTGCACTTGAAAGGCAAATTGAATAGTTAATTTTAAGAATTAAGATCTCGCCTGAAGAATTAGATGATGCCTTTGATGCCTAGAAATCTTGCTGAAATCTTGCAACAATCAGATCACTTTTCAAACAAACTATGTAGTACACTATTATATGACAGACTCTCAGTTTTTTTGTATTTTATTCAGTTCCGCATGTCGGTGTTATTAGCGCGGGAAGACGAGAAGACTGCCACTGAAAAGACTAATGCAAATAGTCCATTGCTATACAATCACAAACAAATTAAAGTCACTGCTGCTGACAAAAATCCTAAGGTAATAAATTATTATGTAACAAAATTATGTGTCAAGTTGTATTGTTATAATTGTATTCTTGTGAGTTTTAATTTGGTCGGTTCATCTAATTTACTAGCAAGTTATTCTGTTTGATTTAATTAATTTAATAAGTAGTAGAGAGATTCGTGTTCAAACCAGGCTAGATGGCCTATGTTATTTGTACTTCGATCACTTAGTGCTAAAGGTTCGAACACGAGTCCCATCGATCGCGAATTCACGCATTCTACCGCTAATACACGGTCGCCCCAAGATGTACCTCTAAATGTTATCGCTATAAAATAATAAAGAAGGCAATGACTTAGTACTGGAAAAACGAGGCCAAGACTGTCAACGACAAACGAGTGCAAAAGAGACGTGAAGAAAAGGGACAGAGCGTAGCAGGCATAGAGGATAATGAACACTAGGTTTTTTATGCTCTATGGTAGCGATTCTTTCGAGTCAAGAGACTGATCAGAGTGGTTCGCAATTAATAAATTAAAATATTACCTTCCTTATGAATTAATAATAATAAATATTGCAGACAATATCAGATTACCAGCCAGAACATAACAATATTGAAGCGAATGGTACGGAAATATCGACCGGTTCTGGAGAACAGGAAGTGTTGGAAGCTGAAACCGACGGTGCTCAGGATCCCGATAGTGATGCGGAGAGATTATCACCGTTACTAACTACACATATACCTAATGGGGTAAGTTTTAGTGAAAATAAAATATTAACCTAGCATATGACCATACTTTGTCAAGCTAGACTGCAGGCCTTGAGCGGATACACCAGAGATGTGTCTGCGGACTGTAGTCGCCTCTGCTATGCCGGCTTGAGTAGACGAATGTGAGTAGAGCAGAATTGTCCAGGTTGACGCTACACACTTCTCTTCATATACCCATCTACTTACAAGGTAATACTGCACGGCGACAAGTCACTTCACGAGCGTTACATTCAAAAGTGATGGTACTACAGTCTGTCCACTACTCAATTAAGTTACAGTTTAAGATTTCAACTGAATATATTTGTTTTCAGTCTATAAAATGTGGTCGAGTATCTCCAGTAGCCGTCACAGGCGCTCTAACATTAGACGCAGCTGTAGGGTTGGCTCATATTGATGACACTGACACTGATGAGCCTGATCTTTCCTCTGCATGTAAGTATTATGGTCACTTTAGTTTGAGGGTAGTTTGAAATTTCACTATACTCTAAATTGTTTAATTTCTCAATCTGATAGTCTAATCTTATATTTAATTGTTGCTTTAAAAATGCTACATAATGGTTGGAGTTGCGAGGCAGACTGATTTAAATCTGCAACCAAAGGAGAATACCCATTTATCTAAGGGAAATGGGCCCATAATTTTTTTCTCAAGTTTGTCGATGGTTTTTTAGTTCGTATTATAGAAAAATAAATCTACATTCCTTATTACCAATCAGTTTTAAGCAATTTGACTTTTTCTCATGTGGTATTCGAGATTATAATTATTTTTAACGCTTAATAATTGACGATATCTGTTTGTTATGTTTATTGTCAATATATTGGTAAACGATGTGTTGATATACAGGGTGTATCAGGCAACGTGTAAAAAAATTAAGGTAAATATTAAGTGAGGGATGAACACCCCTCAAAAAATAAATTTACTAAATAAAAGTTCTCGTGTATGGTATTATCACAAAAACAAAAGGTCTATAAATAAAAAACGGCTTGTCGGCGCGAGATCAAAGGCGAGGCGGCAAAGGTTGTCGGCGTTGATCAAAGGCAAGGCCATTTGTTTGATGCCCCGCCCGACGACACAACGATTACGCGTTCGTGTAGTAAATTATGTATGTTTCTACAAGCAAAAGGTGGACATTTGGATAAAAAAAAAGTATTTATTTTTTAAATTAATTTCTGCTCAGAATCACTTACTGAGTCATCTCCTGAAAATTTTTACACGTTGCCCGATACAGCCTGTATAATTAAATATTAATATAGAATATTGTTTTGTTAAACTATTTGATATCAAATGGGCTCAAAAATGGATATTGTCCTTTTAATTCAATAATCTCGGGTATAACATTATGTAATGATGGTTTGGTGTTATTAAATATGTTTTGGTATTGGATTGTTAGCGCCTATTGTGTGTGAACGTTGCCGCGGTGGAATAGAGACTGAAGATTCTGATTATTTCACACCGGAAGACACAAATACAACTATTCTGACTATACCTAAGACAGCTAATAAACACGTGAGTCTAGTAGAGCTGTGGAATTGATGTTTTTTTTTTTTTTGCGAAAAAAGTTGCTGTGTATTATTTAGAACTGTCATTTTAAGTTTGAATTAAACGGCTGTGTATAAAACTATGGTTTGTTACTTTTTCTTCAGTTTTATTAGTTTTTAAAGACATTTTTTTGTTTGCAAGGATTATTTATATTTTTGTACCATTGCAAAATATGTCTGCGCTGTAGTGGATTAGATATTTTGTTGTAGTGTGTTGTAGTTATGTTTTATAGTATGGGGAATGTCCAAAAAATAATCAAATCTTGAGGATTTTTTTTCGCTCGATAAAAATTGAAGTCTAGATAAAAAAAAAATGGTGGGTATTTTGCCTCACTGATCACACTAATACTATGTTACGAGTAACATATAATATATAGATAAGAATATATTTCCTAAAACATATGTTGATCAATTATATTATATTACATTATTTAAAAAAATATACATATATAAAAAACATATGAAAACTATGTGTATATCCTAGTAATAGTAGTCTAGAACTATTTGTATATTCCCCATTTTTTATTTATTTTATATCGTATTGTAAAATTTTATATGTGCTTATTTTTCTTTAGTCTAGTATTTTTTGTTTAATGTGGCCTGTTATTATTATTTTTTTTACAGTAGATTAAAATTTTTTATTTTTATATATTTAACGTATTTTAATGTCTTTCTTTTTTAATTAGTTTAAATAATTAGATATTTATATAACCTTTATTTTATATAATATTTTTTAGGACATACTGTCGAGTCGATCAGTGGAGTGCACACCGCAAAGATGGGCCTTACCACATCACGTGACATCATTGCCAGGTATACAAGAACCATTTATATATTCAGAGTTCTATACACAAAGCTAAGTTTTTTTTTAGATTTCTTTCTATACTTTGTATTCTTGTAATTCTTGTTTTTTTTTTATCGTCACTGGAGTGGGATTACTTATTTAAAGTAAATAAATTATTTTTTCCAAATATATTTTTTCACCCCATTCCTATTTTTTCTAACCTTCCTCTACGTACTTTTTAATTTTTTTTTATCCTTTCCCCATTTTAAACAACATTTTCACACCGTGATGCTGGCAAAAAACCTATGTGGTATTGCCATATGAAAAAAATCAAATAAATAAATATTCATTGTATTTGTGTTAGGTGTGGTAGAAGTTGATAGTCCCGGCATCGAACTGACGACATGGGGTTGCTCCACTCACATCCAACATGCTTAGGTTAATCATTTATATACTGCGTTTAAATGTGCTTTGAGCTGGTATTACATTTACCCCACGCGATGCTGCCTGAACCAACGGCGGGTGATTATATTCTAGTGCTCTGTATCGAACGGTCTGCATTGTGGTCCACACAACACAGGACGGGACTAATCTAATCAGTCCTATACTGTGTCAAACCGACTTCCCTAATTACGGAGTGTTGTCACATGCCGAGCTACAATAAAAAAAAAAAAAAAAAAAAAAAAAAAAAAAAAAAAAAAAAAAAAAAACGTATTGAGACGGCGTAAATGTAATTCCATCTTTATGTATGTTGTAGGTTCTTATTCAGTTTGTTAAACGCTCCTCAATTCAGTCTAATGGGTGGCGTCCACTAGGCCCGCCGAATCGTATAGTGTCCGAGAAGTGTTTAAAGAACTATTAAGAATATTGCGGTTAGATTGTGGTCAGGGGCTATAGTGAAAAACCAATCGTCAGTTGTCTCTTGAGCGAATCGAAAACAAAATCTATGGGATCTGACGTTTCATTATGACCTGGATGACAGTCGACTGGGTTTTAACTTTAGTAGCCAATATCAGTGAAAAATTATGAAATGTTAAACTTGTACTATAACATACTATAACGAGAGGAGTGTGCACTGTCAATCTAAGATGGTACATGCTCGTCTCCTCAAGCCGGCATAGTGGACGCGACTGCTGCCCGCACGGGTTTCTCTGTAGTAGCAGTTGTTTTCATTCATGGACCGCACTCTAGCTTTACATCAGGCGGAGTGTTGTCACATGCCGAGGTACAATAAAAAAAAAACTTGTGTGAGTTTAAATTGCAAGGAAATACGTCGACATGTCAGCATTTTCTTTTAGAATCTTTTTTCGTTGTTTATTGACTTTATTGATTATATTAGAAAAATTGGGATCAAAACACCTGCATTTGTTTTGTATATCACTTTTTATAATTATAATTTAAATGTGGTATTTACTGATATTCATACTAGTCATATTGTAGTTATATACTACATACTCTACCCTAGTTTATATGTGTTACTTTGTGGAAATCCATAACCAATACAAAAAAAAAAAATTAAAAACCACCTTGTATATAATTCCCACTCATTGATGTTGGTGAAGGTAGGTACACAATCACACTACCCATAATCAACATGCATGCAGATTACGGGTAGTACCTACCCCCACTAACATCAGTTTGCGGGAACTACATATATGCAAGGTAATTATATAAAAATATGACAGAACGGGAACGAGAGTGGTCCAAGGCTTCTATCCTCCATTTGTGGGCGATAACTAAGCAAATATGCTGAAACACGACAGTTCCTCCGCACAAACAAGTTACAACGTGTTCGCCGCGTGGCTTGTTTTCAGAGACTCTGTCAAAGCGTAACGACGCTTTTGTTTCATATCCAATTAGTGCTTGTACTCATGACCACGTATTCATTTTGTTCCAAGTTAGTTCCCGTAATCGTTCAAATTAGAGTCCGTATTCATAACCGTTCCGACAAATATATATCTTTTTAGTTTATATTGTGTATTCTATATTAGTTATCAGTTGTGCCATTTATGATTGGTCTCCACTTGCGCTAAGAACGCTAACGAAGACCAAGAATAAATCATTGGGGGTCTAGTTAGCATTTTCGCATGGTGCATGCGAGAAACGCCTACTAACAAATATATAGGATTTGAAATGTCAAATCACAGTGACGTCAGTGATTTGAAACGTCGAATCCTATACATATATAGTTCTGCGCATCTTGCATGCGAAAATGCTGTTCACTAGACCCCCTATGTCTGTTGTGTTTTACGTTATGACGTCATTTCCCGCATGCTTTATGGAGTAAATAAGTTATTTTTCAATGTAAAATAGAATTCATGATATAACTTTTGCTCCATCGCAGCATCATATCAACCCCAGCTTATCTCACTAAGTTGCCGTCAGATTATATCAAAAGATATACAAATCCGTAAGGCGACTCAAATATAAAATTATCTATTAAAATTAATGTCGCATGCAACCCTATGTATTTTTTATGTTGTACATTTAAAAAAAAAATATTTTACTTATACGCTTTATAAATGTAGGCGTATAAGAAGTGTAAAATAATAAACACACTGAGCTTCTGCAAATTAATTGTTTTCTTTTTTACCAGGCACTCCACTTAGTCATTCGTCAGTGAAATCTTCGGGAGAGTCTTACAGTTCTACGTCTTCCACACGACAATTGCTCACGGCATCAGCACTTGCTGCTCCAAATCTAGCAGCAGATACTGCATGTTAATATTTATGTAATATAGATAAATGTATTTTAAATAGCAGTTATGTGTTGTTCACACCGTATCGCTTTGGGTTGCACAAAATTCTGTAACAATGAAAACATTCAACAGCATGGAACATATTTTATCTGTTGATGTTGAACATAAAAATGGGGCTTTAAAAAAAAGTAACTTTGGTATAAACGCACCTGTAATGCTAAAAACACTTTGGCGCCCTTTTCGAACAAAATGGCAACCACTAAGATATTAATTAAGGGTTTTAAATTTTAAGGAAAATCAAATGAAACAACTATATTTGTAAATTGTATCTATCTCTTAGATTATTTGAAAATATAAATCTGACTTTAGAGAGCAGTGTATAATCAACCAATAAGAGCACTACATGATAATAAATAATGCCTTCTTATTGGCTGCATTTTTTCTGCTCTGTTTTATTTATAAATTATACTTAATTTTATTGCTGCAAAATGTAAATAAAATTATCTACTATACTTTATTTATATAAAAATTATTTCTGGGACGTATCTAGTCCTGTTAGGCCCATATTATTTTGTTTATTTAGTCTGTATAATCATTCCATTAAAATATTACCACTATAAAATATTATATCAAACTGGAGTAGATTGACTTTAAAAAAGCTTTGTAGATTATAATAATTAAAGTTTAGTCAATATATTGGTGATAAATTACAAATAACATTAAATAAATTATTATGGTAATAAACATGCGTTTTTTTATAAATATACCTTTGTTCTACATTTAATACAGTGTAATGGACAATTAATATAATGAACCTATGTATTCTAAAACCAAATTCCAATAATCAATTTTTATTATTTGGGGTAATCATAACTCCTATCATAGAGAAATCTACAGAGAGCAGTCATCTTCGCTATGCCGACTTGAGACAATTGTGCCCATCCTTATCCCAATTGACCTGGCACACTACTCTCATTATACCCAGCTACTTTGAGCTGATAAGTCCGCGCCACTCATAAAAAGATTTTGGCAAAATCTAAAATTGATTATTGGTGCTAAGACATATTTGAAATCATCCTAATTATTCTAATAGTTGAAACTTGAGATGTAAATGACAATATAAAAAAAATTGTTTTTGATTTGCGAACTTGTTATTTACAATAAGAGAAATATTGTAATTTCTATCACATGTTCACAATCTATAAGTTATTGAAACATTACAAAGAATGCAAATTGTAAAGTAAAAGATACTTATTCTAAACACTATAATAGAGATTATCTAATATATTTTAGTGTCTGCAGTATTATCATTCACAGATTTAGAGTCCATATTAATAGCTGCATCATTATGAATTCTAGCATGTCCTTCTAGAATTTTCTTCATGGCATGTCTCCGAGCGGCATATGCAGACATACGCGCGAGACGAAGGGATCTCTGCTCCGGTGTCTCCCCTGCTAGTCGCTTAGCTGAGTAAGCAGACATCCGTGACAGACGTTTTTCTCGTTGCTCCGGCGTCTCCCTCGCGAGTCTTCGCGCCGCGTACTCAGACATTCTCTTGAGTCTCATTGCGCGCTGTTGTGGGGTCTCGTTCGCCAATCTATTAGCTGCGTATGCGGACATTCTTGCCAAGCGGGCCGACCTCTCATCGTCCGTTTCAGTGCATCTAGTAGCCGATGATCTCCGACGTCGTCTCGTAGGCGCACCTTCCTCCGAAGTACATCCATCGACTGGCACGAAACTAATAGGCAACAAACCAGAATTTTCTGCCTCATCGTTCTCGCTGTTACTGTATTCCTCGCACTTTTCGACTTCCTCTGTTTTTATGGTCGTAGTCCATTCGTTGTTGCTCTTTGCGATGACCAATTTTTTCCATGAAATATCTTGAGAGCCGTCGTTTTTACTCATTATTATCACACTATTACAATCCTTAAACTTTTCAACGCATTACTATGGAATATACATGACACGGATACATTAAAATATCATTAAATCAAGAAAATTCTTATAAATATGTATTGTTTACTTTTGGGAAGAAATGAGATTAGTGACGTAAAACAAATAGCTATGTTTACGATTTATATCGATAGTTATTATGTTTATTTCGACCGACACGCTACAAAATAGCAATTTTCTCTATTTAATTTTTATTAAAAAAATAGCAGTAAAAGATTAGAGACTCAAAAAGATGCCTCAATATGCTGAAATAAATATATTTTATAATTTAAAACTTACATTTAAGTCGATAAAAATTAAGAACCGCACCTGTGAACCGCACTATGGGCTGATGCCGTTCTAAAATATGACGGTATAATTTTTAAAAAATAATGTCAAATATCATGAATAAAATTAAGATTAATTAACATTAATAAAATTAACATTTCATTTAGTAGTAATGTTAATTAAAACTTTGTTTTATCTTTCAATATTATATGCATGTTAAAAATAAATATTTAGAACGAAAATTAAAATGACAATGAGAATGTTCCTGTCTTACGGATTTATTTTAAATTATTATAGAGAAATTATAATTACACTTTTAGTTTTTAAATAAACTGATTACATTAATTACATATATTATGATATAGTGTTCCAAAGCTTATTTAATTTTTGAGCATCAATATACAACACAAATTTCTTAAATATCATAACATATTTGAAAGCTAACTGCATGTAACGAAATTTTCGGCTGAGTTGTCAAATGTGAGCAAATTTGGCTATATTTTGACATTTCCATTTCCATCTGTTTGTAAGCTTGATTCTATTTTCAGGAAATTACAATCATTATATCTGTGAAAATACTGTGAGTATCCGTGAAATTTTATTACACGAATGTTATATTTGATTATAATTTTGCTTATGGAACAATCTATCGTTGAAATTATGTATTATTTGTCTTATATTTGCGATTTGTGATATAACAATTAATAATGATATTATATGATCTTTGTTACTATTTCAACAATGTTATCCTTGTAGATCGGGAAGTATACGATTGATTTATTTGGTCGCGTGATGTAGAAATAATTTACATTTGAATAAAATTAAACTTTCATACATAAATATTTATCAAAATGGAAACTACTGTGGATTCCCCTGAGAAGAACGATGTTCTTTTTAATGGTGCGAGTTTCGAGAACTATGGAAACAGTACAGATTACTCGAGCATTAGAGAAAAGGTAAATTTAAATGCATACAGAGAAAAACACTTAACTCAATATCTTATCATAAATGCTTTTATTCTTTGTAATTATATTTTTATGTTATCTTTTACATCTATTATGTGTAACAGCAGAACATTAGTCAACGATGCAATTATTGCATTAATTATGCAATCATATGATTACAAGATGTAAAAAACACTCTTTTATTGCAACTTATTATTATTATTTTTTTAAATTTAATTTATATGTGAAAACCACCTCCAATAAAGGAAACACACAATATTGTATGTGTAAATTGTATAATAGCTCTCATATGACAACACTCTGCCTGACGTAAAGCTAGAGTGCGGTTCATGAACGTAAACAAGTGCTTCTACAGAGAAATCTCTACAGGTAGCAGTCGCCTCCAATATGCCGATCTGAGGAGACGAGTATGCATTATCTAGATTGACAGTGGACACTCCTCTCTCTATTATTTAAAGGAGAATGCCCATTCGCCTAAGAAAAATGGGCCCACAATTTTTTTCTCGTGTTTGTCGATGATATTTAGTTAATTTTGTAGAAAATAAATCTACGTTCCTTATTAACAATTAATTTTTTCACCTGGGTTATTGAGTAATAATTAGACATAGTGATGCAATATTTGAAGTTATTATTATTTTAAATGCTTTGATAATTGATGATATCTGTTTTTTATGCAATTAAACATTGTCCATTGATTGGTATATAATGTGTTGATATAATTAAAAGGGATTATTTAAAAAGATTGTTACCAAACTATTAGGTATCCAGTGGGCCCAAAAATGGGCATTCTCCTTTCATTACAAAGACACAGCATTACAAAACCGTAAAATTATAGATAGATTTCTTAATCCATTTGGAATAGAATATTTGATTTATTAGTGTAGGCATGGGCTTCGCATGCACTTTCTCATCGTCAGACTCTACCATGGCTTCGGAAAGTCAGCCTTTCATTCTAATAATAATATTAAATGAATTTCAGATGGTATTGGTGAGCCCATCAGGAGACCAATATGATTTGTTGAGAAAGCAAATGCTGGAGAGGCTCGACAATGGAAATGGTGAAATTATTTATGATATTGGACAAGGAGAAGGTTGGTTTATTATTATTTTTAATGGGAAAAAGGCATGAGAATTGATGATGATGATTTCTAGTATTTGAAAGTAGTCTATTGATTGTAATTAGATTTGTTAGGGTATTGTGAAAACAATGTATTTAATTTTTTAAGAGCGGCCGTGGTCTAGCGGTAAGATGTGTGAACTCACGATCGATGAGATCCGTGTTCGAACCTTGCTAATTCTGACCGGTACCAATGTAACTTTGTTATATGTACTTTGGTCGCTCAGTGTCTATAGGCACTATTAAAGAGTGGTAGGCAGATTGATTATGGTTATTAGCCCAATCTGCCGTCCTGGGGTAGTACCACCACTTTCGAATGTAACACCCATGAAGTGACTTTGTCGCGTTTCGGGAATAGTTTGAAAGTAGCCAGGTATAACGGGGTGGGTGCAGTCAATAGATGGTACATGCTCGTCTCCTCAAGCCGGCATAGTGGAGGCGACTGCTGCCTGCACAGGTTTTTCTGGAGTAGCAGTTATTTCAATTCATGGACCGCACTCTAGCGTTACATCGGGTGACAAAAAAAAACACAACACAGAAAACCTTCAGTGTTCCGTTTTTACAGATGATCGAGGATTGATGGAGGAAGAGTATAAGGCATCTGTAGCAACACTCCAATCTTTAGTGAGTGCCGAGCGAGTCTCCTGTGTTGAATTGAGGAAGTGGGAGTGTGAGAGTGGATTATTTGTTGGACAATACTTGCTGAGAAGAGAGGTCGACCATACTGATTTTATGGAAATCAGGTAAATGTTTCATAAAGTTTCGATGTAATTATTATCAACATTTATAATTTATATCATTAACATTTGTAATTGTTAGAACAGCCATGGTCTAGTGGTAGTAGGAGTGAACTCATGATTGATGAGACCCATGTTCAAATTTCACTGGCTGGTACCGATGTAACTATGTTATATGTACTTCGGTCTCTTAGTTCCTATCATACAACACTAGCTTGAATGCATTAAAAAATATATTTATTGTGGTTTTGATATTGGGTAAATTTTAACAAGGGTGATTTTATATTAGTTATATTTCACAAGCATTTTATATATTCTGTACCGTAGCTATTTGTTTATTATATTGATCTGTAATAATAATTAGTGCTGAGAAAGTTATCAAATTACTTAATTTCAACATGAATCTGCTATGCTTCGAACAATGTGGTAAAATAGAATGTATGGACGCTCAGTTACATCTGTTTTCAGAGTTGCAGTAGTGGGTAATGTAGATGCAGGCAAGTCTACTCTGTTGGGTGTATTGACGCACGGAGAACTCGACAACGGGCGTGGGTATGCGCGGCAACGACTCTTCAGACACAAGCACGAGATGGAAAGTGGGCGTACCAGCTCTGTGGGGAATGATATACTCGGATTTGATAGTACAGGTAATACTCTAGAAACACTTTGTTTGCGGTCCAAAAAGAGTCTTTAATTACTACCTAATCAATTCACACAGCATCTTTACAGTTCTATCACTAAGTTTTATTACTTAGTTCATTTTTATATGTTAGATAATCTTCCTTATCTACCCTGTTGAAAGTAGCCAGGTATAGCGAGAGGAGTGTGCACTGTCAATCTAGATGGTGCATACTCATCTCCTCAGGCCGGCACAGCGGAAGCGATTGCTGCCGGTAGAGATTTATCTGTAGTAGCACTTGTTTCCGTTCACGGACCGCACTCTAGCTGTACATCAGGCGGAGTGTTGTCACGTGCCGAGCTACAATAAAAAAAATCCCTTTACGAATTTTTTCTAGCGAATATATCATAATGAACATAAAAATAGTGAATTCTTATTTCTTTGCACAGAAAATTTAATAGCCTATAGAAGGCTATATAGTACACCTTAGCTATAGTAAATCTACAGTAAATGTGTCACAACATTTTCAAATTCAGCCATTTTGAAGAACGGGAACAAATACACAAATTTTTTAAAAAAGTATGAATTAGACTAAAGCAGTTATTTCAAAATCAGTCTGACACTTTCAATTTTATTCATATTCATTGAAAAATAGGCTACTTCATATGTAGTATGTAGCTGTAGATTTATACCAGTTATTAAGGATTGAAAAAAGTTATTCTTTTCAGGTAATGTAGTAAATAAACCTGACCACGGCACTCTGGATTGGGTGAAAATCTGTGAGAAGTCATCAAAAGTTATCACATTCATTGATCTCGCTGGCCATGAACGTTATTTGAAGACTACAGTGTTCGGCATGACCGGACATGCACCTGACTTTGGTATGCTTATGGTTAGTAACTACTTGAATTAAAATGTTATTAAACGTATGCCAGTATTTCGCAAACCACTAGCAAAGTTAAGAGTATTACGAATTACTTGTTATACACTATTCCTAGCACAGGAGGCACTAGCAGCGCCATGTACTCGCAATCTACTAGCATATTGCAATTTTTTGTGTATGAGTTACATAGTGCATAGTGATCTCATGGTTTTTGTGTGCGTTACAGACATGTGCCAGTAAAGAGATGTTTTTATTTTATTGTAGCTCGGCATGTGACAACACTCCGCCTGATGTAAAGCTAGGGTGCGGTCCATGAGTGGAAACAACTGCTACTACAGAGAAATCTCTACAGGCAGCAGTCCAGTTTGACAGTGCACACTTCTCTCATTATACCTGGCTACTTTCAAACTATTCCAGAAACGCGACAAGGTCACATCACAGGTGTTACATTCGAAAGTGGTTGTACTACCCCAGTATGGCAGACTGGGCTAATATCCATCATCAGGTCTGCCTACCACTCTTTAATATATAATAAAGTTACATTGATACGGGTCAGAATTTAGCGAGGTTTGAAGGTCTCGTCGATCGTGAGTTCACGCGTCTTACCGCTAGACCACGGCCGCTATATTGTTAGAAAGTGACCATGAACTTTTACAGTAAGGAAATGGGCATGAGTTGAGCATAGAAAACTTCAAATAAAGAGATATTTTTTTTTTTTAAATTAAAACATGTATTGATTTCTGTTTCTATTTAAATAAACTTTTCAAATTTTTGTTGAAATAGATTGGTGCCAATGCTGGTATAGTGGGTATGACGAAAGAACATCTCGGTTTGGCACTCGCACTATCTGTACCTGTTTTTGTAGTTGTCACTAAGATTGATATGTGTCCGCCAAATGTTCTACAGGTAATATTCACTTTCTTTTTAATATTTTTTTTAGTTACCTGCTCTATAGAATATGAACACTCTATGCGTAATGTTAAGCTATATGTACCACGATCAGAGACAATATTAAAAAAGTGCAGACATCATCGACTGCGCCGTTTTTTTTATTGTAGCTCGGCATGTGACAACACTCCACCTGATGTAAAGCTAGAATACAGTCCATGAATCGAAACAACTGCTACTACAGAGAAACCTGTGCGAGTAGCAGTCGCCTCCACTATACCGGCTTGAGGAGACGAGCATGTACCATCTTAGATTGACAGTCCACACTCCTCTCGTTATGCCTAGCTACTTTCAAACTATTTCCGAAACACGACAAGGTCACTTCACGGGTGTTACATTCGAAAGTACCCCAGAACGGCAGACTGGACAAATAACCATCATCAGTCCGCCTACCACTCTTTATTAGTGCCTATAGGCACTGAGCGACCAAAGTACATATAACAAAGTTACATCGATACCGGTCAGAATTAGCGAGGTTCGAACACGGGCCTGTCAGCTTGGCAAGGTAAACGAAAATTGCACTGCACATAAATTGATAGCGGATTACGCTGATAATTATTTTCAATCTGCCTACCACTCTTTATTAAGGTGCTGAGTGACCAACGTACTCTGTGAGGTCGTGGGTTCGAATCCCACTTCTGACACCATCTTATGATGGAAGGGTATTTAATTATAAAAAGACAATATTATAAGAATCAATGACAGATGACAGATCAAAGACTAAGAATAATAAATCATTTTACGTAACAGTTACATTGGTAAGAATTTAATGTTTGATCACGGATGTCATTGATCGTTCCATCTAATCTTATAATCTATGGAGGCAGACTTTGTTATAAATGATTGATTTAATATTCTCGTAGGATAATCTGAAACTCCTAATAAGGATTCTGAAGTCTAGTGGTTGCAGAAAAGTTCCTGTCATGGTGAAAAGTAAAGATGACGTCATCGTTAGTGCCACCAACTTTGTATCACAGAGGTTAGTATCTCATTCTTATAAGTAAATTAAAATTATGAAGAAAATTAAATAGAAAAAAATCACGAACTTAACAGCCTATGCCGCGGTGAGGATTGAACCCACGACCTCTGCTAAGCGCGCTTGACCACTAATCTACACAATCATTACTGGTTCACATGATCGCTTCCGAATTCCTCGATTCTATATTTCCACCGTTATAATTTAATATTTAAAAAAAAAATACAGTAAATAATATTTTTAAAAAAGAATGCCCATTCGCCTAAGAGAAATGGGCCCACAATTTTTTTCTCGAGTTTGTCGATGATTTTTAGTTAATTTTGTAGAAAAATAAATCTACTTCCTTATTAGCAATCAGTTTTAATTTTTTCACCCGGGTTATTGAGTAATTAGATGTTTTCTGATGCAATATTTGAGGTTATTATTGTATTATACTAAATGATTTAATAATTTAATATATGTTTTTTTATATTATTAAACATCGTCTATTGATTGGGAAATGTAGTGTTGATATAATTAAAATGTATTAATAAAAACTAAGTTATTATTTTAAAATATTGTTTTGCAACCAAATTATTAGGTATCAAGTGGGCCCGAAAATGGGCATTCTCCTTTAAAAGCGGCTGTGGTCTAGCGGTAGAAGGCGTGGAATCAAGATCTATGGGTTCAAATTCTGACCAGTTGTTACTTTGGTATATATAATTTAAGCACTTTAAAAAAAACTAAGCCGCTTTTCTCGTTTATCATAGGCTCTGTCCAATATTCCTGGTGTCCAATGTAACTGGTGAGAATCTGGAGCAACTGACAATGTTCCTCAATCTACTCAAGACAAGAATGCCATCTCAAGATAATAAACCAGCTGAATTCCAGATCGATGACACTTATTCAGTACCAGTTAGTTAATATTTAATTGTTAATTTTAGTTCTAATTTTTTTTTCTTCTTTCTTTCCTTTTTTTGTATCAATTTTATTATGGCGTGTTTGGCGCGCTTTTGCCTCGGAAGGTTGAGGTGTTTTTTTATCCCTTTTCTTAATTAGTTTAGTGATTATTATTGTGTAAAATTGGTGTTATTTTAGGTAATTTTATACTGGGCATGTGAGTAATTGTAGAAACATTAAAATTCACTCTATATATGAAGCAACGGAGGGGGTTTTTTTTTGGTTATCCCATGCCGTGAAAGCGCTCATATTATGACGTGACCGGGTGAATTGCCGCCAAATACTCCAAGAAAGCGTCAAATTGTAAAACACCATTGCAGTTTGATGCAAAAACATCAAGAATTTACTACTCAATATTGGCAAATTGTCGTTGTTATGACATCTGAGGCCTTTTAACAAAAGACGAAGATTTTATTATTATTATTTAAATTAAATTTATTATTATTATAATATATATTATTATTTAATAAATTCTTGTGCACGTTGTGGCATGATTTGATGAATTCCACCGCTGGTCGCCCTCAAGATATAAATAAATAAATTATTGTCTATATACAGGGTGTAGGTACAGTGGTATCGGGTACAACTCTACAGGGCGTGATACGAGTAAATGATAACTTATTACTGGGACCGGACGCGCTTGGCCATTTCACACCGATCACTGTCAAAAGTATACATAGAAAACGTATGAATGTAACTGAAGTACGGGGTGGACAGACTGCCAGTTTTGCTCTTAAAAAGGTGAGTCGAGAATTCACTTTACGCCGTGAATACGTCACTTAACCCTTACACAAAACCTTATTGATATCTACACTCAATTTTTTTTTAAAATTATTATAGCTCCGAATATGACGACACTCCGCCTGATGTAAAGCTAGAGTGCGGTCCATGAACAGAAACAACTGCTACTACAGAGAAATTTCTACAGGCAGCAATCGCTTCTGCTATGCTGGTTTGAGGAGACGAACATGCACCATCCAGATCCACACTCATCTCGTTATACTTGGCTATTTCTAAAACGCGACAAAGTCACGTCACGGGTGTTACATTCGAAAGTGCCATTTTGCTAATAATGCTTTTTTAATGAATCCTTTGCAGCAAATAAAAAGATCTGCAATTCGCAAAGGAATGGTATTGGTGTCGAGCGCTCTCTCTCCACAAGCATGTTGGCAATTTGAAGGGGAGATACTTGTGCTGCATCACCCTACCACTATCTCATCTCGTTACCAGGCTATGGGTATGTACATTTATTATATTAATTTGAAAGTTTGTTTGTATGACTCCTCATAGCTTTTAGATTGTAGATTTCCCGCGGGTTACTCATCTATGGCCGCCATCCAATATCTCTCAGGAAGGGTCCTTCACGTTCCTCTATACCTCCGG
Source organism: Tinea pellionella (assembly GCA_948150575.1). Taxonomy (NCBI): domain Eukaryota; kingdom Metazoa; phylum Arthropoda; class Insecta; order Lepidoptera; family Tineidae; genus Tinea; species Tinea pellionella. Next base: position 9,216,639 of record OX411248.1, read on the forward strand.
GTGTCCTTGCCATGTTAAGGAACTTTTATTCGTCAACACTACTGTACTCCAAGAGACTATTTCTTCAGCCCCCATGCAACCTCTGCACAGAGGGCTGTCTGTAACTCATATCCTACGCGTATGGCACGCGTATCAACTTAAATATTTATATTTGTTTTAATACTTTACTAATTAAAATTCAATTTATCAGTGCACTGCGGGAGCATCAGGCAGACGGCGTCCATTTTGTCAATGTCACGTGATTGTCTGCGAACAGGCGACAAGGCACTCGTCAGGTTTAGATTCATCAAACATCCAGAGTATTTAAGAAATGGACAACGAATGGTAATTTTTTTTTAAGTAGCTCGGCATTGAAAACACTTCCCCTGATGTAAAGCTAGAATGCGGTCCATGAACGGAAACAACTGCTACCACAGAGAGATTTCTACAGGCAGCAGTCGCCTCCGCCTTGCCGACCCGAGGAGACGAATCCACCACCATGTCCATTGCACGGAGAACCCTTTTCTCGTTAAAGTTCTAAACTGTTACCGAAACGCGACACTTCACTATGCAACACGGTCAATTCATGAGTTTTACAATTGTTATTAAATTATAATGAATTAGTGCATGGATGTTCTAAAAACTAAGCTACCCAGCCACTGGCGCTTCACGTGACCTCGTCATGATCCCTCTGTTCAAGCTTTCCAGTGGCAACCCTCCCAACTCGTAGCTTTTTTCCTGTTCAATAACAAATTAATCATTATAATACGCCAAATGATGAAACCAAAATAGTAGCCAATGAGCTTACATCCATAATTTTAAAATGAATCTAACCGTTATGTAAAATGTTCTTCTAAATGTAGGTGTTCCGCGAAGGTCGTACGAAAGCAGTAGGTAATGTTATTCGTACAATTCCGCTGGTACCAGCCACAGCCACCACAAGGAACAAGAGACATGACCCACAAGTGGCTACGACAGCTGATAATGCACTACCCAAGGTAAAAATATAACTTTGTGTAAATATACCATATAATCGTTTTCTATTGTAGCTCTGCATATAACATGTAAAGTCGTCGCCGCTATACCGGCCTGAGATAAATGTGCACCGTCCAGATTGACAGTGCACACTCCTCTGCCAAAACGCGATGGCAGACTGGACTAATAACCATCATCAGTCTACCTACCACTCTTCAATTCGATGCTGATTTCATTAAAAATTACATATTACAGGACACTGACGTGACTACGGCCGATTCACCGTTCGAGGTACAACAAGACAAACGAAATGATGGAAGTGGTCATCGGGGTAGACGGCCGAGAGGTAAACGTGTGGAACATGGAGCACAGAAACCAACGGAACAGCCAGCCGTCGCTGCTAAATAAATAGGATTATTCTACTTTTACTCTACTTTTCAGTAATCAAAACTTTAACCATCAATTCAAATCGAATGACTCGCTACTTAATTAAAATCTAAAGTGTATACTTATAAATGTTATCTTAAATACTACTTTTTCATATACATAATTGTCTAAAGGCGGGGTTTACAAATCTCCCGTAATTTATTACTTAGCAAAATTCAGATTTTACTTCTTAAAATTAAGTTTCAATTACTATAACATTTCGCCAAATATAAGGATGATATAGATTTTTATTCATATTATAAATTAGCGCTGTTTATTTATATGTACATACACACATTGTAAATCTCTTATTCTAATAATTGGAAGGAATCAATTTTATGAATCTTAAATTTTTGTTTTTTCATTAATACGCTGTGTCCAAATCAACTAAGGTAACCTTTGATCCATTGCCTTGAGTTAACAGCAACATATTAAATTGTGACGGTATCTTATGTTAAGAATTGTGTTTAAAAGTGAAAATTATATGTTTTCTAAATCTTTCTAGCAAAAATGTTGTATTTTATGGTTTGTTTTACTTAAAAACTATGCGTGATTTATATTTTTAGTATCAGTTTCTCATAATGTTCATTAACTTTGATATTGTATTATTTCACTTGAAAAAATGCTTGATTACATTACATACACGTTTAAATAAGTAAAAAGATATTTTTCAGAGGAAGAATCATTTATTTTTCTACAATATTTCTAAAAATTAATTAGTAATGCTAGATTTTCTCTGTTGCAATATCGTTTTGTGATTTTCATAGTTTTTAAGTGTGAGAGTATTTTTATTGATTTTGTTCTCAGTGAGAATTAAAATAGCTCCAAGAGATTATTGGTGTTTTATTTGATCCCCTTTTAATCGACGTCATAATCCTTGAAATACTGAAACGTGCACCTAGCTTGATTTTCTGGAATGATTATAGATGATGTTACATTATACTAAATAACAATTTGGCAAATATCTTACACGCACAAGCAGCCATGGCTGCTGGATTGCGGAGAAGGAGCCTGTGAGGAATCTACTTAGCCCTTATTTTGCAATCACATTGCATGCATGTTTGAACAAGCCTTTTTGGAGAAACTACAAAGGGGTTTCGTCTGAGGATATAAGTGAACAAATAATAGTACTATATCTTTAAAAGTTTATTATTGAAGCATAATAGCATGTAAGCATTTCTAACATGCTTATACTAAAATTTGTTTAATAAATAATTCGTATTCAGTAATTGGAACTAAAAAATTCATTCCAAATGATTTCAAGCTATTTCTTCAATTGTTTTTTCACATCATCTATTTCTTTTTTGATGTTTTCCCCGAATCTTTGGTAAAATGATTTGAATCGAGTTAGTGTTCTTGGGTCCATGTTTGATAGCTTCTCTTTACTTCTAAAGAAAATTGCTATAGACAGTTGTGCCGCTCTTCGGACAGGATAGGATTCCGCTAGCCTTTGTATGAGTTTCTCATTATTAGCCAAGTATTTGAGTAAAGTCCGTAAGGGCATTTTAGAATCTCACTTGAAAGAGGTCTCAAATGAACACATATTCCGATACTTCTGAAGCAAATCTCTTTTCAGCCTGAGCTGAGTCCTCAGTATCTCGAACTGGTTCAATTGATCTTGTTTATTAAAATCTATGCCAGGCAATCTTTTTATCTGTAAAATTGTTTTTATCAGTTATTTGTCAAATATCAATAATAATAATAGTTATATAATATTTATACATTAAAATATTTACTTGGGCTCTAGCAGAGTCAAATTTTTTCTTTAATTCCAAGACTTTGGAGCTACACTCTTGAGATTCCCGTACTTTTGCCGAGTTATCGTGAAGATCTCTTTCAACACTGAAAAGCACGACAAGATATAAATGGCAGCGCAAATGGTAACTGTCATTATGTGATAAAAATAAAGACAACGCGAAACATACCTGCGTATAATTTCGTAAACAATTGGTAAAAAATCTACGTTAACATCCTGAACAGTTATTTGATTAAAATTTTCTGGATGCTCACTATTGTTTTCCATTATGTTTTTTTATGCATAAGTTAAATAAATCACTTGCCTATTGAACAGAGAGCTTGAAATATGTTAAATATAAATAATGAACAGCAATAAATAAATAATCACAGTTTTTTCCACGTATAATAAATTATTTTTTCTGCTTCACAAGCTTCCGTTTTTTCCGAGAGGTTATGCGTTTTTTTTTCTATTTTCTATTGAAGTTCGGCAAGGCAAAAGGGCAAAAGATTTCCGAATGCAAAGATTCGAATGAATGAAACAAAATTGACATTTTGTTGCGAAAATAAATAAGTAACTCTGGAGATAAATAATATTACCCAACAAAATTATTAAACAGTTAAAAGAACTTAATATGTATGTAAAAAGTTTTCTATTTATTTTTGTACTCAGCGAGGTGGTAAGCACGATTGGATGCATAGTGGAACGGGTTTACGATACTATAGTAGTTGACAAGTGGCTTTGCTATTTTTCTGATTTGTAAATTTTAAAGTGTAAAAGCAATTATAAATGTAAATCAAAGTGGTTTTGTGAAGCGAAGTAATATTATGTTTAAATTAAACCAAATATGCTCATAAAATTTATACGAAATGACTTCTAAATCTAATATTTACCATGAGAAACAAGTTAAGGAACTATGTGCATTACACGCTCTAAACAATTTATTTCAGGTAATTAATTTGCTAATTATCATTGAACCTTGACTATTATTGATGACGAGGAATGTGAATACTTTGAAAAATATACAAACTATTTCCTTTATAATTAGAACAAACGATTTCCAGTCTTTGTTTCTAACAACTTATTTTTCTTCCAGGTCAAAGGTACATTTACCAAATCAGATTTAGATTCAATATGCAGCAGATTATCGCCAAATGTATGGATAAATCCTCATCGCTCAATGTTAGGTTTAGGAAACTATGATATCAATGTTATAATGGCAGCTTTACAGAAAAAGGGCTGTGAGGGTATTTGGTTTGACAAAAGAAAGTTAGTATTGATTTTCTTATACTATGACTACATGTTCTTTTGTTTTTCTTGCTTGAAAATTTATAAAATATATGATGGTTTTTGTTCATTACAGAGACCCAGGCTGTTTAGATCTAACAAATATATGTGGCTTCATATTAAATGTACCCTCTGATTATAAACTCGGTTTTGTCATGTTACCGTTAAGAAGGAGACACTGGATCACAATAAGACAGATTCAGGGTACATTTTACAATCTAGATTCTAAGCTTGATGCTCCGCAATTAATAGGGCGGGTAAGTATCTTTTTAAATTCTTTTTAATTCCTATACTAAATTAGTCCTTGTATCACAGGTACTGAGTGACCAGGTACATAGTAACGGTAAAATTTGTCGTCCTGGGGTAGTATCACCACTTCCGAATGTAACATCTGTAAGGTATATCGAGAGGAGTGTGCACTGTCAATTTGGATGGTACATGCTTGTCTCCTCAAGCCAGCATAGTGGACGATTCTCTTATCCATCCATCCGTATGACTGAACTATTTCAACATGGTCTTTAACTAAATGTATTTTCCAGGGCTGTGATCTTATTGCATATTTAAAAGATCAATTAGAATGTAAAGAGAAGGAATTGTTTGTTGTTGTAACAAAGGAGGTTGAGGAGCAGCAATCATGGATGCACAACTTTACGATACACCCACCCCTAGCGTTACACAGGGAGAGTCCCATCGATAGTTATTCAGACAAATATGATTATCAGAATCGTGATGCGGAATGTGTTCAAGTTAATGACGTAAGATATGTGGACATGAATAGGCGGGATTTTTAATGACAGTTTACTTTTTAAATTTTGTATGTGGCATGAGCAATATTTTTTCTATTTTTAATTTTTCTAAAGCATAATAAAATGTGAGGTGTGTTTCGTTTTGCGATGTATGTTTGTTTTGTGGAGGAAATTGTACTTTAGTCATTGGAAGAGATCAAAAAACTTCCTAATAGATATAGCTGAGACTTTGTAATATTTGCACAAAATTATTAAATTAAAAATTATTCCTTAAAAAGCTCATTTTTAAATTTAAGTACAGTTTCCTCACTTTTTCTTAAATTAAAAAGGCCTACATAGCGTCTAATTCTGCCAAAATGATATTCTAAAAAACTCTCTACAATATAGGTTTAATATTAAATAGAATAGAAACGCGATTTAGATTAATGAATAAAGTATTTATAGATGAGTCTATACAAATAAAAAATATTAATCCTGTCTATAAATACTTTAATTATAATTCATACTTGGTGATGTCTTTACCTCCTTGATATAACAATAATTAGAGGGTCAACTACGAGTTTACATTTACGCCGTGGCAGCGTAAAAATGAGTTTCTCCAACAATAGGATCGTTTAATTTTATTACCTCGACTGTCAAATTAACATTGTCTAATTGGTGGAGACAGTGCCGGACTTAGGTATAGGCAACATACCACCACATCACAAATACTAAGTTTTGTTTTAAACATGGAGGATTTTAAATTTTGTTTTAGCCAACTTATTTAGTTGCTCTCTTCTTGACCTTGACCTTGATAGAAACTTTCAACAGTTAACCACAAACGATTTGAGGACCTCCACAACTTGCTCCGCCTATGGGCCGCCGAAGTTTAAATCCGGCGCTGGGTGGAGAGATCTCGCGTTACATTGTCGCGGCATAAATGTAGTCTCGTACTTCTCAGGAGCCTAAGTCTAAATGCACAATGAAAATGTCACGTGATTGAATAGAAAACAAAATGTGTGGAATGTGTTCTCCCAGTTCTTTAACATTGGATTCTTCGAGCGTGAAAAAGGACCTTCTTCCCCGGCATAGTAATGGCGACTGGAGCCACTGAGTAAGCGGTTCTCGAGTCGTCAGTGCTCATGGACCTCCGCTGCGCTTGCCATCAAGCCAGTCGAGGTCACATGTCGTGTCAAAAAAAATAATTAACGTTTCCCGTGGCTTTTGACTTGGGCCCCTGAATGATCAGTTTATTGGACTTAATTTTTAGATTTAGCCTATAAAGTATATACTATAGGATCAACAGATTAAATATGTCCCGAAATTTATCATAAATTATGCTCTTCAGCTCATCAAAGATGCCATAATGCGTTCTATAATATTTTCTCTAAAACGTCTGGTTTTAAAGTTATTGATGTTTACATTTTAAGTAGATTGGGCTGCGGACAGTGGTTAATTAAAGTAATTAGAGATCCGTTTGACTGTATGCCGTCGCGTATCATGTAACCACTTGTTTATTATGTCATCCATCATATGTTTATTGTTCCAGTGACCATAATACTAAAAAAATTCAGGACAATGACTGCTGATACTTGTTCTTACATACGTGACTTATTTTCGTTTCTTCATTTGTATCACAATTTTTAAAATACTATTTATAAAAAGATTATTTTAAATTATATTGTAGATAGGATTTGTTTGTGATTTTTAATGTTATAATTGAAGTGACTTACCCATTATAATAATTTAAGTATGCCTTGTAAATGCAAATGTAGGCGAAATAAAAAAAAAGTTTTTTATATATCACGCTTTCCGTGTCTGTGCGGACACGCTAAGTTCTTGAAGAAGCACAAGTTGATTCTCGTGTCAGAAAAATAATTCAAGATATAATCTAGGAACTTTATTAATTCTAAAGTCTAAACTAACGATGCCCAACATTTAGCTTTGTATCGATGTTATTAAATCAAATTAAATATATAAGTAAAGTAAAATAAGTACATACTTACCTAGTTTCAAAACGATATTTTTGATGCGATACTCGTAGGCCCCGTAAGCGATTGAAAATCGTATTGCCGTGTATCGATTCAAAATATCCAGATATCGCATAGTGTTGTATCAGTACACAAAAGTATCGATACGTATTGGCATCGATAGTCTAAACTTTATTATGATAATCACGCTTTCTTTCACACAAATGTAGGCAGAGACTCTAGATTCATAATTATAAAGTTAACTTTGTGATTTTCTAAAATACACCACCTCATTATTTTTTAATTTCATTGTTTTTGTTTTTTGTTATAAAATGTCTAGTTTGAATGTTATTTTTGTTGTTTTATTTTCTTAATTGTTATTTGGGTAGGAGTAGCCTGTGTTTAGCAAAGGATCATGTTAGTCAATAGTTGTGCGCGATAGATGGGACCGGATAAGAATCAGGGGGGTCTACTTTAAAGTAGCGTTAAACTCTGTATTTATCCAGTTTAATAAAAATAAGTATTTCACCCGATTAAATTTTCCGTTACAACGAATATTCATCCGATCGAACGAAAATTTAAATTTGTGAACTCTGCAGTAGGCCCCCGTTTTTTCAATAAAAAATATTAGAATAACTACATAAAAAGGTTTTAAAAAAATAACTTTTTCTAGTGTACAATGTAGATTTATATTGCCAAATTGCGTATAAATTATTATTATTGTTAAATTATTGTAAATATTATATAATTATTACTTAACAAGAATTTTGGTCTGATATTTTTAAAAAAAAACGTAAATTGTAATAAAACAATAATTTGTATGGGTAATAAAAATAATTTATTAAAACTTCTATTTTGTGTTGTAATTTTCAACCTCACCCTATCCTCAATTTACGCGTCTCGTCACATGCACGTAAGCAACAAAGCAATAGGTTAGCTGTGACGCTTTAGGGACTATTGCTATTCAGACACAATCTTGACCGCTTGGATATAGAAATAGTTTACAATGAAATCCCTAACCCCTAAAAATAAATGGAGGCCTGTGTGATGCTCCGATGATCTCAGTTGATTATTTTGTGCAAGAGTGCTAAATTTTTTCAAATTTCGCTGATTTACGATGACATAATGAGGTATTACGGTGGTGGTGCTAGACGTCATAGACCGCCGACGGCCTCGCACCTTCGTCTGAGAGGACCTGACAAGATGTTGATAATTTAAAAGAGCTCATTTAAGTGACTGGGAAATGAAAGACGCCTTTCAAAGTTTAGGTCGCCGAAGCAGACGTCCAGATACTGCTTCGTGCTTGAGGAAGTCTTCAGCAACTTACAACGTCCCTAAAGTCCAGGTTTGATCTAACGTCCCAACTTTAGTATGTATGTACGTATCTAAAGCTCTATTACCACTGACTTATTGAGTGACTGACATCAATTATAGAGCACTTGCGGGGAGAGCAAGGGTGTTAAAGAGATATTTTTATACGTATAAAGGATGTCCGTGCCTCGGGAAACCTTGACATGTTCCGAAAGTCGGTTTCGTCCGGTTCCGGAACGTGATATCTCCGGAACGGAACAAAATAGGGCCAAAGTTCCGGAACAAAAGTTGTAGGAAATATAATCTAATATCGGTCTGAAAATAAAATTTTGTTTTTTGCCACAAAACTATACCCAGCGCGCAACAAAAAAAAAACTAGTTACTATGTATAGCTTTGACACAATTTCGGTATTTGATCATGATCACAATTATGACGAGACGCATCGATGTTTAGTGGCAGCTATTAAAAATTCATGATCTTGTTAAAATTCTTAGGTTTTGGTTCTATCATCGTATCATTGACGGTTGTACAATTAGTGCTTTTGGAGATGAGAAGACGATCAGGATCTAAGCTCAGTTCCTGTAATATAGCGTAAATCTGTGCACGCAAGCCAACTGGAATTTCTTTTTCCCGACCAAGTATCCAGATGCGATCTGTAATTTAAAAATAAAATTATTTGGTCAAGTAAAAAATGCGCCTGAAAATGTCAACACTCCGCCTGATGTTAAGATAGAGAGCTGTCAATAAATGGAGACGACTGTTACAACAGCAAATGTCCCCTCCGCTATGCCGGGTTGAGGAGACGAAGTGCACGGGTCAGGTTAACAATGCACTCTCCTACTTTAAGCTAATCTGAAAACGCGACTAAGTCACTTCACTATTATATACCTACTTGCAAGGGCAGCTGCCCCCTAGAGATTCTAAAAAAGTTGTTAAATGTAAATTGATTTATTATTTACAGTCAAGAGCTCGTGTAGCTTTACACGTTAGACTCTGTACCGTTGTTATTACAAACGCCGTAGATGTAAGGCTCGTACTACAAGTGAAAAGCTTCATGTACTTTACCTACAATTCATACTTTTCTCATCCTCCATATCAACTTGCCCCCTTTCAACTTCTTTTCATACATTTGACGTTAGCAACATTGGTTTGACGATTACTTTAATTTTAACCAAGCCATCTTTCGCTGGTTACGGTTAAGTTTAAAGTAACCATCAAAAATGACAGGCGCGACGATGCATGGTGCAACTCGTGTGGAGTAAATAATATACACCATAATGTAAACGTAACGGTTAATGTAAACGTAATAGTTAAAGGTACTTTAACCGGCCTTCTGATTCAAACGACTATAAGTAGTAGATTAATTTCAATCACTTCTCAAATTCTACTATACTTTTTATAGACAACGGGAACTACTGCTTTTGTGGCAAAAAAAATCGTATTAATGATAACGTTTTAACTCTTATATTATTCGAAAATTGGTGCCCTGACGGTTACAGACTAGGCCATAACCATCATACCTCTTTAAAAAAAAACTAAGTAAATGGTTTAAATGTATAAATACCTGTATGCACAATCCCAATAGTATGACAAGACCATATTATAGCAAATTGATCATAATCAGTATAAAGTATATTATATTGTCCAGCACCTGGTAATAACTTCCCGATTGCATATGGTAATCTATTATTTAATTTGTAACGAAACATGGAAGAGCCGTTGCTACTGGTTATGCCAAGGCCGTAAGTTGTTGACGGGTTACCAGTCCTGTAAATGATTTTTTTATTGTAGCTTGACATATGACAACACTCCGCCTGATGTAAAGCTAGAGTGTGGTACATGAACGGAAACAACTGCTGTATGCAACAGTGAGCCGCCACCACACCACAAAAAAAAAATTAAATCGATAAAGGGTCAGTAGAAACAAAAAAATACTGAGTTTTGTTTTAAATTTTATGTTAGTCAACATATTTTCTCTCTTTTCTTTACCTTGACCTTAATAGAAACTTTCAACAGTTAACCACAAACGATTTGAGGGCCTCCATAACATAATAATAATAATAATAATAATTCTTTATTGCACAAATGTTGTACAATGGCGAGCTTAATGCTATTAGGCATTTTCTCCCAGCATATAACATGCCGGCCGCCGAAGTCTAAATCCGGCGCTGGTATGCAAACGAGTATGCTTCATCTAGATTGACAGTGCACATTCCTCTCGCTATACCTGGCTTACGCGACAAGGTCACTTCATGTGTGTTACATTCGAAAGTGTTGATACCCCAGGACGGCAGACTAATAACTAACTAATAACCATCATCATCTGACAACCACTTTTTAAATATCATGTAAGAGCGACCATCGTCCAACGGTAGCCAGCGTCAAAGTCCAATGTCCAAATCTCGCTAAATAAATTCTAATCTGCACCAACGTAACTATGTTATATTTGCTTTGGCCGTTTAGTCCCTAAGATACAAGGACTAGTCTGATATAGGCATTTTAAAAAAAGTTAACTAACCATCTATTAATAGTTCCAACAGTAATTAGTAAATAACCTCTTTCATTGAGCGTAACATTAAGTTCTGTGCAACTAGCAGCCATTTCCATTAAATAAAAAGATCTTTCCACCTCATACCATGTCCCTGTCATCTGTAAGATATACGAGTAGATGTACACTAATCATTTATTAAAACGGATCTTTTTTTAAGTACTTTTTGCTTCAACCGGGCATTGAACCCGTGTAACAGACTGGTACCAGAACTATGAACCACTGTGCTACTGAACTCATCCCATAAATATGTCGATATGGACGCGGGTTCACAGCTCAGTCCGAAACCAAAGTAACTTCGCGTAACATCTACTATTTTACTAATGAATAAAAAAACACAGAAGTTCTGCTTACCCCTTACAAGAATTTGAAATATTACGTTTTTTTATGATGACGTGTGACCTCGACTGGCCTGATGGTAACCACAGTGGAGGTCCATGAGCACTGACGACTAGAGAACCGCTTACACGGTGGCTCCAGTCGTCATTACTATGCCGGCTTGACATCCAATGTGAACAGTATTATTATTTAATCTATATACATGTGTATGTATAAATAAATGCACACAGACGACTAACAAATTAGAATGTATTATGATAATTATTTGGAATTTAATTTTATAGTCGGTATTTATTTTAATTGATCGTCTGACATTGTATTTTAAAGTTTTTAGACATAAAAACCGATGACGATCATAATTATTACACTAAGTAATGACGACTGCATCTACTTTCATTACAAATTCAGTCACTGTTTACCCCTGAAAGAATTGTTTAATAAAGCGTAAACCGCAATAGAGCGGTGCGGCGCGGCCGTATTATTTCCGGGACTCAAGGAGTATGTATAACTTCTATATGTATATTTCTTGTCGGGATCCCAAACAACTACGCTGCCATGCACTACAGTGCGGTTCCTGTCCACCACCGCATTCTAAAACCGCGCCGTGCCACGCCGCTAACGTGCGGTTTCGCCTAATAGGTAGGTATGTATACTTACCCTGTTGATATCAAAATTAGGTAACGACGGGTACACAGGACATTTTCCAAATCCCGTACTCCAAACAGCACCAATTATTGTACAAAATATAATTACATAAACCTTGGTCGACGCACTTATTCTGAAGTCACCCATTTTAAAATAAAACTTGTAATAATTTAATTAAAACTTGGTCTACATTTCATAATAAACATTATAATTTTATAAAACATTTTTTCTGTTTAACTCCTCAATACGTGTCGTTAAAGTGATTGCAACAATTAACAATTCATACGCGCTTACTAATTTGAATATATACATAGGAATGCTTACTTAAAAATCTACATTATTCAGTACATTTGGAGTAAACATCGCTCTATAAGTGACAGTGCATAACTTAAACAATATTCGTAGAGGTCAAATTGTTTAATTAATTATAAGTATAACATCTATAATTTAGTAACAATTTTACCCAAGATGGGTTTATTTTTATATGTAGCGCATAATAAAGACTTTTTCAGGACCTAAGTAATCACTTTTGGATAGCATCTAATTAGTATTGCATAAGGACTATGTTTATAATTCTAGGTAACCATATTGACTGCGTCTCTAGTTGCATAACGTAATGAAAATTGTAACTAACATATAAACTGAAAAAAATATATAAAAAGATAATCCTGTCGACTTTCCAACTTTTCAGCCTTTTAAAATTATTGGTGTGTTGTGTTTACAATTAGCATTAATTAACATGATTCTAGAACGGAATTAAAAGAACAATTGAATACGTATGAACTCTTGCAGATTGCAGACATTGGAAAATTGCATAATATTTTTTTTCAGGCGGTGTGAACGTAGCCCAGAAAAGTTAGTTGTCAAAATTCCGCTTGCGTCCGGTTGCCCGGCTTTTTGTTTTCGTTTTTTATTTGAGTAAAATAAGTATGAAATCCATTTTAATTATACTTTTTATAAGCTATTTATCAGTAGCGACATGTGTTCCAAATATAGACGAATATTTTTTTAATTTTCGGTTAAATAAGCAAACATTAGTTCTCGTAGACGACATGAATTTGAAGGATACACATTCGGAATATTTGATGTCTCTTCATGGCAAGTACCTACATTTCAGACCAACATTTTAGCCACCAGCCAACCATTAAGATAGCCTATTCTTATATCTTGTTTGGAGTATATATTCCATAATTGTAATTGCAAATTCTTTCTCCGGTTAATCGATAAATTTAGCCATAATTTTCAATTATATATTATTTCTATTACAGAACGTGGTTATATACTGACTGTGATGTCAGCTGATGACCCAAACCTCGCATTAACACGTTATGGACAAAATTTATTTAAAAACTTAATAATATTTTCCCCGTCTGTTGTGGATATAAGTGGTGGTACAATCACCGCACAAACAATAGCTAAGTTTGTTGACGACGGGGGTAACCTTATTGTGGCTGCTAATGCTTTAATTAATGATATTTACCGAGAGATTGCTATGGAGTGTGGTTTTGAGGTAGATATATTCTAGTTTTCTAGTGTCGTAGCTAGGGAGATGAGATAGATACAGAATCTCCTGTTCATATAGTTATTTATATGAACACTACTGCACAAAAATATATAGTACCACTCTGTGTCTAGAGAACCCTAACTACACCACTATTCTATTTAGATTCATGTAACTTATAATTAAATAAATACATATTTGCGATTTTAGCCTAATGTCTTACATACATCTTTTATTACATATTGGTTTCTAACAAGAAATATAAACTATACTAAGCTGATTTTTTTTACAGTTTAACGAGGTACCAATACCAGTTATTGATCACTTCAACTTTGATGCATCTGACTTTGGAGAGCATACAAAGATCGTCGTGTCACCCAAAAACCTGATAAAAGCTCCCATCATTGTCGGAAATAATAATACTAAACCTCTCATTTACGATGGTACTGGAATGATTCTTCGGAAAGATAATACTTTAGTTTTATCTATATTGAAGGCTTCTAGCACTGCCTACACTTATGATACTAGAAATCAGGTAATTTATAGTTTTTCTTTCAAGTGAGATTGACCTTCAACTTGGAAGTTGTGGAACGACCTGCCCAGCCACATCTTTTCTCCTTCCTATAACATGAGATCCTTCAAGCACAATGTGAAGAGGCCTCTCATCAAGCCGACATAGCGGATGCGACTGCTGTTTGCAGATGCTCTTCTCTGACAGCAGTCACCTCCATTGATGGATCGCACTAGAGCTTAACCTCAGGCGGGGAGTGCCTACATCCTAAATTTAAAAAGAAGTTGTCAAGAATAACAATACATTTGCTTCCTTAATCCAATGTAACACAGATAACTGCTGCATGAAAACATCCCTGTGGGAATTCCTACCACACTAAAACAGATAGATCTATATATTTTGTATGATATTTGCTGCATTCGGAATCTATTTTGAAGACATATATCCCAGTCCTTTCACCTTGTATCCTTCAAGCGGAGCGTGAAAAAGCACCTTCTTAGGCTGGCGTAGTAATGGCGACTGGAGCCTCTTTGCGAGCGGTTATCTAGTCGTCAATGCTCACCTCCGAGGTCACATGTCGTGTAAAAAAAAAGTTCTGCTTACTTTTTATCTATATATTATTTGATCAATGCATTGTATAAAGATAACAATTACTTTGTACATTCTTTCTCAAAGAATAAATATATTTGAAGGTGCGCCAATATCCTCATGCTGTTGGTAATAAGGTAGTACTAATAGGTGCAATGCAAGCAAGGAATAATGCAAGAATTATATTCTGCGGCTCACTTTTCTTTTTCTCAAATGAAGCATTCAATTCACCAGTTGATATGGTCCATGTGAGTAAGGCTTTACTAACTCAAAATGCTATAATAATATTTAATTGCAAATATCATTAATCTTCATTCCCCAGGGTGAGAAACTACAAAGTAAACGATCAGGGAACATGAAGCTTGCAGTGAGACTTAGTGAATGGGTGATGGGACAGCATGGACTACTCCATGTCAAGGAAGTGTCACACCATTTAGCAGGAAGTCATATAAGCCCATCCACTTACACTATTACTGAAGATGTGGTATGTATTTTTATTTTATTAAACGCCTGTACTCAAGTGCCTGCAAGTGACTCAAACATAAAGATAATTAAAGGAACTCAAAACATAATACTAAAAACACTTTATAAAAAACTGCGAGGTACATAGCCTATTCAAAGTCAACACTGTGCGCAGGTTCTCCTCAGGGCGTCGAAGTACAGGAACAGAATTGGTGTGCATCCCAATGCCCTAGCAAATATGCTCTTGATGGACGACAACCCTAAACGTCTCAAGAGAAAACATATTATCGACCTTGGCAACAGCAGTTGACCAACTTACATTGAGAGACATCCTCAGTGGAGTGGTTCTCAGACAAGACCAACTATTTGAGCAGATCTGCTTATAGTCCATGCAGACTGATTGTAGATTATAAAATTAAAAATAAAATGCCTGTACTAAGCTTGTATCACTGATTCTAAACTTCCTCAAAGAAACGCCGGATACCAATGTCTTTAAGATGCCTGTTGCAGGTACAGTTCATTTATTAACTAATTTCACAGATATACAATATAAAAGTAGAAGAATTGTATCGTGGAAAATGGCGGCCGTTTTCGGCTGACGACATACAGCTAGAGTTTGTCCGTATTGATCCTTTTGTCCGTGTGACACTCCAGCCTAAAATGGATGGATGGTATGAAGGCACATTCAAAGTACCTGATGTTTGGGGTGTCTACACATTTAAAGTTGAATATGATAGAGTGGGATATACGAGGCTGTATAATTCTACTCAGGTATTGTATAGATTTGAATTTAACACATTAATTAGAGAATGGCAAGCCATGCTGAGATTGTACTTTCAAGTGCAACACCCGTGAAGTGACCTTTTCGCGTTTCGAAAGTACATTCATCTTCTTAAGTCAGCATAGCAGAGGTCTCCATCTTCCAGCATCATTGGACTCACTTGTCTTGTAGCGACTAACGGCTGCAAAGTTTTTGACTCATTAAAATAATCCAAAATAAATGCGATTGTAACACGCATAAATTATTTAAACTCAGTTAATATTTATTTAAATTCTGTCTTTATTTTTTAGGTATCAGTACGTCCACTCCAGCATACACAGTATGAGCGTTTCATCCCAAGTGCATTCCCATATTATGTTAGTGCATTTTCTATGATGGTTGGTGTTTATTTATTCGCCTTCGCATTTTTGTATTATAAAGAAGATAAACTTAAGCCTTCCTAAATCCCGAATTAGCGTAGGCATGTATTTAGCTGATAGCTTGTTATGATAATACAGGTAAAATATATCACTTCCATTGTCTCTGCCTGCCCTTTGTTTTAAAATTGTGTAAGTCTAGTCATACTTAATTTGTTTTTATTGTGATATTTTTTTGAATCTATATCAGTATTATGAATTTGATAAGTATTAGGTATTATAAGTGATCTCTGTATTTTTAAAGGTATTTTATACTTTTATCATTAGTGTATCTGTAATTTCTATTTTAATATACATAATTTTATATAGTATTTTTATTGTTTTATTTATAAAATGTAGCAGTTCATGTAAAGTGAATTTTTGAACGCGTCCACTTGTGACAGTAAACAGGAATTCATATTTTAGTGAACGCATTCGTTTTTATGGAATGCATGTTATTTGTATGGGTGTTTTAATTATATTTTTATAAAATGTTTTAAATCGTGCATTCCAGCGTGATTTACGCTATTTTAGTAAATTTATTCCGGTCCAATCTATTGTATTAAGATAGAAAAAATAATTTACATGTTTGTGACAGTTTGTGTCTATTTACAATACCTGTCTCGTGTAGGTAGTGAATAATGTGATTAGCGCGTTTACCGTAAATATTATAAATTCTCATTGTTTTTCTTATGTGCTGTGAATTGCGTCGAATGAGCTGTGATCTTTTAGACTTAGAATATTGGAACAAAAGAGTGGTTTCTGTCGTAATGTGTTTACATTTATAACGAACGCCGTGAGTATGATGTCACTTGGTAGTCATAAAAAATTGTATTGGCTATATGCCCATGAATTTCTTCATGAATTGTTGTACAGATAATTAGATCGATGCAAAGAATGTGCGTTTAAATGTTTAGGTTATATCTAGCCTAATTAGTTATGCTAATCTGTTTGAGATAGTCTGATAACCTCCTTCTCTAGACAGTTAAGACTGGTTGTGTGTGTAAATATGTCTTTAATGTTAATCCTTGGAAAGTTATTGCCATGATATTGATTAGGTTTAAAATAAAAAACATTGATGCAGTGTGTAAACATTTGCTTCATAATAATAGAGATAATTTTCTTTAAAAAATTATGTATACATAATTATAAAGTATAAGTACGTGTATATATTAGACTCCCTATAACTTTTATTATATCAGTCCTATATAGCGATAGGAAGCTGCATAACATCTTTTAACTGAGTCCTATATATTTAATAATATTTAAATTTATTTGTAGATACATTAAAGAAGTGTGAGATGGATCCATCTCGAAGGCAGCGTACCCAGGCTAGGGGTACTACGGAGGAGCTAGACATCATTGCTCAGCAGGTTAGTCTTAAGTCTAGTGATCGTCACTTTCTGCTAATTACACTCTGAGACAGGTTATATAGATTTACAGAATTGGCCTCTATCATAGTGATTACTGATCCGAACTATTCCCACTAAAAAGGAAAATATTTGCGATGCGGTGCGCCACTCTGGAGTGGTTAGACTGCGGGGTGAAACTACTAACCACACTTGACTATTAAAATAATTTAATTAATTTATGTATTAATGTAGTGTTCACACTTTGAGTAGCAGCCCAGTTTTACTGATCAGATTTTAAAATATATGTTTGTGACTTCTTTCGGCTGAAACTTGTAGTGAGCATCAAATTAAATAAATAAATAAATAAACCTATGTAATTCTGTGAAAATGGATCTTGGTGTATTTGTTTGAAATTAATAGACTTAGACCCTGATTACCATACACCATATCATTTATGTATATTTCATGAAGGTTTTTACGTTGTCAATTTTGTTGTAACTCGCCACTAGATGGCGCTACAGCATATCAGCTTCTGCACCGTACAACTGATACAGAAGTAAATAATATACCGATATGGATAGAATAATTTCTACCCAGTTTTACTATAATAGTATCAAATAAAATAAAATCATATCTTTTACATATTACTTTTAACCACTTTTGATTATGTTTTGCTTGATTTTTTTTTTGCGTACATCTATTTGGTTTAAATTCGGTTTCAGTACCAATTATTGTTTTGTATTATTTGATAATTATAACAATTTTGTATCATTTTAAACATGAATATTCTCTATAAGCAAATAAATACTTACAAATATTATTTTAAACAACTATTATGCACACAACAATATTATCTTATTCACTACTGCTTTTAAAACATACATAATCCTATACAAGTTTATTATCTTTTTGTTATCTATTTATGTTACTAATTTTTTGTGTAAAGATTAGTTTTGTTTTTTACGTTTATAAAATTTTAATATGACATCGCTACAACCATTTTAATATATTGGTATAATCTAATTGGAAATGTAGATCCTTGATAAATGATCAGAAGGCCGAGTACGGGGTTACGTGTACGCAGTGACAGTGGTCAAAATAACGTCGTCTGATTGGTGGAGAGATCTCGTATTACGCTTTCACGGCTCTAATGGAAACTCCTACTCGGCCCTCGGAACACAAAAATAAAATTAAACTGGAATAAAAAAAAAAACAGTTTTAGAGATTAAGACACCTCCATTTTGTAGGTAATAATATATTAAATATAAATAAAACTAATTAGGGATTGTTTTTATTATTATTTTTCAAATTGTAGTTCAACATATGACAAGACTCCGCTTGATGTAGAGTTAGAACACTAGTAGTAGCACCACTTTTAAGCGTAACACCCATAAAGTGAACGTGTCGCGTTTGGGATCAGAAGTAGCCAGGTATAACGAGAGAAGTGTGCACTGGCAAACTGGATGATGCACATCCAAGTCGGTATAGCGCGGCGACTGCTGCCTGCAGAAATTTCTCTGTGTTAGCAGTTGTTTTCGTTCATGGACCGCATTCTAGCTTAACGTCAGGCGGAATGTTGGTATATGCCAAGATACAATTTAAAAAAATAAACAAAAACAACCCCTATTTACTTTTATTTATATTTAATTTTAATATACATTTTTTGAACTATTCTTTGCAACACTATCTGTCATAAGTAGTTGACGAAGAATTGCAATGTACCAACGTGTGTTAGTTAATATAATTTTGGCGTGCACTTACCTGCAGAACTGTTTGTCACGAGAATAGAATAATCACTGACGTTTGCGTCTTCAACAGGCGCGAGTGTGGAATGCGACTCGCGGTCATTAACGAATTTCAGTTTCCTAACTGGAATAGGCAGAGTTAATTTACCAAGTACCTACTTCCTTTAACGGTTATTTTAATGAATAAATTATTTACATATTAAAATACTTTGTCATAAATTACTTCTTGTAACAAAATCCGTGTTACCGCGGGTAAAAAAGTGGAGTGTGTACTACCCACCTGGGTGGTACACATTCGTCTCGAGCCGGTATAGCCTACATAGATTTTTCTGTAGTAGCAGTTGTTTTCGTCTCTAGTTTAAAAGCTTACATACAATAAAAAATGTTTAGACATATGTTTAGAATATCAGTATAAATTAATCTCGGAAGTGATTAGTAGAAATAACTGCATGTTTGTGATGCTTTGCACATTCATTCCACACAATATTAGCTGTTTAAGCTTATAATTATTATGTTTCTCTATTAGTTAGGGATGTGTTACTTAAATTATAATAATATTAAATGCACAACCCTATTTTAGCTATAATTGTTTTGAGGGAACAAAACGGATAAAAAAATCGATATAGTAATTTAAAATATTAATATTTGGACAGCGGAAAGGGGTATTCTAAGGTGGTTCGGTCATTTGGAAAGGATGGATGAAAGGAGATTAACTAAAAAGATCTATTGTGCGAAAGTGAATGGCAGTGTCGGAAGGAGGCGTCCTAGGAAGACCTTTCTCTGTGACATTGGTCAACTGCTCGGAAAGGATCAGGTGAGGAGCACCCTCAACTAACGTGCATGCATGTGGTCGAAGCAATAGTGGCATATAGAGAGAGGAGTCGCTGGCGCTCCATAGTTCTGCTTACGTATGGGAAAAGATTTTTGCGTTTTCTGACCTTTTAGTACTCCAGCCTGGGTTGGTCCTATAGTAGCTTTTGATTAGTATTAGAAACATTATTGGTTGAGATCCAATTTTTTGTGTAAAATGAACATTTGTTAACTGTACTTCTTTTTTTTAAATTTGTGGATAGGATCAAAATTTCACGAAAAATTATTGATGTATTAGTTTAGTTGCGACTTCCCCTTATTGTCCCGCTGAAAGTTCCCACCAGATTGACCTTGGGAGCGGCGGTCGTGGTGTAATGGTAACAGGCGTAAACTCACAATCAATGCTCGCGTCTGTAATTTTATTTGCATACGCAGACCAGTACGGCGACAACCCTAAGTTAGAGTGCGCTTCTATTTATGCGCAGACGCATCTCAGCGACGGTTTGTGGTGCGAAATAAAACGACACGCGATCACAAATAGATATGTCGGCGTCTCTCAATCTCAAATTTTATTACTTGTTATGAGTAATTCGATTTTACATTAATTTTTGTAATAAATAATTAAGACTGCCATTATTTAGAATAGAATAGAATATCTTTTATTTGTCATAAGGTACAGATGTTTTTAGATATGTACAGGGTGAGGTGACAAAAGGGAAATCAGCTCTGGCAGATGTCAGAGCGCTGATTTTCAGCTGACACCGCAGGAAGTGGCAAAGGGGCAGTGATAGGGAACAGGTGTAATAAAATAGTTATGGAAAGTAATTTGTATTGGAACGATAAAATGCATAAATATAAAAGAATATGGAAGAAACAAAATATAAAATAATATTCATATTAATAATAATAATAATTAATAGGTTGCTCACGCATACATAATATATAACAGTGTTGGCAGTAGCAACTGCGACCGCTTATCTAATTGTAGCAAAAGAAAATGTTTTTTAAATTTATTTTTAAAATAAAAAGGGGAAGACAAATCATGAAGCGGCGGTGGAATATTGGTCCATATTTTAGCGGCCGCGTATCTGAAACGCGTATTTAAAAAAAAACTAAAGTGAAAAAGGTTTTTAAGTTTTTTTTCTTCCAATCGTTACATATAAGCTATTTTGATATTTGTAATAAAAAGTTGTATGTCAATTTATAATTTATATGGACATAAAATCACAAAGATCACATAGATAGGAAGAAATTTCAGTAGGTCAGTTGTTTCCATGAAACACCAAAAATAAGTTTACATCTCTGCAATGCGATCGTACGCAACGTTTATTGCCTTACTCGCTGTTTGAGCTATATTAAAGTCGTAGGCAGGCACTATGCTATAATTTAGTATAAACATTTGTATATATTGTGCGGCGCTCGTTAAATTCTGATCGGTACCAGTGTAACTATGTTATATGTACTTTGATCGCTCAGCGCTTGTGACAATAAAAAAAGCTGCGTGCAAACTGATTATAGTTGTTAGCACAGTCTGTCGTTCTAGGGTAGTACCACCACTTTCCTGTGTAGCGATTTAATCTGGTTTCAGGATCAGCTTAGGCCCGTTAAAGTTACTTTGACTTATATTTTTCGATGACTTTAACGGTTACGTTTACATTTACTCCACACGCGTTGCTGCACCATCGTGTAAATTCATAACGTTATCGATTAAAGGGTGGCTGATGTAATGAGGAGTACATTCCCGAAAAATTAATAGAAAAACGTATTTGGCTTCTTTTGTCGTTAGTGACAATAGTTCAACAATTACTTCAATTTTGACCAGCCAAAATTCGCTGGTTACGGTTAGCGTTAAAGTTAACGTCAAAACTGACAGGTTTTTTTTTTGAAATCAAATTATTTATTTATAAAATCAAATTACTGTAGGTGCCTTAACGAATTGATAGGTTAGAGTTAGGTATAGATAGATTTTTTTTTAATTGTAGCTCGGCATGTGACAACACTCCGCCTGATGTAAAGCTAGAGTCCGGTCCATGAATGGAAGCAACTGCTACTACAGAGAAACCTGTGCGGGCAGCAGTCGCCTCGACTATGCCGGCTTGAGGAGACGAGCATGTACCATCTAGATAGACAGCGCACACTCCTCTCGCTATACCTGGTTACTTTCAAACTATTCCCGAAACGCGATAACGTCACTTCACGGGTGTTACATTCGTAAGTGGTGGTACTACCCCAGGACGGCAGACTGGACAAGTTACCATTATCAGTCTGCCTACCATCAGTCTCCTTTTGAAGTCTATTACTTAAAAAATCAAGAAAATATTTCAAATATAATGTTAGTATTGATTAACAATGTAAAATAATATAAATATTTGTGTTTAGCATTAAGAAACAATAGATCTTCATTTATAATCAAATGTCTAAATATAGATCGAAGACTATAAAAAAGTAATTTCGCAAACAACCCGTGATGGATGACGTCTTTCTATCGATCTGTCTGCTACGCCCTACCCTTAGAGGGGGATGTCTAGATAGGCTGATGCAATGTTGGGGAGATATAACGTAATGCCCCAAGTCTAGGGGGGGGGGTTTCCTTTTTTTGATGTCTGGTGTTAAGCTAGAGTGCGATTCATGAACGGAGGCGATTGCTGTCGGAAAAGGGGAAAATTTGGCCGATTTTATTTATTGTAGCTCGGCATATGGCAACAGCAGTCGCCTCCGCTATGCCGGCTTGAGGACATGAATTATCCCCAATTTAGATATAAGTTTATTATAATGTAGGCAGATCCCTTGTTTTTTTTTTAAATTGTGAAATAATGTTTTGTTACAAGGAATATGTGTATAGAATACTCTGCCTATCTCACTCGTGGGTGTTATAGGCGTGAAGATATGTATAATAACGCAACGACCTAAGTTTGGCCTAAATTTGTTGAGAGAGGTCATAGCTCCCGTGTTCACGGGAGGGATCGATCCAGACTCCCACCCTCCTGCACAGTCTTCTACTCCAGCCCCTACACAATCTGGGCTGATGCAACATTGATGCTTTAAAGGCAATAGCTAGGTTATTTTTATACGTCTTTTCAATGATTTCGTAATTTTGAGGTAGAAGCAAGGAGTTCTTTATAAATTAGATAATATTTTAATTTGAATATATTTTGCTGAAGTACTGAAAAAAGTTTTTTATATGTCTGAAGGGAGGTTTTGTTCTATTTTTCGTCTGCGAACAGGGCGGTATTGGGGTACGGGAACGCCGGGGGGTTGGCAGGGACGTCAACGACCGGCATTCGTAGTTCGAGACCGCTGGAGCGCGGATCGCTCCGTTCCAAACGATTTTATTCCAAAACTATTACATTTATGTGGTTTTTTCACACACAGTTAATTTAAATGGTGTTACATTGTATTATGTATCTTTTTCTATAAACTATGGTTAAATTAAGTTTGGCGATGGTAGTCGGGGTGGCACCGGCCCTCGTGGCTTGGTGGCGTGGTGAAGTACCTTACGTCCCGGAGGTGCCTGCTTGTAAGATCAGGTCCTGGGGTCCGAGGAGGTCACCTTCCTTGTCCGATTGTTTGGAGAGTAGCAGCGAAGAGGACTCGGCTCGTTCTGTGGTCTGTCAAGTGAGACCGAAACTTGTAAGTTATACGCAATATATTTTTAACCGTTTTAAAGAAAGGAGATTTTTAATTCGACGTTTTTTTTTGTGTGTACTCGTATATTATTCGATTTCTTCGCTGATTTGGAACCGATTTTGATTAGGAGCTTTTTTTTGGTTGAATACGCTCTGGCTCGAAAGTTTTTTTTAAATTTAAATTTGAAGATTTTTTACTTTTTAGCTTAAGACAAGTGCATACAGGCTCAGTTTTGAAGCCGGTTTTACCTTTTATTTCGTAAAATAATTGCATTACTTGTAGGATTCATTACTTGTACGTAGGATTCTAGGACTTTTTTTTATATCCTGTTCATTAAAAAAACATACTTTATTTTGGTATTTGTTAAATTTTTTATGAGTGTTTTTTTTATATTAAATTTTATTTATCACCATCCGACTATGACACGCACATGCGCGCTGAAACACCTGGAAGATGCGTAGTATTTATAAAAATATTAATGGAATAATCTAGATATTTTACTGAATTTTATTTGATATAAGTTCTAGTTTGATATAAAATACTGAACAACTTACGCTTTCAATTTTTTTTAAAAATTATTTTCAAGTAAATGTAAATCCCTTACATAATTGTATAAAAAAAAAGTACCTATTTCATTTATTTATATGCGACAAAGGTAAGTGCATTATCAGTAATCAGTCATATTTATCGCCAACACTTCAGCTATATTATTCAGGTTGATTTTATTTATTACTCCATAAATAATATCACATCCCCACTAAACTGCTTTTAACTAAAAAAATTCACTTTTCGAGATCAATTAATTTTTGGATTTCTACTTCGAATACCTTTACCAGATCATTCTGCAAAACAATGCGCCTGCTCGTTACATGTTTAATTAAAAAAAATAATCATATATTTACAAACGAATAATGATATTTTTTTAGAACAGTTTTGTTTGGGTAGCCTGCCGCTCATATAAGTTTACAGTTTAGTCTGAAAAGGCAGTTCTCAGGCAAACTCTATATACAACACTCCGACTAATGTAAAGCCAGAGTGCGGTCCATGAACAGAAAGATGCCGGCCTGAGGAGACGAGTGTGCCCCATCTAAGATTGATTCTCCTCAGCGCAATTACAAAAAAAATCCAAAACTGTCTGACGGGACATGAACGTTAACTGTCACTCTGAAAACGCCAGAAGCGGGAACGTGCTGTGATTATTATAATTAACTTTCGGTCGTCACCCTAACTCGAGTGGCGCGTGACAATCACTTATTTATAACTTCTATCAGTATGGATTCTCTAAACCACTTATAGTTTACTGTGATTTATGAGTGGAAGCGTTAGATTTTTTAATGTTCCGTATTAACTATTACGCGCAACAGGGCAGTTTAGAAGAATGTTACGAAAGAGTGGTAGGCAGACAGTGATCGTTATTAGCCCAGTCTGCCGTCCTGGGGTAGTACCACCACTTTCGAATGTAACACCCGTGAAGTGACTATAGCGACTCAATTGTCAATCTGGCTGATGCACATGCGTCTCCTCAAACCGGCATAGCAGAGGTGACTGCTGCGTGTAGAAATTTACCTGTAGTAGCAGTTGTTTCCGTTCGTGAACCGCACTCTAGCTTTACATCGGGCGGAGTGTTGTCATATGCCGAGCTACAATATATCCTGTATATACTCGTATATTTGAATTTTTCAAGTGGGCTTTCATGGCCAAATCCTAAATTATAAGAGATATCATAAATGCTGAGTCTCGATGCCGATGTGATGAAAACTAAAACTGCATTATTAGATTTTGGATAAATCCATTTTCCCTGCCAGGAATCGAACCTGTTGATTTTGAAAAAAAAAACAACATTTTATTATTGCACCATCCGATAGTGTTCCTGATAAGGATCAAATTCTGGGAAGTAATGATATACGGCAAACCAAAGAAAAGTGTTGATTTTTAACAAATTGTCTCTTATTTCAATGTGTTTATACATTACCGGTACATTGACAACATTTATTATTTTGATTGAAAATCATCATATTGATTTAAAATTCGATATCTCTTATAGTTTAGGATTTGGCCATGAAAGCCCACTTGAAAGATTCACCCTGTATAAACGCAACGCAAAACACCAAAGAGACTTTCGTTCTTGCCCTATACATACAATCGTATAATGCAATGACCGTTTTATTATGACTATAATAGGCGCGTCATTGTACTGGATATGTTGCTTTCTCATCATCGTGAAGGAAATTGAATATGGCAAGCATAGCGGAGGCGGCTAGTTAGAGTAGATATTTTTCGGTAGCAGCATTTGTTTTTTCGTTCATGAACCGCACTCTAGGTTAATATCAGGCGAAGTGTTGGCCATAAATGTCGAGCTACGATAAAAAATATATAGATATATGTAGGATGATTCGAATGTAAAAATCTACGTATTTTTATTTTCTTTTCATTATAGAAATATGTATTTACACTAAAACTTTGAATTCAGCTAGTAATTCCAAACTTTATGCTTTTGTCCCGGAAAGTTTGGTTAAGTTGGAGTTCCGAGTCCGTGAATGGGTTATATTCGTATTTTAGTCAAAGTATCTTAAGCAATTATAGGTAATTTTAAAAAAGTATTATGTGAAATTAAGAGATTTCGACTAAAGCGGTCGTGGTCTAGCGGTAAGACGCGTGAACTCACGATCGATGAGACCCGTGTTCGAACCTCGCTAATTCTGACCGGTACCGATGTAACTTTGTTATATGTACTTTGGTCGCTCATTAAAGAGTGGTAGGCAGACTGATGATGGTTATTTGTCCAGTCTGCCGTCCTAGGGTAGTACCACCACTTTCGAATGTAACACCCGTGAAGTGACTTTGTCGCGTTTCGGGAATAGTTTGAAAGTAGCCAGGTATAACGAGAGGAGTGTGCACTGTCAATCTAAGATGGCACATGCTCGTCTCCTCCACCCGGCATAGTGGAGGCGACTGCACAGGTTTCTCTGTAGTAGCAGTTGTTTCCATTCATGGACCGCACTCTAGCTTTACATCAGGCGGAGTGTTGTCACATGCCGAGCTACAATAATAAAAAAAAGCAACATTTTGCGTGGGCTGTTCTGTTTGATAATACGCCTCGCATCTTCGGGCCTGACTACTCTATGACGATCTGCCTAGAAGCTATATAAAACGTTACTTTTTATGTTAGTAAAAAACAACATTAAAAACAAAAAAGTTAATTCTAACGCCCCGGGCTTATGTTTTATGTAGATATTTAAGACAATAGTTGAGACCGTTCACCCCGTTACGAAACGTAACCTATATGCACACGTCAGCAGATGCAACTCAAATGTCACGTTATTTAGGTTTGCGCACGCGCATCCCGTGATCAATTTCAAACTACAGTTACGAAGAAACCGATCAGCTAACTACTGCTTTTTACCGATTTTTTTTTGTCCGCCTAACGCTCGTGTTTTTACTTAACTATGTTGTAGTTGTTTTTTTTTTTTATAATTTGTCCGTGGAAAGCGGCGACTGCGTTCCGTTAGTGTCTCGGAAAATAGTTGTTTTAATGTGCCTGTGGTATGTTGTGTGCCGATAATAAGCTATTGCTGCCGCTAAGGATGGTTTTATGCAATTTTTTTGCTGCGATATTTCTCTTCCTGCATTCGAGTTTGTTGACCATTTGTGCTCATAGACTTGTTTTTATACTAACACGTGTTGTAATGATTTACTTCTTTAGTAGTTTATTAGCTGCTACTCGCTACCATCAGTTTATTATTAATATTATACGTTTAATTTGAGAAATAATGAGTTCCCCATGCATACTTTTATCTCCAAATTCACTCGCTGCTTTTTTTAAAAGAGATTGTAGCTGGTGATCGTTTCCCAGGATGTACTCGTATCTGCCTCCTTGCCAAATTCTATTGAGATCTGTTTGGCGGTTTTGACGTGAAAATTTAACAAAGAGTTACTTTTGAATTTGGGTAGCTTTAATACGCAAAGTGAAGCCTTTCTTTGGTTATCAGAGATTGCCGGTCGATGTATAATTGAAGTGGATTTCAGTTGCGGATAATCGTTTAAGGAAACTAGGCAGGAACGTGCCTATTAGCGCGCACACGTAAATGTTTAAACAGTAAAAACCTTCCATCATCCACTTCCACTCTACAGGATTTTTCAAGGAATATGCCCTAAGGAAAATGGGCCCACAAATTTTTTCTCGAGTTTGTCGATTATTTTGGTTAATTTTGTAGAAAAATAAAAATTATTGAGTAATTATTATAGATGTTTTCTGATGCGATATTTGAGGTTATTATTATTTTAAATGCTTTATATAATTGACGATATATGTTTTTTATGTAATTAAACATTGTCTATTGATTGGTAAATGATGTGTTGACATAATTAAAATTAATTAATAAAAAAATAAGATTTTATTTTAGAATATAGTTTTGTTACCAAACTATTAGGTATCATGTGGGCCCAAAAATGGGCATTCTTCTATATATTAGATGGCCGCCAAAGAGGCGCCGATGTGGTGCTAGCCTAGGGCGCTGATGTCGGCATTTAATCGACCCGGTGGTTTCGCAATCGTGAGCCTCCTGTTCAAATCCACCTACCAATGTAACTTTGTATGTATTTTGGTCGCTCAGTGCCTGTTTGATACGAGTACTGGTTTAGCAAAATTATGATGAAAAGAGAATAGAAAAAAATCCATCATAATTTAATAATATTATAAAGGCTGTACTTTTTTTTAAGCCTGTACTAAGCTTTTATCTGCACTGCACTGAGCGACCAAAGT
Source organism: Tinea pellionella (assembly GCA_948150575.1). NCBI lineage: Eukaryota > Metazoa > Arthropoda > Insecta > Lepidoptera > Tineidae > Tinea > Tinea pellionella. The sequence goes on from OX411248.1 coordinate 9,245,114, forward strand.
ACATAACATAGTAACATTGGTCATTATTCAGCGAGGTTCGGACACGGGTCTCATCGATCGTGAGTTCCGTCCTCTACGACCACTAGACCACGTCCGCTCAATGATAAACGTATGTAGCATTTTATTACGTCAAAAATTAATATAAATAACCGAAAATCGCGTATTTACGTCCAGTACCAGTTGAATCGAAAGGTTTTCGCCATTCTTACATCGTTTATTTTCTTTAAATAATTTAATTTACTATGCCTACATTTAACAGGATTTTAGTTTATTATTATACGGTCCAAAAATGATATAAAAACGTGTAATCGACATGTGGTCACCACAACCGGTTGTCTTATCGCCAATGTCAAGGTGAAATATTTATATGGATTATTATGGAATATTACAAACATGCACGTCGGGATAGACAGGAGTTTGTAGAATTGAAAATACTGCACTCTCTACATTTCACTTTAGCCTGATCTAAGCTAGGGTTCGGTCTGTGAGCTGAAACAACTGCTATTGATGAAAATTGTCTTGAATTACTGCCCTTCGCTATGCCGGTTTGTTGTAAGTAAAAAAGCCTCTCAATGCCTTGGTTTATTCGTGTGAATTAAACAAAATTGTAAACTCGTTTTTTTTTTCTTTTTTCTTTTCTTTTTTTATTATTTTAAGAGAAGATTGTACGGTCCAGTTTGACAACTCCTTTCATTATTCCTGGTTGCATCCAAGCAGATCACTTGTACTAGCCCAGGACGTCCGGACGGGCAGACTGAGGCAATACCCGCCTCATCCGCCTCAGACATCAGTTTGCCCTAAAACGTTTAAAATTAATTAAGTAAATTTTTATGCATGTAGTATATTACGTAGTTATTTGTACATCGAGATGCCTTTCTAAACAAACGTGATCTTATGATGAATTGCACGAATTTTTGTTATTTTTTTATGACCTCAATACAACGAAGATAGAAAATATTGCGTATGCGCGTTTGTAAAGCAGTTTATTGTATAATTTTGCTGTTCATCTATTCAGTTGAGATTTGTTTACGTTTTCTTTAATAAATTATTGATTACTTGAGTACTATTTGTCGTTCATATTGCGTTCGTGGATCGGTACTGATTCATATATCTTTTTTGGTATAAATGAACATTAGATTGCCTAATCGGTACTAGGTGCACATAAATAGAAAAAGGTAATCCCATTATCATTAGTGATTCACGGAGTACTGTGGTAACGGTCGCGATTATGAAAGTGTTAGTACCCTTTGCAAGTACGCGACAGTTGATCGTTGACGTACACGAGGACGCACGTCAACACCGCTGAATTAAATAGTTGTATTTATTACGATAATTTTGAAAATATTACGTTTTCATAAGTTTCAACAATAGAAGAATGTCCGTTACGAAATATCAAAACAATGCGATGATAACTTTTATCGATATCGATAAGTGATTAATGATAAAATAAATTGTAAGTTGCTGATAATAGTGCAGCGAAAATCGAGACTTTGTTCGATAGATTTTGCATACTCCTACATTTTAAGTGTTTTGTTGTGACATTTGTTTAGTTTTGCAATTGTAATCGCATGAAAACCCCCGTGTCCTCCAAAATGGGTGTTCATCCGAAAGCGGTGACAACACCGAACACGACAGACAGTGAGGAAGGAGGCGACGTATTCACAGATGGTGATTTCGAGGATTCTGACGAAGATATATTCGGCGATAGCATCAGCCATACTTTAGTGCCCGTGAATGAGACTCTAAATGTTGTTATAAGAAATTCCGAAGCAGATATAGACTCAGCGAATAGTGTTTGTGATGTACATAACAATAATATTGATATAGACAAGATGGTCGGACAAAATACTTGTGTAAACAATTTTAACAATGGATATGAGACGAATAGTGGTGACAGTTCTTCTGAGTTACGTCACTCGTCACACGAGGACTACACGCCGTCTATAGTCGGAATAATTGGACAGCAACATAATCATGTAAGCATTGTTAATGTTTATTAGAGATTTTTGTATGCTAATGACGTAATGAGGTGCCTATAATCCTACACATCCTTTAAACTTGACTCATTGTTGAATCATCGTCTTTTATACCCGAAAATTCGTTGGTTATAATACGGACACATAGTGGTAAACATGTCGACTTTTTTTTTCTGTGTTCACTGTCACATGGTGTCATCTGGTTTGACGAATGTTACGAAATTATTCTGGTTATCTTTTAAATAGCTGTTTTTATTATGATGAAAATTTAACAGAAAGTCTCTTTGACGTGAAATTGAAATTTGACGTGGTTACGTGAGCTCTGTGTGGTGTGCCCTCCTCAGCGAGCTGTGTGCCAAAATTTGAATGCAAAAAAACTTTTTATAATTATTATATTAAATGTAATTATGTAAATAATGTAATTATTTTTACAAACAGAGATAAAACTTTTTTTGTTATATAAATCAGGGACAATCGCAACTTTCAATTTCAATTGTAGTGCGAATAGTAAAATTGCAAACGACATTAAATTACCTACAGCATCTATTTCAAGAAAATCTAACATTAAAGATATGTTATCTTATCATAGAAAATACTTTAATAAATGACAGAGATCAAAAGGACCTTCAGAGGCCTATGACAGTTCTGTTCACCTAAAAAATTGTTTGTTTAAAAATATATTGATAAATGTTAGTCTATGTAAGGTTACGTTATGAAGTAAGCCGTCCAGTGTCGTTTGAAATATTAGCTATAATTATCACAAAGATTTGTTATTCGTATGTATGCAAATAACTGGTGTTACGAGTAACATTGAACGATTTTTCAAGATCTTTGTTTTTTCCATTCCATTCGTTAGTATTAATATTGCTCGGGCTGAAGACGTATGTCATTGCTAGATCGTATTTTACGTATTTATTTTGCTGACGAACTGATCAAAAGTAACGCTTTTAGTAATGCAAGAAACGTCGTGGTTAGATCTGTGGTTAAGTTTTATGACGAAACTAATCATTGTTTGTGTAAGTCTACGTGTTATTCCCTTTTAATGTTTAAGTATAGGCATGCAAGTGTGCACCATGGATGTCTATTACATCTGGACATGTCTATTCTATTTGTAATGATGCGATGAATAAATGCGGTCATTTTGGGAAGTATGTGTGGATGTGTCCTTGAGTGAGTGAACCCTAAATGTGATAAGAAATCGTTGCAAGCTAAAGGACGATCGTGGAAAGAGATATGTTGTAGTTCGGTCAGATGGGTGAGAGGAGGTGAACTAAAAAATGTTAAAACGGATGGCTGTGAGATCGGTTAACTGCTCAAAAAGGTGAGGAGCTTATACCGAGGTATATGGATGGGAGTAATAGATGTGATTGAGAAGAAAAAGTTAGAGAGAGATGTAGCTCGTGTTTCGTAGTTTCTGCCTACCCCGGAAGTGTAGATTTTGTTAATATAGATAACAGGATTTATGTGAAGGTTTATTAATGTGTGTTAAGGCTGTTTGTTATTGTGTTTCATTATGTCACAGATGTGCTCTGTTGCCTTGTACTTGTATTCCAGACGTCCTTGGTTCGAACCCGGTATGTAACACACATGGACGTAGTTAGGGATTTTAATTAGGGGGCGGCAGCTATTCAATAGCTGAAGTTGTCGGTTTTTTTAGCCATCGACGCGTCTGCCCCTTCTGTCTGAACACATGTAGAATGTCGTTCATGGTAATACAATCCAAACGGACCTCTCCTGAAGAGTTCAGAAAGGCTTTTTCGGTCGACAATTTTTGACTGACTTCATTTTTAAACATTAAAAAGGTTCTGCGTCATAGGGTAGGTTCTGAATTGTCGCGACAACATAAAACCGTGGCTTTATTGATTAAAATCGTGATGTCTTTGTCAAAAAATAGTTTTCTCTTCATCTTCTAATAATCTCGCGTGTATCTTGCTTGCATTATAAATGGGGATCAAAGGTTAAAATTGTTGGTATTTTTGGACACGTCCATGTTTTGGTTGCGAAGAGAGGCCTTCTCTTGTATGATATTCGGTCGTTGAACTGAGGAACTTGTCTTTTGAGGTAAATTATTATTATTCAATTTTACGTTCGTCTCTAGGTGGCCCCCCATACGATTGTATCCACGGAACTAGATTTATTATAATGAATACTCCAGTGTTACATCATTCGCATACTGAAATTTTACTTAATTAACTTACTACTTAATTCTATCGAAAGTAGTTTTTGATCGGAATTTGCTTTCCCTCCACCTCGATATCTACACGCATATTTTTAATAATCTAATCTAAAATTTTAATCCAACTTTACTTTGGATATTTTTCTGTGAGAAAATATTTATTTACGAATTTTTTTACGAAATTATATTTTTCATCGGTCGTCTTTGCTATGACAAATGTGCACTAATGGCTAGATTTACAGAGCACACTACATACTCTCGTTTAACTTCACTGGAATTACCCCTAGAAGCAGTCGACCTACCACTCTTGAATCATCTCTTTCGAACCAAGTCCTGAGTCGTGTCTAAGGATATGAATAGACTTGGGATATAATGTGGGACCACGTGCTCTGGTGATACGGGTCATAACAACATTGTAATACGATAACGTGTCGGTTATATAAACGTGTGTTTCCTTGTTTATTTACCGCAAACGTGGAATATTATTTGAATGTACATTACTTTTACGACTTCATTTACATTATAGGGGTAAACAGGTGTAACTTAAATGCATGTTCAAACAAATTAACACCATAATACAACATAAATAAAACAACGTCTCACATTTTCAAAGAAACGTTAATAATTGAAACACGAGACTTATTAAAGGTTACAATTTATTATTTTTTGAATTGTAGCTCGGTGTATAGGGGCCTATTAACAATGACAATCTGTCGCGTAGGTCGCCGAAAGATATCGTGTAATAAATGGCCTTATAGTCCTGTACGACACTCGGCAATACAATGCAGACGGCATGATGCTCGTTGTGTCCTACAAACTCCACCAACTATTTGCTGGATGGATTGCAATGCAGGATTGCGAATGGGCTACCTTTGACAAACCACAGTGTATTTATTATGGTTACGCGCCCTAAATCCAGGGTGAACCCAAAATCTAAAATGCAAACTGCTTTATCGATACAAATCGGCAAATTAACATTTAGATTATCAACATCGGTTTTTGTATTCCAGGCGGAACAGAGATTGGCAGCACGCCGCGCTGCGAGGGCTGAGGCGAGGGAGATACGCATGCGGGAACTCGAGCGTCAGCAGAGAGAACAAGAAGATCATGCTGACAAGGCTTATGATATGTATGCCGGTAAGGTTCACATAAATAAGTAAGCACAATGACCTGACTGATCAGAGGAAGCTCGACTATACAAATATCTAAATATTTTTTTTTACAAATATGTAGATATTTTAATGGGAGTCAAACTTGGGGCTTTCGCGGAACACAGTGGCGTACCTTTCCGCCACTCCGCCTAATGTTAAGCTAGAGTGCGGTTCATGAACGGAAACAACTGCTGCTACAGAAAAAATCTGCAGTCATGTAGATCGACAGTGCACACTTCTCTCGTTATACTTGGCGATTTCCAAAGTAATCCCGAAACGCGACTAGGTCAGTGTTACACTTGAAGGTGGTGGTACTACCCCAGGACGCCTCTTGAATCAAATTAGAAACACACAACCACAAACTCGAATGTGATCGTTATTTTCAGAGACGGTGGGTCGTCGTGGTCCCTCACGATTAACAGGTCCAGCGTTGCACTCACCACGACGGAGTTCCGAGGATTCCGCTGAGGATGGTTTCTGTCTTAAAGATCTTAGGGTAAATGCTTTTGAAATTGCAATACAATTAACATATTTGGTTACCTCTGCCTTTCTCATTAAAATACAAGCATGAGTCTATACTTCTCACATTCGTGACGAGGCATGACAAGGACGAGGGTTTTTAACCTGATTCTCATAATTGTGTGATAAAAATTAATGTCTTGTTAGGGTTTTTTTTTTTATTGTGGCTCGGCATGTGACAACACTCCGCCTGATGTAAAGCTAGAGTGCGGTCCATGAATGGAAACAACTGCTACTACCCGAAACGCGGCTAGGTCACTTCACGGGTGTTACATTCAAAAGTGGTGGTACTACCCCAGGACGGCAGACTGGACAAATAACTATCACCACTCTTAAACGGTTGTCACGTTTGAATTTGTCAAAAAAGAAAAAAAACAAATTCATCCATCAGTTGGCATGATGTTTTTTTTTGTTGATTTTTAGCACGAGTTGAAAGAATATGAGGACAAATTCAGGAAAGCTATGATCTTGAATGCCCAACTAGATAATGATAAGGCGGCGCTCGCTTATCAACTTGAACTGCTCAAGGACAAGATTGAGGAGTTGCAACAGGAACATGCGCAGTTACAGGTACACACTCGCACACACACTGCGTACGATCAAAAAAATATATACATAGTATTAAAAACTTGTACTAAACTACATAGGTAGTTTTCAGACAGATGTATCTTGTACAATTATTGACTTAACTAGTTTTCTTACTGGCTTCGTCGATTCAATTTCCTCCTTGAAGTAGTAAACCATTGAAGTTCCGGGAGTGTCGACAAGATCTCCAGAAACTTCCTTTTCGGGATAGCAACGTTGCTACACTCTCGGAGCGCGTGCTCCACCGTTTCGTCCTGTTCCAGACGACTTTTTCACGGAGGGCTGTCTGTAACATTTACTTACATTTATTCACAGCGAGAGCACAAAGACAAGTGTTCAGCACACGAGCGATTGAGACGTGAACATGTATCCATGGAGAGAGAGCTTTGCGGTGCGAGGGAAGCTATCGTAGCGAGAGACTCGGCGGCCGCGGCTGTCGGAAGAGTGTTCGTTCAGGCCGAAGAAGTCGACACTGAGGCCGGGGAGGGGGGACAATATTGTCCCGCTTTGGCGCTCGTTACTAGAGAATCAGAGATGATGTTGAATGAAGCCGGAGAGGGAACTCTCGGTGAGTTAAATCTGAGGGAAAGGGAAGCAAGGAGTGGTGGACAGACTGATGACGGTTAAGGCTGTCACGTGTGGGGATCAGCTTGGAAGTAGCCGGGTGTAGTAAGAGGGAGCGTGTCCCGTCACTGAATTGTTCAAATAAATATTTTTAAATTAACTTTTAAAAGAGTGGCTGTATAATTTCTCGAGAAGTACAATACAATACCTCTTCAAAGTAAGGGTAAATAGGTACCTCATAGGCAAGCGTGCTCCATCTTAGACCGCATCACTGCTTAACATCAGGCAGGGTGCGGTCAAACGTTTGCTTATTAAGCATTAAAAAAAAATAAGCTCACGATCAGTGAGACTCATGTTCAAATCTCGGTGAATTCTGGTCGGTATGTTATGTACTCTGGTCGCTCAGCTACAAGCGCTAGCTTAGTATAGGCATAAAAATATATACAGAGTAATTCATCATTGTATGTGTTAACAGATGTTCGGTTGCAAAATCTTCTGAACTCAAAGCAAGCATTGGAGTCTGAGGTTAGAAAATTGAAATTGCAATTGAACGAGGAGCGAACGGCGAGACATAATGGTGTATCGCATCCTGATGATGAGTCATATGAGAATGAAGGTAAGATGATCGCTATCTTTTCATAAGTATCCGGACGTCACCTGAATAGGCGACCCCAGAAGTAACTCTCTGCTGTTTGTCCTTTTCTCACGCGAAAACCATCACCGTTATTTCTCAACTTAAACGCATAATTTGAATTACACATACGAGATAATATAATTTGGAAAGTGTAAATAGTGACCACTTTGATATATTTTTTGGATAATATAGATAAAACTAGCTGTTGGGTAAAAGCCGCGGGCGCAAGCGGCCCGCGGAGGCCCTTTTTGTCGTAAAACGTATTAGATCGAATAGATTTTAGGCAGTTTTGAAAATATTTAGCTCGCCATCTAAAAGCGTTTACGTTTCTGAACAAAATTGGTCTTTACACGGTGACGCTAACGTATCTACTTTTCGAGATATGGCGATTTTAAAAAATTTAAAAAAAAAACAAAATTTAAAAAAAATTAGTGCTGGTCATACTGAACAAAATTGGTCTTTACACGGTGACGCTAACGTATCTACTTTTCGAGATATGGCGATTTTAAAAAATTAAAAAAAAAAAATTAAAAAAAAAGTAGTGCTGGTCATACTGAACAATATTGGTCTTTACACGGTGACGCTAACGTATGTACTTTTTGAGTAATAGCTATTTTAGAAAATTAAAAAAAAAAAAGCAAATAGTGCTGGTCATACTGAACAATATTGATCTTTACACGGTGACGCTAACGTATCTACTTTTCGAGATATGAAGATTTTAAAAAATTAAAAAAAAAAAACAAAAATTTTAAAAAAAAAGTGCTGGTCATACTGAACAAAATTGGTCTTTACACGGTGACGCTAACGTATCAACTTTTCGAGATATGGCGATTTTAAAAAATTAAAAAAAAAAACAAAAATTTAAAAAAAAATAGTGCTGGTCATACTGAACAATATTGGTCTTTACACGGTGACGCTAACGTATCTACTTTTCGAGATATGAAGATTTTAAAAAATTAAAAAAAAAAACTAAAACAAAAATTTAAAAAAATAGTGCTGGTCACACTGAACAAAATTGTTCTTTACATGGTTACTCTGACGTATCTACTTCTTGAGATATTTAAAAGAAAGCCCGCCGCGCGGAGCAAATTCGATGTTCACGCGGCCGCGCTCACCGTCCGACTGACCGAGGTAAAGCCGTTTCGATCGTTCGTCCCGAAAATGCCTCGTCGCGGATGCTGTTAGGCCACGCCCACCGCCATGCTCCGTTTCATATTGGCGTACCGGCGGGAAAAGGATATAAATACGATCGAGGAAAAATTTTTTTTGAGCAATTTTGAAAAAAAAAGTATCGTTTTCGAAATTAGAGGGCATTCTCTACAACTTTCTCTACGGGGTGACTGCCCCGACTCGCCCCGTTTCCGAGATATCGCTACCACTTCCGGTCCAGAATCGACTTCCGGTCAAAGTCGTATTTTTCTCGACGGTTTTGGGACGCCCTCTATACGACTCAAAAAACCGCTACCCTCCACCATACCGGCAAGTGCGAAATAATTGATGTCAGTCAGTGAGTGAGTGAGTCAGTGGTATTGCAGCTATATATTAGTACTAGCTGTTGGGTAAAAGCCGCGGGCGCAAGCGGCCCGCGGAGGCCCTTTTTGTCGTAAAACGTATTAGATCGAATAGATTTTAGGCAGTTTTGAAAATATTTAGCTCGCCATCTAAAAGCGTTTACGTTTCTGAACAAAATTGGTCTTTACACGGTGACGCTAACGTATCTACTTTTCGAGATATGACGATTTTAAAAAATTTAAAAAAAAACAAAATTTAAAAAAAAAATAGTGCTGGTCATACTGAACAAAATTGGTCTTTACACGGTGACGCTAACGTATCTACTTTTCGAGAAATGGCGATTTTAAAAAATTAAAAAAAAAATTAAAAAAAAGTAGTGCTGGTCATACTGAACAATATTGATCTTTACACGGTGACGCTAACGTATCTACTTTTCGAGATATGAAGATTTTAAAAAATTAAAAAAAAAAAACAAAAATTTTAAAAAAAAGTGCTGGTCATACTGAACAAAATTGGTCTTTACACGGTGACGCTAACGTATCAACTTTTCGAGATATGGCGATTTTAAAAAATTAAAAAAAAAACAAAAGTTTAAAAAAAAATTAGTGCTGGTCATACTGAACAATATTGGTCTTTACACGGTGACGCTAACGTATCTACTTTTCGAGATATGAAGATTTTAAAAAATTAAAAAAAAACAAAAATTTAAAAAAAAAATAGTGCTGGTCATACTGAACAACGTATCTACTTTTCGAGATATGAAGATTTTAAAAAATTAAAAAAAAAACTAAAACAAAAATTTAAAAAAATAGTGCTGGTCACACTGAACAAAATTGTTCTTTACATGGTTACTCTGACGTATCTACTTCTTGAGATATTTAAAAAAAGCCCGCCGCGCGGAGCAATTTCGGTGTTCACGCGGCCGCGCTCACCGTCCGACTGACCGAGGTAAAGCCGTTTCGATCGTTCGTCCCGAAAATGCCTCGTCGCGGATGCTGTTAGGCCACGCCCACCGCCATGCTCCGTTTCATATTGGCGTACCGGCGGGAAAAGGATATAAATACGATCGAGGAAAAATTTTTTTTGAGCAATTTTGAAAAAAAAAGTTTCGTTTTCGAAATTAGAGGGCATTCCCTACAACGTTTGTTCCGGCACTTTTGCCTCATCTCTTTCCGTTTCCGAGATATCGCTACCACTTCCGGTCCAGAATCGACTTCCGGTCAAAGTCGTATTTTTCTCGACGGTTTTGGAACACACTCTATACGACTCAAAAAACCGCTACCCTCCACTATACCGGCAAGTACGAAATAATTGATGTCAGTCAGTGAGTCAGTGAGTGGTATTGCAGCTATATATTAGTACTAGCTGTTGGGTAAAAGCCGCGGGCGCAAGCGGCCCGCGGAGGCCCTTTTTGTCGTAAAACGTATTAGATCGAATAGATTTTAGGCAGTTTTGAAAATATTTCGCTCGCCATCTAAAAGCGTTTACGTTTCTGAACAAAATTGGTCTTTACACGGTGACGCTAACGTATCAACTTTTCGAGATATGGCGATTTTAAAAAATTTAAAAAAAAACAAAAGTTTAAAAAAAAATTAGTGCTGGTCATACTGAACAATATTGGTCTTTACACGGTGACGCTAACGTATCTACTTTTCGAGATATGGCGATTTTAAAAAATTAAAAAAAAAAACAAAAATTAAAAAAAAAAAATAGTGCTGGTCATACTGAACAATATTGGTCTTTACACGGTGACGCTAACGTATCTACTTTTCGAGATATGAAGATTTTAAAAAATTAAAAAAAAAACTAAAACAAAAATTTAAAAAAATAGTGCTGGTCACACTGAACAAAATTGTTCTTTACATGGTTACTCTGACGTATCTACTTCTTGAGATATTTAAAAGAAAGCCCGCCGCGCGGAGCAAATTCGATGTTCACGCGGCCGCGCTCACCGTCCGACTGACCGAGGTAAAGCCGTTTCGATCGTTCGTCCCGAAAATGCCTCGTCGCGGATGCTGTTAGGCCACGCCCACCGCCATGCTCCGTTTCATATTGGCGTACCGGCGGGAAAAGGATAGAAATACGATCGAGGAAAAATTTTTTTTGAGCAATTTTGAAAAAAAAAGTATCGTTTTCGAAATTAGAGGGCATTCCCTACAACGTTTGTTCCGGCACTTTTGCCTCATCTCTTTCCGTTTCCGAGATATCGCTACCACTTCCGGTCCAGAATCGACTTCCGGTCAAAGTCGTATTTTTCTCGACGGTTTTGGAACACCCTCTATACGACTCAAAAAACCGCTACCCTCCACCATACCGGCAAGTACGAAATAATTGATGTCAGTGAGTGAGTGAGTGAGTCAGTGGTATTGCAGCTATATATTAGTACTAGCTGTTGGGTAAAAGCCGCGGGCGCAAGCGGCCCGCGGAGGCCCTTTTTGTCGTAAAACGTATTAGATCGAATAAATTTTAGGGTAGTTTTGAAAAAAAGTTTAGCTCGCCGTCTAAAAGAGTTTACCTTTCTGAACAAAATTGGTCTTTACACGGTTACGCTAACGTATGTACTTTTTGAGTAATAGCGATTTTATAAATTAAAAAAAAAAAAAAATTTAAAAAAAGTAGTGCTGGTCATACTGAACAATATTGGCCTTTACACGGTTACGCTAACGTATGTACTTTTTGAGTAATAACGATTTCAGAAAATTAAAAAAAAAACGAAAATTAAAAAAAAAAGTAGTACTGGTCATACTGAACAAAATTGGTCTTTACACGGTTACGCTAACGTATCTACTTTTCGAGATATGACGATTTTAAAAAATTAAAAAAAAAACAAAAATTTTAAAAAATAGTGCTGGTCATACTGAACAAAATTGGTCTTTACATGGTTACTCTGACGTATCTTCTTGAGATATTTAAAATATTCGAAAAAAGCCCGGCGCGCGGAGCAAATTCGATGTTCACGCGGCCGCGCTCACCGTCCGACTGACCGAGGTATAGCCGTTTCGATGGTTCGTCCCGAAAAAAAATTTTTTTTTGCCCGATTTTGAATTTTTTTTTTATTTCGCCATAAAATGACATTCTCTACAACTTTCTCTTCGGGGTGACTGCCCCGTTTCGCCCCGTTTCCGAGATATCGCTACCACTTCCGGTTCAGAATCGACTTCCGGTCAAAGTCGTATTTTTCTCGAGGTTTTTTCGACACCCCCTATACACCCCGAAAATTTCACCCCTGCACCCCCCCGGCAAGTACTAAATAATTGATGTCAATAGATCAGTGAGTGAGTGAGTGAGTCAGTGGTATTGCAGCTATATATTAGTATAATAATTAGTCGGCACGTGTTACTGGAAAACTTTTATAATTGCTTTGTTCTTTTTTTTATTAATTTTAAAAAATTGCGATTGTAATATAGTAATCGAGACGTTTCGGCCGGAAAACAAGAAAAAATAATCATTTGTCAAAAGCTCAAACAAACTTTTGATTTCTAAAAATCCCTGTTAATTAAAACATCGTGTTTATAGTGTAGGTAAGAAAACATACAGAAAATATATTTGACAATCTTGTGAGTTGATAATCATAGACAACAAAATAATCTACGAATAAATAAATAAATACAAATATTAGGTTGGTACTTTGCCTTCTATCTACAGTTCTACACAAATGTTTATGACCGTCCGAGAAAGGTCGATCGCGTGCCATTTATACAGTTTTTCAAATATCTCCTCGATTTTAAAGTTTTATTTTTTTGAAGTAATATCTTGAAATGATTTTCTATTTAACATTGGTTAATTTTTTTACACCTCGCCCGTTGCAGTGGAAAGTCTTCGCAAATGCATATCTGATACGAAGGCGCGTGCGGCACGAGCGGAGGCGGATGCGTTCTTACAACATGCTGCCGTCGCCAGACTGGAGGGCCAACTCAGTCGACTTAGAGCTGCCACCGCTCAGAGAGATGAAGAGGAGGAGATCCTCAAACAGGATAAGAGACGACTGCAGAGAGAGGTGACTTTATTGCTTTAATTGTTTGGTTACGTGGAAAGGGTGGTAGCAGACTGCTCATGGTTATTAGCCCAATCTGCCGTCCTGGGGAAGAAAGAGTGCACTGTCAATGTGGTGCATATTATTCTGCTCAAGCAGGCATAGTACGCTGCTACATACTTCCTAACTGACCCTGAAACACGATCACATCGCTTCCACTGGTGTTAAACTTAAAAGTAGTGATACCCCAGGGATAGCAGACTGTGCTAGCTAGTTTGGTCAAGAGAAAGAAGTCCATAAACTCACTGGCAGTGGCTGTGCTCGCTCTCTGGTTGGAGTATTATTGAAGTCTGCTGTTTATTTGCAGGAATACGTTGATTTTTGGGCAGTCATCAATAATGACAGCTAACGGGTACCAATCTATGTATTTGTGTGCACCCTGTACATAGAATTCGTCCATTTCCAATTCGACCATTTACTTATTAATGAATAGTACCAATATCTACCCCTATAACGGTTTTATGTGTATTTTGCATGGTTTTATTTTTGAGGGCTGAGTAAGAGAAAATAGCCGGCATAGCGGAGGCGACTGCTGCCCGTACAGATTTCTCTGTAGTAGCAGTTGTTTCCTTTCATGGACCGCACTCTAGCTTAGCAACTGGCGGAGTGTTGTCATATACCGAGCTATAATAAAAAAATGAGTACATTTCCACTGTCACGACGTGAAGTGAGAAATCTCAGACAATAGTATTTTGGCTGCGCAGTTGAAGAAAATTCAAATGAAGGGGTCCTATTGGTGGACTGTGCACTCACTTTACGCCGTGACAGTGTAAATGTAATCTCATACTCAGGCCTCTGTTTGTATATTTTTTAACTTGTATAATAATTAGGTCGTATTAGGAGACTTGTAAAATATGGTAGTCGGGCTGATGACGGTTATAATCCCAGTTTACCATTCTGGGGTAGTACCACCACTTTCATGTGACACTGTCGCGTTTCAGGGTCAGTTTGAAAGTTTGTAGTATTGCAAGAGAGGTGTGCCCTGTCAATGAATGGTGCGCATTCGTCTTCTCAAGTTGGCAACGCGATAATAAACCTTTACATTATTTTTTTCTGTCTTTCAGGCCCGTGAAGCTTTGAACCGCGTTGAGGAATTAGAAACTGAAAATAATCACCTAACTAAGAGACTAGATAAACTTAAGAATGCCAAGTCGGCTTTATTAAAGGAGCTTTGATTGAGAAACCGCGTTAATGAAGAGTTAACAATATGTATCGACTCCGCCATTCACCGGTAGATGGCGCTAGTAAATTCTGTATTGCACATTCTAGTTTGTACAATAATTATTTGTGTATACAAACTATTAACGGTGGGTACCAGTAGGAGAATGAGTTTTTGTTAGTGGAGCTCGCGTTCTGGTATGACGTCACACGCAGTGAGAGTTTTAGTTGAAAACGATGTAATGGAATAATTTATGCATAGATTAATTTTTTTATTTAAGGCAAAGGTATCATTGCCCCTGCATCCTAGTCTTCGGTAATGTTTTCGTTTTAATTATTAGTAAAGTGATGGGTTAAAACTTTTAACGGAGTTTAGGCGGGGAAAAAACACTCTTTCTCCAATTTTGAATAATTTACCCAATTTTCAATTTTATGGACGGAAAGGCAATATGGCGTTTTTGTGTATTATATTTATTGATAAATGGGAGCTGCGCTTCCGTGATAGGCCTGATTTATTATGTATATTAACAATTTTGTAACATTATAATTATTTGAATTAGTTAATTTATTCAACTTTATGGTTTATGAGACAAATAAATTGTATATTATTTTTAGCATAAGTTATTTAAATAATATAATTAATATGAAACTTAAATTTTTGCGTATATTGTGTTTGCGATATCTCGATTTTAATTCCATCTAATTCTAAAGGCTGGCGTCCACTAGAGACGAATGGAAGCACGCCGAATCAAATCTCTTCCCGTGAATCGAACCCTATGCGAGCAGTAAGCCAGAAAGCTTGTCGTGCGACGCCCATTTTGTTGCCTCACCAACGTAAAATATGAGTAAGCGAATTTTTGTGATACGGGCCTAGTGGGAGCCAGCCATTAGTATCCTGAATGTATGATACATAATATAGCAATATTTATGTTAATATATACGCTTGCCTCTAGTAATTTGCTTACTAATTTTAAATGCTTTTATCATGGAAATAAACTTGCCATTCAAATATCAAGTTTTATAAAAACTGATCACGTGACTACGTCAACATACTAGTTCTAGTTCATTTACATTTGATGATTTTTGTTTTTTTTTAATTAATTTTGGTTTATGTGACCGTAATTATTTTTTAATTTTATTTAACAGAAAAAATAACAGTAATGTAGTTAGAATTTTACGAACAGGGATGTTTTACAGTTTAATTTAGAATTTATAATGTTGAATTTACACAATATCACGAGTAAGTAATTAATAAAATGGAAGTCATTAATTTTTATCTGGAGCCATGCTCGTTTTTTATGTAACAGTTACTTGAGTACATCACAATTATTTATAGGAAAATATTTTTGTTGTAACACAAAAAATTGCATTGTTTTTTGCGGGAAAATATTGTGCTGCAAGATAGTTTAATTTATTAGTCAGAGTGTAAGTTATTTCTGTGTTCGTAGCAACTGGACGCCTCACAGATGCCATATTTTAGTGTAAAATTGTAGAAATTATTTGTGTTGTTCAATTATTATCATTAAAGTTTAATTCCAATTAAACCTCTATAGATTTATAGTTATTTGAGAGTAACGGAATAATTGGATTGTCCTCTGCAATAAAAAACCCACTTTAAGAAATATTTAGATTGACAAGCAAAATACACTTCAAGTTCAAGGCTTTAAGGATGATAATTGAATACAGTATTTATAGATTGCTCAAAGTATTGACTTTTGTGTATTTGTGATAAGTTGGGAGTTAACAGTACATTATTACATTCTCATTATTACTTCATCTTTGTTTTTAATAAAAAAAAAATAAAAAAAAATGTTTTTTATTTTTATCGTAATATTCCTATGAATTCCCTACTAATATTTGTAAATTAATGCGAACTTATGAGCTTTTTTGAGGGGTGTAGAGAGGGGTATAGATAAAATTGAAACACCACGAAATTAATCTGTTTTTTATTATAATTATCATCTTAACTATAAAGCGATTTGCACTGATTACTATCATCTCTTAGTAATTAAGTAATTAGTACAAACAAACCGAGACTATTTGGTGCACTTAAAGGTAAAAAAAAAACAAAGAAATAGTTCAACCCTTAAATGCATGAATTTTAGTTTTTATTCAATAAAATCTTATATTATTAGAAATTTGTTATAGATTACATAATTATTTTTTTAGTTAATAATAAAGAATATATATTTTGAAAAAGATAGTATGTATTCTTTTAAGAAAAAATATGCGTTTTTTGCTAAAATTACTATAGTCATATTACATTGTTATTCTTTAGTATAGGAATTTCCATATTATTTATGAATGAACTTGAGCAAAACAATTCAGATTTTTGTTATGACCAACGTTGCATTTGATGCACTCAGTACGTGAAAGTCCTGTGCAAACGCAGACACTCGGGTTTTTGAATAATATTATGTGAAAATGAATGTAGACAATTGGCAACAATATGCATTTAAGGGTTAAACATATCTACTGTTATTATTGGATACAAATAGTGAAATCATACTAACTAGGTTTACAAGCTAGTACTTGTAGGCACTGAGCGAACAAAGTATATAATTGTTACATTGGTACCGGTCAATTTGGATTGTCAAAAGAGAGAACAAACGTGGCTGGCTTGAACTAATGGTATGGGAACGTACCTCCAAGACGTCTTTTATGTTTTAAATTTTATTTATACATATCCAAGCTGGTACCCAATTTTACTCTGGGTTTTTAGTTCAACGTGATAGATAAGTAGATCAGAATAAAACAACAAAGCATACAATCGTCTCACTAAGCCGTTGATCATGCCACGTCAGGCAGGGTTTGGTTACACGTCAGGCTATAATTTTAAAGCAGGAGAAATAAAATATTAATAAGAAATAATTAACAAAAAAAAACTTATTAATATTAAACAAATAAAAACTTTTAAAACTATTTATTAAAACAAAAATGGACCAAAGTCGGTTGACAGGATAAACTCCTCTTTGTTTACTCTGGCTACTTCTAAGTTAATCCTGATACAAAATTTACAAATACAGGATCTGGTAACCAACTTATATATTAAACAGTGATGTTTATAAGTTTCAGGTTGCTGATTTTAATAACAATTTATACATACCCTACAAGTAAAAACTGCCCTTTGTATATTTTAATGAGTTACTTATTTACAATTTACAGAGCTAATTGTATGTCTTATTACTATCTAAAAACGAACCTCGGATCAAAATAATTGTGATAGTAAACCGCATAAATCTTTGTTAAAAATCTTCGGCCGTGTCTGCCCAACCCTTCTTTAGTTTGGACGCCTTCTCTAACCGCGCTTGACCACGCATTTAGTAGAATTATAGTTCACAATATTTAGGAAAGCGAGCGAATCCCAACCAACGTAATAAGGAACCGTTGCGTGTTCAAGAACAGTATTGTAAGCACAGTGAAAAGAATAGATGAGAGGAGATGAACTAAAAAGATTAGTAGGAAGACCTTTCTCAGCCAGATTGGTCAGTTGTACTCAACCAACGTATTGATATGATAGAAAAAGCGGTATGTAGAGAGTTTCTGCCTACCCCAGTTGGAACGGGACGTGGGCTAAGGGTGGTTTGCACCAGAAGGCCGGTTAGAGTAACTTTTACGTTTACTTTAACCGTTACGTTTACTGTGTATATTTACTCCACACGAGTTGCACCATCGTCGCGCCTGTCATTTTTGACGGTTACTTTAACCTTAACCGTAAACAGCGAATGTTAGCTTGGTTAAAGTAAAAGTAATCGTCAAACCAATGTCGCTAACGTCAAATGTATGAAAAGAAGCCAAGCCACCTTTTTAACGATAACAATATGAATTTACACGATATTGCAACGCGTGTGGAGTAAATGTAAACGTTTAACAGTTGTCATCGCCGTAAGAGTAATAGTTAAGGTTACTTTAACCGGCCTTCTGGTGCAATCCACCCTAAGCAGTAGTAATTTTAAACCAAAACTAACGATAATCAATTGAACTAGTGAGTTAAATAAATCATGGAAGAAAGTTTACCAGTTTGTTTACGTTCCTGTGCTTTCCATAAACAAGGTATATTATGTAAACATAGTATGTATTAGTAACAACTATTATGTGGTTTTTAGTCTTGTTATTATGTGACAGGATGTTGGCTGGGAGTTAGTGCTCCATGTTCGGGACTATGTTTTTGTTTTTTTCTCTTTTTCTCCTTTTTTCTCTTTTTCCTTTCCTTATCGTCGTCGTGGCGCTTCTGCTTTTTGTGTTTCTTCTCATATGTGTCTGGATTTGATGAATCTGAAATCATACAACTCACGAGTTATTGTTTTGTACACTTAAATAAAAAAAACTATTATACCTTTTGAAGCAACCTGTATATAAAATGTATTTAAAAAATTTCAGAATACCTTCTATTTTTTAATGTTGTTTAACACTAAACTTGTTTATCATTTAAATTGTATATACTTATTATTTAACTATTTATGTGTAATTTAGTGTAATTAAGAACGAATGTGCAACGCCAAGACAAACCATTATGGTTTACTGGCGTGAAGCTAAATTGTAAAAAAAAAAAAAAAACTAAATACTACCAATAAACTACCAATAGACAAGCGTTTGCCCCCGCACCCTGCCTGGTGTTAAGCAGTGATGCAGTCTAAGGCGGAGCACGCTTGCCTATGAGGTACCTATTTACCTTTAATAATACCTTAATAAAGAATATCTTTAATTTTAAGTTATTTGCATTATTTTAATGTTCCTATTTTTAACAGACTTCAAAGGTTATCAATTCGTCATGTATTTTTTTAACAAAGTTAATTTATTTTCAATAATTTTTTAATCAGCGACCAAAGTACATATAACAAAGTTACATTGGTACCGGTCAGAATTAGTGAGATTTGAGCACGGGTCTCATCGATCGTGAGTTTCACGCGTCTTACCGCTAGATCATTAATAATATTAATGTATTCATACCTTGCAATGGTGTATCTTGTCCAGGTGGAGCACCATCCTTATGTTTATGTTTTTTGTGTTTACTTTTATGTCTTTTTGGAGGTGCCGAGCTTACATATCTGTATTGTTCAGGTAAGGGGCCAGGGTGAAGTCGGAAGCCGGCTAACTGTGATGCAGTTAATGGTAACAACTCCTTGCCTCCAATCGGACGTTTTGCTATCACAGAACCTAATGTACTGTTATCTTCCTGTAAGTAAGTACTGTTTTTAGTACTTTGACAATGTGACTTAACCACACTCCGTCTGATATTTAGTTTTATCCATGAACGGTGACAGAGACATGTCTGTAGCCAGCAGCCACCTCTGCTGACGGCTTAAGGCAGGCCAATTTGTTGGGGTAAACGGAATGAAAATGTTTTTATTATGTTTTTATCTAAAACTTAATTAGAAAGAATAGTAAAGATTCCACCATTCTACTGAGGATATTTATAATGATGCATTATATTGCATTTGCATTAATGTAGGGTTGCCATCAGTCCGGATTTGTCATAGCTTAGAGGGCATCCGGGGAGCGTCCGGGCGAGGCTCCATTGGTAGTCCGCCAGCGACACACGCCACGTTCAACCGACGAACCGACTCGCTAAATTCCCCGTCCCACCGTTTTTTTTTTCACTGACTATGTCTGAAAAAACCTGTTGACATGTTCGGGTTCTGGGCTCTAAAATCCGGGGTTTTCACGCGTCTTGTCCTGGTTGCCTAGAGATGGCAACCCTAATTAATGCAAATATTTACTTAGACACTAAATAAATAAAATGTTATTTAAAATAAATTAATGCAGTGAACAAGTATCTCAAATATCTATAAAGAGTGGCAGACATACTGATTAGCCCAGTCTGCCGTTATGGGATAGTACCACCACTTTCGAACCCACATAATGACCTATGAAATTACTATATTGTGTTTTGCAATCAGTTTTGAAATAGTCATGCATTACACTGTCGATCTGGATCGTGCACATTCACGTCTTCAAGTCGGACATAGCAGAGGTGACTTCGCTTGTATAAATTTCTGTGGTAGCAGTTGTTGTCATGGACCACACTCTAGCTATACATTAGGCAGTGTTATCACATGCCGAACTACATTAAAAAATTAATTAATAAATCTAACCTGCCCAGGTCCATCGAGTATTCCAGGTAAGTTAGGTAGAAATGATGACAAGGACTCCTTCAGCTTTTTGCCATTAAACTTACTATATGAGTGCTCAAGGCCATAATATGCCATCAAATTGGTAGCACCTGTCCGATCACATTTCCCTGAAACTATATAAACTAAGGTTTAGCAGTTTTATTTTTAGATTCAAGGAGATAAACAAATACATTAAATAATTATGACTATTTTTAGATTTATAATCCATATGTATGTATAAATTATTTAATACTCATAATAAAATATTTAAGTAGAATACACATACCTGGAGGTTCTTTCATCAAATAGAAAGGCCCACTATGTACAATAGATGGGTTTTTGCCAAGCGATATAGTCGTTTTGAGGGTGCCAGAAGAATCCTGACGGGAGACCACGGGTGACCTCGCTCCTCGAGGCGACGATTTAGGAGAATAAGGTTCTACTTTTCTAAACTGGTCAGACATCATCTTGAATCGACATTGTATGAATAAGCTGCGAAATTTATAATTACATTCTTCAAAAATAATAGAAAATTGCACAGAAACCCTCCGCGACAAATTCGTGCAAGCAAGCCAGAGACAATTAATAATAAGCAAGCAAGCAACTAGTGATGTACTAATATTGTGTTTTGGAAGCAAAGTAAATGTTTATTAAATTAATATTACTTTTAATACAAAAAAAAAGTTAATTAATTATTTAATATTGAAATACTTTTAAAAATGTTTTGTAAATTAAAAAATATTATTTGTAATTTAGTCTATGACTTCACACCACGTGTTCGAATCCAAGCCGAGCACTTGATTAGAAAAGTATAATTTATAAAACAAAGTTTCCTTGTCTATAGTTCGTGAATTTGCTTTGCACAACGCGTTACGCTATTTCGTCAATGTGTTTGAAAATATATTGTTTATCAACGTTATTATTATTTTAATTACAATTATAAACACAAGAATCAACCGGATAATGTGCAGATACATTGTGATCTTCAGTTTTTTGGATTCAGTTCAAAGGTTTTGATGTGGGCATTCCTCGCGCTGCGAAGTGACGCCATTTTACGGGAATGAGCAGCCCGCGGCTGCTTCATAATAAGCCCGATGTAAGAAATACTACGTGCAAACGAATGCTCGGATGCAAATTATTCTCGTTCCTTTCGTACTGGACGTACGACTATAGAGGTAACCTAATATGATTTCATCTCACATTACTATGTGCATAATTTGAAGTTCTTCATATTTGCACAGTCTTTTGTTTCTCGCGTAACCACGTTATTCATTTGTCTTTGCAGAAAATTATGGAAGATGGTAATTTCGCGGGAGCTACGGATAATAAATATGGCTCACAACTAAGTAACTTATATAGCGACTCCGTCGCCCCACGAATAACGACGAACGGTCACGCCACAGATGCGATTCCTGACCGCGATAACGTTGTGAAGCCGCACTATGAACGTCACGAGGGCCTGTTTAAGCAAAGAATCAACCCTCTCAAAATACACCTGGGCAAGAGACCATTTGTTGATAATTCAATACATTACCAGGGTGGTGCAAAAAGAAAGAACACTGTGAATAGATTGGCTCCACCCGCACATCACAATATACATGATACAGGGTCGAAACCCGTGCCTAAGTTAATTCAGAGAAAAGGTACTAATAATCAGTTTCACCATGCACTGTCGCCACAGAAACATAGAACTGCGTTGGACGGTAAACCTGTCCCCCGTCTTATCCCCAAGAGCCAATTATCACAATTTAAAAAGGGTAAAGTTGAAAAGGGTCATCAGTTCAAGGAGTATGCGCAGTATTTGGGTTTGCAACCGATGATGCAGTACAAATGTAGCAAATGTTGTGCAATGTTCAATACCTTGACGCTGTTGAATGAACACCAACAGGTGTGCAGAGTGCAGAGTAAGGAGCTCGTCCCGAGTCCCGAGGGGACACCCGGTATGGACAATAATGCCTCGGCCCCATCACGAGTCACCAAAAAAGTATTCTTGTGTTCAGCTTGCGGTACTTATTATGAAAACTGGAACCTATTTCTGCACATGAGAGAGATACACAATAGGCATATATGTTTGTTCTGTTTGGGAATGTTCTCTAAAGCTCAGAAGTTGGCTGCACATCTTACAAACAAACATAATGTCACAGAGCACAGTTTTAATACTAAAGAAGAATTTTGCAACATGTACAATGATAGTTTTTACCTAATGTGTTGTACATGCGGTGAGGTATATAGCGAACAGGATGATTTCTTCACGCATGATTGTAATAATGTAAAACCGAAACCAGTACCTGTGCTTGTCAGTAAAAATGCAAAATCAAATATAAAATTAAATAAGAATCTTA
The DNA here is from genome assembly GCA_948150575.1 of Tinea pellionella. Classification (NCBI taxonomy): domain Eukaryota; kingdom Metazoa; phylum Arthropoda; class Insecta; order Lepidoptera; family Tineidae; genus Tinea; species Tinea pellionella. Next base: position 9,267,877 of record OX411248.1, read on the forward strand.
GTATTACTAATAGTCCGGCACCTCCTCCAGTGATAGCTCCAGATAAGCTCACAATTGAACCTGTAAAAGATGAGGAACCTATTGTGGAAAATAGTGATCTGGTACCAATTTCGTCTGTCAAAAGTGTTTCTCAGCCGAAAGAGGCAGAAAGTCATCCGGATGCCAGTCATGCTGAGAATACACCCAATGATTGTGATATTAACAACGGAATACTTGAAACGACTGCAGATAATGATGATTCAACTGACACGGCTACTGAAAGTATAGTATCTCTGAATTCCATGCAAGAAGCGGAACACTTAACAAATACAGATAAAATACCTGAAGAGATCGATCACTCATCAGTATCAATAAATACTGAAGCACCTGCACACTCCAATTTGATGTCTAAGGATGATAAATCTACTACAAATGAAAAAGACTGTGGCATAAAACTAAAATTAAGTCTAAATAACTCTACAAAGTCTCCTGTAATCATAAACTCCACAGTAGATCCGAGTGTCGGTAGAGGAATAGGTAATAAACCACCATCCAGGGTCAGGAGACCACCTAAACGATATGAAAAAGATACAAACTCTCCATCACAACCTTTGACTCCCACAATTAAAATGACTATATGTGATAAAGCAGAGAGTTCATTCGTAAAATCTACTGTTATCGAGAACAAAGACGATCCATCATCACCATTGGTCATTAATAATAATTTGGACACAATAATTAATCCAATATCTAACATAGAAAATATAAATTCAAATATTTATGACAATATTGAACATGATAATGTATTCAATAGAGTACCTAAGTTGACAGTGAAGCTTTCAAAAGGACACAAAGATAAAGATGCATCCAGTGATTACACATCTGACAGTGATACCAGTGATAAATTGATGGTGGATGAATCAGATCATAAAGAAAAGGAAAGTACTATTGATAGTACTGCAGAGACGCCTGACGTCGCCCCTGACGACAAAAATCATAAAGATGATAATGCATTACAGTTGCCCATGCCCAATCCTCCGCCGTTATTTAATATGGATTGTGTAGAAGAGGAAGCAGAAAATCTTGTCAATAGTGCGGCTGAGATGGCCGATGAAGAATTTAAAGAGCAAAAGGAGGTAGAAGAGTCTCAGCCGACTGATACACCTTCAATAAATGATGAAATACCTGTCACAGAATTAACATTAGACAAAGCCCTAGATAAACATCCTCTTAAAGATCTGCTGAAAGTATTTGTAAAGTCTACAGCGTTAAATTGTATCTATTGTAATCATGTACGGAAAATTGCAACTAATTGTGAACATCTATCATTGCACATAGTAGCAGAACATCAGTTCAGGGCCACTGTGAATAGCATCACTGCGGAGGAGTTACTACCGGAGACGATCACGGCGCGTGTTAGGGCTGGCGCGCCAGAGATGCGGTCTGTGTTCATTAACCTCGACACGTATGACAGTGTCGACAAGAGCGACCCTATCGCCTACGATCATGTGTTCGAGTGTTTTCAGTGTTATTATAAATCCGCAATACATAAGGAACTCTATTTACACAACCGAAAAATTCATCAAAACATTTTACTTTGTGTTATGTGTAAGACAAACTTTTATAATTATAGTGAGTTATTGTGTCATTTATGTCCGGGGAGATATGATACCAGTGTAGAAATTAAATTTAGATGTTACTTATGTAATTATGATGCGATCCCGTCTACCTTTCGATTGATGGTACACCTTAGAAAGAATCACCATACGTGTGATGTATGCTTAGAGTATTGCCACGATCAAACACGATTATCGAATCATGTCTGGAAGCATAAGTTGCATCACTTATGTTACCGCTGTGGCATCGCGTATCGGAACAAACCGGACATTACTAGGCATTTGTTTTGGAAACATGGCACTGAGAGTGTCATGTGCAAGAAGTGTTTACAGAAGAAATGGCCTCATGTGTATCATTTTTGTACACCTCCAACCTCATTCGTATGTGAAGAGTGTTCACTGTCCTTCACCAGAGCCGTCTCTTTGAGGGTTCATAAGAGGTTTCATACTGCAGAGTTTCCTCATGTTTGCACAGAAGAAGGATGTAATAATAAATTCGTTTCAAAGAAGTTGTTGATAAAACATGTTGAAAGTCACAAACCTGGATATATCGAAGAAACAGAACCGAAGGAACAGAATATAACAATAGATGAGTCTAAAAGAGAAGAGTCCAAAGATGTTATTCCTGTGATTGATTTAGTGAACGATAAAACAGAAGAGACCAAAATTTGTACTGATAAATCTGACAAAGAAATTGAGCCACTCTCTAAGAAGGCTAAAAAGAAAAAGGTGAAGGATAGCGATCTCTTATTAGATGTAAACCTGCCAGAATTAAACTTATCAGAGAGTGATAGTGAATCGGACGAAGAGCATGTTCCTCCTGCGCCTATTGTCAAGACTGAGGCGGAGAAAATGGACGGAAACTCTAAGCTAGAAGATGAAGAAAAGCCGACTGTCGAAATTGATGTGAAACCTGAAGAACAATCTGCAGATAATACCAAAGTAAAAGTAGAAGAGAAATCAGAACCGACCGAAGATGAAAAGTCGAATGAACAAAAGGTTTTAGATATTTGGGATAATTTCAAAAAATATCAAGCGAAAGTTGAAAGGAAGAAGACTCCGCCGTTAGTTCCTATAAGAAAACACGTTTGTGAATCTGATCATGATTATTGTATAATACCTTCAGACCTCAATGGCGACGACGAACTGGATAGTTTTAGTCGTAAGATCAAGAAATCACCTAAGAAGGGATATTCCTCATCGAGTAGCAGCAGTAGCGACAGCGGTTCGAGTTGTCCATGCGGTTCTAACTGTAGCTGTTCCTCCAGCAGCGGTTCTTCATCTTCGAGTTCTTCAGACTCTGATTCTTCGCATCTCTCTGATAGAAAGGAGAAGAAAAAACATTATAGGAAAACATTACCGAATAGGAGAACAAGTTGCGGATCCCAGCAGTCCGCGGTGGATGTGATGGAGATGGCTGATACTCCTCTCTTGATTGCTGAAAAACAGGAACCGCTCATAGCGGAATCAGATCTAGAGACAGAAGAGTCTGATACTGATGAGGAATTTTATGATGAGTATCCCCAACGGTTAGCGAATAAGTTGCTTGCCGAGAAGCGCAATCAACTCATGCTACTGGCTTCTGTTGCGCCTTCGGATAACGGATCCGTGTCCGGCGACGTCAGCAGATGCGCCACCCCTGTTAAGAATGAACGTAAACCTAAAAAAGATAAATCTTCGGGAAAGAAGAAATCAAAAAAGAAAAAGAAGTCAAAAAGTTCTAAAAAGACATCTCTAAAACTCAACATTCCCAAAGAATTCTTGAAGATGCCCAAAAACGAAAGTAAGGTACCTCCATTTCCACAACTGCCACCGAACAAAATTACTATATCATTACAATCCAACAAAGTACAATTACCGGAATCTACCACAGCCATGAACGCCGCGCTGGCGACGAGCACTCCGCTTACCAGCCAAAACAAAAAGCGAGCGTCGAAGCGGCGTCGCGTTCCAAACAAATTCTACGGATACTCCAGTGAGGAAGAAAACAGCTTAAATGCTTCGACAACTCTACCCCCCTTATTAAAACCGCAGTTGCCGCCCAAGCTGGAGTGGAGAAAAGAGGATCTCCCAGCTCCGGTCCCGGCGAAAGCTAAGAAAGAAGTGCCTCCCATAACTATACCGCACAAATTCTTCAGTACCTTCCCGGAACCTCTGAGGCTGACGGCGCCTATTCCGGACCCGGAGCCTCCACGTATACTCATGAACACCGAGTCGATGGAGTCGAGTGATTCTGAGTCGTCTCAAGACGGACGCGACATACCGGAGCCGCCCGCGCACCTGAACTCGGGCACATCCAGCTTACCGTACCCGTTTGTTCGCCCGCCGGTGCGTCAGGCGCGCGAGGGCGAGAGCGTGTACTGCTATTGCCGCTGTCCATACGATGAGGTGTCCGAGATGATCGCATGCGACGCTGTCGGTTGCACTATTGAGTGGTTCCACTTCGAGTGTGTCGGTATCATGGTACCGCCTAAAGGCAAATGGTACTGTCCCGAATGTAGGAAGAGAAATTCGGCTTCCTGAGCCCTTATCGTCTAGGTGTATTATATATAGATCTATAAAAAACTGATGTAATTTTATTTGTATATAATTTATTGACTATTCAACATAATTTACGATACCTGTGTATCTCTGTAGTTAGACATTTTAAGTTTAGGTTATTAGGATGAAAAGTGTATCATTGTTAAATTAATTACATGTTATGCTTGTCGGCTGTGCGGTCGATGCTCTAATTTGTCAAATTGTTTCTGTATATATTTTAATTTAATCCTATATACAGCAGGCGGAAATATAATCCGATTTTTGATACCACACTGTTATTTTATTTTTAAATCTAACCCAGGTTCCTTCCAAGTTTACAAGCCAAGTGGGCATGTGCTTCTACATAAATAACATTAAATTCTGAAATTATAATTTGGAAAACTGAAAAACTTATGCAGCCGGAGCTGAGGCCAATTTCCTGACAGAATTGTCAACTTGCATGTTGTCAAGATAGAAATGTAAGTTAAATTGGCTGAGTTATCGGTGACTATAAAATGATGAGTAATATAATGACCGAGTTTTCACTCAACGAGATTTGTATTAATCGTGAAATGTGCAATTTTCTTGGTATGTGATATTTTATTGAGCCCTCAAAAGAACCGTTCGATTCTGTTCTATGTTCTGTTAATAAAGCTCTACTTTGCTGCGTATTGCGTATTAAACAGAACAGATATTGTAATTCTCTACTAAAGATAATTTAAACGACTCAATTGTGATTTCGATGGGCGTATATCCGTGTATGACTGTGATATGAGTCATTCGATCGCCTATGGAGCATTGTACTTGCGCCCCTCTGTATAAAACGAACCTGTTTTCGCGGCTTAAATATTTTTTAATATTGCAGCCAAAGTAAATAAAGAAAAATGTGAATCGGCTACTGTGAGTCTAGTAGATACAGCGCCTTTGAGAAAGGGTTAGCAGATTAATATTTTCATTAGTTTAACTTGCACTAAATATAAAGTTTACATTTACGCTGTCACCGCGTACAGTGAGACATCTCCACCAATAGAATAGCTTCATTTGATTTTTTATACCTCGGCGGTCAAAATAACATTGCCTATTGATGGAGAGATTTCACTTTACGACGTGAAAGCGTAAACGTGGCCCTCGGTAGTAGTATAGAAAAAAATGTTATCCCCATCCCGTAAGTATTTAGTGATGTATCGAAAATGCCTATATAATAATTAATTAATCGTCCCGCTTGGATGGTTTTGTGTAGTCAGGGGTAGAGGATCAGACTATAGTAATATACGTAAAAGGATCAACGGACCGGTGTCGAAGGGGAGACTGCGTCGATTTTCGCAGTTAGATCTAATCTTTTTTAAACGGTGCTTTTTACATAAATAATATTATGTAGGTAGGTATTTACACTCAAAATTAATGCGGAATCCATAAAAAAAAGTTTATCCTGTGCGTTCTGGAACTACATTTACTTTTCCAGAAAATTCGGAACTATATAAGAAAAACTAATTATATATTTAGTTCTCTAGGGATGGGACAAAAAAATACAAATATAATAAAAGTAAAGAATTTATTAATTTTTAAAATTAATCTACATTTCGTACTAAACAACTACCAAGGCAATTCAGTACCATCATACTGGTAGAATTTTCCAGAATCATTTTCCTTTAACTCGTTTATAGTTTTAAAAATGCCCTCGATACTCGTGCTGACTTCTAAAGGTGCTTTCTTACCCCCCATGTCGGTCCTAACCCAACCTGGATGCATGGACACCACCAATATACCATCACTTTTGAAATCTAGGCTCATTGATTTGGTTGCCGCGTTTAATGCTGCCTGTAATCGTTATTGTTTTAAAGTAAAATCACCAAAACGCCAGAGAATGTAACACCCGAGAAGTGACATCAAGCCGGTATAGCGCAGGCGACTGCTCCCTCTAATAGCAGTTTCCGTTCATGGACCTAGCCGATTTACATAAGGAGTGTGGTCATATGCAGAGCTACAATAAAAAAGCACCAGTCTGCCGTTCTAGGGTGGTACAGTGGTACTACCACTTTCAAGTGGTCGCGTTTGAAAATGAGTATGGAAGTAGACAGGTATAACGAGAAGAGTGTGCACTATGAACCAGTCCCTCTCGTCTTCTCAAGCTATTACTTAGGGGACTGTGAAACGTCAAATCCTTTGACTTCAGATCAAGCGCAGTGTGAAGAGGCATCTCATCAAGCCGGCATAGCGGACGCGACTGCAGTCTGCAGATCCCCTTCTCTGACAGCAGTCGCCTCCGTTCATGGATCGCACTCTAGCTTAACATCAGGCGGAGTGCGGTCATATGACGTGCTAAAAAGACAACTGTCGATTGGCTTTTGACTTTAACCACAGGTTTGCTGAAGGACCCACACTACGCCGGCTACCATATGGTGCTACCAGTAATACGATCTTAGTTTACAACCTGCCTTAAGGCTGTTCCTGTTGTGAGCTTATTTTTTTTAATCAGACAGACAGAACAGGTGGCAGACTTTGTTATATGTACTTTGGTCGCTCAGTGCCTATAGGCACTATTAAAGAGTGGTAGGCAGACTGATGATGGTTATTTGTTCAGTCTGTCGTCTTGGGGCAGTACCACCACTTTCGAATGTAACACCCGTGAAGTGACCTTGTCGCGTTTCGGGAATAGTTTGAAAGTAGCCAGGTATAAGAGAGGAGTGTGCACTGTCAATCTAGATGATACATGCTCGTCTCCTCGAGCCGGCATAGTGGAGGCGACTGCAGCCCGTAGAGATTTCTCTGTGGTAGCAGTTGTTTCCATTCATAGACCGCACTCTAGCTTTACATCAGGCGGAGTGTTGTCACATGTCGAGCTACAATAAAAAAAAAATCAGTTTTACTCAGCACTTATGAGTGTAAAAAAATAATATTAAACCATAAAGTTTGGCCTAGTTTTTCTTTTTTTTTTAATTATAGCAGGAAAAAATCGTAGTGTTCAGAATCAATTGTTGATGCAGTTTAAATTTTTCAACTCGTCGAATAATATTTTTTTTATAAAACATCATCATATTTGCAAATTCATTATCTAGGGCATGTATTTTTTGTTAAATTCAATATATGTATAGTAAAAATAGTAGGGACTTTCTTTTTTGCGTATTTACGCATTGTCAAGGTCGAAGCAATCGTGTTCAAGGTGATCGGGATCTATAGGGCCTTTAAGACCCTTTGGGCTCTAGTTTCTGCCCTTTTTGAAAGCTACAACTATTTTTCGAATTCATTGTTTTAGCGTTCACATAAGGATAATAACACGAGAGTCATGCGAGTGTTGTTTAATAAATGCACAAAGCAAAAGTGCATATCAATTGAGTCTGCCATTATGCAATCAACGAGGTCAGTCTCTCGGCGTCCAATCACAATATTTATTAATCTATTTTTGGAATAATATACTTAGTTATATATGTATATTCTTTTTATTGTAGCTCGACATATGGCAAAACTCCTGATGTAAAACTAGAGTGCGGTGAATGAACGGCAACAACTGCTACTACAGACAGATTTCTACAGGCAGCAGTCGCCTCCGCTATGCCGACTTGAGGAGACGAATGAGCACTCGTCCCGTTATACATAGCTACTTTCAAACTGATCCCGAAACACAACATAGTCACTTGGCGGTTGTTACACTCGAAAGCGATGGAACTACCCCAGGACGCCAGACTTGGTTTAGGGACGTTTGCACCAGAAGGGCGGTTAAAGTAACTTTAACCGTTACGTTTAAATTATGGTTTACATTTACTCCACACGAGTTGCACCATCGTCGCGCCTGTCATTTTTGACGGTTACTTTAACCTTAACCGTAACCAGGGAATCTTGGTTACAGTTAAAGTAATTGTCAAACCAATGTTACTAACGTCAAACGTATGAAAAGAAGCCAAATATGTTTTTCTATTATTTTTCGAGATCAGCCACCATTTTAATGATAACAATATGAATTTACACGATATTGCAACGCGTGTGGAGTAAATGTAAACGCTTAACGGTCGTCGTCGCCGTAAAAGTAATAGTTAAAGTTACTTTAACCGGCCTTCTGGTGCAAACCACCCTAAGGGTGGCTTGCACCAGAGATGGCCGGTTAAAGTAACTTTGACTGTTACTTTAACTTTAACTTTGACAGTTACCTTTACTTTTACTCCACGCGCGTTGCACCATCATGTAAATTATTTCATTATAGTTAAAAGGGTTGCTGGTGTAAATGAATTCTCTCAATACAAACAAGAGCGGCTTTTCAACGATTTGACGTTAGCGACATTGATTTAACTATTACTTTAACTTTGACCGGCCGAAATTCGCCAGTAACGGTTAAGGTTAAAGTAATCGTCAAATGTGACAGATTTTTTTTGAAGCAAACCAATTTTAACTTTAACCATTACTTTAACGTGACAGTAATAGTTAAGTCATATGGTGCAAATGGACATAAGTGTTATATGCCGAGCTACAATAATAAATATTAAAAAAATATATTTTCGTTTTATAACTTATCCGAATTTGCTTATGCAATAATCTGTAAGCCAGCTCTATAGATGGGCCGGGAAATTGCATGTATACAAAGTTTTAGACAAACACTATTAAACATGTATTTAAAAATATACAAGGTGTCCCAAAACTCAACGATAAGCGGGCACCAGAGGGTGGTCCTGCTCATGACTACTCGAGAAAAAAATATAAGAAAAAATAATCTCCTATTTAAAAAAAAATACAACAAAAAATTAAAATCTTTCGAAAATTGACAACCCTTATGATATTTTTAACTACCATGACCACAATTTTCCGAATATTTATAATTTTCTTTTTGTATCGGCAACCTAAGTAGCACTGCTATCCATCACAACCCTTAAAAATCCCAGATTACCTGTAGTTTTTACACAAAAATCAATCAAAACTACTTTTTACTTTAAAATTTCAAAAGATTTTTACTTACAGTCCATTTTAACACATCGTAGTGTAAAAAAAAAGTATGGACACTACTATGGCAAGTTTTTTTAAAAATTGACGCAAGTAACCAGGATTCTAAAATGGTATAATACTCTAGGAAAACTGGCCACAAAAAAATACCATGCGTATATTACTAAACAAGAACCAACTTTCACAAATCGTTATTTGTTGATAGTAAACACTTTTACCTACCAAAAATTGTTTTTTTTTTTTCTTGTTAAAAATATTGAATGCAACAAAACAAATGGATACATTTCGGGGAGTGTGCGCAAGAGCTACACAACCTGGTTCTACCGTCCCCTTTCTTCTATCGGACGTCCAGGCACCCGGAGAGGTACCATCCATTTATGGTTCAAGTCCCTAAAGTACGTACGAGGCGTTTCGACAACACGTTCCTCGTGCGTACTGCGAAACTGTGGAACTCCCTCCCGGTGTCTGTGTTTCCCGACACGTACAACATAGGTCTCTTCAAATCGAAGGTGAACAGGTACCTCATAGGCAGGCGTGCTCCACCTTAGACCGCATCACTGCTTAACACCAGGCAGGGTGTGGTCAAACGCTTGCTTATTAAGCATTAAAAAAATCAATTTATAATTTTATAAATATTACAGCAAATATTCGAATTATTCGCTACCGGCAATAATACAGGCACAACATCGTCTTAAAAAAGATCGTTTTATTTTTCGTGCATATCTTCTACCATTGATATGTTCCGCAGCCTGAGTAATTATTTGGCGAAGCTCGTCCAATGTTGCAATTGATTTTGAGTAGACCCTGTCTTTGAGACAACCCCAATAGAAGAAGTCCAGAGATAGGATATGACCAAGTCGCCCAATCCAACGCCCTGGATACTCTTGATTTAAGTATTCTCGCACAGGACGGGCATAGTGAGCGGGGCAACCATCATTTTGAAACCACATGTTTTGTAAATCTATTATGGGCACGTCTTCCAATAATTCTGGCAAGTCATTTTGTAAAAAGTTTAAATAACTATTGCCATCTAAGTTTCCTTCTAACTCAAAGGGCCCATATTTAACAACGAATATCTACTATTTAACTTCTAAATTTTATTGCCTACGCACGTTTTCATGCAAATTCCAAGAAGTTGCAACAAAAAACCAATTTTTGGTAGGCAAAAGCGTTTACTATCAACAAACAACGATTTATGAAAGTTGGTTCTTGTTTAGAAATAGTACGCATGTTTTTTTTTGTGGCCAGTTTTCCTAGAGTATTGTACCATTTTAGAATCTTGGTTAGGTGCGTCAATTTTTAAAAAAACTTGCCATAGTAGTGTCCATACTTTTTTTTTACACGACGATGTGTTAAAATAGACTGCAAGTAAAAATCTTTTGAAATTTTAATGTAAAAAGTAGTTTTGATTGATTTTTGTGTAAAAACTACAGGTAATCTGGGATTTTTAAGGGTTGTGATGGATAGCAGTGCTACTTAGGTTACCGATACAAAAATAAAATTATAAATATTTGGAAAGTTGTGGTCATGGTAGTTAAAAATATCATAAGGGTTGTCAATTTTCGAAAGATTTTAATTTTTTGTTGTATTTTTTTAAAAATAGGAGATTACTTTTTCTTATATTTTTTTCTCGAGTAGTCATGAGCAGGACCACCCTCTGGTGCCCGCTTATCGTTGAGTTTTGGGACACCTTGTATATCGTTCGTTTTTTTTGTTAGGCCGAGGATGCAGAATATTTGGCATATCGAATAGTATAGGGTAAATAACTTTCTCTTACCTTAGAACATCTATAGGGGTAAAAACCACCCTGATCATTTTGTGCTATTGAACCCAGCACCGAACTCATGTTTATGACGGCTGCACGCTCCACGCCCATAGGCATTCCAGAATTCTTTTGAGATGCTACTTTCAATAACGGATGAATGCTCTATAGAAAAAAAAAATGGGATAGGCAATAGTATTAAGTATAATGTTAATCGGCTACTTATTAATCTTTGGCATATTAAAATGCTGGATTGTTGTTTATTATTAAATTATGATGATTTTAAGCTCTGTGGGAATTGATTCCACGTGTTCTTCTGTGCAAGCGGTTTTTTTTTCTATTTGAATAAGTTTTGATAGGGATCTAACGGCCGTTGACTGCCTTGTATTGCTTTTCTAAACTTGTTATTATTCGAATGTTGGCAAATTATTAAATGTAATAAAACGTGCTTTTCCAATTTCCCTCCAAAATTTCGTCGGAAGTTTAGGTAAAGATCCCACCACTTTATAGAACCTTTTTGTGACTTGACTGGAGTTTGACCCGATTATTTTGTGCATAACAAATGAATTTGCGTGATGCATAACAATATTAGTTTGAAGCAAATATTTACTTTGACATTAGCAAATTGTTATAAAGTCAGAAATTAAAAAATAGCTTTGTTTATTGAGTTTTTTTCTGCAATTTCATTCTTACATTAACTACTGCGTGTGAAGTTTTACTTTTCACGAACAAATGAAAACATGTATGCGGATTTTTACCTTAGTCAACATAATAGGCGCAACAGTATTAACGGTCAAGTTTTCCATAAGTTGTTCCGTTTTCACTAAATTCAGTTTTGTAAATCTTGTCGTTACTGCTGCATTGTTTATTAACACATTTAAACCGTCTTCACCGACTATTTTAGATATATTCATAGCTACTTCATCAAAAGAATCTGTATTTTTTACATCTGTATAAATAAAATAGGTGGTAATATCACTATACAATTATTTTTAAATTTTGGCGCCATTTCTAATATTTTTAACACGAATAAATAAATAATAATGTAGTAATTGATAAGTTATAGAATAATTTCTCACCTAAGTTAATGATATGAATATTTTTATTTTCACTTGATAACTTTTGGAGTTCCTGAAATTAAATAAAAACAATGCATTACAAGTTATGACTTACGTTTCATATTATGGCGCATCTCCTAATTAAATATTATTTTTATTGTTGGCAATCATGCCGATGCCATAGTGATGTACCTACTCGCATTATTCTATGCCTACTCGTGCGGAATATATGCGAAAATACGCTATCTATATAAAACGAGCAATTAGGAATTACAATAAAATTATACAAATATAACTTATTTTCATTATTTTCCTTTTTTATTCTTTATTTTTTAATATCGATCTCGATAGTTCTCGATTGATCTATATGAATCATCGTTGTAATTTCATGCTTTGAAGAATTATCACCGCAGTCACGCATGGCTGTCATATTTTTCAAGGTCGATGACGTCAGCGCTGACCAACTTCTTTCCGTCTCTTTTACTCATTCATAATAACTGTTCGTAAAAACGTATTCAAAAGCTATCTTGCCTTAATTCCGCCGAGTTGTTTCCGTGGGAAACACTTGTGTTTTGTGTGAAAGTGTTTTATGAATTAAAGCCCAGTGTTTAAAATAAATTTACTGTTTAAAATGGCACCTATCGGTAAGTTTATTACTTTACATACCTGTGAAATATTCCGACATGTCGCTATTATTCTATCCACATTACTTTGTTGAGTTAAATACTTTACCATCCCGAGACCTAGGCCTCTATTAGCACCGGTTATTAGTATAGACTTCATGTTAAGTGAATTTCAACACTGCGCTTTTTAAATTAATCTTCTGTGATCGGTCGAGTTCATACCCTTATTTTCTCTCTCGCTCGTTTTAGTGTGTGTTTTGTACGTCAGGATGACACACTTAAATAAAATTGTAAGATTTAAGTATTTATTAAATTCAACTAATTATAAGGATAATTTATTATTTATTGCACGAAGAAGCTTTTCAAGCAGTAAGTATGTCGAGCTGGTAATAATTGCTTTTTCCTTGGGTTATTTCTTAACACATAACCTCTCATTTTGCTTTTTACATTGAAAACTTTCCCAAACTTTCTTTTTATGCTACATGCGCTATCGGTCAATTATATCGCTTCAAGATGTAGGTTTTGGGATATTGGAAATGTGAGAATTTTATATAAATACACGTTTTTTAAATTAATAAATTGCATAATGTTTTTTGTATACACTCACCAAATTACCTATATAGTTCTGTGTTCTTTAGTGACGTAATTTATGGAATTACTTCAATAACAATCTCACTATAATACATCATATTCACTATAGATATAGATTAGACAGCCAATTACAATTTATGTTTTATTTAAAATTCCATTTTGACTTATTATTACTCGTACTGTATTTTTCCTATCACAACAGTTCATCCAAAAATTATTTTCTGTACATATATTCTTTCTAAATGAGTCTACCCTCATCAGTTTACTATGTATGAACTAAAAGCCATTTCTGTTACCTACCTTTATCATAATTTTAAAGATAAATAAAGTGGCAGTTTGGGAATTGTGAGTTTAATCCGACTCACTGAACTATAATTTTCTTTGCATCTTCATATCAGTTCTGTCGATGGAAATCAAACTTAATGGCTATTTTTCTTAGTTTGCTTTTTTTTTGCAAACGAATGGTAAGAAAAGTATGCTATATATATTATTAAAGTTTACAATAATCATAAATAGGAGTTTTACGGTAGAGCTGAGAATGGTCTAGCGGTCTAATGGTCTAGTTGGTGTAGATGTGGGCTTATAATCATGAACATGTATAAAAATCTAAGTTTGTACTAAAGTAACCTATGTTATAGTAATTAGGTCACTTAATGACTATGATCCAAGTGTTATTATAAACGTTTTAAAAGCTAGTTGCAGTGCTTGTTGCATTTGTTGGTCGGCCCTGATGACTCGCATTAGCTGGCCCTTATGTCGTTTTTATCGCTCTCCTGGCCTATGAACAGTTCTAGGTAGAGCTATTTCAACAATGGATCAGACGGACAGCAATCCGGCACTGAATGTACTTATACTATTTTCATAGAGGGTCATCATGGTATGCATGAGAATTGTCAGGTTTTCGCACCAAATATTCTGTCTAGCATTGTAACTAGCCTTTTTTTATTCATAATTACTATTTCTTTATATTTAATACCTTTTTGCAAATTGTTTACATAAATTAGCTAAAGAAAATAGGTAACCCATTTACCAGTGTTTTTTAATTCGTAGTCTGTCATGTGGATGCTGTTTGATGTTGAGCTAGAATGCGGTCCATGAATGGAAACAAATTCTATTACACGTAAATTTATGTAAACAGTAGTTGTTTACGCTGTGCAGCCTACTCGATGAGAAGAGGCTTAGGTGTTACACTTGAAAGTGGTGGTATTATCACTAAACTTTGGTATAACGATACGGTATATTAAGCGGCCGTGATGTAGCGGCAAGATGCATGAACTTACGATTGATGAGATCCGTGTTCGAACCTCGCTAATTCTGACCGGTACCAATGTAACTTTGATATATGTATTTTGGTCGCTCAGTGCCTATAGGCACTATTAAATAGTGGTAGTCAGATTGATGATGGTTATTTGTCCTGTCTGCCCTTATGGGGTAGTACCACCACTTTCGAATGTAACACTCGTGAAGTGACTTTATCGCGTTTCGGGAATAGTTGAGTAGCCAGGTATGGCGAGAGGAGTGTCCTGGAGAGGACTGTCAATCTAGATGGTAAATGCTCGTCTCCTCAAGCCGGCATAGTGGCGGCGACTGCTGCCTGCACAGGTTTCTCTGTAGTAGCAGTTGTTTCCATTCATGGACTGCACTCTAGCTTTACATCAGGCGGAGTGTTGTCACATGCTGAGCTACAATAAAAAAAAATAACTGTCAGTTTGCCTACCACTATTTTAAAGGTGTAAGAAAAGAGTTTTGTCTGAATTAAAATTATAAATTCTATTGTTTATCGGGGGCTTCAGGCAGCTGGGTTTGTTGCCAACGCACTCGTAAGGAGAACGCTGTAACGCCCGCAAACAATTTTGATGAAGGTACAAAGTTTTTGTCCGATCCATTTTATGGGACTCATGGGTTGTACTCACAATGTTATTTTCATATCTTTTTTTACTACGGGTTACACAGTTATTGGAGTATTAATTTATTATTGCTTTTTATATGTGTATGTATTGTATATGGTATACCTTTAATCCAGATAGGGGTAGGTAGAATAGCTGAAGACCTAACTGAAGGCATTAACAAAATTCTTCTTCAGGTTTTTCTGAAAAAAAAAAAACAATAAAAAGATTTTATGCGTCATATTATCGTGTTTATTTTGATTATTATTATTTTTTTTGATCTGACGACCACGATTGTCGCATCGCTTACGAAAGGCGCGGCCGCGTTCATCGTAATAATCAAAATATACGCGTTATTATGACGTAAAACCTTTAAATTTTTATTATTTCAAGTGGCACTTTACTATCTATTTTTACTTAAAATAATTTCTTATTTGTTTATTGTAGGTATATGTATGTACTTATAGTTTTCGAGTTTATTTATTGGGATAAGCAGCCGTTATGGAAATTAACAATTTTAATTCTTCATTGTATTTATTATATTTTGCACACATTATTATATATTTATCTATACACATACAGGCACAAGATTGTGAATGTTATTTTGATTTTATCGTTTTATTTTCCATTGATTTGAGCACTGTTTTATTACCAGACCGAAATTAATTGTGACGTCATCGTAATTGAGTCCTTGTGAGGTACTACAATGTAGAACTTTGTCTAATCGAGGCATAAATGTGATTTGTATTTTTTTCACATCTTTTGTACGGTTCTTTAGTTCTGCCTGCCTACCCTCTTATCATATTTCAACCCCACCTCGCGTATTTTTTCGCATTTGTTATAATCAACTTATTATTCACCAGATGGTACGTACGATTTTGATTTGGCGGTCATTGGAGGTGGATCAGGAGGTCTGGCGTGTGCGAAAGAGGCTGTTAACCTAGGGGCTAAGGTTGCGGTCCTGGATTACGTGTCGCCAACACCATTGGGAACTAAATGGGGTTTGGGAGGCACTTGCGTTAATGTCGGATGTATTCCGAAGAAGTTGATGCATCAGGCTGCTATATTAGGGGAGAGTATACATGTAAGTTTGTGTTTGAACGAATTAGGAGTATATGGCTGGGGATATAAGGGTGACTTTTGCGTGTTACACTACTAATACTAAAACGTTATTGTAGTGTATTTATTTATTATAAAGATTTTTATGTAAAATCAAGCGGCAATGTCGTAAAATCATCGCTAAGGGAATGAACGCAGCTGCGAGTTAAATGACCTCGTGCGTGCTACGAGACTGTCGCGACACCAACCGTTTATCTATTTTTGCGTTCACATTGCTTGTTTTTTGATATTTAGATTTTTAAATATTTTTTTTAACAAATAATGGTACTAACCAATGTTAGACCAATAAATGTTAATGATCCAAACATTTTTTCAAAAACGAAAATTAAATACTGGGACCGCATCAGTATGATGTATACAACTTCTGGTTTGCGGGATTGTTAACTGTCATTTTACACCCGTATTGTAGTACGATTGGAAACTAGATACGTTTTTTTTTAAATTGTAGCTCGGCATGTGACAACACTCCGCCTGATGTAAAGCTAGAGTGCGGTCCATGAATGGAAACAACTGCTACCACAGAGAAACCTGTGCGAACAGCAGTCGTCTCCACTATGCCGGCTTGAGGAGACGAGCATGTACCATCTATTGACAGTGCACACTCCTCTCGCCATACCTGGCTACTTTCAAACTATTCCCGAAACGCGACAATCACTTCACGGGTGTTACATTCGAAAGTGGTGGTACCACCCCAGGACGTGTGTGTATTTGGTAAATACGACAATTTGTGGAGTATCATAATTGTGAATCACTTCACAAGCGAAACCTTGATTCAATTAACGCTTATGTATAGTACGCGTACGGAATTGTTCTTCAACTTAACCTATAATTTTAAATAATAATAAAAAAACTAAATTTAGGATATTGCGTAGGTTGAAGGTGCTGGTTGTTAAATTATTATTTTGTTCGAAAATATCTTCAAACTAACATTGTCATCCCCGTGTGCCTAGATCCGCAAACATGCACATGTCTGGCTGCAGGACGAGATAATATTATATATATATATTAAATTATTTTAAACGATAATAGTAATAATAATAATAATAGATACTAAATACGCCGTCAATCTTCAATAACACCAAGTATCTAGTAGGACTCAAACAAGGTCAATTACTAAATATATCACCACATTATACAGAATTTTCACCTAAATTCAAAATTATATGTTATGAGATTTTGAAAAACATTATAATAAAACTTCTATGCATAAGGGTATATAGTATAGAACAATGCAAAATGAGCCATTTCACAGACAAACCAGCAAAATCAATATCAAAGCTAAGCAGAGAGCTTCTTGTTCATGCATTCCGACTTCGCTCAGGACACGT
This sequence comes from Tinea pellionella, assembly GCA_948150575.1. NCBI lineage: Eukaryota > Metazoa > Arthropoda > Insecta > Lepidoptera > Tineidae > Tinea > Tinea pellionella. Next base: position 9,285,285 of record OX411248.1, read on the forward strand.
TCCTCTCAACGTTGGTTAATGGTAATTTTTTCTGTTTAAGGTTTAAGGTATGATGAGACTGGCGTAACTGACGGGTTAAAAGTCCCTAAATAAAATTGATAAAAAAAAAGTATCTAGTAATAGAACCTAGTACAATAAATATTGGTGTGTCTAAATTTCTTATTCATTTATACCTGAGTGATTTGTTCCAATAGTATTGATAGACTAGACGGACAGATAGTGTTACGATAACATTATCGATAGGTACACGATTAATCTGAATTATCTCGATTAGTATTGATTGATTAATTACGAATTTTAGGTTGTCGTTTCGCCTTTTATTATTCCGACAATTTTATTTAGTGATGGGGAATGCCCAAAAAACTAATCTTGCAAAATCTAAAGATATTGAGATATAATTCTCACTCGAAAAGTGACGTTAGGACAATAGTTCGGAGGACTGTCTGTGGAAAGATACTAAGAATAGGGGAATTTCAACACGTTCACAACGCTGTGTTGCCTGATAGTGCCTGAATGGAGGAACGTCTGGGTCTGTCCAGCTCAGTCTGTGTGTGTGCGCGGTAATTTTTCGTTATAATTTAATAATAACAAGCCTAGCATTTAGACAAGTATGCAAAAATAGCATTATAAAATAAACAATTGATGTATATTAATTTTTACTATTTAAAAAAAAGAAAATAGTGTTAATACGTAATTATTTAAAGATTAGTATGATAAATCGACTCGTACGGTTAGAAGTGGAATAAAAATCACCCTAAGTAACTAGTTTATTAAATATAAAATAACATAATCGATAAAGTTAATTCATGATAATATGGTGGATTATATGAAAAATAAACTCAAGGTTTCCGACAAAAGAATTTATCAGATTATTAAGAATTGCTGAAATGCGTACGAGCACACCTACCTCTTACGTATTTTATGGTTGCAACTACTTCTTACAGCTCGTAATAGGTGTATAGACATCAAAGGAAAAAAGTCGGTTCCGATTCAGAATGATGTCGGAATTGAACCCAATACTTTCTTGAAAACTTAACCTAACCTAGCAATTGGTAGGGCTGTCCATTTTCATCATAATTTAATAATAAATAACTTGTTTGAGTCTAAAATAAATTCCCCTAAGCGAAATAAACGTAAATAGAGAGGAAGGTATCTACATATAAAGGAGGGAACATTAAAAAAGTAACATAGGGGTGAAGCCCGCATAAGCGAGGGTCGTTACTCGCAAGGCTATGTTCTATTGAACATTCACGATCGATAGTATTATAAATCTGCATAATATACATAGATATAGTGTCCTTGCTACTTATAATTAGAGTAGGCAAAACTCACCCTGTAGTGTTATTGAAAGAAAAATAAAACTTTATCCAAACACAGTATGGGTAAAAGGGTGCACAGCTTAGCATGTGCCAACGAGCCACATGATGCAAGTCCTAGACACAGATGGGACTTCGTGGATGGTGAGGCTGTAAAAAGAAAGGGGGCTTCCCCGCGAATCAGAAGTCATTCTAATGCGGTATAGGTATTTCCTATTTGACATTTATTGATCTAATAACATTAGAGTAGTTTGCACCAGCTTTTCCGGCGACGACGACCGTTAAACGTTTGCACCACACGCGTTGCAATATCGTGTAAATTCATATCGTTATCGTTAAAAGGGTGGCTTGGCTTCTTTTCATACATTTGACGTTAGCAACATTGGTTTGACGATTACTTTAATGTTAACCAAGCGAAGATTCGCTAGTTACGCTAGTCTTGTGTTGCAAACGACCCTTATGGCATCATTATTTGTTAAAAAAAATCGAAATAAACAAGCAATGTAAAGGCAAAGATTGATATATTGTTGGTGTCGCTATTCAACACATAGCTGATAGATGGACGAGTCTGTTAGCATTAGTGATGTTATTATTGCATTACGGCTTCATTTATTTGAAAATCTTTTCACAGGAAGCAGTGACATACGGCTGGCAAATCCCGTCGGTCGATTCAGTCAGAATAAACTGGCCATCATTAACAGAGGCTGTACAAAACCATATAAAATCGGTGAATTGGGTGACACGCGTCGATTTAAGAGATAAAAAAATTGAATATATTAACGGATTAGGTGAATTTAAAGGTGAGAGTCCCTCCTTAAAAGAAAAACTTCAACAAAGCTTTTCACGCTTTTGCTAAGAGAAAACTATTTATGTAGGTAACACCTGTGAAGTAGCAGTTCGGAAGCAGGTATAGTGAGAGGCGTGTGCAAAATCTGGATGGCGCGCATTCCTCTCCTCAAAGCCGGCATAGCGGAGGCGACTGCTTCCGGCAGAAATTTTTCTGTGGTAGCAATTTTTTTTTATATTTTGTTTTTTTTTTTAAGATGAGCACACTTTGGTAGCTACAATGAAGAATGGGTCGAAAAAAGAATTTAGTGCAAAGAATGTTGTGATAGCAGTTGGTGGTAGACCCCACTATCCAGATATACCAGGGGCGAGAGAACATTGCATTACTAGTGATGATATTTTCAGCTTGAAAAATCCACCTGGAAAGACCTTGGTCGTTGGAGCTGGATGTATCCTTTTTTTTTTCTCTAATTGTTAATAAGCTAATGTTTGTTGAGCCAAATCAGAATGCAAAATATTATATATTATGTTCACAGACTAGTGTTCCGTTCCCGTTCCATCTTAAAGGAACCTTTTATCTAGGGAATCAAACAAAACTTAAAGCTTTCCTAACATTAATTATATTTCAAATCTGACTGGTAATTTTATTTTTTAAACATTAATTAGCCAGGTATAACGAGAGGAGTATGTTGAATCTGGATGGTACACATTCGTCTCCTCAAGCAGGCATAGCGGAGGCGATTGCTGTTTGTACAAAATAAGTTGTAGTATCAGTTGTTCACGGACCGCACTCTAGCTTTACATCAGGCGGAGTGTTGTCATATGCCAAGCTACAATAAAAGAAAGTCGTCTCCGCTTCTCTCCGCTTTGGTCTAACTATTAAACAAATTAGTATTATAACAGATATTTAGTACATTGATAAAACCTAGATATGAAATCTAAATATTTACGAAACAAGCAATGATTTCACGGTTTCTATAAATAAACTCCTTATTACGCGAACGGAATATCTATTTTAGTCATGAGGAAAATATTTTTATATTTATAATTAGTTTTGTGTGTGAAGTGCTTCCCGTTACTTCCTTAGGGAATGTTTTTAATGTATTCTCACCAACATCAATCTAAAAATAATAATATATTTGCAAAAAAAAAAGGTGAAAAAATGGTGTTGAAAATCTACCACTAATTCAAGTTACATGAAAAATGTTAATAAGCACAGTGGATGCTAGACCACCAAAGGAGGAATGAGACCCGTGTTCTATGTACTTATATGTGTTGTATGTTATATGTACTTTGGTCGTTTAGTGCCTGAGATACAAGAACTAGCTTAGTGCAACAGGCAATAAAAAAAATATATTTTTTTTATTGTAGCTCGGCATGTGACAACATTCCGCCTGATGTAAAGCTAGAGTGCGGTCCATGAATGGAAACAACTGCTACTACAGAGAAACCTGTGCGGGCAGCAGTCGCCTACACTAGGCCGGCTTGAAGAGACTAGCATGTACCATCCAGATTGACAGTGCACGCTCCTCTCGCAAACCGTGACAAGGTCACTTCACGGGTGTTACATTCGAAATCTTATTTTAGTATTGGTAGAGTGTGGTTAAAGGGTTTGCTTTCTGTCTCTTTACAGTCTGCATGAAGCATTTATCTGCATAAACTCCATTGATCGGGGTCTTTAGGCTTTCTGTCACTTAGTATTTGACTGTCGACGACATTGTCAAATCGTTATAAACAGCTTAGGCTTTTTTCATGTCCGATTGCACCTCTAGTATATATCTCTATAATAAATACCAATAAAATAGTATTTTCTTAACAAAAATTATATCCAGATATTGGTTTAGAATGTGCGGGATTCCTACAATCTCTAGGCTTCAGTGCGGCCGTGTTAGTACGGTCTGTGCCTCTGCGCGGCTTTGATCAGCAAATGGCGTCAATAATAACAAACGAAATGCAAGAGAAAGGTGTTACGTTCCATTTAAAATGCATTCCAGTGTCCGTTGAGAAATTACAGAATGGACAACTAAAGGCTACGTGGTTGAATACGGAGAGCAATGAAAAGTGAGTTCAATTTTCTCTTTTTATCGTAGCTCTAAATAGAGTGTAGTCTAGTGGTAAAGTGTGGCAGTGACGTTGGCACCTGAGGTGGCCTCACAAAAGAGTTTGACATGTTAACAAGCTGAATAAAGCCAAGTAAAATCAAAAAAGTCTCGTCGAAATCAAAATACAGTGTAAACTCAATATAGCGACACTGAAGGGACTGCGCATTTTATAGTGTTATAGAGAGTTGTTAAACAGAGAGAAGAAAAATTAACTATTTTACTAATATAATTTTATTTACCAATAAAGTATGTATAACATTATGCATAACAACCTAACGACAGAATCTTTGATCCGTATGATGCCGACAGTCGAGGTAAATACGGGCTAGACAATAAAGCAACAAAATTCTCAAAACAAAAGTCTCCTCAAGCCGGCATAGTGGAGGCGACTGCTGCCCGCACAGGTTTCTCTGTAGTAGCAGTTGTTTCCATTCATGGACTGCACTCTAGCTTTACATCAGGCGGAGTGTTGTCACATGCCGAGCTACAATAAATAAAAAAAAAAACAAACAAAAGAATATACACAGCTAGTTCTTATATATTTTGGCAACTGTATTATCCAGTTGTTTATTGTTTAATAAGGACATATTGTGGTCGTTATTTAGAGTTGGTGTGATGCTACATAGAGTGTATCGTTGTATGGACAACAATGTAAACCAACCATAGTGAGGTAATTTCGACGTTTTGAGGAGTATGTCGTTAAATCGAGTTTACACTGTATATGGCGTTTGACGTTTCGTGTCACTTAGGTGACAGTGAATTGTCAATTTCCATATATTTTGTTTTTGATTTAAGTGACAATTGTCAATTGGTTTCTCTAGCCCCTGGTACTACAAAGAAATGTCCGCAGACAGAAGTTGCCATAGCTATACTGGCTTGTGAAGATGAATGTGCTAACTAGGTCGTTTTCCCAGGTGTCTGCTTACAGCTTTTTGAAAACTATTTATTTTTCGTTTCATTTTTCAGATCGGAAGATGTGTTCGATACAGTACTATTAGCGACTGGACGTTACGCGCTCACAGAACAATTGAAATTGAATAATGCCGGTGTTAATGTAAGTTTTATTTATTTGTACATCCCGCCAAAGAAGATAATTCTATAACAATCATTTTTTTAAATGATTTATTCTGTCGTCCTGCGCCACTTTCAAGTTTAACCGTGTAAGTGACCCGTAGAGTATATTCGCCTCCTCAAGCCGGCACAGCGGAGGCGACTGCTGTCTACAAATAGTTTTCTTTGTGATTGCATTTGTCTAATTTAATTGCGTTTCGGGAAGTAGTAGGGTGTAAGGAGTGTGCACTTTTCACCTGGACGATACACATTTGTCTCTTCGAGCCCTCTCTAAGGCATAGCGGAGGCGAGCTGCTGTCTGCAGAGTCTGTGGTAGCAGATGTCTTCGTAATTTCTGTCGGGTGTGCGTGTGGTCATAAAATTATCGTGATTACGAAATATTCGAAAAAAATATTATCTTATCATGATAATTATAATAAAAATTCTCTCTTTGTACGTTACATATCGTAATAATCGTCTTATATACCTAGTAATCGAGTTTCGTGCCGTGAAGGTCATCTAATTGATAATATAATTATAACATCTTTGCGATAAAAATACGTCATTAAATATGTACAAGTTTAAAGTATTAGCGTAATGCAAATGTTATAATATTTTTGTGTACTTTGTACTTTAATTTGTTTTTCTTTTAATAATATTTTGTTTATACTTAATTATTACAATTAAATACATATATTGTCCTAATACCTTGGGCAAACTATACCAAGAAGACGAATCTGGAATGCAGATTTAAAACTTACAGGTTAACTTCTATTAGCAAATAATGCAGACCCAACCTAATCATAAGAAATGTAACTAAATCCTTTAGTAATAGATAGAGGCAACGATCGCTTTTACTATGCCGGCTTGAGACGTACTCCATTCAGGGGCTATTGTCAAAAGCCAAACGACAGTTGTCTTCTTTTGTTAAATGGCCTCAGATGCGACAATTCTGCCAATGTCGAGTAGTAAATTCTTGATGTTTTTGGATCAAATTGCGATGGTGTTTTAGAATTTGACTTGGAGTATTTGGCGGCAATTCACCCGGTCACGTCACAATACGAGCGTTTTCACGGCGTGGGATAACCACAAAAAAGAACCGTTTCCGTTGCCCCGTGAATTAAGTTAATTTTAATTCACTTGATCGAATCACGAGGTAATAATTCGATCAAGTAATAACTGTCTCAGGTTGACGCTGTCTGTGTGATACGGCCCCAGGAAGGCAGACTGGGTTAATAATATAATTATTTATTTCATAAAATTCAACTTAGTCCAAAATACAAGTTGAAATAAAAGAAAATTAAAAACTATAACAAAAAAAAATAAAATAATAATCACAATAAATTTTGGAATAAAACCTTATTATCTAGTGTAAAATAATTCTTGCAAAAAAAAACAAATGAAGTCAGACTCAGACATTAATCTAAATGCCTGTCCTAAACAAGAATTTTATTTATTTATTTATTTATACTAATCCACAGGTTCTAGCAGATAATGGCAAAATAATAGCAAAAACTGAACAAACAAATGTACCTCATATATACGCTGTTGGCGATGTGCTGGAAGGTCGACCGGAACTCACACCGGTTGCAATTCACGCTGGTAAATTGTTAGCGAAACGTATATTCAGTGATTCAACAAAACAAATGGACTACGAGAATGTGGCCACGACTGTGTTTACTCCATTAGAGTATGGATGCGTTGGGATAAGTGAGGAGGCTGCAGTTTCTCGGTGAGTTTACAAATGCTCTGACTTCAAGTTTTACACTCATCTTAAGTTACAGTTTCGGTCTATCAACAGAATCAATTTTTTTTTAAATTTTTTATTTTAACTCTGCATAAGACAATACTAAGTAAAGCTGGAGAAATATAGAGGGATCCCTACATGCAGCAGTCGGCACCGCTATGCCGGCTTGAGGAGGCGAGTATGCACCATCTAGTGCGTAATTTCAAACTGTTCCTGAAACGCGACAAGATATGTCTGCAGACAGCAGTCGCCTCCGCTATGCCGTCCGTCTATGTAACATTCCTCTTGTTATACTTTACTAATCTCGAATCGCTAGGTAACATAGTGGAGGCGACTGCTGCCCGTAGAGACTTCTCTGTAGTAGCAGTTGTTTCCATTCATGGACCACACTCTAGCTTTACATCAGGCGGAGTGTTGTCACATGCCGAGCTACAATAAAAAACAAAAAACACGCTAAATGCCTAGTCGCGTTTCGGGATTAGCGTGGAAGTTGCCATGTATGACGAGAGGATTGTTTCGTCTCTTATAGTGGAGGTTACTTCTCTCTGGTCATGAAACGCACTAAAATAAGCAGGTTGTTGAGTAGGCTAACTAGAATTCTTGATGACAAATTGTATGACTGTTATTTTATATCTTTATTGTTCCATTGTTAGGATGTTTATTATCTTAGGTAAATAAAATGACTATTTATTTGTAAAATTATGATTATTAAATTACTTGATGACTCTGAGGATTAGTCAAATTAACGAACTGAGCAAGAGATTTTGAGAGCTGCCGTGGCATAGCGGTTGAAGACGTCGACTCTTAATTTAGAGACCCGTGTTCAGATTTAGTAACTTTAATTGCTCATTGCCTTATGGTTTAACATTTAACATGTCGAGTTACTATAAGAAAGCCCTCCGGCAAAGCAATGCAGATCACAGGATGCTTATAGGTCACAATACCCGCCCACAGTTTGCAGAACAGTATACTTGAGTCCTACTTTATAGGAAAGTGTATGTTACCAGCATGAATTAAATTTGTTTTTTTTTTATTTCAGTCATGGTGCGGACAATATCGAAGTATACCACGCTTATTACAAGCCAACAGAGTTCTTTATCCCGCAACGTAATATTAAGAATTGCTATTTGAAGGCTATAGCGTTCAGAGAGGCGCCACAAAAGATTCTAGGCCTCCATTTCGTAGGGCCTGTCGCTGGTGAAGTTATTCAAGGATTTGCTGCCGCTATCAAGTTAGTTGATCACTTTTTTTGTTTTTTTTTGGAATGTATGTTTCCGGGTTTTGTAATAATAATTTTATTATCATCAGATGCGGCTTAACAATGGAGCACCTTATGAACACAGTTGGAATTCATCCTACAGTAGCTGAGGAATTCACCCGATTGAATATTACTAAGCGGTCGGGGAAGGACCCCAATCCCGCCTCGTGCTGCAGTTAAATTTATACGGCAATATCGCAGTACATGCAATTTATTAATGTAAGGGCTCTGGAAAACGGCGATTTTAACTAAAGCCATAAATTAATTTAAAAAAAACTGTTAAGCTGTGAAACCGCAATATAGCGGCGCGGTTAAATAAATATAATTTCTATTGATTTATATGAGAGTAACCGCATTACGGGAGAATATGTGGCCGCGCCGCTTCAGTGCGGTTTCAGCTTTAGTCGATGTACAAGAGCAATAAATGGCAGTAAAAAAATAAATAAATGTATTCAACCTAACAGTCTGAAGGGCTGCCGACGGACAGACAGTAGCGGAATTCTGACGCGGTCACGTGAAATACCAACGACTTAGTGATCCAGGGTATCCCTGCAAGTATTATCTTATGGTCACCGCATTCCGATGTCTCAATATGGTCCTATTACAAATTGTGTCCGTGGTTTAAAATTGCATGTACTCGACAAAATTATGACAAATCAACTCAACTGACAAACAGTATTAGCTCAGCGCACATGAATGTACTACGTCGCGTCTCGGTCACCATGCTGTGCGACTACGAATATTTAGTTTAAATATTTATTAAAAAATGCACTACAATGCAACAAAAAAAAAACTACTCAAAGATATTTCATGTAGATAGATAGATGAGCTTACGTCGCAACTAGAGTTTGACTTCTGAAAGTCAAACCTAGAAAAGCGCGGCAATTTTGAAAATTATTCATATGGTATCACCTAAAAATTTTGATCAAATGATAAGATTTTTTATTTATTTCTGAATCACTGTGTTAGGCAATAATAAAATTAGTTAAAGGCTATTTTTGTTTGTGTTGTTCGACAAGCCCATTGGATATCGATTAATAGAAATAGGTTTACAAACAACATCTCTTAATCGCTTAAAAATAAAGAGGGTTGCTAGCTCAAATAATTGTTTGATGTTAGGACGACGTAAAAGTATCTTGTTTAAAACTTAACTTGATAAAAATAACAAATATTTTGAAGAAAATATATAAAGGTAAAGTGGAGTAACAAAATGATTACGTCGGTCGTACTAAAGTACATTTTGACAGTTGTAATAATGTTGCCATAAAAATCCAGTTTCAAGCAAATACTATCTAAATTAGACATAGCTTTATCCATATTAAATGTCTCTGATTTTGTTAAATGTATCTATTTGGTTTTTTTTTCTTTAAGCGAAAAATATTAAGTTTGATATTAATAAAAAATAATGTTTCGAGCTGATAGATAGCAAAAATTAGAATTAAATTGAGTAATTAAAGAAGGTGCTGTGTGAGCCACTTTAAAAAAAAACTGTCTGGGATTACAACTTAAAAATCAATTTTGCGAGCAGTCGCATTTAACAATTTATTTTAGAAATAGTTTATTTACAAAAATAGATAAAAAAAAATGTCTTGAAAAGATGGTATTATATAAAAATTAATACAGTAATTATTAACAATAGTAGTTTGTCAATTTTTATGTTTTATTTTTTTATTAATTTAATTTTATGTGATTACAATAATAATAAATAAAATATTTTTTTGCTACAAGTTGTTATTATTTTTTTTCTACATAATAATTCCCCGCACTATTCGTATTTTCTCCCCTGACTTGAGGATAGATAGTGTTACTTCTCGTCCCTGACTCCCATGCATTATACACTATAAGGTCCGATTGCACCAGATGACTTAACAATTACTCTCACGTCAAAGTAATGGTTAAAATTAAAATTAGTTTGCTTCAAAAAAGACAGACACAGACACACGTCAGACACTTGACGTTTACGAGTACTTTAACGCTAACCGTAGCCAGCGAATTTTGACCGGTCAAAGTTAAAGTAATAGTTAAACCAATGTCACTAACGTCAAGTGTATGAAAAGAGGCCAAATATTCATTACATCAGTCACCCTTTTAACGATAGCGTTATGAATTTACACGATGCAATGGTGTGCAACGCGTGTGGAGTAAAAGTGAACATAACCGTTAAAGTCATCGTAAATGAGTTCTGAGGAACTGCTGAGCGTCGTAAAATAGTTTTATATATATTACACACCCTCTCACATACACCCCATTCACATTTCATACTACACACTGAGAGAATCGCACATACAAGCACACTCGCATACACATACATAATTACATACACACACTGCAGCTAATTTTAAGTTAAGTTTAGGTCGAGCACTGCTTAGAGATACAGTCGCCAGACTAGTTTCAATGGCAGTGCACTTTGTATTCAGGACCTAAATAAATAAAATAAAACCGTCAAAGGGACCTAAGCCCCTGAGATTTATCATAGCCAGACTACATGGAGCTAATTAAGATAATTTTTATTTACACGTGTACCTAATTAATAATATAATAATAATAACGTTTGCGATATAATCTTTTATCGTTTTATATCTGCTATAATTTTGTCTCTAATCATGCGAAATTACGCTCATTCTTCATTGACAAAATATACATCCATTTTGTCGTCATTAGGACATGGAAACCAGATTTGTGCTGTTGGTGCCGGGTAATATTCGTGGGCAGTCACTAGTGTATTGTCAAAACGCCAGAAACGAGGACCTTGGAAAAAGTATGTGTCTGAAAAATGCAAATTAGGTTTACGTCTGATTTTCCGCCGTAAACTAGAGTGATCCGAATGTGTCAAGTGCCGAGTACAGATGCCGAGTTTTCATTTGCTGTGTGTCAAGTGAGAACTCACGACCAACCAATAGGAACGCTTCATTTGAATTTGTTGAAAGAATGATTTTTATATTGTAGAAAAGTGTTACTTAGTCTTTGACATAAAAGTGTTGTTAGAATGGTCGGTGATCTATGATGGTCTTTGTCAAATATGTAGAAAGGAAGTGAATTGCCTGTTGTTAAAGAATTAAGATAATTGTATTGTTAAAGAGTTAATATGTTGTTAATAGGAATAAAATTATGAGTAAAGAAATAGTTTTATTTGTGTATAATATTTCAACAGAATTTTTCCTAATCTCGGCGGCAAAAATAACATTGCCTGGTTGGTGGAGAATTCTTACTTTACGCCATGACAGCGTAAATTTAAACCCATACTTGGCCCTCAGTACATATTCTTCTCGTGATACACGTTACTTTCAAACTTATCCGGAAACGCAAGGTCACTTCACGGATGTAGCAGCACTTTTTATTGTAGCTCGGCATATGACAACACTCCGCCTGATGTAAAGCTAGAGTGTGGTCCATGAACAGAAACAATTGCTACCACATATAAATATCTTATTACTGGATATTTTTTTGTTATACATTTTTATTACTGGCTTTATATGGCTTAAAAGTAAATAAATATCTACGGGCAGCAGTCGCCTCCACTATGCCGGCCTGAGGAGACGTATATGCTCCATCCAGATTGACAGAGCACATTCCTCTCGTTATACCTGTCTACTTTCAAACTATTCCCGAAACGCGACAAGGTCACTTCACGGGTGTCGCATTCGAAAGTGGATATATCTCTTGCATAGATAATATACCGTTGTAAGTTGTACTTACCACCTTCCCAAACTAAAGCGGCATCGACAGGAAAGCTCACATTACGCCAAGCTGACATACTTTTCGGGTATCCGGCATCTAGTTTACCTTTATTCTCGTCGTATCGCCAAAATCTCTCATAAGCAATGAAATAAGTTTTATTATTATAATTCGAGAGAAAAACTGATGTCAAATCGTCAACGTATTTTGGTATTTTATATTTCTTTAGGTTTCCTGTATATTTGAGCTGGTATGAATCGTCGAATTCCCAGAATTTACGCCCTAAAACAATAAAACTTGATTTTAAAATTGACGTATGCACAAAAGTTATGGAAAAAGTAATAGAGGTTGGAAATTCGTTCCATAGAACCTGTCTACCCCTAGGATTTGTAAAGTAGTATATGTGCTAGGGTTTTAAATATTTTTTCGCGGATATAGTATGTTTTCGGAGTGTTAGCATTTTCTCGCTTAAAAAAAAGTGATTTATGGAGGGAATAAAAGAAAATAAATTCAAATTATTTCAAACAACATAATATGCATCGGAAAAGGCTCTATAAGTGACAAATATCATAAAAAATTATACATATAATACTCGAAATATAATATACGAATAAAAAGATATTATAGTACAGCTGGCAACTCTATGATATCGAGTTTCTTGTAGGTTCTTTCTTCGACCGAACCGTTTCGAAGTAATTTTGTAAGTGGAATTGTAATTACGTTAATTTTATTTTGACTGACCATTTCCCTAGTGACCAGTGTCCTAGTCGGCCCATTTGAAATAGAGATTTATTAATAACTTCTTTTTAATTCTATCTTTTAATTAATAATGTCTATTTGCTTTCTAAATAGATGTTAGGCAGCGAACTTAAAACACATAGAAGTATTCTAGGTGTTCAAAAATGACCCAACTAAAGGGAGCCGCGACGCACGGCTAGTCGTCTTCTAATATTCGGTCAGCGACTGTTTTAGTTTTGTTTTATTTCTTGTATTTCTCATTATTAAAATGTTTGGAATTGGTGTGTAAATAATTCCACAAAGAATCATATGCAAGATGAAATCACATTTCATAGGTAAGTATGCGAGTATAATAAATAATTAATTCAAAGTAATTCGCTGATGTTAGGAGATAAATCTTGTCACTTACCAGAAAATATAACAATATTTCCTTTTCTATTTTGATAAATAGCTTTTATACTCGTAACATGCGAAGGCAAACCTTTAAAGACTTCGTGAAACTTCTTGGGGTAGCCAGGCAGTATCTCTTTTTTGTTATTTAACAGCCACATCCACTGAAACGGCGTTTTTAATGTGTTACGAGTAGACTAACAGCAGTAAGATGCATTAAAAAAAAGTACCCTAAGGTCCAATTGCACCACATGGCTTAACTATTACTTTTACGTTAAAGTAATAGTTAAAATTAAAATTGGGTTGCTTCAAAAAAACCTGTCAGTTTTGACTGTCTTAAGAAATTTCACAGTTCGTGTGAAAAAATATGTGTCGTGCATTGAGATATTATATATATTATATATTATATATATTTATATATCTCAATGGTGTCGTGTGAAACATACCTCCTCTTCAAAAATGCATATTTTTCCAAATAGCACTTGTATAGTATCGTAATTTGTATAACAAAGATGTGGAATATCATCATCGTCATCGTCATCATCAGCCTTTGTGAATCGTGGTACTACAGGGCTGCTTGGTGTTGCGGGAGATATTGTTGACACTGTTATTGCTAATGGCTTATAAGGACTGCCTTTTACTGTAAACAAATCGGATGAGGAATTAGAAACAAATTATTTTATGAAACAACAAAATTAAACACTGATCTGTAGGTTGTGAATTGATCTATTAAATTTTAATACTCCAATAACCTACAGCGCGCTGTAAAGCTAAGCTTTTGAATATGATACACCGAAGAGTTAATTTTTTTGTTAAATTCTGTAGGGTTATTGAGAGATTCCCAGGGCTCGGTCTGCCACCTTGGACCTCCGCCGAAGTCCACTATGCGGCTAGTGAAACAGTGACAGGGTGGGGTTTTTGTCGATACGCCAGCGCTAGGCTGGAGATTCCGAAATAACCCTGGTACCTTCCCTAAGGTCCAGGGCATCCGTAACAGGGAAGAGTTATAAAGAATTTCAGCTTATGCAAATGTTTGTTTATCGAAATAAAATAAATTTTAGACTTATTGCTTTATTGGGCGATTGAAACCTTAGGCTTATAAAGTTCTGATAAAATTCTATATATTTTGACGTGGAAAAAATTATGATTTTCGAGGTATGAATCGTAGTGAGCCCTGGGTTGTGCCATGCTGTAACAACACCCCTGTACATACAAAATATACTCACGATACAACTCTCTCATCCCAGCGATATCATCTTCACCAAGTTCTCTAATCTGCGTTTGATAATACGGATACATAACCGAGGATCTATCCGTTGTATGTTTTAACCCTAACGCATGACCTATTTCGTGTACTGCAGCTGATAGGAAATCTGTGACGTCATTTTCTTCATTGTCATCAAAACTTTCACCCCAAAGTTCATCATCATCGAAATGTATATTCCCTATTGGTGGTGGAAACGCATGAGCCATCACACCACCTTCTCCGTCAAATGCAAATCTGTAATTTAGGAGTAATTAGTTTTTAAAAATACCCTGGTACAAGTGCTCTTTTGTTTTGCTAGAAAATCGTAATAAACTTTTATCAGTTAAAAGCGACACAATTTATTTCTTCATAGAAGTATTTAAATCAATAAATGTTGTTAGCTACAACTGAGAAAAATAATAAATAAATAATCAAAGTGGTTAAAAACTAACCCATCACCGTGAGCACCAGTTGGAAAACTGACCACAATATCCGCGTGTATATCGTCCACTTTCACAAATGTAAGGTTTCCATGTTTAGCCCAAGTGTTGAGACCTACCTCCATTAACTGTTCAATACGTTCTTTGCTTAGATTTCTTGGACCGTTAGTAACGCTGAAAATGTTTTATAGTGTATTATTTACAAGGTCAATTTATATACAATACTTTTATATTTAATTTACTCAAGCTACCTATAGTGGAAGCTAAATATAAATGAATAAATATTAAACATCAATAAATTGGGTCTGACGTAGCTACTAAGGTATGAAATGGTGCAGTGCAGGAGTAATCAGGATTCACAGGACTAGAGGGGCTTCCAGGGCCTTTGGTTGTTAGCACGTTGGTAGCATCTTTGTCAACGGTAACAAAATAACAAGCAAAAAAGAAAAATATATCGGGAAATTCTGAAAAAAAAAAAGGAACCAGAAGTCTGTCGTTTATGAATTACTTTCTGCGACGAAGCAACAATTAATTCAGCAATGAACAGAAGAAGTGAACATCTTGTTATTGCGATGTTCACAAATGCACTTGTGCAATTTGTAAAAAAAAAACTGGAACTGGATGACAAAAACCTAAAGCAGAGGCAATGCTAGTAACATACCTACCTATACGTTATAACTTTCTTATTCCAAGCCTCTTGCAAAACATATCTTCTACGACGATATGGACTTTCTTCTATGTCTTTGTTACCACATCTTTTTGATATGAATAACTAGAATAAGATATGTGCTTTTTTATTATTTATTGGCATATACTGGGGTTATTATTAGTTTATAATATTAGTATAAGTATAACATTTTCTTTTTCTCTCAATTATTTCATTCACATTTCACAAGTTTGTCGTCCTGGGGCAGTACCACCACTTTCGACACCCGTGAAGTGACCTTGTCGCGTTTCGGGGATAGTTTGAAAGTAGCCAGGTATAAGAGAGGAGTGTGCACTGTCAATCTAGATGGTACATGCTCGTCTCCTCAAGCCGGCATAGTGGAGGCGACTGCTATCCAGGTTTCTCTGTAGTAGCAGTTGTTTCCATTCATGGACCGCACTCTAGCTTTACATCAGGCGGAGTGCTGTCACATGTCGAGCTACAATAAAAAAAAAAAAAGTTTTTAAAATATGTTAATCGACGACTACTACCTCTTTAATTTTAATCATTTATTTATTTGTTTCTAAGTTATTAAGTTAAGGACTAAGATTCTATGGCGCTATTGTATATAAAACCCCAAAAAATATTACATTGGTGATGATAAATAAAAAAATATGTTAGCACTGGTTTCGTAGTTTCATACTTGCCTTTCTAGTTGGTTCATCAAGTTCTCCAGTTTGTGGCAAACCAGCGAAATGTTGTAGTCTTATAATAGCCTGGGAAATAGAGTGTGGTGTGTACACGAAACCTATGTCATGTTCAGGCTCATTTGGTAAGTAACCATATCTTTTCATGTATGATAGCTGGAAGTGAATAAATTCAGTCGAATATAAAGTGGAAAGCTTGTTCTATTCAAACTAGGGTTAGCTTTTTCGGAATCAGCGATAAAAATATAGGATGCTTTATATTTAAAGTAAGAAGTCTAATAGGTCTTCTTGGGCTCTTTCAATTGTCATAATATGAAAGTCGCCGTCGATTTTATTTATTAGTCTATTTAATGAAACGCGATTCATTAGGTCTAGGACTAGGTAGGTAACCTAACCCTGGTTTTAGAAGCATCCGCGTACTATACCCCAGAGTTAATATATTCTTTTTTAAATTAAAAAAGTGTTAAAAGTACTCTTCGATGACTTTAAAAATTTTCTAAAGAACAAATATTAAAATTATCGACATTTGAACACTAGAAACAAAAGCCGCGATCTAATTTGTTATAAGATTAAATATTTATCGAAAACTTATTTCTTAATAAATTATACAATACTTCACTCACCTCCGAAGAACTTAAAGTCGAAGGTCCCCTAAACTCAATCTTACATTCAAACAAATTGAATTTAATAAATAAAACTAACAATAAACTAAATTTAAATGAACACAACATGGCTACAGTCTCGTTGGAGCGTAAAAATTGTTTTGAATTGAACCGTGACCCTTGACATGATGATAAAAAATTAATTCATTGTTGGAACAAATCATTAAAAATATAACATCCTGCGTTTTTATACATTGCTTGTTTAAACTATAATATTACTATATTTTTATATATGAAATAGCGGCACTACCTGCCACTGATGATTTTAATATTTTTTTTATAATTAAGTATAATTTCATTTCATTATTTTTTTAACATGTTTTAAATCGGGCTGCAATGTCAACAAAACATCGCTAAGGCAAACGCGTTTGGTCATTGATCAGTGGTGAGTTAAAATTTAAATGAACACGCCGTGCTACGAGGCCTTCACGACTCCATCCGCATACTTGCATTTACATTGCTTGTTTTTGATATTTTGTGTTATGTAGGAAATAATATGGTATATTGTTATGAAGTTGATATTAGATCAATAAATGACAAAAATTGATGCAATTTAGAAAAAAAATGAGGTATACAATTTCTGGTTCACGGGTTGCTGGATTTCCACATACGTCGAAATAAAAAAACGACAAATAATTTGTTTTCAAATACTTAATTTTAGAAAATTAATATTTTTTAAAAGTAATGTACTGCATAATGCATTTATTGCTGCAACGCGTGGGCTAACGTACTTATAACTATCGTGCAATATATTGATTGCAATTTATCATTTATTTATAACTATATTGTTTAATTAGGTTTTTTTTTTAATTCGAAGCAGTTAAATCTTGTTTCCCGATGAGTGGTATATTTCAGATATATTTTTCTAATTTATTAATAAGGAGTCGGCAAAAGTTTTGGAATACAAAGCAATTTAAAACCGGAACGGTTGCAATCAAAACTTTACAATATTTCTTGGCATTGGCACAGATTGTTATCATTTAATTTGAGTTATGTTGACAATTATTTATTAATAACTGTCAATAAGACAAAAATATAAACAATTATTTGACTTGATAACACAAAGCTTATTTAAAATGACTGAAACAATTTTTAATGGATGCTCGACACGGTCAACACCTTTTGTAAGTTTATTTCTATTTTGCAATGTTTGGGCTATGCGATTGAAATATATTTTCGTCACATTAGAGGTCCAGAAATTAAGCCGCTAATGTGTGGTTACAGTTTTCTTTCTATATTTTTCTTCAGTGGTAGAGTGATTTACCTTGCTCTTTAGCTCTAGGTGCTGGGTGTTGGGCTGCCACTTGCAAAACCACCCGTTTGATCGTGATTGGGGAACAAACAAGCATACTTTCATATTCATCATATTAGTAGGTACAGATTTATTTGAATACTTGTAGAATTTACGATGGATCCATGGATATAATCCAAAA
Organism: Tinea pellionella; assembly: GCA_948150575.1. NCBI lineage: Eukaryota > Metazoa > Arthropoda > Insecta > Lepidoptera > Tineidae > Tinea > Tinea pellionella. The sequence continues at coordinate 9,303,481 of OX411248.1, forward strand.
GTATCACCAATCAATTTGAGTACGAACGAACAGTGTGTAATATTTTATGCAGCTACGAATTGTGGTGTTATTTACAACTGGAATAATGATCAGATGAAAATATTACAAGGCCATGTAAGTGTTTAATATTTTTTATAAAATATAAATAGATATTAAGAGATAAATATGTCTTTGATTGTTTGCCTAATAAAATGAGTGTTCTTTTTGTTAGCTTGTTTCTTTTTTGAACAATCAATTCATATGGAAATAAAATGGCCAAAGTAAGATGAGGCCATGAGGGTAATTTATGTGGTGTATTCTAAATAAAAAAGTAAAAAAATACTGGAAAATACGTACACAGTATGTATTGAAAATAAATTTTTCAACAGAGTAACAATGTCACGTGCATAACGACGGACGGCATAGGGAAGTGGCTAATAACAGCTGACTCTGGACCAGACAACATACTGACAATATGGGACGAAGATCTTACACCATGCAGAACAATATTCTCCCCTCATGGCCAACAAAAAATTGCTAAAGTCGCTCTTAGTTTTGATGCGAAATATCTGCTCACTATAGCCTGCCACGAAAAAGCTGTTTTACATTGGTGGATTTGGAGTTATGGATTGGAAGTACCACATGGTTAGTTTTAATTAATAATTCTATTTTTTCTTCTATTAATTTCGTGAAGTGACTTCATAGGCTATTTTTAAGTAAGTTTTTTTTGCTCGGCATGTGACAACACTTCGCCTGATGTTAAGCTAGAGTGCGGTCCATGAATGGAAACAACTGTTACTACAGAGAAACTTGTACGGGCAGCAGTCGCCTCCACTATGCCGGCTTGAGGAGACGAATATGTACCATCTAGATTGACAGTGCACACTCCTCTCGTTATACCTGGCTACTTTCAAACTATTCCCGAAACGCGACAAGGTCACTTCACGGGTGTTACATTCGAAAGTGGTGGTACTACCCCAGGACGGCAGACTGGACAAATAACCATTATCAGTCTGCCTACCACTCTTTGATAGTGCCTATAGGCACTGAGTGACCAAAGTACATATAACAAAGTTACATTGGTACCGGTCAGAATTTAGCGAGGTTCGAACACGGGTCTCGTCGATCGTGAATTCACGCGTCTTACCACTAGACCACGGCCGCTCTATCGGTTTATGGTATTTGACCATAAATAATCATAAAAATAATAATATGGTATCTTTAACTATAAAAAGTTATTTTTTGTCAATTTCTTAAAAAAATGGCCTGTTTCTCGTCGACATAGCGTTTCCTCAATACACGGCATTGTGACGGGGACTGGTGCTGCCTGCAAACATTTCTATACTTGCCATATTTGAACTGCACTTTAGCTTCTTGGGCCAAAAGCTTGATAAATTAATTGATTGTATCATCGATTTAACTTCGTTAATGACTAAATCTCTGAATAGCAACATATAGAAGCTAGTTCTTAGTTATTAACTTTGTATATAATATACACTATGCCTACTTGCATTAGCTTTGAAAACTAACCTCATTTATGTGTAATGGAACTAATGGACGATTAGAACATATTGCGTTGAAGCTATATGCGAAGCTACAATTGCAATTATTTTTTCAGCCGTATTGGATATAGACACCCGTGATTTAATACAAATGGTGGAATTTAATCCGTGTAACAGTGAACAATTCTTCTTGATGTCAAAACACAGTGTATGGATTGGTCAGTCCAAGGTTAATTTCAAATAGAAATTCTTGATCTATATAACTTGTAGCCCGTAGCTACCATGTGGCCCGGCGTGAATTGTCATTATGATTACTGTATATATATCGGTTATGATGACATTCGCACCACGATCAAATAAAATAAACATGTTTTTCGGCATCGAAAACTTATTATTGAAATTTTTATTAATTTTATTTTTGTATTACATTTTTTGGCCATTTAACCGTTTGGATAGGCCAGGTTTGAACTAGAATGTGGTTCATGAGCGAAAATAACTGCTACCGAAAGATATGGCCTGCTTTTAATAAAAGGCTTGGAAAAAGAAACGTGGTGAACAATGGGAGGGGGAAGCATTCACATTATGTCGACCGAATTGGTCGCCGAACGAAACGGTTCGGCGCCTCCTTTTTGTGTCACACAATTGACAAGTGGAATGCTTTGCCCTCCCATGTGTTCTCCCAGTCCATTCACCTTGGATCCTTAAGGCGGAGTGTGAAAGTGCCTTCTCAGGACGGCATAGTAGTGGCGACTGGAGCCACCGTGCGAGCGGTTCTCTAGTCGTCAATGCTCATGGACCTCCACTGAGTTTACCATCAGACCAGTCGAGGTCTTACAACGGTGTGATATGGCACACTACGTGTGTGTTTGTGTGTGTCACATCCTTTAATTTTTCCAGAAAATAATAATAGATGAAAAGGATCGTCTACCAGGAGGCAGTGATCATTATTACGCGTTAAAAGTAATTAAATTAGAAAGGCCTGTAAATCAGGATATTGGTTTATATAAAACGTTTACATTCATAAATACTACTTCGCAAGTGTTGACTGTGACCTCTGGGGGAGGTGTTGTCATCTTTGGTTACACAATGGAGATTAATTATCATGCTGATTCGACCAATATTGATAATATGAAATTTGTTAAAGCTTTCAAATTGGATTCTTGTAAAATCAATGTTGTCAAGTTTGTTGATAAGTTAGTATTTTGATTTTTATGAAAATTTAAATATTTTATTAGCATGGGCATGGAATTTTTATGGAATCGGCGTAGATTGTAGATTCCTCTCGAGCTTGTTATCCGCAATTGTTGCGCGTGAGGTGGTCCATATCACTGCAGCCATCCAATATTTCCCAGGAAAGCCAAGACACTCTTCACGTTCTTGTACACCTCCAGGAGTGTCCTTGCCGTGCAGAGAAACTTTTGTCCACGCTACTGCACTCCAAGAGCACATGCGTGATTGTGTCTTCAGTCCCCGTGCAACCTCTGGACAGAGGACTGTGTGTAACGTTAATGGTGAACAAGTATTTGTTGAGCCAGCAGTGCCCCGTTATTGTGCCAATGACTAGGCGGAGCTGGGCTTGTTGAAGATTTGTTTCTTTGTTTCCAGCATTATAATAACAGGAAATGAAAATGGTGAAATAAAATTTTACGATGATCAATTGAAATTACTCTACTGGTGTCATAGAATTAATGTGGATTGTGTTAAAGGTCTTAGTTTTCATTTGGAGATGAGGAAATATACTGTTTTGGACCCTAAATGTAAGTACATACATACACACGTTATTTACTTTTATGGAAATATGATTTAAAACTTGTTCCGAAGTAAAACAAAAGAAGTAATCCCAGGATTGATTTCAATAACTGGCGATTGGGGTCGTCGCCGTCGTAAGACTCGTAAGCTGCGGTTCTTCAGTCATCGGCGCTCATGGACTGCCATTTTGCCTTATGATTACCAAAAAAACGTTTTTTAGGTAGAAAATATTGTGAGTGTTGTGATTTTAATACGTCAAATAGAAACCCAGTAACAGGAGAGATACACCAGAAATTGATGAAGTTTAATACACCATCAGACGCTACGCCCAAAGACTTACCTTTTATTTTCAAAGACTTTATTATACGTAAGTTTTTGTTTTTTTATATAATATAAAAATTGTTTGACTGTCCTCCCGTATAGTTTCTTGACTTACCTACAAGAATGATTAGATTTTTTTTTGCCTTGCATAGCTTGTTTGTTGAAGATTTTTTTTATTACTAAAAAAACGCGAGTTTTAAAACGCCGGTTAACACGCGGCCCGCCTCGTGAATTATGATCCTACTGAACAAACATGTATTCTTTTCAAAACTCATTTATATTGAATCAAAACACACTGCGCAATAGCAAATTTTTATTAATTTTGTGTTCATGTTACATTTTTTAAGAGCATGTTTAACATGCGGGCCGAGACCAAGGGTTGGCCAGACCTTTTTTTACATGAGGAAATCCTTTACGGATGGCCAGGTCCTAGGGGAAGGTTGGCACCTTTGGTTATGTTATGTTACCTTTTTTCTTTCATTCCGATGCAAATCGGCTTAAATAGATGCTGTAAAAATACTTATCATATAATATCTTAAACTTTTTTCTACATTCTTTTTCTAGAGACAAAGAATCAAGGTATAGGTTATGCAGATTTAGTTCACGAAAAGTACTCAACTATACTGGATTACAGGAGATCTGTAACTAATGCAATGGCTTTGCATCCGGAAAAGTTAGCACTCATTTTCTTCGTTAATATTTTGTCAGCCTCTATTTTTTATTTTAATAATTTCAATCTGACACGAGACGTTTTATGAATGTTTCAGACCATTATTTGCGCTCGGATTTGCAAACGGTACACTTGAATTAGTAAATTTTGATTCGCACAAAGTGATTGCGAGAAAGGACCTGCGTGATAGATTTAAAATTGTTATACCACCAAAAGATGACTCAATTAATAGTACAGTCGATATACGTATACCATTGTTATCTGTCACTTGTCTTGAATATTCACCATCAGGTTTGTTTTTATTATGTTTTAATCTGAGTAAAAAGCGGAATAAACAACACGAATATTTTCACTATCAAATTGTTTGAAGCGGGTTACGCTATTTTCATGGAGTTTACCTATAGGTACTATGCTAAACTATCATTAAACTAAATTCCTAATTATTTACGCATTATTATATGTTTATAAATTTATTTATTAAGGTGCTCATCTCGCGTGTGGACTTAACAATGGCCAACTTCTATTCATGGACCCAATTAGTATTCAATTAATAACAAAAAATCCATTTCAAAATGTATACAACGATATTGTTAAGATATGTTATAGTTGTGATTCTTTGATGCTCGCTTTAGCTGTAAGTTTTTCAGTATTTCTTTTTGTTAGTGTACCTTTTTTTATTAAACTGCTCTTTTAGACGTCTCTACAATTTAATTTCACGTTTCTCGTTTGAGGATGGTCCAATATAAGCGATACGTGAGCAAATAAAAAAATAGATGTACATCTAATAGGTAATTATTAAATTAGGATGAATAAATAAATAATGTTTGCGGTCTACTGGGTGTGCGTCGTTTTTTCTGTCCAATTTTCATTATAATGTATTAATAACAACCGCAGCATTTGCTTAGATTAACGCTTATTATATGTATTTATTGATTTGTTATTAAGAAATCTACAATCTGCCTTTCATGTGCAGCGACCTATTTCCATTTTGCGAGTATAACGAGAAAAGTGTGCGTTTTTAACCTGGAGGAAGCACATTCGTCGCCTCAAGCCGGCATAGTGTAGGCGGTCGCTACTTGTATACGTTATTTTCAGGATAAATTAAACATTATTTGTCTGTATAAATACGATTGCGTAACAAACGTTTGGAGCTTCATCGGTAAACACAGAATACATTTCAAGGATATAACTACAATTCTATTTACTACAAGGAAAATCAAGGATACTTATAGGTATAGTAGAGTATGAGCGAAAGGTGTTTAGGGTAATTATGTATGTACAGGCTATAATTGACGAGTTTCTTGTGACAGTTTGACAGTCGATACGTCTTTCCGAAGTCATGGCAGAGTCTAACTATGAGACTCTGATATTACTCTGATTCGGATATTATAATAGTTATTTTCGAAAGCTTTGCAGTCACTGCGACTTTGCAGACTTGCGGGAATATAGACTAAGTTTAAAGCTGTTATTTATTTTTTTTACCATAAGTGTCTAAAAAGTGAAATATTATTTTACGTCCATACATATACTCCCTGTCTACATTCAAGCTTATGCTACCCAATGATGGATTGGACTAATAACTTTTTTTATTGTAGGTAGCTTTACATATGACAACACTGCGCCTGATGTAAAGCTAGAGTGCGGTCCACGAACGGAAACAACTGCTTCTACAGAAACTTTTCTAGAGGCAGCAGTCGTATCCGCTATGCCGGCTTGAGGAGACGAAATGTGCACCATCCAGATCGACAGTGCACACTGTGGCTGCTTTCAAACTGTTTCTGAAACACGACAAAGTCACTTCACTTGTGTTACATTCGAAGGTAGTACTGCCGCAGGACGGCAGACTGGGGAAAACTACGATCAGTCCGCCTACCGCTCTGAAGTAAATATGTTTATGATATTATTTACAGGTTCTTCTCGTTTGGTCTAGACAAAAATATGGTGGAGTACAGTATAGGTGAAGAGTCTTTTGATATTCTGTCAAATAACAAAATAGATTTGACAGCTGGTAGTCTCTGTGCTGTTGAATGGCCGACACCTGAGCATGTGGAGGCTGATTTCCCTGCTATTTTAATCAGTGATGACGAGGTATATTTTTTATAGTAGCTCGGCATATGAAAACATTCCCTCTGATGTTAAGCAAGAGTGCGATTCATAAACAGAAATTTTTGGGACCACATAGAAATTTCTACAGGCAACAGTTACCTCCTCTATGACGACTTGGGGCTCGTTATAATTTTGATTAAAAAGAAACATAATTATTGAAAAAAATGTATGTTTTTTATTAGTATAAGCCCAGACAGGCTATTGTGTGCAAAATTTTTTTCTATTATATTTTCATCATAATTTAATCATCATTCAATCAATAAATCAATCATCATAATTTAGATTTTATTCGTTGTATTTCAGCATAAATATAAAATAATTAATTGCGATACAGGAGTGAACAGAGGGACGTATCTCGGACCTCGTTACGAACACCCAGTTGATAAAATGTTGTTGGTATCAAATAAATGTAAAGGAAATTATTTAGTTTTTTCAACTAAGAAAAATATTGGGTTGCAAAAAATGCCTTTAGACGGTAATCCGTATAAACATATCGCACTTTTGTGTCATCCTAAGAAGGTTAGATTAAACTCGATTTCAGAAAATATTAGATAAAATATTGAAAATCCCGGATAGATTAGACGAGTTTTGGCGGCCATCTTGAGACGTCAGGTTATCTGTTTTGAATTATTTTCCTAAACTTGTGTTTCTTCGAGTGTTAATGTGTAACAATGCTGGATTATTAACCATTGTTTGTGAACGTGCGTGAGTGTGGGCAAACAATTCAAAAGAAGAGAACCTGTGTTTCCATTTTCCCTCCAAAACTCCGTAGGAAGTTTCAGTGAGGATTCTCCCACTTTACTGGAACAATTTTTGACTTGACTGAGATCTGACCTGACTGTGATGCACAATATTAACTTCATGCAAAATATTTAGTTTGATACTGGCAAATTTTTAAATATATTCCACCAACTAGACCAATAGGTAATTTTTTAAAATATTTATATGGCCGTCAAGGACCGGAGGCACGGCCGATTGTGCCAATATCTTTATTTTACTCGTATATTTAATAAATAATAAAAAGTTGTTTATATTTTAAAAATTACGATAACGCAAATGTTTTTAGTGTAGTACATTTGATAAGTGTCCATTATAAAATTAAGGTAATTTTAATAATAAAAAGAGCGGCCGTTATCTAGCGGTGGGACGTGGAACTCATATCGTTGAGATTCGTATTCAAACCTCATCTGAATTATGACTTATGGTAAAAGCTATTTGTTTCAGATAATCGACATATGCCTAAGAGCTGATATTAATAGATTATTTGTATTGGGTGATAATGATAATTGCGTATTGCAATGGGAACCTATTTACAGGTACTATATGCGTATTTCATAATAACATAGTAGAGTGCAAAAACATCTACTCGACAGTGCGTGTAGAGTTATGTGTGGTGGATTATACAGATGCTCCAAAGAAGGCTGTCTTGTTAACTTCGTCTCTTCAAAGTGGAATAGCGGGGACAACTTTTGCTTGCATACATTTCTGTGTTGCAATTAGGAAGGTTCAAATTATGAGCGGCATTACATCAAACAACGTCACTGACATTACCAGTTTTGCGGCGATCTCATATTTGCCAGATCTCTTTAATGTCCCAGTCAATTAAATGACTTTTTAGGTTAGCTTGCCGCTATTACTTCGGCTTGTCTGTCGATCGCATGTTGTAATGTTTCTTTCAAATGTATTTATCATTTTACAAAACTAAAAAATACATCTAATAGAAGTGATTTTACGAAATTGTTTTCTTAATCGAATAGCATAGCTTAATTTTTTTACACCTTGTCCACTATCTCTTTTCATGAATCACTCTTTAAAGTACACAGGCTGAAATAATAATTATTTATTCGCAGTTCTGTAGATAAAACCACAGAGTTAGGCGGCATGAATTTAGATCCGTATTATTCCATCATCGAAGGAGGAAAAACTGGTTGGTTATTTCATGAAATGAGAGATTTATTCTATTACATTCAATTGTTATGTCAAGGGACGTATTTACCTACAACCAGAACCGTGGGTGATTATATACCAGTGGAAACATTACCTGACATCATGAGGGCTTTGGGATTCTTCCCTTCTGAATTTGGGGTTGGTATCTTTGATAATGGTGTTTTAATTTATACATAAATAATTATACTTTGAATCCGGGATTTTAAAATGTCATAACTAAGTCATTTCGCTGTAGTTCTGGGTTCAATTCTAGATTATCAAAAATATAATTTTTTTTTATTTTTGCTCGGCATGTGACAACACTCCGCCTGATGTAAAGCTAGAGTGCGGTCTATAAATGGAAACAACTGCTACTACAGAGAAACCTGTCCGGGCAGCAGTCGCCTCCACTATGCCGGCTTGAGGAGACGAGCATGTACCATCCAGATTGGCAGCGCACACCCCTCCCGTTATACCTGGTTATTTTTAAACTATTCTCGAAACGCGACAAGGTCACTTCACAAGTGTTACATTCGAAAGTGGAGGTACTACCCCAGGACGGCAGACTGGTCAAATTACCATCATCAGTCTGCCCACCACTCTTTAATAGTGCCGATAGGCACTGAGCGACCAAAGTTACATTGGTACCGGTCTTTAGCGAGGTTCGAACACACATCGATTGTGAGTTCACGCGTCTCACCGCTAGACCACGGCCGCTCTAAATAGAAAAGATATTTATTTTTGGGTCTTAGGTGTTCTTTGTTTCTCTTGTTTTGTGTTGATCCCTGTCTTCAGTGCATCTATAATCTTTTCAGATAAATAATATGCTGTGTCATGCGAAGTTCGACGTTTACAACAATGAACAGACCGACATGATTGATTTTGAAAGTTTCGTCAAATTATATTTAAATCATCGGCCTGCTTTTGGCGAAAATATGGCGAAAATTAAATGTGCTTTCAAATCTTTTGCTACAATAAAACGTGCCAATTTGGTCATTAGGAGAGACGATTTTATACAAATGCTCTGTGAAACTGGTGAGTAATACGCTAACCAATATGCCGACTTGATGTGCAAGTGCACTATTCATTGACAGGGCACATACCTCTCGTTATACCAGCCGAGCATTAGCTTGAATCATCAGAAAGAGTCTAGGTCTCTTAATGTGTGTTAGTTACATTTGAAAGTGATATAGGTAAAAGAATTACGAGACGTTTTGAAGCTTTTTCGTTTACTTATTTTTAAAATTAGTTCGGCATGAGACAATGTTCCGCCTGATGTTAAGTTAGAGTGCGGTCCGGAATGAACGGAAACAACTAGACGCAAATACAGTTTCCGCAGGCAGTAGTCGCCTCCGCTATGCCGGCTTGAGGAGACGAATTTGCACCATCCGGGTTATCCTTTCGTTATTATAAATATTGTATTGTAGGGGAAAACTTTTCAATGACACAGGCGTGGTATTTGTTGTCAATATTATGTGGACATTTGATTGATGATAGAAACTCAGTCTTGGTTGATGATTTCTCATTTCTTCCTGAGGTATTTATTTATTATAATATTTAAAGAGTGGTAGGCAGACTGATGATGGTTATTTGTCCAGTCTGCCGTCCTGGGGTAGTACCACCACTTTCGAATGTAACACCCGTGAAGTGACCTTGTCGCGTTTCGGGAATAGTTTGAAAGTAGCCAGGTATAACGAGAGGAGTGTGCACTGTCAATCTAGGATGGTACATGCTCGTCTCCTCAAGCCGGCATAGTGGAGGCGACTGCTACCCGCACAGGTTATCTCTGTAGTAGCAGTTCTTTCCATTCATCGACCGCACTCTAGCTTTACATCAGGCGGAGTGTTGTCACATGCCGAGCTACTATAAAAAAAAATACTAAATATAATTTTCGATAACTGTAGCCCGAGTGTTCTCATTTTAAGGTTACTTTGACTGCCCGTTTAAGTTACACTACTGTTCCATTTTACGACGACTTCAACGGTTACGTTTACATTTACTCCACACGCGTTGCACCATCGTCATATCGTTATCGATAAAAGGGTGGCTGATGTAATTAAGAGTACATTCCCAAAGAAATTATAGAAAAACATATTTGGCCTCTTTTCATACACTTGACTTTAGTGACATTAGTTTAAGTATTACTTAAACTTTGACAAACCAAAATTCGCTGGTTAAAGTTAGAGTTAAAGTAAACGCCAAAACTGACAAGTTTTTTTTGAAGCAACCCAATTTTAATTTTAACCATTACTTTAACGTGATAGAGTTAAGTCATGTGGTGCATTTGGACCTAAGCCTTCACGGGGCGTCTCATGTTGGACACATTTCATCGCATCATATTAACTTCAATCATATCTTGTAATCTGACACGAGTGTGAATAGACCTTTACTGTCAGAAGTACCACGTGGCGGTCTGGATAAATACTTACTAACGTCTGCCCAGACTCCATCCACTATGCGTCGAGAAGCACCATGGGACTGAACGCGACCAAGAACCAGAGCATTCGTAACAGGGATTTCCCCTCGTAAAAAAGGGGTACTTATTTAGCTCACGTCGTTTCCACTGGGGCAGGCAGAAATGATGCCTACTCTCCCCTCTTATGCACCGCGTCGGTTGAGTGCCTTACCTAATCTTTTCCTAGCCGAGAGGTTTTCCTAGGGCGCATCTTCCGACACTACCACCTACCTTTTTCATTTCCAGGAAATAACATTCACCGATTTCATTCAGAACGTATTAGGCATACCTGATGTGGACACTTCTGAACAAACCTCCTGCATGAGCTCCGGTTCACAGCAAGTCAGCTCATTCATCTCTACTGACGATTAGTTTCTCTCAGACTCCGGTTCGCGATGGGAGACAAGGATGGTGACATTGTAATAAAATATATTATTCAAAATATTATTTTTATTTTACACATAAAATGTTTATAAGATGTTTTAATTTATTATTATTTCTTATATTTATTCAATACTCTCTCATTCGTAGCACGTTTGTCCTACGGTCTGTGTTTTATCATGATTAATTCGTCAAAATATTTACCTATGCATAAAACTAAAACATCTTATAGTTTTAAAAGTATACAAATAAGAGGCGTTAAATATACAGGCTGATTCATATTGCTGATATCACTAATTTGTAAAACTATTTTGCATCATTAAATTATATTAAAACAATTTTAAATTAAACTCTATATGGTCATGATTTCTTCGTATTTTTGGTTGAGACCATGATTTGGGAAAAATCACCCGTCATTCCTATTTACAATTTAAAGGAGAATGTCCATTCGCCTAAGAAAAAGGCTACCCAGCGACTATCGTACCACTCCTGCTTCTACGTTATTGTGTGTCGTATGCAATAAAACGGTGTGAAGACCGAAGTCGTGTATTATTTATTTTGTACCCCCCCACGAACGTAACAATATAATAATAACCTCAATAATTGTATCAGAAATCTAATTACTCAATAACCCGGGTGAAAAAAATAAAACCGGAGACCGGATTATGTGCATCACTTGTTCATACTTGACGTGCGTGCTCATCGATCTGCAGTTTAGTTTTTTTATTTATTTGTGTGAAATTTGGTGCGTACCATGCCTCCGAAAAAAGTGTGTCTTCGTGGATAACTGACTTTCCTGGAACATTTACATACGACGGAAATGTTTTATACTGTCGTGTTTGCGAGAAAACTATTTCACGCACAAAAAAATTTCAAATAGACCAACATATCAAAACAAGTCTTCACATCGCAGGATTTTGCAAAAGAAAGGTCCACGACAACAACTTATAACCGCGTGTTGCCGCCAACGACGCCAGCGCCTCAGCGGCGAGCTGCCACTTCACCCTCGACCGTCTCGGGGCTAGCAACTGTAATACCTAAAACTGAATATAATAGTTTCACTAAAAAACGCTGTTTTACTCCGAGACCATTGTGTCCCCTACGAGACATAAATTGGTGGCCCATGAGCGGAGTCTTGAAGCTAAACGAAATATTTACATGCAAAATTAAACAATCCTGTGGAAAAAAGGCGTGACAATTGTATAGCAAAATTGAACAATCAAGTGGATAAGACAAATGAATACAGGATCGGACAAGAGTGGACACTAAAGCCTCTCGCCGTGCAGCACAACAACAAAGATAAGTCCCCTGATTTACCATTTACCTGAAATCCATCAATCCAATAAAATACCTATAACAATATACGAGTCACCTTTTACAGTCTCATAATTACCTACTTAGTTTCTCAAAAAAATTATTACGATATAAATTGATTCCCAAATAATCTAAACTAATATACGCAAAATAAACAAAAAATATATAAAAATTATAAAACAAAGGGGTGAAGTCAAAATAATTTAAATATAATAATTATTATACCCATGCAATCAACTAATAATTCTAAATATTAAAAAGTAAAATATTAACAAACATGTAAATAAGTTAATAATTGAATTATCACGCGGTCAAGTAGGTAGGGTCGTGTAAATTGCATCATCCAAACAAAATCTTAAATATAACATTCTAAAGTGAAAATAAAGCTAATTCTTGCATAATTCAATTAAAATACAATAATTTGAAAGTGTTTGTAAGTGATTTAAATAAAATAGTTTTATATTTCTTGTTCAAAATAGTGATTTGTTCCGCTGACTAATTTCAGGTGGTGTTTGGTGTGCGACGACTACTTTCCTGTACCAGTGTTCAGGTATCCAGAATTCTATTTGTACCACCGCGTCTACATCTAGCTCTAAATGCAAACAAAACAACCAATTGCAAGTAATATTCCTCTGCATAAAATCAACAATCCTACCATCAAACAATTTCCGAAAAAGTATTACTTAAATCAAAATGTACCGGACGAATCTACTTTGCGTAAAAATTATATGCCAACAATTTTCGACATATTACGGAAGAAATACGAAATGAACTCAAAGACAACTTCATTTGGATTTCAGCTGACGAAACTACAGACAGTTGTGGCCGTTATATAGCGAATTTAATTGTCGGTACATTACAACTGGAGCCGTCCTTCCTATTTTGTGGATACAGGTAGATACAGGCGTAAAGAATTGGAAAAGACAAATCATTCTACGATAGCCAGATTTGTAAATGAGGGTATTAAAAATATTGCCTGAATCAGCTGTAGAAGAAAGAGTATTGATATTTCTGTCAGATGCTGCTCCCTATATGATCAAGGCAGCCGAGGCGCTTCAAGTATTTTATCCCAATTTGATTCATGTTACGTGCTTTGCACATGGAGTACATCGACTTGCTGAAGAAGTACGATCCACATTTGGAAATGTAAATAAACTGATTTCGTCAACAAAAGTTTTTCTCAAGGCACCTGCTCGTATTAAAGACTACAAAGAAAAATTACCACAATTTGCCACTACCTCCCGAACCAGTTATAACTCGATGGGGAACGAGGATCGAAGCAGTGCTGTTTTACAATGAACATTTTGAGGCTATTAAAGGTGTAGTAAATGACTTTGACAGTGCCGAATCAATTGCAGTTTATCACTCTAAGGAAGCATTTAACGATCCTAAAATTTAAAAAAACATAGCCCTGATTTGCACTCATATTTCCTACATACCTGAAAGTATTAAAAAGCTTGAAACTCGCGGTTTGGCATTGACTGAATCTATCCAAACAATGAATAAAAACGCGAAATGAACTCCGCGTTGCCAAAGGCATTGCCGCATAAACTTAAAGAAAAGTTTGAAAACATATTGAACAATAACCCAGGTTTTCAAAGTTTGTGTCAAATTGATAGTTTCATTAATGGGACGGCAGAACTTTTGCCAGAAACTATAAGTGCTAACATAGCACTTAAGTTCAAATTCTGGCCAGTTACCTCAGTGGATGTGGAGCGAACCTTTTCCACTCACAAAAATATTCTAAATGATCGTAGACACAATCTTACCACTGAAAATTTAGTAAAATATTTGATTGCTTACGTTTACAAAACTTTTAAATAATTTTAATGTCATATAATGTTACTGTACCTATTATCGCCTATCAATAAATAATTTACTAATTGTATGCTGATTTTAAAATTAAAAAAAAAAGAACACTTCTCTTTTTTTGAGGATTTTTTATTTTTTTATCATTCAATCTTTTTTTATTTTTTTATTTATATTCTTTATTGTAAATTTACAAAAGGTGGACTTAAAGCCGTGAGGCTTTATCTGCCAGTCGACCTTTGGGTAGGTGAGAGGCGGTAAGGGGGATAGAGTATATAATTATAGTAAATACATAAATAAAATATACAATATATCGCATATTCTGCCAATTTTCGTGCATATAACAAGCTTTTTATGTTGCATATAATCCGGTCTCTAATGATAAGGAATGTAGATTTATTTCTCTAGAAAATTAACTAAAAATCATCGACAAACTCGAGAAAAAAAATTGTGGGCCCATTTTTCTTAGGCGCATGGGCATTCTCCTTTATAAATCTACCGATATTAGAAATAAATAACTACGAGAAACTAAAAAATGAGACTTGATAGGAATGTCCCTTCATTGCCTCTCAAAACTCTCCAGAAATGAATTTGCGGATATATGTGAAGCTTGATAGTATATAGAGTATTAAAGAGTGGTAGGCAAACTGACGATGGTTATTAGTCCAGTCTGCCGTCCTGGGGCATTACCACCACTTTCGAATGTAACACCCGTGAAGTGACCTTGTCGGGTTTCGGGAATAGTTTGAAAGTAGCCAGGTATAGCGAGAGGAGTGTGCACTGTCAATCTGAGATGGTACATGCTCGTCTTCTCAAGCCGACATAGTGGAGACGACCGTTTTCCGCATAGGTTTCTCTGTAGTAGCCGTTGTATCCATTCATGGACCGCACTCTAGCTTTACATCAGGCAGAATGTTGTCACATGCCGAGCTAAAATAATTTTTTTTAAAGTTTCTGACAACTGTTGGTATACCCTCAAGGGAATGAATAGAAAGGCGAGAAATTGACGAGTGCCTTGTAGCATCGCGTCATACAACTTTCCGAAGTCATGGTAGAGTCTGACGATGAGCGAGTGCATGATGGTACTGGTGCTACAAAATGGAAGAACAGAAAGACTATAGGCGCCTCAAGTTAACCCGCCGAGAGAATTCAACTTTAATGAGCCGACATCGTGGCCGGCGTGACGAGATCGATTTTTGCAATATTTGTTCATCACGTCCAAAAAAGATGACGAGGAGAAGCGGCACTTATTGCCGGAGAGAGGGAAACTTCCTCTGGAGTTTATTCCATATTATCATATGGGAGACCAGGGGATAGTAAAGTGTGTAAATTCACAACATTATAGTCAATCCAAAGGCTTATCCGAAAATCCTGTAAAAATTGCTAAATTGATAAGAAAAATGAGGAGTCAAATGATAAAGCTTTGTCGCCCTATCGGACTACGCCTTTAGCAAACGGATTTAGCTCAGTGGAATAGTTAATAAGTAGAAAGTTGAAAGCTTTTTTACCAAAATTATTAGAAACAAAAGAGTCCGAAGAGGTAATTAAGATTGAGGATGGTTTAAAAATTAAACAGGAATATTATTATAATAAACGATATGGAACGCCGTGGAAAATCTTTGCCTAAGGGTGCATGATTTAAAAAAAAATGAAGTAGTTATTCAAAAGTTGCCATATAGATCATATCTTGTTAAACTAGGATGGGGTAGATAGAGACGAAATAGAAGATTTATTACATTTGCAGCACCGTCCAAACAAGGAATGATCAAGGACCCATGACCCATTTTTTTTTATTTATTGTAGCTCGGCATGTGACAACACTCCGCCTGATGTAAAGCCAGAGTGCGGTCCATGAATGGAAACAACTGCTACTACAGAGAAAACCTATGCGGGCAGCAGTCGCCTCCACTATGCCGGCTTGAGGAGACGAGCACGCACTATCTAGATTGACAGTGCACATTCCTCTCGCTATACCTGGGTACGAGCGACGAGGTTATTCCACGGGTGTTACATTCGAAAGTGGTGCTACTACCCCAGGACGGCAGACTGGACAAATAACCATCATCAGTTTGCCTACCACTCTTTCATTAGTGGGCGACCGAGCGACCAAAGTACATACAACAAAGCTACATTGGTATCGGTCAGAATTAGCGAGGTTCGAACACGGGTCTCATCTATCGTGAGTTCACGCGTCTTACCGCTAGACCACGGCCGCTTTTTTAAAAGAGAGAGAACGTGACTTATAGGCATAGTTCTTATGTCTCAATAAAAATATATCTAAATTCTAGACTATAGCTAGATAGGTTCAGACGACTATTATTTTTCATTTTATTGAAGCTGACACATCTACCACTAATATTGGATTTTTGTGAACACAATAAAAACGTTGCGTACAAATGATTTAATGTGTACCGACAAAGCCAATTAGACATTCGATTTTTTTGGGGGATATCTCCAGTCCCGAGGGGCAAATCACGAATGTAGTGCCCTCAAACTTTGGAGCGTCTAAAAATGCCATAAGATATAGGAAGACGCTAACATTACGCCCGAAATCACTCGCCACGCTAAGGATAACTTCCGAGAGAGACTTACTACTTGACAAAGAAGGCCGTCTCTTCAGTAACATAATTTAAAAAAAATAAACTTCATTGATACCTAGCTTGATTTCGTTTTTTTTTTTCAAATGGGGTTTCTGCCCCACCCTATATAAAGCAAAACCCGGCAGACTAGCGGGTCTATTGCGCAAAATACACAGAAGTTGAAATGAAGTAGAAGCGTAGTCGAAGCGCAGCGGAAGTCGAAGTTGAACGGATTTATAACTTGGTATTGAGGACAGATAAAGGCGTAAACTTGTAATCTGCTATCGACAGAAGTTAAATATGGTTAAACAGAAGTAAAACTTCCAAATGGGGAGACCACAGTTAAAAAATATTAACACTATAATAATTTAAGAATATAAAATAAAAATATCATTTTTATTTTATAAGGATAAAAATACATATTTTTATTACTATATGGGCAACACAAGCATTTAAAATGATAAAAAAATAAGAATGAATTTATTAAATTATTTTCTGGCGATGGGGTTGAACACTAATTTTTTATCCCAGAGGTAGCATGGGCGAGTGTTCCCACAAAATCTGTCGCAGGTGTCATAACCATATAAAATTTTGTAAACAAACCTGTTTTCTATTAATAACAACAAAAATGACTTAATGTGCTGCCTATAAATGTAAAAATATAGGTGTTCATAAATTTCCTAAAGATCCTATGCGCAGAAAGTTGTGGGAAAGAAGTCTTAAAAGAAAAAACTGGAAAGCTACAGATTCGGCGAGGTTATGCTCTGCTCATTTTTTCAGGCAAGAGCGCTTATACAGGTACGTTATTATGTGTAATTAAGTTACACCGACATAATGTCTTACGTTTTGATTACGAGTATAAATACAGCTCGATTACCACTCACTGACTGACTCACTAACATGAAGCACTTGCTAAGGGTTTAGAGAGATGATTCTTTTTGGGCGTGTAGTGGGCGTTCCCGCGACCTCAGGAACCTCGACTTTGACCGGAAGTGGACTCTGGGCCGGAAGTGGTGGCGATATCTCGGAAACGGAACGAGATAGGGCCGAACTCCCAAAACAAAGATTGTAGGGAATGCCCTCTAATTTCGATATCGATATTCTTTTTTCCAAAAAAACTACCCACAAAAAAAAATTCTGCGCTCGCGAAGCGCGACCAAAAAACTAGTTTTTTGATTATAAAGTTGCTAATAAAATATTTTAGGAAATAAGCCAGTTGCAAAATTCCTGAAGCATTCCGCTGTACCAACTATATTCTCTTTTAAGAAGCAAGAAACTCGGCTAGCGAGAGAGCGACAGGCACGTCAAAGACATGCAGAAGATGTCAAAGAAAACTTACTTTTACTTCTACAGAAACAATATACACATCAAACGTGGAACCTGTACCAGATGCAGGAAATGAAATTGAAGTGGATGTTGTTGTGCATAATGTCAATGAGCCTCAAAATGTGATTCATATGTTACTAGTTACCATTATATTTTGTTTATTTAACTTTGAGCTCGATGGTAGAAAAAATAAAATATTATGGTAGCTCTGTAATAAATGTTAGTGCTGAAGATCAATTTTTTTTTAACTCTAATGAAACTTCGACAAGATAAATGTAATTTTGAATTAAGTCGGTTTTTTTATATATATCCCACTACTGTATCAAATATTTTTATAACTTAAACAAATTTTATTCATCAGTTATGGACAAAACTTAAAATTTGGCCTGAAAAGGATTTGGTGCAATATTATATGCCTGATAGTTTTAAACAGTTTAATTCTAAAACTAGACTTAAAGAAATTAAAAGAAATGCACGATATAATCATCAACAAATAGGTTTAGTAGGGTTAGGGACACCATAAATGTAGTAATAATTTGGAACAAAAAGAAACCCTGAAGTTGGAAGTTGAGGTGCGCAATACGAATATATGTTATCCGCGCTGCTATTCGACTTCTATAACCGTGCGCAATAGACCCGTAGGATCAATATTGAGTTGCATGTGCTGCCATCTAGTAGCTGCCATGTAGTGCCACAGCACAAAAATCTATGAAAAATACATCATCTTTGAATTTTCATGTTGATTTGTCTAACGAATTCAAAGTTAATTTAATCTCAAAACAGACATACCAACATTCATTTTTATATATACATAAACGTAGATAAAACTACTTATAAGAGTATAGAAAGAAAATTAATGTCATATGAATCTAGTCTATGGGTGTTACAATAAAAACCCTAATTTTAATTTAATAAAAAATATAACTTACATAGATTATCACAACAATTCACACACATAGAAGGTGCTGCGCAAACGTAATGCCACTAACACACGTTAGCCAAGATGTAGACGCGACAACCAATCTACCGAGGTGATAAAACATCAAACATGATGGCCGTTACTATTCCCCAAAACCATTGCTACGTGGAGGAGGCATAACACCCAACTTTAATGGAAACGTATCATGATAGAACATTTGCATCGGATAGCGTAAGAGTTTTTTTTAGTTTAATCGATCCAGCTACATTAGACTTAAATTGCACTGAAGCGTTGCAGCGCGTGGTGTCGTATGATACGACTCGTCTCGTATCGCGCCTCTTTAGTGCGGTTTTCACCTTAGTGTTTCATACAAAAGAGATAGAGACGATTCGTTAGATACAAGGATAAAAGAGCTATTAATTACATTATACATGAGATATAAGAAAACGAATTAATGCAGTTGCATCAAGACAACGCGGAGTGACCTGTGACAAAGTGGGTCATGCAAGAATATTTTCAACACGCTGTATAATTATTACAGGGTGAATCAGAAGATAGCAACAATAATTAAAAAGAAAAATAATCAGAGTCCATTTTAATTTACGAAACAAGTCCTGAAACTTGTCATAAATCATGCTCATTGGCAAATCAAAACCTGATTTTTTTTTACTCATTATGTAATTTTGTTTTGGTGACCATAATTTTATTCAGGACTGACTCTATTAATGATTCTGTGATCTTTTTTTTGTTGCCCAATGTATTTGAATTCACCCGTATATCTAGTGATTGTTTATATGAGCGAATTTTGATATGTTAATTTTTATTTATTCAGTAAAATAGATAAAAATATTATGTTTAAAAATCATAATTAAATACATTTGCACAGCACCTATGGTATAGTACTATAAGCAAAGAGACACTTTTAAAGACAAGAGGGTATAAACAACATTTTAGGAAATGGGTGGGATTATTCCAATACTACATGCTAGCCCAACCTTAGCCAGTTTAGTTTGTGTTAAATTATATATTCTTGTGTTACATATTGTCATTTTTGAAATCATTTTAAACAATTTTCTAATTCGTGTTTTACAAAATAAAGATATCCCTTAACCCGTATAGGTAGGCAGTACAACGATGCTTGCATACAGGGCGATGCTCCAGGTTTGTTCGACAAATATAGTACATATAGAAATCATTTACACAAAAAAAAAAAAAGATACAAAAAAATGGAAAATAAATATCTGCTGTTCATTTTGGTGGTGGGTTGTTTTAAGTAAACAGGTAATTTTAAGCATGCAGGTACACATTGTTTTGGAAGGCTGCTGCCATGAATGGTAAAATGTAATAGTCTAAGTTTAATTGTACTTTTTTCTGTTTTGTGTACAAATAAAATAAATAAATAAGTTATTAAAGTCTAGCAATAGTTATAAAATATAAATTTAAAGTTGTTTAAAATGATTTCAAAAATTACAATAACATAACAATATTGAGAATGCAGATTTCCTATTGGTCATTAATAGGAGTAACATTCGAGAATTGCCTCCTGACCTGAAGGCCTGCCAACAGTTTGTCAATCGACTCAGCCAGTATGCTTAATTAACATTTTAAAATGTTGCATATACTCTTTTGTTTTAAGCATCTAACTTCTTAATTTTCGTGTCAATATAATTTGGCACTTTAGTCCATCTTTGTACACTTCCTCCACTAAAATGACTCGAAACTTCAGTCATTCTTTAACTGTTTCGCCGGTGTCGCAGTCCCGCTGCTCTGCGAGTTGGAGTCTTCCGAGAATGTTATGTGGGACGAGGTGAAGTCTGTAGGTCCTTGAGAGTCACTGACTGTTGAAAAACCTGCAAATTATAACATCATTTATTACTAGACATACAACTAGAGGGGAAACATGTATGTTGCAGTGGTTCGGTTTCATATGGAAGACAGTTCTTCCATTTCTTTCCACACATTAGAATGGTCAAGGGAGGAGTGGAGGTGAGGAGTACTGTCGACTGACGTAGATGCACCAAGAGATCAAGTTGCTAGCATCCAGCCTCTTACCCCAGTAGGATTATGGGTGCAAGCTAAGTTAGACGTCAGCTTTATCAAATAAAACGTTACTATCACAAACCATTAGAAATAACAGTAACAAAATGTAAAACCTTGAAAAGTAAATTTCTCAACATTAAGAGTATTACAAGGTCCCTTGCTGAGAATATACAAAAATAAATGTATCACTTTCCCAAAATGAAACTTACATGTGTTAGAATCTTCCGCCATGCCGAAATTGGAGTTTGAATTTGAAGAATCATGCATTTTTTTAACATGCAACGTATTCTCTTTATTTTCTAACTTCGCCGCATGTTTCTTCTTTTGCTCGCTGGATATTGGCACCCATTTATATATTTTCATTGTAGTTTCGCCGATAGTTACCCATTTTTTCTCCCTATACAATAAAGTACTCAAACTGATTCAATTAAAAACACCACATTACAATGGATCTAATAAAACTTACCAATGGCGAACTTTTTCAACAGCTTGCATTACTCTTTTTATATCATCTTTCACTCTATTTCTCGTTTCTGCACGCACAGATCGAGACATTTTAGTAATTTTTACCAGATGTATAATTATCACCAGGACTTTACGTTATTCCAATTTGTGCCTCAATATAAATTGAAAATACACACACCGAATGTTCAAACAAAATTTTGTAAATCCGCCATTACCGGGCGATACTGTCAATTGCAATTTTGTGTTTCGTTATCAAAACAAAATGTATATAAGATAGATTTTGATTTTATTACAAGAATTTTTTTTAACTGAAATATAAAATATTTCAATTAGTGTTTATTAATTTTAAATGAATAAATTGTATATAATTTATTATTCACATGTTGACTGAAAATGATAAACCAAACGCAAATCAAGTCTACAATATGATTGGTCATTAGGATTTTCGATAATTTTAGCCAATGGAAACCAATTTGAGTGGCAAAGAAAACAGCTGTCATCAAAATGTGAAGTTTTGTCAATGAAAATTGTACAAGTGAGTCAAAAATTGGTGGTGAATATTTTATTGGGCACTTTGTGCTGTAAATTATATAAAAATATAATAAATACAATGAAAGTGATACTATAACCGCAGGTATGTTCTTCTAAGCTTTCTCATCTATCATCGTGTAATTTCTGAAAAATACCATTTTATGAAAAGTCTAATTTCCGATTGTCAGTTGTTTTACGTCTAATATTATACTTTGGCTTTATTTTCCTTCTAAAAATATACTATGTTTCATTTTAATGCATACGGAAAGATAGTGATGCCCATAGATTTCAACGATGGAACAAGATGATAAGGTGCCTTTTTTTCATAAATCCTTTACGATCCATTTGTGCATTTAATTACAATTATTTTGGCTTATCTCTAATTATTTCGCGCCTTAATTCGTATATATAGTCGGTTATTATAATTATAATAATATATTTTTGAGGAGTGGCCTAGTTTATATTTTTAACCTAACATAATTGTTGTGGAAACTATTACGTGAACAGCCTGACGTATCGGCGGTGTCGCTCATTTGTATTATTGTGTAAATAACACCTATTTCAATAGATAATTATGATAAACAAATTGTCTACATAACATTGATAAGAATCAATTATTATGTTTAGGTTATAATAATAAACATAAGTGAAACACCACTATTTACGCTTGTTGTACGCCTCCTAATCATTTAGCGTCTTCCCTTATGCATCATTATTGATAGCAAGTATTGAAACAGTGTCAACCCAAGAATGTGCAGTGTGTTAGTGTGTTGTGTTTGACAAAAATTTTCTATAATAACTATGAATTTTAAAAACAAAAGCAAACAAATATTTTATTATTAATAGTTTATTAGTTTGGCAAAGATTATTTGTTTGTTTTCCGGAGCTAACTTAACCTCTAACTTATCCTAACAAAACCAAGCTGCATCCTAGCTGAACTTCGAGTCAGTTTAGTTAGGATGCTATTAAATATCTCATAAACTTTAATTGCCACCTTCATAATAAATATGCTCCTCTCTGCCTCTCCACCTTCTTTTCACCCGGGATAAACAAACGTCACTGCATTTTTTGTTGTATTCTGTTTTATTTAGAATTGAAACTATACTTTGTTACATTGCTGTGACCGTTTATGCACTTCACTAGCAATTATCATAGCACTCCCAAGTTTTCATTCACAGCTCGCTTCATGTCCGGTTGGTCTCCATAGATTTTTGTAAACACGGGACATTGAAATTTATGTAAGAAATATGGGTTGTCCCAAGAAATACCGGACTGTTGGCAACACTATCGGCCAGACTTCCAAAAAATTGCACGCCGTCCTAACCATTATTTAGTTTCACTTCTAGTTAATGCAGTAATATCTGTGTGAATATTTACACTTTGTAGTTATTTAAGACGAGATGCTTTAGTGATTAGTCATACATACATTCAAACTCTAAATATATGTGATAAAAGTGTAAAACAATAATTGTTCCAATGGATAGTGAGCTTATATAGTGCATGGATATGTTCTTTATTATTTTCCTTACTGTATAAAAGAGCTTTCATAAAGAAAACATGTTTTTTAAATAAAAATATAAAAGCTGTTATTTTTTTTTAAATTTCAATGGTAGGCAGATTCGTAAAGGCTTGTAATCCAGTCTTCTGTCCTAGGGTAATAACACTACTTCTAAGTATAACGCCCGTGAAGTGATCTGTCTCATTTTTGGGATCAGCTTGGAAGTAGCCAAGTTTAACAAAAGAATGTGCACCATCACCCCACACTTCTTTTTCCGTGGTAGCACTAGCTGTGATGTGATGTATAGCTTTTATTTTATTTGCATTATATATTTTATTTTGCCATAACTCCATGCATGCTTTGTGTTTTGTAGTTGTGCAATTGGTGAACTTTAATTGTTGGACTTCTGTAAGGGTCAGCTAACAAGAGCAGTGCCCGTTTACACCACGTATGGCGGCTTATGTTAACCGTACTATTTCCTTGATGGCTGGCGACGGGCCGCACAACGTTGGGATCAACAATGGTGCTGTACGCGTCAATATGGCGAACGTCGATTCTCCGCTGCAGATATTCGTGAGAGCCAAAAAGAAAATCAATGACATCTTTGTGGAGATCGATGATTATGTCAAGGATGCTGTTACTTTTATGCATGGTGAGTTATTTTCTATTTAAACTCAACTAATATGAATTAAATCATTCAATAAATAACAAATTAGATGCTTTTTTATGAGTTGATACACACAATTGCTGCGCTGTATGCTGTGGCATGGTGATGGCCTGGGACTTTCCAACCTTTGTGTTGTTAAATTAGTATGGAATGTCATGATGACGGTCAGTCGGACGATCATTCGTGGTCGGGTTCAACAACAGTCCTCCTACAAAACTGTTAAACCCTACTTGCAATAATGGTTGATAAACTTTTTTATGGTTCGAAAGTGGTACCGTCTGAGTTAAGCCTAATTATTCATTAGAAAATTTAGAGTGATTATTTTATAGAGTGAGTATTCATATAAAAGTTAAAGCAATTTTAACATTTATCTGTGACATGGTACTTATCAAAAAACATTATCTTAAATTTGGTCATACTTTGTTTATGACAATGACTGATTGTACTATTCGATCAAATAAGGAATATAATTGAAGACTGGATGCTGTATAAAAATTTGATTTTTTAAATAATTTTATTTTATTCATACTTTATGAGATAGCAGAAGTATGAAAACTTTTCTCTCCACACCTCCTGCTTTCACTTTATCTATTTCTTCTTTTGAATACAGAAGAATAAAAAACAAATACATTATTATTGTGAAACTTCTTTTGTTGTTCATACAGATACAGATTCAGATGGTTTAAATTATGAGATTACGTTTGTACCCAAATTCAATAGATCATAGCCGTTATAAAGAATAAAATGGCCTCAATATAAATAAACCGTAGAAATTCACATAGAAATCGTGTTAATCAATTGATCACGTTTTTTTTTGTCAAACTAATTTTTCATACATGGAAAGAAAATCAGTTAACTTCTTATGCGTATATATACATCGTAGAATATGCTTTATTTTCTATGTGATAATGGTATTTTTTCTATAGCAAAAGAGTACACTCGGTATCATAAATTTCTGCTTCAATTGTCTCAATTAATAAATTGTAGGTTACATTTTTTTGTTGTTGTTATTAATTGTAATTATAGAAGAGCAAAAAGTTTGAATATTCTTTTATTATTGGAATTATTCGGATTGCTCGTGCATGTTGTTTAATTAGACTGTGACTTACACTGAGATGTTAATTTATTAGTATCTGTTAGATACTAATAAGTAATCTTCTTTTTATACTCTGCATGTGACCGTACTCCAATTGATGTTAAGTTACTAAGGTTCATAAGGCTGACCTCCACTATGTCGTCTATCTGTATATAATGTTCATAATCATAGAGCTTGCATGGAGAAAATTGTGTTTGCGAGGAAAGCGAGAGAGTCGTGGAGTGGTAGTACCACCACTTTTGAATGTAACACCTGTGAAGTGACCTTGTCGCGTTTCAGGAACAGTTTGGAAGTAGCCAGGTAGCAAGAGGAGTGTGTACTGTCAATCTGGATGGTGCACATTTGTCTCCTCAGGCTGGTATAGCGCGGGCGATTGTAGCCTGAAGAGATTTCTCTGTAGTAGCAGTTGTTTCCATTCATGGACCACACTCTAGCTTCACATCAGGCTAAGTGTTCAATATTCAATAAAAAAAGTAGTGATACTACCCCAGAACCGGCAGATTGGGCAAAACATTTTGCCTACCATTCTTTTAATTAGTGCCTTTATTGTACCATAGGCACTGACGTTTATGAATTTTTCAGTGGTTTCTGGCGATGATGGTATAGCTACAATAGCAGACGTTCAAAATGTAGAGGCCTACGTTAATAAGGTACACGCTATAAGGGACGTGCTCAAACGTGATCATATGAAAGTTGCGTTCTTTGGCAGGTTAGTGCCACCTGTGGCAATTGTTATAGTTTTATTCGTCACTAAATTGTTTTTTTTTTAATATTATACTCCGCCTGTTGTTAAGCTAGAGTGCGGGCCATGAACAGAAACAACTTCTGCCACAGATAAATTTCTACAGGCAGCAGTTGCTTCTGCTGTGCCGGCTTGATGAGTCAAATGTGCACATCTCCACTTTTGAATGTAACACCTGTGAAGTGACTTTGTCGCGTTTCTGGGATTAGTTCGGAAACAGGCAGGTATCTTTAGGCCGGCATAGCGGAGGCGACTTGGCTGTAGGAATTTTTCTGTACTAGCAATGTTTCCGTTCATGGACCGCACTTTACATTAGGTGTAGTGTTTTTACAGGCTACATTAAAAAATATACCTATATATTTCTTTTAATTACAGAACCAGCAATGGCAAGAGTACAGTAATAAATGCTATGTTACATGACAAAATATTGCCAAGTGGAATTGGTCATACGACTAATTGCTTCCTGCAGGTGGAAGGTTCAGATACTGATAAAGCTTTTCTGAAGACTGATGATTCAGAGGAGAAACTTAATGTAGAGGTGAGATTATAAATGATTTTGTTAGTAATAGTGAATAGTACAGCGTTCGTGGTCTAGCGGTAGAAGGCGTGAACTCACGGTCGATGAGGCCCGTGTTCGAACTTCACTAAAGAGTGGTAGGCAGACTGATGATGGTTATTAGCCCAGTCTGCCTTCCTGGGGTAGTACCACCATATTCGAAGTGACTTTGTTTCGGAGCAGTTTGAAAGTAGCCAGGTATAACGAGAGGAGTGTGCACTGTCAATCCACAAGCCGGCATAGTGGAGGCGACTGCTGCCTGTAGAGATTTCTCTGTAGTAGCAGTTGTTTCTGTTCATGGACCGCACTCTAGCTTCACACTAGGCGGAGTGTTGTCATATGCTGAGCTACCATAAAAGAAAATAAAAAAAAATATATTTTTTTCAGTCTGTAGGTCAACTGGGACACGCACTGTGCGCTTCGCGTCTTCAGGAATGTGCTCTCGTTCGCGTGTTTTGGCCGAGAGAGCTGTGCGCTTTGTTGAGAGATGATGTCGTATTGGTGGATAGTCCCGGAGTGGATGTAACGCCCAATTTGGACGAGTGGATTGACAAATATTGCTTGGATGCTGATGTCTTTGTTTTAGTAGCCAATGCGGAGTCTACGCTTATGGTCACGGTGAGTGAAAAATGGTGTAGGGCAACTCCTGAATGTAGTTGATTTAAAATGTATAGATTTATTTCTTTCCATCTGTGTTAATAGCCAATAGTAAATCGGCACTCTCGTTAGTGTTATGTTATTGCATTGAGGTTGTAGTGTAGGTCCAGCAGTCGCCTCCGCTATGCCCGCTTAACGAGTGTGCATCGTCTAGGTTGACATTGAGCTTTGTAATTTGTTCTTTTTTTAAATTAAATTTTCTTTTTTTTAGGAAAAGAATTTTTTTCACAAAGTCTCCACAAAGATATCGCAACCAAATATATTTATATTGAATAACAGATGGGATGCTTCGGCGTCTGAACCTGAATATATGGAGCAGGTATTATTTTATATTGTTTATAGAGCTATAGATACAGAAGAAATTATTATATTATACTAATATTGCAATAATATAAAACATATGATAACAAAGTGGTCATTCCAGGTTCGTACCCAACACGCGAATCGTTGTGTTGATTTCCTTTCACGCGAACTGCGTGTTTGTACTCCTAAAGAGGCTGAGGAGAGGATATTCTTCATATCGGCGAAGGAGGCGCTTCTTACCAGAATGAGGGATAGAGACAAACCTGTTACATGTAAGTATTAGCGGCCGTGGTCCAGCGGTAGGACTCGTAAACTCACGATCGATGAGACCCATGTTCAAGTCTCGGAGAATTCTGATCGGTACTAATGTTGTAACAATGATATGTGTACTTTGGTTGCTTAATGCCTTTAGACGCTATTAAAGAGTGGTAGGCGGACTGATGATGGTTATTAGCCCAGTCTGCAGTCCTGGGGTAGTACCACCACTTTTTTTCTATTGTAGCTCTGCATATGACAACACTCCGCCTGATCTAAAGCCAGAGTGCAGTCCATGAACGGAAACAACTGCTACTACAGAGAAGTCTTTACGGGCAGCACACGCCTCCGCTATGCCGGCCTGAGGAGAAGAGTATGCACCATCTAGATTGTGAATGTAACATCTGTGAAGCGAACTTGTCACATTTCAGTATCAGCAATGTCAATCTGGTTGTTGCATTCGTTTCCGGAAATAAAGCCGGCATAGCGGTGGCATGTAGAAATTTTTCTCTAGTAGTCGTTGTTTCCGTTCATAGACCGCACCCTAGCATAACATCAGCCAGAGTGTTGTCACTTGCCTATGTGTCGCCTTTTGTAATATATGAAGTGTAATTTCAGCTCCGACTCTAGCAGATGGCCATCAAGTGCGGTATTTTGAGTTTCTTGATTTCGAGCGCAAGTTTGAAGAGTGTATCAGCCAGTCTGCTGTGAGGACCAAGTTTGAGCAACATTCGAGGAGGGGGAAAAATATTGCCGGTGATGTTATGAGCGCTCTGGAACAGGTTTGTGTTATTTTACTTAAGTGACCATTGCAGGAGTCTTTGCTTGGTACTAATGTGTGCTTAGGCCGCTGTGTAGAGGTTGCTTGGTGGCTTTTTTATTTTTGCTTGTAGCTCGGCATGTGAGAACACTCCGCCTGATGTAAAGCTAGAGTGCGGTCCATGAATGGCAACAACTGCTACTGCAGAGAAACCTGTGCGGGTAGCAGTCGCCTCCACTATGCCGGCTTGACAGTGCACACTCCTCTCGTTATACCTGGCTACTTTCAAACTTCCCGAAACGCGACAAAGTCACTTCACGGGTGTTACATTCGAAAGTGGTGGTACTACCCCAGGATGGCAGACTGGACAATTAACCATCATCAGTCTGCCTACCACTCTTTAATAGTGCCTATAGGCACTGAGAGACCAAAGTACATATAACAAAGTAACATTGATCAGAATTAGCGAGGTTCGAACACGGGTCTCATCGATCGTGAGTTCACGCGTCTTACCGCTAGACCACGGCCGCTCTGGTTTAAGTCTTAGAGGGCAATAGCGTGGACAAACTATGTCAAAAGCTTTTCACCACGGCGGAGACCCTCCCTGAGGTGAAGAATCTTGCTTATATCAGTGTGTACATATCTCAAAGTGATTTTAATATCGATAACTAATTCCGCCTGGGAAATATCTGTGGTTAGCCGCCTGATGTTAAGCTAGAGTAGAGAGATAGTTTGCAGGCAACCGTCCCCTCCCCCATGCCGGCTTGTGGAGACGAATGTGCACCATCCATCGACTCGTTGTACCTGGCCACTTCCATTTTCGTTCTGAAACACGACTATGTCATTTCACAAGTGGTGTTACTACCCCAGAATGGTAGACTGGGGTAGTAATGAAATGAAAATCCTTTATTAACGTAGGCATGGACTTGGCATGGACTTGTTCATCGTCAGAATCTACTTTTGGATTCGGAAAGGCATATGACGAGAAGATAGCCATAAAAAACTCGTCAATTATAGCCTGTGTTTATAATAACAAAAAAAACTGAATTATAAATTCAGAAAAAAAAATAGTAACTAATTTAACAAACATAACTAAACCACAATATGGGGCACCAAAATGAAGAAAATTATATATTAATATCATTGCAACCCACGTTTCAACCACAAAGGTACCAACACATACGTTTAAAAGAAAAAAAAATGAAAATGAAAAACTATGCAGACGAGCAGTAAGGATAGAAGCATGCCACACGGGAGTAGACAGCCCCCACCGCAGCACCCGCTCACGAGTATCACCATCATCATCATTTTGGTCACAAGCTGAGCAACTATATAAAAATAGTTGCATGTATTTAATTTAAGCAAGCCTCTCCATGGCTGTTTGAGCACCAATATTAAATAAATAAATTACATTGTAGGTGTATAACAGTGCGATGGCGTTGAAGGCGACGAAGGTGGAGAAGCAGCGTATGTTACATGAACAATTGACAAGTATTGAGGAACAGTTGACAAGTGTCACAAGACAAATGAAAGATAAAATTAATAAAATGGTTGAAAGTGTTGAACATAAGGTAAATATTGAATAAGACCGTAAGACTTTTTTATTTTAATGTTTTTTTTTTTGTTTTATCTGGCATTATAACAATTTGCCAGTGTCAAAGTAAATATTTTTTGCATCAAGTTAATAATATTGTGCATCACGAGTCATTCATTCATCACACTAAACAGTCAGGTCAAGTCAAAAATTGCTCCAGTAAAGTGGTAGAATCTTTACTGAAACTTCCTACGGAGTTTTGGAGAGAAAATGGAAACACAGGTTCTTCTCTTTTGATTTGGTTTCCCACACTCATGCACGCTCACGAACACTTAATGGTTAATAATCCAACATTATTACACATTAACACTCGAAGAAACACAAGTTTAGGAAATAATTCAAGACAGATAACCTGACGTCTCAAGATGGCCGCTAAAATCCGTCTTGATATTTATCGAGAATTATTCATGAAAAGGACAATGCCCTTTTTTATTTTATTGTAGCTCGGCATTTCAGAACACTCCGCCTGATATAAAGCTAGAGTGCGGTCCATGAATGGAAACAACTGCTACTACAGAGAAACCTGTGCGGGCAGCAGTCGCCTCCTGCTAAGTTTACGTTTTCCCCATGTAAAAAAAGGGGTAGATTTTTTTTATATAAGGATTTATTGTTTTTGTCAGGTATCATTAACGTTAAGTCAGGAGATACGTCGTCTGTCTGCTCTTGTTGATGAATATGATGTCGTGTTCAAACCGGAGCGCGGTGCATTAGAACAATATAAAAGATCACTTCACAAACATGTCGAATCCGGTCTCGGATCACGACTGA
Source organism: Tinea pellionella (assembly GCA_948150575.1). Lineage (NCBI taxonomy): Eukaryota > Metazoa > Arthropoda > Insecta > Lepidoptera > Tineidae > Tinea > Tinea pellionella. Next base: position 9,334,449 of record OX411248.1, read on the forward strand.
AGAAGAGACTCTCATCCGATATAGGACAGGAGATGGATGAGGCGCAGAAAGAAATGGCTGGTATGCTTTTTTCATTGTGGCTTTATGTTAAGGAGACAATCGCTACCACAGAGAAATTTCTACAAGCGGCAGTCACCTCCGTTATGCTGGCTTGTGGAGACGAATGTACACAAGAGGTTTACAGTGTACACTCCTCTCGCTATACCTGGCTACGTTCAAACTGATGCCAAACTGCGAGTCACTTCACATGTGTTACATTCGAAAGTGGTGGTACTATTCTAGGACGGCAGACTGGACTAATAACAATCATCAGTCTGCCTATCATTCTTTGGTTATTATCTATATTGTACTATAGGCACTGAGAGACCAAAGTCCATCGTGAGTTCACGCGAATTTTTATTTAAATTTATTTACAAATATAATATTAAATATATAATAAATTTTCAGAGCGTATGTATAATATTTTACCAATGAATAAACGTGCGGCCGCCGCCAACTATATGATGCCACACCAGCAGCCTTTCGAAGTCCTCTACAGACTGAATTGTGACAATCTATGTGCCGACTTCCAGGAGGACCTCTCCTTTAGATTCTCATATGGTATTACAGCGATGATACAGAGGTTTCAGGGAAAGAATTCTAATAGGATCGCTTTGAAGAACTCGACACCTTATAATCAGGTATGTTCACAACAATTTATGTGTGGGAGTTATGTAGAGAGACGAGTATGCCTTGTCAACCTGGATTGTGGACATGTTTATTTTCTTAAATTGTAGCTCGACATAAGACAACGCTCCACCTGATGTTGAGCTAAAGTGCGGTTCAGAAACGGAAACAACTAGTAATACATGGGCAGTAGTCGTCTCCGCTATGCCGGCTCGAGGAAACGAATCTGCACCCTACAGGTTGGCAGTGCACACTCCTCTCATACTTGGACACTTTCAAACTGATCCCGAAACGCGACAAAGTCACTTCAAGGGTGTTAAATTCGAAAGTGTGTGTGAAATTGGAGGGGGGAGTAAAGCGCGATGATTGAGACGGTGATGGTGATGATCACGTTTTTCCTTGGTTTACTTTTCACTAGACGAGCGTGTAATGTTCCTATAGAAACTTCGCTTCAATAATTAATGGTTCATGGGTTGTTTTTTTTTCCTAATTTCAGATTCCAGCGAGCATCAGTAGTATGCCTCAGAGCAACGAGCTGGTTCGCAGTAATCCAGGCAACGGGTTATTGGGTGCATTCAGTTCCGAGGAGTGGGGGATGGTGTCACGGTTTGCAATGGGCACGCTCACATCGCAAGGCACTATGGGCGGTTTACTGCTCAGCGGTTTGGTAAAATATCTATTTATTATTTATCCATAGACGTGTTATTTGATTTTTATGGTTGAAATTAGAATTATGTTAGTAGATATAGAAAAATTCAAGCCGACCATATTTTAGCTTTTTTTTTTTGTTCATCCGTTTTGGGAAGTCAAATGGGTCATGGCCCATACAGCCGCGTCTTCAGTATTATAATTTCTTCTTTTTTTTTTACATTGCAATATATTGCTTAAAATGCTAGGCATATTGTCCTAACTCTAAAATTGCGGCGTAGTTGCATTATTACCGCCTTCCAGAGAGTAGGTTGGTTTGGGGGAGGTTTAATGAAACTCTTGTTCAAATGCACAATTATTTTTTTTTTTTTTTATTGTAGCTCGACATGTGACAACACTCCGCCTGATGTAAGGCTAGAGTGCGGTCCATGAATGGAAACAACTGCTACCACAGAGAAATCTCTACGGGCTGCAGTCGCCTCCACTATGCCGGCTTGAGGAGACGAGCATGTACCATCTAGATTGACAGTGCACACTCCTCTCTTATACCTGGCTACTTTCAAACTATCCCCGAAACGCGACAAGGTCACTTCACGGGTGTTACATTCGAAAGTGGTGGTACTGCCCCAGGACGACAGACTGGACAAATAACCATCATCAGTCTGCCTACCACTCTTTAATAGTGCCTATAGGCACTGAGCGACCAAAGTACATATAACAAAGTTACATTGGTACCGGTCTTTAGCGAGGTTCGAACACGGGTCTCATTGATCGTGAGTTCACGCGTCTTACCGCTAGACCACGGCCGCTCTATGAATAATAATTTATGTAGAAGAACCCTAAAACAAAATACTAACAAATAAAACTATAACCTAAAAAATACACCAATAACTTAATTAACCTAATTAATCTCTTATTTCATATGGCAACTCACCCTAGAGGGGTTTTCCTTGATGCACTATACTTTAGCAACCTTTAGTTTGTTAATTTTTAAATTAAAGTATAATAAATAATAATTAGATGATATTAGCAGTCACCGTTTAAAACATAAAAGAGAGATGTCACGTCTCCCACCTCCTTGGCCGACCATGGTGCCCGCAATTTAACTTTTTTTCTTGTTATTATTTATTTAAAATATTTCTGATTTCAGTTATTAAAAACGGTGGGTTGGCGTATAGTGGCGGTGACGGGCGCATTATACGGCGCCTTATACCTCTACGAGAGACTGACGTGGACAGCGAAAGCGCAGGAGAGGGCCTTCAAACAACAATACGTCAATCACGCCGGAAAGAAACTAAGATTAATTGTGGATCTCACTTCCGCTAATTGCAGCCATCAAGTGCAACAGTTAGTCTATTTTTTATCCTCGTGTGCACACTTGTCACATCAAGCGGGGATAGCGGAGGCGACTGCTGACTGCAAACATCGTTGAAATGCAGCAGTTGTCATTCATTACTGTATTAAAGATGCCGGATCTGTGGCGTGTTTTGAAATTGTTTAGTAGAAAAAAAACTTTCGTTATACTTAAATTTTCATGGTCAAAGTATGATGAAAATTTTTTTTTTTTATTGTAGCTCGACATGTGCCAACACTCCGCCTGATGTAAAGCTAGAGTGCGGTCCATGAATGGAAACAATTGCTACCACAGAGAAATCTCTACGGCTGCAGTCGCCTCCACTATGCCGGCTTAAGGAGACGAGCATGTACCATCTAGATTGACAGTGCACACTCCTCTCGTTATACCTGGCTACTTTCAAACTATTCCCGAACGCGACAAGGTCACTTCACGGGTGTTACATTCGAAAGTGGTGGTACTGCCCCAGGACGACAGACTGGACAAATAACCATCATCAGTTTGCCTACCACTCTTTAATAGTGCCTATAGGCACTGAGCAATCAAAGTACATATAACAAAGTTACATTGGTACCGGTCTTTAGCGAGGTTCGAACACGGGTCACATCGATCGTGAGTTTACGCGTCTTACCGCTAGACCACGGCCGCTCTAGCATTTCGAACGTTTCTGGCTGTTTTTTTTTGATAATAATAATGTAACTTTTACGTTGTCGTTTTCAGAGAGCTATCGACAATGTTTGCTCGTCTATGTAGATTGATAGACGAGGCGACAACCGAGATGGATTCTGAGCTGAGCGAGGTGCGCGAGAGCGGAGCGTTAATGGAACGAGCGGCGGCGGATGCCAAGAAACTTAGGAATAAAGCGACGTATTTAGCGCACGAGTTACAACTATTCGATGAAGCTTTCCTACGAAACTGACCTGCCTCTCGAGGTACCATTCTCACCGCTTGAGATTAGTCCAAGAAAAAAAAAATTGTTATGCCCTATGTACTTTTTAGGTCAGGCCTGGCCAATTTAGTCTAAAGTTTCAGCCGTACTTTTAAGTATACACTGAGTAAAGCTTTGGTTCAATATAATGAGTTTTTGATTCTAAAATTCATTCTGTTTGATCATACTGTAAATGTACAGGATGGTTTTGTTAACTGGGACAGTATGGGGAAATTTTAAACCATAGGAGATAGATAAAAACTAGTTTTTGGTCAAGCTCGAGTTTTAATGCGAATCGACTAAGTTTCGAAGCAGCCGAGAATGAAATGTTTTGTAAAAAAAGTCACTCTGTATACCAAAATGTCTAGTCGAATGGGGACAAACCTAATTCGGGTCGTGTTTTGGTCAGGTCTGGTTTAGCTAATGCGAAAAGGGTACGAATGTCATCAGACAGAGATTAACGTCGTAAAAATTAGTTGATTGGCAATTCGATAGGAGCTTTTGCTTTGGTTGTTAGGACTATATCTCACTGGGACGCTGTAGCGACAGTGCTGGCTGCCTGAACTTGGCTACCTCCTTAACTGCCGAAGCTAGCGATCTGGTATAAATTTGTGAGTTTGGTGTCTTACAAAAATGACTTCTGGAACAGTCACTCCGACCCGTTCCGTTTCCGTGCTATTACGGTCACTTCCGATCCAGATATTTTTGCAAAATCCTACACTAATACGAAGATACCCTTATAATTTCTGTGGGGTAATCACGAACCAGTTTTCTAATTTCGAACAGATATGCTTCGAGCACGTTTTGTTGGCAACACCACTACGGAACTGTCAAAGAGATACTTTGTTGGTGGGTGTTTTGGCGGCCATCTTAAGGCGTCAGGTTATCTGTTTTGAATTATTTTCCTAAACTGGTGTTTCTTCGAGTTAATGTGTAATAATGGTGGATTATTAACCATTAAGTGTTCGTGAACGTGCGTGAGTGTGGGCAAACAATTCAAAAGAAGAGAACCTGTGTTTCCATTTTCCCTCCAAAACTCCATAGGAAGTTTCAGTAAAGATTCCATTACTGGAACAGTTTTTCACTTGACTGAGACTTGACCTGACTGTTTAGTTTGATGAATGAATCACTCGTGTTCCACAATATTATTAACTCGATGCAAGTTATTTACTTTGACACTGGCAAATTGTTATAATGCCATATAAAACAAAATAGAAAATAAACTTTGTTGGTGTAATATTAAGAAATGGTGTAAAAAAACCATTTGTCTAATATAAATAACAAGTTTTAATTTATATTCAGACATCTTTAATACTATTCTTTATTATTACACCGAACGAAATATCTCTTTTGACAATTTTGCTGCGGTGTTGCCAATGAAATGTCTTCGAAGCGAACTCTATCACTAGTCTATGATAGGAGTGTTTGGCGAGCTTTTGCCCGGGAAGGTTGAGGTGTTTTTTTATCCCTTTCCTTAATTAGTTTAGTGGTTATTATTGTGTAAAATTGGTGTTATTTTGCGTAATTTTATGCTGCGCATGTGAGTAATTGTGGAAACATTAAAATTCACTCTTTATGAGGCAACAGAAGCGGTTTTTTTTTGTGGTTATCCCACGCCGTGAAAACGCTCATATTGTGACGTGACCGGGTGAATTGCCGCCAAATACTCCAAGAAAGCGTCAAATTGTAAAACACCATTGCAATTTGATGTAAAAACTTCAAGGATTTACTACAAATGAGATATATATTATATTACTGAAGTCATGGCTGTATGGGCTTTGTTCCCTTTGCCTTCCCAGAATGGGAGAATTAACAAAACAAAAAGTCTATGATAGTTTTGCCTTGTCGTCGTGAGGTATGGTACTTAATGGAATGGGGTGCATATAACAATTTTAAACAAAAGTTCTTATCGAGCTGTCAATCTTTCTGTATATTATTAAGTTTATTATATTGCAACGACATTAATTTACATAATGAATTGTTTTAATAGTAAAAGGAAATGTTTTATTTCGTTGTTGTTTTAATCTATTTATCTATTGTTTTTTTTTATTATTATTATTAAATCATGTAGACTATTTCGTCCCAAAAAGTTTGATGCTGACAATCCTCGAGACTGGTATAGTTCTGTTGAATAAAGTTTAAGATTTTGAAGGAATTTTAAGATTTTAAGAACCCGAGATGCGCAGTAAACTCCTTGTCGACCAAATATAGTTAAAAAGTGTAAATAAATTTTTAAATATTTTTATGTTTTATGAAATTTGTACGCGACTGTACAAGCGCAAGCCACGCCTCCCAAACCTCTTAATTCGTGACGTTATTTTCTCCCCACCCTCCGAATGCGGTTTAACAACGAGATTCGACCTTTGTTTGACTGTGCTGTACCAATGTACTTTTGAGTATGTAAAAATTGTAATTTCGGATTGATTGGATCATTATTTATTGGGAAACTGAAGGCCAAGTACGACGTTGTATTTACGCCGGCACTGCGTAACGCGTAACTCCAATCAAACGATGTTATTTCTACCGCCGCATTTAAATGAAGCGGTCCTATTGGTGGAGAAATGTCGCTTTACTCTTTTTCGGCGTAAATGCAACGTCGTACTCTGCCCTCTGGTGTAATGTGATATTTTGAATGTTAGGTTGCTTTTACATTTGTTCTGCGGGTTCAGTGTGAAGCCGACCTAATGTTTTTTAGTTTTGTTTTTGCAATGTATATAATATGTAGATGTCCATTGTTATGTTTTATATGGTTACTTTTTTTTTTAATAATTCGCGTTAAATCTCTACAGAGTTACTATGCGCGTGAGTGGGACGACTACTTCGTCTCGCTTACGCACTTAAGGACTTGTTTTGACACATTTCTCAAAATTTTATTTTCTCTATGTCTATATAGCATTCTTTGTTACCATTATTTTTATGTTTAAAAAATGTCAATGCAATTTTTTTTTTGTTCAACTCGCACCTTGGTTGTTAACCAAAATGGTAGGTCGCGTTCTAGTGTAAGCCGAACTTCGGTCGGGCGGAAGTTTGGCTTGGAATTTTCTAACTATTTTATTTAGGAAATCATATGAGACCGAAGAAAAGCCGAAGTTAATTATAGTCAGGGATTGAAATACCGGTATAAATGTGATATCGATATCGAGAAAATACCGTTAAAAGTAACGTTATACCGTTAAAGGATAATGCCCATTTTGGGCCCACTTAACTTCTAATAGTTTGTTAACAAAACAATATTCTAAAATAATACCTTATTTTTTTCAATAATTTATTTCGATTGTATGAAAACATCGTTTACCAATCAATATACAATGTTTAATTACATAAAAATAGATATCTTCAATGTATCATAAAAAATCTAATTACTCAATAACCCGGGTAGAAATTATTAAAACTGATTAGTAATAAGGAATGTAGGTTTATTTTTCTACAAAATGAACCAAAAATCATCGACGAGCGAGAGAAAAAAATTGTGGGCCCATTTCTCTTAGGTGAATGGGCATTCCCCTGACCGTGGCGAGTGATTTTGGAGTGGGCTGTGGTGCGAGGTATTTTTTTTTAATGTCGAATTTGTAGTCGTTAGTACTGATTCTCGTTTATAAACTTAAACCTAAATAGATAGGTTTTGTTGTGTTCTAACTGTAGTTATTTGTATCTAATAGATGAGTTGTCTTGCGAGTTACCTAGGACATGTATTTAAGACATAGACTTCAATACCTGTCGAGTTTAAAACTAAATGAAAGAATGTAACAACCGTGAAGTGACCTTAGCGAGAGGTGTGTGCACTGTCAATCTAGATGGTGCATATTCGTTTCCTCAAGGCCGGCATAGCGGAGGCGACTGTTGCCTGTAGGGATGTATGTAGTAGCAGTCGTTTCCGTTTCGGAGTGTTGTCATGTGCCGAGGTAAAATAATGCAAATCTTATTCCTAAATGTCAAGTTCTTAACCGTCATGTGACTGTTAGGAACATATTAAATTTAAAAATGTTTATTAAAAATGTGCAATGTTTTAGTTCCCAATGGTTATATTCTCAACTGTCACAAAGTCCATTTAGGAACACTTGTAAAACAACGTTTAGTCGCATCAATTGACCCAAATGATATTAGATAATTTTGTTGTACTGTGTATAATAATATGTGTAGGTAATTTAGGATTTTTTTCTTATGTAATTATTATAAATATAAAAAAACAAGTTATTTGTAGTTTTTTTTCTGTTTCCATCCGACCATTTACTTTATTCCTCGCCGAAAATTAGGAGGGACAGTTTTGTGTCCGCATTTCGCAAATAGGCTAAAGCGCGGTTGCAATTAGGCTGAAAAGCGGGGCCTAATGTTAAAAGCCTGTCGATTGGCTTGTCACCTGATCGAATCGAAAACAAAATATGGAATTTGACGTTTCACTGACATCTAGGTGATACCGAAACGTTAAATCCCATTCAACTTTAGGCCCTGGATCTTAACTGCTACCGTACATGCCTGCAGCAGTAGGCATAGGTAACCTCAAAACTTGCACTTTGGTTGGCATGGTGGTCCAACTCCAGGACGACACACGGGCTAATTATCAGCATCAGTCTGCCTACCACTCTGCAAGGTCTGATAAAATGAAACATAAATTACAAGACAAAAATTATTTATTAAAGTTTAACGATTTGTTCTTTTAGCGCTTTCAATTCTCTTTGGTATTGGTATTTGAATCCTGTCGCTGATGCTGCGGCTGGTGGACGACTGACAATACTGCGGAGAATAACATATATAAATATCTACGAAATATCTTGCTAATAGGAGCTAAAAGTAGGTAGTAGGATTTTTTTTTATGGCGTACAACAATTTGCCAGCGTCAAAGTAAACATTTTTGCATCAAGCCAATAACATTGTGCATCACGAGTCACTCATTCATCACACCAAACAGTCAGGTCAAGTCCCAGTCATATCAAAACTTGTTCCAGTAAAGTGGTAGGTAGAATCCTCACTGAAACTTCCTACGGAGTTTTGGAGGGAAATGTAAACACAGGTTCTCTTCTTTTGCATTGTTTGCCCACACTCACGCACGTTCACGGACACTTAATGGTTTATAATCCACCATTATTACACATTAACACTCGAAGAAACACAAGTTTAGGAAAATAATTCAAAACAGATAACCTGACGTCTCAAGATGGCCGCCAAAACTCCGGAATTAAAATAGTATAAATAGAGAGGTTTGCTATAGCGATGGGCAAAACTTATCGATATTTTTTGCATATAATGTTCGATTTACTATTAAAACTTGTGTATACATTCAGCGATACATCGGTATATCGATACCGACAATGTCGCCCCTAGTTTTTGACTACCACGGTAACTGTATCGATTATGTACTAACTCGATTTTTTTACACAACAAATTCTCCAGCCGCGGCCTACAATAAGCCCACGGTCCTTGATTTTTATGCTCCTCTTGAACGAAACATACTTTCGCTTTACTATACTTCGCAAATTCCTGCAAATATTAAAGAGTGGTAGGCAGACTGATGATCGTTATCAGCCTAGACTGCTATCCTGTGGTGGTACCACCATTATCAAGTGTAACACTCATGCAGTGACCTTGTCGTGTTTCGGCGTCAATGTAGATCGAATCATAAACGAAATATATGGAAATTGACGTTTCGATTCGATCTAGTGACAACCTTCTTTTGTTTTTGACATCGGTCCCTTGGTTTTAACATTAGTATAAGATGGAACTTAATTGTTGGACAAAATAACGAGGAGTGTGCACTTTCAATCTAGATGTTACAGACTCGTATCCTTAAGCCGGCATAGTGGAGGCGACTACTGCCCACTGCCCTACTGCCAGGTTTCTCTGTAGTAGCAGTTGTTTCCACTCATGGACCGCACACAGGCGGGAGTGTTGTCACATGCCGAGCTACAATAAAAAAAAAATCCTCGTTAAACTCGTGTAACTTTACCTGTAAGATAATGTCGTAGGGGAAGGGGTTGATCTGTTCAATTCTGCACATGGCAATTTTATCTTCTAACTTTTGTTCCTTTCGCGTTTCGTGGACTGTCACGGAAACTTTGCCAGAACAAAATATTAATTTTTGTACACAATTTGGATTTTTACTCGCTGGACCGTCTTCCGGTACCGCTCTGTAGTATAAAAATAGGAAAGGTAGCTCTATGTTCGGTAGTCTATAGTATAATATAGATATTAATTAAAGAGAGGCAGACTGATTTGTTATTTATTTATTAATTTAGGCAAAAAAATAAAAAAATTCGTTTGTCTACTAGATGATAGTTATTAGCCCAGCCTTGGGGTAGTACACTTTCGAATGTAACACCCGTGAAGTGACCTTGTCGCGTTTCGGGTGCAGCTTGGCTAGTGCACTAATAATTTTCTCTATAGTAGCAGTTTCAGTTCACGGACCGCACTGTAGCTTAACATCAGGTGGAGTGTTGTCATATGTTAAGTTACTATAAGAAAAAATAGCGAATTACCTTTTAAAAGAAGTACCGAATTCAAAATCTTTTAATGGCGAATGATAGAACGCATGTTTAAGCCCAACTTTAGGCGACATTAAAATAATAGGTTTTCGAAATGGTAATGCGATTTGTCGCCTCATTAAATGAAAATAATTAGCCGCGCTTGTCACGTTAGCAACAATCCAATTGCAGCTACGTAGCTGATTTACTATAAATAAAACATAAATTAATACACACTACACCCAGGGGGGCAATTCGCAAATGTCGTATAGGTCCATTCAAAGTTTTTGGTGTCTCGGAAGTTAGCTTCGGGTGCTATTTTGCGCTAATACAGTCAAGTTTACAGTAATAAAACTAACCTTAACGTGAAAGCCAACACCTGAGCGTCCATACATTTTGTTTTACAAGACTGTTTGAAACAGAATACATTTATGTTGAAATTAAGTAATTTTATAACTTTCTTAGCACTATTTATTATCGCAAATCACTATAATAAACAAATAGCTACGGCACAGAATATATAAAATGCATTTTAAATATTTTATATTTTGGTTATATGTATTTATATGAATCTACTATGTTTCAAACAATGTTGTAAAACAAAATGTATGGACGCTCAGGTGTTGGCTTTCACGTTAAAGAAAACGCGCTATATACATAATTAATGTTACTGTATGTACTTACATTCAAACTTTGGGTCGTCCAAATTAGGTATACAATCTTCATCATCCTCACAGGCTTGCAGGTAACGTTCTGGACGAGCTGAAGAATGCTCTGGACCCTGTACATTCAAACAATAGTAATAATTTCATTTCAGATTGCTTTTTTTTCATGCTACAACTACGGACGAAGCTTTCGAGTTACACCCGTGAAAGTACTCAGGTATAACGAGAGGAGTGTTCACTGTCAACCTGAATGGTGCACCTCAAGCCAGCATAAAGGACGGAGTGTTGACATATGCAGAGCTATAATAAAAAATAATAAAAAACCCCATGAAGCGTATTGATACTACTATCTATATTCTATAGTTTAGGGTTGCCAGGGGTGTTGAGAAAAAAGAAAATTGGACAAAGTTATAAACCAATAATGTAATTACAATCTTGCAATCCTACCGTTAATGTAATAATTTAAAAAACTCAGAAGTTTTGCCGGTCATCTTGGGACATGAGGTTCGCAGTCTTGAATTATTTTCCTAATTTTTCGAGTGTTAATGTGTAATAATGGTGGACTAAAAATTAAGTGTTCGTGAACGTGCGTGAGTGTGGGCAAACAATTCAAACATGTGTTTCCATTTTCTCTCCAAAACTCAGTAAGAAATTTCAGTAAAGATTCTACCACTTTACTGGAGCAATTTTTTACCTGACTGTTTAGTGTGATGAATGAATGACTCGTGATGCACAATATTATTAACTTGATGCAAAAAAATATTTACTTTGACACTGGCAAATTCTTATAATGCCATAAAAAAAAACAATAAACTTACAGCTCCATCTAATCCATGTGGTAATTGTACTACTAACGCGGACTGACTACCCCACTTAGTCTCGCCGTTAGCCAAGAAGTTATCATAGAGAGCCTGTCCTGTATCAGCAAAATCTCCATATTGTGCTTCCCATAATGTCAAAATATGTGGACTCGTGTTTGAATAACCCATTTCGAACGCAACGACACCTACATCAGAAATAATTTAGAATTAGAGCGGCCGTGGTCTAGCGGTAGGTAGCGTGAACTCACGATCAATGAGACCCGCAGGGTTATTGTGTATCATTCGCAGATATTTTGCAGACAGCGACAGCTGCGCGACAGCCGCGCGAACGATTGCTAATCGCTATAAAAATTCGTATTATGTACGGCGATTGCTCTGCTGTCGTCTGCTTCTTGTCAAATGCACTTTTAGCAATGAAATCAGCGCCACTAGCGATTAATTAGCAATAGGTGGAACTAAGATGGGAATGTCAAGTGTTTTCTTTATAATGGTGCTTCGTCGGTGTTTTAAAATGATGTGACCAAATTAGTAAAAAAAAACATTCTCAAGTGGGTGCCGAACGGCATTTGAGAGCCAACTTTTCAAACTATAAAGTCTGCTTGCAACAAATAACCTAAGTAAGTATAACAAGTTACTTTTGTTTAGTAGGTTATGGCTTATAGGTTATAAAAATCTATTACAATTATTGTAATTCTTTTAGTTTACAATGGAGCATGATACATCCAACTGACATCTACAAGGACTCTTAGACTACTTGGCGATGCATCTAGCATTAGCTACGGGGTTGGTCTTGGTGGAAGATCAAAGGAAAACATAGAACGAAATCAGCCAAAAATTAAATGCCCATGTTTCTGGTGAATCTAAAAATGGACAGCAGTGGAAACAAGTGAGTGACCTCTATAGTATTATGTAAGTCTATTCACCGAATCTATCGCTTTTTAAAAAACATACAAATCCTAATTAATCAATTCTAATTTTGTAGTGCCGAGCTAATTGACGTAGATCCAAATTTATGGCCGCAACAAAATACTGGGATGATATTTGCATAAGGTTGTGGGCTTTCCGCCCAAGGAGTCGGTGACAGACCAGAAGATAGTATCATTTGAGAAGCCACCGTGCTTAGGGACACTCAACTGTACCTGCCTGTTTTTGTAAGAAAGTATGGGCCACAGTCCATACGTTGGTATTTCTAAAAACTTTGTGTTTTGACAATAAATTAGTAAAACAAAATGGTAGTTTTCTTTATATAAATGGTATAAACCATAAATGAAAAAAATTTATTACATATACCTACATACATACACTTTGTTTTTATTTTACAATATATACATATAACTAAACTTGATATTCAATTACTGTTACACATAGATCGAGTTCAAATTTAGGTATATACACCAAAACATTTAAGGCATATGACTTCATTTAACTATATTAAAATTACACAAAACAAAAGCTTATACATTTTATCACTCACAAAGATGATCTATTAACAACTATGCACGACAACTTTGTGTAAGTACTGGGAGCTGTGCCTGTTGACAATGTTATGCAACACAGCATACACGTTAATGGGTGTCATAATGCAGTGTACCAGCAGACATCACCGATGGCCTTTTAACATTTATATACAACGCAGTGTTCCTTGTCAGCTGATAGTGTTTATTGAATTGATAGTGGTCACTCCATAGGTCTTGTCTGGTCTCATATACTACGCTGCAAACAATTAGCTCGCTCTGTTTCCCGCTTCAAATCTCTCCAGAATGAGCCACGCACGAGCCATAACTAAAATGATACTTAACCTAAAAAAATAACAATCACGCTCATTAGAATGTTGACATACCTTTTAATGTAATTTATCACAATGCTACACTGTTTTAAAGCATAACTCACTTTAAATATTATCCAAAACACTATGTTCGAACACTAACAATAGGTAAGCAACAAGGGGAGAGGTTGTCGCGTTTTGACAGATCAAATTGTCTGCCGATTGCTGTCGCATTGCTACCGATCGTCTTACATAATACGAATTTTTTCGCACGCAAAGGACTTTGATGCACTTTTAGTTCCCCGATTGCTCTGTAGTGGCGCCACTATCGCTTATCGCGCTGTGACGTTGCTGTTGCTAATATGTAATACCAAATTGATGTTTGACAGCGATTATTGTACAATTTACGCCTGTCGCATTGCTTATGCAAGATACACAATAGCCCCGCCGTGTTCAAATCACTGCCAGACATCGAAATTATTATTTATATTTTTTAAAAAATTTTAAGCACGGCTTTCGTTGGGTAATTTCTGAACCTAGGATACTTCTATGCGTTTTAAATTCGCTGCTACCAGACTACTATCGATTCTGCTAACTAGTCCACCAGAGTACTAGTGTTAATTAATTTTCGATATTATTTCAACGTGAACAAAGCTGATATTAGTTTGGCATTGAAATGTGCGCTGCGCCTGCAGAGGACGTGCGACGGCCCTTACCGTACTCTGACAATGAGCTATTATGTAAGCTGTATTGCGCTTGATCCGGATATATGCCATCAAGTACACGATATTGAACACCATCTATATTCTGATGATGGTAGACGTGGTGACTGGAAAATAATGCAAAAAATTATCACAAAAGTATATCTATTATTAGAAACTAGGAAATGCCAATGGAAGCCCAAGCTCTATATAGCATCCGATGAAATCTTTTTATTTAATTTAATTCGAACCTCAAGCCGGCATAGCGGAGGCGGCTGCTGCCTGAAGGAATTTTTCAGTTGTATATCTATTAGTCGTGTATACCATTAGTAAGAAAAAATGTGAAAGTGTTTCTGTTTGTTTCATGCAAGAATTTTTCATAAAGATTGTATATTATATTATATTACGTTATATCATAGGCATACGAAGTCGCGGGTAACGGTTAGTAATGTTATGTTACCGATGTGCCATTGTTCCTCTCTCGACATCTTCACCAGTAAACCTGATATGTATTTTATCTCGAAGAAGAGATCCGAATGCGAGTGCTTCTCCTATAGCCCAATCTGCTTTTCCTTCAGCCAACTACAATAAAATACCACGACTGATGATTAGCCCAGACGGTTTTCTGCAATTTACTATTTTAAAAAAAAACTACTGGACCGAACGGTTCTCATAAAAAACCTTTTCAAAAAAAAAGTTGAACCGACTTCAATAAACACTAAAAGCACTCAAAAGTGAAAAATAATTTTTAACAAGAGTATCTACATACAAAGTAATATACATAAACACTAATAGGTGTTTATTATTTACAAATTAACGGTCTACATACCTGCTATATTTTTGGAGTAGGTGCCAAGCAAACGTTTATAGATATACTTGATATCTAGGAAGATGTCCAAGTGTTCCTATCCTGAAATTTTGAATTGGTATAGCTTGGCACCTACTCCAAAAATGTGGTAGGTATGTAGACAGTTAATTTGTACATAATGAACACCTATTAGTGTTTATGTATATTACTTTGTTTGTAGATACTCTTGTTAAAAATTATTTTTCACTTTTGAGTGCTTTTAGTGTTTATTGAAGTCGGTTCAACTTTTTTTTTGAAAAGGTTTTTTAGTTGTAACTGTTGATTGATTGTATGGATAACATTCTAAACGCGCTGTTCAAATAAAATGTGATGAGTAGCGGGCTTATAGACAGACACTCTCGACTCCTACCCGATAAAAAATGAATCATTAAAATCAATCGAAACATCCCCTAATTTTCCACCCTTAAAGGTGGATTATTTTATTCCTTAAATGGGATCAATCCCGAAACGTACTTTATCAAACAAAAAAAGAATCATCAAAATCGGTTCACTAATGGCGAAATATCCCCTAATTTTCCACCCTTAAAGGTGGAATATTTTATTACTTAAATGGGACTAATCCCGAGACGTACTTTATCAAACAAAAAAGAATCATCAAAATCGGTTCACTAATGGCGAAATATCCCTTAATTTTCCACCCTTACAGATATAATATTTTATTCCTTAGATGGGACCAATCTCGAGACGTACTTTATCAAACAAAAAAAGAATCATCAAAATCGGTTCACTAATGGTGAAATATCCCCTAATTTTCCACCCTTAAAGGTGGAATATTTTATTCCTTAAATAGGACCAATCCCGAGACGTCCTTTATCAAACAAAAAAGAATTATCATAGTCGGTTTATAAACAGCGAAACATCCCCTAATTTTCCACCCTTAAAGGTGGAATTTTTGATTCCTTAAATGGGATCAATCCCGAGACGTACTTTATCAAACAAAAAAAGAATCATCAAAATCGGTTCACTAATGGCGAAACAACCCCAAATTTTCCACCCTTAAAGGTGGAATATGTTATTCCTTAAATGGGACCAATCCCGAAACGTACTTTGTCAAACAAAAAAAGAATCATCAAAATCGGTTCACAAACGGCAAAACATCCCCTAATTTTCCACCCTTAAAGATGGAATATTTTCTTCAAATTTAAAATTGACCAATCACGAGACATACTTTATCCAACAAAAGAAAAATCATCGAAATCGGTTCACAAACGGAGAAACATCCCCTAATTTCCCACCCTTAGAGGTGGAATATTTTCTTCAAATTGAAATGGGACCAATGCGGACATATACCCTATCCAACAAAAAAAGAATCATCAAAATCGGTCCACAAACGGCGGAGATATGAGTGAACATCGCCACAAAAAAAAAAAAAAAAAATACACGACGAATAGATAACCTCCTCCTTTTGAAGTCGGTTAAAAACTCATTCGATTCGTGTTTTTATTGCGTATCTTTTATACAAGAACACTTTTCTCTATATTTTGAACTTTTCGTGTAAAACGCAAAAAAAAACACATTTTTTGGGATTTGCTAATTTTTTTGGCAAGACTTAAATGAGATATATAATTAATTTGTGAAAAAAAAAATAATTTATTAATTACGTTTTCGAAATAACTAATTCTATACGACTAGGCATAACTTCAAGTGTAACGTCGGCTATGTCGAGCCCGAATAGCGGAGGTTAATGCTGCTCGCTAACAGATCGGATACTATCTCATGTTGAGCCACATATCCAAAAAATACCAAAGATAATATGTGCTATGTACTATAGATAATCCCCTAATATATATGTATAATTATTTACTTACTAATTTTTTCCTACCAGCCAATATTCTGGCAACACCTTTATGTATTTCGAAGGAATCCTCAGGCGCTTTACAAAAATGATTTGTTATAGTTTCTATTGTTTTCTTACTGACACCAGTTTCAGCGATCTAAAGAATTTTATTAGGTAATTAACTCATTAAACGAACCATTGAATCTATGTAGCAAAATTACCAGCTAATCAAATGGACCAAATAGCGTATATCAAGCGTTATTATTTTATTGTAGCTCGGCACGTGACAACACTCCGCCTGATGTAAAGCTAGAGTTACATTCGAAAGTGATGGTACTACCCCAACACGGCAGACAGGACCAATAACCATCATCAGCCTGCCTACCACTCTTTAATATTGCTTACAGGCACTGAGCGACCAAAATATATACAACAAAGTTACATTGATATCGGTCAGAATTAGCGAGGTTCGAACAAGGGTCTCATCGATCGTGGGTTCACGCGTCTTACCGCTAGACCATGGCTGCTCAATTTATTTTGTCCAAGGAATATTCTGACATGCTGTTTTCTAGTCGTGCCACATTATGATCTATTTGTTAAATGGGGAATTTTACGATTTATTCATCATTACAAATAATCATTTTACACAGACGATTCAAAGTAGGCCCTTAAAATATTCGAGAAAGGGTGGAGGAGATGGTTTGGATCCTAATACTATTATTTCTGAGAAAACAATTTCTTACGGATCAAAAAACTCGTAGAAGAATTGCAGACTAATGTCGCTTTATTATTAAATGAAAGAGTTATTGAAAGGATTGAGATAGGAATGCTTCGACGGTTTGGCCACATGGAAAGGATGAATGAAAGGAGATTGACGAAAGGAATATATAAATCTGATGTAAATGGATGCGTTAAACAAGGCAGACCCAGAAGGGTGTTTTTCGATCAAATAGGAGACATCCTCATGAAAGCTGGGCTGCCTAGTGCCTATAACAGTCGGGAGTGCATGAAGAGAATTGTGGATGTGAAGGAAGCGAGGGTGTGTCAGAATCGTGGTAAGTGGCGTTCCGTTGTCTCTGCCTATCCCTGTGGGAAAAAGGCGTGACAATTGTATTGTATTGTATTGTAAGAGTTGTTATTAGTAGGGTCTCACCTTGCAAGGGTCGGTGGCTTCAAAAAACCCAATCCAAGGTATATCGAGCCAATCCAATATACTTTGTTTATCTACCTTCATACATATTTCGAAATGTTTATTCATCGCATCGTCGTAATCTTTCTGCATTTTAGAAATGTTAGCTTCAGAGACTGAACCCTCCGCCTTGATTTTTGCCGCGTACATTTGATCAACTAAAATTTATTAATTATTATTATTAGTGATAATAGAATCTTCAGTAATATTTCCTTTTTTCAATAATCTGATGTTAAGCTAGAGCAGAAACAATTGCTACCACTGAGAAATTGCAGTCGCCTCTACTATGCCGGCTTGAGGATATGAATGTGCATCGTCCAGATTTCAAACTGCTTTTAAACTACTTTCAAACTGATCCCGAAACGTGAAAAGCTCACTTCACAGATTTTACATTCGAAAGTGGTGTTACTACCCCAGGACAGCAGACTGGGGTAATAACTATAATCAGTATACTATTAATCAGTGCCTAGACTAGTACTTAGTTACATTGGTACTGGTCAGAATTCAGCGAGGTTCGAACACGGGAGACCCGATCGTGATTCACCCTATTTAGAGATTTGTACTTGTATTTAAAAACAATACATACTAGGTTTCATAGCTCTAATTTTCTTATACATAGAGGGTTGAGTGAAGGAAGGTTCATCCGCCTCACTATGGCCGAATCTTCTGTAGCAAATAAAATCTATATATACGTCCTTTTTGAATTTACAACGAAAATCAATCGCTAATCGACCTACAAATGCTACTGCTTCAGGATCGTCAGAGTTCACATGGAATACAGGAGCGTCCACACAGAGTGCTACGTCTGGAAAAAATGTTGATGCAATAATGATGTTATATGTACTTTGGTCGTTCAGTGCCTATAGGCACTATTAAAGAGTGGTAGGCAGACTGACGATGGTTATTTGTCCAGTGTACCACCACTTTCGAATGTAACACCCGTGAAGTGACCTTGTCGAGTTTGAAAGTAGCCAGGTATAACGAGAGGAGTGTGCACTGTCAATCTAGATGGTACATGCTCGTCTCCTCAAGACGGCATAATGGAGGCGATTGCTGCTCGCACAGGTTTATCTGCAGTAGCAGTTGTTTCCATTGATGGACCGCACTCTAGCTTTACATCAGATGGAGTGTTGTCACATGCCGAGCTACTATAAAAAAAAGAAAGCTTTCCGGGGGTGGGAAGACGTGCATTGCCCCCTCGTAAAAGTTAAGTGAAAACTCTCCACGATAGTAACTCTGTTGAAACTCCCTAGGAAGGGAGTTAGGTTAAGTTGAAGGGAATGCCCTTTGTCTTTTTAAAGATATAATATACCTGAACAATAGGGTGAAGATCTTGAGTATCTCGGGTCAGTGGTATATCCAATCTGATTATTAACAACGACATGAATAGAGCCGTGCGTTGTATAATTTTGTAATTTACTCAAATGTGTCGTTTCATATACGACGCCCTGACCTACGTGGGCGGCATCACCGTGCATTATAAGTGTCATTGTCTGCAATTCAATCATCATTATTCCTGGATGGTGCCGGCATCAAGCCGGCATAGCGGACGTGACTGTTGTGTGCGGAAATTATACATGGTACATGGACCGCACTCTAGCTTAACCTCAGGCGGAGAGTTGTCATATGCGGAGTTACAATTTTAAAAAAATTACACGTCTATTTCCATAAATGGAATATTCACCTTATCACCATTGACGTCGCCTTGCATTATTTGTTGCGCTCGACATTTGCCCAAAGCGACAGCCGCAACAACTTCTAAATGTGCTGGATTTGAACTCATTGAGATTTTCAAGAACTTATTTGTTTTACGTACATAACGATGCACATACGCGCCCAAATGGCATGCGATATCACCAGAACCCTGCGGAAATAATCCTACAGTAATATCAACCTAACCAATTCGTCACTGACCGCATAGATGCGCCGCGATATAGCGAGGGGCGCGAGCCGTTCTAACACGCTCGACCAATCAGCGTCGAAGGCATAAATAAACGGCCGTAGCTTAGTGGTAGTGGACGGATCTCAAGGTTGACGAGACTCGTGTTCAAACTCGCTAAATTCTGACCGGTCTTACACCTTTACGAACACTTAAGGTGAAAGCCAACACCAGAGGGGTTATTGCGGACGCGAGCTCACCGTGAGTCACGGTGACTATCTGGTTTCCTTCCGGCACTATTTGTAATGTAATTGGACGAGCCACGATAGGCGTTCCCTGTTGACAGTGGCTCGTCCAATCACATTACAAATAGTGCCGGAAGGAAACCAGATAGTCACCGTGACTCACGGTGAGCTCGCGTTCGCAATAGCCCCCCTGAGCGTCCATACATTTTGTTTTACCACATTGTTCGAAACATAGCAGATTTATGTTGAAATTTGACAACTTTCTCAGCACAATTATTATCGCAAATCACTATAATAAACAAATAGCTACGGCACAGAATATATAAAATGCATTTTACATATTTTAAACATTTCATATTGGTTATATTTCACAAGCATTTTATATATTCAGTGCTGTAGCTATTTGTTTATTATAGTGATTTGCTATAATAATTAGTGCTGAGAAAGTTATCAAATTACTTAATTTCAACATAAATCTGCTATGTTTCGAACAATGTGGTAAAACAAAATGTATGGACGCTCAGATGTTAGATTTCACCTTAATGTATAACTATTAATCATTATTGTACTTGAAGATACATAGGAAAATTATTCAAGACCAAATCTACCTCCAGAATCCCGTCCAGAGTCCAGTTACGATAAGCATATAGGTACTAACCGGGTCTTTGCATTCTAAATGTTTGAATTGACCAAACATTTCACACAATTGTTTTCTACATACATTCACGAGAGTATTTAGACGTCCTACAAATGAAGGTGAATATTAAAAAGTAATAATGAGGCTGGATACAACTTTTGTACTACTACGAAGGTCGTTCAACGACAGTGCTTGGACGGGCGCCGCATTTCCGCAAATCCTAGATATTTACATGCTTTCGATTGAGTGTTAGGTTTTTTTTTTGAAACAAGTTAACTAGATTTTTGTAACGGTTTTTTAATTTGTTCTTTCTAATAATTAATTAAGATTTTGGCAGTCCTAAATCCACCACTACGCACATTGATTGATTTGAATTGAAAAAAAGAAAAACTGGCAACACCAACCTCTATGTGGCATAGCTATAAGAAGCGATTGTATGCCATTTTCAGTTCCACGATCAACAATTTCCTCCATAAGTACGATAAGGCTCTCGCCACCGTCGCAACCGAAACGTTTCTCCGACGGCCATTTTGTGCCAAAATATCGCTCTAAACTATAAGTGACAAGATTTAATTACTCGTAAAAGAGTGATACACAGACTGACGATGGCTATCAGCTCCGTTTGTCATCTCATCCATAGTGGAGGCACAGGTTTCTCCGTAGTATCAGTTGTTTCCATTCGCACTCTAGCTTTACATCAGGCGTAGTGTTCCGCACACATCAGCACATGCCGAGCTACAATAAAATTTAAAAAAAATTGGACACTCGGTCTTATCGAAACAGCATAGCGGAAGCGGATGCTGCCTGCAGACATTTCTATATAGGAGCAATTGTATGGAGCAAGAACCAAGTGTAAGTCCTCAACTTACCTACAACTCTTAATAAGTCGTCTCATAATATCTTTTTTATCATTAGGTGTCATGTCCAAAGCGCCGGGCGGCTCGATGCGTTCACGAATGAAATTCACACAATCAGCATCAAGTAAATGCATGTACTCAACACCTATAGAGCCGCAGTATGCCTTTTCTAAACGCTCTATCATCTCTCTGAAAACAAAACACGTTATTAGACCAGTCTCCCGTTCTAGGGCAGTACCACCGCTTTCAAACTTCCTAAATTCTGATCGATACCAATGTTACACGTATTTTAGTCGTTCAATGCCTATATGCACTATTAAAGAGTGATAGGCAGACTGATGATGTTTATTAGCCCAGTCTGCTGTCCTGGAGTAGTGCTACCACTTTCGAATGTAACACCTATGAAGTGATCTAGTTGGTTCGGGATCAGTTTTGAAGTAGCCAGATGGTAGGCATACGTCTTCTCAAGCCGACATAGTGGAGGTGACAGCTGCCTGCTGTTTCTATGTGGTAGCAGTTGTTTCCGATCACGAAAAACGTAAAAGAAGACAGACCTGACAGGTAATTCAGTTTCACCGCCACCGATGAAAGAATGTTCTGGTATATCGACTACCGTATCCAGGTGCTTGTTTACTGTAATTTTTTTATACATCTTATATATACAGAGTGGTAGGCAGACTTTATTATTATTAGCTCAGCCCGTTAACAGTCGTAAAGCGACCTAATCGCGTTTTGGGATCTGTTTGGAAGTAGCCAATTACATCGGGAGAAATGTGAACGGTTAATCTGGATGTTCACATTCGTCTCCTCAGACCACCAGGCGAAAATAATAGGTTTACAATAAAAATAATAGGCGAAATAAAGGAAGATATTGAGTTTTGGCGGCCATCTTGAGACATTAGGTTATCTGTCTTGAATTATTTTTCTAAACTTTAGTTTCTTCGAGTATTAATGTGTAAAAATGGTGGATTTTTAACGTTTAAGTGTTCGTGAACGTGCGTGAGTGTGGGCAAACAATTCAAAAGAAGAGAACATGTGTTTCCATTTTCCCTCCAAAACTCCGTGGGAAGTTTCAGTAAACTTTACTCAAGCAATTTTTGATTTGACTGAGACTTGACCTGACTGTTTAGTGTGATGAATGAATGACTCGTGATGCACAATATTATTAACTTGATGCAAAAATATTTACTTTAAATCTGGCCAATTGTTATAATGCCATATAAAACTTTAAAAAAAAAGGTAGAAGACGTAGTTACGAGTTATTATTAAAAAATACTAACATAATTTAGAGCATATTTCTCTAGAGACAACCTTACAATTGATACCCTTAGTGCCGAGTGGTGATTCTTGTAAGTATCTTGCAGCAGCCAGAGTTAATCCGAGAGGATCAGTTTTAGCTAGCAGGTGTCCTCTGGTCTGTAAATGTAATGTAAAAAAAAAAAAAATGAGTTTGTAGGCACTAGTCTGTACGCACGCTCATTGGTCGAACGCGATTGCGGGTTATGCCATCCACTATCAGTGAAGGTACATTTTTACGGTTAACGGATCTGACTGTAAAATAAGTACCTGATAACTATTGAAAAGTGATACAATAATTCTGTGTAATTTAATATCTTCTTTATCGTCCTCATTGCATTTACTTTTATCTTTTTTAGCTGAAAAACAGTATAATGTAAACAAATACAAAATAAACTCGTGTAGATTAACGTAGAGATAAGAAATAAATTAGTTTATTACAAAAATTAAAGATACCCACAGACTTCTCTAGGGCTAAATTCATTTTCAAAATCTTCGATATTAAGTGTTGGACCACTGACACTGCCGTAAAAGTTATCCCATGACTGTAATTATAAAACTTAGTTAAATATTCACTTTCTGCGGAGTTTTTCGAGTCAATAATCCGAGTGTTACAAATTCAGTTCAATTAATGCTGGCGCTACACGCTAGGCTAACCGATTCTTGACGACCTATCCACACCTAGGCGTTGCACGTTGGTCAAGCAAGGCGTAGAGCGCCGGTTTTATTTGATCAAAAGTAGCAACTTGGCTACTCAGCGCTTTTACGTTAGCAGTTTGGTACTTTTAAATATGTAAATAAACTTACTGAATCAATAAGGCCTTTATTATTTGCCCATTCAAGATATTGTGCTTCCAAAAAATTTGCGTTGCATCCGTTCAGAAAAGACTCCGCGCGCGATGAATACGCTAGTCTATTAATTTGCGCTCTTATTATTGAGTTATTGAATATTGCACGTCTCAAATAAGCCATATTAAAACATCATTTAATTATAATAAAAATTATATAAAATTAATAAATATAATAAACAAATACGCTGCTATAAAAAATGTCAATTAATGTGACAATGTGACACTGATAGAATATATTTAAGAATTTTCTTTTTTACAAAATTTATACTAGTGGTCAGGGTTACAAACTCAATCTGTGCATCCAGTTTTGTGTTTTTCAGGTTTCCTAACCCTAAAACTCGATTCGTATCTATATTCACCGTACATAGAGACCAATTCTCTACTTAAGACTAGATATAGAATTATTTCTATCGATTTCATTTCTTAGGTACGAATTTTCTTTTGTGTCTGTGCTGGTACGTTTCTGCCACGTACCGTGTCTGTAGACGACTAGGTCGCAGATAACCATCATGCGTTTGCTTTAATAAATAAAACAAAAATGAAAAAATGAAATTATTTTTATTCGTATTTGAGCTATTATTATATTACATTAAAATAATTTTAACAATTTAAATATA
Organism: Tinea pellionella; assembly: GCA_948150575.1. Taxonomy (NCBI): domain Eukaryota; kingdom Metazoa; phylum Arthropoda; class Insecta; order Lepidoptera; family Tineidae; genus Tinea; species Tinea pellionella. The sequence goes on from OX411248.1 coordinate 9,358,668, forward strand.
GGTATATTTTTCTAAATTATTTCTACAAAAATATAGTTATTAATTTTCCCTAAATTCTTGTTTATTTAAATCACAAATGTTATTACAGAAACGAATTATATTCGTTTAAAAAAAATCAAATATTTTGAGCCTGCCTACGAATAATTTATATTTATAAAATGTACATAAATAAAATATTTATATAATTTATTCAGCTTTCTTCGCTTTAGACTTGCTCTTAACGGGAGACTTCCTTTTAGGTTTAGATGGATAAATCACAAATAATATTAATTGAGCCGTACACAGTGTTACTGCCACTGAATTTTGCAGCTGAAAACAAACATTAAACTAGGTCATAAATTCAATTTAAAAAAAAAACAGCGTACAACAGCGACCGTGGTCTAGCGGTAAGACGCGTGAACTCACGATCGATGAGACCCGTGGTCGAACCTCGCTAATTCTGACCGGTACCAATGTAACTTTGTTATATGTACTTTGGACGCTCAGTGCCTATAGGCACTATTAAAGAGTGGTAGGCAGATTGATTATGGTTATTAGCCCAATCTGCCGTCCTGGAGTAGTACTACCACTTTCTAATGTAACACCCGTGAAGTGACTGTCGCGTTTCGGGAATAGTTTGAAAGTAGATCTTGTACAAGATCCCAAAGGTTGGGTAGGTATCAAGCCAATTCCCTAAGGGTTGTCTGTACCAGAAGGCCAGTTAAAGTAACTTTAACTATTACTTTTACGGCGACGACGACCGTTAAGCGTTTACATTTACTCCATACGCGTTGCAATATCGTGTAAATTCACATTGTTATCGTTAAAATGGTGGCTGATCTCGAAAAATAATAGAAAAACATATTTGGTTTCTTTTCATACATTTAACGTTAGCGCCATTGGTTTGACGATTACTTTATCTTTAACCAGCCAAGTTCGCTGGTTACGGTCAAGGTTAAAGTAAGCGTCAAAAATGACAGGCGCGACGATATGGTGCAACTCGCGTGGAGTAAATGTAAACGTAACGGTTAAAGTAATAGTTAAAGTTACTTTAAATGACCTTCTGGTGCAAACGACCCTTACCCTAACTTTCACGGCAAAAAAAAATTGTATAATATTAATTTTATTTTGTCAAAAAAAAACCTGAAATTTTTAATAATTTGTATAAATATCATACAATAATAATATTTTCAATTTTTATCGTAAATTGAAGTAATTTAATATCAATAATGTTATAGTATGATTATCTATCTTGATGTCCTTCATTCGATATCTAGAATATTTGAATAAACCACACCGATACTAAGCAATCGCTCAAATCCCGATCTACTACTTAGGATACTTAGCAGGGATTTTATCTCCGCCTGCTGTAAAGCTAGAGTGTGGTCCATGAACGGAAACAACTGCTGCTACAGAGAAATCTCTACAGGCAGCAGTCGCCTCCGTTATGCCGGCCTGAAGAAACGAGCATGTACAATCCAGATGTCTTAATAAATATGAGAAAAAAAATATCGTGAAATCAATTATTTTGCAGTTTTTCTCGGTGAAAAATCAACAAAATTTTTTTTTTTTACATTTGAACATTTGAAAAATCCTGAGATTTTTTTTTTAAATTTAATATTTTAAGTATAATGTAAAAATAATAGTGTATTTTTATATGATCAGGGTGATACATGGTTTAACTACCCTTAGACGTGTAAGAAGCACTTACCACTAGGAAATTATTCTTCAAAATAATTCCATATAATAACCACATAAAAGTGACAACAGTGCCTGATAAAATAATAGGGAAGGGCATTCCTTCTGTACTCTTATTTTTTATTATTTCTTTCTGAAAAATACAATAAAAATGTTTAATAATGCGTATTCCCACAGTCAAGTCAAAAATAACTTCAGCAAAGTAAAACTGAAGTAATACCTGTGGCCACTTCTATTAAAAAGTAAGATGTCAAAGGATGAGTTTTTAATAATAACGCTTCCAATGTGACGCGAGAGAAAACATGGCCACAGCCACGTTTAGGTTCTCTATCAGTTAATATTTAACTAGACGGCAACATTGTCAAATTGTTTAAAGCGGCCTACGCTTTTTTTATGTCAGATGTATGAAGTTTGCACCTCTAGTACATATATATCTCAATGTCTGAAGATATATTATTTTACGAAAGCAAAAACATATTTTATTTAATTGGAGTATCTCTTCTCACTCCAAATTCCTTAGGAAAATAAAGAGCGGTAGACAGACTGATGATGGTTATTAACCCAGTCTGCCATCCTGGGGTAGTACCACCAATTTCGAATATACTCGTAACACCCGTGAAGTGATCGAGTGCTCGAGTTTCGCGACCAGTTTGTAAGTATCCAGATAAAACGAGAGGAGTGCACATTGTCAACCTGGATGGTCTACATTTATCTCCTCAAGTCAGTTTATCTATAGTGGCAGTTGTTTTTCCCCATAGGGATAGGCAGAGACAACAGCACGCCCATTTGCCACGATCTTGACACATCTCCATCGCTTCCCTCACATCCACAATTCTCTTCATGCAAGCCCGACGGTTATTGGCATTAGGCAGCCCAGCTTTCACAAGGATGGCTCCGATTAACGCATTCATTCACATCCAAATCCTCGTCATTACATCTCCTTTCAAACCATACTAAATTATCAACTCACCAATCCAAAAAGTGGTGAAGCAATCAACCAAAACATGAAAACTGTAATAATGAGCCCAAATCTTTGTTCCACATACGCCGGATTCTCATACTCCGAATAACCTATGCAGGCTGCTGAGAATGCACCAGCTAAGCCGATTTTAGCCCACACGGCCATCTTATTCGGTGCATAATTAAAATAAATCATTAAATATATCATACTTAATGCTATACCGACGAAGTTAACTACGATCATTGTGTCGTCTCGCAAAATGTAACCATATTTCAAGTTCAGGAGACCCCTAAAATAAACAAGAATATTGTAAATTGACATATAGCTCTCGAGAACCAGAAGTTTAGTTTGATGAGCAGCCGTGATCCAGCGGTAGTGGACATACCTCAAGATCTATGAGATCCGTTTTCCAACTTTGCTTAGATCTGACCGGTACCAATGTGACTATATTATATGTACTTTGGTCGCTCAGTGTCTGTGATACAAGCACTAACTTAGTCCATGCCTTAAAACAATTATAATACATCCTTTTTTTTAATAATTTGGCCCAATATCAACTACAGAACATTATGGTACCGACGAGACGATTTTCCAAAGGTTTTCTTTCGTGGTCACGGTGAAACTGAGGCATTGATCGTCCTCATTGATTAGTTTTTGAAAGTTACAAAACTACCCTAAAAGTAATTTAAAGTAGGTAGATTGTTCAGAGGTTAACTGTAGAAGATAACGGCATCTATTAGTCATATAGATTATCGGATTTAAGGCGTCAGAAAGTATATGATTGGGTCGAAAGCGTTAGATACTAGCTAGAAGATCCTTAGCCGGAATTTGCGGTGTACTTAGAGCAGGTACTTGTCAAAGAAGTTAATTTAATGGTAACCAATAAAAAATAATACAAAACTAAGTGCAAAAATAAATACGTTTAGTAGATGGGATTTGTTAACTGTCTGAATGGGCGAAGTTCTTAATCCGGCTCGAAGTACCAAAAATGAATATCGCAAGAAATATTAAATTTTAATCAACTCACATAATTAGACCACCAGCGAAAGGCATAATTCCTGTACTACCGGTTGTACCTTGTTTATAAATGTCATAGCAGATAAACGAACCCGAAAACATTTGACCAATTGTCACTATGCCGGCCACCGTGCCCACTAGATCCTTATACGGTTGCAGTACATCCGCTAATGCCTCCATTTTGACCTGAAATGAGAATATAAATTATAAGAAAAGTTAATTAGCGATTTTTTTTGTTGTAATCCGCTGCGCTGCTACAGAGAAATATACCGGATTGATGCGATTGTGCGATAGGCCGACTTCCCTGGTTGACGTCACAAATTAACACGGTTAGAAGAACTGCCGTCTGATGGAGAGATAGAACACACTAGTTTCGACGTTTTCGCGTGAGGTCTGTGTAACCAAAACCGAAGACGTGAACTAGATTTCCACCACAGGTCGAAGTTTTTTTTATTGTAGCTTGGCATACGAGGTGGCAAAGCTAGAATGCGGTCCATGAACGGAAACAACTGCTACTACAGAGAAATCTTTATAGGGGTCTCTATTATACCTAACTACTTTCAAACTGTTCCCGAAACGCACGACAGTCACTTCACGGGAGTTACATTCGAATGCGATGGTACTATCCCAGGACGGCAGACTGGGCTAATAACCATTATCAATCTGCCTACCACTCAAAATATGGGTGGCATTTCTTTCCTGTTAAATTTTCTTCAAAATTTAACATTAATTTAAAAAAAAACTGATAAATAAATCGAAAAATTGTGCACAGAAACATTCACAGTAGGTACCTATATGTAAAGCGTGTAAAATAATTAAGCCTTTGTAGCCAGTGTCCTTAGCAACAAAGGCAAAGTCTAGATTTCAAATATTTACGCATCAATGCCATTTATCTTTGTAGCTATATGCAGAACTAAGTAATTGATCCTGTACCATAAAACCGCATAAAATTACCTCAAACTGTAGTCAATTTAAATTATAACGAACAAAATAATAAACAATAAAAATATCTCGTTTAAAGCGGCCATAGCCTAGTGGTAGAACGCGTGAACTTACGATCGATGAGACCAGTGTTCAAATCTAACCGGTACTAATGTAATATGTATTTGCTCAGTGCTCAGTGCCAGTGATATTAAAGAGTGTTAGGCAGACTGATGATGGTTATTATCCCATTCTGCTGCCTGGGGACCCTGGGGTAATACCACCACTTTCGAATGTAACACCCGTGAAGTGACCTTGTCGCGTTTCGGAATTAGTTTGGAAGTAGCCAGGTATAGCTGTGAGTCAGGTGCACATTCGTCTCCTCAGGCCAGCATAGCGAAGGCGACTGCAACCTGTAGAAATTTATCTATCGTGGCAGTTGTTTCCGTTCATGGAGCGCGCTCTAGCTTTACCTCGAGCTACGATAAGAAAAAAAAATCACAATGATTAGGCAAATATGATACAATAACCATTCATAAAGTATTTTAATATAGATATATACTTGTATATCATACACTATTACAATACGGAAGACGCGAGACTAACTGACGTGTTTTTAAACAACTTACAATAAGTAATCAATTTATTTTATTGTTAGTATGATATTTATAGAATCGTTTATTATCAATGTTTAGTCGATCGTTAATAATCAATAAATGGTTGTAAAACTCGGCGACATAATATTATTAGTACAGACATATGCTACCAATTTAATTTTTTTTACTGCAGATCATGCCTAATGTAAGCTACAGTGCGGTCCACGGTGAAATCTCTGCAAGCATCAGTCGCTTCTATTATGCCGGCTCGAGGAGATGTGCACCATCCAGATTGACAGTGTCACTCGCTATCTGGCTACTTTCAAACTGATTCTAAAGGTGACAAAGTCACTTCAAGTGACGGTACTACCCCAGGACAGCAGACTGGGCTAATAACCATCATTAGTCTATCTACCACTTTTTGTTTAATATGCTATAGATAATTATAAGTATACGAGATACATACAAAGAGTGGTAGGCAGACTGATGATGGTTATTTGTCCAGTCTGTCATCCTGGGGCAGTACCACCACTTTCGAATGTAACACCCGTTAAGTAACCTTGTCGCGTTTCGGGGATAGTTTGAAAGTAGCCAGGTATAAGAGAGGAGTGTGCACTGTCAATCTAGATGGTACATGCTCGTCTCCTCGAGCTGGTATAGTGGAGGCGACTGCAGCCCGTAGAGATTTCTTTGTGGTAGCAGTTGTTTCCATTCATGGACCGCACTCTAGCTTTACATCAGGCGGAGTGTTGTCACATGTCGAGCTACAATAAAAAAAAAATGAACTCATGATCAAGGTGACCCGTGTTCGAATCTCGTCGACCGGTATCTACTAATATATGTTATATCTACTTTAGCCGCTCAGTGCCTATCAATGATCATTCTCTTTTGTATTTTTGTTTACATAATATATCAATTAAACTGGAACAAAGTACAGTGCGCAAAATGAGCAACTTAGTGTTTCATTGACGCAATCTGTGTAATGGAACTCAATTGACTATTATTATATGTTATATGGAAGGGGAATATCACATTTATTAATATTTGCTTTATTGTAGCTCGGCATATGACAAAACTCCCAACTAATGTAAAGCTAGAGTGCAGTCTATGAACAGAAACAACTGCTACTACAGACAAATTTCTACAGGCAGCAGTCGCCTTCACTATGCCGGCCCGAGGGGACGAATGTGCACCGTCCAGATTGGCAGTACACACTCCTCTCGTTATACTCGTGTAACTGATCCCGAAACGTGACAAGGTCATGGTAAATAAATTAAAAGATTTAGTTGTCTTTATCAAATATTAATATTTATTACCATTACTACATGTGCTTATACTTTTTGTTTAATGTCCAATAATTTACCACTTGTCCACATCAAGTTTAACTCATTTAATGGATTTGTATTACATTCCAGAATTAAATAAAATTATATTAAATTATTTATTTGATAAATTTTTATCAAAATTTAAAGAAATGTTTTTTTTTGTTAATATATCTTGTTAAAATTAATTTAGTTTTTAAATCTTTAAATAATAGATTAGCTTGTTTGAAGTGATAGATGTTTATCACATTAAAATATTATTAGATTAAATTAAATCTAACCTTTAAATATTGTAGTCAAATGAAAATATAAGGTCTTCGAATTAAATTTCCTTACAATATGCTGTTATTCACAATTATTTAATTTTACAACAATTTTCAATGAAAACCACGACCTCCCACAAAAAACCGCGAACGAATGATAAAAATTAAAAAGTGAATATAGGTGACGTTTGCAATTTTAATTGCTGAACAATGTTTTCGTTATAATTCACATAAAATAAATTGTTAAGAATTTCAAGGTAATCTCTTGAGAATGTTATACTTTTAACTAATGATGGTCTTGTAGGGTTCTGTGTCGATAAATATATTGAAACGCGATATCAGCTGTTCATTAGACATCTGTCATTTGTAATCTGAAAAGTGGGGAAATGTAATGCAAAATTATGAAAATGTTTTGCAATAATTGAATAAATAAGTAATTTACTATATATTTATATTAACTATATTTAATCTATATTTGTGATACACTTATATACTATTGATTGTGATTTTATCACAAAACAAAATTAGTCTATGCAAAGAAAAACTGATGAAAAATCGATTTTTGTCCATTGTTTTTGTCTATGATTCATTAGTTTGACGTTTGTTAATTTTTCGTGAGATTTTCCGATTCCGCAGATTTTTAGCCATCTATTTTGGGACGCATGAGTGATAAGAATTCTTTAATTTTTGTGTTAATTCCAAATCAGACATGTGTTTAGTCAGCGAAAAGGCGATCGCATTGAAAATTCTATGAATAGTGACGAGGTCTTTCAGTTCGGGTTGCAATCGTAATTCTTCAATAATATGCAATGGATATACATGTCGAGGAAGGGATGGCTCGCGGTGTTTTTGTTGGCTGTGATGTTTATTGTGGTATCTGGACAGAAGATAGGTGACCCGTACAAAATCCTCGGTATTCACAGAAAAGCGTCTCTGTCAGAAATTAGAAAATCGTACTTACAATTAGCTAAAGAATGGTGAGTCCAACGCCCTGAAAAACTGTTTTGTCATGGATCTCTTATTTATATTGATAGATTAAACTGGATCTGTTAATACTAAGCTTATTTTCTTTGTGTCTATAACTATAATAAGGGTTTTTTTTAAATATTTACAATAGAAAATTCGAGAGGTTGATTAGATAGATAATGTTTGTTGGGCGGTGGTAGCGACGATCACGTTTTTTCCCAAGCAGTATTGTTGAAACTTAAAAATAAACATAATTCTCTTATTGTAGGCACCCAGATAAAAATGAAGATGCAAATGCAGAAGCTAAGTTTGTTGAAATAAAACAAGCTTATGAGTTATTATCAGATACTGAAAGAAGGAATGCGTATGACTTGTATGGAATAACTAATGAAGATGAACATTTGTATAAGAAACGACATGATTATAGTCAATACGCTAGATTTAGGTATGTTTCTAAGTATGATAGGCAGTTGAATTGGAGATAAATTATTATATTTTTTTATAATAAAAGCACCCATGAAGTGACTATGACGTAGTTTAAAAGTAGCCAGGTGTGTGCACTGTCAATTTAGATGGTCCATACTCGTCCCCTCAGGCCGGCATAGGAGTGTTGACTGTTGCCTGTAGAGATTTCTCTGTAGTAGCAGTTGTTTCCGTTCATGGATCGCATTTTAGCTTTACATCAGGCGGGGTGTTGTCATATGCCAAGCTACAATAAAAAAAATAGATATATTTCCCCTGATGGACGGACGAATGGAGACACAAAGAAATGCAACACTTGCCTCCTGGTTGACGGTGCGCACTACTCTTGTTATACCCGTCTACTTCCAAACTGGTTCTGGTCTCTTAACACTTGAATGTATTATTGGTATTATCTCAGGATGGCAGATTGGCTTATAAATTAATCTTCTTTTGGTGCCTGAGGTTATCAATAAAATGTTATAGTCATATACATACTTGTATATAATGTGCTAATGTACTTATAAAAAAATGCTTATTTTATTGCGATAAAAATGTGAAAAGTCTAATATTAAGTAAAATATAGCAACTACAAGCATTTGAATTCTATAATAACATTTATTTCTTGTTTAATTAAAAACACAGTCAAATATCAGAAAGTGACATGAACAATATTTAATTTAAACAATAAATAAAAAAATTATAAGTAATATCTACTTAATAAAGTTCATTTTTCAGTAACGATCCATTTGAGGAGTTCTTTGGAACGCATTTCAGGACACAAGATCAAGATATCACATTGTTCCATAAACTGTCTATTACAGCAAGGTAATATAATGATTAATTTTGCCTTAACTCTCACATACCACTTTACGCCCACATTAGAACCACAAAAAAGTGGTTGTGTGTTGAGACTACTAAATTAGTATGGTATGTCATAATTGCACTCAAATTATAGTCTGTTTCAACAACAGTCATCATACGTAGTTGTCATCACCCACAAAACTGTTGCAGATGCTAACCACACTAACCTAACATCAGCTATAAAAAATTTGTTATGTAAAATATGTACTTTCAGCATAAGCTAGCTTGTATTATAGGCACTGAGTAAAATATATAACATATATTACATTGGTCATGGGGAAAAGCAGATATCAGACTTTGTATCATTAGTCTCCTCAGGCCAGCATAGGGGAGGCGACTGCTGCCTGTAGAGATTTGTCAGTAGCACTCTAGCTTTACATCAGACGGGGTGTTGCAATGTGCTGAGCAATAAAAGAATTATGCTATAGCCACCTATTTCTAGTTATATTTATGTTTATTATCTCCAGACACTTTGAAAACAACATCTTAGAAAAGAGCATACACACACCAGCTCTGATCTTCTTCTATACGGACTGGTGCTTCGATTGTGTGAGATCGGCAGGTGCTTGGAGACGATTGGTAGATGCACTACAACCTCTTGGCGTTACCATGGCAACAATACAGGCTTTACATGAGGCTCCTCTAGCAAGGAGATTGGGTATTCCCAGTGTTCCCTGTTTAGCGTTTGTTATTGATAAACATGTGTATTTGTATAAGGAGGGCTTGGGTTCGTTACCCAAGATTTTGGGTGAGTTATTTTCACTGTAACTTAATAACTAAGTATTATTTTAAATCTCTAATTATGACTTGAAAACTAGCTTCGTTTTAGATAGAAAATGTAACTCAAAAATGTTTAATTTAATGTTTATGTTGCCTGCACAAATGTTTGTTTGCCTTGACTGCAAAGCTTTTGTAACATTGAAAAGCCGTATTATTTTTTTTATTTGTATAAACTATCATTTTCTAACTGACAAATATAGGCTTCTAATAACCTGTTCCTATTATTTTTTTTATGTACAGAATTCATCCGCTGGAAGTTCCCATATAAATTGGTGTGTAATATCAACGACGGTAATGTCCAAGGTTTTATATCAGATTTTGAGGATAATAAAGTAAAGGCTCTGATATTTGAGGAACGTCAAACAATGAGATTGAGATATTTGATAACTGCATTCCATTATAGAGAGAGAGTAGCTTTTGGGTGAGTAGATAGATTAGACAAGTGTGAGAAAAGAGAAGTCATGAATGTGGATTAGGCAAAAAAGAAGTTGCAGGTTTCTGCCTACTTCAGAGAAGACCTGAATTTATGTAGGTTGTTTAAAAGTGGTTGTCAAAGTGATAATGGTAGTACCATCACATTCGTATGCAACATTTGTGAAGTGAGTGGGTCACTCCAAGCCAGACCAGTAAGGCAGTACTCCTGGTTACATGTGTACAGAACTAACCAGTAAGCTAGTGAGGAAATTAGTAGGCCAGTGTCTCAAGCCAGGATAGAGTAATAGGGTTTTATTTTTAAGCGACACTGGCTTACTGGCCTGGCTAGAAAAACTGGCCTTGTGTAACCTAGACAATTGTTTCTCTGTAGTAGCAACTGTTCACTGTATTGTAATTTGTAATATAAAATTTCCAGCTTCATAGACATGACAGCGCGTGACACATCAAATATAACGCGAAGATATAAAGTGCAGCGTTCAATGGACAGTATGATACTGCTGAAGGAGAACTATGAACAACCGGCTGCCACTGTCAGCACTCTGGAGATACCAACGCAGACGCTGCATCAGTTGATACAACCAAATCAGCTGTTGAATTTACCAAGGTTGAGTTCGCAGGTATTAGAACACCACATACAGTTGGAATTTAAAAATGGAATTCTGAACAGAAACTTTTTTTTTAAATTATTTTATTTTCTAAAGGAGAATGCCCATTCGCCCAAGACAGATGGGCCCATAATTTTTTTCTCGAGTTTGTCGGTGATTTTTATTTAAATTTTCTTGTCAGTTTAATTAATTAGACATTTTTTAAGCAATATTTAAGGTTATTATTATTTTAAATGCTTTAATAATTGAAGATATCTATTTTTTTATGTAATTAAACATTGTCTATTGATTGGTAAATGATGTGTTGATATAATTAAAACTAATTAATAAAAAAATAAGGTATTATTTTAGAATATTGCTTTGCTTCCAAACTATTAGGTATCAAGCGGGCCCAAAAATGGGCATTCTCCTTTAAATTTTTGTTTTTTATTTATTAATTATATTATGCACTGGCTATAATTGACGAGTCTTCTTGTCATACTCCTTTCCAAAGATGATGTTGACCTAGAATATGCTTTATAAACGGAAACAACTGCTACCGCAGAGCAATTTTTGTAGGCTGCTATGTCGGCTTTGTTATGCTTGGCTACCCCTGAACTGATTCCGAAACGTTACCAAGCCATTTTACGGATGTTACACTTCAAAGTGGCGGTACTACCCCAAGACGACAGACTGGGCTAATAACCATCATCAGTCTGCCTACCATACTTGAATAAATTGTTAATTTCAGAGTGTATTGGACCGTGTGTGTCCAGTGTCGCTCGGGGGATCACGTCGTCGTTTGTGCGGAGTGCTTCTAGTGCGTGCAAACGGTGGCGTCTCTCATTCAAGACACACTAGAGATTCATTACGATGCAGAGTGCCTCCGAGAGCGCAGTTAGCGTATTTATATACTGATGCACAGCCTGGATTTGTCAAGAATCTACTTGATGGAGCTGGTGAGGATTTAAACTATGTTTCTATGATTAATACTCCATTGATGTTATGTTAGTGTGGTCCATGGATGGAGATAGCTGCTATTACGAAGAAATGTCTGCAGGCAGCGCTCACTATCCAGGTTGACAGTGCACACTCCACACCGTGACTACATTTTTAGATTTCTTTATAACATACATTCCGCCTGACGTGCAGAGTGCAGTCCCTAAGCGGAAAACTGCTACCACAGAGAAGTCTGTAGGCAGTAGTCGCCTCCACTATGCCGGCTTTAAGGGACAAATCGCACCATCAAGATTGACAGTGCATACTCCTCTCGTTCTTGTTGCAGTTTCTGTGAAGACTATAAAAATTAGGTCAAATATTAACTTTTACTATATGACTAAATCTTTTCAGGTATATCAGGGAAGCTGTCAGATCTAGACCATCGTATAGTCATTATATGGCGTCGAGAACCTTCTAAAATTCAATACGAATGGCTTAATGACACATGGCCTGTGTGTACGCATAGTTATTGCTCTACAGGTATTTTTGCTTATACTTTAGTACTTGTATAGGACCTAGGCGTTCAAAGTACATATAACATAGTTACATTGGTACCGGTCAGCGAGATTTGAACACGGGCCTCCTGTTCACACCTTCCATGGCTAGACCACGGTCGCTTCCAAATTTTTTTTTTTTATTGTAGCTCGGCATGTGACAACACTCCGCCTGATGTAAAGCTAGAGTGAAACAACTGCTACTACAGAGAGAAACCTGTGCGGGCAGCAGTCGTCTCCACTATGCCGGCTTGAGATGAGCATGCACCATCTACATTGACAGCGCACACTCCTCTCGTTATACCTGGCTACTTTCAAACTATTCCTGAAACATGACAAGGTTACTTCACGGGTGTTACATTCGAAATATATTTTATATACACGCCTTTATTAACTAATGATATAACTTTGTGCAAAAATAAGGTGTTCCGAAAATTATGATGGTTATTAGCCAGTTTGCTTTATAGTACGTACCACAATTTTCAAATTAACACCCGTAAACTGACCTAGTTACGTTTCTGGATCTGTTTGCAGTATCCAATATAGTAACTTGTCAAGCCGGCACAGCGTAGGCTGTGATAGCACTCGTTTCTGCAAAATTAGACATGCAATAAAATTAAAAAGCTCGATTACAACTCACGCACTGACTGGCTCATTGACATTATTCTTGGAGCACTTTCCGGGTGATTAGTGAGATGAAACATGTAGAGGGTGCCTCTGCCGATAAAATCCGACTTAAACCGCAAGTGACTGCGGTATCTCGGAATCTAAGCGAGTTGGTGCGATTGCCCTTAAACAAAAGTTCTAGGGAAGGTTATCTAATATCGATCGCAAAAAATTATTTCGAAATCTGTCAAAAAGATTTTTCACATGGATGATGTACGGAGCAAAGAGCTAACATTCCACGTGCGCTAGTATGCACGCGGCGCTTGGTCGTGCGGGAGTGTTTTTTATATTATATTATAAAATATAAATATTGTTCTATGAAAAAAAACAAGAATGGATTAAATCAGTTTGGGTGTTATTTACGTTCTTTGTTCCAGAACAATACCCAACCGATCCAGAAGAGCGTGCCGAAGTAATAAAATATCAGGAGAAATTGAACGAAACTAAGCACTCTTTGGAAGAATTGCTCAAGAAACTGTTGAGACCTAACGAGGTTATGGCTTATGAAGCTAATGTGCAGGTAATTTGTAGGGTTTAAGTTATAAATGAGGAACTACTTCCACCAGGCGTGGCCACCACTTTCAAGTGTACCCTGTCAATGGACATTCATCTCCTTAAGCCGGCATAGGGGAGGCGACTGCTGCCTGCAGAAATTTCTCTATAGACTGCACTTGCGATTAACATAGGCAGAGTGTTGTTGTATGCCGAGCTGCAATTTAAGAAAAACAACTTCTTTTTTGCAGGAATTGGTAGATGAAGCTGCATTGAATTATCTCTGGTCAGCGATTTTGAAATTGGGGTCGTGGTGGGAACGAGGGAAAGTAATTTTGCGCGGAGGTAGAGCTATGTCCGTTATTTCTGTGCTGGCAACATTGACAGTGGTACTTGTCGTTGGATATTTAATGGCTTATCTCATGTAAGTAGCACAATAGGCACTTTCAGAGGTGGATCCAAGCGCGATGAACCCTAAACCAATTGTACATTTTTTAGTTTTGTTGTTTTTGTTTTATATGGCATTATAACAATTTGCCAGTGTCAAAGAAAATTTTTTTTATTACATTTTCATTCATCACACCAAACAGTCTGGCCAAGTCTCAGTCAAGTCAAAAATTGCTCCAATAAAGTGGAAGAATCTTTACTGAAACTTCCTACAGAGTTTTGGAGGGAAAATGGAAACACATGTTCTTTTGAATTGTTTGCCACACTCACGCACGTTCATGAACACTTAATGGTTATTAATCCACCATTATTACGCATTAACACTCGAAGAAACACAAGTTTAGGAAAATAATTCAAGACAGATAACCTGGTGTCTCAAGATGACCGCCAAAACTCTAATATTTTAGTTTTAACGCTAACCGTAACTAGCGAATTTTGGCTGGTCAAAATTAAAGTAATCGTCAAAGCAATGTCGCTAACCTTTTTATCGATAACAATATGAATTTACACGATGGTGCAACGCGTGTGGAGTGAATGTGTACGTAACCGTTAAAGTTATCTTAAAGTGTTCCATTCAAAGTAACTTTGTATTGTACAAACTCCTGTTGTATAAAGACAATCTTAAAACTAAAATTCCTCATTATATTTATACTTAGTTAATGGGGTTGTTAAATTTTAGATGTTGTCTTTGACGTTTTTTTTAAATTGTATAATTAATTTTTCAGTCGCGTCGAAGAGGAATCAGTACAGCGTGAAAAGGCTGAACGTAAAAAACAAAATGGTACGGTGAATGGTAAAAAAACCGTGACTGAAACGCAATCTGAACTGAGGTTACATGAATTGCGGGCTGAAAAATATAATGGATTAGTTAGGTATGTACTTTATTAGCTTAGGGTAGTTAAGGGTTAAGCTGCATTACGAGTACCACTAACTGGCTCACTCAATGACTTCTCGGGGAATTAGCCAGATAAAACTTTCTGATACATATAGAGGGTGTCCCCGTGACCTCAGAAAAAAATCGAACTGGCAGGAAGTGATTTTGATTTGAAGGGAAATTTGTAGGGAATATCATCTTAATTATCCCAGCCCTCGCAAAATTTAATAGCGGCCGTGCTTTAGCGGTAAGACGCGTGATCGACGAGACCCGTGTTCGAACCTCGCTAAAGACCGGTATCAATCAACTTTATTATATGTACTTTGGTCGCTCAGTGGCCATAGGCAATATTAAAGAGTAGTCGGCAGGTTGATGATGGTTATTAGCCCAGTCTGCTGTCCTGGGGTCCACCACTTTCGAATGTAATACCCGTGAAGTCCTTGTCGTTGTTAACCTTGTCGCGTTTCGGGAGCAGTTTGAAAGTAGCCAGGTATAGTGAGAGGAGTGTGCACTGTTGTCGCATACTCGTTTCCTCAGGCCGGCATAGCGGAGGCGACTGCTGCCCGTAGAGATTTATCTGTAGTAGCAGTTGTTTTCATTCATAGACTGCACTCTAGCTTTACATCATAAAAAAAAAACAAAAAATGCGCCATTAAAAACTAGTAATATATGTAACTATTGTAGATTAGCATTTACGTGCCAAACTTGTAATCTCGATTCTCTATTGTTTGCCATAATAAAAAATATAGAATAACAAAATGAATAGAGTAATGTTTTTCATTTTATTTACAGATTATTAAAGCCTGGTTTTCGTACCATTGTGCTGTTGGTCGACATGCAGAGTCGTGTGCAATTGTTGTCTAAATTCCATAAGATTGTATGGCCTTATCGCAAGTGAGTACTTTTTTACTGGACTTTTACTGGACCACAGTTACAACTTGTACCTAAGGATGCGGTTACTTAAGGTTGGATACAATAGGAGCATGTCATCGTGGTTATAGACTAAAGTGACCACATTTTCATTCATATACTTGTACAAAAATGTATTTGTTATTAATTATTGGTAACTATAAAAATATTTGTAAAAAATAATAATTTGAACATCATGATTTTTAATCGAATTAAATTTTTTATTGAAAATTTTATTATAAATTAGTAATGGAAGAAACATGGAAGAAACATTTACCGCATGTATTTTATGTGGTTATTTTTAATTGTATTGTATTTATTTTTTATATTCACCATAATACTTAACAAATAATAGGTAATATATATTTCACAGTACATTTAAAAAAAGAAATGCAAAGCGGGACATTTTTAAAAATCGGCGGGACGCAGACAATCCACTGGACTGTCCCGCTAAAATCGGGACGTATGGTCACTTTATTATAGACAGATACAATTTTATAGAAAAAAAATTATGCCTATACTAAGATGAAGATACCTGTTACCACAGAGGTCATTTGCCTCTGCTGTGCCGGTTTGAGAAGACAAGGATGTACCATATAGCTTGACAGCGCATACTCCTCCGCAATTAGGGCACTCCACCGGTCCATTTGTAAATGGGAGGTTCTTTTTTTTTCAGAAACAAAACCCTAGTTTTCTCATACTTGGTTGTTGAACGAAACATAAACTGGTTTCGTCTGTTGCTGCAGTTGTCTCTCGGTGGTGGGGAGTTACACGTCAACGCGAGGAATTGTGTTGGTACTGTGTTAGCATTGAATCCGCATCGGAATTACTTTTGTATTTATCATGCTAAACATCCGGAGTCTAAGAAGCCTCATAAGGTAATTGTAGCTTGTAGTCTACCCTCACGATCGATGAGACCAGTGTTCAAACCTTGCTAAATTTTGAGCTTTATGGTGGCACGGAAGTTAAGCACAAATTGAGGTTTCAGCGTTAATCGAATCGAGTCGACGTTAATCTATGATTAAAGTTCTATTCATATTTAAAATTAACTCTTAATATTTTTATTATTGTATACTTGACTGTACCTAGCGCTCGCAGCTAACTTCCGAGACGTCATAAAGTTTGACGTGACCTATACCAGTGTTATGTACTTTTGTCGCTCAGTGTCCATGATGCTTGTAGCACTAAAACTTCAGGTCAGATTCAGACGGACGATAAATTGTGATCTGTCCACAAAAGTGTCGCTGATGCCAACCCAACTTTACTTATAAATATTACTCCTACTCCAACCAATGTGGTTGGAAAGTGTTATGTTGATAAAGATGTAAGACTGCCTCAAGAAACTCATTAGATTATTTTAAAACACTACTTTGCAACTAATTTCCGCCAATTAATGTTAGTGAGGGTAGGTACACAGTCACATCAGCTGTTAATGTTAGTTCCTTCACCAACATGCTAAAACCTCTCGACGCGTTTCGCCATTCAACGTGGCATCCTCAGGAGACGTGTCGCGAAGTCGAAGTGACCACACTTTGTTTGACAGCTAATGTGACTACGTACCTGCCCTCACTAACATTAATTAGCGGAAATTAGTTGAAAAGTAGTGTTTTAAAATAATTCGGATATGGATTTCCGCAAAGTAACGCCTAATAATATTAAACAGAGACTCATCAACGATATACTTTTTTTATTTTTTATTGTAGCTCGGCATGTGGCAACACTCCGCGATGATGTGAAGCCAGAGTGCGGTCCATGAATAGAAACAACTGCTACTACAGAGAGACCCGTCCGGGCAGCAGTCGTCTCCACTATGCCGGCTTGAGGAGACGAGCATTTACCACCCAGATTGACAGTGCACACTCCTCTCGTTATACCTGCCTACTTTCAAACTATTTCCGAAACGCGACAAGGTCACTTCACGAGTGTTACATTCGAAAGTGGCGGCACTGCCCCAGGACGGCAGACTGGACAAATTACTATCATCAGTCTGCCTACCACTCTTTAATACTAGTAATAATAAAAAAATTGATTAGAAAAAGGATTTAGAGATTAGTTTGCAAGTAGCCAATGAGAGTGGTGTGTACCGTCAACCTGTAAGGTCTCTTCTCTAGATGATTTTCTCTGGTAGCAGTTGTATCCACTCACTCTAGATGACGATCTCGCTCTAGAGAGAAATGTATAGGTTATTTTTTCATTTCCACAGCGCATGTCACGAATGACCAGATCTTTGGGCAGCGGTGTAATTGATCCTGAAGCAGGCGCTTTCATAGGGTTCGATAGCTCCCCATCATCATCAGATAATGAACAACGCGATCCACCATTGTTGTTGCAAGGTATGCTGTACTTTGTTACTAATCCAACGTTCCATTTATTTTATGAGTGGTAGGCAGACTGATGATGGTTATTATCCCAGTCTACCGTCCTAGGGCAGTACCACCATTTTCGAAGATATCTCCATCTGATGTTATGCTCGAGTGCGGTCCACAAACAAAGACAACTGCTACTTACTACAGATAAATTTCTAGAGGCAACAGTCGCCTCCACTATGCCGGCTTGAGGAGACCGATGTGCACCATTCAGAATGACAGTGCACACTGCTCTCGTTATACCTGGCTACTTCAGAAGCGACGAGTTCACTTCACGGGTGTTACATTCGAAGGTGGTGGTGCGATGACTATAACACTTCTTTATTTGTATATATTTACACACACACTGTGTATTTTGAAACACCCGTAATACAGACTATAGTCTAGTATGTAAAAAAGTGATGTTTATACTATTATAAATAAAGTTTTTTTTTATTTGTTAACAGAGAACCTTCTGGACGGTTTGGAGAATTGGTTGGATCGTCTCTTTGAAGGCAGCACGCATAGATATTATATAAACTACTGGCCGGATATGAATGCTAAATGAACGGGACGCATTTTTTTAATTTATGGTTTGAAAAACAAACGTCGTTTATTTACTATTGACATTTATAATCGGAAATGTCTAGTTTTTTTTTTGCAATGTTTTCTAAACTTTCCTCTCTTCGCACTTCTTTGTATCTAGTTTTAAAAAGTGGGTAAAAATGTTAAGAAAGCGTTTGATGACGTCACAACTCACACCACCACAGCATAACTGCTACCTGCCTAGATTCTCTCGTCGTCGAGGGTCTCCGAGACCGTACTCAACATCAGGTAGAGTGTTTTTAGAAATTAATTTGGAATATATATGACGGAACGGGAGAGCGGTCCATGGCTCCTATCCTCCATTTGTGGTCGATAACTAAGCAAATATTTATTTATTATTTTATTTATTTATTTACTATAATATGTACTATAATTTACTAAATATGCTGAAACACGACAGTTCCTCTGCACAAACAAGTCACAATCTGTCCGCTGCGTGGACTGCTGTGTTTTCAGAGACCCTGTCGAAGCGTAACCACGCTTTTGTTTCATATTCAGTTAGTGCTTGTACTCAGGACCGCGTATTCATTCTGTTCCAAGTTAGTTTCCGTAATCGTTCAAATTAGAGTCCGTATTCATGACCGTTCTGACATATATATAAATATATCTTTTTGTGAAATAAATATTTGTGACATTTTTAAATGTAAGTCAGAAAAAACGTCTTGCCATTCTTAGTTATTAGTTGGTATTAGTATATTTCGTGTTTAGCGATCACATTTTATTTCAGGTCAAAAAAAAATCCGTGGGCCAAGTATGAGTTTACATTTACGTTCTCACGGCGTAAAGTGAGAATGCATTGAATCAATCCTATTGGTGAAGAGTCCTCACTTTACGCCATGAGATCTTTTAATAAACGGGATTTTAACGCAAAAGATTTTTTTTAAAGTGTCCTATAGTGAGTATAGGTCGTAGTCGTGATTGGGAGACAGACAAATATACTTTCACGTCTTATAATATTAGTATAGATGACAAAAATGTAGTTCTTATTTAAATTTATAAGGTTTTGTTGAGTTTTATTGTTATGATGCGTGATGCGAAATACTGTAAGTGAAAAATGTCTTTTACAAAGTTTGTCTTCGAAAATTTTTTTTTTATTTGCTACATAAATTAAGATAAGCTGTACAAATGCCAAATTCACAAAATATCACAAATTATAGTTAACTTTTGTTTTTAATCAGGGACTGGCAAAGATACCATGAAATTTTTACAATTTAAAATACCTTTCTTTTTCATTTTTACACAGACGCTACAACAATGTTTATAAGATTTTTTTTCACGAAATTAGTGACAACTCTAAACAAAAAAATTAATTGTTGGCCCATTTTTCTTAGGTAAATGGGTATTCTCCTATATCTCCCAGTGTTACAGTCTCTGGTTTTAACCAAAAGTGTAGTTTTATCTTTATGCACTGCACGTTGCGGTTACCGAGTTATGTTTCGGAATTTTTAAACGATTTCTACTCTTAATACTATTTTATTAAGGACCACAATTAAATAATTTTGAATACTGCCTGTTTCGTACTTTAATAACAAAAAAAAAAATTGTAGAGAAATATTAATTATATCGATAACTATAAAACAAAACAACACTAGTGCCTTTACATTAAATATGAGTGAGGTTTACGGACCTCACACCTTCAAGCAAG
Source organism: Tinea pellionella (assembly GCA_948150575.1). Classification (NCBI taxonomy): domain Eukaryota; kingdom Metazoa; phylum Arthropoda; class Insecta; order Lepidoptera; family Tineidae; genus Tinea; species Tinea pellionella. The sequence goes on from OX411248.1 coordinate 9,378,990, forward strand.
CGATTTCACAGCCTAAACCGTGAAGGGCGTGTATTCGAATTCGTTCGCATCATTTGTACCAACTGTTTAAGAGTAAATTAGTAGATTTTTTACTTTTTTAAAGAGTTTTCCAACGATTTTTTAATATGTATTAATTAATCTGCGTTTTTAATTTCTATCGTATTTAATATAACGAAAATATAAGTTGTAAAGGACAATGCCCATTTTTAGGCCCACTTGATAGATAATAGTTAGAATTTCTTTTAATTATATCAACACATCGTTTACCGATCAATAGGCAATAGGCAAAACATATAAAACAGACATCACTAATTATTAAATCATTTAATGTAATAATAACCTCAAATCATAAAAAATCTAATTACTCAATAACCTAGGTAAAGAAATAAAAACTGATTGGTGATAAAGGAATGTAGATTATTTTTCCTACGAAATGAACTAAAAATCATCGACGAACGAGAGAAAAAATTGTGGGCCCATTTCTCTTTGATGAATGGGCATTCTCCTTTGAGTTGTAAATTTGAAGGTTGAAAGGAAACTTATTTTTTATTTATTCCGTCTATAAGTCCGGTGAACTTATGGGTGTAGTTTCCTGGGTTCGAGTTCTTTATAAAAAGCAAAAAAAACCTTGGTTCCTTGCAGACATATCTCTGTCGTTGCAGGCGTCTCTGCTCACGCACCACAGTTCAGATGAGTCTCACGTGAGATAATCAGTTCTAGAATCTCGCTGTATCGGGGTAGACAGAAGTTATTGAGCATTAGCAACTTCGTGTTCTACATACAACAAAATTAAATAAAAGTACAAAAATATTTGTTTTTATTCTTACTGGTACCAATGTAACTATGTTATATGTACTCAGTGCCTATGATACCAGCGCTAGCTTAGTTAAGGCATTAAAAAAAAAACTAGAAAAAATTGTTAGAATTTTTGACTTATCTAGTTTTCCTTGCAGACCATGGAATAAGATAGTTTCCATTCAACCTTATAATTAACTTATATATGGTTATGGTTATACCAAATAAAACTTATTATAAGAGTCGTTCTTGATATTTAAATGCTAGTCAAATTGTTTACCTGTTAAATGCCATAGTTTGTAACGTACCTAATAAGGTTTTTTTTTTAAATTACTCTGATGAAAACTTTTTACTACTAAGCGGGTGGTTAGCGCACCAGTCTGCGGGGAGTTATCGAGTTCGATTCCCAGTCGTAAAAAAATTATTGCAATAACGGTTGTGTTTACATGGCAATTTTTTCCGTGTTTAATTTTCACAATAGAAAAAACAATTCAAAAGAAAAGAACGTTTTAGTAAAGATTCTACCGCTTTACTAAAGCTATTTTTGACTTGACTGGGACTCCTTATTGTGATGAATGAATGATTCGTGATGCACGATAATATTAACTTGATACAAATATTTACTTTGACAATGGCAAATTGTTGTAATGCCATAAAAAGTAAACGATTAAACTTATTTTATCACCTACAAAAAAAAAAGGTATCAGTGAAACGTCAAATCCCATATATTTTGTTTTATTTATTTTTCTTTGTTAATTCTCCCATTCTGGGAAGGCAAAGGGAACAAAGCCCATACAGCCATCCATATATTTCGTTTTCGATTCGATCAAGTGACGACTGTCGATTGGCTTGGGACTTTAGCCCCTGAAAAGTTTTCATCAGAGTATACTTAATTTTTGTTTTGATATATTTATTTTTAATTTAATTTTATTGTACTTTATTATTTTTTTAATTTATCTACGAATGTTGTTTGTTATGCTTAATTTTTGTGTGATCCCATGAAATTAAAATGTTAATTAATTTCGCCTTCAAATAAATCTATTATAAGTTATGTGTAATACATTTTATATTTAATTCATTGTTTATTATCTTGAAAAGACAAATTTTATTATTATTATACCTTCTTTTAATTTTCACTACCAATTGCAGTCGGCAGGTCGAGTACTGTTGTATTCATAAAAGAAAAAAATACTTTGAAAAAAAAAGCATTTTTAGAGTAGCTTGGCCACACTCCCCTTGACATTAAGCTAGAGTGCGGTGCATGAACGGAACGCAACTGCTACCGCAGAGAATTGTTTACAGGCAGCCTTCGATATGCCGGCTAACTTTTCTCGTTATACCTGGCTACTTTTTGAACGGGTTGCACTTAAAAATGATGGTAATATCGCAGACCGGTAGAAATGGCGAATAACCGTATGCTTGTCACTCTAAAAAATTACGAATTTCTTATGAATACAATTCGACCTCAATACTATGTCTATTAGAAATATTGAGTTACGAGTTGGTAGTAGAATATTAGTTATAAATTCCACCGCTAGGTGTCTTTATATGAGTTTATGTTGTATTGTAATTTTTTGGCATGTAAGAATAAAGATTAGAGTTGTTATTATTAAATTGTGATGAAAATTGAACGGAAAAAGAATCGTCGCCCTCACACTGCTTTATGCTCTGAGGGCCAAGTATAAGTGAGTTTACGTTTACTTTGTCACGGCGTAAAGTGAAATCTCTCCATCGATCAGACAATATTAATTTAACGTAGAAGTTAAAAGATTTTGGAATGCTTTGACCTTGAATCCTTCAAAATTCGAATCGCGTGAAAAAGCACTTTATTGGGCCAGCATAGTGACGGCAACTGTGGTAGGACAGCTCATGAACCTCCACAGTCGAGGTCGCTACAATATAATAAAAAAATGAAGCCATCCTATTGGTGGAGACTCACTTGACGTCGTGACGTCGTAAATGTATACTTATTCTCTGACCTCTATGTAATTCTCATCATAATTTAATAACGTGTATGGGTTGTTATAATTTATGCTTCTTGTTATATGTTACTAAAAATAATGGTGATTTGAGTACATTTGTTTCAATTTCTTGGTTATCCTTGTATTAAAACTTATTTACATACGTAAAAGTAACGGAGGCAACGGCACATTCGTCCTAAACCGGCAGGGCAGAGGGGACTCGTCTGCGGACATTTGTGTAGCTAGGGATTCTTCTAGGGGGTAACTTTTCAATAAAATCACTGATGTCGATAAAATAGCTAATAGAACGCTTGACGTTTTGTTATTTAGCCTTTTTTTACGTGTGGCAATCCATTACGGATACCCTAGCACCCCGGGGAAGACGCCAGGGTTATGTCGGGCTCCCTTAAAAACAGCGCGTATACGAGAAGCGCACAAGGTCAACCGACTAAAACCTCATGGCCACTAAAGTGTGGAAGGGTTGGGTACACGGTAGCATTTATCCAAGCCCCAGCGGTGACAGGCCTGATGATGTGGCTCCTTCACTTTTGTTTGCTTTTGCAACCGCCCTTCGAGAGGTGCGTGGGATCCTTCCATCCATCGACGGGTTTGACACCACCTACCTCCCTCCTAAACATGTAAGCTCGCGCACATACATGCCTGTAAGGTTTTTGTGCATTGAATTTTATCCAGGCAGCCCCTTAGATAGACCAATCATCAGAAGTATAGTCGTGTGCCGGGGTACTGTATAAAAACATGCATTTTTTATCGTAGCTCGACATATGACAACACTCCGCCGCGCTTCCGAACTGTGTACATAATAAATATTGAAGATAATCAAGAAGTTGTAAATAAATGTCTCATTCAATGATAGTTATATTATTTATATTAAGAATGTATTTAAATTGTCTCCTTTACTATTAATTCCAATTATGACTTTGTACAATAAATATTATTAATCGTAATTTGTTTTATTGTGCTATGAAAAAAAATTAAAATAATTGCTTTAAAATACAACACTAAAGTCACTACAAAGTGAAAAACAAATTTAATTGAGAGTACCCTAAATCTTTGTCGTCGTTGACCCCCCTCGACCACTTGAATCATAAATATTGGTATATTTTCATGTAGCTATTATATTACTTCATTGTAACTCGCCACTAGAGGGCGCTGCAACAATCAACTTATAGTCTGGCAGAGGTATACGAAGGCAAGACGCCTGACAAATGTTACTAGTATTATACAGGGTGTCCCGTAAGTAGTGGTGTCAACGGTATTTTACAGATAGAGGGGTTCAATATCTAGAATATAATTTGGTGATTTTTTTTTATACCTTCTGGTTTAAAAGTTATGACATTTTTAAAGAATTATCATTTTTTCCCCCGTTTTATCACAAAATAATGTTATAAAAATTTGTTTACAATAATTTTCACTGATATTTTTATTTAAGTGGGTTGAGAAAACACAGGGCTTTCTAATTAAAATATTATTTGTAACCAATTAATAAATATGATTAAATAAAAAAAATAAAATCTAATCAAGATTTAATTTATAAAATTTTAAGCAAAATATTTAAACGAAGCTGGTGTAAAAAAATTGTATGTAAGGTTACGGGACCATTATTTTAATAATATCTACAATTCATACGGACTTTAATAACGTATAATAATGTTCACTGTCATTTTAATTAAAGTAATTTTTCAAAGTTAAACAAGCTACAAAGTACTATTTGTCGAAGAAATTTCATGCGAATTCCAATAAAACCAATGTAAACAGATACGGATAAGAAAACAATTTATTAAAGTAAATGCTCAAAATGTCTCCCTCTAACTCTAATGCATAACCGACATCTTCTAATAAAGATTCTCCTGATATTTCCTAGGGTTCTTTGATTATTTTTAATTCTTTCGGACACGATATTCAATTTTTGGCGTATGAACTACGCCATTCATTATTATTACATGTCTCATAAAGAGCTTGTTTAAAGTTAACAACAGCAGACTGATGATGGTTATTTGTCCAGTCTGCCATGCTGGGGTAGTACCACCACTTTCGAATGTAACACCCGTGAAGAGACTTTGTCGCGTTTCGGGAATAGTTTAAAAGTAGCCAGGTATAACGAGAGGAGTGTGCGCTGTCAATCTAAGATGGTACATGCTCGTCTCCTCAAGCCGGCATAGTAGAGGCGACTGCTACCGCGCAGGTTTCTCTGTAGTAGCAGTTGTTTCCATTCATGGACCGCACTCTAGCTTTATATCAGGCGGAGTGTTGTCACATGCCGAGCTACAATTAAAAAAAACACCATAATACTTAATAATCTTTGTTTTAATAGTAATCCGGCATGTGATTACACTCTGCCTAATGTACTTTAGGTACATAATCTCTGAATGAAGTATGAGTGGAAACAGGCGTCAGTCTGCCTACCCCTCTTTGAACATCACTAAAGTCAAATTAAGGAACCGAAATGAAAATAAGGTTGGAACTACAAGCTGTTAGTATCTTAAAGTGGGTTAAGACGTGAAAAAGTGCAAATTTTCGACTATAAGAATTCTTAAAATCCGTCCTGTTATGGGAATACATTATTAAAAATCGACGCCCATTTGTTGTATTTATGCCGAAAAAACATTGTAATTAAAATGATAGTGATCATTATTATACGTTTTTAGAATCGGTGTGAATTGTAGATATTTTTAAAATAATGGTCCCGTAACCTTACATACAATTTTTTTACACCAGCTTCGTTTAAATATTTTGCTTAAAATTTGATAAATTAAATCTTGTTTAGATTTTAATTTTTTATTTAATCATGGTTATTAATTGGTTACAAATAACATTTTAATTAGAAAGCCCTGTATTTTCTCAACCCACTTAAATAAAAATATCAGTAAAAATAATTGTAAACAAATTTTTATAACATTATTTTGTGATAAAACGGGGGAAAAAATGATAATTCTTTAAAAATGTCATAACTTTTAAACCAGAAGGTATAAAAAAAAATTACCAAATTATATTCTAGATATTGAACCCCTCTATCTGTAAAATACCGTTGACACCACTACTTACGGGACACCCTGTATAAATTAATACACATTCCAATCAAAATTATTTATAAGTCTCAATAAAAGGGCAGATGGAAAAAAAAAGCAAAATAAAACCAACAAATAAATAATATTAAATAATTATTTTGTACAACGAAAAAATTACAATATTCACTAAAACAATTAGTCTACAGAAATGATAGATTTATTATAATATTTATCGCTGTATATGCGACATCAGCTGTTCGTAACTTGAAGCCCTTATCTGGAATGAAAAATTTATTACATTAATTAAACAAGTCATGTTTTATTAGCCCTACCCTTTCTATTTTGGTATTAACGCTAAACCAGTTCATGCTACAGCCCTAGAAATTTTGAGCATTAAGAATAACGTGAAATGCACAATATGAACTCAGCAGGTTCAAAGCATGGTAGGCAGACCGATAATGGTTATTATTAGCCCAGCCAGCCGTCCTGGGGTAGTACCACCGCTTTCAAATGTAACATCTGTGAAGTGACCTGGTTAGCGTCAACACTCCCTGAGGTGTGCCGGAACGTCGATGGCGTACTGGCCCTCATGCAGGAGATAGGATGGCTTGTATAATTACGGCAGGACGCACCAGGGACCCCCATAGCGGGTCTGTGTGCAGAAACCAGCCCGGAAAATCAAAAATCAAGGTGACCTGGTCAAGTTTCAGGATCAATTTGGGAGTAGCCAGGTATAACAAGGGGGATGGGCACTGCCAACTTGAATGGTGCAAGCCGGCATAGCGGGAAATCACCCCCTGCTGCAATCTGCCTACAGAATTTCAGTAATAGCAGCTGCTTCCATTCATGGGCTGCATTTTAACTTAACGTCAGGCAGAGAGAAAGGCAGAGAGGACAAATAACCATCATCAGTCTGCCTACCACTCTTAATATACGATTTTATTAATTCAAAACTAAAAATCATGCATTGAAGGGTTAACTCATTGTTGCAAAACCAAGTAATGTTAAACATGTTACTATGTAGCCATTTCGCTTTATGGACTATGTGTTAATTGGAAATTTTACAATCTCATCTTTGCAAATAGACACTAGACGATTCAACACTAAGCCACGGACTATACATTTAAATGTTTACCACTCTTGAAAATATAAAGAAAACTACAAATAATGTAGATAAAAGTCTAATTTACCTTACAATTGTAGACCCTACGTTTTCTATGCGCCATCTTTCTTTTTGTTCAACTCAAACTCACAATTAGCATATGCGAGCCCTATACCTATACCGGCACCTGCAATTATTGGCCATCGCCTTCTCCCAAGGAACAAAAGCGACGATAATGAACCTAGGAGGATTCCTCCACCTGAAAACCAATTTTAAAATGCATTTAATGTTTCTTTAATTTATTATACTTATTTATATAAGTTATTTTGTTGCAAAAATTATTAAATAATATACTTTGTTATGGATATGTATCTTTAACTTGTGTAGTATATACACTTTTTGGTCTCTTGAGTTAGTTTTGTGTGGATTTTTCCTTGAAATTGAAAATATGACTTCATTTATAATTAAGCAACAGTTTATGACATTCTACTAAGTTATACATAACTTGTAATGATAAAGATTAGTATATACTTAATTTCTAAGTTTTAATTCAAGATATATAGTCCTTACCAGTTTTTATAACACCATCGGTTAGACACATGTCGATTTTTTCACTGTATTCGTCCACGGCTTCATTTTTACCCGCTTTCCCTTTCGTCATGGCTTGATTTATTTATGATTTGATTAAACTGAAACACTAATTAAGTGCGAGTTAACGAATTTTCACCAAAATCAAGGAATATTTCTATTATCGCTTTTACATAATTCCCGAAAATTGAAGACTGACTGAAGACATGACATGACTGATGACAGTTTTGACAATCATAGTTTTAAAGATATTTATACATGCATAATGATACAACTAACGGTCTAATCTATACAGCTTAAATTTTCTATTTCTTTTATTATTAGCGAAATACCTAAAATTGGTACTTAGTACCTAATAAAAATAATTATTATATTATACATTTTTGATTGATTGAGTGATAATTGATCATGATAATAATAATATTAATTTTTGAACGATTTGTCTTTTGACTTAAGACCGACGGTTTTGTGTCAGTTTTTGTGGTGTTTGATGTTCATCTTTCGTAATAACTTAAAAATCGATGTTATCGTCAAAGTATGTCGTTAATGGTAGAATACAGACTTGTAATATCATCATAAGGTCAAATAATGTTAGTGCATCAGTAAATAATGTGCCTAATCCTAAAAAAATTAAAACTGATATGGTCGGACCTCCGGATCCCGTTTCAAACCTTAGAAAAACAATATTTAAAGTGCCTGAGAATGAAACTGAATTAGAAAAGCGATACAGAGAGATGAGAATAGAAGTTCAAGAATGGAATCAAAGATTTTGGAGTAAACACAACTCTAGATTTTTTAAGGTTAGAATTTAACAATATTAGAATATTACATGATAGTGAATATTTTTATGGGCCTGTTTATTTGTTTAATAGTTTGCCTTTAGTTTAGTTTGTCTTTAGGCTATTTCTCAAATATAAATTCTCAAGTATTTCTCATGTGTTACTTCTTTCACAGGAACGAGAGGAATACTTACGCAAACACTTACCAGAAGGGAAACAGAATTTAACAGCAGATGAAATGAGTGTCTTCTACAAGGCATTTTTAGATAAAAATTGGAAAAATCATGTTAATTATAATATAGAGTGGTATAGAAAAAATATTATGTTACTAGGTTTAGCTGTTAAAGTGAAATGTAGACTAATATTTAAATTTTAAATTGTTGTAATTTTATTTTTATATTTGCATGCCAGGACGTGACCAATCCTATAGGCACTATTAAAGAGTTTTAGGCGGACTGATGATGGTTATTAGCCCAGTCTACCGTCCTGGGGTAGCACCACCACTTTCGAATGTAACAGCCGTGAAGGTTGCGTTTCAGGAATAGTTTGAAAGTAGCTAGGTATAACGAGAGGAGTGTGCACTGTCAATTTAGATAGTACATGCTTGTCTCCTCAAGCCGGCATAGTGGAGGCGACTGCTACCTGCACAGATTTCTTTGTAGTAGCAGTTGTTTCCATTCATGGACTGCACTCTAGCTTTACATCAGGCAGAGTGTTGTCACATGCCGAGCTACAATAATAAAAAAGAAATCTACCTGAGATGGAGTGTAGTACATGAGCAGGAAAAAACTATAAAAACATCTGCAGGCTATAAATGTTTAGACCTTTAAACATCTCAATATCAATATAACCTATAAAATGAAGTATTTTTAAACGTTTTATTTAATATTTTCATGTAAAATAAAAACGTATTTTATTAAAGATTTTGTTTTATTAAACGCAAAAGGATAATGTGGCCTAGTTTCCATTTTTCGAGCCTTCTTCAGTTTGTTCGTCAATTTTTTTAGAACTTACTTTCTGATTCTATTTCGAATCATTAACTCTCTCTCACTTACAGTTTATGAGTGTTTAATAAATTAATATTTATCATTTATTATACTTTAACATTTAACGAAGCAGAACTGTAGCAAAATAACTAAAAAATGACATTTATCTCCAAAATCGCGCCAAAACTAGAATATTTTTCTTCATACATGATTGCATCAAATAATTTTGCCATTTAACTGAAGAAAAAAATAATAATACAACGTCAATAATGACATTGATTTTCGCATGAAAAATTATTGCAGGAATGAAAAAAATTTGAAATATAATAATAAAAATTCGATATGTATATCGCGTTTAAGTGGTTGTTTTCCATGGGCGTCCTTATGTGGGGTATTATGTGTTGTTGTGATGAATATTTGCATAGAAAACGATTCGAAGGTAGGTATCAAAAATCTTAGTAGAAGGTAGGTAGGTCCCCTTGCCTTCCTGGGAATGATCTGCTGACCAACAGTGAGTTACTTCACGCAAAAACACTCGCCGCGGTTTCGACTACCTTATATATCTAATATTGCACTATTTTCAGATAATAACCTAATAAGATTTGGCTACACCATGGAAAATATAACTGAAATTAAACAAGGCTTTCGGTTAGGCTTGAATCAAAGTAAAAATTTAGAAAATGGATATTTACAATCGAAATTATATGTCATTTTATTAATTAGCAGTACGATTGCTGTATTTTACAACAAAAAAGCGTATTTAATAATAATTTTAAATAAAATAAAATTGCTGAATATATATGAAATTGTTAATCAAAACAATCTCGTTAATACAATAAAAAATTTAATAAAAACATGGTGCGAATACTTCGAGGAATTATATTTAATATTTAAGTTAGCTTTGACACAAACAAACGAAATCGAAGAACACATTATAGAGAGTACAATTTTGATTAATAAATTAAAAGAAATAAATGAAGAAAGAAAGAATTTGAGTCAAATGTTGCGTTTAGCTGTCGAAGATAAAGAGGCTTATAAGAAGCAGTTAAAATTAGAGAATTTCGCAAAAGATAGACTTTTGAAACATATTCAGGAGATGAACAAACAAATAAAGGAGAATAAAACAAAATATTTCAATTTCCAAAATTTATACGTAGCCACCCATCAAGAGAATATATTTTTAAGATGTCGTATTAAACGGTTGGCGAAAGACAAAAACGTCACTGAACAAAATCTAATGAACTTGGTCCATAAAGTTTACGAGACAAAAAATTCTGAATTATTGGCTTACTGTAGTCGTTTTATAGTTCATACTAAAGAGAATTTATTAAAATCAGACGTTAAGGCTGAAATAAAATCATTCTTAAAACGATCGCATAAACTCAAAACTATTGGTAAAAATAGTTATTTAATAACAGAGTTGGGTGTGAAAGTGAGCGACACACCAAAATTAATTGAAATTAATGAGGAGAGCGATTGGGATGGCCATTTAAATTGTATTGTTGAGTCGCTTCATAATTATGAAACACCAATAGAGGACAGAAGTTCTGCTGGTGATTTTCAGAAGTAGGTATTGTACCATTTTTTATTATTGCGTAAATTTTATTATCCGGTTTAGTGATGGCCACTGGAGTATCCGTGTATCGCGGTTCTCCAATCGTTGGCGCTCACTGTGTTTACCATAAGGGAAGAGTGTAGGCAGAGCTGTTGTAAAATATTCATGCAGGAAAAAGTTTCCAAAATAGCGAGCGTGATTCGTGGTCGCCTTAGTTTCGCATGGGTTCATTTTAAAACAAATATTTAAATTATCCTAAATTACACTATTTGTATTAAGTATATTTTTTATTATTTTAGTTTATATAACAAAATGGAAGATAACTTAATCACAATCCCATTGAAGCAGAATTTTTTAACACAATCTGAAGCGTTTATGAACTTTTTGAAACTTAACGAGACTACAGCAATAGTGAGAAGACAAACTGCACCTATATCCACTTAATTTGTTACCTATTCTATTCATTTTCCATAATGTCCCCTCAAAACAGCGGCAGTTCTGTAAATACCAAAGATAAACCGATCACACGTGTTGTGTCATGGCAAAAGTATTTTCAAAGTTCCCGCTCTCCCGAAAGGGTTCATTCTAATTATTATTTTATCTTGTTTTTCCTTTTTAAATGTATTTAATTAAATAAAATTATTGTTCAAACCTTTGCTAGAGCTTTTATTTGAGTTGTTTGCAATTTTCTGTTTACTGAGTAGACCACACAAGTTAAGTGTAGATATTATTTAATAGGCTGGTAACACTGAAGTCGTGGCAGATGTCTACATGTGTCTTTAAAATAATATGAATAACGACGAATTGATTAGATTTTAGTGTTTAAAATTGCTAGATTATTTATTCTTGTGATGCGATTTGGTAAATAGATAACTATAAACAATAGATATTAGATTATTATTGTTAATATTGTTACGTGCACCTAGGGTGCGAAAGAGATAGCATGTGTTGAAGTTTCTAGAAAGTTCTCGTCTAAGCGGCGTAGCGTAAACAACTTGGCCACGCCCACAAAAGTGGCGTGACCTGTGACCTTGTTTACATTATAATTAGTAAACAACTTCGACGAGATCTTTCTAGAAACTTCCTTCTGTTTGGGTATAAATACCGACACCCGAGTGTCCCAATAAGTAGTCCTATTCTGGATGCGATACAAGCAACACCTGCGATAACAAGCGATACTGAACAGCGACTGAAGGCTATCCTGCGACTATTGTACCACTCCTGCTTCTACGTTATTGTGTGTCGTATGCAATAAATCGGTGTGAAGAACGAAGTCGTGTATTATTTGTTTTGTAGCCCCCCACGAACTTAACAATTGGTGTCAGAAGTGGGATACACGATGATGTTCACATCGGCAGAGAAGCACGAGAGGATTGGCACGAGAAGCCGGGATGCGAGCGAGTCTGCGGGTTCGATGGAGACTGCATCCAGTGGTGAAGCAGTTACGTGTGGAAGTCTACCTGTTGCGCGTGGACTGATACCCTCCGGTTTAGAGGGGTGCGGGGGAAGTTCAGTTGACTACAGATTATTTAAAGCTGTCCTGGAGGAGATACAAAAATTCTCCTTGCGACATCGCGAATATCTTAATAGGATGGAGAACCTTCTCAAGGGAAACTTGAAACCAGTCCAGAAGAAGGTTCAGGAAGACGATGTCTCGAAGACCAACGAGTGCATCCCTCAGCTGGAGCTTGACGACATGGAGGTCGACCAAAGCATTGTTGCGACTGAGTCCACGGTAGAGTGCGGCGAACCTCATGAGAAAGCTGTTGTACCTGCGAGTAGTCCACAGGTAGAGGTTCCATCAAATGAGGTCGAGCAAAGCATTGTTGCGACTGAGTCCACGGTAGAGTGCGGCGAAATTGAGAAAGCTGTTGTACCTGCGAGCAGTCCACCGGTAGAGGTGCCATCATTTGATGGTACGACATCGTGGGATGAGTTTCGCCAGCAGTTCCAGGCCGTTATCAGTGTGAACGGCTGGAGTAGTGAGCAGAGCTTCACAGCGCTCACTGTGGCTTTGAGAGGAGATGCTCTCTCAATAATAGATGCTCTGCCGTGTGGACACAGCATTGAGGCTCTCCTGGAGGCTTTAGAGTTGAGATTTGGGGACAAGTACCCGAAAGATGCGTCCCGCAAGAGAACACAAGACCGCGACGTGGGATTGCAGCAGCGGGCCCTACAAACTAGAAAAAGAGTCCGTGAAGTCTGTCCGTCTGCTGACACACAGCCTAAGTATGTCGTCGATGGGATCCGAGATCCAAAGGTACGGTCATTGCTACAACTACGGCGCCATACTCTGCTGAAAGAGGTTCTCGCACGTACGCTTAAAGTTGAAGCCGTGCGACAGAGTCATTTACACGGAGTGCGGAAAATTGTAGCGAGAAGAGCACCAAGGTTGCTGATGAAGAAAGGTCCGCATAGAGAAGTCCGAATCGATGACGTAACCTACCGCATTCGGAAGAGCTCTGGAAGCCTGATGGAATGTGGAACCCTTGGCGGAATGTCAAGGGTTAAACAGTGCTCGGGACGAGCACGTCTTAGGAGGGGGCAGTGTTACGTGCACCTAGGGTGCGAAAGAGATAGCATGTGTTGAAGTTTCTAGAAAGTTCTCGTCTAAGCGGCGTAGCGTAAACAACTTGGCCACGCCCACAAAAGTGGCGTGACCTGTGACCTTGTTTACATTATAATTAGTAAACAACTTCGACGAGATCTTTCTAGAAACTTCCTTCTGTTTGGGTATAAATACCGACACCCGAGTGTCCCAATAAGTAGTCCTATTCTGGATGCGATACAAGCAACACCTGCGATAACAAGCGATACTGAACAGCGACTGAAGGCTATCCTGCGACTATTGTACCACTCCTGCTTCTACGTTATTGTGTGTCGTATGCAATAAATCGGTGTGAAGACCGAAGTCGTGTATTATTTATTTTGTAGCCCCCCACGAACGTAACAATATGTATATTTATTTTTGCAAAATCGCCACCGGGCAGGTAATAAGACGCCACATGAAGATGCAAATATTTTAATTCTAGTGTTACCATTCTAAAAAATGAATCTATTAGAGAAAATTGATATTGAAAAAATATCTTGGAAAAAAATTAAAAATGAAGGCTTAGATTTAGATTATGCTGTAGTTATACCGAGAAGAGAAGCTGATGATATATTAAAAGCTCTTGAAAATAGTGTAGAATATTACTCAGGAGATCTAGCTAAAGTTAGGCAAGTATTTCGTTGGTTAGAGGTCGTGCCAAACTTTATGGCGTCTCAGACGTTAGCTGCAGACGCTATTTCGCGTAGTTAATTTTAAATACGAACCTGCATGCGAGTAGTTTGGGAGTATGTTTTTTCTTCTCACGTTTATCGTACCCCACTGATACATAAATTTGTGTACCGCGCAGGCCGCAGCGATTTGTGCCTAATTTCGGAGCCGCCATAAAGTTTGGTTCGTACTATAATTACCTTCTGAATGTGAGATTTAATTTTATTATTTTGACTGCTAAGATAAAAAAATTTCAAACGAAGCAATGGAGGTAGGTGGAGAGTTCTCACTTTACGCCGTGATAGCGTAAACGTAAACTTATACTCAGACCTCAGTAGTCCTAAAGCGATTTTTTAAAATAGAGTATTTGGCAAAATTCATCCTCTTCCACGTCTGCAATCTGCATATGGTGATCCTGGAATTTCTTATACATTTTCTGGCGTGACAGTACCAGCACAACCTTGGATTTCACCAATAAAAGAATTAAGAGATTTATTGTCTGAACTAAAGGGAATCGACTATAATTTTGTACTTGTCAATAAGTAAGTTTAAATACTTCTTTTTTTATTTAATTTAATTTATTTAATACCAAAGAGAATACGTACTGCTACAGAGAAACCGGTGCGGGTAGCAGTCGCCCCCACTATGCCGGCTTGAGGAGACGAGCATGTACCATCTTAGATTGACAGTGCACACTCCTCTCGTTATACCTGGCTACTTTCAAACTATTCCCGAAACGCGACAAAGTCACTTCACGGGTGTTACATTCGAAAGTGGTGGTACTACCCCAGGACGGCAGACTGGGCTAATAACCATCATCAGTCTGCCTACCACTCTTTAATGAGCGACCAAAGTACATATAACAAAGTTACATTGGTCAGAATTAGCGAGGTTCGAACACGGGTCTCATCGATCGTGAGTTCACGCGTCTTACCGCTAGACCACGGCCGCTCAATTGTTTTCTTTTATTCAATTTGTAATTAGGCTAAGTTGAATTTATGAAATAAATTATTATAATTCTATTGGTAGACCGTGCTTGTATTGGCATACACATGTCATGGGTACAGAGGGCCAAGTATGAGTTTATCTTTACGTTGTCACGGCGTAAAGTGACAACTTTCCACCAATCAAACAATATTATTTTGATCGTCAAAATTACACTACGCCGTGACAGCCTAAAGGTAAACCCAAACACAGATTTCAGACCCAGGGTACACCTATAATAACCTATTGATCTTACTAACGCATTCACGGAGTGATTTCCGCTAATCATACAATGTATTGACTATTAAGGTCCTATTGCACCACATGACTTAACTATTACTTTTATGTTAAAGTAATGGTTAAAATTAAAATCGGATTGCTTCAAAAAAATCTGTCACTTTTGACGCTTAAAACCGTAACCAGCGAATTTTGGCTGGTCAAAATTAAAGTAATAGTTAAACCAATGTCACTAACGTCAAGTGTATAAAAAGTGGTCAAATAAGTTTTTTCTATTAATTTTCCCGGAATCTACTCCTAATTACATCAGCCACCCTTTTATCGATAACGATATGAATTTACACGATGGTGCAACGCGTGTGGAGTAAATGTAAACGTAACCGTTAAAGTCATCGTAAAATGTAACAAAGTAACTTTAACTGGCCTTTTGGTGCAATTGGACCTAAGATAGGCAGGCCTAATGGCGCATAAAATCCTTCAAATTATAAATTATCTCGACAGATACAGAAATGGTCAGGATCATATTGGCGAACACAGGGACAACGAAGCTGCATTAGATACAAACGCACCTATAGCATCAATCTCATTTGGTCAACAAAGGGAGTTTGTACTAAAACATAAGGACACTAGAAAGAAACAAAACAAACCCTTATTAGAAATTGGTAAGCTTAGTTTTATTTATGAAACTCTATTAGTAGTTCTGTACCATTTTTTTTTATAGTACTCAGCAGAGTATCCCGGGTCAAAAAAGGTTGATAACATTAATCACCAGGGGGGCTATTGCGGACGCGAGCTCACCGTGAGTCACGGTGACTATCTGGTTTCCTTCCGGCACTATTTGTAATGTAATTGGACGAGCCACGATGGGCGTTCCCTGTTGACAGTGGCTGGTTCAATCACATTACAAATAGTGCCGGAAGGAAACTAGATAGTCACCGTGACTCACGGTGAGCTCGCGTCCGCAATAGCCCCCCAGTTCTGGGGGTAAGCACAAACAAATTTTCGACTTTCAAACTTTATTTGAGCACATTTTGTTGGCAACACTATGAGCATTGTCAGTTTATTAAATACATATTTTTACAGTTGTCATCCGGAGTTTTGGCATCTCGAGACGTCAGGTTATCTGTTTTGGATTATTTTCCTAAACTTGTGTTTCTTCGAGTGTTAATGTGTAATAATGGTGGATTATTTGTTGTGTTGTGCCATTAAGTGTTGTGCGTGAGTGTGGGCAAACAATTCAAAAGAAGGGAACCTGTGTTTCCATTTTCCCTCCAAAACTCCGTAGGAAGTTTCAGTAAAGATTTTACCACTTTACTGGAGCAATTTTTGACTTTACTGAGACTTGACCTGACTGTTTGGTGTGATCAATGAATGACTCGTGATGCACAATGTTATTAACTTGATGCAAAAATATTTACTTTGACACTGGCAAATTGTTATAATGCCATATAAAACTAAAATAAAAAAAAAACTATTTTTTTAAATATTACATTTACATCTAACGTGCTCAAAACAAATTCGTTAAAAGTCTAAATTAGGTATAGGGTAATTATTTCAAATCTTCATATTTACTAATAGTAACAGCGTCATCAATATTTCTTAACTTATAAAACATATATCGTAACAGTCTAGCTTCAAACGTGACTGTTTGTTTAGCTTTACAATTAATATCTTCCTCTTGAAATGGATTCTCTATTACTGTACCCACTCTCCTACCGTACGATTCGCATCCTTCGAGGAATAACAGGCAATCCTTAATAGTACTATCTTTGACAACAATCAAATGCTTAGCCAAATTCTCTAGAAATGATAGAAAACAACGCTTCGAATAAAACCATGTGTCTGTTCCCAATCTCTTATTAAACGGTTCTAAAGATTTTATAACTCTAGATATCCCAAATTCGTAATTCCCTTTAGCGCAATACAAAGTCCCAATTACCAAGTTCACTATACACAAGTGGTAAAACTTCTTCTGTGGATCCTCGAATATTTGTTGTTCCTCCTCCTTCTCGATCTTTCTCATTATATCTTCAGCTTCTTCGTTCTGTGACGTCATTATGTAGGATACACACAAATTAGCCAAAACAACAGCACTCACATCAAGTATATTATCGTACTGTTTCTTGACTATTGGCTCATAGAAACTTGCTGCTTCCTTGTACTTATTCTCTTGCATGAACAAAACATGAGCTACATTGAGCCGCCAAACATCAGATTCGTTACAAAACTCTACAGACTTCCGAAATATTTTCTCGACTTGTCCATAGTTTTCCATGTCCCAGTATATTTTAGCTTGGGCCATTACGACTGGAATGTAGCGCTCTAACGCCTCCTCGTATTCGACGACAGCTTTTTTCACTTGATCATTATCACCTTGAGAACGACTTTCTTGAACTACTTTTGTCAGTTTTCTTAATTGTTCAGCATGTTTGGAGGCTATATCTTCATACTTCTGAAACGCTTCTTCAGGAGATGTCTGACTTGTTATTACAGCGTCTAAGAAGTCGTAGAGATACGGTGTTAGGTACTTGTAAGTGAATTCAGCATTTTCTGCCAGGACGTCGGCGGCATGATCAAAATATTCGAATTTACAATACAAAAGTAATAAGTTAGCAAAAGTTTCTGGAGGAAATTGGTCTTGTTGCAATAGAAAATGAAGTTTCTCAAATCCATCCGTCGGTTTTGAATCAATAGACGTCAATGCTAAATTGTGAAGTGTCACAGCATCCAATTCATGTTCATGTCTCGGAGGCATATCACTCAGCGCTTCTTTGGCTGACTCGTTATTTTTTAATTGATATTCTATAGCGGCTTTTAAATTAAACACTTCAGTTAATGCAGTTTCATGCAGAGTTAACGTGTTCCCAACTGACTTAACCTCCGAGGTATCAGCTTGCATTCCGACAGCTAGTTCGGGATGATCACGTATACCTCTTTCGATAACTAGGGTTATATGCTTCAGTGCCTGCGGATATTCTTTTAAACGGAAATAGCAAAGAGCCACATTGTAATGCAGATGTGCATTAAACCCTAAGACCATAAGGCTTTTAGAGAACTTCTTTAGAGCTTCTTCATACTGATTCTCTTTATAAAGCAAACAACCAAGATTAATATCTTTATCTATATCGTCTTGCGCGTACGATTCGACTAATGTTTTAGCTGTAATCGTATCCTCTTCGCCATATTTGATAGCTGATTGTAATTTCGTCACTTTCATTTCTAATTCCTTGTCATTGATTTGTGTTGTCACTTTGTAAGATTCGTCAAACATCGAGGCTTCATAGAGAGATTGTGCGAAGTAAAGTTTATATTCCGTAATATCTGGGTGCATAGCTACTAATTGTTCGTAAGTGTTGGCTGCTTCGACAAACGCCTGAGTTCTGAAGTAACAATAACCGAGTAGAGATAATCCAGCTCTATTTGGACTGAAGTTTATTGAGTCGTTGAGAGCTTTAATTGCTTCATCGAAACGTGATTCTTTTATCTGAAACAATAAACGTTTTTGAATTATACTTAGGTCACGCGCAAGCGGATACTATAGTAACAATACCGTCTAGACAGAATCCATTAATAATGGATAACTAACTAACTAACTTTAGCACAATAAATATATTTAGTTAAACTCCTTTAATCAGTTCTTTCTAAATGAATGAACCATCGCTGCATACCTCTTTCTACTCCAGCTTGCAACGAATCCTCATTACGTTTGGGTTTATCTCGCTCAACATACATACTTGTTTCTTTTTATTTAATGTAGTGAGTGAATAAATATTATAGCGGATTACAGCCGTGAAATTCCTTAATTGAAATTCCAAAAATAAAAAACAAAAATCAGTAATCTCGTTAATCTTATCAACATATGTATTTTATAACAAAGAAAATAATTTATACATATATTTTTAACGGCTTGATAGCATTCGTTTATCACACTAAATACAATTAATTATTTAATTTAAAAAGCCGAAATTTAATGTTATCCGTTTCCGGGTGCTGATAATCTTCAAATTGTATTTATCGAGGTCACTATCCACGGGGGCTTGTGCGCCAAATGCAAATATTTGTCGTACATTCTTTATGTGGGCATTTCCGATAAAAATATGCCTCTATGAACAGTGGGTTTTAAAGTCACCAACTCCGCTTGAAATGTAATAGTTGTTTAATTACGGCATAATAATTATCTACTTATAAATACTTATAATATTTATTAATGTCTTATAAGACTATCCTAATCAGCATTCGAACACGCGAAAGGAGTCGTGAGAGAGTCGTGGCCCTTTCAATTTCAACAATGTTACGCATGTGTTACGCCTTATTATTTGAAATTATAATAAAATTTGACTCACCATTGTGTAAATTGTCTTTGTATATTGTCCGTCTTTTATTTGTAAATAAGACATTTTTATTAAAAATGAAATAAAGATGAAAAATTATTTGTAATTTTAGCTTAGGCTCTTGTTTTTGATATCGTTGCTATGGCAACCATTTTGCAAAAAGAAAAAGGAAATTGCCGTGACAATGTATTAAGTCGAAAGATTATTAATTATAATTAATGCATTTTTTACAGTTAAAATCAACCTTGAACATGGCAGTATTTTATTCATGAATCCTCCAACTAATGAAGTCTGGTATCATTCTTTGCCTGCAAGAAAGAAGCTGATGGGAATAAGAATTAATTTAACGTTTAGAAAAATAGTATTGAAATAAAGATTGTAGTTTTTTTTTAAATCTACCGACTTTTATTTATGTGCGTAATAAATGCATTGCCTTTGCCTAGTTTAAAACAACACCTATGTGTCAAAAAAAGTCGAAATATTTTCGATCGATATGTGCAGGGATTACAATTTTAGTTAATATTTATTTTATTAAGCTTCAAATATATAATATAGATAGTAAAAAATATAGTTGAATCAGTGTACATAGTAAGTATCAACCTTTTGTTTAAATTTACCCGTGGAAATGACTCATTGTTTCATGATAAACTTAACCAGTCCTTGTTCAACCTTTTTCACAATTAAACTACTTTATTATCATGAATATCGACAAGTGTATTTAATGATAAGGTAAAGCTATAAAGGGAGGACATTGGGCCGTTACGTTATTATAAAGTTTTATTGCTATGAACAAACGAGACCTAATTTGTACGTTGATTTCGACGTCGTTTAATTCACAAGCAAGATGGGCTGAAATTTACGCGAATTCAGATCCTTTTTGAGTAAGATTTGTAGTGTGGGTCAATGGTTTTATTGGTTTAATTTTCTTTATAACCTTTGCGATGTGGTATGGAAAGAATGTTCAGAGGTCTTATAAATATATGTTTCCACCGAAGATGCCATTGTGGCGGATAGATCAGAGCGACTTGAAGTGTAAGAATGGGTGTGACTTCTATGGGAACCCGCAATGGCAGGGATACTGCTCAAAATGTCATCGTGAGCTCATGCATCGACAGAGGAGAGCTGGTAAGTGTCTAAATGTATCTCCTAATAAAATTCCTCCTAATAAAATAAAACTCCTAATTAAATCAATTAATTTGCCTATCCCTGTGGGAAAAAGGCGTGACAATTGTATCGTAATTTGTTATTTTTGCTCAATTTAATGGATTCTCTTAGTACCTACCATCTTCTATAGTGAAGATGCGACTAAGCATTTGAATATTAAGTCACTTGTAATTGATTATAGCTAACTAATGATTAAATTGGTACTGTAGTGGCATGCATAGCTGATGTAATAACCTACAATGACATTCAACTAATCAGCATGAGTTTTCCACAACTATAAAACCAGGAGGAGATATTATTGACAATTAGAAACATGCAGATCCAGTAGTAGACGGTGTCATGCCAGCCATCCATGCTCAGTCCTCAAACACTATCTAGACTAACTTATCTGACCTGCGCTTCCACTTTTCTTCGCAGGCCAGCTAAGTTTGTGTAACTACACAAATCCGTAACTGACCTTGAGAAAATATTCTTGTTTTCTTGCAATAACTCAAAATGACTTTTAACTTGTTGTTTTTAATCAATTAGCAGAGAAAGGATCATCAGTAACTCTACCGAGGCCGGACAGCAAAAAGGAAAAAAGTCAATCAAAATTACAATCACATTCGTCATTCACAAAATTTGAGAAAAAGAGACAACATCAAAGTGATACATTGAAGAAAGCCAATCTATTAAAATTTAGCGTTTTCAAGAAATCTACAACTGGTTAGTAATATGAAATACTTATAATAATAAAGGACTAGGTTAACAAAACATTGTTTTGTACACCTTCTAAATCTTTATTTTTTCATTAATTTATTTTAATTATATCAACACATCGTTTACCAATGTGTAATTACATTAAAAACAGATATTAACAATTATTAAAGCATTTAATAAAATAATAATCGCAAGATTGCATCAGAAAAAGTACTAGACTTAACCAGAGTAAAATAATATAAAATTTCTACAAAATGAACTATAAAAATCATCAACTTAATCTATTCTATACTATCTATTATATACATCAATTTAATTATAAAATATAATTCACAGAAGACCATGAAAAAGAAGCACCGGAAAGTAAGACTACAGAATTCAAAATACCTTCCATAGTCAATGAACACATGAAGAGGGATTTCCGGAGAACATTTCCTAAGCTCAGGGGCCCAGCAGACAAAGAATGCAGATCATTTGTACATAAATTCATAATTGATGTTATTAGAAATGTTAATATGAATATTGATGACCTATCTGATAGAGTACAGAGGCATTACCAGGTATAATTTTTTTTATTATAGCTCGGCATGTGACAACACTCCGCCTGATGTAAAGCTAGAGTGCAGTCCATGTATGGAAACAACTGCTACTACAGAGAAACCTGTGCGGGCAACAGCCTGGCTACTTTCAAACTATTCCTGAAACTTTCGAAAGTGGTGGTACTACCCCCAGGATGGCAGACTGGACAAATAACCATCATCAGTCAAATTAAAGGTTTAAGGCAACATGTTAGTACAGTTCATGAATGAAAACAGCTGTTATCAGAGGAAATGTCTACAGGCAGTAGTCCCTTCTGTTATACCAGCTTGGTGCAAGCTGAAAGGCCTGACAATTTCGAGTTATAGCCATGTGGTGTCGTCACCATCGATAGTGACTTCTTTTGCATCCATTTCTCATAGGAGTACTGCGTTCTGATGCATTGAAATTTGTAAAAAAAAGAATGAATGACATTGATTGATAATTAACTAAACCAAATCTGTATTCAAGGGCTATCTTATCAATAGATAAAAATATTTAAATACTATGTAGTGTGACCTTAGCCTTATAATTCTTTGTTGATCAGTCTTATTAGATTAGTGATTAGTTTCACAATTTGTTAACCCTGCTACTGAGGCCAATAAAGAATGAGGTTGCATCACCACGTGACAGCTGTACCGTCAGTGTTTAAAAGGATATCTGGTGACTATCCGGAGGCCTAAACACTATTCGGCCGATTACCGGGTAACTAGCCCCTATCCGACCGAATACCGGATTTTTAAGAATATATATGTATTTTAAAGTAATTAATTGCTTTATTTAGTTAGTATCACTTAAGAAATGCAATCAGTAATCACAAGATAATTCTACAACTTAGAAAATGAATTATTACTAAAAACAAATTGTGGTGAATGAATACTAATTTCTCTGCATTAAGAGGTAGCGAGCGGTTTGGCTTGTTTTTGTAAGTAAGGCCATCTTTAGAAAAAGTCTTTTGCTGTACACACCCGTTCGTTAGCGCGTTGCCTACGTGAGTGTGCTTCTTGTGATGCACCAAATGGCAACGTTTCGCCGGATATTCAGCCAACCTTGCGGCTAAACTGCTATCCGTTTCATCTCTAATAAAAGGGGACAATTTTGTCTTGAAATATGTGGATATGTTTCTCATAATCTTTACATTATAATGGTAATATTAGTTTTGTTATGTCTAGCCGGAATAATGAGAAGCATTGATGGTTTTGAGTTTACCTGGTGTTGCTACTTAAATATATACATTATTCTTTTCTAGAAATTCATGAATGAAATGGAAAATTCACCAAGTTTCAGCTATGTTGATCCGGATACAAAGGAAAAACTGATGGATTTTGTTGAGAAGCACGCCATGACTTATTTACATGAGTGAGTTTAAAAGAAATATTTATTATACACAAATGCCGAATATACTAGCCCAACCTGAGAAGTGACTATGTCGTGCTTCCGGATCAGTTTGGCCAGCTACGAGAGAAGTGTGCACTGTCAATCTGGATAGTGCACACTCGTCTTCTCAAGCCGGCATAGTGGAGGCGACTGTTGTCTGTAAAAATTTATCTTCGGTAGCAGTTGTTTCTGTTCATGGACTGCACATGACAATCTAAACGAAAAAAAAAGATGCGATCAGTAGTGTGAGATTTAAGCTGACTTCTTATTTCAGTTTAGCGTCAATAGTATTTTCTCCGAGCACAACGGATGATGAGAGAGCTGATCGTATGATGTCGGACCGTATTCAACAGCTGGGTTGGATTTGTGAGACTCATTTAGAGGCCAAGGTCGATAGAACGAGTATGCCTTGTAGACAGTTGTTGTATAAAGCCATTGGAGGTAGATATACAATTTAAACTTTAACATATACCTGTATAGGGCAGCCGTGGCATAGCGATTAAAGGCGTGGACGTATGATCGATAGATTAATATTCTTCTATTTTTATTTTTTTTATTGTAGCTCGGCATGTGACAACACCCGCCTGATGTAAAGCTAGAGTGCGGTCCATGAATGGAAACAACTGCTACTACAGAGAAATCTCTAAAGGCAGCAGTCACCTCCAATATGCCGGCTTGAAGAGACAAGCATGCACCATCCAGATTGACAGTGCACACTCATCTCGTTCTATCCGGCTACTTTCAAACTATTCCCGAAACGCGACAAGGTCACTTCACGGGTGTTACATTCGAAAGTGGTGGTACTGCCCCAGGACGACAGACTGGATCATCAGTTTGCCTACCACTCTTTAATAGTGCCTATAGGCACTGAGCGACCAAAGTACATATAACAAAGTTACATTGGTAAATTCTGGCTATTCCGAATGTAACTGTTGGTACCATTCAAATAAGACTTTTCCAGGACACCAAAGGAGAATGCCTATTCACCTAAGAGAAATGGGCCGGCAATTTTGTCAATGATTTTTGTAGAGAAATAAAGCTACATTCTTTATCATCAATCAGTTTTATTTTTTTTCACAGGTGCTTAAAATATATAAGGAAATTTATCTCTTGCTATCGTTTTTTTTTTCAGAATTATTGGAAATGGACAGTGTCCCTTCACCTGGAGAGAAGTTATCATGTGTTCGACGTTGTTGTAGCTATGTGATGACTCTTGTCTCTCAAGGATCTGGACCGGCATCGGCGGATGATTTACTACCTGCTCTTATATTCACTGTGAGTTTTTAATGCAGTTTTACCGATTTTATTACTTAAAAAAAAAAGAATCATCAAAATCGGTTCAAATCGCCAAAAAAAAAATATACGACGAATTGATAACCTCCTCCTTTTGAAGTCGGTTAATAATATTTTTTATGTGTCAATTTTTACTTGGCTTCAATTACTGTTTCTATTTTTATAATTATCGTTTTCTTACTTACTTGGTATGTAATTCAGGTAGAGGATTGTTCCCTCTCAACCTGGTTGTCGTACACGCCGGCATAGTGTAGACGGGCATAATATTATGTATTATTTTCTTTGTGTAACGTATATCTATGATTATTACGCACAACACCTCACAAAGGATGCCAGAGAGAGAGATAAGATAAACTCTAGACAGAGATAGTGAATACACGAGGTACTTCTTCAGTTAGAAGTACCATTTGAAATTGTTTAAGCATGCCACTTACATGATTAAATACATTGGTACATATATTGAATTAATAGTTGACCGTGGGCAGGATAAATATGATGACAGACCGATGCTGGGTCCAGAGCAAATAGTTTTATTCCATTTAAAAATCTAATACCATTTTTGTCATAATAATATGCCGGGCTTCAATAGTAATCTAAATATACTTAATTAAAATTAGGTATTGTCCATAAGAAAAGGTAACCTGGCAGAATGGAAATGAGATTATTACAGTTCGTTTTAGTAGAAAATAAAATTTTCAGGTGCTAAAAGCGAATCCTCCACGCCTTAAGAGCAATATAAATTTTGTTTCACGTTTCTGTAATGCAAACAGACTGATGACTGGCGAGGGTGGTTATTATTTTACTAACTTGGTAAGTCTAATATTACTCAAGAATTATATTGTATTCTTTTTTATTTATTTGTTGCAGCTCGGCATGTGACAACACTCTGCCTGATGTAAAGCTAGAGTGCGGTCCATGAATAAAAACAACTGCTACTACAGAGAAACCTGTGCGGGCAGCAGTCGACTCCACTATGCCAGCTTGAGAAGACGAGTATGTACCATCTAGATTGACAGTGCATACTCCTCTCGTTATATCTGGCTACTTTCAAACTATTCCCGAAACGCGACAATCAGTATGAAAGGAACTTGGCATTATAAAAAATCTGCTGTTAAGTTGAACACGCATGTCTAATCAAGCCGTCATAGTGGAGGCTGTTCACCTGAGGGATTACTATAAAAAATTTATTAAGGGAATGCTTTGTTTTCAGTGCTGCGCTGTAGAATTTATTGAAAAATTAACAGCTGAACAGTTAAATATGGATAAAACAGAATACGAGTGTTATATGAATATGCCTGCGTCTATTGGTGGAAGTGCATGGGTATGTATACAGGAAAGTAGATGGATATAGGGAGGTCGAGGGCGATTGACAAAAATGTTCATGTTTCCAGGGTGCAGCGTTATCATTGTCAGCGGAAGTTAAGGAGTCGGAAGAATTAAGAGCTACTATTGAGGACATGAAAAAGCGAGCCATCAATGTAGGAGAGGAGGCACAAAAATTAAATGAAAATTCACAGTCTTTCCTAGTCAGTATCCACCTTAAATCTTAACTGATTGGGCAGAAAAAAATAGTTTAATAATGTTAATAAATAAAAATTTTCAGAAAGAAATAACCTACAAAGTCGAGGACATTTTAAAGAAGACGCCGCTAGAGATCGGACCTCGTAGAGAACTGCCAAGATTTGGGAAGAGTAAAAATATAAAAACGTCTCCTTTGTCCGATAGTGGTCCTAATTTGAGCTCTTTAATACCTAAATTATATGAGAAATATGATGTAGAATTTCTCGTAGTCGACAGGCCTATGACACCAAAAACGCCTACAGAATTAAAACAAACTAATTCTATGGAATTACTTACGCCTTCTCCGTTAGGTTTCACCTTTGATACAAAATCGATTGATGATCTCATGACTCCAGATGAATTCGGTGAAGCCAGCTCAGCTCCGGGTCTCAGCAATGTGAACTATGATATCGACCTCTCAGACTTGAGCGGGGAGAACAGTACAGCTGATGATGTTCCAAAAGACCCTTTCAGTCCGGAGGGTTTAAGAAAAGGTGCTAATAATCAGAATTTTGATCCTTTTACTCCTATTTTGGAGCCATTTCAACATATTACTCTAGACGCAAAAGACACTTTTAACCCTAGCAATAATCTTTTTACCGCAATTAGTCAAGGTATCCCAAAAGCCCAGGATCCGTTCAACCTGGTATCGGACCAAAGTTATGATCCTTTTTGCCCAATAGTACAAAGTCAATCTGCATCTAATGTCCCGGCAAAGTTTGATCCTTTCAGTCCGCTACCCCAAAATGTCCCAAAACTGCAACAAGTCAATGATCCGTTTCATCCTACTTACGATCCTTTCGACCCCTTCGCTTCGAGTTCGTCCCAAAATGCGAACTCGTCCATTTTAGATGACACCGATTCACCCACAGGGACGTGTCTGTTACCATCGCCTCTGCTACCACAAAATAGTGGCGGGGGAGACAAAGTTTCCTAATTCAACAATGAAAATTTTAATGGAAATAAATGTTAAAATGAAGTTTTAGCCATTGATATCAATGGCATATCAAAAGTGGATATGCATTCTCTCAAAGTTAGGTTTTCATTGTTTTTTTGGACATAGTATTATATGAAGTAGGTGCTTGTTATTTTATTATGTATTATTAATTGTTATATGTATGAAAAAATAATAAATTATTAATCGTTTTTCCTCGAAGAATAAAAATGTTAATGTATGAAACATGTTTTTAAATATTTCAAATAAAACATCAATAAGTTTTAAAAAAAATGTATTCACCATAAACTTTTCGAGCCTTTAAACTAATCATAAATAATAATACCTAAAGTAAATTTTAATTATATTTAGGTAAGAAGAAGTGGAGTTTTCAAAGAAAAACAAAATAGCATAAGTTTTCTTCTGTTTGGACGTAAATTAACTGATAAAAGTAAATAACAACTTAAGAATTATATACGAGTGCATAGGTGATCCAGTATAACCAATGGACGTCTCATTGGATTGTGACGTGGAGCCTACTGCCAACCTTCATCGGTCACCAGGTCAAAGGCGCTCTCCTGGTCACCTAAACGGTTTGTATTATTCTTCAAATTATTTATTTTACTAATAACTAAACAAACGCTTTAAAGTAATGAAAAAAATCATGCTGGTTATTTAAAAAGAATTTAATATTAATAAAAATATTGTTCATTTTAGAATGATGTCCGTAACACACAACTATCTCAAGAACATTATCACCTAAAAATCCACATGATTTTCACAAGTTTTTAGTAAAAATATGAGTTGATTTTTTAAATTTTACAATAATATAACTTCAGACATCACATCTCACAAGAGTTAATGACTGAGGCTAAGTGTATGAACACTCATCAACATCTGTTACGGACTCTCCCCAAAACGTTTTTTTTAGACCAAAACAAAATTGGATATATTTACAAATGTTCCTTACACTCATGCAATGCAAAGAACTCGACACCAACAACGAGTCAAGTCATGATTTAACACATTTTGTTTTGTTCTATATTTTTTGGTATAGTATCTCAAGATTTGAGTTCATAATCACAAAACAGTCTTCCGGAAAAAATTCCTGTTAAGGGTAATTCTGCTAGTTCGTCGACCACCAGCGAATTGTGTTTATTTACACATTCTATTCAACAATTTCAGTAGCTCATCATAATTATTCTAGACCATTCCTAGCTTGTAAATATATTATTCAACTAGTTGGCCAACTATATGGACTTAACCGAGCATTCAAACTTTGAACTCAATTCACATTACAAAGTTATTTAAAAGCCAATAAAAATACTTTAAAAATAAAACCAAATGTCTACCAACACTAGTTTCCTGTCAATGACAGTATTAGCGCTTTGTTCTTATCGTGTGATGCAATCTTGGTATTCGCGCCTACCACTAAGAGCCCTAGCCCTATCTTACGACATTATAGGGGCACTTAGACATTGATAGTCAAAGGTAAATAAATGTACATAGAAGCGTAAAACGACTCGATAGTTTTCATTGTTCTTGTTAGTAAATCATCATGTTACCACACTATTTGGGTGTTTAAACAGGATAGATTATTTCTACAATAATAAATCTGGGCTTAAGGCACTGGAGTGCATAATGACAACATTGCAAATGCCAATTTTAACAATAAACAATCATTAAGAAAACTTTATAAAAGTTACAACATAGATAGGATGACTCAAGTTATAATAGAAAGTCTTGAAAAGCCAACCTAACATTCTTAATTTTACTTAACATTGTACTGAGCCTTTTATATATTTTCTTCAATAGTAACTTGATTAAAAAACAGTTACCTATTATATTAACAAAATTAGCACAATGTGTGTTATAAAGAGTGGCAAAAATGAT
Source organism: Tinea pellionella (assembly GCA_948150575.1). Taxonomy (NCBI): domain Eukaryota; kingdom Metazoa; phylum Arthropoda; class Insecta; order Lepidoptera; family Tineidae; genus Tinea; species Tinea pellionella. Next base: position 9,408,089 of record OX411248.1, read on the forward strand.
TGCCAGCATCTTATAAACACTAATACCCAAACTTGTCTGATTTATCATAGTATTATATTATCATTTAATTTTTTATACAAAATAGTTATCTATCTATAATGCCTAATGATTATACTTTGTCTGTTATTATACATAGGTAAATTTCTGTCCATGTTAATCGATGGAAGAGTAAATTTATTTCATTCTTATGATTCTCCTAGACGATGTGTAAAGTATAGAAATAGTTTGCTATGCTTGTACCATAATAAAAATATAATTTATATTGAGAATGCCATTAAGCTATAGATATTGTTACATTGATCCCCAAGTTGCCGCTATCTGCAAACAATTGTGCTAGAGACGTGTCAAAAACTAAACAATCTGAGTTAATAATAGCGGATGCTACACCCTCGTGAATGGATCTCGGCATCGCCTCCCATGTCAGTCTTCTCCTGTGACCGTTGAGTTCCAATCTATAAGCGAAGCTCTCTGCTTCTTTGCGTGAACCTATAAGCTGAACGATGGCAAAGAATTGTTGATGACCATCAAATTTTTCTTGTTTCTCTAATACTAACATGAAGTGGTGGTTGAAGCAGGACTGCATCATCACCCAGTCGACGGCACCCGGCAGGTTGATATCCGTCGCTAGAAATACTATGTCTTCTCCTTGTAGGGTAGTGATACTCTTGTGTGACATCATCAGGTGCGGCATCACCTGATCCAGGCTGCCCTGCCATTTGCAGGATGCGCCCGGACAGGGACACGTGTACGGCCGGAACTCGCAGCCTTCTTCATGTTCAGCTTTGTCCTGGTGCATAAGGGTGACCGTGCACCCTGTGTTGGAGTGTTTACATGGAAACATGACAGTGCTCGCCACCTTTTCCATAGCCAAGTTACGGATATTGCCCAGCGGCCCGCGACAGGTAGGGCAGCATGAAAGTTTGGGCCGACAATTGGAGCACACGAGGTGTCCACTTTGACACTGAAGGATGGGTGGAAGGACATAGTCGAAACACACTGGGCACTCGAACAATGCCGCGAGCTCTGTCATCGCTGGTTTCGAGTTCACAATCGCTGGTACTCTCTGCATTGAACCACTAGATCCTCCACGCCTCTTGTTCGCGGCGGCATGTGAAGATGTCGGTTGTTCGTACGTACCTTTTACACGACTCAACGGTGGCAGCGGCATCAATGGTAAGGAGCCTCGATCATTTGTACGTCAATAAAGTCACTTCCACTCGCCCGTTGATACATGTAAAATAATTCACCATCACTGCACTATACTCGAGAGGTATTCACGCAATGTTTTTGTAACACTTGTTTCTATGAGATTTTCAAGGAGATATGCGTCAATATCACCTATCGAACTTTGAAGGATCCAGCTCCCTACTACTTTGTAGGATTATTTTATACATTAAATTAATTCGAATGTTACGCTTAACCATTCAGGAAACGAATCCAAACACGAATAATTTACAACGACCTATTGAGCGAAATGTAGCATTGACGGCCAACAAGCAACCATCTTTCACTAGTGATGTACCTAATCGATTGGATTACGTCGATTATAAAAATAAAGTGCCGATCGATTGTAGTAATCGATGGAGATTTATTTGAAGGTATTGTTTACTATATCTAAACATAAATAAATTATTAGACTGAGGCTGAGGTCTCTCGTTATACATTGGCAAAACACCATTTTTTTTTTTCGTTTTATTTGGCATTATAACAATTTGCCAGTGTCAAAGAAAATATTTTTTTGCATCAAGTTAATATTGTGCATCACAAGTCATTCATTCAGTATACTAAACAGTCAGGTCAAGTCTCAGTCAAGTCAAATATTGCTTTAGTAAAGTGGCAGGATCTTTACTGAAACTTCCTACGGAGTTTTGGAGGGAAAACGGAAACACAGGTTCTCTTCTTTTGAATTGTTTGCCCACACTCACGCACGTTTACGAACAATTAATGGTTAATAATCCACTAATTATTGTTAAAATGGTGGCTGATCTCGAAAAATAATAGAAAAACATATTTGGCTTCTTTTCATATATTTGACGGTAGCAACATTGTTTGACGATTACTTTAACCAAGCCAAGATCGCTGGTTACGGTTAAGGTTAAAGTAACCGTCAAAAATGACAGACGCGACGATGCATGGTGCAACTCGTGTGGAGTAAATACTGAATATACACCATAATGTAAACGTAACGGTTAAAGTAAACGTAAAAGCAATAGTTAAAGTTACTCTAACCGGCCTTCTGGTGCAAACGACCCTGAAGATCGTTAATTAAAAAAATAGTAGGTTATTTTATTTTATTAAATAATAAATAAGCGTTGATATCGACAATACTATTCACAATACTTTCCTTATCTACAAAAATAATAATAAAAAAATTATATTTTTGATCTAGTTCTATCAAGAATGTTGTTATTTTCTCTCAAGTTTTTTTTTATCAGTCGTTTAGTTGACACTATCGGGCGCTGCACGCGTGTTTTGCGCGCGAAACCTCGCTTCATGTAATCGCGAAAAAAGTTTTTTATTCGGATTAAAAAGTGATACATTTATGTTATATTATTTTGTTTGTATTTCTTCATAGTGATTTTTGAGTGACAAGTATGATATGAAAAATTACGAAATTATATACTTTGGAGTATTTGTCGTGTGCTAAGTAAGAAATTGTGAAATTTTTCGAGTGCAAAATGACAATTTGATAAGGTATTCTTGTTATCATTTTCTCCTTTTGAACTTTTGCGTCTTAGAGAAATGACCTATATTTTATTGTGTGAAAAATATTGTATCGTGAACACATAATCTTAATCTACCCGCAATCGGCGCTGTTTATTTTTTAAAAATATTTATGCGTATTAGTTTAAAAAAGTAAAAACTCGAAAGAAATCTCTAAAACATAAAAGTATTTTTTTTTATTGTAATTTTGTAAATCGTCGTGCATAAACCATTTAGAAGGTTAGTCAATCACTTTTTATCTAACCATGTTTTAAAGAATAGTAAATAATTTCTTTTGTAAACACAATGAGTGAGTCATTACTAGATATTTCATTTGTTTCCTCTTAGGTATTTCATAAGTAATTAAATTAGATGATTGTTTAGAATATTTCGATTGTCAATTATTCACACGTTTTGTAATTTTCTAATAAGAATCATAGGTACGTATTTTTCTTAATTTTCATTAATTGTAATTATTTATTTATATTATGTTCTTACTTAATTACTGCGTATTTAGAGCAGCCGTGGTCTGCAGTAGAAGGCGTGAATTCACGATCGATGAGACCCGTGTTCAAATCTCGCTGTATTCTGACCGGTAACTAAATTATTATACTCGTATGTACTTAGGTCGTTCAGTGCCTATAATACAAATGAAATAAAATGAAATTTATTTATTTGCGGGAGCATTATTCAGGTACTCTGTCTCTCGACGTACAAGGCGTACGAATAAGCGTACAAAATGCTGCAAACATTTAGCTCAGATTGTTTTACACGTTCAGATATAAATATTTTTTTAATTGTGTGATTCAATAGTAGAAAATAGTTATAAAATAAACTGTATGTTTTCGCCTATTTTCCACGTCATTGTTACGCGGTCTTAACTATACCTACACCATAAAGTTAATCTTTACTTATCAGAACAATTAAGAGACTGTACGTGACAATGTCTTTAAAAAAAGACTTTTGTACTTTTTTTATATTTCCTGTTAATGTTTTAAGAGATGACTAACACAGTCACGGATACATTTCATCTTAGAACATCAAACACTTCCATTTAATCTCAAGCATAGGGCAATTTAGCCGCTACCTACCAGCAATTTAGTAGCTCTTGGCAAAAATAGCTGTTTCCCTTTACGATGGTACCTTGCAAGAATTGCAGATCCAGGAGATGTCTCAACTCAATAATCGACTTTTTTCGTATTCCCGACAACTTCGCCGCCTTTGCAGTCTCTTCCGAAATGATGCCGGTTTGACATTGTGCTCCATATAGTCGGCTACTTCCAAGTTTATCCCGAAACACTACTAATGTGCTATCGAAGAACAGCAAACTGGGATAATAGGCATCATCAGTCTGCCTACCATTCCTTAAGTATTGCTTCTTGGTTTTAATGCATTATAACATAGTAACAATAAAATTGCAGTGTTGGTAATTATTTCCTGCATACAATAAAATGTTACGTAAAAAAAACAATTGATTATTTAATTGTTTTAATTGTTATTGTTTTTATTCAATCGTTTTGTTACTCTAGTTAGGTTTGAAGAGGTTGAAAGAGAGTTTTGGCGGCCATCTTGAGACGTCAGGTTATCTGTCTTGAATTATTTTCCTAAACCCGTGTTTCTTCGAGTGTTAATGTGTAATAATGGTGGATTATTAACCATTAAGTGTTCGTGAACGTGCGCGAGTGTGGGCAAACAATTCAAAAGAAGAGAACCTATGTTTCCATTTTGCCTGCAAAACTTCCTTCCTGTTCCTTTACTGGAACAATTTTTGACTTGACTGAGACTTGACCTGAGTATTTGGTGTGATGAATGAATGACTCGTGATGCACAGTGTTATTAACTTGAAGCAAAAATGTTTACTTTGACATTGGCAAATTGTTATAACGCCATATAAAAAAAGGGGTTAAAACCGCGCGACCCAGTTTGCCGTCCCGGGGTAGTACCCCCACTTCTGGATGTAACACCCGTGAAGTGATCTTATCGCGTTTCGGAATCAGATTGAATGTAGCCAGGTATAACAAGAGAAGTGCGCGCTGTAAATCTGGATGGGGGTACATTCGTCTTCTCAAGAGAGATTTATCTGTAGTAGCAGTTGTTTCCGTCCATGGACCGCACTCTAGCTTCAAGAGGAGTGTGGTCATTGGTCATAATATGCCGAGATACAATAATAATTTAAAAAAAAAACGAGTAACAGCAACTAATATTTATTTGAACTGTGAATTGAATTCGAGACTTATTGTGCAGAGGCAGCATAACACGACTTTGGGGGCCTAAATATTAAATAAAAAAGTAAGAAAAAGCTCATTTCGTTCCGGGAAATGAAAAGCTGAAGTCACGAGCGGCCAAATTCCAGTTCTTTAAAAAGATTCGTTAATTAATGATTATATCGCGAATTGACTAGACATTTAAAGCGAATTTATGTTCGATTGACAAAATTATATAATGACGTTAACAAATTGAAATTTGGCCTAGAGCCGCCACTGCTATTGTGTAAGGAACGGGTGCGTTGAAATACTTTTACGATTGTATGCGTGTTATTTAGGAATATATAAGTTTTAATAAATGTTCTTCGACCTTTAAAATGAACAACAGACCGAATCTCATTTCCGTTAATTGAAAGAAATATATGTACCTATGTATTTTTTAAATTCCCATACCGCTTGCTCGATTGACCCTGAGAATTAAGACTGATTTTGTGTTAAGATAACAAAAAATACATTCTAAGGTCAACAGTTAACTTAGATAGCCGTGATTAAATGCATTATGTACCTACATTTAAAGTTATTTAAATTTTAGTATGGTATGCAGATTGTATGTAGTACCTACCACCACTTTCAAATATTGTCAAATCTGGGTGCAGTCGTCTCCTCAAGTCGGCATAATGAAGGCGACTGCAGCCACAAACCTTTCTGTATGCTATGTTTTTATTAATGTCATACTCGTGTCGTAAAATAGCATGTTCTTTTTTATGTTTAGAATTTAGATCGACTCGAGGTTAAAGCTTGTCCCACATGTGACTAATATTATTAATAATTTATAAACGTGAAGCAACACGCAGAATTTTTTAAATTCGGTTAAAATATATTCGCGTAAAACACTAAACAAGGATTTCGACGCGTTTACGTGACCACTGTGTATCTCGGTGTCAGAGCATTTATATGTACGTAAAATGAGAGTATGATTTGATAATGTAATTGTAATTTTTTTGTTCGATTTTCATCATAATTTAATAGCACTTTCTCATCGTCTTAGACTCAACATGACTTAGAAAAAGAAAATGACGACAAGATGACCGCAAGAATTTCGAAAATATTTAATTAAAAAAAACTATAAGCTGAAACTGACATAGTCTGCAATAGATAAATTCTCAAAATAACAAATTGTATTTCAGAATCGTTAAGAGACAATTAAAAAGATTGCACAAAATAATGTGCGCGCGCATACATAATACAAAAATGATAATTTACAGTAACGCGTGACTGATTGGGAAATTATACAAAACGGAACGTAAATCGACGCGCTCGGCTGGAATGGAACGTTGGCGAGTAGGAGAAACACACTTACTAGTAGTTTGTATTACAAGTGTTATTTCCACCAGTAAACAAACTTTGTAAACATTATTATTTTAAATAAAGTTATTATTATTATTATTTAATGGCGTGTTTACATTGCTTATTTGAAAACAAACTTTTGAATAATAAAAAACAATCGAATACTTAGATATTTTTATAGTTTTGAAGTCGAGGAGTAAACCGTCACCGCCACCGTTTGGTTCTCCCTCTATTAGTCCGCTGCTAAAATCCAGTGTAGTATGTTTCTTGACCTTATGGACTAAGGCTAAAGCGGGTCCTAGGAAACATTGTAATTCCGGGCCTATTTTTTAGTCATGATACATTTTGTTTGCGTTTCGTAAAAACCTAATTTTCGGGCCCCAAAAATTACGGGCCCTAGGCTCGTGCTTAGGTTGCCTAGGCCTTAGACCGCCCATGGTCTTGACGTACAGTATCTCTTTCAATTGTTTTTGGAGTCCTATTAAAAAACAAGCGAAATGTATATTTCATAAAAAAAATCTTTCAAAATATTTTCTTAGCTTCTGTCTGAACTCTGATGCTATATAACACAGTCTTTCTTTATGGTGTCAGCTCATCAAGCATAGCGGAAACGACTGCTATCTACAGACCTTTATTTACATCAGACGGTGTGTGATCAACCATTCGGCTACTAAGTATCAATAAAATAAATAGTGTACTTTAAGAAATTTCTTTAATGTGTGTGAGCCATTAATGAAATTGTCAAGTTCCCATAGATTATAGTTCTCACGGATGTTACTAATTATTGAATAATTCCCGTTGTTCGTATTATTGTAAGAAGTCTTAAGCATTTTCGACGAATTTTTTCTACAATACTCGTATGATAGTAGTCTGGGAATTTGCATCGTACCCCACGACCAATGCATTTGAAACATGTTTTATGATTGGTAATGTACCTAGATTCAAACAATGCGGAGTTTCATATTTGGTTGGCACCGACTTCAGATATATGCTAAATAAAATGCAGACAATTAATTTGCAAATAAATAATAAGCATCTATTCATGTTTATGCTTATTAAATTGTGTGTAGGTACTCTCAATTAAAATTATTTTTATACTTTTCAGTGATTTGTTTTATTTAGAAGTCGGTTCAATTATTTTCAGAAATGTTTTTATTACAAATAAAATTTCTACATAAAGTCAAAACTAAGGGTCATTGCACATAATTGCTATTCATTCCTATTGCGATGCTTCAGTGGACAGTGCGTCTAATAATATAATGTACAATCAGATGCATAATCATAATAATTTTCACTTATTACAAACTTTAGCGTGCTTAACAATGTATAATGTTTATATTTGTTTTAATGAACAGAAAACACTTTCTAACAAACAACGATGAAGCATTTGTATTCATTACAATGACACGGCAAAAACGTTAAAAATAACTAAATCTGATAAAGTTTAAAATATAACATGATGTTCCTGTTTTAAAAATAATTAATCTGAGCCTATTAATACGTAACATCTATAAATGGAACTACATTCTACTTAGCTCACGCTTTGTTCCCACTGGGGTAGGCAGAAACTATGGAGCGCCAGTGACTCCTCTCTCTACATAGCACTTTCGTTTCGACCGCATCCATTACTCCCCTCATGCATGCACGTCGGTTGAGGGTGCTCCTCATCTGACCCTTTCTCAGCAATTGACCAATCTGACTGAGAAAGGTCTTCCTAGGGCGCACTTCCATCACTGCCATCCACTTTCGTACAATAAATCTTTTTAGTTAACCTCCTTCCGAACTAAATAACTTAACTGAAAAATAAAGTAAAATTATTCTACCACTTTACTAAAATAAAAAACGAAGAAAATTAAGGACTAAGCCGAATGAAAAATATAATCCATTGAATATGAAAAATTATTAGAGGACAATGGCTTTTTATGGGTCCACTTGATATCTATGATAGTTTGTTAACAAAACAATATCTTCTTTTTTAATTAATTTATTTCAATTATATCAACACATCGTTTACCAATTAATAGACAATGTTTAATTACATAAAAAACAGATATCATCAATTATTAAAGCATTTAATAACCTTAAAAAAATCTAATACTCAATAACCCGAGTAAGAGAATTAAAATTGATTTACGATAAGGAATGTAGAATGTTGAAAATGAAGTAGAAATCATTGACGAACTCGAGAAAAAAATCGTGGGCCCATTCTCCTTTGGAACACGCTGTACAATTCTAGTTTACGTAGATTCTCTTACACAACTGTATATTATTATGTAGCCGAAACGTCCAAGGTTACTTAAATAATACTGAGTACAATGTCATGTGGCCACACCTATGTGGAGGCAAGTCGTAATGGTACATTAGGGTAGATTACACACAATATGTGGCAATTGTATCGCCCGTCTTATTGACTGTTATGGGTACGTTTACCCTTTGTTATTGATGAATTGCTCAAGTTTGCGTAAATACAAAATAAGTGAAAACAAACTGCTTCCGTAGAGAAATGCCGTAGACAGTAGTTGCGTCTGCTAAGGCGAATTAAGAAGACGAATCTGCATCATGCATGTTGACTCTAAGGGTGGTTTGCACCAGAAGGCCGGTTTAACTTTAACTATTACTTTTACGTTTACTTTAACCGTTACGTTTACTCCACATGAGTTGCACCATCGATGGTCGCGCCTGTCATTTTTGACAGTTACTTTAACATTAACCGTAACCAACGAATCTTGGCTTGGTTAAAGTTAAAGTAATCGTCAAACCAACGATTGCATAGACCGCACTCTAGTTTAACATCAGGAGGAGTATTGTTATATGCCAAGCTACAATAAAATAATAAATAATAAGAATATGTCACCAGGAAATTTTCAACTTTAAGATATTATACGTTACTGCTATACATGGAAGAGTTATTTACTTTAATTATCATCTGTTAATGGCTTGATATATTTATTGGTGACCAAATAAGTAAGTTGCAGGCGACATGTCAATCTAGTACAAATCGACTGGTCTATTTTAAAATTACAATAAACTTACATACTTTAAGAGAGCTAGGAACGTACTGAACACAAGAGTGGCAGGCAGACTGATGATGGTTATTTGTCTAGTCTGCCGTCCGGGGGTAGTACCACCACTTTCGAATGTAACACCCGTGAAGGGACCTTGTCGCGTTTCGGGAATAGTTTGAAAGTAGCCAGGTATAACGAGAGGAGTGTGCACTGTCAATCTAGATGGTAGATACTCGTCTCCTCAAGCCGGCATAGTGGAGGCGACTGCTGCCCGTAGAGATTTAGTAGTAGCAGTTGTTTCCATTCATGGACCACACTCTAGCTTTACACGGAGTGTTGTCATATGCCGAGCTACAATTTAAAAAAAACTTACCTGTTTTTCTTATCCAGGTATAACGAGAAAAATGTGCACTGTGAATCTGAATGGTGCACATTTGTCTCCTTCAGCCGGCATAGCGGATGCTATTGCTTTCTACAGACATTGTAAACAAGGGCGAATTGCATTTTACGATAAATTATATTCTACCATCCACCATACCTTTCGAGTGTAACGTCCGTCGCGTTTGGAGAGATTAACTTGTCTTAAAAGCTGGCATGGCATAGTGGGGACGAGTGCTGCTTCAATATATTTGTCTATGGTAGCGGTTGCCTTCGTACTCCAGCTCAACATCGGTGGTCGGTCAGCAGTGTTGTCTCATGCCCGGAATATTACAAAAAAAAGTAACCCCTAACTTCATATTTGCCAAAACGCATATTAACAAGTATTTAAATGATTTCCGTCATAGAATGAGTAATGTTACCGAATATGTTCGCTATCTCGTATATAATACTTAAATAAACAATATAAAATACATTTACATTAAAATGGCGTTGTTTAATGCTATTAGATAAGATAATTTTCTCTCTAATAAAATAGCTAATTTCATGTCATCGTGGTTAACTTTTGTTTTGTTAACGCATTTCATGTTAAACCGAAAATTAAGCCACTGTACAATAAAGCATTTTTTTATTGTAGCTCGGCATGTGACAACACTCCGCCTGATGTAAAGCTAAGAGTGCGCTCCATGAATGGAAACAACTGCTACTACAGATAATCCTTAAGGAGGCGAACATATACCATCTAGAGTGACAGTGCACACTCCTCTCGTTATACCAGGGGGGTTATGCAGGCGGCCCAAAACGAACCTTCGTCTGACGTTAACGCTAGCGTTTTGTTAAATTGGTATGCAGGCCACTATCGTTAGCGATGGTCACGTGACCTACCTTCGTCTATCGTTTCTAGTCTCGTTTTCGCGCGCGGTAAAGCGGTAAAAACGATAGTAAACCATAAATTGGTATGCACGACACCCATTTTGACAATTAAAGTGACTCGTACTATCGTTTTTACCATCGTTTCTGAGACGACAGCAAATTGTGCGTGTTTGGTGTTCGTTTAATATTTTTAAAACTTTGCAAAATTGAATTTTGTGCAAAAAGTGAAGGAATTTCATTGTTAATAAAAATCTAAAGTACGTAGTGTGTGTTATAGAAATAATTTTCTTGTGAAAACTTATTCTTATTAGTATCAAATAGGTATCACATATTACATGTAAAGTAGGTGCTCCTCGAGTACTTTTTGCTGCCTATAGGGCAGAAAGGAGTCGCCAAAGGAGAAATACAATGGTTCGTAGGCGAAAGGAGCGGAAGATACTTCTAAAAGTTATGCCTGACGAGTAGTTCCTATACAGAGTTACGGAGGAAGAATTCTTCCTATTGTGCGAGGAGAGTAGACGGCACACCAGATTAAGAGATAGTACAACTGTAAGTTTGCATACTTGTTATTATATTTACATAAACATTTGCATGCTCTCGTTGGTTAAATGGGCAAACTAATTACATAACCTATAAATAATAAACCATTTTCAATACAGGTCTTAACAGTTCTGGCATTCCATAGAATGGATTCATACCAAAAGCTAGTAGGTGATGCTTGTTTGATGGATCAAGTAAGTGTTAGCCGGTGCATAAGAGGGGTCACCAATGCCTAAAATGAGCCTGCGTTTGCGGATACAGTGTTTTCGACAACTCCGGGAGCTCATTGAGATATACAAAAGGGGTTGGTAAGTTTAATTTCATTCATTACTCTTATGATTTTGTATATTCACATTGGGTCTATGAAACAATATTATTGTCTCATGGTAAGGTTGTCAGATGTGTTGAGAAAAGAAACTGGACTAAATTTGAAATTTGGCATCCCCGGTGTGCTGGGTGCAATTAGATGTACTCACATTGATATAATAAACCCCTCAGGAAGAGGCATCATGTTTTAATAGAAAAGGCAAACAATCAATAAATGTACTAATAGTAATAATTTCTAGATTTTTTACTATGGCATGTGGCCTGATGATAGGAACTGTAGTGCCCCAGTCGCCATCACTGTGCCGGCCCAAAGATATGACTGGAGCTATAGAGAGTGCAACTTGGTCACAATAAGGAATTAATCCGACACATCTAACAAAGCTATGGTGTGGTTGATATTGAACATTAAAAAAAATAAAAATACTTATGAACATAACTTTACTTCTTATAACAAATAAGTTTTCCCCAGCAACTAAGTTTTGTGGTGGAGTTAACAAACTTATTACAATATATTTGTAGAAAAACTTGGTAATATTGTTGTCTTGAGTTGGAACCCTCAACCTTCAACCCTAAAAAGTGGTGGTACGAGTTACAGATTATTAACTGAAGAATAACATTATATTTCTCAAACTAACAGGGCATTGTATAATTGTTTCAGGAGATAGCGGATATTCTCAACGAAGCTACCCCCGGGGATATGCATGACCCCCATGCTACTCCTGCCCAAATTGTACCCCAATTATTTAAAAAAAAAACGAATCTAAATAAATTACCGTAAACTAATTTCCTTGTTTTATTTCCATTGTCATTGAGTTTTTTTTTTATTGTAGCTCGGCATGTAACATTTCGCCTGATGTAAAGCTAGAGTGCGGTGCATGAATGGAAACAACTGCTACTACAGAGAAACCTGTGCGGGCAGCAGTCGCCTCCACTATGCCGGCTTGAGGAGACGAGCATGTACCATCTAGATTGACAGTGCACACTCCTCTCGCTATACCTGGCTACTTTCCAACTATTCCCGAAACGCGACAAGGTCACTTCATGGGTGTTACATTCGAAAATGGCGGTACTACCCCAGGACGGCAGATAGGACAAATAACCATCATCAGTCTGCCTACCTCTCTTTAATAGATATAAATAAAAAGCAAAAAAGTAAAGGTAATTATATTTATTTATAAATTAACTAACATACTTATGCCACAAAAAATGTAATCTGCTGCTGTAGATTGGCATTGTCATTTTTATTTTATTATTTAAAAAATATAAAATTACAATGTAATCTTGTGTAACAGAAGGGTGGCCAGGATAACAATAAAATTGCTTGTACATTTTCGCTTTGTAATTTACTGCAGATATCTTATAACACTTGTAATTAACATGGCCTTGCACAGCTTGAAGTGAAGAGTCAGTTCGTGGACTTCACGTTCCAGCATGCTTCTGAGTGTGTCCTTGCGGAACTTTTGACGCGATTCGTCCACGCTGTTGCACGCACATACGTGACTGTCTCTTCCGCCCCTGTGCAACCTTTACACAGAGGACTCTTAGTATGGACCTCCCATCACAGTTGTGGTTTCAAAAATGGGAAAAATATTGGCCATACCCATATCTATAGGCGATTTCTAAAGACTATTACTAAACCCTGAATGCCGCCGCTGGGACAGGGTTTTGTAGACGACTAGTCTTTATAGTTATCTTTATAGGATCTTGAGGCAAGGACCGTCGTCGCCTGCAGTTTCTTCTGTAATTAATAAATATATTAAGTTATACTATATTTTTAAAGTAAAGCCTATTAATTCAGATCAATGTGATTTTCACTATTCAGGTAGATAGTGCGGCCGTGGTCTAGCGGTAAGACGCGTGAACTCACAATCGATAAGTCCCGTATTCGAACCTCGCTAAATTCTGACCAATGTAACTGAAATGACACCTGCGAAATGACCTTATTGCATTTCGGGAACAGTGTAAAAGTAGCCAGGTATAACGAGAGGAGTGTGCACTGTCACTCGTAAATGGTGCATACTCTTCTCCTCTGGACGACATAGTGAAGGTGACTGCTGCCCTCTATTTCTCTAAAGTAGCAGTTATTTCCACTCATGGACCGCACTCTTAGCTTTTCAACAGGTGAAGCGTCTGAGGTACAATAAAAAAAAGATATTTAACATTAATAAAAGTAATATTGTACCAACCGGGTCTCTTCTTGTACTGTATTTCACGCTGCAGGCCATGTGGCTAACCCAGAAGAACCAGCAGCATCTGAGATGACATTAACTGAGACTAAAGCTGGTTCTGAAGCAGGTGTCAGTATCATCAGTGTCTAACCAGACAAAATTGATGTCGTGCAAATCCTGTGGCATTTCCTGATCTTGCAGCACGAGCACCTCTATCTGCTCAGGCTCCTCGGCTACATTGTCCTTGTCCTGAAATTTTAGAAAGATTAAGTTTCTCAAATTATAAGCTTCTTATGTGCCTCCCATATAAAATGTTCCGTTCGTTCCAGAACTTGTTAGTAAGCACTATGCAAAATAAGCAATCACATTTAAATAAAACATTAAGAAGAAAAGATGATCATTCAAACTTTAAATTAAGGAATTTGTTTTATTTACAAAATCTTTTACATGTTTTTATAATTTTTAAATATACATACATAATTATGCTGCATGCAATACATTGTTATTGACATGAATAACATGCCTAGGAAGACACGTTAAATATTGAAATTACTGATTAAATTGATGATTCGTAGAAAAAAACATGCAAACAAAATAAAATGCAACAGAACAAGCTTTCTTGTTTACTCACTTTCATCCACTTCTCTCCCGGCTTCCTTGGTCCTCCTTCTCGCTCAAGGGCGTGCACGAGCTCCAGCCACAAGTGCTGCCGCCTCCGACGCCCTTGAAAGCTCGCTAGTTACCACAAAGTACGTAGGTACCAAAGTTAATATGTCCCCGTTTCTTTAAAAACACACAATGTTAGAAATTGTATTGTTAAACAGAAGTTTGTACGGGTATTTCACAATATACTTACGTTTCCATAAACTCCACTAATATTGCAAGCTGTTCTTGCGATACACTCATATTTAACAAAAATATTTCGAAATATATAACACTATAAACACCAAATAATTTTCCGTTATTTGTTAAGTGTCAAAAATAATGACAGCGCTCACGTTTAAAAAAATAAAAATTGTCTATTAAAAACGGTACCAAATTACATCACTAACTTTTACCCATCGTCTGGGACGATTGTGATTTTGGTGCGTCCTGCATACCAAAAAAAACGAAGGTTAAAACGATCCTGCGTTAACGCAAGCGTTTGTCAGTGAGAAAACGATGGTTGCTTGCATAACCCCCCTGGCTACTTTCAAACTATTCCCGAAACGCGACAAGGTCACTACACGGGTGTTACATTCGAAAGTGGTGGTACTACCCCAGGACGGCAAACAGGGCTACTGACCATCATCAGTCTGCCTACCACTCTTAAAATAATTTAAACACATAAAATCATAGAGATATATACTAGAGGTGTAAACTTCATACATGAAATATAAAAAAACTGTAGGCCGCTGCAAACGATTTGACAGTGTTGCCGTCAAGTCAAATACTAACTAACAGAGAACCTAAACGTGGTTGTGGTCATGTTTTCTCTCGCTTCACATATTGCATATCTAATTGTATTTATCAATGCATTAAATGCTTAGAAAAACTCTAGACACATTTTTACACAAATACAAAAATTATAGGCGCCTACTCTAGCTACACAGATACCCATCTCGTTTACACGGTTGTCCAATGCGCCCAGTACCTACACATTGGTTTAAGACGCCGGAGTACAGCTGAGTACACAGCACGTATTTGCATGTAGGGTATTTTTTGCCGTTTGTAAAGAGCCAGTGTTAGTCCAAAATGTGCTGAAGACATTAAATCGTAAACGACTAGCTTAACATGTTTGAAAAATGAGCAAAACACACCTTTAAATGGCGTGCGATCGCTTGCGACTCATTTTAGTTGCGTATCTAAAGTCGGGCGCCGATTTGTCATTTACATGAATGTACTTCGCCTTATTTCGCCCAAGTCTGTTGGCTATTTACCCATGTAAACACTCCTTAAGTAATTTCTACATTAATTCGTGTTTTTTTTAAGTATTTGTTGCAATATAGTTATTTTTGGACTAATCATTTATAATATTCAAGTCAACATAGCGGAGGCTACTATAAAAACGATACAAACACCATTTATAAATAATCACAATTTCAATTATTTCAGGTTGAATGAAAAAATGCATCGTGAATTTGACATACGCTTCCTGTGTGAGAGTGTAAAGTACTATATTAGTTGAAGATACAACTAGTTATTTGAAGAGAAAATAAAGGTAAACACGTTATTATGTCTAATAAATAATACAAATATAATCATGTTCTAGCTGGAGTATGGGTTTTTCTTTTTTTTTTAATTCAACAGTCTAATTCAATCGTTTTGGGTATGCGCTGCCAGTTCGAATAAGATATTGCCCTCCCATGTGTTCTCCCAGTCCTTTCACCTCGGATCCTTCAAGCGGAGTGTGAAAAAGCACCTTCTCAGGCCGGCATAGTAATGGCGACTGGAACCACCGTGTTAGGTTAGGCTCTTAAACGTAAACTATACAAAGTTTCAGTTAAAATTTTCGAAGGCTTTTACGCGGTGGCAGCGTAACGCGATTCTTCTCCACCAATCAGGTGATGTTATTTGACCGCAACATTTAAATGAAGCGATCTCATTGGTGGAAAGATCTCGCTATACGTTGTCATTTCAAAAGTAAACATGTCCCTATATAGCGAAACCTTTATTGGATTGTTTGAGTCGCTTTAAATCTATATTTATAGTACAATAGTTAATTATAATATACTATTATTAATATAAAAATGTTTGTATAACCTATTATAGCCTACAATAATAGCGATCAAAGTATATTTAAAGATGCATTGTGCATCGCAAAAGCACCTATTTAAATAACGTTACCTGTCTGTAATATTATTGCCACGCCTCCTGTAATATTTTACGTTGTACGATTTGCGATTTTTCTTCTTTTTATGTATGTATGAAATCAAAGTACAAATTGATATAATTATTAGTAATGTATTTATGAATAGAATGAAAGGAGATTAAGTAAAATGATTTGTGCGAAAGTGGATGGCAGGGTCGGAAGGGGGCGCCCTAGGAACACCTTTCTCAGTCAGATTGGTCAGAAAGGGTCAGATGAGGAGCACCCTCAACCGACATGCATGCATGCATGAGGGGAGTAAGTCCAGTGGGAATAGAGCGTGTGCTAAGTAGTAGGTATTTATGGAAAAAAAAATTGGTAGGAAGGCATTTCATCTTGATTGTATACGTCTCTCAGTGCCTGTGGTATATAATACAGGCATTGATTCTTTAGTGGTAGGCAGACTGATGTTATTAGTCCAGTCTGTAATCCTACCACCACTTTCAAGTCTAATGCTCGTGAAGTGATCTGGTCGCGTTTTGTGATCAGTTTGAAAGTTGCCAGGTATAACAATAAGAGTACATTGCCAATGTGTTACTCATGTACAGTCGTGAACACTTAATAGATAATAATCCACACCTTTATTATATTAACACTCGAAGGAACGCACGTTTGGCTTATTAATTGAAGACTCCAAACTCAGGTACATCTCAGAAGCCCGCCAAAACTCTGGCGTATCTCTGTCTATCCTTATTTTTGCAAATAAGTCATGTTGATATCATTTGCAAATAGGATTAGCTCTGTTGATCAATTTAAGCGGAATTAAGTAACCACTTACATGGTATCGGACATTTAAAAGATAAAAAAAAGTTTATCAATAAAAATTGTTATAACCCCACTCGCTCAAGTGCAAATACAATATTTATTTAAGTTATTATATCACCATAATAGGTCAATTGTAAGAATGGGCCCGACAAAAATATGACCTCAGTGAAAAATGTTACAAGTCGAAAAATACATTTATATAAATTTTTCTATTGTTTGCAATACAACGATTTTCTTTTTGTTTTATGTAATGTTATATTAAATAACGTGAGTGTGGAAGTACCCTATAAAACCTTTTGCTACTGTAAATATACAATGCTTAAAATATTACTTTATCCACTTACGGCGTAGAGTTAGTTCTTTCAGATCACCAATCAGACATTATTTTGACAGTCGATTTAAAAAAAAAATCAAATACAGCGATCCTATTGGTGGAGATTAATTAAAATTAA
Organism: Tinea pellionella; assembly: GCA_948150575.1. Taxonomy (NCBI): domain Eukaryota; kingdom Metazoa; phylum Arthropoda; class Insecta; order Lepidoptera; family Tineidae; genus Tinea; species Tinea pellionella. The sequence goes on from OX411248.1 coordinate 9,425,699, forward strand.
TATTTAAAAATACTTGCCAAAAATAGTAAAAATCACTAAGGATTAACCAAGCTTTAACTAATGTTTAAATTCTTAATTAGTCTAACCTAAGTAATCTAAATTATAACAATGGGCCTGGTTTAATAAATAATAGTAATTAGCCTCACCCGGAGTTGACCTTTGAGTCAGAACACGGACGAATTAGTTCAAGAGAATAATTTAAATTAGATAAAAACTTGTATCTAGTACATCATTTTATCTTCGTTTAAAAAATACCTTTTTTTTACGTATGGGAAATCTTTTATAGATGCCTCGCGATTACCGGGTATACGCGACTAACGGTGTTCCTCTCTACGTCATACGGGACCCTCTATCCACTACCTGGGAGACTAGCAACTCCATAGGTCCCCATAAGACACTGTTACTCACTGTCAAAGGACCGCGAGCCACGGGGTTCAAAAGATACCTGACCTAACTAACAGAAGAAAGATAGATTTTTTTGTGGCGCAGTGGGAAACGCGCGAGAGAGAGTTTACAATTCAAAATTTTATTCATAAAAATTATAGTATGTATTATTCGTTGAACACCTAAGTACGTATAAATAGGATTTTAAGTGGAATCGAGTTAGACAAGAATAAGTTATTGGTATGACATTGCTTATCTCATGCCAACGCCTCGCCCTTTATGATACGACTTGGTGATTACTCAGTCAGGCATGGTGTAACTTTTTGTATGTTTCAATGTAAAAACAAATTGCATTTTAGAACCAGCTGGTATCGATTAAAAAATTATGTAGTCGAGTCCCGGTACAATCAAAAATAGTTTTAGTAAAAAAAGTCGCGGAATAATAATCCAACGAAGTTTTAGAGCGACACCAAACGTGCATATTCTTATACCTTGAACCGTTCATCGAAGTCTTTGGCATCTCTCTGTCTACTCATTTTTTTATATTATCATTCGCAAATTAGATTAGCGTTATTGATCAATTTAAACGGAATTAAGTATCACCAACATGGTATCTGACATTTAAGAGATAAAAAATAAGTTTTCAATTGCCCGACAAATCCTAGGTCTCTTTCAACAACTTTTTGACCTTAAGGAACAGGATACAATGCAACGAATGATTTGTGATGATTTGATGATGATGATTTGTGATAAGGAATGTAGATTTATTTTCTCACAAAATGAGCTGAAAATCATCGATAAAGTCTTAAAAAAATTGTGGGCCATTTCTCTTAGGCAAATGGGCATTCTCCTTTGACTAGAAAAAATAATTTTAACGCATTCACGTGAGCGCTGTGTGAGCTACTGGAGCTACTGTGCGCAAAGAATTTTATCTACTCAGTTTTCATCATAATTTTGTAAATAACAAAAACAATTCTTTAATTTCCAGATGATCACTAATAGAAGATTTGCAATACTTGCAATAATCACTTTTGTATTCACAACAACAAAGTGTTTTGAGAAAACGAGCGTGTGCCCAATAGGTTTCGAAGAAATACGACACATAAACGAACCGTATGCCATTTCACATTGTTATCGTTTAAAAGGCCCCGAAAAATTTGACGACAAAGACGAGAATTGCAACAAAAATAGATATTCAATAGACTTTATTAAAACATATAATTTAACAAAGCACGGCGTTCTGTTCTGGACCAATTATAAAACTTTATATTCTGGAGGAGTGTTCGTCGATACGGAGACAGGAGATGTGATCTCGAAGAAGGCTCAAACCGAATTGGATATCGAGCGGGATTATTGTGCCGTTTGGAAATCAGAGACCGACGAACTAATATCGGCTTCTTGCAATGATAAATTTTATCGATATTGTGTTACCGATGCTTTGGCAGCTATAAATGAGACTCATCAAGCTAACTTTTCTAGTCCGCGATCGACGACATTATTTGTAATAGACGGTGTGAGAGCGACATGGTCGCAAGCGCAAGTGCTTTGCAATGCCCGCAATGCAACATTGTTACAAAAGGGTTGGAGATATGCGAATGTTTATAAATATTGGTTGAAGAACAACACTACTCCATTGGGTATTTTTATGAGTATTAATGATAAACTTTTGTGGAGTCAACCGGAAGATGATGTTGCTGAGGTAAGGTTTCCATATTACTACATTTTTTATACTATTGCGTAATGTCTTCAGATGGCAGTCGTTTCCATTATGCCGGCTTGAGTAGACGAATGTTCACCGTCTAGATCGACATTGTATAACTGGCTACTTCTAAGCTGATCCTGAAACGCAAGTAGGTTTGAAAATGGATTTTGTCCAGTGTAAGAATGCTACTTTTAATCAATAAGTGATTGATGGGGATAAATCATGGAAGAGAAAAGTTTAGTGCTTGAACTAAAGTTTGTAACCATGTATACTTTTCCAAAATGAAAAAGAAATAAGCCAGTTATTTTCGTTTAGAACTTGTATACCAATAAATACTTCAATATTTAAACTAATTAAGAAGTATACATATATAACGAGAGGAGTGTGCACTGTCAAACTAAGATGGTACATGCTCGTCTCCTCAAGCCGGCATAGTGGAGACTACTGCTTTCTACTAACTAAGACTAGGTTTCTCTGTAGTAACAGTTGTTTTCATTCATATACCGCACTCTAGCTTTACATCAGGCAGAGTGTTATCACATGCCGAGCTACAATAAAAAAAAACCTTTGAATTATCATACAATGTTTTTAAATTGATTTTCAGGTACCCGATACCGAGTGGAGTTTTCAAGATGAGTCCTTCTCAGTGGCCACATCTCTAGTGGCTCTCACAGAAGGAACATGGCATCTTGTGAATAATTCTTCTATATTTTATAATATTATCTGCGAAAGACCTGTTTACCCTGTTGTGTATAAAAGCGTAGTCTCACATCGCGCGTAAGTTTTTTTAATGTTTTAATTCATTGGTACTGGTCAGAATTTTGCGAGATTAAAATACGGGTCTCATCAATCGCGATATCACGTTTTAGAAGACCGCTAGACTACTCTGTCTTAATTAGTTAGGCACTATAATTTGCATATTAACAGTAAACCCTAGAAAAGAGCGAATATTAAATAAATAATTATTTATTATAATCAACGAAGAAAATTGGTTTACACTAATTGGTGTTAAAATACTTAAAACGCAGTATTAAGTCAACTCAATGGTTGGCAAGACTTCCGATGGAAAGAGAGAATTGAGAATTTTTGACGCGTCCAAATTATGCAAAACAGAGAATGTGGATTTGAATCCCATCCTAAACTGTGTGTGCGATTTTTTCTGTTTATCCTATTCATGGACTGCACTCTAGCTTTACATCAGGCCGAGCTATAATAAAAAAACTTCATTCTTCTACTAGTGGAAACTGTTAAGTGGACTGTTTGTTATATTAACATGTTTATTTTAATTTGTTTGTTTGCCGAAAATAAATAATTTAATAATAAGTAACTCAGTAAAATAACAATAAAATAAAAAACAAAAACTAATATTCACAACTTTAGACTTGCTTTCTTTTTCACAGGAGATTTTTAAAAATAGTTTATCCATTCTAAGCATAGAGATATACTAGTTTTTGGGCGCGCTTCGCGGCGCTGCACTGGAAGAATTTTTTTTGGAGTTTTGAAAAAAAAAAAATTTTTTTGTTGAGAAAACAAATTATGGATTTCGAATGTTTCGAAATTAGAGGGAATATTCTACGACTTTTGTTCTGGCACTTTGACCCTATCTCGTTCCGTTTCCGAGATATCGGCATCACTTCCGGTCCAGAGTCCAATTCCGCTCAAAGTCGAGGTTTTCTCGAGGTCACTAGACGCCCCCTACACGTATCAAAAAGAATCATCTCTCTAACCCCCCGGCAAGTGCCCGATATTTGATGTCAGTCAGTGAGTGGTAATCGAGCTTTGTATGATATGATGATACCAATTATTTTAAGTATTATTTCAGGATAAATATTATAGCGAGTGACGAAAGCCTTAATGGATTTAGTTATTACATTGGCGGAAATTGCTATTCTGATTCAAACATTATAATGGAAGATGTTTTTACAAGATCAGTTCAACAAACTACAAGGTAAATTCATGTTCTTCACTCAGCCTGATTGTGGGGTTTTTTTTATTGTAGCTCGGCCTGTGACAACACTCCGCCTGATGTAAAGCTAGAGTGCGGTCCATGAATGGAAACAACTGCTACTACAGAGAAACCTGTGCGAACAGCAGTCGCCTCCACTATGCCGGCTTTAAGGAGACGAGCATGTACCATCTAGATTGACAGTGCACACTCCTCTCGTTATACTTGGCTACTTCCAAACTATTCCCGAAACGCGACAGTCACTTCACGGGTGTTACAATCGAAAGTGGTGGTACTACCCCAGGACGGCAGACTGGGCTAAAATGAATGTAGGTGTTACCAAAGAGAAATGTATGTAGGTAGAACACGTCTCCACTATGCTGATTTCGTATAACGACCACTTTTGAATGTAACACCAATAAAGTGGCTATGTCCCATTTCGGGATCAGTTTAAAAGTAGCCAGTTATAACGAGGAGTGTGCACTGTCAACTTAGATAGTTCATATTTGTCTCTTCAAGCCGGTATAGCGGAGGCGACTGGATCGTACACTAGTTTTTTTTTATATTGTAGCTCGGGCATGTGACACACTTCGCCTGATGTAAAGCTAGAGTGCGGTCCATGAATGGAAACAACTGCTACTACAGAGAAACCTGTGCGAACAGCAGTCGCCTCCACTATGCCGGCTTGAGGAGACGAGCATGTACCATCTAGATTGACAGTGCACATTCCTCTCGTTATACCTGGCTACTTTCAAACGCGACAGTCACTTCACGGGTGTTACATTCGAAAGTGGTGGTACTACCCCAGGACGGCAGACTGGGCTAAAATGAATGTAGATGTTACCAAAGAGAAATGTGTGTAGGTAGAACACGTCTCCACTATGCTGATTTCATATAACGACCACTTTTGAATGTAACACCAATAAAGAGGCTACGTCCCGTTTCGGGATCAGTGCACTGTCAACTTAGGTAGTTCATATTAGTCTCCTCAAGCCGGCATATCGGAGGCGACTGGATCGCACTCTAGCTTAACATCAAGCGGTGTGTTGACTACAATAAACAAATTATTAATTTTAGGATAGAGCTTATTCCATTGAATTCAACATCAGCGCAATTGAAAATGGAAAATGATGGTTACTATTGGTGCCAAGATTATACGTTTCTATTTGATAATTTTACATCAGGCGCCTTCGTGTTGGGGGATAAATATTTGTACATTAAAGATGTTGATTACATTAAGAATTTGTATGCGATGAAAATCAAATTCAAGAAACAATACACATATGAAAAATTAGATTTGTACATGAGGATTTGGATTAGAAAATTGTCTGAATATATATACTTATATAATAAATATTTGAACAGATATAATAATATAGATGTAACGTCTACTTTTCGTATACAAGATATATTAAAAACGTTTAATAACACAGAGAGATTGGAACCGTTTTCAGAGAATCTCGTTTATAGATATTGCAAATTGAAAAGGATTTATTTGGATAAAAGAACTGCATTAATACATATTGATTTATTAGACAATATTAGACCTTTATTGCCTAGCCATTGGGAGAATATTGAAGTTCTATTCATGAGACCTACATATCATTGTCAAGTTCCATTTAATGGTTACCGGCACTTGATTTTGGGTAAGTATTTCCTAAACTTGTTTCTGGAAAGGTCTCGCATAAGCGGCGTAGCGTAAACATCTTGGCCACGCGTGACCTGTGACCTTGTTTACATTATAATTAGTAAACAACTTCGACGAGATCTTTCTCGCAGCTTCCTTCTATTTGAGTATAAATACCGACACCCGAGTGTCCCGAAAAGTAGTCCTATTCTGGATGCGATACAAGCAACTCCTGCGATAACAAGTGATACTGAACAGCGACTGAAGGCTATCCAGCGACTATCGTACCACTCCTGCTTTTACGTTATTGTGTGTCGTATGCAATAAATTGGTGTGAAGACCGAGGTCGTGTATTATTTTATTTTGTACCCCCCACGAATGTAACAATACTATTCACCAGAACTCTGCTTCTGGTAAGCCACATTATTTCTAATAGATTCATTTTATATATATTTCCAGGGGAATCTATAGAATTTGAGCAGTGTTTGAATTATAAATGTGTCGGAGATTTCAATGATGGTGTACAACTTGTGGAGACAGAGACGCAAGATTGCCGCAGAGAGAATTGGCGAGAAAACTATCCAACCCAATCATGGCGAATCGACGTGGAAGATGAAACACCATCTACTGCCATGTACGATTCATCCACTGAAGAAGTAAGTCACACAATAATAACACACTAAAGAGTTATAGCGGCCATCTGGGTTGTCTGTCTTGAATTATTTTCCTAAACTTGTGTTTCTTCGAGTGTTAATGTGTAATTATGACGGATTATTAAGCATTAGGTGTTCGTGAACGTGCGTGAATGTGGGCAAACAATTCAAAAAAACGTTTGTTTCCATTTTCCAACAAAAACTCCGTAGGAAGCTTTAATAAAAATTTTACCACTTAACTGGTATTGGTACCGGTCAGAATTTAACAAGCATTGAACAAGTGAGTTCACACCTGCTACCGCTAGACCACGGCCGCTCTTACCAACGTCTGCAGAATCCTGTTGGGAAATGAAAAGGGAAATGTGCAGATGTGCGCAGGGCACACAACTGGCCTTGACTTGATATGTAAGAACTGGGACCATTAGATTGTAGCGACTAGTGAATTCTATCTTAAATCTGCTTAGATGAAGCACAAAATTCACGTAATTTGGTATTAAATGTAGCAAAATCGTAACATATAGGCCATAACGGACACGGCAAGATTAGAACAAATATTAAAATGTTTGACCTTTTGTCACTTGGTAAACTTGCGTAGCTGGTCACTTTACTACATAGACGATTCAATACTAAGCCAAAAAATGGACGTAAATCATAAGTGTCTTCGTAATAGTGATTTTGAAGATAGTGCAACCTGCTTCAACACTCTAGCTTTACATCAAGTAGTGTTTTGTCAAATGCCGAGCTACTAGAACCTAGTTTCTAACAAATTACTTTGGAGAGGTACCATCCGTTTATGGTCCAAGTTTCTAAAGTACATACGACGTTTAGCCAACACGTTCCTCGTACGTACTGCGAAACTCTGGGAAACTCCCGGTGCTTCTTAGACCGTTTAACATCAGACAGGGTGTGGTGAAACGCTTGCCTATTAAGATTTTTTTTCCCAGGATTATGATAATTACTCAGCTGAATATACAAGTGCAGAAACATCGACAACGGACTTGACAACTGACACACCCTGGGACACCATCTCAACAGATACACTACCACCCATTACCACATCAATTACTTCGGAATCACCTATCACAGTCACCACAATGCCAACTCCACCGTCACGACCTGTGAGTATACGAGTAACGAAGTCACTTACCCTATATTATTTTATCGACTTATATTATATACATTGGACGAGAGGAGTAAACTCTGTCAATCTGGACGGTGCACACTCGTCTCCTCGAGCCGGTATATCCGAGGCGACTCTGACTCTAGAAGTTTGCCTGCCTGTCATGCTGTGCAAAGTGGTATTTTGGTAATTTATTATGTATTTAACTAAACCGGTTCAGACATTTAGAGGATATAATGAACACAGTAAAAATAACATTTAGAGGGTGTAATGTTTAATTGTAAAATTTTCAGCCTCAACAACAAGTAGACGATGTCCTCTCACATCTTGAAAACTTACTGAATACCAGCAAACCTATACCAGTTACTGAAATCGGAAATGCTTTTGATGAGGTATGTATTCAATACACAATACACGTGACTTCAAACTATGATATGGGTATCAAGACATGGATAACACCCAGACCTGAAACAAATACATTTTTCAAGAGTGGTAGACATAATATACAACGATGGTCTTGGGGTAGTATCAACACTTTCAAATGCAATACTTGTTGAGTCGCATATAATTAGAAGAGCCTGTCAATTTAGATTCAGATTCAGACTTGTCAAACCGACATAGCGGAGGCGATTGCTGCCTGCAGAAATATTTTTGTAATAGCAATTGTGACGGTATCTGGACTAGAGCCTAGCGTAAAATCAGGCGACACAGTAATGGCAAATGCAATAGTAGACTGTTTTGAATGATTTCAGGTAGACGATTTACTATCATTAGTAGAAGAAGTGGAAATACCTGGCAATTTCCTAACAATGTTAGATCAAATGGGCGCTAGGGCTGATCTGAATGGGTCTAATCGTATGGCAACAGTGAGGCGACATGTGGCATTAATTATTACAGCCAGTGAACCTGATAATCCTGTCAGAGGATTGAGAGTTGCCACCAGAGCTGATGAGGCTTTTAAGGAGGAAGCTTTTCATCTATTGTCTGGTATGTATATAAGTTAAAAGTAGGTTTTTCTGTTAAGCTACAGTTCCGTCACCATTTATCTAAAAACACGGAGTTAAAATGAAATTTTTGCATTCCAGATCGCGATAACGAAACTCATTTAGAAGTAGAATCGAGTGAAGCCGTTGTGTATCTTCCTGAATCTATCGCGGTTTCTGAGAAGAGGATCAGCTTCGTCGTGTTCCGTGACGATAGACCATTCCTACCAGCACCTGGACACGACCATTATAGTGTAAACAGCAGAGTTTTGAGCATTAACGTGGAGAATCTGACTGAATTCGACGAGGGAGAGGTGAGAGGATCGCTAGATACATATATCGATATATTGTTGATACCGTTAATTTCTTTTCAGGTGATTGAAATATATCTTCGGCCTACAGAAGAAGCAATAGAGCGTAACCAATCGCGTTCCTGCGGTTATTGGAATTTTATGGACAACGGCACTGGAATCTGGTCACAGGAAGGCTGCGTGTTCGTTCCTGCCAGAGAGGGATTGTTAGACACGTGTAGATGTACACATTTGACACATTTCGCTGAAGTTTTAGTACCGAGGCACGTGTTCTCAGAAGGTCACGAGTCTGCTTTGGAATACCTTTCAATAATCGGTTGCTCCATATCCCTCTTCGGGTTAGGCATGATAGGAATGACGGCCATGATCTTCAGATCTTGGAGGCGAGATTTCAATAACAAAATTTGGTTAAACCTGTGTCTCGCTATATTCCTTTTAATTATTTCATTTTTGATCGTCGCGTTCGCCGATTTCGGTCATTACAATTTACCTTGCATGTTCACCGGTGTCATGTTACATTATTCTGTTATTTGCTCGTTCTGTTGGATGCTCGTGGCCGCGGTTATTTCCTACAGACGTTTGGTTCTAGTGTTCACTCGAGACGCGTCCCATAAACTCCTCCGCGCGTCCGCCTTCGCTTACGGCACACCTTTCGCTATATTCGGCATCCTTCTCGCGATCGATCCGTCGGCTTACGCCGGTAGGTTCGAGGATACGATGCCTTCGGGAGCCTTCTGTTACCCTTCAGGATTAGCTTTATGGTTGGCGGTGTACGTGCCGGTCGCGACGATGTTGTTGGCGAACTGTACACTTTTTGCTTTAATAGTACGTTCCGTGTTCGCGACGAAACAGATTCAGAGGCACGGCGACGCGAACGAGGCGATCAGATGCGCGTCCGTCAGTTGCCTTTTGGTTTTCATGTTCGGTCTTCCTTGGATATTCGGGTTGTTTGCTAACGTGTTGGTGTTCGCGTATCTATTCACGTTGACGGCCACGTTTCAAGGGTTCGTGTTATTTTTGTTTTTCGTTATCGGGAATAAGAAGACGAGGGAGCTGTGGATGAATAAATTGAAGATCAAGCAGACTAGGAAAGTGCCCGTCTCGTCTTCGACGGGATATCGCGCTGCTAATACGGTGACGATTGAAGCCACGTCGTCTAAACCTCGTTCGTTGGCTGGAACTGATGATTCTAGATTTTCTTGACGGTGGAAGAGTAGCTACAGCCGGTCTGTTAGCGTCAAACGTTCCAAATGATAGGTGCAATTGGCCAAAATAGTTATTAATCTTAACAAATGCCTAAAGGCGAGGCTTTAATTGATGTAATCTTAATTATATTTGTTTGCCAAATATTTATTTGTATTATAATATAATATTTGCACGTAAATATATGATTCTTAGTAACATAATCCTATGGAGGATGTCTGGTAATTACGGGAGCTGTTTTTTTTAAATTAGGATCTCCAGTGAGATTTTGTCTCCCCCTTGATCACGTTATGGACCTCCCCAACGAAAGTAAAATGACATAGAGTTTAAATATAAGGCAAGATTTTAGAAATTAATTCTTAACCGCTCGTCGAATAACTGCTTTAAAGGAGAATGCCCATTTCTGGGCCCACTTGATACCCAATAGTTTGGTAACAAAACAATATTCTAAAATAATATCATTTATTAATTCATTTTGTTTATATGTTTAAAACACAAAAAACATATAATATTCTCTACATATAAATTTCTCCTCCATTTGTGGCGTGCGAACTACTATTTTTTTGTTAAAAGCGGTAAAATAATTTAAATAAAAATACTCGAAGGACCAGCGGGTTTTCCACACTTATATAGGTATAGGGAAGGCGGAATCAAGACAGTGCGGAACAAAAAGAAATAAAATCTGTCCTGAAGGAAAAATACATGCACCACTGACCTTTGAACTTCTTCCAGGTTTCATATAATCAGCTGTAATATCAGTCCTTGGGTTGTTAGTGCTAGTATAAACTTCACTAAACGTATACTCGTGTGAAAGCGAAAAGAAATAAGCGGATTTAAAAGCGGTGCGGAATGAATAAACGGTTACAAATTTGACTTGCGAGTCAACGGCGCGAACTTCACGACGTCAACACTGAGTGGTGCGGTAGGAAGGGTTGCCAGGAAGGAAAAAATATAAGCGTGTTGCCTACGAAAACTATATAATAAAAATAGGCGCGAACATCCCCCCGGCCTTGAAGGAACCCTTCGAAATAATAAAATACTTTTTTTTTTTTTTTTTTTAATTACTAATTAATAACTCACTAATTAATAATGCGGAATATAAACTAAAGCTGAGTAGCGGATATATGAAAAAGAAAAAAAATTAAAACTAAAAATATAAATATGGTATATTGCTAAAAACCTAACTACTACTACTGGGTAGGTAACGAACATAAACGAACATCCAGCGGTCACTGTAGGTGCGGTGCGTTATAAACATAAATAATTACTACATGTAGTGCCTACTGTAATAGGGTTATTAGCAGTATTCCTTTTCTCTCGGGTTTAAAATATTATGTAAATAATATTCCAATTACCACCTCTTACAATAAGAGTGGACGGAGGTAATATAATACTTCAAACCTCGAGAGTAAATGCGGGGTAAACATCTAGCGGTGCGGTTGAATGAAAAGGCGATGGAGCCAAGCGGTAGGTTCTGATGGAGCAGAACTAAAAAATATAAATTAACAAAATTTTAATTTAAATCATACATATCGCATTTATGAATGCGCGTATGTTTATGCGGTTTGCGGATAAATAAAATATAAAAATGATTGCGGGCCATGAGTGTTCATTTTTGCAATTAAAATAATCTATAATTAGCTCAATTATATGCCCACCCCTCGGTAACAGTATGGGATACTTATGAGAATAATTAATACCAGCGTTGCGAAGACGAATACCTACACGGATAATGACGTCTTTAAGAAAAGGAAATAGTTTATGAATAGCGGGCGAACTAATTATCTTATTTTTTTTAAAGTTTTTTATATCAATTGCAAAATAACACTCTTACAAATAATGAATAATATAAGTCTGAATAATATAAGTATCTAATTATTAATTTAAATTGCGGAATTATTTTAATAAAATTTAAACAATAGACAACACTGTGTAATATACCAATTAGAAAATTTATTTGCTAAGTCGAGTAGCGGGTTCCCGATCGGCTGAGTAGTGACATTAGCAATAGTTTTTGTTTCAGGAAGATCGGTCATTTGAACCGAGACCCGGTTGATAGGCCATTCGTTCACGGGTAGCGAACACCAAGATGGACCGTGGTGCCATAATTGATGTTGCACGAATTGTGCGGGTGATAGACCACGTGACAGGCAATCGGCGGGATTCTCGTTACCGGATATATGATAGAAACACTCAGCATCGATATTAGATTGACACTCGGCAATTCTATTGGCGACGAAAGTATTAAATTTATGAAGATGCGAACGTATCCAACACAGTGTCACTGTTGAATCAGAAAATGCGTATACATTTTTTATTTTAATATGATGCGATAAACAATCAAAAACAATGCGGGTTAACTTAGACATTAAAACGGCGGCGCACAACTCCAAACGAGCTAGGGTGACCACCTTGAGCGATGCGACGCGGGACTTTGCGCAAACTAAAGTAAGTGCGGGCGGGTGTTCACCATTGACAACGTGAACATAAATAACACAGCCGTACGCCTTTTCGCTCGCGTCAGAAAATGCTACTAAAGAAACCTCAGAATCCTTTTCTATTTTAAGATGGCGGGAAAACTCTAATTGCGATATGAGCGGTAACTCGTTGACATAACGTTGCCAACGATCGACAATATGTGACGGTGGTTCGTCGTCCCAGTCTACCTTTAAAAGCCATAGTTCCTTAATTAAGAGCTTAGCAAATAAAATAACAGGGCCGACCAATCCTAACACGTCGTATAAACTCGCGGTGGCGGATAAAATATTCCGTTTTGTACACGGAAGTTGCGGTGGGGTGACACTAAATTTAAATAAATCTAAAGTGGGAAGCCATTTTAGACCCAAAATTTTTAAATTATGGTCACCGTCAAAAGAAACGGATTCGCGGTGAGAAGAAGGAATATGTTCGAGTAACTCCTTTGAGTTACTCGACCACTTCACTAAGTCGAATCCCCCGGTCTTGAAGAGATTAATTAGCTGCGTGGCTATCTTGATAGCTTCTTCTTCGTCAAAAGTAGAAGATACCAAGTCGTCCATATAGACGTCTCGCTCCAGCACAGCAGCAGCTAACGGATAATTGTCTCGTTCGTCCTTTGCTAATTGTCGCAAAGTACGAAGAGCTAAGAATGGTGATGATCGAAGACCGAAGGCGACGCGGTTAAATTCATATGTTTGAAGCGGTTCTGATGCGGAAAAGCGATATAAAATGCGCTGAAATTTGCGGTGCGATTCGTGTACGCCAATACATAAATACATCTGACGAACGTCAGCGAGAAAAGCGATGCGGTAAATGCGTACATCGAGTAGAATTTTAAAAATGTCACTTTGTTGGTTGCATCCCGTATGCAAGATGTCATTTAGTGACATGCCAGTGTCAGTTTTTGCACTGGCATCTAACACGATACGAAGTTTAGTGGTAGATTTGTCGTTACGTATAACGGGGTGATGCGGAATATAATAACCGGGTGTAAGCGCGGCGTGATAAGGAACAATAGATAAATATTTTTTATCAATATATTCCCTAATTACCGTGTTATAATGTTCACATAATTCGGTATTTTTAATAAATTTACGCTCCAAATATAAAAAACGTTTTTTAGCTAATTGAAAAGAATTACCTAAGTCACAAGTGGATTGTTTAAAAGGCAAATCAACACTATAACGACCGTCAGAGGAACGAGTATGAGTAGATACAAATATATTCTCACAGTCTTGCTCGTCCGGACTGAGGAAAGATTTCGAGGGAATTTCCTCTAACTTCCAAAAATTCTCGAGTAATTGATTGAGCGGGTCGTTGTTGATCGCTAGATTATTATATGTTATATTATTTTTTGAACACTTGGAGCATCCCCTATAACGATATAACCCAAAGTAGTTTCGAGTGCGGTCGGGGAGGTCAATGACCCGGTGACGCGGTCAGATAATAATATTTCGCTGAAAGTATTCACTCCCAACAAAACATCAATATCACCAGGCACATCGAACTGATCATCAGCTAATTGTAAATTTTTAATTTTATCGAGAAGAGTAATATCGACTCTTGCGTCTGGCAAAGGGCCGGTTACGCGCGGGACTACGAGCGGCCGAATTGAATATATGTGATCATTATACACAGAACTAAAATTAAGATTTATTACACCTAATATTTTTTGCGAAGTTCCCCCAATACCGTGAACTTCAGAATATCGACATTCTTTAGAAATAGGAGTAGAAAGTTTATCACAACACACCGAGGTAATATAATCACATTGTGACCCGGGATCTACCAAACATCTTAGATAATGACGTTGGCCTTTATTATCGAAAGTAGCAATTTTTGCGGTACCTGATAAGGTTGTAATAGAACGAGTGTCAACATCACCACGTGACATGTTGCACATTGCTACACTTTCCGATTGCGGTTGCGGTTGCGGTTGAACAGGTGGTTGTGATTGCGGTGGAGAATGCGATTGAGATAGCGGTTGCGGTGCGGTAAAAACAGCATTGCTGCTTTGCGGAGATGCGGGAGAAAATTTTTTATTATAAAAATGTAGTAAAGAATGATGCGGTTGATTACAAGACGAACATAAGCGCTTCGAATTGCACATTGAAAATCTATGTTTAACACTTAAACAATTATTACAATAATTATATTTTTTCACAATACTATATCTATCGCGCGGCGTCATTTTCATAAATGCGGGACAAACATACAAGTGTTCGTGTGCAGCTCCTTTGCATACAACACAAACTTCGTTATTATTATTTGTATTAATAAAAGATTTAGTTTTAAGATTAGATATAGATTTTTGTGATTTTATATTATTATTTATTATTTTTGCGGGCGTATAACTATCATTATTAACACGAGAAAGTATTTTAGATTGTTCTTTAATAAATTCAATAAAACTAGTATAAGTAGGAATATTTTCTTTGCGGACAGACATATCAAATAATTTAGTAGTCTCTGGGTCGACTTTCTTTGTCGCCAGGTGTAATAAAATAAAATCTAATAAATCATCAATACTCAATTGTTTAAGGGCGTGAACTGCGGATGCGAATTTTTCAATAAAATTATCAAGACCAGCTGAACTTGTGGATGCGAGCGGTTTAAAATCGAATAATTGATTAAGATATGAGGTCGCGAGCGAACGAGTATCCTCATACCTATCCACAAGGGCTGACCATATAATTGAGTAATTCTCAGCGGTGGGAGGAATGCCAGCACACACTGATAATGCTTTATTTGTTAATTTGCCTATTAAATAATGAACTTTTTCACTATCAGATAAAGATAAATTATTATGAATAATATCCGTAAATTGCCTATAAAACAAAGGCCATTTACGAATATCACCATCGAATGACACCAACTCAATAGGTGGCAAACGAGGCTGCGATTTAGATAGGCGAAATTCATTAATATTTGAAGTGCGCTGGTTACCCATTATGTGTGAGGAATCTAATTTAGTCATAACACTTTTGATTCTGCAGAATAACTCTTCAAATGACGACCATGACTCATAATCTACGGTTGCGGTTGGTTTTATAGTTAAAGAAGCCGTATTATATGAGTCCATCACTTTTTCAAAATCATCACGCAATCTGTCTAGTGTGGCGGTTGTAACAAGAAAGTTCTCCCTAGCCTCCTCATTAAGATGGGCTATTTTAGACAATTCAAAAATAGTATTTAATCTAGAAAATATTGTGTCACGTTTGCCTTGGAGAATTACTAACTGTGTTTTATAAGATCTGATTAAACTAGATGAATCAATTTCTTTCTTTTCAGAAGACATTATGACCAACTTAAATTATTACAAAAATATATCAAAAATATAACCAAAAATGCTAATAACTATGTTTACAATTGGCTATTTATGTATTTATTATTAAATTAAGACAACAAATTAATATATTTTTGTAAAATAACAGTAAATTTGATGAGATATTATACTTAAGGAATTTTTGAACTACCTACTAATATTATAAATTTATGTATTTTAGCGAAAAATAACTGTTATTTGTATTATAAACAATTATTAAATAAATATAAACTAAGAAACCTAACCCTATAAATGACCCACTTAGGTATAATTGTATAGCGGGAACAAAAAATATGCGAAGTGGGGTATTGTACAATAAAGGTTTCTTAGCAATATACCATTTATATTTAAAAGGCGATTTAAATGAATTTAGCGGTTTATTTAAGATTCGTATCCGGCTCGAAGAGACCAAACTATGGAGGATTTCTCCTCCATTTGTGGCGTGCGAACTACTATTTTTTTGTTAAAAGCGGTAAAATAATTTAAATAAAAATACTCGAAGGACCAGCGGGTTTTCCACACTTATATAGGTATAGGGAAGGCGGAATCAAGACAGTGCGGAACAAAAAGAAATAAAATCTGTCCTGAAGGAAAAATACATGCACCACTGACCTTTGAACTTCTTCCAGGTTTCATATAATCAGCTGTAATATCAGTCCTTGGGTTGTTAGTGCTAGTATAAACTTCACTAAACGTATACTCGTGTGAAAGCGAAAAGAAATAAGCGGATTTAAAAGCGGTGCGGAATGAATAAACGGTTACAAATTTGACTTGCGAGTCAACGGCGCGAACTTCACGACGTCAACACTGAGTGGTGCGGTAGGAAGGGTTGCCAGGAAGGAAAAAATATAAGCGTGTTGCCTACGAAAACTATATAATAAAAATAGGCGCGAACAATAATAATAACCTCAAATATTCCATCAAAAAACATCTCATTACTCAATAACCTGGGTGAAAAAATTAAAATTAATTAATAATAAGGAATGTAGATTAATTTTAGAAAGATTTAAAATCATCGAAAAACTCGAGAAAAAAATTGTGGGCCCATTTTTCTTAGGCGAATGGGCATTCTCTTTTCTCACTCGAGTTGAGGATTAACATGTTTATTTTGTTGTGCTTGAGGTAGATTCGAGGGACCACTAAGGTTGGGTTAAATTATTTTAATTCGTCCAAAACTGTAGTTAGATCTCAAATAGTATTTATTTTCTAGTCTGTTTTTTTTTCAAAAATATTTAATAATTCAAAATTGTGTTATTGTAATTATAATTATTAGTTACCAAATATTAAATGTAAAATATATTTTAAAACGTTTTTCCAGTATTTAAAAATCAATGAATAAGTATTTCTTTTTATTTAATTTTAATTAATTCGAATATTTTTAAAAATATATTTGATACTTTTTAAAGAAGTTTTAAAAACTTAAATTTAAATGAAAAATGAAATATTTGATCATGAATTTATCCACTTTGAAGCATAGAGATATATACCAGAGGTGCAAACCTCATGTAACACGTACATGAAAAAGGCGTAAGTGGCTTACTGAAAAAAAAACCTAAAAGTGACTGCAGTCATCTTTTTTCTCCCGCCACATTGGGAGCGTTATTGCTTATCTAGTTGTATATATCGCTACATCTTTCACTTTTTCGTTTCTATTTAAGATTTTTCTCATAATTCTCGAATTTTGTCAGAATCTTTTATGTTTTTATTAATATTATCAAAGAAAAGTGACCGTAACATGAAGTCACCCATTTTTCCCATCATCGCCCATTTTGTTCACCATTAGATAATAGTAATAGTAAATGTATTGTTTAATATAAGGTCCAGCGCCGGATTTAGACTTCGGCGGCCCATAGGCAGAGCATGTTGTGGAGGCCCTCAAATCGTTTGTGGTTAACTGTTGAAAGTTTCTATTGAGATCAAGGTAAAGAAGAGAGCAACTAAATAAGTTGGCTAACACAAAATTTAAAACAAAACTCAGTATTTTTTTTGTTTCTACTGAGCCTTTATCGATTTAATTTTTTTTTGTGGTGTGGCTGTGGCCCCCTCTTGGTGGCGGCCCATAGGCCTATGTTGCTTATGCTTAAATCCGGCACTGATAAGGTCAACTGTCCGCAGAGAAGTCTCGTCATAGATGTAGGTAGACCGGAATGATTAAAATTCCAATGAATTAATATAATTTTAGCATTGGTATAATTATCTCTATGAATTTTAGTGTCTTAAGTTGTACAGAACAAATAATATATTTTATTATGTTAAGCATATTTTAAGCATTCTTAGAGGCATTTAATTAACATTATATTTTATAAAATTACCCACTTGTGTATTTTTATTGATAATTTTCAGTGTAATTTAATACTGTATGGCACCCGTGAAGTGGCCTTGTCGCGTTACGGGAATAGTTTGAAAGTAGCCAGGTATAACGAGAGGAGTGTATATTGTCAATCTGGATGGTACATGCTCGGCTCTTTAAGCCACCATAGTGGAGGCGACTGCTGCCTGTGAAGATTTCTCTGTAGCAGCAGTTGTATCCGTTCATGGGCCGCACTCTAGCTTTACATCAGGCAGAGTATTGTCATATGCCGAGCTATAATAAAAAAAATAACGTGTTACTTTAATCTTCATAATGGCGTCAATAATCGATGTTTATTAATAGAGACCGCTCTTCGTTCGATTATTTTTAATTAAACTTCACCTTCGAGATAGGGCTCTCGAGCGCGAGGGAAACCGATCAAACATAAATAACAGGTTGTCATGGTTACGACCTTCTTGTTTATTGGTTAAATCGAAGTGACGGCTCATTTGTGATAAAACCATCGTTTCGAGTGCAACAAAATGTTCTGGGGTATCTCACCAGCTCTGGACTTGCAGGAAGAATATCTAAAAAATACGCGAAGCAACCCCTACGAGTTGAACTTCCTCGTAATAGGAGGATGTGACGCCAGACATTTGCTAAAAACCTTAGCACAAGCATATAGACACAAAAGATGTTATTTGAACCTTTTCGTTGTCGATGGATGTCCAGAACTGGTCGCCAGGCAGTTACTCATCACCTCGTTCGCATTAGAGAAGACGTCACACTGCGGTCTTCTCGAAAAAACTCGTCGCATTCTCGAAATCTACGGAAATGTTCTGCTGAGACCTTCGACGTCCAGGTACCTCATCGCAAAATCACGTCAGCTCATAACAATGATTACTAACCCGGAATATATGGCTTCCTTATTGCCGTCCGTATCTGTAGAGCAGATGAAGTATCGGGAGAGAGATTAT
Organism: Tinea pellionella; assembly: GCA_948150575.1. NCBI lineage: Eukaryota > Metazoa > Arthropoda > Insecta > Lepidoptera > Tineidae > Tinea > Tinea pellionella. Next base: position 9,444,697 of record OX411248.1, read on the forward strand.
ATCGAGAATTTATTGCATTTCTGGAACACCGGACACACTAATCAGTTTGATGTTTGCGAGCTGTGGGAGCATCGACTTCGCACTAGCCTCGGGCAGCGTTACGATTCCCGCGGTGGTGTTTTCGATTGGGACTTCCATATGAGGATCAAGGACAACACCACGCAAATATGCTGGCCCGAATATAAACATTATAGAGAACATGGTATAGCGTTCACTTGGTTGGAGACCGAAGTGTGTCGGCCTAACGTGTCGTTAGCGGCGGGGGTTTACAAATGCGGCGAGAGGCATGTGCACAGGGGGTATGTGGGTGATATTGTGACGTCACCGTTCATCGCGTACGGTCTCGATTGCGAGGACAAGGAGATGCTGAAGTCGACTCAAGGCGTTAACTATAAACGAGCAACGGACGTCAGCGAACGTAACATGATGAGAATGCTGTACGAGCTGGAACAACGAGAAAAATTTGACCCGATCGCTTTCAACTTGGACAATCAGCAGAATTTAGGTATGGTCGTATTGAACAACATCGACGCTAAGATATCTGAATCTGGTCAGGAAGCTCCCTTACTCTTGCGTGAACATCGCGATACGTACATAGATATCGACTATGGAAAGATACATTTCCTATCTCTGTCTGCTTTGGATCACTACCCGCATAAGCCGCAGTTTCAGGGATTGTTCCACGGTGTGTATGTCGGTCACAACACGTTGGGTAGAGTGAAACCGAGCGTGTGGGCGATGGCGCGTGACAACGCTGTGGTTATTCTAGAGTCGAGGAAGTACATGGTGGAATTGAAGAGAGACGATGTCAAAGCATTCGGGGAACAAATACAGCAGACCGCGACTGCCGCTGAATGTAAGCCGATAACGAATTTTGATCCGGAGAAGGATGATTTTGCCAAATATTTGATTAAGCGGAAATCTGGAAGTGTCGATATTCCTGAGTAAGAATAATGTTAGACTAGTTTATTGATTCATCGATTACTTTTTGTACTTTTATAGAGAAGAAACAACCTCACCTTAGACATTGAGCGGCGGTGGTCTGGCGGTGGAGGAGTGACCTCACGATCGAGTAGACCCGTGTTTTTTGGCATTATAACAATTTGCCAGTATCAAAGTAAATATTATTGCATCAAGTTAATATTGTGCATCACGAGTCATTCATTCATGACACTAAACAGTCAGGTCAAGTTTCAGTCAACTCAAAAATTATTCCTGTAAAGTGGTAGAATATTTACTGAAATTTCCTAGGGAGTTTTGGAGGGAAAATGGAAACACATGTTCTCTTCTTTTGAATTGTTTGCCCACACACACGCACGTTCACGAACACTTAATGGTTATTAATCCACCTTTATTACACATTAACACTCGAAGAAACACAAGTTTAAGAAAATAGTTCAAGACAGATAACTTAATGTCTCAAGATGGCTGCCAAAACTCGACCCGTGTTTCAACCTCGCTAAATTCTGATCAATGTAACTATGTTATATGTACTTTGGTCGCTTAATGTCTGCGATACAAGCATTCACTTGGATTCTTTGAAAAAGTCTTAGAGTGAGGTCTATAAGCGGAGGCAAGTGCTACTACAGAGAAAAGTCTACAGGCAGCAGTTACCTTCGCTATGCCGGCACGATGAATGCCTACTAATCAGATTCCTTTCTCAGGCAAATATCAATATATTTCCTTTTTTTTTGTCTCTAATTTTCTATACTTTGAAATGTAATAAATAAAACGAACATAAAAATTTTGAGTTCATCTATATTTGTTCATTTATTAATATGTTACATTCATTTTCTTTTTAATAAACCATATCGCGATTATTATTTACAGGGGTTTTTTAAATTATAATGGAAAATTATAACGTAACTTCGTTTTAAAATTCGTATTTTATATTACAATAATATCACTTAATATTAAAACACTTCTAAATCAGTAGTTTTGGTAGTTTGTCTGTTCTTTGTTGCGTTTATTGCCTGGGAATAACTACTTGTACGAACATAACCCGCGCCAATAAAGAAACGATTTATAAATGGCGTCTATTCACATGCTATCTCGATTACCACTGACTGACATCAATTGTGGAGCACTTGTCGGGGGCTTAGAGAGATGATTCTTTTTGGGGCGTGTAGAGGGCGCTCCCGCGACCCCAGGAAAACCTCGTCTTTAACCGGAAGTAAACTCTGGACCGGAAGTGGTGACGATATCTCGGAAACGGAACGAGATGGGGCCGAAGTGCCGGAACAAAAGTTGTAGGAAATGCCCTCTAATTTCGAAATTCATAATTTGTTTTTCAAAAAAAATTTTTTTTTTAAAACTACTAAAAAAAAAATTTCTGCGCTCGCGAAGCGCGCCCAAAAAACTAGTTTACGTCTATACTTACACACTTAAGGTAAGGTATCCAAAACGAAATAATATCTAATTAAGTAATCGTAAATTATGTTTTATTACAAATAAACACTTGTATCAACTTCTGTTTCAATAATTTCTAATAAAATTTTTGATAATTTTATAAAAATATTATTCAAAGCCTTCTTTGCTGACCGTACTATAAATACCAAGCCGCCATTTATAAATCGTTACTTTGTTGGCGAGGCTTATATACATTTATTAATTTCAATACAAATAAATTACATCTTTTCACTTCATTCATTTAATTTACTTTTTTATTATTATATTTTTAAATATGGTAATTAACATCAGTTTTTTTTCTATTGTAGAACAAACCACGAAATTTTTTTTATTGTCGTTTGGCATATGACAACACTCCACGATGTTAAGCTGGAGTGCGGTCCATGAACGTAAAACAACTGCTACCACAAGCCACCGTACGTTGACGCCAGGACCGAGCGTGCGTCAAAGTATGTCAATAAGACCTAGTTTGTTGGGTCTGCTTTTTGTGTTGCAATCTAAGGGTAAGCTCCAGAGACAAGGGTCATAAAAGTACGTGACGTAGAATATACGCGTATGACGTGCGGTACGGAATTCATTAATAAATGTAAGTACAAATAGTTTCCCATAAATGTCGTTTCACTACCAGAATCAACATTGCATTATTTGTTGGCCGCCGCCTTTTACAATTGACGAGTGATTTATTGATACTACTTACTTCTTTTAGCTTATTTTTGATGTCTCCACAATATCCCACACAACTTTTAATTATAATTTAAATCAACTATGAGGAACACGAACATGTTTTTCTAAAGTTGTTCGGCGGAAACAACTGCTACAACAAAGTCTGTGGACAGCCACAGCCAGGACAGGGCATATCCCTGTCGCTATTTATACCCGGCTACTTTCAAGCTGATCCCGATCGCGACTTTATAATGGTAGTATTATCCCAGGACGGCAGACTAACACTAACCATTCCGACATCTATCCAAATACAGGTATGGTACATTTATTTTGCAGGCATCGTGGGGTCTAACGCCATAATAAACAGCATAAAAGTGAGACATTAAAACTGCGGAATGAAGGAAGTAGTATCAAAACAGTTCCAACATGATGAGAGTCACTTAGCTAACCCTCGTCTAATGTCAGGGGCTGGTGTTTCAAACATCGATTTAGATTAAAACAAGAACATCACATTTACAGAGTATTTTTATATGAGCAATATCCATATAGACCCTATATATTAATCTAAGATAAGTATAGATTGAAAAACCAGCCGACAAAGCTAAACGCTAGTCATATCGTAGGTACATTAGGCCGACGACGCGGTACGCTAAAATTTAAATGTGGCATTTACAATTTGAGCGATATAGTTCGCATAATTTTCCCCATAAACTTTATCGCGATGGTCCCACCGTGGGGCGAGTGAGACGTAAGTTACATTAGAACTCGAATTATTCTAGTACTTAACGTGTTTTGTAGTGGCAGTGTAGTATCGAGTTCTAAATTGATTACTAAAGCTCTGTTCACACGTAGCAAAAATGGTGGAATAACACCTGCAAAGGATTAACCCGGCGGTATAGCGGAGACGACTGCTTGTCTGCACAAACTCTGTAGTAGCAGTTGTCCCGACTGCACTCCAGATGTTTTTGCTGCGTTTTCAGAGAGCTTTTTTTCGATTATATTGTGCTTTACACCAATACAATGTAAAGCGGTATGCTCGTAATAGAATAGTCGTAAGTGCCACATTAGAATTTTTATTCTAACTAATACTCTAGTGCACTGCTTTTCAGCATGTTTTTCAATTAAGGAAGATCTACACTAAGGGAATTTTCAACAACCGAGCATTTAAAAAGAGAAAATAAATTGCAATTTCAAATAAAATTAATAAAGAGTTTTGTTTACTTAAAAATAATCACAATCATTTGATTTTTAAATTATGAAATAATTTTTTTTTGTATACGAACATAATTATTTTATTAACTATTCGTGCTTCCCCGTAGCGAATGTCTGAAGGACAATGCCCATTCTTGGGTCCACTTGATACCTAATAGTTTGTGAACCAAACAATTTCTAAAATATTATAATATCTTATTTTTTTATTAATTTATTTCAATTATATCAACACATATTAATTGCATAAAAAACAGATATCAATAATTATTAAAGCATTTAATAACCTCAAATATTGCATCAAAAAATGTCTAATTACTAAATAAAACGGTTAAAAAAATTAAAACTGAACATTCCTTCAGGAACGTGGATTTATTTTTCTATAAAACGAACTAAATATCATCGAGAAAAAAATTGTGGGCCCATATCTCTTAAGCGAATGGGCATTCTCCTTTATTGCTTCAATTCTCTACATTGAATTTTTTTTTATATTTCCCACTAGTTTTTTTTTAATATTTACTTTCCAATAGTGCAGAATTTTTAGGTGTGAAAAGATATTTAGGTGTGAAAAAGGGTTAATGGTAATTCACGCGCAGTGCATAGAGTTCCGGCGCTTATGACGACAGACATCTCGACGTTTTTACAATTCGCTGTAAAATATCGCATGATATCCGTCATCGTTAAAAAGCGGCCACACGGAGCGACACCGACGAGCGACAAGAAACGTAGAGCGACCGTGAGTTGTGAAAAATGTGGGACAACTTAAAAATTAATATTTTAATGTTAGTGAACACATTTTATTATATTTTTTTTTTAATTTAAACTTATTTATGTTAATGAAGTATATTTCAAATTATATAAAAAAAAAATTAATTTTGGGTATGTGAATGACTTTTCATATCGCTCGCTCGTGTCGCATCCATTAATAGAGTATAGCAACACCTCTACCCTGTACGTGTTTGGTACCTATTTAGACTTACATTAAACATCATCTAGTACTACAAAATACAGCATTTAATAAAGCCTGCACTTGTAAAGAAACAAATTTCCGATTAGGGCAAGTTTTGTTACTAAAATTCAACCATATGCGTTTGAAATTATTTAATATTGAACGAATGTACAGGCTTTATTTAATATTTCTGTACGTTGGCTGTTGCATTTCATCTAATTTTAAATTTATTTTATTATGGCCGCGCCTCCCTAACTAGCGTTACCGTTAAACAAAAACAATTCTATAATTTACAATTAAATAAAATCAACAGAAAATCAACAAATATTTACGTCTACACCTTATTAGGTTATGCATGCCTTTAGAAATAATCCTATGTATCGTCGTATCGATAAATACAATTATTCCAAATGGTCATATTTACATCAATTAAAACTGCTTAAATTCGTTTTGAATTAACAATAAATATAATGATAAAATTGAATTTACTATTTATTCACAATTTTTTTAGAATATGTGTGGGTTTTTTATAGTTACTTTTATTAAGTTACACGCTACGTATTATATTGGTGCACGGTGAGACGAGATCTCTGAATTTGAGTAAATAATCCAACTTACGTATCTAAGCCTGTAATCGATGTAATAAAATAAAAAAGTAATTCCGTATTATATTTACAGGTTTTTTTCCGTAACAAAATGATTATTAAAATATATTTCGTAATATGCGCAAATAAATATTATGCAAAATAACATTAATTGAACATAAAAAAAATGAAGTGAAACAAATCTTATTATTTACACATAGAATACGAAATTACATTTTTACCAAGTGAAAAATAATAAAATATATATACACAATTATAATTTATTGTATTATTACACATTTGGTGTTACTAATATTATTATTAAAACAATAATTCGTGTTTTCCATCATTCAACACAATAGAGAATGTGTCGAGAAGTTGGGCGTGATTTCGGAGAGGTGATAAAGAATGATTGTGATAATACTCTCCGGGGACGGTATATCCGCCCATCTTCTTAAATTCAAACAATAACGAGTCGAGCTGTCAATTCAATCAATTTGTTAAACACCTATCTAAATCGATTATTATTTGAGCGACAGTGAAACGGAAGATTCAGCTCGACAAGACCTCGACACCGTACATCAGCGACTTACACTAATTCCATAAAACTGATAAGTCTTACATTATTTTTAGACATATATTCTGTGACACTCTTAGAGAGCGAACAAGCATTCGAACAGAGATAGAGTTATAAAGCGTATCGTTTCAAATCGAATAAATATAATGTAATAATAATAATAATCATCAACATAACATATCCATCGCCCTCTAACAACCTCACAGTTAACATTTCAATCGAAACTTACATCCGACAGTTAACTCTAAATGTTAATACTTATAGCTCAGTCGTATCGTTTATGTGCACTTATATCATACTCTTTTATATACACGAACCGTCGACGGTCGCAGACGGCCGCCGACGACCGACGACGACCGCCGACTTACAACCGACACTATATCACTACCGATTACCCTAACAGTGCAAACAGAGTCCGATACATCGATCACATTAGTCATTACAGCGGCGTGGCCCGACAGCGGCAGGTCAGTGCTTGTACTCGCGGCGCGGGGAGCAGACGGACGCGGACCGCCCGGCCACGGACGATGCATGCGCTACTGTGACGTCGCTGCTGGAGCTGCCGGGGGGCGACGGGAAGTACTCTCTCTCGGCCACCGCCGGCACCGCGTCTTCACTCGCCCACCGGGCTAACTGTTGTTGAGCTTGAATAAATTCATCACTAGAAAATGATAGAGAAGAGGAACGGAGAGTCTCGGGCGGCGGCTGATCGAGAGCTCGCGCGGGAGAGTCATGCGTGTGCGTTTATTGCGGTTATATGAATAGTTTGCGATTGATGCCTACCTTTCGGAGTCCGGTGCGTCTCTCAGTCGCTCCGCGTCGGCGGTCTCGTATAACGCGTCATCGTCGGGCGGTACTCGCGCGTGTGGCGAATGCGCGGAATGAGCGTGGCCGGTATAAGGAGGGTGAGGTGCGAGGGGTGGGGGATGATGTCTCGCACTGCCGCGGTATCGGTTGTATCCCGAGAAACGAGGCTCCTCGTCACCGGCACTCATGCGACCGCGACAACGGCTGTGAACGAAAGCAACGAAACTTAAATAATTATAATTAATAAGAAACACTGTACCGAAAATTTTACATAATGATGGTCGCCCTACAATTCATATAAGAATGTATTGTTTTTGTGTTACATGTAAGCAAAATATGTCGAGTAAAACTCACGGCGGTATATCTCCTGGCTCAACTCTATAATGTCTATCAGCTTCCGTCTCTGACATCCTGATGTCTTCGGAACCCGATGGGCTCATGTGTCTACTGGAGTGATGTTCTAACTGTCGGATGAGATCCTCCAAATTTCTTATTCTTATTGGACCACATTGTGGCGCTTCATCCTCCTCATCATCACCTGTAACATGGACAAGAAAATATGTTTTTTGGAAAGTTCACATTTTCGCGTGTCGACTTAGTTAAGGTAAAGTAAAGATTTACCTGCTCGCTGCCTCCTAAGCTCAGCCTCGTGTATCTTTTCAGCGCTAGGCACACGATCTCTCTTATATTCATATTCCTGCAAAGCTCGTAGGTCACCTGATCCGGCAGCAGATCCAGCGTTCGCTCGTTGCGCCGCAGCTGACTTTAAAGCTACTATTATGCCTTCGTGATAGCCGTTTAAATCCTGGAAATAATTACTCATTAATATCAGTGTCTACGTGGAGTTATTAGCCCAGTCTGCCCTCCTAGGGTTGTACCACCACTTTCGAATGTAACACCCATGAAAGGAGCCAGGTATAGCGACAGCAGTGTGCATTGTCACTCTAGATTAGTCTAGAGCAGTGTTTCCCAACGTGGGGCTCATGGGGGGACAATTCGAAAATGGACTCGACACAAGTGTAACCCTTTCGCCCCGGGCCATTTAAATCTAATGCTAGATTTCGGTGCCGAAGGAGAATTCCCATTTTTTGGGCCCACTTGATACCTAATAGTTTGGAAACAAAACAATATTCTGAAATAATATCTTATTTTTTTTATTAATTGGTTTTAATTATATCAACACATTATTTACCAATCAATAGATAATGTTTAATTACATAAAAACTAGATATCCTCAATTATAATTAAAGCATTTAAAATAATAATAACCTCAAATATTGCTTAAAAAATGTCTAATTATTCAATAACCCGGTTATAAAAATGAAAACTGATTGGTGATAAGGAAGTAGATTTATTTTTCTACAAAATTAAATAAAAATCATCGACAAACTCGAGAAAAAAATTATGGGCCCATTTTCTTAGGCGAATGGGTGAATACTTTAACGAAAAAAGCAATTTTTTAAATAATTGCGATAAATAATTATTAGGTATAATTTCGCTAGACGAGATCAAAATATGAACTGGGTGTATGGCGTCGTCAAGTGAACTTCTCTGCGGCAGACAGCTGTGTTTCCTTAACAATTTCCTAGTGATTTCTTCCTAAAACCCATCATTTAAATTTCTTAAGTGAACAATGTTACATTTGGGGCATAAGAATTTTAGAAAGGCTAGTGTGGGGCATGGCACAAAAAAGGTTGGTATAGATGGTGCATACTCGTCTCCTCAGGCTGGCATAACGGAGGCGACTGCTGCCTGTAGAGTAGCAGTTGTTTTCGCACTCTAGTTTTACATCAGGCGGTGTTGTCATATGCCGACATATAATATAATACAATAAATAATTCCCATACCTTAAACTTGTATTCCATATCAGCAACAGCACCAGATGTTTCCTGTCCATCGGATTGAGAGCCAACTTCTAAATGTTCAGACTGGGAGTCATCCCCCCACTTATCTTTACCGTCTATAGCACCATATCCATGTTTCTTCAATATTCCCTTCTCTGGTAATTTGGACATGGAGTTCGGAGCCACGTCTATGAATGCGATGTCTTCTTCGCCTGGAATTATTTTTAGTATTTGAGTTAGTAAAGTATATACTGAATGGCGGTTCGGTCATTTGGAAAGTGAGGCACTATTCATTTATTTATATATTTATATAATACAACTTAGTCGCGTTTCGGGAATAGTTTGAAAGTAGCCAGGTATATCGAGAGAAGTGTGCACTGTCAATCTAAGATGGTACATGCTCGTCTCCTCAAGCCGGCATAGTGGCGGCGACAGGTTTGTCTGTTGTTTCTATTCATGGACCGCACTCTAGCTTTACATCAGGCGGAGTGTTGTCACATGCCGAGCTACAATAAAAAAAAAGTCTACGGCTGTTGGCCAGCCAAGTCACTACGTGTCACATCAAATATTATTCATATATTCATTAAAAAAAAAATTAAAGATAAAAATTACATAGAAATTAATTACAATACTGTCTTATTTACTATGTCAGTTTTTAAATATAGATATTATTATTATTAGTATACAGGGTGAATTTTTCAAGTGGGCTTTTATGGCCAAATCCTAAACTATAAGAGATATCGAAAAATGCTGAAAGGAGTCTCGATGCCGATTTTGATGAAAACTAAAACTGCATTATTAGATTTTTGATAAATCCATTTTCCCAGCCAGGAATCGAACCCGTTGATTTTGAAAAAAAATAAACACTGTATTATTGCACCATCCGATAGTGTTCCTGATAAGGATCAAATTCTGGGAAGTAATGCTATACGGCAAACCAAAGAAAAGTGTTGATTTTTAACAAATTGTCATATTTTTATCAATGAATACGTCGGCATCGGGGAGTTTCAGCGACATATCATTTAGAAGTTCCAGTGCACGAGCTGTGGGCGCGTTACTAGCCCATCGGGTACGCAGACTACCATCGTATGAAAACAACCGAGTATAGTGGATGGCAGTATCGGAAGTAAACTCACCTGAATGCGTCGGCTCATCTTCACTACCTGAATGAACACGTTTCATTTGCTTGTGATCTCTGAAATAAATAATAATTATTATAGTAAGAGAAAACCAGGCAACACTAATTTATTTTACATGTTGGCAACTATTGTAAACAACGGAAGAACCAAGGACACCATTCTATATAACTTTGAAGAATACACCACAAACATTGTTTTAATTGCATCCATACATTGATATATACAACTAGATGTACAATAACGCTCCCAATATGACGCGAGAGAAAAGATGGCCGCAGTCTCCTTTAGGTTCTCTGTCATTAGTATTTGACTTGACGGCAAATGTCAAATCGTCAAATCGTTTGAAGCGGCCTACGCTTTTTTCATGAAGTTTGTGCCTCTAGTATATATCTCTATGCATATAACAAATATAATAATGTAATATAAGCAGAACAGTTAATAAAGTTCAAAAGAATCCGCCTGGTTACAAGAGCGAAGCATGAACTTTGTTAATATGCCTTAATCCATGGCCTTAATAATGGATATTTTTCAGTAGTTCAGCGTGTGACCGCAATACACTAAAGTGCGGTCCATAACAAATTTTGTAGTGTATAGGTACTTACGGATATCGGCTAGCAGCTCCAGCACCACCCATATGATTTCCATGTCGAAAAATAACACGTTGCGAGTCTCCACGGCTGAAAATTATACACAAAAACACGTTCAGAATCGCATACATGGCGTATTTTGTTTATTAATTTTTTATGTCATTAAAAAAACAACCTAAAATCCACCTAAAGTCTTAACAGCACACGACGTGTTACGCTAACGTAATTTGTGCAGTGTACATTACACCTAAGGACCTTTTTAAATGACCCATTATCTCTAAAAAAACCAAAAAGTATGCGTGTCATAAATACGCTAAAACCTAATTATTAGAAAAGTGAAAAAAAAAGAAAAGAAACTGCTTTAGTTGTTTCGCAGTAGACATTTGTTATTGAAACGCGTTCAAAAGCATTTTAGCTCTAAAGCGTAGTGAAATAAAGCCTCGTATGCATTGAGGAAACATGTTACAAGGCAAACGTTTTATGTATAAAATAAAATTTAAAAAAAAGTATATTTAATTTTCTGCATAATTTACTGCTTACATTATTATTAATTTATTACATAAACTATTATGCCACATAACATAATTTCCAAATGTAAACGAGGATTAAAGCAGAAAACTGTGAGCCAAGTCTGTAAATTCTCCGAGAGCGGTGTCGCTTGATGAAGCAAGCTGGACAAAACATACCTTAGAAGATTTCTGTTTAGAAGAGAAGACCAGATCCGTTAAGTTGAGAAAAGATAAAGTTAATGTAATCACAAACGGAACAAATAATAAAGACCTAATATAACTTATATAACAATACTTTCAATAACTTTTTGTTAAGTTTAAATTGTTGTGATAATTTATATTAATTTTATGTTTGTCCAATTTCACGCGTACATACCGAATTCTTTTAAAAATAATTAAAAAAAAACAAAATAGTAAAAATGACAATCAAATACCTGAATGTATTGTTGAACGAGTGCATTTTTCCTCCGTCGAGTGATATATCTTCCTGCGAGTTGTTCGAGGTGGTGGAACCGGCGGCAAAACTCTTCGCGATCGGCTTCTTGGTGTATGGGGGGTCATATTTGGGCAGCGTGCTCTTTTTCCTGAAGCGCCGCGTGGGGAACGCACAATCAAAATCAATCATTTATGTTTAGCGAATTGATAATCGTGAAATATGAATAATCTGAATCGAATACATCAATGCCAATTCGGTATCTATTATTGAATAGTGACAATTTTGAATTTCGAATTATATTTTGGATGACAGTGACTCGATTACTTACATGATGTCTTCGATACACATTCGAGGATTATCAATAATTTCAATGATGTTTTGCTTCGAATCAATCGTGAGCGCATAACGACAAATAATGCGTGTATTTTAGCAATTTGCAAGTTTAATTTAAAGCGCGAATACGGATCGAATTGTATAATTCATTATTTGTCGTTATTAGCACTCGTAATTTGGATCTCTTGAAATTCTGATTTGAATATTAAACTGGAGCTTTTGGATATTGAATAATTTATATTTGCAAATTTCGCAAAGGTTACTTTAAATTTTTCGTTTCGTTCCTCATTGAAATAATAATGTACTGATCATTGTACGAACTTAGCTTAGATTTATATAGATTATTCCAGTAAATGTAGGTAATTTGAATGTGAATTGTAAATTGAAAAGTTTTATATGATCGATCGAATTTAGAAAAAGTGTTTATTGGAACAATCTATTTGTTGTCTTAACAATAGGCAAACTAGAAAGACAGCTGCGATTGAAAGAAGAATTTCGTGCATCGCACATTCGCTCTTTTCGTGCAAAAGTTGAGAGTGGAAGTGATCGGTGAGAGACCCGTCTATCTATATCTTCTCGTCACACGCGCCTCGGTGTACGCGGGTCGACGTCGGATAGCGGCCGAAGATATAGACGGCGGGGCGTCGCTCGGGGCGGTCGGCGCCCTCCGCGACGCTGACCCTGACCAAGAAAGGAAACGAAAACGAATCACAGTTCACATAAGCCAATGCATACATCCAAGAGCCCAGAATTTTAAGGGTTTGATCGAGAGGTCTTCGCTCGAGTACGACGAGGAGGGCGCTCTCGTGTGCGGACGCGAGGCAGCGTCGCGCGACGTTGTCTCCTGCCGCGGACACAGAATCACAGATCAAATGCAGTGAGCAACTCTAACTCTACGACCACAACAAACAAACAAAATGTCGACGCATAAAACAGAAACACCAACGTCTAACTTCTAAATAAACATACGAAGGTGACGATTTAAATGTCTTCTTAAAGACTACCTTTGGTCTGTTTTCTGCTCACTAACCTTAGGCACAGGGAGAAGTTTTTGTGTACTACGACTGACCTGTAGCAGAGAGCGCTCAGGGCAAATACTATGAATACTCCCCCTACCACAGACATGAGCACCCCCACGAGAAACACCGTGTTCGAGCCGTGGTAGTTCTCTGCGCCCAAAAGGTTGCGTGTGAGTGAGAGCCCTCCGAAGCTCGACGCGAGGTCGAGTCCGGAGGGAAAGCGGGCGCGCACGGCACCGCGCGGGACACCGATACAAGACGTGACAGGCAACACTCAGGCTTCAGAACAAGTGCACGACACTGAGCTATGCTCGTTACCTGAAGCAGTAAGCCATCCACGCGAACCCCACGAACACCGAGAGAACGACCGCGAGCAATAGTGCGACCATCAGCATGGTAGACATATTATTCTCTTCGTGTTCACCTGTAAAGACGGGTCCCGCGGTAGGTTAGCGCCGAACGCGCCCGCGACGAGCGGCCAATTCCCAGCATCGCTTCTCAGACATACGCGTCAACATGACCAATGCATCCACTACAACTACAGTGTGTAAATGTACAAATGTGTCACAAATAATTTTGATGATGCCATGAAGCGATGCTCGGAACCGATTTGCCAGAAATAAGTATTAATATATTGTTCTATCTGATTTATATCAGTAGGGGGAATATTAATAGAAAAATATTACGACCTGAAATCACAACAATCGATTATTAAGTTCATTATTACATATACACAATCATCACTCGCTCTCAGATAACGGCGAGTAATGCGTAACAATATTCAGTATTTACATACAGACTGTCACGCCAACAGGTAATAAATAACAATGACAAAAATAATATTTGTTATTATTGTCATTTGAATTTATATTGAGTTTAATTCGAGGTCAAAGGGAAGTCGCATCTATTACCCACCACACCGGTGTCGACTCACCATACGGCGTTTCCTTCTTAGTCATGTTGTACGCTGCCTTCGTCGCGTTCTCCTGGATAGGCGGCGTCGGCGAGGGCGGCAGGGCGTCGGGTTGGGAGCAATCGGGACCCATCCAGCCGCGGGTGCATACACATTTGTTCGCGTTTGAACAGGTCTGGAATTATGGAGATTTTTTTATTACTAACATATAAAAAATTTCATGCGATCCCGCTGTTATTAATATAAGGTGGAAGCAACGGAGAAATATCTGTAGCCAGCAGATGCTATAGTAGTTAGATATCATCTATGTTTGCTTTTCAATTTTAAAATAAAAAATAAAAAAAAGTGTAGCGAGAAGAGTGTGCACTGTCAATCTGTATGGTGTACACTCGTCTCCTCAGGCCGGCATAGCGGAGGCGACTGCTGCTCGTAGAGATTTCTCTGTAGTAGCAGTTGTTTCCGTCCATGGACCGCACTCTAGCTTTACATCAAGTGGAATGTTGTCATATGCCGCGCTACTATTAAAAAAAGTTGTCTTTTTTGGGGGGCTGAGCTACCAAAGTACATATAACATAGTTACATCAGTTAAAATTTAGCGAGGTTCGAACACGGGTCTCATCGATCGTGAGATCCACCCCTACAGCTAGGCCACGGCCGTTATAACACGGAGATTTCAGAAATTTATCGAAAGTAATTATTTCTAAGGTCAAATTGCGCCAAAAGGTCTTTTTTTTACTCTTTTACTCCACTGTCGTGTAATTTTTTTGCCTTTACCTAATACAACGTATTTGTTAATACATCTTTTATGAGCAGAAACGATGTTACAATGCTATTACTTTATATTTAGCGTGTTAACAGTGTTTAAAGAACAAACAAGAATAAAATATATTTAATTATACAATTTTCTAATGAGAAAACTTTATTAAAACATTGAATTTTAGAGCGCAAAGATCCAAGTCTGTTTATATAAATCTATCAGCACCAAGTACTATCTATCTACATATGAAATTCACGTTTAACAATTCGAAACGCATGAGGAGCAAAGTTTAAATTGAAATCGCAATGAAGTTTCAAATTATTGACGAAACGGCAATCTCTACATTATACAATACAATACAATACAATTGTCACGCCAATTTCTAAATTATAATATAGAACACCCATTAAATTACGATTTAATAAGATAAAAATAAATAAATAATAAGAAAAATACGAATTAAGTCAGTTAGAGATGATCCACATTCATTTTCTCAGGCCAGCATAGCGTAGGTGACTGCTGCCTGTAGAAATTTTGTCTGTAGTAGCAGTTGTAGTCTGTTGTCATATTGTAGCTGTGCATGTATATTTTTAAGTATATAAAATCACAGAAAAAAAAAACATAAGCTTCTACTAAATTAAACAGTTAAAATAACGATAAAATTAAGCACCGGAATGCCATTTGGAAACAGAGCAACAATCGCGGCCGGCGTCCAATACCAATTTGCCGATTTTCTATTTCCCATTCAAATTCTAATAAGAGCCAAGTAATATCTCGTAGAGCCAATAATATCGGTGACCACAAAAACCAGCTCTATTCACAAATATTTTCAATTCGATTTAGATTTCAATTCAATCCAAAACAAAACTTTCCTACGTCTATAAATTGGTTATGGATTTTTTAATATAAAAATTAAATATTGAAGAAAGTTTAACAGAAAAATTAAAGCGCATACATTCGCCATGATAACAGAACAACCGCTAATCGCCTCCGTCATTGACAGAATACACAAGATCCATGTCTTTGACAAGAGATACAGGGTGAGCTTACAGGAGGAACCCACCGACCATTTCGGTGCGACAGAGCTCAGAATATATACGGATGGCTCTAAGACGGACAATGGCACATTTTTTCATTATAATTTTTCATTATAATTTCCAATACAATATCAAATCCATTATTAAAACATGCGAATAAAAATTATTCCTGTGATTAAAAGAAATCCTTACCTATGTAAGTTTCTTTATCTGGCCTATACTTTTAATATAATAAACTATATTTATTTATTATTTAATATATACATACATACATACTTCATTAGGATAAGTCGTGCCGAGGTTATGTGAGATTCCAGCCTATATAACCTTAAAAATTAGTAACACAAAGGTACTTAAATATGATATTGTTATGTGTTTATAATATTACATTATTACGTCATGAAATCGGATCTAAAGTTGCGTGCGGTACGATTCAAATTCGATAACGTTAAAATCAAGAATAGGTGAACCGATAAGTAGTTTTAGTTTAATATTCAGTAACTGAAGTTAACTCGTGGAGGGATGTTCGTTTATAAATACTAGCACACTAAAACCGGGCTAGTTTTGGTTAGCTAAAGTCCTAGTTTTTAGTAATAATTGCTTTTGCTCCCAGTGTAGAAGCTTTATTGAATTAACTTCGTTAAGGGGAAGAGCTATGCTCCGTGAATTTCGCTCGACAAATAGCAGTCTGTGGACATAAATTTTAGTGGTACTTAATTAAATTTAAACAGTTTTTATAACACCTTTCATATTATTCATGTTCGCTTTAAAAAAACCAGGATTAAATTAATTCTGAGGACAAGACAAAACTAGTCCTAAATATGTCACGACACCAATGAAAAGCAAGAAAACAAGTTATAAGAACACTTCGAAAAGCGAAGTGGAAATGTACTTTGTGGAAGCTTTTCAACAAACTTTTGTTAAATTTATTCAGCGGTGCAAAGTTATTGCACTCAAACTATTAGGTGCATGTCAGGACTGACTTAGACATCCGTAAAGTACTATTTTATTGATGTTTAGCAATACGTTTGGATTGGATTCGCAGCCGCTTTATATGCCGATGTTTATACATTTTTAGGTAGTAGGCTAAAGGTAGGTTTAGTAGGCTTTAGTAGGCTAAAGTTGTCTATAATATAATAATTAATAATATTAGACAAAAAAGTGAGGTGGCGTTATCTGTAGCGCTCTGTACCTGTGCCAATATGTATTTTCTTTAATTACCGTTGTAATCTTAATTATAACTTTTTGTCATTTCAAACGCTATATTTGTTTTATCGTTAAATTATGATGCATTTGAATTTTCAACAGAACTTAGGTAATAACTAAAACTTCTTGAAAAATCGGAGGTTTAGGAATATAATTAAAAAATATATTATAAATATTGTATTTTCAGTTTCTTGCTAAACGTTTAAAGTAATCTTTAATTAGAAAAGATTGATAAATCAATAAGAAACTAATTTAAATTGCTACCTCGATTGATAAAGTAAAACGTAGTAATGTCAATAATGTAGTAACGGGGAGAGCAAACGGGTGTTCAAAGACTTATTCACCGAAGTTTGTCACCGCCTGAGACAACAGTGGCGACTATAACAGGACTAACATTCGTAATATTTTACTTCACTGTTATTTAATTTGGTTTTGAATTTGTTAAATATTCATTTTAATTCCACTCAATATTAAATAAAATAAAAATGCTGGTATTGTAGTCAGCATATTAAAAAATCAGTTTTAGTTAGTAACTATAACACTTGCGTGTCATTAAACATATATTTAACTATAAGATATATAGTTTTGCCTGTGTTTTACTTTTTCCTAATTATATATTATATATAAAAAATAAATCGTAAAGTGAGCTTTAAAGTTGGTAAAGCTTTTTAAGGTTATATATATAAATCGCAAATTCTCTGTTTCCTGAAGGCCAGATGGAAGAAAATGCCATGTTTTTAAAATAAATAAATAAACAAAGGAGAATGCCCATTTTCGGGCCCACTTGATACCTAATAGTTTGGTAACAAAACGATATTCTAAAATAATATCTTATTTTGTTATTAATTCATTTTAATTATATCAACACATCATTTACCAATCAATAGACAATGTTTAATTACATAAAAACAGATATCTTTAATTATTAAAGCATTTAATATAATAATAACCTCAAATATTGCATCAGAAACAGTTTAATTATTCAATAACTCAGGTGAAAAAGTTAAAACTGATTGGTGATAAGGAGTGTAGATTGATTTTTCTACAAAATTAACTAAAAATCATCGAAAAACTCGAGAAAAAATTTGTGGGCCCATTTCTCTTAAAACAATGGGCATCGAGGGAATGTTTACTTTTCTTTTCTTTTTTAAATTTACTTATTTATTTATTTATTATTCAATTGGTTTTTTAGGTTTTTACGCGTTATCAAAATCGTTGTTTCGATTCAGCCTTTAAAAAAATCTGTACTGATATAAATTTTGTACATACTCGTATATCATTAATATAAATGCAGCAGTATTAATAAGAAAATATACATCGTACTGATTTGGTCACAAGGATAGAATCAATGGACCTCCTAGACCGAGTTTGCGCAGCTATGGATTCCTCTGAACATGTCATCAATTGAACAGCGTAAAGTGTAATCCCACAGACAAAGTTACAGTTTGCCACAATTTGTAACGTGTGACATAAATTGACTCTAAATCTCTTATGACATTAATTATTTTAATGCTCTTAAAATTTATACGACGTTTCGAGAAATAATATGTGAATTGATGCTCAATTTACTTTTTAATTTGGCAGACTGATGATGGATATTAGCCCAGTCTGCCATCCTGGGGCAGTACCACCACTTTCGAATGTAACACCCGTGAAGTGACCGTTCCGCGTTTTGGGAGCAGTTTGAAAGTAGTCAGGTATAATGAGGGGAGTGTGCACTGTCAATCTAGATGGTGCATACTCGTCTCCTCAGGCCGGCATAGCAGAGGCGACGGCTGGCCGTAGAGATTTCTTTGTAGTAGCAGTTGTTTCCGTAGCTTTACATCAGGTGGAGTGTTGTCATATGTCAAGTTACAATAAAAAAAATTGAAACCTACTCTATAAATAGTTCAGAGTAATTTTAAATAGGGTAGATATTTAAGGTGAGGAAATGTATTATGCATATTATCAGAAACGTTGTCAAAAAATGTACTTTATATATTAAAAATCAGTTTCAATCAGTTTACATATTATTATTATTATTATTATTATTATTATACTAATATATAGCTGCAATACCACTCACTCACTCACTGACATATATTATTTCGCACTTGCCGGTATAGTGGAGGGTAGCGGTTTTTTGAGTCGTATAGAGGGCGTCCCAAAACCGTCGAGAAAAATACGACTTTGACCGGAAGTCGATTCTGGACCGGAAGTAGTAGCGATATCTCGGAAACGGAAAGAGATGAGGCAAAAGTGCCGGAACAAACGTTGTAGGGAATGCCCTCTAATTTCGAAAACGATACTTTTTTTTTCAAAATTGCTCAAAAAAAATTTTTCCTCGATCGTATTTCTATCCTTTTCCCGCCGGTACGCCAATATGAAACGGAGCATGGCGGTGGGCGTGGCCTAACAGCATCCGCGTCGATCGCTCGTCGGGGCTCGCGCTCTCTATGTTCCGCCCGTTCAGAGCGCGCAATGAAAATATAACGACGCATTTTCGGGACGAACGATCGAAACGGCTTTACCTCGGTCAGTAGGACGGTGAGCGCGGCCGCGTGAACATCAAATTTGCTCCGCGCGGCAGGCTTTTTTAAAATATCTCAAGAAGTAGATACGTCAGAGTAACCATGTAAAGAACAATTTTGTTCAGTATGACCAGCACTATTTGTTTTTTTATTTTTTTTTCTATTTTTTTTAAATCGCCGTATCTCAAAAAGTACATACGTTAGCGTCACCGTGTAAAGACCAATATTGTTCAGTATGACCAGCACTATTTTTTTTTTAATTTTTGTTTTTTTTTTAATTTTTTAAAATCGCCATATCTCGAAAAGTAGATACGTTAGCGTCACCGTGTAAAGACCAATATTGTTCAGTATGACCAGCACTAATTTTTTTTAAACTTTTGTTTTTTTTTAAATTTTTTAAAATCGCCATATCTCGAAAAGTTGATACGTTAGCGTCACCGTGTAAAGACCAATTTTGTTCAGTGTGACCAGCACTTTTTTTTAAATTTTTGTTTTTTTTTTTTAATTTTTTAAAATCTTCATATCTCGAAAAGTAGATACGTTAGCGTCACCGTGTAAAGATCAATATTGTTCAGTATGACCAGCACTACTTTTTTTTTTAAATTTTTGTTTTTTTTTTTAATTTTCTAAAATCGCTATTACTCAAAAAGTACATACGTTAGCGTCACCGTGTGAAGACCAATATTGTTCAGTATGACCAGCACTACTTTTTTATTTTATTTTTTTTTTATTTTCTAAAATCGCTATTTCTCAAAAAGTACATACGTTAGCGTAACCGTGTAAAGGTCAATTTTGTTCAGAAACTTAAACGCCTTTAGATGGCGAGCTAAATATTTTCAAAACTGCCTAAAATCTATTCGATCTAATACGTTTTACGACAAAAAGGGCCTCCGCGGGCCGCTTGCGCCCGCGGTCTTTACCCAACAGCTAGTACTAATATATAGCTGCAATACCACTCACTCACTCACTCACTCACTCACTCACTCACTGACATCAATTATTTCGTACTTGCCGGTATAGTGGAGGGTAGCGGTTTTTTGGGTCGTATAGAGGGCGTTCCAAAACCGTCGAGAAAAATACGACTTTGACCGGAAGTCGATTCTGGACCGGAAGTGGTAGCGATATCTCGGAAACGGAAAGAGATGAGGCAAAAGTGCCGGAACAAACGTCGTAGGGAATGCCCTCTAATTTCGAAAACGATACTTTTTTTTTCAAAATTGCTCAAAAAAAATTTTTCCTCGATCGTATTTATATCCTTTTCCCGCCGGTACGACAATATGAAACGGAGCATGGCGCTTGGGCGTGGCCTAACAGCATCCGCGTCGATCGCTCGTCGGGGCTCGCGCTCTCTATGTTCCGCCCGTTCAGAGCGCGCAATGAAAATATAACGACGCATTTTCGGGACGAACGACCGAAACGGCTTTACCTCGGTCAGTCGGACGGTGAGCGCGGCCGCGTGAACATCAAATTTGCTCCGCGCGGCGGGCTTTTTTAAAATATCTCAAGAAGTAGATACGTCAGAGTAACCATGTAAAGAACAATTTTGTTCAGTATGACCAGCACTATTTGTTTTTTTATTTTATTTTTTTTATTATTATTTTTTTCAATTTTTTAAAATCGCCGTATCTCACAAAGTACATACGTTAGCGTCACCGTGTAAAGACCAATATTGTTCAGTATGACCAGCACTACTTTTTTTTTTAATTTTGTTTTTTTTTTTGAATTTTCTAAAATCGCTATTACTCAAAAAGTACATACGTCAACGTAACCGTGTAAAGACCAATATTGTTCAGTATGACCAGCACTATTCTTTTTTTAATTTTTTTTTTCAATCTTTTAAAATCATCATATCTCGAAAAGTAGATACGTTAGCGTCACCGTGTGAAGACCAATATAGTTCAATATGACCAGCACTACTTTTTTTTTATTTTTTTTTTTATTTTTATTTTCTAAAATCGCTATTACTCAAAAAGTACATACGTTAGCGTCACCGTGTAAAGACCAATATTGTTCAGTATGACCAGCACTACTTTTTTTTTTAATTTTTTTTATTTTCTAAAATCGCTATTTCTCAAAAAGTACATACGTTAGCGTAACCGTGTAAAGGTCAATTTTGTTCAGAAACTTAAACGCCTTTAGATGGCGAGCTAAATATTTTCAAAACTGCCCTAAAATCTATTCGATCTAATACGTTTACGACAAAAAGGGCCTCCGCGGGCCGCTTGCGCCCGCGGCTTTTACCCAACAGCTAGTACTAATATATAGCTGCAATACCACTCACTGACTCACTCACTGACTGACATCAATTATTTCGTACTTGCCGGTATAGTGGAGGGTAGCGGTTTTTTGAGTCGTATAGAGGACGTCCCAAAACCGTCGAGAAAAATACGACTTTGACCGGAAGTCGATTCTGGACCGGAAGTGGTAGCGATATCTCGGAAACGGGGCGAGTCGGGGCAGTCACCCCGAAGAGAAAGTTGTAGGGAATGCCCTATAATTTCGAAAACGATACTTTTTTTTTCAAAATTGCTCGAAAAAAATTTTTCCTCGATCGTATTTTTATCCTTTTCCCGCCGGTACGCCAATATGAAACGGAGCATGGCGCTTGGGCGTGGCCTAACAGCATCCGCGACGAGGCATTTTCGGGACGAACGATCGAAACGGCTTTACCTCGGTCAGTCGGACGGTGAGCGCGGCCGCGTGAACATCGAATTTGCTCCGCGCGGCGGGCTTTCTTTTAAATATCTCAAGAAGTAGATACGTCAGAGTAACCATGTAAAGAACAATTTTGTTCAGTGTGACCAGCACTATTTTTTTAAATTTTTGTTTTAGTTTTTTTTTTATTTTTTTAAAATCTTCATATCTCGAAAAGTAGATACGTTAGCGTCACCGTGTAAAGACCAATATTGTTTAGTATGACCAGCACTATTTTTTTTTTAAATTTTTGTTTTTTTTTTAATTTTTTAAAATCGCCATATCTCGAAAAGTAGATACGTTAGCGTCACCGTGTAAAGACCAATATTGTTCAGTATGACCAGTACTAATTTTTTTTTAAACTTTTGTTTTTTTTTTTAATTTTTTAAAATCGCCATATCTCGAAAAGTTGATACGTTAGCGTCACCGTGTAAAGACCAATTTTGTTCAGTGTGACCAGCACTTTTTTTTTTAATTTTTGTTTTTTTTTTTAATTTTTTAAAATCTTCATATCTCGAAAAGTAGATACGTTAGCGTCACCGTGTAAAGACCAATTTTGTTCAGTATGACCAGCACTATTTGCTTTTTTTTTTAATTTTCTAAAATAGCTATTACTCAAAAAGTACATACGTTAGCGTCACCGTGTAAAGACCAATATTGTTCAGTATGACCAGCACTACTTTTTTTTTTTTTTTTTTTAATTTTTTAAAATCGCCATATCTCGAAAAGTAGATACGTTAGCGTCACCGTGTAAAGACCAATTTTGTTCAGTATGACCAGCACTAATTTTTTTTTTAATTTTGTTTTTTTTTAATTTTTTTAAAATCGCCATATCTCGAAAAGTAGATACGTTAGCGTCACCGTGTAAAGACCAATTTTGTTCAGAAACGTAAACACTTTTAGATGGCGAGCTAAATATTTTCAAAACTGCCTAAAATCTATTCGATCTAATACGTTTTACGACAAAAAGGGCCTCCGCGGGCCGCTTGCGCCCGCGGCTTTTACCCAACAGCTAGTACTAATATATAGCTGCAATACCACTCACTCACTCACTCACTCACTGATCTATTGACATCAATTATTTCGCACTTGCCGGTATGGTGGAGGGTAGCGGTTTTTTGAGTCGTATAGAGGGCGTTCCAAAACCGACGAGAAAAATACGACTTTGACCGGAAGTCGATTCTGGACCGGAAGTGGTAGCGATATCTCGGAAACGGAAAGAGATGAGGCAAAAGTGCCGGAACAAACGTTGTAGGGAATGCCCTCTAATTTCGAAAACGATACTTTTTTTTTCAAAATTGCTCAAAAAAAATTTTTCCTCGATCGTATTTATATCCTTTTCCCGCCGGTACGCCAATATGAAACGGAGCATGGCGGTGGGCGTGGCCTAACAGCATCCGCGTCGATCGCTCGTCGGGGCTCGCGCTCTCTATGTTCCGCCCGTTCAGAGCGCGCAATGAAAATATAACGACGCATTTTCGGGACGAACGATCGAAACGGCTTTACCTCGGTCAGTCGGACGGTGAGCGCGGCCGCGTGAACATCAAATTTGCTCCGCGCGGCAGGCTTTTTAAAAATATCTCAAGAAGTAGATACGTCAGAGTAACCATGTAAAGAACAATTTTGTTCAGTATGACCAGCACTATTTGTTTTTTTATTTATTTTTTCAATTTTTTTTAAATCGCCGTATCTCAAAAAGTACATACGTTAGCGTCACCGTGTAAAGACCAATATTGTTCAGTATGACCAGCACTTCTTTTTTTTTTAATTTTCTAAAATCGCTATTACTCAAAAAGTACATACGTTAACGTAACCGTGTAAAGACCAATATTGTTCAGTATGACCAGCACTACTTTTTTTTAATTTTTTTTTTTTTTTGAATTTTCTAAAATCGCTATTACTCAAAAAGTACATACGTCAACGTAACCGTGTAAAGACCAATATTGTTCAGTATGACCAGCACTATTCTTTTTTTAATTTTTTTTTTCAATCTTTTAAAATCATCAAATCTCGAAAAGTAGATACGTTAGCGTCACCGTGTGAAGACCAATATAGTTCAGTATGACCAGCACTACTTTTTTTTTTTAATTTTTGTTTTTTTTTTTAATTTTCTAAAATCGCTATTACTCAAAAAGTACATACGTTAGCGTCACCGTGTAAAGACCAATATTGTTCAGTATGACCAGCACTACTTTTTTATTTTATTTTCTAAAATCGCTATTTCTCAAAAAGTACATACGTTAGCGTAACCGTGTAAAGGTCAATTTTGTTCAGAAACTTAAACGCCTTTAGATGGCGAGCTAAATATTTTCAAAACTGCCCTAAAATCTATTCGATCTAATACGTTTTACGACAAAAAGGGCCTCCGCGGGCCGCTTGCGCCCGCGGTCTTTACCCAACAGCTAGTTCTTCTTTTTATGACTCTTCTTTTCTCTCATCCTCTTTTATTAATAAGCCTTTGTTATGAATGTCTATAGTCTATGGCTCAACATCTTTGCCTCGTCGACTGTAGTCTATGCCAGTTGTCAAAATGATGTATTAAAGGTCGGTTAAGAAATTTGAATAAACAAGAATCCGGAAGCATCTGTTTTATTTCAACGCGAACCCACCAAAATAGCCTTGACTCCCACGTACCACTTTCCAACTACAAAACAGTGGTCGTAAAGTGGTTGAATTGTCGACCGTATTGACCACTTTTGTGAGTAGGGTTCGGTTAGCATCTGTGACAGTTTTTGGGTTCATCAACCACGCACGACTAACCGATCACAATTTGTCGTCTGTCTCAGCGCTATCACGACATTTCATACTAAATTAGTAATTTTAACAGTCGACTATTTTTTGTGGGCGGAAAGTGAAACGTATTATCGTACCGAGCCCAGCCCGCCTAGCGACAGGGCATAGCTGGCTAAACAAACACTTATTCACCATTAATATTACAGTCCTCTGTGCTGAGGTTGCATGGGGGCTGAAGAGCGTGGACGAGCCACGTCAAAGGTTTTTTTTAAATTGTAGCTCGGCATGTGACAACACTCCGCCTGATGTAAAGTTAGAGTGCAGTCCATGAATGAAAACAATTGCTACTACAGAGAAACCGGTGCGGGCAGCAGTCGCCTCCACTATGCCGGCTTGAGGAGACGAGCATGTACTATCTAGATTGACAGTGCACACTCCTCTCGCTATACCTGGCTACTTTCGAACTATTCCCGAAACGCGACAAGGTCACTTCACGGGTGTTACATTCGAAAGTGGTGGTACTACCCCAGGCAGGCAGAGAGGACAAATAACCATCACCACGCGTCTTACCGCTAGACCACGGCCGCTACTTCCTTGGCACTAGAGGATTCTCCCGGAGGTATATAGGATCGTGAGAAGTCTCTTGGCCTTCCTGGAAGACATCGGGTGGCTGCGGTAAAGCAGACCATCCCACGCACAACGAGCGGCCAGAGCTGCTCAATTACGGAAAAAAGAGCTCGCAAGGAATCTACAATCCTTATTGTGCAGGATTATTTATTTATTGTTGTTATTTAGAAGGTAGTTAATGGCTCACTTACCCCACGTGAGGAGCATTCATTATTGTTATGATCGGTCGGGCATTTCGTGTGGTCGATGTATGGAAAGATGGATGTGCAGGTTTGGTTGACGCAGACGAGGTTGTCACCGCACGGAGTTCCGTCTCTGACCAATCCTAGTGGCGCTATTTCTGGATGCTCTGGTAACCCCGTTGTTGCCCTGTGAAATAAATGCGCGATGCGGATATAACATTTAAGAGACCAGTGTACTAATAGCAAAACTGGCGCAGTAGCAGGAGACACTGCAGATGTAAAGGGAGCAATTTTATTTGCATACAACTTAAATTGTAACATCTATTAATAAAATATATAGGTATCGACTTATTCTTCTTTCTAGTAGTGATATAAATGTATTCATAATTCTGGTTAGATTTTTATATAACCAATCGCTTATGTAAGTATAATATGATCAATACACGTTAGAGGTCCACAAACGAAGATCTCCTTTGATATCAGTTGGTCGATGTCCAACTAGCGGAGAATGAGAGAAGAATAACCACACGACAAATATCTAACAATAATTTACAAGTACCTAAAGCCAATAATTTCTACGGTAAAAGAATATCATCCTACATAATCCGAAATGTATATAACAAACTTTCGTCAGAAATAAGGAAAGGCCTAAACAATAAAAACTATAAATATAAGTTAAAAAACTATTATACTCTTTTAAGCAACCTGTATATAAAATGTATTACAACTTTTTCAGAATACCTTCTATTCTTTAATTTTGTTTAGTGTTTTGTTTATCATTTGATTTAAACTGTATATACCTACCTATTATTTAACTTTTGTGTGTAATTTAGTGATAATTAAGAACGAATGTGCAACGCCAAGACAAACCATTGTGGTTTACCGGCGTGAAGCTAAATTGTAAAAAAGAAACTAAATACTACGAATAAACATTTATTATTATTATACAAATAGTCCTTAAGGTGATGCAGCTAACGTTTTGCTGATTGTACATGTTCAAAAATTTAATTATATGAACTCACTTGCACTCATATTCGGTTCCCTTGATCGTGATTACAGTCCGCGTGTAAAATTCGTCCATACCGGAAACAACTGGATAGCGATTGCCAAGTTGACATTGTAGAGAGCCGCATCTTACATTTCTAGATACATTACAAAATAAATATTAATTTTATTGCATCTCAACTACCTTCGTTTCAATAGGTTAATAATTAAAATACTAACTCAGTTTCACATTTCAAGTAATGTCCACTGTTGTCCTTTCCACAGTGACCAGTAACTGCACCTTTGGAGTTGAATTGTTCGAAGCATTGTCGATCAGCGCCCACTGTCCCGGGACCCCAAATTCGTTCACATTGGCGCGTTAAAGTGGGACATTGTCCGGCGAAACAATAACCTTTACCGTCCTCGCACGGTTCGCCGTTTTTTATGTACGCATCTGTCGGACAAAAACCCGAGTTGCCGTCGCATGTTTCTTCCAAATCACATTCGTTAGCCGCCTCTCTACACACTATACCCCGAGGTTTTAACTGTAAAAAATTAGAATTCGTCAAAAGAGAAAATCTTCATTTTTTATATTAGTAACATCTGCCGCTATGCTGACTCGAGTAGACGATCACATCAATATTCGGCTACTTCCACGCTGATATAGAAACAAATAATAAAATATAATTTGTAAATAATATATTTAGTATAATTTATTGTGTATTGAAGCATAAAAGTTGGTACCGAACATGTTTGTATGTGAAGTCAAGTATAAAGAACGTTGATAAATTCTTAAATAAATAAACACAAATTTATTAGAAAAACAAACGTACGGGAAATTCACGAAATTATTAAAATACTGCGCAGTAATTTGAATATTTATGTAACCGTATAATATTACCAGATATTATATTTTAATTTATTTATGTTAAATTGGGTTCCAGATTTTGCAAAAATATACATATATAACATTTAACCAGTTTAATATCATCTGACATCCTTTTTGAAGTAGTAATTTTTACCTGACATCTTTCGCAGCACTCTCCAGCAGCACACTGAGCTTCCTTAGTGAATCTGCAAGTGATCGGATCACAACAAGGGTTCGTGTTATGACATTCCTCGATCGTACCACAGTCGCATTGCTCGCCCTCGTCCAGTCTGTTGTTACCGCATTGCCGGTTCACGAATAGCTGAAATATTCACAAGCGTTGGAGGTAAAGGAATATTTGCGACAGAATTCGGCTTCAATTATAATAAATCAATTCCATTTTCTCCGAGTTAGTTCTTTATAAATAATTCAACAATTCCATTATGCATCCCAATTAAATAACACGTAACGAGGTGAAAGATAGTTAAAACCGATTATCAAAACGAACAAGACTAAAGCGACCTTCGACCGATCGACAAAGGAAACGCAAAATAAATAAACGTCCAAAATAAAGAAGAACGCGAACATTTCAATCCCAATAATAAAAACAAAGTGCTGGAACAAACCGCACAATCAATGGGCATCCCCGGCGCAAAGGGAGATAAAAATGTAAACGCTCCCAATCGAAGGAGGGCGAATGGCGACGCGCAGTGCATGATTATCCTCACGCTATGTAAATTTATTCCAATAAAGCTCGCCCCGGCTCTCAGTGTTGTTATATTCGCAAACGAAGAGATAATACTCGGCGAGGGCAGCGTATTAACATAAGTTTTATTAAAGGACTCCACAGCGGTGAAGAAGCGCCGAACCGTCTGCGACAAACAATGATCTCTCGGTATGATTAATTTGAGACGCCTCGGAACTGTTTTGCATTCGAATAGCCGTTGATGGAGTTGCACAAGAATCAGGAGATAGCTAATAAGGTTGCCCTTGATTTTCATAAACATTGACAATCGGTTTTATCTTACATACATCTCAGCGAAGGGCTGAGAAAGGAAGAAAAAAACATAAATTCAAAATTACAAATCAAACAAACATATTTGCTATAATAATTTCTGAATAAACCTCATAAACGTCACCAATAACAGGCCGCGTGGAATCACATCTGCATGAGTGAACCCATCAATTTGCCAAATATCACAGAACTTTATGCTCCGTGGACCTCCAATGGATCCTGTTTCGTAATTTTAGCGCCCAATCAACAATTAAAACGATACTCATCGGTTCGAAAATATAATTAGAATTTCAAACTAATATGAGTCTTATGTCAACAATGAGTTTTAGTGGGAATATAGTAGGTGCTGTTTTCTTGAACTTGTTATTGTAGCTCTGTATTTTTTTTATTATTGTAGCTCGGCATGTGACAACACTCCGTCTGATGTAAAGCTAGAGTGCGGTCCATGAATGGAAACAACTGCCACTACAGAGAAACCTGTGCGGGCAGCAGTCGCCTCCACTATGCCGGCTTAAGGAGACGAGCATGTACCATCTTAGATTGACAGTGCACACTCCTCTCGTTATACCTGGCTACTTTCAAACTATTCCCGAAACGCGACAAAGTCACTTCACTTGTGAACCTATTCGAGTGTTAGTGAACGTGTGTAAGTGTGCTCACACACACAAATAAAGAAAGCGTGTTTTTTTTCCTCCATAACTGTTGGATTATTGATTCGTGTAATTAAGAAGTACTTACTTCATTAGGTTTGTTCAGAAGGCACAATCCTTGGCCTTCTCGCAGTTCCCGTATATAATCGTTTCGCGAACAATCAGAGAATTTGTATGGTTGTACATTTTCTAATCCGACTATAGATTGCGCCATGATGCAGCCGTGCCAGTCCCTGCAGAAGCATTGATCTCGACCATCGTCGTGTTCCATACCTTTAAAACGTAAATTCACTTTAATCTGAAATCCCCAGGGCTTCTTGCCATGTAGGCGTGGGAGACAACTCTGTACACACATTTTCAATATGAAAAATATACTACTTCTTTGTTTTTTTAATTAATTAAGTATAATTAAAAATAAAATTGAAATAATTCTTTTACCAATATTATGTCCGATCATATGTGCCATTGTACCAGCAAGAAGATGTGGCTCGTACGTATTGGTATCTACTGAGATGCCGACCGATTTGGTGGTGCAAACAGTCCTTGGTACAGAGATTCCAGATTCACCACCAGGGAAGGTTAGACCGCTGAAATATTAACATGCTATAGAATTATCGTGATTTTTAATATTATAATTTACATATAATGTGAGGTGAATGATTAGACCAATGACTTAACCATGACGTCTTTTTAAACGAAGGTGTAACTAACGTTACGCGATCGACACCTGGTAAGTAAATTGGGAAGAAACGTGAACATCACTGTCATCGTCATTCACATCATTAGCCTCTATTTGTTTATTATTAGTGTTAGTATTACTATTATCTGTCTCTATTGGTCTGGTCTCTCTTCAGATTTCGCTTCGTTTCTGCCTACTACTTTGACCAGCGTCATCTTTTATTTAAACATCAGAGCTTTCTATTGGAACGCTTCCGAAATAACTTTCATTACGTGCGCACACCATCTAATGGTAGAATCTATCTACAGTAGCAGACTAAGGCTAAAGCGGGCCCTAGGCAACATTGTAAAGCCGGGCGGGTAAAGCTTTGCAGTCATGATACATACGTACTTTGTGTTTAATAGTTTCGTTTTAAAGCATATAGGTACATACTACACTTCTATTAACTACAGTTCTATTTAATTATCGGATTACAAGAAAAAAAAAGTCAAAAATGCATGTACAAAAATTAAATAAACATAATCAATAAAATTGGCTCTAGGCACGTGCCTAGGTTGCCTAGGCCTTAGTCCGCCCATATCTATCTACCTTAGCTTACGCTCATGTTTTTACATCCAGATGTTATTGCATTACTACTTAATCATCAAAGTTCTGCTTACCCTCAAAAATTGGTATGCAAACATAAGTTAATTAGAAATATCAGTAAATATAATAATAAAGTTTTCCACGAAAATTAGTGGGAAAACTTAAATCGTTCAGTTTTACGATTACGACTATCATATCAATATCCCTTATCTTCTGCTATAGCTCGGGGATACCAGACTAAATTATTATTTTCTTTGGTAACTTATACACCAAGATTTCGGATCCTATCCGATATCTATCCCGTTTCATCCCCAGGGAACCTTTTATAGGGATGAAATAGCTGTGTTCCGCGTTTTCACCCACGTTAATAATAAAATCCTATAGTCTCAGCTTTCCTATGTCGGTATAGCGGAGACGAGTACTGTCTGCAAACATTGCTCTTGGTAGCAATTGTTTCCGTTCACGGATCGCACTCTAGCTAGGCGGAGTGCGGTTACATGCTATAGCATAAAACTAGCTCGGCATGTGACAAAACTCCGCCTGATGTAAAGCTAGTGCAGTCCATGAATGGATACAACTGCTACTACAGAGAAATCTCTACTAGCAACAGTCGCCTCCACTATGACGGCTTGAAGAGACGAGCATGTACCATCCAGATTGACAGTGCACAATCCTCTCGTTATGTCATCGCTCCTGGGTTAATTAGTGCAATAATATGTGGAAAGGACTTTTACGCCTTATTCTTAATGGATTTAACGCGTGAATTATCGCGCAAAAAAAAAAACAATAAAAAAAAACGAATAAAAACAAAATATGAACAAATTACAGCAATCTTAAAACGGATCTCATATTTCCTTTGCAAGTCTCAAATTTACACAAGTGATAGATAACAGGATACATATTCAAACAATTGTAGTCGTTGTTTTCGTATATTCCTTTTGATGTCAACTGTATCATAATATAGATATCTCATCATATAGATCAAAAACGAGAGAACGGAGTAAAGTTGGACAAACTAGGTAACAAGTTTGACTTCGAGTGTAACAAAGACGAGACGGGGAGGAAACTTCCGCGGAATCGATTTAACTATACTGATTTATTCAGTAAATTTAATCTAAATTTTTGTTTGTATTGTTCAGAAGTTGATTAAGTAAATAAGGACAAATAACCAATTATATTTAGAGCGATAGGTCGCATTGTATAATGCATCGAGAGAATATCTTCACGGTAGAATAAATAGTAGGTGTCAGCTGTAGACGGTAAATCTAATAAGTATGACCCGACATTCTAGTGTTGCTTGCATAGATGCAATTTAATGCAACTAACATTAATCAGTGCAAGGAGAATGTGTGATAATATTCTATTGTTGGGGCCCCATGCGTGAAACATGCTTTTTAAGAGCGGTCGTGGTCTAGTGAACTCGATGAGACCCGTGTTTGAACCTCGCTAATTCTGACCGGTACCAATGTAACTTTATGTACTTTGGTCGCTCAGAGCCTATAGGCACTATTAAAGAGTGGTAGGCAGCCTGTAGGCAGTCTGCCGTCCTGAGGTAGTACCACCACTTTCGAATGTAACACCCGTGAAGTGACTTTGTCGCGTTTCGGGAATAGTTTGAAAAGTAGCCAGGTATAACGAGAAGAGTGTGCACTGCACATCAGGCGGAGTGTTGTCACATGCCATGCTACAATAAAAAATGCTGTTCTTTGATTAGCGACACCAGCGACTGCTGAAAGCCTCGCACCTGAGGGGGCCTCGTGTAAAGTTTAACAAGTTAATAAGCTGCTTTAATAGCGGCATGCCGAGCTAAGAAAAAGCTCATGGGAAATGAAAGAGGTTTCGTGAAATGTTTACAGAAATCTGTAAGATAAATAGAGTTAGTAAAAAACTTGTAATAAATTCTGTGGTCATTTCTATATACAACATACAAGCTCTCTAACTGAGCTCGACTTATCAATTTACGTCAGGATATCCAGACCGCACGTTCCAACGGATCATGTTTAATCTTTGACCAAACTTAATTCCAAACCCAGGACGATCCAATTAAACCTAACCCACAATTTGGAAACGAGATTTTAGCGCTAAACCCTGTTGTTATAGAAGCTAAATTCCCATGAAATGTTTAAGGAAAGGCCAGCGGCTCTACAAATAAGATCACCCGTTGTCAGGTGCCACGCAATTCCGATATCAACAAGCCGATATCGGAATTTTGACTTATTTTCGCGTTTATCGAATTTAATTGAAAACTTTTTTATCGAAGTAGCACATCGAGATTGTAATTTGTTATAAAATTATCCGGATAAAATGATGACGTTTAATATATTAATATTGCATATATTTACTTATATTAAAAAATGCTTTTGGTTAGTCTAACGGTTACACATTCGTACACACACCGACAAAATACTAAGCCCTTTCATATTTTATTGCCCTCGTTCTATTGTTATTTCCATTTTTAGGTCTTTATTACAGAATTTTGACTGCAGAAGTATTTGTCACATCCACAATTCTCTTCATGCACGCCCGACGGTTATGGGAAAATGGTTGATCGGAAAACACCCTTCTGGGTCTGCCTTGTTTAACGCATCTATTCACATCAGAATTATATATTCCTTTCGTCAATCTCCTTTCATTCCTTCCAAGTGCTCAAACCATCGAAGTATTCCTTTCTCAATCCTCGTCACTACATGACCTTTCAAAGCACATCTATCGCGCACAACACTATTCCTCATTCCATCCGCTATCGTGACTCCACATACACTCCTTAATGACCGCATTTCTACTGCATTAATCCTACTCTCTTGCTTCTTCTGCCATACCCAACATTCACTTCCATACATTAATGTAGGAACAAGTAGGAAGAACAATGTAGGAAGCGAGGGTGTTGTGTCAGAATCGTGGTAAGTGGCGTTCCGTTGTCTTTGCCTATCCCTGTGGTAAAAAGGCGTGACAATATTGTATTGTATTTGTCAGAAAAAAAAACTTTTTGGGATGTTGGATGGACGACATAAAACACTATATCCAGATGTAAAAGCGATTTCTATTATTTAGTAACGCGACATTATAAAAAAAACGTGTTACACTTACGTGAGCAACTGCGTGGTATCCTTTTCGATTTTGAACAGTTTTCTTGCGGTGTAATCGTTGAATTTGGTTATTGCTCGCGTTATGTCCTGTTTCTTGTCTATATCGGCTTGATCAGCGCCCTGCCACGATTCTATGTACACGATTGACACTCTAGTGTTTAGCGTGCGAAAGTACTGTAGGAAAAAAAGGCTTTTATTATAATTTAAAAAATAATAATATTTATTTAGGGGCTTTTAACCCAGTCCGGTTACGCCCCAGTCCCATCATAACTTTACATTAGTAAACAGAAAAATAATAATAAAAAATAAATGTAACTTAACTATTTTGTTATAATTTACATCATCAAAATGTGTAATTCTTTTTTTTTTGCCCATTTTATACAAAATAAGGTTTGAATGTGCTTTATTATTATGTGCTTGAACCAAAGTTGTTCGTGACCAAAAATATCTTTCGCAAGAGAAAAAAATGGCCAGTATAGTGGGAGCTACCTATTATTTATTAATTTGTACTCTAGCGTACAGGGTAGTGTTTGTACGCGACGTATGAATGTTTAAAAAATATTTAAATAATAGATATATTCTAACTAATTCAAAAAATCATATATGTATTTTTTATAGTAGCTCAGTACATGAAAACACTTCGCCTCGTGTAACCGGCATAGCGGGGATTTATTGATGGTTATAGACATTTGTCACCGCTCAAAAATAATTTAATTTACATGCTGATATTTTGTCTTTTAACATAATTCTTATACATATAAAAAGTAGTAATGGTAAAATTAGAATTATTGTCGGAAAAACAACCTTATTTCCTGAAAAATAAAGCTAATGGGTAGAAAACGCTCACATGCAGCAGTGATATTTTTCAGCCTCATATAGAATACGTAAGAGGATCGCGGTCGTTCAAGCGAAAAATTGATCTTACCTATCATATAATATTATTGTATATTAGATGTATACGATTTTTTGAAATTGTGAGAGAAGTATGCACTGTCAACTTGGATGGTGCGCTCGTCTCCTCAAGCCGAGATAGCGAAAGCGACTGCTATCTGTATTAGCATTTCTTTCCGCACATGGACCGCACTCTAGCTTTACATCAGGCGGAGTGTTGTCACATGTCGAGCTACAATAAAAAAAAAAAAAAAAAAAAAATGAAACAAGAAAGACGACAAAGAAAGAAGATCCCCAAATTTAATTAAGAACACGCAGGAGTGAATTAAATTTTAAACCGACCAAAATGATCATCTGGGAATAAAAAGGGACTCTCGTTATCTTTCTTCCGAATTCCGTTAACTGAGAGGTTTTGTTCTATAATCTCGGAATTATCTTAGGCCCGTCCATCACGAGGCTTATTATCGGGAAACTTCGGGAATTCCACGCTTTCTCAAATTGCAATCACATTATTTTTAATTCCCTTTAGACTTATTTAATAATTTTCTTCGCAAATTGATAAAAACTTAGATTATCGTATGTCAACCTTTTTAGTGTCGCGACCAATTAACTTAATTAAGACTGCCTCCACCGCTCCATTATTGTATTTTATGACTTATTCTTTCCATGTGTAAAAAGGATATTTCGTATGATTTATTTTATTATTATAAATTTATGAAGGCAACTCCTCTGTGGATCGCGACCCCCAGGTTAAGAAACGAAGATTATTAATTAATTAATCAAATAATTTCGAGTATATCCGAGTATAACACATTTTTTCTGTTGTATATCTCGTTTTCGTATCTTTGCCTGTTTTTATTTTTTTTAATTTTTTTTTTGTGACCTCGACTTGTCTGGCGGTAAACTCAGTGGAGAACCGCTCGTACGGTGGCTCCAGTCGCCACTACTATGCCGGCCTGAGAAGGTGCTTTTTCACGCTCCGCTTGAAGGACCCAAGGATTGGGAGAACACATGGGAAGGCAATTTAAAAAAAAATTGAAATAATATTATTTTATAATTATAAAAAAAATATCTAATTAAAATTAATGGTTAATTTATATATCTTTTCTTTATAAGCAATGCAGAAACCAAATATTATGAGTAACAACAATTCGTGTCTCCCTCGGGACTTGAAGATGTTTCGCTACATTTATTTAGGCAATCTAGTTTGTAAAAAGCAAAACTCGTTTCAGGCAGGAGAGATAATTTGTCCCGGGATCCTCGCCGGGAAATTAATCCCGTTTGGGAGTTGGGAAAAATCTGCTTTTACCAGTGTCGTCGAGGACTTTGTCTTACATGAACAGGAAATAGCGACAATATTTTTATTACTATTTTTTTCTTTTTACGGCATTATGGCAATTTGCCAGTGTCAAATAAAGAGGTACACAAGAAAGAAACGAAAAATAGTTAACGTCATTAGTATCTGTAACGGTTTTAATAACGGTATATTTTTAACGGTATTTTCATGGTATCGACATCAAATGTATACCGGTATTTCAGTCCCTGATGGACACAGTAATGTATTGGTTCATTTTACTAGCATTTACTGCAAATTTTTTATTAAAATTTACAGTTGGGTCGTGGAGAGACAGTCTTGTCGCATAAAATTGCTGGCGTAGGACAAGAAACAAGTGTTCCTACATTCTGTTACTTGCTTTGGGAAGATTTGTCAGTAATGTTGAGCTTTGTACAGATGATAAATGAAGTGTTTTATTTGGACCTTTTTCTTCTTATCTCCTAATCGATGAGGTTTTCTTTATTGTAGCTCGGCTTTTGGGGTCATGACAACACTCCGCCTGATGTAAAGCTAGAGTGCGGTCGATGAACGAAAACAACTGCTACTACAGATAAATGTCTACAGGCAGCAGTCGCCTCCGCTATACCGACTTGAGATGCATCATCTAGATTGACGGTGCACACTCTTCTCGCTCTAAATAGTTTAATATAGTTTGCTCTAAATATCGTTTTACCGCGTAGATATAGACGTTAACCAACAATATTATTTACTAAATTTCAATACATTTGTACTTGTATTAAGTCTTTAAGGTATTAATAAACAAAACCTCAAGTTAAAAGTCCTCTTTACTAAACAACACATGTTTTGTGAAAGCGTGTCTCCCCCCTCTTGTTACCTCCTCTATGTATGAATGTTTGAAGAACCTACACAACTTTCAGTACCGCCTGAACTTTCCCCGGGAATCTCAGCGACAAAAGAACGCGATATTTATGACTTGCACTATTATGTATAGCGGTACCAGACTATTTTTTTTTAATTACAATATATGTATTTAGTAGACTTACATATAGATTCATTTCTATCACTCTTGCAGCGTATGCAATAACGTAATCTTTGAAATAATTTTAAATTTTATGCGGCCGTGGTCTAGCGGTAAAACGCGTGAACTCACGATCGATGAGACCCATGTTCGAACCTCGCTAAAGACCGGTACCAATGTAACTTTGTTATATGTACTATAGTCGCTCAGTGCCTATAGGCACTATTAAAGATTGCAAGGCAGACTGATGATAGTTATTAGTCCAGTCTGCCGTACCACTCGTGAAGTGACCTTGTCGCGTTTCGGGAGCAGTTTGAAAGTAGCCAGGTATAACGAGAGGAGTGTGCACTGTCAATCTAGATGGTGCATACTCGTCTCCTCAGGCCGGCATAGCGGAGGTGACTGCTGCTCGTAAAGATTTCTCTGTAGGAGCAGTTGTTTTCATTCATGGACCGCACTCTAGCTTTACATCAGACGGAGTGTTGTCATATGCTGAGCTACAATTTAAAAAAACTTGAATTCATATATATATAAAATAAAAATATTATCTTAAGTTTATACCAATTAGAAAAAAGTCGATAAAATCGACATACTGTGATGATATTTCTAGTACTACGATTACTGATCTTTACTTTTCTCGATGTATTCCTTGAAATATCCACCAATAAGATTGCTCAGCTGTCAAAATAATATGTTTATAAATTCTCTGATTGGTGAAAAGTTCTCACCAAATCCCACCCTCAGTTTTCTCCTCCGTTTTGGAGGGAAAATAAGACCTCAGTTTTTTTTCATTGTTTTGAATCATCTACCCACACTCTTGCACGTTTACGAATATTCAGAGAAATACATGTTAAGGAAAATAACTCAAGGGCAACAACATCTATTTCCGGAATTCCGCCAACACTCGAATGATAAGGTTGAGGTTAAGGGATTATTCCACTAGACGATTACGTTGAAATCTTTTTTATTGTAGCTCGGCGTATGATAACTACACTCCACCTGATGTTAAGCTAGAGTGTGGTCCATGAATGGAAACCACTACTGCAACAGAGATATTTCTACAGACAGCAGTCGCCTCCGCTATATCGGCTACTGACAAACTGATCCTTAAACGCGATAAGGTCAATTCGAGTGGTACTGTGACAAAAATTATCCCTACACCTAATATTAAATTTATTTTAAAACTAATAATACTAAAGAAATATTCTAATTAATCCTGGTCACGGCACCACTGTGACAAAAATAGACCCTGTTCCTAATATTTATCCTAACAACCCTTTAATAATATAATTAATATATTTAAATATGATTGGCCAATGATTTGTGATCGTGATCGTCTAGTTTAAAATGGTAGGACTCTACGTTGTGAATTGTCTAATTTAATACGGACCATTACGTTGTGTTATTTTTAATATTACAAGTTATTGTTAAGAAATCATAGAAAGAAACATAGAAAGCACAGTTTAAGTGATCACCTGAAAATTTACACATAAAAGAGAAAATTTAAGGAAATAATGAATCGAGAAGAAAACATGCAACTTAGCTTTGTTCTGCTACCTCGTACTCGGCTCGCTCACGGATATTCTTGATCGTGACGCGCGGATATTCTCGACCGACGCGCGACGGTTGCACTCGCGAATCTAATACGCACGGTTTACGCGAATTTATACGGATCGATTACAAAATAATATACGAGTAAATGAATTAAATATCAGCCTCCCTATAATCAACACCTGTCGAGTGATATGAGAATAATATAGAATAAAATAGGAGCAAGAATGGAGCCTCCCTTCCAACCTACAGCTCCACCACCTTAGCCTGCTTGAAGGTGAGGACGACCTTCGGCTAGGTCCGACAGAATCCAGCGCAAGACCTAAGCTAAACAGGAGAACGAGCGGTTAGCCTAGTGGCTAAGTTTAAGGGCCCTACATTCTGAAAAGAGAAAGCTGAAAACAAAATACCTGTATGGTAGAAAGAAAGCTGTGGAGAAAAATCCTGTTTGGAAATAAAATTCGTGGAAATAATGTAGAATAAATATGTTGATAAATAAAATAGTCATTGACTATATTGTATCGATGAAGTTTTGTAGAATAAAGTTGCTGAAATAAAAATATGTAGTCACAGACTACTGAAGAATTCGTTGAGGAAATGCTGTGAAAGAAACCTGAAAAACCTAGAACAATGTGGAGGGGACCTGAAAACCCTAGGCTAGAATGCGAGGCTGATATTGAGAATACCTAACATCCTAACAAATACGTACGCGACGGCCTACTTACGATAATTCTGCTCGTTCGAAGCACTGAACACTAACTCTAAACGCGAACGCACTATCCGCGACAAACCGTAGTTGATCAACTAATCGAATCAACGATCGAAGGAAGGAGCTGTTGCTCTCTTCAAAACCAGAGCCCGAGTGTCGTGATCCTAATCCTGAATTTAAAAAGAAATCTCTCCTCTCACAAATATTGCTTTATGTATATTTTTTTCATAGACCAAGTGCAACCCATAAATTTTAACACAGAGTGACAGCATTTTGTTGTTTTGGTAAGAAACTTTAGACCCAGCACACACAGGGTAGAAGATATTTATAAAAATATTTTAGATTATTATTAAATTATTATTTAATTAAAGTAAACCTTTGAATTATATATTGGAATAATATTTAAAAGAAATATTAGATTTTTAATATATTTAAAATTCAGTGATTTCCACATTTGAAAATAATTATTAAAAATATTATTTACGAGTATTGCAATATATCTTCGTCACTAAAATCTGTATTAAAAGATTTTTAAACTATATTTTATTATTAACCTTTTGAGTTTCATTCAAATAAAATAAAATAGTAACTCGCTACCTGTGAGTGCACGGCTTTATTTCCAATTTGAAATCTTCAATTGGTCACACTAGCACTCCAAATGCTTCATTCCATGATTTCACAATAAATTACATAATTTATTATGTAAAAGTTCTTAGAATTATTTTTAACTAAAAACAACCCTCAAAATCTAAATAAATTAGGGTTCGGTAAGCTACATTTAATAAAATATTTTAATTCTCAATATTGATGTGACAACAAGGTTGTTACAGTACCAATGTTTTAAAGAGTAGGTAGACTGATGATGGTTATTAGCCCAGTCTTCCGGACTAGCCGGAGTCCTTACTCCTTAAACAAATACCTACTTTTGTGTAATATCATATCGAATTGAAGCTGAGACCTCCGCGTAGCAGACTAGTACGAGCGCGAATATCTCGCAGAGGCCGTCAAGAGAAAAACAATTTTTAATCTGGCAACACTAGTTTTGAAGTTCGCGGGAAATAGTCGTAATATATGTCAGTATATGTGCATTGTGCACTTTAGTTTAAGAGATATATTACATTGTAAGAGATTTACAACTCTAAATTAATTATACGTAAAATCATTCGACCACAAATACTAATTACCGCCGAAATAATAATTATAGTTTGAAATAGAAATTAGACGCGAAAAAGTAACTCTAAAATAGCTCTACTGTGGAACGACCTTGCCAGTCACGTCTTTTCTCCTTCCTATAACATGGGATCCTTCAAGCGCAGTGTTAAGAGGCATCTCATCAAGTCGGCATAGCGGACCCGACTGCTGTCTGCAGATCCCCTTCTCTGACAGCAACGCTTCCGTTCATGGATCGCACTCTAGCTTACATTATAAAAACAAAAAAAATTATAATAAACCAATCATAACTGCATTACGAATTATGCAATATGCATTTCTGTTAGAACGAAGACTATAATTTACATTTTGCATACAAACTTTGAAACTTTAAAAAAGAATAGTTCAAACTTTATAATAAA
The DNA here is from genome assembly GCA_948150575.1 of Tinea pellionella. Taxonomy (NCBI): domain Eukaryota; kingdom Metazoa; phylum Arthropoda; class Insecta; order Lepidoptera; family Tineidae; genus Tinea; species Tinea pellionella. The sequence continues at coordinate 9,485,325 of OX411248.1, forward strand.
TGGGTACTCGCAAATATACTCGTGAATTTCAGCGCTCGCGTTTGAGTAAAATAATACCAGTTGTGAGTTTCTCCCGGTTGTTACGTAATAATTTCTCCCGGTTAAAAGTATAGACCTTTTATTAGGGTGAATTATTTTAAAATCGATGTCTTGTATTTAGAAGCTAGGTAAAGTTTTAAATTGATTAACCGGGAGAAACTAACAGCAAAAGCTAATTACACTTATACAATAGAAGTTCCGACCGGATAAAGCACATAATTTAACCGAGAGAAAAAATTATGTAAGTAGGTAAGTTTAAATTTCCTTGAATAATTTACTTCATAGTGCCTTGTGACAGCTCGCCATGATGAACACAAAAGAAAATATAATGATAAATTTCCTTTTCCTTAAGAAATCCTTTTTGTTAGCGCTTACTAAACGGGTACTTATCTGCATATCTTGTAAGACATTTTTTTACAACAATTAACTCTATCTCCCAAGCTCTTGTGTTTCTACTCCACCCCTTCCTGGAGTTTTTAGGTATTAGCCTAGTCTGCCGTTCATTATCTAGGTATAACGAAAGGATTGTTTAGGAGTGTGGATGGTAGATATTAGTTTCCTCAAGCCGGCATAGTAGAGGTCACTGTTGCCTGTCGATTAAATTATTGCTCTTCCGGATCACACTTTAGTTGAAATATGGTAACTAAGGTTTTTTTTTTTTGACACGACATGTGACCTCGACTGGCCTGATGGTAAGCGCAGCGGAGGTCCATGAGCACTGACGACTGGAGAACCGCTAACACGGTGACTCCAGTCGCCACTACTATGCCGGCCTGAGAAGGTGCTTTTTTACACTCCGCTTGAAGGATCCGAGGTGAAAGGACTGGGAGAACACATGGGAGGGCATTTTTAGGATAACATATTTAGGATAGTTAGTATGTAATAGTACAAATTTTTGCAATAATACACTTTATCCGGTTTTTTTTTCTTAATACACCTGGCAACCCTGTGTCACTATGGGGTTACTATAAAAAATTGTACTTACACATCGTCTTCGCCGACAAATTCGTATCGTTGCCTTTGCCTTCTAGTTTTTGCCCCGGGGTCGAATTTGTTCGCACAACCTTTGTTTGCTTTCGTCCTCGCCTCAAATATCACATGTGGATGTTTCTGCTGGAACAAAACATCACCCCCGCGAACGGAACGTGAAGTTATGTCACGTGTTAGAACTACTGATAATGATCTAATGAAAAATATGTGTTAAAAATAATGTGTAATTGGTGAATTATATGACAATAACGCCAGTCTCAATATTTACAAAAGTACATACCTATACGAGTATATATATACGTAGGTATACACTATTTTCTCTAACCTATTTTGTTAAGGGTCGTTTGTACCAGAAGGCCGGTTAAAGTAACTTTGACTATTACTTTTACGTTCACTTTAACCGTTACATTTACATTGCGGTGTATATTTACTTCACACGAGTTGCATCATTGCATCGTCGCGCCTGTCATTTTTGACGGTTACTTTAACCTTAACCGTAACCAGCGAATCTTGGCTTGGTTAAAGCAAAAGTAATCGTCAAACCTATGTTGCTAGCTTCAAATGTACGAAAAGAAGCCAAATATGTTTTCGAGATCAGCCACCCTTTTAACGATAACAATATGAATTTACACGATATTGCAACGCATGTGCAGTAGATGTAAACGTTTTAAAAGTCATAGTTAAAGTTACTTTAACCGGCCTTCTAGTGAAAACCACTCTAAGCAAACAAAATGTCATTTTTAAATATTTTTTCAATGGTAACTAAAATTTTATTATTATTTTTTAAATTTAATTTAAAAATATATATTATATATTTTAAGGCGCAAGACTTCGGTTGGCAGACTGACTTATGATTGTTTAGAAATATTAGAAATAATTTATTGAAGTTATCTTCGTACTTGCGGGAAAAAAAACTTTTTTACATATTGCGTAATACTATGTAGATTTTTTTTATATCGTTATACTTATCGCCCTCGTTGTTTATTATTATAATTATAACAATATTATAATTTATTGTATTAGCCTGTTTCTTTGATGTTGTTTGTTTGAAGTCTCTCTATATAACAATAGATAATAGTGCATTCGAAGACAGTCACTACGTTTAGCGTGAGAGGGAGTTCCACGGGACTTTGGGACACGCTGAGAAGACTTTGACGGATAGTTGTCCCCTAACTTTGATTAAAACTCACCCTGTTTCGTATGTTTCTTGTCGAGTAACGAAACTTTATCTATTTAACCTCAATTCACAATTCCATACACTGTCTACGGGTTGATATAGGAATATCGACTCTATTTTATAGAGATTAATGTCTATAATTAATTGATATGTATGTTGAATTAATGAAAGTAGTTTTTTTTTTAATTTCATGATTATTTAGGGAATTTTAACCTTAAAAACTTAATAAGCTATACCTATATACTTTAATACTTATGTTTATGTCTGCCTTGTTGCCTTTTCACGCCTAAGCAGTTGATTTTGGTAAAATTTGGCGAGAAAATAGGAAAGGCCAACTTTGTCTCAAAAATATAGAAAAAAAATCTGGACGAGGTGAAATCTTCTATAGGTACAGACAATCATATCTTTATTGCCTTCATTGTAACAGGAGAACTATCTATGCATGTAAGAGGTAACGTCTATGGTGTTAAAAAACTAGAACTTTAATCTATGGTAGGGTTAACGTTATGGATCAATGTCATAAGTATATAATTGAACTAAATAAATGATTAGACTATTAATTGGTGTGATTAATTGTGTTCAACCCAGTAAGGCCAATCATGATACATGGTGTCAGGTGTTAATCACGTTTAAAAGTCAACAACACGAAGTATATAATACATACTTCTCCGCTAAACGGCATTGTGGTTGATACTACAAAAATGGCGCATGATAAACCGCCGACAAGCTTCGATTTTGAGAATACCAACCTTCATGAGGAATGGGAAAAGTGGAAACAAAATTTTAACTTCTATTTGATTGCATCTAAACGCAATAATGACCCTGATGAAGTAAAAATAGCAATCCTACTAAATCAGTTAGGACCAAGAGGAATAGAGATCTATAACACTTTTCCGAAGCTGGAAGCTTATGCGGAGCTGATTCAAGCGTTCGATGAACACTTCCGACCACAAAGAAACGTCATTTATGAGCGAATTAAATTTAATAGAATAAAACTAAATGAAGAGTCCGTGAGCCGCTTCATCATAACATTAAAAAATGCAGCCACGTCTTGTGAATACAAAGAAAAGGATGAAATGATAAGGGATAAAATAATACACGAGATTAAAGATGAATCACTGCTCAATAGACTGCTGGATGAAGGAAATAAACTAACTTTGAAACGAGTCGAAGAAATATGCAGAATGCATATAGAAAGAACGAAACAAGTGGCTGAATTTGTACATGAAGATACTAGTGTGAATTACATAAGAAATAGTAACAAGTACAAGGAGAATAACACAAGAGCAAAGAAACAAAATAACAACTTTAACAAAACTTACTTATGTAAAAAGTGTGGAAATCAACATAAAAGAGGTCAATGTCCAGCATACGGTAAAACATGTGAGCGTTGTGGTGAACTAAACCATTTTAAAAGTGGATGCATGAATAAAAGAAAAAAGGATAAATACAATAGATCTGTAAACGTTCAGTCAGAAATCAATAATTATGGAAGTGATAGTGATGGTGATCAAAGTGTTGCGAGTGACTCAAGTGATTTAAGCAGTGTTAGCGTAAATGTTGTAAAAGTAAATCGGGTGTCGGAAGATCATGACAGTGGAAAGGACTGGAACATTAAAGGTATAATAAAAAATCATAAAATTAATTTTAAGATAGATAGTGGTAGTCAGATAAACATACTACCATTGAGAATATTAAAACAAATTAAAACTAATAAGCAAATAAAGCCTACACACGTAACAGTAAAATCCTATGATGGCAATACGCTAAAGGTTAATGGAAAGATTAATTTAAGTACAAAGTTTAACCATGTAACAGGCAACGTTAGGTTTATTGTCATCGATACTCCAGACAAGCCAATATTGGGCTTGTCAACATGCATAAGACTAGACATAATTAAACGAGTTAATACTATATCAGAAAATAACTATAAATTTAATAACAAAAAAGAGGTTGTACATAAATATACAGATGTGTTTAATAAACTTGGAAGCTTTCCAGGGACTCCATACAGGCTAGAACTTAAAAAGGATGCCATTCCCGTAACTTATGCACCACGAAGAGTATCTAAAAGTGTTACCGATAAACTGTTAAATACTCTTAATGAGATGGAACAGTCTGGTGTAATAAAAAGAGTTCATGGACCTTCAGAATGGTTGCATCCTCTAGTCATTGTAGAAAAACCAAACAAATCCCTACGCCTCTGCTTAGATCCTAAATATCTTAACTCTCAATTAATCGATGATAAATATCAAATTCCTACACAAAATGAGATACTTTCTAACCTGAATAATAAAAAATATTTCTCAGTATTAGATTTAAAAGATTCCTTCCATCAAATAAGAATTGATGATGACTCTTCTAATATTTGTAGTTTTGGTACACCATTTGGCAGATATTCATTCTGTCGGTTACCATTTGGAATTAAAACAGCAAGTGAGATTTTTCAAAAAAAAAATATGGAGATTTTTGGCAACATAGAAGGAATAAAAATATACATCGACGACATTTATATTGCAGCTAATGATAAGGAATCTCATGATAATACATTAGCAAACGTTCTTGAGACGGCACGTAAGAATGGCATAACATTCAATTTGAATAAATTTCAATTTTGCCAAAACAAAATTAAAGTTCTTGGTCACATTGTCTCATCCGAAGGAATAGAAATAAATCCGGAAAGAATTATTGCCATCAAAAATATGCCAGAGCCCAATGATAAGAAAAGCTTACACCGATTTTTAGGCATAATGAAGTATCTTAACAAATTCATTCCAAACTTATCAGATATTTCCTCACCATTGAGAGAATTACTAAAAGATAATATACCCTGGTCATGGACCAATGTTCACAAAGAATGCATTAATAAACTAAAATCTCTCATAACTACTTCCCCAATTCTAGCGCATTATGATGAGAACGAACCACTAACCATACAAACAGACGCTAGTAGTAATGGATTAGGTTGTGTACTAGCTCAAAATGGCAAACCGATTGCATTCTCCTCCCGGTCTTTAACAAAAAGTGAGAAAAGAATGGCAATGATAGAAAAAGAACTACTAGCTGTCTGCCATGCCATGGAACATTTTCACTATTATACATACGGTAAAGATGTACTAATACAAACAGACCATAAGCCTTTGATTAGTATCTCAAAACGTAACATAGATAAAGTACCAGCGAGATTACAACGCATGCTACTCAAACTAATGAAATATAAATACAGTTTAACATTTTTACCTGGAAGTAAGATGTTAATAGCAGATGCTTTGTCGCGTGCTTATATTGAAACCAAATCAAAAGATGACATAGAACTTCAATATGTTGTTCATTCTCTAGTAAACAACATAATGAAAGATGAACAAAAAACTAACTTAATAAAACAAACTTCCAATGATCCCATATTAAAAGAAATACTTACATACCTAAGTACAAACAACTGGCCTAAGAAAACTAAAAATACATTAAGTCAATACTATAAAATAAGAAATGAATTATCTGTACATGAAGGAATAATAATGTTTAATGATAGGATAGTAATTCCTTCTTCCATGCAAAATATCATTCTAAGATCAATACACAAAGGTCATCTCGGAATTGAAAAAACTCGCATAAAAGGCAAAAAACACTTCTATTGGCCAGGCATGTCAGTCGACATCGGTAAATATGTCAATGCTTGTGATACATGTTTGCAATTTCGATCAAACAATCAGAGAGAGCCCATGATACCCATACCAGTACCAACTCGCCCATGGGCAAAACTAGCCGTGGATATATTAGAATACAAAAGCAAAAGCTATTTAATAATTGTGGACTATTTCTCTAAATGGATAGAAATGCAGAAGTTGAAATCAAAATCTGTCAGTAACATCATAAAGATTTTTCAAAGCGTATTTTCTACTCATGGATACCCCGATGAAATAATTTCTGACAATTCGCCTTTTAATTGTAGGGAGCTAATACAATATTTAAACTCAATAGGCACCAAGCTAACTACCAGCAGTCCTCACTACCCGCGTGGTCATGGTTTAGCTGAAACAGGTGTAAAAATTTGTAAAAAAATTCTTAAAAAAGCAGAAATAACACACGAGAATCCCTTAGAATTATTATTTGAATACAGAAACACAGAAATTCCAGAATTACAATACTCACCAAGCCAATTACTTTTCAATAGATTGCTTAAAGATAAAATATCATTTAATGAGTTCGCTCTAATACCAAAAATACCAGACTATGACATAGTTAAAAATAATATTAAAAGATGCAAACTCCATCAAAAATTACATTATGACCAAGGCACTAAAGAGTTATCTGAAATTAACAATAATCAACCTGTCTTATTTAAACACAACAACACATGGGTAAAAGGGGAGATTAGCAAGACTGCTAAAACACCCAGGTCATACTGGATACAATCTGCCAACAACAGTTATAGGCGCAATAGACAGGACATTATTGCATTACCAAAACAAAAAGATCAATGGAGTCCAGAAATATTGCCATCCACCTCCAACAGCCAATATGACCCACAAGTTGATGTACACATCAGCTCATCAGATACACAAAAATATAACCTAAGAAATAGAGATTCAATAGTAAAGCCAGCCCGCTTCAGAGAATATCAAACTTAAACACATAATTATATTTGATCATTATTCTGAACATTTCCACCTAGATATATATGCACACATGGATATAAATATAGACATTTAGTAAATAAACATTTTCTTTGAAGGAACACAAACTGTTTATTTCACTGGATTTCACTTAAATAGGTAATTTAATAATAAAAAGTTCCTGTAAAAAAAAAAATTGTGTAATTTGTATTGTAATATTGTATTTAACTCATTAAATAATTTAGTTGTATAATTACTAGTAATTAAGGCAATACATAGATTGTAAAACAAAGTTTGTGTAGTAAGAAGTGACTGACATGTCATCAGTCATCATAGAGTAGTTAAGTCATAGAATAAATAATTAAAAATGTCAAACACCATCGAAGTTACAGAAAGGACAAAATAAAAAAAAATATATAAATAAAAAAACTAAAAAAGGAAAGATGTAACAGGAGAACTATCTATGCATGTAAGAGGTAACGTCTATGGTGTTAAAAAACTAGAACTTTAATCTATGGTAGGGTTAACGTTATGGATCAATGTCATAAGTATATAATTGAACTAAATAAATGATTAGACTATTAATTGGTGTGATTAATTGTGTTCAACCCAGTAAGGCCAATCATGATACATTCATACATATATAAGTTCTCATTTTACTAAATAATTTTCCTAAATATGAACCCTGCTAGAGTATTCAAATTTTTACAATTAATTTATTAAATTTTATTTTAGTTACTCAATTTATTAATTATTAAACATACGTTATTATCGTTAAAATTTCTTAAGTAAACGCATAATATGTTGATACAACGCTGAAAAGTAAATTGACATATTTTTTTAATTAGATTTCCAAAGCAACGATATTAAACGTAGCAACAACTACGACAGAGAGATTAAAAACGACTTGAAGAAAAAACCTAAATCTTTATCTTTTACTAGCTGACGCGGCAAACTTCGTACCGCCTCAGAATCAATAATGTCCATTTGCACCATATGACTTAACTATTACTGACACGTTAAAGTAATGGTTAAAGTTAAAATTGGTTTGCTTCAAAAAAAATCTGTCACATTTGACGATTACTTTAACCTTAACCGTTACTGGCGAATTTCGGCCGGTCAAAGTTACAGTAATAGTTAAATCAATGTCGCTAACGTCAAATTTTTGAAAAGCCGCTCTTGTTTGTATTGAGAGAATTCATTTACACCAGCAACCCTTTTAACTATAACGAATTAATTTACACGATGGTGCAACGCGCGTGGAGTAAAAGTAAAGGTAACTGTCAAAGTTAAAGTTAAAGTAACAGTCAAAGTTACTTTAACCGGCCATCTCTGGTGCAAACCACCCTAAATAAAAAAGCATTTCTGAACGACTTTTAAATTTAATTGATTTCTAAACGACAGGACGAACATCAAATGTTTGACATTCAAAACCAAAGGAATAGTTTCTGAGGGAAAGCGAAATTGTTGTTTTTACTATATTCCAAGCGTTTTTTCATATTTACTCACGTTTTAAACCTTCCCTGGACTTCCGCAAATAATTCAAAACCAAAGTTAGCCAAGTCAGTCCAGCCGTTCTCGAGTTTTAGCGAGACTAACGAACAGCAATTGATTTTTATTATATAGATTATAACAAACCGCTACAATATCAACAGCTATAGTAATACATTCATATTGCGGATCTGGGTGTTATATATAATCCAATATTAAATTTAATCTATAAATAAGATTGTATTAAATGTTTGAGTCCCAGACGACCTTGTAAAAGTCCTTCAGACAGAAATCTTATTAAGTACTTAGTAACTCATGAAATGAGTTAATAACTAATTATAATTAAAACTTAGAAATTAGACTTTATTTTTAATTTTTTTGTATTTTTTTTAAATTGTCTTTTTGAGATGAGATTAGATTTGAACACGGGTCTCATCGATCTTCACACTTTTTACCGCTAGACGACACGGCCGTTCTAATTGGATTTTTTTATATTTTTGTTTGGGAATTAAGTTTAATCAAAAATGAAAAAAAAAAAATCAAGAAAAGTTTGTTCACCTTCTACAACTTACAACTAGGTTATTACCTATACATACCTAGATAAATAACACACAAAAACCAGTCCAGGACGAGAAGAAATCTAGACTATCTCCAAATATAAATTACAAACAAATAAAAATTAAACAAAATCGAACATCCGAAAACATAATTGAAGTAATAAAATTCAACGAATAAATTACAATAATTTAATAAATCGTACTCAATTTATTATACGCGGGAAAAAAATAAAGATTCGGACCGGTCAGCGTAAACGTCGGGCGGACCATAGTAAAATACAGGGTGTTCTCTGAATATCCAATTTAGCGGCCCGGTTCAGTTATATTACTTGTCATTTTTCACTACACCCCGTATAAACGGGCTTTACGTAAAACATTTATTGTTATATGTTTTTATATTAAGTCCATTATTGACTTTGAAATTGATTTTTTTTCCTTAAATAATTCTCGAGAATATCGTCGCTTTGGATGTATGAAATATTCCACAGTTTAGGATAGGCAGTAAATGCGTTATTATTGTCTTCTCTTTTATTTGTAGGAGGCAGACTGATAATAGTATTTAGCCCAGTCTGCCGTCCTGGAGTAGATAGTACAAGTCAAGTGTTACGCCCGTAAAGAATGTACACTGACAATTTGGATGGTAAGACTGTGGTCTAGTGAACTCACGGTCGATGAGACCCATGTTCGAACCTCGCTAATTCTGACCGGTACCAATGTAACTTTGTTATATGTACTTTGGTCGCTCGATTAAAGAGTGGTAGGCAGACTAATGATGGTTATTAGCCCAGTTTGCCGTCCTGGGGTAGTACCGCTACTTTTGAATGTGAGATTCGTGAAGCGACCTTGTCGCGTTTCGGGAACAGTTTGAAAGTAGCCAGATATAAGGATAGGAGTGTGCACTGTCAATCTAGATGGTGCGTGCCCGTCTCCTCAGGCCGGCATAGCGGAGATGACTGCTGCCCGTAGAGATTTCTCTTTAACAGCAGTTGTTTCCGTTCATGGACTGCACTCTAGCTTTACATCAGGCGGGGTGTTGCACATGCCGAGCTACAATAAAAAAACTTCCGAAGTGATCCCTAGAAATGGTGGTACTACTCCAGGAAAGCAGACTGGGCTTAAAACTCTAAAGTACATATAACATAGTTACATTGGTATCTGTCGGAATTTGTGAGATTTGAACACGGGTCCCATCGATCGTGAGTTTACCCTGTCTACCGTTAGTCCAAGGTCTAACCGAGCTCGAACTTATATCAACATACATAAAAGAAATAAGTCAAAACGTTGCAACTGTAAATTGGTGTGTATAGTGGCCAGGGTCCTCTCCCCTGTATTCGGGTCACGTTTACAGGAGCCCGTTGCCTTTTATTGCATCATTAAGTCTCAGTACGTGTCCTGCTTGCATGGCATGTCTATCAATTTGAAGTTTGGAAGATTTCACGATAGAAGATACATCCATCGCCTCTTTCTACAAAATGTTCACAAATTGGATTACTGTTTAAATGTTTTGTTTGTATTTATTTACTTTATTTTTCGTTTTAATGTGTTTTTTATTGTAGTTCGGCATGTGACGACACTTCGCCTGATGTAAGGCTAGAGTGCGGTCCATGAACGGAAACGACTGCTACTACAGAGAAATTTCTATAGGCAGCAGTGGCTTCCATACCGGCATAGACCTGAGAAGACGAATGTACACTGTCCAGATTGACAGTGCACACTCCTATCGTTATATCTGGCTACTTTAAAACTGCTCCCGAAAGGCGACAAAGTCACTTCACGGGTGTTACATTCGAATGTGGTGGTACTACCCCATGATGGCAGACTGGGCTAATAACCATCATCAGTCTGCCTACCACTCTTTAATAGTGCCTATAGGCACTGAGCGACCAAAATACATATAACAAAGTTACATTGATTAGAATTTAGCAAGGTAACAAGCATGACCTTGTCGCGTTTCGGGAATAGTTTAAAAGTAGCCAGCTATAGCGAGAGTAGTGTGCACTGTCAATCTAGATGGTACATGCTAGTCTCCTCAAGCCGGCATAGTGGAGGCGACTGCTGCCCGTACAGATTTCTCTGTAGTAGCAGTTGTTACAATAATAAAAAATAAGGTTCGAATACGGGTCTCATCGAACGTGAGTTCACGCGTTTTACCGCTAGACCACGGCCGCTATTGACAACGTGGAGAATGAGAAGAGACTCTCTCTCTTACTTTTCTTTTATAGAGTAGCTTGGCTTGTGACGACACTCCGCCTGATGTTAGCTCAAGCCCTGTTCCCAATGGGATAGGTAGAAACTAAAGAGCGCCAGCGACTCCCCTCTCAACATACCACTTTCGCTTTCCCCCCTCATGCATGCACGTCGGTTGAGGGTGCTCCTCAGCTGACCTTTTCTGAGCAGATGACCAATCTGGTTCAGAAAGGTCTTCCTTGAGCGCCGCCTTCTGACACTGCCATCCACTTTCGCGCAATAAATCTTTTCACTCAATCTTCTTTCATCTATCCTTTCCAAATGGCCGAACCACCTCAGCGTACTCCATTCCACACCAAGTATATCTATGTATGTATATGTTTATATGCATACAAAACCAACCTCTACATATAACAATATAGCACACAATTCATAGAGATATATTAGTAGCTCGTAAACATTTTGTTTTCGTTTCAAACATTTGTTCTTAAGTGGTTTGGGAATGATATATGTATGTGAGATTTTCCTCCAACTATCCTTCTTTGTTTTATTAAAACACAACATATATATTTTACAATGTCGTAATAAAGTCTATTTTAATTTGTACTGTAGCCTTTGCCTAAGTTTTTTAAAAAAGATTGTGACGTCACATCTGTCAGATGGTTTTGAAAAGCTATTCGGTTACCGTGTTATTTAGGAATTATAACGACCGATATATCCAAATAAAGTTTTCTTGTGTTTACGTATCCCCACGCTTACAGTACTGTATTAAGTTAGAAATTTAAACAGAAAATAATACTTCATCATTGGCCATGCGGTTTAGTTTACAGTTTTATTTTTAGTGAAGTGGTAGAACCTTTGCTAAAAGTTTCAGACTGAGAAATCAAATTGGATACACACATTCTCGAGTTTTTTAAATAGCAGCTCGGCATACGACAACACTATGCCTGATGTTAATCTAGTGTGCGGTCCATGAACAGAAACAACACTGGCATCGGAACATACAGAGTAACACCCTTGAAGTGACTTTGTCGCGTTTCGGGAATAGTTTGAAAGTAGGTAGCAGGTATAACGAGAGGAGTGTGCACTGTCAATCTAAGATGGTACATGCTCGTCTCCTCAAGCCGGCATAGTGGAGGCGACTGCTACCCGCACAGGTTTCTCTGTAGTAGCAGTTGTTTCCATTCATGGACCGCACTCTAGCTTTACATTAGGCGGAGTGTTGTCACATGCCGAGATACAATAATAATAAAAAAAAGATCACCTCCGCCATGCCGGCTTGAGTAAACTGTATCTGACAGAAAGATAAATTAAAAAAAAAAGGTGTTATCATGAACGAATCTCACAGCAATAATTCAATCTGTAGGTAGACTCATAAATATTGCACAGGTGTGTGTCTCGGTAAATGCAACCCCCTAAATCTAAGTCTCAACGAAATTGCATCTCCGTTTCAAGTAAATTCAGTCGGGAATTTCGCCATAATAATATCTGCTTACAACGACTTCCATTTTAACAAAGCAAATATCCGTAGATCGCAATCAGTTCTAACGAGGTGAATTGCGCAAACATTGCTCCGATACTAAACTAGAAACCTTTACCAACGCGTACAAAATGCGACATACAGAGCAATAAGAAAGCGTACAAATTTTAACATAGGTCTATAGTAGTGGCGTAGCTAACATGGATGGCACTCGGGGCGATACCCGTGATGGTGTCATCCCAAGAGTTAAGAAAAAAGAAAAAAAAGACTCATTAATGGGTCAGAGTGAGTGCGGCCATTTCTACCACAAAGAAATTTCTGCAGGCAGCTATCGCCACCTCTATGCTGGCTTAACGAGACGAATGAGCACCATCATGTTGGTGCACACTCCTGTCGTTATAACTGGCTACTTTCAAACTGATTAAGAAACGAAAACAAAGTGATTTCACAGGTTACTTTCAACTTTCAATTTTGAAGTGCGAACATGTGCGACTATAGACATGTTTGTGTGAAGAGTATAATCGTATGTGATCGGCCATGTTAGGCAATCATGGACATCAATCGTAGACAATCAAATGGAATGCTTGCGAATAATCGCGTTAACACAATCGCGAATTATTTGTGCGGATGACGTTCATGGTCGCGGATGCTGTGGAGGGTCCATCACCTGTGAAGGATCGGATTTCAGTCCTACGAATTATATATTTTTATTGTCTTGATACGAAGTTTGAAATGATCGATCATACCTAGACCACAGCCGCTCAATAATAATAGTAAACCTTTTTTTTAATATAAACAAAAACATTTAATAGCGGGTCGTCATGTAGGTTGCACTGTGTCCTGAAGACCAGTGCATTCTCACCGTTTACCCACTGAATTTATACATATTATTCTCTTTAAAAAATAAAAACATAATACAAAACTATGACCTAAATATACCTTTGATTGGTCCTTTTGTGCCATATATATATAATAGTATTTATCCTTATATAATAAGTCATTTAAATCTATTCAAATAGCGACAATTAATACAAGAGATTTCAATTAATTTATCAAATTATTAATGAACAATAGAAGGAAGGTTTACAAGCGTTTACTGACTTATTTAATTAACGGTTACAATCCCGTCTAAATTGCGATGAAAGATGCAGTCGGCTTACATTGAGAATAACAAAAGAGGGAACCATTTTGATATCTAGGCAGACTGATGGTGGTTATGAGTCCAGGTTCGATTAACACCGCGTGTCGGGAACGGTTTGCAAGTAGCCAGGTATAACGAGAGGAGTGTCTCACAGCGGAGACGACTGCTGCCTGTATAATTTATCTGTAGTAGCGGTTGTTGTAAACTAAAAAGTAATATGAGATATCTTAATAAAATATAATAAATATAGGAAACTTGTAATAGTAAAGGTAAAAACGACTAATTAAAACACAATATAAAAACCTATTAATCTTATTAGAAATAGCTTCACCTATATTCTATCTTTTATCTCTAATCGAATTCCTGAAATCCGAAAGGATTATCTACCGCTGTCAATTTTAAATTAATAATCGAACAAAACCTCTACGGGAAGATTACATAACTGTGCCCAAAAACCGATAATATCTACGCCCGGATTTAAAGATATTAGGATGTGAGCACACTTTGCAAATTGATCGCGAACGTTGATGTAACATTGCCGCCTCGAGGACAGTGTAGTGAAGAGGAAAAGAACGGGTATCTTATTGGTCGTCTGCTCAGAAAGTGAGGTACGTATAGTAGGCAGACTAATGATGGTTATTAGTCCAGTCTGCCGCCCTGGGGTAGTATCACCACTTTCGAATGTAACACCCGTGAATTGGCTTGTCACGTTTTGGGAGTAGTTTGAAATTAGCTAGGTATATCGAGAGGACTGTGCACCGTTAATCTAGATATTCGTCTACTCGGGCCGGCTTAGCGGAGGCGACTGCTGCCCGTAGGGATTTCTCTGTAGTAGCAGTTGTCTCCGTTCATTGACCGCACTCTAACTTTACATCAGGTGGAGTGTTGTCATAAGGCGAGCTACAATAAAAAAAGTACAGTATGATCCAAATTAAATACTTTTTCGGGCCTGTAAAATCAAATACTTAGAACGTCTCGTTCTAATGAAATTAGACGTGAAAGTGTGTTTTATTACTATTTTGATTTTTTTTTTCAATGTAGTGTTACACGAACAACTTCACGCACGTAGTGTGAAACAACCCTAACTTACAACGAGCGAACATTTCGCTTACAATCGGTTCGTCTTTATCATTGTCACTATGACAGATTAGGACCATTTCATCAGTTTCACTCGAGGAGATTTGGCATGTCACGTGAACATTGAGGACGAATGTTTAGGCACCTCTTTATCGTGGTACCAATCGACATAATATATCTTCTACTTTCTATAATTTGATTTCTGGTCGCTCTTGTCCAAGTTATTGTGGGATTCTTTCACTTTAAAGTGTTGTACAGGAATTGGGGAGGTGTATCTGGTGACAGGTGTCTTTTTTTACATATTTTTTAGATAATATAGATTAATTTAGTCGACACGTGTTTCTGGAAAACTTTTATAACTGCTTTGTTCTTATTTTATTAATTTTTTATCAAAACTTCAAACAAACTTGTGATTTTTAAAAGCTCCTGTTAATTAAAACATCGCGTTTATAGCGTAGTTTTGTTTTGAAAATTACAATAGTTATTCGTATAAAACACTGTTATTGTTAGGAAACACAAACAAAAGATATTTGACAAACTTGTGAGGCGACAACCATTGACAACAAAATAATCTACAAAACTGTAAGGTTGGTACTTTGTATTCTATCTTGTCAAACTGTCCGAAGGTCGAAGTCAAAGGTCGAAGAAGGTCATTACAGTTTTTCAAATATCTCCTCGATTTTTAAGTTTTTTCACACAGGAATCAAAAAATTCTTCTAATTGAAGTGATATCCCGAAATGGTTTTCGATTCACGTTGGGTTAGTTTTTTTGGACCTTGCCCATTGGCTATATTTTTATATGGCTAAAGTTTTCACAGCACTGCTTTAATAGACTCATACATTAACGTTGTATCAATCTATACAAGCTACATATTTGTATTGTTCTCTATGTAATTTAATATTGGATTTTCAGACAAACAACATGCACAAAGGAATATCAAACTGAAACAGGATTATTACACATGTATTGTGTACCGAATGACAGGAGGAAAACAAATATTTCATTAAATATAAAAATGAAAGCAAATATTTTAGCATATGTAGTTTTTTAATTGTGGGACCGACTGAGATAGCGTGAACACACCTGCACACATCTCTCGTTATATCTGGCTACTTTCAAATTATTCCCGAAACGTGACAAGGTCACTTTACGGGTGTTACATTCGAAAGTGGTGGTACTACTCCAGGACGGCTCACTGGGCTAATAACCAACATCAGTCTGCCTATAGGCACTGAGCGACCAAAGTACATATAACAAAGTTACATTGGTACCGGTCAGAATTAGCGAGGTTCGAACACGGGTCTCTTCGATCACGCGTCTTATCACGGCCGCTCACATTTTTTTAAATTGTGGTATGACATATAACAACACTCCGCTTGATATAAAGCTAGGTGCGGTCTATGAACTGAAACTAGCAGACATACAGACAATAAATATTATAGAAAAATAAAAAAGAATAAATCAACATATATTTCATTAATAGACGTTTACAATTTAGGTATGGTGGGTCTATATATACCAAAGACAAAGAAAATTGTCCCCTTTAAGCAGAAAATGTAATTTGCATTAGAGGCTGTCCCGTCGTTGACCCACGGATTGTCACTTCCACTTAATACAGCTACAACGGAATGATTATGCAGGCAACTGTTCCGGACACAGAAATGCAAATCACAATTTTAGGACCTACTATGACCGATTTTTTTAAATTGTAGCTCGGCATGTGACAACACTCCGCCTGATGTAAAGTTAGAGTGCGGTCCATGAATGGAAACAACTGCTACTACAGAGTAAGCTGTGCAGGCAGCAGTCGCCTCCACTATGCCGGCTTTTTTTAGGAGACGATCATGTACCATCTAGATTGACAGTGCACACTCCTCTCGCTGTACCTGGCTACTTTCAAACTATTCCCGAAACGCGACAGAGTCACTTCACGAGTGTTACATTCGAAAGTGGTGGTACTACCCCAGGACGGCAGACTGGACAAATAACCATCATCAGTCTGCCTACCATTCTTTAATGAGCGACTAAAGTACATATAATAAAGTTACATTGGTACCCGTCAGAATTACCGAGGTTCGAACACGGGTCTCATCGATCGTGAGTTCACGCGTCTTACCGCTAGATCACGGCCGCTCTGAATTGTAATGAACAAATGAATAAAATGAGACAATGTCATATGTTGAGCTGATGATTAATATATGCGAAGATAAATGCTTCAAAATAGAAACGCCTGCGGTAGCCGTTGCTTCCGATGACAGTGCACATTGCTATCAAGCTGATACTGAAACACGTCACGGCTAATTGATAGGCGTTACACTTGTACTATCCCAGAACGGCAGATAGGACTAATAACCGTTGCCAGCCTATTCACGTTAGGTTAGTATTAATTGCTAACAGATATGCAGATATTACCCGCCCTCGTGTCCAACTTGGTGTAAAGTTAGATCCTTTCTGAGCGCACCACTGCGTGTTGCAGACGCAAAAGGTTTAAAATTAAGAGTCCCAACATTTGTTCATGGTACACCCTCTATGATAAATACGTGAACATGCCTCGGTCTATCGTTGAGGTTTAGTCGCAAATTCAGTTTTAACCGATTCCTAATTGTAAATACAATCAATATAACTATATATTTAACATTTTCTATATGGGACTTCCCCAGATTGAGTAGTCTGTCTACTAGTTCTACTATTATATTATTATTGTTTTAATTGTAGCTCGACATTGACAACATTTCGCCTAAAAGCTGGAGTGCGATCCATGAACGGAAACAACTGTTACTACAGATAAATTTCTACAGGCAGCAGACGCCCTCGCTATGCCGGCTGGAGAAGCCGGATGTGCCCATCCAGATTGACAGTGCACAATCCTCTCGTTGTACCTGGATATTTTCAAACTGTTCCTGAAACGCGATAATGTCATTTCAGGGGTGTTACAATTGAAATCTATGCTAATATATAAATATGAAAGCAGTTATGTCTGTTTGTTACCTTTTCATGGCTAAACAACTGAAGGAAATGCATGCAATTTATCCTGGTGAAGGTGATAGGCTACCATTTGTTTCAAAACAAATCTTGAGGGGTGAAATAGGGATATAAGTTTGTATGGGCAACCCATCACTAAGTTAGGACTATGAAAATTAATAAAAGGTTTTTGGTGAGTAATAAATAGTTACGTATTTCAGTGTTTTTTTTTTAAATCATCCCTCAAGGGTATAGAATAAGGAATTCATGTTTGTATGGAAAGTTTATCATATCTCTATTAAACATGTATGTATTTATTATATTTTTTTAAACACTACTTTGTAACTAATTTCCGCTAATCAATGTTAGTGAGGGTAGGTACACAGTCACATCAGCTGTCAATGTTAGACCCTTCACCAACATGCAAAAATCTCTCGACGCGTTTCGCCACTCCACGTGGCATCCTCAGGAGACGTGTGATCGCGTCGACTTCGCTCCGACGACTGTCGTCGTATGTATTAATTATAGTCTTTTTTATAAAATTTCTAATCCACATATAATATGACGTCATCATTAAAGATTTTTCTCTTTGACCCAAAATTTCGAGCCAATATTAGAAGACAATTAAAACGCCACTCAAAATCAAATTTTCGAGTTAGAAGATATAATTTCCTAAAGTGCTTAGGGGTTTAGATTTATGATCGTAGAATGAAGTGTCTGAAAGTTGGCACCGCTGCGGTAAACGTTCGGTAATGCCATCCTCCCCCCTGTACCGAACATGATCTATTGCTCTTTGATTTACCGCCTTCGAAGTTTAAAATTAAAGTGGTTTCCGAACGATACCTGTACTCTCAATGTTTGCAATTCGCTGACAGCAATTTGAGTTCGGAATGCTATAGTTATAACATTTTGTATTAGCAAAGGTATTAAATAAGAAAAGCATATTTTGTTTTACAATTTACTTTTACTTAGATCATTTATAGTGTACCAGCCTTACTATCATTGGCCAGAATAGTTTAAAGATGCGCGAGCTTTTTTTTAAATTTAGCAATAAATAAAAAAAGTCAACTTTTTTACTTCCTCCATGTAATGCTATAGTATAGAAACTACTCGTTAATGAACGAACAGCGGTCACCTGCGGTCAGTCGGAAGCGGTGAGTTGAAACTAGCTAAATTAATTTGCAATGACCACCGAGGCGTAAGTGTGATTCAAACCTTTAAAGCGTTAGGCTTGAAAGCCGATAATAGCGTGTTCAGAATATCATTTTGTAATTGAAATTGATTAGGGAAAATTATACAATGACACTTTCTTGCCTTTAGGGTGAAGGTGGCACGTTTTAAATTATATTAATCATAAAATTACTCAAAAATGTTCATATGACAACGCTCCGCCTGATGTAAAGCTAGAGTGCGGTCCATGAACGTAAACAACTGCTACCACAGACAAATTTCCGCTATGCCGGCTCGAGGAGACGAATGTGTACCATCCAGGTAGACAGTACACACTCCTCTCGTTAGATCTAGCCCTAGCTTACCTACCCCTGACTATAAATGTTATAGGCGTGAAAATAAATATTAACTTTTCATGAGTCTCGCGTCTATCAAGTGCAGGCTTCTACTAACACAAAGGATCGATCACAAACTCACAGAGCACAGAATAATGACATTCTACTACACAATCACGTTTAATGGCATATTCTTGTCTATATCGATAACGTTATAATTGAGATTTTTTTTACAAGATAATTAAATCAATAATTTTGACCAATGCCAATTTTAATAGAATCACAATTTGTATAAATCAGTTTTTATTTTTGATTAATTGGGTCGAAAGCTTTGCAGCCATGTGGTCGCGGCGGTGTTAGTACAAAACCGAAGATTGAAGGATTTTTGTTCACAATTTAACTGAAAAAGCAATCCTAGTAAGCAATATAAATATACTAGATTAAATATACTAAATTAATCCAATATATGATCTCGTATAACTAGAACGAACAAAAGGTAACTCGGAATGATTTATTAATCAGTAGCAAAAAGGGGAATACCTACACATGTTTACATAAACAATTACATATCGCTCTTTAATAAATAAATGGAGTTTAACAAATTAAATATTTAAAGGAATTAAAATTGTATTGTTTTAAGAGTTAGGCCCCCATTTCGAGGACAACCCTAGTCCCATTTATCGACTTAACCTAACGATTTGTTACTCATACATTTCACAGAGAACTATCTCTTATATCTAACCCGGTGAGGGTGAATTTCGGTTGAGCGAATACTGTTTGAAGACATGTACGACGGTGTTGTCACCTATGGGATTGTTACCTTGTTGATCACAGAATTTAATTTAGGTTCATAGCGCTTATGTCGTGAGCTATAAGAATGTGAATTGCTTGAAATTTGTTAATTAACGGAGGTTTAATCGATGTTAAGAAATGCTTGCTTCCAACCTATTTAGTTTATATTAAGTAAGCTGGAATATACAATATACATATAATAAACTATGTACGTATATTTAATTAATATCTAAACGATGGGAGTTAGTTTCATATCCCTCACTAGATCTCTTGTATTTTTTAAAACTATTTTATATAATACAAATATAATTTACTTGACTTGAGCAAAATTTACTTGAGTTATATTGCGAACGACGAACACTCGTAATGATTTTGTACGCTTGTATTCTATAATTCGTCTTTATGGATGTACAAATGCATTGTATTTGCGTGTTTACGTTTAGTTTGTTGAATTGTAAGGGCCTGTTTGTGAACCTAATACACAAATAAATAAATAAAAAAACCGATTTTAATGAATATAAATCTAGTTAAGAAACTGACAGAGAAGAGGCAGATTGATGATGGTTTTTAACCCAGTCTGCCGTCCTGGTATAGTACCACCACATTCGAACAGCGACACTAGTGAAGTGACTTTATCGCGTTAAAGGAAAAGTTTGGAAATAGCCAGGTATACCGAGAGAAGTTACTATCAATCTGGATGGTGCACGTTTGTCTCCTCAAGCCGGCATAGCGGATGGATTGTGGAGCCACAATAAAAAGAAATATCCTGTATTTATTTACAGATGCCTTAAAATGGTGAAAAGTAACTATGGTATCCTTAATCTTCGAGCACGTATACTTAAACCGGCCATAATAGAGTTAAAAGCAATTATTAGCCGAATTGCCGTGAGTAATAGTTGTCGGGACTTGAACCGAAATCTATTTTTCCAAATAGGCCCTGAATAGAGCCCTTTTCAGTATTAATGGCATCACCTTTTTTGTATGGCTTCCTTATCGTGAAAGTGTATTCTTGTTTTTTTTTTTTAGAAAAGAAAATTATAAGCAATTTATGTCGAAGTCCCAAGTTTGAGTTCTTTTCTAATAAGTTAGACTTTTTATATAGAACATGTATGTAAGTCAGCGAACTTTAATTTGGGGCACACCTAAGTTAAATTTCTGTGGTAAATCTTAAAAAACAGTTAACTCCTCAAGCCGGCATAGAGAAGGCGACTGCTGCCTGTAGAAATTTATCTATAGGACTTTATCTTCATGGACCGCACTCTAGCTTTATATCAGGCGGAGTGTTGTTATTAGCCGGGCTACAAAAATCTGCAACCGACAACTATTTTGACATTGCAAAATGTTTGACAGGTAGTCACAAATTATTTTACTCGGCGCGGCGGTACCGTACTGATTTTTATAATTTCCTGTTTACCGTTTTGCTTCCGCTTGTGTGGTATGCTCGTATGTAGAGTGATTGTATACCTACCCTCACTAACATTAATTGGCGGGAAATTACATGCAAAGTAGTTTGTTTAAATTTTATTATTCGTCTCGGCAACTGACTTGGCGGAGCTGATGTTTCTCTGTGGAAGCAGTCGTCCCTGCTCATGGATCGCGCTGTAGTTTTTGTCGGAGTGTGGTGATGATATAATATATATATATAATATAATAACCTGTTCCTAATATTCTCCTCTCCTCAATTACGTCTTCCTACTAAATATAAATATCCTATAAGTATTTTGTTATATATATTCTATCTATTTATTTATTTATTATTTTCCTATTGTGCACTTTGTTTCTATATCTCTCATACTATTCTTCATCATCTATAGGTTGCCTGGAAGAAATTGCTGCTCAGCGATAAAGCCGCCTATTGTGCCTAACCTAATTTTCCATAATTGTATGTTCTGTTTTTGTTTGCACAATAAAGAGTTTTATTATTATTATATAATGAGTTTTTTTTTCAGAAATTCGATTCGAAACAAATCAATATAATTTAACATGCATACCGCCCCCCTATCCCTGCATCTAAGAGGATATCGCTAATAAAACTTTGCCTTTTTAAAGATATTTACAACGAAACGAAGTGAATTTATATTTTATTTTACGACTACCAATATTCCAAGTCTTCAAGTATGAGATTATATTTACGCAGTCACGGCGTAAAGTGAGACTTCTCCGCCAATAGAATCGCTTCATTTGAATTTTTTTTTTACTTCGGCGGTTAAAATAATATTGTCTGATTGGTGCAGAGAATTCACTTTTACGCGGTGAAAGCGTGAATGTAAGCTCATACTTGGCCCTCGGATCTTAACGACCTTATAAATATTACGAGGATTTTTGTTTGACTTAGAAAATTAATCTTCTATATAGATACATATTTCTATATAGAGGAGTGTGCGTTGCAAACCTGATTCGTCTCCTCAAGCCGGTATAGCGGAGGCGACTGCTTTCTGCAGAAATTTCTCCACGGTATCAGTTGTTTTATTAATTGAATAATTGTATATTGTGTAATGTAATAATGACTTATAAAATAATAAATTGTAACCTAACCTAATTTTAGACATTTGCATGGTACTAATATATAGCTGATTAAGGAAGACTTATTTGACTATCAACAACAACTTTAACCCTATTCAAAGCAAATAAATTATTATTATTATTAATAATAATAATAATATTTTCGTTTATACAGTGCGGTCCATGTCGAAAGTGTTAACGCCGTTTACACACATACGCACATACATTCATTTTTTTGTATCATATTATATACAGCTCGATTACCACTGACTGACTCACTCACTGACTGACATATATTATGAAGCACTTGCCGGGGGGTTAGAGAGATGATTCTTTTTGGGGCGTGTAGGGGGCGGTCCCGTGACCCCGGGAAAACCTCGACTTTGACCGGAAGCGGACTCTGGACCGGAAGCGATGCCGATATCTCGGAAACGGAACGAGATAGGGCCCAAGTGCCGGAACAAAAGTCGTAGGGAATGCCTTCTAATATCGAAATCCATAATTTGTTTTTTCAAAAAATTTTTTTTTTCAAAACTACCCGAAAAAAAACTTTTTCAGCGCCGCGAAGCGCGCCCAAAAAACTAGTCATATTATATAAAGCTCGATTACCACTGACTGACTGACATATATTATGAAGCACTTGCCGGGGGGTTAGAGAGGTGATTCTTTTTGGGTCGTATAGAGGGCGCTCCCGCGACCCTAGGAAAACCTCGACTTTGACCGGAAGTGGACTTTGGACCGGAAGCGATGCCGATATCTCGGAAACGAAACGAGATAGGGCACAAGTGCCGGAACAAAAGTCGTAGGGAATGCCCTCTAATATCGAAATCCATAATTTGTTTTTAAAAAATTTTTTTTTTTTCAAATTACCCGAAAAATAACTTTTTCAGCGCCGCGAAGCGCGCCCAAAAAACTAGTTTATATATATTACTCCTTTTCATTACCTTTAAACTACCCTCAAAAGCCTAAAAATAGTGTTTATAAATACACGCGCGCTGTCAGTCGCGCACTCGTCATCGTCGTGATTGTAACGGTCTCGCCGCGCCGTCACAAGTACTGATCAAAACGCTACTCATATATATAATAAGTTAAACAAGTAATCAGTGCAGTGTAAAAGTGTTTGGACAGGAACAATAGAACCAGCGCCATCGAAACGGGCAGGCCTGCCGTTCGCATTTGTCGGTTCGTGTTTAAAGGTTGGTCTCCCTGTCTATTCCTCAAAAACCAAACAGAAAGTAATTTAAAAATGTTATAACCAACAATATTGCTAGTTATATTTTGGTATTAATAAAATAATATAAAGTTAACTTTTTATTAAGGAGGTCGCACCATATTTTATGAGCATCGAACAAATTACTCCGCGATGAAGCGTGGGGTTATAAAATTTTACGAGTAAAGTTTTAAGATGGTTCTGGATAGGGGACTGTTTTGGAAGTCACACTGTTTTGTTTGTTACGTTTTATCGCCTAATGTATACACTCGTACTGTAAATTTCATTAACGAAATTTTCACTAAAAGTTTGTTTCTTCCTTTTGTTTTGCTTTTTTTTTCTTGTTAATTATTACGTAGGTTAATTAATTCTTTTTTGTATTTATTTCTATTGAAGTGTAGCTCTACTACGTAAAAAAAAACAGGTATAACGAGAGGAGTGTGCACTGTCAATCTAGATGGTAAATGCTCGTCTCCTCAAGCTCAAACTCCAGCGTTTCTCTGTAGTAGCAGTTGTTTCTATTCATGAACCGCACTCTAGCTTTACATCAGGCGGAGTGTTGTCACATGCCGAGCTACAATAAAACAATCTTTAATAAAATTAAGACTATGTAAAAAATAACCATAAAAAAAAACATTTTAATTGTAGCTCGGCATAGGACAACACTTCGCCTGATGTTAATATAGAAAAATTTTAGTTGCCCACGCAATGCCGGTTTAAGGAGACTGATGCCAAAACGGGGTGTACTAAAGTGGTGGTACTACCCCAGGACGGCAGACTGGACACTTAACCATCATCAGCATACCACTCCTAAATTAATACCTGCAATAAACTATAGGCACTGAGCGACCAAAGTACATATAACATTGGTTAGAATTTAGCGAGGTTTGAACACGGGTCTCACCACGTGTCTTGCCGCTAGGCCCCAGCCGCATTGAAAGCTCAAAATGTTATACAGTATATGAAATAGTCTAACACGTAATGAAATTAGAAATCAAATAAATATAACGCCATTTCTAATCCAAAAACGATGAGAAATCCTCATTTATGATTACACGTAACCCCACACGTAATCAAGTATGCTTTCGGAACTCGGTTTCGGCGCGAGATCATTTCCTCGTATAAATTTATTGGGAGAGAGATGCTAGGGTCTTATATCACTTTTACACTTATTTTGTGACCCAATAAAAATTATGTTATGACCTCAGTTGCTTAATTGTTACTTAAAAAGGTCACAAGGGCTATCAGCATTGACTTTCAACAATTTTCGAAAAAGTGTATTAAATCTAAAATGTATGCTGAATTGGGTGGGTGTAGGTGTGACAGGCAATGATGTAACACTTATTTTATTTTTGCTTTTTTTATTATTATTTTTCTTTTATCTGTTTTTATTAATACTTTTTTTTTCTTTTTTTGTATGCGTTCACTCCAGCAATTTATGTACATAGTGAAAATTATTTTAGGGTGAACCTGTAAATTTTCCAAATAAATAAATAAATTAGAATTGAAAGGAATAAGTACTTTTGTAACGCGCCAGTTTTCCATACAAACTTTCATTCAAACTTCATATTTTACCGCCCATTAATCGCTGAAAAGCTTTTAAAAAATTCATATTCCTAACTTAAAAAACGATGAATACGAACATATAAACTTTCATCCCCTTTTTCATACTCTTCTCCAGGATGCAGTCTATCTTCTAGCCAAATAGCATCGAAATCTGTTCAGCGGTTTACGCATGAAACAGCAATAAATAGCCTATATTATTCATATCAGAATAAATCTTGAAGCATTGAAGAAACAATAAGATTGCAAGATTTGGGACTAACCGGCACTTTTAGGACGATAATTCTATAACTAAACAGTAAAAAATTGAATTAAACCCGTCACAATAATACGAAATACAGATTTCTGTTTACATTGCCAAATGTAAATGTGTTGCAAGGTATATTTCAATTACATTTACGTGATCTTTGCAGCACTTTTTTTTTGGGGAAAAATCAGGAAGAACTACGTGACATTTCCACATAGACTATTTATTATATTTATGTGTTTTAAAATTTTTATATAGTGAGTTTATAGAGTGTGTTTTGCGTATTTTTTTAAATTCTTGTTAAAGGAGAATGGGCCCACATTTTTTCTATAGTTTGTCGATAACTTTTAGAGTATTTTGTAGAAAAACATCTACATTCTTTATTACCAATGAATTTAATTTTTTTTACCCAGGTTATTGATTATTTTTTAATTGATTTATTAGACTTTTTCTGACGCCGTATTTGAGGTTAAGATTATATTAAATGCTTTAATAATTGATTATATCTGTTTTTATGTAATTAAACATTGCCTATTGATTGGTAAACGTTGTGTTGATATAAGTGAAATAAATTAATGAAAAAATAAGATATTATTTGTAAATAATGTTTTGTTAACAAACTATTAGATATCAAGCGGGACAAAGTAGCAAGGGAGCTACTTATATTTAATTTTGTATATATTATAACATAAAACATAAAATAAGGAGTTTATTGAAAGAGTGGTAGGCAGACTGATGATGGTTATTGGCTCAGTCTGCCGTCCTGGGGTAGTACCCTCACTTTCGAATGTAACACCCGTGAAGTGACCTTTCGCGTTTCGGAAACAGTTTTTAAGAAGGCAGGTATAGCGAGAGGAGTGCTCAAGCTGGCATAGCGGAGGCGATTGCTGTCTGTAGAGATTTCTCTGTGGTAACATTAGACGGAGTGTAGATATATGCCTAGCTTCCATAAAGAAAATTGTTAGCTAGCTTTATTGTATAAATAAATATGAAATATAAAGTAAGATGAATACTAGCCAGGGGACAGAGGACAGGGGGACAGGGGACATGATAGAATATGCTTTCATTGGTCACAAAAGGGATCCACTGTCAGAATGGTAAATGGAAATACGATAAAGGCATACCGCTCTTTAAAATAAGACTTCATAACCTCTATTCTTGTTATTAGGCATATTGTTATTGGAATTGAAACGACATTTTTTGGCAATGACAAAGTTTTTTATTGTAGCTCGGCATATGAAAACACTCAGCTTGATGTTAAACTAGAGTGCGGTCCATGAACGGAAACAATTGCTACTACAAATATATTTTTACAAGCAACAGTCGTCTCCTCCATGCCGGCTTGAGGATACGAATTTGCACGATCCAGCTTGACATTCACACTCCTCTCGTTATACTTGGTCACTTCCATACTGATCCTAAAACGCGACAAGGTCACTTTACGGGTGTTACACTCGAAAGTGGCACTACCACCCCAGGACTGGCAGTCTGGGCTAATAACCATAATCCGTCTGCCTACCACTCTTAATAGTGCCTATAGGCAATTTGCGACCAAAGTACATATAACAAAGTTACATAGGAATTTAACGAGGTTCGAACGCGGGTCTCATCGATCGTGAGTTGACGCGTCTTATCGCTAGACCACGGCCGCTCTTAGACTGCATTCTAGCTTGACATGGGATTATATAATTTTTTTTTATTGTAGCTCGGCATGTGACAACACTCCGCCTGATGTAAAGCTAGAGTGTGGAACATGGAAACAACTGCTAGTACAGAGAAATCTCTACAGGCAGCAGTCACCTCCACTATGCCGGCTTGAAGAGACGAGTATGCAGACAGTGCACACTCCTCTCGTCCTAAAAAAAATAATTGTATGCAAATAGATTAAGATTTCGATTTATTTCGTGTACAAGAATATGATCTCAAAATGTGTCCCTAGCGGTGTTTATAGCTCGGAGCGGTACATTAAGCTTTCCCGTATCCATTGTACGATATATTTGGTACCCGAAATGCTTGACTTATGATCTTCGCCATACAAATATTTGCCGGTCAAACGTTATACCTTAATGCTGAATTTCATGTGTGATTTGTGAGGTGTTAGCGATTGAAATAGATTTGTGGCTCTCTCCACAAGGCGAAATAAATGAAATCCATGATTTTTCTTTAACTCTACTAAACTAATGCTTGTAACACAAGCACTGAGCGTCCATATAACAGAGTTACATTGGTACCGGTCAGAATTTGGTAAAGTTCGAACACCGGGACTCATCGATAATGGGAGATAAGTTCTACCACTAGTACTGAGTGGTAGGCAGACTGATGATGGTTATTAGTTCAGTCTGCCGTGTTGGGATAGTACCACCACTTTCGAATGTAACACCCGTGAAGTGACTCTGTCGCGTTTCGGGAGCAGTTTGAAAGTAGCCAGGTGTAACGAGAGGAGTGTGCACTGTCAATGTTTTGTTCTTCGGACCGTTCGGATCTCTCGACTTTCTTTGTATCTATTTAATAATAATTAGGTTACTATAAATTAGTAAATTTCTTTTAGCATTTGTACTTAAATTACAATAAAGGTTCAACAATTATTCACACCTGTCATATTTTGTCACGTACACAAAAAAGGTAGAGGCAGTAACAGTCAAACTGGGAAATCATTTTCGCTAAAGTTCGACAAAGTTCGGTAAACTTCGGTCTCGCGGACGTGCTTACGGCTAACGAGGCAACCGTTTTGGGGGTAATTTTGGCTTAAAAATTTGAAATTAGAATGTTTCTTTTTTCATTGAGTTTCGTTTGGACCACTTTCTTTCACATTGTTTTAATGTTGGCAAGTTTTAGATGATATAAGTAATGCCACCATATCCTATTTCGGTACCATATAAACGGTTATACTTCGAGTCCAGCGTATGCACAGGATAATAATGAAATTTCGTCGACAAAAACCACTTTGTTGCTTGTTTAACTTTGAAAAATTATTTTAATTAAAATGACAGTGTACATTATTATACGTTTTAGAATCCGTGTGAATTGCAGATATTTTTAAAATAATGGTCCCCTAATCTTACATACAATTTTTTTACACCAGCTTCGTTTGCTTAAAATTTGTTAAATTAAATCTTGTTTAGATTTTAATTTTTTATTTAATCATGGTTATTAATCGGTTACAAATAATACTTTAATTAGAAAGCGCTGTGTTTTCTCAACCCACTTAAATTAAAAAACAAGTGAAAATAATTGTAAACACATTTTTAAAACATTGTTTTGTGATAAAACGGGGGAAAAAATGATAATTCTTTAAAAATGTCATAACTTTAAACCAAAAGGTATAAAAAAAAATCACCAAATTATATTGCAGATATTGAATCCCTCTATCTGTAAAATACCGTTGACACCACTACTTACGGGACATCCCTGAAAAATATTAAGTTAGGTCGTAATATAGAAAATAAAGTTATTCTAAAACAAATTCGCTAGTTTATTTATGTAGTTTAACACGTTCCTCTCTCGTCGGGCGGTGACTGCAGTAATTTTTGTCCAACTTTACAAACTACCTCCTTGTTCGTGATAATTAGAAAATAAAACAATGGAACGGAACGTAAAATATTCTCCATTGTTAGTTTTAATTAATTTGAAATTGGTTTTAATTTTGGAATATCCGTAAATTGTGTTTTTTTTTAAATTGTAGCTCGGCATATAACAACACTCCGCCTGATGCAAAGCTAGAGTGCGGTCCATGAATGGAAACAACTGCTACTACAGAGAAACATGTGCGGGCAGCAGTCGCCTCCACTATGCCGGCTTGAGGTTCATCTTTAAATTTCATCTGTTGTCGTGTGAAAAATATATATCATGTGTACAATAAGAGCGTCCGTGGTCTAGCGGTATGAGACCCGTGTTCAAATCTCGCTAACTATTGATTGGTACCAATGTAACTATGTTTAAATATGTACTTTATTAGTTTGGTGTCTATAATGTAAGCGTTAGCTTTCTTAGTATAGGCTATCTTGATCATACAAACATAAACAACACCTAAAACAGAGAGATTTAAAAAAATTTCAATATTTGTCGTCGAACCCGAGACCTCTAAATAACAATTAGTACAATATTCAAAATTGTTTGATTAAAAATAATAATTTAAATACTCTACGAAAAATAAATCTTTACGAAAAAAGCCGTAACAAAATTGGTGACACAAATTAAAATTTATCAAAAAAAAAAACTATACACACCGGCTAAAAGTTGCCAGGGACAAAAATAAAAAACCGAGGAATTCCCCGAACGAGATGTTTCCCTCCATTTTGGAGGGGATTAAAAATATGGCTTGTGGCTAACTATGGCTACGATCGCCCGAAAAACTTTTTTTGTTATTACACAAATAAAATATCAGTTGCAATATTAAAGCTATTACGAATTAGACACGTTGATTTTTGTCCGTTTATTTTCTAACATCTACGTGAATTATAATCAGTTTTTTATGGTATCTCGGCATGTGACAACTAGAGAATGCAATCCCGACTCGAGATCGCAAGTTCGAGATCCCGCGGGATTAGAAATATCAATCCTGCGGGATCCCGGAATTTTCGGGATCTCGTCTAGTTTTAAGAAAATGTAAAGTTCGGATGACTGAAAACGATGAAAACTCAAACAAATAAACCAATAATTTTTTTTTCTGCAATAAGCCTTATTAGACAATGCTTTTATCTCGTTCACGCTAAAACAACTTATACTGTTGGTATCTCTCTCACTCATTCGTAAGCGTTCATTGCATTATTTACATTTCCTTTCGGTTGATCAACGTCTTCGGTGCTCGGTATGTGACAACACTCCGCCTGATGTAAAGCTAGAGTGCGGTCCATGAATGGAAACAACTGCTACTACAGAGAAAGCGGGCAGCAGTCGCATCCACACACCGGCTTGAGGAGACGAGCATGTACCATCTAGATTGACAGTGCACACTCCTCTCGTTATACCTGGCTACTTTGAAACTATTCCCGAAACGCGACAAGGTCACTTCACGGGTGTTACATTTGAAAGTGGTGGTACCGTACCCCAGGACGACAGTCTGGGCTAATAACCATCATCAGTCTCCCTACCACTTTTTAATAGTGCCTATAGGCACTTAGCGACCAAAGTACACATAACTCCTTTAAAAACGGAACGTTTTTGTTTACAAACAGTTGATGGATTTAACTGGTTTCGCTCAAAACGAAAAACGGTTAACTCGTTGACAGTAGAAAACGGTTGATAAAAACAGTTCGTTGAATCAACGCCCATCCCTAGCGCACCGTTTGCGCCCCGAGTAGATGTGTGTAGCGTTGCTGACCACTGCAGCACTACCGCCCAATCCCGTCAATCTCGAACGGGATCTCGTCATATTATGCTTCGGGATTGATCCCGAAAAATTACACGAGATCTCGCGAGATCGGGATCCCGCGAGATCGGGATTGCATTCCCTAGTGACAACACTCCACCTGAGGTTAGGTTAAAAAAAATATTGTGGGCCCATTTCTCTCAGGCGTGACACGGTGTGGCCAAGTATAACGAGAGTGCACTGTTAACGTGGATAGTGCACATTTGTTTTATCAAGCAGGCATAGCGGAGGCGACTGCTGCCTGTAGTTTATCTGTGGTAGTAATTGTTTCCGTTCATGGACCGCACTCTAGCTTTACATCAGTCGGAGTGTTGTCATATGCCGAGCTACAATAAAAAAATGTATTGACTTGTACAATATTACTCATGTAGGTATATTAATGTTTGTATGTATTACGAAATACGTGGTTACGACACGTTATTTAAATGAAACACGTTTATGTACAGAGATCTCACCTGAAGATCTAATTTCCTGAATAATTTAGATCGCAATTCAATTTCTGTATTCGATTATAAACTCTTGCTCGAACGGCACAAATGTGGAAATATTGCCACTCATTCAAATTATATCACAAATCTGTTTCAACTAAAAAAAACACTTTTATTATGAAATGACTAATATTGATATTTAAAAAAATATTTTATAAGATAAGGGATTATATGAGCGGCCGTGGTCTAGCGGTAAGACGCGTAAACTCACGATCGATGAGACCCGTGTTCGAACCTCGTTAAATTCTGACCGGTACCAATGTAACTTTGTTATATGTACTTTGGTCGCTCAGTGCCTATAGGCACTATTAAAGAGTGGATGATGGTTATTTGTCCAGTCTGCCGACCTGGAGTAGTACCACCACTTTCGAATGTAACACCCGTGAAGTGATCTTGTCGCGTTTCGGGAATAGTTTGAAAGTAGCCAGGTATAACGAGAGGAGTGTGCACTGTCAATCTAAGATGGTACATGCTCGTCTCCTCAATCCGGCATAGTGGAGGTGACTGCTGCCTGTAGAGATTTCTTCGTAGTAGCAGTTGTTTCCATTCATGGACCGCACTCTAGCTTTACATCAGGCGGAGTGTTGTCACATGCCGAGCTACAATTAAAAAAATATATATATCAAATAAGGGATTCAAGAATGAGGTTATTTCGAAAAGTGTAATTTTGAGTTGAGACAGTTTTGATATAAAATGGTGAATCTGTTATCATGAAAACATGAACAGCAAAAAGAGAATCGGCGATGTCGGCGACCGCAGACGGGTCTCGCGCATGAGGGTGCAAGAGTATCAAAAGTTGAGTTTTTATCGGCTTGCTTTGTTTTTTATAAATTTTAATTTATAAACTGGAAAATAAAAGGGACCTGAGGGGAGTCGAGTTCACTGACACCCAGGTTTGGTCCAGCGCCATCACTGCGAACGAATGTTAAAATCTGACGAAGTTATATTTGGTTTCAACTGTCTCCTGAAAACTATTAAATTTGACGCGAATTAGGTGAAAACTTAACTTATATGTAAAACCTGAAACATATCAAACACGCGCATCGACACTGGAATCAATCCGACATCTCTAGCATCAATCATCACTGCTAAACTAATACATATAGAAGTACAGAGCCAAACAAACTACAACAAACAAGACATAACAAATAAATTCACACGTCTAAATTTAGTCTAACACAAGTAGTTGTAGCTCAAATGTTTGATCTAGACTGAAATAGGTCCCTAGACAATACTATCACGAGCAGATACATACAATAAGGCGCCTTGGGATGGGTTTGCGAAGTACCATCGATTGCAGGCTGCGACAGGCAGACACTATTCATTATGGTACGCTTCTAACTTTAAATCTACGAGGTTTATTCTTGACAACAATTTAGATTATTAAATTATGATGGAATTTTCACTGAAAAAAAGGACTAATTAATTAAGTCGGATTCGAATGTTACCTCAGACTGAGGATGTGCGGCAATTTTTTTCTGTTTAATTTTCAACATAATTTAATAATGACAATCTCAACATTTGAAAAAAAAAAATTATGAAAATAAATAAATATTTACAATTGTGTTTGTAATAGAAAAACAAATCGACTGTAGTTTTATTATTTATGAATTTTAGCAAAATTATAATAAATAAATACCTTGAACATAGCGTAGTTAAGTATTTAATTAAATTATTGTTTTAATAACTTTTATATAAAATATATTTATTTTTTTTATTAAGAAATATTTATTATACAATATTGTCTCGAATTGATTCGAATATTGTCAAGAATAAACCAGTCGCTTGCTTTTGAAGGCTCCATCTATTTCACTAGACCCAACCGTTTTAGATTGAGCTCATCTATTTCAATTGCTTTGTATTATTTTACAGCTAATATTCTAGAAATTAATCAACAATATTACCTATTAAATCGGTTATCTTTTTTGTTATACCAGTGAAGTGACCTAGTTGCCTTCCGGGATTAGCTTACTAATTACTGTTGACAGGGTACTTTTTGAATCAGTTTTACTCAGTAACTTTAACAGTAATGAGTATAAAAAATATATATCAAACTACAGGATATAAGGTTTTGCCCAAAAAAAAAACTGAAGTGGGCTTTAAAACAATTTTTGATGCAGTTTTTTTTGGTGATAATTCATTGAATAATTCTTTTTTTTATATCATTATATTTGCAAAATCACGATCTAGTGTATGATTTTTTAAATTCACTATATTAAACGTAATCTACGCGCTGTCAAGGTCGGAGCAATCGCATGGCCAAGGTGATCATAAGCTCGGCGTATGACAACACTCCGCTTTTTTTTTTATTGTAGCTCGTCATGTGACAACACTCCGCCTGATGTAAAGCTAGAGTGGGGTCCATGAATGGAAACAACTGCTACCACAGAGAAATCTCTACGGGCAGCAGTCGCCTCCACTATGCCGGCTTGAGGAGACGAGCATGTACCATCTACATTGACAGTGCACACTCCTCTCTTATATCTGGCTACTTTCAAACTATTCCCGAAACGCGACAAGGTGTGTTACATTCGAAAGTGGTGGTACTGCCCCAGGACGACAGACTGGACAAATAACCATCATCAGTTTGCCTACCACTCTTCAAGTAAATAAACTTAATGTAAAGTAGTGTGAACTTTAAAAAAGTAAACTTGATGTAAAGCTAGTGTACAGTCCACTAATAAACGTAAACAATTGCTACTATAGAGAAATTTCTACAGGCAACAGTCGCTTCGTTGAAAAACAAAACAATACAACATTGGTATCATGAAGAAAAGAACCACATAATTGTAAAATTATCAGTTCGTGTCTACTCAAACAAATGTAGGATTTGTATTTTAGCAGTGTAACGTGGACAAACATTGACATATCTACGTATAACAAAACAAACCAGAGCGTTAAGATATGCAAATAAACCGAGGGATGTCTCCGTAAAATTCATTGTGGTATAAATGAAAGCAGTGGATTCGGGAGGATCGCGGACAAAAGTGGATTCGTGGACGCATTATTCAGAGAAACGAGAGAGCGTCTTAGGGTACGGATATACTAATAGCGAATTTAAAAGCGTATCCGCTAACCAAAGCACAAATAACAAAATTACATTTACTTTCTTACTTACACATTTAATTTTGGTTTATATCTAAGTTTATCACTTAAGTTAAGAGTGGTAGGCAGACTGATGATGGTTATTTGTCCTATCTGCCGTCCTGGGGTAGTACCACAACTTTCGAATGTAACACCCGTGAAGTGACCTTGTCGCGTTTCGGGAATAGTTTGAAAGTAGCCAGGTATAAGAGAGGAGTGTGCACTGTCAATCTAGATAGTACATGCTCGTCTCCTCAAGCCGTCATAGTGGAGGCGACTGCAGCCCGTAGAGATTTCTCTGTGGTAGCAGTTGTTTCCATTCATGGACCGCACTCTAGCTTTACATCAGGCGGAGTGTTGTCATATGTCGAGCTACAAAAAAAAAAAGTTACGGTACTTAAATTTAATTAATTTAAAATGCTAAAATCAAGAATGAATTAAATGAAATAATATTTAGTGACACATTTTCCGCTTCGTTTATGTTAAATAGCGATGCCTCTAGAATTTGGTCTTTATCCGTCCGGTCCTAAGTGAAGTTTATCCTCTTATGTTATAATCTTGTTGTTGACGAAATATTTGAAATTTTCGAGATGGTATGTTAGTGAGTACATATAGTTTTTTTTTTAAATTAGCTACAATTTTTTTCCGAACGAATTTTCATTAGAATAATTTATAATAAAAGAATAAGCTAAAACTTGAGGAAAATAGTTGATTGATTTTGCCTCTCGACATTTCAAGCAAGTTTACCTTTAAATATTATTATTAATGAACTTTTTAGTATATACCTATATGTATGTATATATATTTTTTTTGTTTTAGTGCCTGTACTAATCGCACGGACTGAGCGACCAAAGTTCATATATAACATTGGTACATAAATCTAAATAACAAGAAGATTTTAGAAAAACTTTTTGTTTTAATTTACGTAAACGTAAACCGAAAATTCAATTCATAAGCATTAGTAGTAGCTAATTATATTATTTTTCTTAATTTTTACACGAAAAAAATAACAAAAAAAAAATAATTCTTAAGGATAAGTTATCAAAATGATTGTCCGTTGACAGTTTTGTCAAATGACATTTTGTCAGAAACATTATAAGCTCTACCTCAACGAGAGGAAAAGTGCAAATCATTCCAATAACAGGTTTTCTTACAAATGATAAATGTCACCGACTTAATGGGTACAGTCGGCGCCAGAACAATTTCAACATTTTCCGTTCAAATATCACCCTTACCGCTTACACTACAAGGTGCTATCTGTGTGTATATAATATACGTATGTAGGTGAGCCTCTTCAAAAAATTTCGCGCCTTTTCTTTTTTAATTGTAAGGAATGTGAAAAATTACAGGCTGAACGTTCTTCAAGAAATCTGACGCTTTTATTTAATTTTTGTTTTCTTTTCATCACACTCCGAGAAAATATCAAATTTCACATCATATTGTTTTGGTTACGTAAATGTGAGACCGTAGGAAAGTCTAATTTATTCATTGCAAAAATACCACCTGCGTACGTCTTTTTTTTTTTTTTTTGTAGCTCGGCATGTGACAACATTCCGCCTGATGTAAAGCTAGAGTGCGGTCCATGAATGGAAACAACTGCTACCACAGAGAAATCTCTACGGGCTGCAGTCGCCTCCACTATGCCGGCTCGAGGAGACGAGCATGTACTATCTAGATTGACAGTGCACACTCCTCTCTTATACCTGGCTACTTTCAAACTATTCCCGAAACGCGACAAGGTCACTTCACGGGTGTTACATTCGAAAGTGGTGGTACTTCCCCAGGACGGCAGACTGGGCTAATAACCATCATCAGTCTGCCTACCACTCTTTAGGTTTTACGGTTAATTAATCGATTACGTAAAGTGGCAAAGATTTTAGCGCTTTATTCTATTTACGCCATTTCTATTGGCATTACACGTTAAAAGCTCGAACAAAATTTATATTTCACAGTTTTAATGCTGTAATTTTTAATGCGTTAATTATCGCGCAGTTGGACGCAGCAATTGATATTTTTTATTATTATTGTATGAACAGAAACAACTGCTACTACAGAGAAATCGCCTCCGCTATACCGGTCTGAGGAGACGAGCGTGCACCATCTAGATTAAATGAAGCGTTACATTCGAAAGTTACATATTAATGCCGAGTTAAGATTTTTCGATAAAAGAAGAAAATCTACGTGAAATAACTGTTAACTATTAAAATTTTTACTAAATAAAGATCAAATATTCTCAAAATTATCTCAACAAACTCGGATACGGCTTTAACTCCTCAAATCACCTCCTCATCTCAGAACATGTCAATCGCAGATACTCCCATAAAAAAACTTCCCCCAACATCTCAAACTTACGGAGTACCGTCAACAAAACAATCAGAATCGAGTAACTAATTTAAACGTTAAGCTGACGTGTTTCTGTGAACATGACAGGCGTGATAAGCTCACTGTTTTTGCGTACAGTACTAGCTAGCGTGACACACCCGCGGGCCATGGACAATATACGACTTCGATATCGTCCCCTATTTATATATCTAACCATTGTTTTGATTGCACTATAGATCCATTAGACTTTTAGACGGCGTACATTATTTTGCCTCCTCGAGCCGGCAAAGCGGTGGTCATCTACTCGCAGACGTTTTTCTATACGCACTACTGAGCACTCTAGCTAAACAGGCAGTATGATTTTATGTCAAGCTACTATGAAATGATTGTAGTCCAGACTGTAACATGAAGTGGTCTCGCGTTTTGTGATCAGTTTAAAAGAAGCCAGGTATAACGAGAGTCTCCTCAAGCCGGCATAGGGGAGGTGAAAGCTGTCTATAGAAATTTCTCTAGCCTAACATCGGTCAGTACATGCGAAGTGTGGTCATATGCCGAGCTACAGTAAAAAACATGGGTCACAAATGTGGGTCGAGTCAAAACGCCACCATTTTGCCGTGACATTTGTCACGTACGCGATAATCTGTGCTTAGTTCGTTATTTCAGTCCCACTGTGAGCTTATCTGGCGATAAAAATTACACGCATGTTATACCCATACACTTTTGATTTGTGTTCACTAACATATGACATTTAAATGTATGTATTTAAAAAAGTATATTACAAGTAGAAGAAGAGAGAGAAGCAGGCTAAGAAGTATACAGATTGATAGAAGGGAAGACCTCGAGCCGGTATAGGGTCGCTAGAAGGCCGGTTAAAGTAACTTTAACTATTACTTTTACGTTTACTTTAACCATTTTTTATATTATGGCGTATATTTACTCCAAATGAGTTGCACCATTTTTTTTTATTGTAGCTCTGCATGTGACAACACTCCGACTGATGTAAAGCTGGAGTGCGGTCCATGAATGGAAACAACTGCTACTACAGAGAAACCTGTGCCTCCACCATGCCGGCTTGAGGAGACGAGCATGTACCATCTTAGATTGACAGTGCACACTCCTCTCGTTATACCTGGCTACTTTCAAACTATTCCCGAAACACGACAAAGTCACTTCACGGGTGTTACATTCAAAAGTGGCGATACTACCCCAGGACGGCAGACTGGACAAATAGCCATCATCAGTCTGCCTACCACTTTTTGTCGCGCCTGTCATCATTGACGGTTACTTTTTTAACCTTAACCGTAACCAGCGAATCTTGGCTTGGTTAAAATTAAAGTAATCGTCAAACCAATGTCGCTAACGTCAATTGTATGAAAGAAGCCAAATAAGTTTTTCTATTATTTTTCGAGATCAGCCACCCTTTTAACGACAACAATATAAATTTATACGATATTGCAACGCGCGTGGAGTAAATGTAAACGTTTAACGGTCGTCGTCGCCGTAAAAGTAATAGTTAAAGTAAGTTTAATCGGCCTTCTGGTGCAAACCACCCTTAGTGACGTTAGTGAACCTCCACTATGCTTTCCAGCAGGCCCAGCAAACTGGTGGGTTTACATTTGTTCCTCCAATCGGCATAGTGGAGGCAACTGCTAGAAATATCTCTGTAGTAGAAGTTAATTCCGTTCATGGACCGCACTCTAGCTACTATTAAAAAAATATCTTTCTCTATGTAATCCTACCTATGAATTGAACTTGTAGCTACCAAGTTACGAACATATCTCCAATAATTTCATTACATTAGGACGTTTACACACTATAAAAATGAAAAAAAGTTCGTATTGTATACTTTTTATAGCGAACAATTTACATTGATCATAAGATACGAATCAAATAAACTCACAATAATAAACATCCAGAACGAATATCTCCTTCTTTCAAGTTATTTTTTAAATGGAATCTTAATGACTAAATATTACTAGCAAATATATCGAATTTCTTTAGAATCGAACCTGGGACTCTAACCACTGATCGGTTCAATGTTAAACGATATTTGCGATCCAGTTTATATACTTCCACATCTACAAGTCATTGTAATAACAATTTGACACGATCTTAAAGTAGGTCCATTACCTACGAAAAATATGAGTATAACGTTACATGTTACACCGTCAAGTTCGTCTCGCTGAGTGTAATCATGTCATTACATGATATATTTGCATGTTCAATTACATACAATCGCACTAATTAGAGCTCGTCGATATATGATTGGGATGATATTGAATATGAATTGATTTCATTGAAACACATTCGATGATAAAAACATTTCTGAAAAAAATTGAACCGACTTCTAAATAAAACACAAGGCACTAAAAAGTAAAAAAATAATTTTAATTGAGAGTACATACACACAATTTAATAACCATAAACATGAATAGATGTCTATTATTTATTTCCACATTAATTGTCTACATTTTATTTAGCATATATCTGAAGTCGGTGCCAACCAAATATGAAACTCCGCATTGCTTGATTCTAGGTACATTACCAATCATAAAACATGTTTCAAATGCTTGCACCGACTTCAGATATATGCTAGATAAAATGCAGATAATTAATGTGTAAATAATAATAGGCATCTATTCATGTTTATGGTTATTAAATTGTGTGTATGTACTCTCAATTAAAATTATTTTTTTACTTTTTAGTGCCTTGTGTTTTATTTAGAAGTCGGTTCAATTTTTTTCAGAAATGTTTTTATTTTGTAATTTTTAGTTGTAACTGTTGATTGATTGTATGGATAAAATTCTAAACGCGCTGTTCAAATAAAATGTGATGAGTAGTGGGCTTATAGACAGACACTCTCAAGTCCTACCCGATAAAAAATGAATCATTAAAATCAATCGAAACATCCCCTAATTTTCCACCCTTAGAGATGGAATATTGTATTCCTTAAATGGGATCAATCCCGAAACGTACTTTATCAAATAAAAAAAGAATCATCAAAATCGGTTCACTAATGGCGAAATAGCCCCTAATTTTCCACCCTTAAAGGTGGAATATTGTATTCCTTAAATGGGATCAATCCCGAAATGTACTTTATCAAACAAAAAAAGAATCAGCAAAATCGGTTCACTAATGGCGAAATATCCCCTAATTTTCCACCCTTAAAGGTGGAATATTGTACTCCTTAAATGGGATCAATCCCAAAACGTACTTTATCAAACAAAAAAAGAATCATCAAAATCGGTTCACTAATGGCGAAATATCCCCTAATTTTCCACCCTTAAAGGTGGAATATTTTATTCCTTAAATTGGACCAATCCCGAGACGTACTTTATCAAACAAAAAAAGAATCATCAAAATCGGTTCACTAATGGCGAAATATCCCCTAATTTTCCACCCTTAAAGGTGGAATATTTTATTCCTTAAATTGGACCAATCCCGAGATGTACTTTATCAAACAAAAAAAGAATCATCAAAATTGGTTCACTAATAGCGAAATATCCCCTAATTTTCCACCCTTAAGGTGGAATATTTTATTCCTTAAATGGGACCAATCCCGAGACGTACTTTATCCAACAAAAGAAAAATCATCGAAATAGGTTCACACACGGCGAAACATCCCCTAATTTTCCACCCTTAGAGATGGAATATTTTCTTCAAATTTAAAATTGACCAATCACGAGACATACTTTATCCAACAAAAGAAAAATCGTCGAAAAATCATCGAAATCAGTTCACAAACGGCGAAACATCCCCTAATTTTCCACCCTTAGAGATGGAATATTATCTTCAAATTGAAACGGGACCAATGCGGACATATACTCTATCCAACAAAAAAAGAATCATCAAAATCGGTCCACAAACGGCGGAGATATGAGGGAACATCGCCACAAAAAAAAAAAAAAAAAAAAAATACACGACGAATAGATAACCTCCTCCTTTTGAAGTCGGTTAAAAACGATATGCACTGTTTATCAATTTATCTTAAAGTGGTATATGCTACTTTTTTTTATTGTAGCTCGGCATGTGACAACACTTCGCCTGATGTAAAGCTAGAGTGCAGTCCATGAATGGAAACAACTGATACTACAGAGAAACCTGTGCGGGCAGCAGTCGCCTCCACTATGCCGAGCATGTATCTTAGATTGACAGTGCACACTCCTCTCTTTATACCTGGCTACTTTCAAACTATTCCCGAAACGCGACAAGGTCACTTCACGGGTGTTACATTCAAAAGTGGTGGTTCTAACCCAGGACGGCAGACAGGGCAAATAACCATCATCAGTCTGCCTACCACTCTTTAATAGTGCCTAAAGGCTCTGAGCGACCAAAGTACATATAACAAAGTTACATTGGTACCGGTCATAATTAGCGAGGTTCGAACACGGGTCTCATTGATCGTGAGTACACGCGTCTTACCGCTAGACCACGGCCGCTATTTTGATTATATGTAATTATTTTGCTAATATTTGAAATATATTGGCGCTGTAACCTAGTGTTGATGATAGAGCCTGCCCGCTATTTTCTTTTTCTTGTCTTATAAAAACAAGAAAAATAGTGAAGTGGATGTGCATTGATTTTTGATGCAGTTTTCCTCGGTGTATCAATTTTGTTTTTACATTATTGTATTTGGAAAATCATGACCTAGGGCTTGGTTATTTTCTTTTTTTAAAACATTTATATTAGTAAATAATGTGAAAATACTATGGTTTTCTTTTGCGAATTTACACGTTGTCGAGGTCGCATACAACGATGCGGTGGTTTGGAAGCAACTCAATAATTTGTTTACAAAAAGTCGTGGGTTGTATGTAAGAGAAATAATTTTCTCTACAAATGAGTACTTGAGTCGACGTCACGTGTTAATTTTTCATATCGCACTTTCTTAAACACATGATAATAAATCATTCAAGCTGTGACATCCGACTATACGTCTTACTGAGACACGTCGTTAACGTTTCACTGTATAATCTTCAAAAACCATTATATTAATCTTGCATTATATTATATTTAGTTATTATTGTTTACACCAAATATAGCTATCGCATAGAGGTGTCATTCATTACTTGAGAAAAACAAGAGTTATTTGTAGGTAATGCTTTTTTTCATTGTAGCTCGGAATACGACAATACTCCGCCTGATGTAAACCTAGAGAGCGATCCATGAACCGAAATAACTGCTACTACAGATAAATTTCTACAGGCAGCAGTCGCCTCCGCTATGGAAGACGGCAGACTGAGTTGATGTCTTATAATAGTTTTAAAATTATATTTAGTTTTGCCTTATTTCACTTCTTTGACTGTAATTTTATATACTTCCTTATGGACTTAATTTTCTTTTTAAAGTTATATGTGTAATAGTTTTAAGAGATGGGGCTGGTATCTGAGATACAGATCATATCTAGTTCAGGTACCAGCAGCCTCTTCATGTAGTTTAGCCCTTTTACTTTTAGTTTTAAGTTTAATTAGGCTAGTAACTTATTTTTTCTAAATAAATAATTTTTATTTTACTTTAACTTTACATAATTTATGCCGTCGGACGTCCAGGCGTCCCGGAGAGGTACCATCCATTTATGGTCCAAGTTCCTAAAGTGCGTACGAGGCGTTTTGACAACACGTTTCTCGTGGGTACTGCGAAACTGTGGAACTCTCTCCCGGTGTCTGAGTTTCCCGACAAGCGTGCTCCACCTTAGACTGCACCACTGCTTAACACCAGGCAGGGTGTGGTCAAACGATTGTCTAGCATAAAAAAACTTTTACATCAGGCAAAGTGTTGTCATATTCGGCAACTATCATTTCTAAAACCTTTATTAAC
Organism: Tinea pellionella; assembly: GCA_948150575.1. Classification (NCBI taxonomy): domain Eukaryota; kingdom Metazoa; phylum Arthropoda; class Insecta; order Lepidoptera; family Tineidae; genus Tinea; species Tinea pellionella. The sequence goes on from OX411248.1 coordinate 9,527,937, forward strand.
TTAATTTTTTAGTTTTTTCGTGTACATTGAACATCACATCTCTGTCGGTCAGTTTTGTTAGTAAAGTAAGATGTTTTTCTTATGACGGATAACTGGATAGCATCAATACAGCGAGTATGCTGCGGCGGGAGGAACAATGCTCTCCTTATCGTAAAGGCCGAGCCTTTTATGAAGCCTTGTGGTGCCTCAGACAAAGGCCTCCGTTCACAAAGAGTCCCCCACAAGATTAATAGTCAATTGAGGGTATTGTCTCTACCCACGACCGCTGTAAATTTCTGAAAGTGACTTTTTCATAAATGTTTTTTTTTAACTCTTTCATGTATTCATGTGGGTGTTTATTTATTTATTTATTGTTGCGAATAAAATTGCTTCACTTCTATTAAAAAAGGATTAAAAATCGTCAGACTCTACCATGGTTTTAGAGAGGTGTATGACGATAAGACTGTCACAAGAAACTCCTCTCTCGAGAGAGGTTTAATGGTGTTGGTGACGCTCACGTTTTCCTTTAGTTAACTCCCTAACAGCACGAGCGCGTAACAGTCATTTTGCTTAAAAAAAAACAGTATCCTTAATGAGCACTTCTCTCCAAATTAGTGTTTAATTCGAGTGACGTTTCTGACCAGAAGATCGCCTCCGTCACTTAGGATCAAAGGATTATGCCGTTCATGTCACAACACGGACATGGCCCGGATTACCGACACCTAAACCCCACCCCCACTCATTACATACTTTTACCATATATTTTTGAATAATCTCATTTGTAATATCGAATCGTGAATTTTTATAGTTGGTTTTATATTTATTACCAGTGCATAGCGGAGGCGATAGTAGCAGTTGTTTCCGTTCATGGACCGCACTCTAGCTTTACATCAGGCGGAGTGTTGTCACATATAAAAATATATATGTGTATCGACGACTTGTTAATATTTTAGTTTTATATTCTGTCATATAGGATGTTGTCTCTGCCTATCCTTGTGGAAAAAAAGGCGTGACAATTGTTGTTGTGTTGTCGCCTTTTTCCCACAGGGATAGGCTGAGACAACGAAATGCCACTAACCACCATGCTGACACAACTCCCTCGCTTCCCTCACATCTACAATTCTCTTCATGCACGCCCGACGGTTATGAGCACTAGGCATCACCATGATCGGAAAACACCCTTCTGGGTCTGCCTTGTTTAATATATTCCTTTCGTCAATCTCCTTTCATTCATCCTTTCCATGTGCCCAAACCATCTAAGCATTCCTTTCTTAATCCTCGTCACTACATCATCTCTCAAAGCACATCTATCGCACACAACACTATTCCTCATTCTATCCGCTATCGTGACCCCACATACACTCAACCTGCAAACTAGAGAAATATGACTTATTATGAATTCATATGAATTATTATAAAATTTATTTAGTATTTTGAAAATTTTCTCGTAGGCAAAGCAGCACAATAACATCGTCCTACTGTTTTAACCATAATATTGACAAATGGGGTGTCGTAAAATATTTTATTAGGGTCAATTGTTAATTGCGCAAAGTTTCTCGTTAATCCAACCCTCTGTCTATACTTAATGTTAGATATGTTGTTTATTGCGAAATAAATACTAATTTTCTATAGATAATTGAACCCCATTACATATGGGGCCAGTCCAGCCCTGGAAACTGGCCTTACAGGTCCACTAGACATCTATACAATTTTGTTATGCACCACTGTTGATATGCGGGTCCAGTTGACCACTAAAATAACACAATATTATTTAGAATGGGCCTTGATGCTTACCATGTTGTTTATTCTCTATATTACTAATTACGATGTATTTATGTGGTATGTCTTATATTATGAAAATAAATAACAAAATAAATATTTAAATATATTTCACGATATTCTTCTTTTTCACGGCCGCTGTGTGAACGAAGGCAAAGAAAACTCAGACTACGTTTTTAAAGATTGAGACTGGCTTTTTGTCATGATCCTAAATAATGTAGTATGTAGTACAACTTAGTTCACAAGTGATTAGTTTAACCCTTAATTACTCGCATGGGGTATATTTCACCCCACGGCACATTTGGAGCGCCATATCTCCGGGTTTTCAGTAACTGCCTTACCGTATTGATTTGTCAGAGTGCGTCTGAGGTATCTATATTATTATTAACCCACACGAGCGTTTGTGTAACTTTTAGTATGCGTGTAATTAAGGGTTAACAGTAGCTCGGTGTATGATAACACTTCGCCTGGTGTAAAGATAGAGTGCGGTCCGTGAACGGAAACAACTGCTAACACAGCGAAATTTCTATAGGCACTATTGACTTCTGCTGTGCTTGTGCAATCACTTGTGAACTAAGTTATTAAAATAAATAAAATAGGCACTGACCGACAAATCTCCGCCGTAGAATGGATGAATGACAAATGTTTCGTTTCCTATGTGTATGACGCCTGAGACGCCATTGCACGTGTGAAATGCAGCTGAAGCACCAGGATAGTCTTTTACAGTACCATGGTAGTAACAATGTTCGATTTCCTGAAACAAATAACAGCTTTAAGTTAAATTTTTTAATATAATCACCGACGCACGTACCGGAGTCGTTTTAACCTGTTTTCTGTAAAATGAGAGGGGGTAGCAGGCTTCCCTATTATATAAGCGAGCGGAGTGTGTACTATCAACCTAGATGGTGTGTATTTGTTTCCTCAAGCCGGCATAGCAGAGGCGACTACTGTAAACATTTGTCTGTGGTAACAGTTGTTTTCGTTCAGGGATCTTGGGTTGGGGGTTATTATTAGGTAGTTTATTTTTAGCGTGGATCTTCTTTTATTTCCGCTTTTCAGAAGACAAATGTTGTCGCAGAAGAATTTCTCAATTTAAAAGACTTTAAGTTTAAATGTTTTGTTTTGATTTGTTAGTAATTATTGCAAAATCTGTAGTTAGAATCAAGTAACACATAAATAAATAATAAAAAATATAAATAGTTAAATAATAATAGTCAATTACGTCAATAATATCTAAAACACAAACTCTATTTACTCCAAGCATTAATGTAAAATAAACTCTTGTAAGGTTGTAAGCGTAAAACAGAAAAATGGGTGCCCACTCTTCAAACTCACACTTGAATGAAACTCGATAACAATCTCACGGTAAATTAATTTCGCTCGAATGCGTATCTCGAGTTAGCTCTCGACCTGTCACTACAGAGGGCGCTTAGAGACTTTGATAAACGACCCCGCTCTTGGACGCGAAAATTGTTAAGACATAAATTTATTATAGGAAAAAAGAACGAAATGGAAGAAAATTATTGGCAGACTTTTATCCTTTTGTAGGATGAGAGATTTTTAGAATAATATAATTTAAAGAAACTGGGTTTACGCACAAAAAATATAATTAGTAGTTATTTTTTTAAATTTTATGGTGCAAGTTAATTTTATATATTTTGTTTATATCGTGGCTTACCTTAAAAGAACGCATAATAAGTAACATAATAATAAAAGTAAATAGTAACCAAAATAATAAATCTATTAATTGGAAAGTTTGTTTGTTTGAATCACTGAACGTGTGCACGTAATCTTACGGAAAATTACAATAAATTAAAAAAAAAAAAAAACTACAATATTTTAGCGCTAAATATAAAAAATAAAAATGTGTATGTAATTGTCAGTAAGTAACTATAAGTGTTCCAATATAATATATAAGGTTATTTTATGTTTCTTATTATAAGTGAGTTTATGCGAATTCTTTTGAGAAATAAATATATTTTTTTTAATTAGTATTAAGATTTTTTTGCCTTGGATGAAACCGCTTTATCTGTAAAAGTTTGGGATGGGACGAATAAAATTAATTATACGTATTAAAAAGATGCGGACGATAGCTGAAAAACTATAAGTTTTTTATTATTGTAGCTCAGCTTAAATGACAACACTCCGCCTGATGTAAAGCTAGAGTGCGGCCCGTGAACGGAAACAACACTACTACAGATTTCTACAAGCGGCAGTCGGCTCCGATATGCCGGCTTGAGAAGATGAATATGCACCATCGAGATTGATAATTCACACTCCTCTCGTTATATCCGGCTTAACTGTTCCTGAAACGCGACAAGGTCATTTCACATCAGAAATTTCACATTTGAAAGTGATGATACTACTCAAGGACTGCAGACTGTCTGCCTACCCTCTTTAAGACATATATTATGAAAAAATACATAGGTACATTACAGTATTTTTAATTCAGAACTACTCGTATTTACATAGCATACCTGATGGCCAAATTACAAGGCAAAGACACAAAATAGTCAAGTTCGACGAACGAGTTTCCGTGACGTGTGGGGCGGGACGAAATAAATTGCCGGGATGAAAGCATTTTGTCTCGAGAACACTTTTTCAGAGTTGTATTTTGACCTCTCCTACAACAGTTACAACTTGACCTTTATTTTACGATTTTTTTTTTTTTACTATTAATATTTACTATATACCTACTGTGTTGTAACTTAAATTTCACTACAAACTCGACTCCTATACAATGTAGCAAGGGATAAGGCGCGTTATCCATGGAGGCGTATAGTTATCATTGCTTACTAATTAAATAACAATCAGGCAATTATTGATTCAATGAAATAATGTTTCCAATAAAATGGGAAATTTATTTGGTGGCAGGTAAATCTATTGTGTTTTATGTTTTAATGCTTCTTTGTTTCTGCTTCTGCCTGTCGCTGTATTTTCTCCAAAATAAATAAAATAAAATATAAGAAGAATAAAAGAAGAAAAAAAAACCAAATAGTACTTCAGAATGGCGCACCACCTGATGTCAAATTAAGTGCTGCATTAGCAAAGACATCTGTTATCATAAAGAAATATCTATAGGCAGCAGCCGCCTTCGCCATACCGGCTCGTGGACGACTGTAAACCAGTCCAGGTTGACAATGTATAACGGTTATTTCTAAGTTGATACCGAAAGGCAACTACTATAAATATGAGAGGACAGATTTTTAATTTTTTTATCAGACACTGATTAAAAATGGAGGTTATTTTTATATTTTATATTTTTAATGGCGACCAATGGTGGGAATCATTGAATCATGCTTTACAGTGAATTTAATTTTGTTGGTAAATAATCCACCTTTAGGTGCCACATCGTACACAAAGAAATGAAAAAAAAAAATTAAAATCACAATTAAAATTGAAATCTATAAGTTAAAATTAGAATCAAAAACAAGTCAAAATTATAAAATTAGAATTAAAAACAAAGCCAAAATTGAATTAAAATGAAGGTTAAACATTAAAGGTTGAACCGATCCTTTATTCAGGGGGTTAGGTAGCAGATCCCGGGACGAAGGGGGAAGGATGTAAAGGAAATTCAAATTGGATTGAAGGAAGTTTAGATTGGATAGAATTTTCTCACCAGCTCGCTTCATTTAGAAAAGAGGAAGAAAATCTACCGCGGCTTCTTAAACAATACAACGCGATCGATCTTATTTTTTAAGGTAATTTACTTCTTAATGGCCCAACATCGTTATTTTTAGACAAAATTAAAACCAAATATAAAGTAATGATAATTATATTATTATTAATGCCTATATTAAACATAGATCAGGCGCAACTCTCGACTACACACACACACGCACATGAGCGGCCGTGGTCTAGCGGTAAGACGCGTGAACTCACGATCGATGAGACCCGTGTTCTGTGGTCGCTGTATGTACTGTGGTCGCTCAGTGCCTCTAGGCACTATTAAAGAGTGGTAGGTAGACTGATAATGGTTATTAGTCCAGTCTGCCGTCCTGGGGTAGTACCACCACTTTCGAATGTAACACCCGTAAAGTGACTTTGTCGCGTTTCGGGAATAGTTTGACCTAGTTATACCTGACTAAGGTATAACGAGAGGAGTGTGCACTGTCAATGTAAGATGGTACATGCTCGTCTCCTCAAGCCCAGGTTTCTCTGTAGTAGCAGTTGTTTCCATTCATGGACCGCACTCTAGCTTTACATCAGGCGGAGTATTGTCACATGCCGAGCTACAATAATAAAATAAAAAAACTAGCTTCACCTAAACTATAATAGTACATATTATTTTCAAAAGTTAAAACACAGAAACAATTGGCTAAAAAGATTGTCAAATAGGAAACAAAAGAGAGAACAAATATTGACACTTGAAACACGTTCCAATTTCAAAATTTAATGTCGAACATTCACGATCCCGAACAAAACTTTCGCTAGAACAAAGTTAGTGCATCTCCACTTTAGTATCAAATAAAATGCTTGTTCCATTTTTGAAACCATCTCCAGGAAGTCGCGTTTTATGACGTGATTACCGAGAAACGATGTGTTGTTAGGACGTGTTCACACTCAGCGACATGTTACGTGTAACACTAATGTGGCTGCTATTGTTGTTGCGATTGCACGCGTCACAAAATAATGGTCTTATTGCAATCCGTATGTTTGGAATAGTGTTTTTGAACTTTTGCTTCGTCGCAAAACTTCGAATAGGAACAGTAAGAATAAACATCTAAATATAATAAAATAAGGGTTATATTTGAAACAAAAATATCCTCACCCTATATTATAAATATTTTGGTATATTTTGGTATGTAACAAAAAGTCGATTTATATCTAAATTCTAAATTCAACGACCCGTTAAGCATAAAATGTTAATAAAAGGTAATAAATGTAATTATTATTTCAAAAAATATATCAATTTTTTAAAGTAATATTTTTGTGTCATTAACGAGAGGAGTGTGCACCGTCAATCCGTCTCCTCAAGCCAGTATAGCGGAGGCGAGTGCTGCCTGTAGATTTTTTTTTATTTAGTAATTCGCATTTACATGTTATGGGTTAGTAAGGTCTTATATTTTCAGTAGTAAAATTTATATACACTAACAGTTATAATATTTTCGTTCATGGACCGCACTCTAGCTTTACATCAGGCGGAGAACAAAATGCCGACATGCCTACAAATAAAAAAAATCATGGTTAATTTTAATTTTACTTAATTAAAAAATTAAGTTTAACTGTTCGTATGGAAATCGATCCGTTTGACAGAGATTAGTGTATAACTGACTCAACAATGCAAACTCGATAGATTTTTATGCTTATCCCACCGCTGCTGTGGTCGTCATATCTAGACATTTTACATGACGCGCACACACTATGGCCTTCAAACGATTTACACGTCACTGAATTTTACAACCTATTAAAGTTTATTAATACTTTATCTGGATCTTCTACACTCACCCCTATATGTAACTGCTTCTGCAGGCTACGAGTAACCCTAAATCTTTATGAGAGGACTTTGATATAAAGTTCATGTATTATTTTAATATATAGAGCGGCGGTCTAGCGGTAAGACGCGTGAACTCACGATCGATGAGACCCGTGTTCGAACCTCGCTAAGACTGGTACCAATGTACTTCGGTCGCTCAGTGCCTATAGGTACTATTAAAGAGTGGTAGGCAGACTGATGATGTTTATTAGCCCAGTCTGCCGTGTCCTGGGGTAGTACCACCACTTTCGAATTACACACCCGTGAAGTGACTTTGTCGCGTGTCGGAAATAGTTTGAAAGTAGCCAAGTATGACGAGAGGAGTGTGCAGTCAATCTGGATGGTACAGGCTCGCCTCTTTAAGCCGGCATAGCGGAGGCGACTGGTGCCCGTAGAGATTTATTTGTAGTAGCAGTTGTTTCCGTTCATGGACCGCTAGCTTTACATCAGGCGGAGTGTTGTCATATGCCGAGCTACTTTAAAAAAAAACTTGATACTTTTTGCTTAAAAGTTAACCCTTTGACTGTGTTTAATACGAGTATAAATGTGGGTACATAAAGAAAACAGTAAAAATGCTCGGAAGCTTGAATATCCAAAGCAGTATTTTTGTCGGAAATGCTTGGATTCTTTTTCTTTGTCGTATCGTCGCGTTTTCGGATAACATACAAGAAAAGTGGCTCGCCTTATCTCTATACTCAATGACGTTTATCGTCCACTTAAGAAAATGGATGGATCTAAAAGTACTACTTAAGTTTCAAACGAATACTTTTTAGAATTAATATTCATGTAATTTAAAAAAAAAACACTTTTTCACAGATCGTCATGCACTTGGGTGGGCATCACTTTCGAATGTAACACCCGTCAAGTTTCCTCAAGCCGGCATAATGGAGGCGACTGCTGCCTGTAGAAAGGAGAATGCCCATTTTTGGGCCCACTTGTTTGATACCTAATGTATGGTAACAAAACAATATTCTAAAATAATACCTTATTTTTTTATTAATTAATTTTAATTATATCAACACATCATTTACCAATCAATAGACAATGTTTAATTACATAAAAAACAGATATCATCAATTATTAAAGCATTTAAAATAATAATAACCTCAAATATTGCATCGGAAATCATTTAATTACGCAATAACCCGGATGAAAAAATTAAAACTGATTAGTGATAAGTAATGTAGATTTATTTCATTACAAAATGAACCTAAAATGAAAAAAAATTGTGGGCCCATTTCTATTAGGCGAATGGGCATTCTCCTTTATTTGTAGTAGCAGTTGTTTCCGTTCGTGGACCGCACGCTAGATTTACATCAGGCGGAGTGTTGCAATATGTCGAACTATAATAAAAAAAGAATCGATTTTATTCATAGTCTCAGCCTACCCCTAGCTTGTATATGTAGGTGCATTAATAGAGTGCTTGAACCAAAAATAACGAGAAGTAGCTATATGTTATCTATTTTTCTATAAAAAGAAGGTTGTCTCGAAACTTCGCAAAGTTTAATAAGAAACTTGTAATTTGTTTAAATTTCTTCACAACAAATTGGTAAATTAATCAATCATACCTTTTTTTAGGGGAAAAGGAAATTTTTCACCTTTCGCACTCCCGCGGGAAAGGCTCATTAAGGCTTTAAACCGAATAACAAACCCACAGAGGTTCCGGCTTTTTGTTGTTTTATTTTTCGCGGCACCGGTTTCAATTACAAGACGGGCCAGTTGTTTTGTTAAAGAACGTGTGACTTTGGATTTTTTAAAATTCATGCCTATATTTTTGACAACACTCCGCCTGATCTAAAGCTAGAGTGCGGTCCATGAATAGAAACAACTGCTACTACAGAGAAACCTGTGCGGGCAGCAGTCGCCTCCACTATGCCGGCTTGAGGAGACGAGCATGTACCATCTAGATTGACAGTGCACACTCCTCTCGCTATACCTGGCTACTTTCAAACTATTCCCGAAACGCGACAAGGTCACTTCACGGGTGTTACATTCGAAAGTGGTGGTACTGCCCCAGGACGACGGACTGGACAAATAACCATCATCAGTCTGCCTACCACTCTTTGCCTGACTATCACCACCACATACTTTTAATCTGATCCCAAAACGTACCAAAGTATTGTTATTTAATGTAAAATTAAAATATTAGTGCAGATTGTATGGGGCGTACCATCGCGTTAAATTTGACTAATTTGTCTATGTTTCGAATGTTTTGCAGACATCGTAGTCGTGGTGAGACTGAACTCTGTCTCTAACTGACTCGTTCACCGTATTGGTGAGTTTATTAGCCGTATAAAATCATCTTTCAGTTAATATTCGTGCAAAATATAAGAAAACACAACATAAATTCAGTGCTAAACTGCAATCCCACATAATAAAGTGCATACACAGTAATTTACGTGTTCCAACTACTAAACAATTTTAGTAAATTATCCTATAATTTAAACTTAGTTTCAGTAACACGAATATTAACCATAGTTGAGGCACTAGACTTAGTTCTTGTTCAAGTGCTAAAACCTAGAATAGTCTACATGATTTATCTATATAACCTAACATATACCAAAGAATTTGAAGAGTGGTTATTTATTCCGGTCTTCCGGAAGCAGTACCACCACTTTCAAGTGTAACTTGGCCGGCATAGCATAGGCGACTGCTGCCTGCTGAAATTTCTCTGTGATATCGGGCGAAGTGTAGTCATAAGTCTAGCTTCTATTAACAGTACGATACTTGATACAGTTTTCAATGGATATTGTGTTTTACAAACATAAAAAAAGAAAAAAACCTCTGAGTGAACAAATGTATGTATTTCTAAATAATAAATACATATAAATCTCGGTTTAATACCTGAATGAACGATAAATTTGCATAAAAATACGATACGGGTGCGGTGTAAGGTATCATATAAATTCTCATTATTATTTTTTATTTGATTACACGCAAGAATTGGTATTTATTGCTTGTAAAATGTCTTTGTAATTATATTTGATGTGTTTTTATAGATTTTCAGTCATATATGTAAATGTTTAATGCGATTTTACGGATTATTCATTATATCAACTTTTTTTTCATGAAAAGATGGTTATTAGCCCAGTCTGCCGTCGTCGTACGACACTTTTCAGTGAAGTGACCTTGACGCGTGTCAGGATCAGCGTTCTCGCCGGCATAGCGGAGGCGACTGCTCGTAGTATTGGCAGCAGTTGTTTCCGTTAATCCATCTAGATTAACATCTGGTGGTGTGTTGTCATATATACTACGATAAGAAAAAATTTAAAGAGGTAATTTAAAATTACATATAATAGATTGGGATACAATGTAACACTTTTTAAAAAGCTGTAGTAACCTAGCCTAGTCATGTACCAAAGCCGCTGATAACAAGAGGATGAATGCAATCTATCATTTTCTATTTAAAAACTTACAATAGACAATTAAATAGTTTAGAATGTTTTAATTGACTTTTCCATTCTCTTAATAAAAGAGGATTAAGATTGAATTTCATTGGAAACATTGATTGTTTTCCAATAATTTACTTGGGAGGAATTGGAAAATTTTTAATTAAAATTTCACTTACAATATTGAATTACTTTGATTCGTTTCGTTTAAAAATTGTTTTCTAATAAACTATTTAACTTTATTTAACAACATAACAATATTTTATTTAACACTAGCTGACGGTACCCGGTGCGGCGCTGCCCGGGCTTATCCCAAAAGTCCCTTTCATCCAATTTTCCATTCCGGATTTATAGTTCCGACACAATTTGTTACGCTTCCAAGATATTGCAGTCACTTCCTGTTAATGGATGATACATCGTCTCGTCAAGCCGGCACAGCGGAGGCGACTGCTACCTACAGACATTTCTATATGGTAGCAATGCACTCGAGCTGTTACAAAGAAAAAAAATCAGTATGCAAACGTATTGATTTTCGTTATACTTTTCGACGTCTCCAATGAATAAGGTCATAAGTGAGCCATTTTTGTTTTCTATTATAATGAACGGTTATTATGGCTTCTTTATTATTCACTATATTTTGTAGTTACTACTTTGTTTTCGTCGAGCGTAATACATTATTCAGGAGGCTGTTTTCAGCGTACACATTGAAGAAAAAACATCATTCATTTTGCGCTTAAAAAGAAAGTTTCACACATTTTTATATAACAGGTTTTGTTTACATCTAATAGATCTTTTAAAAGGTTTCGTTGAAATTACTACTTTTTTTTTTGGGGTTGCCAGTGGTAATTTATTTAATGAGTACAGCCTTTGCAGAAAAGAACGTTAAAATTTAAAAAAAAAATCTTTTCAGTTAAAATTTTAAGAATAACTCAGTCACTTCTAGAATTTAACTTAACTTCTAGTCTTAAGACTTTACAGATATACATAATACACTAAAGTTAACCGATATCTTTATTTCATATAAATATAAATTCAAAAAGTTGTTTAAAATTATTTCAAAAATTACGATAAAGCAATAACATAACTTCTCATCTGTAATTTGAGAAATATTTAATTATAGCAACACTTTCGCTTTAGTAAAACAAATATTTAGTCTGACAACATTATTAATGGCATTGGCGATTCTAGCGACACCTTAACAAAAAAGGTGTATTAGGGAATAATAAATTGTCATGAGGCGTGCGTGGCGTAGAATTTATTTTATTTATATGATATATCAAAAAAGATGAGAAATATATAAATATAATATTATATAACACGCTGTGGTTATCTCTAGAAAAAGTGGTATGCAGACTATCGTTTAATTAACCCGTAACTCGTGAAATGATCAATTTGTAAGTAATTTGCCCTGTCAATGGACGGCACACTTTCGTATCTTCAAGGCTGTGTACCGCACTATACAAAATAATGTAAGAATACGTTAACTCACCTGCCTAATCTGACTTTCAACTCCATTCGATAGATAATGCATTTGTCTTAGATTCGGCGCAAGAAGTTGTCTGTGAACAAACAAATTAATATCTATAGTTTTTAAATTAAAACTTGGTCTATAATGGCGGGTATAACTCAAATTATTTTGTGAGTATTTACGTTTACTTTATGTATCTGTCTTTTTTTAAATAAATAAATAAGTTTCCAGTTCGGTATTAACGCAATTGGAAAAACGAAAGCGACATCGGTAAAAAGTCAACTATTTTAAGTTAAAACATTGCACAACTAAACCGACAAATATATCGAATAACTAAAGCCACAAAATTTCAATAACTGGCGGTAAACATTTTCAAAATCAACAAAAAAATAATAATATCAAAAATAGCTTAAAAAACAAAGTAGTAAGTAACACGTGAAACTTCCGAACATTTTCTCGTTTATTCGCAAGTATTTCCATAAAAACACGTAGGAAAAACGTAGAGCGACACTCAAACACGTGCCAGATGTCACTATACGTGGCTCACGTCTCCAAAACGTGTTTCATGCTACCGAAAAGGTCTCACTGTCGCCTAAATGCCACTCCTTAACAATAAAGGCGCTGACACTCGAATTGATCACTACCTATTTATAAAATACTATATATTATTTTAATTATTAGGCAGAGTTGCTACAAAATATATTCACAATTTGTGGACTAAGGAAATCTCTAGTATATAAAAGAAGAAGTTCTGACTAGCTGATTCATAATCAACGTACAGCTACAACTATGATAGTTAACGAACTGAAATATTAAGAGTAGCTAGCTTTGTATTATATTGTAGGCTTACACTAAGAAAGGATTTAGATCGGACTCGATATCTCCGGAGTCGGAGCGATTTGTAGAGAATGTGTACCATGGGATTCGAAACAAGGACAACACTAACGTACCTAGAACCAAAACCAATACCCACTTCTTTTTTAAACACCTAGTACTTGTACCATAGATACTGAGCGACCAATATAACATGTGACATTGGTACCGGTACATTGGTACTCTGCCTCATTATGAGTTCACACTTTCTACCGCTAGTCCTCAGGAGCTTTTCAAGCTCTTCTTTCAATAGTATCAATATTAGAAAGAAATGGGAATCGAACTGCAACTCATGTAACTGTAGACTGGCGAAATAGTGTGTTAAAACCCTTAAATCCTCGTCATATATATGGGATGAGAAAATACCAACGGACGTTTGTGTACTGCATCGATTATGTTACGAACTATGTTATTAAATAGTTCAGATTTCATGTTAAATATAATGTAATATTTTATACAATAGTCTTAGAGTGAAATATTACAAAAATTTACTATTTTTTTCTATTCAACTTTCCAATAGGCACTACACGGCCAAAGTACTTTGACAGTGTCGTATGGGAGGCACTGTTGGAGTTGCTGGGCTCCCATCGGGCGCGTCCTCAGGTGGTGGATAGAGGGTCTCGAGATACCTCCCTGAGGTACCCCGGCGCGAACCAAAACCAGCAAGGTGGGGTCTCTCCTCGGGTCACACTCTGCTTTCAGAGAAGACCCGAGTGAGAGACCACCCTTCATCGCGTGGGCGGAGGCGGTAGCGGGGTACCAAGCGCTATCTCCTTCGCCCCGAGCCGAGAGTGGTAGTCCCGGGGTTGGACTGCCGCTCGGTTACTTGGCTGGAATGGTGTTTCTTCCCGATGAGGTGGGGCCTAACGGCTAAGCGTCGGTGGGGTCGCGGATGAATGCGAAAGCGTGCCCGTGACCTCACCATATGACGTAGTGAGGGACACCGTGGGGGTTTTAGTCGTGTATACCCGGTATTGGGGCAGTACCGGGGAGTCCGACATAACCTCGTCGTCTTCCCCGAGACGGCGAGGCATCTATAAAAGATTTCTCCCACGTAAAAAAAAAAAAAAAAGGAACCAGTTCCACCTTAAGGACTAATGTTACTTGCATATTTTTATGTTTCTCTCAGCTCTTACTTTAAATATAACTTATGTTTACGTTGCTATGACAACTGATGTGTGTAGATTAATTTGATTGATATTTACATGTCATTTTTTTCGTTTTTCCCTCATAACATTGACAACTAAATGAGGTGCAATATGTAAAAAACATATAGAAACATTGACAACAATATTGATCTCCTTTACTTGTAATGCAATCAGAAAGAGAAGGCAACTGTAATATTCCGATAAACAATTTTGAAAAATAAAACTGGAACTGCTCCCCTGCTCTTGATAGTACATATCAGTCTTAATTTTGCGAGGTTTGAACACGGGTCTCATCAATCGTGAGTTCTACCGTTAGACCTTAATAAATCGAAAAAAAAAGTAAAACATAAAGGAAATTGTTTCAGAAAAAACTTTTATTGCAATACTAAATCATGCAGCAACCTCAGGAAAATTAATTGAAAAGGAAAATTTAACTTTTAAGCTTGTTTATTACTTTAATTCAAAACAAACAGTATTTGGAACAATGAATTTTTCACCAATCCCGTGCTTTCTTATCGCTCCTGTAAACTGTTTTCAGGTTAATTCATATTTCTAACAATCAAGTGTATTTTAATTGAGCTTTTACTTTTCTTACATAAAAGCTAATATTTGTATTGTTAAAAGTTTTGTTAGAATTATTGATATATGTATGTAGGAAGCCAGGCTAGAGTGCGGGCTGTGGTGTGCTATTGTAGCTCGGTATATGACAACATTTCGCCTGATATAAAGCCAGACTGCGGTCCATGAACAAAAACAACAGATAAATTTATACAGGCAGCCGTCGCCTCCGCTATGCCAGCTTAAGGAGACGAATGTGCATCATTCAGATTGACTCGTTATTCTTGTCTATTTTCTATTATTCCTGGCTACTTTCAAACTGTCACATAGTCACTTCACTGGTGTTACATTCGAAAGTGTGTACCACCCCAGAACGACATACTGGACCAATAACCAGTGCAGCGATAACTGCTATCACTGCAAAAGATCGGCAGATGGCAGTCGTCTCTTTGTGTGCACTAGGGTTGTAGGGTTTAAGGTTGACAGGGCAGTGTTCTGTCGTCAAATTATCCCGTTTATTGGGAGAGATGGATTAACGCAGGTAAAACCGCGTGACAGAGCTATTTTATCTCAATAAAAGGTTTCCCAAGGGATAAAAAAGGGAACTATAAACACATAATTATACTCATATGGAGTTGCGGGAAAAGGTCAGTACGACTATACAGGTTGGGAAAAGACAGCTAGGAATACGCGAACCAAAAGTTGTATACATCTTACTGATGCGTTTCAAGTATTTCATTTTTATTTTTGAGACTAAATTTATTTAAAAAAAACATAAAACATTATCTAAATACCAAATGTAAATTTAAAAAAAATGCAAGGATGTATATCCGGTGTAACAATGGTTTCGTAGCATGCATGATGTCATACAACGTATTTGCAGCTATGTTATTGTGACATCGTTGCTTGATTTTACATGAAAATCTTAAAAAGCTAATAATACTGATGATGGTTATTAGCCCAGCCTGCCTTCCTGGGGCAGTACCACCACTTTCAAATGTAACACCCGTGAAGTAACCTTGCCGCGTTTGAAAGTAGCCAAGTATAGCGAGAGAAGTGAGTGTGCAGTGTCATTCTAGATGGTGCGTATTCGTTTCCTCAGGCCGGCATAGCGGAGGCGACTGCTGCCCGTAGAGATTTCTCTATAGTAGCAATTATTTCAACTCATGGACCGCACTCTAGCTTTACATAGAGCGGCCGTGATCTAGCGGTAAGACACGTGAACTTACGGTCGATGAGACCCGTATTCGAACCTCGCTAATTCTAACCAGTACTGATGTAACTTTGTTATATGTACTTTGGTCGCTCAGTGCCTATAGGCACTATTAAAGAGTGGTATGGTTATTAGTCCAGTCTGCCGTCCTGGGGTAGTACCACCACTTTCGAATTACACACCCTTGAAGTGACTTTGTCGCGTTTCGGGAATAGTTTGAAAGTAGCCAGGTATAGCGAGAGGAGTGTGCACTGTCAATCTAAGATGGTACATGCTCGTCTCCTCAAGCCGGCATAGTGGAGGCGACTGCTACCCGCACAGGTTTCTCTGTTGTAGCAGTTGTTTCCATCCATGGACCGCACTCTAGCTTTACATCAGGCGGAGTGTTGTCACATGCCGAGCTACAATATTAAATAGTAGTAGTTAAAGGGATTGCGAAATGTCTTTTTACAGCCTGTATATGTATCTATCAGCAATGAAAACAAACCGAAAAGCTTCACCTAAACGGAAGGCAGCAATAATTCAAAAACTTTACTCATTATCGTCCATTCTGAACGCATTCCGTGTACGTGCAAAACTGTGATTATCGCGTCATCATAGGAAGCGGCTATTTGCTCACACATCCCCCCCTGACACCGCCTGCCCCTCCCCCCACTCCGGGCAATGAACGTAGAACTTTCAAATGATATGTTAATTATAACGTCGCAAATTCAAATGTATGCAGCGGCGGACTCAACTTGTTGGAAGGACTGTTTAATATCCCACGGATGTACTGGATAAACTTGTGCGTCACAAAGGAGGTACGCGTTTCGCTCGTGTATTACATTATTACACATTATTGTTATTATGCTGCGAGTGGAGTGCGTCGCCAAATTAAAATTTAAAAAAAAAAACTTTTATTAATTTTTTTGTTGTATGAGTACGTTTACGATCTCACTTTACGCGGTGACAGAGTAAATGGAAACTTATACTTAACCCAAGAGACGTCAAGAAGATGAGGAAGGAGTACGTGCTGCAAAAATGTGGAACTCCTACCCCACATCGCTTGAGGCCGACGCGTGCAAGCCTCGCGGACCAAAAGGTTCGGGCAATCCTTCTTCTGTCGTTCCATTAAACTGTGGAACGACCTTCCCAGCCACGTCTTTCCCCCTTCCTATAACATGGATCCTTCAAGCGCAGTGTGAAGAGGCATCTCATCAAGCCGGCATAGCGGACGCGACTGCTGTCTGCAGATCCCCTTCTCTGACAGCAGTCGCCTCCGTTCATGGATCGCACTCTAGCTTAACATCAGGCGGAGTACAGTCATATGACGTGCTAAAAAAAACCTCCCTGCCGGAGTCTGTGTTACCCAAAGAGTACATACATACCCTCATTAAATTGAGGGTAAATAGGCACTTCAAAGGCAAGCGTGCTCCGCCTCAGACCGCATCACTGTTCAACTAAAATAAATAAAAAAGTATCTTGATTTGTTGGGGGTTTTGTGGTTAATAATAAATCACGAATCGGACTCCCAAAGTCCATCGAAGAAACACTTCGCCATAGAAGTCGACCGAATATTTTTTTTAGAATGTGGAGCGTTTACTTATTTACTCATATAATTAAATAAATAAGTAAATTTAGTGAGTCCTCGATGGGCCCGAAGACCTGAGGTGACTACGGGAGGTATGCGGGTGATTAGAGGACTAGGCCGCATCCGTTTTAACCCCCTTCACCTACCAAACATAGTAAAAAAAACTTCTGCCTATTAAAAACTGTGCCTATATTCGTGTTGATTACTCAGTAACAAAATTGTAATTTAGGTAAATCGAGTAAAATAGTGTTGAATCTGTATTATTTAATTAGTAAAATCGGCAATAGTGTTGTCGTAAAATTTTATTGACCCGATTAACCGGTAATTTTGATTCGGGACATAATCGGAATAGTTTTAGTGGTGTGTGGTGAGATAATATTTATTATAACTACACGTTTTTACTATTTAGAGTACTCTAATATCAACTACATAACATTATGGTACCAATACATCACAATTGACATCGTACGCGTGAGGTTCTTCAACTCGCACCTGATAGACGGCCGAGCGTGCTGTCTTTAGCGATATTTTTAATAACATTGCAGCTTGATTCATTTAAAAATAAAAAGGAAATAATTTTTAAAAATAAATAAATAAAATAAAAAAAGGACCAGCTGATCATTTATCTTTTTGCACCCGCGTTCACGCTGCTACATCTACATCCGCCTCGCACTCCGCGCCGCCAAATGCAGTTCTATTGTCCACCGCACAAATATACGCCCAATCTCAGTCTGGCAACCGCATTTTAATTAGATCACTACTGGACAACGGATCTCAAGAAGAAAATAATAATAAATAAAATAAAAAACACTTCATTGCACATATAAATCGTACATAGGCGAGCTTAATGCCTTTGGCATTGTCTACCAGCTAACCTTTGTTGGTGTGAGCGGAGATCTACAGTGCAATGAACAAGATAGGATAGGAAAATCAAAATAAATAAATAAGTAAACATATAAGAGTATTATAACAAATACATTAGATATATGCATACTATATACATACAAAATACATAACAA
This sequence comes from Tinea pellionella, assembly GCA_948150575.1. Classification (NCBI taxonomy): domain Eukaryota; kingdom Metazoa; phylum Arthropoda; class Insecta; order Lepidoptera; family Tineidae; genus Tinea; species Tinea pellionella. Next base: position 9,546,409 of record OX411248.1, read on the forward strand.
AAATACATTAGAATAAAAACATATGATTAAACGGAATGCCCGCAGTGCTTTGACATCCTGTACATAGGTACCCATTATTGTCATACACATAATAAGATGATATCAGTATGTGTGGAGTAACATATAACATAGATTATCTTGTTAACATAGATAATCCACAATAATGGGGCTCATTATAATTCAGAAGGAGCAACGTCGAAATGTCTCAACTAGTGATATAATTACAAGTTAACTGCAACTTGGGAACACGATAATTAATTGCAATATCGTACGACGACATCGCTAATATTCTATTTGATACACAGATACTAATTTAGATTTAATTAAAGCTCATTCTTGTCCTAAACGCAACTCAACATCGAGGCGAACCGAATTCATAGCGCTACGGAGAGAGACTACGGTCTAGCGGTACAACGCGTAGAAGCACGATCGATAAGACCATTGTTCAAATCTCGCTTAATTCTAACCAGTACCAATATAATTATGTTATATGTACTTTATATCGTAAGAGATCGTAATCAGCACATCAGCAGACGTCGCCCCCGCTATACTCGTACAATTTGAGAGATTTGAATACTTAATGTTGGCACAAGAAACATTCGTATAACAAATATTTTCTGACAGAATCTTTTATAAAGATTGGCACAAGACAAGATAGGGTTTAATGTTAAATGAACTGAAGTTAGTTAATAATTTAAAGGTCGAGTTTGCTACCCCCTCATTACAGTTGTTAAATTAAAAATTCTCCCCGATTGTTCAGTCAAAACAGAAGCCAAGATTAAAGTACAAATTCGAACTTTGCAACTTTTTGTATGCAGTTATTACGGCCAAAATTAATTTAATGAAATTGCGAAGTTTTGTTATTAAGACTATAGATTGTTTATTTACTATAAACAATATAAAATGGGGCTGTAGTCAGATTATACAGGGAAACATATAGTAATCCATAGAGGATAATGAACACTAGGATGTAGTAATCTCTTTAACTACGTGTTACACTACCAATACTAGCACGTTATTGCAAGGTATATTTTTTATTAATAGCTTTTTAAAGATTTGGTCGTAGAATCAAGTCGCAGTGGACCCGTAAATCAGCTGTGAGTTAAATAAATGTGACACCAATGTTTTAATATTTCGAGTGTTTGACGCGCTTTTGCCCGGGAAGATTGAGGTGTTTTTTTTCCCTTTCCTTAATTAGTTTAGTGGTTATTATTGTGTAAAATTGGTGTTATTTTGCGTAATTTTATGCTGCGCTTGTGAGTAATTGTGGAAACATTAAAATTCACTCTATATGAGGCAACGGAAGCGGTTATCTCACGCCGTGAAAACGCTCATATTGCGATATGACCGGGTGAATTGCCGCCAAATACTCCAAGTCAAATTCTAAAACACCATTGCAATTTGGTGCAAAAGCATTAAGAATTTACTACTCGACATTGGCAGAATTGACGTTGTTATGACATTTGAGGCCATTTAACAAAAGAAGAAGAAGAAGAAGTTTTAATATTTCAATTAAATTTTGTATTGATTAACAAATAATAGTACTATAATGTTATCTAGTTGATTTGGACCAATAAATGAGGAAAAAGATGCTAAAGAAAGATCTCAAAAGTAAAAAGAAAATACTCGTACTTCTAAAGAAATAATCTCTCCGATAATTAGAGAGATCTCACGTTACGCTGTGACAGCGTAAATGCAACCTCGTACTTGGCTCTCTAGTTAACGGGATTACTATATGTCTTTTTAGAGCCTGTATAAAGTTAGAGTATATGAAAATGGATGAAAATTACGAACGCGGCACGCACTGTCGCACAGCACGTAGTACAACCTTTTAAAAGTTAAATATTGTATGCTCAATTGGCGTAAACGTCTGACAGAACAACTTTGTACGCGTGACGCGGTACATTATAAATGTTTACTAAGTGATTTAATTGGGCAAAATATATGTAAGACAATTTTCTTTAAGTTCTATTCGTTCATATAGCAAAATTAAATAAAAAAATCTTTAAAAAAATACACGAGATATTTCGTAAATTTTCTTGAATATTGATGACAAAAATCGTCAGAAAGAGTAGGTAGTAGTTTTGTATATTCAATGGTGAAAATTGAACAGAAAAAAAAAGAATGCTATGCACATTTTGTAGCTCAGTGGTCAAGGTATCCGTGTCCAAAGTGGAGGACACGGGTTCGATTATTGATTTAATATTTTTCCGTATTTTGTCATTATAATGTAATAATCATGGTTTTTATTAAAATACACAATTCCAAATACAGTATCGATCAGCAGGAATTTAAAAAGTAAGATTAATCCTCGTATTATTTATTAGTCGCTGACAACGGAAGTATACCTTTAGTTACACAGTAGAAGAAACTAGTTCATAAAGCAAAAATTAAGTTTATAGAGTTGTATAAAACTATTTGAAGACTTTGTTTAAGCAACTGAAGATAAAGATACTATTAAAAAAGTTTAAAGACACTTTCTTCCAATACTAGATAATATTAAAAGAGTAATACTACTTTAAAGATAATAATAATTTCGGATAATTCAGTGGCGGTCTGTAGGCAGCAGTCGCCTTCTCTATGCCGGCTTGAAAGGGTGAGTTTGCACCTTTCAGGCTTCCTTTCATTATAGCCATCTACTACCAAACTGATCGGTAAACATTTGTATGAAACTTTGGAAGATATTAACGTTGTGAGTATTTCCCGTTAGATGGCGCTCACCGCTGACAGTTGGTGAGGGTACATAAACGATCACACTCACCGCCGAAGACACTGTGAGAGGACAGTGCATCTTTCTATATTTTTAACTAAAACAGTTCAAAAAAAAATCGCGATAGATGTGGTTTGAAAGATGATGTAGTGACGAGGATTGAGAAAGGAATGCTTCGATGGTCTGGGCACATGGAAAGGATGAATGAAAGGAGATTGACGAAAGGAATATATAAATCTGATGTGAATGGATGCGTTAAACAAGGCAGACCCAGAAGGGTGTTTTCCGATCAAATCGGAGACATCCTCATGAAAGCTGGGCTGCCTAGTGCTCATAACCGTCGGGCGTGCATGAAGAGAATTGTGGATGTGAAGGAAGCGAGGGTGTTGTGTCAGGATCTTGGTAAGTGGCGTTCCGTTGTCTCTGCCTATCCTTGTGGGATAAAAGCGCGACAATTGTATTGTATTGTAGATAAGACAAACTAAATTATATTGCGAAAACTACCTATCAATCTGCGAACACAACCAAAGTGTGATTGTGGATATAAAATAATCATAACATAACGTGGCACACTGATGATGGTTATTTGTCCAGTCTGCCGTCCTGGGGCAGTACCACCACTTTCGAATGGACCACCCGTGAAGTGACCTTATCGCGTTTCGGGAATAGTTTGAAAGTAGCCAGGTACAATGAGAGGAGTGTGCACTGTCAATCGAGATGTACCATGCGTCGGTCCTCAAGCCGGCGTAGTGGAGGCGACTGCTTCCCATAGAGATTTCTCCTTAGCAGCAGATGTTTCCGTTCACGGACCGTTCTCTGGCTTTACATCAGGTGGGGTGTTGTCACATGCCGAGCTACAATAAAAAAAACCATAACAATTGTCACCCCCTTTTCCCACAGGGATAGGCAGGCAAAAGAAACATATACTTAGTAATCTAATGCATGATTAAGCTATAAAGCTATTATTAAGATGTTCTTGTCTAATGATCCTTGCGTGATACCGTAGCGAGCGTAGCGTAGCGAAATTACTATTAACGCGTGGTACAAGTTATAAGATTAGCGATTTGTATTAATTTATAATTTTATTATTGTAGCTCGGCTTAAGACCATATTCCTCCTGATGTACTCGTAAAGCTAGAGTGCGGTCCATGAACGTAACCAATTGCTACTACAGAGAAATCTCTAAGGGCAACAGTCGCCTCCGCTATATCAGCCTGAGGATACAAGTATATACCATCTAGACTAATCTAGAGTGACAGTGCACACTCCTCTCGCTATACCTGGCTACTTGCAATCTATTCCCGAAACGCGACAAGGTTGTTACGTGGGAGGACAGCAAACTGGGCTAATAACCATAATCAGTCTGCCTCCCTCTCTTTAATAGTGTCTATAGGTACTGAGCGACCAAAGTTCACATAACAAAGTTACATTGATACCGGTCACATTTAACGAGGTTCGAACACGCGTCTTACCGCTAGACCACGGCCGCTCAAATAATTTATGAAAGAACCGCGCAACAAAACGCTGGAAACTTAAACCAAACAATTAGAATAGTGGATTTAACTCTTACTTAGTAATAAGTACATAATTTGTAACTGCTCATAGTTATTTTATTGTTCGCGTGTAATTTAGTTACATTGTTTTCAACCTACCACTATATTAATTCAACTATTAAAGTATTCATTTAAGAAAGAATCGATTTGTCGTAGCGTGTACAGCCCTACTGCGCTTGCACATCACTGTAGCTGCCATTACGAGACCGTGCATTAAGAAAAGACATAAAAAAGCTAAACAAGCCGTTCTCTTATGAATATAAACAATACAATAAACGAACAGCCAAATAATGTCCAAAAAGTCACGGATGGCTGTTCATAACGCGGTACTTGTTCCTACATTAATGTATGGAAGTGAATGTTAGGTATGGCAGAAGAAGCAAGAGAGTAGGATTAATACTGTAGAAATGCGGTTAAGGAGTGTATGTGGAGTCACGATAGCAGATAGAATGAGGAATAGTGTTGTGCGCGATAGATGTGCTTTGAAAGATGATGTAGTGACGAGGATTGAGAAAGGAATGCTTCGATGGTTTGGGCACATGGAAAGGATGAACGAAAGGAGATTGACGAAAGGAATATATAAATCTGATGTGAATGGATGCGTTAAACAAGGCAGACCCAGAAGGGTGTTTTCCAATCAAATAGGAGACATCCTCATGAAAGCTGGGCTGCCTAGTGCTCATAACCGTAGGGCGTGCATAAAGAGAATTGTGGATGTGAAGGAAGCGAGGGTGTTGTGTCAGGATCGTGGTAAGTGGCGTTCCGTTGTCTCTGCCTATCCCTGTGGGAAAAAGGCGTGACAATTGTATTGTATTGTTTCTGCTCGTGGACCGCACTTTAGCTAGCTTTACATCCAGCGAAATGCGGTCAGGAACATGCCGGGTTAATGTAAAAAAAAAATCTGGGGAACTTGTTGCTGTTAACCCGTTTTTAGCGAAAGTTCCCCATGGACCGCATTTCTAATCCGAGATGATATTTGTAATCCCTGATTTCTCTGTGCGAACGATTTACATTGTTTTATAACATACTTGTATACATTTGAAACTAGAAGTACAAATTGTAATAAAACTTTTACGACACCATGGTCGTTAGTTTGCAATAAAATGTAAGTTGTAAATAACTTGTAATTATTATGTTCGCCTTATAAAAGTTCTATTTATTATGCTTCTAACAAAAGAAGGTTTATACCGTTTCATACAGGTCGACTTCCGTGGGTTGCGTCAGACTCGACAGTTGCTCTCACGCGAGTTTAGGAAGCGGGCCAAACGTTTACATAATTTACTTTGATATTGATATGTATGAATGAAACCACAGTTCAGAGCAGACTGATTTTATTATTTAAATTAACCCTCCACCGCACCGTACAAAATATTATTATTATGTAACTACCTACATACATAACATCATCCTCCTTTTTAATTCATCTATATAATATATACAAATTAATTAATAACAAAAACTAAATCCTAATATAACCGGCTAACAATATTATTACAATAAACATTGCTAACCAATCATCTTATTAGTAAATAATAAACGTACATACTTATCCTATTTAACATGAAATTTAAAACAATTTACTTATTAATATTTTGCGGACGTAATGTAACATAAGAATTGACCGGGGAGGAATATTGAGGTTCACGTGATGAATCTCTCACTGATAAGTCCTCAAACGAGGAATCTACATTTATCACCCCCTCCCCACTACATTCCTCAAAGTTTGCACTATTCTTTGAACTCGTTAGTGGTGTGGAATAATCACCAAATTCATATGTTTTATCGACATCGTCCTTATGACTCTGAGCCGACGGCCTATTTTCGCCTATCATGGACAATGAGAACCGCGAATTTGGTTTTTTATTACGGTGTATTTGATCCATATGTCTTCTAACGATTTGATTATTTTCCGTCTGTACTTTACACGAGACCGGTCCCGTTTTTTCCAACACGGTCCCGCGCTGCCATCTGTTGTTACTGTTACGTTTTGAATAATCTCGTATTAACACCTCATCACCCGGTGTGACCTCGCGTTCTCGACCTCCGTATCGCTCACGCTGTTCATGTTGCGCCTGACGAACGATCTCATTAGTGTCCGGGCGCAACAGATCCAACCGTCCTCGGAGTCGTCGGCCTACCAAAGCCACGGCTGGTGCTACGCCCGTCGTACTATGTTCCGTATTTCTATACGAAAATAAAAACCTACTCAACGCGGTCGCGATATCGATATTTTCGTTGACCGCCTTTTTTAATGCTCTTTTTACACTTCGAACAGCATTCTCCGCAGCTCCGTTGCTCGACGGATGATACGGCGCGACCAAAATACGCTTAATTCCGTTGCGTTGTAAATAATCACCATACTCTGCAGACGAGAACGGTGGTCCATTATCGCTCACTACCTGCTTGGGCAAGCCGAATCGTGCGAACGTTTTTCGTAAATATGTGATAACCGCATTCGCCGTAATATTATTAAACATTTCCGTTTCTATCCATTTTGAATGGGAGTCTACTAAAACAAAATAATGCTTATTTTTGAACGGCCCTAAAAAATCGACATGCAGTCTTGACCACGGTTCGGCCGGCCACTCCCAAGTATGTAGGGGTGCTGCCGGCGGCATCGCGCGTTCCGCCACACACGCCGCGCACTCGCGACACAACCGTTCGATGTCCTCATCGATGCCACTCCACCATACATAATTACGCGCTATTTGCTTCATTTTAACGACACCTGGATGTCCCATATGTATTTCTTTCAGAATAACATCACGCAACACCGTCGGAATAACAATTCTATATCCCCAAATTAAACATCCGTGTTCTAAATGTAAATTCTCTCTCCTATTAAAATACGCTTTTTCTTCATCTACCACATTTGCAGGCGGCCACCCGAACATTACGTAACCAATTATTTTATTTAAAATACTATCTTTTCTCGATTCAACTTTTACCTCTTTAAAACTAATTGGAAAATTTTCTTGTACAAAATTCAAATAATTAACAAAATTGTCATCTTCGCGCTGTTCCTTATGATCGCATCGCATCGGTAATCTCGATAACGCATCTGCTTCACAATTACGAGTAGAAGGAACGAACTCAATATTAAAATCATAACCGGCGAGTCGCACCGCATAGCGTTGTATTCTACTCGCGGCTGTCTGTGGCAGCCCTTTATTTTTACCAAAAATATAACTCAGCGCTCGGTGATCGCTACGTAATGTGAATCGCCGACCGTACAAATAATGGTGATGCTTCCTCACTCCGAACACAATAGCGAGCGCCTCCTTATCGAGTTGCGAGTAATTCACTTCCGCTGCATTTAAAGTACGCGACGCGCAGCTCACGGGCCGCTCCGTGCCGTCGGGGTAACGATGAGATAAAACGGCGCCCAGTCCGTACGCACTACTGTCGACCGATAAAATTAACGGTAATTTATTATCGAAATGCGCCAATACAGGCGCGTTACACATTATATTTTTAATTGTATTAAACGCCCTGTCACATTCATCCGTCCATTCCCATTGTTTATTTTTCTTAAGTAAGTTATATAATGGTTTTAAAATATCACTCATGTTTTTACAAAATTTAGAATAAAAATTTACAAGTCCCATGAATGCCTTCAATTGAGTGACGTCACACGGCGCCGGCGCCGATTTAATTGCAGCCATTTTCGTCTCGTCCGTATGTAAACCTTGTTTGTCAATACGGTATCCTAAGTAATTAACACTATTTTTAAAAAATGCACATTTCGACCAATTAATTCTCAAACCCGCCTGTTGTAATCTCTTCAACACCGCTTTAATATTATTTAAATGTTCAAATTTATTATTACCGGTGACACATATGTCATCCAAAAATACTACCGTGCCCGATAAACCACTCAAAGTTTCCTCCATTAATTTTTGAAAATTCTCGGGAATACATTTAATACCGAACGGCACCCGTTTGTATACAAAAGTCCCGACATGTGTAGTGATAGCGGTCATAGGTCTAGAATCCTCTTCGAGTACACACTGTTGATAAGCGTGTGATAAATCTAATTTAGTATAATGTTCCCCCCCACCTAAAATAGCAAACAATTCATCTATGCGCGGTAAGGGATAATGAAAGTCTTTCAGTACGGGATTAATTGTTATTTTGTAATCTCCGCATATTCGTATACTTCCATCGCGTTTAACAATGGGAACGATAGGCGTTCCGAAGTCCGACCGTTCTACCTTTTCAATAACATCTTCGCGTTGCAGACGCATCAACTCAGATTCGACCCGCGACCGCAATGCTAACGGTAACGTTCTAGCCTTCACAAATACTGGGTTGGCGCCCTCTATTAGCTGTAAACGTATTTTAGACTTAAAAGTTCCTAGACCATCAGCGAAGACCTCAGAAAATTCATCACGCAAACTCGACACTAAAGATTCCTCCCTACTATCTAAACCGCTCAATTTAAAACAACTCGCTATATTTAATTGTAATGATTTAATCCAATTACGACCCATTAATGGAGGGCCCCCATTCTCAATAACATATAATTTTAATTGGGCTGACATTTCACCATATTTAACTAATACATTCATATAACCTAGCGGTTTTATTATGTCACCTGTATACGATTTTAAAATTAATGTACATTTAGATAGTGTGTTATTAAGAAAATACTTATTATAATATTTTTTTGAAATAGCGGATATTTTGCTTCCTGTGTCTATTTCGAATTTAATTTTAATATCGTTTACCAATAAACTTGCATAAAACGGGTCGTTACCCCCACAATTAATAATATTATAAAACTTACAGTCCCTATCGTCATCCTCATTGGAATCATTTAAAAAAAATTGACTTTTCATTTTATTTTTACTAACACTTTTACCACTTTCACTTTTTTGACACATCACTTTTAAATGCCCTTTTTCACCACATCGATCACACGTATACGCTTTGAACCGACACCTCGCCGTCACGTGTCCCTTGCCGCATCGAGCGCACGGGCCCTGCGCCAGCGACCCGCCGAGCGGCCCGCGCGCCTCAGAAGCTCCGTACCTCAGCAACCTGTCCGCCGCGTCCCCTTCGCAGCCGTACGCTCCGGCGGCGCCCGCTCCTGTCGCATTCACCGCGTGCCTCTCAGCCGCTTCTAGCGCCAGAGCCAACTCGACTGCTCGTTTGTAATCGATGTTCTTCTCGGCAAACAGCCTGGACCTCATCTCTTCGCCGTGCAGCCCGGAGACGAACTGATCCCTCAGATTCTCCTCTAGGGACTGCTTGAACTCGCAGGTCTTAGCCAAATGTTTAAGGCCTTGCAGGTAGTCGCTCACCGACTCGCCCCGCTGTTGCTTCCTTTGCCGGAAGATGTGACGCTCTGCGATTTCTGAACGTTGTGGCTCCAAATGGTCTTTCACAATATCGACCAATTCGTCGAATGACTTCTCCTCGGGCGGCATGGGTGCACACAGATCGCACATCAGCTCATAACATTTTGAGCCGACATGTGTCACCAACAACGCCACATGCAGATTCACTTCGATCGAATTTAATGCGATGTATTGCTTTATTCGTCGTACATATGCCCCCCAATTATGTTCACCCATCTCGAAAGGTTCTATTTTTCCAATCGGCATTGTTACAACTAACACGCGTCCCGAATAAGTAACAAAAATTTTCCTCGTCGCCAGTGATATGTATGAATGAAACCACAGTTCAGAGCAGACTGATTTTATTATTTAAATTAACCCTCCACCGCACCGTACAAAATATTATTATTATGTAACTACCTACATACATAACAGATATTATCACGCTTTAGGGGTCGATTACACGCACATCTATTACTTTAAATTTAGCGCTAAATGAGTTATTTACCTCGGATATCTCTTGGTATAATTCGCGCCAATAAAGAAACGATTTATAAATAGCGTCCGCCATCATGCTATCTCGCTCATTTTATATTTCCGTCTATACTCACACACTACGGTAAGGTTCTCAAAACGAAATATTCTTTAATTAATCAGGTAATTGTATTTATTTATTTTTCTATAAATAAACACTTTATTCCACTTCTGTCTTCAATAATTTCTCTTATAAAATATATCTCTAATATAATGATGTTTAAAAAATTATTCAATGACTTTTCATCGAGAACTATTGCATCAGAAATTAATTGATTTGGAGCTCACATTCCGATTTTTTTTTCATATTTACAACACTTTGTATATAGGTATATATATATATATTTTTGTTTTTATATTAATCATATTGTTCTTTTGAACAATGTAATGTATAACTATTAGGTTTACTAAAATTGACTTGTTTTTTTTTCTGTTTAACACTGCCTGGTGTTAAGCAGTGGTGCAGTCTAAGGTGGAGCACGCTTGCCTATGAGGTATCTATTAACCTTCAATTTGAAGAGAGCCATGTTGTACGTGTCGGGAAACACAGACACCGGGAGGGAGTTCCACAGTTTCGCAGTACGCATGAGGAACTTTCAGTTTCAATTGTTTTATATTTTTTAAATCGAGTGCGAGATTTTAAATCAAAACATAATAGATGTAGTAGGTTATGTATAAATACATGGAAATAAGAGACAATTTGTTAAAAATCAACACTTTTCTTTGGTTTGCCGTATATCATTACCTCCCAGAGTTTGATCCTTATCAGGAACACTATCGGATGGTGCAATAATACAGAGTGTTTATTTTTTTTCAAAATTAACAGGTTCGATTCCTGGCCGGAAAAATGGATTTATCAAAAATCTAGTAATGCAGTTTTAGTTTTCATCAAAATCGGCATCGAGACTCCTTTCAGCATTTTTCGATATCTCTTATAGTTTAGGATTTGGCCATGAAAGCCCACTTGAAAAATTCACCCTGTACATGTATGTAAATATAACATTGTTAATCAAAAAGTGGCAATTGTCTTTAGTCTATAAGATTTAGAGACTCGCACCCTAAGGACTTGACGTGCCAGATTTACGTTACGGCAAGGCTAATGTTACCCAACCGACGGAAAGATTAATTGCTTGCCGTACTTTGGGTGTGTAGACCCGTGTACTACTTAATTTGATTGAATTATACACAACTGCCTCGGGACGTTCGGGAAGAGTTCTTTTTCGCAAAATCTTGTCACGTGAAGGGGTCAATTTTCTTTGTATGGGAATAGGGACCATAAATTATGACGTCCGTTAATGAAAATGTCGATTACAATACAATACAATACAATACAATTGTCACTCCTTGTCGATTAGTGCTTCATAATCTCTACATTATAGTAGTGATATAAGTTTTACTTGAAGCCAGTGAGCGAGCACGGCATGACAACACTGTGCCTGACGTAAAACTAGAATGCGATCCGAACGAAAAAATTGCTACTACAGAGAAAGGAGAATGCCCATTTTTGGGCCCACTTGATACCTAATAGTTTGGTAACAAAACAATATTCTAAAATTTAATTATATCAACACATTATTTACCAATCAATAGACAATGTTTAATTAATAAAAAACAGATATCTTTAATTATTAAAGCATTTAAAATAATAATAACCTCAAATATTGCATCAGAAAGCATCTAATTACTCAATTATCCGGGTGAAAAAATTAAAACTGATTGGTAATAAGGTACGTAGATTTATTTTTCTACAAACTCGAGAACAAATTTTTTGGGCCCATTTTTCTTAGACGACTAGCTTTTCACGGATTTTTACGGCTAGCAGTAGCCTCCGCTATGCCGGCCTGAGGAGTCGAGTGTGCACCATCTAGATTAATAATGCTTCTCCTTTTAAACTTCTCCCGATACAGTCACTTAACTGAGTGTTAAATACATGTACATATTAGGAATATCTCTACAAATTTAATCAAGATAATAATGCGAACATTCTAAAAGCACGTCAGAATTGATTAATACGAGTGCCTGTAATAAAGTGGATTTTCAAAGGACAGCGGCAAAGATCGCTTTACTTTGCACTTGGTTTGATATCAAAGTCAGTTGCGGTCGCCATGGCAACCGAAGTAAGGGATGTTGCACACAGACCTCCTTTCTGATGCCATGACCCGTCACTAATCTGTAAAGGTAATAGGGGTGAGTGGAAACGTCTATTCCTGAATGTGGTTCTGTAGGAAATTCTTGCTCAATCTTGAGTACTTCTTATTATATTTATTAACGAGAGGAGTGTGAACTGTCAACCTGATTGGTGCACATTTGTCTCGTCAAGCATCAAAAGCATCATGTGTATGTCACCAAAGATGATACTTTTTTGAATTACTCACCTACTCTAATTACTTTAACTTTGATAATTTTTGCATGCAAACGGATGTTTTTAAAAATGTCTGCCAAGAGGTTAAAACCAGCCAAATCGTCTGCAAATCGTGTCCAATACCTGTCTTACCTGAGTGACGTCATAGCAACCTTCGCTGGGCTTGGTGACGCCCCATATCATGTAAGGTAGGTATAGGTGAGTGTTTCAAAAAAGTATCATCTTTGGTGACATACACATTTTCTGCAGCCCACTGGCTCTTAGACTAATAGCGGAGGCGACTGCTACTTGCAGAAAACTTTGTGGCAGCGGTAGTTACTCTAGTAAAAAAAGTGGGCAAATAACAATAATTCTTTTCCGCTAGAAAATAAAGACATTTTAAGAACTCGCAAACACTGTACTCGTAGAAGGTGCCCGTTGTAATCCCGGAGTCCACTAAAATATTTATTCACTTTTTCTCAAGTGCTCCAGCAACTGGCTTTAGTTTTTAACTTGCTTGAATCTCTTTTCTTAAGCAGATACTTCAGCGCTAAGTGATTTAAACTTTTTTTATTTAGAACTAAATAGGATGAATCGTTGTTCTTTTGTCATAGGCAAAGAGATCATTGCCAATGCGGTCTTCAGTAACATTTTGTTTCAGGAGGGAAAAAAACTTTTCCATTTTGCATCATTGGCGCACGAGCTTTTTTACTAGTTATGGTCTAAGGTTCAACAGTATAAGATACGCGTTGAGCACACGCGCACGTCGCGTATGGCCTCTTAAACCTTTTACTTCCAATCTCATTGAATGATCTAAGAACTGAACTTGCTACTTTCGAATGTAACACCCTTGTTGCTTTTCGGGAATAGTTTAGAAATAACATTAGTTCAAGCCGGCATAGCGGAGGCAGTCGCCTGTATAAATTTATCTGTAGTAGCAGTTGTTTCTGTTCATAGACCGCACTCTAGCTTAACCTCAAGCGAAGTGTCCAAATATTACAAAAAGAAAAACTTCGCCGCAATAATAATATACATATGTTAAAATGTTACTTTTCCAAGTAGCAAGTGAAACAAGAAAAATTGCAAAGAACAGAATAAATGTGACAAATAAAATTTCTCTAAGTAATTTCGACCTAAAGTACTTCCCGTAACGCTAACAGATTGCAGAGGATATCCTGTTTTATCCACTGAGAGAGCGCTCGTTCACCTGCTCTACCGACATGGAACTTTCGCATGCTTTACACCTTTCAAGTAAGTATTTAAAACGTAATTTCTTTTAAAGGAATTAAATTGTGAAGATTCCTTAAAATTATTTATTTTCTCTATCTTAACTAAAAAAAAATGCTTATAGCAACTCGGCATATGATAACACTCCGCCTGATGTTAAGCTAGAGTGCGGTCCACGAAAAGTAACAATTGCTACTACAGATAAATTTATCCGCTATGCTGGCTTGAGGGGGCTAATGTACCATCCAGATTGACAGTGCACACTCCTCTTGTTATACCTGGCTACTTCCAAACCGATCCCGAAACGCGACAAGGTCTCTTCACAGGTATTATAATACATTAATTCTAAAGTTTGGTAATACCCCAGGATAGCAGACTGGGCTGATAACCATTAGCAGTCTGCCTACCCCTCTTCAAAAAATTCTATATTTACTTAAAAATGCTTGTCAATTACTCACACAATCAACACCACTTGTACACAACTAAAAGTCAACTTGAAAGGTAACTTGAAACGTGTACACATGGCCTTACGTCCCTACACTTGACATACAGTAAATGTAACGTTGTAGGTTTTCGTGAATAAAATATCGTCGTGTGCAGAGAGTGTGCAAAAACATAGCACAATAGCTGTGAAAAATTAACCTTATTATTAAAGCAGTAAGGGAGATTATGCTACGATTACATTACTTGACAAGAGAATGTTTACTTTTATTGTAAGTAACATGCACTTAATCAAATCAGTAATGCTCCAGCAATCGACTCAAATCAAATTAGAATTCGTTTAAAAATCTGGGCTGCCTACAGCTTATAACCGTCGGGCGTGTATGAAGAGAATTGTGGTTATGAGGAAAGCGAGGGTGTTGTATCAGGATCGTGGGAAGTGGCATTCCATTGTCTCTGCCTATCCCTGTGAGAAAAAGGCGTAACAATTATCGTTATTGTTGCCATTGATATATACATGTAGATGTGCAATAACGCTCCCAATGTGACGCGAGAGAAAATATGGCCACAGCCACAGTTAGGTTCTCTGTCAGTTAGTAATTGACTCGACGGCAACATTGTCAAATCGTTTGAAGCGGCCTACGGTTTTTTTAATGTCATATGTTTGAAGTTTGCACCTCTAGTACAATATTTTTTTTTTTAGTACATATTAGTTTTTATGAGTCCTGGCAATGGCTTAGTTCCGTCCGAGACGTTACGATTACTATATTACGATTGCAATTTTTAAAAATTATTAAAAATGAACAAAGCAGTTATGAAAGTTTTCCAGAAACACGTGTCGACTAAATTAATCTATATTATCCAAAAAATATGTAAAAAAGACAGCTGTCACCAGATTTACCTTCTCAATTTAGCGATGTTTGAACATGGATTTCACTTATCGATCGCGAGTTCACACGATCTACCGCTAGACCACGGCCGCTCAAAATTACGAATTTTAATTCGACATAAAATGTTTTGAAGGGTAGTCCTTGAAGGAAGGACCAAGAATACCTGCTCAGGGTTTGTCTCACATATATTATAATCAGAATATACACCACGCATAACAAACCTGATCCTTCTATTTGAATTGGAAATACGTTGATTACCATACGAGGAGTGGAACTGTTGGTAAATTAACATGATGCCAAAATTAATCGTTCACTCCTTATTCCCACGCAATAGGGTGTAATTCATTGATGTATGATCACAGATAACCAGTTGTGTGGTCGTTTACCTGTCTCGCAATACGCGGCTCCAAGTTTCTCATTAACGTAATGTATGTTTGTAATAAATGATATAGGGTCAGAAATTCTGACCGGTACCAATGTAACTTTGTTATATGAACTTTGGTCGCTCAGTGCTTATGGGCACTATTGAAGAGTGGTAGGCAGACTGATGATGGTTATTAGTCCAGTCTGCTGTCCTGGAGTAGTACCACCGCTTCCGAATGTAGCACCCGTGAAGTGACCTTGTCGCGTTTCGGGAATAGTTTGCAAGTAGCCAGGTATAACGAGAAGAGTGTACACTGTCAATCTGGATGGTACATGCTCGTCTCCTCAATCCGGCATAATGCAGGCGACTGCTGCCCGCACAGGTTTCTCAGTATTAACAGATGTTTACATTCATGGACCGCACTCTGGCTTTATATCAGGCGGAGTGTGTCAAAGTAAATATTTTGGTTTCTTAGTACCTACGTACAAAGTAGTGCTGAGCTTGGTATTATAAAATAAATACGCCATTTGGGATTAAGAGCCATGCCTTATTGGATTAGATAAAGTAATCGGCCGTTAAAATTAATAATCAAAACTTAAACTTATTAGTTTCTGTTTATATTTGGCCGTCTGTTACTGAAACAACTTTATGTTGATACTAAATAAATGTTTACATACAACTAGTAAACATAACACCTATTCTTGTCTTTAATTGAATCGAATCGTACTGCCTCGAACGAGTCACAGAAAATAAATAAATTTAATTATTATTGTAGCTCGGCATGTGACAACGCTCCGCCTGATATAAGGCTAGAGTGCAGTCCATGAATGGAAACAACTGCTACTACAGAGAAACCTGTACGGGCAGCAGTCGCCTCCAATCCGGCTTGAGGAGACGAGCATGTACCATCAAGATTGACAGTGCACAGTCCTCTCGTTATACCTGACTACTTTCAAACTATTCCCGAAACACAACACGTCACTTCACGGGTGGTACATTCGAAATTTAATTGAAAAAAAATAAATAACGACGACTCCACGTCTTTCGTTTTGTGTACGGATGCTCTGATACGCTACGCTAGACAACCGTACGCGTTGGAAACGTAACCGCGTCGAAATTTCTCCGTCTGATGGTAAACGCAATGGAGGTCCATAAGCATTGACGACTAGAGAACCGCTCGCACGGTGGCTCCAGTCGCCACCACTATGCCGGTCTGAGAAGGTGCTTTTTCACGCTCCGCTTAAAGGATCTTACCATCGGCATAACTGAAACCGTTTTACTGATCAATTTTAAAACGAATTATCTAATTCTGTCAGATCAATTTCGTTTCTAGCAAGAATAAGCCCTTTCAAAGTTAACTTAACAGTTGATTTATGAAAGCTTTCCGCGGTTAAACGTTACAAACTTCTAATGTATGGCAAGATCACTGTTTGTTACATACTAGTTGTCTAACCCCGGCGTGTAGCCCTTCGAAACTACTTAATAAACGCCCCAGATTTTTATTTTTATTCAGACCATGTTGTTTATGAACCCTAAGGAAAGCTCTTTACCAAGTTTTATTAAAACTCGTAGAAGTTATTGGCGATATTTTTTACACCTATGGCACACTAAAGTCCAAGGGGAGTGTGTATTACTTAGTCAACACTCCTACTGATGTAAAGCTAGAGTGCGGTCCATGAACGGAAACAACAAAGCTACTACAAAGAAATCTCTACGGGCAGCAGTCGCCCTCCACTATGCCGGCTTGAGAAGACGAGTATGCACCATCTAGATTGACAGTGCACACTCCTCTTGCTATACAGGCCACTTTCAAACTGCTCCCGAAACGCGACAGTGTTACATTCGAAAGTGGTGGTACTGCCCCAGGACGGTAGACTGTCCAAATAACCATCATCAGTCTGCCTACCACTCTTTAATAGTACCTACAGGCACTGAGCGACCAAAGTACATATAACAAAGTTACATTGGTACCGGTCAGAATTAGCGAGGTTCGAACACGGGTCTCATCGATCGTGAGACCACGGCCGCTCAAAAAGTGTGTCCCGCTCTTAAATTAATAATTTGTTCAAGAAACTTTTTTGGTCAAATAGTGATATTTTTTTAAAGATAAATAAATAATAAATGAACCTTATCTATTATTAGATAGATACGAAAATAAAAAGAAATAAGTCGAAGACTAATTATGTGATCAAAGGGACTCACAAGTTCAGGAGAGGAGATACTTCTTTCTTATAGATTTTTTTTCTTACTTCCTCTGTGAAACTTTGTACGTATCTTAAAAAACTTAGCTTAAGAAACTTGCTCAATCGATTGCGGTTTGCTTCCCATCCGACCTATTTATCTATTCCACTTGGATTTTCAGAGTGGTAGGCAGACTTGGTTATAAATAATCTGCTGGCCTGGGGTAGTATCACCGCTTTCAAGTTACACACAAGTGAAGTGACCGTTCACGGACCGCACTCTACCTTAACACTATAAGAAAACAAACTACAATCGATGGTTTTGTACTATTTATTATCGTTGCAGCCGTCACTAGTCCGCACTCTCCCCGTTAAGATCGACTGTTACTGCACAGGAATTTCTGCAGACATCAGTCGCCTCCGCTATGCTGGCTTGGCAGCTACTGATAAGTAGCGGTCATATCACGGGTATTACGTTTGAAAGTGGTGGTACTACCCCAGGACGGCTGACTGGGTTGATAACCATTACTAGTCTGTCTACCACTCTTTTAGTTAATACCTATATTATACCATAGACAATGAGTAACCAAAGTCCGTACAATAAAGTTACAATAGATTCGAATACAGGTCCTCCCCTTCTATCGCTGGACCGTGACAGTTCTAAATAAGAAACTAGTAGTACAAAGTTAATTTAATTTATTATAAATGATTTGAGCCGCGTCCCCCGAATCTAAAACGAATCAACTTTCGACGGACGCAAAAGACAAACTTATAAATCCAATTATGAGTTAGTTAAATCGTCAATGCAGCCCCACGGTACCCACGGCACCCACTGCGGCTTGTGAACCAAATTACTCCGAAAATATTATGCTCAAAAAAACTTTTTCTCACTTCCAAAGTTATAAATGACATTTACTTTTGCAGACAAAAATGAAAAACACGTTCGTGCAATTTTGACGAGGGCTTTTTATTTAAATTTAAGTTAATAGTTAATATTTAGGTTAATTAGGGGCTGCTGTCCTGGGGTAGTACCACCACTTTCGAATGTAACACCCGTGAAGTGACTATCGCGTTTCGGGAATAGTTTGAAAGTAGCCAAATAGAACGAGAGGAGTGTGCACTGTCAATCTGGATGGTGCATAGTGGAGGTGACTGCTGCCTGTAGAGATTTCTCTGTAGTAGCAGTTGTTTCCATTCATGGGCCGCACTCTAGCTTTACATCAGGCGGAGTGTTGTCACATGCCGAGCTACAATAAAAAAAAAAAATTTAGAATATTGTTTTGTTTACAAACTATTAAATATGAAGTGGGCCCACAAATGGAGATTATCCATTTGATCTGGACCGAAAGTTACAAGTTCCGAAACAAAAGTTGTAAATATTATAAACTATTTTTAAAATGTTACATAAGTATCTCTCATATCATATAAATGATAATCAGATTTAAAATTCAATGAACATTTCACATTAATTTGAAGTGAAAAATTTAAATTGCCCAATAAAGTCCACCGTTTTATAGGAGAACGTACATTTTACCGAACCCCGAGGACAACGCAGATAGATTTTATATCGACGGCACATTTGCATAATGTATCAATTACTACTTCCAAACCTTTCATTTATATGTTTTTATATGCTTTTGAATTATTTAAACAACTTTTTTTTTTTGATACAAGATACTGAGTGTAGTGCTCGTATTTTTTTTCTATTGTAACTCCGCCTAATGTAAAGCTAGAGTGCAGCATATGAACGGAAACAACTGCCACTACAGAGAAATCTCTACGGGCAGCCGTAGATGGTAGTACCACCACTTTCTAATGTAACACCCGCGAAGTGATATTGTCGCGTTTCGGGAACAGTCTGAAAGTAGCCAGGTATAGCGAGAGGAGTGTGCCCTGTATTTTAGATGGTGCATACTCGGCTCTTCAGGCCAGCATAGCGGAGGCGACTGAACTGCACTCTAACACCAGGCGGAGTGTTGTTATATGCCGAGCTACTGTAATAAAAACAAGTTTAGTAAGTTATATTCTATCTATGGAATTACAAATATCTTATCAATTTAACGTCAAAAGTTAAATTATGTTTATTCAGGATTACAGTGTAGCATAGGTACTGAGTAAACGTAGTCGTAGTTACATCGGTACCGGTTAGCGAGATTTGAATACGGGTCCCATCGATTCTGAGTTCACGCCTTCTTCCGCTCCTAATTATTATATTGTTTATGTTGCGATAGATTTATTTTGCTTTTCGAAAAGGTAAAAGGTAACAGTCGCCTCCACTATGCTCGCTTAAGAAGACAAACTGAAGAAGTCCAAATTGCTTCCAAAACGCGACAAGGTTACTTTACGGGTGTTACATTCGAAAGTGGTGGTACTACTTCAGGACGGCAGACTGGGCTAATAACCATCATCAGTCTGCCTACCATTGTGGTGAAAATGTAACATATAATCCATCATACATTGTTTAATGTCAATGCAACACCCGTCATCACAAACTCATCGATAAATCATTTTTATATAAATTAAATTTCAATTCGGATGATTGAAATATATCAAATGACAGATTTCAATTTACTGTATTTAAATTGACAATAAATTTTCTATTTATTCATAAGCCTTTTGGTAGGTCGACATGGTAGGCAGAGTCAACTTCTACCACAGACAAAAATCTTCAGAGTCACCTCCGCAATGTTTAATGTTGGATTCCGTTAAAATAAAATATTTTTATTATTTTATACTATTTTTTTTATTTTTTTTAAAAGTAATTTTAACCAATTTTTTACTAATTTAAAGTATATTATTACACATATAAACACTGATTTATAGTTAGTGTATTACTAACTAGACAGTTTTTTTTTTAATTTTATGCAAAAGACATAATTTCACTTCACTACATCTCTTATGAGTAGCCAATAGTGATTGCATCATAATCAAAAGCTATATTATATCCATCGTAGTTCGTGATATTGATAGTCGATTGGAGTGCACGAAATCGAATTTCGCTGGCACAATTTAGAGTTAGCTGCGGTCGTGCGAGATTCCGAGATTTCCATTTATCCTAACCGCTTTGCCCATTGCCATTTAACACTATACACAATGTATGTATGTATGAATATGTGTAGTATTAAAGTTTGTTTTTAATTGTAACTCGGACTACTACAGATAAATCTCAACAGGCAACAGTCCCCTCCGCTATGCCGGCGTGAGGAGACGAGTGTGCACCATCCAGATAGACAGTGCACACTCCTCTCGTTATTTGGCTACTTCTAAACGCGACAAGGTCTCTTCACGGGTGTTACATTAAAAAGTGGTGGTACTACCCCAGGACAGCAGACTAGGCTAATAATACCCATCTTCAGTCTGCCTACCACACTTTAATAGTGTCTATAGGCACTGAGCAACCAAAGTACCGGTCAGAATTTAGCGAGGTTCGAACTCAGGTCTCATCGATTGTGAGTTCATGCGCCTTACCGCTAGACCACGGCCGCTCATGTAGTATAAAGATTTTTATAGCTCAACAAGTGCCCAAACCCCGCTTCTTGTCGCGTTTCGGGATCAATTTGAAAGTAAGCAGGTGTAATGAGAGCAGTGTGTACTGTGTACTGTCAAGCGAGATGGGGGCGTACCACTTGTACTCTGTACTAATGTACTCGTAATATAAGAGATAGGAAATAAATAAATAAATATATATAAATTGTAAATAGGTACGTACAGTCGATATTCAAGAATTAGATCAAAAGAGGCTTTGAAGCGAACGGAGAGGTGGAGGAGGGCACATGAATTATTTATATATTTCACATTCCATCCTGCTAATAATCTTTATATCTAAAAGAAGAAGTCCTGACTTATTGACTGTTTCATAATCAACATACAGCTAAGATGTTTAATAGAATTAGGTGTTTTGCAACTAATTTCCGCTAATCAATGTTAGTGAGGGTAGGTACACAGTCACATTAGCTGTCAATGTTAGACCTTTCACCAACATGCAAAAATATCTCGAGAGGTGTTCGTATAAGTTTTGGTTATAGATTTCCACAAAGTAACGCTTATTACAATCAAAAGAGGATAGTTGAAAAACATCACAAATACTCTACATAATATGTAATATTTCACGAAAAAAATAAAGACATAAGAACATAAAAGTTGATGTGTCGGCCATCTTGTTTGGTGACGTCATCATCCTAAATCTTCTGGAGGGGTCGATTGAAAAACAATACAAAACAATAACGGCTATGTTACCCGAAACGATTCATGTAAATAATGTGAAGAGAATAATGTGTTTACATTATCTCTTTTTTGGGAAAGAATTTTATTACGACACGTTCCCGATTTGGCAAATTCGTGATTGGGAAAATTATATTTAACTTAAGTAGTCTAAAATAAAAATTTGTCAATAATCAATAGCCATATATATATGCCATGGCTGTAAAAATTTACAACAGTTTGCCTGGCCATATAAAAGAAGAGTCAAATTATAATAAGTTCATTACTATTTTAAAGCCATTTTTAGTGCAGAAAAGTTTTTATAATTTAGGTGAATTTTTATATAATAATAAGTAGTAATAATAATGTATATCTATAAGTTTGTTTCAGTGCCCCAACGGGGTTCTTACAGAACATCTGACAAGAATGAAAATAAATATTTTGTTTTGATTTGATTTGAACGAAAGACTCGTGTTCGAATCCGCCAAAATTCCCGTCGTACAAATGTAACTTTGTTTATAGACAGAAAATAATATATTTTGGTCACCTACTGTCTATGGTATAACACAGGGAGTTAAATAAAAGTGGGGTAGGCAGCTGACGAAGGTTAAGCAAACAAGTATGTACTCAAAGAAAATATTTTAAAAACGCTTTCGCCTTATTAGGCAAGGGGAAAAGAAAATATCCAAAATTTTATTTATATTTTCCTTCTGTTCACCTCTACGAGAATGACGTTGAGAAAAGTACACTTCCGAATTGAGCAACTTAAAAAACTGTTGCGCGACAAATGCTGTTAATTATATCTGATATATTACGGCCAAAATACAGGCCATATGGAGATGGAGGAACAGGCTCAACATTTACGATAGTGGAGAGAACGTGCAAAGAAACGTTGTATAGAAAAATACCCGAACCATAAGTGGAGCAAATTTTTGGAGGAGTTTTCACTTATTTGTTCAGACCTCAGCGCTTCTTATCACGGATATAAAGAGAGATAGAGAGAGACTACGTGACGCGCATGTGTGTATTTTCGAGACGGTGAGTAGTGTAGACTGAGATGACCTCTAAGTGAGAGAGAAGATAAAAATGTTTATTAAACGATTTTTTAAATTTTTATTTTAGCACGTCATATAACTGCACTCCGCCTAATGTTAAGCTAGAGAAGAAGACAACAGTCGCCTCCGCTATGCCGGCTTCACACTGCGCTTAAAGGATCCCATGTTATAGGAAGGAGGAAAGACGTGGCTGGGAAGGTCGTTCCATAATTTGATTATTTTGTTTGACTAAGCTCTGTTGTGTGTACGTTAACTTAATGAATGTTGTCGTATTGTCGCTGCATTCGGAAGCGTACTCTAAGTAGGCATATTTCCTGGCATTACCCACAGGAACACGTAAATAACCTCCAACCTCCCCTTTGGGATGGAATGAGTTATGTACGTTCCCTTTTTTACTAGTATATTTAGATGTCTTAAATCTTAGATGTTTTTTGGAGGCGCTTTTAACATAATTTCTTTTTAATTTTCGTTGTTGCTATAGTTAGGTGTAGTGCAAAGGTACGACCAAGGAGCTTTTCAATAACAAGACGAAGGATCAGACGATACTGGTTTATTTCTTATCTAATATGGCTTATATATCAATAATTTACAAAACTATCTTCTAGAGTTACATGTTCATCATGAACCTGAATTCAATTTATTGCTAACGATAAAGATTAGAGTTAATATTAGTTTGTTAAGTAACAAAAATTACAGATAAAGTAGAATAATTTATTTCTAGGGTTAAAGCGGTTATCGTGTAATAAACTACTGTACTTTATTGATTCTCTTGGTGTTTGTTATACCGACATAATTCTCGGAGAAGTGTTTTTTTTTTATACATCTTTTAATTAGATTTCACACGTACTTAAAGAGTGGTAGACAGACTGATGATGGCTATCAACCCAGTTTGCCGTCCTGGGGTAGTACCAGTGTAACATCCATGAGGTGACTTATAATTCACATCCTCAAGTTCGCGGCGTAAGCGACTACTGTCTGCTAGGTATAACGATCTCGAGCCGGTATAGTGGAGGCGACTGTTGCCCCTAAAAATGTAAATGTAGTAGCAGTTGTTTCCTTTCATTGACGCACTCTATCTAGCTCAATATGAGAAGGAGTGCCGTCATATGCCGAGCACAAAAAATTACATGCAAAATATTTTTATTTTATTTATTTTATTTTATAAAATACAAGGAGTTTAGCGGACACACACTAGGCAAAGCCTGTCCCGTGGGTCCATGGTTATGCAGATTTCCTCCAGTTTAGGGTGTTCTAAATACGGAAAAATATTATTATTATAAACTCGACACGAAACTATTACAAACGATGGTTATTAGCCCAGTCTGCCGTCCTGGGGAAGTACCACCACTTTCGAATGTAACACCCGTGAAGTGACTTTGTAAAGCCAGGTATAGCGAGAGGAGTGTGCACTGTCAATAGATGGTACATGTTCGTCTCCTCAAGTCGGCATAGTGGAGGCGACTGCTGCCCGCACAGGTTTCTCTGTAGTAGCAGTTGCTTCCATTAATGGACCGCACTTTAGCTTTACATCAGGCGGAGTGTTGTCACATGCCGAGCTACAATAAAAAAAAAACTCACCATCACCATAAAATAACAAATTAGACTAAAACTTAAAACAACATTAATATAGCAACATGATGATGTTTATGGATGATAAATTATAATATTATTAATATTTTTGTTTCAATTTTAATATGCTTACGTTGCGATAACCATTTTATTAATAAAGCGCCTAAAGCCGCTTACAACATGTGCAATATTAAAATAATTGCGTTCTGTTTTACTACGACACATGGACACCTTATATATGTATCAAAAAGAATTGTCTCGAGTCAGTTAGTGAATGAGTGGTAATCGGGCTTTATATAATACTAGCAGCCCCGGCAAACTTCGTACCACCTCAGAATCAATAAATAAAAAAGTAGTACCACCACTTTCGAATGTAACACCCGTAAAGTGTCGCATTTCAGGAGCAGTTTCAAAGTAGCCAGGTATAATGCACTTTCAATCGGGATGGTCCACGTTCCTTTTCTCAAGCCGGCATAGCGGAAGCGACATCTGCCTGCAGAAATTGATCGCCATTCAGCCATCAACGTCTCTCTTTACGCCGCGACCGCGTAAATGCACTTATACTCAGGCCTCTGAGCATAACAACGACCTCACCATTTGAATTGTCATTGCAATATTTCAGTCACACGAAAACCGCTACTTGAATAAAATTCATGCAACCTAACCGAAACAAACAATCCGGCTATACGCTATACTTGCTAACACTTTATCGTTGTGTCCCACGGTAACAGCGGCGACGGGGACAACTTCATTAAGACGAGCACTTAAACAATCCCGTATCACAATTACAGGGTTAAATACAGGATGCTCGTGCAATTTTTAAAAATTCATTGTTCAAAAAAAATCTCAGTATTATAGAGTCGATTACTGATTATGTTTTTTATATATTTTTTATTATTAGTGGTAGAAGCCTCTCGATCAATGAGACTCGCGTTCAAACCTCGCTAAATTGTAGCTGGTACAAATGCCTGTCATAAAAGCAAGCACTAGCTTAGTAACACACTGCCTACACCTGACCTGAGTTCTCGTCAAAAATTCTCGTATTTCCCCCTGAAATGTTTGTTATAGGCGATACTATAACAAAACACGGTTAACAAGTCATTGTAATTTGTGAAACTTGAAACGGGCGCACTATTCTTGTAATTTATTGGTATTTTTTGAAGAATTAAAATAATCAATTTGAAACTAGTAATAAATATAATATAAATAAGTACTAAAGAGTGTTTTTTTTTTTAAATTTATTTATATGGCATTATAATAATCTGCCAGTGTCATTGTGCATCACGAGTCATTCATTCATCACATTCATAACACATCAATTCAGGTCTCAGTCAAGTCAAAAATTGCTTCAGTAAAGTGGCAGAATCTGAAACTTTCCGCAGTGTTTTGGAGGGAAAATGGAAACACAGGTTCTATTCTTTTGAATTGTTTGTCCACACTCACGCACGTTCACGAACACTTAATGGTTAATAACCCACCATTATTACACATTAACACTCGAAGAAATCCAAGTTTAGGAGAATAATTCAAGACGAATAACCTAAAAATCTAAAAGGTGCTTCGCAGACTGACAATGGTTATTGACCCAGCCAGTAACACCCGCAAAGTGACCCTGTTGCGTTTCGTTATCAGTTAGGAAGTAGCCAGTTATGACGAGATGAGTGCACTGTCTACTTCGTCTAATCAAGCCGCCATAGCGAAGGCGACTGCTGCCTGTAAAAATTTGTTTGTGGTAGCAGTTGTTTTCGTTCGTGGATCGTATTCTAGTTTAATATCAGACGGAGTGTTGTGCCGAGTTACTATGAATAAAGGTACTTACGTGTTAAGCTCTAAGTCTAATCTGAATTTGTGGTTAAAAGCCTTAATTAGAAGCGATGTCCTGTGAAAATGTTTGCCAGTCTGAAACAAAAGAGATTTATTAAATATTATAGTTTTTATTAAATATTAAAACTGGAAATGTTTGAAAGTAGCCAGGTATAACGAGGGGATTGTGCACTGTCAATCTAGATGCTGGTCTTCTCAAGCCAGCGAGTGGAGGCGACTGCTGACCGCACAGGTTTCTCTCTGTAGTAGCAGTTGTTTCACTTTAGCTTTACATCGGGCGGAGTGTTGTCACATGCCGAGCTACAATAAAAAAAAAATTGCTATCCGTGTAGTAACCCTAAACGGAGTAGTAATAAACGTCATAAGTGTGTAAGAAGATGCTGCTTCTTATTTGATCTATAGTTCTGACAAAACTTATTAGATACTCCATTTAGATAGATTAAAATACAAGACAAATAAATTTTGTAACAATATCTTGTAAAGTAAATACAATAAAATACAAAATAACATTAAATGTTGGTAACTTGCACAAAAGAAGATCGAGTAAGTAGGTCACAGTATCTCCGGGAAAAATAATTCAACCGAAAACAACGGTTGCCATGGTTACCTAAATATAATATATTTCATGTTTAGACAATAAACATATTGAGAGGTAATAAGAAAAATATTTATTCGTGCAAGCAAAAGGTAGAAAAAGGGTACATCCTCATTGTTATTATTCTTACTTAAAAGTTATAATTATCCTCGAAAGACAGTTTTAGGACATCCATATACGGATAGCTTGAAGCTGCAGTCAAGCAGTTGTAAATCATATACTGCCTGCCCTAGACTTCTTGAGCTGTGAATTGTAAACTGCTCTAGCAGTCATGAACGCTTTAAGCTGCAGTCAAGCAGTTGCAAATCATCTACTGCCTGCTCTAGACTTCTTGAGCTGTGAACTGTAAAAGCGCAGTTGTTCTCTCTCTTTTTTATTGTAGCTCGGCATGTGACAACACTCCGCCTGATGTAAAGCTAGAGTGCGATCCATTAATGGTAACAACTGCTGCTACAGAAGAATCTCTACAGGCAGTAGTCGCCTCCACTATGCCGGCTTGAGGAGACGAGCATGTACTATCTAGATTGACAGTGCACATTCCACTCGTTATACCTGGCTATTCTCAAACGCGACAAGGACACTTCACGGGTGTTACATTTGAAAGTGGTCGTACTACCCCAGGACGGCAGACTGGACAAATATCCACCATCAGTCTGCCTACCACTCTTTAAATAATGCCTATAGACACTTAGCGACCAAAGTACGTATAGCAAAGTTACATTGGTACCGGTCAGAATTAGCGAGGTTCGAACACGGGACTCATCAATCGTGAGTTCACGCGTCTTACCGCTAGACCACGGCCGCTCTTTTTTAAAACCGTCTTCGCCAGAATTCATATAAAGAATCCAATTAAATTGTCAACTGCTCCAGCGGTTGAAAAAGATTGCTTGAACAGTTGTCATCGACCGCTTGAGCTGCTGTGCAGCCGGTCTTAGGTGAATAAAACTTTTTTGTGGCTCGCGGTTCTTTGACCGTGAGTGATAGTGTCATTTTCCATCTCGTGCTCAAGTGGTACCACCCTGAGCTACCAGAGTCATCCAAAACCAGTAAGTTTTGGGCTGCCGTTCATTTACTTGGCTGGAAAAGTTTTTCTTTCTGACGAGGTGGTAACAGGTAGACAGGTAGGCAGAAGAATAAATAAATATGGAATAAATATATATTTTTTAAAGTAATATCCTTAGGCGATTCGTACCCTACGTTATTACCCATAATGTAGACATCAAAATAGAGTAAACGCGACGAAAAATATCAACACAACTTTTTACCTGAAATATAATTAATTACATGAAAAATATTTTCCGTACAAAGTGAATTTTAGCCCGAAGGCATGTATGAAATGAGAGTAAAAAAATTCAGCTTAAAATATTGGTAACAGCGGATCTGCCGCTTCAAAAAAAACTAGGTTACACCGTAAAAAATGTAGCAATAAAGTGCTAGACAAGTTCTATTGTTATGCGCAGCGCAATCTCTGTAGTGTACTAAGCAAACATTCGTTAGATTTGCAGCGGCTGGAAGCAGCGCAAGCAACGTTGACGGGCTAGGTGTCTGCGAACTTTAAAAATTTGTAAACGTGGCAAAGTTTGGGGGATTTTCTGAATTAGCCGTCGCCTTTGATAGCTGGCTGGTTCTTTTGCTGCGACTGTGAATTTTTTCCACTAAAATTCAGTGTTTTCAGCTTCAGAGTTTGTAAAATACGAGTTTTTGAGGCTTTTAACGCTTTTCACGTAACATTTATCGTGTACGTTATAAAATTAAGCTATATTTTAG
The DNA here is from genome assembly GCA_948150575.1 of Tinea pellionella. Lineage (NCBI taxonomy): Eukaryota > Metazoa > Arthropoda > Insecta > Lepidoptera > Tineidae > Tinea > Tinea pellionella. The sequence continues at coordinate 9,575,001 of OX411248.1, forward strand.
TGATAAAAAAATAGTAAAAGCTATATCACATTTTTATAATAGCTCTAGCTGGATTAATCTCTAGCTGTTACTATAAATTATTATAAAAAAAACCGGAATATTCTAAAAATTTCGAATGTAACACCCGTGGAGTAAAATTGACGCGTTTCGAGAGCAGATGATGCGTACTCGGCATAGTGAAGGCGACTGCTGCCCATAGTGATTTATCTGTAGTGGTAGTTGTTTCCGTTCATGGACCGCACTCTAGCTTTACACTAGGCGGAATGTTGTTACATGCCGAGCAACAATATATTTTTTTATTTTTTTATTGTAGCTCGGCATGTGACTCTCGGCAACACTCCACCTGATGTAAAATTAGAGTGCGGTCCATGAATGGAAACAACTGCTATTACAGAGAAACCTGTGCAGGCAGCAGTCGCCTCCGCTATGCCGGCTTGAGGAGACGAGCATGTACCATCTAGATTGACAGTGCACACTCCTCTCATTATACAAGGCTACTTTCAAACTATTCCCGAAACGCGACAAGGTCACCTCACGGGTGTTACATTCGAAAGTGGTGGTACTACCCCAGGACGGCAGACTGGAGAAATAACCATCATTAGTCTGCCTACCACTCTTTAATGAGCGACCAAAGTACATATAACATAGTTACATTGGTCAGAATTAGCGAGGTTCGAACACGGGTCTCATCGATCGTGAGTTCACGCGTCTTACCGCTAGACCACGGCCGCTCTTGAACCTTGAAAACCTAGCGATGTATATTATGTTAATGAGAAACGAACCCACACGCCCCTAAATAACATTAACTGCTAAAGTAAATCACAGTTTATACGTATGCAGTATCAATCAATTTCCCATTACATAATTCTTCCTCCCCCATACAATTTAATATCGTCGACCCTGGGGGCGATGAACAGGAAATTAATACGCATGGAAAACTCGATGACAGAATTAAATTTTTGTTCTGTCCGGCTCTCTATATTTAGAGATCATTTTATCAGTTGATAAGGTCTTAGGTTGGTGCATTTTTTTTCAGTAACACAGGCGGACACGCGGGGAAACTTTTTCAATAGTATACAGAGTGAATTTTTCAAGTGGGCTTTCATGGCCAAATCCTAAACTATAAGAGATATCGAAAAACGCTGAAAGGAGTCTCGATGCCGATTTTGATGAAAATTAAAACTGCATTATTAGATTTTTGATAAATCTGTATTATTGCACCATCTGATAGTGTTCCTGATAAGGATCAAATTCTGGCAAGTAATGATATACGGCAAACCAAAGAAAAGTGTTGATTTTTAACAAATTGTCTCTTATTTCCATGTATTTATACATTACCTACTACAGTTATTATGTTTTGATTTAAAAACTCCTTCGCTCTTCAAAGTTAAAAGACATGATTTAAAAAAAACGAGTGTGAGAAAATAGAGAACGAGTACGGTGTGCTAATCAGTAAAACGATTCCGCGTAACGACAATTCAATTTTTTTATTGTACCTCAAGATATGACAACCTGATGTAAAGCTAGAGTACGGTTCGTAAAAGGAAACAACTGCAACCACATATAAATTTCTAGGGCGCAGTCGCTATGCCGGCTTGAGCAGACGAATGTGCACCATCCAGATTGACATTGCACACTCCTCTCGTTATACCTGGCTACATCGAAAATGATCCCGGAACGCGACTAGGACGTAGGACTTCATTGGTGTCACATTCGAAAGAAACTACTTGAAATATCAGCATGTCGGTTTTATTAACTTTTTTAATGCCTATAATTTTAAAAATAGACAAAAGTGGTTACACTTTTGGATTTTTTAAATCCTCGATTTGGGCTTTGGGCTTCGGTCTTGATGTTGATTTTTGGGACATACTGTATGTCATTCCATGTACCCATAACATTTTTATTTATTACAGTAATAATATGAACATTAGTGTACCCTCTAACTTACAAAAATAAAAAAAGAATACAATAATGTCTATTAAAAAGTGTTCAAACATTTTATTTGCCGTCGTTTAGGACATAGAGGTAGGGTAACCATGAATACTATCTTCTAATGTGCAATTGTAGAAAATGTATAAAGTGTAAATGTAAATATTTTTTTAATAGTAGCTCGGCATGTGACCATACTCCTGATGTTAAACTAGAGTGCGGCTGTAACCAGACAGATATAGCTACAAACAGCAGTCCCTTTCGATATGCCGGCTTACGAATGCGAAATTGATCATTGACAGGGCAATTCTTTTGTAAAAACTTAAAAAAAAAGCAGTAATTTAGTGCATCAAATCATTTAAAAGGTTTTACTTGCCTTGAATATGTAAACAATAAAAAAATAAACATTCCAAGAATAATAAATAAAGCATGGTGACCCTATAGTCCGGCATTTGTGCCGTTTACTACAAGAATAATGGCAACACTTTTATATTTTCTCTTGGCCAGACTTTTAGTTTATCGTGTAGTGGAAAAATATATATATATTTTCTTTCTTTTTAGAGAACCATAAAAGTAATGTTAGGTGGCTCGTTAGAGGTATACATCACCTGTGCGTCGTTTTGTTACCAAACTTTTGTCATTCCTTATAACCTCTCATTTTGATTGTGTTTTGTATGAGTGCGTTTATTTATTACTCTATATACTTGTTTGGACATTGATTAATTTTCTCTCGGCAAGAGTTCACGATAATATTGTGTTTATTATAGTTATTTAACAAATAAATAAATAAAAAACCATGAAAAATAAGACTCAGACTCTACTATGGCTTCGAAAAGATATTTAAGACGCTTTATAATTAACAAAAAAAAAACCTAAATTTTATTTCAATGTATTTGTTTATAATTTATAGATAATAATTTTTAATAAAAAAAATTAAATTAAAAAATATCTTTTAGGCCCGTTTGCACCAGAAGGCCCGTTATAGTTACTTTAACCGTTAAAAGTTAAAGTAATCGTCAAACCAATTTTACTAACGTTAAATGCATGAAAAGAAGCCAAATATGTTTTTCTATTATTTTTTCGGGATCAGCCACTTCTTTAATGATAACAATATGATTTTACACGATATTGCAACGCGTGTGTAGTAAATGTAAAAGTTTAACGGTTACGTTGTCGCCGTAAAAGTAATAGTTAAAGTCACTTTAACGGGCCTTCTGGTGCAAACGGACATTGATTACATAAATATTCGTTTCGAAAAGGAATCGAACTCGGGACCGTCAGTATAACAGACTGTGGATCATAGAGGCCAACAACGTGCCTTAAACGTTCCGTAGTTTATATTCCATTAACTTACTTATTCTTTGTCATTTTTAGTTGTTTTAAACAATACACCTAAAATCTGTTAAAATTCCATAATTATCACGTGTACATATTTTTATAGTAATCCGACATGTTAAGCTAGAGTGCGGTCCATGAGAGGAGATACAAACACCACAAAGGCTTCGCTTCAAAAATGTGGAAAACTTGTACACGTCGGTTTCAGCGTTTATTGTTAAAAAAAATATTCAGAATCGTCATAATACGTGTCTACAAATAGCTTGTTTGCTAAAGACTCGATGCCAAAGGGACGATCTTTATTTCCGCAAATAATGACCTTGGATTTTACTTTTTTTTTGATATTTTTTCTTCAGCATCCATTATTCCCTTTGGTGTTCGTTTTGAGATTATTGGTGTCGCCGATATTGAGCCGTTTTGGGTTTCGCAAAAGCTTTGCGTTAAGTGCTTTGTAAAGGAAAAGTAATATTTTGAGCGATTTTATTGTTACGACTCGCTTCTTTTTATGTATTCCGGTTATACGATTTTTAATACTCGATTTGAGTATATTATTTTGCTTTTGCTTGATTTAGCGAACGAGATCATTTTTTTTTTTATTATTGTAGCTCGGCATGTGACAACACTCCGCCTGATGTAAAGCTAGAGTGCGGTCCATGAATGGAAACAATTGCTACTACAGAGAAACCTGTGCGGGCAGCAGTCGCCTCCACTATGCCGGCTTGAGGAGACGATCATGTACCATCTTAGATTGACAGTGCACATTCCTCTCGTTATATCTGGCTACTTTCAAACTATTCCCGAGACGTGACAAAGTCACTTCACGGGTGTTACATTCGAAAGTGGTACAGGACGGCAGACTGGACAAATAACCATCATCAGTCTGCCTATTACTCTTTAATAGTGCCTATAGGCACTGAGCGACCAAAGTACATATAACAAAGTTACATTGGTACCGGTCAGAATTAGCGAGGTTCGAACACGGGTCTCATCGATCGTTTGTTCACGCGTCTTACCGCTAGACCACGGCCGCTCCGCTATGACCACATGAAAACACTATGAATTTGTGTGCACAAGTCGGCACAGCGGAGGCGACTGCTTCCTGCAGAAATTTCTCTGTTATTATCTCTGGTTAACTACAGGCGGAGTGTCGTCATTTGACGAGCTTCTAAAAAAACAATAACAAGTAACTTAACGAAAGCTCATAGGCGATATTTTCACGTATATTAAACGAAAGTTATTTTTCTACACAATATATTTTGCATATACTCGTGTATCGTGTACGCGTGGACATAAAATACGAGCACGCACCATAAACAGGACGACCCATGGGCGTGTTTCCTCCCCCGGAATAAAAACGACTTCCCGGAAAAACGGCACAAATCTTAAATGACGCCAAAACAACTAAAAAGCATTTCAGCTACTACGCATTATTATACTATATATGGCGATAGGAGTGTGCACTGTCAATCTAGATGGTACATGCTCGTCTCCTCAAGCCGGCATAGTGGAGGCGACTGCTGCCCGGACAGGTTTCTGTAGTAGCAGTTGTTTCCATTCATGGACCGCACTGTAGCTTTACATCAGGCGGAGTGTTGTCACATGCCGAGCTACAATAAAAAAAAAAAAAATATTTATTCTAATATACTTTTTTACTGTAGCTCGACATATGACAACATATAGCCTGATGTTAAGCTAAAGTGCTAAAGGAACGAAAAACACTGCTACTACAGAGAAATTTCTACAGGCAGCATTCGTCTCCGCTATGCCGGTTTGAGGAGACGAATGTACGCCTGTTATATCCAGCTACTATTAAAGAAAACTTGTATAAATATTGATTTTTTTTTCAACCAAAAACTAATACAAAAATTCGAAGCGGATATGAAAGGATAGAAATGAATAACAAATATAAACAAGATATTGTTTTGCTTTGCCGTATATTTTATGTCGTCGTCAACTAAACTGTTTATTTTTGAATTTGAAAGGAAGATACCCATTTTTGGGCCCACTCGATACCTAATAGTTTGGTAACAAAACAATATTCTAAAATTATATCTTATTTTTTTATTAATCTATTTCAATTATATCAACACATCATTTACCAATCAATAGACAATGTTTACTTACATAAAAAACAGATATCTTCAATTATTAAAGCATTTAAAATAATAATAACCTTAAATTTTTGCACCCGGTAGAAAAATTAAAACTGATTGGTAATAAGCAACTAGATTTAATTTTCTACAAAATTAACTAAAAAACATCGACAAACTCGAGAAAAAAAATTAGGGGCCACATTTCTTAGGCGAATGGACAAGAAAAATCTATAAAATTGTATGTAAACCACCTCTTTTACTACACCAATGTCTATGGTCCGTCCGAAAAAGGTTTTTTTGGCAGATTAGGAAGAAGACAGTAAAAGGCGATTTTGATTTTTTTTTGTTAATTATATGCACAGTATATAAATGACGAGTTTCTTGTGGCTTTCCATCACTTTCTTTCGGCCATCATATCCTTTCTGAAGCCATGGTGGAGTCTGACGATGCCCAAGTACATGCTGAGCTGCCCAGCTGACCACACTCCGCCTGACGTAAAGCTAGATATCTATGAACGGATACGACTGCTACAATAGACAGCCTCCACTATGCCGGCTTGAGGAGACGAGCATGTACCATCTATTGACAGTGCACACTCCTCTAGTTATACCTGGCTACTTTCAAACTATTCCCGAAACGCAACAAAGTCACTTCACTAGTGTTAAATTAATTGTAGTGGTTTAAATATATATATTTTTTTAAATTATGAAACACATGTTTCAATTGCAATCGTTATATAAATCAGACCGCAAATACCGCGAGAGAGATTAAATTAAAATTTACTGCATTGATTTTAAAATGACATTAACATAAATAATGTTGCCATTCATGTTTCTACCTTTATTTTATTAATTAAAATTTATTTTTCTCCCAGATAATTTTGCCCTGAGTGAAGTCCCTGTAGTACTAACGCTATCATAAAGAGAAACCGCACTTGCGCGGCGCGGCAGCGTGCGGTGCGGTTCTCCATTTTCTAAGACCCATACAAAACAATATAAACAATTTTAAATAGGCCGTGCCTTAAGTGCGGATACAGCCTAAAAACTGATTTATTTATTACTACTGCCTGCACAGGTTTCTCTGTAGTAGCAGTTGTTTCCATTCATGGACCGCACTCTAGCTTTACATCGGGCGGAGTGTTGTCACATGCCGAGCTACAATTAAAAAAAAAATTAAATGAACATAGTAATGAGAGAGGTTATTAGCCCGAGGTAACAAACACCCATCATGTGACTTAGTAAGCTTGAAAGTAGCCGGGTATAACGAGAGGAGTGTGCCCTGTCAGTGGATAGTCAAGCCGTTATCCATCATATTGTGGATGGGCAATCTAGGGGCATTGCCTGCAGAAATTTCTCTGTGGTAGCCATTGATTTCGGGATTCTTGCAGCACATCTAGCAAAAAGATAATAAAGATTTTAATTTTGTTCAGTGCGTTCGATATAAACACTAGTTTAGTATGAAATAGTGATGTTCCCATAAGATATTAAATTCTGGGGCCAACAATTTGTTGTTTAATTTATAAGGCGTAAAGTTAACAAATTCACTGAGTAAACTTATTTTCCCTACTCGAAAATAAGGGTTTTGGGTTCAACCTTTTTAATTAGTAAGAGGCGTAGCTATTTATCAGATATCCACAAAGGGTTAACAGACTTCTTGCTTAAATATTACACATATAATTTAGACATGCATGTTATAGGTTTGACTCCCGTCACTTGACCGTACTCTATTATATAATTATTTGTATTGATATTTATCGCCCTATAATCACACAAATATTATATAAACAATAAAACTACCTCCCACCATACCCTTTTGCATTATTAATTAATAAAAAACTGGGGTAGTACTACCGCTTTCGAATGTAAAGTGGTCTAATCGCATTTCGGGATCGACTTGGAAGTAGCCAGATAGAGGAGTGTGCACTGGTAACCTGGATGCTCTTTAAGCCGGCATAGCGGAGGCGACTGCTGATTGCAAAAATTTATATGTGATAGCAGTTGTTTCTGCTGCCTACCATTCTTCTTTTATTTTATAGTAGCACGGCATGTGACAGTGCACACTCCTCTCGCTATACCTGGCTATTTTCAAACTATTCCCGAAACGAGACGAGGTCACTTCACGGATGTTACATTCGAAAGTGGTGGTACTGCCCCAGGACGGCAGACTGGGCGAATAACTATTTACAGTCTGCCTACCACTCTTTAATAGTGCCTATAGGCACTAAGCGACCAAAGTACATATAACAAAGTTACATTAGTATCGGTCTACAATTCTATCTTAATATTTAAAAAAAAACGTAAATTTTGTTACAAAATAATTATGTTTTATGTTTTAGAAGTACGTAGGTAAGTTTTTTATTCTACTAAATATTATTATGTGACAGGCCTTCAAGATTTATATGACGGAGGTCAACTTCTGTCCAGATAATAGTGAAGAGGATTCTTTCGCTAAATTCGGCCCGTGTACAGTCAGCAACTTTATTTGCTTACACACTTGTAGCTTTTTTCTTTTTCATGATGTCTGACGTTACTTTTACTACAATATAACTTTACGAATGTGTGTGTAAGTGTACTTACCTCAGCCAATACATATATTATTATATTACAAAATCCTTTTTTTTTCGCTTTTATCTTTTAAGTAAGATAGTGCCTAAGATTTCAGCATAACTTATCGTTTTCTACAGGCAGCAGTCGCCTTCGCTATGCCGGCTTGAGGAGACGAGTGTAGACTATCAACATTGACAGTGCGTACTCCTCTCGTTATACCTGTACTTTCGAATTGACCCCGAAACGCGACAAGGTCACTAGACGGGTGTTGCATTTGAAAATGGTGGACTCGCTCCAGGACGGCAGACCCGCCTTCTTTGCTCACCGTACTATAAGTACCAAGCTACCATTTACAAATCGTTTCTTTATTGGCACGGATTATACTAAAAATTAGTAGTCAGTGCCCTCAACCGGACTTAGTGAACAAATCAGACTGAATTCCAAATCATCATTTTACATTTTTTTTTATTGTAGCTCGGCATGTGACAAAGACGGGTGTTACATTCGAAAGTGGTGGTACTACCCCAGGACGGCAGACTGGACTAATAACCATCATCAGGCTCCCTACCACTCTTTAATAGTGCCTATAGGCACAGAGCGACCAAAGTACATATATCAAAGTTACATTGGTACCGGTCAGAATTAGCGAGGTTCGAACACGGGTCTCATCGATCGTGAGTTCACGCGTCTTACCGCTAGACCACGGCCGCTCTGATTTTTCATATAAATATATCACGCACAATGGAAGGTAGATATTCATTAAATGGAAACGTCAACGCTCTTGACAGAAATGATCAGGAAACGCCACAAACAAATATTAGCAAAGCGAAAATTTATAAACCGACTCCGATATTTGCATTAATTCATTTTCACCGAGATTTGCTTTAAGACTATGGTTACATACAAGAGGATTTTATTACACTTGTCCACAGTCGCTCCTAAATAATAGCCACTACGTTTTTTTTGTAATGCCCGTACTGAATTTTAGGACCGGTAATTTGATCCCTCTTTAGTCTGCAAAATGACTTGAGCCGTTTTTATGAGGATCGGTCAGTCTGAGTTACCGGCCCTTGGAATCGTAGTAAAGGACAATGCCCATTTTTGGGCCCACTTGACATCTAATTAATTGTTAACAAAACACTATTCCTAAAATAATATCTTATTTTTTTATTAATGTACATCATTTACCTATGTTTAATTACATAAAAAAACGTATATCATCAATTAATTATTAAAGCATTTATATAATATAACCACAAATATTGCATCAAAAACTCAATAAACCTGGTGAAAAAAAAATTAAGACTGATTCGTAATTAGAAATATAAATTTATTTTTCTACAAATTAACGACAAACTCGGAAAAAAAATTGTGGGCTTATTTCTCTTAGGCGAGTAATTGTATTTATTATGTAATAGGGTATGTATGTTGACTCAGTCAAGTCTTCCAAACTTCCTCTATTTTGTTGGTTTTGGTGTGTTCATATATTTATATATTTATTACGTATAGCATTGTAAATGCTACATAAGAGTAGTTATGTCGACCCTACTCCAAACTATAAAAAAAGTAAAACAATAAACTACAGTCAACAGCGTCCCCGCTCCGCTTGTTCCGTAATCACCGATCTAATCACCTCACACTGCAGGTGACAGGCTGACAGGAAACGACAGACAGGCCGCTTTGTCAGACCCTTAAATGGACAGAAAACTAGATTTTAGTTTTAGATGAATTTTGGACGGCTGTGGCCTAGCAGTAGACTTTTAGAAAAAAAACTATTTAAGTCTTTGAAACGCGATTAGGTCACTTTACAGATGTTTCGCTTGAAATTGGGGTATACTCGTAAACCATCAGTTTAGCTTCTAATATAAAAGTTTATTACATCTAAAAAATCCATATTTCTAAGTTAAAAAAAAATCACATCAACAAGGAAAAAATAATAGTATTAATATATGCTAACGTAAGTATAACATTTTATAATCTATAAACCAAACTCCGTAGAAAAAAGGTGCATTACCCCGACACGGTGAAAAGAGAATTCGCAACAAAATCCCTTTGTTAACCCTAAAATACATAATGTTTTTTATATTAAAACGAAATAGAGGTAAGTGTGAATTGCGGCGGCATTCTCCTAATAAAAACAAACGTGAAACATTTTAAACCCATGTGGGGGTCTCATTGACCCTTCCACATCATAGGGTTAGTCGGTCGAGCGTAAATGGCGTCTCTAATGATAATGGTTTTATACGGAATTTTTGTTGAAAAAAAAATTCACTATATTTTTAGAAAAAGCAAAATATCCACACGGTTTCTTTAAAAATTCAATTTTCTAAAGGCATAGTGGTGGTTACATTTTCTTACTTATTCTAACTGAATAAAATATTATATGTGGTTTACTATTGCGTTTATTTAGATTAATTTAATTCGGCGACGTTTTACAGCCATCGTGGGCCCGGTGATACTTGGATACCATTACACTGTTAACCCTATCACAACACTCCGCCTAGAGTGCGGTCGATTAATGGATACAACTGCTACTACAGAAATTTCTGCAGGCAGCAGTTGCCTCGGCTATGCCGGCCCGAGGAGACAAATGTGCATAATCCAGGTTGACTGAATAAAGTCCTCTCTTTCCAACACGTTTAGTCACTTTCCAGAACGGTAGATTGGGCTAATCTGTCTGTTAATCACTTTATTTTAGATGGTTTTCTATAAGAAATGATAAAAAAATAGTGGTAGGCAGACTGATGATAGTTATTTGTCCAGTCTGCCATCCTGGGGTAGTACCACCAGTTTCGAATGTAACACCCGTGAAGTGGCTTTGTCGCGGTTCGGGAATAGTTTGAAACGAGAGGAGTGTGCACTGTCAATCTAAGATGGTACATGCTCGTCTCCTCAAGCCGGCATAGTGGAGGCGACTGCTACTCGCACAGGTTTCTCTGTAGTAGCAGTTGTTTCCATTCATAGACCGCACTCTAGGTTTACATCAGGCGGAGTGTTGTCACATGCCTTCGATAGACCAATAAAATTACTTCATAGGAAATAGCGTTAATAAATTCGTATTTGCTAAAATTATATAAATTTGAGTAATAAATGAGAGTGTTTAATTTAAGAAAATTAAGTATCGCCTTGTTTTATTTGGTATAATTGAAGTAACTACCAAAACGACCTCGTATTTTCTTAACAAAGAGTTTCCATGGGACAAAATTTAACCTCTTTTCCCCAAAAACCGAATAAAATTCAAAATTCTCGTCCTAAGTAAATAATTTTATAAGATGAAAAATTTATTTATAGAGAATGTAAACTTGTTTGGTTCAACATTTCCACGTGAATTTTGCGATATTTTTACCTAATGTTTTATTGTATTACACGAAAAAATAACATTACTCATCAAAGCAAATGTTCCGTTTGCATTTCAGGACAAGCGCAGTCCGATACCACGTTTATTGGGGACGTGGGTAAAACCTCGCGGTTTCAGGATCCTTATACGCATGACAACTACTGTAAGTATTCGATATTAATTATTTTTTTGTGTATATATAAAGTTATGTATATGTTATGTCAAAGACATGGAAACCTTTGGCCGTCAATGAAATCATTCGATCTTCTTTAGCAATTCAATCGGAAATCGCGCGAATGAATCGATCTCATAAAATTGTTATCAAGCCGAATCGATGGGGAGAACTCAAATGGAATGCTCTGCTGGTTTATTCTTGGTTAAAACGATATCATAATGATGGAGTGAGTATTTATTATGATACATGATCTGAATTGAAGAGAGGAACAAAGTATGTTAAATTACTATAAGTTTCTTTTATTGTAGCTCGGCATGTGACAACACTCCGTCTGATGTAAAGCTCGAGTGCGATCCATGAATGGAAACTACTGCTACTACAGAGAAACCTGTCTGGGCAGCAGTCGCCTCTACTATGCCGGCTCAAAGAGACTAGCATGTATCATCTAGGTTGACAGTGCACACTCCTCTCGTTGTACCTGGCTACTTTCAAACTATTCCCGAAACGCGACAAGGTCACTTCACGGGTGTTACATTCGAAAGTGGTGGTACTACCCCAGGACGGCAGATAGGACAAATAATCATCATCAGTCTGCCACTCTTTACCAGTGCCTCTAGGCACCGAGCGACCATATAACAAAGTTACATTGGTACCGGTCAGAATTTAGTGAGGTTCGAACACGAGTCTCATCGATCGTGAGTTCACGCATCTTACGCTAGACCACGGCCGCTCTAAAATGTGTAAACATTCCTATAACATGGGATCCTTCAAGCGCAGTGTGAAGAGGCATATCATTAAGCCGGCATAGCGGACGCGATCGCTGTCTGTACATTCTCTGAAAACAGTCATATAACCGCACTCCGCCTGATGTTAAGCTAGAGTGCGATCAATGAACGGAGATTACTGCTATCTTAGAAGCAGTCATCCCCGTAATGCCGGCTTTGTTGAGCCGGACTGTTAATGTCAGAACGTTTTCAGATTGTATCGTTTACGTATTAGGATTGTATTCGTAACGTTTTCAAAAATCACAAGCCCTTGGTTCTGGACGATTGTTCTCCAGAAGTTTTTGGACGCGTTCAGAATATTGTGGGGCCCTTTTTCTGAATGAGTTCGGAGATTAAAAGTTTTTGTCAAGTTTCTTTCGCCCCTTACTGGATCGAATAGAGAATCTTAATTTTTTTTCTTTAGGCTTAACTGTTTGGGTATTCATCCACGCTTGAATATGTTTCGTTTAATTGTGCGGATATGATAAAGAGAGGTTTAACTTAAACGATTTTTTTTTATTAAGTTACGGAAATTAAAAAAAAGACAATCTTTTGTATTTTGTCAATTTTACAAAATATAAAATAGTATCGTTTCTTACGAAAAACTTACGAAGTATAAATTGAATTTACAATTGATTTATATTTTTTTTTATTATAGCTGTATGCCTGATGTAAAGTTAGAGTGCGGTCCATGAACGGAAACAACTGCTACTACAGAGAGAAACCTGTGCGGGTAGCAGTCGCCTCCATTATGCCGGCTTGAGGAGTACTATCTAGATTGCCAATGCACACTTCTCTCGTTATACCTGGCTACTTTTAAAACTGTTCCCGAAACGCGACAAGGTCACTTCACGGGTGTTACATTCTAAAGTGCTGGTACTACCCCAGGGTGGAGCTACTTGTAGTTCTTTGAGTGTTAATGTTTTTTTTTATTATTGTAGCTCGGCATGTGACAACACTCCGCCTGAGTGGAAACAACTGTTACTACAGAGAAATCTCTACATGCAGCAGTCACCTCCACTATGCCGCCCTGAAGAGACGAGCATGCTCCATCTATCTGGCTACTTTCAAACTATTCCCGAAACGCGACAAGTTTATGTGTAATAAAGGTGGATATTTATATATAATAACCATTAAGTATATCCTAGTCGGGGCCAGGGCTTTGTCTACATATTGTATTGGATTTATAAACGTTTTTCCAATATAAAACAAACATTATTGCACAAAATACTCGAAACAAATGTTAATATAATGCGATTTGATTTGTAAATAATATAAAAATGCATCCTCTTTGAAAATTTTCGCTTCGTCGCACATAAAAGCTGAAACATCTATTGTCCAACAATGTAAAAGAATATTTCTAAATAAACATATAAATATATTTTGTGTTTTAATATATTATTCTCAGAAAATAAATAGAGAAACGTTATTTTATATAATATTTTAGCTAAAGCTAGAGTGCGGTCCATGAATGGAAACAACTGCTACTACACATAAATTTCTGCAGAAAGCAGTCGCCTTCACTATTCCGGCTTATGTGCACCATCAGGTTGACAGTGCACACTCGTCTCGTTATACCTGGCTACTTCTAAACTGACCCTGAAACACAACAAGGTCAGGACTAATAACCATCATCAGTCTACCTACCACTCTTTAAATTTTCTTCTTTAATAAATCCGAAGTTAAATATATTTTAATATATTCTAACAAAGTATCAATGCGCAGATAAAAAATAGACATCTATTAAAAACTTAACTAACTTTATTAAAGTGAAAAGAGTTGTCGTAAATGAGAGGAAGGTGAACGTTCGGAGGAGCAAAACTTTATATTATTATACCTTCATATCTTAGCAATTTAAAAAAAGTTTCATTAAATCTTTACACTTTGTTCCTTTAATATCATAAACTAAGAGGTATGCTTCGTTTATTTATATTACCTGACTTTTATATTATACTGTGGAAGTGGTAGGCAGACTGATATATAATACCCATATTAGTCCAGTCTGCCGTCCTTATATGTACTAGTACCACCACTTTTGAATTACACATCCGTGAAGTAAACTTGTCGCGTTTCGGGAATAGTTTTAAAGTAGCCGAGTATAGCAAGAGATTCATGAATAAATGTATTATTTGCGTCGACTGGAAATCGAACCCGGAGCCATTACAAACTTTAGTTAAAGTAACATTAAAAAGTTTCCCAATTAAAAAAACGTCAACATGTGGTAACTTGCAGTAACGTTGTTACGGAATGTTAACTCAACGTTACCTCGACATGGCAACATTAAATATTTTTTGTTATAAGTCCTTGCCCACTGAAACGTTGCTGAAAAAGTAACTTCAGTGTGGTCGTCCAAGTTTTCGTTGTCACTCTCAACCCTTTTACAGGAACAAAAGACGAAAACAGTAAAATAATATACAAAAACAAAAGGTGAAGAAATTTAAACAGAAACAAAAGAAGTTCATAAAGAATCCATTCCGAAACGAACCTCTTAGAAGTTGAAAACATTTTACTGTTATTAAATAACTATTAAAATAATATTCTCTCGCATTTCAGTACGATTTTGACAGGTTTGGAGGTGATGCCTCGTCAAGATATTGTCAATTGACACGTTTTAAATTAAATTCGCGTCAAAGTTAAATTGGAAAAAATATTTTACAAAAGAGTTGAGTTGAAGTGTTAAAAAGGGGGATTTAGATAGGCAAAGTGCTCATTGCTGTTATCACAGTCTACTGTCCCGCAGTAGTGCCAGCATTTTCTTAAATAAATAAGTTAAATATTTAGTTTTTATATGCAAACTATAGGTGTAGTATTCAGGAAGACCTAGTCGCGTCTGACGGACCGCAAAAGTACACATAATTATAGGATGGTTCAATAGGGCAAAAAAGCACAAGATGCATTATATGTTATAAGTATATGTATATAAGAAAATTACATTAATACATTGGTACCGAGTTTGTGAGATTGAATTAGTCTCACGTAGTTTGTAATTTGATAACAAAAATATTTTATTTACGTATTTATTCGTATATTTTAAAGAGTGGTAGGCAGACTGATGATGGTTATTTGTCCAGTCTGCCATCCTGGGGTAGTACCACCACCTTCAAATGTTACCTTGTCGCGTATCGCGTTGTTAACCTAGATGATGCACGTTCGTCTCCTCATAGCGGAGGCGACTGCTGTCTGTAGAATTTTATCTGTAGTAGCAGATAATTTATCTGTACATCAGGCAGTGTCATATGTAGACTCGTAGAGCTACATTAAAAAAAACTATTTTAACTGAATAAAATATGAGTGAAAATTATGTAACTTTATAAGATTACTAACGAAGGAATTGTCGGACAAATTCTGTATGCCAACTCCTTGGCCACCTGAACCAGTAAACTAAGAGAAGAGAACTCGAAAACTTGTAAACCAATTTAGTAAGAAAGGCCATGAAACCGGCACTGCTGGCAGCTGTTGACTGGCAGTCTCAGACCGCCAGTTCCGCAAACTTGCTGTATTTATTACTGTTTATTATTTTGCTCAAAATTTAATGTTTGTATATTATTGTAAAATTGCAACTATAATTATCTTATTATTAAAAAAATATATCAATAATCGCGGATCATTGTAATTTTTACTTTATAGCGGCCGTCGTCTAGCGGTCCGAGACCCGTGTTCGAACCTCGCTAAATTCTGACCGGTACCAATGTAACTTTGGTCGCTCGGTGCCTATAGGAAATATTAAAGAATGGTAGACAAACTGATAATGGTTATTAGCCCAGTTTGCCGTCCTGGAGTAGTACCACCACATTTCGATAACAGTTTAGAAGTAGCCAGATAACCAGAGAAGTGCACTGCCAATCTGGATGGTGCACATTCGTCTCCTCAAGCCGGCATAGCGGAGGCGACTGCTGCGTGTAGAAATTTCTCTGTAGTAGCAGTTGTTTCCGTTCATGGACCCCACTCTAACTATACATCAGGCGGAGTGTTGTCATATGTCGAGCCACAATAAAAAAAATCGTATTATAAAAACGTACATATGCATGTATATAAATTAGTAATGTTCACATGCACGATTTAATCTCCTATTATATTATCGCGCATACATATTGTTCACTAAGACATTGCTAAGTAGTTAAGTACGCCTTGAATTAACCCCCTTTGAGCGTTGTCTTTGATGACTATATTACCGTACGAACAAAATCCCCAGCTTTTGTTCAGATTAAAGCTCGAATTACACTGACATATTTGAAGCTAATAGCTTTTAAATAGACTTTAAAACATGTACCGGCGCGCGGTACAAGTTCGACAATTCCTTGCTGCGGTGAATTGTAAAAAACTTTTTTTATAGAAGCTCGGCATGATGTCACGCTAGAGTGAAGGCAACTCTAACAAAGACATATTTGAATGCAGCCGTCGTCTCCACTATGCCGGCCTGTGGAGACGAGCGTACCTTATCCATTGGCAGGATGTTATTTCTAATCTCATTACAATTAGCGTTCTTTTTTTGTAATGCTCTTGTTAAGTTAAGGCGAGATTTTTAGAAGATTTGTACGCCGAATCTTTGACAGGAGTGTAAATAAAAATATATTGTGCATAAACAATACAATAAACATAAACAAAAAAAATATGTCAGGCCTTTTGTATAGAAGATTGACTTTGACACATTTTGCATAGATATGAACATGCCTACGTATGTAACGTACGTAGACTAAAAATTAGTAAACTTTCTTCTGAACAAAATTGCTATATATTTTTATGCCTAAAATAATAGCTTGTAACACAAGCACTGAGCTATTAAATTACCTAGTTACATTGGTACTGATTAGAATTTAGCAAGGTTTACATGTAGACTATAGACAGCGTGCTAATAGAAATTGCTAGTGAAATTATCAGCTGTTTACGGTCTACTTACATACCGGCTGCCGAGCGCGTAACTTTCTAAATTATATTTAAAGTTTATTTGTATATCTTATAGCTTTGAGTGAACGCATTCCTAAATAAAATAAGTGAACAAAACTCTTTGTACAAAACATAGAGTCGAGAACGTAATACGCGGGTGGATACGTGATCCTACTTGAAAGTACTGAAAGATTTCAGTCTACACTTCCCTCTTTTTCATATAACCTTCAATCGTCACAATTTCATTCACAAATAATTACGTGCTTGTTGTTCATTCGTCTCCTTAAGACGGCATGGTGGAGGCGACTGCTGTAGATTTCTCTGTAGTAGCAGTTGTTTTCGTTCATGGACCGTAAAGCTAAAGTGCGGCGAAGTGTCGTCATATGCCGAGTTACAGTAAAACACGGGGTCCTCAATAATCGTGACTACCGCCAGACAACGGACGCTCTTATCTAACTATAACTTTTATTTATTTATTTTACACACCAAATGTGACGCCTAGCTAGGGCATAGTAAAACTAAATATTTTTTTTATAAATTAATTAAAAATTATCAATAATTATAACAATAATAATAAAAGAGAAATAAATAAATAAATAATAACAATAAAGTCAAAATTTATCTCACACATTGATATAAACAACTAGATGTGACAATAACGCTCCTGATGTAACGCGAGAGAAAAGATGGCCGCAGTCTCCTTTACGTTCTCTGTCAATTAGTATTTGACTTGACGGCAACATTGTCAAATCGTTTGAAGCGAGAGGAGTGTGTACTGTCAATCTAGATGGTATATGCTCGTCATAGTGGAGGCGACTGCTGCCCGCACAGGTTTTTCTGTAGTAGCAGTTGTTTCCATTCATGGACCGCACTCTAGCTTTACATGTTTTCACATGCCGAGCTACAATAAAAAAAAACCGACCTACGCTTTTTTCATGTCAGATGTATGAAGTTTGCTCCTATCTCTATGATCTCACACAACCAATATGTCATAAAAACCAAATAATATGTCACAACAAATACTTGGAATTAAGGGGGGCAGACTTCAGGTGATTTCATTTATAAATTCCTTTAGGAAGTAATTTATAAACTTTATCTAATAAAAAATATTTAACATTCCTTTGTTGTTTCAGACTTAGTTATATGTAAAGATACAGTACTATACTATATATTTTTATAACATAGATATATAATTTAATATATAACTTGAGTTAACATTATTTCTTGTTCTACAACGGCTTGGTGGCAATTCATTTATTTTTTGAAAAAAAAAAGTATATTTTCTTACAGCCTATATCTACATTATGTAAATAGACGTTGGTGTTTAGATTTTTAGGTATATAAACATTGATATACGCAATTAGATATGCAATAACGTTCCGAATGTGACGCGAGAGAAAACATGGCTACAGCCACGTTTAGATGTCGACGGCAACATTGTCAAACGGTTTTTTTTATGTCAGATGTATGTAGTTTGCACCTCTAGTATATATCTCTATGTATTTAAAATATTGTTTACAACTGTTATTATTCTATTAATCAATCTAATCTCTCTAATTAAATTTACCGAAGGAGGAGCTGCTGTATTTGATCTTAATAATAAAAATCATCAAAGTCAAATATATATATTTTTTTAAATATTCAATTTTTATTTTAAATTCAATGAAAAAATAATAACAATTTAATATTTTTTTATTTTATTCTTTATTTTATTAAATTAATTGAAATACAAAGCTATTCAAACCTAAAACACTTTTAATAGCTCTGTTAATATACTTAAATAATAATTATATATTTCTGTACATATAATATATATTACGATCGCAAGACATATAAAGAAACGACAGGAAATTAATTATTTCCAGACGACGCGCGGCTGTGTGCGTAATGCCGATAAGAGAAAATATAATATCTTTCATTTAACACCATAATATATCTTCTCTGAACAACGTATGACTATTATATTAATTTATATTTCTATGTGGTTATATAAGTTTTTTTAGTAGCTCGACATTTCGTCTGATGTTAGGCTAGAGTGCGGTCCATGAACAACTGCTACCATAGAGAAAACCACTCTCCCTACCTTTCTACTACTTTTTTTGCCTCAAAAAGCACCTTCTTGGGCCGGCATAGTGCATAGTGACGGCGACCGGGGCCACCGTGTGCTGCGGTTCTCCGGTCGTCGGCGCTCATGGACCTGTGCTTACCATCAATATAAAAAAAAAAACTTGACGCAACGATTTACTATTGACTAACATATATTTTTTAATTACATAATATAACATAGTTACATTGGTTAGAATTTAGCGAGATTTGAACACGGGTCTCATTGTACGCGAGTTCACGCCTTACACCGCTAGACCACGGCCGCATTCGCAAGAAATCATATAAATGAATATACGTTGCTTTCTAGAGCCATTGGCGCTTTACGTGACGAAATTCTTCTACTCGAGGATGTTGGTTCGATCCCCGTCTCGGTTCAGGCTGTAGTATGATTTTTTAAAGGTTAATATTGAAATACTTTTTCGTTAACCATTGTTAGGAGTTTTGGCGGCAATCTAGAGATATTAGGTTATCAGACATGGATTATTTTCCTAAACTAGTGTTTCTTCGAGTGTTATTGTGTAATAATGGTGGATTATTAACCATTAAGTGTTCATAAACGTGTGTGAGGGCGGGCGAACGGTTCAAAAGAAGAGAACGTAAAAAGAAAAAAAAAACTTGACCCGTGATGCACTATTAACTTGAAGGATATATTTACTTTAACACTGGCAAATTGTTATAATTCCAAAAAAGAAAAAAATCCGTTGTAGCCCATTAACACTTGTAAACATTGCTCCACAAAAAGTAATTTCGATGTGGATATACTTTTATATAACATTCGGTGAATCCTAAACAAGTGTAACGAGCCCTAACTTTAATCCGATGGGCCGTAAATAACTCGATCCGTCCTCACTATTCCGGTCTACTATTATGTATTTATTCTTGTATATAACGAGATTTTTTTTTGTATCAAAATTGAACTTTTACAAATTATTTTTTACACGTTTAATTTCATGTCCAGAGATATTAAAGATTAGTTCAACATTTGGATGGCGTATACCTCCTGAACCCGGTATAGCGGAGACGATTGTTGTCTCTAGACATTTTGGATCAGACAGAATACGGTCACATGGTTAAAATATTTCTTTATGAAAAATTAATTCCAAACTGTTTTTTTTTTGACATATTCTAAGCTAATGCTTTTATCGCAAAGTACATATAACATATTAATGTACGAGACATTGGTACCGGTCACAATTTAGTTTGGAGGTTTCAACACGGGTCTAATCGGTCGTGAGGTCCGAAGACCGCTCATTTTACAATAAATAAAACGTTATTGTTTCAAAGTAATAATAAAAAACCAACTATTTAATATCAAGAATCAGTAGTGCTGATTCGTGCCCTGTTTGGAGCCATTTTTCATACCCCGTGCATTGTGCGTAAATCATTCTGGCAGGCTAGCCGTGGCCTCATGAAAATACATTATTTATATTGTTTGCCGTGACGTAATAAGAACATTTTTTTACCTCCTGTTTATTTGTTTGACTTGAATATTGTTTTTTTCCTATTATAACTTTTTAGAGACTATCAAATTTCGTTTATTAGTTTAGTTCGGTCAAGTTTTTTTTTATTCCTTGTGCGGCATATGATTACACAATTACTACCACAGAGAAATTCCTCAAGCCTCCTCTATGCCGGCTTGGGGAGACGAATGTGCATGGTGTATATTCTCATGTTGACAGTGTTCACTCCACGGGTGTTATATTCGGAAGTGGTGGTACTACCCCAGGACACCCGACAGGCACAGTCCGCTTGCTTTTAAAAATAATTATTTAAGGTGAAAGCCAACACCTAGGCTTGTGAAATATAACTAGTATAAAATGTTTCAAATATTTAAAATGCATTTTATATATTCTGTGCCGTAGCTATTTGTTTATTATAGTGATTTGCGCAAATAATATAATTAGTGCTGAGATTACTTAATTTCAACATAAATCTGCTAAGTTTCAAACAATGTGGTAAAATGTATGGGCGCTCAAGTGTTGGCTTTCACCTTAAAAATAAATTGTTACAAAGGTCCTTTTTGCAATCAACAAAATAGGTTCTCATTACACTATCAATCCACGTTCGGGACTGTGGCGTAGAAAAATCTAGAATGATTTGTTTGTGTTCCACCAAATCCATAGAAAAGTATGCAAATAGTGCCGCGAAAATCGATTTATACGAAAGGATTCGATACCGCTCCGTTGATTCATTCCCAATCGTTACGGCTGCCATACACTAACGAGCTTTTTATATTTTTTAGTTTTATTTTATCTTTAATACTAAATATGTTAAGGCTTAACAGAACAATGAATATTTTGTTCATTTGTTAGTTGTTATTTTTATTAATTAATTATACATTGAATTAATTTATATTATTATGATTATTGATCTAATCATTATTCCAGTTGGACATTATAAAATTTAATATCATCACTATGAAGTAAAGATAAGGAACAAATCAACATATAATTAAATAACAGTCGTCACTATTTGGGTATAGTCTCATACGAAGAAAATTGTCTCCTTTGATGAATTAAAAAAAAAAAACTTTACATCATAAGAAGTGAATGGCAGCTCTAAGACGAATAAAACGGAACTATCTCCTAAGGCACTCGTTGGAAAAAAAATCTAGCAAATCAATTTGCGAGGCAAACACAATCTGCAGAAAAAGAGGCGGCTTATAACGAATTTACCATTCAAAATAAAATTAGAATTAAAGACGATTTTTTGGAAGATTTTCTGCTTCGGATATTTATCATATTATTAGTAAATAAATATCTTGTCCTTATTTGATAAAGTATGAAGTCTAACATAAAAAAGGAATTCCTGACTGATTGGTTCACAATCACCATACAGCCAAGTTATTAGTATTAAGATGTATATTGGGAGAAAAGTTTTTATACATCGGAAGCTGTTGACTTTATAAGCTCGGACGACGCTTGGCACCGTCGCGTCAGCTAGTTATTTTATATAAAAAAATTGTAAACTCAAATCTGCATATAAATAAAAAGAAATTGGTAAAAATATATAACATAAGATATCTAAGTTTTAAAGCGTACAAAAGCTTAGGACAAAATAAAAAAAATCTTATAGAATTACTAATATCAAAGCTATAGTTGGCGGCCTTCAATTTTCTACATGGATAGCGTGCTCCCATCTCCACAGTGTCATTAGTAAGCCGTTGCAGCGCTGACAAAGACCGCTCGCTAATTAGAAGCCGACTGAGGCCTCGTCAGGCGAACGTCTGCAACCGCTGAATCGAGCTTTGAAGCTCTGCTTTCGCTACTTCGTTACATACCTACCATCAAGTATTGTAATAAAGATTACTTGATTTTACTGAACTTTTTTTTAAATATTTTAAAAACAAATTATACACCTATTACTTTTTTTTATTGTGACTCGACATATGACATCACTCCGCCTGATGTAAAGCTAGAGTGCGGTCCATGAACGGAAACGACTGCTACCATCCAAATTTCTACAAGCAGTAGTCGCCTCCGCATATCCGTCTATCAAGATAGACACTCCTCTCGTTACAATATATGATAAAAAATAATATAATATATTATAATAAAAACACCTAACATTATTCTACATAGTATAAATAATGATAATCAGATATTTTCTGAAAGCGGAAACTTTAATATCACACGTAAACAAAATGGCGGCGAATGTAAACAGTTTTCATATTTTAAATTAATTTAAACTCTACTCCGCTAATAAAGCAAGAATAACATCAAGTTTTACCAAGTGTAACTAGCGTGCCAAGAATACATTACATTATTTATAGTTAGCATCTAATAAAATCCATAAAAAAAAACATAATTAAAATGAAAAGATTTTTTAACGCGTTTCTAAATATAATCAACAACGTCTTTTATAATTAATCAAAATGGGGGAGGACCTTATGCATTTGTTGTGGCAATGTGACCGGTACAAAATGGGAAGAGGTTTCAATATGTAAATTAAGTATGATTAAGTATCAACGTGAGGTCACGGGCACGCTTTCGCATTCATCTGCGACCCCACCGAATTTAAGACCATCCTAGCTTTACCAACATTACTTAAGATATTTTGCTATTTAATTTTGTAAATATTTATAAAAAAAATAGAGATTAGTGTATAAATGTAGATGTGTCTAATGGAGTTGACAGTGATGCTTAGACTAAAAAAATAGGGTCAAAAAAATATCAAAATAAACGTGATACGTTGTCTATAGATACGACACTGTTGCAGATCTCCATGAACTCAAGAGTAGCAACGAAAAGTGAATTTATTGCTGTTTTAAACTGACTTCTTTATTAGATTAACTTACTTTTAAGATAACTCTTTACGGTTTATTTATTATGTTCATATTTTTAACTCGATTTAGTGAGGAAAATCTGAGGCTATATAATTTTCATTATTATGACGTTTTATACTAATTTTGAACATTAATCATCGACAGAATGCTAGTCTGGAATGCTGTCGCCTCCGCTATGGTGATTGGGTAATACAAGTTTTCCACAGACCAAGTTGGCAGTGCATACTTCGTCTAGTTATACCCGGTTACTTCCAAACTGATCCCAAAACGTGACAAGTACACTTTACGAATGGTTCGCTTAAAAGTTTTCCTACCTTTAAAAGTTAATTTAAAGGTGTGGAAAACTTTATACGATAACTAAAAAACACTTTAAAAATATGACTAACTTGACAAAGTACTGTTACTCGTACATAAAGGCTAATCTTCAGGAAAAATGTACAGGCGGGTAATTACAATGGACTCGTGAGACTAAGGAGTACATTCCTTCAAGACTACTGAGAAAGGTTGTATGTAACAAAAAAGCAAAATATTATAATTTTTTTAAATGCCTGTACTAATCAGCTAACTGACTGAGCAACCAAATTACATTGGTCAGAATTTAGCGAGGTTCGAACACGGGTCTCATCGATCTTGAGGTCCGTCCTCTACGACCGCTAGACCACGGCCGCGTGTTATTAATTTTATTAGGAAATTGGTTTTGAAATATTTTATTAGCATGGGCATGGTCTTAGCATGCCTTAGATTGACTTGACTGAGACTTGACCTGACTGTTTAGTTGATGAATGAATGACTCGTGATGCACAATATTATTAACTTGATGCAAAAATATTTACTTTGACAGTGGCAAATTGTTATAATGCCAAAAAAAGTGTTCCCAACAAACCCTTTTTGCGTAAGTACAATGGTATTAGTATTAGACGTGGGGGGAATTAGGCACGTGCTCACTAATTAAGGAGGGGGGAAAAGGGTCGAGATGTGTGTTACTAGTGATAGTTCTATTTTCTCGTTTTTTTTCCTCCGCTGTATCGAGTGAGTTATTACAAATAATACGTCTTGGGGATAATGATTTATTATTCTTAATGCGTTGTAATTAAATATCTTCTATTTTCAATCACATTAAATAAAAAGACACGTAACAAGAGAATGCCCATTCGCCTAAGAAAAATGGGCCCACAATTTTTTTTCTCGAGTTTCTCGATGATTTTTGGTTAATTTTGTAGAAAAATAAATCTATTTCCTTATTACCAATCAGTTTTTTTTTTCACTCGGGTTATTAAGTAGTTAGATGTTTGAGATTTCTGATGCAATATTTGAGGTTATTATTATTTTAAATGCTTTATTAATTGATAATATCTGTTTTTTTTATGTAATTAAACATTGTCTTTGATTGGTAAATAATGTGTTGACATAAGTAAATTGAATTAATAAAAAATAAGATGTTATTTTAGAATACTGTTTTGTTACCAAACTATTAGGTATCAAGTGGGCCTAAAAATGGGCATTCTCCTATAACAATAATTTAAAACACTCAAAAGTCGCTGAAATAATATCGGTTCAAATTAAATTCAAAGTCATATTATATAAAGCTCGATTACCACTGACTGACTGACTCACTCTTTGGGGCGTGTAGGGGGCGTTCCCGCGTCCTCACGAAAACCTCGACATGTTCCGGAACTCCGTTCCGTCCGGTTCCAGAACGCATTATCTCCGAAACAGAATGAGATAGGGCCGAAGTTCCAAAACAAAGGTTGTAGGAAATGCCCTCTAATTTCGAAGTCCATAATTTGTTTTTTCAAAATTTTTTTTTAAAATTACCCAAAAAAAATTCTGCGCCCAAAAAACTAGTTATACTTTACAATTAATAATGTACCTTATTTTTAAAACTATTTAAGCTAATATTATGTGATTATAATGTAAAAATAAAAAGTAATCACTATCTAATAAGTAAGACGACACCCGCCACCAATTTGCAAAATGAGTTTTAGCATTTTGAGCAAAATATAGCATTTTATGAGACAACTTCTTGGCGATGCTTAGCACGTGCATGTTTAAATGGAAAATCTGAATTTATAGTTGTGTTTCCAACGCCCAACGTTATTTATGAACTTTATGATTTATTAAGTCACTAGAGATTTCTTTTTAAAATGGATTAAAGTTACTTTTTCACGTTTTTTTTCATTTTTTTATTTTAGCACGTCATATGACCGCACACCGCCTGATGTTAAGCTAGAGTGCGATGCATGAACGGAGGTGACTGCTGTCAGAGAAGGGGATAATAATAATAATAATAAAAATACTTTATTGCACAATATAAAAATTGCAAAAGGCGAACTTAATGCCTTGAGGCATTTTCTACCTTTGGTGTGGTGGAAAAGTGTATTCGGTGCATATGCAAAAGGGGATCCGCAGATAGTAGTCGCATCCGCTATGCCGGCTTTGTGAGATGCCTCTTCACTTGAAGGATCTCATGTTATAGGAAGGAAGAAAACCATAGTTTAATGGAACGACAGAAAAAGGACTACCCGAACCTTTTAGTTCGCGAGAGGATCCTTCCGACGTTGGTTACGTTAAAACATTTCTTATTAATTCATTTATAATATTTAAACGTTTTTCAAAAAAATAAACATTAAACAAGGCATACGCGGAAGGGTGATTTCCGACCAAATCGGAGACATCCTTATGAAAGCTGGGCTGCCTAGTGCCTATAACCGTCGGGCTTGTACGAAGAGAATTGTGGATGTGAAGGAAGCGAGGGTGTTGTGTCAGGGTCGTGGTAAGTGGCGTTCCGTTGTCTCTGCTGTGGCTAAAAGTTATGACCATTGATGATGATGTTGATAAAGATTATGAAAACGCGTAGAATTTTGGGACGAGATGGCGTTACAAGAAAGCCCTGCTTGACTTTACTTATTATAATTAAATACGAATAACTAATACACATTTAAACAGCTTACTTTTACAACGAGAAATGTAATGGCTCCCAAAAACATCGCGTTTAAATTGATGTATACATGTACGAACGCTAAAGGGATTATCCAACAAAATTAAGAAACATTATTTTATTACTCAATTGCAACGTCGGCGGGCACATCTCAAAATGACAGGATTATACCAAACTAAGTTTGCTGCTCTCGCGC
Organism: Tinea pellionella; assembly: GCA_948150575.1. Lineage (NCBI taxonomy): Eukaryota > Metazoa > Arthropoda > Insecta > Lepidoptera > Tineidae > Tinea > Tinea pellionella. The sequence goes on from OX411248.1 coordinate 9,601,589, forward strand.
TAAAGACATTATTCGAGCGTGTAACTGGTGTCGCGTTGTTTGAATATTAAATAGGAGATGTATTACGTAATTTGTATTAATTTTAACCATTGAAATTTATACTTTAATGCTAAACACATAAAGCTTAATTCGCGTCAACAACTTAATTATAACGAGACAAATTCAAGTAGGTAACTTTATACATACATTATAGTGATACACAAGTGTTATTTATGGTTCTTGGACATGAAATTTTTGGTTAATTGGAAATTTTGAAAATTCGCTTTACTATTTATTTTTCATATGAAAGAGTTTATTATAGTTTATTTTGTAGTACTTTCAACTTAAATATAATTTTAATTGTATACTTCGGCGTCTTATTAAAACATAATCGCATTAATTTTGGCCTGACGAGACGTTTCAAAAGCTTTGCAGTCAACGTCATCGCGGAGAGACTAAAGTGTCCCCTAATAAACGATATCGTAAGGTGCATAATTTTTTTCGGTTAAAATATGTTAACAAAAACCTTAGAGAAGATATATACAATACAATACAATTGTCACGCCTTTTTCCCACGGGGATAGGTAGAGGCAACGGAACGCCACTTACCACGATCCTGACGCAACTCCCTCGCTTCCCTCACATCCAGATATATGTATTACTAGCTGACCCGGCAAACGTCGTACCGCCTCAGAATCAATAAATAAAAAAAGCATTTCTGAACGACTTTTAAATTAAATTGATTTCTAAACGACAGGACGAACATCAAATGTTTGACATTCAAAACCAAAGGAATAGTTTCTAAGAGAAAGCGAAATTGTTGTTTTTACTATATTCCAAGCATTTTTTCATATTTACTCACCTTTTAAACCTTCCCTGGACTTCCACAAATAATTCAAAACCAAAGTTAGCCAAATCAGTCCAGCCGTTCTCGAGTTTTAGCGAGACTAACGAACAGCAATTGATTTTTATTATATAGGTGGTTAAATAGCAAAATGCAACCTCAAAAATTCTGTTTGCCCAAAACATGACAGTTTTTCTGTTCCCAATATTAACATGTATATACAACCTTTTAATCTTGTCGAGCGCGCAACCGTAATTACGAGGCATCCAACCGAACTCAGAGTAAGCTTCCGAATACCGATATTTTTAGTAATTTAAAAAAAAATTACATCACTAAATTTTGATTCATAGCCCAATCATTTTATACATCACAAAAATTATAAAATAGATAGTAATTATTATAATATTAGTTATCAAAGTGTACAGTTGGGCTCAACATACATAATACTTAATAGTGAATTAGTAATGTCAGTCTTTGAGGCTTCCGATAACGATTTCGGTCTGTAGTCAGTGTCTTTCAAAAGCCAGGTTAAAGTATGTCACGAAATAGTGTACGTAATTATTTTAAGGTAGACCGACATGTGATGTCCATAAAGCTGAGCAGAGACAATTGCTACAACCGATAAATATTTGCAGACGGTCGCCTCCGCTATGCCAGCTTGAGTGGACAGAAAATATGTAATTACAAAAAAAAGTTGAATACTTAGTCGCTGTATTCGGAATTATACCAATAGAAAGCACCCGAACTGTAGATTCCTTAAAGGCTTGCACGAAGCCAATTTGTTATTTAAAAGCACCTTATTCTAAAAATAAGCTTGTTGAAGCAAACATGGCTCCAATTTGTTAACATATTTAGCTTCTATTTGAATAGCTTTTTTATAACATTTGTAAAAGTAGCCTCACGATTCAATCCAATTAGTGTTGCCTAAATATAGACCTAACAATGTTTATTTGTAGATAATTGTAAATAAATATTTTAGTATCTTACCCGAGCTCGGGAGCCTGCGCGCGGTTGGTAGGATTCTGAAAATCGGCCCTGAAACAAACAAGAACATAACGGTAAATAATAAAGAACAAGTAATTTAACTAATTTAAGAGATAAGAATTAAATAACGTCTACTAGCGCAACCTTCTAACTGCAGGGACGATCATTTTTTGGTACATGCTCGTCTCCTCAAGCCGGCATAGTGGAGGCGACTGCTGATCGCACAGGTTTCTCTGTAGTAGCAGTTGTTTCCATTCATGGACCGCACTCTAGCTTTACATCAGGCGGAGTGTTGTCACATGCCGAGCTACAATAAAAAAAAAAAGGCCCAGCTTTGTATCCTGTAGTTATAACGCTTACGACTCAATACCAACGCGTTTCGCCACTTCACGTGGCATCCTCAGGAGACGTGTGGTTGCTATAACTTCACTCAGACGATGTTTTTACATGTTGGTGAAGAGACTAACATTGACAGCTGATGTGACTGTGTACCTACCCTCACTAACATTGATTAGCGGAAATTAGTCACAAAGTAGTTTAAAAAAAATATATTTATTCAAATTTAGTAATAAAATCTCACGAAGATTACGTCTATGGTAATTTTTTATTACCTACTATTCCGCTAACTATGAAAATCTGCACAAAAGAGTTTGCTGACCGCTGACCGCTGAGTCACGGGGATTATGAACGATGGCCGATATTAGGGCGGGCGGAATTTGGGATGAGACATAAATGGAGGCTGTATCATGAAGTACTCGAGCGCTCTGTGACTGTATTCTAACAAATATGAGTTATTTTTTGTATAAAAAAGACAACGCTAATTAAATAACAAAAAAGTATTTATTTAAAATACGAGTACTACAAAATAAATTATCATAATAATAATATGAGACCAACACAGACCTTTTCTTTATTGTAGCTCGGCATGTGACAACACTCCGCCTGATGTAAAGCTAGAGTGCGGTCAATGAATAGAAACAACTGCTACTACAGAGAAACCTGTACGGGCAGCAGTCGCCTCGGCAATGCCGGCTTGAGGAGACGAGCATGTACCATCCAGATTGACAGTGCACACGCCTCTCGTTATATCACTTCACAGGTGTTACATTCGAAAGTGGTGGTACTGCCCCAGGACGGCAGACTGGCCGAATAACCATCATCAGTCTGCCTACCACTCTTTAATAGTGCCTATGACACTGAGCGACCAAAGTACATATAAGAAATTTACATTGGTACCGGCCAGAATTTAGCGAGGTTCGAACACGGGACTCATCGATCGTGGGTTCACGCATCTTACCGCTAGACCACGGCCTCTTCAAACTCTGTAAACTCGTCCTTAGTCCTCTGTTTATTTAACTGTTTCAGGTTTCTATTATTATAGTGAGTATTAACATTACTTATCGTTACATTGCGGCCTTATTTCTCAGTAGAAATAATTAAATAAATACTAAAGCAGCTATCTGCAGAAAATTTTCCGTGGTGGTAATTTTCCGTTCATGGACCGCACTCTAGCTTAACATCAGGCGGAGTGTTGTCATATGCCAAGCTACAATATAGCCTACAGATACTAACGAATAAACTTCAGAAAGGTATTCGGGTAAAAACGGGTCAAGTTTCCTTCAATGAGAAGAGAAACCTTCGAAAATTGCGGGTAAAACATGAATTTAATACCATTTTGATTAAATATCTATAAACATAGTATTTCTATAAGTGCTCACAAACAAGCGAACAAAGTTAGACCATTAGTGCATTCTTACATACCGCGCACAAAAGTATTTTCCATTGCTGCATTGCTAAATTATAAAACTTCATAAATTCATAGCCGTAGTTTTGCAACTGAAAAATCCATGTAGTTTGTGTTCGGAGAAGTATTATTTGACAACTTGAGAAATTAAGAGCTACCTTGGGCTAGCAGAGGGACTGAACTCACAAAATGATTCCTAAAGTCTGCCTACCACTCTTTAATAGTACCTATAGACAGATAGAAAGTATCTGAATATAGTTAGTAAAGTATTTCTAAGTTTTTTTTTACATACAGGGTGTATCGGGCAACGTGTAAAAAATTTCAAGAGATGAGTCAGTAAGTGATTCTGAGCAGAAATTAATTTACAAAATAAATACTTTTTTTTTATCCAAATGTCCACCTTTTCCTTGTAGAAACATACATACGAGTAATTTGCTACAAACACGTGTAATCGTTGTGTCAGCCGGCGGTTCATCAAACAAATGACCTTGCCTTTGATCGACGCCGACAACCTTTGCCGCCTCGCCTTTGATTTCGCGCCGACAAGCCAGGTGCCGACCCACCTGCAACGACTATTCTGTCAGTTGCCGAATGGCCGCGTAATTGTGTACACGTGCGCGCATTCGTAAGATTTGCGGTGAATACGAAATAACACTAACGCGACAATGTCACTTTCGAACATTGAACTTTGTGATCGTTCTTTTGTGTGGAGAAAGTGGTGGAAATTTAAGTGCTACCTTATGTTTGTGGAGAGAACGGTCTCCTACACGATTCCGTACGACGCGAATTAAGAATTGTTCAAAATCTTGCGTGGAGATTATTACGTGGGCAAGACGTACACCCGTATAAGCTCGCATTACATTTTGCGAGTGGCCATCTCGCTCCCCAGACTTAACGCCCTGTGATATTTAATTATGGGGAGACATAAAGCGGCGCGTGTATTCTGACAGAGACGGTGAGGTCAACGACCGCGGTGAACTTCGTAGGCGGATTGAAGGTATCACTGTGTTTAGCGCGAAATGGCCGCCATTTTGCGCACCTGTTATGAGTAACATAAACACTTTCCGAAGATATTTTTGTTTTTTGTAAGTAAACTACCTAATCATTGTATTAATAAGTCAATTATACTAAAACACTTTTGTTCTACTACTTTCTCAATTAATTATTTTTTATGACCGCTATACTTTCGTAGTTTCGTAGCTCTCGATGTCCACGTCGGCCGGTCCATTTATAGACATTTTGTTTCTGTGATAATACCATACACGAAGAACCTTTATTTAGTAAATTTATTTTTTGAAGGGTGTTCACCCCTCACTTAATATTTACCTTAATTTTTTTACACGATGCCTGATACACCCTGTATATGAATAGTTTTTTTTTACTACCCGTGGCTATTACTACCTTGATGAAGATGTCTTGCAGCATTAAGCTCGCCTTTTGAATTAATCCAATAAAGTCTTTAAAATAAATAAATAAAAAATAAATTAATTGGTACCGGTTAGAATTTAGCGAGATTTGAACACGGGGTACCACGATCGTGAGTTCACATCTTTCACCGCTAGACCGAGCTCTTTTATTATATTATTTATTATATAAGTATCAAAATACAATTTTTCGGGATAAATTTGGTACTGAAACGTGTTTACCAGGACAACAGCTGAAAGGGCAGCGATTCTTTGGTAATAAATCTGGGAACATCTAGCTTAGTGGCGATATTAAAGACGACTGAGGCTTTATTCTGAACGCAATTGATATCGAATTGATTTCGAAATGTGCTGGAACTTAAGGCGGGGCGCGCATTGCGATTTTTTTTGCGCAGAAATACAAAATATGAATTTATATAACAGTGCGCGTACACACGATTTTAAAATTACAATTTGTCACATTTTGCCGCGACTACTCGGGACGCGATTGTCGCAAAAGTTAATTGCGGCATGTGGCAACTGTATGGCTCCGCGTGCACTGCGACAATAAGCCGCTGGTCAGTTGCGCGATTTTTAAAATCATGAATCAAAAATTGATAAATATACTTAAGTCGATAATAGCGTCAACAAGAAAAACAAAAGCAAAAGTCGACTTGTGTTTCCAAATCGATTTCAATTTTCAAGAATAAACCGGCAAAGTCTTAAAGATTCCCAATAAATCTTATATTCTCTCCCGAATGCCATATAACTGACCACCCGAGCCATTATTTGTACTCTTTTTATTAAATTTATTACACCGGTCATTATTTTTGGATATAAGTTTAAAAAGTGGCAGGCAATGTGATAGTAAACACCACTACTTTCAACATGTGAAGTGACCTAGTCAAGTTTTGGGATCAGATTGGAAGTAGCTGGGTATAACGATAGTGTCATGTCTCCGTCGAGTTCCAGTCAAGTCAAAATTGCTGCGGTAAAGTGGTAGAATCTTTACTAAAACTTCCTACGGAGTTTTGGAGGGAAAATGGAAACACAGGTTCTCTTCTCTAGAATTGTTTGGCCACACTCACGCACGTTCATGAAAACTCAATGGTTAATAATCTACCATTAATACATATTAACACAAGTTTAGGAAAAAAATAGAAGACAGATAATCTTAATCTTCTATAACCTAGACATCAAATATTGTTTATTTATTTATTTATTCCATAGATAATTAACACAATAGGCGGGCAATGTTGTTAAATTTAATATGGCTTTTGACGTGTTTCCATCAAAAGCTTGATAAATGAAAAATGGATTAAGAGTGACTATCGAAAAGCGTGACGTAATTTTAATATATTTTAGCACGCAAGTATACTTGTTTGTAGTGCTTATAAACTCATAAATTAGGGGTATGCATAGGGGTAACTACTATAGTTTTTCTATTTTTGTTTATTAAATAAATTATGATGAATATTTATTAGAAAAAAAATCAACACAACAGGCGCAACTGAGGTGGGGATTGAACCCACGTTGACTATGCGCGCGGAAACTAAAACACACAGCCATTGGTGCTTTACGTGACCGTGAAATACTACAGGCTTACCTTTCAATACTATTCAATAAATAGTAAATAAAATAAAAAATCGAGAATTAGAAATTAGAAAAAAAGAGTGGCAGGCAGACCGATGATGGTTATTTGTCCAGTCTGCCGTCCTGGTAGTACCACCACTTTCGAATGTAACACCCGTGAAGTGACTTTGTCGCGTTTCGGGAATAGTTTGAAAGTAGCCAGGTATAACGAGAGGAGTATGCACTGTCAATCTAAGATGGTACATGCTCGTTTCCTCAATAGTGGACTGCTACCCGCACAGGTTTCTCTGTAGTAGCAGTTGTTTCCATTCATGGACCGCACTCTAGCTTTACATCACATGCCGAGCTACAATAAAAAAAAAAATTATTGTTTAAGGAAATATAATTTTTTGTAATATAGCAACTAAATACATTGGTATACACACAATACATTATATACACATTGGTACTGCGCGGTAAAGATTAGAATTTGCAGTTTTTGTGTAGAAAAATGGTAGCTGCATCTTCCCCTTTGACCGCAGCCGGTGTCATTAATAAAACAAATATTTGAGACATAAAATAATAAATAATGACAAGTAATTTCTGTGCAATAAATCAAGCGCAAATCCAGCCTAGTATGAATGATGGGTCCATTTATCGCGGTCAAAGAGGGTTGTTTCTTAGCCTTATTAATCTTTTGCGCTCATAAATTCTTAGAGCAGGTCGAGTTTTTTGTCCAAACGTGTACTAACCCCTTTTAACAATTTGTTTTTCATTTCTTAGGTCAGTTCTCTATTTTGCTTTATTCGTTTTGGTCACATTTGTTAAATAATTATACAGCGAAAATTGTGGTTTTATATAGTAGCGCGGCTACTGATGTAACCGTAACATGTAACAAAAATGTAAAAAAACCTAGAGTACGGTCCATAAATGAAAACAACTACAACTACAGATAAATTTCTAAAGACAGCAGTCGCCTCCGCTATGCAGCCTTGAGGAGACGAATGTGCACCACCCAGGTTGATACCACAAACTCCTCTCGTCATACCTGGCTAGTTCCAAACTGATTCCGAAACACGACGAGGTTACCTGATGTTCCACTTGGAAGTGGTGGTACTACCCCAAGACTGCAGACGGGGCTAATAGCCATACCTACTACTCCGTAATTAATACCCATATTATCCCGTATACACTGAGTAACATAGTTACATTGGTACCTTTCAGAATTTAGCGAGGTTTGAATACATGTCTCATCGATTGCGAGTTCACGTGTCCAACCGCTAGACCATGCCGACTAATACATCGGGACATTTACAAATATATTATTATAAAATAGTAGACCCTTATTTATGGTGTATATTTTTCACAACATAAAAGTAACGAGATTCATCTCGACCTCAAATTGGATGTTAACAATTTACACCTTCAAATTTTTTCAGTAGGGTAGTTGAATATTTTGTCAAAATATTTACGTCGCCAACTGAATATACCCCCGTCTTTGTGTGTGAAGAAAAGGCGGGAACAATTTCCATGCCATTTCCCTTTCAGAAAACTTGATTCTTTGTGGAGTTCCAACTAAGCGATTTATCAAAAGGTCTAACGGGTTTTTTGCTTTACAAATAAACATATATCCGGTGAAAAATTGTCACGTAATGTTTGCACTCATTTGTTTCGCGGTTTTCATGTACATACTACCTATATTCGCAACAGCAGCTGGTAGGAAACGTAAATTTACAATCAATAAGACCCGTGTTCGAACTTCGATAATTTCTCTTTAGTATAAGGAGTGTACTCATTCGTGTAAAGACACGAACCGGCACACCGGCATAGCGCAGGCGACTGCTGCCTGTAGAAATTTCTCTGTAGTGCTGACTCCTCTCGTTATACCTGTCTACTTCCTGAATTCGCGTTTCACTCTACGGGTGTTACATTCGAAAGTGAAGGTACTACCACAGGTCAGTAGACTGGGTTAATGACTATCACCAGTCTGCCTACCACTCTAAGTTTTTTTTATAGGTGTTATGAAATAAAATTCAATAATTGATCAAGAGCAAACCCCCCCTATTTAATGTAATTGGTTTATTGATAGAAGAGAAAACTTTTATTTTAGTTCCTAACTCGTTAGAGAATGAATGTATTAGCACAAATGATAACTAGGCTCCCGAGGGAAGTTTGGCAAGTAGGACGATTTAAGTAGACACTTCTTTCTATGTTAATAAAATACATACGGGCTCAGGGAAACTTCCAAAAACTTGTTGTATGTAAATTAAAATCTAACTCAAAGCATTTTTGTTATATTTTGTTACTATGTTATTTATGTTTTAGTTACATGAAGTTTCTTCAGACGGAAGTCACCTCCGCTATGCCGGCTTGAGGAGATTCATCATCCAAATTGACAATGCACACTCATCTCGTTACACCTGGCTACTTCCAAACCGTTTCCGAAACGCGACAAGGTCACTTCATAGGTGTTACATTCGAAAATGACATATAGTTATGTTGAAAATTTACCAACTGCATTGCATTCGTAGAAAAATGACTGTAGGCAGCAGTCGCCTTCGCTATGCCAGCTTGAGAAGACTAATGTGTACAGTCAAGGTTACTAGTATATATTTCTCTCGTTATATCTTGTCAACTGTTTACTTGAAATTGGTGGTACTACCCCAGGACGGCAGACTGTGCTAATAACCATCATCAGTCTGCTTACCACTCTTTAATATACATATATATATATACACATAACAACAAATTAAACGGCAAGGTGTGTACGAGCTACACATGTTTACAATCTTAAAAAAAAACCTTTTTTGGTAGGTGTATCCCGTTTACATTTACCGTGTAACCGCAATGAACTTTTGTACGAACAAGTGCCGGTCGTCTATAAGTTCACACCTCGGCCGCTTTGTAATGTGGAGTATTTCTGTAAATTATTTTACGTATTAAACTTTCTTTATAACTGTGTATAGGTGCCCGATGTGTTATCACAGAGAAATAAGAGACAATAATCACCTCCGCTATGCCGGTTGGATGGGACAATGAGACAAATAGTAATTCCCTATTTTAATGGATTAATAGTAGAACGTTATTGCAATGTATTTTTAAGATTATTAGTTTGTTAAAGATTTTTCATGGAAAATAAAGCCGCAATGACATAATATCCCTAACGAGCGTGCTACGATGCGATTCACAGTGCTTGTTTCTAATATTTCGATGCTGTCTTGTGTTACTATTAAACAAATAATAGTACTACAATGTACAAACGTAGTTGAGGTTAAGGTGCGATTCCACAGGACACGGCGTCTGTCTGTGAAATTTGGAAACAATCTCATACAAATTAACACTGCAAAGCAATGCCGTCTGCCATCTGCCGCGTCCTGCGAAATCGCGCAAAAATGATGCAAAATTAAAAAAGAAATACTTCTGGTTCGCGGGATCGCTTTTTACACCTTATATATTTATTGTAATCTATATCTATATCTATACTAATATTATAAAGCTGAAGAGTTTGTTTGTTTGTTTGTTTGTTTGTTTGTTTGTACGCGCTAATCTCAGGAACTACTGGGTCGATTTGAAAAATTCTTTTTGTGTTAGATAGATCATTTATCGAGGAAGGTTATAGGCTATATAACATCACGTTGCGACTAATAGGAGCGAAGAAACAGTCGAAAATGTGGGGAAAACGGGGAATATGAGAACTTCCGTTGCGTGCGCTGCGAAAACCGTTCGAGATATCCAAAAAATATGTATGAAAGAATTATTCCTCTTTAAATTATCTAAAAAAATGTCCACGACAGTATATGTCTATCTTTTAAGATAAACTCACAATAACCGTTTTTATGATAATCAAATCAAAATTGTTCATCTTTGAGGGCTTCCGTTGCGTGCGCAGCGAAAACCGTTCGAGATACCCAAAAAATATGTATGAAAGAATTATTCCTCTTTAAATTATCTAAAAAAATGTCCGCGACAGTATATGTCTATCTTTTAAGATTAACTCACAATAACCGTTTTTATGATAATCAAATCAAAATTGTTCATCTTTGAGGGCTTCCGTTGTGTGCGCAGCGAAAACCGTTCGAGATACCCAAAAATATGTATGAAAGAATTATTCCTCTTTAAATTATCTAAAAAAATCTCCGCGACAGTATATGTCTATCTTTTAAGATTAACTCACAATAACCGTTTTTATGAAAATCAAATTTGGTCGAAACATAATAATATTAATCTTTATCCAAATAAATCCAAATCCAAATTAATTAAGAGTATTTAACTGTGAACATAATCGTCTTTGACATCACCTAATTTCAATAAACATCTTATAAGATAATACAATTTTAAAATAACTCTAAAACAAAATTCACACGCGGCGTATGATGACGAGGCGGGGAGAGGCGGGCGGAGGGGGGTGTAGCTCTACGAGGTACCATGCCGCTTTAAAAAATATATTCTTTTTAAAACTACTTTAAAATATATTCTATTAATTATGTAACTAAATCGTCTAAAATAAGTCGTGGATAACAGCTATAGGTAATTTATAATAAAGCATTATCTTTATCTTATGTGTAACAATAACTTGAAAAAACCCGAGCAGCGCCGGGCACTGTCAGCTATCCTATATATAATCTAATTATATTGACGTAATAAATAGTAGAGATGATAATATTACATTACTAATAACAACTATATTATTTTTTGTAACATTAATTCAGGCAAATAAACGATTATTATTATTAAAGCAGACCTCTCGTTTTAGCCACTTTTTTAAATACATTTTTCCTCGTATTGTGTTGAGAAGTATCCACGTATATAGGTTTATACCTGATTCGGCGATGAAACTTGACCCTGATTTGATTTTTCATATATTAATAATAAATAAATACTAAGTCAATGAATGTTGCTACGAAAGACTACGAACTACGAAGTACTCGTAGCTACAAAAATTATCTTACAAAGGATTGAATAATTATACTAAAATGAAAATAATATTAATATTATTTTTTTATTGTAGCTCGGCTAATGACAAAGTTAGAGTGCGTTCCGTAAACGGAAACAACTGCTACTACAGATAAATTTCTACAGGCAGCAGTCGCCTCCGCTATGCTAGGCTTAATGAAACTAATGTCCATCTTGCACGTCAACAATGCCATCTCGTTATACCTAGTAACTTGCAAACTGTTCCCGAAACGCGACATGGTCACTTCACGGGTATTACATTCGAAAGTGATGGGACCCCAGGACGGCAGACCGGGCTAATAACCATCAACAGTCTGCCTACCACTCTTTAATATCATATAATATTTACTGAGAGTTTGTGTATGTTAATTGAATTAAAATATTTTATGTACTGTAAAATGTTGTCACATAATGGCTAGTATAAAAAAACGACGAATATTTCAAAACGAACAGAGAATAAATATTGTTACTAAGTATTTCTTTTCTCGTGTACAAAAAAAATATACAATAGATTCATATAACAATGGCGCAATATCGTCGTCGTATCAAATAGAGATGTAATTCATTGAAAAATATTACACAATAGATGTCTCAAAATATACCAGCAGTTCTGGCAAATTCTTTAACAATTTACAATCCAATTGACAACAAGGTTTCTTTTACATATTTCTATAATATAATTTTTTATATTATATTGTTACTTAATATTACCATTTACTATCCGAGCCGACTGACAATAAGACTAGACTTGCTGCTAACTTCACTAGATACTTTAACATCAAATAACTTTAAATACGAGAGAGCCGTGGTCTAGCGGCGCGTGAACTCACGATCGATGAGACCCGTGTTCGAACCTCGCTAATTCTGACCGGTACCAATGTAACTTTGTTATATGTACTTTGGTCGCTCAGTGCCTATAGGCACTATTAAAGAGTGGTAGGCAGACTGATGATGGTTATTTGTCCAGTCTGCCGTCCTGGGGTAGTACCACCACTTTCGAATGTAACACCCGTGAAGTGACCTTGTCGCGTTTCGGGAATAGTTTGAAAGTAGCCAGGTATAACGAAAGGAGTGTGAACTGTCAATCTAAGATGGTACATGCTCGTCTCCTCAAGCCGGCATAGTGGAGGCGACTGCACATGTTTCTCTGTAGTAGCAGTTGTTTCCATTCATGGACCGCACGTTGCGAATAGCAACATCTATTTAGTTAAGATTATCGCATAAAACATTATTCAATTAAATAATATTTCCCGCCTTTTTAACAAGTTTATCAAACAGCTCCCGAAGTATGAAAACTCGTGCGATGAAAGTGTGATCTGGAAACGACCGGTTTGTATAGATATTATTTTTTTTCTTTGTTTTTTTTTTTAGCGAGAGAGTTGTGTCAGGATCGCGGTAAGTGGCGTTCCGTTGTCTCTGCCTATCCCTGTGTGAAAAGGGCATGACAAATGTTGTTGTTCTTTACAACTTTTGTTTTGGGACATTCGCCCGGCCCGTTCTAGAACAATCGTTTTATAACCAGAACAAATTTTTGCAAAGTCCTTTCTTAGTGCACGACGCCTACAATAGTACGAAGCTACCCTTAAAATTTGATGTCCCTAGCTATCATGGTTTTGACTGTACGTTGACTATGAAACAGGTTTTGGCGGCCATCTTGAGACGTCAAGTTATCTGTTTTGAATTATTTTCCTAAACTTGTATTTCTTCGAGTGTTAATGTGTAATAATGGTGGGTTATTAACTATTAAGTGTTCGTGAACGTGCGCCATTGTGGGCAAACAATTAAAAAAAAGAGAACCTGTGTTTCGATTTTCCCTCCAAAACTCCGTAGGAAGTTTCTGTAAAGATTCTACCACTTTACTGGAATAATTTTTGACATGACTAAGACTTGACCTGACTATTTGGTGTGATGAATGAATGACTCGTGATGCACAATGTTATTAACTTGATGCAAAAATATTTACTTTGACACTGGCAAATTGTTATAATGCCATATAAAACAAAAAGAAAAACTATGAAACAGTCAGTCGTTCAATCAGGCCTTCTTTTATACATTACAGATTGTTTTTATTATTATACTATATTTAACTTTATTAATTTAAAAAGTTAAATAATTAAAACTGGACGAGCTAATATTCAAACGTCCGGTAGTAAATTACATTTTACAAAAAAGGTTCGAAGGGTATGTACTTGCAAAAGTCGCCTACCTTACATACATTAACATAATCTTTAAAAAGGAAGGAAAGAAAATGGTCGCAACCGGGATCAAACCGTGACCCTGCGGTTAAAACTTGAAATCCCTAATCCCGGCTTCGTAATGCCTTCTCAAGGATTAACGTATTATATCACAAAACGTATTATTTCATAATTTATTTTCATTTACATTGTTTCTATAGAATTTTAAGAGATACTTATTTTTCATTTACTCATATTTAAACCTGGCATGTCGCCTCCGCTATGCCTGCCTGACGAGACGACTATGCATCGTTAATTTACAGGGTACATTCCTCTCGTTATACCCAAATAGTTTCAGGCTCTAAACATGTCTAATTAACTTGAATGTGAACTACCAAAGTACACGACTGCTAAAAAAATCGACGGGTCAATAAAAAAGAAGATAATAATAATAATAAACTTTTATAAAATTAATACTAAAAGTTCAAAGAATAAGACTAAATCCCCGAGGTAAAAAAAGGTCCGGAATAAAATACGAAACTTCTTAAATGACAACTTCAGACCGACCCTAAAAACCATAAAGAAGTGAAACCTTAAAAGATATGACCTATAGCACCCCTTTGTACATAAAAAACTTTAAGAGTGGTCTTGTGAACTCACGATCGATGAGACCCGTGTTCGAACATTAATGATGGTTAGTACCACCACTTTATCAGCTGTGAAGATTTTTTATTGTAGCTCGGCATATGACAACACTCCGCCAGATGTAAAGCTAGAGTGCCGTCCACGAACGGAAACAACTGCTACTACAGATAATCTCTACGGGCAGCAGTCACTTCCGCTATGCTGAGATTGACAGTGCACACTCCTCTCGCTATACCTAGCTACTTTCAAACTGCTCCCGAAACGCGACAAGGTCACTTCACTGGTGTTACTACCCCAGGACGGCAGACTGGGCTAATAGCCATCATCAGTCTGCCTACCACTCTTTAAAAGTGCCTATAGGCACTGAGCGACCAAAGTACATATAACAAAGTTACATTGGTACCGGTCAGAAGTTGGTGAGGTTCGAACCGCTAGACAACGACCGCTCTTCGCATGAGTGACCTTGCGGTGTTTTCAAGTAGCCAGGTATAACGAGAGGAGTGTGCACTGTCAGCCTAATGGTGCGCATTCGTATTCTTAAGCCGGCATAGCGGAGGTAACTGTTAACAGGTAACTGAAAATTTTTTGTGGTACCGTTCATGAACCTCACTCTAGATTAACTCTTACTCTCACTCTATAAATCTAGATTACTCTTAGATTAAAGAATATTAAACTACCAAAACCAGCTACAATTAAAAAAAAAACACTTCATCCCACTATCATAATATTCTGTAAGCAGCGAGGTTTACACAAAAATTTTCATGAAGAGGAAACTTTCAGAAGCCCTTAGTTTTCCGCATTGGGAGTTACACATTAATCATTAATGTTTCGTGTACGCGTCTGAAAAACACTTTTTCAGTCAACGAAACCCATTTGTTATGTCGCACGCACTTACAACGCTCATAACGGAGCCTTCCGAGTTCATAACCAATAACTTAAAGACAACACTCCTTCAGAACGATCCTACATATATTCTAAACAAGTACTAATATATTTTTATAACTGTACTTATACTTAGCTTTAAGCACATTTTCAATTTTCATTTATCGTAGCGTTTTTTTGGGATTTTTATCGCCATATGACAACATTCCAGCTGATGTTAAGCCAGAATTTTCTAGAGACAGCAGTCGCCTCCGGTATGCCGACTCGATGTGCACTATTAGGTTGACAGTGCACACTCCTCTCGTGCCTGGCTACTTACAAACTGATCCCGAAACGCGACAAGGCCACTTTACTTAAAATATTTTTTTTTAACTGAAGAAAAGGTTTTATGCGACCTAATTTTTGCGGCCCAATTCAACACATATGAAGTTGCGGATAATGGCTAGTTTTAAATCAAAACCTAGGTAAACTAATCTGGTACAAATTAAGGTACTAAAAGTACGAATCGGTGGCCAAACGAAACGATTCAGCGCGTCCTTTTTGTGTCGCACAATTGACAAATGTAACGCTTGAATTCTTCAAGCAGAGTGTGAAAAAGCGTATTCTCCGGCTAGCATAGTAATGGCGAGTGGAGCTACCGTATGTGCCAGTCGAGGTCACCTGTCGTATCTTCTTACCTTTTGTGGACTGACTTCCCGCGTTGAGATGCCCATTTTCTCGTGATGTCGCAGCTGAACAGGATATATGATCTGATAGTAGTGCGCGCCAATATTACGCACCAGCTCTTGGTTTTGGCGGTATTCGCGCAGAAGCCTTTCTACTTCACCTGTAACAAAAATACGAACAAATTAGTAATTGAATTTTGAAACATCAAACGACCTCTGTGGCGGAGTGATTAGCACACTAAACTGTTACGCGGAGGGAGATCCGGAGTTTGATCGCTAACATATATTTATTTATAAATAAAAAAAAGTGGGCATTTGTTTCGGGTCTACTTTTCAAATTATAATAAACATAATATTTTTATTATAACCAGAGCAACGAGGCATTTAAAGAGTGGTAGGCAGACTGATGGTGGTTATTAGCTCAGTCTGTCGTCCTGGGGTAGTACCACCACTTTCGAATGGAACACCCGTGAAGTGACCTTGTCACGTTTCGGGATCATACGGGAGTGTGCACTGTTAATTTGGATGGTGCCGGTCCTCAAACCGGCATAGCGGAGGCAACTGCTGCTTGTAGAAATTTTTGTTATTTCTATTCATGAACCGCACTCTAGCTTTGCATTAGGCGGAGTGCTGTCACATGCCGAGCTACAATAAAAAAAAATGATAAAATTTTTGATAAGTAAAAAAGAACCAAGTAAATACAATGCGAACTGTAATAATTACAAATAATTCTATTAGTGGATACATTTTTTTTGGGTAGTTTTGAAATTAATTTTTTTCGAAAAAACAAATTATGGATTTCGAAATTAGAGGGCATTTCCTACAACCTTTGTTCTGGAACTTTGACCCTATCTCGTTACGATTCCGAGATATCGGCATCACTTCTGGTCCAGGGTCCACTTCCGGTCAAAGTCGAGGTTTAGTCGAGGTCACAGGAGCGCCCTCTATACGTATCAAAAAGAATCACTTCTCTAACTCCCCCGCAAGTGCTTCATAATTGAAGTCAGTCAGTGGTAATCGAGCTTTATTTTTTATACGTTAAATGTGTTAGCAATGCAGAATATGAGAGCGAGGGGAGGCTCTATCGGCGCATAGGAGGGACAGAGTTGCGGAAGTCATCGCTTTCACCAAATATTATCATAATAATATTCAATTTCCGAATCTCAAAGAGTTTATTTTGGATAGCGAGACGCGACGTACTACTTATTCATGGAATTTGAAATTTTTCGGGTTAGTTCCGTTTTGTATATCTGCACCTCTATTTACTTTTTGACCACGTTTCTCCCGATGTCAAGCTAGACTACACTACAACCGCTACCATCGAGAAATGTCAGCAGTCATCGCCTCCGCTATGCCGGCTTGAGGACATGAAGTTAAACCCGATAGTAAGCCGCATAAAATGTTTTAATTTAGTTAAAAAAAAACGTTGATCATTAGAAAAAAACAATAGGAATTATTTATTTATTTATATTTTTAAGGGCGACCTGTGGTGGGAATCAAAGAAACATGCTTAATTGTAATTGATTTTTTTTTTTGGTAGATGATCCACCTTTAGGTGCCAAATCGTACTTAATAAAGTAAAGAAAAAAACTTAAAATTACAATCAAAATCAATTAATACATATACATAATACATATTTCAAAATATAAGTAAAGCAAAATGTCAAGTTGAAAGTTAGCGTTACATGAACAATGGGCAGAGAGTGGATTTGTTTGAACAATTGTACTCGTAGCGTGAAATAGCGAAATATCGGTATAATTTTCGATATTGAATTTGCATTCAGAAAAAAACAATATATAGAACATAATGAAAATGGCGTCACAATTAATATTAACACACAAACAATTATAATGAAAATATTCCCAGAATTTATATTAATTATCGATAGATTTATTATGGAATTTTTTTTATTGTAACTCGGCATATGACAACACTCCGCCTAATGTAGAGCTAGAGTGCGATCTCCTACTACAGAGAAATCTTTACGGCTTGAGAAGACGAGTGTGTACCATCCAGATTGACAGTGCACACTACTCTCGTTATACCTGGCTACTTCCAAACTGTTCCCGAAACGCGACATTATATAATTTGATGAAATATGTGTATGTGTTTAATGTTTTTACATATTCATTTCGCGTTGTGTTTGTATATAGGCAGTAGCCGTCTCCGCTATGCCGGCTCGACGATCAAACAGGGTAGACTCCATCACAGATTCTCTATATAGAGAGAGGAAACACAGGACAAATTTTCTACAGTATTTTTGGAATCAGAAAATTGATAGATTTTTAAATTAAATTTTTAATAACACATTTTCGCTGTTATTAGTTAGTTATTAAAAAAATTAATTAGAATAGATTTAGGTATAATAGATTTTTTTAAAATCTTTTTCTAATGGATTCTTCCATTACAGTTTGGTCAAATAGGAAAGAACCCTTCGACAGACTGGTGCTTGTTTTGGCAGTCGTGAAGTAATCAGCGGGGGATTAACAATTTGCACTTGGCACCAGTCCGCACTTCACCAGGTAAACACTGGACCTGATTTAAATTTTTGAATTTATCAATTGAAATTCGAACTTCAAATTTGAAATTTTAATTTCGTAATTTTTTCACTTTTGACTTAGACTACCTAATTCTAAAACCTAAGTAAATATTGTCCTCAATTCTCAGTGAAAAAAAATTTATAAGCGCGTCTTTGTTTTTTTTTTTATTTCACAAGTTATTTAATAAAGTTATTACTAAAGTATGTACAGACGGCTTCTGAAGTCTATTCAAAAGCTCACTAAGCTTTTATATAACTTAAAAAGTTAAAATCTCATAGGAAATAGTAAAATAGTTTTTAATGGAATAAAACAAAAATTTAAAAAATAAGAGTTCGAGACAGTTAAAGAAGCAGTTGTTTCCATTCATGGACCGCACTCTAGCTTTACATCAGGCGGAGTGTTGTCACATGTCGAGCTACAATAAATAAAAAAAAAAAAAAAAAAAAAAGAAGCATTTTTAACATAAAAGGTAACACAAAAGAAAAGCCATTATCGTGCCAATTAATGAAAATTAGAACAGCGAAAAATCAAAGAATATTTTCTTCATAGAAAATTGGTTATTAGAGTAAGTGTACTTTCAAAAATATAATAACCAAAAAAGTTCCCTTAATTTTTTTCTAACAAAATTTTCAAGCAGAAGTAAAGCTAACATTAAAACGTAAATAAAACATTATTGGTTTTAATACTTTTTTTATTATTTATATTTATTATTATTTTTTGTTTATTTGATACTCTGCCTGTTGCTAAGCTAGTCCGAGGGAGTAACTGTTACCATAGAGAAATTTCTGCATACAACAGTCGCCTCCCCTATGTCATCATTTTATTTTATAATAGAAACAATATTTAAATAACCAAGAAATGTAACAATACATAAATTATTCGTACGTACAGTGAAACTGTGGTCTGTGTTTCCCGATTTTCATCCGTGTTCAAACCTCGCTAAATACCGACCGGTACCAATGAATATACTTTGGTCGCTCAGTGCCTCAGATACAGGCATTAAAAAAAAATAGGCGCAAAAACATGTATATAACATTATAAAGATGTACAACATTGTATAAAATGATCACACACCCAAATTGTAATATTCAAAATAGATGAAATATGGCAAATGAAAAAAACTGCCTTCAGGCTGTATCCTCGGCGGGTAAAAAGTGCACGAACCTCATGTCTACAGGCAGTGATTCAATAATATTACTCAAAAGGCTCCGAGATACAATACACTCTGATTATATTGCATTTTGTTCTCTCACAGCCTCAAGGCTTTGTAACAAGATACTGCGATATTAAATTACATTACCACGTACCACTTTCAACAATTGTATTCAGTTTTTCTTATTTAAGAAACGCCGTGGAAAGCCACTGAGACTTTTTAATCAAAAAACTATAAACTCTCAAAAATATTAGTTGTATTTCATACGTTTACATCTTGTTTAAATGTGTTATTTTTTGTCATTGATGAACATTTATAGACTAACCCCCCTCTGACTTCCAAATTTCCAAAGTTTCCTGATACAGACTTATGGTGATTATTAATTAACCCAGTCTTTCACGCAAGTACCACCAACCACTATCAAGAGTAACCCGTTATCTAGTCGCAGCACGGAAGTTGACAGGTATAATGAGAGGAATATGCTCCAAAATGGAGAGTGAACATCCGACATAGTGGAGGCGGCTGGTGTTTGCAGATTTTTCTGTCGTTGTGGTTTAACATAAGGCACAGTGAAATCGCATGCTGGACTACTACAAACGAGGTAGTATAAAATTTTATTTATTTATACAACGAATCAAGATTTAATAAACTTTAAAATGCAATTCTAACACAAAGGCGAAGAACGTAAATGATCATAAAAGCAACAGTTTTATGAAAAATCGTTTTCAGAGTCTGGCAGTTAAACCACTACTTTACGATCAACTGAAAAACTTAACAATAGCCACTAAGATTGAAACTCGTTTAAGACTTCGAGTGGCGGAAGCATATTCTTGAAAACAATACAATTTAAAGCTTATGGTGTGTCCTCAAACAAATCAAGACAAATTTTATAACAATTAAAAATATCTTTGATACAATTCGTTCATCTAAAAAAGATTTTGAAAAAGAAGACTTCGTTTTTGTCACATTTGCCTTAGCTCTTCCTATATCCGGATCCCCGTCAAGCGCAGTATGTATCTCGAAAAGCCGGCATAGTGGACGTGACTACTGACCGCATGGACGACATTTTAGGTTAACGTCTAGCGGAGTGCGGCCGTAATATGGCATACTAAAATAAAAAACTAGAATTTTATAGGAGTCCATTTTTATATTTTATAAAAGTGTGTGGCAATATCTACTTCAGGACATTTTATATGTATTTTAATATTTTCTCTTTTATAATATTGTCAGAGCGGCCGTCTTGAGTTAGACTTTTCTCCTCTCTTCATAAAAAAGATCAAAAAGCTTGGCTTTAATAATAAAATAATTGTTTTATACATGTTTGAAAAAAAAAAAAAACAACTTAATTTAACCACAAGAATAGGAATGTTCAAAATAAACGATTCAAATTAACATTTATATAGAGTTTCGACCGTTTCAGAAGCTATTTGATTTAAGTTTTTTTTTTTATGTTTTAACTTTCGGATCATTGACAATTTATTTATATTCGAATTTATAATATATTCGAATTCGAATAAAATCACAAATCTCAAAACAAAACTGCTATTCTCATGTTATTGAATCTTTTGTATAAAACTTTATGGGGAAGTGGAGAAATATGATAAGTGCACTTTTCATTGAAATTGAGCACTTTATGATATTTTTGTGACTTTGATAGTGACTTATGGTCCTCATCGACAATATCGACAATATATGCAACTGATGCAACTCTCTCTTAAAGTTCGTAAAATATAATAATAATAATAATAATAAAAATACTTTATTGCACAATATAAAAATTGCAAAAGGCGAACTTAATGCCTTGAGGCATTTTCTACCAGTTAACCTTTGGTGTGGTGGAAAAGTGTATTCGGTGCAGAAACAAAAATATAAGAATAAATAAGTGAAAAATAAATAAATCTAAAATTATTGAATAAAGGCAAAACAGCATAAGAATTTAATAATCTAACATGAAATATAGGATAAATATACATACATATACATAAATATGTTTTTTATTTGACTGATAATTGTTTAATAACCCTTGTACAACGAAAGGAATGTGCCCCGTCAACTTGGACAGCATCATAGCGGTGACTGCCGTCTACAGAGAGGTCTAGCTTAATATCAGGACTGCAGTCACTTATTTTAAAAAAATGCCGAATTTCTTAATTGGGAATTTTCCGTCAAGGAAAAGTGAAAAGACCGTTATTTTCGTTATTTTAAAACTGGAGAGCGATCAAATTATTTGAAAATAGAATGGTCATGATTGAAAAACGATCAAATTTAAAAAATGAATTCCATTATTTCGAAATAAGACAGCCAATAGCAGCCGTCCCTGACATTGCAATTAAACCCTTGCTTGAATATTCAGCAAACAATTTTGGATTGGCCTTGTCAGCGGTAATCCCTACTGACGTGGGGCGGAGGATCCCCAGGGAAGAGGAGGGTATCACGGGACACGAGTGTGGTGATCTCTCATATGTAATTTTAAGTTTGGTTGAACATTTTGATGACGTAAGTGAGAGTTCGATTTTCCGCGGCTTAATTTTGTTTTAATAATTTTAAACAACACAATTTCTGGACCTCTATTTGTCTACCTACATCGTCATATAGGAGCTAAGGAATATTAAGACATTATCATGAATATCCAATCCTAAATATAGCGTTACTGATCGGTCTTATATTAAAAAAAAAAGATCAATAATTAATCATATCGGCCTACCGTCCATTACTTTCTTCGAAACGAAGTAACCTAATCGTGTTTTGGGATCAGTGGATTGGTGGAGTTAGCCAGATATAACGAGAGGAGTGTACACTGTCAACCTAAACGGTGCACATTCATTTCCTCGGGCCGGCATAGCGGAGGCAACGGAGGCATGCAGCAGCTTATTTGTGGTCTCCCTGACTTGTCTAGCTTAACATCAAGTTGATAGTTGTCATATAGTGGGTTATTTCAATTAATAATTTTTTTTTATCCAATTGCGATGTATGTGGATATTTGAAATCAATTTAGCTTTTCTTTTTGTCAATTTTTTGTTATATTTTATAATTGACGCTGTGATTTCTCCGAATAAATAAATAACAACAATACTCGTAGTGTTGTACTTTGCATTTATCGTGAAGTTGTTTAATTGTAAAATATTTTCCCAACCATGCTTTTGCTCTCTGTAACTACTAACTATAACTTTTAACAGGAAAATTGTTTCTGCACTTTAAATGGAATAGTTTCGATAGGTTTTGCAATAATGTAGTTATTTGATGGAATGTTAATATAATTCTCGACTTTTATATTGTTTTTTTTATTATTATTAAATTATAATGAAAATTTAATTGCAAAATAAACTCACTTCGCCTTCAGCTCCTTCTTCAGTTCAGTGATTTTTTTTATTTTTTTTTTGGCACTACATGTGACCTCGACTGGTCTGATGGTAAACGCAGTGGAGGTCCATGAGCATTGACGACTAGAGAACCGCTCGCACGGTGGCTCCAGTCGCCACCACTATGCCGGCCTGAGAAGGTGCTTTTTCACGCTCCGCTTGAAGGATCCAATGTGAAAGGATTGGGAGAATACATGGGAGGGCAAAGCATTCCACCTGTCAATTGTGCGACACAAAATATATTCGGTTTTTATCATAATTTCAAGAAAGGATTTTGGAAAGGAAGGAAGTGACCGGCGACATTTCGGCAACGGAACGAGTTGGGCCGGAAAGGGTGCAAAGAATGTCATCCTATGGCAAAAAATAAAATAATTTTTGAAATCAGACAAAAAAATCTCATCTATAAGCCGGGCACCGTAAGTTAATTTAAAACAAATCTAGCCTTAATCAATAGGTTAATAATTATTTTTCTTTTTTTTATGTTGGCACGACATGTGACCTCGACTGGTCTGGTGGTAAACCCAGTGGAGGTCCATGAGCATTGACGACTAGAGAACTGCTCGTACGATGGCTCCAATCGCCACTACTATGCCGGCCTGAGAATAATAAAATAAAGAAAAATAAAAAATAACTGATATATTTTATTATTATTTATCTAAAAACTGCCAACCCCTAAAATGGGAAATGGACTAGCGGAGATTTACGACGCCCGAATGGAGCCATGAGTTGTGTAGTGGAAGGAAGCGGACGGAGGCCTTTGTAAATGGGTTTGCAATCAAATAATAATATTTAAATGTAAAAGCCTAAGAGAATAAAACTTGCTCAGATCTTCGTAGATCTTCGTTAACTACAAAAGTCCATGACCTTCAGAAACTAGTTTTTTGTGGCGCTCTTCGCGAGCTCTAGGTAAGTTTTGAAAAAAAAAATTGAAATAAAAGTATCGAATTCAAAATTATGAGGCATTTCCTACAACTTTTGTTCCGGAACTTCGGGCCTGTCTCGTTCCGTTCCGAAGATATCGCGTTCCGTAACCGGACGGAACGGACTTCCAGAACATTTCGCATTTTTCCCCCTCCCCATTGGACCCCCTCTATACGTATCAAAAAGTTTTATTTCGCCAACCCCCCAGCAAGTGCTCCAAGAAGTGGTGATCGAGCTTTATATAATATGAAAGAAAAGAGTTACAGAACACAAACAACGCCATAAAAACCAACCGACCCAAAACAAATCCCTTAATAATAAATTTCATCGAAAAAATTGAATTTCTAAAGATAGGTTCGCAAAAAGAACAAAATTGAAATGTTTAAATGAAGAAATATGATCTAGCAAAAACAAGCTTTCATTTGTAACGGCTTAACTAAGAAACAACAGATATTTCAATTTAGGAGCAGTTCGCCTATTTCTTACTAATTACACAAAATAAATCTCCGAGCGTCGGGCGGTGGAGCCCTCTTAAGACCGTTGTGTGTACGACATAGATACGAATTTGCCATAACGATTTTGTGTTCAAAATGTGACGAATTTTTGACCAAATAAAGAAAATCTAACATTTTAATTAGGCCCACATAAGCCTATATTTTGCGAAACATGAAACTTTGAAAAATAAATAGTTTTATAACTAAAAAATAAATTAATACAATACAATTGTCACGCCTTTTTCCCACAGGGATAGGCAGAGACAACGGAACGCCACTTACCAAAATACTATAATATTTAAATTTAGTTTTATTTAAGAAATAATCTATGTTATTTTGATATGTGGTAGTACGTTTGATATGTAGGCACATTGGTGATTAGCACAGGCCTGTCTCCCGTCTTGGAATGGTGACCCCACTTTCAAATGCAACGACCGTAAAGTGACTTGACCTATCTTGGACTACGAGTCGGCATAGTGGAGACGACTACTGCCTGTATTTCTCTGTGGTATCAGTTGCCTCCGTTCGTGGTCCGCACTTTAGTTTAACATCAGACGAAGTGTCAAATTTATTTTTAGCTCGAACATGACCAGAAGCGATTTTTATGGCAGACTACTAAAACTCAAATAAATGTCACACTGATTGTGGCAAAAAAAAAGTATTGTAACTAAAAAAAAAGTGTGTCAAAACCGTCATCGTGTTGAAGAAAAAGCAACCCTCTTCTAAGGGCACAACGAAAGCGTTCAATTAAATATGCCAAGACAAAGACGTCAATCATATCTCGTGAAATCCCCCTTTCTCAACGCGTTACTTAGGATAACTAATCCCCCACTTTCTATGAATATACAGCTTTCAAATTATAAATTGAATTCGTCGTCTCATAATTGAACTAACCTTATGGGAACACGATTATTTGACATCTACATTTAGGCCCTTAAAGACGTCACCGTTAAACGTTTACATTAACTCCACACGTGTTGTAATATCGTGTAAATTCATATTGTTATCGTTAAAAGGGTGGCTGATCCCGAAAAAATATATAAAAAACATATTTGGCTTCTTTTTGTACATTAGTGACATTGGTTTGACGATTGCTTTAACTTTATCCAGCCAAGATTCCCTGGTTACGATTAGCGTTAAAGTAGACGTCAAAAATGACAGGCGCGACGATAGTGCAACTCGTATAGAGTAAACGCAAACCATAATGTAAACGGTTAAAGTAAGCGTAAAAGTAATAGTTAAAATAACTTTAACAGGCCTTCTGGTGTAAACGGACTTTTTTTTTTTATTGTAGCTCGACATGTGACAACACTCCGCCTGATGTAAAGCTAGAGTGCGGTCCATGAATGGAAACAACTGCTACCACAGAGAAATCTCTACGGGCTGCAGTCGCCTCCACTATGCCGGCTTGAGGAGACGAGCATGTACCATCTAGATTGATAGGGCACACTCCTCTCTTATACCTGGCTACTTTCAAACTATCCCCGAAACGCGACAAGGTCAGTTCACGGGTGTTACATTCGAAAGTGGTGGTACTACCCCAGGACGACAAATAACTTCAACAGGACTTCAACCAATCATTTGTTTGCGGGGAAATCTAATTGTACGAGTACACGCTACGAATTAAGAACGTTGACCTTGAGATGAGCAGCAGATATTTTGTAGGTCTATTTGGGGTTATGGGGTTAAGGTACGACACTATAGCCACGAATAAGTCTTACCAATATCGCCACAGTAACCCTCGGTCTAGCTTTGAAGTCATGCGTACATAATTTTCAGTCCTTCCACGTTCTTAATTATATTTATTTGTTTCAAATCTCAGTGGGCTAGTGTCGTCCTAGTTTGGGTTTTGAGATTCAGAGGCATTCTATGTGTATTGTAGAGCAGCCGTGGTCTAGCGGTGAGACGCGTGAACTCACGATCGGTGATACTCGTGTTCGAACCTCGCTAAAGACCGGTACCAATGTAGCTTTGTTATATGTTCTTTGGTCGCTAAGTGCCTATAGACACTATTAAAGAGTGGTAGACAGACTGATGATGGTTATTAACCCAGTCTGCCGTCCTCGTGAAGTGACCTTGTCGCGTTTCGGGAGCAGCCAGGTATAACGAGAAGAGTGTGCACTAGATGAGGCTTACTCGTCTCCTCAGGCCGGCATAGTGGAGGGGACTGCTGCCCGTAGAGATTTCTCTGTAGTTACAGTTGTTTCCGTTCATCGCACTCTAGCTTTACATCAGGCGGAGTGTTGTCATATGTCAAGCTACAATAAAAAAAATTATATTGCGTATCTATTTTTTAGGCATTCTGTGGATTAATTTGTTATTTTATTAATATGACGGAGCAAAGAGAAAGTAACCAACTGTACACTAACTGCGCGATGATTTCAAAGATTCAATTCACCTCACTGATTCAATGTAACGCCGGATTCTGATTATCGACACTATGATTAGTTGATTGGTCTGCCGAATTATTATCGGATAGTACTTTAGCTTCTGTTCTGTCGGAATTGGGCATCGAAAATCAACTGCATCTGTCATCGCTTTGGCTGAAGTACTTCGGTCACATAGCGCGCAAGGATGGCGACAATCTAGAAAGGCTTGTGGTGACAGGGAAGGTTGATGGCAGAAGACCGCGCGGTTTCCATTTCCCTGGAGATGCCGGTCCATAAAGCTCTCCATCAGGCAAGCAGTCGCAGCCGATGGAGACATCTAATTGAGCGAGGCACCAAGAGTCACGATCCTCAACAATGAGTGACCGACGAGGAGAGAGAGAGAGTACTCTAGCTGGCACTAGAGAGCTTTGTAAGGGTGCCTATATACCAGGGCATTCGGCGGAACGTTATCTATAAAATAAATTTTATTTTACAAGAAAAAATCTACGTTCCAAACATTGAGATATATAACTAGAGGCGCAAACCCATACATTTGACATGAAAAAGCCGTAGGCCGATTCAAACGATTTGACAATGTCAATCTTAGTGTTGCCGGTATAGTTAAAAATTTTCCACACACTAATTTTTTTTTCTTTAGATATTTTTATTCAGTGTCGATTATAATATATCTAGAGGCATGCATTTTTAGCTAAATAAAATAAAGTTCAATGTTTTAATTGTTTAATATAAGTTGAAATTATTCTTTCTTAAAAATAAAATAAGTATTTCTTTTTTTATATTATAATACGGGTTATGGGAAACGATGTTTTACTAGCAACACTAAATGTAAAAAATATCCCTAATTTTATTTGTTTTTTTTTTGTTGTTTAAGGACAATATAGATGTTGAAAGGATATATTTACGTGTGAAACGTAATCCCGCTTTTTTTGTTGTGCATTTGGGATCGAGAATTGCACGTTTTCACCACATATTTGCCCATTATGAGTTTATATACGTCCTGTCAAATACCAACTGACAGAAAGCTTAATTATGGCTGTGGGCAGATCTTCACTCGCCTCACGTTGGGAGCGTTATTGCGCCTCTAGTATATATCTCAATGGTTCCAAATAACACAAAATCCCTCTGACCTATCCGTTCAAATTATCTATTTATTCGTGCATAATTTAAAAAAAAAGAGGAATTGTATGATATCTCATAATAAAAACGAAACGAAACGAAAATACGCTTCGTTCGTCCCTCTTTCGCGCTACCCAAGCGTAGCGAGCAATACGCGGCAGTATTGTGCTCGCATTTGCAACTGGAGCGTGCTAGGTGACCGTGTTTTATATGACATATCTCGATACAATGCCACTTCATATCTGGCCAATATTAGGGTTGACAAAACAGAAATATAATACCTTATTTTTAAAAAAATATATGAAAAAAACAGTATAAATAATGACAGGGGGACTGATGATTGCTGGCAGGGACGAGGACGAGGATCGAGAGGAACAGGTTTTAGTCGGTACATCTCGCGTGCATGCGCTATCGAGCATGCCGCGCTGGCGCCCATACTGTAATATGTATGCGCGCTTGCCCCAGGGAGTCCGACATACCCTTGGCACTATCGCAATAGTACCAGGAAGTCTGTAATGGATTTCCTCACGTAAAAAAAAGGGGACTGATGATTATTAGCCAAGTCTATGTTGGCTTTACAATTACAATTTACAAGTATAAGGTCCAATTACACCACATGACTTAACTAACGTTTCACGTTAAAGTAATGGTTAAAATTAAAATTGGGTTGCTTCAAGAAAAACCAGTCAATTTTGACGTTTACGCTAACCGTAACCAACGAATTTTGGCTGGTCAAAGTAGAGTAATAGTTAAACCAATATCACTAACGTAAAATGTTTACGGAGTGTTGTCATATGCCGAGCTACTATAAAAAATAAATAGTTTGCGTAATTGTCAATTAAAATTTCTGAAGATCAAAGAGCATCTCCCATAATGACAACAACAAACATTGAAGATGTGATTTTAATGTGGGCTAAGGGATGTTTAAAACTAACTTAATTTTGTAAAGTTTATTAGTTAGTAGACGCTAACTAATTTGAGGATATCGATTTTAAGCAATTTGTAGTTTGTACAGTAAATGCGTAATTATATGTATATACATTTTATTTCAGCTCGGCATTTATGAGAACACTCCGCCTGATATTAACTTAGAGTGCGGTCCATGAACGGAAACAACTGCTACTACAAATAAATTTCTACAGGTAGTAGTCGCCTTCGCTATGCCTGCTTGATGAGACGAATCCGGATTGGCACCGCACACTTCTCCCGTTATATCTAATTATGATAGTGAACATTATTATACGTTTTTAGAAACCGTGTGAATTGTAGATATTTTTATAATAATGGTCCCCTAATCTTACATACAATTTTTTTTACACCAGCTTCGTTTGAATATTTTGCTTAAAATTTTATAAATTAAATCTTGTTTAGATTTTAATTTTTTATTTAATCCTGGTTATTAATTGGTTACAAATAACATTTTAATTAGAAAGCCCTGTGTTTTCTCAATCCACTTAAATAAAAAGACCAGTGAAAATAATTGTAAACACATTTTTAAAACATTGTTTTGTGATAAAACGGGGGAAAAAATGATAATTCTTTAAAAATGTCATAACTTTTAAACCAGAAGGTATAAAAAAATCACCAAATTGTATTGTAGATATTGAACCCCTCTGTCTGTAAAATACCGTTGACACCACTACTTACGGGACACCCTGTATATTATATTATGCTAATACGAGCGTATTACAACTTCACAATAATAATTATAAATGAAGAGAACATATAAAAGTTTAATTTATAAATAAATTATTTAAATTAATGGATTTTCTACTATATAATCACCACTTCATCAAATAAAGCAACAAATTTGTAGTAAAAACCTCATTAAATGTGTAAATATACAATTTAGCAGTTTCAGCGTTTAGTCGCAGGCATGTTGCAGTGCTGTGCACGCTCTACTTGCCAAAATACAATGCTTCGAGGATTATGTACTGGGAGCTCTCCGCTGCCCCAAATTGCAACTCAGACGCTGCAGCGCTTTAATCGCTCCGATGATTACGTTACTACTATTTTGGAGGAAATTTAATAATTACTTTAGATATAATAATTTAGATACTAAATACAGAGATCCCTATCAGGAACACTATCGGATGGTGCAATAATACAGTGTTTTTATTTTTTTTCAAAATCAACAGGTTCGATTCCTGGCCGGGAAAATGGATTTATCAAAAATCTAAGTTTTAGTTTTTATCAAAATCGGCATCGAGATTCCTTTCAGCATTTTTTGATATCTCTTATAGTTTAGGATTTGGCCATGAAAGCCCACTTGAAAAATTCACCCTGTATATGTAAACAAGTAAAGTGATCAGTGATTTTAAGACGAAGCTATATAAAATTTGGCGTCCACGTATATTGATCAAGTTAGGGTAACAGTACTAATTAGTTAAAGCTTGAGTAACAACTAAAGAAATGAGTTGTTTACCTCATTCTATTCTAAGGAATTTCAGTGACAGTAGCTAGAAGCTCATTAGATACAAAAATAGTACCAGTTTGACTTTACAAATTGGACCCTTTCATGTTTGGTTTTAAAATGATTAATTTTTTTTATTGTAGCTTGGCATGTGACAACACTCCGCCTAATGTAAAGCTAGAGTGCGGTCCATGAACGGAAACAACTGCTACTACAGAGAAATCTCTACGGACAGTAGTCGCCTCCGCTATGCCGGCCTGAGGAAACGAGCACGCACCATCTAGTTTGACAGTGCACACTTCTCTCACTATACCTGGCTACTTTCGAACTGTTCCTGAAACGCGAGAAGGTCACTTCACGGGCATTACATTCGAAAGTGGTGGTACTATCCCAGGACGGCAGACTAGGCTAATCCCCTTAAACCATCATAAGTCTGTTGTTTAACATATTTTATCTGCTTTCTAAGTGTTGGAAAAAATACTCGTATATTAAAGAATTATTTTATTATATCAATAGAACCTGTAGCGATGTGACGAATAGCTCCGAATCGAATCACAAGAATATATAAAATTCGTACGTACGAAATAATAACGATTCTTCAACGACAGTCCAATTATTGACTGAGTTCAAATGTCCGAGGTTGTAATTAGCGGCAAAAATAAAGTGGGGTCCACTCCAATTAGGAGAAAAACTCTCATCTTCCTCTCCATTAAGGAAAGGTAACCTCCCAAAATTAAATAAAAACATCACCAAGTAATATTATTCGTTGTCCTTTTTTAACATTTGATTCAAAAATTACAAAGTTACTTTATCTCTTTGTTTTGTTTCTAATTCGTTAAATATATATACATATAACCAAAGCTTTGTAAAACAAAAATAGTCTGTGGTTAAATGATTTTAACCGACATTGATCGGAGCACGTCACCGATAAATAGACGTAGAGTCGCGAACCGCCCTTAAAAATCGGTGAACGATACGTCAGCCGTCGCGTCGCAAAGGTACC
The DNA here is from genome assembly GCA_948150575.1 of Tinea pellionella. Lineage (NCBI taxonomy): Eukaryota > Metazoa > Arthropoda > Insecta > Lepidoptera > Tineidae > Tinea > Tinea pellionella. The sequence goes on from OX411248.1 coordinate 9,632,823, forward strand.
GTGGGCAGATAGACTATACGGCATCGGTCAGACAAGTTAAATGTCGTATCGTACGTCAATACATTTAATTAAACCGATTAACCAGGGTTAAAATCGCAATGATCATTGACTCGAGATCTGAAACCGTCAACACATTTTTCAATGGCGACGATTTGCAAAAACTACATTAACATATTTTTCACAAGTAGGAAAATAATTAACGAGGTTACGCAAGTCTTGCTATGATTTACCCTAACGGCCAAACCGCTAGACGTTCTTAAACAACAGTGGCGCCATCTATACGCCACTCACGTAAGCTTAAGATGGAAACAAATTTTTTTTTTTTAGTTAAACGATGTCTACTTTCTTGTTGTTGTCTTCTCGACTGAATCCGAAGCAAAATTTCGTTGAAGAGATGATTTTAATTGAAAATGTAAGTAAGTCGCCTCCGCTATGCCGGCTTGAGGTGACGAATATCTAAATTGACAGTGCTCGTTATTCCTAGCTACTTTCAAACTGTTCCCGAAACGCGACAAGGTGACTTTACCGGTGTTACATTCGAAAGTGGTGGTCGACTGGGCTAATAACCATCATACCATATTTTGCGTACCACTCTTCTTAATAAATATTTTGATTTTTATTATATTATATACTGAAATATTACAGTAAATTCAGTAGAAAAATAATGTTTTACGTATATGAAAACATGCACATATAAAAGTCGGTTATCGATTCTTCATTATGTATTCAATGCACATTGAGATCTGTTTAAATTGGTGACTGGTGCCAAGTCCAATTCGTTAGCTCACAAGTGTACTATGCAAATTTATAAAATACATATTTTGTGGATTCGTGGCGACGACAATCACTGCGAAATATTAACACGGCTGCTTTTAATTGAGTTAGGTCTGCCAAAAAGATTGAATTTTCACTTGAATTTTACGCGTGTTAGGTTAGAGTGCACTTCATAATTGAAGAAAATTGTTGCCACAGAAAAATGGTACGGAGACAGCAGTCACCTCCGCTATGCCGGCTTAGAAAGACGATTATACCCGACTAATTTCAAAGCTGATCCTGATTCTGATGTTACACTTAACTATATTATTATAACAATCCAAGAATCGCAAGTTTAGGAAAGTAATTCAAGACTGATAACCTAATGTCTACAGATAACCGCCAAAACTCCATTGTTTATAATTGGCGCGGGTTTCGTTTAGTGTTAGTTTTGTATGGCATTATAACAATTTGCCACTGTCAAATGTATCATTCATTCATGGACGCACTAAACAGTTAAGTCGAGTCCCAGTCAAGTCACCAATAGCTCCAGTAAAGTAGTAGAATCTTTACTGAAACTTCCTACAGAGTTTTGGAGGGAGAATGAAAACGCACGTTCAGGAACACTTAATTGTTAATAATTTTATTTATTAACTTTATTTTATTTTATATTTTTAAGGGCGACCGGTGGTGGGAATCATTAAATCATGCTTAATAGATGTTGGTATATATATAAATAATCCACCATTATTACACATTAACACTCGAAGAATCACAAGTTTAAGAAAATAATTCAAGACAGATAACCTAATATCTCCAGATAGCCACCAAAACTCCGTTTATTGTTGGGGCGGGTTATATGTATGACAATGTATTTTTTAACAAACGATAGGTATGGGAGGGTTAGACACAAAGAGCCGGGTAATTAATTTCTGATGTCATATAGGTCAACGGGTTCCTTTCAACGCCATTCACGTATCGTTGCTCTCACCAGTGGGGCATATCGATCAAAGGGTAGCAGGGACAAATGCCATGACGTGTGTCAGGTATATTTAGAGACACTGTTTCATTATAAATAAATGAGTGGTAGGCAGACTGATGATGGTTATTTGTCCAGTCTGTCGTCCTGGAGCAGTACCACCACTTTCGAATGTAACACCCGTGAAGTGACCTTGTCGCGTTTCGGGAATAGTTTTAAAGTAGCCAGGTATAAGAGAGGAGTGTGCACTATCAATCTAGATGGACATGCTCCTCAAGCCGGCATAGTGGAGGCGACTGCAGCCTGTAGAGATTTCTCTATGGTAGCAGTTGTTTCCATTCATGGACCGCACTCTAGCTTTACATCAGGCGGAGTGTTGTCACATGTTGAGCAACAATAAAAAATACATATATAAAATTGATCGTGACCCAACAGTTGATAGCAATCGAAGAACCCGTATTCAAATCTCGAAGAATTTCAGCTCGATCTTGTGCTAAGCCTCGACAATTACGCTTATCGATGACTTAGCGGTCTCTCAAAAAAAAAAGTAAAAATTGCGGTTAAAATAACGACCGGATCGCTCGTTTCGACTGTCTAAACTATGGAAATACGTAAAAAAGTAATCGATATGATTTAACGTATCAAATTCGACAATTATAATTAGCAATCGCTAACAAGTCGGGACTGCCAATACAGGAATTGGGAAGGTAAATCTGGTGACAGCTGTCTTTTTACGTATTTTTTGGATAATATAGATTAATTGAATCGACACGTGTTTCTGGAAAACTTTTATGATTGCTTTGTTATTTTTTTATAAATTTTTAAAAATTGTGATTGTAATATAGGAAACATAAAAACTAAATACTTGTCACATTATTCGACCAAACTTTCAATTTTAAAAGATTTATTTTAATTAAGCTATGGTGTTTATAGTATACTAAAACCTGTTATCATAAGGAAACACAAAAAAAAGATATTGGAAAATTTGTTAGGTAACAACCATAGACAATAAAAATATCTATAAAATTGTTAGCCTATAGATCACCTCCTTTTCTACATTAATGTCTATGGTCCGTCTCTCTATGTCTGGAAGGACAACAAAAACATAGAATATAGATCCGGCGATGTTAAGCCAAGTCTGCCGTCCTGGGGTAGTACCACCACTTTCGAATGTACACTTGGTATCTAGTTGCATTTCAGGATCAGTTTGGATGATGCATATCCGTCTCTGAAGCCGGTATAGCGGAGGTAGATGCTGCCTGCAAACATCTATTATACAATTATTTTTAGGTCCGTCTCGTGTTTCGAATAAAATAAAAATATTTGTCAAAAATTGTGAAATGTTTTCGTAATGCGATACGAGGACGTCCCTCACAATTAATCTATTTTAAATTCAATTAAGTTTGAAAAAATATTTTCAGACAATTCCAAGTGTTTATTTACAAAAGAACATTTCGTTTAACATGAAGAAGAAAACAACAGGCATCAATGCTTAAAATGAAGCAGGGGTGGTCAAACGTTAACCTATTGAGAATTTAAAAAAAATGGAAGAACAAACCTACTTGCTCTTTTTCCCATTGGCCCACACTCCGCCTGACGTAAAGCTAGAGCGCGGTTTATGAGATACCATGACATGCAGTCAGAAGTCGCCTCCGCTATATATATATATATATAATATACAAGATTGACAGTGCTCATCTCGGTGTAACCCGAAAAGCGAATCGCTTTACACAGGAAAGTGGTGGCACTACCCCTAGGATCAAAATCGAGATAATAGTCCATTTGTTTACATAATAAGCGTGGTAAAAATAAATATAGTACACACGAAAAGTAATTCATGTTTCAGTATCACAAGTGGGCGGTCCACCCTTCCCACCCAGTCCATACTTCATGATTTATTATACTAATTTTCTAATACGAGTAGCGAGTGTAAAATTATTATGTATTAGCCATCGTGGCTCACAACATACCCCGTTTAATTATATTTTGTCCCGCAAAACCCTTCAATTTAAATCACGCTGCATTATAAATTAGTATGAAAAAGCTTTTCACATATTTCTAAAAAAAAAGACATGATGCTAACATGAAAATTAGGATTTATTTTGAGCGCCGTGGTCTAGCGGTAAAACGCGTGGACTCACGATCGAAACTTTGTTATATGTACTTTGGTCGCTCAGTGCTGGTAGGCAGACTGATGATGACTACCCCAGTCCGCCCCGTAGTGGGGTAGTATCACAACTTTCGAATGTAACACTCGTGTAGTGAACTTGTCGCGTTTCGGAAAGAGTTTGAAAGTAGCCAGGTATTTTGAGAGGAGTGTGCACTGTCTTTCTAGATGGTGTATATTTGTCTCCTCAAACCAACATAGCGGAGGCGACTGCCGGCTGTAGAGATTTATACGTAGTAACAGTTTTTTCCGTTCATAGAACGGCCTCTAGCTTGACATCAGGCGGAGTGTTGTCATATGCCAAGCTACAATAAAAAAAATCGATATATTAAGCTTCATGTTACCAATGAAAAATATCAGATAGCAGTCACCTTTACTATACCGGCAGAGGAGGCGAATGTGCAGCATCCAATATTAGGTTATACCTGGCTACGAAACGCAAACGAGTTTTTCAGTTCTTAAAAGTGGTGATACTATCCCGGGAGCATACTGGCTAATAAGAATGACAAATCGTAACCGCGTGTTAACCTGAACTAGCCAGCCAACACCTGGAACGCCCAACATTTTGTTTTACAACATTGTTTGAAACATAGCAGATTTATGCCGAAATTAAGTAATTTCATAACTTTCTCAGCACTAATTATTATCGCAAATCACTTATAATAAACAAATAGCTACGGCACAGAATATATAAAATGTATTTTAAATATTTTAAACATTTTATATTGGTTATATTTTTATTTATTATAGTGATGTATGTATGCCGCTCAAGTTTTGGCTTTCACGTTAACAAGGCCATAACATAACATTCTCAATTGCTATACAGTTTTAAATCTTACTTCTTTTTCTTTCTTTTTCTGATATGAGACGGGACATCATAAGCACCCATTATGTCGTAAAAAAAAAACTTTAATACGTTGGGTGTTAAAGTAATTATCGTTTCTTTATTAATATAAATCGGTTTTGTAATTAATTAAGGTGATAAGTTATAATGAAAAGAGTTTTTGATTGATGCGTGATTGACGCCTCCAATTTCTCTCAAACCTAAAACTTCAAAACTTTAATTCTACAGTATTAATAAAAAATATTTATTAATTACCTCAAACATAAGTTTTTAATTCTTTAAAAAAGTATGTTTACTTAAAGTACAATGTTAATTTTCGGACTAACTTAAAATCCAATAGTTTTTTTTTATTGTAGCTCGGCATGTGACAACACTCCGCCTGATGTAAAGCTAGAGTGCGGTCCATGAATGGAAACAACTGCTACTACAGAGAAACCTGTGCGGGCAGCAGTCGCCTCCACTATGCCGGCTTGAGGAGACGAGCATGTACCATCTTGGATTGACAGAGCACACATCTCGTGTTAATTTCTATATTCTAAAATTATTTTTCATTAATTTATTTTGATTATTTCAACACATTGTTTACTAATCAATAGACAATGTTTAATTACATAAAAAAAAAACAGATATCATCAATTATTAAAGCATTTAATATAATAATAACCTCAAATATTGCATCAGGAAAAGTATAATTACTCAATAACTCAGGTGAAAAAATTAAAACTGATTAGTGATAAGGAATGTAGATTTATTTTTTTTACAAAATGAACTAAAAATCATCGACGAACTCGCGAAAAAAATTGTGGGCCCATTTTTCTTTTTGAATAAAAGATTTTATTGCGATTTCTCTGTATAAATCGATCTCTATGTAGAAAATAATTAACTTTCAGACATTTAATTGGATTTTAATTCAACAATAATAGTAAATAAAGCGCATATATTTAAAATAATAAATAAAATTAAATATAATAACAAAGCATATCAGAAATAATGCTAATGCAAACTTCTTATAATAATATGTCAAATTTTCACTATCCGGTGTTCAGTATACTAGACGGCTATAGCATTCAGCGGCTGAGGCGCTCGCGGCAATGTGCAGATGACGAGTACATTATGCATGCGGCTGCATTTAGCGATAGAGCGCTGAGGGAGCACCACAAACACGTTCCGTGGGTTAAACTGAAACGGATACATCGCACGGAATAATGTTAAATTGTGCGACTTAATACGTTTTATGTGTTGCCGACGTCATACGTGATGATACGCTAATTTTAAACCCACCTACCTACCACTATACCGGCTCTATTTTTTCTTTGGGACCATATAGTAATAACCTTAGTTTAAACACAACATATATTTCGCCGTATCAAACTAATTTGAAATCGACCCAGAATCATAAAGAAACCCTTGACGGCCTACGTGGCGCGATGGCACAGTGTTTAGCATGCCTGTCCGTGACGCAGAGGTTCCGGGTTCGATTCCCGATCAAAACAATTATTTAATAGTAATATTTAATGACGCAGGTTTTAGTTTTGCTCAAAACTTCGAGACTTTTTTAAAATATTTCTATAACTTCGAATTTGTCCATGAAAGCGCACTTGAAAAATTCACCCTGTATACTTGTTTATAATATTAACTACCAAATTAAACACCAAAAGATACAACAATTTAACTTCCTAGTCATTTCTGATAAACATATAATGTATGAAAAAAAAAGAGCTAGTTATAAAATCGAACTATAACCCGTTTTGCCTGTAACATGATACAATATACACAATATTCGTTACACATAACGACCAGTTGTTTTACAAATATGACACCTATAACACAGGCATTAAGAAGTAATTTAACGAAGCGTATAGTATGATAGGTGGCGTCTGTTTTAGAACTGATAAAGGATTTCCAATTTTTAGGTATAGCATCATAAATTGCATTGTTTTCCCTGATAGCCGTTGTTAAACATTTCCTCGCTATTTTCCGAATAAATAAGAGCACATACAACATCCTGAATAAGCTTATTAACGCCGTTTATCCACAGTGGTGGGCAGAAGTCCTGGGGTAGTACCACAACGTTTTAACACTCGTGTGAGTGACTTTGTCGGTTCGCGAACAGTTCAGCAGTAGCCAGATATAAAGAGAGGAGTATGACTATCAACCTGAATGGTGCACATTCGTCTCCTCAAGCCGGCATAGCGGAGGCGACTGCCTGCAGAAATTTCTCTTGACATCAGGCGAGGTGTTGTCATAATTATATCGAGTTATTTTTTTAACAAAAAAAAATAACCATGCATGAAAACTCTTTCGAAAAAAAGAATTTTTTTAAATTTCAAATAAAATTAAGGATAACAAACTTCACAAAGTACAAGTTGCAAGTGAATTTGTTAACCCTTCAACGAACGCTCCCAAGGAAGTTGGCTTTAGTTAAAACTTTAAATTATATGCAGCGAAGATATTCACAAAAATTCTTTATAATTTTATAGCAAATCTCACCCTTAATACTAGTGAAATAAAGAACACATTCTTTTTTACTAACACACTTTCATAGAGTCAGCTAATTTACAAACACAGAAATTATTATAAAGAAAATTACACAAAGAATTTCTTTAAATAAGGTGGACACAATTTCGTACGTAATCATTTTATACGAGTGGATAAAGAAAAACATTTAAATTACCGCTCAATACAATTAACCCATTGTCATATTTAAAACAAAAATAAACATTGAAACGTTGCAGAGCTCAATAGACGACAAAAGGAAAAATATATAAAAGCATAAAGTGCACGTCCGCAGACTCAAAAGCTCGGGGGGTTTATTCACAAAATAAAATATACAAGAAACTTGATGCAGCTATTATATGTATTTTTGTTTGACGACCAATTCATAAGCGGAGCGACTAGCGGTGAAATTAAATTTAAAAACAAAGGAGAATGCCTATTTTTGAGCCCACTTGATACCTAATAGTTTGGTAACAAAACAATATTCCAAATATCTTATTTTTTCATTAATTTAATTTAATTATATCACCACATCGTTTAGCAATCAATAGACAATGTTACAAAAAAAACAGATATCTTCAATTATTAAAGCATTTAAAATAATAATAACCTCAAATATTGCATCAGAAAAAATCTAATTACTCAAAAACCCGGGTGAAAAAATTATTTTCTACAAAATTAACTAAAAATCATCGACAAATTCGAGAAAAAATAATGGGCCCATTTTTCTTAGGCGAATGGGCATTCTGCTTTTTATTACTCGACTCGACGACAGAGGACAGACAGACAGACAGAGAATTTAATAAATATTTGTTGTCTCTTGGGTTGGGCTGGAGTAGCAGACGACGGGCTTTATGCAATTTTAACAGTATTTTTTATTAATATTATAATAGCTTTTTAAATATTTACAAATAAATCAAGCCACTTTTAAGAACTCACGATCAATGAGACCCGTGTTCGAACCTCGCTAAAAAGACCGGTACCAATGTAACTTTGTTATATGTACTTTGGTCGCTCAGTGCCTATAGGCACTATTAAAGAGTGGTAGGCAGACTTATGATGGTTATTTGTCCAGTCTGTCGTCCTGGGGCAGTACCACCACTTTCGAATGTAACACCCGTGAAGCGACCTTGTCGCGTTTCGGGGATAGTTTGAAAGTAGCCAGGTATAAGAGAGGAGTGTGCACTGTCAATCTAGATGGTACATGCTCGTCTCCCCAAGCCGGCATAGTGGAGGCGACTGCAGCCCGTAGAAATTTCTCTGTAGTAGTAGTTGTTTCCATTCATGGACCGCACTCTAGCTTTACATCAGGCGGAGTGTTGTCACATGTCGAGCTACAATTAAAAAAAAAAAAGCCAAAACGCGCTCTCGAACTTGCCGCCTATTAGCTGTGAGTTCGACTCTAGCCGTATATCAAACCTTTTTGAACAAATAATAATATTAAGGCATCAATAAATGCCACAAACTTATTAATTTAAAAAAAAAAAATTATCTTAAAAATAACAAATACTTATACCGCATCAGAACGATGTACACAACTTCTACACAGGGATGCTCTTTTCGTTTTACACTCCTTAATAAATGAAAATAAAATGTAATCCGCTAAAACTTGTACCACAACCTTGTACAGACAAAACATATTCTTAAAACAACATGCAGACTTCTATAAATCAGACATTTGCGTTTGTAAATTGGTTCTTTTGAAATAATAAAAATATCACCATAACATATTTTATAATATCAACTCAATTTTGTATTCTTGTCTCACAAATATAATTTATGTTTTATTTCATGTTAAGTTTCATATTATGACAACACTAATGTAAAGCTGGAGTGCGGTCCATTACCGGAAACAACTTCTACTAAAGATACATTTCTACAGTAAGCAATCGCCTCCGCTATGCTTGATTATAGTACGTCATGATTCTGCAGTTTATTGCGAATATTTTTTTTATTATAACAAACAAGTCACCAGTAACTTCGTATACTGAGAATTATTTTTTTTAATTGTAACTGCTACCACAGATTCATTTCTGCAGTCAGCAGTCGCCTCCGCTGTGCTGGCTTTATTCAGCTTATCAGTGTGTTACGTTTTTTTAGTGGTATTAGATTGTTTGAAAAATGTATATAGACCTAAATATTAAAATAAAAAGAAGCAAGTAGTAAAGGGTGATGGATGACGAAATAGGGGCCTCTCCGGTTTTAGGTGAGGGCAGGAAGGAACAAAGTGTTTTGTGGTCAAGGAGTGTGCACTTCAAGTCTTTGATGTGAGAGCTACGCGAGCCGAGATTTTTATTTAACTATAAGTACCTTTCTATATACATACCCACCTACCTAGTGCGTTGCATATAGGGTGAAAAGTACAACCCCTATCTAGAGAAAAAAATATTCAAAATATTGTAGAAATCGAATTAAATCAGACGAAAGAAAAAAGTATAATAATATTTTTATTTATTGAGAATAATCGTCTCCTCAAGCCGGCATAGCGGAGGCAACTGCTACCAATTTAAAATATAAATACTGTTTTTGGTATGAAAAATAAAATCTACTAATATTGATTTATTGGGACTGATTTTGGAGTTTTTATGAGCGGCCGTGGATGGATGGATGAGATCCGTGTTCGAACCTCGCTAAATTCTGACCGGTATCAATGTAATTATGTTATATGCACTTTAATCGATTAGTGTCTATAGGCATTATTAAAGAATGGTAGGCAGGCTTCGATTGTAACACTCGGTTTGAAAGTAGTCAGGTATAACGAGAGGAGTGTGTACTGTCAATCTGGATGGTACATGCTCGTCTCTTCAAGCCGGCATAGTGGAGGCGAGTGCTGCCTGTAGTGATTACTCTGTAATAGCAGTTGTTTCCATTCATAGACCGCACTTTAGCTTTACATCAGGCGGAGTGTTGTCACATGCCAAAATGTTTACTCATGTATTTTTCTTTAGCGCCCTAAAATAATTATGACGTCATAACATAATCCCCAATTTAGGTGGCTGCACGGTGGGTGAGTGTACTCACCGAATTATGATTTATCGCGAAAAACACTGAGGCAATACAAACATTGTGGAATAACGAATATTGTGCGGGGGAAAAATCAAAGATGGATGATCCCCGTACTGCCTACTTTATTCAATTATTTATGAGTAAATTAATACGTAATGCTAGAGTATCCCACATAAAAGGTCATCACGTTTTACAAGTACAAATATCTTTATTGCCTTCACGTTGTACTTATAAAGTTGTTATTTTACTATATTTACTAAACATCCTGCTAAGGTATTGCAATGTTAAATAGGTCTAATTGCACCATATGACTTAACCATTACTTTCACGTTAAAGTAATGGTTCAAGTTCAAATTGAATTGCTTCAAAAAAAAAACCTGTCAATTTTGACAGGTTCTATTAATTTTTCGGGAATGTTCCTCGTGCGTACTGCGAAACTGTGGAACTCCCTCCCGGTGTCTGTGTTTCCCGACACGTACAACATAGGTCTCTTCAAATCGAAGGTGAACAGGTACCTCATAGGCAGGCGTGCTCCACCATAGACCACATCACTGCTTAACACCAGGCAGGGTGTGGTCAAACGCTTGCCTATTAAGCATAAAAAAAAAAAAAAATGTACTCCTAATTACATCAGCCACCTTTTAATCGATAACGATATGAATTTACACGATGGTGCAACGCGTGTGGAGTGAATGTAAACGTAACCGTTAAAGTCATCGTAAAATGTAACAGTCAAAGTAACTATAACGGGTGGTGTAATTGGACCTAAGTTACATTTTTTCAATCCTTAATAATTGATAGATTTGATGATATCTTCTTAAGAGTTGTAGGTACTTGATTATTAACCCAGTCTGCTGTACTGGGGTAGTTCCTCCACTTTCGAATGTAACATCCGTGAAGTGACAGTTTTATCTGTAGTAGCAGTTGTTTTCGTTCATGGACCGCACTCTAGCTTTACATCAGTTGTCATAATTATTATGACGAGCTACAATTAAAAAAATATATATTAATTCTATTGTATAATATTTTTACTTTTTGATATAAATATTCACACACAAGATCTTACTTTTCTTATTGTAGCTCTGCATGTGACAACACTCCGCTTGATGTAAAGCTAGAGTGCGGTCCATTAATGGAAACAACTGCTACTACAGAGAGATCTCTACGGGCAGCAATCGCCTCCACTATGCCGGCTTGAGGAGACGAGAATCTACCATCTAGGTTGACAGCGCACACTCCTCTCTTTCGCTACTTTCAAATTACTAACGTATTACGTGTAACTAAGAAAATAAATAAAGTTGAGTGTTTATTGAGAGTTTAAGTAAAAACAATTTGTTCAATCGAGCAATAGCGTAGCGTAGATGTACGACACGTATCGTCACGAAACGAGTCACGCTCTGCTTTAACACTAAAGTTATTGATTCTCGTACAGGGCCCCAGCCCCGATTTCGAGTGGCCCATTCAAATGTAAATGTTAAACGAAGCATGCCGTAGCGTACACCGTGGCCCCGAGGCTAAGGTTGTAAATCCGTTGCTTGTTTTTGAATACATATTCAAATTTCACATATATCTTAATATGTAAATCGTATATTATGTTATTTGATGAGGAAATTTTGTATGAAATTCTACTGAAAATTATGTAAGAGATTATTTGTTCCGTGAATGCAGGAAACCAGATAAATGTCTGCAGCTCGGTGAAAGGAGTCTGCCTCGTCATCGTGAGAGGTTATCCTAAAACGCGACTAGACTACAGAAAACTAGATTACATTCAGTTTGCCTATGTTACATCATAGACACTGAGCAACCAGGATAAAATTTGTATATTTTGTAACAAAAAAAGTATATATTTTTAGTTTTTTTTTTTAAATAATATATCCAAAAGGTTAGGAGGATATTTGCGAACTCACATGTTTTAACTTAATATTGTTTTTTTTTTATTGTAGCCCGGCATGTGACAACACTCCGCCTGATTAAAACTAGAGTGCAGTCAATGAATGGAAACAACTGCTACTACAGAGAAACCTGTGCGAGCAGCAGTCGCCTCAACTATGCCGGCTTGAGGAGACCAGCATGTACCATCCAGATTAACAGTGCACACTCCTCTCGCTATACCTGGCTACTTTCAAACTATTCCCGAAACGCGACAAGGTCTCTTTACGGGTGTTACATTCGAAAGTGGTGGTACTACCCCAGGACGGCACAAATAACCATCATCAGTCTGCCTACCACTCTTTAATAGTGTCTATAGGCACTGAGCGACCAAAGTACATATAACAAAGTTACATTGGTACCGGTCTTTAGCGAGGTTCGTACACGGGTCTCTTCGATCGTGAGTTCACGCGTCTCACCGCTAGACCACGACCGCTCTTATTATTTTAATTAATTTAATCCGATGACGACACGTTTCGAAAGCTTTGCAACCATCATAGTTGAGGCGAGACTTATGTTATTTTAATTTTTAATTTTATAATAAAAAAAATTCTTTGTTATATTTTAATTTGTAATGTTCAACAAGCGTCTAATCTCTATATTTTAATTACATTTTAAATGAAGTGTATTCTTGGAATTGTTCTGTTACTGTTTTCTTATATACAAAAGTTTGCCGGCCTTCTCGTCCTAATTGTATCCAAAACTATTATTTAGAATGTTTCTAGTAGCTATATAATTTTATACTTTTAAAATCTATCGAACCTAGGTGCACTGTACTGAAATCAATGAACTTAAAAGTAGGAGTAAGGTTCTCGTGGAACGGAATTGAATCCACATCCACAGCTGTTCTAAACGTATGCTAAAGTTAGTGTACAATGTGTACAATATGGAATTGATTTTGTCGCGTTGCAAATCTGGAAATAGCCAAGTATAATGAAAGAGTGTGCACTGTCAATCTGGATAGTACACATTCGTTTCCTCAGACCGGCATAGCGTAAGCGAGTGCTGCCTGTAGAAATTTATCTGTAGTAGCAATTGTTTCTGTTTTTGAAAGGAGATGACTGCTATCAGAGAGAGGGATCTGCCGACAGCAGTCGCCTTCGCTATGCCGGCTTTGTTATATGCCGAGCTACAATTTAAAAAAAAAAATTGCGGACTTACTTTCCGCGACCTTCGCGTATTCGTAAAGAATAGGCCCTCCAAATAGAATGAATACTCTCAAAATTAATTATTAAACGTAACTGTACACTCTAAAAATGTAATTAAAAGGCACTAATTAAATCGTGTTTATTGTTAGGTAAGATTTTGTCCTCTCACTTATCCTCTTCTGTCATCGTTTCAAAATACTCAAACGTTATTGAATAAATTCGATAGAATAACAAATTGAGCAAGCGTCAAAATTTAAAAAAGAAAATACGACAATTAGCAATGAACTCAACACATTGATGCTGGAGAGATGGTTGCGACTTCATGACTGCTTCACCCCCTTCGTAAAAAAATGGTGTTTCCATTAATCGATATCGTATCTTGCTCAAAGCTTACTGCTCGTCTGCATAGTTTTTCATTTTCAATTTTTTTTCTTTTAAACGTATGTGTTGGTACCTTGTTGGTTGAAACGTGGATTGCAATGATCTTGATATATAATTTGCCCCATATTGTGGTTTAGTTATGTTTATTAAATTAGTTACGACTATTATTTTTTTTCTGAATTTATTATTCAGTTTTTTTTGTTATTATAAACACAGGCTATAATTGACGAGTTTCTTATGGCTGTCTTCTCGTCATATGCCTTTCCGAAGCCAAAGTAGATTCTGACGATGAACAAGTGCATGCCAAGTCCATGCCTACGTTAATAAAGGATTTTCATTTCACTTCATTTCATCGAAATACAATTTAATTATCTACAACTTTCCCATTTGATTTTTTTTTTGTTACGAACTATACTTTTTTTATTGATGATAAACAGTTTTTTATCTACGCTATCTTTCTTAGAATCCGTTACTCTACATGTTCATATATTTTCTGTACTGTTATTAACTAAGTGAAAATTAACACTGCTTTCTAGTAGATTGATTGAGCTAGTATTCAGTTAGTAATACAGCTTAGTGATGAATAACTTTTATTTGGTACAACCTACAGTGATGAAGTTTCATATGGACTCGCCACATATATCATCCTCCTCCCCATTTGGGATTAATCAAACCACTAAAATGTTACCCCCACGATTCAATTATGGAACGACTAATAAAGTTCTTTGATGCGGTCTGAAAGGATCAAAGCTCAACTAAAGCCCTTTCCACTCTAAACGACATATGAAAATATTTTAACGATATCGCGTATAATTTGTTTTACTAACCCTACATTCTCTTTGTCGTGGCTTTTTTAACTTTACCACTGTTTCAATGGTTAGACAGTCATTTGAAACCCTTTCTACTGAATGCAAAAATTTCATACAAAAATTGGTTCCATCAGTCTATAATAGACATTTTTAAATGTTTTTTTTCGGCTCGGCATATGACAACACTCCGCCTGGTGTAAAGCTAGAGTGCGGTCCATGAATGGAAACAACTGCTACTACAGAGAAATCTCCTGAGCAGTCGCCTCCACTATGCCGGCTTGAGGAGACGAGCATGTACCATCTAGATTGACAGTGCACACTCCTCTCGTTATACCTGTCTACTTTCAAACTATTCCCGAAACGGGACAAGGTCACTTCACGGGTGTTACATTCGAAAGTGGTGGTACTACCCCAGGACGACAGACTGGACAAATAACCATCATCAGTCTACCTACCACTCTTTAATGGTGCCTATAGGCACTGAGCGACCAAAGTACATATAGCACCAGAATTTTGCGATGTTTGAACACGGGTCTCATCGGGTGGGTTCACGTCCTACCGCTAGACCACAGCCGCTCGAAACAGTAACTATTTTTGAGTAACTTATGTGGTTAGGACATGCATAAATTTATGGCTACAATTATGAGTTATTTATTAGATGTTTTCTAGATGCAAAAGTATGAAAAATTCAACTCAAAGAAAAGGTAAATAGGGGTTAGTCCCCACACGCATATTTCTCAATTAGGGTTGTGAGAAGACGTCACAACTCCATCCCCCAAGTCGGCAGTTACAAAGCGGTGATGGTTATTAAAGGAAGTCCCGTTTGCGAGTATCCTTTGTGATACAAATATAAGCTGAAGTACATGTTTATAAGGGACAAATTACTCTGCACGAGTACGCGTCACGATTCCACATTCGGTATTACTTGGTTTTTATTAAATTAAAGTAGATTTGATTCTTATGAATTGAATATTTAAAGAATGGGAGACAGACTGACTATGGTTATTATCCTGGTCTGCCATACTGGGGAGTACTGTGCCTACACATTTTAAGAAAACAAAACGCGTAGTCAAGGAGACTTTATGATTTTGGTTGTCAAAATATACGACTTCAAAAAGTAACTAGAAAGCTTGTAAATATCTTTATTACCCTTTTAAGTGTAACCAGCTCGTGCACGGTTACCAAAGATAGTGCACAGTCGTCTCCTCGAGCCGGCATAGCGGAAGTGACTACTGGCTGTAGATATTTATCTCTAGTAGCAGTTGTTTCCGTTCATGTACCGCACTTTAGCTTTACATCAAGCGGAGTGTTGTCATTAGTCGAATAACAATTTTTTTTAAACCAAAGAATGAGTACGAGTGACTCTACTTTTCTACTCTCTACTCTACTCTTCTACTTCTTGAGTTACGTACGCACTACCCAAATAAAATAAATCCCGATTCCTCATTCAGTTGGCAAATTGAAATACTAACGATATATTTAAGTTGAAATTCAAGTAATAATTTAGAAGTAACCATAAAATAAATCTTGGCACCAAATCAACTATACAGAAGACTCATTGAAACAAAATTTATATACCACCCATTTCTACTACTAAATGTACCATTTCTCTTTCACAATATATCGAGCCTTTGCCGTATTTAGACAAAAAAAAAACATTAGTTTAGTTATTTTAAATTTGTTTTTTTTTTTAATACAGAGAGGCAATTCTTGAAGACTCAAAACGTATTCTCACTTTAAGTTAACCGATATTTTTATTTTATATAAATATGTTTTTTTTTATTTTATTTTTTTTATTTTAGCACGTCATATGACCGCACTCCGCCTGATGTTAATAATGATTTGAATAAACTTTAGCAAAACATCAGGGCAGGCAGTCCCCCGTGGCTCGCGGTACTTTGACCGTGAATAATAGTCTCATATGGGAGACACTGTTAGAGTTGCCGGTCTCCCATCCGGCGGACGCACCAGGTGATGGATAGAAAGTCTCCGCGAGACACCCCGGCATGAACCAAAACCAGCAAGGTGTCTTCGGGTCACATTCTGCTTTCAGAGAAGACCTGAGTGAGAGATCACCCTTCATCGCGTGGGCGGAGGCGGTAGTGGGGTACCAAGCGTTATCTCCTTTGCCCCGAGCCAAGAGCGGTAGTCCCGGGGTTGGACTGGCTTGGATGGTGTTTCTTCCGGATGTGGTAGAGTCTAACGGCCAAGCGTCGGTGGGGTCGCAGATGAATGCGAAAGCGTACCCGTGACTTCACCATATGACGTAGAGAGGGACACCGTGGGGTTTTTAGTCGTGTATACTCGGTATTCGGCAACTTCGGCATCACCTCGTCGTCTTTCTCAAGATGGCAAGAAAGATTTCCCACGCGTAGAAAAGGGCGGGCAATCTGGGCTAATAAACTAATCTTCTTTCTTTCACTTTATACAATATCTGTTTTTTTATAATACAGTGTAAACTCTTTATAACGAAACTCAAGGGACTGAGCATTTTTTGTCGTTATAGAGAGTTTTCGTTATATGGAGTGAACAAAAAAACAACCATATTAACAAGATTTTTTAATATGTATGTATTATAAATTATTGTTTATACATATAGTCTGATAACTTTGTTTGACGTTTTTTGCTATGCCAGTACTTGTTTTGTATTATTTTATGTATTCTATTCATATCTAGATGTGTGGTGGAATCGTCTTGATTAAACAGCAAAAATTTTTCTACCAACTTAGCGGCATCTAGGGCTTGTTGAATTGTTGGTGGTGATTCGGCTTTGTCCACTTGATCATCTTCTTCATCTTGATTATCGGGTGTTTCCTGACTTTTTGACACTAAATCAACAATTTGTTCATCTGTAAGTGTACCAGTTGTGGCTACATCCTCATCTATATTTTCGTACGATTGTAGATCTTCGTTGAAATTGTTTGGTATGTCGAACTGGCTTATCCATTCACTCAGTGGTAGATTGTCTTCACTGTCAAATTGGTTCGTTTCTTGGCTACTACATAATCCAGCATGTCGAAAAGAATGTTGGATAGTGGCTGCTGTTACCTCTTCCCAGGCTTTTGATAAGAAGTTCACTGCCTGTAGCATGTTGATCGAGACCTTGCCGTCAGTTTCGATCATATCCATCAACATTTTCCGTCTATAGTGGCCCTTTATGCTTTTAATGACACTCTGATCCATTGGTTGTAGAATACTGGTTGTATTAGCTGGGAAAAATGCTAACTCTATGTTTCGAAGATTAGATATGATTGGGTGAGCAGGACAATTGTCTACTAGAAGCAAGATTTTCCGTGATTTTAATTCAGCATCCCATTTTCTCACTTCCTCTTCAAAAATCTGCGATGTCATCCAAGCTGACTTGTTTGCTTTGTACGTAACTGGCAACTGTTTTATGTTCTTGAAACACCGAGGGTTTTTCGATTTGCCTATAACTAAGAGCTTTCTTTTTTCTGTGCCACTCATATTGGCAGCCACTAGAACTGTAATACGCTCTTTAGACAGTTTTCCTCCAACACATTTTTCCCCTCTGAATTTTAAAGTTTTGTCGGGAGTCAACTTGAAAAAAAGGCCAGTTTCATCTGCATTAAAAATGTCTTCTGGTGAGTACTTCATCTTTAATTTAGGCCATACTGTACTAATCCAATTGTTAGTCACATTAATATCGACATCCCGCGCCTCTCCGTTCATTTTACCGTACGTAATTTGGTGACGGTGCTTAAATTTTCCGAGCCAACCTTCAGATGCTTTAAAGTCAATTATGCCAAGTTGGTTGGCAAACTTTTCAGCCTTAGCTTTTACAATTGGCCCCGAGATGGGTACATTATTCTGGCGCTGATTGTTAAACCACGACAACATTGCCTGATCTAAGTCTTCGAATTTTGGCTTTCTTAATTTTTTAGAAGAGTTTCCTTCCAGCGCCGCCTGTAGAATTGTTTTTTGGTTTTTCCAAATGGTAGCAACAGTGGATTGACTTAGTTCAAAACGCCTTCCAACGTCACTTTTCTTTTCACCCTTTTCAATCGCACGTATCACACAAACTTTTTCGTCAACACTAATCGCTTTCCGTTTACTGGCCATGTTAACAGTTTCAAAGTAGGTTTACGACTGATAATACGATAGGTACCCAGTATGCTTGGTCGAAGACCATCACTTCCGAGAAAACAATGCGTCTTACTGCACGTGTTCAAGGCAATTAAGGATAACAAAAGCTAGACCGACATCGGATGTTTCGGAGCTTCAAAGTTTTTTGTTACCTGATAACATAACATAAACAATAATACCGATAATAAATATTTACTGCCTAAAAATATGAACACATTTCTTCGTAATAGAGAATGGCGTATCGCTATAAAGAGTGTTTCAATATATGGGTTTTAACGCAAACCAACCAAGTTGGGCTCACTTCAACGTTATAGGGAGTTTATCGTTATAAAGGATAACGTTATAAAGAGTTTACACTGTATTAATATTAATTATTTATTTAAATAAAATAACTCACCGACTGGATTTTCTTCACTCCAAAACGAGTCGTCCAGTGTGTAGTCGGCATCTGCAACTGAAATAAAATTTATTCTTTAGTACATTACATACAACATGATATTCCTTTAAATAAAGAAAAATGGACGCGTGGCTAAAAATATTCGCTTGTGATTTCGATATTGTCAAACTTAAAATTAATAAATTGTCTAAAGGTTGATTGGATAAAAATAATTGCGCAGAGCTAAAAGACACGCGTAAAAATAACCATAGATTAAAATAATGTAGAACAGACAATGATTTTGGTCATAGATTAGTTTACGTTCAGTTAAGATTAGTTATCTAGTGATGTTACAAAAACAGTAAGTATTTATTATCAAATTATCCTTCCTGGGCCGGCATAGTGACACTGTGGCTTCCGTGAACTGTGGTTTTTGACCCCCACTGTCGCGTCATAACAAAAAAAAAAAAAGGAAAAAAATATTTTTAAAATGCGTCAATTATAGCCACAACTGCAAAATAGAGTTTGCTAGAATTAGTTGTGGCGTTTATATAATTTATTAATAAAAAATAACACCTTGTATTATTATACATAGTGCATTTTGTTGTAGAGAACAGAAATTGCGGACAGAAGGCAAAACGCGGAATGTGTTGGCGTTATGCGTCGTATTCACGGCTATTTCGCTATCAACGTGACTATTAACTTAGAATTACTGCATGCGACTGTACATAACAGCCACTATTATCATTATTTTCTCAACGTACACTCACTCTCTCTCTCTTTCTGTCTCTTATAATAATATAAATAATGTTATTACATAATAAAATCTTTTTTAATTTCATCTACGTACCTTTATATTTAACAGCCGTAACGTACAAGAGATTATTTTCTCATAAGAAAAATACATTTGCTAATCTAAAGATCCGAACTTAATCTAAGTTATTAAGCCATAAAATACGAGTATACTAGTAAAATTAAAATTAAACTGCTCGAGGAAAAGTAGAGAAAATGTTCTGTTCAAATGGAAATGCCAAAAAATGCTAAAATCGAAAATCACTTTAAGACTACTCACGTCAGCGCCCAGTACAACACGTTGGGCCAAGACTCAGGCCAAATTCCTTGGCCCAACGTACGAGAGTATACAGGCTTTATTTGAGGGTTCTTTTCCCTTTATTTAAACTGGATACGTTGGGCTAAAGTGTAATAAATTAAATATATCTAATAAATCTTTGCAGACAGCAGTCGTCACTCCTATGCCATCTTGACAATAAGAGTGGTAGGCAGACTGATGATGGTTATTTGTCCTCTCTGCCCTCCTGGGGTAGTACCACCACTTTCGAATGTAACACCCGTGAAGTGAACTTGTCGCGTTTCGGGAATATTTTGAAAGTAGCCAGGTATAAGAGAGGAGTGTGCACTGTCAATCGAGATGGTACATGCATCGGTCCTCAAGCCGGCATAGTGGAGGCGACTGCTCAGGCGATTTAATAGAACGACAGATGGTAAATGGTATATGGTTAAATGTTATGAATAAAAAGTTTCACTTTAATAGACAATGATAAAATCCACACAAATATTTTTCCTTTCCTATATTTTGATATTGTACGAAGCCAAGACTTATTTATATATTATTATACTAATATATAGCTGCAATACCACTGACTCACTCACTCACTCACTGACATCAATTATTTCGTACTTGCCGGTATAGTGGAGGGTAGCGGTTTTTTGAGTCGTATAGAGGGCGCCCCAAAACCGTCGAGAAAAATACGACTTTGACCGGAAGTCGATTCTGGACCGGAAGTGGTAGCGATATCTCGGAAACGGGGCGAGTCGGGGCAGTCACCCCGTAGAGAAAGTTGTAGAGAATGTCGTCTTATGCCGAAATCAAAAAAAAAATTTTCAAAATCGGGCAAAAAAATTTTTTCCTCGATCGTATTTATATCCTTTTCCCGCCGGTACGCCAATATGAAACGGAGCATGGCGGTGGGCGTGGCCTAACAGCATCCGCGACGAGGCATTTTCGGGACGAACGATCGAAACGGCTTTACCTCGGTCAGTCGGACGGTGAGCGCGGCCGCGTGAACATCAAATTTGCTCCGCGCGGCGGGCTTTCTTTTAAATATCTCAAGAAGTAGATACGTCAGAGTAACCATGTAAAGAACAATTTTGTTCAGTGTGACCAGCACTATTTTTTTAAATTTTTGTTTTAGTTTTTTTTTTAATTTTTTAAAATCTTCATATCTCGAAAAGTAGATACGTTAGCGTCACCGTGTAAAGACCAATATTGTTCAGTATGACCAGCACTATTTTTTTTTTAATTTTTGTTTTTTTTTTAATTTTTTAAAATCGCCATATCTCGAAAAGTTGATACGTTAGCGTCACCGTGTAAAGACCAATTTTGTTCAGTATGACCAGCACTTTTTTTTTTAATTTTTGTTTTTTTTTTTTAATTTTTTAAAATCTTCATATCTCGAAAAGTAGATACGTTAGCGTCACCGTGTAAAGATCAATATTGTTCAGTATGACCAGCACTATTTGCTTTTTTTTTTTTTTTAATTTTCTAAAATAGCTATTACTCAAAAAGTACATACGTTAGCGTCACCGTGTAAAGACCAATATTGTTCAGTATGACCAGCACTACTTTTTTTTTAATTTTTTTTTTTAATTTTTTAAAATCGCCATATCTCGAAAAGTAGATACGTTAGCGTCACCGTGTAAAGACCAATTTTGTTCAGTATGACCAGCACTAATTTTTTTTTAAATTTTGTTTTTTTTTAAATTTTTTAAAATCGCCATATCTCGAAAAGTAGATACGTTAGCGTCACCGTGTAAACACCAATTTTGTTCAGAAACGTAAACGCTTTTAGATGGCGAGCTAAATATTTTCAAAACTGCCTAAAATCTATTCGATCTAATACGTTTTACGACAAAAAGGGCCTCCGCGGGCCGCTTGCGCCCGCGGCTTTTACCCAACAGCTAGTACTAATATATAGCTGCAATACCACTCACTCACTCACTCACTGACTGACATCAATTATTTCGCACTTGCCGGTATGGTGGAGGGTAGCGGTTTTTTGAGTCGTATAGAGGACGTCCCAAAACCGTCGAGAAAAATACGACTTTGACCGGAAGTCGATTCTGGACCGGAAGTGGTAGCGATATCTCGGAAACGGGGCGAGTCGGGGCAGTCACCCCGAAGAGAAAGTTGTAGGGAATGCCCTATAATTTCGAAAACGATACTTTTTTTTTCAAAATTGCTCGAAAAAAATTTTTCCTCGATCGTATTTTTATCCTTTTCCCGCCGGTACGCCAATATGAAACGGAGCATGGCGCTTGGGCGTGGCCTAACAGCATCCGCGACGAGGCATTTTCGGGACGAACGATCGAAACGGCTTTACCTCGGTCAGTCGGACGGTGAGCGCGGCCGCGTGAACATCGAATTTGCTCCGCGCGGCGGGCTTTCTTTTAAATATCTCAAGAAGTAGATACGTCAGAGTAACCATGTAAAGAACAATTTTGTTCAGTGTGACCAGCACTATTTTTTTAAATTTTTGTTTTAGTTTTTTTTTTAATTTTTTAAAATCTTCATATCTCGAAAAGTAGATACGTTAGCGTCACCGTGTAAAGACCAATATTGTTCAGTATGACCAGCACTATTTTTTTTTATAAATTTTTGTTTTTTTTTTAATTTTTTAAAATCGCCATATCTCGAAAAGTAGATACGTTAGCGTCACCGTGTAAAGACCAATATTGTTCAGTATGACCAGCACTAATTTTTTTTTAAACTTTTGTTTTTTTTTTAATTTTTTAAAATCGCCATATCTCGAAAAGTTGATACGTTAGCGTCACCGTGTAAAGACCAATTTTGTTCAGTGTGACCAGCACTTTTTTTTTTAAATTTTTTTTTTTTTTTAATTTTTTAAAATCTTCATACCTCGAAAAGTAGATACGTTAGCGTCACCGTGTAAAGACCAATATTGTTCAGTATGACCAGCACTATTTGCTTTTTTTTTTTTTAATTTTCTAAAATCGCTATTACTCAAAAAGTACACACGTTAGCGTCACCGTGTAAAGACCAATTTTGTTCAGTATGACCAGCACTAATTTTTTTTTAAATTTTTGTTTTTTTTTTTAATTTTTTAAAATCGCCATATCTCGAAAAGTAGATACGTTAGCGTCACCGTGTAAAGACCAATTTTGTTCAGAAACGTAAACGCTTTTAGATGGCGAGCTAAATATTTTCAAAACTGCCTAAAATCTATTCGATCTAATACGTTTTACGACAAAAAGGGCCTCCGCGGGCCGCTTGCGCCCGCGGCTTTTACCCAACAGCTAGTTATACTAATATATAGCTGCAATACCACTGACTCACTCACTCACTCACTGACTGACATCAATTATTTCGTACTTGCCGGGGGGGTGCGGGGGTGAAATTTTCGGGGTGTATAGGGGGTGTCGAAAAAACCTCGAGAAAAATACGACTTTGACCGGAAGTCGATTCTGGACCGGAAGTGGTAGCGATATCTCGGAAACGGAAAGAGATGAGGCAAAAGTGCCGGAACAAACGTTGTAGGGAATGCCCTCTAATTTCGAAAACGATACTTTTTTTTTCAAAATTGCTCAAAAAAAATTTTTCCTCGATCGTATTTATATCCTTTTCCCGCCGGTACGCCAATATGAAACGGAGCATGGCGGTGGGCGTGGCCTAACAGCATCCGCGTCGATCGCTCGTCGGGGCTCGCGCTCTCTATGTTCCGCCCGTTCAGAGCGCGCAATGAAAATATAACGACGCATTTTCGGGACGAACGATCGAAACGGCTTTACCTCGGTCAGTCGGACGGTGAGCGCGGCCGCGTGAACATCGAATTTGCCCCGCGCGGCGGGCTTTTTTAAAATATCTCAAGAAGTACATACGTCAGAGTAACCATGTAAAGAACAATTTTGTTCAGTATGACCAGCACTATTTGTTTTTTTATTTTATTTAATAAATATATATTTTTTTAAATTTTCAAAATCTTCATATCTCGAAAAGTAGATACGTTAGCGTCACCGTGTAAAGACCAATATTGTTCAGTATGACCAGCACTATTTGTTTTTTTTTTTTTTTTTTTTTAATTTTCTAAATTCGCTATTACTCAAAAAGTACACACGTTAGCGTAACCGTGTAAAGACCAATATTGTTCAGTATGACCAGCACTATTTTTTTTTTAATTTCTGTTTTTTTTAATTTTTTTTTAAATCGCCACATCTCGAAAAGTAGATACGTTAGCGTCACCGTGTAAAGACCAATTTTGTTCAGTATGACCAGCACTATTTGTTTTTTAATTTTTTAAAATCGCCATATCTCGAAAAGTAGATACGTTAGCGTCACCGTGTAAAGACTAATTTTGTTCAGTATGACCAGCACTATTTGTTTTTTTTTTAATTTTCTTTTTTTTTTAATTTTTTAAAATCTTCATATCTCGAAAAGTAGATACGTTAGCGTCACCGTGTAAAGACCAATATTGTTCAGTATGACCAGCGCTATTTTTTTTTATTTTTTTTTTAAATCGCTATATCTCAAAAAGTACATACGTTAGCGTAACCGTGTAATGACCAATTTTGATCAGTGTGACCAGCGCTATTATTTTTTTTTATTTTTTCTTTAAATCGCTATATCTCAAAAAGTACATACGTTAGCGTAACCGTGTAAAGACAAATTTTGTTCAGAAAGGTAAACTCTTAGACGGCGAGCTAAATTTTTTTCAAAACTACTCTAAAATCTATTCCATCTAATTCGTTTTACGACAAAAAGGGCCTCCGCGGGCCGCTTGCGCCCGCGGCTTTTACCCAACAGCTAGTTGTCTCATATATAAACAGGATATTAAATTTCTGGATGAATAAAGGTTATTATTTCCTATACCTATGCATCAGAAAAATAATGAGATATACTTTCCGCTTCGAATCCGAAGATAGCGTGAGCTAGTTTTTTCCATTGTTGAATAAAATCTCGAGCTACTAGCTAATTTTGTTAAAAATAATCTTTACCAACGATTTAAGAAGTAAATTTTACAATTTATTTTTTAAAACAATTTTATAGTTTTTTTATTTAAAGGAGAATGCCCATTCGCCTAAGAGAAATTTTTTTCTTAAGTTTGTCGATGATTTTTATTTAATTTTATAGAAAAATAAATCTACTTCCTTATTACCGATCAGTTTTAATTTTTTCACCCGGGTTATTGAGTAATTAGATGTTTTTTGAAGCAATATATATTTGAGGTTATTATTATATTAAATGCTTTCATTTGGAAAGGATGGAAAAAGATCTATTGTGCGAAAGTGGATAGCAGTGTCGGAAGGGGGCACCTTAGGAAGACCTTTCTCAGTCACATCGGTCAACTGCTGAGAAAGGGTCAGACGAGGAGCACCCTCAACCGACGTGCATGCATGAGGGGAGTAATGGATGTGGTCGAAGCGAAAGTGGTATGTAGAGAGAGGAGTCGTTGGCGCTCCATAGTTTCTGCCTACCCCAGTGGGAACAAGGCGTGAGCTAAGTAAGTAAATGCTTTAATAATTGATATCTGTTTTTTTATGTAATTAAACATTGTCTATTGATTGGTAAATAGTGTATAGATATAATTTTAAATTTTGTTTTGTTACCAAACTATTAGGTATCAAGTGGGCCCAAAAATGGGCATTCTCCTTTGTTTATTAATTTTTTTAAAACAATTTTAAAGTAATAGAAAATTCTAAATGAAAACTATGTAGGTACTCGCACAATAATAGTCCCCGAGGCAATAGCACTTTTTTAAAAGAATCATTGTTACCAAAATTACCTCGTTAATGGTGAACAATGGTAGACGAACAATGGTATTGTAATATTTCTTTTCGTGTGTTAATTTTTCATGATTAATTACATGTTACCTGAATTTTTTTAGTTGAATGATAGATTTATATTAGATAGAGCTCGGGTTTATTTATTTTGATATAAAAAACGTCTATATCGTACATTTATTCTATGTTGTAATTTTTTTTTGTTGTAGCTTGGCATGTGACAACACTGCCTGCAGAAATTTCTCTGCAGTAGTAGTTGTTGTACTACTCCAACTTAACACATGCCCTATTCCCACTGGGGTAGGCAGAAACTATGCAGCGCCAACAACACTTCTCTCTATATACCACTTTTGTTTCGACGACATCCATCACTCCTCTCATGCATGCACCTGACCCCTGAGTTACTACAAAAAACAGTAATAGGTGACGTCAACCCAGAAATTGGAGAGACTGTCGAAGATGGAAAGATAGAAAGAAGGAATTTTGATGCGATCACGTGAGCGCCGCCCGTCACCAGAGTATCCAGGAGACATTAACTACTCAAGCTGAACGTGCGCGCGGAGATTTCTTTTTTTTTTTTGTTCAATTTTCATCACAATTTTATAATAACTCCAAGATATAAATATGCCAGAAAATGATGTTAAAAAAAAATCTTTGTTAATAAAAATTCACTTCACTAGAAAAATTAATTACAGAAAAAATGGCTCCCGTCAAAAGAGTATGCATCAAAGAGGGGCAAAAAAAATCGTTTTATTTTCTCTGATGAAGTAAAGAAAAAAATATTTTCTTTATTGTTCCAACAAAAATCACTGTTCATATTCTCAGAGAAACAAAAAATATTAATTATTTTCCCTTTTTTTGTGTTTTAATTAAAATTAATTACAGCGCCGTTTAAGAGCAAAATGTACAGAAAATTAACTTTTGTATCAAACAACTGTTACCTACACAACATTTATTTTCAATTAACAATAATAATAGAACGAATCGAAACTATTCAATCTGCCTTCATCGAGACTGAACACTCAAGATTAGTTTGTTTTTCATTCAGAGGTCCGCAAACTTTTTGTTTCATAGACTATTTGCCATGTTTTTCGATTTTGCCTAATATGTAATTTTTGCAAATTCATCAAGTCCAACGCCGAAACAGGTCACCGTTGTAATAACATTCCTAATATGTGAAAATTAATTAATGCTATTTATTTATTTTACTATTCTTACATATTTACTATTCTTTATCACACCGTTCGCGTTCACCTGCCCCGGGTTCCAGCTGAAAACCAGCGCTACGAGCTGCCTCGTGTAGGTCCTAGCACATGCTGAGCTGTGCGCCCTTTCGTCCCTACACATTCGCGTCCAGACTTGCTATTGTGTCTCACAAAAATGTTTATTTTGGGATGAATAAAGTTTTTTCTTTCTTTCTTTCTTTTAAAATATATCAATAAGAATATTTAACAATTATTACTTAATTAGAAATTCTGAAATAAAAGTTGAACCCTAGAAAACACGTCTCACAGGAAATGAATCAGACTAATATCCTAGACCGTAGTAATACCTACGGGAATAGAGACTAGATAATAGGTTTAACATCTCATAATTATCCAAGTAAATAATAAGAACATTTATAATGTTATTATTGTATCCCTAAGGTATAATTATTTAACGTATAAAGAGTTAGATTTTATTATATTTATATACATTTTCACTATTTTTTGTAGAGATTATTTAAGTTTGATATTAATAAAAACTGACGGAGATGACACAACTACAAACTTTAATTCGAAAAACTATGCGAGAAACAGTAGTCCGGCTCACATGCCGCACTTCACTGTAACTACGAATAATGCATTTTTTGTTGGTACTGATGGTATCTGTGTTCAAATCTCGATAAATTCTGACTGGTACCAATGTAACTATGTTACACGTGTACTTTGGTCGTTCAGTGCCAATATCAAAGGGTGATGCAGACTGATGATGGTTACTTATCCAGTCTGCCTGCCTACCACCACTTTCGAACACACCCGTGAAGTGACCTTGTCGCATTTCGGGAGTTTGAAAGTAGCCGGCTATAACGAGAGGAGTGCGCACTGTCAATCTGAACTCATAGACGACTGCTGCCTGCAGAAATTTAGCAGTTGTTTCCGTTCATGGACCGCACTCTAGCCTAACATCAGGCGTAGTGTAGTGATATGCCGAGCTACTACTACTACTTAGCTCACGCCTTGTTCTCACTGAGGTAGGCAGAAGCAATGGAGCGCCAGCGACTCCTCTCTCTACATACCACTTTCGCTTCGACCACATCTATTACTCTCTTCATGCATGCACGTCGGTTAAGGGTGCTCCTCATCTGACCCTTTCTCAGCAGTTGACCAATCTGACTGAGAAAGGTCTTCTTAGGGCGCCCCCTTCCGACACTGCCATCCACTTTCGCACAATAGATCTTGATAGATATGTTGAGCTACAGTTTTAAAAAAAAATACCAGCAACACCACCACACCAAACCGCAATGTCGGCCACGGCACTCATGCGAAAATGTCAACGATTGTTTATAAATATTATATCTTCAAAAGAGAAAGCAAAAACTCCGTCAATGTGAGAAAACTATTTGGGTATGATGATAAGAATTCTGTCGTGAACGCTTGACATATTCTTAGCTTATCGCTCGTAAGTATACATAATCCCATCTCCAAAAATATTGTTATATATTATTTCCTTCCCCCTCATATAATACGATGGTTCTGCTGCCATTTTGGAAATCCTACACAAACTAGTTTTTTATAGTGTTTTCATATGTTTATCGCGTTTGTTTTGATTAATTTAATTCGACGTGTCTAAGGTCAATCGGACGAACAATACCTTAAACTATTCGCTGCAACGATGGCTGTAAAGCTTTGAAATTAGAAAAAATATTAACTGAACGACAGTGGCGGCGTTAGACCAAACCTAAACGTCGACAATAGCAGTTTTACAAGACCTCTTTAATTTTTTAGTCAATGAAATGAAATGAAATAAACTTTATTGCGTAAAACATGGTGTTATTAAATGGGTTAGAATTTGTTCACATGTTTCGCCACATTTAGCGGCATGCAAAACTTTCGATAAACCTAATATACAGGGTGTTTGATATGAATTTGATAAATTAAATCTTGTTTAGATTTTAATTTTTTATTTAATCATGGTTATTAATTGGTTACATATAACATTTTAATTAGAAAGCCCTGTGTTTTCTTAACCCACTTAAATAAAAAGACCAATGAAAATAATTGTAAACACATTTTTAAAACATTGTTTTGTGATAAAACGGGTGAAAAAATGATAATTCTTTAAAAATGTCAATAATTATTTAAGTTATTCCGAAGAGAAAATAAAAGTGAATCCAAAATATTTTTGGACATATGTAGCATCAAAAAAAGGTGACAGGAAAGCTGTACCTAGTATATTAAAGTATCAAGGTGTCGATTTAACGGAGGGCCAACAGATCTGTGACGCTTTTAATCATTATTTCCAGTCTGTTTTCATCGAGTCACCTAATCGTGTTCCTACCCAACTTACAACTAAAATAAACAACAAATCTCTTTCCGTACTAAATATTAACTCAATTATTATTAATAATGATAATGTAGGTATGGAGCTAGAACGTGTCAACGTACATAAAGGGTGTGGTAGTGACGGCATTCACCCTTTACTAATCATGCATTGTGCAAAGGAGCTCACAAAACCGATTACCTACATTTACAAGCAATCACTTCTCTCTGGTATTTTCCCAACAATTTGGAAAAAGACAATTGTTACTCCCGTCCCTAAAAATGCAAAACGTGACATTCTTACTGAATACAGGCCGATCTCTAAATTATGCATCTTTGGTAAAATTTTGTAAAAAATCGTGACTAAACAGCTGACATACATGGTACGTCAACATCTCTCTCCAAATCAGCACGGTTTCGTCAAATCGAGAAGTGTCGACACCAATATGGTCACTTTTACCGACTATATGCTCAGTGCCTTAGATAAAAATAAGCAAGTAGATGTCGTGTATACCGATTTTTCGAAAGCTTTTGATAAAATTTGTCATCATAAGCTCATAGACAAACTTTCACTAGTCGGTATACACGGCAGTCTGCTTAGATGGATTGAATCTTATATCAAAAATCGTAGCCAGGCAGTGTGCCTGAAAGGTTATCAGTCATCTTTCCTTCCCATAACATCAGGAGTTCCGCAAGGATCTCATCTAGGTCCTCTCCTGTTTTCCTTGTATATAAATGACCTATGTGAAAATCTAAAAAACACAAACCAATTATTGTATGCTGATGACACTAAACTTTATCGAGAAGTGACATCTATTGGCGACTGTCAAAAAATCCAATCGGACCTGGTCGCATTGTCTGAATATTGTAGTCTCAACCAGCTATTTCTTAATGTTGATAAATGTCACATAATCACCTACACACGGAAAACTAAACCTATTCACTACAGATACTCATTAAATAATCTTTCTCTTAAACGAGTAACCAGTACGCGAGATTTAGGTATTATTATGGACGACAAACTATCATTTAACTTACACATAGATACAATAGTTCAGAAAGCATTCATGAACTTAGGTTTCATAAATAGGATAACAAAACCTTTTAAACACTTGATCACCAAAAAAATTTTGTACTTTTCCTTCGTTCGCTCTATTCTAGACTTTGCCAGCGTCGTGTGGAGTCCGCATTATAAGTGTCACATTAATAGACTTGAAAGAATACAAAAAATATTTATTAAATACTTAAATTACAGTTATAATAATAATAATAATTATATTGATTCCCTTCGTAATTATAAAATACCAACATTATATAATCGGCGTGTGATGTCAGATATGTGTCTGTTATACAAGATTATTCGTGGTACCATCGATAGTCCTGACCTATTAGAAAAAATACCCTTTATTGCAAGATCGAGATCACTAATACGTCCCCCGCGACAAAACCAAATCAAAAATGCATATAATATCTTTATACCCCCACTCTCAAAAAATAACTACACACGTAACCGTTTCATTTGCCGTTCTTTAGATTTATATAATCACCAATTTTCGGACATTGATATTTTTCATGTTACTTATAATCAGTTCAAGAAAATAATAAATGAAAAGCTAAACCACTCATAAATATTTTACCTACTAAATATATTATCAAGAAGTTATTACAGCACTGATATCAGCACAGTACACATTGTTACGACTATAATACTTGAATACTTGAATTAGGTTTATGTCTATACTTATAAGTTTTTTTTTTTTTTTTTTTTTTTTAATTATTTTTGTTTTTGTTTTTCTTGTGTTTGTTTATTTTGTGTTTTTTTTTATTTTTTATATATCTTTTTTCTCTTTGATTTACCGTTGCCGGACTTGCATTAAATTTTTATTCATTATTGTTAATACTTTCTCGGCACTATTGGTCTACTTAGCATGTAATTCTTTTATTTTGTAAAAAATTTTTTTTTTATGACTGTTTGTTGTCAAAATAAAATAAATAAATAAAAAATAAATAAATAAATAAATAACTTTTAAACCAGAAGGTATAAAAAAAATCACTAAATTATATTGTAGATATTGAACCCCTCTATCTGTAAAATACCGTTGACACCACTACTTACGGGACACCCTGTATATAATCAACCATCACATTTAATTAGGTATGTCAAATTTCAGTACATATCTATGAACTTTTATAGCTCAGCATTAAACTTTTTAATTTGTTAAACTCTTTTGCAAAGCCTTTCAAAAGCTCTCGATATATCGCGATTTCGAATAAAATATTTAAAATCTATTTATTGTTAAATTCTAAAATACGCCGTCTCCTTGCCTGAAACTAATCAGTAATTAGTAAGGCCCTGTTACAACTTATTTCAACAGCGTATTTTAACTGGAATACAAATGAGAATTTGCATTCAAATCGTGTTTAATCCAACGTTAGATAATTTAAAGTTGTCCTCTACGCTTTGCCAAATGTTGTATAAATTGCAGACTTTATTACAACACTAATAGAGTTTAATATTATATGACATTATTTCAGTATGTTTTCTCTTTAATATGAATTTAGAATTTTCGCTTTTGTAATATTTTGAGTGCAGTTGTGTGACATGTGGCTTAATTAACATTAGCCCGCGTAATTAAGAAAGTTTAACATTTATTAACATAACTAACTAATAATGACTTAACTGTGAATAAATACATCGTAAATAACTATCACTTTTTTTATTGTAGCTCGACATGTGACAACACTCCGCCTGATGTAAAGGTAGAGTGCGGTCCATGAATGGAAACAACTGCTACTACAGAGAAACCTGTGCGGGCAGCAGTCGCCTCCACTATGTCGGCTGGAAGAGACGAGCGTGTACCATCTAGATTGACAGTACACACTCCTCTCGTTATACCTGGCTACTTTCAAATTATTCCCGAAACAATGCCACTTCACGGGTGTTACATTCGAAAGTGGTGGTACTACCCCAGGACGGCAGACAGGAGAAATAACCATAATTGTTAAAAATAAATAAGTGCTGTCATTTGGTTTGACGCGGAGGTTTTGGTTCAAATCTCAGTCATAACAAGTAACTTTAATTTGAAAGTTATTATATTTGTTGAAAAAAAAAACTTAGTATAGAGATACTTGTTTCAGGCCTGGGTTTATTATGTTGCCCTTGTCCTTGTCCTCAAGCCAATACAGGGTATTATTTATTTATTTAATAGGAACGAGTCCAATTAGAGAAAAAACTTCATTATCAATATACGACACGCTTGAGTGAAGAGGCAGTTGCGATAAGTAAAACAATAAAAAAATATTTAATTAACAAACCTATAAAATAAGGCAAAAAAAGGTCCAAACAACAATAACATGTCCATACAAAAAATAAGGAAGCCCAAATGTGATGACACAGCAAAATCGTTGACCCAAAAATACAGATCAATATACTCAAATTACACATTACACATCCACATTTTCGTTACAAAGGAGCTTCAATATTTTGCTGGCCTTCTAATAACATCACATATCAACGAAGCTTCCCATTTTGAGAGCACACACCCTATATCGCTTAATTTTGTGACCCCGCGTCGCGTTGTGACCCCAAAAATACTCTGTTTCTTAGGTTATTCGCAAATATATTTTAACAAAATTCAAACATTTTATGCAGCCATTTCTCGCCGCGATCGATCTAGAAGCATCTTGGATTAAAATAATCAAAATACATGCAATAAATAAAAGAAACGCGTTTGAGAGTAATAGAGAGAGAGAGAGACACATAATGGAGGCATAAAACTAATAGTCTTGGTGACGGTGATGATAACGTTTTTCCCCAGTTCACTCCGCAGTTTATAAGCTAGGATGCTTATAACGTCCGCAAGGAAACTTCGTTACAAAAACGTGTTAAGTTTTTTTTTTAATTCAATTGTCATAACTTTCGTATAATAAATTAATAGAATAAACTTATTTATACTATTATAGTTTTATTTATTTATTATAGTATTATAGTTATGCCTGTAAATTTTAAGACGAGTTAGATGATTTTTTAAGGTTGCATAGCGTGTTCACTTTATTGGGTTACAAATCCAGAATAAATAGGTTCTGCCACTATTTGGGCATGTCTACCGACGTCAAGTAAAACCTGACAGCGCCGCTCGGAAATCAAGTTACAATGTCCAATATTGATACAATTGTTACAATAAACGAAGGCTCTATCTAACTACAGGAAGAAGAGTAATTCAATTTGCTCTCGATACTTCTTTCAAAGGTTTCGGATGGAAGGTCGAATTGTTAATGGAACTCATGAATTTTTTTACTTCCGTCAGCTGTGACTGGAAATGAAGAAGTTACCTACTTTTATACATTATTTCTATACAACAAACTACGAGTATATGCTGGTTATAGTTATAGGTAGACTAATGATGCTTTCGTGTCCTCTATGCCGGCTTAAGAAGGGTGCGGCACCTGAAAATGGTGACACTACTACCCCCAGGACGACAGACTGTGCTACTAACCATCATCAGTATCTTAATATATTAATTAAAACAAACAAAAAATAACCATTAACAAAAGAAAGAAATTAATAAAGAAAACTTTATCCGAATATAAATTTAAAATATCAAATCAGTAAACAAAAAACAGACTGAAAAGCGAATGACAAAAAAGTATCCGTTCATGGACCGCACTCTAGCTTTACATCAGGCGGAGTGTCGTCACATGCCGAGCTACAATAAAAAAAAAAAAAAAAAAAAAAAAAAAGTAGATCGTGGTCCTGATTTTCAATAAGGCCATAAAATAAGGAAAGGCTCTATCAGTGATATAACGAAATATTATATTTATGCGTACAATAGTATAGTATAGTACGGAGACCCAAAATATAGTACTATAATAATAGTATGTTTGGCAACCCTAGGCAGAACACAAAACCAAAACAACGATTCCCAGAACGCAGCTGTCCTTTATCTATATATTAAGAGGAACAAGTTAATAAATTATTAAAACATTTTCCCACCTCGAGCGATAATACTTCCGCTGATAGTGACTTCGGACCGGATGTAACTCCCTGAACAATTCCTCAACATTGCGAAATCTCTGTTCTTGTTGGGGAACTTTTCAATTGTAATTTAAATAGACTTTGCCTTCACTTTGGAATATAATACTCTATATATACTTTATAAATATATGTACAGTTAATAAATAAGTAATATAGACAATGCCCTGGCCCCAAACTACGGTATCCCGGACAAGGGCAACATAATAACACCCGGAGCCGAAACAAGCGTATATTTGTTTGTCCCTCAATCACAATCGAACTGTGGAACGGATTATATGTTTGAAAAGGTACTTTAAAAAAATACTTTTACGATAAATAACCCATTTAATACGGGTTTTGAATTTTTTTTTTTTGTTTGGGCGAAATTACGGCATACGACTAATTTAACCCTAAAATAGGTTACGTGTGGGTGAAAAGGAATCGCATAATGCTAATTATACATGTACAGGGGCTAAAGTCAACTTTGTTGTCACTTGATCGAATCGACTGCAAAATGTATGGGATTTACCGTTTCGTTTCGTTATTAGCCCCAGCTAGTTATAATATAAAAATTGCAAGGTATGTTATATGTCATAGAATTATTAACTCTATGGCGTGTTAATAGAGACGTCTAAAGTCAATCGAATCCGTTCGAAAATCGTAATAAATATCCGACAAATTGTCAAATGGATTTGAGTCATTCAACTCCTAAAATCCATGCAAATGACCTTTCAATTTTCATTGCACGTTCAAAAACCCGCTGTGACGTCACAAAGCCAAAATCGAATAAACGTTAGCCGCGACAGGCTCGCGATTTAAATCTGCGACGTGTTCCAAAATTAAATTACGATTTGCCATTGGAGCAGCGAGCGGTCGTCGCGTCGTCCGACACGTTTCCCCGGGCCGGCCGGGCGCGCTAATTTTAAAATTATTAATTTTATACTACGTGAGGTACGCGAATTGTGTGCGTGACTGTACACGCGGCGGCTCGGACACGGGAAATTTATTACGTACGTTCACAAATTAAAATAAGATTTCGCTAACGGGTCGTGTGTCCTAAAATATATATGTAATATTTTTATAATATATTTTAATTTATCTTTTATATATTTTTGTCACTAATTATTTTCATTTAACAACCTCGAATTCTTGCTATTTATCGTTTACGTGAATTCAATATAACATAAATATTTTGTTATAAAAATTTTGTTGTTAAAATGTTATTGTTCAAAATGTAACCATTCAAATACATTCCAAAATTATTCACAGACAAAACCCGCACAGCAAAATAATCTGACAGCCATCTTGTGGACCCAAAGTCGATAGATTTACGAAGGCTCGGTAACTTTGACAAATGTGTGAGGGAAACGCGGCGGGCGCCCAAATTATCTCGTGTATACAATTTACAAATTACACTAACATAATTTTAAAACATAACATAATTTTAGCTATTTAGATGTTTATAATAATGACGCCTTATTGAGTCGGCATAGCGTAGGCAACCTATAATAAGGCTGTACCTATATTTATGTATAATATGTGGCAGCAATTGTATTCACTCATAGACCGCACCCTAACCTAACAACAGGCGGAATGCAGACAAATGCCGAACATTTTTTAGTCATTATTTATGTTTGAAAATAATTTAAGTAGTGTAAACCCGGCTCAAGAGAAGTCGGTCGACCAAAACCTTGCTCGTAGTTAATTAGGGGTTAGAGCTACTCCATCCCTCGCCGTTAGACACACCAATATTAAGTTTTGTGTGCAGCGGTTACTGCTAATGATTTCCGATGCCAAACTACCCTTTTAGAATTACACATTTGATTTGAACGCGTTTTCGACCTCATTTGACGACATCGGGAGGCAATTCTTGTCAGTAGTGTTGATAATCAACAGGAAAACAGCGGCCGTGGTCCGGCGGTAAGACGCGTGAACTCACGATCGATGAGACCCGTGTTCGAACCTCGCTAATTCTGACCGGTACCAATGTAACTTTGTTATATGTACTTTGGTCGCTCAGTGCCTATAGGCTCTATCAAAGAGTGGTAGGCAGACTGATGATGTTATTAGTCCAGTCTGCCGTCCTGGGGTAGTACCACCACTTTCGAATGTAACACCCGTGAAGTGACTTTGTCGTGTTTCGGGAATAGTTTGAAAGTAGCCAGGTATAACACTGTCAATCTAGATGGTACATACTCGTCTTCTCAAGCCGGCATAGTGGAGGCGACTGCTGCCCGCACAGGTTTCTCTGTAGTAGCAGTTGTTTCCTCTAGCTTTACATCAGGCGGAGTGTTGTCACATGCCGAGCTACAATAAAAAAAATCGTCATTTTTATTAGCGTTATGTTATTGTATTATAGTAATTTCTAAAATAATTTTATACAACTTTTTGTACAAAATAAAGATATAAGTTGACTATACACTAAAGCTAACCTATAAATTTATTTTATTGAAATATGAATTTTTAAAAAATTTTTTCCAAAATTGCCCACCGGTCGAAACAAAGGGTCCGTACCTTGCGTGAACATCTTAGTGTTAAATTCTTAATTTTTTACAACATTGATATATCGGAAGGAGAAATAAATATTTCCTATGAATGTCAAAGCATGTTTGTTTGTTCCCTAATTCCATTTAAACGACCGAACGGATCTTAATGAAGCATAGAGATAACTTACCTACATAGAGGGTTAGAATAGGTCCACGAAAAGGTTAAATAAATAAAAGGTGTACGACAAAAAAGCATGAAATAATAATAACAAAACACAATCCACGCCGCAAATATTTTCTTCTTTACAACTAATAAAAATTGTAGAAACGCGATTGGCGTGACTCAAATGATATACTTACATAGGTTGACTTCTGATGTCACCGACAAAATAATAAACCGTCGATGTCACCTCAGGTATTACGCAAACATGTTTTAAATTTTTATAAATTATTATTGTGTGAGCTAAGTGGACTGTATTTAGAAAAATAGGGTGTTATTGGTTGGCACACATGCAAAGACATCTAATTAATGGAAATAGGACTCACCGTTTGCGTGGATAGATTCTTTTTCGATATAATGTAATTTTACTCAAATTTGTAAGTGCGCGCGCGCGGCTAGCCTTCTTGACACTCTTCTTGTCGACGCGGTTTGGTTTTAATTTGGTGCGGGAAAGGAAGGCAAAGGAATAAAATGCTATGCAGCGCAACCAACCAAAATAAAACTAATTTCAGGCGCGAACAGTTATATTTTGAGAGGAGCGGTAGTTTAGCGGTAGAAGGCGTGAATTCACGATCGATAAGACCTATGTTCAAGTCTCGCTTAAATTCTGACCGGTACCAATATAACTACAAACGCTATAAATACTTTTGTCGCTCAGTGCCTATGATACAAGGCACTGGCTTAGTTAGGCAATAAAAAATATATTGTCGCTGAATTAGTAAGCGAACAATCATATAAAAGGTATATTTTGTTAGCGATCCGACACACGCGATGTCTCGTTTTATTACGGAACGATACAACTTGTTACGCGTTACCACCTCGTTTACACGCAAACCTATTTCATTCATAAAATATTATATTTATGAAATTGATAGCAATTTCGGCCCCTTTTCCACAGTGACATAAAATCGCATCATTTATTACAACTTTACTTTGAAATAGCTAAATATACAAATATCAATCACAGAGTTCTTTTTTTTTTTATTGTAGCTCGACATGTGACATCACTCCGCCTGATGTAAAGCTAGAGTGCGGTCCATGAATGGAAACAACTGCTCCCACAGAGAAATCTCTACGGGCTGCAGCCGCCTCCACTATGCCGGCTTGAGGAGACAAGCATGTACCATCTAGATTGACAGTGCACACTCCTCTCTTATACCTGGCTACTTTCAAACTATTCCCGAAACGCGACAAGGTCACTTCACGGGTGTTACATTCGAAAGTGGTGGTACTGCCCCAGGACGACAGACTGGACAAATAACCATCATCAGTCTGCCTACCACTCTTTAATAGTGCCTATAGGCACTGAGCGACCAAAGTACATATAACAAAGTTACATTGGTACCGGTCTTTTAGCGAGGTTCGAACACGGGTCTCATCGATCGTGAGTTCACGCGTCTTACCGCTAGACCACGGCCGCTCGTATGTATTACCTAGTATACGTAACACTGATTACCTAGTATACGTATAAAGTTCACTGTCTAGCAAAGTGTAGCATTATAGGCACTTACAATTCAAATTCATATAACATTTTTCATGTTTCACTCAAATTAGTACATTTACCGCTTCTATAGCAAGACCGCGCGATCAAAAGTAAATCTAAGAAAACGCGGTACATAACCATTAAAGTTTAAACGAAGCGATCGATCTCGAACCGGAAACCCCGCACAATAATACTTACGATAATTTGAGTATTATATCAAAAGCCGGTCCCAGCATTCCCATTAGTAAAATGCTGATTTAGCTGAAACTACCGATTCTGAGATTATACGACCGACTAGGGTTGGCGATGATATATTTTGACAGCAAGTAATTAAATAATTTTATCTATACACGGTTATAATATTAACTGTCAGGGGTCGGTAGAATTATTGCTACATACTATTTCTTTACATTTACATTACATTTTTTACAATTGTTCATAATATTTCTATTATCAGTCTGGCTGCAAAACATTTAAAATTATAATATTTAAAAAAATGTATTTATCCACTTACTTCAACATTCCAAATAACTGTAATAAAAAATACCAATTTACAAAAAGGAAAGCTACAAACACATTAAAGGTTCGACTGTGACTCGACGAATCGCTAGAGTCTTAACATACAATATAGTAAATTATATCAAATACATACAAAAACAATATTAAATATTTAATTAAATTTAGTAAAAAATATGTACTATCAAGAGCAGGGGAGCAGTCCCACCTTAAGGACTAATGTTACTTGCATATTTTTGTTTCTCTCAGCTCCCACCTCAAATATAACTTATGTTTACGCTATGACAACTGACGTGTGTAGATTAATTTTATTGATATTTACATGTAATTTTTTTTCGTTTTTCCCTCATAACATTGACAACAAAATGAGGTGCAATATGTAAAAAACATATAGAAACATTGACAACAATATTGATCTCCTTTACTTATAATGCAATAAGAAAGAGAAGGCAACTGTAATATTCCGATAAACAATTTTGAAAAAAAAAAAACTGGGACTGCTCCCCTGCTCTTGATAGTACCTATATCTTTTTTAAAATAGCGTCAAATACTAAAACGAATCAACCCTAAGAACAAGTCCATTACTTCAAACGATCCACATGGCATATAACATGAAAATCGCGAACCAGTCGAACGGGGACTCCGCGTGTCCCGACTCAATTTGTTGATTGCGCCCGCACCAGATCCTCAAAGCGATCTCGGGGACTCAAACCGCTTAGCGGAATTCAACATATTGCTTATAATATTTACATATTAAATGAGAATGGGCTACCACTAATGAGCGAACCCTTGTACTATAAACTATATAGTGGGAGTAAAAAGTTATGGTCGTTTATTGTTTTCATTTTTCCTTGAGGCTGTAGTCGTTGCACAATTATGTGTATTAAAAATATGTAATAAACTACAGTTTTGCTTGGTTTTTTATTAGTTATATTATATAGAAAAGAAAAAAAATCGTCAATCAATTTTTGATGCAGTTTTTCTTGGTGAAGAAAACTCATCTAATTATTTTCTTTTACAATATTATATTTGCAAAATCATGATCCAGGGCATGGTTTTGTTCAATAAACGGCATGTAACGCAAATAATGTAAAGCAAAAACATTTTTCAAAACCTACAAACTGTGTACAAAGGAGCAGTGCAGTGGTACCGGCCGAAAATTACAATAGATTCTAACACGAGATTATCAAATGAGAGCCCACGTTTAAACCGACTGGGCCACTACAAAATTCACTATTTTCACATTTAAAAAAATATATAGAAAATTAAGTAATATCTGCAAATATTATACTACTTAGCTCACGTGCTGTTTCCATTGGGGTAGGCAGAAACTATGGAGCGCCACTTTCGCTTCGAACACATCTTGCTCATCATCTGACCCTTTCTGAGTAGTGGACCAATCTGGCTATGTATTTCTATGTACATTATTACACAGAAAAGTTTTTTTATTCTCGTATCGATTTGTCAACGTAAAAGAAGATTCCTGTATTATTCAATAACCTTGATAACTTGTTTGTATGACTTTCTAATATGTTTTCCCTACAAAAATATATAAAAATATTTTCATGCGTAATAAATTTGCCCCATAAATATTGTTATGCAAATGTGAACTGAAATGCTAGTAAACATAAGTATTAAATTCCTATATTATTTGCAAACATATCTTGGTTTTCGTTTCATTATAAATAGTTCGAATTTTAATGCTTTGAATAGTGGCACTTATCTACCCTCAAAATAAAGACGGTATAGTGCCGGTATCATCAGTCATGATGGTTACCAGTCCAATCTGCCATTTCGAGCTAGTACCGAGTGTATCTAGGCGTATTTAGGGATTAGCTCGGGAAAACAAAGAGAGGTAGGAGGTGTGTCCTGACAAGCTAATCTGTAAATTGTATTTTGTACTTACTGATGCAGGCGGATAGACGACTGTTGCCTGTAAGCATTTCTCTATGGTAGCAGTTGTCTCTGTTCGTGGACGGTACTCTAACTTAACATCAGACGAAGTGTGGAAAATGATTGGTCAAATCTAGTCAAAAATATCGTCCGTAATTAACCGTTAAGTCGGTCCGATATGTCGGTTGTCGTTATCGGATGTCATGGCTACCACTCTTAAACAACAAACCGTCTGTATAATTTAGTTCCTCGTTTGACGGCAACCCAGGAATTTACAGTAAGGTTTTAATTCGCCCATCCACCCAGTAACTGAGGTTACAGCACGTGTTGCTACAATTACAACTCGCTCGAATTGTGCGAGTAATGAAAAAGTGGCCACTTCTTTCGGTTACAGAGAACTTTTTTTTCTACAACGCCATAAAGATGATTGTTGTATAGTGTCTAAGCCTAATTTAAAAAAAAAATAGATTACATGTCACATCATTACCGTGCAGAATGTGTTTCATTTATTCCTTTATTTTAAACATAAAACATGGTGACAGCGGTGAAAATACAAAGAAGTATTAGAAAATAAGCTTTGGATATTTGGATTTTGGATATTTCGGACAAAAACAGCAAGAAATTATGGCGGTGTCGGCGTTTAATATGTCGTCCTTGGTGATGGATGGTGACATGGGAGCGAATTGGGTTAAGTTTAAGAGAGAATTCCAGACATATGTTGATGCATATTTTGATGATGTTAAAGAGAAAAGAAAAATAGCTATGTTGTTGCATCATGCTGGACATGAAGCGAGGCAAATTTATGAATCGTTTACGATTGAAAAAGAAGAATTGGCGCTAGTGTTACAACAATTTGATGACTACTTTTTACCGAAAATAAATGTGACATATGAAAGATTTTTATTTTTGTCTAGAAAACAAAAAGTAGACGAGAGTTATGAACAATTCATGACTACTCTGAAAATGTTATCAACAAATTGTGATTTAGGTAGTATAAGAGAAAGTCTAATTAAGGATGTGTTCATATTGGGAATTAAAGATCACAATTTACAACAAACATTGTTGAGAATGCCTCAGGTTGATGTAGCGTCGGCTTTGGAGGTGTGTAGAACTCAAGCGGCAGTGTGCAGTCAGGTTCAAAATATTAGAAAAGAGGAAGATATGGGTACGGTCAAGGAAGAAATGATTGAATTGATCAGTCGCAGACGCCCTGGACAGTTAAGGATGGGGGATGACTGCAAATACTGTGGGTTCAGGCATAATCGTGGAAAATGTCCAGCGTTTGGGAAAGAGTGTCATTATTGTAAGCGGAAAAACCATTTTGCGAGTCAGTGTCAGCTGAAACAAGTGAGGAGAGAGGTTAATTTATTAAGTGGGGAGCAATTACAACAGGATATGAACAGTGAAGTGAATTTTGAATGTTTTGCTATTGACAGTTTGGTGGAGAGTCAAGAGAAACAGTGGTACACAGTGTGGTTACAAATAAATAAAATAAATGTGCAGTTAAAAGTTGATACAGGCGCTCAGTGTAATGTTCTTAGTTTACAACAATACTTAGATTTGAACTTGGACTGTAGAAAAGTTAAACCGATTGATATTTGTATTACTTCATTTACTAATAATAAGGTAGATGTATATGGTAGTTGTTACTTAGATTGTATTTATAAAAATAAGACTTACAAATTACAGTTTATGGTAGTAAACCAACATTGCAGTAATATTTTGGGGTTAAAGAGTGCAGAATTGTTAAATGTGATAAACAGAGTTGACAACATAGATAAAGTTTATTTGAAACATGTCGAGTCTGTCATTCCAAAGAATTTTTTAAAGTTATTTGATGGTAGTGTTGGGTTAATACCAAATGAGGTTAATGTAGAGCTTAAGGACGATGCAGTGCCGGTGGTTTCCCCAGTCCGCAGGTTGCCCTATGCATTAGAATCAAAAGTTAAGCAGGAATTGGATAGAATGGTAGATTTGGGTATTATTGAATCTGTGGAGGAGCCGACAGACTGGGTAAATCACATGGTTGTAGTAAAAAAACGGGATGGTTCATTAAGAATATGTTTAGACCCAAGAAATTTAAATTTAGTTACAAAAAGGGCTCATTATCCACTGCCTACTATTGAGGAAGTGTCGGCGAAGCTATGCGGGGCACAGCATTTTTGTAAGTTAGATGCTCAGTCAGGATTTTGGATGCTTCCTCTTAGTAAGAGTAGTGCGAGATTGTGTACCTTTCAGACAAAATGGGGTAGATATTGTTTTAAAAGACTTCCATTTGGCCTTAATGTTGCACCAGAGATATTTCATAAAGTTATTAATGAGGCATTTAGAGGAATAGATAATGTTGAGACTTTTCAAGACGATGTGTTTTTGTGGGCAGAATCGAGGGAAAAATTAAGAGAAGTGCTTTTAAAGGTATTAGAGGTTGCAAGTAATAGAGGTATTAAGTTTAATCCT
Organism: Tinea pellionella; assembly: GCA_948150575.1. Lineage (NCBI taxonomy): Eukaryota > Metazoa > Arthropoda > Insecta > Lepidoptera > Tineidae > Tinea > Tinea pellionella. The sequence continues at coordinate 9,676,221 of OX411248.1, forward strand.
AGTAAATTTGTATTTGATCCAGAGGAAATTACTTTTTTAGGATATTCATTTAGTAAAAGGGGTATGGCTATTGATAAAGATAGGATTAAAGCGATAACTGAATTAAAAATTCCAAGTGATAAAAAATCGTTACAAAGAGTGTTAGGAATATTTAATTTTTTATGTAAGTTCATTCCAAATTATTCTGATAAGTCAGCGCCACTAAGAGAATTGTTGAAAGATGATGTGATGTTTGTATGGCAGTCGTCTCATGATCAAGCTATGAAAGAGTTATGTAGTTCGGTTATAAACTCTCCGGTGTTAGGTTTTTATGATCCCAATGCAGAGATAATATTAAGTGTGGATGCTAGTTTAGTTGGTCTAGGAGCGACTTTGCTTCAACAAGGTCGTCCTATTGCATATGCATCAAAGGCATTGTCTGATACTCAAAGTAGATACTCGCAGATTGAAAAAGAGTTATTGAGTGTTTGTTTCGGAGTAGAAAAATTTAAGCAGTATTTGTTCGGTAGAGATATAGTTACAGTTCATACTGATCATAAACCGTTGTTAGGAATTGTTAAAAAACCATTATATAAAATTCCCGCCAGACTTCAGAGGATGATGTTGAGGTTACAGCCATATAGGTTGAAATTGGTTCATATTCCTGGTAAATACATGTATATAGCTGATTCACTGTCTAGAGATTTTACAAGAGAGGGTTGTGACACAGAGACTGAGTTTGAGGATATCGAATTACAAGTGGCATTATTAATGGAAAACCTTCCAGTTACAGAAGCTAATCGTATTTTAATAGAATCTAAACAGGACCCAGTAGATAAATTATTGGTTACTTACATTAAGGAGGGTTGGCCGGCATATAGTGGGTTGTCGGATGAAATGAAGCCTTTCTATCAAATCAAGGATGAGTTAATGGTTGTTAAAGGGTTGATTTTTAAAAAGGATAGGCTATTGGTACCGCGGGTCTTGAAGAGTATTATGTTGGAAAAATTGCACACAGGTCATCCTGGAATTGAGAGAATGATTTGTAGGGCTGAGATGTCGTTGTTTTGGATAGGTATAAATCAGGATATTAAGAAATATGTTCAGTCATGCTTGTCTTGTCAGAAATATCAAAACAATAAAACTAAGATGGAATTAATGTCCAAAGAAGTACCTCAATTGCCTTGGATTGAAGTCGGTTGTGATGTGTTTGAGTTATATAACAAATATTATTTAGTGGTGGTCGATGCATTGTCTAAATTCATTGAAGTGGTTACATTAACTAGTTTACGAGCTGCTGTGGTCATTGATAAATTAAAATCTATATTTGCAAGACATGGAATTCCGGTCAAATTTTATTCTGATGGAGCATTGTACTTTAATTGTGATTTGTTCAGGAATTTTGCTAAAGAGTGGGATTTTAAAGTTTAAAGAAGTTTAAAGTAAATAGCGATTAATTTTTATTAGAATCAGTGGAATGTATTTTTTTTTAAATTGTAGCTCGGCATATGACAACACTCCGTCTGATGTTAAAATTTTGCGGTCCATGAAAGGTGAACAACTGCTATCACAGAGAAATTTCTGCAAGCAGCAGTCGCCTTCAACTTGAATCAACTTCAAATAAACACCTACTAGTTTATTATTTAAATTGAAATAGCTACATATGAACAGATAAGCGCGTCGCCTCGGTCATTTAGGGATTAAATAATTTTATCTATACACGGTTATAATATTAACTGTCAGGGGTCGGTAGAATTATTGCTACATACTATTTCTTTACATTTACATTACATTTTTTACAATTGTTCATAATATTTCTATTATCAGTCTGGCTGCAAAACATTTAAAATTATAATATTTAAAAAAATGTATTTATCCACTTACTTCAACATTCCAAATAACTGTAATAAAAAATACCAATTTACAAAAAGGAAAGCTACAAACACATTAAAGGTTCGACTGTGACTCGACGAATCGCTAGAGTCTTAACATACAATATAGTAAATTATATCAAATACATACAAAAACAATATTAAATATTTAATTAAATTTAGTAAAAAATATGTACTATCAAGAGCAGGGGAGCAGTCCCACCTTAAGGACTAATGTTACTTGCATATTTTTGTTTCTCTCAGCTCCCACCTCAAATATAACTTATGTTTACGCTATGACAACTGACGTGTGTAGATTAATTTTATTGATATTTACATGTAATTTTTTTTCGTTTTTCCCTCATAACATTGACAACAAAATGAGGTGCAATATGTAAAAAACATATAGAAACATTGACAACAATATTGATCTCCTTTACTTATAATGCAATAAGAAAGAGAAGGCAACTGTAATATTCCGATAAACAATTTTGAAAAAAAAAAAACTGGGACTGCTCCCCTGCTCTTGATAGTACCTATATCTTTTTTAAAATAGCGTCAAATACTAAAACGAATCAACCCTAAGAACAAGTCCATTACTTCAAACGATCCACATGGCATATAACATGAAAATCGCGAACCAGTCGAACGGGGACTCCGCGTGTCCCGACTCAATTTGTTGATTGCGCCCGCACCAGATCCTCAAAGCGATCTCGGGGACTCAAACCGCTTAGCGGAATTCAACATATTGCTTATAATATTTACATATTAAATGAGAATGGGCTACCACTAATGAGCGAACCCTTGTACTATAAACTATATAGTGGGAGTAAAAAGTTATGGTCGTTTATTGTTTTCATTTTTCCTTGAGGCTGTAGTCGTTGCACAATTATGTGTATTAAAAATATGTAATAAACTACAGTTTTGCTTGGTTTTTTATTAGTTATATTATATAGAAAAGAAAAAAAATCGTCAATCAATTTTTGATGCAGTTTTTCTTGGTGAAGAAAACTCATCTAATTATTTTCTTTTACAATATTATATTTGCAAAATCATGATCCAGGGCATGGTTTTGTTCAATAAACGGCATGTAACGCAAATAATGTAAAGCAAAAACATTTTTCAAAACCTACAAACTGTGTACAAAGGAGCAGTGCAGTGGTACCGGCCGAAAATTACAATAGATTCTAACACGAGATTATCAAATGAGAGCCCACGTTTAAACCGACTGGGCCACTACAAAATTCACTATTTTCACATTTAAAAAAATATATAGAAAATTAAGTAATATCTGCAAATATTATACTACTTAGCTCACGTGCTGTTTCCATTGGGGTAGGCAGAAACTATGGAGCGCCACTTTCGCTTCGAACACATCTTGCTCATCATCTGACCCTTTCTGAGTAGTGGACCAATCTGGCTATGTATTTCTATGTACATTATTACACAGAAAAGTTTTTTTATTCTCGTATCGATTTGTCAACGTAAAAGAAGATTCCTGTATTATTCAATAACCTTGATAACTTGTTTGTATGACTTTCTAATATGTTTTCCCTACAAAAATATATAAAAATATTTTCATGCGTAATAAATTTGCCCCATAAATATTGTTATGCAAATGTGAACTGAAATGCTAGTAAACATAAGTATTAAATTCCTATATTATTTGCAAACATATCTTGGTTTTCGTTTCATTATAAATAGTTCGAATTTTAATGCTTTGAATAGTGGCACTTATCTACCCTCAAAATAAAGACGGTATAGTGCCGGTATCATCAGTCATGATGGTTACCAGTCCAATCTGCCATTTCGAGCTAGTACCGAGTGTATCTAGGCGTATTTAGGGATTAGCTCGGGAAAACAAAGAGAGGTAGGAGGTGTGTCCTGACAAGCTAATCTGTAAATTGTATTTTGTACTTACTGATGCAGGCGGATAGACGACTGTTGCCTGTAAGCATTTCTCTATGGTAGCAGTTGTCTCTGTTCGTGGACGGTACTCTAACTTAACATCAGACGAAGTGTGGAAAATGATTGGTCAAATCTAGTCAAAAATATCGTCCGTAATTAACCGTTAAGTCGGTCCGATATGTCGGTTGTCGTTATCGGATGTCATGGCTACCACTCTTAAACAACAAACCGTCTGTATAATTTAGTTCCTCGTTTGACGGCAACCCAGGAATTTACAGTAAGGTTTTAATTCGCCCATCCACCCAGTAACTGAGGTTACAGCACGTGTTGCTACAATTACAACTCGCTCGAATTGTGCGAGTAATGAAAAAGTGGCCACTTCTTTCGGTTACAGAGAACTTTTTTTTCTACAACGCCATAAAGATGATTGTTGTATAGTGTCTAAGCCTAATTTAAAAAAAAAATAGATTACATGTCACATCATTACCGTGCAGAATGTGTTTCATTTATTCCTTTATTTTAAACATAAAACATGGTGACAGCGGTGAAAATACAAAGAAGTATTAGAAAATAAGCTTTGGATATTTGGATTTTGGATATTTCGGACAAAAACAGCAAGAAATTATGGCGGTGTCGGCGTTTAATATGTCGTCCTTGGTGATGGATGGTGACATGGGAGCGAATTGGGTTAAGTTTAAGAGAGAATTCCAGACATATGTTGATGCATATTTTGATGATGTTAAAGAGAAAAGAAAAATAGCTATGTTGTTGCATCATGCTGGACATGAAGCGAGGCAAATTTATGAATCGTTTACGATTGAAAAAGAAGAATTGGCGCTAGTGTTACAACAATTTGATGACTACTTTTTACCGAAAATAAATGTGACATATGAAAGATTTTTATTTTTGTCTAGAAAACAAAAAGTAGACGAGAGTTATGAACAATTCATGACTACTCTGAAAATGTTATCAACAAATTGTGATTTAGGTAGTATAAGAGAAAGTCTAATTAAGGATGTGTTCATATTGGGAATTAAAGATCACAATTTACAACAAACATTGTTGAGAATGCCTCAGGTTGATGTAGCGTCGGCTTTGGAGGTGTGTAGAACTCAAGCGGCAGTGTGCAGTCAGGTTCAAAATATTAGAAAAGAGGAAGATATGGGTACGGTCAAGGAAGAAATGATTGAATTGATCAGTCGCAGACGCCCTGGACAGTTAAGGATGGGGGATGACTGCAAATACTGTGGGTTCAGGCATAATCGTGGAAAATGTCCAGCGTTTGGGAAAGAGTGTCATTATTGTAAGCGGAAAAACCATTTTGCGAGTCAGTGTCAGCTGAAACAAGTGAGGAGAGAGGTTAATTTATTAAGTGGGGAGCAATTACAACAGGATATGAACAGTGAAGTGAATTTTGAATGTTTTGCTATTGACAGTTTGGTGGAGAGTCAAGAGAAACAGTGGTACACAGTGTGGTTACAAATAAATAAAATAAATGTGCAGTTAAAAGTTGATACAGGCGCTCAGTGTAATGTTCTTAGTTTACAACAATACTTAGATTTGAACTTGGACTGTAGAAAAGTTAAACCGATTGATATTTGTATTACTTCATTTACTAATAATAAGGTAGATGTATATGGTAGTTGTTACTTAGATTGTATTTATAAAAATAAGACTTACAAATTACAGTTTATGGTAGTAAACCAACATTGCAGTAATATTTTGGGGTTAAAGAGTGCAGAATTGTTAAATGTGATAAACAGAGTTGACAACATAGATAAAGTTTATTTGAAACATGTCGAGTCTGTCATTCCAAAGAATTTTTTAAAGTTATTTGATGGTAGTGTTGGGTTAATACCAAATGAGGTTAATGTAGAGCTTAAGGACGATGCAGTGCCGGTGGTTTCCCCAGTCCGCAGGTTGCCCTATGCATTAGAATCAAAAGTTAAGCAGGAATTGGATAGAATGGTAGATTTGGGTATTATTGAATCTGTGGAGGAGCCGACAGACTGGGTAAATCACATGGTTGTAGTAAAAAAACGGGATGGTTCATTAAGAATATGTTTAGACCCAAGAAATTTAAATTTAGTTACAAAAAGGGCTCATTATCCACTGCCTACTATTGAGGAAGTGTCGGCGAAGCTATGCGGGGCACAGCATTTTTGTAAGTTAGATGCTCAGTCAGGATTTTGGATGCTTCCTCTTAGTAAGAGTAGTGCGAGATTGTGTACCTTTCAGACAAAATGGGGTAGATATTGTTTTAAAAGACTTCCATTTGGCCTTAATGTTGCACCAGAGATATTTCATAAAGTTATTAATGAGGCATTTAGAGGAATAGATAATGTTGAGACTTTTCAAGACGATGTGTTTTTGTGGGCAGAATCGAGGGAAAAATTAAGAGAAGTGCTTTTAAAGGTATTAGAGGTTGCAAGTAATAGAGGTATTAAGTTTAATCCTAGTAAATTTGTATTTGATCCAGAGGAAATTACTTTTTTAGGATATTCATTTAGTAAAAGGGGTATGGCTATTGATAAAGATAGGATTAAAGCGATAACTGAATTAAAAATTCCAAGTGATAAAAAATCGTTACAAAGAGTGTTAGGAATATTTAATTTTTTATGTAAGTTCATTCCAAATTATTCTGATAAGTCAGCGCCACTAAGAGAATTGTTGAAAGATGATGTGATGTTTGTATGGCAGTCGTCTCATGATCAAGCTATGAAAGAGTTATGTAGTTCGGTTATAAACTCTCCGGTGTTAGGTTTTTATGATCCCAATGCAGAGATAATATTAAGTGTGGATGCTAGTTTAGTTGGTCTAGGAGCGACTTTGCTTCAACAAGGTCGTCCTATTGCATATGCATCAAAGGCATTGTCTGATACTCAAAGTAGATACTCGCAGATTGAAAAAGAGTTATTGAGTGTTTGTTTCGGAGTAGAAAAATTTAAGCAGTATTTGTTCGGTAGAGATATAGTTACAGTTCATACTGATCATAAACCGTTGTTAGGAATTGTTAAAAAACCATTATATAAAATTCCCGCCAGACTTCAGAGGATGATGTTGAGGTTACAGCCATATAGGTTGAAATTGGTTCATATTCCTGGTAAATACATGTATATAGCTGATTCACTGTCTAGAGATTTTACAAGAGAGGGTTGTGACACAGAGACTGAGTTTGAGGATATCGAATTACAAGTGGCATTATTAATGGAAAACCTTCCAGTTACAGAAGCTAATCGTATTTTAATAGAATCTAAACAGGACCCAGTAGATAAATTATTGGTTACTTACATTAAGGAGGGTTGGCCGGCATATAGTGGGTTGTCGGATGAAATGAAGCCTTTCTATCAAATCAAGGATGAGTTAATGGTTGTTAAAGGGTTGATTTTTAAAAAGGATAGGCTATTGGTACCGCGGGTCTTGAAGAGTATTATGTTGGAAAAATTGCACACAGGTCATCCTGGAATTGAGAGAATGATTTGTAGGGCTGAGATGTCGTTGTTTTGGATAGGTATAAATCAGGATATTAAGAAATATGTTCAGTCATGCTTGTCTTGTCAGAAATATCAAAACAATAAAACTAAGATGGAATTAATGTCCAAAGAAGTACCTCAATTGCCTTGGATTGAAGTCGGTTGTGATGTGTTTGAGTTATATAACAAATATTATTTAGTGGTGGTCGATGCATTGTCTAAATTCATTGAAGTGGTTACATTAACTAGTTTACGAGCTGCTGTGGTCATTGATAAATTAAAATCTATATTTGCAAGACATGGAATTCCGGTCAAATTTTATTCTGATGGAGCATTGTACTTTAATTGTGATTTGTTCAGGAATTTTGCTAAAGAGTGGGATTTCAATCATGTAATGTCGAGCCCTCACTACCCTCGGTCTAATGGGTTAGCGGAAAGTGCGGTTAAAATAATAAAAAATTTGTTTAGGAAATGTTTGGATTCTGGTCAAGATCCATATTTAGCATTATTACATCAGAGAGCGACGCCAAAGGGTGCAATTAATTCACCAGCTTGTATACTGATGGGTCGCAATTTAAGGACTAATTTACCATGTACATTCAATATGTTAACACCTAAAATTACATATGTTAAAGATAAGGAAATTATGGATAATTTAAGACAAAAAACTAAAAATTATTATAATAAAACTGCTAAAACTAGAGAAAAGTTTGTTCCGAATCAAAAAATATATTTTAAAAAATTACCTAACTCATATTGGCAGCCAGGCAATATTGTGAGAGAAAAACAATCATGTCCTAGGTCATATGAGATAGTGGACCAAGAAGGCAGATTATATAGGAGAAATGAAATTCATATTTCTCCTTCAAAGGAGTATAGTAATGAAGGGGTTGGTGTTAGTGAGTCCTGTAAAAATGATCGGAATGACGGGGTAGTAGAAAATCATAATTATATTACAAGAAGGGGAAGAGAGGTGAGGAAACCAGATAAATTTAAAGATTATGTATGAAAATGTTGGTATTATTTTAAATGGTGGAGGGATTATTAAGGGGAGTACTTATTAAGGGGAAGATGTTGTATAGTGTCTAAGCCTAATTTAAAAAAAAAATAGATTACATGTCACATCATTACCGTGCAGAATGTGTTTCATTTATTCCTTTATTTTAAACATAAAACAATGATAATAATTATATTATTATTAATTTTTGCCATATTTTTCTGTTAAATTTTCATTTTCAAACATTTTTTTTATTATTATTTTTCACGTTAAATATTTATCGTAAAAACATTACACATAAATTAATATTACGCAGAATTAATTAAAGTGACCTCATCGCCTTTCGGGATCAGTTTGAAAGTAGCCAGTCGACCTGGATGGTGCACATTAGTCTCCTCAAGAAAGCATAGCGGAGGCAACTGAGCTACAATAAAAAAAATAAAACCCCAAATAATGTCGACCGCACACAAAACAATCCAGTGCGAGTTGCAAACCCACTATTTGACCCGTAGCCCGGTAACCGCTGCCTCTTCAAACACCGCAGTCCTTTACCCGGTTTTTAAATTGCTGTTCCGCAGTTGTTTACATCAACCCGGCTTTATCCGGCTCGTGAGCGGACACCGTACTGTAATGCCCGTTTAATTGCTTAATTAGAAATGTCTGTTTTTGCGTTCTTTTACTCATTAATCTTCTGGGACATCATTTCTTTAGGTCAAACTAAATCTTAGATATATATTTTTTTATCTGTCTTGTGCAACGGTGACAGATAACCTTGCATTAAATTCATTATACATTATTTGTATATTATACATATACTATGAAATGAAATGAAATGAAATGAAATGAAAATCCTTTATTAACGTAGGCATGGACTTGGCATGCACTTGTTCATCGTCAGAATCTACTTTGGCTTCGGAAAGGCATATGACGAGAAGACAGCCATAAGAAACTCGTCAATTATAGCCTGTGTTTATAATAACATAAAAAAACTGAATTATAAATCCAGAAAAAAAAAAATATATATATATGAAAGCTTGTCTCCCCATACCTCTTGCTCTCGCCTTATGCAATAAATCTTAAGAAAGAGCGAGAAAGAAGTATGATCAAGAAACGACCAATTTGTTTTATTTTGTCCGATTGCAATTATTATCTGGATTTCGCCATAAGATGATAAGAAGGATGAAAAGTTGTAATTTTTATCCCGAAACAATCTCTCGGACTCCTTCCGAATTTTGCAAATTCCTTTCTTTACAAATACCACCACTATAATACGAAGCTACCACTGAAATTTGAGGTCAAATTTTCAGATCATACTTTTAGTTGTACTGTAAAAAGTTGTACTACTGTAAAAAAACGACTTCTTTCATTATAAACGAAAAACAAACTTCTAAGAAGGAAAAATAAAAACTGATACCTGCTCGTACATCAAAGTTAGCAAACCAAAGTAATTTATGAGATTACATAAAAGTCTAAAAAATTCAGTAACAACATGTTAATGAGTTTGAACTTCGTGTGTTTCAGGTAAAACGCAAAAAAAACATGCATCTCCACTTAGCACCAGCCTGACACGTGTTAATGAAAAAGTGAAAATCTCTTAAGCGATGAAAAAGAAAAACCCATTAACAGCTTTTTCCGCTTAATATTCCGTTAAACTCAAAGAATTTCGCCATAGCAATTTAGCCTGCGCATGTGAAGGCTTTATTCTACTATGTTTATGTGATAATGTCATTTTGTACTAATATCTACCATACTCATGTTCTACGGTTCTACTATCACACAGAAATGCCGACTTGAGGAAACAAATATGACGGGAGTTGCTACCATGGATGGCACTCGGGCCACCTCAACAGCTAGAAGGCTGGAGCCTGGTTGAGACCTAGAATGGTTTTCATAGAACTAAAAATATTTTTTTTGGGCTCAACATGTGACAACGCTCCGTCTAATCTAAAGCTAAAGTGCGGTCCATGAACAGAAACAACTGCTACTACAGATAATTTTCTACAAGCAGAAGTCGTCTCCGACCTAATAAATAATAAGTGATTTTCACAGTTAGGGTGTGACCGCGTTCCATCCTAGTTACGTCACTGCGATCTACACCGTTGTTGACAGGTTGACAGTTCACACACTTCTCTCGTTTTAAAAAAAGGTGACTAAACTATTTAATTAATACTCCTATCATTTAAACTCAAAAAAGCCTCTTAAAAGAAAAGCAATTTTTTTAAACAACAAAACATAACAATGATCTCCCAGATCGCAGAAGTCGTAACAGGGCGAGATTTCCAATCAAATACAAGCCTATCTTAGTAAAGGAAAATGCATAAACCTATACAGCCTTCGGGCGTCCCAGAAGTCCATTAAAGACACAATAAGAACTACCCCCATATTTACAAAGTCCGTCGCATGCCTCCCGGAGATACCTATTCTCGAATGTTATTTTAAAAAATGGTTTAAAATTAGGTTTTTTTTAAATTCATATAGTAGATCATGTAACAGAACATGCACCACCCAGGTCCACAGTGTGCACTCCTCTCGTTATACCTGACTACTTCTAAATTAGGCGAAACGAATCGAAACGCGACAAAATCACTTCACGAGTGTTACATTCGAAAGTGGTGGTACTGCCCCAAGACGGCAGTACGTCTGTCTATGACTATCTCTTATGTGAAGTGGTCCGGTGTAATTTGGAAAAAGTTTAATTGGAACAGAAAACTATAATCTGCGACTATTTTTTTTCCACATTAATTATGACACCTATCCAACCCAATCCCTAAATGACCGAGGCGACGCGCTTATCTGTTCATATGTAGCTATTTCAATTTAAATAATAAACTAGTAGGTGTTTATTTGAAGTTGATTCAAGTTGAAGGCGACTGCTGCTTGCAGAAATTTCTCTGTGATAGCAGTTGTTCACCTTTCATGGACCGCAAAATTTTAACATCAGACGGAGTGTTGTCATATGCCGAGCTACAATTTAAAAAAAAATACATTCCACTGATTCTAATAAAAATTAATCGCTATTTACTTTAAACTTCTAACACGTTTCTTTGACATGGATAGTATAAATAATAACTCAAAATACAATCGAATTAGTATCAAAACTTTATCGTAACAATTACAAGAATAAACTGGTTAACAAGAACAATAGTCCACGATCTTCTCATGACAATGCCCCTTCTTTCGTTTAAAAAAAAAACTGTTTTCAGCAAAATTCTTACTGTAATATTATTATAACATATTTTTGTGGTTTATAATATATAAATAATAAATAAATAGCTGTTTTGTGGGATAGGTCAACCTAAATAATTTAGAAACTTGATAGTAGATAAATCTATGAGTGTATGTGTGGAGAATTGTGGTAAAACAAACGATTGCAGAATCATACATTCGAATGTACGATTTAATCGACTTAACGAAAAACAATCGAATAAATACGCTGTGGCAATTGGTGTTTTTTTATTACTCGATATAGAAACAGCCGATCAACTATCGATTTTTCGTATTCGATTGCAATCGATTAAAAAGAACAATCGATTTATTCGCTTATATACTTACTAGGGGGTAAAAATACTATTGAAACTTTTATTTTGCACATTATTAAAAAAATCGAAAATGTGTAGGTACACGTAGACTTCATCCCTTTATAGATAGATATGTTTAAAGTATACATTGTGATATATTATCATTGCCTTTAGAATCTCTGAAAAGATAAGGCAAAGCAGACATATAAAAAAAGAATATTTGAAAATAACAAATCTTCTTCCTAACAAATTGATTGCGGCCAGATATATTAATTTCGAGAGATCTACCTTTTTCTTTCCGTTTTCGCAAACGTCTCCGATAAAATAGCACTAAGGATACAGGCTGTCTCTTTCTCGCAACTTCTTCTAGAGTGGGATAGAGGTATACTAATGAAAAAAGGAGCCGAATGAAATCTACTCTAAGAAGTCTTCAATGAATGCGGCCTATTGTTTGTATTTCAACAAGTACTTTATTACTTTACATTGTACGAAAACTACTTTTATTTCTGGACGAATGAGTCGGGGCGTTTAAATAATTAATGTACTAATTACTTCTTCTTTTTTTTATTTTAATAAATTTTATTTTGATTTTTAATTATTTTTATTATTAATATTAAGTGTGATTTTAAATATGAAAACTAAATAAAATTATTTATTTCAAATACCTACTTGGGCATAATGTCGTGACATGATTCTACAATTACATAATATGGTACATGAAAAATAGATATATAGAAAAAATTGAAATAAGATTTAGCCGGGAAAAGGAGAATGCCCTTTTTTGGGCCCACTTGATACCTAATAATTTCGTAACAAAACAATTTTCTAAAATAAATCTTATTTTTTATTAATTCATTTTAATTATATCAACACATCATTTATCAATAAAAGACAATGTTTAATTACATAAAAAACAGATATATTCATTTGCATCTTAAAGCATTTAAAATAATAATAACCTCAAATATTGCATCAGAAAACATCTAATTACTCAATAACCCGGGTGAAAAATTTAAACTGATCGGTAATAAGGAAGTAGATTTATTTTTCTACAAAATTAACTAAAAATCATCGACAAACTCGAGAAAAAATTTGTGGGCCCATTTTTCTTAGGCGAATGGGCATTCTCCTTTATTTAACAAAATGATGTAGTTTTAGTTTTCAACAAAAACAGTCTCGATACTCCTTTGTATATTTCTTGCTGTCTCTTATAGTTTCGGATTTGATGTCATGCAAGCCCAATTGAAAAATATAGTGTAGTAGGTAGTCTAGTCTAGTACTTGTATATGTGTTGATTTGTTTTAAATTCAATTTTCTACAAAAACAGCCAGTTATTTATTTAAAAAAAATTTAGTCTCCAATCATAAAGTAAAAAATTAGGCACGTTCAATTCAAAATAAAATAATTACAAAAAATATTTATTCAATTTAATATTATTAGGAAATTAATAAGAGAAAAAAGTGACGTTCGTAACGGATCTAAAAATAAGGAAAACAAGAAAAAAAAAAAGATGAACGACTTATTGTATATCTCCATATCTTTAGAATTAATATTTTCTGGCATTTATCCAAAATAAATAATAAAATAATATTATAGACGCTTCTTATTAATTATTTTATTTATTACAAAACATAGACGTTAGAGGATAATAAATATTTAATTATACTTAAGTATACCATTTTTAATACAACAAATAATATCGCAAACGGTTTTTAACAGAGGCCGTGGTCTAGCGGTAAGACGGGCGGCGGCGGTGACACCCTTGTTCGAACCTCGCTAAATTCTGACCAGTAACTTTGTTAAATGTACTTTGGTCGCTCAGTGCCTATAAGCACTATTAAAGAGTGGTAGGCAGACTGTTGATGGTTATTAGCCCAGTCTGTCGCCCTAGGGTAGTACCACCACTTTCGAATGTAACACCCGTGAAGTGACTTTGTCGCGTTACGGGAGCAGTTTGAAAGTAGCCAGGTATGTCGACAGGAGTGTGCAATAGATGGCGACTGCTGCCCGCAGAGATTTCTCTATAGTAACAGTTGCTTCCGTTCATAGACGGCACTCTAGCTTTACATCTGGCGGAGTGGTGTCATATGCCGAGCTACAATAAATAAATGCCCACAGGCCTTTTACATCCCCTGTACAATTTACAAGTGCGTTTGAGCCCTGGAGCTAGTATTAGCGACTGATTTGATACAATTTACACCTTTTTATTTATGAGAAAGTAGAATAAAAATGTAAATTGTATAATTCAACCATCTGTCATTAGGATGCTCTCCTTCATGCCGAATGTGGCAATCTGCCAGCATTTCCTTTCAGTACGTGCCTTACTAAAGTTTTCATCGTAGATTTTCCAAAAAGATAGGTTGCCTACGTGAATTACTGTACTTCTAGATAAAGTCTTAGGTCTCAACTTTGGAACGGACTTCCTAAAAATTTTCACCAACTTTTAATTAAAGTTTTCTAGATCACTAGACCGTTAGAGCTAACTCGCTTAAAGGGAACAAGTAAAGGAGAATGCCTACAATGCCTACATTCGTCTCTTCAAGCCGACATAGTGGAGGCGACTCCGGCTTGTAGAAATTTCTCCGTGGTAGTGGTTGTTTCCATTCATGGACCGCACTCAAGCAGAGTGTTGTCACATGCCGAGCTACAATAAAAAACAAAGTTGATGGTATCGACGGAGAGGGGAGACTGAGTAAGTAATATAATATAATATATTGGTAATTTGTGTAAATCGCATCCATCGCTATGTTTACGGTGTCCCATTTAAGCACAACGTGTCGTCAAAATCCAGAAACACGCCTAATGAATACATAAAAACTTCCTATCCCTATAAAAAAGTATTCTTATTCGCACCAAAAGGTATACACTTTTATTTCCCAGTGATAAGGTTCTTAATTCAATGACAAAAACGCCGTAATATATATCGACTCGATCGAGTGAGTATCTTTCGCTTTATTAGGGTTGTGAAATATTTTTTTTGATGAATTACTTCTACTCAATACATATTATTATCTCTTATTATATATTTATTAGCGGTAGATATAAATATAACAGAGAATGCCCATATGCCCATTTGAGAAATGGGCCCATAATCAAGGGCGTCGCCAGTCGATGGCCCAGGGAGGGGCAAGTTGTTATGGAAGATGAGGAAAGTATGAATTGTAGATAAAGCCGTGAGCACATGAAGCTTTTCACTTGTACTACGAGCCTTGTATCTACGGCGATTGTAATAACAACGGTACAGAGTCCAACGTGTAAAGCTACACGAGCTCTCGACTTTACAATAAATGAAACTTGTAAATAAGGTATTATACTTATTAGAAAAATATAATTAAATTAATAATTTGTGAGTTTGAATTTGAATAAGTAAACACTGTGTATTTTGGTTCTGTAATTACCAGATTTTAATATTATAGTGGCCGACAACTTAAGGCTTAGGATTTAGTTGCTTTACATTTGACTACTTTTTAGAATCTCTACGGGGGTTTGGTAACCCGTGGCTCGCGGTCCTTCGACCGTGAGTGACAGTGTAATATAGGGGGCACTGTTGAGTTGCTGGTCTCCCATCGGGCGCGTCCTCAGGTGGTGGATAGAGGGTCCCGGTATACCTCCCTGAGGTACCCCGGCGCGAACCAAAACCAACAAGGTGGGGTCACTCCTCAGGTCACACTCTGCTTTCAGAGAAGACCTGAGTGAGAGACCATCCTTCATTGCGTGGGCGGAGGCGGTAGTGGGGTACCAAGCGTTATCTCCTCGACCCGAGCCAAGGACGATAGTTCCGGGGTTGGACTGCCGCTCATATACTTGGCAGGAATGGTGTTTCTTCCCGATTAAGTGGGATCGCGGATGAATTACGTGACCTCATCATATGACGTAGAGAGGGACACCGTGGGTTTTAATCGTGTATACCGGTATTGGGGAGTATCGGGGAGTCCGACATAACCTAGTCGTCTTCCCCCCATGTAAAAAGATTTCCCCCATGTAAATGGGAGTTTGGTAAACAATATGTTGATATAATTAAAATAAATTAATGAAAAAATAGAACTTTTATTTTAGTACATTGTTTTATTACCAACTATGGGATAGCAAGTGGGCACAAAAATGGGCATTGCCTTTTATAGCATTAACTGTTCATTTGCCGACAATCATTTATTAGACGAGAATAGCTCAAAATAAAAATAACTCAATATCGCTAGGTGGGTGTTCTAATTAAAACACTAATTAATTTATTAAATTGAGTATTTTATTTTAACAATATTTTCTTTTGCTTTTAATTACTTTTAATATTCAAAACAAGGTAGGTTTAAAAGTCGTAAGCAGATTGATAATGGTTATTAGGCAATGTGCTGTACTGCGATAGTACCACCACTTTCAAATGTAACACCCATCGCTTCTCGCTTGTGTTTGGGATCAGATTCGACGTTGCCAGGTATACCGCATCGGCTTGAGGTGACGTATGTGCAACCACACGATGATGAGAGAAGGGTACTACCCCTAACACAGCAAAGCATTATCCCGCATGACCATCTCTATTTATAGATCACAATCCGAATAAATAACAATCTATCCAAATCCTATAGTTTCTCGGGCATCTCACCCACTGAACCGTAATATACAAAACGAACATTTATCAAAACAAAAAGCAACTGAGTATAAATATTTATAATAAACAGTCAAAAAATCTGAATATCATTCGACACATATTTTTCTCGAAACCTACATAGTGAAAATATATTTAACGCGGGAAAAGCATAACTGGCATGTTGCCAGTCCTTGTTGAATTTGAGTGCTTCTTTGTAAGGCGGTCAGGCGAGCGCTGACGAAGCTGTCACACTGAAAGGCCTGTTTCAGCCACCATCAGACGAATGACTCCAACACGATAATACTCCATGTTTAGAATATTATCAGCGTGTTTGGCAGCTCTTTTGAAAGCTTAACATTATTATAGAAATATTTAAAGGAGAATGGCCATTTTTGGGCCCGCTTGATACCTAATAGTTTGGCAACAAAACAATATTCTAAAATAATATCTTATTTTTTTATTAATCCATTTCAATTATATCAACACATCATTTGCCAATCAATAGACAATGTTTAACTACATAAAAAATCAGATGTCATCAATAATTATTAAAGCACTTAATGTAATAATAACCTCAAATATTGCATCAGAAAACATCTAATTACTCAATAACCCGGGTGAAATAATTAAAACTGATTGGTGATAAGGAATGTAGATTTATTTTTCAACAAAATTAACTAAAGCTCATCGAGAACCTCGAGAAAAAAATTGTGGGCCCATTTTTCTTAGGCGAATGGGCATTCTCCTTTAGAACTATGAGGGCATTATCGTTATATCACACTTCATTGTTGTTCTATTTAATTTATTGTTCTTATTATATAAACTACTCTACATAAACTCTGTTCTTATACACTTTACCGACTTACAGCTTTTTTAGCACTTCCAACAGTGTCAGAGCTTATGCTGAGCTGATTTCCCTTTAGGACAAGACAATACTGATGATGGTTATCAGGCCAGTCTGCCATCCCGTGGTAGTCCGTAACACTGCTACTTTCAAACGTGAGACGCGTGTAGCAACCTAGTCACGTTTCGGAAACATTTTGGAACTAGCCAAATAAATATAAGAGAGGAATGTGCATTGTCAATCTTCGCATTCGTTTCCTCAACCCAGCATAGCGGAGGCGACTGTAATGTGTCAATGATTCACAAATATTAAAACGTGTATTCTCACCTTTCAACTAGTTACAATATAAAAAATAGACCTTGAATTGATAAATATATTAAAACATATTGCAGAGTCAAAAGTTGAAAACAAACTTAGGTTTATTTATGAAATTAGCTTAGACCGTGTTAAGTTGAGTTCTGGCTTGTACGCTTGTGGGCGCATAACAAGACCTAGGCATCCTAAATTGTTGTCTTAATTCTTGGTGTGACAACTAACAAAGGCTTCATTAGTTCCATTTTTAAACTACATATATTTTCTTATTTTATTCAATCACGTAGTCCAATCAACCTACGAAAATTTTCACTTAATTGATAACAGGACAAAACAAATATGATCATGTAGAGTAACTGATTCTAAGAAATATAGTGAATATAACCTAAAAAATTAAGTGATGGTTGAAAATGAGGTTTGAACGATAAAACAAAAAGTATATTATTAGTTCGAATCGAAAAAATACTTTAATAGAAGTATGGAGACATGATTTTTTTTTTATTATTGTAGCTCGGCATGTGACAACACTCCGCCTGATGTAAAGCTAGAGTGCGGTCCATGAATGGAAACAACTGCTACTATAGAGAAACCTGTGCGGGCAGCAGTCGCCTCCACTATGCCGGCTTGAGGAGACGAGCATGCACCATCTAGATTGACAGTGCACACTCCCCTCTTATATCTGACTACTTTCAAACTATTCCCGAAATGCGACAAGGTCACTTCACGGGTGTTACATTATATTATTATGAAATAACTATAATACAATATTATTCACTATTTCCTGAAGCGATAGATACTTATTTAGAGCGGCCGTGGTCTAGCGGTAAGACGCGTGAACTCACGATCGGTGAGACCCGTTTTCGAACCTCGCTAATTCTGACCTGTACCAATGTAACTTTGTTATATGTACTTTGGTCGCTCAGTGCCTATAGGCACTATTAAAGAGTGGTAGGCAGACTGATGATGGTTATTTGTCCAATCTACCGTCCACTTTCGAATGTAACACCCGTGAAGTGACCTTGTCGCGTTTCGGGAACAGTTTGAAAGTAGCCAGGTATAGCAAGAAGAGTGTGCACTGTCAATCTAGATGGTGCATAATATTATTCATCTCCTCAGGCCGGCATAGCAGAGGCGACAGTTGTTTATGTTCATGGACCGCATTCTAGCTTTACACCAGGCGGAGTGTTGTCATATGCAGAGTTACTTACAATAAAAAAAAATTGCATGATAATGAATACGACCACAAAAAGAATCCTAAAAAATCAAAATAATCGTGGATAACGACACAATTTGGACATCAAAAACAAAAGGGAGTATTAAAAAGGAGAGTTACGACGCTATAAACTTATATAAAATATCACAAACGAGCTGTTTGAAAAAAATAACCGACCGGGCACTTATTCTTGTACGCACATCGACGATTGAAATGCAATTTAGATAAATAAAATCACTAATATTATAATATGGGTCGATTCAAACTTTATGGCGTCCCGGAAGTTAGCTGCGGGCGCTATTTTGCGCAGGTACAGTCAAGTTTACAACAAAACGGCCGTGGTCTAGCGGTAAGACGCGCGAACTCACGATCGATGAGACCCGTGTTCGAACCTCGCTAATTCTGACCAATGTAACTTTGGTCTATGTACTTTGGTCGCTCAGTGCCTATAGGCACTATTAAAGAGTGGTAGGCAGACTGATGATGGTAATTTGTCCAGTCTGTCATCCTGGGGTAGTGCCACCAGTTTCGAATGTAACACCCGTGAAGTGACCTTGTCGCGTTTCGGGAATAGTTTGAAAGTAGCCAGGTATAAGAGAGAAGTGTGCACTGTCAATCTAGATGGTACATGCTCGTCTCCTCAAGCCGGCATAGTGGAGGCGACTGCAGCCCGCAGAGATTTCTCTGTGGTAGCAGTTGTTTCCATTCATAGACCGCACTCTAGCTTTACATCAGGCGGAGTGTTGTCACATGCCGAGCTACAATAATAAAAAAACATAAGACAAATATGAATGAAACATATTTTAAAAAATCCACCAAATTGTGGAACGACCTTTCTAGGATCCTTCAAGCGCAGTGTGAAGAGGCACCTCTCAAAGAGGGCAAAGCAGAGGCGACTGCTGTCTGCATATTCCCTTCTCTGACAGCAGTCGCCTCCGTTCATGGATCGCACTCTAACATCAGACGGAATGCGGTCATCTGACGTGCTAAATTTAAAAAAAAATCGGGGGTTTGCCCTTCCCTCTCACCTTCGTCCTAACTTCGGTGCCGCCATTACGTTTGGTTATACCATAACATCACGTACTGTTTATAGAAGGCCACAGTGACGGTTGGTCTTTAGTAGGAAGCACTCATGAGAGTAACACCGGGCGACATCGTAATTTGTACAAATTAAATTTGAATTGAAAAACAATCGAATTAAGTGCAAGAATTCGGCCATATTTTCACAATAGCCCCGTTGTTATGGTGAAAAATAAATGTTATAGCTTCACGGGGGCAATTTCAAGAGTTGTTTTTTGAAATTTTGTGATCAAAATCTCTGTTTTGGGACTAGTCTTATATTATGATTTTTTTATTTGACGAGAGAAAATTATTATTGTGATGTTCTGATCATTTTTATACTACCCTCAATGTAATGTCATTATTATTATAGGTTTTTTTAACAACAGACAAACCAGAAGTCACCTCCACTATGCCGGCTTGAGGAGATGAGTGTGCACCATTCAAAATTGAAATTGCACACTCCACTATTGATACCCGCCTGCCTACCTCCAAACTAATCCCGAAACGGGTCTTACACTTGAAAGTGGTGGTAGTACCATCATCCTTTAGTATGGTAGACTAATCGATTACTGGTGGATACCATTTCGTTTTTCATTGTAGCTCGACATATGACAACAGTCGCTTCCGCTATGCCAGCCCGAGGAGACGAGTATGCACCATCTAGATTGACAGTGCACACTCCGCTCGTTATATCTGGATACTTTCAAACTATTCCCGAAACGCGACAAGGTCACTTCACGGGTGTGTAATTCGAAAGTGGTGGTACTACCCCAGGACGACAGACTGGGCTAATAGCCATCATCAGTCTGCCTACCACTCTTTAATACTACCTGTAGACACTAAGCGACCAAAGCACATATAACAAAGTTACATTGGTACCAGTCAGATTTAACATTAAAATAAACCTGCTAGAAGTGACATCATTTGCCGAATATGTACTGAAAAACTGTGAAAGGAGAGACTTGAGGTCTGCATTACACGTCTTTTTAAATTGATACCTCATCGGTAAGCTTGCCTATTAATATTGGAAATGAAATGAAATGAAAATCCTTTATTAACGTAGGCATGGACTTGGCATGCACTTGTTTATCGTCAGAGTCTACTTTTGGCTTCGGAAAGGCATATGACGAGAAGACAGCCATAAGAAACTCGTCAATTATAGCCTGTGTTTATAATAACAAAACAAACTGAATTATAAATTCAGAAAAAATTATAATAATAGTCGTAACTAATTTAACAAACATAAACATGGGGCACCGAAATGAAGAAATTAAGGTTGGATGTCGGTTGGAAGAAGATTGGATGATGCAGTCGTGTCGTCTCTTCAAGCCAACATAGCGAAGACGACCGTTGCCGGACATTTCTTTGTGACAGATCCATATTTTGCGTCGCATCGATAAAGTAATCGAATATACGGAGCGTATTCATGATTGATAAACAACATTACAGGACTGAAAAATCTTTGACAGCACCAATAACAATCTGCAGTCAAAAACAAAATTGATTTATGCTACCAAAAGCACACCCCAGAGCCTGAAACGGAACTTTCACATTTAAATCTAACGGAGCAAAGTTCAAAATTGTATGACTAATACGAAACAAACTGCCAATCAATTTTAAACCTAAACCTATTCAATATAAAGTCTATAATAGATCTACAAATATATCGAAACGGATAAAATCTAAGAATTTTGGTACAATCTAAAATAAAATCGAAATGGCATAATGTACTCATAAATCAGTCAAGTCTCTAACAGTCTCTTGGGACATAAATCGTAAACTTCATACGACTGTATGCACTATGCTTCGAGAAAATATACTGCGCTTGGTAAAATCAATTGAAGACTATTGGCGACATCTAGTGGTACATATTAGATAAAACAAAAAGAGTATAACCCCTGAACAAAAACATTAATTACCGATTAAATCTATATAATAAAAATCAATTGCTGTTCGTTAGTCTCGCTAAAACTCGAGAACGGCTGGACTGATTTGGCTAATTTTGGTCTTGAATTATTTGTGGAAGTCCAGGGAAGGTTTAAAAGGTGAGTAAATATGAAAAAATGCTTGAAATATGGTAAAAATAACAATTTCGCTTTCCCTTAGAAACTATTCCTTTGGTTTTGAATGTCAAACATTTGATGTTCGTCCCGTCTCGTTCAGAAATCAATTAAATTTAAAAGTCGTTCAGAAATACTTTTATTATTTATTGATACTTGCCGGGTCAGCTAGTAAACTATACAAATGTCGGAGGTCGGTATTTAGGCACGTGATGACCGCCCTTCGCCTGGTGTTAAGCCAGAGCTCATGAGCAACTGCTACTACAGAAAAAATACCGCAGGCAACAGTCCCCTCCGCTATGGCGGCTTGTGGGATTCCTCTCATTTTTTTTGTCTTAAACTATAATTTAATAAAAAAACGATAAAGATAAATCAACTTTTTTTTTCTTTTTTTTTTATTGTAGCTCGGCATATGACAACACTCCGCCTGATGTAAGAAACTACAGAGAAACCTGTGCGAGCAGCAGTCGCCTCCACTATACCGGCTTAAGGAGACGAGCACGTACCATCTAGATTGACAGTACACACTCCCCTCGCTATACCTGGCTACTGTCAAACTATTCCCGAAACGCGACAAGGTCACTTCACGGGTGTTACATTCGAAAGTGGCGGTACTACCCCAGGACGACAGACTGGACAAAAAACCATCATCAATCTGCCTACCACTCTTAAATACTGCCTATAGGCACTGAGCGACCAAAGTACATATAACAAAGTTACATTGGTTAGCGAGGTTCGAACACGAGTCTTATCGATCGTGAGTTCACGCGTCTTACCGCTAGACCACGGCAGCATTTTTAATGTGTATTAGTCGTTAAAACCTCATTTGCATAATAGTAATAGAGCCTTCAAGAATGTAAAGCCTGAAAAACAATCATAAATCATGAAACGATTGTCGGCATCAATAAAAACTTTTAGCTGAGTGAGGGAATTTTACAGTCATCTCCTTAAAAGTGTATTTACGATGTAGAGAAGGACAACAATACTGTTATAGTCAAACGCCGTCCCTTTCTAACCATGGGGTTTATGCTAAACGCAACCTTGAACAAGTTTCCCTCACTGAGATTGTAAACAGAATCGAGAATTTTAGATAAACCAAAATATAGATAAACCTCACAGACGAAACAGTCCCCTCGCGGACGTAAAAGTTCAGACAATCCTTCTTTCGTCGTTCCATCAAATTGTGGAACGATCTTCCCAGTTCTACCACCTTCCTCTAACATGGGATCCTTCGAGCGCAGTGTGATTTGTCCAGTCTGCCGTCCTGGGGTAGTACCACCACTTTCGAGTGTAACACCCGTAAAGTGACTTTGTCGCATTTCGGGAGTTTCAAAGTAGCCAGGTATAACGAGAGGAGTGTGCTCTGTCAATCTAAGATGGTACATGCTCGTCTCCTCAAGCCGACATAGTGGAGGCGACTGCTACCCGCACAGGTTTCTCTGTAGTAGCAGTTATTTCCATTCATGGACCGCACTCTAGCTTTACATCAGGCGGAGTGTTGTCACATGCCGAGCTACAATAAAAAAAATCTCATCAAGCCGGCATAGCGGACGCGACTGCTGTCTGCAGATCCCCTGTTCTGACAGCAATCGCCTCCGTTCATGGATCGCAATCTGGTTCAACATCAGGCGGAGTACGGTCATATGACGTGCTAAAATAAAAATAAAAATTGCAGGCAGTCTGTCCTAGCGGTCCTAGCAGCCCTAGGTGGTGCAGTTGAGAGCCCCGCTGCTAAAAAGATTTCAGGGCCCTTTATCGAGTAAAGTGTAAATATATCTCTTCCTATAAAGGATGGAAAGTTATGACGGGCTGGACCCTGTATTAAAAGAATGTTCGTTCGCCTAAGAGAAATGGGCCCACAAATTTTTTCTCGAGTTTCACAAACATTTTTAGTTCATTTTATAGAAAAATAAATCTACATTACTTATCACCAATGAGTTTTAATTTTTTCACCCAAGTTATTGAGTAATAAGACTTTTTCTGAAATTTCTTTGCGGTAACAGTTGTTTACGTTCATGGACCGCACTCTAACTCTAACTTAACATCAGGGGAACGTGTTGTTATATGCCGAACTACAATAAAAAAAGTCTGGATCATAGTTGGCTGACAACACTCCGCTTGACGTAAAGCTAGAGTGCGGTCCATGAACGGAAACAACTGCTCTTACAGAGAAATTTCTATGGGCAGCAGTCGCCTCCGCTATCCCAGCCTGTTAGAGTGCACCATCTAGGTTGATTTTCTTAAACTTGTGCTTATTTGAGTTGTATGTATTATGTATTGTATGTATATAATATATATGTAATAATGGCGGATTACTACATAACTTGAAATTAATCGGTGACAGAGAAATGTCGGCAGACAGCAGTCGGCTCCGCTATGCCGATTGACATTCGTGCACTTTCAAGATCGACACACTCCTCTCTTTATACCTGCCTGCTTCCAAGCCGAACCCGCAACGCTCACTTCAAGGGTATTAAACTTGCTTAAAGGAGAATGCCCATTTTTGGGCCCACTTCATACCTAATAGTTTGGTAACAAAATAATATTCTAAAATATTATCTTACTTTTTATTAATTCATTTCAAATAGCGGGCACGACTGCTGTTTGCAGATCCCCTTCTCTGACAGCAGTCGCCTCCGCTCATGGATCGCACTCTAACTTAACACCAGGCGGAGTGCGGTCATATGACGTACTAAAATTAAAAAAAATAAAAAAATTATATCAACACATCATTTACCAAACAATAGAATTTTTTGAATTAAAATTTCTACAAAATTAATCATCAATTAGGTCGAGAAAAAAATTGTGGGCTCATTTTTCTTAGGCGAAGTGCATTCTCCTTTAGCACATATATTAATTTGAAATATTTATAAATGACGGCGAATCGAACCGACACCCTCAAAGCTATATACGCTAACGTAAACATACCAAATAGGTGAAGCAATCGTTTTGGAGATTACACGGTATATTCAATCGAATGGCTTAATCCCATGTGATTGTGGGATTCCGATCGGCTTTACTACACGATTGAAATAAACATCGCATGTTCATATTTGTATATAATATACAAGAATATTAATTTGAACAAAATCCTCAGTCTTCAAACTCAATAGACGCGAAGGTAACATGTTTTTTTATTAAATAATAGTATATATCGGTATATGACAACACTCCGCCTGTTGTCAGCGTCAGTCATGTTAAGCTAGAGTGCGGTCCATGAATGGAAACAAATGCTACTGCAGAGAAATCTCTACAAGCAGCAGTCGCAAGAAATCGTAAAGATTTCTCTATAGTAGCAGTGGTTTTCGTTCATGGACTGCACTCGTAGCTTTACATCAGGCGGAGTGAAGTCACATGCCGAGCTACAATAAAATAATAATAATTAGAATAGAATCCTCAGTCTTTAAATTCAACAGACGCGGAGGTCACCTGTTTATTTATTGTAGTTCGGTATGTGAGAACACTCCGCCTGGTGTAAAGCTGGAGTGCGGTCCATGAACGGAAACCACTGCTACTACAGAGAATTATTTACGGACAGCAGTCGCACCTACAGGCAGTATCATTATGCCGGATTGAGAAGACGAATGTGCGGGACGAATCAGGTTGACGCGGTAGAATTCTCCTTTAAATTAGAGCGCGTATATTTTTGAAAATAAATTAAGTAAATTTCATGAATACCAATAACAATTTATAAGATCTATAAAGGGCGTTGGATTACTGAAAGGGACCGTCAATCATTTATTTATTTAGGGGCGAGTATTTTACGATAAATTAATTCTTCGAAACAATTCGGTAATGCGAAACTTCAAAGCCCTTTCAGTGTCTCTCTTTTTAAGTGCGTCATTTTAATAACACCCCACGATACGCCACGTGGCGTGTTACGGCGCCACGACACCACAAATAATACCTACAACTGTATTTTCTTTATGGTAGCTTTTTTGGACTGTTCAGTGCTATCAAACTCCTTGGGCTCTCAGAATTCATCTCAGTCTCTTATATACATAGAATATAACCACACATGTCGGTTTTATTGACTTTTTTATAAATGCCTACAATTTTAAAAATAGACAGTCTTCAAGCCGGCATAGTGGAGGCGACTGCTGCCCGCACAGGTTTTTCTGTAGTAGCAGTTGTTTTCATTCATGGACCGCACTCTAGCTTTACATCAGGCGGAGTGTTGTCAAATGCCGAGCTACAATAAAAAAAAAAGTACTTGGATTTTTTGCCCTTCACCCGATTTCGGCTTAAAGTTGAATTTCGGGACAGCCTGTATATACCGTTTATTGTGTTGTCGTAATATTCAAGAGGGACACTCTAAACTTTAAGATTTAATAAGCAGAAGGTTTGTGCAGTCTGAAGTGTCCCCTTTTGAATCCGAAAACGGGTTGAGATTGTTTTAAATTGAGTATAAATTTGTGTTTAAAACAGAAAACTTTATTCTGAATTTTCATTGTCTCAACTTTACCTCGACTTACGACTAAATTGTTTTTTTGAGTCACTGTCAAAATCGAGTTATATTATCATTTCTAAAATTTTTTTTACTTTTTTTTTTTAATTTCATAAAATCGCTATTACTCAAAAAGTACATACGTTAGCGTAACCGTGTAATGACTTATTTTGTTCAGTGTGACCAGCACTATTATTTTTTTATTTTTGTTTTTTTTTTAAACCGCTATATTTATAAAAGTACATACGTTAGCGTAACCATGTAAAGACCAATTTTGTTCAGAAACGCAAACGCTTTTAGATGGCGAGCTAAATATTTTCAAAACTGCCCTAAAATCTATTCGATCTAATACGTTTTACGACAAAAAGGGCCTCTTATACCCAACAGCTAGTTATCATTTCTAAAATTAAAAAAAAACTGCGAGCAGTCAAAGCGGCTCCAAAATGTGTACAGGGACGTGAAGAGGCTCTTTTTATTTCAGCACTTGATATGATCGCACTCCGCCTAATATTAAAACTAGAGTGCGATACATGAACGGAAACGCTGTTGTCAGATAGGGGGATCTGAAGACAGCAGTTGCGTCCGCTATGCCGGCTTTGTGAGATGCCTCTTGTCCTTCCTGGGTGGCTGCAGTGATACGGATAACCTCACTTCTACCGCAATCTCATGTACACAAGTAAACAAGACCATCCAAAGTAAAATTGAAAAGATTAAATCATCTGAAGCACTTTTAATCGTAGTTTTTACATAAAAATAAGTCATCAAATAGAATGCAAACTACGGGTCGTTACAGGATGGAGTAGTGCACGGTAATGCATTTAAATCTCTGAAAATGGTGCCATCATGATGGGGGGACTGATCTATATACGTCTTGTTCATCAGTATTAACAAAAACTTTCGAACGTAACACTCGAGTGTGCATGTGTGGATGGTGCACATTCGTCTTCCTTAAGCCGGCATAGCGGAGGCGACTACGGCCTGTATAAATTTATTTGTAGTAGCAGTCATTTACGATCCGCACCCTGAGTGAACATCGAGCGTAATGTAACATACTATAAAATAACTCGAATAGTAAGCGCCTGGTCCGTCCACCTTAACGTTCAGTGAATGCGAGATTTTCTTCGAGTTGAAACGATGCATTTTTCCAACTTTCACCCAAAGAGCGCTCACTGAAAAGTTACTGAGAAACTTCGCCTCGTTTGCCAAAAGAATGGACAATTAATTATTATGAGCCACTGCATTTAGAGGCAACTCGTTTTTTATTATAACCCCTTCACAATTAACTGTTTTATTTAGAATTGTTGAGTTTTTTATTGGATTACTTTATTTACACCAGACCACTTCCAAACTGATCCCAAAACGCGACTAGATTATTTCTTGAATTTTACATTTGTAATTACTACTCGGACCAGAGTGGAAAGGAGTACGCTGAGGTGGTTCGGTTTGAAAAGTGACTTGCAGCGTCAGAAGAAGGCGCCTTAGGAAGACGTGCAAGTAAGTAGTATGTAGAGAGAGAAGTCCCTAGCACTCCATAGTTTCTGCCCACCCTATTAGAAATAGGCCAACAGACTGGGGTAATGACCATCAAAAACCTACATTGATTTACAGAATTAGGCGAGATTTGAACACGGGACTCATAGATCGTGACTTCACTTCTACCGCTAGACCACGACCGCTCTACAATGGTTTCGTATCCTTACATCAAATATCAAACAGAGATTAAACAATGTAAAAAATTAGGAATAAAATAAAGAAAAACGAATAAATATCATTCAATCTTTGCACATTTACATACCATGAAGTATTTCAAAAGGTGTAAGCAGAGTTAATATCTTGATTCTTCGTTCACAGTTGTAGTAATGCATGTCATCCAGTTCCAGAATCCACACGCTTTGCCCAATCAAATAAGGGTACGGTAAAGCGTAGGAATTCTAAAACAGAACAACAGCTCATTCTTCTGGAAGTCTTCGTAAATCTTCTCTTTGTTATACGAACTGGTAGAGGAAAAAGAACTGTCGCGATGCTTAAATAAAATACAAAAGAATACTTACATATAAATATTTATAGAGTTATTGAGTTGCTTACCTAGAAAAGAAAAAATACAAGGTTAATTTCTCTTTTTTTTTTATTCAAATTCAATTTTTTTATTTTGAATATTCCTAAAATATTATTTACTTTTAAAAATATTGAATATTAGCATTTTTTTTATTGTAGCTCGGCCTATGACAACACTTCGCCAGATGTTAAACTAGAGTGCGGTTTATGAACGGACACAACTGCCGCCACAGAGAAATTTCTACAGACAGCAATCGTCTCCGCTATTATAGCTTAAGGAGACGAATGTTTACCATCCAGGGAGATTGACAGTGCACAGTGTACACTCATCTCGCGTTACCTAGCTACTTTGAAGCTTCGATCCCTGAACACGACAAAGGATAGGAAAAATATACCTGGATCATAAACGATACAAAACTATGGTAATCTAAATTAAACACTAATAATAAAATTACTTATATTAACTCATATAACAAAACAAAACAATACTGAAAATATCTTAATTGTATATTGTTACCATTTTCAAC
Source organism: Tinea pellionella (assembly GCA_948150575.1). Taxonomy (NCBI): domain Eukaryota; kingdom Metazoa; phylum Arthropoda; class Insecta; order Lepidoptera; family Tineidae; genus Tinea; species Tinea pellionella. The sequence goes on from OX411248.1 coordinate 9,705,069, forward strand.
AATTTGGGTACAAATGGGTGAATATGAAAGGAGAATTTGAGACAAATCAGATAAGCTCGGCCCTCGCCAACGTCGCCGGTAAGCTCCGGGGAGGCAGCGACACCAATTACACTCGAAGGTTTAAATAAAATTATAATTTCAGATATTATTATATAACTTTATTTACGAATTCTTTATTATAATATAATTATGTTTTTTTTTTTTAAATTCGGCATGTGACAACACTCCCCCTGATGTAAAGCTAGAGTGTGGTCCATGAATGGAAACAACTGCTACTACAGAGGAACCTGTGCGAGCAGCAGTCGCCTCCACTATGCCGGCTTGAGGAGGCGAGCATGCACCATCTAGATTGACAGTGCACACTCCTCTCGCTATACCTGGCTACTTTCAAACTGTTCCCGAAACGCGACAAAGTCACTTTACGGGTGTTACATTCGAAAGTGGTGGTACTACCCCAGGACGGCGGATAGGACAAATAATCATCATCAGTTTACCTACCACTCTTTAATAGTGCCTATAGGCACAGAGCGACCAAAGTACATATAACAAAGTTACATTGGTACCGGTCAGAATTAGCGAGGTTCGAACACGGGTCTCATCGATCATGAGTTCATGCGTCTTACCGTTAGACCACGGCTGCTCATTTTTTCTAATACTGGGTTTATTTTATTTAGAATTAGTGCTGAAAACTCGTGGAAGTTGAATATCCCGTTGGATAACAGCACGTGCGGTATAACAGTGTTTAGCAGTCTAATAAACTATTTTAAGTAGTCTAAATTAATACAAACATGCAAAAAAATATTTTATTTTCTACATGCGGTTGCTGATGTAGTAATTTTAAGTGACATTGTCGCGTTTCGATATTGGTTGCAAAAATATTAATCTCATCGAGCCAGTATAATGGAGGCGACTAAGTGGCAACTGTTGTTTCCAGTCATAGATTGGACTTCTATCGAATGTCCACATTGGTGTGAAAAAAAAATTTATAGAGTAGATTTTATTTGTCACAATTCCAGAGGTTGTTAGGATTCTATAGAGCGAGGTGACAATGATTTTCAGCTGACACCGCTATAGACGTGAGAGAAGAAAAAGGAGAGCGTGAAGTACTTGAAATAATTTAATTTTTAACTATTATTTTATCCCAAAAATTTTAGCTCTATCAAAATTTTGACTGTACGTATTATGCATGAGTGAATAATTAACAAAAAAAAAACTGAATTTTAAATTCAAAAAAAGGAAAGAGTGGTAGGCAGACTGATAATGGTTATTAGTCCAGTCTGCCGTGTTGGGGTAGTACCACTACTTTCGAATTACACACCCGTGAAGTGATCTTGTCGCGTTTTGGGAATAGTTTAAAAGTAGCCAGGTATAACGAGAGGAGTGTGCACTGTCAATCTAAGATGATACATGCTCGTCTCCTCAGGACGGCATAGTGGAGGCGACTGCTACCCGCACAGGTTTCTCTGTAGTAGCAGTTGTTTCCGTTCATGGACCGCACTCTAGCTTTACATCAGGCGGACTGTTGTCACATGCCGAGCTACAATAAAAAAAAATCATCGATCGTCAAGAGCGTCAACCCATCATTTTTTTTTTTAATATTTTTAAGGGCGACCAGTGGTGGGAATACTGGGAATCATTATATCATGCTTCTGTTAAGTAGACCAATCCTATGGCGAATGATCCACCTTTAGGTGCCACATCTTACACAATACAAAAAAAAAAAACAATCATCAAGTTTTAAATTTATGAGAGACTCTAAACAAAACAACAAAAAGCCCGTGTTGAATTGTTACTAATATTTAAATATTTATTACAACTGCCTAAAAGATAAGATTAAACCGTTCTCATTTAAGACTGGAATTCTCCCTAAATATTATCAGCTTTTCTCCACAAATTGAGTCATAAATTTACTCGCCAATAAGTTGGTTTAATTTTGGTTTTTATCTCTAGTTTTGTTTGGGTTTTGCTTTATTAATATTGCGGTCACTGAATTTACAATTTACAATAAGGAAATCGATTTTCATTTGGGCTTTGGAAAAATTATCAATTTACAATTTACACGTACAACATAGGTCTCTTCAAATCGAAGGTGAACAGGTACCTCATAGGCAGGCGTGCTCCACCTTAGACCACATCGCTGCTTAACACCAGGCAGGGTGTGGTCAAACGCTTGCCTATTAAGCATAAAAAAAACTTTTGGACGGACTGAAGATTATTATTAGCCTGGGGTAACCACCCACCCACCACTGGGGTACCACTTACAAGCGTAACACTCAAAATAATCTAAATAACCAAAATCAAAGAGATATACTGTACTAAAGGAGCAAACTTCATACATCGGACATGAAAAAAAAGCGTAAGCAGCTACAAACGATTTGACAATGTTGCCGTCAAGACTAACTGACAGAGAACATAAAAGTGACTGCGGTCATCTTTCCTCTCGTGTCACATTGAGAGCGTTATTATCTAGTTGTATATTTCAATTTTTTTTTATTGTAGCTCGACATGTGACAACACTCCGCCTGATGTAAAGCTAGAGTGCGGTCCATGAATGGAAACAACTGCTACCACAGAGAAATCTCTACGGGCTGCAGTCGCCTCCACTATGCTGGCTTGAGGAGACGAGCATCTAGATTGACAGTGCACACTCCTCTCTTATACTTGGCTACTTTCAAACTATCCCCGAAACGCGACAAGGTCACTTCACGGGTGTTACATTCGAAAGTGGTCGTACTGCCCCAGGACGACAAACTGGACAAATAACCATCATCAGTCTGCCTACCACTCTTTAATAATGCCTATAGGCACTGAGCGACCAAAGTACATATAACAAAGTTACATTGGTACCGGTCTTTAGCAAGGTTCGAACACGGGTCTCATTGATCGTGAGTTCACGCGTCTTACCGCTAGACCACGGCCGCTGTTTGATGACCAAAATACGTTTAAAAATTAAATAAAAGTTTTTTTTTTGCCAAAACATTTCCCTCCGTTTTAACGTTTCAGAAAGTTGTAAGAGTAGGGTACATACACCAAATAGTGAGTACTTTTGTACGTTTCCAGGTTCGCTGAGTCCTTAATTGTATGGAACCCAGCCTATAGAACCGTGAATAAGCCCTGAAGACACGCCTTGCTTACCAACGTAAATAACTGAAACCTGAAAAGTTTTTTTTTTAATTTCATTAAGATTACGTCATATAATTATGAATACTATTTTTCTTATAATAATGTGCACCATGCAGGTTGACAAGGCACAGTTCTCTCGTTATACTTGGCTACTTTCAAAGTTTTCTTATGCGTTTAACAAATTCGTTTCATCCTTACGAACGAGATAAATAATAAATTTAATATAGAAAAAACTTTCTTAATAAACGAATTATCTAACGCAAATATATTTTCTCATATAGGTTCAGTATTTTCTGATATCAACGCGTTCAAACATACAAACAAATGCAGCTTTATTATTATTTTACTAGTATTATTATTATTTTTTATTGTACACACTCCGCCTAATGTAAAGCTAGAGTGCGGTCCATGAATGGAAACAACTGCTACTACAGAGAAACCTCTGCGGGCAGCAGTCGCCTCCACTATGCCGGCTTGAGGAGACGAGCATGTACCACCTAGATTGACAGTGCACACTCCTCTCGTTATACCTGGTTACGTTCAAACTGTTCCCGAAACGCGACACGTTACTTCGCGGGTGTTACATTCGAAGTGGTGGTACTGCCCCAGGTACAACACCACTACTATAAATTTAATGAAAACAAGAAAAGGCAAGAACTGTTTGTTATATGTACTCTGGTCGCTCAGTGCCTATAGGCACTATTAAAGAGTGGTAGGCAGACTGATGATGGTTATCTGTCCAATCTGTCGTCCTGGGGCAGTACCACCACTTTCGAATGTAACACCCGTGAAGCGATCTTGTCGGGAATAGTTTGAAAGTAGCCAGGTATAAGAGAGGAGTGTGCACTGTCAATCTAGATGGTACATGTTCGTCTCTTCGAGCCGGCAAGGTGGAGGCGACTGCAGCCCGTAGAGATTTCTCTGTGGTAGCAGTTGTTTCCATTCATGGACTGCACTCTAGCTTTACATCAGGCGGAGTGTTGTCACATGCCGAGCTACAATAAAAAAAAAACGAAAGAGTAGAATTAATATAGCACAAGTATTTATTTGTTTCACTAAAAATAAACAGAAATACGCGTACAATTTCATTGCGTACAAGTTGTAATACAACGAGCACCTGAACAAGCTTTCTTCGCTTGTTTGTCGAATAGTACTTTCTTGAAGATGTTACGCAACAATGAGTTAGTTCAGTGATTTAATGAGTTGACTCAATACATTCTCACAACAATAAAATATCACTAAAACAATTCCAAGAACTACAATCTGAAAAAACAACGGTTCCTACTAATTTTATATATTTATAAAAATATATAAAAATAATAATAATATAAAATAATAAAAACTAAAACTTTCCCCCTTCCTATAACATGGGATCCTTTAAGCGCAGTGTGAAGAGGCATCTCATTAAGCCGGCATAGCGGGCACGACTGCTGCTTGCAGATCCCCTTCTCTGACAGCAGTCGCCTCCGCTCATGGATCACACTCTAGCTTAACACCAGGCGGAGTGTGGTCATATGACGTGCTAAAATAAAAAAATATATATACTTTGGTTACAGTAGTCCAATATAAAAATGACAACAGCCCGTAATGTTGAGCTAGCTAGATACACGTGCAAATATAATTTCCACGTCACCGCTATGCCGATTCTTTTTTTTTATTTTAGCACGTCATATGACCGTACTCCGCCTGATGTTAAGCCAGAGTGCGATCCATGAACGGAGGTGACTGCTGTCAGAGCAGGGGATCTGCAGCCAGCGGTTTTTTTAATGAGACGAAATAATTACGAAAATAAATTTAACAAAACAAAAACGAATTCACGTTCTTTGAGACCCGTGTTCGCATCTAGTTAAATTCTGTAAGCCAATATAACATTAGCATAGTATAGACCAGTGATTCTAAACCACTGTGCCGCGGCACTTTTGTGTGCCGCAAAATTCTAAAAGTGTGCCGCCAAATTTTAGATAATATAATTATGTTAATATTATTAAATAATATGATTTAAAGAAAAAAAATCGCATTACAAGTATTTTTATTATTAACTTGTAATTAATCCCTTAATAAACGTACTGTTATTTTTGTAGTACACATTATTTTATTTCGCACATTTAAAATTATTACCATAAACAATTTTGCCTATAACACAAGGTAAATAAATAATTTTTAAACTTATCTTTTCTTTGTGTGCCGCCAAATTTTTAAATCGTAAAAAGTGTGCCGCATTAAAAAAAGGTTGAGAACTACTGGTATAGACATTACTAAAAAAAATACATAGCAATGAAAACGAATCAATCGCAAATTGTAAATGAGTCAAATGAATGCCCTTGAAGCGTGTGACAACACTAGTGGGGTAATTACACGAGTAACTCCGGCTTCTTGCTTTGTTGAATTACCTCTTTGATGTAAAGAGTGAGCCAGTAAGCGTTTACGACTCACTTAATATACGAGTAAGGTTCAGATATTTTACTTGACTAGTTTTTATGCTTAACAGAGCGTATTTCACAATTCTTATGCTAAAAATAGAAAAATCTTGTTCCTTGATACGGCGACACTTTTCCTACTTCTCCTTGTTCAATAGGTTGTAAGGTATATTGTGTTGCCGGAATGAAACAGCATTTATTTTGATTGATCCGAGCCGTCTCGAAAGCTTTATAAATGAGACTGATTTTTTTTATTGTAGCTCGACATATGGACTCCTGATGTAAAGCTAGAAGTGCGGTCCATGAACGGAAACAACTGCTACTACAGAAAAACTTGTGCGGGCTTCAGTCGCCTCCACTATGCCGGCTTGAGGAGACGAGCATGTACCATCTAGATTGACAGCGCACACTCCTCTCGTTATACCCGGCTACTTTCAAACTATTCCCGAAACGCGACAAGGTCGCTTCACGGGTGTTACATTCCAAAGTGGTGGCAATGCCCCAGGACGACAGACTGGACAGATAACCATCATCAGTCTGCCTACCACTCTTTAATAGTGCCTATAGGCACTGAGCGACCAAAGTACATATAACAAACAGTTCTTGCCTTTTCTTGTTTTCATTATTCCCGAAACTATTCCCGAAACGCAACAAGGTCACTTCACAGGTGTATAATTGGAAAGTGTTGGTACTGCCCCAGGACGACAAACTGGATATTTTAATCTTTTTTTTTTTAATGCTTAATAAGCAAACGTTTGACCGCACCCTGCCTAATGTTAAGCAGTGATGCGGTCTAAGGTGGAGCACGTTTGCCTATGAGATACCTATTTACCCTTAATTTGAAGAGGCCTTTATTGTACTTCTCGGGAAACACAGAAACACAGAAATCTTATTAATTATTTTAAGAAAATTAAATAAAACGTCCCATCTCTTTGAAGAAAATTTATAGAACTACAAACTGTACCAGAGTCGATATAGCTTAGACAAGCTGCTTTAAGCCGCTTAAAAATAATGTAAGCTGAAACGAGCTCGTCGTTAGCATAGGTTTAGTACGATGTATAGAAAGAGTTTTTATAAAGAAATTACTGTTTAAAAAAATATTCATTTACCTAATAACTCAGTAAATCCGCCGGCCGCAAGTGTTAAGCGCGAAAATGCAAATTTTAAAAATAACTCCCACTATGCCGGCTTCTTTTTTACCTTGGAAAAGCATAAATGGTTACGATCTACTTTAGTTCTAACAATGCAATCATCGTTTTATTAGATACATTTTATTATTACATAACATTAGTTCTCTGGGGATGGAAGGGAAACGTTAAATGAATAAATAAAACTCAAATATTGTGCAAAGATAAATAGTGGTAGGAAGACTGATGATGGTTATTAGCCCAGTCTGCCGTCCTGGGGTAGTACCACCACTTTCGAATGTAACATCCGTGAGGTGACCTTATCGCGTTTCAGAATTAGTTTGTAAGTAACCAGCTACGAGAGGAGTGTGGTGCACATTCGTCTCCTCAAGCCGGCATAGCGAAGGTGACTGCTGTCCGTAGAAATATCTCCATAGTAGCAGTTGTTTACTTTCATGGACCACACTCTAGCTTTACATCAGGCGGAGTGTTATCATATGCCGAGTTACAATAAAAAAAATCTAAGTTTTAATCAAAACATTTAATAGTCTTAATTACATTACAATCGAAACAAAGATCTAATAAAATCAAAATAAAGGCGATAATTATAACACTGTTACAATATCCAATACTGTTTAAGTACTCAACTCACGCATGTGAAGTAGAATGAGAGAGAATTGGACACACCGTATAGTTCAGGTAACCATATCAAACCTATTTCTAGGACAAACCTTTCTTAATTAATTCATCAGATACATCTGTATCGTTTTACTATTGATTAAGACGTATTTTGTTATATTTTTTTGTTAAGAATCGCTTTATTTCTTGCTTAGTTGCTTACCTGCTCTTTAGTTTTAATGTTCCGTGCGAGTCAAAATATAATAGAGCGCCGTGACATGACATACTCCATTGTTTCAACCTAACTCAAGAATAGGGAAAGAATAGAGAAAAATCTATATAATAAAAATCAATTGCTGTTCGTTAGTCTCGCTAAAACTCGAAAACGGCTGGACTGATTTGGCTAATTTTGGTTCTGAATTATTTGTGGAAGTCCAGGGAAGGTTTAAAAGGTGAGTAAACATGAAAAAATGCTTAGAATATAGTAAAAACAACAATTTCGCTTTCCCTTAGAAACTATTCCTTTGGTTTTGAATGTTAAACATTTGATGTTCGTCCTGTCGTTTAGAAATCAATTAAATTTAAACATCGTTCAAAAATACTTTTTTATTTATTGATTCTGAGGCGGTACGAAGTTTGCCGGATCAGCTAGTAAATTGGTATAAATTTTTAGTTTGTCCTGAATTAGTGTATAAAAATTGTGGTAACCCTAACTATAGTTCATAACCGCAAGGTGCGGCCACCGGACGTGAGCCGAATATTAGTATTACCTTTAAGGCTCTATTTTCTTCCTTACTATTATAGAAAACATTACCTATTTTTAACCGACTTCAAAAGAGGAGGTTATCAATTCGTCGTGTATTTTTTTTATTCCAGTAAAATGCTTTGAGTGTATCTTGATAAAGTATTTTTTTTCTTCCGATACAATGAAATGTCCCTTACATGAAACTGAGTCGAATCGCATAAAAAAAATTTTTCATCAAAATGACTCATTTCCATGGACAACTTTTTTTTTTTATTGTAGCTCGACATGTCACAACACTCCGCCTGATGTAAAGCTAGAGTGCGGTCCATGAATATAAACAACTGCTACCACAGAGAAATCTCTACGGGCTGCAGTCGCCTCCACTATGCCGGCTTGAGGAGACGAGCATGTACCATCTAGATTGACAGTGCACACTCCTCTCTTATACCTGGCTACTTTCAAACTAACAAAACAACTAGCTTGACCAGAAAAATTACTATTGGCATAGTTCGTTTTCATAAAAAAAGAGCAAATGGATCCTAAGACAGTTTTCCCGTATCTCCTGTGGTTTAGGATTTCCCCATACTGTCCCAGTTAAAAAAATTACCCTGTATATATATATTATATATAGTAATACGAGTATATAATATCTATTTGAAAATAGCGTCCGTCTCTGAATGTGAGCAGAGCACTTTATCTGAAGCGTAAGATCGCAAACCTCAGACGGTGCCAATTTCGAGTCGAGATTAAAAAGTGAGTACGCTACGTGCCTTTCAATCTCGAAATTAAAATGTACTAGCGATTATTTAAAAAACAAAAAATATTAAGAATTTACCCTTAGAATAGTTGGTTGCAGATTGCTGCAGCCACGGTGCGCAAGCGGTTGAAATTTTAAGAATTAAAAACTCTTTTTTTTTATTAAAACGCAAAAAGCTCTAACGATTCTTATTATTTATGTCTTTGATAAATAAGGAAGCAAGGTTTTTTTGTGGCACGATTCGCGAGCGCTGGGATAGTTTTGAAAGTAGTTTAAAGAAAAAAGAATTTTGAAAAAAAATTGTTTTTGAAATTAAAGGGTATTTCCTACAATCTTTATTCCAGAACTTTGAACCTATCTCGTTCCGTTCCGGAGATATCGCGTTCCGGAACCGGACGGAACGGACTTTCGGAACATGTCGAGGTTTACTCGAGGTCACGGGGGCGTCCTCTATACATATCAATAAGACCCCCGGCAAGTGCCCGATAATATATGTCAATGGGAGTGGTAGTCGAGCTTTATATAGTATGAAGTATATTAAATAGACATACAATTTCACACTTGTAGTGAGGGATGCAGTCGCAGTATCAGAACATGTATGCTGAATTGGGTAGATGTAGGTGTGGCAGGTAATGATGTAATGCTCATCTTATTGTTGCTTTTTTTTCTTTTTGCATGCGTTCACTCCACCATTTATGTACATAGTGAAAATTATTTTAGGATGATGTTATCATGATCAACTTAAACATAAAATCTCCTCGACACTGCACCTGTAAATTTTCCAAATAAATAAATATAAAAAAGAACCAGCTTGTAAGTAGCGAAGTATACGGAAAGGAGTGTGCCCTGTCAATGGATTGTGCAAAGCGTCTCCTCAAACCGGCATAGCATAATAATAGCAGTCTTAATTTAACATCAGGCGGAGTGTAGTCAAATGTTGGACTACTGTAAAGGTAATTGAAAACAGCATCATTTGGAGTTTCACAACGTTGAACACATCCACAATTGCATTCTTATTTTGCGAATAATAAACGCGATAGCACCCTCTATGTACGAGTATGGACGTGCCTTGTCCACCTTAAGAAACGTGACTTGGATTACCAAATTAAGCCAACGAACTATAGCCTCTAAAGCCCAGGCCTTAGAGGTTGTTATTGTGTACGGGTGTTGAGTGGAAGATGTGCAGGTGTCTCGAGCAAGTTTCGTGGCTTCCTTTCAAATGGCGCAAAACTTTACCCGCAGGTATGGGTTTAACTATAGTTCCATTTGGGCCTACGCTACGTGGAAATTCTCTCCTCGTGTATTTTTAAAAAGACTTTGATAAATATGAAGACATTGGAATTATTTAGTAAGTGCCTACTCAAGTCGTATCAGTGAAAAAAGGCACTTTACGACCGAGCGTTGCGAGCATACTAGCCGGGCGCACGGAGGATGCTTTTCTCTCTGCTCCGACCGTCCGTGGGTGATTTAGATTTTTTGTTTGAAGTAGGCAAAATTATAAGTGATAGAAATTAAGTGATAGAAAAGATATTGTGTCCAAAAAAAAACATATACAATATTTCCTAAATTTGACAGAAGACAATTTATTTTTTTAAATTTAATCACTAACGAGTTTGCCACAGGCATACTCTCTTTTTTTTTGCAATTTTCATTACAATTTAATAATGCAAGAATTTTGTTCTTGTGCGTTGAAATGTGTTCTCCCAATCCTTTACACCTTGGATCCTTCAAGCGGAGCGTGAAAAAGCACCTCCTCAGGCCGGCATAGTAGTGGCGACTGGAGCCATCGTGCGAGCGGTTCTCAAGTCGTCAATGCTCATGAACCTCCACTGAGTTTACCATCAGACCAGTCGAAGTCACATATCGTGCCAAAATAAAAATAAAAAAAAATTGTCAGGCAGCATAATGGTGAATTAATCCCCCACCACTTGTAACCACCCGCAGCAATAATCGTTTAAATTGTCCAAGAAATTTCAAATTTAAATAGATTGAAGCAATCGGAGCGATAGGACGTTCGTTAGTGTTTCTTTAATTCTCTTTCGCTTCTTCATCAATATTAAGGGTATCCGAAGCTTTTCCGGGATTACCTCGTATCCTTGAGGGTAAGGGGGAAGGTGCAGATCCCCGGGGGAATTTCTTCCAATTTGCCCGCTTTTGGCCTCTTACTTCGCACGAATGAAATAATCTTAGTAAATTGGGTTGAGATTTTTTTGATCTACGACTGGTTTTTGGGATATAGCTAGGTACTTTAAATGTATCAAATAGTGACGAAAGATATTGTTATATACATATATACCGTGGCGGACTAAGGCTAAAGCGAGCCCATTGTAATTCCGGGCCTATTTTTCAGTCATGATACATACTTTGCGTTTCGTAAAAACCTAATTTTCGGGCCCCAAAAATTACGGGCCCTAGGTTGCCTAGGCCTCAGTCCGCCCATGGATACATACATACATCTCAATTTAGGAGATCTCTCTCTCTCTAATCATTGGATGGGGCAATCCGACCATCAGGGCGTATGTGCACTTTTTCACTTTAGCAAATCGTACGTACGTACTCGCCATTTGACTCTTTGATGCTTAAATTTATGGAATGCAGTGAGTTTCAGTAAAATACGGTGACAAATTGTATGGGAACTCCGAACCTTGTGTGGAATTTAAGCTTTTAGAGCAACGTGGTACTCTTTTTCAATTTATTTGGTTTGCGTTCATTCAAAAGACACCTTTTGCAACTATTTTTCAATTACTTTTGCCACACTCGTACATAGTGTACGAGATTTATCATTTAGAATTTTGTTTAAGAAAATATATTAGATTCACATCTTTACACACACATGTTTTTTTTTTTAATTGTAACCCGGTGTATGACGACACTCCGCCTAATGTAAAGCTAGAGTGCGGTCCATAACGGAAACAATTGCTACTGGAGAGAAATCTCTACAGGCAGCAGTCGCCTCCGCTATGGCGGCTTGAGGAGACGAGCATATACCATTCAAATAGACAGTGCACACTCCTCTCGTTATAGCTATTTTAACTATTCCCGAAACGCGACAAGGTCACTTCACGGGTGTTACATTCGAAAGTGGTCATGTACTGTTCAAATCAGAAAGACTCTTAAATACTCTTTTGATACCTTTCAGAAGAAGTCGAAGGCCTAAAGCTCCCATATGTACAATTAATTTGTATAATGCAGCACATAATAGGCCGCCAAGTTACTCAGCCTAAAGTTCATACCGAGCAGCTATAAAAATACTTCAGTAAATTTCTAAAGGGTCTCTTTCCGCAAAAATTGCAAATAAACCTTCTTGATCTATACTTCTAACATCGTTACTTATATTTATAACATAGTTTTTAGCCATATTTTAAAGGATAATGGGTTTTTTTATTGTAGCTCGGCATGTGACAACACTCCGCCTGATGTAAAGCTAGAGTGCGGTCCATGAATGGAAACAACTGCTACTACAGAGAAATCACTACAGGCAGCAGTCGCCTTCACTATGCCGGCTTGAGGAGACGAGCTTGTACCATCCAGATTGACAGTGCACACTCCTCTCGCTATACCTGGCTACTTTCAAACTATTCCCGAAACGCGACGTGATCACTTCACGGGTGTTACATTCGAAGGTGGTGGTACTACCCCAGGACGGCAGACTGGACTAATAACTATCATCAGTCTGCCTACTACTCTTAAAGGTTCTGCACCCTTATCATAGAAAATCTTCATTGTAAAGCATGTTCCAATACCATCACAAGTGTAACTCGTCGCGTTTCGGGATCACTTTGGAAGTAGCCAGGTATAACGAGAGGAGTCAATCTGATGGTGTAGGATATGGGTTCATCTCCCCAAGTCGGTCTGCCTGCAGAAATTTATCTGTGGCAGCAGTTGTTTCTGTCCATGGACCATACTCTAACTTAACATCAGGCGGAGTGTTGTCGTGCTGAGCTACAAAAAAAATGCCGGCTCCGTGCCTTTCGTATTTTAATATACACATATAATGTGTTTAGTCGTGTGCGTTTGGCCTGTCTCCAAGAATGGAGTCGTTGGTGCGAAATAGAGCAACCAATACCGAAGGTAGCATCACAGCTTTCCATGTGATTTACTTTCAAATAACTAACATTGGCATACATTTTCACTTACCTATTCTTGTTATGTTTGACTTTTCTGTTTTAAACTACTTTTTTATTAGTTTTAAAAAGAAATTGACACAAATATGAAAGAAATAATGTGTTAATATTTTCCTTTAAGTTGTTGCCCTTATGAAAGCTGGGCTGCCTAGTGTTCATAACCGTCGGGCGTGCATGAAGAGAATTGTGGATGTGAGGGAAGCGAGGGTGTTGTGTCAGGATCGTGGTAAGTGGCGCTGTCTCTGCCTATCCCTGTGGGAAAAAGGCGTGACAATTGTATTGTATTGTATTGTAAGTTGTGGTCTGTCTATTCGTTCAAGTTTAAAGGTGCTATATTTTATGAAATAACTTGAATATGTAGATTATTATTATTAAATTATGATTAATTCGTCACTGGCCATTTATACAAAATACTGTTTTGTTTTTTTTTTTAATTTCTCGCAAAAAATTTTGATTTTTCACACATTTTTAATAGCTAAGTTCAGAATTTAGCAAGATATGAACACTGGTTTCGTCGATAGTGAATCGCAGCCTGCTGACCGCTAGACTACAGCCGCTCTAAGGATTTAAAAGTATTATTATCCTGTAGTAAAAACACGAGAACGTATACCAATTTCAACGTTACTCTTTCAACTGCAAAATTAAGTTGGATGCAAAAAGTGGATGCAATCCATTCCGGTTTGTACCTTAGTTGCCCTCGGGAAATCAAAGGTCAACCACTCGCAGTATAGACATGCACCCTATTACACTAAAACTACATATATACATATAATATTAAGTATATCTCTATGCATTTAACTGGATTATTTAGGATTACGTAATGTTTTTCCAAAATGAAAAACTATTTTTATGCTTTTCGTCGAATTAGTTCTTTTTTGAATCCGTTTTGCTTAGTAACGACTTACGAGTTTGAAATATATATATTACAGGATATAAAGTTTTGCCTGTGTTTTTTTGTTTTTCTTAATTATGTCTTATAAATTTAAGTAAAAAATCGTGGATCTATGGGCTCCCAATATCAGTTTATGATACAGTTTCTCTGGGTGAAAACTCATCAAATTTTCAGAGTATGCTTTTATTCTTTTAATTCAATTAATTTTGTAAGTATAATGTGAATATAATAGTGTTTTTATTTGCATGTTTATGTACAGGGACTTATGTCCGAGGATTGTTGCTGGGGACAGTATTCTTCCGGTCAATAAATAACAAAATACGTCGAAGATAAAAAAGGACTGTGCATGTGTGTGTATGTGAGTGTAGTGATTGTATGAAGTGTGATATATTTATATATCTCTATATTAAGGCCAATCGCGGCGGTCGTGGTCTAGCGGCTTGGATTTCACGATAGATGAGACTTGTGTTCAAACCTCACCAAATTCTGACCGGCTCAGTACCTGTGATACAAGCACTGACTTAGTAAAAAAAATGTATAAATATGGCGCCTGAAAAAGCATATTTTCAGCTGAAGACAGCACAAACAAAACAAGCTCGGGCAACTTGTTATTAATTTTAATTTGTTTCATTATTAAAACGTACAACTTTCGTCACAAATTAATTTCACCGTTTTCTGATTTAATTCCTTACATAACGCCGTAATTATGACAGAGAGAGTTCGCTGGTTTATTCTTGGCATTCGATTTATAATTAGACAATACTATCCACTATGAATAACACGCACAAACATAGAGCATCAGACTGATGATGGTTGTTAACCCAGTCTGCCACCACTTTCGAATTACACACCCGTGAAGTGACCTCGTCGCGTTTCAGGAAGTAGCCAGGTGTAACGACTCTCTCAAGCCGACATAGCAGTCGCTGCCTATAGAAATTTATCTGTAGTAGCAGTTGTTTCCGTTCATGGACCGCACTCTAGCTTTACATCAGGCGGAGTGATGTCATATGTCGAGCAACAATAAAAAAAATGAATAGGAGCTGCATGAATCATTTGTAATTTGATACTCACGGTATACGATTAGAATAATAATATCCACTGAATCTTATCCCGTAATATGTTATTTTACATTGTATTTATTCAAATATAATATCGATACATTTTAATGTACATTCGGAATATTTGCCTTTTTGTTATAGCTAAAGCAGAAAACAATGATGGGCAAAAATCGCGTTCCAACATTTTGATACGATGCCAAAACACACACGAGTATACCTACGGAAGAGTGAAATTATGATATATTTTAATAATGTTATTCGTGAATTCATTTAATAACACACTTAGCCAATATTTGTCGATAATGTTATGCCATACATCACTAAATAAAAAATATATGTAATATTTCTTTTTTATAATAGCTAGTTCGACTTGGTGACGACTGCTATGACAGAAGAAGATCACTTCCACCATGCCGGCTTTAATATCCAAGATGCCTCTTCACAAGAAAGGAAAGCTGGTAAGTTTCTCTTCTCTAAGGATGATGTTTTCCATATGAGGTGGGGCATGGGGAATAGAACACTCCAGAGGTGGTGGGCAGCCTACAGTCCCTGACTACTGACTGATCCTCCCCCCCGTAGCCTAGTGGCGACAAATATTGGGGGTCATCAGGCTGGAGATACTGAAATAACCCAGGGACCCTTCCCCAAGGGCCAGGGTATCCGTAAAGAAGATTGTCCCATATTAAAAACGAAGGGGAAAAAGCAATAAAAAAATAAATACTCGATTATTTAAAAAAAATTACAAGAAAAATACTTGTGTTAAATTTAAAATACCTGAGTTAAATTTGTTGTATGTACAAGACCTAATAAAATTAACAAAAAATTTAAATTTTAAATTAATTATAAAATTAATTTTAATATTCCCGCCGTATTAGAAACTTAATCCGCTTTTGAGGAATTCAAATAGATACGAATCCAGGCATTCATTCGCGGTATAAAAGGCTCACTTAATTTTCACTAGTGCATTTAACATCTTGAAAAGCTCCATTTACAACTCCTTGATTAGGATAATTTCTTCTTAAATTCGTGAAAGATGTACATCATTTTATTTTTTAACCTTATTCTCCACAACTATTACATATATATGAATGTTAAATACAATATAGACTCCTAAAAAAAAAGAAGAAAATTTAACACCAATAAAGTTGCAAAAAAAAAGACATGAAAAATTTTACCAAAAACGGGTGGTAGATATAACGCAATTCATTATCCAAAAGAACACTTCCTTGATCATTAGTTACTTTCAAATCCGCCAGCAGACATCAGTTTCCAGTTTTCATTTTCAGCTAAATATAAGGCTGAGTGTGGTGACAAAAGTAGTACACTAACATTATTTTATTTGTTTATATTTCCTAACGGTGCATACGAGTATATCCGCAGCATCGGTAATTTTTTGGACCTTCTCACGAAACGTGAACTGCTCTACCATGTGGCATTGGCAGTAATTCCCTCTCGACATTGGAAGGGAGATTGCCATTAAATCCAAATAAGAAGAAGGTAGTGGTAAATTTAGAACTTTTTTGACAACTAATAAATAGTATTGTTCGATAGCTCGAATCGTATTCGAGTGAGGTAGATAGCAAACTTAGTAAAAACCTTTGTTATTCACAAAAAAAAACTAATATAGCACATTATTTTTCATACATTTCAATAGTACAGTGGCAGCATTCACCACGTGCACACAAACTTCACTGTTCTCATTTCCGTTGCTTTTCATAACTCATTTTGTTGTTTTGCGAGTTTAAACTCCGCGAGTACACTGGTAGGGTTGTCACAGAAAACATTATTCATTATAAATAATTATTACTTATTGTAATAGCAATCACTAAAGCATACTGCTCAACACACGAGTTTCTCACTGACAAAATATAAAGTACTTATTAATAGGATTATGACATGATAATTTTTTGTTTTATTTTTACTATTTTTTAATTATTTTTGACGTTTTATTTTATTGTATTGTTAACTTTGATTGTATTCTGACATTTTGATTATTCTATTACAAATATTGTATTATGGGCAAAATATAGAGGACTTAAAAAAAATTATTTTAACATCTACAAATGTAAAACCTATGTTTACAATAAATTATTTTGATTTGAAAATGCATAAGACCGCTTTTCGCCTAATGTTAAGCTACAGTGCGGTCCATGTGCTGAATGGAATAAAAATAGTAGAAAAAGAAGCAACGAAATATACAGCCAACGGTACCGAATGTGTCACAATGGAAAGCACTAACAGGGTCTAAACAGTGATTAAAAAATTCTAAAGAGACGAACAATATAATTTCAAGAAACTAACGTTAGAATAATAACAAAATAAATTATTTCATAATTAGATTAGTAACGCATTATCTAGTTTTATAACAGATAAAAGGATTCCGAAAAAAATATTAAATACTAATAAATAAATAGAAGAAGCCCAAGTGGCCGTAAATTTACAGATGATGGAGTACAGACTGTAGTAGCAGGCAATTAAACGAAGCCGATGAAGATAGTCGAGACCAGCACTCACGATCCTCACTAATATATTATGTATTTTATGTGAAAATTATTTAAAAGCTGACAACCCTGTCCAGTTCGAAATATTTCCCGTTTTTATACGCCCCAGTTGCTATGATCCTACTTAACAATAGTTACTCATAGAGATTAATAATGTATAAATTTTGTTCAGTATATATTTGGACTATTTGTTTAGTATGTACAATAATAAATACAAAGGAAACCCTCGTCTGTATTGCAATATTGCACTTTAAAATAATAACCAATTTGTGAATGGGCGATATGACGGAATTCTAAAACTGTAAGTGTTATTACGATTATTAATTTTTAAAGAGTGGTAGGCAGACTGATGATGGTTATTTGTCCAGTCTGCCGCCCTGGGGTAGTACCACCACTTTCGAATGTAACACCCGTGAAGTGACTTTGTCGCGTTTCGGGAATAGTTTCAAAGTAGCCAGGTATAACGAGAGGAGTGTGCACTGTCAATCTAAGATGGTACATGCTCGTCTCCTCAAGCCGGCATAATGGAGGCGACTTCTACCCGCACAGGTTTCTCTGTAGTAGCAGTTGTTTCCATTCATGGACCGCACTCTAGCTTTAAATCAGGCGGAGTGTTGTCACATGCCGAGCTACAATAAAAAAAAAAAATATTCCGGTTAGACATTATAAAACTAACATTACCACTATAGTGTAGAGATTATTAAGGAACAAATCGACATATATTTCATTAATAGATGTCACAGTTTGGTATGGAAGGCCT
Source organism: Tinea pellionella (assembly GCA_948150575.1). NCBI lineage: Eukaryota > Metazoa > Arthropoda > Insecta > Lepidoptera > Tineidae > Tinea > Tinea pellionella. Next base: position 9,723,191 of record OX411248.1, read on the forward strand.
ATTTCCCATACAAAGAAAATTGTCCTTCTATTTTAAATTTTCTAAAAAAATTCCGTATTTAATCTATAAAATAAGCATTAAATAAATATTATAAAAAGTTAACCATAAATTATTAAATTAATAAGCACGCACTATAGAGCTTTTCATGAAAAGAAAAAACCAAAAGTGGGATACAATGAGAAAGGCTGCGTTATAATAATGCCACTTAAAACAAAATTAAACGACCAAATAAAAAGAGGGCGCGCGCACAGGAAGGGTCATATCCGTTGGCTGTCAACGGAAAATGCCATCATAATAACGTTTACAGCCAACATTAAAAGTGGAAACGAGACACTATAAAATACCATCAAGAAGTTAAAGTATGGAATTAAACTGTTGTTTTGTTAAATTAAATTATTTATGGGCATCTAACTATCCATAAAAATATTGTTTTTATATTTGAAGCAATTAATTTACATCTTTAGTAAACCAGTGCTTATATCGTCCTAATCTTGGACGAGCCGGGAAACTGATTTAATTAAGAGGGCAATAAACATATATGCAAGTATTCAGAAAAGAGACGTCAATCCGAATTTCCGAGAGTATACCAGCTCGACTGGCATATGTATACACAAAATGTTAGGATAGGTTAGTGCTTATGGTTTTTTTTTTTTTGGAAGGATCAATATCATAAGGCTACTAAAGAAAAACAAAATAGGAAAAAGATAATATAATATACTTGTATAATACAATAAACCCCACCAATTTAATAGCCAAACCGCTACTCATCTCGTATAATACCGTCCTAAACCAGTGAACAACAGAATCAATCAGCAGATCCAACGCTGCTTCCAGCATAATCCGAGCATCACGAACAAAACCTACTCCGCTGGCAAACTGCCAACCTGAAGCCGCTTTAACTCAATTAGTGGAAATAATAACGCGTTTTAGACTCCTATAGCTTTGTTGGGTTATTGATTTTTAGTATCTTCAACGGTTTCGATACTTTAAAACTTGGATAAAATATATATGTACTTGTTAACATTTTGATATCTGAAATGTGCAAAACTTAACCTGAAATCGAACCAATTCAAAGTCTTATTTTATAATAATTCTGCGTGTGATCGCACTCCGTCGGATTTTGAGCTCGAGTGCTGTCCTACCACAAAAAATGTGAAGCACATATCTATTACACTTAAAAGTCCTGGTAATTAGAGCGACCGTGGTCTAGCTGTAAGACGCGTGAACTCACGATCGACAAGATCCGTGTTCGAACCGGTACCAATGTAACTTTGTTATGTGTACTTTGGTCGCTCAGTGCCTATAAGCACTATTAAAGAGTGGTAGACAGACTGATGATGGTTATTTGTCCAGACTGCCGTCCTGGGGTAGTACCGCCACTTTCGAATGTAAAACCCGTGAAGTGACTTTGTCGCGTTTCGGGAATTGTTTGAAAGTAGCCAGGTATAACGAGATGAGTGTGCACTGTCAATCTAAGATGGTACATGCTCGACTCCTCAGGCCGGCATAGTGGAGGCGACTGCTACCCGCACAGGTTTCTCTGTGGTAGCAGTTGTTTCCATTCTTGGACCGCACTCTAGCTTCACATCAGGCGGAGTGTGGTCATTTTATTTATTTATTTATTTATTTATATACAGCATAGTCTACAGCTGTTGGCCAGCCAAGTCACTACGTGTCACATCAAATATTATTCATATATTCATTAAAAGTAAAATATAGAAATTAAAGATTAAAATTACATAAAAATTAATTACAATATTATGTCAGTTTTTAAATATAGATGTTATTATTGGTATACGTGTCAATATATTTATTTAGGGTCATATGCCGAGCCACAATAAAAATAAAAATAATAATAACTAGTAACCATCTCTCTGTCTGCCTACATTTCTAGTTTTACCATCAAATGTAACGATCATAAAAGTTCCGTAAACAAAACACAAATTACTAGTTAAATTTGAATTTACGTGTTAGTGAATAGAGCATGATTAGAATTTGATAACAGATATTAATTGAATAGAGCCGCGGGGGTCGGGGGAGAGGGCCGGGGACAACAAAGGCCGCCTTCACAAAGACAAGGGAGACAATGACATTCCTTTCCCTATTAGGACATCACTTAATTACGATACTAGATATTTATATACAATAATTAATGTATAGACTGATGATGGTTATTTGTCCAGTCTACCGTCCTGGGGCAGTACTACCACTTTCAAATGTGGGAACAGTTCGAAAGTAGTCAGGTATAGCGAGAGGAGTGTGCAGTGTCAATCAAGATGGTGCGTGTGTTAAGAGCGACCACCCCATACATTTCGGCTAAGTCAGCGTTGCCGGCAACTGGGGCAACGCGTCATTGCAGAAATGCTTAATAGTTAAGATTTATGATATAAATAGATGTAAGACTAATTTTAAGATCATTATTGTATTAGTACCGTAAGTCCTTTCTTTAAATAAATATATTTTTAGAAGTCTTCAGTATTCCAAACTTAATTCGTGCATACAAGACTAGTATCAGGCCAGCATAGCGGAGGCAACTACTGCCCGATTTCACGTTTCAGTTGTTTCTAGCCGCCTCTAGCCTTACCGCAGGCGGAGTGTTGTCATATGCCGAGCTACAATAAAAAAAGTTCAAGATTCATTCTCATTAACCCTGTCGACAATGCTAGTTATTATTATAATATATTGTTTTTATTATTAATAATTAATTTTTAATGTTGCCTTCCTTTTATGCAAGACAATGAAAGCATGCTGTGTGCTATATCTACTAGGGATGTTATTGATGTAATTTTTCAAGTGGGCTTTCATGGCCAAATCCTAAACTATAAGAGATATCGAAAAATGCTGAAAGGAGTCTCGATGCCGATTTTGATGAAAACTAAAACTGTATTATTAGATTTTTGATAAAAAATAATCCATTTTTTCCGACCAGGAATCGAACCTGTTGATTTTGAAAAAAAAAACACTCTGTATTATTGCACCATCCGATAGAGTTCCCGATAAGGATCAAATTCTGGGAAGTAATGATATACGGCAAACCAAAGAAAAGTGTTGATTTTTAACAAATTGTCTCTTATTTCCATGTATTTATACATTACTTGTATCTGTAATCGACCATTCTCCGTTGGAGCACCAATATTAAATAAATAAATAAAACCCATTTTGAAAGACCTCAAGTAAATAAGAAACTCTGCCGAGAAAACGCCAACTTTGATAGACCAAACTACAACTATGTAAAAACTTGCAAACTGTACGACAGTGTTTGTACAAAAAAAAAACACCACTTTCTGACAGGGGTCGAAGCTTGGCTTGCACTGACAGAGGTTCGCAATGACCCAGAGTGACAGGCAATACCGGACGTCGAGGCTTAAGCCTTTGCTTTTATTTAAGTAAACAAAATATATAAACTATTATATATACATTCTTTATATACCAATAACATACACAGGGTGTACACCAGCCAGCCGTATATCAATCCTTGCATACACATCGCTTGTTTTTTTACTTATAATGTGACGTAGCATTTTTTTTTATTATTGTCTCAAAAATAAAAAATAAACACTTGGACCAAATCAGTCATTAGTCCTACAACTTCTGGTTCGCTAGCCGTCTATTTATTATTTACAGTAACTCGGCACGTGACTACACTTCGTCTGGTTTCAAGCTATGAGTAGAAACAACTGCTATCACGGAGGTATATCTGCAAGCAGCCTGGGGAGTTGCTTATTCATCCTCATCACGACCACGATCCCTTTGAAACCGTATCGGATCCAATTAGTGGCACTTTAAACTGTATATTTTTTAATTCTCAGTTAAAATATGTTTGTGAAGAACCTAAGAAAACACTAAACACACCTTAGCAGGTTAATAAAGAAAACTGAAGTTGACGTCTCTCAGAATATGGAATCCATCTCAATTTCAATATTACAAACCGAATGAATGTTTTACGATGAACTGAAAAAGAATAAAAAAACTGAAATTCAGGCAATTTTGACATGGGATGAAAAACAATTATGTTATGACACGGGTATAACGTTGCTGAAAAAGTCTTTTTACACCTGAAAAAGGCTTTTAAGAAATTATTTTTATTTTTTATTTATTTTAAATAAGGATGAAACAAAATTAATAAAAAGTGATTTTTAAAATTATCATATTGTCCTGATTTGTCACCCTCAGTTAACTCGACAGTCTGTTATTTATTAATGATAGTAATAATAAATAAATAAAAAACACTTTATTGCACATAAATTGTACTTAGGCGAGCTTATAGCCTTATAGGCATTGTCAACCGGCTAACCTTTGTTGGTGTGAGCGGAGATATGCAGGGTGCCATGAACAATATTACAGCGATCCAAAATTTGACACAAAAATTACATTACATAATTATTTATTCATTTTTTTAATTTTTATTTTAATCAAGAACAGTCAGGACAGAATCCTGAAGGCGATTGTTGACAGACATGACTGCCCCTTCTAGCCACACTGTGGTGAAGGTTAGTTAACATTGTATTTATTATTAAGGTTGAGATGTATGGATATTTCCGAAACTAAAGATTTTTATATTATACTACGGCGTGGTCGTGGTCTAGCGGTAAGACGCGTGAATTCATGATCGATGAGACCCGCGTTCGAACCTCGCTAATTCTGACCGGTACCGATGTAACTTTGTTATATGTACTTTGGTCGCTCATAGCGCAGGGAAAGTTTTCAAGGCATTGTATGTACGAGTATATATGTATTTGTAACCAATACATAGAAAAAATTATCATAGTCCTGAACATTGATATATACAACTAGATGCAATAACGCTCCCAATGTGACGCGAGAGAAAAGATGGCCACAGCCACGTTTAGGTTCTCTGTCAGTACTTGACTTGACGGCAACATTGAAGTGGCCTACACTTTTTTTTTTATGTCAGATGTATGAAGTTTGCACCTCTGGTATATATCTCTATGGTCCTGAAGGAAAAAGTGTCCGCAAACAAAACACTTTATTAGTGTAACCTTATTAATGATTGGACATTCAAACAGAGTAAATTAACTGTCGATTCGCGTACGTAGGCAGTTTAGGCACTCCTCGCTGAATGAGGGCCGTCTTAGCCTAGTAATGAAGAGTGATAGCCCACAGTATCTTTAATATGGATGTTCTCTAATGGGGATTTGTTGGCCCTCGTCCGAAGGTTCATTGTAGAAAACAATGAAGCCCCCGAGCACGCAAGGTTTGCGACCATTTGTAAACGGCTCGATGTTTTCCCGTGTAATTAAGGTCTGCAAATGGTGTGTTCGATGTAATAATTGCTTTTCCAGTAATTTTGTGTTCAATTTTGTCCTGTTTGTTCGTTTTGATTGCTTTATTTTGGAATTAAATTCGTGACGTCATAACCACTCACAAATACAAAACTGAATATATTTTAAAAACTGATCTTTTGCCATAAAATTAAGTTCTCTTTGACATATGACAACTAGATGTAAAGCTAGAGTGCGGTAAAGCTAGATAAACCTGTGCGGGCAGCAGTCGCCTCCACTATGCCGGCTTGGGCCATCTAGATTGACAGTGCATACTGTACCCAAGTTATCATATAAAGACTTTTAATTTCAGACATCCTCATGAAAGCTAGGCTGCCTAGTGCCCATAACCGTCGGGCGTGCATGAAGAGAATTGTGGATGTGAAGGAAGCGAGGGTGTTGTGTCAGGATCGTGGTAAGTGGCGTTCCGTCGTCTCTGCCTATCCCTGTGGGAAAAAGGCGTGACAATTGTATTGTATTGTATTAACTAATTCTTGCATTTACTCTCAAATAATATCTTATTTTTTCATTAATTTATTTCAATTATATAAACACATTGTTTACCAATCTATAGACGATGTGTAATTACATAATTATTAAAGCATTTAATATCATAATAACCTTAAATATTGCATCAGAAAAAGTCTAATTACTTTTTTTTTTTGTTAATTCTCCCATTCTGGGAAGGCAAAGGGAACAAAGCCCATACAGCCATGTCTTCAGTAATATAATATATATCTCATTTGTAGTGAATTCTTGAAGTTTTTACATCAAATTGCAATGGTGTTTTACAATTTGACGCTTTCTTGGAATATTTGGCGGCAATTCACCCGGTCACGTCACAATATGAGCGTTTTCACGGCGTGGGATAACCACAAAAAAAAACCGCTTCTGTTGCCTCATATAGAGTGAATTTTAATGTTTCCACAATTACTCACATGCGCAGCATAAAATTACGCAAAATAACACCAATTTTACACAATAATAACCACTAAACTATTAAGGAAAGGAATAAAAAAAACACCTCAACCTTCCCGGGCAAAAGCGCGCCAAACACTCGTCTAATTACTTAATAACCTAACTGAAAAAATTAAAACTGATTGATGATAAGGAATGTAGATTTGTTTTCCTACAAAATGCAATAAAAGTTATCGACAAACTAAAGAAAAAATTGTGGGCCCATTTCTCCTAGGCGAATGGGCATTCTCCTTTATTGGTATTAAAATAAAATCGCAAGACATTGGGATTATACTAGTAAATATGTAAATACATACGTACAATATACAAAAGTATAAATAGGAACGGCGCAGTCGCTTTACTAAACGACAGGCGTGCGCGACGCCACATCCGTTTCCGCCACCTTCTGGTTCAACAATGGCCGACTGTAGTGGCATAATGTGAAAAAGTTCCAACTATTGCTAACGTGTTAGAAAAAAGCTTAGATACAATTTATTACTTACTGCTGGGACGAAGTTTTACATGGAGCTATTATTAATTTATTATCAGGATTTTTAAGAATAATAGGTAACAGCAGTGAAGTCTTGGAAGTTGACCACTTCTTCGAGCCAGCATAGCGGAGGCTACTTCTGCCTACAAATATTTTTTTACGCACATAAAACATATGTGTGTGCCGGTCTACTAACCTCGACTGGCCTGGTGGTAAGCTCAGTAGAGATCCATCCAGAGCACTGACGACTAGAGACACCGCTCGCACAGTGGCTCCAGTCGCCATTACTATGCCGGCCTGAGAAGGTGCTATTTCACGCTCCGCTTAAAGGATCCAATGGACTGCGAGAACAAAGAACAAAAAGAGAGCGGCCGTGGTCTAGCGGTAAGACGCGTGAACTCACGATCGATGAGACCCGTGTTCGAACCTCGCTAATTCTGACCAATGTAACTTTGTTATATGTACTTTGGTCGCTCAGTGTCTATAGGCACTATTAAAGAGTGGTAGGCAGACTGATGATGGTTATTTGTCCAGTCTGTCGTCCTGGGGCAGTACCACCACTTTCGAATGTAACACCCGTGAAGTGACTTTGTCGCGTTTCGGGAATAGTTTGAAAATAGCCAGGTATAGCGAGAGGAGTGTGCACTGTCAATAGATGGTACATGCTCGTCTCCTCAAGCCGGCATAGTGGAGGCGACTGCTGCCCGCACAGGTTTCTCTGTAGTAGCAGTTGTTTCCATTCTTGGACCGCACTCTAGCTTTACATCAGGCGGAGTGTTGTCACATGCCGAGCTACAATAAAATAAAAAAACAAAGAGAAAATAATGCTTTGATATACACATTAGAAATATGAAAATGAAATAAATCATGAAAGATCGTCAGAGTGCAGCATCGTCAGAAATGAAGGTAAATTATAATAATTAGCCGGTCATTATCATAATTTTGAAATTATGCTCGAGTCGGTTACCCGGGACCGGCTTGCAGCTTTCCATTTTTAGCAAAGCGGATTAAGGTAGCTGCGGCTATACTATTTCGAATCACGCGACTTATTTATATAAGTTTGTATGTAAAATTGTAAAAGTATAATTTGTTTTTTGTTTTAGCCTGGCATGTGACAACACTCCGCCCGATGTAAAGCTAGAGTGCAGTCCATGAATGGATACAACTGCTACTACAGAGAAACCTGTGCAGGCAGCAGTCGCCTCCACTATGCCGGCTTGAGGAGACGAGCGTGTACCATCTAGATTGACAGTGCACACTCCTCTCGCTATACCTGGCTACTTTCAAACTATTTATTTGTTTTAAGCCATGTATTTATGTATTAAATAACTTGTTGTTATACATCTTGTTGGTATATCTCTATAAATAAATAAAATTATACTACTTTGGTATACGCAATACCTAATTAAAATAATGGTAAACATACTCGTATTAAAGATGGTTATTCAGCCCAGTTTACCGTCCCGGGTTAGTACCTCAGCTTTCGAGTATAACATCCGTTATTAGCTTACAAGTAACCCCACTTTTTTTTTACATTGACCGCACTGTACCTAAAACAACAGGCGGAGTGCGGTCATACCAGACTATTACAAAAAAGCAACATTAGAACTTCTACAAATTTCATAAATAATATACATTATTAAGTATTACTTTACATATAAATATATCAATAAATGTCTTGGTATATTCGTGTCCATTATATGTGTCGCTAACATCGGAAGTGTACTTAAATGCTATGTAAAATCTGAGGATAAAACAGGTTCTAGCGAGAAGATGAGAGATAAATAACTGTAAGAGTATGTAGTTGAATTTATCGTTTAAATTTAGATGTCTAAGGTATTTTAAATTTTGTTAAAATTATTTATAAACTACCAGCAGTTTGACGGCCTGGGGTACCACCACCACATTCAAGAGTGGCACTAGGAATTAACCTTTTTTTTAATTTTTAGCACATCATATCACCGCACTAAGCCTGATGTTAAGCTAGAGTGCGATGCATGAACGGAGATGACTGCTATCAAAGAGGGGGATCCGCAGACAGCAGTCGCCTCCGCTATGCCGGCTTTGTGAGATGCCTCTTCACACTGCGCTTGAAGCTCCACAGTTTGATGGAACGGCAGAAAAAGGACTGCCCGAACCATTTACTTCGCAAGGGGATTGTTTTGGACGCGTCGACTTCGGTTTAATTCAACTCACAGCCGTCGAGCGCCGTAGTCGTAGCCTTAGCGATGTTTTTATAACATTGCGGTTTAATTATACATGAAAATCTTATAAAAATTGTGACGCCTTTTTCCCACAGGGGTAGGCACAGCCCACGGAATACCTTACAATAACGTTTTAATATTAGCCCTTAATTTCTCACATACTAAAAGTTACACAAACGCTCGCGTGGGGTAATATATACCCCAGACGAGCGGCGCGCGCCTGCGACTGTTCCGGGGTGGGGTATCTCTCCCCAGTAGGCAGCTTCTGAGAACTCTATGAAGGTAACTTTAAAAATGGCGTTTCAAATGTGTCGTATATTATACCCCATGCGAGTAATTAAGGGTTAGTTGTGTCACACGTGGTTAAAGGTTTTGCCCTGTATATACGAATAAACACGGAGGTTAACTGGAAGAGAATGCTATTTAGCATTAAGTTCGCCTGTGTGCATGCGACATTAAGTTTTAAATAAATGATATATATATGATAAATAAATGATAAATAAATTTAAAGAGTGGTAGGCAGACTGATGATGGTTATTCGTCCAGTCTGTCGTCCTGGGGCAGTACCACCACTTTCGAATGTAACACCCGTGAAGTGACCTTGTCGCGTTTCGGGAATAGTTTTAGTTAGTTAAGAGAGGAGTGTGCACTGTCAATCTAGATGGTACATGATCGTCTCCTCAAGCCGGCATAGTGGAGGCGACTGCAGCCCGTAGAGATTTCTCTGTGGTAGCAGTTGTTTCCATTCATGGACCGCACTCTAGCTTTACATCAGGCGGAGTGTTGTCACATGCCGAGCTACAATAATAAAAAAATGGAAAATAAAACAAATGTTTTTAGTCCCATTAAGAAACACACAAAAATTCAAATAATTTGTTTGAGGAAATCCAAAACGAAAACAAAATATATCGAGTATTCGTATTTACGTAATGTTTACACAAATAATGGATTCGGACGAAAATAAATAACGATATACATAAATAAATACATTTAAAATATATTGTATTTATATTAAATAAACACATTTCGAAAATACGCAAGGGTTTGCGTTCGCCGCTTTTATGCAAAATGATTTAGGAAATTTAGTCTCTATACGCTTGGAATAACGGTCAGAATTACAAGGAAACTTAACGAAAGAGACAAAGTTAATTAGCACAGTCTGCCGTCCTGAGGTGAGCTTTGGGATCAGCTTGGAAGTAGTCAGATATAAGTGGGTCCCATATACTGACCCACTATAAAAAAAGACTAGAACAAGAAGAACAAGATACATTTCTTTTATCGGACGTCCAGACACCCGGAGAGGTACCGTCCATTTATGGTCCAAGTTCCAAAAGTACGTACGAGGCGTTTTGACAACACGTTCCTCGTGCGTACTGCGAAACTGTGGAACTCTCCACGGTGTCTGTGTTTCCCGAGAAGTACAATATGGGCATCTTTAAATTAAGGGTAAATAGGTACCTCATAGGCAAGCGTGCTCCATCTTAGACCGCATCACTGCTTAACATCGGGCAGGGTGCGGCCAAACGTTTGCCTATTAAGCATTAAAAAAAAAGAAGAAGCGAGTTTTTTAAGGTACAATGATTTGTCATTATACTGATAAAAAAAAACTTATACGAAGGGACGAACGGTGAGCCAGAGAATTATTACAATATATTTCAAAGATTTTCATAATACTCGTAAAATGGCGCAGGTCCGCTTTCAGGGGAGGTCCGGATATCCGGGGGCTTTTATCGATGCCTCATTCCGGATCCGGTCAACTTCAAGTTTGCTTCTAAATTAAATAGAATTTAAATAACTCATTTCAATGTTTAATGTTCAATTATTTTATTTTTGCTGTAAAAAGGAATACTAATGCTCTTATTTGCAGTCTGGAATAATACTTACAAATGGGGGGTGACTTACTCGCGTTTCGAGATCAACTTAAAAGTATCCAAGTATGGCGGGAGGAGTGTGCACTGTCAACTTGAATGGTACTCATTCATCTCCTCAAGCCCATAGCGGAGGTGACCAGCCTGCTGAAATTTCTCGGTGGTATCAGTTGTTTCTGTCCAAGGACCGTACTTTAGCTTAAGTGCTATCATATGCCGAGCTACTATTAAAATAACATATATACATACCTAGGTAATATTATATTTTTTGTACATAATATTCTATAGCCTAAACAGTATATAGGATTTTATTATTAGCTAAAAATCTTCTCGAAAATTCAATTATGGTCCCAATAAAGTTGTCAAACATCATCGCGGCGACACCCCAAGAAGGGGGTGCCCTGACTGACGGGTATTGAGCGATTTTTAAAGAGAAAACTTTATGTACCAACATTTATTTGTCTTGTTTTTAATTTCCCCTCTTGACTCTACATTGTCAGTAGACAGAGCAGTAGCTCATTACATCTATACAATTCTCAGGTAGGAACTTACATACCGATATCTCTATATTCGTTACAATCATTGCATGCAATCGTTAAGCTAGAGTGCGATCCATGAACGGAGGCGACTGCCGTTTGAGAAGGGCATCTGCAGACAGCAGTCGCGTCTGCTATGCCGGCTTGATGAGATGCCTCTTCGCACTGCGCTTGAAGGATCCCATGTTATAGGAAGGAGGTAAGACGTGGCTGGGAAGGTCGTTCCACAATTTAACTAACACAATAACGAGTCTAAAATATTTTAACTACAGGATATGTAGTTTTGACGACATTTTTTTTTAAATGATCTCTTTTATTTGAGAAAAAAATCGTGAAGTCAGATCTGAATCAATTTTTAATGCAGTTTTTTTCGGTGGAAACTCATCGAATAAAATTTTCTTTCGTATCATAATATTTGAAAAATCATGATCTAGGGCATGCTTTTTTTCTTTTCTTAAAAGGCCCGTTAAAGTTACTTTGACTGTTACATTTTACAGTGACTTTTTTACTCTTTTACTCCACACGCGTTGCACTATCGTGTAAATTCATATCGTTATCGTTAAAAGGGTGACTGATGTAATGAGGAGTACATTCCCGAAAAAAAATAATAGAAAAACATTACGTGGCTTCTTTTCATACACTTGACGTTAGTGACATTGGCTTAACTATTACTTTAACTTTGACGAGCCAAAATTCGCAGTTATCGTTAAAGTAAGCGTCAAAAGTGACAGGCGCTACTTTGGTGCAACGCGTGTGTATTAAATGTAAATTTAACCGTTAAAGTTACCGTAAAACTTAACAGTCAAAGTAACTTTTGGTGCAATTAGACCTTAGTATTTGACTTCACAGCAACATTGTCGAATCGTTTGAAGTCACTTACGCTTCTTTTATGTCCGATTTGCACCTCTAGTATATATCTCTCTATGAGTTCAGTCACATCAAAAAATAACCTCGAAAGAAGTCGTTTTAACTAAATCAAAACCAGACGTTTTAAACATGCAGAAATATAACTAAATATTTGCTTTTACGAATGGCGAATGTACGTACAAATAAACTAAACCAAATAATAAAAAAAAAAATAAAGTGTTTCAACGGGGAGTCTGCGTTTGTATGTACTTTTTATGCAAGCATAGTAACTAAATATGGCGAAGACGCTTTCAGTCACTTCAGAATTTAAAAAAAAATCAGAAAACACACTCTAATGCTAACGAGCAACATCACACACTCCAAGTTATAAAATGCAAATTTTAAATCTGAAAACATCCTGAAACTTAAACTGAAACCTTTAGTGCTAACTTAGTGTGTTATGAAAGAAGTTACGGTCAATAAAGGTAGGTTAGTACTCTGTAGAAGTAGGTAATTTGCAAACTTTCTTATTTAATTTTTAACAACTATACAAGCTGGTGTCTTACTAAAATCGAGCAGTCATTCCTGGATGTAGATAAAAAGTGGTAGGCAGACTGATTATGGTTATTAACCCAGTCTGCCGTCTTGGGGTAGTACCACCACTTTCGGGATCAGTTTAGCAGTAGCCATGTGCATGGCTCCTCAAGCCGGCATATCGGAGACTGCTGCCTGTAGAAATTTGTTTGTGGTAGCAGTTGCTTCCGTTCATGGGCAGCCACATACCACATGCCGAGCTACAATAAGAATAAAAAAAATTAGAAGCCTAATAAATCCCACCAATTTCAAATATATTAAAAAATAAATACTTTCGAAGAAAATTAAAATTAATAATGAAAATATAATCTTCAAAGTTATTATATTCTTTGATCAGGCCAAAAATGTGTCATCGGGAGAAGATATATAAGAAGAAAAACTTAATATTATTTCGGAAAATGTTCTTAATTAACTTTAATTAACCTTATTATTAAATTTAAATTAATATTGAACAGAAAATTGCGGGGGTACATAACAGCCCAAACTGGGGCGGGAATAGAACCCATATCCTCCGCTAATAGCACTCACATGAAACACAAAGTTGAAACTTCTCTTAGTCCAGTCATTAGATGAAAATTTGACAGAAATTATGAAGTAGCCAGGAATAGCGAGAGGAATGTGTACTATCAATCTAGATGGTGCATACTCGTCTCCTCAGACCGGCATAGCGGAGGCGACTCCTGTCCGTAGAAATTACTCTGTAGTAGCAGTGGTTTTCGTTCATGGACCGCACTCTAGCTTTATATCAGGCAGAAAAAAGTATATAACAAATAAAAAGTTTTTTTTCTTATATTACATTTGTTTCACCTCATATAGGAAATAATGATATACGTAGATATAATTATGAATTGAACCAAAACACTCAACGCACTGAAAAAACATTATAAAAGGTTTATTGAATTATATGTTCCGTTAACACTTCAGGTCCCCAAATTCAGTCCATTACCGTCCATCCACCCTTGACACAAGTGCGTATTTCGTACAAAATTCAATTATCAATAATGAATAGATAGCTCATTCTCATACATACATATAACTACAGGATGTTCGGTGGGTTGAATCTATTTTAAAATTAACAAAACCTACTAATATCTTAGATTCGATTCGTTCATACAAAAATAATCTCTGCAGAACAACAGTCGCCTCCGCTATGCCGGCTGCACACCGTTACCTCCAATGCGATTCCGAAACGCGCCTAAGTCACTTCACATGTATTCACAACTCAAAGGTATAGACTTGGTGGTACTGACTATAATAAGTGATATTAAAAATCAGACAGAGCAAAGCAATGTCTGTTAAAGCGGTCGCCTCCACTATGCCGGCTTAAGCACAGTTCAGTTTGACAGAGCATACTCCTTCCGTCATTTAGGGTTACTTCCGAAACCTGATGAGATGTGTACGTCTACTCTTCCAACGAAAAGAGAACATCAAACTGTAAATGAAACGGAGACCAGCCCGAAGTGGAAGAAGCATATTAACGAATAACACGAGAGGTTGTGTATACGTTTAAAAGTATATCTCGTCAGCACTCGTTCCTTAGTTACTTTCATTAACAAAACAGCAATGTCATCTTGTAGCAAACAAGTGCTGAATCATCGAACTCCTCGAATAGGGAAGTGAAATGAAGCTTTTTGCTTAGAAAACTGACGTTGTACTTTCGCTGTCTACCCTGTACGCTCGAGGCTAAATTTCGCTAAATTATGCAACCAGGTGTGCAATAACGCTTCCAATGTGACGAGAGTGAAAAGATGACCGCAGCCACGATTCTCAGTCGTCAGACTTGACGGTAAAATTGTCAAATCGTTTGAAGCGGCCTACGCTTTTTTTATGTCAAATGTATGAAGTTTGCACCTGCAGTACATATCTCTATGAATGTAACTGTGTTATATGTACTTTGGTTGCCTTTGACACAAGCATTAGCACAATCATCAAAGTTTTTTTTTTTATTGTAGCTCGGCATGTGACAACACTCCGCCTGATGTAAAGCTAGAGTACGGTCCATGAATAGAAACAACTGCTACTACAGAGAAATCTCTACATGCAGCAGTCACCTCCACTATGCCGGCTTGAAGAGACAAGCATGCACCATCCAAATTAACAGTGCACACTCCTCTCGTTATACCTGGCTACTTTCAAACTATTCCCGAAACGCGACAAAGTCACTTCACGGGTGTTACATTCGAAAGTGGTGGTACTACCCCAGGACGGCAGACTGGACAAATAACTATCATCAGTCTGCCTACCACTCTTACAACAGTTTTGTTGAAAAAAGTTTTTTTTTATTATTTGAAAACACTACTTTGCAACTAATGTTAGTGAGGGCACAGTTACATTAGCTGTTAATTTTAGACCCGTCACCAACACGCAAAAACCTCTATTTTTTAATAACATTGATTAGCGGAAATTAGTTGCCAAAGTAGTGTTTTCAAATAATTTGGTTATGGATTTCTACAAAGTAACGCCTATTACTATTAAATTATTTTTTTTGACCCAACATGTGACCTCGACTGGCCATAGTAAGCGCAGTCGAGGTCCATGAGCACTGACAACTGGAGAACCGCTTACATGGAGACTCCAGTCGCCATAAATTTTTTTTTAGTTCTTTATTATTTTTTGAAAAGTGTTGTATGTTGTATAGGTACTCGATATTAGATCAATCAATGTCAAAATAAATGTGCAATATTTTTTTAAATTATTGTCTCGAAATAAAAACGAAATACTTGGACCGCATCAGTATGATGTATTACTATGACTATTTCTGATTCGTGGGATTGGTAGCCGTCTTTTCACACCCTGTATATGTACCTAATATATTATTTTTACTTGTAGCTCGGCATATGACATTTCGCGGTCCATGAACGGAAACAACTGCTACTACAAATAAATTTCTATAGGCAGCAGTCACCTCCGCTATGCCGGCTAGAGGAGACGAATGTGCACTGAAAAATGGACAGTGCACACTGCTCTCGTTTAAATACATTTTTAAATAAAAATATTTTTGTTTTATTTTTATTTTATTTATAAGGGCATAGAACAGTTTTATATTAAACATAAATTTATATAAATAAATACATCTAAGAGAAATTAATTAATACCACAGACTAATAAGAAAACTAATAAGAAAAAGTACAGTACAGTAAGTACACTGAAATAATAATAGACGATTATTATTACTATAATAAGAAACTATAACTCGGTAGTTAACAAATTCAAATCAAAAATAATTTTCAAATGTATAAAATTCATTGTATTCCGTATCACGTAACAGAGGCGAGGTAGACGACCAGGCGTGTCACTAAATTGAAAATAAGTTCATTTAAAACAGAAAATGCCGTCAAAGTATTACATTCATTGTTTCAATGACAATAAAAGAAGGCTTTTATTTGTATTACAGGCTTTTGTGGAGGTAATTTTACTGAAAAATACAATTTCACCATTATCAACATCTCGAATGTAACACCCGTAACACCTTGTCGCGTTTCGGAATCATTTTGCAAGTAGCCAGGTATAACGAGAGAAGCCGATCAAACAGGCATAGCGGAGGCGACTGCTACTTGTGAAAATGTATCATATCTGTTTGTCATAAGCCGAGCTGCAATTAACAAAAATCGTGGTTCTACATTTGTATAAAGAAAAATCAACTAGAAAACCTCTCCGAGCTAGAAATGAAACTGAAGCTAAGCTATCGGGACTACCATTGAGAATCCAAACAAGCAGCCTACCCCAAAAACTGAACAAGAATAAACGCGTAATCCTTCAAGCGGTGATTTTCACAAGTCAAATGCAAAAGTAAATCGCAAAGTATCGGCTGATTTATGAACATCGGATACGCCTCTAGAGGAGGCCAACTGTCCCACATTCAGATTGATTTTAAATTTATTACTCAACTCTTACCAATATTGATGTAAATCTTCAAATAAATGGAATCGCTTTTTAGCAAAAATACTTCCGTTAATAAAAACTTTCTTTTATTGTAGCTCGGCTTATACTTCCAATACTCCGTCAGATGTAAAGCTAGAGTATGGTTCAAGAAACAACTGCTAACACACATAAATTGGCTGATGCTTGTACAGCCGGCTTGAGGAGACGAATGTTTTTTTTATTGTAGCTCGACATGTGACAACACTCCGCCTGAAGTAAAGCCAGAGTGCGGTCCATGAATGGAAATAACTGCTACTACAGAGAAATCTCTACGGGCAGCAGTCGCCTCCACTATGCCGGCTAGAGGAGACGAGCACGCACCATCTAGATTGACAGTGCACATTTCTCTCGCTATACCTGGCTACTTTTAAATTATTCCTGAAACGTGACAAGGTCACCCCAGGACGGCAGACTGGACAAATAACCATCATCAGGCTGCCTACCACTCTTTTAATAGTGCCTCTACACTGAGCGACCAAAGTATATATAACAAAGTTACATTGGTACCGGTAAAAATTAGCAAGGTTCGAACGCGGGTCTCATCGATCCTGTGTTCACGCGTCTTACCGCTAGACCACGACCGCTTTACCACCATGTGTACCAGACAGATTGACAATGCACACTCCTCTCATTATACCTGGCTACTGACAACGGGTATTACATTCGAAAGTGGTTATACTACCCCAGGACGCCGGACTGGGCTAATAACCATCATCAGTCTGCCTACCACTCTTGAAGATTCCTCAAAGACTTATCTTAAAAGTTATAACAACTGATAATGGCATGTACTTTGTAGACTATATATGTAAATTCTCCTGTTTTGATGTTTTCAAAACCACAGGTGTTCAATTAAAAAACTTAAATTAAGCGAAGAACCCTCAAAAGACAAAGTTTAAGATAATTTAGGGCATAAATTTTATAATAAATTTCGGCATCTCAAACTTATTAATAACAACCAGGTAATATACGAATTATTAGTGGAGCAATTAACTAAATAGATGAGAATTAGCGTCATGTTTCCATAATAACCCATATACCTACTAGTGCGTTCACGTATGACAAAACGACGTATGATATTTCTCACTAAACTCGAAAAACAATGTAAATATTAAATACGTTTCATAGCAGCTCGACATGTTACCATATTGCATCTGGAGTTGGAGTGTAGTCTGTGGGCGGAAACAATTGCTACCAACAGATAAATGTCTGCAGCAGTCGCTTCCTTTACATATTCTGAGCATACAGTTTACTCTATTCAAAGTATGTTATTTCGCTTTTTTTTTCATTTGGAAACAACTTCATAATCCTGTAGTATCCACAATTGAAGTGATGGAAAGAGGTAAATTAAGATACAGGAATATGACGAGGTTTTTTTTATTGTAGCTCGACATATGACAGACAAAACTCCGCCTGATGTAAAGCTAGAGTGCGGTCCATGGACGGAAACAACTGCTACTACAGAGAAATATCTACGGGCAGCAGTCGCCTCCGCTCTGCCGACCTGAGGAGACGAGTATGCACCAACAGTGCACACTCCTCCCGCTATACCAGGCTTCTTTCAAACTGCTCCCGATACGCGACAAGGTCACTTCACGAAAGTGGTGGTACAACCCCAGGACGGCAGACTGGGCTAATAACCATCATCAGTCTACCTACCACTCTTTAATAGTGCCTATAGGAACTGAGCGACCAAAGCACATATATCAAAGTTACATTGGTACCGGTCTTTTGCGAGGTTCGAACATGGGTCTCATCGATTGTGAGTTCACGCGTTTTACTGCTAGAACTAAATATCAATACACGGTTACCAGGAATTTGATGCTATGAGATTTAAAAAAAATATTTTTTCATAATTTCGTAATATTTTAAATTAATTAAAGTAAGTTTTGTCATAACGCGGCGTATAATGTCTTTGTATTCCCAAAAGGATTTCATTTGGAGCACTTTATGAGGTTTAAATTTCAATTATTTTGTTTCTATCTGAATTGTTACGATTTTAATTCGAATCCTATTTTACATAATTTAATTTTTCCCCGAAGAAAATCAAACTCTCGTCGAAAATATATTCTACAGATAGATTGAACGTCTTTTTAGATTTTTGGCCTTAGAAGTGGGAATTCCTCGGAGTACAAACTCGTAAGCCGGTTGGATAACGTATAACCGCACGCCTCCAAACGTCTGCCATTGCATTTCACAAATACTGCGGCAATATCTTGCGGAGACACTCTTAAATCTTATTCTATTTGTTTTAGTATTTATGTATTATTCAGAATCAGGACAGGCAAGACGGCTTGCGTCAATATTTTAAAGAGTGATACGCAGACTGATGTGACCTAGTCACAGTTGGAAGTAACCAGAATATGACGAAAAATGGTGTGCACACATATCCTCAAGACGGCATAGTGGAGGCGACTTTATATAGAACGCGCTCTAGCTTAACATCAAGCGGAATGTTGTCATACGCCGTTTTCAGCCTTTGTGAATTAGTATAATTAGTAACCAAACAGGCGGTCTTGCTTAGGAATTCCTTTAAGTAAAGGTGTCCTTTAATTGGATATTTACTCGGACCTTGACCTTAAGTATTTGAGACTCAAATGTAATTGTATTCACCTAATACGAAATTTCCGAAATGTTATCGCAAAATCGTACATAGATTGCAAAATAAATCTTTTTAAAATTATACAAAACCTAATAAAATGATGGCACTCAAAGCGAGACGGTACGAAAGTGGCACTCAATAAAAAAGGGTTATTTTTTAGAAGACTCCTCCGGGCGTCGCGCGTCGATAGCCAATCGAGACATCTGACGATCTTCATTGTCGTGCCTTTTGACTACAGGAAATGTTATTCTTCTAATATTACATTCTTTTCAAAATATATTGCAGCACTATTATTCAATATTAACTCTTTCAGAGAAATATAACTCCAGCTATGCCGGCTTAATGTGACGAGGTGAGCGTGCTAACTGATGAAAAAATCCCAGTCTACCATTCTTAGGCCTAAAACATAAAGAAATAAATAAATAAAATATATATAAAAAAAAAAGATTGGTAGGCAGACTGATAATGGTTATTTGTCCGGTTATTCGAATGTAACACCCGTCGCGTTTCGGGAATAATTTGAAAGTAGCCAGGTATAACGAGAGGAGCGTGCATTGTCAATCTAAGATGGTGCATGCTCGTGTCCTCAAACCTGCATAGTGGAGGCGACTGCTGCCCGCACAGGTTTCTCTGTAGTAGCAGTTGTTTCCATTCATGGACCGCACTCTAGCTTTACATCAGGTGGAGTGTTGTCACATGCCGAGCTACAATAATAAAAAAATTATATGCCTGATTTTTTCCTATTCATTTTTCATTTTAATTCATAATAAAACAAATCTTTTAAAATGGCCAAAAAAAAAACAGATGTATATTAACTTATTTTTCTAATTTTTTAAATCAAATTTGTATTCTATATTATGAGAGATAAGGTCCTAAATCCTAATTATGTTATTTTAACCTAATTACGTTGCTTAAGCAGATTAAGTACTTTCATGTTTAAAACTTGAATTAAAATTCATAATCCGTTAGTTATTTGCGTTCCGGTTTAAAATATGAACGAGAGATAAGAATTGCGCAAGAGGGATGGCAATACTCCTATTCAAATAAGAATTAAACTAGAACTTTCTAGACATTCTGAGATATCGTATGAGGTCTAAAAGGTTATATAAATCCAAGAACAGACCGAGAGGCTGAGCCCTAGCTCAAGAACAGTCAGCATATAAATAAAATGTATAAACGTGCTTCGAATTCTTGAAATTGTTACCATTTTTCTTATTTTTGAATAGGCAATTTTAAATTTACTGTTTATGTACATTTATATAGAGCGGTTTTTTAAACTGGAACAGTATGAAGGAACCATTTTTTTGTCATAAAAATGATTCATTTTGATAAAAAAAAATACGTATTGATTCAGTTTCATCTAAAGATCATTTCATTGTATGGGAAGGAAAGAATCGGAGCAGCAGAAGTTAGTCAAATTTAATAAAATGTTTTGTAATTTATAAATGTGAAAGTTTGTTTGTTTGTTAAATACAATACAAGTCTTTCCAAATTGAGGGTGAACAGGTACCTCTGCTGCTGGTTAACATCAGGCAGGGTGTGGTCAAGCGCTTGTTTATTAAGAGTTTTAAAAAAGTGGGATTAAAATACGTAAGTTAAAAATTCTTCATAAAACATTAACGGAACCAAAAATCGGCGGCATTTTTTCACAAAACTTGGCAGTGACAACGGATCACCTGCACAATGTTTCATTTCATTTAAAACGGCGGACAGAGCACCGAGCTGCGTTGTCAGCCTACCCGTACATTTTAAAATGAAATTCTTTTAACAAAAGTGATAATTATATTCATCCTTTCCATGTGCCCAAAGATTGACGAAATGAATATAAATCTGATGTAAATGGATGCGTTAAACAAGGCAGACCCAGAAGGATGTTTTCTGATCAAATCAGAGACATCCTTATGAAAACTGGGCTGCCTAGTGCTCATAACCGTCGAGCGTGCATGAAGAGAATTGTGGATGTGAGGGAAGCGAGGATGTTGTGTCAGGATCGTGGTAAGTGGTGTTCCGTTGAAAGCTAGAGTGCGGTCCTTGAATGGAAACAACTGCTACTACAGAGAAACCTGTGCGGGCAGCAGTCGCCTCCACTATACCGGCTTGAGGAGACGAGCATGTACCATCTAGATTGACAGTGCACACTCCTCTCGCTATACCTGGCTACTTTCAAACTATTCCCGATATTTGTTGTTGTATACAATATTGTATAAATTATATTTGCATTTTTTTTAAAGACCGCGCCGCCTCAAAGGCATCCTAAACAAGCTTTTTTTTTAATGAGCCCATGATTGTTATATGCTAGCTACAATTTAAAAAAATGGAGATTTCAATTTAAACAATTCACGTATATAACAATTATTAATTTTTGATACTTAGTCATGATTTTAATCCCTTTTTTAACAAAGAGAAAGGGGTACTTGCTAATCATTATTAAGCCGATGTAACACAAATCGTAAGATCATTAAAAATCCTATTAAATGTTTGCGAGCATTTTAATAAAGATCTTGAATTTCCACTTTAAAAAAAAAACGAAAACTCTTCCAGTTAATTGATTGTACTCCCTAATAGAGGTACAAATAAAGATTATTTTTCTTTATAGGCTTTAATTAAAACATCAGGAGTATTCGAAGAAAATGGTTTATTTTTTGTGGAGAAGAAAAAAAAAGGAATTAGAGACGTGACCAGCAATTTTGTAATTTGGCGAAGTCACCGATACTCTGGAGAGTGTATCATATTATATAAAGCTCGATTACCACTGACTCACTGACTGACTGACATATATTATGAAGCACTTGCCGGGGGGTTAGAGAAATGATTCTTTTTGAGGCGTGTAGAGGGCGTTCCCGCGACCCCAGGAAAACCTCGACTTTGACCGGAAGTGGACTCTGGACCGGAAGCGATACCGATATCTCGGAAACGAAACGAGGTAGGACACAAGTGCCGGAACAAAAGTCGTAGGGAATGCCCTCTAATATCGAAATCCATAATTTGTTTTTTAAAAAAAATTTTTTTTTCAAAACTACCCGAAAAAAAAACTTTTTCAGCGCCGCGAAGCGCGCCCAAAAAATTATATTATATACAGCTCGATTACCACTCACTCACTGACTGACTCACTGACATATATAATGAAGCACTTGCCGGGGGGTCAGAGGGGTGATTCTTTTTGGGGGGGTGTAGAGGGCGGTCCCGGGACCTCGGGAAAACCTCGACTTTGACCGGAAGCGGACTCTGGACCGGAAGTGACGGCGATATCTCGGAAACGGTAAGAGATGGGGCAAAAGTGCCGGAACAAACCTTGTAGGGAATGCCCTCTAATATCGAAATCCATAATTTGTTTTTTCAAAAAAATTTTTTTTTTCAAAACTACCCGAAAAAAAACTTTTTCAGCGCCGCGAAGCGCGCCCAAAAAACTAGTCTATTTATATATGTACATATTGTTTAGATACCTATGCGAATCCAATTATAAAGGTAGGCGTCACTTTAGAACCAACCATTTTCTTAATAACACGTCATATGACCACTCACCGCCTGTTAATTTACGAGTGTAACCTTAGAGCGAAGACGACTATTACCACAGACAAATTTCTGGGGAAACAGCCCGCCTCCACTATACCGGCTTGCATGTTGATCCCGAAGTCAACCAGGTCACTTTATGTGTGTTTTTGTAGCTTACATATATATTTTTTATTGTAGCTCGGCATCTGACTACTCTGAAAGATTTCAGCAAATAGCAGTCGCCTCCGCTATGCCGGCTTAAGAAGACAATTGTGTACAAGGTTGACAGTGCACAAGCACACACTTAGTCTGCCTGAAAAGGTGGTATTAGTGGTATAAACCTTCTACCACTTTTTAATCGTTTATAGCAAAAACATTTACTACATTAGTTTATTATCGAGTTTAGAAAATAGATACAAAAATAACATTGTTCACAATAAAAAAAAAAGAAAGAAACGAAGTAGGTACATTAATCTCCTTTGTATTAAACATTGTGGTATAATGCAGTGCTTTTTCTCAAATGATTTAAAATTCAAATGAACACCGATCCATCTTTCTCCGTAATACGTCTCAATTGGACCTTTAAACTTTGACCTTTTAAGTTTCGTTCGGTCTTGTGACAAATATATTTAATGCAACGCACTCAAATTAAGGCAATTAATATAAATTCGTTGTTGAATTTCTTTTTATGAAGTAGCCTTGTCGCGTTTGGGAAATAGCCAGTTATAACGAGAGGTGTTGTCTATCTAGATGATGCACATTCGTCTCCTCAGGCCGGCATAGTGGAGGCGACTGCTGCCTGCTGCTGTAAACTCATACTTGACCTTTTGATACACATAGTCCTGTACTAAGTATTGATGTTAAATATAGGTCGATCTATTTTTGGCAGTTGCGTGTAAACCAATAAAAGGTAAAAAAATACAGTATAAATTGAATTAACAGGTCAAATAATGAAGGTCTGAATGTAAAAACATACTTAACAAATAACGAGTAGTGTTTAACATATGTAGTCGTCAGAAATTGTTTATGTAAAACATTTTTACGCTTTGATTCGGGAATATTTAACAAAAAAAAATATAATAAATTATTTTATAAACATTTTAAGGCAAAGATCGGCGAAGAATATCTTAATTTTAATTATTATATGGGTACTTGTGTTTTCGCTGAAAGTTTTAGTGAAGATTCACCACTTTACTAAAAATAATTTTAAAAAATTTAAGAGCATTTGAGAGAGAAAAACATTACAGAAGACTTGACTAGACTTTCGCGTTGATAACAACAATAAAAAAAAAGTTTTTGAGTAAGAAAATAAATATTGTTCACTATTCAGAAAACAACCAAATTAAAATGTATAACATTTACCGTGATTCTTGCACTAGAATGAAATACTGTGACACAGAGATCACGAGGGCAGTTAATTACGGCTAATATTCTTTTTTAATTTTTAATAACTGAGTTTGGTACAAATTGACATGGTATGTAAAAATAACTAGCTTACGAATTAACGTGTACCACTCAATTTGATTAAAACGAATTTTTGATTGTGTCGTGAACTGTACGCACTATCTTGCCAATTAAATAGATGATGTATTTACGCAACTATATAAACACGTATACAAAACATAGAATTCTAATACAACAGTGTTTGTCATGAATTATTTATTCGGTAAGTTAAAAAGCTCTCTCTGTACTTACAACTAGGTCATGCTTTATCACTTTCACCCGTACAGCATTACATTAGTGCAAAAGAGACAACGCGAGGGCACATTTTCTCGACAGGAAAGTAATTAACATTTCAATTATCTCTAAGAATAGAATGGAGCCGATGTTACCCGCAGTACCCTTGAAAAAGGGGAAAGTGAGCCAAAATGGAACGAATCCATCAATGACTTTCTTTAATTTAGATCCACAACTGATTGGCTACCCGTTTTGCTTTCTAACGAATTGGAAATTGGGTTAGACTTCATTTCATATATTAATATAATAAATTAATTAATATAAATAAAACATTTATAGAGTTTTCTGAAGATTTCGGAAACTTTGCAGTGTGCAGCGCTATCGTGGCGACAGCCAGACAAAATAAACGCGGTAGCAAACAGGAAGAAATATTGATAAAGTTAATTCTAAAATTAATCACTTTAGACTGATATAAACAATTTAAAAGTTGCTAGTTGTAATTTAATTAAATTAGTTTTTATGTTCCGAAATAGTGTAAAATTACATAATATAATTTTACCGAGAAATGCCGAAATATATCGATCATAAAATCAATCATATTGGAAATCACGTATGTTACTATTATATACTAAATGATTTATGAGTTAAGAGCCATACTACATCACACGCCTGACTGGATATTTCAATTTAGTTAGATAATTTGATTAGTTCTGTTGTGCTGTGATTTGAAATAATTTGTACAGGACAAAAGGCCGTGTAATATCAATATCATATTGTGCGCTACGAGCGACATTATCTGCGAAAGTTGTAGACGACTACCCCATATACGTTATTTTGATAACTGTAAGCAAATTGATGATGGTTATTAGCAGAGTCTGTGGGTCTGGCACAACGAAAGAAGTGTGCCCTGTTATTCGTCTTCCTAACCCCTATATGAGTGACGAGGTTAATAAATAAAAACTGTATGATAATATATTTTAAGCTAAAAAACAAAATCAAACATTTATCTGTCATTTTTTAAAATCTCTTTTTATTTTAAAGGAAGTTTCTACAAAAGTATATTTTTGTTGAAACTTCCTTTAAAATAAAAAGAGATTTTAAAAAATGACAGATAAATGTTTGATTTTGTATGTAAAAAAATCCATGAAGGTACCCGAGTACATGATCACACAAAATACGTTGTTTTAACTTGCATGAGGCTTAAGCCAGCATAGCGGAGATGTGTATGAAGTATGGTCACATGCCGAGCTACTATACCACAGAGGATTCTAAGAGGATCACCTTAAATTAATCCGCACGCCATAAAACGCTTACGGTCCTAAAATAAAATAAACAAGAACAGTGTATTTAGAAAACACTAGTTGCTTTTGTAGTAATGTTTATCTTTACATCATTACCCTGGCCCAAAACGGTCTACCGTAAGATATACAATTTCGTGTAACGAGCCCACATAAATGTTAGTGCTCTACTTTTTCATCTTTATAGTCTTTACTGGTTTCCGCATCATGGACCACTACGATCTTCACATAATGACCTTTGCACATACATACATTATCAAGATAATCTCCCAAAAGAACGGAATGAAACCGCCATTTGACGACCGAAACGACTATATACTCTTTGGATTTAGCACAAACATTTATTTGCAACAAAGATTAGCAAAGATCTCCACAAAAAAACCACCAGTAATATGTAATGGGTTGCATTCAGAACGATTGCCAATGGAAAGATAGAAAAAAGAAATTTCAGTCTCTTCGCATTCAGGTGCCCAAGATATATGGAGCACCTGGATTCGATTCCCATCCCAATTTTCATCATAATTTAAAAGATGTGCTTTTACGATGATGATAGTTGAAATTCTATATTTGAGCAACCTCCTCGTGACTTTTTAAAAATATGTTTATGT
Organism: Tinea pellionella; assembly: GCA_948150575.1. Taxonomy (NCBI): domain Eukaryota; kingdom Metazoa; phylum Arthropoda; class Insecta; order Lepidoptera; family Tineidae; genus Tinea; species Tinea pellionella. Next base: position 9,749,563 of record OX411248.1, read on the forward strand.
TGTTATGAATTGTTGTTGTATATTTTGTAAGATTTGTTTCTTGTTTATTTCTTTTATTGCAAAGTTAACGCACTTTTGGAACCGTTCTGGCTTTTTTTATTTGTTAAAATTATCGTTCGTCTATTTATATAAGCTGTGATTTCTGTAAATAAATAAATAAGGCTTACGCTACCTCCTCGTAACATAATAATATAATAAATCCTTTTAAAAGTTTCAAAGCTATATTTAGTGTAAGGGGAGCGCCAATATAATACATCTTAAAGAAAGTTACAATTATGAATTATTGTATTATTATATTCGATATAGACTCTATTCAATATTCATAATTTGACCTGCTATCACCTATTTATATAATTATGAGCGGCCGTGGTTTAGCGGTAGAGGCGCATCTCACGATCGATGAGACCCGTGTTTAGACTTTGCTAAATTTTAACCGATGTAACTAGGTTATATATGTACTTTAGTCGCTCATTGCCTGCCTGTGATACAAGTGTAGGTATTTAAAAATAATAATAATAAATTATATTATTAATTTGACGAGTTTCTAGCGGTATTCGCATACGAAGTGGTGGGCAATAATAGGTTTTACCTATGTGATTCCCGTTTTGTACAAAATTTCGTAGGTTAATACCTGTTATATTACAATCCAAATAGAAGTGAGCGTATTCTCATTAAAAAATAAATACCACAAACATTAACGGGTCAAACTGTCCCACGGGTCAAAATATAACAAACAATACAAAGTGTAACAATCTTGTCAAGCGTAATTATTAATGATCTTTGAAGACGAGAGTGTTCTATTATTACGTACTTATAAAATGTACTTGAAATGTGAATTCCCGTCAAATAATAATATATTTTCAAGCTCAAATATGATGTTGAATTTTGGCTCCGTTCGTTTCACACAAAAGTATCAAAGTAATCAATTTATGAGCTACCTTTTAATTTAATATTTAGCTTTCGTTTGTCTTCTCCATTTTAATTATCATTTTCATTTTTCAACATAAAATCACGTGTAACATAAAATCGAGCCTCAAGCCCTATGCCATCAAAACCTTTAAAGTTTTATGGATTTTAAACAAAATGTAATTTTCAAACATTTACCAAAATGCATTCTAATAAATCAAAGTATTATCAAAAACCACTGAACCGATTGCAAAGCTCGTGTCAGTGTTGAAACGCTTATTTATCCGTGGTGTCAACGCGGTCTCACAGAAGTGGGGCGAACAACAAATATGTCAAACGAGACTTGTCGATTAATCTATTTCTATCAACGAGCAGAGCCCGGCGGGATTGCTTGTATTATACATGCATATGTATTCACTATATCGACTCAAATTAAAATGTTATTTTATTTTTCATTGTATTTTGTTTTTCGAAGTTTGAACTTCTCAATGCTTTGATTTATTTGTAAATTATATACCAGCAACGTGTACTTTGGTCACTCACTCACTGACTAGGTTAGTAAAAGCATTTAAAAAAAGATAGCATTTTCCTACATCTCTCCAAAACGACTAGGCTCTTTAAAAAAAATCCGTTAGAAGTTGCAGATAAGAGCTAATTTTTAATAATTAATAAAACGCGAAAACAAAAATTATAATACCCCCCCAAAAAGGAATCTTAAATACAAATAATTATTTAAAATATATATCAACCCTATCAAAACGATAGAATCTATCCCAAACACAGAGATTCAATTAATTCAGCAAGCCAAGATACTGAAACTCCCTGAAAAGGTACAAAGATCATTTGGAATATTAAGTAAGGTAACAGCACCGAGGGAGTTAATTACAGAGTAATTGAAATTTTCAGGAAAAATTATGCAAATTGTGCCCGAAACGGAGGAACGGAGTACGCACGTGAAACAACGACTACCACTTTGTGTGGGGAAAATACCCAAAGAATTATCTAGTAGACGAAAATATTATAAAGGTAAACGTGAATGGCCATTCGCTCAAGAGAAATGGGCCCACAATTTTTACATTTTTAGTTCGTTTTGTAGAGAAATAAACCTTATCACCAATCAGTTTTATTTTTAGCTGGGTTATTAAGTAAATAATTAGACATTTGAGGTTATTATTATATTAAATGCTTTAATATTGAAGAACTCTGTTTTTTTATGTAATTAAACATTGTCTATTGATTAGTAAACGATGTGTTGATATAATTGAAAGAAATTTAAAAAAAAACTAAGATATTAGAATATTGTTATGTTAACAAACTTTTAAATATTTCTTTATTTCACTGTCTGAAAAAGTAAATGTCAAAACTGTAGATGTTTCCTAAGATTGAATAATTAGGTTCTTCTGGATCTGCTTTTGATTTAAAAAATTGTAATTATTTATTATCGGTTTTTTTATTAGTAAATAAAAGTGCTGGATTTGTTTATTAAATGATGAAAATTCAACAGAAAAAAAGCTCATAAACTTTTCTCTAATCACTTTTCATTATAATTTAATAGCACTTATGCCTGCTAAAAATCATTTAATAAAAAGTTAAACAATAAAAAATCCGACCTATCAACATAAATAAACACTTTTAAACCATTTGTCATTAAAGAAGGAAATTTTGATAAATTGTTATCGAGCTGATATTCCGCACCTGTTCTAACCAATTTCTTAATGGATACACTTGATTAATGTTGCCAGATTACTTACTATTTTATTATTGCGATCGGGCCCGAATGCCCCTATAGATAATTGGACTGCCAATCGATAACTTCCGCGTTTAAATCTCCACCAATGTGCCTTTATTCTAATGCTGCTTACTTTTGTTCATCATATGATACGAGTCGATGGAAAAGAGAATAAAAGAATTTAGACGCTTTCACGTGAGCACTGTGTGGCGTAAACACAGTCAGAGAATCCGTGCAAACGGAAAATGACAGTTGGATTACCGCCCCGGGCTGAGTGAGCGCTCTGATTTTTGATTTCTGCTCAATTTTCATCATATTTAAATTATAACAACCCCAACACTTGAATGCGTTAAAATAAAACTTAATTTTTATAATTCTAAATAAAAGCACAAAAGATTCAGATTAAAAAATCACTGACATCAAATTCCAAGAAAATACTAAACGTAATCAATTTTTACACGAGGTGGAAAGTTAATCAAAATATCGACATTTTACTTTAAATCAGATCTATCCAATTTTGATGGAAAAACGTGAAAATTCACATATTTTGTAACACTATCTCACGTATAGGGTTGAGAAATAAAATAGTTTATTTTAAATTGAAAGATATCAGTTTCAACCATCTTAGCTCGGTTTCTATTCGTTCTATATTCTTTATTCTCTAACCGATTTCAGTGGCGTAGAGTACGTCCAGAAAGCGGGACTACAAGACTTTTAGAAGTTTAAAAGCGTACCCATACACTGATCCTTATGCACGTAATGTGAACAGATCCTTAACCATATGGTTTTAAGGTTTTATTTCCAATGAGCCCAGTGTGTAGGTTTTAGCCCTTTGAAAGGTGGAGTAGAAATTTTGGAGACCTAATTAATGAAAAATCCAAGTTTTGGACTTAAGAAGGGAATGGAAACAGATAATAATAAAACATATCTAGTGTCTTTGCTACCGCGATAGCTTTCGAAACGTCGAATCGAAGTAATCAAATTAAACATGATATTGCACATTTTATACTAAAAAGAAACATGTTCGCGCGACGGAAATATAGAGCTATAGAGAGTTACTTAATGTTGCTTTTCACTCCACAAAGAGTAACTTCGTACCATAATAAAATAAAGTCTAATATCAATTAAAATGGACATCTAAAGCTCTAACTGAAACAACGTTAGGAATTCCTTTAACGTTCTCTTAAAGTCGACGTCGTGTGGCTAACCTACTGAAGGCTCCGTAGGAAGTAGTTGGAAATGGGCCAGCTGAGAGTGCGAGGTGTCTTACAGCCAAAATGAAAATTCTCTTTGTGAAGACGAAATATCCGAATGATTTATTTCTACTACTGCAGTCTGTTTGATCAGTTACGCATATTAAGAGGCATCTCTTCGTTATTTGGAACATAATAGACAACGTGACACAGACAAGCCGGCATAGCGAAGGAGACAGCTGCTGACTAACAAATATGGTAACGACAATTGTTTTTGTTAATGGACCGCATTCTAGCTTAACATCAGGCGGAGTGTATTCATATACAAAGTGTACTAAAAATATTCTTGTAATTCGGCTTATATTTTAATGTACCTGTTTAAGTGTATCACTACTAGATGGCGTTAGTGTTGTTTAACAACGTCGGGCGGTTTGGCCGAGACCCTAACTTATAAGAAAATTAAACGACGAATACAACAGGTGGACCACAAACGTGGATTCGAATCAATTGCAAGTGTTTTATTTACATCCTTGAGTGATTCAGTGCCTATACGTTTTTAAGACTTGTTCATGGTCCTTCGAGCCGGATCGCGGCTGTAGAGGGTTGGTTCCAGCGTGTCAAGTCTCCACGCTCTTCAATCGTACGTCTCCTGGGAGGCGTACATTCGGCAGCGTCTTCGCGGCAAGGCATCGTCGCGGCAAGGCATCGACGCGGCAAGGCATCGGCGCGGCAGGGCATCGTCACGAAGGCTGCAGCAGGTTCTGGCTACACGACGCAAGTAAGAAGTACGTGCAGGACCCGGCAGAGGGAGCTACGGATGAAACTGACACCGAAGCGACAGTGAGTTAGCAAAATTGACTTTGAAAATTGTGAGTAGTGCATGAACTTAGAATAATTTTACAAAAAGTGCATGGACTTAGAATAGTTTTACAAAAAGTGAACCGACGGGGAATCCATGCCCAAATTTCAAAAATATTTAAAGTTTGAAAAAACACTTAGAAAAATTTGGATTTGGCTGAAGAAATATCATCGCTTCTGGTAGTTACAAATTGCTTTGTATTTTTAGTCAACTGCTTATTTTATAACATAGCTGTTTCCCTTATAGGGAGTTGTAAAATTTAGCTTTGTAGTTTGTTGCTTATTTAATTTTGGCTTGTTAATTTGTACTCAAAATTGCTCATTTAAAGCTTTAATTGTTGCTTTAAGTAGCTGTAGTTTTAGCCCTTTTTTACTTAATTGCTTTTTTTTAGGTTTTAAATTTTGCTTATTTTATATAGACAGTTGCTTATTTCGCTTGGCTTGTATGTAGTATTGCTATTTTAATTTTTTGCTTGTAGTTTCATATTGTTTTAGCATAATTTATTTATTAAAAATGAATTCAATGGAGCGAGTCCAAAATGACGTATATTCAAATATACAAAAGGCACAAATAAATTATAAAAAATCGCCTAAAGAAAGATTGTCAATAGCATATGCAGAATCACGCTTAGAAATTTTAGAAGAGCAATGGTTGAATTTTAGTACTAATCACAATAAAATAATTTCGGAAGTAAGTGACAGTGAGTTTCAGAAATCTAACTATAATTTAAGTAATGTGTATGAAAAAGCAATGGAAAGATATATAGAGTACAAATCTGAGTTAAAAACATATTTACTAAAAAATAAAGAGCATACTGTATTAGAATCTAATGGCAATAATCAATCTAATACTAGTAATAATTTAGTCAAACTACCTAAAATAGAGATACCAATTTTTTCGGGTAAATATACAGAATGGGCATCTTTCCGGGACTTGTTCATTTCATTAATTCATAATAATAAATCATTGGATGGTGTCCAAAAGTTGCATTATTTAAAGGGTCATTTGACAGGTGAAGCTGAACAACTTTTGCGACATCAACCAATTACTGAAAGTAATTACGATATTTGTTGGAAACAATTGGATGAACGTTATAATAATAAAAGATATTTATGCAATTGTATATTAAAGAGATTGATGAACCAAAGACCTATAAATACCGAATCTTCAAGTGCAATGAAGGAGCTGCTGGACACCACCAACGAGTGCTTATATGGATTACAGAATGTTGGTGTGTCCATTAGTTCCTGGGATGTACTTATTATTTATATAATTAGTTTAAAATTAGATTCGGAATCCAGGAAGCAGTGGGAACAAAAGTCGAGTGAAGCGTCCGATGAATTGCCAACAATTAAACAATTCAGGGAATTCATGGAGCATCGTTTTAGATCATTGGAATTTTTAGACACCAAGGTTGTCAAACCACCTATTAAAAGTAATTTTAATCTTAAAACGCACCATGTTACCGCTGTCACCTGTGCTTTCTGTAATGAGGGTCATAAATTGTGCAATTGTAAGGGATTTGTGAAGGAGAATTGTGAAAAACGACGTGAGTTTGTTCAGTCCAATGGGTTATGCTTTAATTGTTTAGGTCCAAATCATGCAGCGTATGCATGTCGCATGCCCTCTAGATGTCGCGTATGTAAACGGAAACATCATTCCTTGCTGCATCCAAAAAATGTCATAAGGTCCACCGAACCAGTAGATGCAGCAGTTGCGTCCGCAACAGAGTCGTCCTCACAGGACGAACCCACTTTGGTTACTTGTTTCTCGAATATTCACAGTCAAGTTTTATTGGCCACAGCTTTGGTAAAAGCCGAGTCGAAAACAGGTAACACATATACACTAAGATCCTTATTAGATCAAGGATCTCAGGCTTCGTTCATAACGGAATCTGCCGTCCAATTACTTGGACTGAAGAAAGAACCAAACATGAGCTATGTATCTGGACTAGGCAGTGATCAAGGGGCTTCGATAGCCTCCAAGTATATGGTAAGGATTAAAATTCAATCACTCCTAGATTCCAGCTTTGTAGTTGTAGTTAACGCTCATGTTTTAAGGAAGTTAACAACATTTCTTCCTAGGGAAAAAATAGTTCAGCTGTGGTCCACGCTCTCAGATGTACGATTAGCGGATCCAGCATATCACACACCCAATAAAATTGATTTATTGCTTGGTGCAGATGTTTATGGTCAGATCTTAATGGAAGGAATAATCAAAGGTCCACCAGGGTATCCTATTGCACAAAACACCAAATTTGGTTGGATTCTCTCTGGTCAGATCGGCGTTAGTTCTAACGCTGATTCTGTGGTATGCCATAACATCATAAGTAGGAATAATGAAAATGATTTGCTCAAAAGATTCTGGGAAATCGAATCTGATGAGTGTTCGCTCGACAGTAAGAAGCTTTTGACTCCTGACGAAACAAAGTGTGAAGAAATATATATGAACACCACAAAAAGAGATGAGTCAGGACGTTACATTGTTCGTCTGCCTTTCCGCCACACAAATCCCGCAACGAGATTTGGCAACTCCTGTAATATTGCTGGTCGACGTTTTAATTTGCTGGAAAGAAAATTAATGAAAAATCCTCAGTTAAAGCAGCAATATTCGGATGTAATGCAGGAGTATATAAGTCTGGGTCACATGGAACTAGTTCCACCAGAACAACGGAATGCGACGGGCACGGTTTACTTACCTCATCACGCTGTTATTAGAGAAGACAAGACCACAACTAAAGTCAGAGTAGTATTTGATGCATCTTGTCTAGACTCCAACGGCGTGTCACTGAACAGCGAACTCATGGTTGGTCCAACTTTACAGTCGGATTTGAGACACATCATAATGCGATGGCGTCTCCACCCAATATGTCTGATAGCGGACATAGTCAAAATGTATAGACAGATCCGGGTGACTGAAGATGATGCTGAATTTCAGAGAATCATATGGCGCGATGAAGTGGGTGAAATTCAACATTATAAAATGGTACGCGTCACATTCGGCACAGCTTCAGCTCCATATCTTGCTGTTAGGACATTGCAGCAATTAGCTCGAGATGAAAGTGAATCATTTCCCAAAGCTGCTCAAGTGGTTTTGCGAGATTTTTATGTAGATGATATGATGACAGGTTGTCAGACCGTGGATGAAGGTTTCGATCTCTTTACAGATCTTACAAAACTAATGAGTTGTGGATGTTTTGAACTTCAGAAATGGATGAGTAATGATGATCAATTGTTGATGAAGATAGGTGATAAGATAATGAAACCAGAGGAGAGGATAGAGTTGAAGATAGATAAAATAATGAAGGTTTTGGGTTTAGGATGGAATAGATGTAAGGATGAGTTCGAATATTCTGTTATTCTACCTCCATTAGATGCTCCAATTACAAAAAGGAAAGTAATTTCAGATATATCTCGGTTTTTTGATCCACTAGGTTGGTTAGCACCGGTAATAATCATTGCCAAAATATTTATACAGAAAATTTGGATGACAGGAATTGAATGGGATCAGGAGTTACCGCCTCAACTGTTGAAAGATTGGTTAGAATACCGAGCGGATCTCTCCAACTTGACCAATTACCGAATTCCCAGATGGATGCACACTCGCGATGGTGACACTGTACGCGAATTGCATGGATTCTCCGATGCGTCAAAGGATGCATATGCAGCTGTTGTTTACATTCGCGTTATAGACTGCAACGGACAAGTCCATGTAAATTTAGTGACGTCTAAGACCAAAGTGGCACCCATTAAACAGGTATCCATACCACGTTTGGAGTTGTGTGGTGCAGTATTGTTGGCAAAACTACTTCGTGAAGTGGGAGAGATATTAGAAATTTCCAAGAACTGCATTCGAGCCTGGACAGATTCTTCCGTGGTTCTTGCGTGGCTAAGTAGTCATCCCAGCAAGTGGAAGACTTTTGTAGCTAACCGGGTATCTCACATTTTAACGATCACGGATCGAGATCAGTGGAGTCATGTAAGATCTAGAGACAATCCTGCTGATCATGCCTCAAGGGGCATCAAACCTTCAGAAATTGCAAGCATTTCTATGTGGAACTCTGGCCCAGATTGGTTACGAGATAATCCAATTAATTACAAACCTCGTGAAGCACTCAGTACCGATTTGGAACAGAGATCTACAGAAGTATGTCATGCTGCAACTCTCAATGACAGCGATATCTTTGACAGATTTTCTTCACTAAGTAAACTACTTAGAATAATTGTTTGGTGTCTAAGATTCGCATGCCTGACCCGAACCAAAACCAAACCCTGTTTCCCTCCCTGGTTGACAACCGATGAATTGAAAAAGGCATTGATTTTATGCATAAGAAATTGTCAAGAACGTAATTTTTTGGAAGAAATACGTAGTTTACAGAAATCCGGAGTAGTGTCAAAAAGGAGCAAAATATATAGTTTAAGTCCATACATAGATGCCGATGGAATTTTGCGAGTTGGAGGACGCCTTCAGAAGGCAAATGTCACTGACGACGTAAAGCATCCCATCCTCCTTCCTCGACATTCTACGTTCACAAATCTTGTTATAGCTGAGGCTCATAACAAGACCCTACATGGAGGACCTCAGTTAATGGTAAACTACATCATTAGCAAATATTGGATCATCGATGCAAGAAATTTGGCCAAATTGTTCGTTCGTAAATGTGTTAATTGTATCCGATATTCGGCCAAATTTAATCAACAACTTATGGGTCAATTACCCGCAGCTCGTGTGACTGCTTGTCGACCTTTCTTGCGTAGTGGAGTGGACTACGCAGGTCCCATTAGCGTACGTTCGGCAAAAGGCAGAGGACACCATGCATACAAGGGATATATTTGCCTTTTTGTGTGCATGGTCACCAGAGCGGTACACCTCGAGGTAGTCAGTGATTTGACGGCTCAAGGTTTCCTGAATGCCTTTAAACGTTTTGTCTCTAGACGCGGTCACTGCTGTGACCTATGGAGCGATAATGGGACGAATTTCGTAGGAGCAGCGCGAGAATTGAAAATTCTCTTCGCTGAAGAAAGGTCGAGCATAGCAGATGAAATTGCATCCAGTCTTGCGATGAATGGCACAAACTGGCACTTTATTCCACCCCGCGCTCCTAATTTTGGTGGACTGTGGGAGGCTGGGATCAAGTCCACGAAGCGTCATCTTGCCAGGGTGATTGGTGATTCTTCCTTGACCTTCGAGGAACTTACAACAGTTTTGACACAAATTGAGGCATGCCTCAATTCGCGCCCAATCTCACAGATGTGCAATTCTCCAGAAGAACCCTTTCCATTAACACCAGGACATTTTTTGGTAGGGGAACCATTATTGGCTGTGCCCGATAATAATTATGAGGAAATCCCTGCAACCAGTCTTAAGAGGTGGCAACTTGCTCAAAGAATGGTGCAGAATTTTTGGAGAAGGTGGTCGCAGGAATATCTAACACAATTTCTACATCGCTATAAATGGAATGTGCAAAAACCGGAGCCTAAAATTGGTGATATTGTATTAGTCAAGGAAGACAATCTTCCTCCGGCACAATGGCTTTTTGGTAAAATCGTAGCAAAGCACCCAGGGTTGGACAAGCTCACTCGTGTAGTTACTTTAAAATGTAAGGGAGGTTTAATTAAACGTCCAATTTCAAAGGTGTGTATTTTACCCATTGACACTGCTAGTACATAACTAATTATAGTTTGTATATTCAATAGATTTAAGGCTTTGTAAATTTGATTTCATTGTTAATGTTAGTTTGTATTTAGAAAATCATTATTTAATATTAGTTGTATTGTACGTTGTTTATAATTTGTAGTATTGGAATAATTCTGGACTAATGGTCCATCGGGGGCGGTATGTTTAAGTGTATCACTACTAGATGGCGTTAGTGTTGTTTAACAACGTCGGGCGGTTTGGCCGAGACCCTAACTTATAAGAAAATTAAACGACGAATACAACAGGTGGACCACAAACGTGGATTCGAATCAATTGCAAGTGTTTTATTTACATCCTTGAGTGATTCAGTGCCTATACGTTTTTAAGACTTGTTCAGTACCTACAGCTCGTGCACTGGAGCTGCTAAATAATAAATTGGCATTGATGTATTCGTTAATAAAATATTATTAATTATTAAGATGAGAATTGAATAAAAATATGTAGTAAACTTTTAGGTATGGAGCCAGGGTAATAAAGATATTACAAGCTTTCAAGTTAATCTTTTTAACTCGTATATTATTGACAACCAAAATCATAAACAAAGTCTCCTTGACTACCGTTTTGTTTTCTTAAAATGTGTAGGCACACTACTCCCAAACTATTAGCCGCGCACGCATTGCAAATGAGGTGGGTACGATTCCCACCTCGATCAACGAATTGAAACACACACTAATTTTAATATGCCAAAGATTAATAAAAAACGAAAAAAAAAATATTATGTTAAAAATATCGGTACAGGACTGTTTTTAGATTAGCAGGTTGAATGATTGTTAGACAAACAGGAACAAACCCTAAAATACAGCGTGTGTAATACAGTACAAAAGTTAAGTATTTTGTTTGTTAAATAATTCTGTTTGTCTTTTGACTTTCTACATTTATAACCTTGTATAATGACTCCCTATGTTATAAAGTTTGTATGGAACTGCTAACTGCTAACTTTTAAGATTCTTACACGAGATTATTTATATTATAAATAACGCACATCATGGAATTATTTAAAAATATACATATTTATTTATTTATTTATTTTAAATAGTATAACAAACAGTTTACAAAACACAGTAATACAAAAAAGATAATACACAAATGAAGACAAGTCAAATTTACAACCTAATAGTTATACATAACATTTGTTAAAAAGAACAGAACATAATTACTTAATACAGAAACAAATATAAAAAGTGAGGTGAAGTATAAATAGTATAGAAATAATTTATTTAAGATTAAATTAAATTCATATTTAAGTATGAAATATAAGTATTCACTGATCTACTCCCCTATGATTAATTTTGTGCAAATTATGTTTGAATGCTTTAGCGTTTAGATAAAAAAATGTCCAGGTCAATGTGATTTTGATATAAGTTATTGAAACCACGGCACATGCGAAGCAAGGGGCTGTTGTGCAAGACATTTCATTCATAAAGAAAAATAAATGTTTGTTTGTAGACATTACGAAATTGCCCGGCCTGGTATAAAAAAATTTGCATTAAATTTATTTATTTATTTATTCAGATGCTCACTACAATACCTCTTATATGTAATAAAGAAAAGTTTTATATTGCCAAGATAGAATTGAACCCCATGTCTCGCAGTCTTTTGACTGTAGTTGACAGTGTCATATGAGGAGTACTGTTGGAATTGCTGAGAGATACGTCGATAAAGGGTCCTGAAATATCTCCCTGAGGTACCCCGGCGTGAACCAAAATCAGTAGAGTCTCTTCTCTGGTCATATACCGCTCTCAGAGAGGACTGGAAGGAGAGACCGCTCTCTATCGCCGCCCACACAGTAAAGGATTTCCGATGCCTCCTTCGCCCCGAGCCAAAAGCAGTAGTGCCTGCAGATATTTAATTGTGGTAGCAGTTGTCTCCACACGTGGCCGCACTATTTAAACATCAATTTTACCACAACCTTTGGATACTTTCTCTCGTTACACCCAGCTTTTTACCAGCTTTTACTACTTGAAAGTGATAATAACTTTAGTTTTGGGATCAATGTGTATTAGTAGCATAGTATTACGAGGGTGTCAACCAGATGGTGCACTTTTTTTTATTGTAGCTTGGCATGTGACAACACTCCGCCTCATGTAAAACTAGAGTGCGGTCCATGAATGGAAACAACTGCTACTATAGAGAAATCTCTACGGGCAGCAGTCGCCTCCGCTATGCTGGCCTGAAGAGACGAGTATGCACTATCTACAATAGAATGACATTGCATACTCCTCTCGTTATACCTCGCTACTTTCAAACTGATCCCGAAACACTTTACGGGTGTTACATTCGAAAGTGGTGGTACTACCTCAGAACGGCAGACTATTAGCTCAGTTTGCCTACCACTCTTTAATAGTGCCTATAGGCAATGAGCTACCAAAGTACATATACCAAAGTTACATTGGTACCGGTCAGAATAAGCGAGGTTCGAACACGGGTCTCATAGATCGTGAGTTCACGAGTCTTACTGCTAGACCACGGCCGCTCTTCGTCTCCTTAAGCCGGCGTATCGGAGGCGACTGCTGTCAGCAGAATTTTCTCTGTCCATTCATGGACCGCTCGTAATATCTGGTGGAGTGTCGTGACGTTTATGTCATTCATAATTCATATAACCAAATAGGTACTTGTCACAGAAACCTTATTGAATCTGTACTTAATGAAGTTTGTTCATTAAAATGTTAATGCAAATATATAATATTAGAATGGAGTTAGCATAAATTATACATATCTTTCATCCCCTCTTTTATCTGACTCGAACATCAGTCATTTTATATTTTTGGTATAACACACCATTAATACACCATTTTAAAGATTAGAGATAGGCAGAGATTTTATTAAAATAAAATTAAATAATTGTCAAACTGAACGCTGTGTATTATTCCGATCAAGCCGGCATAGCGGAGGTTATTTCTGACACTATACACACTCCGTTCGTCTCATTCTACGAAAAAAAACTTCCAATCCCATCGTTTTTTTTAATAGTTATTCGTTCGTGCGTCCACGCCTGTTACTGCTAGACCGCGTCGCTGTATGATACATATATTTTGCTCTTTTTTCTATAAGACCTACGCTAAATTGACGCTATGAAATGACATAATAATTTTTTTTTGACATTTTTTTTTATTAATAAAAATTTTATTGTATTCTGATATTCTGATTATTCTATTACAAATATTGTATGCCCTATGGGCAAAACATAGAGGACTTAAAAATTATTTTAACATCTACAAATGTAAAACTTATATTTACAATAAATTATTTTGATTTGATTTGATTTGAAAGCTTTAATTGTAATATCCTGTCTTTTCTCTCAGCTATTATCGTATTTGTATTTTCTCACAACTCAAAATTAAAATAATAATAATAAAAATAGCGCATCCAATATTTAAAATACTTGACAATCCTTGTGAGTTTTTTTTTTATTTTCATTAAGTTTTAATTAACTTCAGCGAAAATTTTGTACAAACACAATCCAGCTTTTTAAGATTATTCCGCCTTTGTACGAGGGGAAGAGTACGGACGCGGGTAGATATAAAAACGAAGAAAAAAAAACTAATAAAACAAAGAGATTCATTAGGTTTTCAGTACAATTTATCGAGTTTTCTCAATTGAAATATAGCGTGTGTGGATTGCAGATTCATTTTACTTTTTTTTTTTTAAATTATAGGTATGCATATAACCACACTCCGTCTGATGTTAAGGTAGAGTGCGGTCCATGAACGAAAACAACTGTTACCACAGAGAAATTTCTGCACACAACAGTCGCCTCCGTTATGCCGGCTTGAAGAGACAAATGTGCACCGCGTCGAAATTTCTCAATATATTATATCTTTTCATACACGTCAGTAGTCTATCCAAATGTTAAGTTTTTAAATAACAAATTCAACATTTTAAAAATATGTTTGTACCTACATATTGTGCAAAAAATAAAGGTGATAAATGAAATCCACGTCTGTGAAACGGTTCAAGTATTTTGTGTCTAGGTTATAAGTTTAGATATCCTAAGTAGTGAGATGAGCTGAATCCATTAGTGGATATGGCTGTGATACCGTTGACTCAGCGGTACTAGAAATCCTATTAAGCTAATCTCTCAGTGCTAGACTTGTTAGCGGGGAATGGGACCGAACAAGAGGAGGGGTTGTCTTAAACTTAATTGTTTTACTACATTTTCTAATTAGGATTTTCTCCAAGTGCATTGTTTTTCTTTTTTTATTATGTTACTGAATTATTTATCTTATCTAACATTCAATTATTCATTCATCATAATTGAATACTTAATTTAAAACAAAAATAGCGTACAATTTTATTAATTTTAAATATTTGTAATTTCTTACGCGAACATTTTAACTGAATTTATATTCAGCGGCTTAATATCGAGTTTATTTTGGCTAAGTTGATCTAATGTTTCGAAAGCTTTGCAGCCATCGTTTCGGTCAGTCTCTCTGCGACCACGATGTCTGCAAAGCTTTTAAAACGCCGGATCAACTTAACCGAAATAAACGCGATAATAGACCACACACAAACTTTTATTCGATTAAACATGTTCACGTTAAACCTAAGAAAAATTACAAATATATAAAATTAATAAAATTATTGTTAAAAATTGCTATTTCCCTATAACAAATCAGTCGCAAATCAGATAAGAGAATGAGCTCAAAACATTAATTTGTAATTCATAATGGTATCATCGTAGACAAACGATTATAAAAGTTTTTATATATAATACAATACAAAAACAAAGAAACCCCTCAACGAACACTTCTCATTTTGTTGTGAGGGAAAATCACATTTTAGAAATCTGCGTCCCCGAGGAACACGCCGTGAGGTTAGAAATAAATATAATAGAAACCGTTCTCCTGTAAACATTTACGAAAAAACAAATCAAATGCCGAAAAGAAAAATATCTACTTACTCCAAAACGACCGTGTACATTATAACGCAATAATGTTTGTAATTAATAAGAATTTTTAGAAGGGTAGAAATAAAGATTAGAAGATAATCGCTTACCTGCTGATGCGGCGAGCATACCATGAGCGCGTAGCAACCCCATTATGAGTAGCGGCAACAGAGGACGTCGCCGCATGACGCGCCTTATCCACGCGCCCACGCCGATGTGCCTGGCCACGGCACGCTCGCCCTCACCTGCGACAATAAACAATATTCACCATTATATTAAACATTATCTTTTTTTTTATTGTAACTCGGCATGGACAACACTCCGCCTGATGTAAAGCTAAAGTGCGGTCCATGAATGGAAACAACTGCTTCTACAGAGAAATCTCTACGGGCAGCAGTCGAGGCGACTATGCCGGCTTGAGAAGACGAGCATGTACCATCTAGATTGACAGTGCACACTCCTCTTTTATATGCCTGGCTACTTTCAAACTATCCCCGAAACGCGACAAGGTCACTTCACGGGTGTTACATTCGAAAGTGGTGGTACTACCCCAGGTCGACAGACTGGACAAATAACCATCATCAGTCTGCCTACCACCCTTATCTAAGGCTTGCCAGTTTACTTTCTTGTTGTAGTTTCACTCAGTGACTATAACACTTACGACTCTAAAAAATATAATACATGCAGGACTAAAGTATATGATATCATTGGTACCGGTTAAATTTTTTGCAGGATTTAAAGTAAGATAAACATAAATATCAATTTGGTATGGTTTGGTATGGATTAAAATGATAGAGAACATTGTTATACGTTTTTGGAATCTGTGAGAATTGTAGATATTTTTTAAAATAATGGTCCACCAATCTGCCAGTCTGATACAATTTTTTTACACCAGCTTCGTTTAAATATTTTGCAAAAAATTTCAGAAATTAAATCTTGTTTAGAGTTCAATTTTTTTTATTTAATCATGGTTATTAATTGGTTATAAATAACATTTTAATTAGAAAGCCCTGTGTTTTCTTAACCCACTTAAATAAAAACACCAACGAAAAATAATTGTAAACACATTTTTAATGTTTTAAAAATTAAGCTTTTATGTAAAATAAAAAAAAAATCAATAAAATATATACAATTTATTTAAGTTCAAAAACAAAAATGTGTTTTTATAGAGTTAGCAAAGAGTCGTATATAGCGATAGTTTTCAGAGAGTGAGGTGAGGTAAGCGTTCCATTTCTATCCATTATCTAACACTTCTACGAACAAAAGTTTAGGGTCTACGAAGATTGGCCACGTTTATACGTTTTATCGGCAACTTAGTTTCGTTTACCTGCTCTGTACTTCTTTATTGGTTTTTACTAAAAAAATATTTGCTTTTTTTCTGGTCTCACAAATAAACAATCATTTAATGGAAAAAAGAGCGGTAGGCAGCCAGAATGGTTATTAGTCCACTTTCACCTACTTTTCGTGTTTTAGTCGCATTTCGGTATCAGCCGGCATACCCGAGAGGAGAGTGTGCTTTTTGTTTTTTATTGCAGCTCGGCATATGACAACACACCTGATGTAAAGGTATAGTGCGGTCCACGAACGAAAACGACTGCTACTACAGATAGAATTCTAGAAGCAACAGTCGCCTCTGCTATGCCGGCTTAAGGAGACGTGCACCATCCAGATTGACAGTGCTTACTCCTCTCGTTATATCTGACTACCTGCAAACTGTTCCTGAAACGGGACGCGCGTTCCTGAAAAGTTGTGGTACTACCCTAGAACGGCAAACTGGGCTAAGAACCATCATCAGACTGCCTACCACTCTCTAATAGGCACACAATATAACATGGTTACATTGATACCGGTCAGAATTTAGCGAGGTTCGAACACGAGTCTCACCGACCGTGAGTTCATGCGTCTTACCTCCAGACCACGGCCGCTACATAAAACATGTTGTGTAATTGTAGATGTTTAAACAAAATTATACTTTATATAACTTCATATAAGAATTAAATTACATTTTACGTAGGAAATTACGACTTTTTTAATAATACGGCTTCCTTCCTTCCTTATATACTTGAAATCTGAATTCCTTAAGACTCGCTGTAATTAGTAACTCCACTGATTTACCACATCAAAGAAAGCCGCTCCTTCTCTCTCTATAACTCTTTCTCTTATTAAGACCTATAGATGTTTGAAATTTTTAATAACTTATATGTCAGATAATTTGATTTGATTATAAGATATATGCTTTAGAATTTGAAGTCTGAAGTTTTAAAAAAAAAATATATAGGCATTGGTACCCACTGACCGTATTTTCATCTTGGTTATTTGTGCTAAATAAACAGGTATTAAAATGTAGTTGAAAATAAAATAAAAAGAACCGCCAAACAAAAAATGTAGCCTGACACGGGGAAGCAACTCTACTCGGGGATCTCCTAACCACTGTATACGCGTCGAAATACCTCTAGCCCTTCCAACTGACGTCAATTATCGGGTCTACCAAACTTAATTAAAAAAATCTATTTTTACATGATAATGTAATAATAAGTATTTTCGGGTCTTGGGGGTTATAAGTTTGCATTGTTCATAGTACAGTCCTAGAATTAGACATTTAAAATTTTAAATTTTATTGAATCGTAAATCAGTGACCAAAGTACACATAACATAGTTACGTTTGTACCGGTCAGAATTAGGCGAGATTTGAACACGGGTCTCATCGATCGCTCCCAAACATTATCATGATTCGACTTCTCCACTGCTTTATCCATAATATTGTTCCTACATTTATGTTTTCTGCGACAAATAAATTAAGAACGAAACAAGCGCCTTGACTTTGTTTACATGATTTTCTGGGGCTTAGTCGATTGTTTTCGACTTCTCGAAAACCCCCCTTCCCGCCCGATCTCAATTTTATTTTATTTACGCACTAAATGCCGTTTGTATGTTAATTTCTCTGCGTTACTCTTTTATAAATGAAATAACTAGTCTTTTGACGTTACTTTATTTAGAAGATATTTAACACTTAAAATTACATTAAAAATTTTACCACCTCATTACTCTTGATATTTAATATAAAATTTTAAAAAATCCAGTTCTTAATAAACGATTACGAAGCTCCCAAAATGTAATAAAAGAAAAAAATGGATGTACAGTGAATAGCAAAAGTAATATTATTTGAAGACAACCGGGCGACGAGAAATATGAACGGTTTATATGAAAAAAGAAGGAAATTTATTAAATTATAAGCAAAATACTGTACTATCACGGCCTTATCATTCGGTGCGTAGGCAGAAAAATATACAAATAAAGCCGTTTTGCGGGAAAACTAATTTAAAGTATTTGTTTTGTGTATATTTATCAAAGCTTAATGTTGAATGATTATTGTATTATTATTAAACAGCTATATCCCTGAAAAAAAAACATGTAAGACCAATTTCGTTCGGAAACTGAGAAATATATATTTTTTCTTTTTCTTTAATCTTAAAATGTTTATTATTTTATCTGTAGTGTTATTATTACCTTTTTCGGCGGCCCTAATCTCAGAAAATACTAATTCAATTTTATAACATTTTTTGGGGCCTTTTTTTGAGAAAGGGTTCAGACTTTTTTTGTTAACGTGATTAAAGCGGAAACGTTAATTAATTATACTATAATTATACTCGTACGAAGTTGCGGGTAACAGCTAGTTATACATAGAATGTATAATATCATAAAATAAAAATGTTTATATTATTTAAATTTCTGTTTTTAGTATCTCTATCAAAGTCCAATTTTATTTATTTATTCCGGTCATTTATTTAAATTCCTATATTTTTTACATTTTTAAAATATCGCCACGAAATATATGTTGTTTGATAAAAAATATAAATCACGAATACATAGATTTTGAAGCGAAAAAGTGATACCACAAAAAAAGTAGAAAGAAACAAAGTGATTTTTACACAAAAGAACGAATCCAAAATTGAAATTCCACAAAAAGAGAATCATCCATAGAATAGTAGTCACACGGTGTGCCCTTCAGACCCGTTGTAATTGAATTGTCAGTTTACGGGGCCCTCGAGACCCCACAGGCATTGTCCCGAAGATCGTTTTCGAGCGTTAGCGTTTAAGGGTTAAAAAAACTTTGATTTTTTTACAAACACTCGCCTGATTCAAAACCTGTATACAGGGGGATAAATACATTAAAACATTGTGCAGTTTTCATTATAATTTATTTCAATTATATTTACATTTTCGGATCTGAACCTGAAAATATTTCAGGGTTTCGCCACGCGACTCTTAAAAATCACTATTAGCAATGAAAATACATAAAACAACATTATATATTTTGAGAAGCTCGTGAATGCTCGCGCTGTTTATTTCACCAAATATAATAGTGTTTAGGGTGACCATATGTTATTGTTAATTAGAACAAAATTTTACAGTATTTACAACGTACCTTTGATGATTTATATGTAGACGTACAAAATAATGATGGAATAGTCGAATTATTTTTTTTACTATGTTTATTTGAATATTTTTGAGGCAGATCTATTTCTGACGAATCATAAACAAATATTTCAATAAACAGACAACTCGTCATATTTATTCGTATGTCTTTTGTATAAGGTACGATACATTACGTACGAGTCTTATAGACTTATAGACTCGTTTATATTATCGATTCACTCGTTTATTTTTCAGGAATACGACTGCCTGTTTATTACTACTTTATTTTGAGCTATCTACCTATTTTTTATTGTAGCTCGGCATGTGACGACACTCCGCCTGATATAAAGCTAGAGTGCGGTCCATGAGTGGAAACAACTGTTACTATAGAGAAATATTCACGGACAGCAGTCGCCTCCGCTATACCCGTTTGAGGAGACACTCCTCTCATTATACCTGGCTATTGCCAACTTGATACCGAAGCGCGACAAGGTCACTTCACGGGTGTTACATTCAAAAGTGGTTGTACCACCCCAACACGGCAGACTCTGCAAATAACCATCATCAGACTGCCTACCACTCTTTAAGTGGCATAAATAATTATTTATTTTAGTAAAGATAGAGTCCTAATTTTGTTAGTTGCATCATGGTGAGCGTAGTTAAGAGCATTAAAACGTGACACTAAATTACTGTATGCATGGAGTTTTCTTCAAGACATTTAAGTGTTAAGCGGGTAAGTTCATGAAAGGGATTATTATTGCGCACGACAAAATACTTAATAAGGTTATTACAACCGGCTCGTTATCTTCTGCATCTTATTTCCTCGCGAGAGAACTTCATTTAAGAGCGACTACTCAATTGAAGAGCGGTTTTTTTTATTGTAGTTCGATGTTGAGATGTTGTAACTATTCTTGAGGTGAGGCTTGAATGAAAGCAGCGTTGAGGGCATCGACACACTCGGTTGAGGGGAGTAGGTTCATGAACCTTAGCTTGTTTCTCATGCGTATATGACGCTACATTTAGCATGCAACACTCTGCTTGGTCTTTACGTGAAAGCCAACACCTGAGCGACCATACATTTTGTTTTACAACATTTTTTTGGAACATAGCAAATATAACTTTCTCAGCACTAATTATATAAATATTGTAAACATTTTATATTGGGTATATTGTATATGTATCTCACAAGCATTTTATATATTTTATGCCATAGCTATTTGTTTATTATAGTGATTTGCGATAATAATTAGTGCTGAGAAAGTTATAAAATTACTTAATTTCAACATAAATCTGCTATGTTTCAAACAAAGTTGTGAAACAAAATGTAAGAACGCTCAGGTGTTGGCTTTCACGTTAAGCAAGAGTGCAATCTTTGCAAGCAGAAGCCGCCACCGCTATGCCGGCTTGAGAAGACGAATGTGCATTATCCTCAATTGACAGTACACACTCCTTTCGTTATATCTGGCTTCTTCCAATGTGATCCCGAATCGCGACTTATGATAGTTTTTAGGCAAGTGTACAAGGTGTCTGGGCCCATCTCACCCTCTCGGCCTGCCTGGTTTCCCTGCTTGACACCACTATACTACTGACAAAAGGCGTTTCACTATCATGTATGTAGGTAGGTAGAATAAAGAAATGGCTTGCTATTAAAAAAAGTATCGAATTAACAAGAGAGGATGTTATCATACTGTCGGCATTGAATTTAGACATATTTCGAACAATCGGTTTGTATTTGTTAGGGGAGAGCTTTCAAGAGATTTCCCGTTGAGCTTTTGAAAGCTTCGTATTTTGGCAAATGTAAATAATTATTGTAACGGCAAATCGTCGTCCCGGAGCGTGTACACTTTGGAAAATGCGTTCGGAATCCAACGAAATTGTTCCACGAAGATGAGTCGTTTTTGTACGCAAATATGACTTTTATGAACGAGACCTTACAACTTCTATTCATCCACTGAGGGCCACTTTTCATAGTTGATGGAACCCTTCTTCGGCTCGTATTTCAATCACCTAAAATCTCGAACGGTACCAATGTAATTTTTCATTACAATTTTTGAGACTGCTATCTGCAAAAATTTCCCTGTGGAGCCGGCATATTGGAGGCGACTGTTCCTGTAGAAATTTATCTGTAATAACAGTTGTTTCTGTTCATGCGTCCATGCATGAGTGTTTTCAATAAAAAAAACTTTAGCTTAAGTAAAAAAATTTTTTTTTACATAGTTAAATGCTGACGTTGTTATTGTTCAACTAATAAATAAAATTAACTTGCTGAGATAATAATTTGGGAATTGAACCTACTTCCTCTAGTTTGCGTCTGGGTGTTTTAACCACTAAGTTCCACTCGCTCACGTTACCACATCGAAAACCCTAACCCTTGCTTCATCAGTCATATGCATATATAAAATATTTATAAATAAATATGACGTCACCAATTAGTGTGTACAGGTATATCTTAACATCACAAGATCAAGGAATATCTATCAACCACCTATGAAATTTAATATCACACTTTTAATGAGCAAAATAACATATACTAAGCCCACCGTACACGAGGCAAACAATTTAATATACAAGGAAGTAATTAACGCCGGTGTACATCTCGCAATAAAAGTGAACACATCTTATTCCGCATTATTTATTACAGTATCCAAGTGCATGTGCCCGCACTCCACCTGTGTTACGTATGTAAAAAGAGAGTCAGGGAGAGGGAGTCGCTGATGAAGAAATATAGGCTCAACAGTAAGAGTGGTAGGCAGACTGATGGTAGGTAGTTATTAGTCCAGTCCACCGTCCTGGGGTAGTACCACCACTTTCGAATGTAACATCCGTGAAGTGACCTTGTCGCGCTTCGGAATGTGCACTGTCAATTTACTTGGTGCGTGCTCGTCTCCTCAAGCCGGCATAGTGGAGGCGACTGCTGCCTCTACACACTAATGTTTAGTAGCAGTTGTTTCCATTCATGGACCGCACTGTAGCTTTACATCAGGCGGAGTGTTGTCACATGCCGAGCTACAATAAAAAAATCCTTCAGTATTGGTAGGTAACACATGGTTAAAAAGAATGTCCGCTATCCTTTTACACCCTGTATATAGTGTATGTATAGGGTGTATATACAGCGAGTATTAGAGAGCCGTCTAATTATTTTGCCGCGCGAAAAACTTGTCTAAAGATGTTCATTAGAGTTGCCTATTTGCAACTTTCTTTCATTACTCAACAAACATTGAATAAGACGCGTGGCTTTTCAGACTAACGTACACACAATTACACTTATGACAATATAATTAAATATATATTTTTTTATGCTTAATAGGCAAGCGTTTGACCACACTCTGCCTGGTGTTAAGCAGTGATGCGGTCTAAGGTGGAGCACGCTTGCCTATGAGGTACCTGTTCACCTTCGATTTGAAGAGACCTATGTTGTACGTGTCGGGAAACACAGACACCGGGAGGGAGTTCCACAGTTTCGCAGTACGCACGAGGAACGTGTTGTTATTGATATTTGTTGGTAAAACTGCTTAATTACACTGTATTTGTATGACAATGTTGAGATAACTGCATAAGTATTAATTGTATTGTATTGTATCCATGCTTTGGCATGCAAGCCAGCCTAAACTTTAACTGTATTCCTATTTTAGCATGTATATGCTTGCATGCCGTTTTGTGTGTTTAATTTAATAAATAAATAAATTTATTTGTCAAAAATTCGCCTATTATCATTTTGCGCTCTGCCCATTAAAACTAGTCAGAGGGACTGTATCACCAATGGCAAATTATGTAAGAGTAGTACACACTCTGCCATTCGAGATAGGGATTCGCCTGATGTTAAGCTAGAGTGCGGTCCATGAACGGAAACAAATGCTACCACAGAGAAATTTCTACAGGCACCACCTCTGCTATGTCGGCTTAAGGAGACGTATGTGCGCAATTCAGGTTGACAGTCTCTTCTCGTTGTACGTGGCTATTCTCAAACGCGACAAGGTAACTTCACGGGCGTTACATTCGAAAGAATTAATGAATTTCGTGGTTCAGCGTTTTTTGCAAACTTATCCTTGAATGAAATGAAGTTTGTATGGGGAATTCAGCATTTCTCAGCATACGAAGAATTAATACCGAGCTACTAAAAAAATTGGGAGAATCCAACTTTTTTATAAATATATTATTTTAAATGTTGTGGGAAAAAAATAAGAAGATATTGAAACAACAAGAAGTATGTATAACTCAGTTCACCCATAAACTTTTCACTCAATTTCAATCTTAACTTGAAAATTATTCCTAAACAATTCAGTATCTAAAACCCCGGACAACCCGGTCAAAATTCCCGGATTTTAAACTATCCGGAAAACTCTGAGCAGATAGTTTCGGATAATCTACTTCCAACTTGGTGACTCACAATAAAGTTTTGTAACGATTATGGACATATTACATTCGTACGTTCCGACCTCGTGACGTTCGGTCGCGTAGAGCCCCATCAGGCACGATGCGTCACGTTATTTACTTTTTTTTAAAATTAAATTTTCTCTTTTTTTTGTAAATTGCATGCACAGGCTATAATTATCGAGTTGGCGGCTATCTTGAGACATTAGGTTATGTCTTTAATTATTTTCCTAAACTTGTGTGTTTCTTTGAGTGTTAATGTGTAATAATGGTGGATTATTAACCATTAAGTGTTCGTGAACGTGCGTGAGTGTGGGCAAACAATTCTAAAGAAGTTTCAGTAAAGATTCCACCACTTTACTGGAGCAATTTTTGACTTGACTGAGACTTGACCTGACTGTTTAGTGTGATGAATAAATTAATGCACAATATTATTAGCTTGATGCAAAAATATGTACTTTGACACTGGCAAATTCTTATAATGCTATATAAAACTTTAAAAAAAAATCCATAGCTTTCAGTAGACTTAGCGGATACTCATTTCATCTCCCGTTTTCGTGTGTATTGTTATTGGTCTAAACATTAACTTATATGTGGATTTCGTACTGAAAACGACATCATGAGAGACCCTGAAAACGATGGCGAGACGAGTTCAACACTCAATCATCACTCTGAAAGAAATGTAATGAGAAATATTAATAATACAAATTACACTTTTTTATGCCTGTAGTAAGATAGTACCAAAGTACATATAACATAGTTACATAGGTCCGATCAGTATTTAGCAAGGTTCGAACACGGGTCTCATCGATCACTCGTCGCTCCTCTCCCGCTAGACCACGGCCGCACAATTTGACGTAAACGTCTTTAGTTAAAGGATTATTTCTACAGAATAACGTGTCGTATATTTGTAATTTTACTATTAATTGAATTGAATATGTTGTGAGTCTAAAAGGGTCGTCGAGTACAATAGTTTTATAATTATCAATTTACATAACAATCTACAACACCCTAACAGTTATATATATATGAAAATCTGTACATAATACATGCAAATTATAAATTATTATTTAGTTATTATCATAGAGCTGGGCTGCCTAGTGCCCATAACCGTCGGGCGTGTATGAAGAGAATTGTGCATGTGAGGGAAGCTAGAGTGTGTGGCGTTCCGTTGTCTCTGCCTATCCCTGTGGGAAAAAGGCATTATTGTATGCATGTATTATATATACTAGAAGTGCAAACTTCATACATCTGACAATAAAAAAACGTAGGCTGCTCGAAACGTTTTAACAATGTTGCCGTCAAGTCGAATACTAACTGACAGAGAACCTAAACGTGGCTGTGGCCATCTTTTCTCTCGCGTCACATTGGGAGCGTTATTGCACATCTAATTGTACAATCAATGGTTATTATGAAACAAATTGGACATTTTAATATGTCGAACATTATTATTTATTTATTTTATTGTAGCTCGACACGTGACAACAGTCCGCCTGATGTAAAGCTAGAGTGCGGTCCATGAACGGAAACAACTGCTACTACAGAGAAATCTCTACGGGCAGCAGTCGTCTCCGCTATGCCGGACTGAGGAGACGAGCATGCACCATCTAGATTGACGGCGCACCCACCTCTCGCTATAAAATATATCCGATAATGTTTGCGAACTATGTTTGTTTATACCGATATGAAAGGTAGCATAACATTTACCTATGATATATTTGTTGCGCTTTGCTACTAAATAATGAACTCTATATCATTCGAAATAAGGCGTATATTTGTCTAACGAAACATTGAAATGCATGTATGTACATAGTGTTTGACCGTTAATGAATAATAGAAGCGTATAGAGCGTTGAATTAGGCAAAAGCTCGCAGGTGAAATACTTTGTGGGCACTCGATAACGATAGTCCTTTGTTTTAAAAGGTCAAATAGTTCACCTCTGCCGATTACAGAGCGGAATTTCAACCAACATTGTAATCAATTTGCGTACTCTCAAATTTATGTTTATTTATCACAGTCATAGTTAACAACAAAAATCTTATCTATTTTTTTATTTTTTTTATTTAATAGTAGTAGGCGTGGCGTTACTTTGCGTAAATTCATGACTAAATTATTATAAAACACTACTTTGCAACTAATTCCCGCTAATCAATGTTAGTGAGGGTAGGTGCACAGTCACATTAGCTATTACTGTTAGACCCGTCACGAACATGCAAAAACCTATTGCCCATAGAGGAGGATCAGTAGATTTAGCTATTTTTTCTGTTCATTTTTGCATGTTCGTGACGGGTCTAACATTGACAGCTAATGTGACTGTGCACCTACCCTCACTAACATTGATTAGCGGAAATTAGTTGCAAAGTAGTGTTTTATAATAATTTAAAAACCTTATCAGCAAAGAACTACAAACAATTTTTATTTTATTCACCAGACAAATTAATGACCGCACTCTGTCTGATATTAGGTACCTTTTTTTTATTGTAGCTCGGCGTGTGACAATGCAGAGAAATCTCTACAGGCAGCAGTCGCCTCCACTATGCCGGCTTGAAGAGACGAGCATGTACCATCCAGACTGACGGTGCTCCACCCGCTATACCTGGCTACTTTTAAACTATTCCCGAAACGCGACAAGGTCACTTCACAAGTGTTACATTTGAAGGTGGTGGTACTACCCCAACACGGCAGACTGGGCTAATTCACCTACATAATAGATACTACACTAAACACACAGAAGAAAATATGAAAGTTTAAGTTTTAAAAAAAAATTATGTAGCTCGGCATATGAGAACACTCCACTAAAGTTTGGTCCATGAACGGAAACTACTGCTGCAACAAATAAATTTCTGCACGCAGCAGTCGCCTCCCCTATGCTCAAACAAAGTTCAAATATAGGATTTCATGAACAGCTTTAGGGTAAAAGTAAATAAGGCACAAAACCACTGTAACAATTCACAATTAACAAACAAATGAACAATCAACAGTTGTACGGAGATTTATTAGTACAGTTACTCGCATGGGCCTCGCTAAGACGATCTGAACACCTGAGCGCAGTAATGAATGCGAGGTCGACATCGATTGATCGCGCGGCCGGCTTACAACAAACACGCTAAAACCTTCATTGCCACATGTCATAAGATACAGCGGAAAGCGATTCACACCAGCCCTCGCTTCACATTAAGAAGATTACGTATTTATAGTTTCAGTGAGTAATCATATCTTGTCTGAAATGGGAATCGAACCCAGCTACACAGCGCTGAACGTGCCGAAATTTCTCTATTCAATTTTTTCATCGGCAGCCTTTTTACACGACAATTACGAGTAATACATTCTCTACTTTGCAAGTAACTTGTATGCCAATTTTTAATATAATTTTTTTGATCTATAAATACGCTGGGGTTGTTGATATAATCAAAACAATACATATTAAAATAAGTTAATAACTTTTTAAAATCAAGTCGCAATATATATTTCATATAAATTATCTTTTACTTAAAATATATAAGAATAACGCTAAATCTCATGACTTAGGCATAAATTTTATTAATCGTGCCCTCAAGCAATTTATTTTCTTGTACATCTGCCAGTAGCTGGCGTATTTCCCCGCCCTAGTTTTTTTTTTGTTTTTCCTATCGCTGAATATATTAATCTATTATTCTTTTTAAAAAATTAATTAGTTCTGCAAATATTTATATTACCTACATAAAAATAAAGAAAAAAAAATGATTTTAAAGATATAATATTTATAATAAGTAAACTAACTTATTGGCATACATTTTTAATATACAAAATTATTGGCTCATTACGATCACAGTACTTATAACATAGTTACATTGGTACGGTCTTTAGCGAGGTTCGAACACGGGTCTCATCGATCGTGAGTTTACGCGTCTTACCACTAGGCGACGACCGCTTACAAAGTAGAACCTGTTAGTATTCATTGTGGCATAAAAACCCAGTTACATTTGACGACAACCCGGGTAGAAATATGAAATAAAGGTGCTTATTGCATCTATACGCAAAGCAAATAAGATAATTTTTTTTTTTATTGTAGCTCGACATGTGACAACACTCCGCCTGATGTAAAGCTAGAGTGCGGTCCATGAATGGAAACAACTGCTACCACAGAGAAATCTCTACGGGCTGCATTCGCCTCCACTATGCCGGCTCGAGGAGACGAGCATGTACCATCTAGATTGACAGTGCACACTCCTCTCGTTATACCTGGCTACTTTCAAACTATCCCCGAAACGCGACAAGGTCACTTCACGGGTGTTACATTCGAAAGTGGTGGTACTACCCCAGGATAATATAAAAAGAAGCTAAATTTCTACACTAAAAGCAAGAAAATCATAAACGGTTTATATGTAACGATATAACATATCAGTAATGATGATCAAACGCATACGCGAGACACAATGGAGTAAGAAATTTGCCAAAATTACCTCCCATACATTAACTGCTAAACAAGCTTTAATCAAGTAAAACCCATCTGATAATTTTACACTTAATTTGGCTGCAATGTTCGCGCGACTTTATTACGAACCGCACGCTTTATTACAATTATAATCGAGATGAGTTATTGCGACTTGGAATTCCCGAAACATTCGCGCGGTCTAGCGGTAGGACGCGTGAACTCACGATCGATGAGACCCGTGTTCGAACCACGCTAAATTCTCTGAAACAACTGCTACTGCAGAGAAATCTCTACGGGCAGCAGTCACCTCCGCTTTGCCGGCCTGGGGAGACGAGTATGCACCATCTAACAATGCGCACTCCTCTCGCTATACCTGGCTACTTTCAAACTCCCGAAACGCGACCAAGTCACTTCTCTATACTTTTGTACGTACTTTGGTCTTATTAAAGAGTGGTAGGAAGACTGATGATGGTTATTTATCCAGTCTGCCATACCCGTGAAGTGTTTCGCGTTTCCGGAACAGTTTGAAAGTAGCCAGGTATAACAAGAGAAGTGTGCACTGTCAATCTGAAGGGTACACATTAGTCTCTTCAAGCCAGCGTAACTACCACAGATAAATGTCTACAGCAATCGCCCCCACTATGCCGGTTTGTGCAGACGAATGACCTTACTTTTTTGTCTTAAGCACTAAGTGCTGGTGTTTGTATTATAGGCACTAAGCGACCAAAGTACATATAACATTGATTTACAGAATTTCAGTGAGATTTGAATACGAATCTCATCAATTGTCACTTCGCGCCTTTGACCGCTAGACTATGGCCGCTTTTGTTGTTTAAAAAAATTCATATCGTTCACAAAATAATAAACTTGCTAATATAAACCTTATTCTAAACAAATTATGATGAAACGTGCTTCAGATAAACACCATGAGTTGTAAGATAACCATCGCTTTGTGTCAGCATAATGGGAGTGATCATTCTGGATCATTAATTTCGTGAACGGCTAGCTTAATGCGCCGAGTAATGTCTGCTTAATATGTAATCACATTGTAACTTGATTTTACTTACAAAAATATACGTCTATAATACGTACAAATATTTTTAAATAGTCGTAGATAGACAGGTGATAGTTTTAATACCATATTAGTGATGACGAATATAACGAAAGAAGTGTCTCGAGTCAGCATAGCGGAGGGGACTTTAAGAGTAAATTCTCTCGATATTGTTTTTTTTTATAATTATACTGGCATGACATGTGACCTCGACTGGCCTTGGTGAGCAACATTACACGATAGTAGCTGTCACTATGCCGGCCCGAGAAGTTGTTTTTACACGCTCCGCTTGAAGGATCCGAGGTTAATTGAGTGCGAGAACACGCGAGAGTGCAAAGCGTTCCATTTATATTTGTCAGGAAAAACTTCTTACTTTTCTTTGCTTTTCTCTTACTAAATCATTTGATCATATAAGTGTGAAATATTTAACGCGTATAGATGTTAAATTAATGTTTGTTGCAAACGTAGCTAATTGAATGCAAGCAGTGACATGTATGTGAAGTCGTTAGTGAAGCCAATCCATTAGACAGTGGCTTTATAAACTCAGTTACCGTGCTTGTCACACAAAATTAACAGTTACCATAGTATCCGGCATCTATTTAAATAGAGGAAAATAGTCGAGGGGTTGCTATATAAAAAAATGCGTCAATCTCAGCACCTATGTTCAAATCTCGATAAAATTCTTATCGGTACCAATGTAATTTATGTATGTAATTTGGTCGCTTAATTTCTATGGTATGATATAGGCATTAATTAAAAAATGGTAGGCAGACTGATGATGGTTATTAGCCCAGTCTGCCGTTCTGGAGTAGTACCACCACTTTCGAATTACACACCCGAGAAGTTTTAGGTTCAGTTTTAAAGTAGTCAGGTATAATAGGCAAAATAAAATATAAATAACAAGAGTAGTGGTGCACTGTCAACTTGGATGGTGCACATTCATCTTCTCAAGCCAGCGTAGCGGAGGTGAGTGCAAAATAATCTCCAATTCTCCAATAAAGCGAATTTCACGTTGTTTCTTTGGTGAATCCACAAAGAAACCAATGTTACTATAGATTCGAATATATCTTTTTTACGTATGTAAGTTGAAAATCGGCGAAGTTGAATATGATAGACATGAGGTAGCGCGTATACTAAACATGGCTGAAAGTTTCACTAACATCGAGTTGGTGATGGCGGAAAGGCGTCGCTCGCAAATAAGAGGCGAAAATTAAAGAGGTGTCATCAACTTATAAGAGGAAAGTGTACTTTTGAGATGACAACTTTGTCTTGAGTGAATTTTGAATCTTTTCAAGTTTATTTGTAAGTTATTATAAAAGCATAGGTAGGTTGAATTTTATACATTCCGTTCCCACTCCGCCCGATGTAAAACTACTGCTACTACAGAGAAATCTCTACAGTCGGAAGTCAACTCCGCTATGCCGGCTTGATGAGACGAATGTGCACCATCCAAATTGACAGTACCAGCTTCTTTTGTTATATTTAGCTACATTCAAACTGATCCCGATCCTCCCGGTACTAATATAACTATGTCTATTTATAAATTTCATATTAAACCTTAATATTATCCAGAAAATCATTATCCCACTATAAAACATTAAATAATTAGTATGAAAGCCAAATGGATTGCTTGAAGTGGTGGGTACTGTTAGAAAACTTAACCAAAGTTTGCAAATCAAATGCAGAATGTTAATGGCACTTGTGAATTGGAGGCGGAACCAAGACGCTTATACTTAAGTACTTAGAAGCTTTGTAACTCTGCCTATACCCCTTGTTTATATAGGTATAGATAAACATGTTTAAAGTTGTAACTGAATTTCTAAAAAAATCTTTCTAAAGGATAATGCCCATTTTTGGGCCCACTTAATACTAATAGTTTGTTAACAAAACAATGTTCTTAAAATAATAACTTATTTCTTCATTAATTTATTTTAATTATATTAAAACATTGTTTCTCAATCAATATACAATGTTTAATAACATCAAAATTTAATATTACCAATTATTAAAGCTTTTAATATAACGATAACTTCAAATATTGCATCAGAAGAAGTCTAATTACTCAATAACTTGGGTGAAAACATTAAAACCGATTGGTGACAAGGATTGTAGGATTTATTTTCCTACAAAATGAAATAAAACTGGTCGTGAAACTCGAGAAAAAAAATTGTGGGCCCATTTCTCTTAGCCGAATGGATATTCTCCTTTTTTAAATTAAATTTTATTATTTATTTATACAGGATATTAAAAGATAGATAGCATGCCTTTACCTTTATGTGATAAATAATTTTTTTTTAAATCTTTATTGACTGAAAAAAAAATACAAGTTACATAGATTCAAAACTATAGTCTGTATTACGGGTGTCCTCGTGATACAATACCAATATCAAATTACAATTGCAAGTAATTTTTTAAACTATTATCTTTTAATATTCATTTTTATGAAGCTGCAATGGACCCGTGACATCACTAATAGAAACGCGCCCGTACCTCTCGTGAGGCCATCGCGACACAAGTCGTTTATCAATCCTTACATTTACATTGCTTGCTTGTTGTGTTAAAACTATTGATATATACAACTAGAAGTGCAATAGCGCTCCCAATGTGACGCGAGAGAAAAGATGACCGTAGTCACCTTTAGGTTCTCTTTCAGATGCATGAAGTTTGCTCCCCTAGTATATATTTCTATGGTTGAAACCATGTTTTATCTTTTTTTTAACAAATTATGTTAAGTAGTTGATAATAGACCAAATAAATATGAAATGGTGATGCATTTATTTTTTAAATATGAACCCAAAAATAGAAATTAAATATGTCCCCAGTGGTCTTCCCAGTATAGGGGTGGTGGATTAAACTACTACATAATTAGCACGATAACGAATAGCAGCGATCTGCTTTGTTGTAGTAAGAACAGTTATATCATCATCAATAAATTAGTATAGTAACACCGCTACGAGATGAGTGTACACTGTCAACCTCTGTAATACATTCGTCATAATGGAGGCAACTGTCGTCTACAGTTTCTGTGATAACTGTTGTCTCCGTAGACCACACACCAGGTGACGCGTGGTACAAAAACAAAAAACTCTAATTAATGTTAAAATATACATTTATAGTTATTGTAAGTAGCGAGGAAACAACAAAAACAGGATTTGTTTTTCCAAGTTGACCTCCTTGAAGATTGGTAGCAAGTTAAACGACCTCAATGTGTCTCCCATGCCTCTGGCCTATAAACACAGATCGAGAGAGAACCACCTCATCTTGACTCGCCTCGAGCGTTCATCGTACCACCCTATATTATGCTCCTACACGAACAGATCTCGCGGTATACTCTCTGTCTCTCAAGAGAAAAAATCATTTCTTTTTTTTAATTACAATATTCAAATAAATATGTCGATGACCAAGGTTCGAATCTCACAAAATCTCGGTACCGACCAAAACTGACGAGCTTTTATTGAGAGAATTGTGGATGTCAGGGAAGCGGGGGAGTTTTGTCAGGATCGTGGTAGGTTATTAAAGTAATTAAAGGCCTGACAATTAATGGCATTATACTATCACGCCAGTATTTCTTTTAGGTGTTAATAATTAAGCTAGAACGCGATCTACAAGCGGAATTAACTGCTACTACACAGAAATATCTGCAGGGAACAGTCGCCTTTACTATGCCGACTTAAGGAGGCAAATATGCACAATGCACACTCCTCTTGTAATACCTGGTTACGCGAAATGCAACTATTTATTTTTTATGTAGCTCGGCATGTGGCAACACTCCGCCTTTTGTAAAGCTAGAGTGCGGTCCATGAATGGAAACAACTGCTACTACAGAGAAATCTCTACAGGCAGCAGTCGTCTCTACTATGCAGGCTTGAAGAGACGGTCATGTACCATCCAGATTGACAGTGCACACTCCTCTCGTAATACGCACGCAACAAGGTCACTTCACAAGTGTTACATTCGAAAGTGGTGGTACTACCCCAGGACGGCAGACTGGGCTAATAACCATCATCAGTCTGCCTACCATTCTTTAATTAAGACCTATACTATATCAAAGAGACTTACATTGGTTGGAATTTAGCGAGGCCTGAACACGGGTCTCATCGATCGTGACTTCACTGGACCACGGCCGCTAAGAAGGACTACGAAAATAGTATAATAAGAAAAGTAATTAGGATTGTCGACTCGTTTACTAGTTTGTTTAAGTAATTCGTATGCAGGGGACCGTGCTTCAATCAACGCAATTGTGTGAAAGAGGTATCCAGCAGCCGTGCGGTTCATTGAGTCGTCTGATTGGTAGTTTGGTATCGAGACCTAAACTTCTACAAGACAAGTTGCGCAATTAATGAGGTCAATTGGCCGCAACTTGGGATGGAGGCAGATTTATTCGCTTTTTTTCATGTTAAATTACTCAAGTAAATTCGTTTCTTTCACTAATGTTGAACTAGAGTCCAAAGGCAATGTTTACAGGCAGCAATAGCCTACACTATGCTGTTATAATAGCATAGATGTGCATCGTATACATTGACAATGTTTGGTTCTGGACCATATGCCATGGCTGTAAAAATGTACAATAGTTCGCCTGGCCATATAAAGGAAGCGCCAAATTACTATTTTATTAATGTATTAAAGAGATTTTTATTGGAGCGAAGTTTTTTTTTCTCTAAAAATAAATAAATAAATAATTTTATAAGTTTGTTACAGTGCCTCAACGGGGTCCTTGCAGCACATTTAGCAAGAAGATAAATAAAGATTTTGATTTTGACAGGGCATGTCCTTCTCGGATGCTTCTAAAGCTGATCCTGATTTTTTGTTTTCAACTGGTTTCAAAGTCCCTAAATAAAGTTGAAAAAAAAAAAGAAATAAGTTGTTTATAAGTACGGCAGCTTGTATTTGGTTATTTTGTTTGACATTAGAAAATATTTCTTAAAACTACATTTACAGTCTTCGTGTGCGGTCTTGTGTTACGTAAGGAATGAGGAGGGGTTTAGATTTGACCCGAATCAGTCAGTTGCAATCAGTACACTTGTCAGTCAAAAAGTACTGACAGCCTGACGCAGGTCACCGACTTCACACAGCGAAGAATTCTTGTTTTTGTTTTTTCTTCGAACTGAGGTGATTTTGAGGTTGAACGAAAACTACGCACGATTACCTTAGGGGCGAATGGCCGACTAGATTAGTAGTCAGAATACCCGCGAGCATTGCGGAAGGCGTTGGTTCAAATCCCACCTCAGAGCAGAATGTTGAGTGCGCGTTTTTTTTTATATACAATTTTTATCAAACTTATTAACATTAATATATGTACTTGGTCGCTCATGGCCTACAGGCACTATTAAAGAGTGATAGGTAGACTGATGGTAGTTATTAACCCAGTCTGCCGTCCTGGGGTAGTACCGCCACTTTCAAATGTAACACCCGTGAAATGGTTCGGGAGCAGTTTGAAAGTAGCATGTAACACCCTTGTCGCGTTTCGCGAGCAGTTTGAAAGTAGCCGGGTATAGAGAGAGGAGTGTGCACTGTCAATCTAGATGGTGCATACTCGTCTCCTCAGACCGACATAGCGGTAGAGCTGCTCGTAGAGATTTTTCTATAGTAGCAAATATTTCCATTCATGGACCGCACTCTAACTTTAAGTATTTTATTTTTTATTTTTGCGAGATTTGAACACGGATCACGAGCCCTACCGTCAGTTCGTGCTTTCAAATCTAGGCATAGTTCGGTCAACCAATTACACAGGTCTGCAAAAAAATGTTTGAATTGTTCTAAAAAAGTGAAGGATCTTTTTCGAAGTAATTTTTCATGTAGAGTCCAAATTTCTCTATAACGTCAAGATTTTGAGATATCCTATCCTAAAAGTGCAAAAATAGGTTTTTTTATTGTAGCATCGCGATATTCTTTCTTCTAAAAAAACAGCCAATGGCAGTGTAAGACTTGTTCTCTCAAATGCCTTTGAGTTTGCTAAAATAGCTTATTCCTGCATTGAGATATTCCGTTTTGAAGATTTTGAGTTTTGTTTTTCATGTGAATTTTGAGAATAACTAAATTACGAAAAAAATTACTTCCGAAATGAACCTTCACTTTCTTGGAACAAAACCATGTTGACCTGTGTTATAATAACCAGTCTCCGGAGATACATTTTCAATTAGTGAATACCATTAAAATTATCGTGTAATGATCGAATAGTCGATTCGAACTCGGCACATTTAAAGTCTTCCCCTATACATGTAAGTTACGTATAACTTAAATTTTGTACCTAGGTAGACAGAATAGCAATTTCGCACAGTAATCAAGTGAATCAGTGATCCGCGAAACTCCTGTCCGTTCGCCCTGTCGTCTTCGCGTCCAAACTGATTACATCACCTTGTTTATCTCCCTGTTATATTTATAATAGATACACTATAATATAGATAGATATTAGCAGGTGTTACTGAGAAAGATGTATTTGAATCCTTGCTAGTTTTGGTGTTTTTATCATTATTGTATTTTAGTTTAGTTGTGTTGCAGAATTAACATAGATTTAAGACTAACCTATTATATGTAAATAAATAGAATTTCTTTTTTTATTGTAGCTCGGCATATGACAACACTCCGCCTGATGTAAAACTAGAGTGCGGTCCATGAACCGCAACAACCGCTACTACAGAGAAATTACTACAGGAAGCAGTCGCCTACACTATGCCAGCCTAAGGAGCCGAATGTGCACCATGCAGATTGATAGTGCACACTCTCGTTATATCTGGCTACTTCCAAAAGTACTGAAAGTGTTGTAAATGTTGTACTACCTAAAAATGGTGGTACTACCCCAGGACGGCAGACTGGGTTAGTACCAATCCTACCTCATCTCCAAGTAGCGCATTTACAAAAGTTACTTCGCGTTGTGCTAAAGAAGCTTTCGGACATGCAAACACATACCATGTTGAAGTAATGAAGGGATAGTGTTCGGAAACACGCAACCAAGTAAGACATCTAAAATCTAACACCTAATTAATCACTACCACTTCATCCACGAGATCAATAATTCTAGGAACTATCTCCGCCTATGATGATGAGAAATTGGTTCTGCAAACGGTCTAGTCAGTGCAGAACGGATAACGCGGTCAATAACCCTCTCGATTATTATCTTCATGGACTAGACGCCTTTGTATGCTGTCGAGATAATTTGCACACTAGCTGTTATGGACGACTTCGCACGGCTATATCATAGGAGATTACGACAACTTCATCTTAATTAGAGAAATATATCAAATAAACAAAACGATCACAAATTTCTAATGTGACACCCGTTAAGTGACCTTGAGAGAAGTGTGCACTGTCAATATGGATGGTGCACATTCGTCGGCATAGTGGAGGCGACTGCTGCCTGTAGAAAATTATTTGTAGTAGCAATTGTTGCCGTTTATCGACCGCACTCTAGCTTTACATCAGACGGAGTATTGTCACATGCCGAGCTACAATTTAAAAAAATGTACCACCAGGCACGTCAACCTGGAGTCCTCTAAACCCAGCGCATTAAAGAAGGCTTTCAGCCAATAAGGTTTTAGTAACACGTTCAAAAATTATAATTTATTTTATCGTTAATTGATTTTTACACGTTATTTTAATTTCATACTTTTTATTTGAATTTCTTGCCCGCAACTTCCTATGTGTATAATTAATATTCCTTATGAAACCTTTTATTTATTTATTTATTTTGAATAGTACAAAAAAGATAAAAACAAGTCAAATGTTGTAAACCTAATAGTTATACATAACATTGGTTAAAAAGAACAATATAATTGTTATAGAAACGAATATATTAAGTGAGGTGAAGTAATATAACTAGTATATAAATAATTGGAGATAAAATAATAAAAAAATACCTTACTCAGTTAAACGGTCTATCTGCGGCAAAAAGATTCTTTATACAGTATAAATACATGGAAATAAGAGAGAATTTGTTAAAAATCAACACTTTTCTTTGGTTTGCCGTATATCATTACTTCCCAGAATTTGATCCTTATCAGGAACACTATCGGACGGTGCAATAATACAGAGTGTTTATTTTTTTCAACATCAACAGGTTCGATTCCTGGCCGGGAAAATGGATTTATCAAAAATCTAATAATGCAAATCAAAATCGGCATCGAGACTCCTTTCAGCATTTTTCGATATCTCTTGTAGTTTAGGATTTGGCCATGAAAGCCCACTTGAAAAATTCACCCTGTATAGGTTCAGTATTTGCTGAGATTAGGCGTACAAACATACAAACAAACTGCTACTTTATTAGAATAGACTAGACATATTGAATTTTTTTTTATTGTAGCTCGGTATGTGAAAACACTCCGCCTGATGTAAAACTAGAGTGCGGTCCATGAATAGAAACAACTGCTACTACAGAGAAACCTGTCCGGGCAGCAGTCACCTCCACTATGCCGGTTTGAGGAGACGAGCATGTACCATCCAGATTGATAGTACAGACTCCTCTCGTTGTACCTGGCTACTTTCAAACTATTTTTTTTTTGTTTATTCAGGAATTTGTAGGCGAGCCTCTAAAATGACACAAAAAATCCAAATGAACAAAACAAAACCCAATTTAAAAAACAATTACAAACACATAGTTTACATAAAGGAATTTATTTTGCATAAATAAATCGTATTAGCAAAGCAAAGTAGTGAAAACAGTTTGGTCGTGTCCGTGTGGGACGCGGACGGTCAAACGAGTGAGAGGAAATTACAATTTAAACGAAAATAAACATATTTTTACTAACAACTCGAGTAGCGTAAAAAGACAGCTAGCAAATCCCGTTCACGCTAAATTAGAAGATATATTATACAAAAATAAACGTCAATTTAATATAGTCTTCGATAATTACAAAGGAGAATACCCATTTTTGGGCCCACTTGATACCTAATAGTTTGGTAACAAAACAATATTCTAAAATAATATCTTATTTTTTAATAATTAATTTTAATTATATCAACACATCATTTACTAATCGATAGACGATGTTTAAACAGATATCTTCAATTATTAAAACATTTAAAATAATAATAACCTCAAATATTGCATCAGAAAGCATCTAATTACTCAATAACCCGAGTGAAAAAATAAAAACTGATTGGTAATAAGGAAGTAGATTTATTTTTCTACAAAATTAACTAAAAATCATCGAGAAACTCTAGAAAAAAATTGTGGGCCCATTTTTCTCAGGTGAATGGGCATTCTCCTTTAAAACAAAAACGTAATAATGTACTTTTTATAGTAACTCATTTTTTTTATTGTAGCTCGACATGTGACAACACTCCACCTGATGTAAAGTTAGAGTGCGGTCCATGAACGGAAACAACTGCTACTACAGAGATATATCTACAGGCAGCAGTCGCCTCCACTATGCCAACTTGAAGAGACGAGCATGTACCATCCGGATTGACGGTACACACTGCTCTCGTTATACCTGGCTACGAAACGCGACAAGCAAGCTACAGTGAAATCAATAAGCGAAAACAACTGCCAACACAAAGAAATGTCTGTAGGTAGCAGTCCACTCCACTATGCCTTAATACCACTTTATTCACACAATATTATCCTTATCTTATCTTAGTTTAATAGTCGTAGAAATTTTATGCTACACTGACCACTGAAATACATGGTAAATCGATTTCACTGTGGGCGACTCGGGGTAACAATAATAATTATTTCTCGCCAGTGTTTACGTACAAGGATCCGTTACGGGAAGCTTCGACAAATTAGTTCCACTTTGGACAATCGCCAACGCACTCCCATGTCACACTTATACAAGTTAACAATAGGGTAACCATGATTTATCATCGACTTTTCAAACCACAATTTAATGACCTTTTCAAACTTTTTTTTTTATTGTAGCTCGGCATGTGACAACACTCCGCCTGATGTAAAGTTAGAGTGCGGTACTACAGAGAAACCTGTGCGGGTAGCAGTCGCCTCCACTATGCCGGCTTGAGGAGACGAGCATGTAGCATCTTAGATTGACAGTGCACACTCCTCTCGTTATACTAGAAGTAGTTTTAAATTATTAAGTAAAAAAACTTAATTTTAACTACAGCTGTTTATGTACCCCATACAACGCACGTATACTTTGCATACAATTTCTTCTAAAGTAATGAAGTATAACTGTAAAATATAGTTATGCTTTCATTTTCCCGCTTTTTTAGTAAATACTATATTTCACCACTTTACTAAAAACAATTAAAAACTAACAACTAAGCAGTGCCTCTCGAAAAATAAGTAAAAAGTGTCTCAACTTTTATAACCCACTAAATATCTAAAGTTTGTAAAAAAAAAACACTGCGGCCTCCTAATATAGATTATTACTTTTTGTTAGCTCCATAACGGTATCCTTATAACTTATTCTGAAACGATAAACTGTAGACTAATAGATAGATAACTGTAATGACCCCTTTGCCTTCATTACAATAACAAAACTTCTCTATTCATATTCTATTTTTGTCACGTGCGCATGGTAACCCTACAAGTGGAAGTGTTGTTACTCCGCAATAAATACTGCGATAACGTTTGTTGACTGAGTTTTACTAGATTTTTTCTTTTTCCCGGCGTTTTATTGTCTAATACATAGTGTGACAGCTGCCAAAGTAAATTATATCACGAGTTACATTAGGAATAACGCGTGAGATAACATCCTCAAACACGTATTATCCCAAAAAAATAACTGCGTATTATATTAAAGAAACTTAAGGAAAATTGGCACGGACACTCACGATAATTTCCATGACCCATTCATAAAGATGGGGGACTCTATCCGCATTTCTAACCTCTTCGATAGTCTCTACC
The DNA here is from genome assembly GCA_948150575.1 of Tinea pellionella. Classification (NCBI taxonomy): domain Eukaryota; kingdom Metazoa; phylum Arthropoda; class Insecta; order Lepidoptera; family Tineidae; genus Tinea; species Tinea pellionella. The sequence goes on from OX411248.1 coordinate 9,789,885, forward strand.
AAGATTTTAATTGATGTTATTTGTTTTGCATCTAATTCATGTGCTTTCTAGGACTTAAACTTGTATATTGAAAAGAAATGCAAAGTCAAAGGTCCATAAATACACTGCACAAAAAAATGTGAGGAAAAAGAATATTTTTTACAAAATCGAAGTGACGTAAGTAAATATAATAAGTATAAATAAAAGAAGTAGACATCTAAGAGGGAGTGTGCCGGAATCGTTATGAGAAATTGCGATTATTTATTAATTTGATTCCGTTTGACGTGAACGACTTGCTGTATCGTGAGCGCTCTCAATTATTTTCTAAACGAAACCATGTCAAAGACACTCGAGCGAAATCTTCAATACCTACCTACTGTGATAAAATTCTCTCGATAATAAGACAGTTATTCAACAAATAAATATTATTTTGTTATATACTAAATACAATAAATACCCTTACATCAAACTGTGATACCCAACTCTATGGGTATCGGAACATACTGCAGCATCAGCACTGTCAGCACACTCCTCTACTTCCAAACTGATCCCGAAACGCGACAAGACAACTTCACGGGTGTTACATTCGAAAATGGTGTTAGTACCCCAGGACGACAGACTGGGTTATTAACCATCATGAGTCTGCCTACCACTCCACTCCAATTAAAATTTGTTTTGACCGGGAATCGAACGTAAAAAAAATAATCTCTGCAAAAACATATTAAAATGTACAATAATATTCAAAATGCATTTTTACTTTAATTTAAATACGAATACGTAAAAAAATTAACAAGTTTTTGATGGACTGTTAAATTATTTCTTTTTCATACTACTCAAAATAATAATTTAAAAAATATATTATTTAAAAATAAATGATTTAAAAAAATTACATTTCGAGATGTAATCAAAAAATTAATAAATGGATGATATTTTAAATTGTATTTTATTTAATTAGATACTTGTTGTTAAAAATAATTCGTGTAAACGTAATTCCGAGCTTATTGTATACATACATAAAGCCCGGTTAAACCTCACAAAATTGCTTCGTTATTTATAATTCCTGAAATGAGAAAGCGGAAGATCGAAGACGTTCTGTATTTTATTATACCACGACTCCACCTGCGTGAATATTAACATTAGGTATAACGAAAGAGCCGGCATAGTGGAGGCGACTGCTGCCCACGCAGGTTTCTCTCTGTAGTAGCAGTTGTTTCCGTTCATGGACGTGACAACATTTCGCCTGGTGTAAATTTAGAATTCGGTCCGAACTTTAAATTTACACCAGGCGAAATGTTGTCACATGCCGAGCTACAATAAAAAAAAACATTTTCAGTTTCATCTTATATTATTTGAAAATAAATATTGACAACTTAAATAGAGTAATTAAACATGTAGCACGTTAATCGCGAAAGCAATTTAAACAATATCACAAACTATAAAACCTTTTAGTTAACTATTAAATTGTACAAAACAATACACCTGGGATTTTAACTTTCATAACCGACTCAAACCAATTCTAACTTAAACCACTTAAGTTTACGTTTGCGTCCTTCAGCGGTTACTTACAATTAATAATTATAAATCATTAATTGGATTTTTATTTGAAAATTGAAACGCAAAACTGCGAGTTATTCCATTTAGTTCTACACAGTTTTTACTTATGACAGACTAGGGATTTTTTATTGAAATATTTCAATAAAAAAAAAAATATTGTAGCTCGACATATGACAACACTTCTGATGTAAAGCTAGAGTGCTGTTAATGAACGAAAATCATAGAGAAATCCCCACGGGCAGCAGTTGTCTCCGCTATGCCGGCTTGAGCAGACGGGTATGTACCATACCTGGCTACTTTCAAACTATTCCTGAAACGCAACAAGGTCACTTCACGGGTGTTACATTCGAAAGTGGTGGTACTGCCCCAGGACGACAGACTGGACAAATAACCATCATCAGTCTGCCTACCACTCTTTAATAGTGCCTATAGGCACTGAGCGACCAAAGTACATATAACAAAGTTACATTGGTCCGGTAGCGAGGGTCGAACACGGGTCTCATCGATCGTGAGTTCACGCGTCTTACCGCTAGACCACGGCCGCTCTATTTGTTCACACGTCGGACTACAATAAGAAAAAGTCCTCGACGCTCTACAGTCTCTGCCTACCACAGAGAGAAGAGGGCGTGAAGTTATTTAGTTGTGTACGCGGTATGCCACGATTTAAAAAAATAACTTTGGGTTAAGCAATAAGACGTAATGGTCCTCTTAAACGTACCTAAGAGTGCGGACCCTAGAAATTTATTACCATAAAAATGATTTACTATAAATTAGTTTTACACAACCATTATCAGCCATTACCCTCTTTATCTAGCTTTTTGGGACTACCCGCCATAATTATAATACCTTTTTGCTCGTTAATTGCATATTTTGTCGTAAATTTTTGGGTTATAATTTTAAGAAAAACCGGACCCCATTTAATAACGTAATTTTATGCTAAAACAGATTTCATTATGACGTTATTGTTACCGAAATTTATAATACAAGATTGATTAAGTACTTTTGTCTATACTTTTGTTATCACACGAAAAACTGCGATAGCTGGCGACCTCAAAGGAGAATGCCCATTTTTGGGCCCACTTGATGCCACATATTTTGGTAACAAAACAAATATTCTAAAATAATATCTTATTTTTTTCATTAATTCATTTTAATTATATCAACACATCATTTACCAATCAATAGACAATGTTTAATTACATTAAAAAAAAAACAGATATCTTCGATTATTAAAGCATTTAAAAAATAACAACCTCAAATATTGCATCAGAAAACATCTAATTACTTTACTTACCCGGATGAAAAAAATAACACTGATTGGTAATAAGGAAGTCAATTTTTCTACAAAATTCTCTGAGACGTTTGGGTGTGTCGCCATCTTTTCTTATAGTAGCTCAGCATAGGGCAACACTGTGACTTATGTTACGGTCTAGAAACGGAAATAACTGCAACTACCACATAGAAATTTTAATGTCTGCAGCCAGCAATCGCGAGTCGTCCGTTACAGCGGTTCGGGGAGACGAAATCGTACCATCCATTAACGACAGGATACACTCCTCTCGTTATATCTCATCTTCAACCCATTCTTTATATAACCGACCTAATTATTTCTTCAACTTATTTTTTCAAGAAAACTTTATAATGACGATTAATTTAACTATGAAAGAGAACTTCTTATATTCTCAAACGCTAATCAAACCTAGCAATTGGAAATTTAATTAGTAAATCCTAAAAGGTATAAGAGAGGAGTGTCAATCTAGATGGTTCATGCTCGTCTCCTCAAGCCGGCATAGTGGAGGCGACTGCAGCCCGTAGAGATTTCTCTGTGGTAGCAGTTGTTTTCATTCATGGACCGCACTCTAGCTTTACATCAGGCGGAGTGTTGTCACATGTCGAGCTACAATAAAAAATATATATATATATATATATGCAAAATTCATGCACTTATAGAAAAGTTATTTACATTTAACTAAATTCCATTTTTATTTGCTGAGATCCGATACAGAAAATTTGTTCCATGAATCGTAGCTTCGGTTATTTTTCTCTTTTTAGATGAAAATATTCAACGTTCTATATCAACAAACTATTTCACGTATGTTACGAACAATGCGTGTAATGAAAACGTTAATGTAATTTTATACTCTTTTTTTAACTCTACTTTATTTTTTTAAATTTCGGCCAAGCATTACTAGCCGCCGCTATGCTGCATCTTACTTTCAAGCCGATCGAGGACACTCGAAAGTGGTGGTTATAATGGTTATAGTGGAGGTTACTCTATTTATTATATCTAACCATCATTTACATAAAGAACCAATAAATACTACAAATAATAATCTTAAATATAGATTTCAATTTCAACAATTCCCCCTGTAAAGGTCTGTCAAAGACAATGAGAGTGAAATGCTTTTTTTATGTGAAACCCTTTCCGCTGATGTCTTCCCAGATTTACGAGTTATTTTTATTACCGCCCACCCATATTATTACCTACTTTCTTTCATAATAAATATACGATGTTTTTCTCAGATTTTTTAAAACCTAGAGGAGGTTTTTTCAATTAACATAGTCGTAAAAATGTTATAAATTGTTATTTTAACTTGATTTACCTTAAAAATATTATAATACAAGTTGTAAGTTATTATTTACTAGTGGCAGTCCGACATGTAGCGACACTCCATCTAATGTTAAGCTGACAGACGCCTCCACTATGCCGGCATGAAAAGACGAAGAGTTGACGAGAGTTACAGTATCATCAGTCTGCCTACCTTCATTTATACTATTATTCTTTAAGATCTATCACCCGCAGTCTATTAAGATAACAAATGTGCACATACATACATACATATGTACTTATTTATAGACACGGTTAAAGTATTAATAATGGTAAATGTATCATTGATGCGCACTTTGTTAAGACAAATATTGACGCTTCACAACACAAACAAAAGTGTTTTCATTTTCACAATAATTTCAGCGTATGATACTCTACACTGTTAATGCTTCGTCGGAATCCTACTACGTGTTTCCACGACGTTATAAAAAGTCTCTCTACTCTTTAAAGAAAAACATTTAAAATTTATTTAATATTTAACAATATAACATGGTCCTACTAGACTACAATATAATATTACATGGTACTCGTATAGAAAGTCATATATTTTTATGTAAAACACAAATGGCAGAGAACTCTCTCGGGATAAAATTTTGCATACATTTTTGTATATTTCATGACTGTTTTCTCTACACAAATTATTTTACAATGTACCATTTTATTAGAATTCACCATGGAAGTCATTACAACTAAACCAAAAAAGTTAAACCAATAAAAATAATTACATTTTAACTTATTATTCTTTCAATATATTTTGGAGTGAGTGAGATAATTTAATACACATTATAATTTGACCTATTTTATGTAATTATTTCCTTTTCATTATTCTAGTATATGACTATAATGGGCGAACATAATTTTAAATGTTTTCAGCATATTTTTAAGTATAAATGTCTTGTCATATAAATACATAGCTATGTATTTCGACTTAACTAATCTAACATCTGATTTAAATCATATTTTTGACAAATTAACTTTTAATTTTCAAAAGAGGTCGCCACAATGTCTTTTATGGTGGGAAAGGACCAGCAGTGCACCTAATTCACGGCTACGAGTAATTATAAATCGCGTAGCCATCTCGTAGCAAGCCACGACTCGGGCGTAGCGACGTAGCCATAATTGCTACGCAGTTTAGAACGCTCTAGCAAAGATTGTGGGTTAATTGCATGAAATTTTTCTTTTATACTTTTTTGAGAAATATTTTAAACTAGTATTTATACATAATAACTTTTTAAACATATTTATATAGAACTTGAATTACTCAATATGAATTGAACTGTATATATCGTCGCGCTTGTATATCAATGATTATATTCAATTGCGTGAAAAAATAACTTAAAGCAATGGTAGCGTAGTAGGCAGATCAGATGATGATTACGAGCCCAGTCTGCCGTTCGAGAGTAGTACCGCCGCTTTTGAATATAACACCTGTGAAGTGATTATGTAACGTTTCGGGAACAGTGCACAGGCGACCTGGAAAAATTCTCTGTGGTAGCAGTTGTATCCGTTCATGGACCGCACTCTAGTTTGACTTGATGTTTAAATAGTATAAATATAGTTCATTTATACGTAAGACATAAAGAAACACGTGCCACATATAAATATCATGTGAGATAAATAATTAAAATGTTGAATTATGTTAAGTATTGTTAAAGGAACGATCCATCATTGCCGAGTCCCTGAGGAAGTTTATTCTATGTGAGCGAAAAAGAGTACATCAATCTTCACCTGCACTAAAGCTGCGAAATCAACGTCAATTTAAAATACTATTTATAACTCTATATATTAATTTAAACTTATATTTTTTCTAATTAGGTTAGAATAAAATTAGGATAAAAAGTAATAATATGACATCCATCCAGCAACTTGAAGCTGCTGAAGATATAATATAGGAATTTCAGCATGAACGTGTAAAGCGCCAATGGCTTTATAGTTTAGAGGTGAGAACGTCCGCGCGCACAGCGGAGGACGTGGGTTCAATCTCTACTTCAGCTCAGGCTGTTATATATCAATTTTTTTTTCTATAAAATTTCATCATAATTTAAAACAAAAACACAGCATTTAATTAAGCCAAAAATCATATTGAATAGCTTACACTAAGTACTTACGATACTTTTTACAATAAATAAATTTAAAAAAAAAACACAAAAATAATTAATTAAAAAAATTAATTACGCACTTGCACTGTTAGTATTGGACGCCATCCGTCACTTATCGCATATCCACGAACAACATGCAAAGTCATGATTCGCGGTAAACGTTAAGTTATATTTTTCGCGGGTCATAACGAAATCGCGGGCATTTCAGGGCGACCGACCTAACCGCGCCGCGGACCATATCCGACTGATGTGTGCCAGGGATTATTGCCATGCGCGATACGAACGACAACCCTGTATACCCCTATCTTTCAGGTGACGTCCTGAAAAAGCTAAACTAGAAGTATCAAAGTAAACATCTATTATATTATGTATTTATTGTTTTAATTAAAGTTGTAACATAAAATTAAATCAAAAAATCTACAAAAAAGAATTAAATATAAAATCAAACGTCTACATAAAGCAAATATTGTTTTAGCAGATATTAATTTCTAAAATTATATCTAATATAATTTTCAATCTCCCCAAAATTGGTGTAAATACATCGAGACGGCCGAGCATATCTCACCGGGCAAGCGCAGATCGTTAGCCACGCCTTCTCCCGGGCTCTACGATGATATTTTAAACTTGTGACCTAGGAGACACTTGACCCTAGCACCGAATAGTTCCCGGGACATTTACTCGGGAGTACAAGTGAGGTCTATAGAGCCATTAACATTGTACATTCATTGCTGTTTAATGCTGAAAACCAGAATAAAAGAATATCGTTATTTGCCTAATAAAATTTACTACGAGTAGTAGTGAAAACTATTTTTTGTAACCTCCGTCTGATGTAAAACTCAAATTCAGTCCATGAACGGAAACAACTAAGACTACAGAGAAATCTCTACGGGCAACAGTCGCCTTCGATATGCCGGCCTAAAGAGACGAATACGCACACTCCGCTCGCTATACCTGGCTACTTTCAAACTATTCCCGAAACGCGACAGGGTCACTTCACGGGTGTTACATTCGAAAGTGGTAGTACTACCCCAGGACGGCAGACTAGACAAATAACCATCGTCAGTCTGCCTATCACTCTTAAAAAAAATTACTAAAACGAATAATTTATCAACTCAATTATATCCGTGGGGTACGCACTTAATATGTTTTTTTTTATTGTAGCTCGACATGTGACAACACTCCACCTGATGTAAAGCTAGAGTGCGGTCCATGAATGGAAACAACCGCTACCACAGAGAACTCTCTACGAGCTGCAGTCGCCCCCACTATGCCGGCTTGAGGAGACGAGCATGTACCATCTAGATTGACAGTGCACACTCCTCTCTTATACCTGGCTACTTTCAAACTATTCCCGAAACGCGACAAGGTCGCTTCACGGGTGTTACATTCGAAAGTGGTGGTACTACCCCAGGACGACAGACTGGACAAATAACCATCATCAGTCTGCCTACCACTCATTAATAGTGCCTATAGGCACTGAGCGACCAAAGTACATATAACAAAGTTACATTGGTACCGGTCTTTTAGCGAGGTTCGAACGCGTGTCTCATCGATCGTGAGTTCACGCGTCTTACCGCTAGACCACGGCCGCTGTTATGTATAATAACATTAATTTGTTGCATATATAATTTTATTTGAATATGCGCTACCATGGATCATTATCCCATAATTATCTTCTGATGAGTAAGTTTGAATGGGGGTCGACAGGTACCCCTATTATTAATCTTTCCAACACACTGATCACTTCATATTATGTATATATTTTTTATTGTAGCTCGGCATATGGCAACACTACGCTTGATATTAGGTTCAGCCGTAATCGGGGGACAAACAAACTTATGATAAGAGCCGCCATGGTCTAGCAGTAGGTAGAGTGAACTCACGATCAATGAGACTCGTGTTCAAATCTCTCTAAAAACTGACCAATGTTATTACTCGTACTTTTGTCGCTTAGTCTATAGGTAGTACTAGCGACGAAACCCGGCGTTGCTCGGGTTAAAATACATCGCATGTTTAATGGTGTAAAAAATATTTAAGGATCCGTTTTTAACGTAGATATTGTAGATTTCTATCTTAGATATTGAGAGACCTATTTGACCATTAAACATACGGTGTTTATAGAGTTAATCAAATAAAAATAATTAACGAATTGAAAATAAGAAATACTCTAGTAAATGTGTAAAAAGAAGTTTGTAGAACTTTCTAGAACATTCTATATCGATTTTAGCAGTTGATAACGTTTTGGGACTTTCTAGATCATTCCTGAAATTTTTAGAACCTTCTAGAATATTATAGATCGATTTTAACAGTTGCGCTCATTTTGGAACTCTCTAGATCATTCCAGAAATTTGTAGAACTTTCTAGAACATTCTATATCGATTTCAACAATTGCGCTCATTTTGGAACTTTCTAGATCTTTCCGGAAATTTGTAGCACTTTCTAGAACATTCTATATTGATTTTGGCAGCTATACACATTTTTAATGTTTGTAGATCATTCTAGAAGTTTTTAGAACTTTCTAGAACATTTCATATCGATTTTAACGGTAGAGCTCATTTTGGAACTTTCTAGGACATTCTGTATTGATTTTAGCAGTTGATAACGTTTTGGAACTTTCTAGATCATTCTTGAAACTTTTCTAGATTATTTTTAAAAAAATTAGAACTCTATACTTAGTACTCAACGTGTCATAAGTTAGAAAAAGACAGACTTAGTACTCAAAATGTCATAAGTTAGAAAGAGACAGATATACATTTTTTGAGATTTTCGCCTCCCACAACCACCCTCTTCCACCCACCGCGTCCAAACTCCCTTACTTTCACCAGGAGACCCAGGGCTATCTACCACCCCAACGAGAAGTAGAATGGCGTTGGTGGTCATGGAGAAAACCCTGTCTTTACGTACTAACATTAACATTTTATATAAGTATTTAGATTAAAGAGTGGTAGGCAGACTGATGATGGTTATTAGCTCAGTCTGCTGTCCTGGGGTAATACCACCACTTTCGAATGTAACACCCGTGAAGTGACCTCGTCGCGTTTCGAAAACAGTTTGAAAGTAGCAAGGTATAACGAGAGGAGTGTGCACTGGCATAGTGGAGGCGACTACTGCCCGTAGAAATTTATGTGGTAGCAGTTGTTTCTGTCCATGGACCGCACTCTATACGAGTGCCTAAATAATAATTGATAAATAAAACACGCCATAGCTCATAGCAAAATAGGAAAACTCAACAATTATCCGCCACAACGATGTAAAATAGCGTTGTACACTACAAATAAAGCTGTCACACATCCCGTGTCACTCGTCGAGCATATAACGACATCTACACATGCCATACTCTCATGCCGACACAGATATGTTTTCGGCATGAATTTTAATTGCTACGTTTGCTTTCACAATATTCATTTTCTTGCGGTAAAGAATACTATATTATATATTTATGACTATCGAGTCAGCCTATCCTCTAGAGACCATATGAATTCTTTAATATATAGAGCACTTTAGGACAGTACGAGTGAAGCTACTGCAGCTGGTACATTCGTACTCGTGGGGATAAAGTTTATTTTTTAATCCTAGGTCACCTAGTGAGTACGTGTTAGTGCGATTTCCGTGGTCCAAGGTGGTTTTGCGGATGATACGTGCTAACGTACAAATGTTCCTACGTGTTTTCAACAATACCGCATGCATGACAATAGCGGGACCGACGTTTATTATTTAAATACGTGTTTTATTAATAATTTAATGTCAAAACTAGAGCAGTAAACATGTCACAAATAAAACGGACAAAAACTTAAAGTTTGAAAAAATAAAGTCATGGACGTAGAAACGAAGCGAAATAAATAAACGAAGAGAGAAATAGAGGGAGAAAATGCGCCTCGGTGACGATCACGTTTACTTTCTATCAGCCGAGTTCGCTTCAAATCGAATTGTGTCAATTATTTTTTTTAGTTTGCAATATACGAGTAGATACGTAGAGGGAGAAGTCGCAAGCGCACATAGTTTCTGCCCACCCTTGTATGGTTAACGCCACGAATTAAGAGCACCGGGGGGCGTGGTTTGTAATCAGGCACGAGTTATTCCCGCCCGACGTACTTCAGGCCACCAAACAGACCTACAAAACGTATTTTGCGCGTTTCATCGTTACGTTAATCAAGAAGAACAAACTACATAACTAACGAAATAAACAAACACTTACTACTAAACGGCCGTGGTCTAGCGGTAAGACGCGCGAACTCACGATCGATGAGACCCGTGTTCGAACCTCGCTAATTCTGACCAATGTAACTTTGTTATATGTACTTTGGTCGCTCAGTGCCTATAGGCACTATTAAAGAGTGGTAGGCGATGGTTATTTGTCCAGTCTGCCGTCCTGGGGCAGTACCACCACTTTCGAATGTAACACCCGTGAAGTGACCTTGTCGCGTTTCGGGAATAGTTTGAAAGTAGCCAGGTATAAAAGAGGAGTGTGCACTGTCAATCTAGCGAGTGTTGTCACATGCCGAGCTACAATAAAAAAAAACTACCTACAAATAAAGCTACAGATTTAAAACACAAGACACGGGTTTAATTTAATCCACAAAGCTTTTGTTGAAAACACTGCAATAAGAAAAAACAGAGTGTCACTTTTCCTAGGAACGAAAACAAAATTTTTATAATCCATAAAAATTAAGCAAAAAAATAAAAGGTCACAAAATAAGAGTATTTTTCTGGGAAACAATGCACACTAACCTAACACGGAAAACAGAGCAGGCGTTACGTTCGTCGAGATAAAGGGACCAAAGTCTAGTTTTTTTTTTTTTTTTTTTTTTTTTTTCATTCTAGTCTATATAATTTTAAGGAGGTAGACTAGTCAGGTTTAACGAGAGGAGTGTACCTGGACTGTACCCGTTCGTCTCCTCTAACCGGTATAGCGGAGGTGATTGCTGCCTGCAGACATTTATCTGTGGTAGCTATGAACCACAGTCTAGCTTAAAATCAATCTGAGCTACTATAAAAAAATCTTAACGTTACCAGTACCAATGTAAAGGAGAATGCCCATTTTCGGGCCCATTTGATACTTAATAGTTTGGTAACAAAACAATATTCTAAAATAATATCTTATTTTTTTATTAATCCATTTTAATTATATCAACACATAATTTACAAATCAACAGACGGTGTTTAATTACATAGAAAACTATATCATCAACTATTTAAAGCATTTAATATAATAATAACCTCAAAAATTACATCACAAAAGATCTAATTACTCAATAACTCGGGTGAAAAAATTAGAAACTGATTGGTGATAAGGTACGTAGATTTATTTTTCTAGAAAATTAACTAAAAATCATCGGCAAACTCGAGAAAAAAATTGTGGGTCCATTTTTCTTAGGCGAATGGGCATTCTCCTTTATGTACTTTGGTCCCTCAGTGCTCAATAGTAAGCAGAAAAGGAAATAAAATAAAAATACAAAAAGTAATAAATTTAAATACTACATTTCCTATATACCTCTCAAATATAAATTTTTTTCACGACGTTTTATTACGAAATCGGTCCCACAATCACCACGCAGAAAAATGTGACGCAAAAACCCCTTGTGATGTTTGAGAATTTTTTGCCACATTCTCTTGGGGTCAATGAACGAGAAAAACTCGAATTAAAAAAATAACAATTACCCCACAACTTAATGACAGGGTGGCGTGCAAGCTAAATTGGCAAAAAGTACACTCGTCATCAGAATACCCTAAATACATAATAAGATTTATTAATATAACATAAAATCATCTACATCACAATTTAAATTTCATACAAAAAGAAAACACAATTAACATCGAAAAGGTTTGGTTTATAGTTTTAATAAAAATATTCTGTGACCGACTGTACCTAAGGGTTGGATAAAATTAGCTCGACTAATACATTATTGTGATACTGTTACTAATTAGTCATTAGTTAATTAAAAAAAAACAAAGTCAATTAGGTTTCTTTTGTTTTATTTTGAGAGAAAGGACTCATCTTTGAATCAACTTTAAGAAACCCACGGCCTATATGTACGCTATCAATTTTTATAAAAGCCGAAATTACAAAAAAAAAAGAAAAAAAATTGTAACTCGGCATACAACACTCCGCCTGATAGAGTGCAGTCCATGAACGGAAACAATTGCTGCTACATTTAAATTGCTACAGGCACTATACTGATTTGAGGACACAAAAGTGCACCATCCAGATTGCCAGTGCACACTCCTCTCGTGATACCTGGCTACTTCCATTCTGATCTCGAAACGCGACAAGGTCACTTCACGGGTGTTACATTCGAAAGTGGTGGTACTGCCCCAGGACGACAGACTAAGCTAATAACCATCAACATATCTTTGGTCTTGCTGCAGTAGCTGATGCAGTATTATCTAAGGTCTTTCCGAGATCCCCGAAGTCCATTCGGTTAATAAAATATTATGGCCTAAATTATGCATCTTCAAAGTGCATCTTTAAATATACTGTAATACATAGATTCACGTTTTAAACGTAGGTAAGGTAACCTAGGTAAGGCTATTTGGTTCCACAATTTCTGTTTGCGTATAATCAGAGCGGCCGTGGTCTAGCGGTAAGATGCGTGAACTCAGGATCGATGAGACCCGTGTTCGAACCTCGCTAAATTCTGACCAATGTTATATGTACTTTGGTCGCTCATTAAAGAGTGGTAGGTGAACTGATGATGGTTATTAGTCCAGTCTGCCGTCCTGGGGCAGTACCACCACTTTCAAATGTAACACCCGTGAAGTCGTTGTCGCGTTTCGGGGTCAATTTGAAAGTAGTCAGTATACCGAGAGGAATGAGCACTAGATGGTGCACATTCGACAGCCGGCATTGCGGAGGTGACTGCTTCATAGTGCTGCATAAATGTATCTATAATAGCGGTTGTTTACGTTCATGGACCGCACACTAACCTAGCATCAGGCGAAGTGTTGTCATATGCCAAGCTACAATTAAAGAAAAAAGTGTTTGATGGCCATTTACGCGGGGATGCAGTGTAAAAGTTTTACGCCTTTGTAAATTAGTTTGCTGAGCTTGTTATTGAATAAAATTGTTATAATGAAGTGCTGCGATAGTTTATTTATTTTTATTTATTTATTAGATGCTCACTACAAGTTGCAGCCGAAAAAAGTCACATACATATATTTTAAGATCTGATCAGTAAAGCTGGGCTGCGACTCAAAGTGTGAACACTACATTAATACATAAATTATTTAAATTATTTTAATAGTCAAGTGTGGTTAGTAGTTTCACCCCACAGTCTGACCACTCCAGAGTGGCGCGCCGCGTCGCGAATTCAACCAAATTGGCGGGACCCGACGACTCATGTCAAAACGTCTTGCCCTGAGACGTCCAGTCCCACAAACGGACGGACGGTGCCGCGCCCCACCCCGGAATGCCCAGGCTACGAGGGTCGTCATAAAATGCTTATATCAATGTGTTAATGTGTAATTTTAAGTAAATCTGTAGTTGTTGTGGCGAAGGATGTCTTCGATGCATTTCTTTAGGCGTAGATGCCGCGGGTCAAATATGTCAATTTTATCATGGTGTTTGCTATTTGTATATAGTGATACATGTGATGATAGCGATAGTGAACAAATTGGCTATACATGAAAATCAGTAAACGGTAATACTTTTGTGACATCCCACGACGTGAGGCGGCTCATATCATAGAGGCTCATATATCGATGTTTCTGAGAAAAATTCTGCTGCCAAGCATTCCAAGAAAGCAACGGTATTGTAAAATACCTGCAATTCTGTATACAAAATAGGAAAATATTATACTGAAAACGTAGCTGTAAGGGCTTTGTTCTCTTTGCCTTTTCAGAATTAGAGAACTGAACTATAGAAAAAGACAATGAATAAACTAGTAAACGGAGTTTTGACGGCCATCGGGAGACATTAGGTTATCTATATTGAATTATTTACCTAAACTTGTGTGTTCGTCGAGTGTTAATGTGTAATAATGGTGGATTATTAACCATTAAGTGTTCGTGAACATCCGTGAGCGTGGGCAAACACTGCAAAAGAAGAGGACGTATGTTTTCATTTTGCCTCCAAAACTCCGTAAGAAGTTTCAGTAATGATTTTACCACTTTACTGGAGCTATTTTTGACTTGACTGACTGTTTAGTATGATAGATTGATGCAAATATTTACTTTGACAGTGGCAAATTGTTATAATGTCTTAAAAAAAGCAAAGAAAAAAGACTAGTAAAGGCAGTCCCACCTTAAGGACTAATGTTACTTGCATATTTTTATGTTTCTCTCAGCTCCTACTTTAAATATAACTTATGTTTACGTTGCTATGACAACTGACGTGTGTAGATTAATTTGATTGATATTTACATGTCATTTTTTTCGTTTTTCCCTCATAACATTGACAACTAAATGAGGTGCAATATGTAAAAAACATATAGAAACATTGACAACAATATTGATCTCCTTTACTTATAATGCAATCAGAAAGAGAAGGCAACTGTAATATTCCGATAAACAATTTAAAAAAAAAACTGGGACTGCTCCCCTGCTCTTGATAGTACATAATGTAAAAGATATGCTTGTTCTGTAATAAAAAAATTTCATTATTTATTAATTAAATAATAGTCATAAAGTTCTGTCTATCCCTAATTAAAGAAAAAGACGTATATAAATACACACACACAAAACAAACCTACATAAAAGTTATCAATAGCGATGTATTTTTTCTTAAAAAAAGTGCCTCACGACTTTGCTCATCCGTTCGGCTGTGAACACAAACACTCCGCTGCTCATTAGGTGTTTGGTGTGCACATAAAAAAAGTCCCCTTAAAGTAAACTGTATGTTGAATTAAAGCCTCCTAAATCGATCGAAAGAAAAAACTTTACCTATTTAGATATAAATTATATCATTTTAATTACTATCACTTCTTCCGTCGTCCCATTGTGGAACGACCTTCCCGGCCACGTCTTTCCCCCTTCCTATAACATGGGATCCTTCAAGCGCAGTGTGAAGAGGCATCTCATCAAGCCGGCATAGCAGACGCGACTGCTGTCTGCAGATCCCCTTCTCAAACAGCAGTCGCCTCCGTTCATGTATCGCACTTTAGCGGAGTGCGGTTATATGACGAGCTAAAATAAAAAAATTACGTGTGCTCTGTCAACCTGTGAAATGACTGTCGCGTTTTCAGATCTGTTTGGAAGTAGCCGGCCACGGGATTCGCCTCATCAAGCCGGTATAGCGGAGACGACTGCTGCCTGTAGAAATTTATCTGTAGTAGCATTCGTTTCTGTTAATGGACCGCACATGAAAAAACAAGCTGAACGGTGTACAGTCGTCTTCTCAAGCCAGTATAGCGAAAGCGACTTCTGCGACTAGTAACAGTTGTCGGGCCGCTAAAAGAATCGTAACGTGGAAAAAGCAAGAAAAACGTTTGCATAGAAATTGACGACATTATAAACGTACACAGTATCATAGGATAGTGTTTACTAATGATTACGGGTATATAGGCGTACAAAATGATGACACTAACAATTTACGAGTATAACACCTCCACATAGAGTCCATTATTCTAAACACATTATACGAATATGATGAAAGTTGACTGAGTTAATTGATGTTCCTAACTCCTAAGTAACTAGTCCCACGGGAGCGATATCAGTTACTCGTCACTACATGATGGATGCCACTGAATAAATTATAGCCGGCATAGTGAAGCCATAATAATGTCATTTTGTTTCCTCAAGTTTTTAAATAAATAAATAATGAAGAAAATAATCTAAAAACAAATATTTTTATAGTAATTCGGCATATTATGATCAAGAAATCACCTCCGCCATGCCGGTCTGAAAACAAAAATGTGCCCCGTTCTATTGTCAGGGCACACTCCTCTCCTTATACAGTCTTCATTTAGTCACTACATACCACCCCAAAATGGCAGAACGGGCTGATTAATAACCACCATCAATCTGCTTACCGCACAACAATAATTAACATTAAAAAGATGTAAACAAAACGTGCCGTAATATTTGATAAACGCTGGAACATCTCGCAATCTCACAAAACATGCCAACAGCATCAATAACACGAACCGTAAGGCGCCATAAGGCGACAAAATTCCCGGCTGCAGAGACGTCAAGAAAATTGCACAATTTCTGATATTCACGAATTTACAAAATCATGTTTTGCCATATTCGACAAGGTTCGGGGCATGACCCACTCGATTTCCGGGCATGTCTCGCTTCCGGATACGCGTACCCGTTCACCTGACACACTGAACTAACCTCTGCGCCGCATACAAATAAAAATCAATTTCGCTCGATAGAGTGACGTATAACTAATAACGTGATCGCATATATACATATAAATGTATATACCTGACGATCGGAATTGACAGAATGTCACAAGAAATAGAGAAAAAAAATTGGTTATCTATTCCGGAATGAAATTTCGACAATGCTTTTTCGTTACAAGGAGTTTTAAATCGGCACCTGCTGTTCCCTGTGATTGATTCGTCACAATATAAGTGACAAATCGCGCCTTTATACGAACCAACTCGAGATTTCCCACAGGCGTTCATATTTCATTTTCAAAAACCATAAACTAACCATACGTCGCGCATGGTAAAAAAAGCGTGGCCCGTTTCAAACAATTTGACAATAACATTTTTAACAACACTATTAAAGAGTCTGCCGTCCTGGGATAGTACAACACTTGTGAAGTGACCTTGTCGTGTTTCGGGAACAGTTTGAAAGTATCCAGGTATAACGAGAGGAGTATGCACTGTTAATCAAGATAGTGCATACTCGTCTCTTCGCATAGCGGAGGCACTGCTGCCTGTAGAAATTTCTCTGTAGTAGCAGTTGTTTCCGTTCATGGACCGCACTCTAGTTTCACATCAGACGGAGTGTTGTACGCCGAGCTACAATAAAAACAAATAAAAATAACAATATTTTTATTTAATTCCGTATTTTAAATTTTTTTTTCAGCTATTTACAACGATTTATTTATTTATATACTTTATTGAAATTTTACAAAAGGTGGACTTAAAGCTGTGGGCGAATGAATATTGAATGAAACGTTATATTTATCTATGAAATCTCACTTTTTGTATCGCACATTTTCACCACTTGCCCATTTTGTGTCTGGGGACATAGTTTCTCTTGTCACACATTGAGCACGCAATTGCTAATCAAGTTGTTATATATTATACTAGCAACGAAAACCGGCGTTGCTCGGGAACTTTCTAGATCATATCAGAAATTTGTAGGACTTTCTAGAACATTCTATATCGATTTTAGCAGTTGATAACGTTTTGGAACTTTCTAGATCATTCTTGAAGTTTTTAGAACCTTCTAGGTCAATTGTAACAGTTGCACACATTTTGAAGTTTTCTACATCATTTCAAATAATTTTAGAACTATTCGGATGATGTCATGAGTTAGAAAAGGACAGATATACATCCACCCTCTTCCACCCACCGGGACCAAACTCCCTTACTTTCACCAGGAGACCAAGGTATCTACCACTCCAACGGGAAGTAGATTGGAGTTGGTAGTCATAGAGAAAACCCTGTCTTCACGTACTAACATTAACATTTTATACATGTCTTTAGATTAAAAACATAATAACTTACCAATATCGTTATCCATAGCGTAGAAGATCAGCACATGACATAAATCTGTAACAATTAGACAATATTAATTAATATTTTATACTCAGTACAGGTTCCCATTCCAGATTAGATGATTTTATCCGTGAAGTGACCTAGTCTTGGAAGTAGACACGACGCTCATCTCATTGAGCAGGCACAGTGAAGGCGACTGCTACTTTCAGAGTACTTTAAAAAAAAACTTCATTTTAACCCATAGAGACGTGTTTCAGTATGATGTATAAATTGAGTGTTACTCCCCCATTCGCAAGAACACACTCAAAACATCCCTTACAGTTACTTCTTGACCTACATCCCACAGCGCTCTGTGTCGGGGAGAGAAACAACTATCGGATGTGACATTGAAACTTTTTACATAACCTTTTACGTATTCATTATTCTATTTTTTATGCATTTTTTACCATTTCATTTCAGTAATAAGATTTTAAAGAACCTACTTTCTTTTTGGATTATTAGAGTGCAATACAAATATCAGTTTAGATAGGTCAGCAAGCGTTTAAGGTCCATTTGCCCGTTAAAGTCACTTTAACTGTTACATTTTACCGTAACGTAACCATTAAACGTTTACTCCACACACGTTGCAATATTGTTATCGTTAAAAGGGTGGCTGATCCCGAAAAATAATAGAAAAACATATTTGTTTTCTTTTCATACATTTGACGTTAGTGACATTAATTTGACGATTACTCTAACTGTCTCTGACTCTAACTCTGACAGCCAAGATTCGCTGGTTACATTTAGCGTTAAAGTAATCGTCAAAAAACACAGTCGCGACGATGATGTGTCGAGTAAATGTAAACCTTTAACTGTTACGTCGCCGTAAAAGTAACAGTTAAAGTAATTGTAACGGGCCTTTTGGTGCAAATGGATCTTAGTATTGAATCGTCTATGCAGCAAGCTATGCCAGTCGCCGAAGGTAGTGCTTGTATCATAGGCACTAAGTGACGAAAGTTAACATAAGTACCGATAATTGAGTGCGGTTTGAACACGAGTCTCATGAATCGTGAGTTCACTGCTTTCAGGCACGGAACTAAATAGAAACAAATAGACTTTACGTAGAGGTACACATTAATACTTACTGGCTGGATTCGAATCTAAACTAACCTAAACACAAGTACGCATAGAAGTTCAATTTATTCTATACAAAGTTTGAGCGGGTGAAGAGTTGCATAAACACAGTCGGTGTAACTTTTGTCTCGCTTACACAGTATGTTCTCGAATAGTTTACTGAAAGTTCACAATACAGGGTGTGTCGTGAAGTTGCTCTGTATTGAAATGTAACCACTGTTAATTCGATGTTTGTATACCATAGCTATTTATTTCTATTATTATTATTATTACAAGACGGCGAAAACAGGAAATAATAAATAAATAAAGATAAAATATAGTTAACAGATCACGATCGATGAGACCCGTGTACGAACCTCGCTAATTCTGACCAGTACTTTGGTCGCTCAGTCGCTATTAAAGAATAATAGGCAGACTGATGATGGCTATTAGCCCAGTCTGTCGTCCTGAGGTAGTACCACCACTTTCGAGTGTAACACCTGTGAAGTGACCTTGTTGCGTTTCGGGAATAGTTTGAAAGTAGCCAGGTATAGCGAGAGGAGTGTGCACTGTCAATCTAGATGGTGCATGCTCGTCTCCTCAGGCCGGCATAGCGAAGGCGACTGCACTGTAGAAATTTCCCTATAATAGCAGTTGTCTCCGTTCATGGACCGCACTTTAGCTTTACATCAGGCGGAGTGAAAAAAAATTATACTCACCAAAAAAAACACCTATTTTATTTTAAAGTTATCGATAGATAGCAGGAGTGGAGCAAGAAGTTGCTCCACAAAAAATATTTCAGGATATAGATGCATCATTAAACAACCCATTTATAACCAAACCCTGGCTTTTGGGCTTTTTGCTTCCCAGTTACAAGGTTTCCTTAGAAGCACCCGTTATCGTAACTAACGTATTATACGCTATGAATATCATATGATATTATAAAAAAACGGACTTTCTGGGGACTGGGGTCTGGGCATTATACTATACTACACTACACCACACCACACTTCACCACACTGCACTACACTACACTATACTATATTATTATTAATTTTTTTTTTATTGTAGCTCGGCATGTGACAACACTCCGCCTGATGTAAAGCTAGAGTGCGGTCAATGAATGGAAACAACTGCTACTACACAGAAACCTGTGCGGGTAGCAGTCGCCTCCACTATGCCAGCTTGAGGAGACGAGCATGTACCATCGTAGATTGACAATGCACACTCTTCTCGTTATACCTGGCTACTTTCAAACTATTCCCGAAACGCGACAAAGTCACTTCACGGGTGTTACATTCGAAAGTGGTGTGATGTTGGAGGTTTTGGTAGATCAATTATAAGAGAAACTACATCTTTGAGTTGCGAACTAAGAGTCTCTTTATTAGTATTACTCGACTTATTATACATAAGTAAAACGCTTATGCGCTAAACTGTTAACCTAGATGTACGGACAATGACGTACATCTTACACACACTGCATCTCCTCCGAAAGAGAAAAATAATTATAATTATAAGTACATTATTATTATTTTTAAAATACACAAAGTAAACCATCACCTAAAAAGAAGAACAAACATTTTAAAATTAATTTATGACAATAACAATTTTAACTTAAGTCTTATATAATTTTGTTCTATTCTTATGTACTATAATATTTTTACCGTTTTTATTTATTATTACATTTGGAGACTCGTCTTTTATTACAGCATACGGTCCCAAAAACAAACAATCTAACTTTGTACCAGTTTCATTTTTTAATAAAATTAAATCACCTGGTTTATAAATTCTAGTGTTAATTTTGATGTCGTATTTATTTTTTCTTACTTGCTTACTATGTAATAAATTTTCTCTTGCGTCATTTTGCGCTCTTTGTAATCTGTATTTAAATTCTAATGGATAATTATTAAAGTTATATAATGGATCCATATTATTTAAACTATTGGGTACTCTACATATTTGACCAAATACTAATTCGTAAGGACTATACTTCGTTTCAGTATGTACAGTTGTGTTGTAGGAAAAACACCAATATGGTAGCCAAGTACTCCACGAAGACGGGTGGCTATTAGTTTGTATTCTTAAATATGCGCCTAAAGCTTTATGAGAGTTCTCTAATGAACCTATGCTTTCATGGTGGTAGGCCGTAGACATTAATTTATTTATTTTTAATATTTTACATAATTGTTCCATAACGTCCGAAATAAATTCAGCGCCCCTATCCGTCGCGATCTCCTGCGGTATACCGTAATTCAAAATGAATTTTTCCGCGAAGTTTTGTGCGACTTCATTGGCAGATTTAGTGCGGAGTGGATAAGCTTGGACGAATTTTGTTAATTCGCACTGGAATGTTAATACGTAGGAAAATCCTGCGTCATCTTTATCAATAGGGCCTACAATATCTAAGTAAACTTTTTGAAATGCGGAAGTAGCCGTGGACGTCACGACTAAAGGTTCAATTGTATTTTTTGAATATTTATGTTTTTGGCACATATCGCATTTTTCTACATATTTTCTTACGTCACTCTCTATTGACGACCAATAGTAATATCTCTTGATATTGTTAACCATTCTGCGTACTCCGGCATGACCGCTAGTCGGCAGTAAATGAAAATCATTCAAAATAACTCTTTTTTGGTCCTCCGTATAAATTTTTTGAACATTTTTTATAATGCATAAACGAGGTCCTTCCCAATTTTCGTTTTTCTTTATGAGTTTGGCCATCGACTCAATAAAACTTTTATATTCATCATTTTTACAAATTATTATATCTTTTATTTTCAACTCTTTGCAAAATAATACCAAGTCTTTCAACAACTCAACTCGTGACGATGCTGATAAAGAATTTTGGTTTAGATATATAGTCAACCTCTTCGGTATAAATATAAAATACTGACACCTCGAAATTTTAATATTTTTAAACTTAATATATTTTGTCCAACATTTATTAGAACAAATGCTTAACTCAACGTCATTATCTTGCTTTTTCAAAACTTCTACGACACTCGGTTGATCAGGCCTAGTGGTCATAGAGTTTTCCGTCTCAGAGTCATTATCCTTTTTTGTTAACTCTTTTTTCTTAGCTTGCGCTCTAGTCGTCACACATACGATATTTTCACGCATACTCTTTAATTCATCAACAGACAATATCACACGTGACAAAGCATCCGCTACAACATTTTCTTTTCCTCTTACATACTCTATGTCAAAGTCATATTGTTCTAAACATAGTCGAAATTTAGTCAACCGGCTCGATGGATCCATCATGTTAAATAAATATATTAGCGGTTTATGGTCAGTCTTAATTAAAAATTTTCTTCCATATAAATATGGACGAAAGTATTTGATAGACCAAACTATCGATAACAATTCTTTTTCTATTATAGGATAATTTAATTCGCTTTTATTCAAACTACGACTCGCGTATGCGACTGGTTTTCCATTCGAATTGCATAATACGCTACCTATAGCGAAACCTGAGCTATCTGTTTGTAAAATAAAATTATTACTTTCTGAAAAATCTGGATAGTCTAGCACTGGCGGGTTAGATAAACATTGTTTTAAGAATGAAAATGATTTTTCGCAAGTAGTATCCCATTGAAATACCTCGTATTTTTTACATAATTTATTTAATGGTATAACAATTTCTGCAAAATTCTTAATAAATTTACGATAATAATTTGCAAATGCAACGAATCGCTTCGTTTCGTCAGCGGTCGTCGGTCTTGGATAGTTTTTTATGACTTCTATCTTTTGTGGATCAGGCATTACGCCTTCCGAAGTAATAACGTGACCTAGATAAAGTATTTGTTTCTTTAAAAACTCACATTTAAGTGGATTAAGTTTTAAATTAATTTTCCTCAATCGCGAAAATACTGATATTAAGTTTTTATTATGATCTTCTAAGTTACGTCCGAAAATAATTAAGTCATCTAAATATATTAAGCACTTTTCGTAGTTTAAACCTGACATAGCCACTGTCATCATTCTGCTGAAACAACTCGGTGATATTTTTAATCCCATAGGTAGTCTACACATTTGATATTGACCTTTATCGGTCGTGAAAGCTGTATATTTTCTACATTCGGAGTCTAATTCGCATTGATAATAACCTTGACTCAAGTCGCAATGACTGAAATAAATTGCACCTGATAATGCATCTAATATTTCCGTTATGTTTGGCAAGGGAAACTTATCATCTTCAATTTTTTGATTTAACTCCCGATAATCAATAACAACACGCCATTTGCGTTCCCCATTTTTATCAGATTTTTTCGGAACAAGCAGTAATGGACTCGACCATTCGCTACTAGTTTCTTCAATTATATTATTATCTAACATCGATTTAATTTGATTATTTAGTTCGCGTTTTTGTGCATTTGGAATACGGTACTGTTTTCTGTACACGGGCGATACATTATTTTTTAGAGTGATACCTTGTTTATAAACATTAGTCACAGATAGTCTGTCGCCATCCATATGGAAAATATCCGCGTACTTTGCACAAATTTGTTCTATTGAAAGTTGTTCTGTTTTATTAAGATATGTTAAATTAAGTTGATTCAATAACGTTTTGACTCTTTCCACGTTATGACCAGTTTTAGAAAATTCGCAAAAATTATAATCATTTAAATCCTGAAATTCGATATCTGATAACTCTAACTCGATCTCTTCCGAATTGGTGTTCATGATCCTAACAGGAAGCATACCGTTTCTAGGAGTAGCTACAACACTAGCCAAAAATACTCCGTCCTGTAATTCCTTTGGAATAATTACACAATCCTTTTTCGCTTTCGTAGGCATGAATTTTATAACTTCGCATCGCGGTGCGATTCTCAATGAAAAACAATGCCCGTACCTTATCGGTATCAATACTTCTAATGTCGACTCATGTTCTCTGAGAGATAAGTTGTTTGTATTAAAGTCAATAATCCCATGGTATTTCTGTAAAAAGTCTTGACCGATAATTCCACTTAATTTACATGGTAAATTCTTAAATACGTAAAACTTATGCGAAAAACTATATTTATCATATTTTAAATCTAAATAAACATAACCTTCGGATGTCAAAGATCCGCCTACCCCATTAATTGTTAACTTATCATTATTTATATTTAACCCTAAATTATGTAAATATTCGAATTTAATTGCTGAAATGGAGGCCCCCGTATCAACTAACCATTCTAATCTATAGTTGCTTACATCTAAATTAACGTAATTTATACTATCACACGATAGTATGTTGTTGCAATTTTTATTCACGAAAAAACTGATTCTCGTTTTCTAAGTTCATTGCTCTGTCCCCATTTTGCCGTTTGTTAAACGAGCGCTGTGTCATACCACCGCGGTTGCCGCGTGCGCGCTGCTGACCATGCATTTGCTGCTGGTAGACTTTGCCTAGGGACGGACGTTGCACCGACCTAGATTTATCAAATGCGTAATTATTTGAATAATAATTATGAGAATTATTTCCGCGCACCTTATGTCCCTGTCTACCCCTATAATTCCTACAATTGGGCTGCATGATTTGAATGGACGTAGAGCTACTGCTACATTCGTCTTCGGCTGCTTGGATAGCATCTTTTAAGCTATCAAAATTTCTGGCCGAAATAATAGTATTTAGACGCTGGCTCCTCAAACCTTCGGCGAAACGTTTAATCGCATTTCTCTCATTGATAGGAAGTAATACTTTATGAGCGTTTACGTCGCCTTTTGATTGCGATATAGTTAAATCGATAAATAAACGCGAGATCTCTTGGCCATATTCGGTAATCGATCTATCGGCCTGCTTTGCATTTTGCAGTTTGGCCTGTAAAGTAGTTTCAGACTTAACAGTAAGTAAGTGTCGCTTCATATCGGTTATCAAGTCGCTAACACATAAATAGGTAGAGGATAATCTTAATTTCGCGCTAGAAGATAGCCTAGTTTTGAGAACAAACTGAATTAATGGTTTACGGTCACCATCACTTAGCATAGAATCATAAAGCTCTATCGCATCAATTAAATCGAGAGTTGTGGATTCCTTATCATCCATCTTAGGTAATAGGCTCACGGCCGTTTTTAAACAAAATACCTCTTTATCAGACATTTTTACTAATTGAGCACTAGTGTATTGCAAAATACTAGAATAATTTTTCCTTATATTTAAACTTAAAGAAAGAAAGTTCTTAGAAATATCTCCCGAATAGCTTTGTATCAATGACTCAAATTGTTGATATAATGTTTTGGCCTCTTTAATTTTAAAATCATAAAGTGAACCTGTCCTTCTACTTGGACCTATTTTACAAATATATTCTTTTATTTCTTCTAATTCACACTTAATGTTTAATAGCTCCTCCGACATAATTTTTTTTTTTTTTTTTTTTATATAACTTTTAAACGGGAACACTTTAATTTTCACTTTTCACATGATTTTATCACTTTTTTTCATTTATCACGTTATCACAACACTGACACTTTGCATCTCTTCCTTGCGAACTGACTGGCAGAGTCCTTGAGAACTGGTAGGGTCCTTGAGAACTGGTAGGGTCCTTGCGGACTGGCAGGGTCCTTGCGGACTGGCAGGGTCGCCATGTGATGTTGGAGGTTTTGGTAGATCAATTATAAGAGAAACTACATCTTTGAGTTGCGAACTAAGAGTCTCTTTATTAGTATTACTCGACTTATTATATATAAGTAAAACGCTTATGCGCTAAACTGTTAACCTAGATGTACGGACAATGACGTACATCTTACACACACTGCAGTGGTGGCAATGCCCCAGGACGGCAGGCTGGACAGATAACCATCATCAGTCTGCCTACCACTCTTAAATAGTGCCTATAGGCACTGAGCAACCAAAGTACATATAACAAAGTTACATTGGTACCGGTCAGAATTAGCGAGGTTCGAACACGGGTCTCATCGATCGTCAATTCACGCGTCTTACCGCTAGACCACGGCCGCTCAATATATGTTTGGCCGCTTAAAATATTATGTTTGTTGTGTTTGGGGTGAGGGTATTGTGATAAAATCAAACTAGTAAAAGTGACAAGAAATGTTGTATCGGAAACAGGAAAACATTTAATGAATTCCCGTCCGTTTTCGCAATCTCAACAGATAAGTCCACGGCCTATGCACACTTTGGAACTTGTGTTTAATTAAATTAACTCGTAAATATTGCCTCGTAAACAGCAGTTAAGAAACAAGATCTCGGCTTAAGTTAATTTAAAAGTTAAATTTAACCCTTTGAGTTGAACTTCGCAATCGGATGAATCGCACATCTTATGTGTGATAATGATCATCAGATAATTACAAGTCTGCCTTATAAATAAACTACATTTTTGTGCGAGCTAAGTGGACTGTATTTAGAAATAGCGGGTTGAATATAATGGTTGGCACACAAAGGCATCTAAAATAATGGAAATAGGACTCGCCGTTTGCGTGGATAGATTATTTCTCAATATAACGTTATTTTACTCAAATTTGACATGCGCGCGCGCGGCTAGTCTCCGTGATACTCACTTGTCAACGCGGTTTATTTTTAATATGGTGCTGGAAAGGAAGGCAAAGGAATTAAAGCAGCACCGCAACCAACTTAATAATTACTAATTTTTAGGCGCGAACATTAATGGATAATTTTGTTTTTGCTCCTCTATGCCGGCTTGAGGAGACGAACGTGCACCATCCAGGATGACAGTCACACAGTCCTCTCGGGATACCTGGCTACTTCCAAACTGATCCCGAAACGTGACAAGGTCACTAATTGAACTAAAAGAGAAAAAAAACAAACCGTAATAAGAGATGGAGTGGCTGCTGATGTCAAAGAATAAAAGAGATTTCAACACGGTCAAGTTAAGCGCCGCGCAAAACTGATAACTTGACTTCGAATCCCACCTCAACACAGTCAGCAAAACAACTTGTGTGTACATCAATTTTTTTCAGATCAATGTTATTAATTATTATGCCAAATAATAGCAAATAACACAGATAGCGTTCATTTCCGAACAGAATTCGAACGTAATAAAAAAACATCCATCGTGTTTTGCACAAATTCATATCTCATATACGAAGTATGTTTTTGATCTAAGCTCGTCCAATAAACTGACACTATGATTTGTAGCGTACAATTTAATACAATTTGAAGTCCTTGATCTGACAGGTGAACGTCAAACTGATATTGAAATTTAAGCGAATATCCAACGGCTACCTGTTAAAAAGACCACAATTCTGCTATTGTTCCAGATAACTTCGGAGCTTTTTTAATATTACGTAACCTCAACATACGCTCTACTAATTTTGATCCGATAAAGAATGGCAGCTGTACCGTCAGCATATAAAATGAGTTTTTTGTTTTATTAATTAATTATCTATATAATCAATAAAAAAGTTACATTTTTAATATCTGAAAAAAAACTGAAATTTAAAAGAACGCATTTACTTAATTTTTTTTTCTTTTACTGACCATACTTTTAATTAAAATACAGATGACGATTTACTATGGCGTTTATAAAGTGACCTACTCGAGTTTTGGGATCAGCAGAGGGCCCAGTATGAGTGAACGCGCCGAAGTGGACTGTATAATTCTGGGATGGGGTGATTACCTGCCTTGTCCTTTGCTGTCCCGTGGAGCACTTGTTACACAATTAATCGCGCACTTTTAAACCTCTACCGGCCGGCGTGTATAGCAATTTTTCTTATATATTTTCTTCCTTAACATTGACGGCACAAGGAGGCATTCGACAATAATGTTTTTTAATGATATTGTGAAAACGCCAATGAGTTTATATTTTCGCTTTCACGACGTAAAGTGAGATGTCTCCTCCAATAGGATCGTTTCATTTGTATTATTTTTACTTCGGCTGTCATAATAATATTATTTCATAGAGAGAACTCCAGAAGACTTAAAAGTAGGAGGATATAATGAGAGAAGTAAGCCTTGTCAACTTAAATCTTGTACACACATCAGTTCGAACCAGCATATCGAGGCTACTACTACCTACAGACATTTCTCTGTAACACGCATAATACTTCGTTAACCATACAAGGTAAAAACTTTGGTATTTTCCGAAGACTATTAGAAATTGTAACTTTTAAAAAAATTTGAAGCCGCACAAATGTTCAAAGTTAAACGTTACCAGGAAAATATAGTTGTATACTTTAACAGTTATTTAATTGATTGCTTTTCCTGAAATATTATAAGAGTTCATTGTTTGTGGCGTAAAGTATAATTCACTTATCAGTTATTTATAATCAATGTTGTTTCCATTCATGGAGCGCACTCTAGCTTTACATCAGGCGGAGTGTTGTCACATGCCGAGCTACAATAAAAAAATTTAAAAAAAAAAATATTGTAATTTTAAAAGCTTTATATAATAGTTTAAAATATAAGGCAAACAATTAATTATATACTCATTTATATATTTTAGTACCTCGAGGTCGCATTTCGGGATCACGTACTTCCATACTGAAGTATAACGAGAAGAGTATGTCCTGTCAACAGATGGTAAACATTCGTCGTAAACATTTAACCTGGTATAGCGGAGGCGACTGCTGCCTGATATTTCTCTGTAGTAGCAGTTGTTTCTGTTCATGAACGTTCAATTAATATTCCATATTAATGCAGACCATGAGAGAAATGGTCCGTTATCACTATGCACTAACTAACTATGATACAATGGGCAACTGTGACCAATACATACATGCATATACATTATACCGTAGGTATTTATGTATAGTATTCGAGATATATATATTATATTGTATCGATTAGTATAGTTATGTATTCCATCAGAGAACAGATTGCAATATAAGATGGTCACTACCCGCTTAATCCGCAAGGGACAAAAGCAATCTTTCAACACAATACACTATTAAAGATACAATATTCTATTTAAGGGTAAACAGAGATGGGTATTCGAAATATAGTTTTTTTAGGAAAACGTTCAGCGCGGATTTTGGAATGCTTTGCCCTCCCACGTGTTCTCCCAATCCTTTAACCTTGGATCCTTCGAGCGAAGCGTGAAAAAGCACCTTCTTGGGCCGGTACAGTGACGGCGACTGGGGCCACCGTGTACCGCGGTCCTCCAGTCGTCGACGCTCATGGACCTCCGCTGTGCTTACCACCAGGCCTATATTTTTGAAATGATTTTGTATATGAATATGTTCACGAGTAACTGAAATCTAAACATTAAAATAAAACTCAAACAAAGGACCTCTAAAACAGCTTAAAGCACATTCAAACATTACAATTTAAAACTATAAATAAATCGAATCACATACGAAAATGACCCTTAATGTTAAAGCAACAACAAGTACAGTCCCATCAGTATTTAACTGTGACATAAATCGTTTTACACACGACGCTACACCTGCTGGTGAATTTAGTACAAATTAAAGTTTTAGTTTGATATGAAACTATAAATTGTTGGGACCACTACAATATTGCTTTGTGACGGACAAACAATAGCTTTCATTTGCATAGACTCTCAACTTATTGCACACCATTTATGCCTCTAACGCTCTCGTTTTAAAGAACATATTCGTATGTACCTACGTATAAAGTTATATACTATAAATTGCACTACTAAAATTATATTTCATGTAAGAGACAGTTTATCCTATTTATAGTAAAGTTCAATACAGTTATAGGTTATTTTTTATTTTTTTGTTTTATATGGCATTATAACAATTTGCCGGTGTCAAAGTAAACATTTTTTGCATCAAGTTAATAATACTGTGCATCACGAGTCATTCATTCATCACACTAAACAGTCAGGTCAAGTCTCAGTCAAGTCAAAAAGTGTTCCTGTAAAGTGGTAGAATCTTTACTAAAACTTCTTACAGAGTTTTGGAGGGAAAATAAAAACACACGTCCTCTTTTGAATTTTTTGCCCACACTCACACACGTTCACGAACACTTAATGGTTAATCGTCCACCATTTTTACACATTAACACTCGAAGAAACACAAGTTTAGGAAAATAATTCAAAACAGATAACCTGACGTCTCAAGATGGTCGCCAAAACTCGACAGACCCATTTCTCTATTTATTTAATTTACATCTTCACGGCATTATAACAATTTGCCACTGTCAAAATAAACATTTGCATCAAGTTAATATTATTGTGCATCACGGGTCATTCACGTTAAATAGTCAGGTCGAATCCCAGTGAAGTCAAAAATAGCTTCAATAAAGTTGTAGAATCTTTACTAAAACCTCTTACAGAGTTTTGGAGGGAAAATGAAAACACACGTCCTCTTCTTTTGTGTTTTTTGCCCACTTTCACGAACGCTTAATGGTTAATAATCCACCATTATTACACATTAACACTCGAAGAAACACAAGTTTAGAATAATAATTCATAATAATTGAAGAAGATTGCGGCCATCCATTTACGTGTGATTCGTGAAAAATTTAACGAGGTTTGAACACAAGTCTCATAAATCATGAGGTCCGTCGTCTACCGCTAGACTACGACCGCAATAATAATAAATAAATACGCGTATAATTACAATGAAAGACAAAGTGTTTGTAATAAATGTAATATGAATGTAGAAATGATATTCCGGTCCGTAAAGGAGGGTAGCTATCAAACACCGATCAATCCTCCATTACTATATTTCGATAAGTTACCAAATGTTGCCACGTGTCCGAGGACAGGAGCCGACGTGCCCATTTTACGAGTATTATGTTATTTTTACGAAAAATTATATTTACTGCAATTTAATATGTCGTAAGTTTTCTTATTGTAAAGTAGCTCGACATCTCAATAAGTAGAAGCAACTGCTACCACAGAGAAAATGTCTACAATCGCCTCCGCTATGCCGGTTTGAAGAAACGAATTTTCACCATCCGCAGGGCACACTTCTCTCTTTTTAGTTCCAAACTGATTCCGAAACGTTTCTAATCCCCAGATTCCCTTCACTGATTTTATACTTAAAAGTTATGGTACTACCCCAGGACGGCTGACTCCGCTAGTAACCGTCTTCAACCTGCCTAGCACTTTTAAGACTTTGGAGGTAAAATCACGGTCGGAACTTCAACGCTTAGCAGCCTGCTAAACGAAATACCTATGACAAAAATCCAAATAAAATTTCTTGAGATTTAAACATTCAAACATTCTTTTATTATATTTGTATATATTATTAAATATTAATAAAGATCATAATTTTTTAAAATTATTATTGCAAAATGTTTTTAACAAACCGAGAGACCTAAATAGGTGCGTCGCCATTTTTAATCTTCTATTTGACCGAGTTGAATCTAGCCCGTTGTGGAATAAAATAATAAATGTCACAGAAAAAAGTAAAAATATCAAATATCGAAATTTGATCTTGAGCTCTCACAGTAGTCGTGTCCCGAGGGAGCTAGTAGGGTAAGACGCCGGGAGATTTCGAGATCGTTTTATAGATCCAAAAATTTGTTTATGAGGAACTTGCATGACGTCCGTAACGGAGGGCGTCCCTCCCGCGGGAACACACCCGTTCCTACATTATTACTTTAAGATACCTATTTATGATATTTGCTACATCTAGCTAATATTATATTGATTTTATAAGCGAGATATAAGTTTTTATTCTTACTAGATTAAGAGCGACCATGGCTTAGGGTTGAGGCGCGTCAATGAACTGAAACATAGCAGTTGTTTTCCACAGGCAATTCCCTCCGCTTTGCCGGCTTGAGGAGACCGACGAATAGGCACCATCAGATTGACAGTGCTCGTTATACCTGGCTACTTCCAAACTGAGCCTGAAACGCGATAAGGTCACTTCGAAGTGTTGCATGGTGATACTATTCTAGGACGCCAGGTATTAAGAAGGTTTGTATGTGAACGAATGCTGACCCGCGCCGCCCGTGTTCACTACAAAGATCACGCTTCGCTAACTTCGCTACGCTACGGCTGGAATGCTCGTTTCACCATTCCTCGCTCCGAATGAAGACGCATTCCGGTTACGTCTTTATTTTAGTCTTTGTGTAATATTTAAGATATTTTCTGATTTATTTCGATACAGAAATAGGTAATTTTAAAATGGGGCGCAATTATGATGGTTATTAACCCGATTGGGCTAATTAGCCGTTCCACCTGATAGTTCCACCACTTTCAACAGTGTAACACTCATGAAATGACCTTGTTGCGATTTGGAAGTAGCCTTTAGCCGGCATAGCGGAGGTGACTGGTGCCTACAGAAATTTCTCAGTAAAAGAAAAGCTTAACATCAGGCGGAGTGTTGTCAAATGCGGAGGTACAAAAAAAAAAGAAAATCTCGCAGAACGAAATTATATTAAAAGTACGTTCAGAAAGCATTCATATATAATTCTTTTTCATCACAATAATGGATGTGGAGAGTGTATAAAAAATCACATTTTGACAGATGGATTTTGCACGCCCGACACACGCCGTCTATGAATAGAAATTAACAAAACTGGAACGTTTGGTACATGGCTTCTTTTTTTAACACTCTTCATACCATTAAAACCTTTGGAACATTTTTCGTTCGTTATAACTTATTAGCTATAATTCAAAGCAGCCGTGGTCTAGTGGTAGAAGGCGTAAACTCACGATCAAAGAGACACGTGTTCAAATCTCACTCGGTACTGGACCAATGTTATATGTACTTTGGCCGCACAGTACAGCTCAGTACAGGCATCTTCAAACATTATAAATCATCAACAATGCAATTTGACGAACAACAGAAAAGAAACTATAATACGTGGCTGTATGGGTTGTTCCCCTTGCCTTTTCAGTTTTTTTTTTTATTGTAGCTCGGCATATGACAACACTCCGCCTGATGAAACAACTGCTACTACAGAGAAATCTCTACTGGCAGCAGTCGCCTCCACTATGCCGGGCTGAGGAGACGAATATGCACCATCTAGATTAACAATGCACACTCCTCTCGTTATACCTGGCTTCCAGCCAAGCGACAAGATCGGGCTGCCCCAGGACGGCAGACTGCATTAATAAAATGGGAGAACTGAACTAATAAAAGAAGAAGTGAGGTAAATTACGTTGAACATATTTATTTTATGTAAATTGCAATATTTTAGCATATATTCAAATGCGTAGAGTAAACCGCCGCGAGCAGTCACTATCTGAGATCCGAATCGAATTTATTATATTGAACTTGTCATATTTTCAATTAAAAATTAGTTGAATAATGGGTGTTGATAAGTGAAATTAAAATTTTCCATTAAAAGCAAAAGTGTAACTTCTGACTCCATCATGATAGTGAAATAAACTTTCATTTCAGAAGCTAATTTACCAAAATTAATTTAATAAAAAAGTTCGCTATTACAAAACCATATGATGGGAACTTTCCACTTTCATGTTAAAAACAGACTAATGGTGGTTATTACTCTAGTCTGCCGTCCTGGATTAGTACCACCACTTTCAGGTATAACGAGAGGAGTGTGCACTGTCAATCTGACTGGTGCACATTCGTCTCCCTGGGCCGGTGTAGAGGAGGCGGCAAAATCAAATCAAAAAACAAAATATAAATCTGTCAATCTAGATGGTGCATACTCGTCTCCTCATAGCTAGCATAGCGACGGCGACTGTTGCCGGTCGAGATTTCTCTGTAGTAGCAGTGGTTTTCGTTCATGGACCGCACTCTAGCTTTACATCAGGCGGAGTGTATTTATTACCAAATTATATATATTTACCAAATTTAATATATGTGGGATTTAATTTGACGCCCAAAGCCTCAAAGTATTTCTCCAACTCGCCTGTCCATCTGTGAACATGATTTTTGTACGAGCGAGAGGGAGCAGTTTTACCGAGAGGACGAGATTGCTTTTGACGGAAGAGGTGTAAGACGTGTGTTGTAATTGTAAAGAAGTTCTATTTGTGTAAATCGACACAGTTGCCATTAATCAAAAGAAGAAGAAGTATTTGTGTAAAAAACGAGAATAAACGGTGATAATAGTAGAATTGCCTTGTTCAATCATATATCTATAACGTAGTACCGTTTAATAAAGTGAAAAGGCTAAAACATTGTGTCAAAAATCATAACTACAAGACGCTGAATACGAGTACCAGGAGCACATAAGCGTGTGAGTGTAAAACATTTTGGCTCACAACATCTAATATGCCTTCACTTCAATAATGCAGCAAACCTTGTCTTGTTGCAACTGGGATCCGATTCTGTACTGAAATGCAACCCTTTTACTATTACAATACAGGTAAACAATAAACAAATCCAGACTGATGATGGTTATTAGCCCAGTCTGCGTCCTTTGATAGTACCACCATAAAAATTAATTCGATCCCTTGACATAATTTTATAATTTAGAATAGAATATATTTTATTTGTCAGAAAGTACAGATGTTTTTAGATATGTACAGGGTGAGGTGACAAAAGAGAAATCGGCTCAGCATGTGCTCTGGCAAATGTCAGAGCGTTGATTTTCAGCTGACACCGCAGGAAGTGGCAAAGGGGCAGTGATAAGGAAGAAGTCTTTGAAACCGATTCGAATTCGTTTTAAATAAATCAAAGAATAAACCCGCGTGGAATACCAAATATTCATGCATCCCTCCACCTCGGGGGAACACTCGCTATGCTGTTTAACTGGCGTCATATCATGTACAATTGAAAAATATATATTTGTCAGTAGACGAGCCTTTTGTTTCGTAACTACTGATGAAAATACACATTTTATTATTATGGACGTTCATATATCTCTATAAACATCTCTATTATTCTAAATCAAGCCCCGTGAAATTGTGCGGCCCGCGGCGAAAATTATCATTACGAGTTCACATTTCATTCGATATTTTGTACATATTTGCGCTACGATCAAACGGAATGAACATGCATTTTGAAATCGAAAAATTGTCAAAGGCAAAGATTTATTTTTTTCGTGTTTATTTACCTAAAAAGCGGATTGCTGTAATATTAAGTAGTCCGTGAGACCATTTAGGTTCGCTGGGACTATCTAAATAAACCTGTAAAAAATACTATAAAAATATATACGAGTATATAGTAGATATTCGACAGGTTTATCTACAAATCATTCTTTAGTTTAAGATCAAATAATCATTAAGTTTGTGAGTATAAGCCTCCCAAATAATTAAAAATAAACAAACTATATTACATTATTAAATGAACAAGTATAGCAAAATACAGTATATATAAAAACAATAGCTTACGAAGACCAAAAACAAAAAAAAACTCGATATACGTGTGTTCATATACGTGTGTGTGTGTAGGAAATCAATTTTTGCTTAGAAAGAGAAAACACGGAGAACCAATTTATAGAGCCAAAAATAAAAAACATATTAATGTAGCAAAATTTACGTAATAACAGAAATCATCTGAACATAATTAACTTGAAAGCAACTTGTGCTAAGACTCTAAGCTAAAAAGCACTTCAAAATAGATTATTAACATCAAATGCGGCAATTAAATACAGTCTTAATCTGCCTCATTCGTTAAGAAAGCGCCGTAACGATATTCGTGTTATAAATATGGATTAATTTGACACTAAGTCGCTGTGCTTTGTGACAACCAAAATGTAAGACTGCGGTTTCATTTCATTTCCAAACTAATTTCAATTTAGTAAGCTTAAACTTTTAGTGTGTAAAGTTTTATAACTGATACTTAAATAGTGTAATAACGGTTTATACACGGATTATAAGTATATGAACTCAGCGATTGTTTTCGTTAATTTTGGCGTTAGTCGAATAAAGGTATAAAAAATTCTATAAAGGTATAAACTGGGAAATATCTTTACTTTTTCCAAACCCACATGAAGTTTTATTTATAAAGAAAATAATCCCGAAAATTAACCTGAAAATGTGCAAATATGGTACGTAAAAAGTGTCACTTTTTCCACATTTTGATTTCACCTGGTTTCGGTGTCATACCGGATTTTGTACAACCGCTGAATCGCACGCTATTTTAATAACTTTTTTCAGGTCTTTTTAAGCTTTTTATGAAAAATCTTTCTACGGCTCTAATTATAGGGATAACATTTTGTATCAGTTTATTTTTTGTTGTGGAAAATTTCCACTCAATTATAACCATTTTAAGACTAGCCGTGGTCTAGCGCTAAAAGGCGCGAACTCACGGTCGATAAGACCCGCGTTCAAATCTCGCTAAACTCAAGACTGGTACCCATGTAAAAAAAGCATTTTTTTGATTGTGTGGCCACAGATAGTGGATTTCGGTCCACGTATCGTATCTGGAGGTAGCAGTCACCACCACTATGTTGGTTTGAAACTATCAAAGAAAAGTAAACAGTACAACACACTTTTTTAATAATAATAAAAAAGGAAGAAAAAACTAAATTATCCGCTTCACTAATTTAGTAAGTTTGAACACAAAATGAACGCTTTTACAATACAAACTTTATAACAAGATGTTCTTTGACAAGTTATAACTTTGAACGTCATTTCATGCAAAAGTAACAGGTTGAAGGGAAAACTATATCCGATAATTCTCACTCTCTCTCTCTCTCTCTCTTGACTACAATAAACTACTTATTCGCTAATATTTTACATTTATTAAATATATTTCATACTTTGAATTATTAGGTACCTATTCTCTCAGATCGGTTGACGAGTATGTTGTAGTAGCCTTCTCGTCATACGCCTTTCCGAAGCCATGGTAGAGTCTGACGATGAGCAAAAGATCATAGCGAAGGTGACCGCGGTAAACAATTTATTTTATTGTAGCTCGGTATGTGACAACATTTCGCCTGATGGAGAGCCAAAAACGGAAACAACGGCTACTACAGATTAACTTCTACAAGCAACAGTCGCGTCCGCTATGCCGGCCTGAGGAGACGAATCCAGATAATTAGTGCACACTCCTCTCGTTATATCTATCGAGCTACTTCCAAACAGTTCCACCACTCAGTAGTACCACCACTTTCGAATGTAACACCCGTGAAGTGACCTTGTCGCGTTTCGGAAGCAGTTTGAAAGTAGCCAGGTATAGCGAGAGGAGCGTGCACTGTCAATCTAAGATGGTACATGCCCGTCTCCTCAAGCCGGCATAGTGGAGGCGACAGGTTTCTCTGTAGTAGCAGTTGTTTCCATTCATGGACCGCACTCTAGCTTTACATCAAGCGGAGTGTTGTCACATGCCGAGCTTTAATTAAAAAAAAAGTTCCCGAAACGCGACAATATTATTATTATTTAATAATAAATTTAAACATCTGAATTTAACAACCATCTGACGAATCAAAAGTCATTTACTTACATATATATTTATCACTTAAACACTCACGAGAGAGGAAAAAGTCGCGGCCAAAATGACGGAACCCTTTAAACCAAATTAGTCCAGTCCAGTAAGCTCTAAGGAACAATTAATTGCACGCTAAATGGCTCAAAGCAGTACTTTTTACCAGTGACAGAGGCAGTATACGCCTCTCTTTAGAAAAAAAAGTTAAAAGCGACGGCTCCAAGCGAATTCTATTAGTCTACAATTGTTCCGATTTACGTTTTTCACTCGTTAACGTTAAGGCCTTAGGTAATTCTGGCAATCGAATAGTAGTTGATATCAGATCTATCTAAGATTTTTTTTTTATTGTAGCTCGGCATGTGACAACACTCCGCCTGATGTAAAGCTAGAGTGCGGTCCATGAATGCGCAAACCACACCCTCCAATGCCCTTTACTCGTGGCGTTCGGTACACACAGAACCTTTACAGTCACTAATCACTATAACAATAGACGCAAAGGAATATGTTAACGCCGTTTACACACATACGCACATACATTCATTTTTTGTATTTATATATATTACTCCTTTTTCATTACCTTTAACCTACCCTCAAAAGACCGCCTAAAAATAGTGTTTATAAACACCGCGCACTGTCAGTCGCGCACTCTTCGTCGTCGTGATTGTAACGGTCTCGCCGCGCCGTCACAGTGTCGCGGTCTCTGTAATTCTCTATTCGCAACTCTGAACAAGTACTAATTAAAACGCTACTCTTTTATATAATAAGTTAAACAAGTAATCAGTGCACCGATATTCGTGCAAGTGTTTGGACAGGAACAATAGAACCAGCGCCATCGAAACGGGCAGGCCCGCCGTTCGCATTTGTCGGTTCGTGTTTAAAGGTTGGTCTCCCTGTCTATTCCTCAAAAACCAAACAGAATATTTTAACCCAAAATAAAGTGCCTGTACAAAGGCATTTAAAATTGAAAATAGTGTCATGCGAGAGGCCCTCATCCTCCCGTGAGGTCCCACCCCAATTTAGTATTCATCAAATGGCCTGCCTCAAGCCAGAATCTAGTGTCCACCTGTTTATGCATCAACCACGAGCCATGTCACACGATACTGCCTTCTTGTCTACTTCGTTTTCATTATTATGTTATACCTAAACTTTATTCACAGCGGCCGCGGTAGGTTATGTTATAGGTACTTTGGTCGCTCATTGCCTAAAGGCACTATTAAAGAGTGGTAGGCAGACTGATTATGCTGCCATTCTATATCTGCCGTCCTGGTGTAGTTTCTTTGTAGTACTTTCGAATGTAACACGCGTGAAGTAAACTTGTAGCGTTTTGGGATCAGTTTGGAAGTAGCCAGGTATAACGAGAGGAGTGTGCACTGTCAATCTGGTTAGTGCATATTCGTCTCCTTAAGTTGAAGACCTGTATAAAATTATCTGTAGTAGCAGTTCTTTCCGTTCATAGACCGCACTCTAGCTTTACATCAGGCGGAGTGTAGTCATATTGCGTGCATGAGTGTGAAGAGTCTCCTGGCCTTCCTGGGAGATAACGTGGAGCTGTAATGATGCGGACCACCTCATATTTGCGTAAAAGGAGCCCGTGAGGTAGATACAGTAATGGGTCGTTTTCAAAATTCTTTTTTCCCCTAAAAAGCACCGACAGCTAGTATATCTACTTAATGTATGTACTAAATATATTATACGCAACAAGTTATGGTATGTATGTATGTAAATTGGAAAATTCTCGTAATAGACACCGGAGAAAGAAAATTATCAGTAATTTTGTCTATATGAAATTTCGAGTAAAATATTTGAATAATTACGTTCAACTGCGGATATCTGACTTCGCTGTTATTCGCCAGACGTCCGTTACAAATGGAATACTTTTTATTACAAGTTAATTCAATATTTTATTTTTAGGAGTTTTTGTTAGACACGCCATCATCGAATTGAATGTTAACTGTTTCATAGGCTTCCATGAACTGCAACGCATACGTCACGCATGATATCTTAAATTTTTTTTTTGTTTTATATGGCGTATAGCAATTTGCCAGTGTCAAAGTAAATATTTTTTTGCATCAAACAGTCAGGTCAAATCTCAGTCAAGTTAAAAATTGTTCCAGTAAAGTGGTAGAATCTTTACTGAGACTTCCTATGGAGTTTTGGTGAGAAAATGGAAACACACACACACACGTTCACGAACACTTAATGGTTATT
Organism: Tinea pellionella; assembly: GCA_948150575.1. Classification (NCBI taxonomy): domain Eukaryota; kingdom Metazoa; phylum Arthropoda; class Insecta; order Lepidoptera; family Tineidae; genus Tinea; species Tinea pellionella. The sequence goes on from OX411248.1 coordinate 9,829,208, forward strand.
AATCCACCATTATTACACATTAACACAAGTTTAGGAAAATAATTCAAGACAGATAACCTGATGTTTCAAGATGGCCGCCAAAACTCTCATTTTCAAATTAAATAAAAACCAAAATACAAATTCAAATGAACAAGTGTATCTAATATAAAATGTTAACGCATGAATCGCCTAATTAATGGTCAGTATAGTGACGTTGTTCATTTAACAGATTTTAGGTTAAACATAATGTTAAGCCCCAACTATATAAAGTTTTGATTAATTGTGTTGAGGCGACAACAACATTTTATGTTAAATTCATTAAATGTGTTATGTGTTCGCTTGTTCAAAAATTAATTTATTTATTTTTTATTGTAACTCGGCATATGACAACACTCCGCCTGATGTTAAGCTAGAGTGCGGTCCATGAATGGAAACAACTGCTACTACAGAGAAACCTGTGCGGGCAGCAGTCGCCTCCACTATGCCGGCTTGAGGAGACGAGCATGTACCATCTATTGACAGTGCACACTCCTCTCTTATACCTGGCTACTTGCAAACTATTCCCGAAACGCGACAAAATCACTTCACGGGCGTTACATTCGAAAGTGGTGGTACTACCCTAGGACGGCAGACTGGACAAATAACCATAATCAATCTGCCTAGCACTCTTTTTAATCGCCGACGGATAATTGCGTATTTATTAAGATGATCTGTACTTTTTTTTATTGTAGCTCGGCATATGACAACACTCCGCCTGATGTTAAGCTAGAGTGCGGTCCATGAACGGAAACAACTGCTACTACAGAAAAATCTCTAGAGGCAGCAATCGCCTCCGCTATGCCTGCTTAATGAGACGAGTATGCACTATCTAGATTGACAATGCACACTCCTTTGGTTATACCTGCCTACGTTTGCAAGGGAGGGCAATCATATAAAGTTTAATACTCAGGCACATTTAGTTGTTATTCAAATAAACAATAGTGAATTTCATATTATTCACCCTTTTAAAGAAAAGTCGTAAAAATTCCTTTGTAAACAAAATGTTGGTAATTGGCAGTCGATACAAGTGTTAAGATGACTGTTTTAAAAACAATGAAATTTTACGAGCTGTCTCGACGGGTCCGCTCGAAGTGTGTACTGTGACCATGGACTCTATACAGAACAGGACAATTTTCAACAGTTATTTTATTTGGACTAAGTTTAAGTTACTTTTGTTTTACGTTACGCTGTAGGCACACTTACCACTTAGCTACGTCCCTGTTGATTCGTTGTAAATATATTATGTATATATATTTTAAATGAAACTTTTAAGCAAGCAACAAGCAACGTGTTGCGTATCTATGTACGTAAAATACCTTTTTTTTATTAAATTTTTTATGGCTTTTTTTCTCCAAAGTTGCAGGCGTTACAGTTAATTTTCTGCACTGCCAACTCTAATTTAAATATTGTATAAGATTATTTCTTTGCTATAATAAATAATTAAATATTATTAAAACAATGCTGAAAATTGTATAGAGCTCACGGTCGTCCTCTAAAACGTAATTACTCATAATAAATTCCAAGTCTAAATAACATAACACCCGAAGCAATTTACACAACATTCTAATATTAATCCTAATCCTTTACAATCATAAAATATTCACACGTGGCCCTTTACGAGGGACCCTAAATAAGTGTACAAAATCAATAAACATACTACGATCACTTCGTTTATATTATGTTCAAATATCCCTAATAAGAGGTTCCGGGAGAGCATTACTTATTTACAGGAATATCAGGGTCATTCCCTGCTAGCTGTATCATACTATATATATTGATACGGGAATTATATAAAATCACAACCCATCATTTGAGTTATTATTTTATTTATTTATGTATATTATATTTCTTTTTTTATTTAGCCCGGCATGTGACTCCGTAAAGCCAGAATACCGTCCGTTAACGAAAACAACTGCTACTACAGATTAATTCATACAGGTAGCAGTCGCCTTCGTTATGCCGGCCTGAGGAGAAGAATGTCCACCATCCAGATAGACAGTGCACACTCCTCTCATTATATCTGATTACTTTCAAAGTGTTCCCAAAAAAGGCTTCACGAGTGTTACATCCGAAAGTGGTGGAAAACGGACAGCAGACTGAGCTTAGAATCATGATCAGTCTGCCACCAGTTCTCTTAAATGTATATAGATAAATAATTGAGTTAATTCATGCGGCATGGTGGGATTCCAATTTATTGGTCTCTTATATTGACACGACATGTGACCTGGATAATTGTTAGTATAGTGAAGGTCCATGAGCGTCGACAATCATACGATGATGATATTAATTAAATATTAAATAAATATAAATATTAAAAATAAATCTTATTATAAAATAAATAAGGAAATTGTAAAATAAATTCACTAATATTATTAACTCACAAAAATATATCGAAAAAAAAAGATAAATATGTCGGAACGGTCATGAATACGGACTCTCATTTGAACGATTACGGGAACTAACTTGGAACAAAATGAATACGTGGTCATGAGTACAAGCACTAACTGAATATGAAACAAAAGCGTCGTTACGCTTTGACAGAGTCTCTGAAAACAATCCACGCGGCGAACACGTTGAGACTTGTTTGGAGGAGGATAGAAGCCTTGGACCGCTCGTCCCGTTCTGTCAAATAAAATTAAAACTGGTGTCCTTAAATTTTTAAAATGATAAAACACCCTATAGCGTGTAAATGACCTTCTTGGAGGTCATAAAATTGTAGAGAACGATTCTTGCTCGCTCTAGTAAGCCTAGTTTATTGTCTTTGGTCTAGTATTGTCACTACTGCACTGTAGTGCCTACAAATCGTTGTCAATTGTATTCAATTATATTATTATGGGTTTAAATTAGCCAATTAGAGGCAATAGAAATCTGTTTTGGGACTAAAACACTCCAGAGACCTAATATTAGGTTATCTAGATTTCAGTGTATGACAAATTAATTCTTTATTTATAGAGTCACGACTTTAAACAAAAAGAAGATTAAAAAAAACTAAACCAAAAAAAAAGTTAAAACGATTCTTTATAAAATGTGAAATAAATACGGAAAAATTACATAAAAAAGTAAGTATTTGTTACCGGTCGAGGGGGTCATTTTTTATTTATTTATTTATTTATACAAAGTGCACTGCCATTGAAACTAGTCTGGCGACTGAATCTCCAATGGCAGTGCTCGACCTAAACTTAACTCAAAATATTTTGTAATGATTATAGAATTGCTCCCCTACAACATGACTGAAGATAGAAGGTATCCCTCTCCACTCTGCCCGCCTTATTTTACTTTCCACTTTCGAATTACACACCCGTGAAGTGACCTTGTCGCGTTTCGGGAGCTTAAAAGTAGTCAGGTATAACGGGAGGAGTGTGCACTGTCAATCTAGATGGTACATGCTCGTCTCCTCCAGCCGGCGGTGAAGGCGACCGCTGCTCGCACAGGTTTCTCTGTAGTAGCAGTTGTATCCATTCATGGACCGCACTCTAGCTTTACATCAGGCGGAGTGTTGTCACATACCGAGCTACAATTAAAAAGAAATTAATTAACAAAACACTATACAAAGTGTGAGTGGAATAATAGAGTGATCAAAACTACAATTACAATTAATTTAAACTCTCGCAAACGGACAAAACCAAAAAACATAATATTCATAAAGAATAAACAAGTTGGTAGTCATTAAAATAGTTGAGGAAATCGTAGAGCACACGACACCAACTTCCGAACGCCTTGCGACCAAGAAACGAGTGTTCATGATGGGTACATAACGAGTTAAGATCTCTATTGCGAATGCACGACTAACGACAAAACTTTGCCTTTATTTCCTATTATAATTATAATTTATAACCCATGTGAGAAAAAGGCGTAACAATTGTATTGTATTGTAATTTATAACCCACAATTTAATTAATACTTAAATGATTATTTGCCGAGCGCAAAGACGAACATACTCCTTTTTTAGTTTAATGTTTTATAGTTTAATGCTACAGTTCTACTTGTTGGGTTGGGGTCATTACAGGACACCTGGCCCTAAACAGGCACTACTACAATATAAATGTTACAGATAGCCCTCTGTGCAGAGGATGTCTGGAACAGGAGGAAACGGTGCAACACGTGCTTCTGGAATGCAGCAGCGTTGAGACACCGAGAAGGAAATTCCTGAGGACAGCGTCAACACTCCCTGAGGTGTGCCGGAACGTCGATGGCGTACTGGCCCTCATGCAGGAGATAGGATGGCCTGTATAAGTACGGCAGGACGCACCAGGGACCCCCATAGTGGGTCGGACACAGGCCCGCGTGGTGTAATTTTTTCTATCAAATCCCTTCTATAGTATAACCATCGAATCTCGGTAACATTGTCTCGTTTAACAATAGACAGCTTAAGTATAACGAGTAAAGTTGACGATACATTGTACGCGAGCTGAGTTTGCTACTCTATTGTTTCGGATATACTCGTACATATAATTCCTCGCAGACCGCACGTTCGCATTCAATAATATTATACAATTTTACACCATAATCCTTAGGGAGTAAATATCAAAATGCTATGAATTAAATTTAGTTCGGAATTTGCACGTCAAGTAGGTAATTAATTGTACAGTTGAAGGGTGTACCATGAGCTCTTATCTCTTATTATATTTGTCGTTTCGTTAGTAAATAATAATGTCGTCGTAGAAATACAATAAATGATGAATTCAATAGTCACAATTAGCTAGAAATTTGTAAATAGCTGCGAATATAATAGGGGTCGTTTGCACATTACTTTTACGGCGACAACGACCGTTAAACGTTTACATTTACTCCACACCAAAGATAATATAAAATCCTCCATGCTCCACACGCATTGCAATATCGTGTAAATTCGTATTGTTATCGTTAAAAGAGTGGCTGATCTCGAAAAATAGTAGAAAACATATTTGGCTTCTTTTCATACATTTGAAGCTAGCAACATTGGTTTGACGATTACTTTTACTTTAACCAGCCAAGATTCGCTGGTTACGGTTAGCGTTAAAGTAAGCGTCAAAAAAGACAAGCGCGATGATAGTGCAACTCGTATGGAGTAAATATACACCACAATGTAAACGTAACGGTTAAAGTAAATGTAAAAGTAATAGTTAAGATACCCTAAGATACTTAAAGGCAATTAATAATGTTTTAATGAATCAGCCTTAGAGAAGCTTAGTATAGACAATTAAAAAATTATAATAATAATAAAGCCATTTCCGGCCTAATAAAATAATAGCGGCCGTGATCTAGCGGTAAGACGCGTCAACTCATGATCAATGAGAGCCGTGTTCGAACCTCGCTAATTCTGACCGGTACCAATGTAACTATGTTATATGTACTTTGGTTTGGTGGTTAAAGAGTGGTAGGTAGACGCATGGTGGTTATTTGTCCAGTCAACCGTCCTGGGGTAGTGACACTACTTTCGAATGTAACACCCGTGAAGTGACCTTGTCGCGTTTCGGGAGCAGTTTGAAAGTAAACGTATTCGAGAGGAGTGGACACTGTCAATCTGGATGTAGCGTCTCGTCTCCTCAGGCGGGCATAGCGAAGGCGACTGCTTTCCGTAGATATTTCTCTGTAGTAGCAGTTGTTTCCGTTCATGGACCGAACTCTAGCTTTTACATCGGGCGGAGTGTTATCATATGCCGAGCTACAACATAAAAAAAATACAGTAAAATGTTTAGTTTAGTTTTAATCATTTTGGGTTTGTAATTCAAAAACAATTTGTGTAAGAATTTGATTAATTATAATATTATTAGGTCAATGTTAAGTCCTATGTACCAATAAAGTACGTGTCAAAATGAATTTATTTGTTAAGGACCCCCCCGGTAAAGGCCTTGTCTTTTTTATTCCAGTTTCCTTCTATCCTGTGCTTCTTTAATATATTTTTTTACTTTGCAGCTTGCATAAACATATAACGAAACAACAGTTACAATAACCTCTTACCGCCTATCTCTCTAATATCTTTTATTAATATTTGAAATAGTTTTCCAAACAAAACGTCCGTAGTAGAGAGTTTATTTTCTGCTTATGCTAGGAGTTACAAATTGTGCAAAATTTCACGACTCCACAATTCAACATTGATGAAAATAAACAACGAAACAAACATTCGAAACAATACCTAATCTTTCAGGAGTTGCCCGCTGTTCGCGTTCATTAGAAAATTCAAAATTGATTTAGACCGATTTGGAAGACATTCTAATGTTGGTAATCAGCCCAGGAAGTACTACCACATTCAAAAGTCGTGACCTTTCGGGCTCAGTTGGAAAGTAGCCGGATTCAATGAGAGGAGTATGACCTAATCAAGCTGGTGGCATATGTCTGACGACTACTGTCTGTAGACATTTCTAGACCATATGCTGGACTACTATATAAAGATGGTAAACTGCTTGTCATGTCTCTACCGGGGTAAACAGAAAATATAGAGTACCAGTGACTTCTCTCTCTACATACATACTACATCCTACTTGATCATATCCATCACTCTCCCTATGCACGCATACCGATTAAGACTCTTTCAGACTAATTGACTAATCTGGCTGAAAAAAGCTTCCTAGGGCGCCCCCTTCCGACACTGCCATCTAATTTCGGACGATAAGTTCCGTATATTTTTTAATGCTTATACTAAACTAGTGCTTACATCATAGGCACTAAAGGCACTAGACCAAAGTAAATATAACAATGCCATAGATCCTTCTACCGCTTGACCATGGCCGGTCTAGGAATAACACAAAAAAATACACTCAGTCGTTCCTTTATTGGCCTCACAACCGGAAAACAGTATCAATAGGTTGAACTCGTAAACCAAAAAGTTATATACCTATATGTATGTATGTATATACACAAGAATATAATTAAAGACGGCATTCACGAAAGCCTTCAATTTCAAGTTTCTAATTAAAATTTAAAAGCTCTCTGATTAAATTTGAAGAAAAGATCTGTGTTGCTCGAATTAGAAAATATTGATAGCGGGAGACGACGGGAAAAATATACAATTTAATTATTCAATTGTAAAATAATTACTTTTGGATATGGATTAAGATTAGTATCTGAGTTGACTTATTATGCACCGACAGCGCCCTGAGCATCCTCTCCTCGCGTAACGAAATTAAACGACAAATGATTAAAAATAGCTGTTTCAATTGTAGAAATATATACAAAGAAAACATGAATAAATTTCTAATATTGACAAGACTCGGATTAGATAGGGAACGTAACTACATAACTGACAATTCTTAGATTTTACGTTAAAATGTAAAAATAATTAAAACAATATTAAATTATAATGACTCAAAGCGGTCAAAGCATCGACTCGCAAAACAAGCAACCTTTTATAGAGATAAAATAGTGTAGTAAAGCACGTGTCAACCACGCGAATTACCACAGCCTAAAATGTCCCAAAAAAAAAAAAAAAAAGACATGAAAGTTATTGTATTAATTATTATTATTATTATTGTATTTATCGACGTGTAAGAGTGCAGTTTATCTGTCAATTTACTGAAATAAATAAATGAATTGAATTGAATTGAATAAACTGGCTATCTAACACAAAAATAATTATTCAAATCGGATTAGTATTTCTTAAGATTAGCGCGTTCAATCATCTAAACAATCTTTTCATATTTATTACACTAGAACCATTGTAAAATAATTAATTTAGATCCACGATGGTCCATAAAATCTCGATCGATGAGACCCGTCTTCAAATCTTACTAGATTCAGACCGGTACCAATGTAGCAATGTTATATATCAGAAATTTTAGGAGTTGGTTGTAATATTGGAGATGACGGACGGTCATTGACCTCTTGCGAGCTATTATCCTCCATTGAAACGACTTTGTCTTCAAACTCGTTTAATATTATAATTGTTTGTAATTACTGTAATATCACATTAAACTTGTTACACTGACTTTAAAACTGACACAGATCATACGTTGATATCAAATTGAAATTATTGAATCCCGTTCAAACGCCGTTGTAAGAATGATCCTCTTCTCCGGGCCTCCTGCTTATATATTGCCTGTTTTGCTTTAATTATACGGTGCGTTAAAACACCTGCGAGATGCAGCTGCGTTGGAACACCTGCGAGCCGCAGCTGCGTTGGAACACCTGCAAACTACACGTGCGTAGGAACACCTGCAAACTGCAGCTGTGTTGTAACACCTGCGTCGATTCTTTTATTTTAACGAGGGTAGGTTGGTGTTGCCGGGTGATGTAATTCTTGTGTAATACATTGAATAGATGACATATTTTTCATGCGCCGACACGGCCATTCTGCGACAGGTCGAGCTCGACATGTCCTGAAATAAAATAAAGAAGAAAGTAGTTCTTACTAGCCACTTTTATAAGTGTCACCCCGAATAATATTTCATAAGTAATTCATATTTTATCATTTGACCATATCAAAATACGTTGCTCAAAAGTCAGTTGTTTAATTTAGTTAAGCATTAACGAACTATATCTAGGAGACTTCGCTTCCAACTAGATCTTTGCTACAAATCAGTGTCATGTCTAGGAGACCAACGACTCTGTTAAACTTATGTCTGGGAGTACACACTCCAACCAGAACACAACAACATGGTCAACGTTATGTCTAGGAGACACCATCTCCGACTAGATCAAAACGACTCTGTTAAACTTATGTCTGGGAGTACACACTCCAACCAGAACACAACAACATGGTCAACGTTATGTCTAGGAGACACCAACTCCGACTAGATCAAAACGACTCTGTTAAACTTATGTCTGGGAGTACACACTCCAACCAGAACACAACAACATGGTCAACGTTATGTCTAGGAGACACCATCTCCGACTAGATCAAAACGTCTCTGTTAAACTTATGTCTGGGAGTACACACTCCAACCAGAACACGGTCAATGGCTTTAATAGGATAACGTCTCCAATTGAGTACATGAACACAGTCGACTCTTTAACAATTAAAAAGCCTACAATACTGACCTTAATACATTTCACATATTGTCATCCATGTCCCTTTTCAATGTTAATCACATGACATGACATCACCTGTCAGGTCACGTGGTACCGCCGACACGGAGTCCTGATTAGTTACAGTTCCGGGCTTAGGAGCTAATCTCAGTTGATCATGTGCAACCTTTTTTGGTCTTCCTCTGCCGACAACTTTTTTAACCCTGTATCTATCATGAGGTAAAATTTTATAAATTTCATAAGCATCTGCATACTTGAGATCAAGACCAATTTGACTCCTTGGATTTGTCTTAAATAGCACGATATCACCTTTTTTAAATCTTATCACTCGCGCTTTTCCTGAATCAAACCTCAATTTATCTACACTGCTTCTTGCTTTAATTCGTTTACCTATGTAATCATCTAGTAATTCACGATTAACAGTACTCGTGTTTTCATCTATTAAAGATAGTAATTCAATCGGAACGGCGCATTGTCTTCCCGTTAAAGCTTTAAGCGGACTGACGCCTGTAGTTTTATGTTTAGTACAATTAATAGCAAGTTGTAAGGCATCGAGTCCTGTTTTCCAATTATTATATTCGTGATTTCGTATAATTGTGAGTCCGTTTTTAACAACTGACATCATGCGTTCCACCTGTCCATTTGCACGACTTGCACCTGGAGCTATAAAATGTTGAATAATACCTTGCTCTTTACAGTATGTTTCAAACTCCGATTTAAATGCTGTGTCTTGATCACTAATAATTTGTTTTGGTGCACCAAATAGTGACACTACCTTTTTCAGAGCTAAAAGTATGGACTTAGTGGTTTTATCCGTGGCGTAAGACAACATTGTATATTTAGTAAATGCATCTATAGTAACAATAACATATTCGTGCTTATTATTTCTGCTGGTCAATTTGCCAGTCATATCCATATGTATGGTGTGAAATGGAATCGGCTCCTTTGGTATGGGGTGCATCCGTATTTGTTTTGCACCAGATGATCCCTTACTCGTTTTACATATCACACAATTATCTACAAATTTTCGAACTGTATTTGTCATTTCTGGAAACCAGTACTCTTCTCGCAATTTAGATAAAGTTTTCTCCCATCCGAAATGTTTAAGAGATGTGTGATATGCGTTTATAATACTCCACTGATAAGATCTAGGTACCACCTTCTTCCAGTGATTATTACCAGGTTCATCATCAATGTGTTTTCGTTGCAGGACTAAGTTATGCAAGCGATAATTTTCAATGTTTTCGCCTCGTTCTATCCTTTTAATAATAGTGTATAAATCAGGGTCTCGTCGTTGTTCAACTTTAAGCCATGAATCTGTAGTATTAAGTAAGCTAATACAAGAAACTGGATTGCGGCTAAAATAATCCGCATGTTGCATTCGTTTTACTTGACGATATTCAATTTTAAAATCATAATGTTGAAGAAATGCTAGCCACCTGTATATTCTGGGCAATAGTTCGTGTTTTTGTAACGACGACTTAATGGCGTTGCAATCTGTCACAATAGTAAAAGATCGTCCGTATAAGTATTGACGAAAGTGCTTAACGGCGCGGACGATTGCAAGTGTTTCCAATTCGTATGAATGGTAGTTACTCTCCGGTTTAGTTGTCCTCATGCTCATAAAGGCCACAACATGTTGTCTTCCATCTTTCTTTTGAATTAGGACTGCTCCAAGGCCCGTACTACTCGCATCCGTGTGCAACTCTATTGGCAAGTTGTCTTGATATATAGTAAGAGCCGGAGCAGAAGTTAACCTGCGAATAACATCTAGTCTTGCATTTTCGCACTCTACCGTCCAAGAAAATTTTGTTTCTTTCTTAGTTAAATTATATAAAGGAATCATACGCTCTGAGAATGAGGGTATAAATTTTCTGAAGTAGCTAGCCAAACCGCAAAATTGACGTACTTGCTTGACATTCCTTGGTATGGGCGACTTTTCCAAGGCTTCAACTTTTCTGGGACTCGGTTTAACTGTGTTATTCGATATTACATTACCGAGATATTCTACCGATTTCTTGAAGAAAATACATTTATTGGAGTTTACTGAGAAACCAGATTCTCTCAAAGTATATAGCACTTTCTCTAATAGTAAAACACCTTCGTTAAAACTCTTGCATTTTATAAGGACATCGTCCATGTAAATTAGAATTTCATTAAGATACGGGCGTAGCGCGGTCATTATTGACCGTTGGTATACAGCTGGAGCGTTCATTAATCCAAATGGCATCATAACGTATTCATACAGCCCATCTGGAGTAATAAAAGCGGTCTTGTGAATAGAGTCCTTTTTGACGGGTATTTGATGAAATCCCTGAGCCATGTCTAGTGATATGAAGTATGTTGCATCAGCTAAACGATCAATTTGATCAGATATTATTGGCAAGGGGAACTTTATCGGCACAGTGTTACTATTTAGTTCTCGGTAATCTATACACATCCTATCATCTCCGCTCTTTTTCTTTACTAGAATTACGGGACTCGCAAATTCTGAGGTACTTTCACGAACAATACCATTAGCAATAAGCTCGTCGATTATAGATTTAATTTTGTCTCTTTCAATTGGAGCCATTCGGTACGGTCTACGACAAACCACTTTCAAGGGATCCTTAAGTTTAATTTCTAAACATCCTGTTGTTACTTTAGTTTTGGGTATCCCAGAGGCAAAAATGTCTTCATACTTTTTGAGTAAGTGTTTTAAAGTTGTAATGTCTTTCTGATCCACTAAGTCTGTATCTATGTTATTCATCAGGTATTTATTCGGAATGATGCTCATAATATTAGAGGTTCTAGATACAGTTGCGCCCTCATTGTTAATGTGAACATTTAAACCCGGGGTTTTTACAAGGTCGCATCCTACTAAAAGTTCACACGGAATTTCATGATTCTCGACAACATGAAATTTAATTTCAACAAATATAGAGCAAATTTCGCAGATTATAGTCACACTTTGATACGACGCCACCGGCACTCCTGTACCTAGTCCCTTTAGGAATAATGTGGAGTGTTCCCGTTTTCCTGGTAAGGACATACTAAAAGATCTTCGAATAAGAGAACTGTCAGCACCGCTATCAAACAGTGCCACATAGGTATTGTTATTAATAATAATCTTCAACGGGGTACATATTAGTGATTCTGTTCGAGCTATGTTTATATTTTTAATATTATCATTTGCTCTCCGAAAGCAATCTCTTTCAATATGCCCGGATTTTTTACAATAATTGCAAAATTTGGTTTTCACTGTTGCTATATTGTCAGGTGATTTCGTTATTAGTGATTTAACTTCAGGTACCACATCGGAAGTACATCCTGACTGCATGTGACCTATTTGGCCACACTTGTAACAGTTCACATTACGAACCGCAGTCTCATTCTTAGAGAATCGATATCTCGTACGCTTTGCGAGTGGTTCGTCCGATCTATCGTTCTGTATCTTCGTAGTAGATATGATCGAAATCAGCTCAGGTACAGTGGAGCATTTACTGGAAAGAAGTCTAAGTCGCAAAGAGTCATTATCTATACACCCTATGACAGCTTCAACAGCATCTGTGTCTTTATTGCCTTGCATAATCCTTTTCCAAAAGTTCCATGCTCTCGTAATAGAATCAGCCGGTTTAGTAGTATCGAATTTGAAATTTCGGAATTTCACAATATCGTTCGAATACCTAGCTTCAGGCTCAAAGGTTTGGATTAGTGCTGCTCTCATATCTACCCACAATTGGGACTTAATAAGCCAAGTATCTCCTAGCGCTTTAGCGCGACCCTGTAGTGAACCAGCTATTTTATTACATACCTCGTAATCTGTAAGGTTCCAGTGTTCTTTAGCTCGATCCACATGATCACACCAATCGCGTATCGGAACATCTCCATCTGGGTTGAATGACGCAATATATACGTCGGAAAGCCGTGGTCTTGGTGTCCCATTTGTTGTCATTAATTTAGCAAGTAATTCACTATTGTATTTAACGCTATCACTTTGGTGTTGAGTCAAGTTCTGTATTATGTTAACCAAAGATGATAACGACTGATTTGTTTCTTCTGGTCCGCGAGCGTGATGTTGAGTTTCACTTCTGATATCAGAAATTTTAGGAGTTGGTTGTAATATTGGAGATGACGGACGGTCATTGACCTCTTGCGAGCTATTATCCTCCATTGAAACGACTTTGTCTTCAAACTCGTTTAATATTATAATTGTTTGTAATTACTGTAATATCACATTAAACTTGTTACACTGACTTTAAAACTGACACAGATCATACGTTGATATCAAATTGAAATTATTGAATCCCGTTCAAACGCCGTTGTAAGAATGATCCTCTTCTCCGGGCCTCCTGCTTATATATTGCCTGTTTTGCTTTAATTATACGGTGCGTTAAAACACCTGCGAGATGCAGCTGCGTTGGAACACCTGCGAGCCGCAGCTGCGTTGGAACACCTGCAAACTACACGTGCGTAGGAACACCTGCAAACTGCAGCTGTGTTGTAACACCTGCGTCGATTCTTTTATTTTAACGAGGGTAGGTTGGTGTTGCCGGGTGATGTAATTCTTGTGTAATACATTGAATAGATGACATATTTTTCATGCGCCGACATATATGTACTCAGTAGCGCGCGACGTCCCAAAGCTCAAATCGCCAACATTCAGGTTCAGCCACGCGCCTGAGGTGACCTCACAGAACTGATATCGTCGACGTCCAGGTTTAGTCTAGTCGTATAATACCTATTATACAAACTTAGTATAAATAACAACATAGATAGTGGTTTTATAACGAACGAAACCTCACCTAACTCGTAAGCGACATTTGCAGACACTTAAACCGTTTACGACCATAACATAATCCTCGTGAAAACAGAAGGATTCTTGGCTCAACTATCATAAGAACAGTGCGATATGAAATTGTTAAATTTTCATAGCATTAAATCTGAAAATGTTATAGTTCAATAATATACTGTTGATATTTAATATAAACGCGTACAATTGACAGGAAAATTACAAAGAAAAAACACATTTTTTTATCCTAATTTTTGGTTGTTTAATTATGAAATTGTTACAAATTATAATGAATACTATGGATAGTTGACATTGCTGAAATACCTTAATTCTTTACATGAAACATATAATACAGGCATTATAAAAAACAGTTCAGAATTTACAGTTACTTTTCAGACGTTCAATTGCTACGAACAACTTTGTTGTTTTGTTTTAAAATATCAAGTAAATTACTTATCTCTCTAATTATTATTACAAAAATAATACATAATTTATTAATCCATTTATCTTTAAAATTATGTAACACACGAGTATCTTCCGTGTAACTGAAATAATTAAACAGTGATTTAAAAAAAAATCAAACACAAATAGGAAATAGATTATGTATTTTGCTAGATTAAATAATAATGATAAAATTGTTTCAGTAGTTATAAATACACAGTATCTAATCTCAATTATTCGCTTTATATTAATAAATTATAATTAAAATTAAAGCATTCAGTGTCAGTTAGAGATATAACTCAGTTCACGAAACATCTCTTGGGAAAAAAAACAGTTTTTCCGACTTTTCTTCTGCGAATACTATCTCGTCTACACGAAGATCTTATCTCGCAAACTGTCAACTTAATCTTATTTATGCCGCACGTCAGTCAGCTGATAACGCACTCGAACGCGTTCATCATGAATTTACGTAAGTGATCACCGATAATACAGTAGTACACGGAGCGCCATGACGAACGTGGCCGTCGTGATCGACGGGGCGAGCAACATCGGCTATCAGGTGCTAACAAAACTAATACAATGCTTTCGAGGACACATATATTTCACGACGGAGGACAAACTCGCCGGCTACAAGGTATTAGACGAACTAAAAGTTGATGGATCGCAACTCTATTACCACCAGCTCGACATAACAGAGACACAGAGTATTATTGATTTTAGACATTACATTCAAGACGCAGAAAGCGGTATAGACCTATTGATTAACAATACAGAATATAAACCGAAGAAGGAGGAAAGGAAGCGATTGACGCATGCAGAAACGGTTAGACGAATATTGAACGTCAATTTTTACGGCAATTTGAATTTGGGAAAGTTATTGTATCCGCTCCTCAACGTGAACGCGAGAGTAGTGAACGTGTCGGGGCCCGCCGGTCTGTTGGCGACGATACCCAGTCAAGAGAAAAAGAATAGAATTAGTAATCCGAATCTGGATGAAGACGGATTAGTACATTTAATGCAGGAGTACGAAGCGGCCGTGCAGAGAGGTATCGAGACGCAGCAGGGTTGGAGCAACGACGGGTTCGCTATGAGTAAAGTAGCATTGAACGCATTGACATTTT
The DNA here is from genome assembly GCA_948150575.1 of Tinea pellionella. Lineage (NCBI taxonomy): Eukaryota > Metazoa > Arthropoda > Insecta > Lepidoptera > Tineidae > Tinea > Tinea pellionella. The sequence goes on from OX411248.1 coordinate 9,844,502, forward strand.
TACAGCATCGCGAATGGTCCGCGAGAGGTATAGTGATAAATTGTGTAAATCCGGGACATATGACTAGTAAAGATGAAAGAAAGAGTGCTAGAATTTTCGAGGAAGGTGCGAAGTCTATAATATATTTAGCGACGGAGGCACCGCTTCATATAAAAGGGAATTTCGTTTGGAGTAATTACGCTGTAATAGAATGGAACTCTGATCCTTATTTAGAAGTTACTAGAGTGTAATATTCTGTGCGTTGGAATTGTATCAGTATTTTTTGTGTGCGTCGCGAAAACAATATTTATTAAGCAGGCAGCATTAATTAATTAACTTTGTAACTGTTGATATTAATTTATCAATATGAAATTTGTTACTCTAATGTGTGCCTTGTGTGCGTTCATTTAGCCTCGGTTTCAAATATTATATTAAATACAAATAAATTATAATTAAAACTGAATGGAAAAACATCCCCCAATCCCACCCGAGCTACAATTGTACAATGTATGGACTGGACTAAAAAAAACCTAACCACTTAGTTAATGAATACAAAAATATAATTATCGAAGTAAACATTCCAAATATGTTGTGATGATAAAGATAAAGTGTATATTCTGTACAATGATAAGATAATTATGATATTAACAGATCATTTCATTTTACGAGTGCGAGCGACACTGTAACCGTAACACACAAGGGATAATCAGGGACAATATGCATTTAATAATTACTTTTATATTAATTAAATAATAAGGAAAGAAAAACATTTTTATTGTATCTCAAAAGAAATACAATTTATTAATTTGTAATAAATGTAATATACATTTCGGGGAGTGTGCGCAAGAGCTACACAACCTGGTTCTACCGTCCCCTTTCTTCTATCGGACGTCCAGGCACCCGGAGAGGTACCATCCATTTATGGTTCAAGTCCCTAAAGTGCGTACGAGGCGTTTCGACAACACGTTCCTCGTGCGTACTGCGAAACTGTGGAACTCCCTCCCGGTGTCTGTGTTTCCCGACACGTACAACATAGGTCTCTTCAAATCGAAGGTGAACAGGTACCTCATAGGCAGGCGTGCTTCACCATAGACCACATTACTGCCTAACATCAGGCAGGGTGTGGTCAAACGCTTGCCTATTAGGCATAAAAAAAAAAAAAAACATTTTACTAAATAAACTTAGAAAAGAGATAAAAGCGGGTAATTTAAGTAAAATAAACGAACAAATTTTAATATAGTTACAAAATAATTGTTTGTTACACTAATTTAATATTAATCTTGTTGTTTACTATCGATAACATAATTACATTCCTCCCAACACTAGCTGACACCAACTTAAGGTCAATGCACATTAGCACGATATTGGCACGTCAAGTGTTAATGTACGATTATTACTCGTATGTATAAAGATTAAATTATTGCAAAACATAATCTATGCTAATATGAAAATGTGTAAGTAATTATGTCTTTTTGTTACCTTTTCCGCTGAACAGATTTCGACAAAATTTAGCAAGAACATACGAGCATCTGAGGAGGAACATTGGCTACCTTTACTAAACCGAAGGAGATGAAATAGAAAGTGATAATATATTTTCCCCATAGACCCTCTAGTTCCCTTTCTCGAGTCAAACGCATAAGATATGCCGCATCTTCCGGCATGCGGCAATACTAATTAATAATATTATTCTTTTATTATAGTCCAGTATTATTGAAGCTACCAAATTGGAGTGTGGAAACAAATATGCATCAGATTGCCTACACTGTGACGTCACTCTTCTCGTCACACTTCCAACCCGATTCAGTGACAAGGCTTAAGTCATTTCACGAGTGTGATACCAATTACATATATTCTTAGATTTGTTACTAAAAAAAAGAATTTTTAGCTTGGTACTTTAAACTAGATGTGTAATAACGCTACCAATGTGACACGAGAGAACAGATGACCACAGTCATGTTTATGTTCTCTAACGGCAACATTGTCAAATCGTTTGCACCGATAGTATAGTATATGTTGGTAAGTGTAAAGAAAAAGTGAAATTTATATTTTAATTCCTACGAAATAAACAGTCGCACGAGATAAGTGTACTTGACCATTAAGTACGTGATTTATAATCATCTCCGCGCGACACTAATTTACAAATGCATTTAGCGTTTTTTATTCATTAACACAGAAGAAAAGTTTTCTAAGTAATGATAAAACACTTAAAGTTTCTAATTAGTTTTGATATATTTCTTTTATTCCTGTACTAATGTAGTGCTTGGATCACAGGCACATATAACATTAGTACAGGATAGAATTTAGCGAGGTTCGAACACTGGTCTCATCCAACGTGAGGACCGTCCTCTACCGCCAGACCATGACTGCTCACACAATACCCACTAAATAACTTGTGATGAAGAAATATTAAATAATGATGAAGATTGAACAGAAGCGTTAATGGAACGCCAGGAACCATCCTGGGGTTGGACTGCCGCTCTTTACTTGACTGGAATAGAGTTTCTTCCCGATGAGGTGGGGCCTAACAGCTAAGCGTCGGTGGGGTCGCGGATGAATACGAAAGCGTGCCCGTGACCCATATGACGTAGTGAGGGACACCGTGGGTTTTAGCCGTGTATACCCGGTGTTGGAGAGTACTGGGGAGTCCGACATAACCTCGTCGTCTTCCCCGAGACGGGGCGAGGCATCTGATTTCCCACACGTAAAAAAAAGGGTCTAATATTGTCGCGTTTTCGGGTGCAATTTGGAAGTAGTCAGGTATAACGAGAGGAGTGTGCACTGTCAAACTGGATAGTGCACATTCCTCTCCTCAAGCCGGCATAGCGGAGGCGACTGCAGTTGATGCCATGTATGCACTCTAGTTTAACATCAGGCGGAGTGTTATCGTATGCCCAAGCTACAATAAAACCGAAAGTAACTTTTAATTAATTTACACATATTTTGGATATCAAAATACATTTTACAAATAAATAAATTACAGTCAGTACAGACGTGTTGCCCTTTCCTTCACACAAAGTTCTTGATAAATATTTATTGGCTTATTTATTTATACAAATAATATTATCTTTTGGTTATCTGTAATGTTTCACAACTCTTTTTGAGACGAGTCCGCCAAGCAGCAATCACCTCCACTATGCTAATATGATTGAGTGTGGTACGTCCATATTAAAAAGACAAACAAATACACAAAGATTTAACTTTTATATTTAACCGTTTAGTTAAAATACGAAGTTGAAGCGAGTTAACCTTAACAAGACACAGTTCATCGCTTTCAGATAAAAATACAGCCTCCGTGCAACGTTCGAAATTTACATAAATCAATAAATACGCGGCCGCTGAAGCGAAGGTAATTCTGCGAGGCGTGCTCGAGTGTTTGCGTAACACCCTGTATGTGTTTAGGAGGTTCCGTATGCCCATTTTATTTGTTTTGTAAATTTTTCAAAATAAACGTTTATTTAAATAAATATAATAATTTGAACGCAAAGTATTTTGAAGAAGAGATGTCTGATGTAAAGCTAGAGTGCGGTCCATAAACGGAGACAACTGCTACTACAGGCGGCAGTCACCTCCGCTATGTCGGCTTGATGAGACGAATGTCCAGTTTGAATAATCCAGATTGACAGTCCACATTCCTCTCATTATACCTGGCTACTTCCAAACTACTCCCGAAACACGACAAGGTCACTTCACGGGTGTTACATTCGAAAGTGGTGGTACTACCCCAGGACGGCAGACTGGACAAATAACTATCATCATACTGCCTGACTATTATTAACGTACCACTCTTATAATTGGTGAACACAATACGTAGAAAATATTGTTATTAAAATTTAGTTTCATTTAATAATATTCTCTTCAGTTTCTAACATAAATTAATAACGCAATGAACAAAAAAAAACTGTAAAAATAAATAAATAATGCTTACGTATCTCTATTTTATAAGTGCTTTTTTGTAATTGTGTGTGACAGCTATCGACGATTTGGAAAAATTGACGCTACGCTCTTAAAATGAAAGATACGTTCTTTATATCTCCTTTCATCTTTTATTACATCTCTACCTATCCATAACAATATATATATAATGCTTGATATATATATCAATCCATAACAATATATAATTAATATACATATATTAATTTATAGCTGTAAATGCGAAACTTTGCCCCAGACAAACATTTTCAGCAATTACACAAGAAAGTGTAAAATAATCCATATCCATATGAAATACTTGTAAAATGTACAAGTAAAGGAGGATGCCCATTTTGGGCCCATTTGATACTTAATAGTTTGGTAACAAAACAATATTCTAAAATAATATTTTATTTTTTTCATTAATTCATTTCAATTATATCAACACATCATTTACCATACAATAGACAATGTTTAATTATATTTAAAAAAAACAGATATCAATTATGAAAGCATTTGAAATAATAATAATAATCTCAAATATTGCTTCAGAAAACATGTAATTACTCAATAACCCGGGTGAAAAAATTAAAACTGATCGGTAATAAGGAAGTAGATTTATTTTTCTACAAAAAGAACTAAAAATCATATTAGCATAATGGGCCCGTATTTCTTAAGCGAATGGGCATTCTCCTTTGATAAACAACACGTGGATTGTCCCTGTCAAATTGTTTGAAATGGACGACGCTTTTTTCACGCTCGACGTATGGTGCTTGTCTCTTGTTATAAATCTCTATGCATATAGATACATAATACGGCGCAAAATATATGCCATTATACATATTTATCACGCTCGTGTTTAGTCTATGACCGTTGTTATATTTATGTAGGGTAGATGATAACCCATTAATCTACCCTTTGTCCGCTTAAAGAAAAATAACAAAACTCATTAAGATCCTTTGAAAATAAACTTCAAATAGAATGATAAGTTGGAATTTTGGGTTGAGGATGATTGCACTCGAACAGACATTTTCACGCTCCGTTTCTTTGTATTTTAAGTTCGGTTCTTTTTAAAAACATATCCAATTCTCTCTAAATCTGCGGTACCAATCTTAAATCAACGTTTTAAGTAGCTTTAAAGATGCACCATCCAGATTGACAGTGCACACTCGTCTTGAAACAGGCCACAAGAAACACTATAAATGTAACATAGTTGCATTTTCAATTATGAAAAATATTTACTATCGCATAGAGTTTTCAATTTATTCTTTGTCTAAAGAATATCTGAGAAGAGATAATCTTAGCATTTTACAGAATCCTCGTCTGTGCTGTAAACGATGAAATTTTTCTCTCACAAACGAAAAACAATTTACTATTTTCAATTACTGTACAGCACATTTTTGTTATTATATAATACAATTTTCTTATGTTTTCTAAAATATTGTTTCGCACTATAAATACAGTTTTTAGGTAGCGTAAAATTAATTTGAATTAATAATAATAATCGCCTTGTTTTTTCCTTTAACTACTGCTGCCTGCTTTGCACTTCTCTGTAGTGACAGTTGTTTCCGTTCAAGGACTGCGATGAGCGTTTGGCGCGCTTGTGCCCGGGAAGGTTGAGGTGTTTTTTTATCCCTTTCCTTAATTAGTTTAGTGGTTATTATTGCGTAAAATTAGTGTTATTTTGCGTAATTTTATGTGAGTAATTGTGGAAACATTAAAATTCACTCTATATGAGGCAACAGAAGCGGTTTTTTTTTGTGGTTATCCCACGCCCTGAAAACACTCATATTGTGACGTGACCGGGTGAATTGCCGACAAATACTCCAAGAAAGCGTCAAATTGTAAAACACCATTGCAATTTGATGCGAACACATCAAGAATTTATTACTCGACATTGGCAGAATTGTCGTTATTATGACATCTGAGGTCATTTAACAAAAGAAGAAGAAGAAGTTCAAGGACTGCACTCTTGCTTAACATCACATCACATCAGACGGAGTGTTTTTATATTTTTTTCTTTTTTTATTTACATCTTGGGGGCGACGAACGGTGGGATTCATCAAATCATGCCTTACAACAATCGGCCAATTCATCTGTGATAAATGTTCCACCTTTAGCCTTTACCTTGCACAAGAATTTAAAAATAATTATAATGATGATCAAATTAATTTTAAAAAAAGTTGCACAATAACAGAAGATTTTATTCTAAATTAAAATCGAAATCAAATTTAAAATATGCCAAGCTATAACAAAAATTTAAGAAAAGACATCACAAAATAGAAACAATCTATAGGATTTATCAAGAGGTATGATAGTTCTATAAACTACAAGTGTGGTAATTTCTCGGTTGGGCAAATCTCCTGTCGCGTGTCGATCGTTGCAAGCGTTAACGTGGCATATGGGAATAGTCGCTGAAAGCCGATTAGTGCTCAACCTTACGTCCATGGAGAGCCAAGACGGTTCGAATCTTGGAAATTGTTGACTTGATTGAACACGTGTTTTCTTGGAAATTTGATTACTTATTAACACTAGATAATAATTGTACATTTATTTATAGTACTATATAAATATAATACACATACATAACAACAGCGATACCGCTCGTATACAATAGGTATCAGGACAAGGACAAGACAAACATGGAACACCCAGCCTAAAATAAATAATCATTTTTGAAATATTTATTTAAAGAGGCCGTGGTCTAGCGGTAAGACGCGTGAACTCATAATCGATGGGACCCGTCTTCGAACCTCGCTAATTCTGACTGACTGAATGACAAAAGTACATAATATAACATAGATACATTGGTACCGATCAGAATTTGGCTAGATTCGAACACGGGACTCATCGCTCGTGAGTTCACGGGTCTTACCGCTAGACCACGGCTGCTCGATTGTCCCCTTTTTCCGAATAAACCAAACTCAAAAAAAATGTGAAGTGTTGAAATCTCTGAAGACTAAAAAAATAGTTTAAACTTCGAAATAGGTTTCAGTAACCACGTGTCCTGCCCGCTTCCTCTACATGCATTTAAATAGTGTATTATAAACCAACTAAGCAGTACCAAGCTGAAAGGCTTTACCAACCTCACCTATTACCCGACACTCGTTCCCGAGTCTCCCCACAATAGCCGTGAGCATTGTGTTTATTTTAATGTAACTTTTTCTGCCATCTGCTGTTCTTCCAATGAGATAATCTATTCCCCAGCTGTTCCAACTATATGGTTTAGATTCGAACCCGATAATAAAGAGATCAATAGGCAGACTGATGACGGTTATTCACCTAATCTGCCATCCTGACACCTAACACCCGTGAAGTCTGATACAAGGTAAGGTGATACAAGATGCTTTTTAGCACGTCATGTGACTACACTCCGCCTGATGTTAAGCTAGAGTGCGATCCATGAACGGCAGCGACTGCTGTCAGAAAAGGATCTGCAGACAGCAGTCGCGTCCGCTATGCCGGCTTGATGAGATGCCTCTCCACACTGCGCTTGAAGGATCCCATGTTATGACGACAGAAAACAGAAAAAGGACTACCCGGGCCTTTTAGTTCGCGATTTTATTGCGCCTCAGCATATGACAACACACCACCTGATGTTAAGAGTGCGGTCCATGAACAGAACAACTTTTACTATAGAGAAATCTCTGAAGACAAGACGCCTCCGCTGTACTGGCTTGAAGAGACAGTGTCGGCTACATCCAAACTCTGAATCTCGAAACGCGACTAGGCCACTTCACTTAAAAACGTGAAACCATTGATATATACAACTAGATGTGCAATAACGCTCCTAATGTGACGCGAGAGGAAACATGGCCACAGTCACATTTAGGTTCTCTATCAGTTAGTATTTGACTTGACGGCAACATTGAAGTGGCCTACGGTTTTTTTTGTCAGATGTATGAAGTTTGCACCTCTAGTATATATCTCTACGCATGAAACTATTTGAAAACATTACAAACACTCCAATAAACTGCAGATAAAAAGTACAAATCCGAATGTATCCTCCTTATAAATAAATAACATAAGATAATGTTCAAAGTTAGCATAACCACATACAGTGAGTGGCTCACGAACTTTTGCTCCATTTACATTTTATTGTTACACAAAAACACGCGTTTTGACACCTCTCCACGTGTTGCTTATTTTTAATTCAAGGGTGTTACCATTTCAAAGTGACGGTAGTACTGCAGGACGGCAGACTGGCCTAGTAATCATCATCATTCTGCCTTTTTTTATTGTAGCTAGACGTATGACAACATTCCGCCTGATGTAAAGCTAGAGTGCGGTCCATGAAGGAAAACAACTGCTAATACAGATAAATCTCTATGGGAAGCAGTCGCCTCCGCTATGCCGGCTTGGGGAGACGAGTATGCACCATGTAGACTGACAGTGCACACTCCTCTCGTTATATCTGGCTACTTTCGAAACGCGACAAGGTCACTTCACGGGTGTGCAATTCGAAAGTGGTAGCCCCAGGACGGCAGACTGGGCTAATGATGGTTATTAACCCAGTCTGCCGTCCTGGGGTAGTACTGCAACTTTCGAACGTAACACCCGTGAAATAACCTTTCAGAGGAGTGCGCACATGTCATGTCTGGATGGTGCACATTCATTCACTCTTCAAGCCGGCATAGCGGAGACATTTTTCTCTGTAGTAGCAGTTGTTTCCTTTCATTGGATCAGGCGTAGTATTGTCATACGTCGTCCTACAATAAAAAAAGTATAAGACTGTATGATTTCCGAGGTATGAAATCCACACGTGGTTCGCAGCGAGCCCTGGATTATGCCGTGGCTACCATACCTATGCATGGTAAAGTCTCACAATGAGCAAGACCATGCTTGCAATAGTTTTCATCTGATTTAATTTCATTCCAGTCACACATACAAATACCTATATATGTATGTAGCACGTATATTAGCTGAACAAACATCCATCAAGTTTGGACAAACTGCAAGGTAACTCTAACTAATGAAATTGACTCAAAAACTTTTGTCCCAAATTGCAACACTGTGCTTGCATGTACGAGTCGTGATTTAGAACCTTACTACGTCGAATTAAAGTGTGAATTACTTTGATTTAATTACTGAAACTTTAAATGCTTTTACCTTAAGATAGGAGTTAGCATAGACTATTATAGACTATTCTCGATCCACACTGCTTTTTTATATGATGGTAAGCTAGAGTGCGGTCCATGAACGGAAAAAACTGCTGCTACAGAGAAATTTTTGCAGACAGTCGCCTCCGCTAAGCTAGCTTTAAGAGACGAATGTGTCCACGTTGGCAGTGTTATACCTGGCTACTTCCAAACTGATGCGAAATCAGATCAGGTTCACTTCACGGGTGTTACATTTGAAAGTGGTGGTACTACCCCAAGACTGGGATAGTAACCATGTTAGTCTGCCTACCGCCACTCTTTTACAATGTTTCTAACATTTAAACAATAACGCTATGTTATTTTTTTATCGAGCCATTACGGCATGATCCACTAACAGTGGGGGTGAGGCGGAACCCCCAATCAATCAACTTCTGACATAATGACGTCATCAATTATCAATTATTGACAGTGCAGACGGACGATTTGCGAAGTTTTCTCTCCCGCGAGTTTCGCCAACACTCGATTGATCGCTCTTTGACATTGTTTTCAAACGTGACTTCTTTTTTATAGCGGTCAAGTTGTGTTTTTGGTGTCTTATTATTATTTTTGTTAAATAGTTAACATTTAAATATTTTATCACTAAACTGGAAAATAAAATCTATTGTTATGACGGCGCGGCGGTTATGTAGTGGCGCTCCGTTGTCTCTGCCTATCCCTGTGGGAAAAAGACGTGACAATTGTATTGTATCGTTATTTAATTATATTTTAAAACATATTTAATTTTCATACACTGAATTCTTAAAAATCTCCGTCTGGCGAGACGTTCCTCTTAATTGTTATATAATCCATTTTAGATCAATTTGTGTGTTTCATTTCATCTAAATATATTTTACTCGTAACAAGACGCGAATCGCCTACTACATGAAGGTGTCTATTCGCACGCAAATAAACATTCGTGCGAATCGACTACTAAAATTTTATTATTTTAATATGTTGTCGACTCGCACGTTTCAGGCGAATTCAATTCGTGCGAAACGCTTCCTAACCCAATATATGACACATGTTGCTATAAAACCTAACATAAACAACACTACATTAAATATGAACATACTACACCATAATAAAATTGAAGAGTTTGTTTGTATGTTGCAACGCGCTAATCTCATGAAATTGGTACTAAAATTCGATTCGATAAATCTTAATCTCGTTATATTTATAATTTTATAATCGCACTTAATTAAAACAATATATTTTTCATTTATAAATTGTCTGTCTACATTTAATCCGATTTTTCTTTAAACATTTCTGATAAGAAAATAGAAATAATAAGAAATTCCCCTTTAAAGGTGTGAACACAATAGGGACGAGACGTCTAGGTGACACTGGTCTAAGAACGTTTTTAATTTAAACCTCGTATACACTACAGCAAGCAATGTTACACTTAAATTGTTAACTGTCATCGGATTTTTTTTTATTTTAAAAAACTACATAGAATATTATTGCTGTGGAATTGAAACTACACTTCTCTCGTTATACCTGACTACTCGGATGTTACATTCGAAAGTGGTGGTACTACCCCAGCGACAGCAGACTGGGCTAATAACCATCATAAGTATACCTACCACTCTTTAATAGTGCCTATAGGCACTGAGCGACATAGTTACATTAGTACCGGACAAAAATTAGCGAGATTTGAAGACGATCTCATCGATGACGAGTGCACGCGTTTAGCTACACCGTTCGACCGCTTTTGACTTCCTACCAACTCAATGACGCGTGAGCGGGCGACATTGTTTACGCTTATACGAGAAGCTTCTGGTACGTTCGATCTGTTATCATATTATCTTGAACGTTGAATATATTTATAAACACACGAGTAGACAACGACACTGTAAACATGGCCTTATCCGTAGCGCAACAAGGATAGCGTAAATGACTCTCACGAGCGACGCGACGCAGCGAGGCGTTGTACGTTGCCCGACGTTCTCAAGAATGTGAAAATGATAGAAAAATATTGAATGTTCTTACGTAATATTTTCTGCACTTTTGAAGATGTTGTTTTACTCACTATAAACCACACAATACATACATTAATGTCACTTTATCTCTAGTATATGCGTTAAACTATTATAAACACAAACCATAGACAATTAAATCCGCAACCGAGCTACAGACTATTGAATTTCCTATTCCATATTCAAATTTTAATATAATATTACCATAACATTAATTCACAAAGGCATACTTGCCTAAATAGGAATATCACCCGTGACCATTTCTAGATAGAACGGCCTGGCTGTGGTCTAGCGGTACTTATAAGCGTGAACTCACGATCTATGAGTAGCTAACTAGCTTAGCAAAGGTAAACATAAAAAAAATTATAAATATGTAGAAAACTTTAAGATGGTTATTATTATTATTATGGTGGGCGTTGGATCATTTTTTATTAATATATATCTTTATAGTAGTTCAGTCCGGTCCATCAGCAAGCAGCAGTTACCTCCACTATGCCGGCTTAAAAGACAAATGTGCACTATCCATTGACACTCATTCCATTATACCCGGTCACTTCCAAACTGCTTCCTATAAAAAACCATCTCTGCTGTCTAATCTAGGTCATCAGCCGCCAGCGAATTGATTTCTAAGTTATTAAAGACTAGATCTAATAATATTCCAACAACATATTTTCTTTAAAAGTACGTACATATTGCGTAACACACGAAAAGGTCAACAAAAATCGTTGACCCAACGTTATGACGTTATCTTCAATGAAACCAAAGGGATGGGAAATTAAAATTTGCACGTAAAATTTACCTCGCACTAATTACCGGTGTACTCGAGGTCGCAGAGTAATCCGAACCGGCTATGAAGTGTGTGTTTAAAATGCATAACTGATCGCGCCCACTCTCACCTTCTACCTCACCGATCAATTTCCGTTACCATTTTTCCCCCATTTTCCTAATGGATATTTGATATTTTTATTCTGTTATACAATTATTAAGCTATTAAATTTTAAAATAATAGAGAGAACAGATCGTTTCATATTTCACTGTGAAATACACTGCTATTTGCTGTTTTGTTGATAGAATCAAAAAAAATTTACCTAACTACACTTCCTTAGATAAACACTTAAATTGCATTTAATAAATACTAATTGTTCTTTTTGTTGCAATTTTTTGGCAGAGTCAAAAGATCGCAGTTGTATTAAATTTATGAAAAAATCGATCAAGAAATAAACGCGGTACACACAGCTTGAGATGGGAACTGAAGCCAAATCTTCTACTTTGCGCACGGATACTCCGACCTACTCGTGCGACTTCGTAGTCACGTCTTCAATTCCTCTACTCTATATTTCTCAGAGTCCCTTCAGTTGCTGGATTGTCGTCACATTTACCACGATTAATACTAGCAAACTTTTTTCTGTCCAATTTTCAACATTTTATTTTAATAACGAACATATTAAAAACTCTACACTATTCAACATTTAGTTCCTGATAAAATTAGTACATTCTAGACATCAGTACATTCTACTTTACTCTATGCACTTAGTCTAATAACTTTCAAAAGAGTGGTGGCAGACTGATGATGGTTATTAGCCCAGTCTGTCGTTCTAGGGTAGAACCACCACTTTCGAATGTAACACCCGTGACCTTGTCGCGTTTCGGGAGCAGTTTGAAAGTAGCCAGGTATAGCGAAAGGAGTGTGCACTGTCACTCTAGATGGTACATATTCGTCTCCTCAGACCGGCAAAGCGGAGGCGACTGTTGCCTGTAGAAATTTTATCGACAGCACTTTATCTGTAGTAGCAGTTGTTTCCGCTCACGGACCACACTTTATCTTTACATCAGGTGGAGTGTTGCCATATGCCGAGCTACAATAAAAAAAACGTTCGAATACGAATACACTTGAAAGTTTTAGCTGAAAATCAATACTCTCGAATACTAAATATCAGCTATCGAATTCATTACAATCTCTTTAACAAAACGGGTAAATTTTACATCATAGTACATCACTATTACCAACAATACATACAACGTAGAATCTCTACGTAAACACACAATAGATCAATCGATCAGTGTCAGTCAGATTTTATATAGCGCCTTGATTTACTGCTCACCCTGATGGGTGGGCACCGTGATGCTGTCCAAAAAAAGCCTACCCCAAAACCCCAATTGCTCATGATGTATTTATGTACATAAGTAATGGGCAACGATAGGAAACTAGCGACAAGGAGTCGACGAATCGTAGCACGTTTTAGCCGGATGATAGATTTACTTACATATGTCAACCTGACGAGTTTTCCTTCTTTTAAGACATCAATTAATGTACGTAAATTTAGTAACGTGACCGCGAAGAAAAAATTGATAATTAAAAATGTACTTACAGGCACAAAGCGTGCGGCTCATAAAACTACTGCATTCTAAAAACCTGAAAACAACACAAAAAAAATAATTTAATTTTTTATTGAGAATTCTGTACTTTCAGACTCAACTGTTGAAAGATATATGGTGCAGTCAAAATTACTTTCAGGTCATAAGATTTTCTTACGTTTTAATCAATTTTGATAATTGACACCTTATTTAATCAGGGAGAGAATAATCTATGCCTGACCCTTTTTTTTTCATCCAGATATCTATTGGGAATGATTCAAAAATGAGACAAATTATTCATGAAAATGTGTGTACTTTAGATAGGGATATTTTCGTTTCTATAATAAATTTAAAAAAAAAATTACGTTTCAATTTTTTTTTTTAAATTTATTTTAGAAACGAAAATATCCCTGATCTGATCTAGATATTGTAATTGATATGTAATACCACCGTGAATAACAACAAAATCCATCAAGGTCATTAGGGTCGAAAAATGTTATAGCCTTATTGTAAATGATACTCTAATCTTAAAATAAAATAGGCAACGCAATTATCAATATTTTTAGTCTGCCATTTGATCATACTCAGTTCGTGGTTACTATTTTAACATTTCATTATCAATCGCTTTAATTTGTCTCCCAAAACACGATTATTTAGGTGTACATAATGATAACAAAGTGTTAGGCGAATCAATTAGGATTTCAGTTGTGAGGCTAAGTTAACAGCGGATGTACGGGCGCGGCGGGCGGCGGGCGGCGTCTCAGTGTCTTCTGAAAACTACATTCATTGTGAAATTGTCGTTCGAGTCAGATGCGGTATGTTTCGTTTTGATTCAGCCATTGTGCAAAAATATTCTTTTAACATAAAATTGGGGAATACAGTAATAAATAAATACACATATAAACAATACCCTGACCCGAAATTGGGATCAACAAACTCGTGTTAATAAATATTATCGCATCCAAAACTGAGCACTTTCATTCGCTTCTGAATGTTCTTCCGTGTGGAGGAAACGATCAATCAAGCAGACTTCATGACGAAAACAATACAATTCCTTTAGATTGGGCCGGCTTCGTCGCCAAACAATTATTTAGGCAGCCCCTATATTAGCTGACTTCCTTCTCGAGTGCCTGGCCGCCCTGCCTTATACTACAATGAATTGCAATTTATTTATTAGTTTTATTTATTTTATAAAGCTTTTGTTCAGTATTTACTTGCTCTCTTCTTGTAAAAACAGGTATAGCGGAGACGACCGCCTTTCAGTGATATTATAGGCAGCAGAATACGTTCTGTATCAGATATTATACTCCTTAAATTTTCTTAAATAAATTATATTTACCGCATTTTTATAAAATTATTTATTGCAAAAGAAACTTCCATATTTTAACAACACAGCTTGTATTATCAAAAGAAGAAAAAAATTAAACAGAAACCTCCCTTAACATCGAAAGTGAGTGAGGGATGAAAAAAAACCAAGGAAAATCTCCACAAGACTTGAAATAAGTTTAATTTATGTAAATGCAGATGGCTCCGCGACTTACGTGAGGAAAAAATATATATCCAAGAGATGGCGATATGAATATTTTTATTCAACAATATTAATCTTTTTATGAAAAAGAAATTCATAAAGTCCTCTCATATCCGCTTCTGTCTGCATCAAATACCATTTTATTTAAATCACCTTTACTTAATTTCAAATGGATATAGTCGAAAATGGCCGCCTTATTATTGCATTGTAGCAAAATGACCAAATCGTAAAATTCTCAATTAACATATAGTACATAAAGCGACGAAGAATACTAGGACAAAATGCTGATAGAACGCTTGACAGTTTTAATCAACTTGGTCAACTTGTGTAGCTGATCAATTCGCTACATAGACTATTTAATGTTAAGTGGAAAATACCATAAAATTCCAAACCTGCCTGATGTAAAGCTAGAGTGCGGTCCATGAATGAAACAACTGCTACTACAAAAAAACCTGTGCGGGCAGCAGTCGCCTCCGCTGGCATAGTAGTAGTCCACTTGAGGAGACGAGCATGTGCCACCTAGATTGACAGTGCACACTCTTCTTGCTATACCTGGCTACTTACAAACTATTCCCGAAACGCGACAATATCACTTCACGGGTGTTACATTCGAAAGTGGTGGTACTACCCCAAGACGGCAGACTGGACTGCCTACCACTCTTTACTAGTGCCTATAGGCAATGAGCGACCAAAGTACACATAACAAAGGTACATTGGTACCGGTCAGAATTAGCGAGATTCGAACACGGGTCTCATCGATCGTGAGTTCACGCGTCTTACCGCTAGACCGTAGCCACTCTGATGAACTTGATCTTAATTTTACATTATAAAATAACAATTTCAACAGATTCTAACAGACATCGTTTCATTCTGCCAAGAGCAACAAGCATCTCACATTCACAAAGTTAGCGAAAATATCAAAATTGAAAGTAGACGAGTATAACGAAAGGAGTATGCACTGTCAACTTGGATGGTGTACATTTGTCTACTCAAAACAGTCTAGCAGAGGCTAGTAGTAGATCTGTAGACATCTGTCGTAGCAGTTGTCTCCGCACAACAGGCGCAGTGCAGTTACATGAATGCTCTTGAGAGTGTTCCTCATCAGCCCATCCTTCCGATTTTTCGAACATCCCACAGCATTAACAAGTCTAATTATTTTAATATCTAAGTATTTATTGAACAAATCAATAAAGAAATTCCTAGAAAAGATAACGGTCGGAATGAAATAGTAAATCGTTCCAGTAGAATTAATATTCAAACAAATAAACAAGAAATGCATTTAAACGAATTAGAAAATACGTTCGCTTTAAACAACTTTAATATAACAGACTAAAATGAAACCCCATTTTGCACATAAATACAACTCGGACGCTTCTGAAGCATGTAGACGACTGGCAAAAGAAAAACGATGATAAAAAAAAACTCAATAGAAAAAAAATATTTAAAAAAGTAACCCCTCTTTTGTTGGCATCAAACTTAAAAAGGAGACGCAAAATATTTTTCGAGGTGAAATTCGCATGTGAAATTGCCCACATTACTTATGTTAGATGAATTAAAATTGTTCTCTTTTTAACTATGAACACGATTTTCCTCTTTAATGCGAGATTGGTCTTATCTATAGGATGTGGGTACGAATCCGATCAGAATGAAATATTAATCTTCCTTCTATTGTACTTTTCTTATCAGAAATTGGTCGTTTGTGGTTTCCCTAATACCTGCGTATTATAATATAGTCGAAAATAATAAGTACCGCATACATAATGTAATAAAAGCAATGAAGAAAACTTTGAAACACTTTAGAGGCATTATCGCTCAAAACCGAGAGATTACATGAATGAAAAATTTGCCGTTCCTTTTTTTACTCTTAAGATCGTGCAAAAAGGAGTGAATTCATTACAAACCGGACGAAAAGCGTCTGCATAAATTATTAGTAGGGAAACGTGTTTTCAACTTGCACACTTATTCGTTATGAGTAACAGCGACGACCCCGCCGCGACCGGTTAACTTGTCTGAGCTTTTGCAGTATTCTTTCAAATTGTTTATGTTTCTTTAACATTTTTCATAGTTATTTTTCTACTTCTAATAATAACGGAAGCAGAGATGTTTTACACATAATATTAAACAAACGAACTATAGTTCCCTTGAAATGACTAAAAACATTGATAAATACAACTATATGTGCAATAACGCTCCCAATGTGACGCGAGAGAAAACATGGCCACAGCCACGTTTAGGTTCTCTGTCAGTTAGTATTTGACTTGAGGGCAGCGTTGCCAGACGTCCCGATTTTGGCGGGACATCCCGATTTTTATATCAAAATTAAATGTCCCGCTTCTCGGACTTGTGATGTAAAAATGATGAGTATATATGACTTGATGAGTATAAAATTTACTGTAAACTGTGTAAAAAGAGTTACAATTTGTAACTCACTCTTCAGACTTTTATTTGAAACACCACATTTTTCTAACGGACACATTCCCCGTACACTTTAATATAACTATCGTTTACGATCTGTCAAATTTGTATTATTTACTATGTCCAGCTTTCGAAAAAAGAATCCCGCTTTTTTCACTCAAAAAGTTCCGAAATCTCGACTTGGCAGAAAAATATCTGGTAACGCTGCTTGAGGGCAACATTGTCAAACCGTTTGAAGCGGCCTACGGTTTTTTTGTGTCAGATGTAAGAACTTGCACCTCTAGTATATATCTCTATGACTAAAACTAAATAATATACAGATAACATAAAATATTCAATTTACGAACTTCACATATATATATGTTCTAGTGAAATACATTTTTAGGATATTTTAGATCATAAGAATCCTTCGGGAACCTCGGTCTTCACTCTAGGGGCTTCGGGGTGACTATGAAAGTGTTTCGGTTAGGGTACTGGTGGCAAAAAATAATCAAGTTCCTTATAAAAAACGGCAGCGAATTCGGTATGAATGTTAAACGTTTAAGGATTGATAGTGGAAAGGGAAAAGTGTTTATTCACACACGAGGAGTTGCTGTACCATACTTTAGTTGAAAATACGAAGTTTTAGCCCAATTTAATTTAAATAATTGACTCCTGAAACACAGTGTATAACTAGTTCAGGAGTCAGCTTTTTTTTTTTTTATGCTTAATAGGCAAGCGTTTGACCACACCCTGCCTGGTGTTAAGCAGTGATGTGGTCTAAGGTGGAGCACGCTTGCCTATGAGGTACCTGTTCACCTTCGATTTGAAGAGACCTATGTTGTACGTGTCGGGAAACACAGACACCGGGAGGGAGTTCCCGTAATGTTGAGGAAAAAATGTTAAATTTACTCTAAAAAAATATAGTAATAAATTGAATTTTTAATAAATAATTATTAAGTCTTAAACCTGTAAATAAAGGGTATCAATGAATAAATCCGACTATAATTCTATTTTGTTATTATTACTAACACTAATATAAGTTCATCTATACTAACCTGTGTGTGTAACTTTAAATAGACAAATAAAGATTATTATTATATTGGTCCGTTTATTTTTGCACGAAAGTTAAAGTTAATTGAACTAATTAATTTAATATTCCTTTTTTTTTTTATTAGTTCCTATCTATGGGTATTTTAGTTTAATTTACTTATATCCATTATTTATTATTGTCTTAAATATGTACAATGTATTTTAGAGATAAATCACATACAATTGTATTTATCCGAGCTCGAGGCTGCTATATGAATATTTAAAGAAGAAAATGAGTTTGTGGGAAAGCTTAGTTTATGATTGTAAACTCCACAAAAAAAAAATTTAAAGAAATAAATAATCCAGTATGTAAAAATTAATTAAACTAAAACCCTTCTAATACAAAGGTACTCGCAACTAAAATACCAAATTAACAAAACCTAAGGAACCCTATGAATGTTGAATGAGTAACGCTTGACTTGAAATATGAATGACACTTTGACAGTTTGTCGAGAAACACTCTCGCTACTTCGCCATATGTCAAATACGAATTTACCTAAGCTTTATTGCAAATTTACGAGAAAAAGTCGATTTTATGATGCAGTAGGGCAGCACTCTAGCTTAACATCAGGCATGTAGCACACCGAACTTCTATTAAAAAAACCGTGACAACACTCCACCTGATGTAAAAGTAGAGTGCGGTCCATGAATGGAAACAACTGCTACTACAGAGAAATCTCTACATGCAGCAGTCGCCTCCAGCCGGCTTTAATAAACGAGGATGTGCCATCTAGATTGACAGTGCACACTCCTCTCGTTATATCTATTTAATATTAAAATTATCAATACATATAATCACAGTAACCTCAGTAATCAATAACAAAAACTAAATCCATACTCAGGTTGAACTGAAAACATCTTTTTTTAAAATAACAAAGATGATGAAAAATTGCGTTGTATTCTCGAAAGTACTTTCCTAAAGAGAGCAGTTCAAGTCGGCAAAGATAAGAGATATAGATTGTTCTCCTTTACAATCTTCAAAGCCACTCCATTTATCTAAAACACTTCAATCATGCTCGATTGATAGTGAAAAGAAGATGGCGGCTACTCCATTGTCATCAAAAATATCCTCCAATTTCAACGATATTTATTAAAATAACATTTCAAGTTTACTCCCAAAAACGCCCATTTGTTTCATACAAAACCATTCAATTTATTATGTGTTGTCCTCACTAATATATAAATGTGAAAGTAGTATTAGACATCTTTGCATCATCACTGGGTTCTTTTAAATCTGGCGCGTCTAGCATTGTGAAGGCTTTGGAACTGGATGTGTAAACCTCAACATGCTTTGTATTATTTTTCTTAATTTTTGTTTCATCCTCTTACTGCATTAATATTTATTTTTTTGATTACTTTGTATATTAATTTTGTATTTTTGTATAATTCATTGTGGACAATGTGGTTGGTTGTACTGTTACATATTTCTATTACTTATCTATGTACTAGACCTAAGATTTTACTGTACAACTGTTTTTTGTTCCAAATAAAGAAAATAAAAATAAAATAAAAGTAATCATGTCTGCTTGTTACCCTTTCAAGAGATAGGTTACTATCTGAAGAAGAGAAAACTCAAGGTAATGAGTTTATTTGGTTAGTCCATCAGTAAGCAAGGAATACGAAAATTCATATTAACTTTGGGAACAAATAAATAATCACGTGCTTCGGGAAATCGCGAAATAGTGGATGAAAGTTTGTATGGCGAAATCATCTCAGTCATTCTTAAGTTAGGTCCGTTTGCACCACAAGGCCCGTTAAAGTTACTTTAACTATTACTTTTACGCTTACTTTAACCGTTACGTTTACATTATGGTTTACATTTACTCCACACGGGTTGCACCATCGTCGCGCCTGTCTTTTTTGACGATTTACTTTAACGCTAACCGTAACCAGCGTATCTTGGCCCCCTAAAGTTGAAGTAATCGTCAAACCAATGTTGCTAACGTCAAATGTATGAAAAGAAGTCAGATATGTTTTTCTATTATTTTTTCGAGATCGGCCACCCTTTTAACGATAACAATATGAATTTACACGATATTGCAACGCGTGTGGGGTAAATGTAAACGTGTAAAATAACTTTAACGGGCCTTCTGATGCAAACGGACCTTAAACGCAATATTTAAACGCGCATAAGTTAAACGTATTATTAATTATAATTTACCTAAAAGTGGTAGGCTGATGATGGTTGCTAGCTCAGTCTGTCATCCCCTAGTAGTACCACCACTTTCTAATGTGAAGTGTGTCGAATTTCGGTATAGCGAAGGTGACTGCTTCATACAGAAATTTATCTGTGATCGCAGTTGTTTCCTTTCATGGACAGCACTCTAGCTTAAGTGCTGTCATATTCTGCTGAGCTACAATAAAAATACGCATATGAAGTTGATGAAGTTCGTACCACAATCCCCCAAATACGTCTAAAGAGAAACATCAAAAATAACATGCAATAAACAAAACTATAATTGTATTAAACCATCGAAGACGTGCCAAATTGGACCTTATTATTTATGCAATAAGTTATGTGTGCGAACATTTAAGAGCTTGCAATTTTAGTGTTAGTGTTTACGTGACATATTTAAACATCTTAAGTAATATACGAAGTATACGAGTTAGGAAAATACGAGCGTATTTCATATTACTATACACATGAATATATTCCCAATCTTCGCAGGTCTAGAGTGCGGTGCAGTCATGTAAATTACGACTTTAATAAGATAACACGAGTTCGACGAGTTGCCAAAAGGAAATATGTAACTGCGAACCAATATTCTTTATTTTTTTTATTGTAGCTCGACATGTGACAACACTCCGCCTGATGTAAAGCTAGAGTGAAACAACTGCTACTACAGAGAAACCTGTGCGGGCAGCAGTCGCCTCCACTATACCGGCTTGAGGAGACGAGCATGTACTATCTAGATTGATAGTGCACACTCCTCACGCCATACCTGGCTACTTTCAAACTATTCTCGAAATGCGACAAGATCACTTCACGGGTGTTACATTCGAAAGTGGTGGTACTACTCCAGGACGGCAGACTGGACAAATAACCATCATCAGCCCGCCTACCACTCTTTAATAGTGCCTATAGGCACTGAGCGACCAAAGTACATATAACTTTGATACGTTTAGACCGGATCGAGTCGAGAGCATAGTCTTGTTTAATTCCCAATAGTTCATTAAACTCTTATATTAATCCGTCTGTGAATAATAATAAATTAAAGGCGGTACAAATAAAAAAGCAATAACTTAATTTAGAAGCAACGGCAGCGCCAAGTTGACATCGTAAAAATTGAAATATTCATAAAGTGGCATTTACAGCATTATTGAGGGCAAGTACCGTTTGGCCCTTTGAGACCTTTCCGAGGAAGGAAACTTTTATTTTACGTATACGATTATAATTTTTATTAAACGCCTCAAGAAAAAGAAAAGGGGAAAAGTTTTTCATGTATTTAATAACTAAAACAAAAAAAAGGAGATTCTTCCACGAGAATGGCGAACCTAAATGGAAGGTACACTACTGACTGAGCTATATGCTTTTGGGCTCATTCTGAGTACATTTAGTTTTAAGTTATGTAAGGATTACGGAATTTACGGTTTGAACACGCTTTCATTTATTTTTTTGTTGTCCGGTTGCATGTTGAGCTAGAGTACGGACTACAGAGAAATTTCTGTAGGCAAATATCGCTTCCGATGTGCCGGCTTGAGCAATGTGTACCATCCATCGACGGGACACTTCTCTCGTTATACCTGGCTACTTCCAAATTGATCCCGAAGCGCAACAACATGTGTTAGGTTCGGGTGTTAAAAAGTGGTGGTACTACCCCAGGACGGTAGACTTATCATCAAGCGGAGTGTTATCATTTTATACAGGGTACTATAAAAAATGGAACACGGTCACGTAAAGCGCCAGTGGCTACGTAACTTAGTGATTAGAGCATCCGTACGCAAAGTGTGTCTATTAAAATTTTTTTTTTACTCAATTTCCATCATAATGTATTAATAAACAAATGTATTATTTTAATATGCCAAATATTAAAGAAATAATAGAACAAGCGTCTAATAAAAAGTTGGAAGCAATATTTTATAACAACATATTTTCCTTAGAGCGAAAGGGACAGGCAGCCAATAAATAACAAATCAGGGTAACCCTCGACACTAAATAATATAAGGAATAAAGGCGTTTAGTTTCTGTTGTATTTTATCGGCAATTAATATAATCATATATTTAGCATATTATTTACGTTTATTATACTTAATACATATTATTTAACCTTACAATTATGAGTTACGTTATTTGTATAATTTTACAAGTCGGATGCCGCTATGACTCCCTACATTTTATATATTCACAATGATATTAATAAAGACTTTGATTAAAACAGTTTAAACTATTATTAACAAATACAATTAATAACAAACAAACAAACATAAATTGAATATAACAAAATTCAATATTTAAATAACGTATTTTTAAATAAATATTAAAATTTGAAGCCATTAAAAAATATACCGCACTCGCCTTCCATCCCTAGAGAAGCTTTTATAGAGATAAAATAGTTTCGTCCATGTTAATAAAAATATATTAAAAAGCCTTCCACAATAAATGCTCTATATAACGCAAAAATATTTTTTCAAATCGGATTAATATCTCCTAAGATTAAAGTGTTCAAACGTACAAACAAACTTTTCAGCTTTATTATAGTAGTACAGTATAATAAATATTACAAATTTCCTTACATTTCGCCTGGTAACACTAACCACTGCGCCACAGAGGTCGTCAATCAATTATAAAATAAAAGTAAACATGAGAAGCTCTTTACTGAGGTTTTCCTTGATAGATATTTGTAACGAAAATCGTGAGTGAACGCAGCCTGTTTGCTGAAGATTGACTGAAACCAATTTTCGCGTGTTCCGTCTACATTATTCCTATATGAACGATTCTAATATACTTACACACAACTCAACTATACAATAAAGATATATCTATTTATTCTAATATACTATAGTGTTCCGAAACTCTACCCTTACGTTATTCTGCTCTTTGGAATATGTACGAAATAAACCGCTTAAAGAAGGAAGGGCAGTTCAATTAGATATTCGCCGAAAGGATGGGAATCGGTACAGAAGATGAGGAAAAAATAAAAGGTAAGCAGGTAAGTAATGGGGCGTGGTGTTTATGCCCAAAACCTTTTAGTGCCTACTTAGAGTATAATGTACAAGTAACAATAATGCTAATTACTTTTTTTTCTTAAAGGGATCTTTAAAATACCTTTTTTTTATTATATTGAAAGTACTTATCATGAGAAGTCGCTGAGTTACCGGCTGAGTATTTTGGGAAATTAGAACACGGGGCTGTCGATTACGCAATCGTTCTGAACCTTTTTTTTATAGTAACCCGGCATGTGATCCCGCTCCGTCCCATGTTAAGCTATAATGCGATCCATGAACGAAAACTGCTACCATAGAGAAAAGTCTTTAAGTAGCAGTCGTCCCCGCTATGTGCGTTCTACGAATTATTTTTTTATTTTACTTTACAGTAGCTCGGCAGGTGATCACGCTCGGCCTGATGTTAAGCTAGAGTGCGATCCGTGACCAGAAACAACTACTACCACGTCTAAAGGCAGCAGCCGCCTCCGCTATGCCGGCTTGAGGGGACGAATGTGCACCATCCATATTACTTAGTACACACTTCTCTCGACGACGATTTTGCGACGTATTTGTTTTTAGAATAAATGATTTCTCGAACTATTCGATCTGTATAAACCCATTTCGACCTAATTCGGGAGTAAATTTGCGAAAATCAATCTTCTGTCTACATCAAACGAAAAATATAAGCGACTTTATTGGCAATATTTTCATGAAAACATACTCGTTGCAAAATTAAATAAAGTATATTTCATTAAAACATTGTTCGTGTACATTTTCATTGAAAGAGCTGATGTTAATGCAGTTTATATTGTGAATCGGGCCGAGGAATTTCCCGGGCCTTATGACGTCACTCCACAATGTAGGTCATCATTGTAAAGTTTAAACCTCCATCCACTGCCATTCAAAATACATCATTCGCTTAATATTTTAAACAAAATTTAGATAATAAAAACTACATTCAATTTCATAAATCTTCTACTGTTTCAATTAAATAATATAATAATTTATTTGTTACTTTATCAGACTCATGGATTTTAGCTTAACATTAAGCCGAGCCAAGAATAGCGGCCGCGGTCTAGCGGTAAGACGCGTGAACTCACGAACGATGAGACCCGTGTTCGAACCTCGCTTTTTCTGACCGGTACCAATGTATCTTTGTTATTATGTACTTTGGTCGCTCAGCGCCTATAAGCATTGTTAAAGAGTGGTGTTTTTACTACTCTTTATTTAGGTGACTCATTAATAGCTGATTAAAATACCTTTAAAAATGCCATATTTTTTACAGTAAATGCTTATTTCAAGTTTTAAGAATAAAATTAATATAATATTAAATTAAATCGCAACCTGCCTATCACATCAAAACATACACACCAATAAATATCACACATATTTTATTTTTTTAATGATTTAAAAACAGTAGTGGTATAATGATTACTAGCTCCGTCAAATTGCCATCCTGTAGTGGTATCGCCACTTTTAATTCGTCTCTTTAAACCGGCACAATGGAGGCTGCCCGCAAATGCTCTGTGGTACCCGCGCGTCACATGCCAGACTCCATTAAAGCGTACTAATAAATGTAGTTTTTACATTGATAGAGTTGTTAACTTGTTGAAGAGTATGAATGTATCTATTTTTGGGTTGATGGTGACTAACGGTGATGCTGAGAGCGAGGTCAGGTCGAGGTCAATTTGCGTTGCACTACGTCACAACAGAATCAAAACTATTTATGCTACAAGGAAATGAGACAAGTGGCTTCTCTATTTAATTTATATAACAATGATTTTCTCTACGCCATTTTCTTAAAGGTTAGTGATATTTTAACATTTAAATGTTACTTTATACTTGACTATAATTTTCAAACATTCCGAACTCTGACTGGTTTCTGCTTAATTTAATAACGGCATTGTCCTTCTGCGACACTCCTCATTTTATCTTCATTGATTTATTTATGGTACATTTCGATGCTTACCCTTAAAATTAAATAAATAAAAGCATGGAATAACATCATATTCACAATAAGAATTTTCGGAGAGCGATAAAACACGTGATATACGTGTTCGAATCTCGTTAAAATTCGGACCGGTACCAATGTCACTATGTTATATGTACTTTAGTCGCTCAGTGCCTACTTAAAAGCGGTGGTACTAACCCAGGACGGCAGACTGGGGCGGTTGTTGTGTTATCAGCAATCCGCCAACCATTCTTGATTTTTTTATAATTCTCCTACCACTCTTATTTCCACATAGAGTTACTGATATTAATATTTATTAATGTAAAATCAATTTAAGATGAGTGCGATGAGTGCAATAGTCAGGAGCGGGCGGTTTTCGCTTATAAATAGATCCGCCCCCAGAACGCGTCACGACCGTCCTATATTTCCCCGTGACGTCACAACCGCTGGAAATGCACTCACACAACTGTTACGTTTTGACCTCTTTTTGCAAATTTTTTAGTGAAATGTTTTAGTAAATTCGTTAAACATTTACGACAAAAGTAGCTTATTATTTAATTTATTGTTACTCGTATATTACTATATTTTAAATAAAATTTATTATTAAGCGAATAAAATTGTTTATATTCATTCGATTACTTACTGGTAGTTACTTCTATCGTATTAACTTTATTAAAGTAGAATATAAAGTACAAATTAAACAAGTCAAACATGCACATACAGATAGCACGATTATGCAACACGAGTGTATTGGAGTGCATACGCGTGCAATTTTATTGGATACCTGCCTTGACGTCTAACTTAATTCTGCGTCATCAAAGTTAACGTAACTTTACTATGAAACATATTATAATTTAAGATTATTCTTATATCCAATATTACTGCCTACCCATTCGAACATATTAAGCTGTTATTTCTATAGTCCTAAGATTCAATGTATAGATGTCCACATTATGTAAGATGTTTGTAGGTAACACCGATTGACAATTTCGGTCGCTAATACGAATGTTTGTCTACGAGATTATAACGAAAGCAGTGCTACGCCGTAGATGAGGAACTTATCGTAGCATAATTTCGTAGAAAAGTCCGTAGCATTAAAATGGTATACATAAAAAAAACTTTTTTTAAGTACTTATTTGTTTCACGCCCACCTCCCTACCGGGGTACGCAGAAAATGTGGAATACCAGCAACTGCAACTTCTCTTTCTATATATAGGTCTAAATAAATATTTAGTTTCGCTTTAACAACATCCCTCTAAACTCTAATCTCACACAAACACGTCGACTGAGCTCCTCACCTGAACCTTGTTTCTTAAAAATAGGGATTTTACCATCCATAATGATGATACAACGGTCGTCCCACGTTTTTGATATAAAACAGATACTTGGATCAGCTGTTCGGCATACCGCTTGCGAGGTTCAAATTTTATAGATATCTAAGCAGTTGCCACCACTCACGGGCGGTATTCTTACATTTTACTTCGACTTAAATTTTTATAAATACCAATTTTTATTCCCAATTGGCTATTTTACTTATTTGCTTAACACGCACTCATGTTCCTACCGGTGTTGACAGAGACTATAGAGCACCAGCGACATCTCCCTCTACATACCACATTACATTAGTCATGTCACGATTAAAATAGTGTAATTCTAATGTAATTAATGCGAACTCGGGTAGCTCTAATACATTTACAAGTAAATTATAAGTTAAATGATATTTATTAAATTTAATTCACTAAACTGTATAACGATCTAAATTCAGTCTCGAACTCGACGTGAATCAGACGTCAGTTTTATGACCATACCAAGTAAGGGATACATTTTATTACCACCAATTCCTTTTGACTTTAAGGAGATCTAAGTACACATTTTTCATCCAATTCTACAATACAATGCATTTTAAACATTATTTAAATGATTATTGACATTTTCTAAAAACACTTTTCAGGGAGGCGTCATTAAGCAAGCGTACAAATTACATTATGGACTCAGAAATTTGTTTATGTAATTACTCACTGGTATCTAAGCGTACGAAATCGCTGGTCAACTAACATTAAAAATATAAAAATAAGCACGAAAAATCCTTACCTATTTAGTAGATTCGTTTTCTACTCCGTAAAGGAATGTAAATCAAATCTGACGGACAGATAAGAACGTGCGAGATAAAATTTATTATACGAAACAAACCCTCGATGCCTCTTTTTTTATTGTTAAAACCGCACATAATTTCTAAATGCTATGATTCATTTAAGAGTATATAAAAATTCTATCACATTTATTTAATTCCGTAAACTCAATCAAAGTTGAAGACAAATCGAACCCAATTTCAGTAGGTAGGTATATGAGTATGGTAGATCTATTGACTTTTTACGCACCCACGTATCGATAAAACTATATATCCCTAAAATGGCTTTTAATTCGATTATATTCATAAGTGATATTTTTATAAGATTTTTATAGCAAAAAGTTATAATTTTTAACAGATGAAATAGATAAAGTACTCGTATGACATATTAATTAATATTGAGTGAGTCGAATATCGAAAATGTTACCTGCTGTATTTTATGTAAGCTTGAAAAACAATATTAAAAGACTATCAGCTTAAGAGTGATAATATACTATATTATTTACTAATAACCTTCATCTATTTAATAGAAATAAAAATAATTTCAAGTAAACAAACACTGGCCTCATAAGTTACGTTCCTGTAAAGCCGGAGGGTTCTCCTAGCTACTTCAGCCGGATTCTCTTATTTAGTAGAAAACAACTTGCCTGTTTTATTAATTTGTGTAGTATTTATTTGACCACCGCCGTCACAGTGTGATAGATCATATTAGTGTATAAACAATTGTTAAATACCTAGGAAAGCACAGATATCACGTGCACTTCTCGATTGGACATCCGACAAACACCATTGTCATTAACTTCACACACAAACACAACACACACTTATCCCGGGACAGAGTTCGAGCCCGGGACCTCAAGGATCTCTTGTCACGCGGTCATGGGCTCAGTTTTTCGGGATACGAGCTATCGACTTTGCGCCGGCCGCCCGCCGCCCTGCG
Organism: Tinea pellionella; assembly: GCA_948150575.1. NCBI lineage: Eukaryota > Metazoa > Arthropoda > Insecta > Lepidoptera > Tineidae > Tinea > Tinea pellionella. Next base: position 9,873,037 of record OX411248.1, read on the forward strand.
ACTGAAGGAATATCATTGCGCGCGCATTCACCGCGAGCCCCTCGAGCCTTTCACCGCCCCGCGCGAGCTTTTGGTGGCGTCAAACGAATAGCTCTTTTCAGAAAACTTTACTTTTTATATTCAAAAAATGTAATAAATTTATTAATGAAAATAATATCGTTTGGACACATATTTGGAAAATAGTTAAATATCTACATAAACACAAAAATAAAACATTAAATTATGATTTTTTCAAACGGGAACTATTGACATAAAAATAGCATATTTTTCGTCACAGTTATACTAAAATTACACTATGTAACACTATCAAAAATAATATATTTCACTTAATAGATATAATTTTGAAAAAAAAAAACATGCAGAGTGATTGTTAAAGTCTGTTAACCAGCTGCATCATCATTAACCGATTGCATAAATCGTGTAGTATTTTGAATACGTTACGATGGCTATTGTATCACGCGAATCTCAATTATTTGTATTCGTGTTGACGCCACCCTTATATGTCTACATGATGTTTGTTTTATGTTAGTGCGCTGCCCGCGAGCTCCCCCCTTGTCGCTATGACTACCGCGCTCAAACGCCGCCCGACCATCAGCGAAACCGCTCGACGTCCCCCGAAAGCCTCCATTTCTGATTTTGCCGGCCGGGACGTAGTTCACAATATAATACCGATAAACATGTTGATTTGTATCTAAATCGAGTATTTGAGGGGTTTTCAAACACATAAAGAGTTCGTGTAAAATGTTAAATTGTTAGAACCTCTGGGTATGATTTTTTAAATTTACCGCACTTCTCCGGTTTCCCTTTCTACTTTCAGTAGCTAAACTGGACGAAATTAATTAAAAGCTTTGTTTTTATATGTTAAAAATTTATAGGTGTACGAGTATATTTAAATCCAATTTTCGCTCACATTTGTCTAGTCAAGAGGTTAGCTGGAAGAGAGTTTTAAATAAATAAATACACTTCAAGCTGTACTTTTTTGGTTAAAGGATTTGCATAAAATAGACTTTGATAACATGAGAATTAAAACTTTAGAAAAAGATTTACATTATAATCTTTTCTTACTTGGTCACACTTTTTGTACGAGCTGTCAGGAACGCCAATCTTTGCCTGCAAAAAAAATTATGAGGTAAATTGTCACTGTGAAGCGTATGTCGCCGAGGTTGATTTTTCATTCTCTGTAAAAGTAATATATATTATGTTTTAAACAATCTCTGATAATAAGAATGGCTTTAATTCGAGCTGGTTTACAAAAACTTTCTAATGTTTTTACAGGAGCACAAGGTAACGTGTCAACGATGAGGGGTTATGTATCTAATAATACAAATTTATTTAAAATAATCACATTATTTCAGGTGGGATTCTATCCCGTTTCATCACAAACCCTGCATTAAAAAACACTTCAACCGAGACAGAAGTGAAAAAGGAAATTATCGATGTCTGCAACAAATTAGCAAAAGAAAAATCATCAAGGAACTTCGCCATCGTCCATCTGCTCGGTAAACAATGGCGCGTTACTGACGGCGATTTATTAGTTGTAGAAGGTTACTGGCCTCCTAACATTGGTGATAAAATAAGATTAGACAAAGTGTTATTAGCTGCAAATAAAGACTTTTCTCTCATCGGTCGTCCATTAGTCCAACCCGGCTTGGTTAACGTAACTGCTACAATAATATCCAAAGGTCTATCACACACTAGAACACACTTCAAGAAGAAGAGAAGGAAACAATTCATGAGAATCAACTTCCAAAGAGCAGAACAAACAATGTTAAGAATAAACTCCGTAGAAATAAATAATAGTATAAATAAACCAGATAATGTACAGTGAATTATTTAGTTACTTCGATAATAAATAGATTATTATGTATGTTGGCACTTTTGTTAATTAATTAATATTAAAATAGATGAAGAAAATAAACTTATCACCTGCCGCTACTTGCTTCTTGTAATGACCCAGCCCTGCATTCTATTTACTTACTTACTTAGCTCACGTCTTGTTCCCACTGGGGTGGGCAGAAACTATGGAGCGCCAGCCATCCATCCTTTCCAAATGACCGAACCACCTTAGCATACCCCTTTCCACTCTATTTAAGTATTAGGATTATGGATAAATACAAATAATATAACAATATTAGGTTACAAACTTTATTTTAAAATCATTGCCCAAAAACGTATTCTTATCACAAATTAGTATCACAGTAGTTTTGAAATAACTCCTTATGGTCATCTTTTAAAAACCTTTTCATGCCTTTCAATAAATAATACAACCGTTTATCATTAAACAAACTAATTAAACATTTCAATAATTCGCCATAATCACTGTTCTTCTTATAACTAGAGATTGATAACTGAAATTGTTTATATTGCTCTGTTTCTAATAATAATTTGACTTCTTTAACAAATTCTACTAATAATTCTGGAGCTTTTTTATCTAGTTTTTCTGTAGATTCAACTCTTAAATTCTCTTCAAAACCGAACGGTTTGATTTTTAATTTCTTCTTCTTGGGCATTACTACATCACTTACCTCTGAATTATTTCTTTTATGTATTGTAACTAAGTTTTGAGAAGTAGACGCTACACTCGACTCCATGCTGTCCAGTGCACTAAACAAATCCGTCGCCTCTTTCGGTTTAAATTCATTAACATAGTTAGAAGACTGTGCATTTTTATAAAAGTCAATGGAAAAATCTGCATACACTTCGTTCGAATTGGGATATTGACTGACAGATTTTTTTGTTTTATTAACGAGTCTAACAGCCGTGGTCGGAAATGATACCCCCGTTTTGACCTCGTATTTGTTTTTTACCTCTTGAACTTCATGAGGAAGCAACGGTTTCAACTTAGGAGAAGGCAAAGTGGATTCTGCATTTTTGAAAAATCTACAAACTTCACTTATTGTCTCTCCAAATTTTTTTGAAACCGTTATATGGTTCCTCAACCAGGCTGACAGTTGATCTTTCAATTTTGGATTATTAAATCTAACGTCGCATAATAAAATTGCTCCATAATCATTTTTATGCCTAATAACTCTACCTATCGCTTGATTTACAGCTCTCGTAGCTTCCAAAGAATACCATTCATCGCCTGAAAGAAACTCTTTTTGCGTTAACCTTAATTCTTCTAAATATTTCTTTTTTAAAACAATTCTAGGATCTTTTAATGGAGGGAATGGAAGCCCGGTTATAATAACAGCTCTTCCATTCATATCGGCAAAGTCTAATCCCTCGGAGACTTTACCTCTGCACACAGCCATAAAGCAAGCGCCTCTGGTACTCGGGTCATTTATTTTAGTGTAAAAATCGTTTATGACAGAGTTAAAAGTATCTTTGCGTTGGGGCTCCACAAATATAGGTTTTATGCTATTGATACTGGACCATATACCCTCAGATTGCCATATCTCCTGGCATTTCGTCATTATTGGATATGAAGGGAAGAATACAAGTAATCCATCAGGAATAACTCTGCTGAAGCTTAATATTGTTCTACCTAAAGATGTGATATATTTTGGATTATCCCTGTTCTGATAATTTGAGTTTAATTGTGTGCCATCTGGTCCTTGACCCATGATCTTGACACAAACCTGATCACCGTTAACTATGTGGGGATTCTCCAACAATGTACCTATCGGAATCCTGAGTTCGGAAATCAATGGTTTTAAAGGAGCTAATGTACCACTGGTCAATATAATACTTCTAACTTGCTGATCCACAAGTTGTTGCATGCCGAATCCAGGGCTGAAACACCAGTAGCTTAATACTCTTTCAGAGTTCTTGGAAGTGGTTTTTATTGCACTCCAACTATCACTCTTTTTATTATTCTTCTTTTCCTCTATTTGTATGTGAACTTTGTAACAAAGTTTAACTCTTTCTTTACTACTGTGAGATGTGTTACTGAATACAATGTTTAAGAGATCTAAAATTTTCTGTAAACCGACGCCTTTACGTTGAAATGGTGATGCGCTAGCTGTTGATAAATATTGGATCAAATTCTCTATCAAAGAAATAACTGCCATTTGATTATGATCTTTTATTTCGGCTTTTGATAATAATTCGAATATGAATCCACCCGGAAAGGTAGTGCCATCATTATTCGTCTCAATTTCATCTATAGCCTTTTCTAAAGCGAGCATCATTGTTTTTAATACACAGAGATCATCACAAGTAAAGTCTTTCGGTTGGGAATTATCTAGAGTCGAGTCCATCTGGTCTTCAGCATTTTCACTGAAGGATCTCATGATGTGCGTCACCTCATCGATGCATAGAGCGACATCAGTGGTCCTTATCTGTAATGATGCAGACTCCTCACACATTTTCTCAACATTATGCGCCTCATCCAATATAACTACATTATTCATCAAGTCTACACCGTTCGCCTTTCTAGATTTTGGATCAAGTAAATAATTGTATGGCATAAAGACTATATCAGCTTCCTGTTTCAACTCTTTTGCTAAATAATAAGGGCAACAGTTTAGTTTTTTACCAACCGCTACTAAATCCTCTATATCGAGAATATCATCACCTTTTACTGCTCTATCTTCTTTCTTACTCTCAACATTATTAAAGAAATGACACGTCCTCGATTTCACTTTGAGTTGACACATGTACACTTTATTCATATTATTGGTTTCTTTGGAAACTTCCGGATGTATACACATCTGATCTCTCGAACCTAATACTGCAGCCTTCACGTGCCTGTAACTCGACCGTTTCAGTTCCTGCATCGCTTGTGTCAGCTGTGAATGTGTTCGTGACGAGTATATTATCTTCGGCATGCCCCATGATGCGGATTTCTTTTGCTTACCAGCAGCATTTAGGTTATCTTGAATTGGATTTCCCGCGCTATGCTCGGCAAAGTTTCCGAGCTGAGCGTTCATTTGAAGTTGCGCTTTTTTAACTAATAACCACGCTAATGATGAACACAGTAAACTTAATGTTTTTCCAGTACCCGTGGGAGATTCTAAAAGAGCATTCGTATTATTTTGTAGACATTCGATAACTCTTTCCATATATGCTACTTGGACATCATACGGTTCGAATGGAAATGTTACAGGAATACCATTTATCATGAAATCAAACATTGCTATTCCTTAAATGTATAAAAATTAATAAAACATGTATAACGAAATAAAATACAAATTCGAAAAAAACAGCTGTAGACACAAAAACATATCAAAATAAATTTTCTACCATTTTATGGAGGCAGTGGATACAAGAGATCATTTAAAGTTATGTTGCATACATATCTCATTGAATAATATTTTAATAAATACACTTATTCAAGGAAATAATAATTAAATTATTAAACAACAAATGTTCTATCGATTTGTCATTTTTCTTGCGAGATATTTTCGCATTTACATGCACGTCATTGTACGTCATTTTGCACTGTTTTGTACGGCATGTAAACATAACCTATAAGGCAACTTAAATTATTATCCACCTAGTTAAATATGAAGATATCTGTGCAATCTGAGTATACATCAGTAGCTTGCAACCGTGTACCATCCATAGTTGATTGGAATAGCGATGGACTTATTGTATATGGTGCTTCAAATGCAGTTATTTTATATGACACTGTAAGTTCGTCTCTATATTATTTACGTATTTACCGCTATATTTGGATAATCGCATAGAAATGCGTTAATTATTGGCTAGCTATTAGAGGAGAAACCTTAAAACTTTGAGATACTTCCAGGGGATAATTACCAAATTACCAAATTACCAAAGGTTCTCGGACACTTAAAACTAATTTTAAAATCACTTTTAATACACAATTACATTTAATTGTCAGAATCCTTCTACCTGTCACAAATAGGTTTAGGTTTGTATCCATTTAATGCAAGAGCCGAGCAAAGCGAATTACGAATAGGTTGGTTACATTTATGTTTGTATTAAAATTGAGTGTTACTAAAGATGAAAGTAGTACCAAATTGAAGCTTCAACTGTGTCTGATTTAATGCATTATTTACCTGAATTTCTAAGGTCTCCAGATAAAATCGTAACCTAACTATTCTCTAAAGAGTACCTTTCGACCTCAGTATGAGCTGGGATTTAACTTTCACTCATAACTATGTCTTATTGATATACATTGTAAATAATCATTTTACCAATTTTATTCCAGAATATTAAAAAAGGTGATCCCCTGATTGTTCACGACCATCACAAGAGTAGAGTTAATACAGTTAAATGGCTGAAACACCCTGACGGTACCAGTACAGAATTTGTATCAAGTTCAAATGACAAAACCGCAGCTGTATGGAGTAAAGTTGAGGATGGATGGAAAGTGAGGGCCACCCTTGATGGCCATAGTGAAGGTGTCACATTTGTTGATGGTGTTTATGTAGGAGATAAACTTACATTGTTTACAACATCTATTGATTCTATGATAAAAATTTGGGAACTTGTTAATGGTAATTTTTATTTTTATTTTAGCACATCATGTAACCACACTCCGCCTGATGTTAAGCCAGAGTGCGAACCATGATCAGTAAATTGCTTTAATATGTTATCAATCAAAATAAACACTACCATAAGTGATAGAAAATCCATTAATTGAATGTATTGTAGTGGAAATTGAACAGAAAACATGAAACAAGGAATCGAACCTATTCTCTGCCTTGCACACCTACCCTGAGCACTAAGCCAAAAGTGAAAGTGTCAAAATTCCACCATCTTATCTTTGTATCAACAGTTTCTGACTGCTGTTTACATAACTTCAAAGTTTCAAATACATATTACTAGATTTCTCTGGAAGCTCTACATTGCAGTTGAGGCACAATACTAATTGACTCAACTCTGATATCAATTATGAAAATAAATTTTAATCTTTCAGAAAAAACAACATGCAGTCAAACAATAGTTTTGGGTTCCGGGCTCTGTATCACACTGAGAGCATGTCTACTGCCCTTCGTTGAGAGACCAATCTTATTTGCAGCGTTAGATGATCATAAAATATATGTTTATGCATCACCTGATGATGGAGAAATGAGGAAACTACATGCGTTGATTGGACATGAAGATTGGGTTAGGGGAATGGATGTTATGATTGTTGGTTAGTGTTTTATGAGGGTAGTATGAAACTCGAAAAGCTCGGCATGTGACAACACTCCACCTGATGTAAAGCTAGAATGCGGTCCATATTTATTGTAACTTTAATTATAATCAAATTGAGAACAAGTAAAATTCTAAATCATATAAAAAAATTGTAAATAGCAGCTTACTCCATGCCTATGGTATAATATAGGCATCAACTAAAGAGTGGTCAGCAGATTGATGATGGTTATTTGCCCAGTCTGCTGACCAGTACCACCAGTTACATGTGTTTTAGGATCAGCCAAGTATCTCTAAAGGAATGTGCATAGTCATCCTGAATGGTGCACATTTGTCTCTTCAAGCCAGCATAGTGGAGGTTATTGCTTCATGCAGAGATTTCTCTGTGGTAACAGTTGTTTCTGTTCATGGACCACACTCTAGCTTAACATCAGGCAGTGCCGATAATAGAAAAAAATCAATAGTAATAAAAAATATTGTTTCTGAATCATGAACTCTACTATGTTGCGAACCACATCCCATCGGCAACCCTAAAATTTACAGAATGTTTAGGTCTCTCAAAGAAGTAAAGCATTTTAACCCACATTTTGTGTTCTGGTTTCTTATCTGATCGAATGATGCCTTTGCTATCTTATATTTATTTTTTTCCAGATGAAACTTCCTTACTTCTAGCTACCTGTTCTCAAGACACGCACATACGTCTCTGGAAGCTACAGCTCTCTGACCATACTCCGACTTCTGGTATTCAAGTTGAAGAGAAGTTATTCAAACTGTATGGAATAGAGTGCTCTATGAAATTGGATGCTGTGTTATCTGGACATGAGGGTTGGGTTTATGGTGTCCAGTGGCATCCACCAGTCTTCGATGAAGGTATTTTTCATGTAACATATAAATGTAAAATATTAGCAAAATGTTATTGTGGTTAATGGCTAGCCCAGTCTGCCCGTCCCACATAAGTATCACAACAAAGTCTATATCTTGGTACACAAAAAAACCAGCATAGTGGAGGTGATTAAGTGATAATTGGTGAGATGACTACCACTAAGAAAAATCCAATTAATTTCAGGTACCAAAAAACTAAAACCAGTTCATCGTCTCCTATCGACATCAATGGACAAAACGACTATAATATGGGAACCAGAGAGTTCAGATTTTATAGAAGGGATGCTAGGCGAGGGAGACCTACAAGGGGTGTGGCTGGAGAGGGTCACAGTGGGAAAAGTTGGGGGAATAGGACTCGGGTTCTATGGAGCATCCTTTGGACCTAGGGGTGAATCTTTTGTGGCCCATGGATATAATGGGTCTTTCCATTTGTGGAGATATAATGAGGTAACTTTGATACAGAAATAATAATTATTTTATCTGTGTTTTTGTATGAAACAATTGTAAATAAAAATACAACTACTAATGTACAGCAGTTATTAAATCATGATAAAAATTGCTGCGCACACACGATTTGATGTAGGAATCGAACCCACGTCCGGTTTATGCACAGTTTCTCTGACCAATAAGCTGTACAGCACTTACGTGAACACTTCTTCTCAAATTCATTCTATTTTTCCATCAACAGTCCTTCCAATTACTGGGTTGATGTTTACACCACAATTCATAATTTAATAATTGCAAACTCAGCATTCGAATATGTTAGAAAAAACCTTGTTAGAAAAAATTACATAACAAAAGGCGTCACACACTCAGTCTGTTAATCTTGTTAAAGGAATTAGATCGATGGCAACCGGACGTGGTTTGCGGTGGTCATTACTCGGAAGTAGTTGACTTGCGATGGGAGAAAGCTGGCAGGTATCTGTGCAGTGTATCATATGATCAAACAACCCGATTACACGGGGAATGGAAGGATAAGGGGCAGTGGTTTGAGTTAGCAAGACCGCAAGTACATGGGTATGTAAACTTATTTGTTTACCTGTGGAATCATTGTTCTAGTTTGTGGTTTAAGAGCGACCATGGTCTAGCGGTAAGACGCGTGAACTCACGATCGATGAGACCCGTGTTCGAACCTCGCTAATTCTGACCGGTACCAATGTAACTTTGTTATATGAACTTTGGTCGCTTAAAGAGTGGTAGGCAGATTGATTATGGTTGTTAGCTCAATCTGCCGTCTTGGGGTAGTACCACCACTTTCGAATGTAACACCCGTGAAGTGACTTTGTCGCGTTTCGGGAATAGTTTGAAAGTAGCCAGGTATAGCGAGAGGAGTGTGCACTGTTAATAGATGGTACATGCTCGTCTCCTCAAGCCGGCATAGTGGAAGCGACTGCTGCCCGCACAGGTTTCTCTGTAGTAGCAGTAGTTTCCATTCATGGACCGCACTCTAGCTTTACATCAGGCGGAATGTTGTCACATGCCGAGCTACAATAAAAAAAATTGTTTATTAACCTGAAGTCAAACCATAATTGAAGTGATATCTCGTTGGCTCGAGGAGACGAGTGGAAGCCATCCCATCCTGTAATTGTTATACCTATATATATCATTATATTTTAGTTATGACATGTCATCGATAGCTCTAATATCAAGTACCAGTTTTGTTTCTGCAGCCGAAGAGAAAGTGCTTCGTGTATTCGATGCACCGTATTATTTTATCAAGAATTTCACATCTATCACCGGACATGAGTTAGTTGTGGGAGAATATAATGGAGGTGAGTGCTATTGTATACTTTTCCAGTACAATCGAGTGCAAAAATGCGTATGAGATGGAATTAAAACACAGTAAAAACGTGACGTGAAATTAATGAATACAGATAATTTCCAGGTCCAGAAGGAGCGACAGTACCATCCTTAGGCTTGTCAAATAAGGCTGTATTTGACGGTGATGTTACAGACACGACAAACAAACAAGGTGACACTTATTTTGTGTCAGTCAAACTTACTGGTGAGTATATTTTACAGCGAAGGAGTGGCGAGCCGGCATAGCGAAGGCGAAACAATCTACTCGCGAACTGCACTCGAGTTTGATATCGGGTGAAATACCGTATTTAATTATTTGTACATTCTAGAACCGCCGACAGAAGAAACGTTAATGCAAAACACACTATGGCCAGAGAGTCATAAGTTATACGGCCACGGCTATGAAGTGTTCTGTTGTGACGCGGCTGCTGACGGTACATTAGTAGCGTCCGCATGCAAAGCTACTACTGTTGAACATTGCGCTGTTATTATATGGTAAGTCTCTAAATAGTCTAAAGTACTTCTAAAAAAAAGAAATTAGGCCAAGATTTATTAATATTTTCAGGGAAACAAAGACCTGGAAACAAATACAAAATGTACAATGCCATTCTTTAACGGTAACGCAGTTAGCTTTCGCGCCAAATAGCCAGATGCTACTGTCAGTATCACGCGATAGAAAATGGGCTTTATTTAAGAGAACCGAAGGGTGTAATTCGTTCGAAACAGCAGCTACCACAGACAAGACGAATGGCGTCCATGCTAGAATTATTTGGAGTTGCGCATGGACAATTGATTCAAGCGTTTTTTGTACTTGTTCTAGAGATGGAAAGGTATTTATCAATAATTTACATAGAGAAGCCTTTTCTGTAATACCAGTGATCTACAAATACTTTTTTCAGATTTGTTTATGGACAAAAACTGGTGTACAAACAAACACATCACTAAATGATTATGGACTTCTCGGTACAACACTAGATACTGGTATATCTGTAACAGCACTAGCCTTCGCACCAATTAAAAATAATAAAACATTGGTTTTGGCAGCAGGATTTGAAAGTGGGATTATTAGAGTGTATAATATTTTAGAGAATAATTGGGATATGTTATATGAATTTGATAATAGGTGAGTACTTTTTGATCTAGATAAATTTATATGGTTATAATGTTTTGCATAGTAGTGCAGCATGTTACCACGGCTCATCCGATATTAAGACAGAATAGCTTCTTTATCAAAGACAACTGCTACCGCGGAAATATGCTTGCAAGTGGCAGGCACCTCCACTATGCTGGCTTGAAGAAACAAACATATACCATCCAACCGAGGGAAAAGCTGCATTATGAATGTTTAAATTATTAAAATTAAAGTTACTAAACCAAATTTTAAGTTATACTTCATTTGTTTTCAGTTCCGCTCATCATTTGACTGTAAAGAGATTGTGCTTCAAGCCTAAATTAGATGACAACAACGATTATAGTTTAGGAAGCTGCGGTAGTGACCATTTGGTTAGAATACATAAGATTAATATTGCTCAATGAAAAGCTATATTTTTTTTATATTTTGAAGACAGTAATGTCATTAAATTAGAGATAGATTATCTACTATCTCTGCTTACCCCAATGGTAAAAAAATAATATAATGATTATAATAGGTTAAGAAATAAAAACAATGTGTAACATTATAAAACTTATTTGTAATATTCAATATAAAATCTCTTTTAACATAAAAAAATATATTATTTGGAAGACATTTTGTACACAAATAACTACATTCTGAATCACAAACAACTGAATACTATGCGAACCAACTAACAATAGGACTGAGGAACATTTTAGTAGTTACACATAAAATGTTTTTGATATTTAATGTGTTTCAATGCATTGTTTGTACATATACAGGGTGTATCAGGCAACGTGTAAAAAGTGAAAAAAAGGCAACGTGTAAAAAGTGAGGGATGAACACCCCACAAAAAATAAATTTACTAAATAAAAGTTCTCGTGTATGGTATTATCACAAAAACAAAAGGTCTATAAATGGACCGGCCGACGTGGACCGCCGTTGCAGGTGGGCCGGCACAGGGCTTGTCGGCGCGAGATTAGAGGCGAGGCGGCAGAGGTTGTCGGCGTTGATCAAAGGCAAGGTCATTCGTTTGATGCACCGCCCGACGACACAACGATTACGCGTTCGTGTAGTAAATTTGGATAAAAAAAAAATATTTATTTTTTAAATTAATTTCTGCTCAGAATCACTTGCTGAGTCATCTCTTGAAATTTTTTACACGTTGCCCGATACACCTGTATATATTTTATTAATAATGCCTTAAACACCACTAATGAAGTACGTGCTCGCATAGTACGTAATATATTATAAATTAACTAATTACATACTAAAAAAACTCTTTTATTACGATGTAGATCTATTGACTATTTTGTGTAAATCTAATTGTAAGAAAAAACTGAGCACAATATCAACTGTTTGAACACTTAATCATATTATTTTAATAATTTTTTAATGTCTCAATGGACAACTTTTTGTTACTTTTTAAAACTTATTAAAGTTACTTTGAGTATCATAAAAAGCTTATTATTTATACATAAATTTTACTGTAAAAAAAAATAAAGCAATTACAGTGACTTCCTGTGTTTGTAAATTAGCACAATTTAAAAAAAAATCACTTATACAAACAATTCTCGGCCAAAAACAATCTTTTCTTATCCTTTTTACCAAAATTCAAAAACCTTTTAAATTTACTCAGTTTCTTATTCTTCCTTGTCTCACTCGTTTGACTGACATTGCTCAGTGAATGACTATCATCAGACACGTTCGATTGGATGTTCAACTCTGTCGCTGATTGACTCTTTACTGTGATAGGTGGTAATGGCAACAGGTTACATTTGTTTGAAACTGATGAACCGACTTCTGTGATATCCACAGAAGACTGCGACGCCGTTGTGTTCATTATTCTGTGACAATTTAAAAAGTACATTCATAATCTAACGACTTATGTATTTAAACAAAAAGTCATTATTGTTATAAGGTATAAATTTTGAAATAACAGAAGATTGAGCGGCCGTGGTCTAGCGGTAAGACGCGTGAACTCACGATCAATGAGACCCGTGTTCGAACCTCGCTAAAGACCGGTACCAATGTAACTTTGTTATATGTACTTTGGTCGCTCAGTTCACTATTAAAGAGTGGTAGGCAGACTGATGATGGTTATTTGTCCAGTCTGTCGTCCTGGGGCAGTACCACCGCTTTCGAATGTAACACCCGTGAAGTGACCTTGTCGCGTTTCGGGGATAGTTTGAAAGTAGCCAGGTATAAGAGAGGAGTGTGCACTGTCAATCTAGATGGTACATGCTCGTCTCCTCAAGCCGGCATAGTGGAAGCGACTGCAGCCCGTAGAGATTTCTCTGTGGTAGCAGTTGTTTCCATTCATGGACCGCACTCTAGCTTTACATCAGGCGGAGTGTTGTCACATGTCGAGCTACAATAAAAAAAATAAAAAAAAAAGATGCCTAAGAGTGCTAAGCAGACAGATGATGGTTATTTACCCATGCCGTCCTGGGGTAGTACCACCACTTTCAAATATAACACCCATGAAATGACCTTGTCGCATCTCGGGATCAGTTTGGAGGTAGCCAGGTATAACGAGATGAGTGTGCATTGCCAATCTGTATGGTGCACATTACTCTTCTCAAGCCGGCATAGTGAAGGCGACTGCTGCCTGCAGAAATTTCTGTGGTAGCATGGAAACAAATTCAAAGACTATACACTAGCTTAACATCAGGCAGGGTTGTCATGCCGAGCTACAATAAAAGAAGATGCCATTATGATGAAGCGCATGAAATACACCAAGGAGATATTGTAACATTTCAAAATGCAGCATTGCAAAACAATAAGTACATCAGTGGAACTGGATATAAAGCAAGAGAAGCACCTTGCGGCACAATGAGCTGATGAATTGTGGTGTAAAAGAGCCTGCGGGGAATCTACAAGCTAGAGAAAGCTTTATGGTTGAGCTTAAGCTCATCTATTTTTCTTCTATACCAATTGACATTCACTCACCTTGGTATATCAACAATTCTCAACGTATCACTGAGTCGTTCCCAAAAATCGTATGTTGATTTTTCACCAGGTGGCGTGTAGTATAATTTATGATAATAACGATGGTTATTTGGTAAATTACATTTGCGATACATGCACGGTATTATGTTTATACGATTGGATTCTGAAACAAATATGTTACATCACTAAAAAAACAGCTTTTCAACCCAATACTATTAATTTCATCATGTAATATTGTTTCATCCTTCCACTCCCGTAATACCCATACTAGGAGGGGGTTTGTGGTGACCTAACATAATGGTTCGGCGCGTCCTTTTCGTGTCAGACAATTGTCAAATGGAATGCTTTGCCCTCCCATGTGTTCACTCCAACCAATGTGAAAAAGTACCTTCTCAGGTCGGCATAGTAGTGGTGGCTGGAGCCACCGTGTATGCGGTTCTCTAGTCGCCAGTACTCGTTAACCTCCATCAGGCCAGTCGAGGTCACACAACAACAAAAAAATAGAACATTCACACTACCGCTGTGAACTTATGTACATAATTAATTGGTAGTAGAACATTCTAAGAGTGGTAGGTTATTAGACCAGTCTGCCGTCCTGGAGTAGCACCGCCACCTTCAAGTGTAACACGCATGAAGTTACCTCGTCGCATTTTGAGATCAATTTGGAAGTAGCCAAATTCTCACTAACTAAATTAACAGTTGTTTCCATTCACAGACCGCAATTCAGCTTACCAACAGGCGGAGTAATGTCATATATCAAGCTACAATAAAAAAAATTACTTTTCTCGCTGCAGTCACCCACTCAGTATGCAAAGCGTCATTATCTCACATCTGACATAATAAAGCCTACACAGAATTATGTAGAATTGAATTTCTTTTTTTTTCTGGACTGAGTTGTTTATCTGTAAGCTTCATAAACTTACCAATCCCATCGGCTTGTACATAATTAATATAAAAATTATTAGCAGCACTAAGAAAGAAGTCCGGTGAATATATTAATATAATACGATGACATCTCTCTGATAATAATGTAGATATTGGTGCGAACTGACTCTCGAAACCTGGCAATATATCATCTTCTGTACATAGCTGGAGAAAAAAAGATTAAAATAATATTAACTTTTTTTATTCTATTGTGGCTCGGCATGTGACAACACTCCACCCGATGTGAAGCTAGAGTGCGGTCCACGAATGGAAACAACTGCTACTACAGAGAAATCTCTACAAGCAGCAGTCGCCTCTGCTATGCCGGCTTGAAGAGACGAGCACGCACCATCTAGATTGACAGTGCACACTCCTCTTGTTTTTTCTGGATATAAATAAAGAAACATATTCATATACAATGCCCTACCCAAAGCTAGAAACATTGAATTTAAAACAAATATTGTAGATATGTGTAGGCTCACCTTGAACCCCTGCCCTCTCATTCGTGTTAACAGTTCATCTACAAATGGCTTATCATTGTGTGAATATAATACATATGCATGATATCTCTGTGGTTCACCATAGAATACATCATCCTTTGTTAGAAAGTCTTGTCTCACATCGCCTAACATTGAGATCTGTTTGTGTGGAACTATTGGTAGGGGAAGCTTTTCTGCAAATATAATAGATTAATTATAATTAAGCTGTCAAATATACTTCTTAAAGTTAACAAAAATAGTTTAGAATAAAAGAGAAAAAGTGCATACATACCTAAAAGTATACCCTCTCTAGACAACTCTTCTAAATCATCACAAATATCAAATCTATCTAATTTCTTTAAATAATTAAATAAATTTCCTATAGTTGCTGTACCATCTTTCTTTTGTTGCCATATTTCTATTACTTTTGCTGTTTTATCATGGCACAGACCGTTATCTGAGAGTAACTGTGATGAAATTTTTACTATTGCTGCTAGGCCTTGCCAGTCTCTGTACAAATATAATATACTTTAATGAATTTAAACTAGGGTTTATTACTGCAGGTTAAACAAAAAAGTAGATGTATAAAAATATTAACAAGTTAACAATACAACAAATAATTAGAGGGCAAAGGTGCCTAGACGGTACAATTAAACAGATTACAATGTGATATAGAGAAAAAACATAATTAATAATTTCTAATTTATCGAATGCTATTCAAGGTAAAATAATTGTTTTGTCTAATTCGCAGCAGATATGAATGTAATAATCGCCCCATAATAATATAGATAGCCGGCGCGCATTAATGATATGAAATTATTTATAAACACCATCAATCACCTGGGTAATTTATCAGAATCCTCACTGGGTATCACTTTCTTCGTATTGAGCAGTGAAGACAACAAAATACGTGATTTATAACTGAGCGCGGACAACGGAATCGAATCATAATTTGTTTCGCCATTCATTGTGAATTCACTAGCCTACACTACACATAAAAACATTAGTTTATTTACTAGAAAACACGAATTAATAACTTTATTTTGCAATCTTTTCCTCTTGTTCCGCATACCATTTGACAGTATTTTGACGTTTTACTTTTTAAAATTGATGGTTCGTTCAACAAAACGTAATTGATTACTTCAGTCAAACAAGTCGACGCGGGCTAGATCGACTTACCATCGACTTCAAATAAGGGTAGGTACTCAGTAAAACAAATTAACATATAGTTGAGACTTTATTGTCATCCACAAGTGCTGCTAGTCTACTCTCTAGTCTATACAGAATTCGCTAATTACATTTACACAATATAACCTCGCTAAAGGCGAAATTTTGAAGTAAACAACCTTTACACATTTCACAGTTACAATAAACTAAACAGCATTTTACAGTACTGTTTGTTAAACTGCACATTACTAAAGTACTTTGTGCTGTTATAGGCCCAAAACCCTGATTAAGAAAACAAAAATATGCGTTGATGTACTATTAATGAAATTAAGATACATTATTACAGCTGTATTCTAGTAACAATATAAAATATTCTCTATGTTTGACACTCCACATATTCAAACTGTACTTCATCAATTTAAGTACATTACATTATTATGTTAATAATATTATATACACAAAAACAAATATAAGTATCATAAATTAATTCAACAAAAATATCACTCTAATTAAATAATTAGGCAACACCGTATTGACACAAGTCAAAGCGTTGAAACAAAATCTGTATTTAACACGTATAAATATTAGTAAGCTCGTGAAGTACTGGAATGTATGCAATACTTTTATTTATTTGTTTATAATTAAATAAATTGCTTCATTGCCTAAGTTTTATTCCTGTGCACACATTTTTACTACCAGTGTTATTTCTTTAACACTACAATTATTAATAATAAGAATTGGGGCAGAATATTTATATCCAAGAACTTTACTCAACTACCAGTGGACGTACAAAAAGAGAAAAACATATTTTTGACTAGATAAATTGAAAGTAAACATTGAAAGAAATGGATTTAAGCCCAACCATATTTAGTAACATTTATATTACAAAAATAAGTATTAATATTACAATATTTTAAGTACCCATATTATTTGTGCTGCACTGAGGTATATATTCATCACTTTTTTTTCAATTGATTTAATAATCATAAAGTCATAAATCACATTGTAGGCACAACACTATTATTTAGAAGAAATAGCGCGAAAACTACTAAACTATTTCAGCTCATTATATTTTATTTATAACTAAATAAAGCCTCATATTAAAATATGTAAATTAACAAAAATAAATATTTAAATGTTAGTCTTCAAATGGCAAAAGATTTTTTGCATGGCAAGATAACAAACAGATTTATCAAAACATCAAAAAAGAATTTTCATTATACATAAATAACAGAATTATTTCGAAATTAAATTTTAAATAATATTTTCTTTCACAACTAATAATATTTACATTAATAGAAAAGCATTATTATTAATACGATATGATTTTCTTTACGATATTATTTGTCACTTTTAATTAGAAATTGTTTTTGCGATATCTACGGAGTGTTAGTCTTTTTTTTTACTTCATATAAGCAGTTATTAATAATATTGAAACTACATGATATAATTATTTCAACTAATAAGAAACATATAAATACAATCATATCTAACATTACAAATCTCATAATTTTAATATTAATAAAGAATTACCAAAAATTTATTAAGTAACAAAATTAAGAAAGAAAGAAAGATTAGAGATGGATTCGTTAGTTGAACCGAATTAAATTAAAGTTGAAATGAATTAAAACCCTAATATTATGATAGAGTGGTAGTCTTTTGTCCTAGAGTAGTACCACCACTTTCAACTTACACTTCCCTCAAGTGAATGCGATTACTGTCCGCAGACATATCTCTGTGGTAGGATTGGGGTCACATACATAAAAAAGTATAAATAAAAAAGTAGATAGATACATAAAAATTGTATAAAATAATAACACCTACTAATATTCGAAATCGACTCATAATTCAGTCTTTAATAGCAATAGTGGTCAATGAATTAATTCCAACAAATACTGCCAAGGTATTGATAGATTCAGCTCTCTAGCCAGAAACAAAACAACATCAATGCTTTACCATGAATAAGGTAAACGCAAAACATCTTTCATAGGCAAGAGCGAGCCAAAGTACAAAGACTTTGGCCACAGAAAATGTATTTTTCATCCACATATCTCAATTCTCACAATTCAATTATGTGCAGCACGTTTACCTTGCATATAACTTTCCCATCTCTTAGCTGTATTAATTAAAATGGGGTCATCGTCTAATCCGGCCAATAAGTAAAGTTGATTGACATGTGTCGCGTGATAGTCCCACCGTGCTATATTGGGGCTCACGCCCAGAGTGAAGTGTCTCAGGTCATAGAAACTGCCACTTCCCGTATCAAAAAGTGGGAGTAACGATTTGAGTGACGTCATACCGTCGTCGAACATTTTCTTGGCTAAGGAGATGGAGTTTTCACCCTCTATCACGTGTAAGTCGTAAAGGCCCAATAGAGTGTAGATAAAGCCGTTGAGCACAAACAGCGATGGTTTTGTTGGGTATTCCTCATACCTGAAAAGTGAACATTTTATTTTCTATGTATTGAAATGTAGGTTTGATATTTATTAAATACACATTTCTTTATTTTGGTGGTCCATGATTTGTTTTTTTTTTTATTATTATTATATGCACAGGCTATAATTGACGAGTTTCTTGTGACAGTTTTCTCATCATGTGCCTTTCCGAAGCCATGGTAGAGTCTGACGATGAACTAGTGCATGCTAAGCCCATTCGCACGCCTACCTTAAACTTTTTTCAAGTAGACCACAATAGGAGAACAGCTGTCGAACGAGTGAACTCATAAACTATCATACGTGACCCGTATTCAAATCTCGCAAAAAAATTATGTACTTTGTTTGAAGCATAGACAAATGCTACCCAGTTAATTCAAAGCTAATTCCTAAACGCGACTAGGCTACGTCACGGGTGTTAATTACACTTGAAAGTTGTGGTACTACCCCAATAACTAATAACCACCATCAGTCATTAAAAAAAACTCTGCCATTAGAAATTTGATTTTAAAGCAAACTCACCAAACATATTTATCAAACCACATAGCTCTAACACCACCATTTTCAGCAGGCACGTCGAGTACATACAGTGCTTTCTTTGCCGCTTGTAAATATTTCAAATCACCACTTCGATGATACGCACGAGCCAATAGTGATATGGCATGCCCTTGACTCATTGCTGAAAACCTGAAATTTACACATTCATTTATATTAGAACCTTTATAGTTCAGTTAATAAAAGAATCAATAAAACTTCAAGTGTTTATATAGAATTTACACCTTATATGCTATTTGTCACTCACCATCCAGGTTTGAGATCTTGGACACCGGCTGCGATCTTTCTCTTCACAGGTATTGGCCACCCACCACTGTGCGCATGGGCATTATTCACCAGCCACTCCGCAGCAGCATAAAAATGCGCCATATGTTCACTACTCGACACTGTTAGGTTATCCAGGGATCCTGTTCCTGTCAGTATTACACTCGATATCTGTGGAAGGAGTTAAGCAAGAGACTTGATGAATGGAAACAACTACTACCACATAGTAACTGCAGACAACATTCGCCCTCATTATGCTGGCTTGATGAAACAGGTTAAAAGTTTCGTTATACCTGACTACTTTCAAACTGGTCCCGAAATGCGACAAGGTCACTCCACGGGTGTTACATTCGAAAGCGGTGGTACTAATCCAGGATGGCAGACTGCATTAATGATCATTATCAGTCTACCTATCCAAATTAGGGCACCATGTATTAGAACAACAAATACTTTATTAAACATACCTTATATCTATTTCTATTTAACTTTCTCTTATGCCTGTTCAACAAAGCCAGACCTTTTTGAATATCAACAAGTAAATCTCTTGTTAAATGTTTCCACTTTTGTTGTGTGCCGATGCCATAATATATGTGATCCTCCTAAAAGTAACAATATATTACAATACAGTAAAACCCCGCTTTACGCAACCCCGTTTTGCGAGGTTTCGGTTTTATGCGAATTTTAAATTTCTAGTTAAAATGGGTCTTTCAAAGATTTATTCAGGTTTGGACATATTGCAGATGATCGTGTTTTAACCGGGTGTCAATCAGTAAAAAACAGTGTTGCGTGTTATGAAAATATTTTACAAGACCGCAAACGAAACGCAACCCAGAAGATAGGTACATTTTTCGTAAAAAATAAAAAGGATAATGGAACGCTACACAATGGTTTTTTAGAATTAAAATATGTATTGATCTGCGTTTTGTACTTTTGAAAGAAAGAACGCTTAAGAGGATTCTTAAGAGCGGCCGTGGTCTAGCGGTAAGACGCGTGAACTCACGATCGAAGAGACCCGTGTTCTAATCTCGCTAATTCTGACCAGTACCAATGTAACTTTGATATATGTACTTTGGTCGCTCAGTGCCTATAGGCACTATTAAAGAGTGGTAGGCAGCCTGATGATGGTTACTAGTCCAGTCTGCCGTCCTGGGGTAGTACCACCACTTTCGAATGTAACACCTGTGAAGTGACTTTGTCGCGTTTCGAGAATAGTTTGAAAGTAGCCAGGTATAACGAGAGGAGTGTGCACTGTCAATCTAAGATGGTACATGCTCGTCTCCTCAAGCCGGCATAGTGGAGGCGACTGCTACCCGCACAGGTTTCTCTGTAGTAGCAGTTGTTTCCATTCACGGACCGCACTAGCTAACACTAGAAGTGTTGTCACATGCCAAGCTACAATAAAAAGAAAAAGATACAAATGTATGGATTACTCACCAAAGTGGCAATCAAATTATTACTGCAAACATAATGTAGATAAATGGTTTCTTTCTTGTCTTTGATATTTTGCAAGACAACAGTTAAAGTTGAATTCGCCTTTAATATCAAATCAACGCTCAATACAAAGTCTACAGTCATATTCAACTTGATCCAAACTTGACTCAACATCTGATCTGAAGTATAAAACCTCATAACGTTTGATTGTTTGATGTTGTCAAACTCTCTCGTCATTGATGCGTCTTGACTGACTATCCAGTTGTCAATTACCTTTTCTCCATCATAAATGATCTGTAAATTATAATAATTGAAAACAGATCTAAATATTTATTAAATAAATAATATACACCAATTAGACTATGCCATTAAGAGTGGTGACATCCCAGGGTTGTACTGCAACCGTCTAGCCATATTTCAGAAGCAACTTGGAAGTAGCCAGGTATAATGCCCTGTCAACCTACACATTTATCTCCTCAAGCCGGCATAGTAGGGGCCTGCATACGACATAATATAGAATGTGATCACATGCCAATGGAAAAGTTGAAAATAAGGAATTGTATTTGCTATTTTAGTTTTACTATTATTAATTACAAAATCAAAATACCTTCCTCCGAGGGGGTGGTTCACTAATATTTTTACTATAATGAGCGAGTCCAAACTGAGCTATCTGCGTCGGATAATAAAAGCCACGAGGGTCCCACTGTATAGACACAGGCACACCTTCCTTCCCACTAATGCACTTGACCCGTTCACGGACTTCAACATTATAGTTTTCAAATGTTGTAAAAGTGCCGTATGGGTCATATTTTTTTTTAGGATGATAAACTTTGCTGTAGCTGTGTGACCAATCAAATTGTTCAACGCCTTTCTCCACTGATATTTTGCCATATACCTGAAAGTTACAATTTATTACATCTTAATTAACTTCTTACAATTTTTGTTATATTTTTTACTAGTTACCTCAAAATATTTATGTATAAATGCAAATGGTACATAAACATCATCCACATCTCTCTTGCATATAATGTTATATTCTCCATTAATAACACACTTGATTTCATCATTATAATACGGCACATTCCTTTCAGACAATGCATTTGATATCATTGAACCTGAAATAAAAAACATCATGCTGCTGGTCAGTTGGAAATGTAGAAATAGCCTCGCAGCCGAATCAGAATTGAGTAACCAAAATTGCTTCTAAAATTAACACAAAGCCCACCTATTACAGAGAGAGCTGGAGAGGACAGATGAGACCCATGTTCAAACCTCGCTTAATTCTGACCAATGTAACTATGTTATATGTACTTCTCTAGTACTAAATCTAAGTCAAAAAGCCGGCATAGTACTGGGGACTGGAGCCACCGTGCGAGCGGTTCTCTAGTCGTCAATGCTCATGGACCTCCACTGAGTTTACCACCAGACCACATGTCGTGCCAAGATAAAAAAATCATTTAATTTATGGTTTACACTTTCCATTTATGATTAATATAGAAATTACTCTTGTGAATGTTATATTAATTTACCTGGTCGATGTCTCGTTGTGAGGTCTCCACATTGACTCCAAAATAATGTAAACACCACAACACCGACACATAATAATGTCAAAGCCACCCGCAAGTTCATGCGGAGTAACATCATTGTCACTTCCTAAAAAAACATATCTATTTGAAGTATGCATTCGTATTATAATCGTTTTTATGTGAATGTATTCTAATTACTTATAAAAATCTGAACAATGTACTTATTTATTAAGGAAAGCAGTAATCGGCAAAATGACTACTAAAAATAGACTCTCATTGATACGTTTTATATGCGTGGGCGGTGTTTTTTATTTACAAACTTATAAGTGTTTATTATTAATTAAATAACTGAATGCGTTGTTTATTTAATAGTTTATAAAATTAGTATTGCTTTATGCGCAATTTTAGTGTTTATACTTAGTTATTTGCATTACTTTACATACTTGATACACGCCAGTTCCATGCCATCCATCTAAACGTGGTTTGTTTGAAGTAATAATAAAATTCCTCATAAGACCAACTCTTATTTAATGCATTTTAAGAAGAATCTATACTCTATATATTTAATGAATAAAAAATCCGCATAAACTAGCGTAAACCCAAAATCGAAACACTCACGATTTCTCAACTGCGCTGACAGCTGACAATGACGTTTGTCGCCTGGTGTTGTCACCCACGAAACTCACAAATGAACTCGATAGTAATATTATTATTACTTCATATTGCGTTTTGGATGTATATGTATAATTGTTTTGTTCTTCATAAATTTAAAGATATTTATTTCTTCAAAGTACTGATTTTAAGACGTTAGCTAAAAGTTTTATAAAGTGATCAACGTAGAAATTATGAATATAGTGGATCGCTCATTATGAAAGGTAAAGCCTTATTCATTATCAATAAACATAGATAATATAAAAAGTATTTTACTCCATAATAGCATTACTTTGAAGTTAGCGCATACCAGTACCGCATCCAAAAGGCATCGCACCTCACCCTGAAACGAGGTCACTCGGTAGAGAAATTGGGTCATTTGATTCGTGTGTTTTTCGTGGTGGTTCGTGGGCGCGTGCGTGGTGCCATCGGAGGCAGCGCGCGCATCGATCGCCGCCCACGCTCGTCATCAGTCGAGCGCGAGCCGCGTCGCCGCTCCCGAGAGCGCTCCCCGCGAGACAAGATGCTCGCGTAAGCTGACCCGCCCGCGGCCCGCTCCGGCGGACGAGCCGCGATGGCAAGAGAGGTACACCGCCCGCTTATGTAATAGGGGCCCGTGATCCCGACGCGCGATTAACGTGGAATCATTACTCGTGGACGGACAGACCCTCATCTATGATGTGTGTATGTATTTGTCGTTTTTAAAACATGCAAATCGCGATAGTTACCGCAGCGTGTGTCTCGCTCTCTCACCGAGCGCGACCGGCTGCCATCCTTGTTGCACATGCAGTCTGCATTATTCACAATCCAGGCTGATCACTACGGAGGTTCTATGAGATATGATCATTACAGTAATGTGTACACGCGAAGTGTACACAATATATCTACCTATGTATAGGTCGAACACGCGGGGAGGTCGTTTCTACACGACTGTACTCAATGGAACCTCATGCGGGAGGGGACGTAACTCCTTGCAGTTTTCTTATGTCTGTAATTTGAGATTGTAATATTATTAAACTGCGTGAAATATTAGCTTTCAGCCAGTTCCAGTTATATACACGAGATGGTATGGTTAGGAAGTCTACATTTACAGTTTTAAATAAGATTACACCTCTGTTTTTTTAATTGTGAAAAGCTTTATCTAAATGAAAAACAATATTTCCAGATAATTGATTTGCCAATATATCGATTTCGTGACTCCCTGGTTTTAATTCCGTTAATTCTTTCATTTAATCATTAACCCTGTAATAAAGTCGCTCATAAACTTTTGTCGCGTTAGATTTTTTTCCCGAAAAGAGGAGGGTGTTCTGAGCTTATAACTGCTTCCTACGTGACGCTTTTCTATCGACAAATTATTTTTAAGTTTAAAACGATGTTTATACATAATATTAATACAATTTTCTAGTAGTTAATAACTATCCAGTTTCAATTTATCTAATATATCTTAATTGTTTCTTAAATGATCAATTAATTATAGTGATAAACGGTAGGATAACATATAACATAAAAAAAATAAACCATAACCAAAGCAAGTTCTTGTCGTAGTCTGCATTAATCGCTCACGTAGGATAATTCATTACAATACTAGGTGTCCACTATCAAAACTCGCTTCTTTTTTGGAACGCGATGCGATAATTTACCGACAGGTAATAAAGTTATATAAGTACTTAATTAATGATATATATGAATGAGTTATTTACCAAATGAAAATATACTAGAAAATTCGAATATTTTTGCTGGAATTCGCGATCTCAATTATTATACATACTTACTTTTTTATTATTATTATGTACAACATGTGACCTCGACTTTTTTCAATGTTGTGTTTTTTTCTGACCGGGAAACGAACCCGGGAGATCCCCCACAGAGGCTGACTTTTCACGAATTTAAGTTTCATTTTCTATTACATAATTTATCTATAATATTATTATCTACAATACTTATAACTTTAGGTGTGTAGGATGAATATGTGGGCAGAAAATTTAATTTAGATTCGCCCTAATCGTTGTTTCTTTCTCAGAATATTTTCTAAATATTTAATTTAAATATTATTTGACGCCCACGTTCGCGACTCGATGTAGTCCTATGGCAAATACTCCACAAATCTTAAACGAGAGGCAACACGAACAACTAAAAACACATAAATATTTAAACTTAAAGAGTGGTAGGCAGACTAATGATGGTTATTAGCCCAGTCTGCCGTCCTGGGGTAGTACCACCACTTTCGAATGTAACTTCCATTGAAGTGACTATGTCGCGTATCGGAATCAGTTTGGAAGTAACCAGGTATAGAGAAGTGTAAACTGTCAAAAACTGTCATTCGTCTCTTCAAGCCGGCATAGCGGAGGCGACTAACGTCTGCTGTTCCGATTTTTTTCTTTTCGCGAGTTGAAAAATACATAAAAAAAACATAATAATAATAATTTCGAATGTAAAACTTCATGACCTTGTCGCGTTTCGGGAACAGTTTGAAAGTAGCCAGGTATAGCGAGGGGAGTGTGCACTGTCAATCTAGATGGTGCATATTTGTCTCCTCAAGCCGGCATAGCGGAGACAACTGCTGCCTGTAGAAATTTATCTATAGTAAGTAGCAATGGACCGCACTTTAGGTTTACATCAGGCGGAGTGTTGTCATATGCCGAGCTACAATAAAAAAGAAAATAATAAAAAAATAATACTCTTTACTGTGCATATTATTAGTACGGTTACATATTTTTGTAGTCATTTCATTTCTCATTCATTCACAGCCACGTGCTTCGTTCACCTTTGACATTTGATGAGAACAACACGCCTTATTACACCATATTACAAACGTTACTTGAAACTCGTGTCTATAGTGGCGTAGACTCGTGGTGGTGTGACCCCAGGAGCTGGTGTCACCCCTAACCGGTTGAAACGCGGCGCGGTTTCGTAGTGGTCAACACTCCGCCTGATGTAAAGCTAGAGTGCGGTCCATTAATGGAAACAACTGCTACTACAGAGCAACCTGCGGGTAGCAGTCGCCTCCACATGCCGGCTTGAGGAGACGAGCATGTACCATCTAAATTGACAGTGCACACTTCCTCTCGTTGTACCTGGCTACTTTCAAACTATTCCCGAAACGCGACAGTCACTTCACAGGTGTTACATTCGAAAGTGGTGGTTCTACCCCAGGACGGCAGATAGGACAAAATAACCATCTACAGTCTGCCTACCACTCTTTAATAGTACCTATAGGCACTGAGCTACCAAAGTACATATAACAAAGTTACATTGGTACCGGTCTTTTAGCGAGGTTCGAACACGGGTCTCATCGATCATGAGTTCACGCGTCTTACCCCTAGACCACGGCCGCTCTATTATTATATATCTATTATAATTTGGTTAAAACAACCCTCACCCCTAGCTACTGCACTAGTGTTTATTTTATTTTTTTAATTAGCCGTAAAATAATGAATACAGTCAAAATGAAGTCGTTTGAAAAATTAATAGCTAATTAAAATTTAAAAGAATAAATACATAAGTACTAAGCACTATACTCGCATGTACTATCAAGAGCAGGGGAGCAGTCCCAGTTTTTTTTCAAAATTGTTTATCGGATTTTTACAGTTGCCTTCTCTTTCTGATTATTATAAGTAAAGGAGATCAATATTGTTGTCAATGTTTCTATATGTTTTTTACACATTGCACCTAATTTTGTTGTCAATGTTATGAGGGAAAAACGAAAAAATGACATGTAAATATCAATCAAATTAATCTACACACGTCAGTTGTCATAGCAACGTAAACATAAGTTATATATAAAGTAGGAGCTGAGAGAAACGTAAAAATATGCAAGTAACAGTAGTCCTTGAGGTGGGACTGCTCCCCTGCTCTTGATAGTACTTACTCGTATTAAAAATTGTATCGAGTTTGAATTTATTTCGAGTTTCAAGAGTGTTTGTAAGCGATTAACGTGTAGGAGACGATGTTAATTGATTTCAATAATATAGTATTGTAGATCACATTACAATTCGAATGCACTATGTATTGTGTCTCTGTTCTGGAGTACCGAAGTGTTTCAAGTATAACCGAATCTCAAGCCGGTATAGCGGAGGCGATTGCAGCCTGTGCAGTTCGTCTGTAGTAGCAGATGTTTCTGTTCATGGAGCGCACTCTAGCTTTACATCAGACGGAGTGTTGTTATACGCCGAACTATTATACAATAATTAAAAATAAATACTCTACTTACCCCTATTGTAGTAATATACGTGAATGCAAACATAAAACAGAGAATTAAATAAACAGAAAATCAAACATAACGCAAAAATCGTTAATAAAAAATAAATGATCGTACATTTTTCAATACTACCAGTTTATAACTCTGGATTTGACAAGAATTATTATTAGACTCAAGTTTATATGATCACGCGGATGGTTTACAGCTCCTAATGCCGTGCGGTCATATAAACTTAGTCTGGCTTTTTAACTACGACAGAGAAAAGTGTTCGAAAGCTCGCTTAAGTAATAAACTACGGCGCGCCATAGTGAGTACGTCGCGGTCGTCGTTCATGCCACAGTTATTGCTACGATACTACGATTTTAAAACATATTTTTTTATTATAGCTCGGCATATGACATCACTCCGCCTGATGTTAAGCTAGAGTGCGCTCCATTAACAGAAACAACTGCCGCTACAGAGAAATCTCTACGGGCAGCAATCGCCTCCGCTATGCCCGCCTGAGGAGACGAATGTGCACCATCCAGATTAACAGTGCACTCTCCTCTCGCTATACCTGGCTACTTCCAAACTGTTCCCGAAACGCGACGAGGTCATTTCACGAGTGTTACATTCGAAAGTGGTGCCCCAGGACGGTAGACTGGACTGCCTACCACTCTTTAATCTTATTATTTACATTATTATTTTTGAGAATATAAAATATCATTGAAATTTTTTTATTACATAACGTCCTCTAAAGTTTAGTCTAAACTATTATAAAAGTCATAATTAATAAAAGCTCGTTTTCATCACGTGATTATCAGCGCAGTTATAAAGGTTAATTTATCAAATGCATTAATCACTAAAGTTCTGTATCAAAAGATTACGTTTTACTGTTGCGGGGAAAGTGCGCCGAGGCTGCAGTGCAGGAGGGGAAAACGCGGCGGGGGTAGGCACCCGGGAGGGTGGGTCGACCCGGTCACCGCGCCTGTAGTGCGGAGCTTGCGCGCTCGGCGCCATCCGCGCAAACATCATAACCTCAAAATTTGTACAAATCTACCGAAATTAAATAAAAAAATGATTGTCGAAATACAAGAGGTAATTTTATGCATATAAATATATTTTCACATATTACATTACTTTATAAAGTTATGTTGCGCCGTGTGGATACATTTCACAGTTATTTATAATTGTTGTAATTTAATTTGAGTAATTATTTTATCATTTTCGTGGTTATGATCGGTTTAAATGATATTTTATTTCAATATGTGCATATAAAACAGTCGAGTGCTAGTTACTGCTGATGTTACGGTTAGATAAATGTGGTAAAACATCCTCGCGGCTCGTTATCAGTGTCTTGTGAATGTGGAAATATGTATTATAAACTTCACTTCACTCTTATCACAAACACGTCGACGACTTTTTATAATTCCACACGCTGTAATCAAATAATATATATTATTAGAAGCGTACATTTCGCAAATAATCGGTATTGTTTTAAAAATACAAATAAATAAGAGGTTTATTAACTTAAATAAATAAATATATACTATTATTTATGGTTTTTAATTTTTATCTATTTTTAATATATTTTTTATACATATTTAATTTACTTAATAAGTGATAACTTTATTACGATAGTTAATCGGCGTAAAGATAGGAGAAGTAGATCGCCTAGGTTATCTGTAAAGATCGAAAGGCACTAGGATGTCAGTAGGTCAACGCACGGTGCGTGAGGACTGAAGGGGAAGAGGGCGTGCTACGAGGGGCGTTGCACTTGCAATGCCCAGTGCAGGCGCTACGGGCCTCGGCTACGCGGGGCTACGAACTTCTACGGCGCGCCGTAGCCGATTGCCACTTTTGTGAAATTGATTTTTCTTTTGAAATCGCGTTCCTTTATACTTTTTAACCTTTTATTTTATGAAAGTTTTTTAATGTAAGCCTGAATTTCTGTACTCATTGTTGAATGAAATCTCTAAAAACAACAAGAGGTATGATTTTTTAAATTATGTTAAAATGTATAGTTAATTTTAGGTTAATCATTCAATAATAACTAATTTACGTTACTATTATATATATTAATATTCCAGTCGCCTTTTTTTACTACGACACTTAAAACAAAGAATATTGTGTTTTATAGAAAACAACATGGCATCACGGCATCTAAACTAAATTAATTAAAAATCCAATTTAAAAATAGAATACCTCATAAAATATTTTTAAGAGGCCAGCACACAGTGCAGTGAATCCACAAGTGATGGCGGGGATTTCGCAGTGAAAAACTTCACGAGCCATGAAAAGCCTACCTAGACTGCCTACTTCATGTGCTTTGCTTCACATAAAGGATTCTTTTAATACTTATTTCAAAGTTGTATATATGAATGAGAAGTTCAAAAATGATACAACTGAATTGAAAGATATTATGCGGTTTACTAACGTATTTATTTGTATATGATGTTTCGAAAGCTTTGCAGACATCCTAGTCGCACCGATAATTAAATCTGTTAACTATATCCTACTGGGCTAACCGAAGCATTCACTTTTTCGTATCTATTTTTATCGTTCTGTATCTATATTTGAGTTAATTGTTCATCCCTACTATCTTCTTGATAGCGGGCACGTATAACTGTACCTTATTCTATCTGGCAATTGCCTATCGCCGACCTTTCTTCTTAAATAAATAAATATAATAAAAAATAACAATGCCGGATTTTTTATAATGCGAAATATTTTAAATTTTCATATAACTTGTTGCATTATAACTTATTGACCTTTCGGATAGCTCGCCGACATGCCGACAATCCCAATATGTCAAAAAATATATCAATTAATTTTTTTTTATTAATTATAAAAAAAGTATAATTGATATACCAGTTGCGTCAATTAGCAATGTAGCACAACTGTAAAGCAACAAAAACTAATATGTTAAGTTAGCAGTTGGAAATAGAGATGGGTTAAATATGTCGAAATACCATTATTTTTAACCGATATATCGTATATATTCTGTTCAATATCAAAAACGATATATTTTTTGCATATAATAAAGTTCAATTTACGGTCCTAAATTGTTACAAGCGTCTTACAACTATATATCAATATTATTTTCACGATAATATCGATACTATTTCGATATTTTTTAAATATATCGTAATGTTAATATATTTTTTCAATTTCCCCATTTCTAATCAGAAAGAATGCAGACAGAAAGATCTAGCGATGATTTTCTATTTAATAATTTAATAAAAACCTCAGCTTTGGAATATGACAAAAATTAGTAATAAATCTGCAAATATGAAAATAGGATTATTTCAGTTAATTATATTTGCAATATATATTTCAGGAGGGTAGAGGAAAGAAACCCTTTAAAATATGGGATTGTTCGAGGAGCGTTAGAAAAGGAATAGTTATTAGTAGCTTTGAAGAATTATTACATAAAGGTAAGAATATTTCTCGTCTCTTAATACTACTAACCTCTTTATATCAAGTATATGTATAATGTTACTTCCATGTTAATAATTGAATAGCGCAACCTACTTTAAAATATCTGTAGAATAATCCAAAATTAAATTTAATTCCCGACAGAGTGGACGGTAAATAGAGATTTTAATTGCATTAGGTTGTCTGTGTCGAAGACCTAAAACTAGGTCATCCCCGACCTACCCCAACTGTGCAATCAAACACTATACGATAACGATTTTGTTTTAAATATAACTTTTTTTTCCATTTTGATTTGACATTCGGTATTAAATTGTTATATTTACAACTGTTTGTATAATGTACTTAATTTTAATATTGGCTCAGCTTAATAATAATAATTAATGGGAGTAAACGACAATCTGAAATAATATGTATTTACAGGTAGAGAAAAATTGTCACTAGGACAGAGTGAGCCAGTAAGAGTAGTCCTCGAAAACGACGGCACACAAGTTGAAGACGGAGAATATTGGAAAACGCTACCACCTAATACAGTACTATTATTGCTCAGACCGGGGGAGAGATGGACGCCCTCCGGAGTGGACGTCATCACTGCCGGTCAGTCATTCTGCATGACCTCTGTTGTCATACGAGAATAGCGTTGTGCATTCGCTCACGGATGTCGCACGTATTGTTACAGCTATCTCGACGATACCGCAAATCGTCTGCGAGACGATACACGCGCTCGATCTGCACGATGAAGCGCCTTCGTGGAAGATCATGGACAACAAGGGGCGCGTGACGGTCGTGCTGCACTGGGATCAGAGACCCGGGGCGTCGCCCGCGGCCAGGTCTCCCTCGCGGCAAGCGAAACCCGATCGCCGACCCTCACTCGTCATACAGACCTCGCTCGACAGACCCTCGCCCGCTCCGCCGCCGCATATCACAGTCGTCAACCACGACGAGCCGGTCTCGGTGCGCCGGCTCTCACGCGCTTCCGGCTCGCTCGACGTGCACGTCCACACGGCGGAGTGCGCGCCCGCGGCGCACCCCGCGCCTGCGCCCCATCCTCACCGCACGACGCACGACGAATGTGACTTTCACTGTTGTTCTCTACACGAGGAGGGACGGCGTATCGCAGTGCACAAGAGCGTAGCGACATCGCCGATTCAGGACGCCCAGCCCCGCGCCTCGCCGCAAGGCAGGCCCAAAGGACACGTGAGGTTCCTGGACGCGGAGGGCGGTCGTCGCGAGCGAGACTCCTCCGAGAGCGAGACGGAGAACACGCTCGTGGAAGACGAACCGGTCACCTCCGAGAAGTTTCTTCTGCTGATAGATCAGCTGAGCGTCGATCAGAAGCGACATCTCACCATCAAGGACATCGGCATCATCCTCGAGCGGCTCAACTCGAAAATCCTGGACGTGGAGCGTCTCGACCGCGAGTCCGAGTCGGACGATTGCTACAACTGGACGATAAAGGCGACGATCCGCGGAGACGCGTTACGCGAACTCGGCGTCATCTACAACGGCAACTACTACGCGATCAGCGAGCACCCCGGCTACCGGGAGGAGAACGAGGACGCGGCGGACGAGGCGGAGGAAGAAGAGGAGGAGGACCGGCTCTGATCAGGCCTGTGCGGCGCCGCGGCTCGAGCCTCGTGCACGCTGCGGACCGCACTGTGTCGCTGATCGCTAGTCGTATAAGTAAAAAGTGACTTCCTAGCGTTATATGATAATCGGAGGCGAACGTTACGCGCGCTCTATACCTACGTATATATACATACATATATACTATGCATAGGGCGCGAATGTTTTATCATCGAGGTGACACTCGACGTTCTAATAGGTAAATTAATTACATAGTATACAATGATGGATACAATGTTCCGACAACACGCATACAGTGATTATTTTAATTGTACATAATAGTTAGATAATTCTAATACACATACTTTTGTGTACCTACTTCATTCGCTCGGCTGAGAAATGTGTTTTTGGCCTAATTAACGAAACAGTTATACTGCGGTTCTATTATTTGATATAAACAACATGTATTACTTTCCTATTGTGTGTTAAATGATCGTACTGTTGTGGTATAACGTCTAGATGAATACTCAAATTGAGACACTAACAAACGAATTTCAGACGTTCGGTTGCTGGTGAGGTATATGTCTACGTTAAAATGACGCGACGTACCATTTCGTTCATGTAAATTATTATCGGTACTGAACGTCATTTTAAAATAGCCAACACGGGATTATAGATCCATAATAATATTCAGAGAGAGCACATACTTTATAAACAATAGATAATAATAATTGTGAGTGTTAATATATAAAAAAAAGGTTGTAACTAATAAATTACAGAATGTACGTGACGTCACGACTCACTTCAATAGAATAAGGACAATCTTATATTTTATTAGATCTATGTAGTATTATTGTACTCGTTTTTATTATTTTTATAGTTCGGAACTACGCGAGAGACTCGAATGCTGAATTATAAAGTTTAATTTTTCAAAACTCGACGATAAATTAAATATCATAAAGGTTGACTTAAGTTCAGAACGTGCGATGGAAGTATTTGTCAATGTTATAAATTCTGGCATCAGTTCGGTGGAAAGTTTGCAGCGTTTCTCTGAGTTACGACTTCAGTTTCATTTAGTTTTCAAATTTTCAAACAATTGAATGGCCGTGTGTTTTCAATCATTGTCTTGTTTAATGTTCACTTTGTGAGTATTTAAATAATTAGGGCGGAGAACCCGTACATCTCCTAGAAGAAGAGAGTTTCAGCTTGTGTTCATAATCTTGTTATTTCGACATTTTTGTACTTGTATATTATTTTTTATTCGGTGCAATATTAATTTTCTGAGATAACTAATGCACGGTTAAAACATTGGGTAAAATGTATATAGGTCTTTTCGAATGAAATAAAAATCCTAGAAAATTACTACACAAATTTTACAATTTTCTTTGTAATAGACTATTTTATGTGATAGAATTACTAAGTCACCATGTTCAATATAGAATCAGGATTATAATATAAAAAATAATTTAATTAAATACATATTATAAGTATTTTTACCCCTATGTCTAATATCATTGTAATTAAGGACGAAAATGGACATCGACTATCTAACTACTACTACAGCGCACTACGAACCTGTCACTAACATTTAAATAATGCGTCCCGAAAGCTTTGCAGTCATCGTTGTCACCGCGATATTGACGGCAGATTAAAATGAAAAACACGCGATGATAAATCGCTACAATATTTTAATAGAGGAAAAACATGCAGGATGTGTATTTCATATAAAAAGCTGATGTCCTCTTTCCACCCTTATGGTGTAACAGCACCGATATTAGTAATGGGGGTTGTAAATAAACTATTGGTCAAATTCAATAGTTGATAATCGAAGTACAAAATTATATATATATATAATATACCGCGTCTGTACAATTTTATTGTGTAATATAACGAAGTGGGCTTATTTGAAACGATTTTCGGCGCGAAAACTGCCATATTTATGTAATACTAATTATGACTGACGAGTTGTGCGAGTGTATGTCATAATTAAATGTATATTAAATATATTTTGTGGGCCCATTATGAAAAATGTCCTATTAAATTTTTATTATTTTAAGTCGACGAATTGTTGCGTTCGTAGAGATGAGACGTTCATAGAGGTGACATTATTCTTAATTTTAATGTAAAATATAAACGTATGTATTTATAGTATTTTAATTATATTTAAAAAAAACCTTAATTAATCGTTATTTACGGTTCGTTACGCACATTGTATATTGTTTAATTTAATCCTATTATTATTATAAATATTTACGTTCGGTAAGAAGTGTTGAAGCGACATTTTTTAATGGTTGAGTGATTTTTATTAGATATTTTAAGTGTGAGAATATTAATTAACTGAAATTGTGTTCAATGCCTGTACAAAATACAAGCTGTATGACAACTTCATACACTGATAACTGCTTACATTTTCATTGTTATTATGAGCTATAATAACATTACGCGAAAACATCACCGTACATTTTATTATAATAACATTATGATTTTTACAATTTATAGTATTTATTTAAAATATAACTGAATAATAAATAAATATATATTTTTATGTTAAATAAGATTAAACATTTAACTACAAATATATAAATTAAATAATTATAAAAGTGTAAGCAGGAGATACGTAATATTAGTACAACATGAGGGGTGCTTCAAACGTAGTAACGAACGGTACCTCCGTTACATTGCTACGTTTGAACCGGTCATCTTGATCATGGTCCCCCCGCGCGGTCCCCCTGGTACCTGATATCTTTGTGGTCCGTGGACCCACCGATAATAATATTATGACTCGGGGACGATACAGAAGCGAATTCTCCCATCGGAGGGACTTTACGGGGTGATTTTTGGTCTTCGGTTTGAACGAGCGCCTCAATAGCAGTCAATATAGATAGATATAGAGATGTCATAATTTTGACTAATGTGCCAAATTGTATACAGTCAAGCTGTCACTTGTTTTTGTTATATTTGCGTCAAAATCACAAATGCTACGATTTACTACGAGCTATTCAGACTACAGAGTTATGCAAATGCAAATGATTACCTTAAAAAACTGTTTTCAACGTGAAATAAAGGGTATTTATCTCTTCTGACCATAACCTCGATTACTCGGAACGATAGTTTCGTAGTTGCATATGTATGCGAATTGGGAATTTGTTCGGCTATTTATTTTAAACATAAAAATTCCAAGAGCCATTGTGATTTTGACGTATTTATATTTTATGTAACCAGATAATGAGCAAAATGAGGGTCTCGAGGCCGGCATGATGTGTATTTGCGTGAATGAACGTGTTTTTATGGGCATATTAAATTCTAATACCAACTGATTTGCTCAATAATAATTGTAGTTAACAATATTTCGTTATAAGATATCGACATGTCCCTTTACTTTAATATTATCATTCAATTTATCGAGTCATTTGATCGATGCCCGCATGCACGTTACTAATTAACGTTCGAATTAATTGTCATGATATGTGCCAAACTTATTAAAATGAAATTGCAAATCTGCCCATCCCTGCGGGAAAAAGACGTGACAATTGTATTGTATTGTAAATTGCAAATAAAAAATGACTCGACAAATAGAATTGTGCGGTTTCTTAAACGGAATGGTGTTATGCAACACAGCACATATTGTTACGTCAAGAATTATTTTTATAATTGTAAAGCGACTGAGGCAGTTCGGCATATACCGTTTTTAGAAACAACTTATCCGTGAGAACTTCACTGCCACTAATTTAAAAATAAAAGAATATTGGAAATGATTTTTCCTTTGTTTTATTTATAAAACGTTACAATCAAACATATATTTTTAAATAAATAAAAAGTTACTTTTTTTGTATTTTTCACGTCAATATAAAAATAAAGGGAATCAGTAGTGCGCTTTCTATGGGCACAATTGAGCCCTTGTGAGGGCGCGATACTCGGCATCCTTGAGTTTGTCGAGGGCATGTTGCATTTCAGGCCACGGCTCATATATCTGACTCACCGTGATCAGCTTGTGAACAGTCGGGTGCCTCAGGTCCATGGTTCGAGATATAGAAGCGCGACTATGCGTCCTGTACACCGTATCCACCTACAATGTTTAATTCAGTACAGTATTGAGGCAGTTCAAATATGTAAGCAGACCGATGATTAGCCCTGTCTGCCGTGTTCGGGTACTACCACCACTTTTGAATGTTACATTAGTGAAGTGACCCTGTCGCATTTCAGAAACAGTTTGGAACTAGTCAGGTGGAGAGTGAGCACTGTCTATCTGGATGGTGCACATTCGTCTCCTTAAGCCGGCATAGCGGAGGGAGAACTACAACAAAAAAAAATGTTTTAAAAATAAGTCCTACTCGAGTCGGGCATCTAGCCATCGCATGATTCCAATCGATTAAGCTGAAACCGAGCAGCAAAGAAAGGAATGCACTATTCTCAAGCCGGCATAATGGTGTTGATTTCTGTATTTCGGTTGTCTGCGCCCGCACTCTAACTTGGGCATATTTAAAATACAAAAAAATTCACAAACCTTAGTATAACTCAATGACGACACCGTACAAATGAAGCCGATGCCCAACGAGGTGCATGTCACAATAAGTAACGGCCACAACTCCCAATAAACTCTCAACGCATAACCTAGACGGAGCCGCTGAGGCCACTCGTCATCATATTGAGACGCCGGTAACATGTCACCGTACTTCCGTTTTACGATACTTTTAAATTTGGGAGTCGATTCGAGCAGACGAGCTGCGGAACCGACTCGGAGAAACTTTGATAACATCATTTAAAATCTATTAAAAATAATTAAGGGCGAGAATATATATTTAATAGCCAAATGTTTTTTTGTGAATTCAAAATAATTGTCTTTAGGACATTTCGTGTTTTATATTTCGCATATTATTAAGTGCCAGTTGTTTTGTTTTTTAGTGAGTTGAGTATTTTGTATTTAATTGTTTAAAATGTATTGTTAATTTCAGGCTCAAACAAATATTTTAAAATATGCTTATTCGAACAACGATTACTTATTACCAAATAACCCATTGCCATAATAAAATATGCGATTGTCAATGCCATAGCTTTTTATTCTTGTTCAATGTGAAAGAAACGCGTCTAATCGAAATATGTTATTAAAATTCCAAAGCTCTTAAATATATGTTTAATTTAAAGACTCTTCTTATTACATTAACAAAACAAACGCTAGATTAATATGCAAAAAAGTTGTTATATATATTTTAAAAATAACGTGTTTAATTTACAGGTAAGAATAACATTACACACCTTGCATACATGTGTGACATTACAATCAACTTTTCACTGCTGCAGGCTCTGCTTGGGGTGTCTCGGGAGCCCCGAGATGACATTCACGACACCGAGAAGAAAAAGCTCACCCCGTACCCGAAAAAAATACATCAATTTCAGAAGTTTTTTAGGGAAATCAGGTACCGGTACAAAACTGAGTTTGTAATTTGTGTTCGCTTTCTCGATTCGTTAGTCCAATAAGTCACGCCTACGGCTGTACAGAGCTAGCCACAGACAATGGAGCTCCAGCGACTTCTCCACTTTAACCCCGATCACATCTATGCTTTTATTATTGTAGGCACTTAGTTGTAATATTGTAATAATTAGACTGAATTGTATAATTATTTGTTTTTTGCATGCTATAATTTAGATAGCTAAATATGGCTGAAACACATCCACGTATCCCGCCTAGTTAACGCAAATAAATGATTTTGATTTGATTTTTAATTTGATTCTTGTGTACGGCGGTTGAAGGTGTTCCACCCTCGACCCGAAATATCATTATAGGACGTCCCTTTAAATTAATCCGAATAAAACCGTTTGTTTTAGGAACTGAAACTCACACCGATGCCAATCTTAAATCGAGTGTAACCAATACATCGAATGATATTATTAACTTGGATGTATTAAAAAATAAAAACGATACACATTGTACTAGTATTACACAAACCGCTAGCATTACAAAATCAAACGGCGATAAAAGTAGTAAATCCAGTAAATCTCGCAAAGTTTATACAAAGGATAATATCGAAGAACATAATATTGAATCGAAAGTAAATATGATACAAACTAAACGTCAAAAATCCAAATTCACAACAACAGATGATTTGGATAAATACGATGTAAAAAAGCGGGACACATCAATTGTACAAGAAATTGCAGATCATAAACGATCACAAAAATGTCAAGTAAATACATCAAACAATACAAGCTACCGGGCGACATCAGCGCCGTCATCCGATGACGCTACATATAAACGGAAATATAAGAGACACACTAATAAACACACGAAAAGAAATCGTAATGCAACATACAAATCAGTCGCTAAAAGGTATAATGTTGATGAACCATTATTATGCCACGAAAACATAATAAACTATCATTATAAGAAACCCGACACAAACAAAGATTTCATACGGGAAGTCGTCAAACGTCGATACAAAATTATCCCACGTATGTATAAAAATGAAGATGAAATAAGTCAATATTCAGGACCAATTTGTAGAGATAAAAAATTAAGATATATTAGAGATGACGGAGAGATGCAATTCAGAAACTGTGACCGAAGGTACTCATACTCAGATGGAAATGACGATAGTGATCATAGAAGCGTTCGTGACGCAAAATTGCATTACAGACAAAGAGAACATACACGCAATAAATATACAGATGTTTATAATGATTCTAATCTATATGACGTTGTGCCTGTGAAGGAGGAAACTTATAAAACGCATAAACATAAAGAAAGCGATCGGATATTTAAAGAGGTGCTACCATCATCCCGAACACATCGGCCGAAACTAAATCTCGATTCATATTATGTACCAGAACTTGATGAGTACATCCGCTCAAATAAGCCCACAAGGACTGAAGTAAACGAATACAGAGATATTAAAACGAGAGAAGGGGAAGATACTTTCTGTGACTTCCATTTGAAACTACCTCAAACTAGCCCAAAAGATGGTCAAGAAAGTTCAACTAAAACGGATCAAAGTGACAGGATTTTAAACGAAATAAAAAACATATTACAATTATTTTTAGAGGAAATTAGAAACTCTACTGGAAATGACAATAATTCTGAATTAAATACATCTAAAGCTAACATTCGAACTAGTATCAATGAGAATTTTAATAAGAAAGTAGACGATAACCAAATACCAGAGTATGTACCACCATATAACCCATATCTTCAAATACTACCAATTTATCCATTCAACTGCATGCAAAATGTTATGCCGAGCGACACTCGATTATGTCCGAAATGTTTACACACCAACACAGATTGTAAAAGGCATGATGACAACGAGAATAACAAAACTCAGCATAATACAACCGACGAATTAGTAAAGGAAATATATAAATGCGTAATACAAAAACCTACTACTTCCGGTATAGGAAAAACGCACAAAAATAATCAGTTAGACGAAACTATGCGAACGAAATACAGTTCAAAGGAAGATACAAAACTTAAGAAACAATCGAAAAGTTGTGAAGCATTTGGTTCGAAAACTCAAAGGACAATATCTGATGCAATTATTATGGAACGAAGAGATGCACTGGCCACATCGATTACTACAGACGACTCTGTGACTACTGTTGAAAAGGTTAGTGACCCTTTAAACGTTTACTATAAATGTTCTAGAATGTTCATTTTGTTGCAGAAAAAGAAAAACACTTTCCAAATACTTTTAAACAAGTTCGGTATAACAAAGAAAAGGAGAAAAGAGAAATTAGATGAAGTGGAAAGTGACACCGAGGAGCGATCAAAAAACCGCTATAGACAAAATTTTCCCAACTATGATACTCAACAACAAAGCGATAATCCTTATTTATTATATAGAAATAAAAACAATAAACGAATATCAAAAAATCATATACCGAATACTCGTAGAAGATCAGACTTCGAACCGACGAATTTCGTGCCACAAATGAGATACGAAGGATTTTACAGTCAACAGCCTATTTGTTTAAAGGAAATCGAAGTAAAAAGTGCGGCTACACAAAGCGATAACCGAGTTAAAAAAAAAATTTTTTGGGGTTTCAAAAACAAAACACGAGAGATATGAAGCTGGAGATCTAAAAGCTCTTGGAAGAAATTTGTCTAATCAAGACATAAATATGTATACGAAGCAAAAAAAAAAAAACTAGCAGAGAATCACATGAAATTGAGAGAAGCAATGTTTATGAAGTTATTTGAGGAAAAAATTATTGTTCAAGACTAGTATTAGGAAAAATGATAAAAGTGTATTTAAATCACATTTCCTTTAAATAAGTATGTATACAGAATTGAGAGAATTGCGTTTTCAAATCAATATTTTACATGTTTATTTATAAGTGTTTGTTTGTGATGATTTAATGTACTGAATAAATGTACATATTTTTGAGATAAAAGGGCGTTTCATTTACTTGTACTTTTACGTGAAGGATAAACAATTTTGTACGTTTTGCCGACCTCCATTATCAAGGATTAAAAATATTTGCACAAAATATACTGATAATAATAAAAAATTAGCGCCACAAATCCAATGCCTCAAAATTCCCTAAAATTACAATTTACATTATGTCATTTGACTGACAATTTCTGTATGAAAATATGAGAAATTTAAGTAATAATTATTTGAACTTAGCACAGGGCCATTATGATATAAAGATATAGAATAAAGTATTATTTAGAATAAGTATTTGGTATTAATCAGAAAATTCTTATAGGATGGGATCTAATTCGGAGTGTGGTTGCCTACTATTTCCATATAAATTACGTTACAAAGCTTTGGAGAAAGTTTTAAGAAGAATTGCTTCTAATCTTGGTACTTAATTTATAATGTTTCATTCAACGTGATAAATAATAATATTTATTTACTGCATAATTTTCTATAACATATAAAATTAAAAAAGGCTAATAACAGTGATTTCAAA
Organism: Tinea pellionella; assembly: GCA_948150575.1. Lineage (NCBI taxonomy): Eukaryota > Metazoa > Arthropoda > Insecta > Lepidoptera > Tineidae > Tinea > Tinea pellionella. The sequence goes on from OX411248.1 coordinate 9,914,352, forward strand.
TCGGATATCTGGTACTTTATAGTCTCTGCCTAGCCTTAAAGCACATATGCTCGAGCTAAGCAGCAGTAATTCGTTAAAGTGTAAATTTTAGGTAACACATCAGCATCTCGGAAAGTTGAAGTGATATCCTGCATACCTATAGATGTAACAGAGCTACAAGATAAGATAATACATCTAGAAAATAAAGTAAAGTATACACATAATAACAGAGTGAAAAAAGTAGAGAAATGTGTAGAAGAATTACAAGAGAAAATTACTCATTTGGAAGAGGATTTGGAAAAAACTAAAAATAACAATAATAACGAGAAACACAATGAATTTGTAACCAGTCATACTAACACTCTATATCATGATCCATATACTAAACTAATAAATAATAATAAAACAAATGATGAGTTTATTGTTACAGAAAGTTATAATGATATAAATTATACCAAAAAACCATCAGCAACCAGTCACAGTCGGTTTGACGAAATACTCGACCGAAATCGTAGTAATTCTCATAGTTCTAAAGATTGCAACTATTATAATAGCGATATATATGATGTGATTCCAGTTAGAGAGGAAACTAAAATTAAAAAGAAATATCTAGAACATTATAGAAAAGTTAATGAACTATATAAACATATGGAGCAGTGTTGTGATGATAATGGAGGAAATAACAAAGAAATAGACAAAAATGATCGAATATCTAATATTTCTAATAATGTATTTAGAAATAACACAGATTGCCATGTCGAATGTGATTATAAATGTGTAGACAAAGAAACAAAAGACAAAACATATAAAATAAATAACAAACAGTGTTTAGATGAAATAAAAGATATATTAGAAAAGATACTACTAGAAGTAAAAGAAAAACGCTTAAAAAGTATAAAGAGCAAAGATGATAAAGCTCATAATAACGAAAATAATAAACAAAAATATAATCCATGTTTTTATCAAACTCAACCTTTGGCATACATACGGCCACTCCTACTACTCAATTATCCTTTTAGAGTAAAAAACGAAAACATTGTTAAAAATACAAAAGAAGTTACCACACAAACAGAAAGGGCTGGTGTAAATAGTGATAAAAATAACCGTCAAGTTCTCAATAATTATACAATACAAAATCAACAAAACCGCACAAAGAAAACTCCAACATATTGCGATAAAATTACGGATATTGATAGAAATTTTATATTAAATGTAGCATCGAGTGAATTTACATCAAATACACTTGGTCAAAAGAATATAAAAGTAAGTTATTAAATATCCGCGTGCGAATACAACATTTATTTGCAGTCAGTAGTGGTAAATGATTATTTTGCATACTGTACTTACCATCGCAAAAAAAGTTTAACGCAAAAAAAAGCTTTAAGCTAGCTAGCTACACACTACGGTTAAAACAGGAACGTAGCTTAGGTAAAACTGAGCACCGTACACCTACGATTTTATTTGAACAGTTCAACTGTCCGTTCAACCCGCTTTAAATGACTGGAAAATAAAAGAGGCTTCATAAAGTAGAGATCGCGGACGTTCAAGTTAGGTCTAGCACCGCCTCATAGGCAAATAAAAAAAATACATATTTAGATTTACATATTTCAAACTGCATTAGTTTCATATTCATTTCAGAATAAAGATAAATCGAACCTTTTAACAAAACTAATTAAGATAGTTAGAAAAACAAAAGAGAGAAAAGATATTGAAGCAAGAACCGGAAGACAATTCGATACAATATATGAAATATCCGAGAACGGGATCAGTTCAAATAGCTGTTAAACCGAAATGAGACTCATTGATTGATACGGTGTTCATAATAAATAAATTATGTTAAATAACTGTTAGCTCCTCCTGTATATAAATAATCGACAAAGCTATGGAACCTTTTATGTGAATCCGTTTTCAATTCATGTTCCGTTAGCTACGGAAGGAATTTGTAGAATATACGCCGCCGCTGGCGCACACGCAATAAGGAAGAAACCAGACCAGGATAGGATGTTAGTAGCTTTTAAAACCTACTAAATACGCCTAAGGAGTTCTAATATGAGTGATAAATAAGAGTAGATTATTGAAGAACATTTATTGTGTACGTTCGGACCTGTAAATTAGAATTTAAAACGTTGCAATAATATAACGCTTTTGTGTAAACGATGTCCTATTGGCTAAAAATACGTAGAAACTAAACTGTGCGGTTTTTTTTGGTTTTAACTCTAATAGATTGGAGTATCAGAGGTATGAGGACAATGATATAATATATGTTAAAATCAGACGAAAAAAAACTCAATTTAAAAATATAATTTAATTTTAATTAATATAATTGAAAAGAGAGTTATCTACAATATTATATGCTATTATATACGTAAATACAAAAACATTTTATTTATAAAATAATATCACATTTTAATATATTCTAAAAATTAAAGTCATTTCACGTGTATTTAACATAAAATCAAGAAAAGCATAGACAATAATATTAACAGACGTGTTGGTGCACAATCTCTGCCTACCCCTAAAGTTGTACACGTGAATTGGGTCGCAGAATACATATAAAACACTATATTTCTTTAAACTTAGCTGTATTCGCCATTATAAAGTTCAAGTCTTCTATTAGGAACCTGCAAAATACAATATGTGTTAAAGATTTCCAAACCCTATTAAAGAGTGGTAGGCAGAGTGATGATGGTTATTAGCCCAGCCTGCCGTGTTGGGGTAGTACCACTACTTTCGAATGTAACACCCGTGAAGTGACCTCGTCGCGTTTCGGGAACAGTTTGAAAGTAGCCAGGTATAACGAGAGGAATGTGCATTGTCGATCATAATAGCGCATACTCGTCTCCTCAAGCCGGCATAGCGGAGGCGACTGTTGTCTGTGATAGTAGTAATTTCCGTTCATGGAGCACTCTAGCTTAAAATAAAAAAATAAAAAAATCACGAAATGAATTTAAAGAGTGGTAGACATGGTGGCATTGTGCTAGTCTACCACTCTCACTATGATGGCCGTATATGAACTCACCCATAAAACAATAAAGGTAGAGGTGCAGTACTCAAATGCCACAACGCATGCGCATCAATAACACCATACAGAGGTGGAAAATCAAATATTTCAAAGACCAACGATGCGGCAGACAGTAACGTGAACAGTGTTATCCGCCATACATAATAACCATCATCTCTGTGTTTATAATAATGCCATATTGAGAATAATATCCACAATGAACCTGCTAAAACACCTATAATAAAATTAATATTATTAAATAACATAAAATGTTTATAAATTTGTACATTTAACACCCGTGAAGTGACCTTGTCGCGTTTCGGGAATAGTTTGAAAGTGGCCAGGTATAACGAGAGGACTGTGCACTGTCAATCTGGATCGTACATGCTCGTCTCCTTAAGCCGGCATGGTGGAGGTGCCCGCACAGGTTTCTCTGTAGTAGCAGTTGTTTCCATTCATGGACCGCACTCTAGCTTTACTTCAGGCGGAGTATCGTCCCATGCCGAGCTACAATAAATATATATATTTGAGAGAGCCCGTGACTGAATTATTAAATATTAATTAATAAAGAGAAGCAATAAAGGACAATGGCCACTTTTAGACCCACTTGATATCTAATAGTTTTTTTTTTTAATTGTAGCTCGGCATGTGACAACACTCCGCCTGATGTAAAGCTAGAGTGCGTCCATGAATGGAAACAACTGCTAGCTCAGAGCAATCTCTACGGGCTGCAGTCGCCTCCACTATGCCGGCTTGAGGAGACGAGCATGCGCCATTTAGATTGACAGTGCACACTCCTCTCTTATACCTGGCTAGTTAGTTTGTTAATAATATCGTATTTTTAAATTAATTTCAGTTTACTAATCAATAAACAATGTTTAATTACATAAAAAAACATTATTAAAGCATTTAATATAGTAATAACGACAAATATTGCATCACAAAAAGTCAAATTACTAAATAACCTGGGTAAAAAAATTTACAAATTAGTGATAAGGTCTCTCCTAAATCTCCTCACACAAACGGTATTACACTTGAAGTGGTGGTACTGCCTACTCTTGAATGTTGCTCTCTTTTGATATATGTAATAGTATATTTGTAAATCGTTAACAAACCTCATACCTATTCCGATATTGAGTGTCATATTCATATCATAATCAACAAATCCAGACCACAGATACCTCGTATGACCTAGGTAATAAAACACAGCCGGTGATAATACAATTAATGCTGAATATGGATGCCACAGATTATATAATACTCTGGAAATAAACATATACAGGGTGAATTTTTCAAGTGGGCTTTCATGGCGAAATCCTAAACTATAAGAGATATCGAAAAATGCTGAAAGGAGTCTCGATGCCGATTTTGATGAAAATTAAAACTGCATTATTAGATTTTTGATAAATCCATTTTCCCGGCCAGGAATCGAACCTGTTGATTTTTTTAAAGATAAAACACGCTGTATTATTGCACCATCTGATAGTGTTCCCGATAAGGATCAAATTCTGGGAAGTAATGATATATGGCAAACCAAAGAAAAGTGTTGATTTTTAACAAATTGTCTCTTATTTCCATGTATTTATACATTTATTATGTTTTGATTTAAAAACTCCTTCGCTCTTCGAAGTTAAAAGCGATGATTTAAAAAAAAAAACAATTGAAACGTGGGAAAAACAATAAATTAATTTTTAAGGTCCTGTGCCGTGGCCGGCTAGGTCGCCAGATCTAACACCTTTAGATTATTTTCTCTGGGGGCATGTCAAAAACGAAATTTACAAATGTACGTAATGAAAATGACTTAAAACTAGCGTTAGGGAATATTCTGAACGGAATCAATAACCTTGTGATGTGGAATGCAGTACACTCCTTGAGGCGTCGAGTTCAGCTATGTATTGAAAATAATGGCTATCATTTTGAACAATTGATTAATTAAGATTTAATTACTTAATGTTAAAAAAAAACATTATTTTGCTAAAAATCAATACTTTCCTTTTATTTAACCTTAAAGAGCGCGAGATTTTAAATCGAGCGAGATATGACGATTTTCAATAATCATAAATAAGAAATGTTGTTAATGTACCGGTAATGTATAAATACGTGGAAATAAGAGACAATTTGTTAAAAATCAACACTTTTCTTTGGTTTGCCGTATATCATTACTTCCCAGAATTTGATCCTTATCAGGAGCACTATCAGATGGTGCAATAACACAGCGTGTTTTATTTTTAAAAAAATCAACAAGTTCGATTCCTGGACGGGAGAATGGATTTATCAAAAATCTAATAATGCAGTTTTAATTTTCATCAAAATCGGCATCGAGACTCCTTTCAGCGTTTTTCGATATCTCTTATAGTTTAGGATTTGGCCATGAAAGCCCACTTGAAAAATTCACCCTGTACATATACTATTATTTTTTATTGTAGCTCAGCATATGACAACACTCCGCCTGATGTAAAGCTTGAGTGCTGTCCATGAACGGAAACAACTGCTACTACAGAGAAATCTCTACGGGCAGCAGTCGCCTCCGCTATGCCGGCCTGAGGAGATGAGTATGCACCATCTAGATATATAATATATCTAATCAAACATTTTTTCGTGCTTCCTCTACATAATAAAAGTCGAACTCGTCCCACCATCTCCGTCTGGATCTGGTGCGATGTCTTTTGCAATCTAGAGTCTACTCTATGGTTGACTTTACCATAATAACAAGATATACAAAACAGGTGACTGCCACTTCAAATTGACAGTGTTGGGCTAAAAGTAAATCATTATAACCAAGCATCTGACCAATTACCGATTGATGATATCCATATTCAAACATCACTAAATTCTAATCGGTACCAATGTAACTAAGTTATATGTACTTTGGTCGTTTAGTGCCTTTAATACAAGCACTATAACTTGATACAAGTGGAGCTTTAATAAAAAACAAAAATAATAATGTTTCACTTACCTCACAACAGCAGAAGCATAGAACGCCATAACCATAGAGAGAGCGCACGTATAGTCCATGAACTCTGTGAACGGTGTGTCTCTGGTGTGAAATATTGTTGACCAGATCCACGCATGTATACACACCTATAAACATAGTAACAGGACCCAATATTGTCAAAAATATAAAACAGTTCCAGTCGAACAGAAGCTTTCAGCAGAGGGCTTTTTGGGGGAAAATGAAAACACATCTATTTTGAATAATATTCACACTTGATGGATAATAATCACACGAACATGTGAAGAAAAATATGTTTAGGAAAATAATTGAAGACTTAAAGATATACCTACACTGCTCTCCACAACAAGTGTCCTATTAGCTAAAACAATAAAACCGTGACAATCAGACGCTAATATGAAATGAAATGAAAATCCTTGGCATGGACTTGGCATGCACTTGTTCATCGTCAGAATCTACTTTTGGCTTCGGAAAGGCATATGACGAGAAGACAGCTACAAGAAACTCGTCAATTATATAATTTAAATGCCCTTTCTTTTTCAATGTGAATTAGTTTTATTGAACTTTTTGTTAATCATGGGAATGACTTTTTATGGAAAAACAAATTGTGTTTACCACAGCAAACATCTTCCAGCTTGTCTTGAATGGAGTATCATATTTTGCAAACATTGCCTTCATTTTCCTATACATCTGTATATGTGTTAACAAATTTAATATAGAAAATAAAACTGAAGCTGGCTCTTGTATCCCCATGAAACGATAAAATGGCCACTGAAATATAAAACAACACATACTATATTTCCTGGACACAATTACATGCTAGCATATACAAAGAATGTTTTTTTTTATTTTGTAGTCAGATAGTAAAGTAAGGCCATCTTACTTATAACATTGGTGTAGCGGCTGTGTGAAATAAACTAGTCACTGATGTAACTCAATACGTCCCTTAAAATGTCCTAAGAAGGGTACTAGTGCAGTGAAGTGCAAGATTTCATCATGATTAAGAAATGATTAAATTACCGGCCTCTACTTAATTACTTTTAAATATCATGTAGATACAACTTAGGTATGTCTAGGCAGAATCAAATAACGAAAATAGGAAATCAAATAGATCACAAAAAATAGGTTATATTTACCTTTCCATGAAATTTAGGCACAAAATTTTGTACTGCAAACCAATCAACTGTTCTCCACATACAATCATATTTACATTCATCCTCACAGCCCCAACCTAATAGTTTTGCACCTACATCTTGGCGTTCTCTCGCCTCTTCCTTAAACACTAAGATATCTACAAACAAAAATCTAAGTATTGTCGTATAAGATACATAAAAAATATAAAATAGAAATGCAGCTTAAAATGCTGACTTACTTTCATTTAGCTCACTTTTAGTGCAATTGGCATGTTTACAAGCCTGTAGACATTTTTGGTAGTAGCTCGAACGGTCGCCAATACTCGCTGATACGTGTGATATAAGAAATATACATAATAATAAAGTAAAGGCCGAAAATCTTGAAATGGTCATTATAATATGAATATACTTCTAAGAACTATTTGTTAGCAGTGTTCCTAATTTTCAATCATTGCTACACACGCGATACTAAATTTGATACTCACGATCGATCGTTTATCAATTTTTATCACCTATCACGGCATTTCGCGCCTGGTAAAAGTGTAAACAAACTTATTTGACGTATACATTTTTAAATAAAATACCAAGACTGAAAGAATAATACCATTGCCTTTCTTCAAATTAAAAAAACTAAAATACCGTTTTGCTATTACTTGATTTTTTACAAATGTACAAGTGCAATTGTAATGCCTTGATTTTTTCCTGTTATAAGTTCAAAAAATCGCATAAACAACGCACTCTATATGTTAACTATAATAATAGTATAAATTATTGTAACACCATGTATTATTTCACTAGTTTTAAAAAATATTTTTATGTAATGATTTTGTCCAATTTTGCAGTTTCTAAACTAATCTTCTGAATGTCAAAAACCGTAAACAAAGTGATAAACTGGTGATAAACATAACCTGAAACTTTTTATTTTCTCAACGCTTTGAATAATTTTGAAATGGTATTCTTTACAAGGTGTCTCTTAGCTACGGAATTGAGACGTCCACGGAGTTATCTCAGAACAAAGTTTTTAGATTCACTACGGCTTCATGTGAAGGGAGGCACCGGTGGAAATGGTCTCCCAAAATATGGTGGACTGGGCGGTCAAGGTGGATGTGTTTATTGCATAGGGAAAGAGGGTACAAATCTCAGAAATATAAGCAAGCATCGCGGAAAAAGTGTATGCGGTGGTCATGGGGAAGACAGTCGCAAAGTTAAGATCGTCGGCAGCCCTGGGGAAGACGTACAGCTTCCTGTCCCTCTGGGTATCACTATAATCGGAGAGGACGCTAAAGTATTAGGCCAAATCAATGAAGAAGGTGAAACCGTGATTGTAGCAAGGGGGGGACCCGGCGGAAATGCTAACAATGGATTCTTGGGGCATATAGGACAAGCTCGTCACATCAGACTGGATTTGCAATTGATAGCGGATGTCGGACTCGTGGGCTTCCCGAACGCTGGCAAAAGTTCTTTATTAAAAGCTATATCAAGAGCTAAACCTAGGATAGCTAGTTATCCATTCACAACTGTAAAACCTAACTTAGGTGTCATACAATATAGTGATCATAGACAGATATCTATGGCTGATCTACCGGGACTTATAGAATGCGCTCATATTAATGTCGGTCTAGGACATAAGTTCTTAAAACATGTAGAACGAACAAAGTTGTTATTGTTTGTAGCAGACGTCCAAGGTTTTGCATTGAGTCCCAAACACACACTGAGAACATGTTTAGACACCGTCTTATTATTAAATAAAGAATTAGAACTCTACAATACAGATCTACTCGAAAAACCAGCAATCTTAGCAATAAACAAAATGGACACCGAAGGTGCAGAAAATATATTCAATGACATTAAGAACAAACTTGAACATATAGATAATTATTTAGATACAATACCTGAAGAAATTCGCCCTGAAAAAATTATAAAGTTTCAGGATATTGTAGGTATCTCCGCTCTATTGAAAGGAAAAGATATAATAGAACTCAGAGATCTATTAAGAAAAAGGTTGGACCAATTCGCAGAGGAGAATAATCCAGATATTGTAAATGCTAGTGAGCTGCTAAAGAAGAATAGAGCTATGATCAGAGAAAGAGGCCCACAAATAACATAATAAATTATTTAGAAATATTGCTTTCTTTTTTCAATTTTCCAACTAACACTTTGATATATATTTTTTTTAGTTCCAGCCATGACGTCACGTGGAGATGAAAATACATCATCCACTGCACATAGCATATTCTTCTTGTTATACTCTGGCTACTTCAGTTTATCCTGAAACATGACTAGGTCACTATCGCCATCACTTATCAGACAGGTTCACTTTAACTAGAATACAATAGTAAAATATAAATAATAAAGACAGCAATAAGTTTATAACATTTTTATTGAATAGTTCGTAAATAATCTTTGAGATTTTTCAAACGAGACAATTATGTTTTGAATTATTTTATCACAGTAGTAGAAGCTGGTCTGACATACATATAACTATAAAAGAAAGAAAACTATATTAAATTACAAGAAAAACAGCTTACAAATGCTTTTAAAATCCAAATATCTAAAATAAATTGATAGAACAATTTAAATTCTAATATTTAAATAAACCTTACAAAAAAAACTTAAAACTTACAAAAAAAGTGCAGAAAAAGCAGACTAGAATTATAAGAAAATCAGACATAGATTAGGACAAAATTTAAGGCCTGTCTGATTATTTCCAATAATAATAATAAACCCTGAACTTCAATTTAGAAACTATTGAGATGATAATGTCTTAAAATACTATTAAATTACATATAATTTTCTAGTCTAGTTTATAAAAAACATGTAACACAATATAAACAGATTATATGCAAAAATCCTTATTATAAAAACTTGTTATCAACAAAGGTACGAAGGAGTGACGACAGGGTGCAATTTTACCTCTTGAGCTGTTAAAAAAATATTTAAAATACATTAGAAAATAATTACATAACTAAAAGTCATTAGATAGTAGTGTACTCACATTTGAAATTATCTCTCCTGCGCTTCGGCGGCTGTCTCGGCGACCAGTATTCCTGCGTCCGCTTCCCGTGACGTGGAGACTTCGGGCGCTGCGTGAACGCATGTCGGTAAATTATGCGAGGATCCTTCGGACGACGAACTACTCGAATCGTCATTATCATTGTTGGCTGGATGAAAAAGTTAATAAAAAATTTATTCATTGAGAAGTGTGATGACCTTTCCATCATATTAATTATACTGACCTGCAGGTAGATTGAGTGGTGATGGTCTTTGCTTGTCCTTATCATCAACTTGAGCCGGACACTCCAAATGTACCATATGAAATACCTGAACAAAACAAAAGAATTAAGTTACTCAATAACTACAAAATTAATTTGAACAGCATACAAACCTCATTAGCAGAGTTATTTGTACCAACAATACGTATTATTGAAACGGGACGCGGTGAGAAGTATATCACTTGCCATGATCTGTAAGTATAAATAAACTTATATTGTCATGTGCACCTAGGGTGCGAAAGATACATCATTCCTCAATCTTGCTAGAAAGGTCTCGTATAAGCGGCGTCGCGTAAAGAACTTAGCCCCGCTTCGCATGAACATGATGAACAACGCATGTTTACATTGAAATTTTATAAACAACTTCGACAAGGGCTTGTAGATGTAGATGTAGATTCCCGCAGGCTCTTTCTCCGCAATTGAGCGGCCATGGCCGCTCGTTTTGCGTGTGGTGGTCCGCTTCACCGCAGCCACCCGATATCCTCCACGAAGGACAGGAGACTCTTCACGTTCCTGCACACCTCCGGGAGTGTCCTTGCCGTGCCGAGGAACTTTTGTCGTGTTCGACAAGGGCTTTCTCGAAACTTTAAAAAATATATATAAATAGGGGCATACGAGTGTCCCCCTAGTCCTATTTTGGATGCGAAACAAACGACACCTGCGATATAAGTGATACTGAAGAGCAACTGAAGGCTATCCAGTGACTATTGTAACACATCCTGCTTCTATTTTATTGTATACAATATATTGGCATGACTTCAACGTCGTGTATTATTGTACCCACAAACGCAATAATATATAAACATTTGAAAGTAATAGAATATAAACTAACCTGCACGTATCTCTACTGCGATCGCAAACAGTATCCCAATTCCAATAATTAACTGAAGTTTCGACCACATAAGAATAGTGTCTGTAGTCACAATCCCATAGCAGTAATCTGATAGAGGACAACAAGTATGGCTGAGCCAATTGCACCACAATAGCACCGGAACCGAGTTGATGGCATGTGTAACCATTGTCCCAATCGTATCGCTCAGTATCGCCATTTAATAATGCATTGCGGGAACGACTGGAAATTAACATAAACATTTAAAGACTGCCAAAATGTTCATATAAACATTATACAATTGGTCATTTTATTTTGGCGTGTTGATAGAGTCACGTTATTGATGAAACTAGCGATAGTTACCTGATGCCTTCAATAACAGTTGCGGACATTTCAACAGTGGCAACATTCTTGATTGGTCTGATTAGTCCATCACTCAATGGTGGTACAATGACTGTATGATACGCCTCAAGAGCTACAGCATGAAACACCTGCAACATCACAGCATATCACTCTCAATTCCTCTGTTTTGTTTCAAAAGTACATAAACCTCAGTTACACAGGTATCTTTAATTTATCAATTTTAAACACATACCTTGTTAACAGTATTGCTAGTGCCTACGACTTTTATGTAACGAACTACTCTCGCTGGAAAATAGAGCTTCTGCCAAGACCTACACTTGTATTTTGAGTGATCGATGACTCTGACCCAATCCTTCTGATCCACAGACACTTCTACAAAATATGTGTATGATCTATAACAGTAAATTATTTAGTTTTATTTTTAATTTATAAATATTATATTTTAAAAATATTAGTTAAGTTATGATCTAAGTTCTAGACCTAAAAATTTCAAAATTGTGTCACCTGTTGTCTCTGTCCCAGAGCAGCAGGCGGACGTGGTTCAGTATGGTCGGTTGTGGCAAACGCACTTGCAGTCCGGGATTGTTGTGGTGGTCGTCGGTGATGTTGTGTCGGGAGTACCCGCGTTCCATGTCGTAATGTTCCACGTCTTCGTCCAGCAGAGCGCCGCGCATGTCTCCGCACACCACCGTCGCGCCCCGAGACAAAGTCGCCACATTTTCTTCCGGCACTATGTGACGCGACACTCAATAGTCAACTTGTACATTCTCATGAAAACTAAGAAAACACTACACCCTATACTTACACAATATTCCTCTATGTTTCAAATCAGTGCTTTTTGTCTGTGTCTTCTGTTCTATAGCATCTAAAAGCATGTCAGGTGTGACCAAGTGAAACGGACGTACCACTGTCAGCAGTTCCTCTAAACTCATTAACGTGAATCGTACACATTTCAATATAGCATCCTGAAATAAATATATTTGGCTCGAGTTACTACCAGGAGTAGGAGTAATAATAAATGGAATAATCAAACTCACAACTTCATCTCGCCTCTCGTCCACATTAATCCACTGTTGATTTGCATTGAACCATTCACAAACAGCACGAAATATATCCACTTCCGGCGCAAAGAATGAATTCCTTAATAGTAGTCCTTGTAGAGCTTTCTGATATTATTAATTGTTTTACATTAAAACTTGTTAGAAATCATTTTATATATTACTAAATATTTAATTTGGGTTTTCTCCTCTTCGAATACCTCAATGAAAGCTATAAATATTAACATGAATAATTTAAGTAACCACTCTTAACAATACTTACAACAGAGAGCTGCAAGAAGGATGTGTGATTAAGTACTTCTGATGCATTTCTATCAAGGTAGCTGTAGCAATAGTCCATGAGCCCATCAAGACCGTACAATCTGTCAATAAATTATAAATAATATATGTCAAACTGTCGCTATATATAGCTGTAAAGTTTTCAAATCCAAGTAAATTCATTACTATTATTATTATTTTATTCTTTTTTTTTTTTGAGAATTATAACTCAAGAGTTTCACTTCAGAGATCCAGTCATCGCCACATTATAACATATAAACACATGTACCTTGCAGCATCAAGCACAGAGCAAACATTTCTCAATGCCAACACCTGTCTTAAATAATCACATATAGCGCCCTCCAACTGTGGGAAGTTGTATTGATGTGCCAGTCCTAACATATCCAAGACTGTCTCCTCACGCAGTATAGATAGACCCATATGACCTGGACAATACACAAATATACATACATACCTGCTGTAGATTATTATTTTGTTTATTGATTAGCATTTATTGCCACCCACAATTCAGGGACAACTTTTAATTAACTTAAGACCTTTTATTCATCCTGAAATTACCTCTTGTTTTGCATAGTCAACTAGAATTAAATAATATATATCACCTGAATATACATAGCGTAACAATGCCTTGAAAGCATGCAAAGGTGCCTGAAGTTCAACTTCTGCCTGAAAATGTACAAACACATGCAAAATATTAAATACACATATTACAATGACATTCAAATACAATGGGGCAATAACTCTCGGGTTACCTGATTAGCTTCCTTCATACCACCGAAAAGTAGGGCTCGGAAAAAGTCACTGCTCGCCGCAAGTATGACTTTGTGAGCCGGAATTCTCTGTCCCTCCACTATGAGAGTCACATCTGAATACTCTGGTGATAAACATAGAGCACCGATTTGCTCCGATAGATAGTCTGATGGCAAACGAATGTGCGTTGAAAGATATTTTTAAAAACATACGTTTTGCATGCAAAGAAGAATGTCCTACTCACCGACGTGCTCAATATCTCCCACCCTGGCAGTCGACTTGCTCGCCAAGTATTGACGCTGAGAGCTCATCTTGAGATCTGCTCATTCACGCTGGTTAAAATCGAAATAACAACCATTAATTTGTGGAAATCGACGACATACTCGAAAGGTCCAATAATTTAACGACACTTGCGAATAAATTGTAAGCTTTGTTGTTATTAATTTACGACATATATAAACACTGAATTTAATACGTACATCGTTGGCGCTAAGCAATCCAAGAAACTATTCTAAAGACTACTTGTGTTCGTAAACTATTTTTAATTACTACAGACACGTCACAAAAAATATTAATTTATCACTTTATTATAAAAATTAAAACAAATACTAGCGTGGTGAAAGTAGGACTGACTGCTGCCTGCTGATGACTGACATTTTAATTGACAATTTGAAACTAGTGATGCAAATAGGCGATTTATCTTCACAAATGATCACAGATTATATGAAACTCCGTGCAAATGAATGAGTAATGATAATTAGTAAAATGGACCAACAAAAAACACAAGCATAAAATACCCCTAAAAGAGCTAGATATATCTATTTGTCTTCTTCGTTGTTATTATTGTTTTTAATAATTATATTTATATACGCATTGGTTACTAGAAATAGTCTGCTTTTTAGTATTTCATCATTCTAGATTTGTATGATTGTTTGTCTTGGTACAATTATTTTGTTGGAAATATTTTAAATAGTCATCATTAATTATTCTGAGAAGCATCGCAAGTTTATTATAACCTTTTGAACACAAATAAACTGAATAATACATTACATATTTTACTAGGGCAAATGAAAAACATTTATCTTATTGGTAATTTTCGCATAAATCAAAAAGTTATTTCGTAAACTAGATAAGCACTAAAAAGGCGCGAAACGAGATGCCTTTGACGAAAGCTTCGTCATGAAAATCCTTATCGTCTATTGGCCCGGAATTTCGGTTACACCAACTTCATAAAAATATTTTTTGGCTATGTTGTCAGAATTCCCTACTGGTGGAGCAAGAGGTAAATATCTTTGCGATTCAAGAGAGATATTTATTTTTATTAGATAATAATTATATTCACAGTAGTAAATAAATTTAGTAACAAATTAATACAAACAGATCTTAATAATTATTTTACAAGACATTTCTTGTTTTATGAAGTGTGTTTTTAGTGTTTTGTGAACTTTTTGTAGAAGGTTGCGAATGAATAAAAGTATTCCAGAATAGTTACGGCGCGATTTATGCAAAATGAAATATATATAAACTTAAATAAATGTTAGTTACATGTACCTAAAGCTACGATAAAGTAGTTTAAATGCGCTAAAACTCGGTTTAATATCCATAAGTATAATTAAATGCTCGTGCGAGAGATTATTTTTGCGGAGAGCGTTATTTTATTTTTAATAACTTTCAGCTCGACGGTTGTGAGTCGTGCGATTTTAAAAAACTGTCGGTAATGATTCGGAAAACACTTTGGTCGTCGCGACATGGACCCTCATCCGTGTAACTCACTTCAAAACTTGCAGGACTGTAATTCAGAGATTTTGAAAAGACATTTATTGCAAGCAGCTAACCAGAACACAGCACAACAAAATGTCCTCAACTCTTTAAGAGTAAGTGATTATATTATAAACTAATAGAAAGGTAAGTACTTATAAAATATATGCGTATATTATATTTTTTTTTACCTTTTCAGCCTTCAATAGCGAACAGCATGTTGATGTCTTCCATTCAGCCATCTCAGCAGACGAATCCTCAGTTACTAACGCACTCGATAGCTCCTGTTCAAATTCATCCAAATACATCATATCCATTACAACTATCATCTGTCCATATGCCGATGCATATACCGGTTCCGGCACCCATCAGCATGCCAATGCGGCTAACTGGGACTGCAAATAGTGTACCTTTACAAATTACAGCTTCAGGAATGAACGTTCCTATGCAGGTCTCCTCTTCTATGCAGTTACCTGTATCAGATCTGAACGTACCGCTGCAAATGCCCGTGACCAGTCAAAATATGCAATTAAATACATTAACACCGAGTATGCCACTAAATCTGAACGCGCAGGCATTCCAAAATTCGTTAGTTCGACTCTGCCCCAATGGACAATCGACTATGGACTGTGGAGTCGACCTAAATATACCGACTCAACCGGAAGTGAATAGTGTAATGCCAAAAATCAAACTCGGAAACACTGATACCACCATAGAAGCTGTTCCCATTTCAAAACCTGCACAACAGCCGAATGCTGGAAACAATAATCCATTGTCGATCAGAAACTCCATTCGCACAACTGCACCCCATATGGTGTACATTCAGACTCCGACCGGACTGAAACCAGTGTCGAGCTCAGAAGTCATCAGTCAGGCTGGTACGAGTGGAAACCCACCGCAGATCATTGTAAGGAAGCCTGTAAGTTTTGTTTGTTTGCAATTATACCTGTTTTATGCGTCTCGTTATGACTTCAAAAATGTAAGTTTTATATCAAATGTTCTATTGTTTTAGGCGACGACGACACCAGGCATTCAGATAGTGAGCAAAGCTAACATAGCACCCAAAGTCACAATAGCGAATAAAACATCCATATTAGCACCCGCGACACCCTCTCAGCCTATCGTTATACAAAAACCAAAATCGGCAGACAAAATAATACTGCCCGGGAACACTGGAAAACCGGTCACTTTCATCGGTTCGGTTAAGAAAAATAAATCTGAAAACCAACCAATATTGGTACCGAATCCATTAAATACGAACGTGGCCAATCAGAAAGTGTTTATTGCATCAAAAAATTCAAAGTTTATTCTACCAGTTTCATTGCCGGTCACTATGGCATCGAAAGGTCCCATAATCAATCTCCAAATTGCTAATGGGCAATTACAAAATGACCCACAAGGCAACATCACAGTAATGAGAGATGCGTTAGACAACAATGATAACTTCAAAGTGAATGGCAATGAATGCACAACACCCACGAGTACAGATATACCAAAAGGAGAAAACGCATTCGCTATGTCCATACCGGGATCTCGGGCCGAGCCCACAGGGGAACAGGAGTACACACTGTCCATACCTGAAACCAATGCGACAATGAATGATGATATATACACGGTGTCCATCGCCGGAGAAGACGGCGGCGACGCCAATGAGACGTCGTTCACGTTAGCTATTCCAGAGAAAGGTAAAAGTTTGTTAAATAGAAACATATTTGATAGAGACGTGACGAGCATGG
The DNA here is from genome assembly GCA_948150575.1 of Tinea pellionella. Lineage (NCBI taxonomy): Eukaryota > Metazoa > Arthropoda > Insecta > Lepidoptera > Tineidae > Tinea > Tinea pellionella. The sequence goes on from OX411248.1 coordinate 9,931,463, forward strand.
TGGTGCCCGCTCCGGCTATATTGAGGAGATCGTATTCTGATAATGCGGAGAGAGAAGTAGTCAATTTAAATCTTAAAAGGCGCGTCTCATTGTGCGCAGAGAATTTGTCATGCAAGAGGGGCGCATTAAACTTGAAGAAGTTTCCGATGAGAGACGAGGTCGGCGATCACAGGGTACCTTCATTATTTTGTGATGAGAAAATGGATAAAGATTTAGATGTGAAAGTGGTCACCGAGGAGTCCAATGATAACGTTACGAAAGAGAATAATTACAAGACTGTTACAAATAACATTAGTACAGAATATTTAACAAAGAAAATATCTCTATTGAGACGTTGCGGTAAAAGTTCGGATGCTATCGCAGAGGAGGACCCGCCGGGCCTCAAGTGGGACAATAATGGCGTCGGTGTACTGAACGGTAGCGCCATCAAGTTTCAAACGAATGAATTTGGCCTGATTGACGTCGTGAACAACAACGACATAGATGAGAGTATAGCTTCCACCTTGAAAAAGTATGAGAGGCCATTGAAGGAACGTAGTGATAGCATTCGCAATAAAAAGCCGACGTCGCCAGAGGACATGTATCGATGCGACGGCTGCGGTTGTCACGGAATGGCCGCAGAGTTCATTAATCCAAATTTTTGTAGCTCGACGTGCCAAGCCGAAGTGCACAAGCTCCAGAAGAGAGATAAGGAACGACTCGAGAATATAAAGAAGAAGAAAATGAAGAAGCTGTTAAAGAAGCAGAACTCTGACAGTGAGAGTTATGATAAAGATGACAAAGTGGCTTGGCTGAAGCATTATGACACTATGCCCGTGGATGTGTGCCTATCTGTGGAGGAGAACGACGATGAGAAGTATCCATGGATGTGCGGAAAGAGCGGTTTCTCATGGATGAAATATTTGGATCATTGTAAATCTAAAGCGGCTCCAGTTAAACTGTTCAAAGACCCATTTCCATATAACAAGAATTCCTTTAAAGTAGGAATGAGGTTGGAGGCTATAGACCCGTCTCATCCGTCTTTGATATGTGTGGTGTCCGTCGCCGAGGTGCAAGGTTACAGAATGAGGCTGCATTTTGATGAGTATCCCGATGTGTACGACTTTTGGGTGAACGCTGATTCTGTCGATATATTTCCACCAGGTTGGTGCGAGAAGTACGGTAGGAGTTATAGGATTCCACCGAGCTATAATATCGGTACATTCTCTTGGCATACGTATTTGAAGCAGGTGAAAGGGACTGCTGCACCTAGACAATTGTTTCCGCACGTCAGTCATAATGTGAGTGTGATGTGTTATTTTGTGTCGTGGTATATTTTGACTGATGGCTTTTTAATAATATATTTCAATTTGACAGGTGGTGAAGCCGAATGGCTTTCGTATAGGCATGAAATTAGAGGCAGAAGATCGTAAAAATAATTTAATATGTGTTGCCACCGTCGCTGACATGTTAGAGAGCAGGATACTGATTAGTTTTGACTCGTGGGATGAGATGTACGACTTCTGGGTTGATCCGACATCACCGTACATACATCCGGTCGGATGGGCCGAGGAAAATGATATGTCACTCACGCCACCCAATTGTGAGTATTTTGTTGCAATTATTACCAATTCCTGTTGCTTCAAATTGACGGATTCCAGTTTGAATCTAACTGAGTTATTCTTTATAGAAAAATAGAGGCAAGAATCAAACTTATTCAAATATCTATATAATACTATCAAAATTTGTCTATTTTATATCTATCTTATTGTCATCATAATTTAATAATAATAACAACGCCAGCATTTACCAAGTGACTCACTCAGCTCACCTCCACTGTGCTGTCTAGAAACGTGACTATAAAGATCCCTAACATCAGTCACCATAAAAATAATGAACCTTTTTTTTCTTATAATTTGGATGTATTCACCAGTTTTCAAAGATGCAGAGAGCTTCTCGTGGGAGTCATATTTATCAGATACGAGTTCCACTCCGGTGCCTGCGCGGGCGTTCAAACCGCGCTCGCCTGTCGGATTTAAGGTTGGAATGAAGCTCGAAGTCGTTGACAAGCGGGTCAGTGGATTTTATTTATTTAATGTTTTTTATAAGTAATAGAAATAATGAAGTTTTTGTAATTATTATTTTTAGGTACCATTTTTAATTCGTGTCGCGACAATAAGTGATGTAAAAGGTCATCGAGTGCGGATATCATTTGACGGATGGCCTGATGAACTGTCATATTGGTTAGAGGAGGATTCGCCCGATGTGCATCCGGTGGGTTGGTGTTTGAAGACAGGACACCCGTTAGAACCGCCGCTCAGTCAGTATTCATTTAATGTAATGCTTAATGTAACGTCAGAGAGAACTTTGATTAACGATACGACTAATTATACTCGTAGCGGAACAGGAGCGAGCCGTTTCCGGCAGTTGCGGCGTCGGCGGCTGTCGAGGGTTGGGCTCCATTCGCGGCGGAGCGGACAAGTGTCACACGTCAGCCGCGCTCTGTCCCTATCGTGAGACACGACCGGATTCGCCAACACTAGTGGACAGACTGGCGAAGGAACTCGCAGATCCCGGAACGCTCAGATCGAGCAGGTGATTCAGATTTCTGTCTCTTACATCGAAACTCTGTATTTTGTGATCGTGACGGATGTTGTTTGTTTCCAGAGTTATACCGAGGGTCAAACCGCCGCGTTCGAGCTCACCGAACAGTACAGACTCAAAACCGCAACGAGGCAGACCACCAAAACATAAAACAAAACCGGAACCGATCTCAGATGAGGCGAGTTATTTTATATTCTAATTCTTTAAATATAATCCAGTCTGTATTTTTTCAAATGAATGCACTATGTATTCATTACCCGGTTCTCCTATAGTTTAATTTTTTATTTAATTTTCTCAGGAGTCAGTGGCCAGTAGTGGTAATAAGCGTTGGCGTCATAGCAGCAAAGAGGTCGAGGCGTCAGTGATGACGGAGTACAACGCTCGTGATAGAAATAAGTTAATAGGCAGTTGTGGCTTACAGTTACAGCCTATACTAGATAGACTGGCGCTCACTAATGAACCGCGTCTATGGACTGAGGTGCGTTGCGTGCGATTGGCCGATCGAATGTTGTTAATTTCCAAAGGATGGAGGCTTATTTGTGTTGTATTTCAGCAAGAGGTGATCTCGTTGATAGAGTCGGTAGCGGGCGAGGAGGCAGCGCGCGCTGTCGAAAGAGGGAAGCTGTCAGGCGCTGAACTAATAATGGCTTCCAGAGAGGAATTAGTCGATTGTCTACAGTTGAGATTGGGGCCGGCGTTAAAAGTGTACACAGCTGTAAAAATATTAAGAAGTATAAGTATATGATCCACGAGGATGAGTGCACTCTCCATATTGTTTTAAATGTTTGTTTGTTTGACGGTTTTCAAATTTATATGTGTACTCCATGTTAAGGAAGGTATGATGTTAAATCATGCAAGTAAATATTCTTTAATTATGTATTGAAATTTTAAATTTTAAATTTATGGATATTTTTACCTATTGTACATTGTAAGTAGCTATAAGCTAGCATTATCAAAAATCATGTCACTCTTTTAACTAAATATTATGAGAAGTTTATTAATAGTGATACCGTCAAATAAATTATCATTAATAATAATTATAAATGAGTGTACCATGTTGTGTTGTGAGTGAAGACACCAAATGTGTTAACATAAGTTTTTATTTCAATTTTAATTGTACAAAATTATTATTGTTTATTTTTTTAAAATATATTTATTGAGCGTAAAATTTATAAATGTTACTCATCGTGAGTATCGTTTAAGTAGTACTTTGAAATGTTCGAAGTGAACCGTTTCTGCTGAGAGATGGCGTTCATTAATATTACCAATAAAGACTTAAATGTATGGTTTTCATTGAAATGTGAAAATTGTGAGTCTGATTAATTCAATAAAGATGCGAAATGGTAATATGATTTGCATCTGTTTTGGGATAATTCTAGATTATGTTCATAAAAACATAAAATTAATTACATTTACGTAAATTAAGGTGCACTTATAATTTTTAAAATATTAGTATTACTATTTCAATGTGAAAATAGTAACTGTACGAACTCACTTTCTCATTATATTCATTAAAAATATGAAACAATCTCTCAATAAAGTATTACCATGTCTGTTACTAGATAATATATAAAATATATATGCTAGATAAAAGTTGATGGTACGGCCCCTGATAGCGAATATAACAAATCGTACTTTAGAAAGAGATTGGTCGCCTAGCTTCGGCTTCGTAGAGCGTCCTCTCTGTGGCACGAGGCACGAAGGCACGACTCACAGAGCCGGGCCGGGATCGAATAGACTTCAATAGACAAAAAATGTATGGGATTTGACGTTCATTATCACTCGGGTGACAGTGAGCCGAAGCTAGGCGACTATCTCTTTCTAAAGCACGATGTGTTATATTCGCTATCAGGGGTCGTACCATCAACTTTTAGGAAACGATCTTCTTTCCAGACCATTTTGTGTCAAAGTAGCAAATATTTAGTATATGGTATTATCTCATAAATCTTAAAAACGATAATAAGTGGTGTTTTAATAATATTTAAAGTAACTTTGACCTTGTTTTTAAGAGGTCACGATACAAAATTGACATTATACTAGATCTGCTATAACACTTGATGGTAGGCTGGTAGGTTATAGTAATTACTAGTCTCAGTTTCGATTAGACCATAATCCTTAGATTTACTCTAATACTTTAGATGTTGATCTATTGTCTGCTGCCGCTGCTCTGTCCTCTGAGATATGCAACAAAACAGACGTGTACATTTTATAATTACCTATAAGTTACCCAGTGTCGGGTGTTGTAAAATTAAAAACTATTGTGTTCATAATAATATGTAGGGATGTGCCGTCTCATGCCACTCTGAGAAGTAATTCTTTTTATGTTTGCCTAAATAAAAAAATCACACTTCAATAATATAAAATTATCATGTTTTTAGAACTAATATTATGTTCGATCTCAATAATTCTATCTCGTGCAGTATACTCGTATTGTCTCTGTTTAATGCATGCGTTTAATTATTCTGTGAAATAAATATTTTATAGTCTATAATTATGTGACCCTGTCCCGGTTGTAAGTGTACTTTTGGTATAGATCGAGTGAGGTTTTTACGTAATAAAATTTATTATGTTAATATTAAATAATTATTATATGGAAGGACGGCAAGTGTATATAAAGTATTTTTAAATGTTGATATTGAAAAATCTTGTATTATTAATTTCAGTGCCATGATAGGGAACATGTATATTTTCTTCCTAATGATGCATACTTTTTTTAATTATAAGTGGAACTTATTATTTTTTAATAATGCATGTTCCCTTAGGCGTTATGGCATTACAATTGTGAATGTTTTTTTAATAAAATATTGGATTTAATGATTTTTTTTTTTGCAAGTCTGATAAGCGAAAGTCCAACTGGCGTTCGCCCTTTTATTTTAGTTTTCGAGTTTGGATGAAAATAGTGGTAACCGCGGCCTCATGCCTTAAAGAAATTATGTATTGGCGCGATTTTTGCGATACAGCACAGTTTGTTTTTATTTCTACTTCAAAACTCCTTCCCTTCCCTCCTTAAAAGTTAAAAAGGTTCCTTAAATGCAGAAAATACAATTTGAGAACTTCGTAATACTCGTCGAAAAAAGTAAATATCACGGCTGCATGATCATTGATTCCTTTGCTCATTCGTCTTCGACATTTAAAAAGAAACGTACCCGACGCGATCCCGCGCCGATTTGCATTTTTTCCTATAATTCTTATTTATCGTATTTCATTGCTATTATTGTAAATATCGGAATAAGACATATGAATTTTATGAACATATAAATCATATTGCGTGAAAAATGGCCCTTTATTGTGCAAGTAAGTGCGTGTTGAAACCTTCAATAACAACTATGCCGGAATATAATTGTTTATTCTTTGCTAATTTTAGATACTCAGTTCGAGCCGTATAACTGCAATACAGTTAATGTTTTATATTTGCGGTATAAATTTGTTGAATAATTATATTAGGTAATTAAGTTATTTTAGGGTATGAATTTAGGGTATAACTATTATAACCTAAATTGTTTTGATAGTATCGAACGAAGTGCCCGAGGTTCCAGTGGTGTCTCCGACATCCGGAGCGGTGTTCGAGAGACGTATTATAGAAAAGTACATCATTGAAAATGGTGTAGATCCTATTTCTGGAAAAGACTTGAAGATCGAAGAGCTGATAGAGATCAAGAGTTAGTACTTCAATATTTATATTTCTCGAAATCACAAAATATGCATTATTTTATATATCGAATATGTATTTTTAGCACCAGCAATTGTAAAACCGAAGCCACCGAGCGCGACATCAATCCCGGCCACATTGAAGAGCATGCAAGATGAATGGGACGCACTCATGTTGCATGCGTTTACGCAGAGACAACAATTGCAGACAGCTAGACAGGTAATCACAGTGCGACAGGGTGGGGTTTCGTCTATTAAAGTTTAATGTTCTAAAATTATGTTTATAGGAATTAAGTCACGCATTGTATCAACACGATGCAGCCTGTCGTGTAATTGCCCGATTGACAAAGGAGGTGACAGCAGCTAGAGAAGCGCTCGCTACACTCAAACCGCAGGCACCTGCACCACCTGTATGTATACATCTAAATATGTTTAAGCAATTTTATAGCATTTCTTTGTAATATTGATCGTCTATTCATGGACTGTACTCTTGCTTGACATCAGGTGGAGTGTGGTCACATGCCGATCTATTGTAAAATAGTACATAATATGATTTATATTTAAATCATAATTGTAGGTATGTAAAGGAGTAGAGTATATTTAAAATATAATAATTAAGTATTAAATATGTAAGTTTTATAAGAAATTGTATCATAAATGTGTAAATAAATTATACAGACAGAGGCTCCGGTGTCGGGTGTCGCTCCGAGTGGTATGTCAGCAGAAGTGGTATCGAGACTGCAAGCGAGAGCGACCGCACTCACTCAGGACAGAAAGAAGAGAGGGCGTACAATGCCAGAGGGGCTCGTCTCACCAGAACTTATCTCCAATTTCGTCACTGTTGCATCGCATCCTGTCAGTACTATTTTTATTATTCATTTTATAAGAACACATAGGGTTAGATGGAATTTTGTACTTAGCCTATTCAATTTCATGTTAACCACTTCCTTCAGGTGGCAGATGTGATAAGAATGTAGAGCATCATTGTTATTATTTGTCAATCGCACAATTCCAGGGTCTACATTCAGCCAGTATTCCTGGTATATTGGCATTGGACATCAACCCATCAGACCCGAGCAAGTTATTGACAGGTGGCAATGACCGTAATGCGATAGTGTTCAACAAGGACACTGAACAAGTGGTTGCCATATTGAAGGGTCACACCAAGAAGGTGACCAGAGTCATCTATCATCCGGACGAGGATACAGTCATCACAGCCTCGCCTGATCATACTATACGCGTATGGAACGTGCCCACGTATGTATCTCAATAACAATAAAAACTCACATTCAATATTTTGAAAACATTTATTTTGAACTATTAAATTGAAACATTATATTTAATATAATTTAAAGTTAATATTTGAATGCAGAAATTAATGTGTCATATAGACACTAAGTTTGTGCCGTTGTCGGCTGATAATATCTAAAACACATATTTCATGAGTTTACAATATCGCAGTCACCAAGTAAGCAATTCGTATGAGATTTTGCTCAGTGGCATGTAGTTGTAATATTTTACAAAGTTGTTTGCATGATCACTGTGGTATTGAGAACTCGGTAACTAAGTTACTCACATACTACTAAATGCAGAATTAATCTGCTAACCTCTTTAAAAAACTCATGTATAAAGTAATCATCATAACATCGCAGTTTGGAATGATTGTTATTAAATATTTTAAATTAATAATATCTCATGCATAATATAAACAGATGTCAAACATCGACGATCCTTCGTTCTCATGACGGTCCGGTCACCGGCCTCTCACTACATCCGACAGGAGACTACGTGCTGTCGACGTCCACTGACCAGCACTGGGCCTTCTCGGACATTCGCACCGGTACACTACTGACGAAGGTATGCAGAATATTCTTATAAATGTAGCAAAACATAACAGGGCATATATACTGATTACCATTTCAGGTGACGGACTCGTCGGGCGTCAGTCTGACCACCGCTCAGTTCCATCCGGACGGTCTCATCTTCGGCACCGGGACAGAGAATTCGCAGGTCAAGATATGGGATCTGAAGGAGCAGAGCAACGTCGCCAACTTCCCCGGACATGTCGGCTCTATCACCTCCATATCGTTCTCGGAAAACGGCTACTACTTGGCGACCGCTGCGGAGGATTCGTGTGTCAAGTTGTGGGATTTGAGGAAGTTGAAGAACTTCAAAACTATTCAGTTGGAGGAAGGCTACGCTATTAAGGTATGTTTTCATGACGTGTAACTGCCGACATGCATCGGTAGCGTCGTGAAACATGTGGCCAATAACTGACGTCGTGTCGCAGGACGTGTGCTTCGATCGCAGCGGCACGTACCTGGCCGTGGCCGGGAGCGACGTTCGTGTGTTGCTGTGCCGAGCGTGGCAGAGCTTGAGAGTTCTGGGCGCCCATACTGCGGCCGCTACCGCCGTGCGCTTCGGGCCCCACGCTTCCTATCTCGCCTCCGTCGCTATGGACCGCACTCTCCATATATACGCCCCCAGGACGTGACGACACTTCGCCATAATTATTATTGTTTTTAAGTAAATAAACGATTATATACGTAATGACCTGTTTAATTAGATTTATTCACTAAAATAAATACACGAACCCTATCCCTATCGACATGATGTGTGAACCTCGTCTCACTAGATACAAAATATAAAAAAATAACACCGTCTCCGACCATTTTGACTCGCCGGAGGGCGGATGATAAAACAAATCACAATTAAAAGTTATTGCATAATGAACGATTAGGATAAAACGAGAGTATTATCTAGTTCGTCGTCCTTGATGTCGGCGGCCGGTCTGCGTAATGTCCGTGAGACCACGTCTGACAGAGCTTCGCGAGCACCCTCGTCCAACACGGAAAGGCAGTACTGCAATTGAGAAAATGTGTCGATTGAGAGAAATCTATGGACGAAGTATACAAAAAAATTTGACACACTCACCTGGTAAGAGTCATTAGTGACTCTCAACTTGAGTAGTGCTCTGAGCGCCAGTTCCGCATCCGCTCTTACGTACGCATTTTTCTCCTTCGTGCCGTTCACGAGAGCCGGTAACATACCGCGTAATACTTCCATCGGTATCTTCTCGGCGCCCAGACGTTTACCTAGTTCCGAGCAGGTGCGCGCTGTCAGCTGTTTCACTTCGTTGCTCGAATGATTCATGCCCTGGAATAGTCATACACTAGAAGAAATGCGGAGGCGACGAGACAATATAACGTTTAATGAAATATAGCTCACTCTGATGAACTGTTGCAATATATTATGTGGCACGGGACAGTCTGTCTCTATGAGATACAGGAACAAGTAGGCGACGCCGCGCACTCCGTTGCACACGACCGGCGTTTTGTCGGCGGACAGATAGAAAAGTAACGCGGCGTGTATCTGATCAGTGTGCTCCGGATAGAGGTGTTGCGGTGTCTCTTTCAACGCCACGAATAACGCGGCCGATCGCGCGGCGAGAAGCGGGTCGCCGGGCTCGGTCTGCAGCACGTGGTGAGTGAAGGCGGCGGCGCGATGCGGTTGCGGCAACGCGTGCAGCATCGCCCCCAGACAGCCCGCAGCGCCCATGGTGCCCGATCCGGTACCCGCGCCGGCGCCCGTGCCCGTGACCGCGCCCAACACGGACGGCGCCGTCAGCGAAGTGAGCAGACCGAGCGCCATCTGCCCCGACATCTTGCAGCCGCCCGCCGTGATAGTGCCGCGCAACGCTGCGACGAGAGCGTTCGTTATCGTACATTATTTATTCCTCACGATACCCCATAGACCTTCCCCACCTTGCAGAGTGGTGTCTCTGATGTCCTCGGACGAGCGCAGTCCGGTCAACATTTCAGTGAATAAAGCGTCGGCTCGCGAATGTATGCAGACCAGTTTGGCTAGACCGCAACCGGCGCGTATACGTACAGGCCGACTGGGGTCGTTCAACGACTTCAGAAACGACGTCTGTAGTTGCGGCAAGAACTGCTTCAACATCACGCCGACCTGAGGACGAGACATATTGTTATTATTCGAAACGATAACTTCACCCTCATGAGGCCATGGCGTCGTACCTTGGCAAGCAGCAAAGTCAGCGTCTCGAGCACAGCGGCCTTCACGCTCGCGCTGAACCTGTCTCCCAATATTCTGATGAGAGGACCGGTGACTTGTATCACGGAGGACTGTAGCGCCTCGGCGGAGGTCAGTTTGAGCACCTCACCCAGCATGAGAGCCGCGTTCTCCTTGTCCTCGGGTTCGCCGTTCAGGATCGACTCGCGGAATATGGGCAGCAACGGTGCTATGCCCTGTTAACATCGGACAGAACGCATTTAGACACGGAGAGCTGTGTCACATTGTAATAGTAAAGCAGCAATCACCTTCGGCACGCAGAATCCTGGCATCAGGTCTCCCTGGAGTTCGCAGGCGGCATATTTCACCGCGTGCCGTATATCCGATATGTGCGAGATCTGTCGCTCGGAATCCATCGCGCGTATGAGCGCGGTCGTCGCGTCCCAGGCCATCGTGACGATCGCACGATCGTCGTACGCCATCAGCAGCATCAGACCGCGCAGCAGTTGCGGCACGTGTGGCGCGAGATCGGCCTTCGTGTGAGACACGTACGCGCAAAGAAGGGACGTCGCCGACCGCTTGCGTAGCTCCTCAGGACTACGAGTAGCCTCGAGAAGCGTATCGCAGACGCACCTCACGCCCGCCTCGTCGGTCACGGGCAGGCAGGCGTCACGGCATTGCTCGAGCTCGCGGTAGTAGTACTCCGTATTGTGCGCCGCGTCCAAAGCCGCCAGAAGCGCTGGCAGGATTTTATGCAGGTGCTTGCCGAGCGCGTCCCCGGCGGCGGTCGCGAGCGCGGCTAAGGCGCGGGTGTCTCCCGCCTTCCTAGCGGTCAGTTGCGGCACGAGATAGGGCAGCACGGCACGCGATTTTAGCGCCATGACCTGCCGAAGCCCGTCGAGTGCGGCCTCCGCGGCGTCAGTGTCGGGATCCCCGAGCGCGGCGAGCAAATGCGGTAAAGTGTCATCGAGCGCCTTACTGCCGATGGTCGCGTGCAGACTATCGAACGTCTTCGCCGCGGCGAGTCGCACCTCGGGCAGAGGGTCGCAAAGCGCCTTCCGCACCGTGGGCACCAGTCCGTCCGCGAACGTCATCACCGTGTCCCGGGACGTCGACGACACGATTTCTCCAAGACCGATGCAGACGCCCTGTCTCTGGTCTGAACGGTCGGACTCAAGTCCGCGCTCGAGTATCGGCACTATCTCTGGCAACACGCGTTCGCCGAGCTTCCTGACGAGATCTCCGAGCGTCCTGGCGGCGACTTGTCTCTTGTCGTAGCTCGTCGACGCGAGACAACCGAGCAGCAGTCCAAACAGCGTCGGCAATATCTCACGAAGGGTCTTGGGAGTGTTCGTAACGACCACTTTCCACACGTGGAGCGCGGACTGTCGGACCATGAGGGCGACGTCGCTCCTTCCCATGTAGAGCCCGGCGAGGACTCTGTTCCTGCGTTCTCCTCCGAGCGTCTTCATAATAGCTCTGTGCGAATGTTCAGTGCCGAAGTTGTCATCGTCAGAGGCGGTCTCCGTGCTCATCTTGCCGGTCACTCCAGATATTCTGTACAACAGATCGCCGAGGAGTTGCACAGAGCTGTATCTTATTCTCCAGTTGTCATCGAACAGTCCTCTCTCGAGCTGCGGCAGCAGCAGAGTGATCGCGGATTCCGCGTAAAGGTTGACGATACGCTGCCCCGCTCTGAGTGCGGTCTCTCTCACGTATTCATTCTCGTCCGCGAGCGCTTTGAGTATCGGGTTGATGATCTGACCGATGTAAGTCGTGAACTCAATTTGGAATGTGGTCGGCATGTATATGAACATCATTATGTAACCGTCTTTAACATGCGGCGCTATATCGGAGCGCTCCGACGTCGATATTATTTCTGTAAACAGTATTACATTATTATAAAAGACAGTCGGGAGACGAGGCGAGAGCGGCGTTCATGTACATACCGGGCATGATAGAGTGTAGCTTCTCAGTGCCCAATGCGGCGACGACCTCTGAAAGTCCTTGTGCGGCTCCGGAGCGATCCACGCTGCTGGCCTCCGAGGTGAGCGTGCTCATAAGCCATGGCAACAAATGCTCGAACGTGGACTCTCCCATTCCGCGGACCATGGCGCCCAAAGCGCGAGCTGACACGGAGCGTACCTACACATACATACATATTTGTCTCAATGAAACATCTGAATTTCAATTCACCAGATCGTATAGTTCTCACCTCTGGCACGGGATCGATCAACGACGCCTTCAGCCCTGGCAGAATGCTGGAAACGTATGGCGCGAGATCTTTCTGATCGGTCAACGAATACATGTTTCCTATAATCTGCGCGGCCATCTTCCGTGTTTCCGTGGATCTATCCATGAGCGCTCTCTGGACGACGGGCATTATTAACGCCAATGACGGTGCGTCGATGAAATGTACAAATTTAGTGTCTAGCAGTGTTTGCAGGCACAGAGAGGTTTTGTTGGACGGATCCTGTAGCGCCTGCAGCAGAACCGGTACAATAGCTGGTGGATACGAAGTCGTTAATATTATGTGACCGCCACTATAAAGCCACTTCGATCTGCGATTCTATCACCTTGAATCTCCGGGTTCCTGATAACAGAGCCGATAACTCCGAGAGACTCGACCCCTGCCGCTTGCACCTTCATATGTGAATCACTGAGCACCTCTATCAGTTTGGGCACAATCGAGGGTAGACAGGACGACAGTTGTTTAGGTGAGCAGAACGCCATAGTGCCGAGCAATTCCACTGATCCTGATATGAGAACATATTATTATTTAATGAAACAAATAAGATGAATATGTACTGGAATATTATGTCAGTTACCTGCTTTTGTTCTCCAGTTTTCTTCTTGCAAGGCCTCTAAGAGCGCCGGTAGTACCAACTTGACGCCGTGGGCGCTCAGTTTGCTCATGATTAGTTTAGATGTGACATCGGCCGCGGTCCGTACATATTGTGAAGTGTCGCCGAAGCACAATAACAAATGTGGCAATATATGCACCACATAAGGTTCAAATAATCTTCCCAATTTCTGGCACAGCATCTCGAGGGCGAATAGAGCGCCTGAAAAGTTCATAATTAGTTATTTGTTGAATTGAATCATAATAGTAATGCAGTCATTTACCTTCTTTGTTTTTGTAATTTTTCTTCTCTTGTATGCACTCTGTTAATCTCGCCATCAAGTCCATGTTTTTCAATGATAATATTCCCAATCCTCTGATGACGCCGGCAATACCATACGCGGCACCCTATACATTATAACAAGTATATGATTTGTTAAATTAATAAAACAATAAACATCTCAACAACAACTCATGGTTCGCACTCTGGCTTAACATCAGGCGGAGTACGCTCATATGACGTGCTAAAATAAAAAAACATAATATAATGGATTGGAAGACCAATGCAGCCGCCTACATTTGTAAATAAGATGAGTAGTATTTATATTTTATGTTAATATAACATCTTAGTTATAATATAATGGCTGTCTGGAAGAGATTGCTTTTTAATAAGACCGCCAATTATACTAAGTTAATTAATATTACCTTTCTTTCGCCGAACTTTTCCGCAGTGACGAGCTGTTTCATCAGTTTGTTGATAATAGTGGGTATTTCGTCTTCTAAAGCGGGCGACGTCACCAAGTATGGGAGACAGTTGCTCACGGCGTCTTGTACCTAAATTGCAATAAGATCTCACATGAAGCGGAGATCTCGGCTTGATAACTTAGTTAGTAGTAGATAGGCGATACCTGTTCACTGGGCGTGTTGAGCGACGCGATCAGCCTCAGTGTGATCGGTCGGAGTCTCGCGTCGTCCTTCTCCAAGTGTCGCGCCAAGCTACCGACGAGCAGCACCACAGATTGACGAACCGCGTCGTAACTGCTCGACTTGGGCGCCTTATCCAGGAATTCTTCGAACACCGGCAGTTGGATGCTTATGGTTTCCTGGTGAGATGAATTAGCACAAAAAGTAAGAATCCGAACGACGATGAGGTCAGACGAGCGATTTCCGGACGTCCACCTTTCCGTGTAATTCGACAACCAGCATGGCGGCGTTGAGCATCTCCGCTCGTACGCGCTCGTCCCGGTCGTTGAGACCCTCCTGCACGAAGAAAGTGAGGGCGGTGAGCACCGCCGTGGGATGCAGTAACCACGCTATCGCGCTGAGTGCCAATCCGCAGCCTCGCCGGACTCCCCACTCGTCTACCGCCGCCGTCTGCTCGTGCCCGAACTGGTCCAACTGCGCCGGTACCATCTGCGCACACGACCGTTCTCACCCGATCGTCCGAGCCTATCGTCCCTTCGACTACGCCGACTCACAGTTAGCTTCTCTCTGTACGCGTCGAGTATCGCGTCCAACGTGATGCTGGTGACGTCCAGCCTGTCCTCCAACAAGTGCGCGAGCGCTTGTGCGGCCGCCCGTTGCACCTCTTCTGCGGGATGTTGTAAATCGGAGAGGGTTCCCGACCACAGATGCTGCCACAGCTTCTCGCGTAGCTCGTGGGTCATCAGAGATTCGCACAACTTCTCGCCCAACTCCCTGTATGAATAGCACTATTTTCTAGATGCTTACATTTTTATTTATTCAACTTATAAAATAATAACTACTCTACATATAATCAAATAATATCTGTATCTAAACTGACCTGTTTCGTTCAACGACGTCGAATTTGGCTAGCAATAGTCTTCTGAGTATCTGCGATGCCATGTTTTCGTCCACTAACATATCAGGCAACACTGTTTCGATACATTGTAATGCGCATAAAGCAGCGTCACGCACGGCCTACAGAACATCATCAGAGATCCATCACAATTATCAGAGGAAGAGAAGTACAATTGTCATGCAGGACTGCATTACAAATGTATAATCCAACTAATGATAATAATTGTTATAAGTTGGATTAATTATGTATCAAGTGTATATGAATACCTCCATTGGATGTTGCAGTCCCGTGAGCAACACGTCCACTTCCTCAAACTTGGCTCTGTAACAACCGACGGCGCCTGATACACACGCAGCGACGTCCAACAAGGTACCCATCACATGAGATAGTATGCGGCCTTTTGTCACACCTATTACACAAAATTACATTTAAATTAAAACATTATATTGTCTATAAGTTAATATACACGTATTAGTGTTATAACTCACTTCTGAGCTCCAAAAGCATTCTGAACATATGATCAATGGGCAAGTGTATGGGATGGTACAAATCTCTCTCGTTCACGCCTCGCATCGAACTGTAGTGTGACACTAGCCTCAAACCTAATATTATAATTCTGTCTGGCAACTTGGAGTGAAACATCGTTAGACCTGGACACGGGAAACATTAAATGTTACTTGTTTTTTATAATATTTCACAAATTCAGATTAAACTAAAAGTAGAGATGAACTCACCTTTATCGAGCAGCGGGAACACATAACAGAATCCAGGTCCTGTGAGGTTCATAACGATGCCTTCTTCTTCAGTGTCATTTGTTACTATCCTGTGCAATACCTTTGACGTGGTGACCGTTTCTTGCATCATCTCTATAGCGTTGCATGTCGCCTCCTCTATCGGCACCTCATTCCATGCTCCGTCGAGGTCGCATTGAGGATTGTATAGTCTGAGCACACATTTGAGTATAAATAATAAAATTTCGCACCAAGAGCCGCGAGGTCGGCGGTTACCTGAGCGTGACGTGCGCCACCGTGTCGGCCAGCAGGGTGAAATGCGTCGTGAGCAGAGATCGCAATGCGAGGGAGACCGCGGCGGCGGGAGGAGCGCTCAGAGGGGACCGCAGCGTCCGTAACAATTGCGGCCACAGAGGTCGCACGAAGAGGGACAGCGACCGCGGCGACCCGCGCACGGCGCACACCGTCAGACCGCAGCTGCG
Organism: Tinea pellionella; assembly: GCA_948150575.1. Taxonomy (NCBI): domain Eukaryota; kingdom Metazoa; phylum Arthropoda; class Insecta; order Lepidoptera; family Tineidae; genus Tinea; species Tinea pellionella. Next base: position 9,947,603 of record OX411248.1, read on the forward strand.
GCTCACTTTCACGTACAGCTGGAACGACACGCGATATACTGTGCTGCGTCCGAGCGACGCGGACGCCCGCTCGACATCACGATGCTCACTTCGGACAATCTCTGTCTGATGGCCGTCTCTTTCGCGAGCTGCGTTTTTATAGCTTCCTTCTGCTTGGCCGACAACGGCGCCTGAAACCGAAGCCACGTTTCCATGGTGAGATATTGTTTATAAATTCCATAATAAATGCAACAATGAATGTAGATCACCTTGGTCGTTTTCCCCTGCTTTCTCTTTTTGTCCTCCAACTCCCTCCTCAGCTGTAGCTCCTCTAATTGTTCCTTGTAGCTGTACGCCTTGCTTTCGCGTTTCATGTTCATTTCATTGTTGCTGTCGTTACTGGAATAACATAATCGTATATGCAATGTTCACTATAATATGCAAAGTACTCGATATTTTCTACTAACACATACCCGGGTATGACGCTCTTGTCGTACAACTCCCCCTCTGGTGTCAAATACACAAAATATTCATCCCTTGTGACTCTCAGCAACGTGGGATCACTGATATTGCCTATGACTAAATCGATCAACGGCGGCAATATGGCGTCGGCGTTCACGGACACCAGTCTCGATACTATGTTGGACATTATCTGTAATACATATAACTTCATAAGGCACCGCATTCAACAATACATAATATTCATACAATAATTTTGAATTTAATTTTCCAACCATCAAATGTCTTAAAATATTGCTCACCTCATTATTAGTATTGAAACCAGTTATATATGTACTTATTAATGTATCTCTATGATCATGAACCAATTGCTTCGGGTGTAATCCCAATCGTTTAACCGTTGTCAGCCAGGATCTATTGTTAGCTGCCATTGCCAAGGGATTATGATAACATGGCAGCGAGTTGATCGCTAACAACTCTAAATCTTCTTTGGGATATTCTGAGAAATAAATTAATACTAATGAATTAATTTTGATAATAATATATCTAGTGTATTACAGTTTACAGATCAGGAATTTTAGTTTTTTTTTATATTAACATTGGCAACAATTAATATAATATAAATACTAAAAATAATATTAAATTACTAACCAGGACAAGAGCACAAAACATTGATACTATCGAGGATAATTTTCCCATCCAAGTCTGTCTTATCTTCCTGTGGCGACTTCTCTTTTCCCAAGAACTTTCCCTCTTCCAACAACTCATTGAGCCTATCGACTAGATTCCTTGCGATTTGACCTCTATTCTCAAAACTTAAGAGCTGTTTCACATTCTCAATTGCTGAACTTCTGACGTTCTTGACAGGTGACAGTAATGTCCAAACGAGCGCTCTGAATATTGGCGAATCCCTGTCTTTGGACACCGCTGGGTACTTTTCGAGTACATTTTTGCATAACAACACCACTTGTAGCAACACTGTTCATAAATATCACAAATTAGTATCAAAATGGATCAGTCAGGGTGAGGAGCATGTTTCGCCGACATGCGTGAATGAGCTGCACATACCATCAGGAGTGGCCGCCTGTAGACTTCTATCATGCAACAACACCAGTTTATCTTTGTTAGTGAGTGCATTCCATACAGATGCTTGCTTGTTCAATTCACGATTCTTGTCCAGTTGCACTAACGCTCGCATAGCACATATCGCTTCACTGACTGATTGTTGCTAAAACATTTATAAAAAACAACTATCATTTTACAACTGTTTGTTTAAAGTTCAGAAAATGTTTCCAAGAGGCTGTCACCTGCAACGGTTGCTGTATGGCCTTCTCCTGTGACTTAATGAGTATAGTCCATAAGGCATCGCATTCTTTGTCCGATAGTTGCGCCTGGTTCACGACTGATGCGATGTATCTCATATATGCAATACGCAATGGTGGTGTGCACGATTTGAGATTCAAATTTTTCTGTGAATATTCCCATCAATTATTACCTCGATGGACTTCGAGACGGAAAAAAAAACCAGATCATACCTTAAACATCTGCACATACTGATCGCATAGTTTAGGTGTCGACCAGCTCATCAGAGTGTTGAGTGCGGCGCAGACTGTCTTTTCGTGCGACTCAGACTCTAATATCTTACTGAGTTGTGCGAGTGCCTCGACGCATAGTTTCTCACGTGACTCGTCCTCTAATTTCATGGCCGACAAGGCCGCAGCACCCTAAAATAATAAGTTTTGTTACACAGAATCTCTATGCAGGTAGAAGTTCACTCTCCCCACTCACATCCAAGACAGATATCTTCTGTTCAGTGGCGGCGAGTTTCCCTCCTTCACCATGGTAGTGCATGAACACATATCGCAGCAAAGTGAGCGCAGTCGCCGCATCAGACACGCAATGTGCGATCGCACCCACGCTGTGCACCGCATATCTACCCACCGATTCGTCCTTCGAGTGGAGATTTCCTGGAGAGGAACCAACATGAGAGACTCAAAATTCAATCTCTGCTTCACATAAGCAGGGCGGTGTGACTTTAATAGTGTCTTACCAATTAAACTTTTCCCAATATCAATGATAATACCATTCAGTTCTAATTTAATATTATTGAACACTTCACCGACAGCTTCGATGATGACTTCGGGACTCCTCAGTATAGCTTTATGCATTGTCGGCACCAGTATGTCCTTCAAGTCAGTCTCGTTGAGAAGACCCAATAATGCGGCACACAATGTTATGTTATGCACATTTGGCCGTTTTTTAACACTAATCATACTCTTTGTGAACAATTCCAGCAGTCTTGCCTACAATCAATAATACATTTTTTATATTTTAGCACAGTTGATAGGAATTCTCCTATAAAAAAACAACATTATTTACATATTTTTAATCACTTTAAAATAAAAAATCTGTTTAGTTGTATATTTTTGATACCTTGTGTTCCAAACATTCGTCCCAGTGTCCAACGTCCGCATAATGTTGGCACATAACTGACAATGTGACAACAATGGCCGGCTCTGGCTCTGACAATGGCAACAGTGAGTGCAACCACTTCTGGCGACGCTCCTCTGTCAGTGACATCCATGTCGAGTGTAGCTACAATTTAGAGGTGTATAATTCATTAACTTTGTAAATAGATTTAACACAGAAAAAATGAACTGAGCCCAGAAGCACTTCAGACTTCTGTGTTGACATAACATACTGTTAGGGGGTTTTTTCACCATGCTTAATATTAGCAGGCTCTACTTTGCAGTCCAGTTCATTCCAAATATAAATTATTTGTATTGCTAGCATAATAAACTACTAAATATTATTAAATTACGAGATCTTGTGTTAAGTAATTAATAGCAATAGCAAGAGGAGTGTGCCCTGTTAACCTGGATGCTGTCAAGCCATACATACCAGACTACTATTAAACGTGACTAACTACAACTCACATTATCGAGTGCTTTAGCAGTTAACTTCTTATCTCCTCCGATAACAACAGATGAGAAGAGATATGCCTGCGTGGTCACCAAAAATGTGTAATCCCAATCTTCATCCGAGACGGAGGACTGTACCAGCGTACTCAACCATGCCAATGCATAAAGACCTGTCCGATTTGTATTCTTACTAAAACAAATAACATACCTACATTACATTTGTCATTCAACATATTTTGTTATAATTATTGTTCAGATTTCAAAATAATAAATGTGATTTTTATTGATAATGTGACTTGGAAGCATTCATTACTATAATGAATGGAATACTCACGAGGGTTCAATGTTCTTCAAATGTTCAACAATCTCCAACAGAACAGGTGGTAAGTTCTTCCAAGTCCATGACTGATATTTTTTACACAGTTGTGCAATCAAATTTTTAACCAGAGACCGAGATGCAGAATCCCTGTATCTGTGCACCGTATGCAGTAACAGGCGACATATCAATCTTATAGCCGACTCCTTCACATCTGAAAACATTATAACCAAATTAATTTTGATGTGATAACTTTCATTACATATATGTAATATCCCACACCGCTCGAAATTCTAGGTTAATATTAACCTATACAAATAGTTTTTGTTTTATTTAATATATAATTTGTAAACTAAAGGGCGCAAGATCGATAATCTGACCAAGACCAACTATTTCACAATTCGTTGTAAAGCCAAGTGATTTTAATGGAAATCCACATTCGCATTTGTACCTATAATTCGATTTTATTAAATTACATTTATGACTACTTTACACACCTTCGCGTGACAAAAGATCATGAATTTTAGCGAAAACCTCGCGACGTTCGTTCAAACTTGCGGTCTGTATTTTCACAGTAACTTCCTTCAGAACACTAAGAATCTGAAAAAGAAATTGTTAATTAACCTGAGTGTGAAACGCAGGCTTTATTATCAAGTAATTGTTAAATTAATTTACTTCTGAATCTGCCATTATTTAAAGCATATCCACGAGAATCCCCAAAGCCCGAAACACGTCCGCCGATAGAACATTTGACAGATAATATTTTATTACTATTTGAAAAAATATAAGCTTAAATACTTATTGATTTTAAAACTAAACCTTTATTTTGAATTCATATTTGTTGTATTCTTTTTATTTTCCAATTTTATAATCGGAATAATAAATCTAGAGCTCATAGAAAACCGTTCAAGTTGACTCGAAACGGTAGAAAAGCATTATATCTGGCAACATTGTTGTTTTTAAACTTATGTCATTATAAACTAACCTAAATAGTGCAACATAAACAAAACGCAAAGTCGCAAATCGTGCAAATCTATATGGTCTGTGAACGTGACCGAAGAATGGATAAGCGGAAACAAGATATATTAGATCTAGAAACCTATATAGAAAGAGCAGATAATGATTTGTGTTTGATACTGCAAAGTTTACAATGGGATAAAAATAAAACTTTACAAGTAAGATTTATAGACAATTATACTAATAAACAGATTAATTTCATAATAAATCGTAAATTAATCAATTTTAGAGTGGCGAAACCGTGGTATGTGATCATGACAAAAACCATAAGATCCCTATCTACAATTTGTATGAACATGAGAAGAAATGTGTATTAAAAGCTGAGGGATATGTAGAAGATGACATATTATTACCTCCACCCGCATACCCGACCGCCAGAAACTGTGTCGAGTTCAGTATGTATCAAGTTAGTGACTGCGATGACCTCATTACTTTTTTCTTATATGTTTAATTCACTTTCAGGTAACAAAGACATTGAAGGAATATTACACACAGCATGTAAATCTAATCCAAAAAAGATACTAGGTAAGCCTATTCACTGGAGACGCATCAACAATAGTACTTGCCAAATTATATCTATTTCATTGTATCCTTTTTGTTAGTGTTTACTTGTATTCTATAAATCTATTATTATTAAATTGTAATGTTCTTGTTGTATGTGTGTTTTATATTATAATTTAATAATAATAATAACTGCTATCAGTGTAGCCGGCTCTCGTTTAATATTGCAATTGAATGCATAAATATTCCTAAACTTGTGATAAGGTGATGCGAGACGGCCCATGACGTTGTCTCGTATACAGACTACGTTCACACAACACGAGAGGAGAGCTATCTATGAAGCCGTACTGAGCAGCGCACCTCCCCAACTGATCGATGATGTGGACCTCATTCCCAGGTTAGTGTTTAGCATGTCTATTAACAACTAATACATACTGCAGTAGGCAGACTGATGATGGTTATTTGTCCAGTCTGCCTTCCTGGGGTAGTACCACCACTTTTGAACGTAACACCCGTGAGGTGACCTTGTCGCATTTCGTGAATAGTTTGAAAGCAGCCAGATAGAATGAGAGGAGTGTGCACTGCCAATCTGGATAGTGGATGCTCGTCTCTTCAAGCCGGCATAGTGGAGGTGACTGCTGCCTGTAGAGATTTCTCTGTGGTAGCAGTTGTTTCCATTCATGGACCGCACTCTAGCTTTACATCAGGCGGAGTGTTGTCACATGCCGAGCTACAATTTAAAAAAAAAGTCATTTTCGCCAAGAAATAGTTCTCTCAAAAGCATCATGTTTTTGTATTACTTTAAACTTTCAAAATAATTTCAAACAAAAGATATAGTTAAAATTTTGAATTATTTCAAATTTAATAATCCTCATGTGATAATGTCCTTTTCATACAGTTGTACAAGTAAGGAGTCGGGCAAACCCAAGTCTCGTCTGGAATTGTTGGCAGAACAGAGAGACATGAAGCGTCGACGCACCAAGTATAGAGTGACCACTAAACACAAAAATTATTCACAAGTGCTGCGCGAGGTTATACATAATCAGGTAATATTTCAACATAAATATTCAGTGGCGGCGCTGGATCAGACATCGGCTTTTCATATCCCATAATAACTTTTATAATATCGCCAGACGACGATAGATAAATATTAGTCTCATGTACCAAAATAAATATGCATAATTAAACTTTTTTTTTACAAAGCCCCCTCAGGCGCGACGCTCAATTAACGGTTCAATAACTTAAATAATAAATTTCACAGATGGAATTATATCTCGAAAGTCAACAACATTTAAAGCCGAGCACCGAAGAACGCAGCGGTACATCTAATGGCAACAAACATACTCATCACAAAAAACCTCACAAAGATAGAGACAATGGGAGAAGTGACTCCCAACATAGAAAGAGAAGTAAGAGCCGCAGACATAGTGAAGATGTAGAACATCGTCGTAGGAGACATGACGAAGGTGGAAGCGATTATAAAGAGAGAGATAGAAGATATAAGGAAAGAGATACGAGACCGCATTGCGATTATAGGAAAGATGATAGAGGATCATCATCTCATAAAAAACATAATCGGTCCTAATAAAAATATATTATAGATTTAATATTAAAATTGCTTTCAAACAATATAAAGTACTATAAGTTTTTATTTACATTTTAATTTTTAAAACAATGCGGGCTTCCTAGCACAGAGGCCCCAGAAACTAATTGTTAACATATATGTATTTTATAAATAAAGATATTTTAAAATTTGATATAATACGTTTTTTTTATATAAACGCGATCCTCTAATATTATTAGGCTTTTTTGTCTTATAATTTGAGGTTTCTCCTCACTGACCGGTAAGGAAGAATCTCTTCTTATGATGACGGGAAATTAAATGTGATTGTGTATCTCGTGGGGGGTGTGGTATTGAGGTCCCACTTAATTAAACGAAGCAAATGTGTGCGATTAATATATGTGAAATTTTTATAACACTTGCGCACTAAAACATAATGGTAAGTAGGCTGATAATTGGTTTTAGCCCAGTCTGTGACCCGTCGCGTGGTAGCTACACTATGGGTATATCGACCGCGAGGAGTGTGCACAGTCAATTCAGCAGGACTGTACGCATTATCTCGTTATTCAAGTCCCCATACTAGTGTTGGAGAATGAACTCTTTCGCTAATTTATATTACACACTGGCCATTTGTTACTGGTTTAGTTTATAAATATTATGTTCTCTTTTGCTATCTGTATTGTCACCTTTTGACGGCGAGACGAAGTTTCTTTTACTCCGATCTGTTTACCCTTATAGTTAAATAGGCGAGTTCCAACAACTAGTCCCATTTGTGTATTCAATTCTCCAATTAAAATCTATACACGAGTGGTGCCGTAGTTCTTTCTAGTTCTTGTACATATATTTTTTTATATTAAAGCGATACCTTCTTTAAAAGTAGTCATCATACTCAGCAGTGCGTAAGAGTGTAACTAATTACGGCTTTTCTTAAAATATATATATGAGACGTGGTGTATATTTTAATGTAAATTAGGATAATTAATTTGATCATAAAAAAGTCTTCTAAATAACATTTACGCTATACGCGACGTGCGCCAAATGTAACAAGTATCTATCTATCCCAATGTCGCAACAGGTGAAATGATGCCTTATGTAATAGTATCTTGAAGTAGTTACGGAATTTCACTTTCATTAATAAATTATCGACATTTATGCTAAAATATAAGAGAAAAACACTAGAAAATTAATTTGCATAAATCTTTAACGTTATATAACTACTAAATAATCAACTCTCGATTTAATTGGATGTAAAAAAAAGTATATGTTTTTTAGATTTCTTAAAAATATCAAAAGAATGTGTTTGTATCGAAAATGGTGGCACGTAACTAAATAAGGCAAACGATCCAGATATCAAACTTTTCGTTGCGTGTTCTTTGTGTTTGTTTATAAATAATCCGAATGCTGTGTGAATTTTAGTTGGTTACCTACAAGTGGACGAGTTCATATGCGCACGAGCACCGGTCCGCGTGACCCCTTCACATCATTATAGTGTGAGAGGCGGACGACACACTTTACACGCATTTATTTATCGCATAAAATCTTATACAAGTAAATGACACAATAATCATATGACATTTTGTTATAATTTAATAATACAAAAAAGCATTTTAATATGTCTAAAATTAAAAAAAAAAGTGACCGATAATTCGTTTACGAGTCGCGTTAATTATTAATGAACTCAACTGCAAAAAAGTAGTTGGTGGGGAATCGCGGTGGAAAGATTTCGGCGCACTCACGTGAAGCGCCATTCAATGGCACGGGTTCAAATCCCGGCTCGAGCTGTTGCGTGCGCGTTGATTTATATTTATTTGTTTAAATAAATATAAATAATTGGATAGCTATCCCATAAAGTACATCGGGTCAGCCCACTGACTCAGGTCTGAGTTTTGAGGCCCACTCCAGCCCACTCGCAAAGGTGGTTTCGCGGCTCAGTCCGTCGATTACCGCGGTTAGATGCGTGCGCGCCGCTCGTGTGGGAGAAAATACGCGGCAAATTATATACGTTAGTTAGATATATTTGGAGTTGTGAAAACATTATTGTTTGTTATTGTTGAATTGATATTTGTTAACTTTTATTGTTTGTTGTGTTTATGAAAATGTGTGCGATGATCGTGTGTGTGTTTAAATAAACAATAATGGGAACAAAAGTTGTTTATTTTTTATAAACGAAAACTTTGAAAGGAACATTATCTCATATTGGTATGTGTTGTGACTTTCTGTTTTGCATATTTGAAGTTATTTTCTTAGTGTGCGGTTTTAATACATTTTTTACATTTACATATTTTAAATGGCTATCTAAACGAGATCTAATAAATATTATAAAATGAACATAGGTACTGAATATTTGCAGTAAAAAATCAAGAGGATAATGCGAGAGTCGTATATAACTATATGTGAAAGTATGTGTGTTTGTTTGTTTTCCAATCACACTGAAACATGACGGCTAGGCAGAACGGATCTTGATGAAATTCCGCGTAGAGGTAGTGTTTCGTGGGCTAGAATAGGTTATAGGCTTATTATAAAAGTTTAACACTTCTAAAGGGAAACAGAAATACTACATTCATAATACTAATTATAGAATACGAAGATACAAAAATATATAGGTTTTAGCATGTCGTGAAATGTGCAGCCCGGAGTTTTGATTCCACTTCAGCTTGATTTTTTTTTTTACATATTTGCACGGATCAAACAGAATGAGCATAAATTTTTAAATTGAAAACTAATTATATTGAATCAGCACAATAGTAGTTTTATTAATTTTGTTGCATTTTTATGTAAAGTGCGGCTCACTCTGTAACGTTACGCTCATACAGACTGGTCCATGAGACCGTTTTGTTTGGCCAAATCTGGCCTATACCGAGCTAGTATTTCCATAGGCACTGATTTTTTAGAACGAGTGTGTAAGGGATTGTAGGAGATTAATAGTATTAGGCGATACTTCGCAGAAATCCATAACTACAAACTACCTTGCATATAATTTTCGCTGATTAATGTTAGTGAGGGTAGGTACACAATCGCACTATCAGGAGTCACAAGCGGCAGCAAGTAGCCCACAAAAGCGCACGCAGCAGACGAACCGTCAATGTTAGACCTCACACCCTACATTGTAGATTAAGATCTGCATTCTCTACCAATTCTGCATCATTCGCTCTTTGATAACGCCGATATCGACGATGTCCTGTAGCAGGGATTTCACCGTTATGATGTCTATTTGAACTATATTACCGGACGACGCAACATATATTATTTAATATGACATCCGTGTAACTAGATAATTGTCTGACAATTTACACTCGAGCGGACGGCGCGGTAGAGTGGGGTCTATGTATGTACCTACTTAATGCTTTTGCCAATGTATATGTGAATGAAGTGAAAATATACATATGATTTATTATCTTTGCTAGCACCAATACTTTGAGTATAAAATTGAACTAAATCCAATAATTTCAATATTGGATTGTTTTATATATTACGAAGTCCAGTAAACAAACTCGAAATTGAATTTAACAAAAACATACAGGAAATTTCACCATATTCAAAAACAAGAGAGCACAACATGACGCGAGAGTGATGCGCACGCGCATGCTCCGGTTGTGTAGAAAGCGTTATAATATCATTAGACCATCGAAATCATCTTACGAGACGATCAAGGATTGTAACATGCTTTTCCCATTAGTAAGGAGGAGTATTAGGAGTACATTGAATTCGTCTCCTTAAGTCGGCATAGCGGAGGTGGCTGCTGTCTGCAGAAACTCGGTGGTAGCAGTCGTCTATCTTAACGTCAGGCGGAGTGTTGTCATATGCCGAGCTGCAATTTCAAATAGTAAACCTATAATTATTTAAAAAGTGAATTATGGAGCTAAGTGGGAGTGTTGGAACGAAAGTGTATCAAATAATGGTTGGTCCTTAGTGCCTCTGTCACAATTATCGTAGAGCTTGTATTATTCTAAGCATGGAAGGCATGACGCTACCTACCACTTTTCTATTGTAATTCAATCATTGTTGATTAAACCATCTATTTAATAGCTTAATTTATTCCAAACTACCTTCAAGTAAATATATATTTTGATGTGTACACCGCACCGCATCAACGCTTTCACAGTACAAAAGACATCAACGCGTCTTGGTCGCTCGCTATAACGCCCACGCACTACGATTTGTTTTGCTATCGTACAAATAGAAATTCCTTTACGAAATATAATTTTATATACAAAGTTATAACCGGTTCATTTCATTTTAATAACACCTTTAACTTATTTTCGGATTAATTATTCAAACATAATACCTAGAGAATAAATTTAAAGTCTACAAGTTACGTGTTTGAGTTTTTTTCGCTATGAAATAATGTCACTAAGAAATCCGGTCTGTGTGAAATTCACATGCATTTATGTGGGTAGTTTTCTTGTCTGTGTATAAATAAATAAAAATTGTAAATGTGACAATATATCAAAACTATTTACATGTAAAAGATTTGTTGCGAATTAATAACATTGTAGAGTATCACATTACATGTTGAAATGTTTAAAAATTTTGTCACTGTTATCTGATCTACTCAAAACTGGTTCATCATGCCCATTAGATATTAACAAAGGTTATAAAAAATTGTGGAGCAAATAACGAAGGGCCCGTCCCGGCGAGCATCAGACACCCGTTGTGCAAACATTTGACAAGTTGGTAATTATTTTTTGCTACTTTAACGGATTATTTCACCCCATGCCTTTGAGTATTTGTGAGGAAATAAAAATTAGGTTATTAGGGATTTACTTAATGCAATATAAGATTTGGAAACGGAAGAAGAAGAAGCCCATCGCATAGGTGGGATATCAAAATAGGTTTATTAGAACCTAATCATAAGTAATCATAAAAGGTAATTTCATGTTTAAAGAAAAGCTCTACTACCTAATTGCGAGGCAAATGCGATAAATAATAAGTAAGTTATCAAAATGAAATAACACACTCCAAATGTAATATCGGCAACTGTACAGCAGACTTTACGACATCATACCAACTGTTCAGTAGGGTAACATTTGCTACACTTATCAAACGATTTTAACTGTTAAATCCACTTAGATTAAGGACTAATTTTAATAACGTAATAAATTATTCGTTAAATAAAATAAAGCTGTATGCTCATTGTAATAAGAGACAATATCGCGTGCTGTTTAATAGAATGTAGCTATTATGAATGAAGTTGTAAATGTCATATGATAACAATTGTATAGATGAGTTGATCGAAATGCGGATTTGTTATTTGTTACTGGTTCATGTTGGGAATTGTTAGGGTGCAGGATATACAAACAATATATAGCTTCACGATCACACTTTGATAGAGTGCGGCACTTTACGGAGGGGAATGTATGCAGGCAGCGATCACCTTCGTTATGCCGGCTCAAAAAGACGGATGTTCACTTCCAAACGCAACTAGGTCACGGCACGGCTCATACAATAATAGACACCAATCGTGTGGAATAGTGGAAATGCCCTGAATCTAAATATTAATTGTCAATTGTTAATTTTCAACAAACAATACTCTTTATTTACTAAAACAGAGAGTAACCACGCTGGCTCTGGTTTTCAGGGAACTTTTCCTGTATTTCATTTATGTAAAGGCAACCTAACTATTAGCTAAAGTACAATACTATTCCATAAAATTCGTAAAAATAGCAACTGAAATTATTAGAAACTTTCATTGAAATTAAAAAGTCTGCTGTGTCATGCGTATATACTGTAGTATATTATTATGTTTCATATCTTTAGTTCATTCTTGATTATTTTAATTGGCGTGTGATTTTGTAACGATGGTAACACTACTGACCCTTTATTATGTTACTGATTATACAAGATGTGCTAAAAATAAATAAATCCTAGCAGAATCAAAATATTTGGCAAACGGAGTCGGTTGCGCAGGCGCATTCAACATTAGAGGACAAGTATTGTTCTTTACAACAATAGCTTCCGACCCCAACTCGCTTCATTTCACTTGAAATAAAAAAAGGACGCGCCCTACCGGTTTTAATCGTTGCCAGCTACTACTCGGTTGATTCTTAAATCCCTATTGTCAGATATATTCACAATAGAGAGGCATTATATTATTATGCATGAGGGGATTTCATTACATGACATACTTTTAATTGAATTAACGTATTTTATTATTGTTACAATCAAGTGACACGCAGAGAAAAGGTCTTAGAAACGTTCGTCTCATCAAACTGACACCGTGATGTCTGGCGAGGCGACTGCTGAAATTTAAACACGGTGAATCTGGGTTCTTACCCGCCCCGGTGTATCGTGGCGTCCTCCTATAGTTAGGCTACTGATAACATCGGGCGAAAGGATGGTCATATGCTGTGTTACTATAAAAAAAATCGGAAGAGCAATGTGTTGACAACAGAGTCCTCGGACACAGGCACAGAGCAACGACACCTACCTACGAATCTTGATCAATAAACTTAAAAGCGATCTTAATCTAAATAATGTAAAATAACAATAAAATCTGATATCAAAGAATAAAATTCCCAACAGAAAAAACGTACAATTATCAACAAAATAAACAGTCGCGTGCTTATTTTAGAAATGATTGTTTGTTTGCTGCTGAGCTTTCACGTTAATTTATATCAGAAATATTTCCCTCTTACGTAATGCTGAATATCTATTGGTTCTTATCCACAATTGTATATCGTGGGAGTTCATATTTCGACGTATAAAAACATGAACTTTACACATATTTCTTTTTTCATTTGCGAATTCTATTTATTTCTATAATAATATTTTCTAGTTATTATGGCTATTTTATTATTATACTAGAGTACTAGAGAGGTAGGCAGACTGATAATGGTTATTAGTCTGGTCTGCCGTCTTAGAGTAGGACCATCATTTTCGAATGTAACACCCGTGAAGTGACTATGTCCCGTTTCAGAACCAGTTCGGAAGTAGCCAGGTAAAACGAACTGTCAATCTGGATGGTGCACATTCGTCTCCTTAAGACGGCATAGCGGAAGCGACTTCTACCTGTAGAAATTTCTCTGTTGCAACAGTTGTTTCCGTTCATGGGACGCATTATAGCTTATCATCAGGCGGAGTGTTGTTCAGAGCTACAACAAAAACAAATCTAGTGACCTATATGCTAACAAAAAGATTGTTTATAACTTTACAAAGCAGTCAAGCTGTATATAGCAAGCAGTAGACGGTCGTGAGGGCACGACCCGTGACCGAACAGGTGCAAGGCGAGTCAGGACTGTCGCGACGTTTCATACACTTGTCCAAAGAGACAACTCATCTATAATATAAACTGTAGACACACTCACTTTCACAGATACACTAGTTAAACCATGGGGTAGTATCGTCTCTTTCAAGCATAGCGGGGCTGCTTCGAAGCAACCAGTTCTAACGAGAAGAATAAGCCGGTATAGCGGAGAGGATATTTGGTAGTAGCTGTTTCCGTTCATGGATCACACTTTAGCTCGACATCAGGCGAAGTGCTGTTTTCATATTGCTGAAGCGGCAGAAGTCGCCTCTTTTTGCTTAACATGAAACGGAATACACGAGTCATGTGTATGAATGAGTGTAGCGTCTTGTATGCCGCGCCATGACAACAGTTAGTCCCTGCAGCGATCAGAGGGAGGGACGCCGGCATCGAAGCGTGAAACGATAGCATTGTTTCCATGTTCCCACACTCTCCTGAGTTAGAGAGTTAGGGCCTCCGGAAAAAGGTCATAGACAAGGGCTCACTTTGTTACTCAGCACATTCTTAATAAGGATTTAAGTTTTATATGTATAAAGAAAGTGGTAGGCAGACCGTTAATGGTCACAGTCCAGGCCAGGTGGTTGCCGTCCCATTGTAATACCACCAATTTCAATTGTAACAGCGAAACACAAGTGAATCTGAATGGTGCACAAGTTTCCTCAAGCCTGTGAAGTTTACTGCTAATTGCGGGGATTTGGGTAATTTGGGAGCAATCGTCGTCTCCGTTCATTTCAAAAAATATACTTATTATAACTTAAATATTTAACATAATGAAAAAATGAATTATTCGATACAATAAGCATATATCAGGAAACAAAATGTAAGAGGAAGCGGATATTTAGGTATGCGCCGCATTCGCACGTTGTCTTCAATCGTATACAATTAGGTTGCCATTGACGCGTGACGCTAGCATGTGCTATATCATTGAAGAGTTTTAATTATATTTGATTGTCCTACGTGAGCATTCTAACAAACGCAACAGACAGTCTAAGTACTATGACAACAATGAGCAAGGTGTAAGCAAAAAACTAACCCCATTTTAAATCGATTCCCGTCTGAAAAAAAACTTAAAAAGCGCAGAGATATTTGAAAAATTGTAATGATCTTCTTCGACCTTCTTCAGACAGTTTGACAAGATAGAATACAAAGTACCAACCTAACAGTTTTGTAGATTATTTTGTTGTCTATGGTTGTCGCCTCACAAGTTTGTCAAATATCTTTTGCTTGTGTTTCCTAACAATAACAGTGTTTTATACGAATAACTATTGTAATTTTTAAAACAAAACTACACTATAAACACGATGTTTTAATTAACAGGAACTTTTTAAAATCAAAAGTTTGTTTGAACTTTTGACAAATGATTACTTTTGCTTGTTCATTGGCAATGGTTTAGTTCCGGCCGAAACGTCACGATTACTATATTGCAATCGCAATTTTTAAAAAAATTAATAAAGAAGAACAAAGCAATTATAAAACACGTGTCGACTAAATTAATCTATATTATCTAAAAAAAATATGTAAAAAAAGATAGCTTGTACCAGATGCACCTTCCCAATTGCAGCTGAGACCACACGATAAAAATATATTAATATAATTAAATTATAACTATAAACATATTTCGCACAAATTATTCAAATGTTTTAATATGAAAGTCGTATAATAACAGCGACGTAGTTTCAAATATCATCAGATCGATACATTCTGAAATAAATAATAGCCTTTCATATTTTATACTTTTACTTATGGCATGTACGAGTGTTACATTTAAATTAAATGTTTAATAATTATATTTAATATTCCCCATGGTGGATAGATGTTACAAATTACAAATAATAACGCGATCTTAATCATATAATTATGTAAATAAATCGTAAAATTACTTTAAAAAATAAACGCATCAAAAATATAAAGGATTAATTCATAAGACAAAGGAGTCGAGTAAAAAATGCAGCTTTCTCGCGGTCGCTCCACATTCGATTGGGACCGGTTTGCTCATGTGAACACCATCCTCGAGATTAAATTACAAACTTCAACGCGTATAATTAAAACGTAGTTTACATACACAACGCTCTTGACCCGATCACGTTCCGGGATTAGCTCGGAAGCAGACGAGTGTAATGAGAGAAGAGTGCCCTGTCGACTTGGACGGTGCACGATTGCTTCATCAGATCGACATAGCACAACACAGCGACTCAATTTTGTTTAAAATTACTTTATTAAGGATCGACGGGCTAGTAAAAGCCCTAAGATAAGATGCGAAAGTAATCATGCATTTGGCCTTTCTATCCGTGCTGGTAACCTAAGAATATGTAGACAGAGGTTATCATCCTCCTAATAGTGATTCAAAGTTTGCTCTAGCGATGCCTGTTCTTATTTAATAATAATATCTTCGTATTCTACGTATACTACTAACGGTCAGAAAAATCATTATAGTTTAACAAGTTATAGAAAAAGTTATTTAGTTAAGAGCTAGTTCGTGGTGAGTGATATTCCATCGCGTGAGGGTTCGAACCGAGAGCGCCAATCGAGTAATCATAAACGAGTGGTCAGTTAACAACCGATTTCTTTTTACATGGCGAGAAAAATATGTATTTATTTCGTTTTTAAGTTTTGTTCGGATTTCACCGAATTGTCAAAGTAATAATTCGGAACCTGCGCAAAGCTTTAGCGGCCGCAATAGAAAGAATCACCACCAATCAAGAAACACCCTAACACTAGAAATAAAATTAATATGTATTAGTTTTGCATATAATTTGATGCCGCAATAATGTTACAGTTTAAAAATCAGAATTTCTCATGGTTATATTGTTACGGGAAGCTGCGGTTTTGTGGCACATTCACATAATCGAAAACAATTTTGGGATACTTTGAATTGATAATAAACTCATTATAGCTACTCGGGTGGAAACCTTAACACTTTTTTCAATGGTATTATAACAATACACCAGCTAATGTAAATATATGCTTACTAGGCAAACGTTTGACCGCACCCTGCCTGGTGTTGAGCAGTGATGCGATCTAAGGTGGAGCACGCTTGCCTGTGAGGTACCTATTTACCCTAAATTTGAAGAGACCCGTATATCCTCGAAATTAGTCGCAAATGCAAAATAGTTTCACCATTATCAACAATCGAATGTATGGCCTTCGTTTATGATAGTCACCACAGTAAGGTAGAGTGGGTAATTATGATTTGCGGTATGATCAATATCAAGCGTGACTGATTACTGAAACCTCATAACTGCCTTGAATCGAACTTTGACCGTTTAGATAGAGACGGTCATGACTCATTTACATGACGAGTTATATTCGATTCTTTCTTTTATTTATTTTTAAGATTTTTAGCGAATATTTAGCCAATGGCTACCAATCTCGTATCTCAAACACACTTTTACGATTTTTATGTTTATTTAATAATAAATTACATATTATAAAAGATTACGTAGACCTTGGGTTTATGTTTATTAAAGTAATAATAATAAAGTAGATTGCGCTTATAAATCGTATAAGCATTCAACTTCCTATAACCAAGAATTAATAAATATTATTAACATAAATATTAACAGACCTATTTTGCTATGTCCACTCCAACCGAGGAGAAGAACAAGACGAGTAAATATTTGTTTCGACAGAGAATCGAACTCGGGACCGCTGCCAAACAACCACTGCGTTCACGGAGGACGTCAATATTATAATGATTGTTTAAATACAAACGGTAGAATACTGTTAGAGAATATGTATTATTATGCTTAGTTTATTTTAACAACATTTACAGCAAAAAATAAAATAATTCATAATATCACTTCCAAAGTGGACTATTCAGCCACTAATCAGAAAACTCCCGGAGCTCTATATAGGGTTAGCAATGAGAATAATGAGAAAATAAAAATAATATTAGTTTTTATGTTAATTTAATCCGGCTTTTCGAAAGATTTTGAGCCCTCGTGGATGCTGCGAGAATAAACTTTAACACGAGCGGATTCCAGGCTGCGAAATGCATCGCGGCAGACTCAAATGTTGATGAAACGGCGGAACGAGTTTCACGTCTGTAATAAAAAGTGGAGAAAGCTTGCAAGAAACCGCCAGAAGACCTCTGCCCAGCAGTGGGACATTAAAAAGTTAATAATAATAAGTAGCAACCCTGGATTTAGTTGATAGATAATGAGTAAATTGTAGCGATTTTGCAAACAACTCTAGTCTAGCAGTTCGTAGTATAGAAGGCCGCCGCACTAATAGGCAGGTCGGCAAGTATACTCCACTTCGTTGCGGTACAGTTATATTCGATAACAGGGTATTACATTTGAAATAGTTATTAGAAATTACTAAACAAAATATGTATATTACAAGTGTGCCAAATCACGTTTATATTAAAGTGAGATATGACAAAAAGCACTATCCTGTTACATTATTAGAGGCACGCGCGACAGACGCCAACGAACGCGGCCGTAACCAGTTTTTGTCATCTCGCGGCGACATAATCCGTTCCGGGCACAATGATCATATCTATTTATTATTGGACTCGTTTTATTGTCTGTCTGTATTATTAGATGTTTATTAATTTTTATAATGTTTTAATGAAAGAGTGGCAAGGCACACTGTGCATGGCTATTAACTTAGTTTGCCATCCTTGGATGTAAAGTTTCGAAAGTTGCCAGGCATAATATGAGCAGTATGCTCTGTCAACCTGGACAGTATACATTCTTATCCGCGAGCCGGACAGTCGCCTACGGAAATTCCTCTCGATTTCACACCACTATACTATAAAAAAATATTTAAATTGTATGAATTCGTTCATTTCAGTGCAGATGTGTGTCCGAGGTCGTCACCATGTCAGCTGTCATGAGCACGCTCTCCATCATCAGTGGTGGACGACGAGCGCACCGGAAACTGGCCAATAGGTAACATATGAAACACTCACGATACGTATGTAGTTGCTTTTGATATTATGAGTGTAGTGGTTTACACGTTTCAGTGGACGCAAATCGGGTCAGTTCTCAGATGCTGGTGACGAGAGAAGCAGATCTAACAATGATCTCAAACAGAGATCTGCATCACTGGTGAGTCGTATTATTATAAGCAATATTAGGCATTATTATTATTGTTATTATTTGTTCGTTGTTAGTATACTCGTATGTATCCTTGAGCGAGCGAATCCCAAACGATGCGATAAGAAATCGCTGCGAGCTCAAGGACAGTATTGTGACCAGAGTGTAAAGGAGTATGCTAAGGTGGTTCGGTCATTTGGAAAGGATGGATGAAAGGAGATTAACAAAAAACATCTATTGTGCGAAAGTGGATGGCTGTGTCGGAAGGGGACGCCCTAGGAAGACATTTCTCAGTCAGATCGGTCAACTGCTGAGAAAGGGTCAGACGAGGAGCACCCTAAACCGACGTGCATGCATGAGGGCAGTAATGGATGTGGTCGAAGCGAAAGTGGTGTGTAGAGAGAGGAGTCGCTGGCGCTCCATAGTTTCTGCCTACCCCAGTGCGAACAAGGCGTGAGCTAAGTAAGTAAGTAATTATTTGTTCATGTCTCACTATTTCTTATATTTACATCAACAATGCTCTGACACCTAACTCGGATGCGCTGTAGATATGATGAGTATCAGAAATAGGACTACATCCAGGACACAGACTCTAAACGTCCTCGATAGCGCCAGATCTACTGGATGTACAGCAGTATGGGTGTTATAGTGTGATTTCGTTTCTTCTTTTTTCATAGATTTTGTTACCCTAATTACCAATGTTAAAATAATTTCTCCCATAGTATCTTATAATGTTAGATGCGTAATTAATGTATAATTAAAATGGCTGAAGGCTAATTAGATATGTAGGACGCTGTGTTAGCAATTAGCTCAGAGGTTGCGCACATTTATAGAGATAACTCGCCTTTTATTGTGCCTCATGTTAAGCTATATAGAGCGGTGACAACTGATATGCGTAAGAAATAATGTCTGCAGGCAACAGTCGCCTTCACGACACGAAACAATCGGTTTAACAACCACCATCACACTGCCTAACTTCATTTAGTTTAAATGTTCACTATATTATTGAAACTCTGTCTATAGATTAGAGTTATGTATATAGGAATTAATTATGACGAATTAACTTCACTACGGATGTGCAGTAGACATGTTAACTTTACCAATTATTATAATTTTATACTTTATTTATACAATCATTGGGGTGAGTAGAGACTATGGAACACCAGCGATAACATGCTATTTTCCCCTCGACTACATTTATCTCTTTCTGACAACGCCATCCACTTTCAAATGATAAATCTGTCTCATCGAACTCTCCTCTCGTCCATTATTTTCATGTGACGGAATCACGTCAACAATAACACTGCTCGGGATTATCTCTAAGCACAAACTTTTGTATACCTATTATATTTTTTATTTTGTTATTCGTCGAGTATGAAGCGAACGTGAGTCGCAGGCCACAGCGCACCAGAACGTTCAAATGAATGTACCTACACAAATCTTTGCAATGTTCAGTGAGTGTAACAAAACCAACCATTATGCCAGTTATTAGCCCGTGCCATTTGTGTCGACTGTTTTACAATTATATACATATTAAGCATGTACTTTTATGTGTATAAAGTAACATATCTAAGTACATTTGAAACAAACACGATTCGGTTGTATTAAATCGATACGAATCGATCCTACGAAATGTACTTAAGATTACTTCAACATAATTAACAAACAAGATCCTCAATTATAGCGCGTACTCAATATAAAGGCGCATCAAATAGCATTCGGCATGTAAGCGTCTTTTTTTGTAATGCGCACACGCACGTCCGTATACGGAGACAACTGCTGCCACAGATGTCAGATGTCTGCATGCAGCGGTTACCTCATGTATGTGAAGTTGGCCCCCCATTATGAAAATTTTGAAAATTTAAGCGGAGTTCTGGTAGCCCCTCCAATAGTTCTAGAGTTCCCTATTAATTAAAAAAATAGTTCCGCTGATTAAAGTGCTGAAAACACGAAATGAAGTTTACACAATTTCGAAATTTCAAACGCCTGTAACTCTTTCATTTCAGTTCCGATCGGTTTCATTTCTTCGACAAATTGATAGAACTCCGAGGGGGGCCAATAGAACTCCAAAGAAAAATAACGATTTCTGAGTAATAAACAAATTCGACAAATAGATCGGAATAGATTCGAGAAACCGATCGGAACTGAAATGAAAGAGCTACGGGCTCGGAAATTTCGTTTTTTAAAATTAGCATATTTTGTATGAAAAAAAATTTATTACTCAGAAATCGTTATTTTTCTTTGGAGTTCTATTGGCCCCCCTCGGAGTTCTATCAATTTGTCGAAGAAATGAAACCGATCGGAACTGAAATGAAAGAGTTACAGGCGTTTGAAATTTCGAAATTGTGTAAACTTCATTTCGTGTTTTCAGCACTTTAATCAGCGGAACTATTTTTTTATTAATAGGGAACTCTAGAACTATTGGAGGGGCTACCAGAACTCCGCTTAAATTTTCAAAATTTTCATAATGGGGGGCCAACTTCACATACATGGTTACCTCACGTTTGCTCTCGCTAATAACTGCTTACTTCCAAACTGATTCCGACGCACGAAATGAAATTAATTATGAACTAACTTATTAAATCAAATCTTTCTTTCTAATTTAACATACTTATTCTAAAATTATTTTCTTACAGCAAACATTGGAAACGACGCCCAATGGAGGTGTGCTTAATTTGGAATGTTTGGAGGCGAAGGTACATCGTTCAACTTATTTCTACTTTTTTTTAATTCTTATTCAAATATATCATACATATATTTATTATTATTAGATTTATCTCTAATGACATCGGGCCGGCATAGTAGAGATGACTACATATTGCCTGTAATGGCAGTTCTCTCCGCGGTCACGAGCGCGCTCTGGTTTAACATCAGACGGAATGTGATCAGCATGTGCTGGAATACTATTATTATTATGTGAAAAATTATACGTACGATTTCATAAAGATCATTGCATATAATGAGTAAATTGTCCGTGGAACTGATTAATGTTTGGACACCCCGCCATCGCCACCTACGCCGCCGCGGCCGTTCTCGCTCGGACCTCGTATTATGAAAAAAACAACTTAATTTATGTTAAATAGAAACATCGTGAAAGTCTCATTGAATGTAGCATTTTATGCAAAGTATGTTAATTAAAATCTATAAAAACCTGAAGAGATGATTGATGTCTATTAAGAATCACAGTTTTAGAATGATCACAATTATGTTTTTTGGCATTATTGTTTCGGCGGCGCGTTGGTGGCGGTCAGCTGTGTGCTGCCTGTGATCTACCATGGCGATAGGACTTATTTTGCATTCAGGGTATTCATCTATAAATAAAGATCGAAACATATCTACCCAGCAGTCGGAGAGACTGTAAGTGATGAGTGATACAGTCTATCGTGCTGTGTAGCTGTGCGGTCAGAGTATCCTTGCGCGAAACGAGGGACGTTCGATTCCCATCTCTAAATATGGATACGCGCAGCAATTTCTTTGTGACAAATATAGTTTATTAATAATGAGTTAAATTTAATTGTTATGTATTTGATAGCCCTGACGTTAGTTCAAACGTACAGATAAGCAGAATTGCTACCTTCATTACTAAGTTAGTGATAGCCATCGCGAGAGCTCTCGCCGCATGCAAAGAATGTTTGTAAACTTTTTTCTTGTTTTGTTTCGTTCTTCCATTCTTAGAACGTAAAACGCAATTTCTAGGAATTAATATATTCTAGCGTAGTGAATAATTGTCAACAGATGGCCAGCATAGAGGTGTCGCTGGCGAACTCCAGGAGACGCGGCAGTGTAGCTCGCGAACAAGGCAGAGAGTTGGATGTGTTACGCAATGCGCTTCAGGATAAAGACGCGCTAATACAAAGGTACCGCACACCCTCTACCTATAAAACGCATCATCATTATTATCACGACTGTTACGATCATTCGACAGTCTGAAAACTCAACTGAGTGCATCGCTAAGCGCGGCGAGACTCGCAGCCCAGGCGGCGTCACCGTTAGCTACGAAGAGAGGTCGCGGTGAAGTCGCGGGTCCGCTCTCCGCCGAAGAGAGGAACGCGTTGGAGGAGCGCGCCGAGGCTCTGAAGACAGATTTAGAAATGAGAAAGAATAATATTGCTGATCTGCGACGGAGGCTCGAAAAGACGCATGTTACCGAGTGAGCGATTCGTGTGATCCGTATTGCGTATCGTTACTGATTAACTAAAATATTATAATTTCATAGCAATATAGACAGTCGCATTCAGCACGCAGAGTTACAGTACAAGTTGGGAAGAGAAGATTTGGAGCTGCTGACACTGACGGAACAGGCTCGCGTCTTACACGCGCTCATACAACACGCCGATAATACTGACAATGTCACCTTGTACAGGTATGTGAGATTTTTCCAACTCTACTCTTATTTCGCAATTCGCTCAATTCGACGTTAAAACAGAAGGCGATCCTCATCGTAGATAACGGACTTTCGCTTTTAAAAACAATATATACAATTATAATTGAATTTAACTCTATTGGGAACGTGTAAATTGGAACAAATCTTTGGAAATTAATAAAACTAAAACCCGGTTACTCGACATACACACACCTATGTGCCTGAATACTTCATAGAGATTGCTTGTGATGTCAGAAAGAAACTTTCAGTGCTAAATTGTAATTGGAATAAAAGATCCAAGCGAATGCTGTAACCGAAGTATGTATTTGGTTTGTGGAAACTTTGTGATTGTTAGTCGTGATAGCGGATAACAAATAGTCGTTAATTGTTCGGTTTATTACGTGATTGGCCAGCCATTGTTGGCGGAGGGCGTGGCGCCGGCGACCCGCTTTCTACATGCGAATGCTCCTTGGGAACATCTCACGGGAGATAGCCCGCTGCTTAGTGATCTAGTTACGGCACAAATACGCCATTGGGTGTTAAGAGTGGACCATTCATTGTTCAGACATATTGAGAGTAATAGCACCTTCCGTGAAGTGACGCAGCTAACGAAAAGAACGCCAACATTGATTCGGTGCGCCGGCTTACGTCATAGATTCAATTGTTACTTGGAATTATTATTATATTTTAATACGCCAATAATTCGCATTACACGGCAATAAACATCAAATAACCACAACAAAGTCAAATTAGGTATCACCTAACAAAAAGAAAGGATTTAGATTTGTAGAGTTGCATTTTAAAATCAACGTAAGTTTGCCCAATATATCTAAATACTTATATAAAATGCTAATGTTAGTACGTAAAGACAGGGTTTTCTCCATGATCACCAACTCCAATCTGCTTCCCGTTGGGGTGGTAGATACCCCTCGGTCTCCTGGTGAAAGTAAGGGAGTTTGGTCGCGGTGGGTGCAAGAGGGTGGTTGTAGGAGGCGAAAATCTCAAAAAATGTATATCTGTCTCTTTCTAACTTATGACATTTTGAGTACTAAGTCTGTCTTTTTCTAACTTATGACATGTTGAGTACTAAGTATAGAGTTCTAAATTTTTTTTAAATAATCTAGAAATGTGTGCAACTGTTACAATTGTTCTAGAAGGTTCTAAAAGTTTCAAGAATGATCTAGAAAGTTACAAAATGAGTGCAACTGTTGAAATCGATATAGAATGTTCTACAAATTTCCGGAATGATCTAGAAAGTTCCAAAATGAGCGCAACTGTTAAAATCTATATGGAATGTTCTAGAAGGTTCTAAAAATTTCAGGAATGATCTAGAAGGTTCCAAAATGAGTGCAACTGATGAAATCGATATGGAATGTTCTAGAAAGTTCCAAAATGAGCATAACTGTTAAAATCGACATGAAATGTTCTAGAAGTTCCAAAACGTTATCAACTGCTAAAATCGATCTAGAATGTTCTAGAAGGTTCTAAAAATTTCAGGAATGATCTAGAAAGTTCCAAAACGTTATGAACTGCTAAAATCGATACAGAATGTTCTATAAAGCTCTACAAATTTCTGGAATGATCAAGAACGTTCCAAAATGAGCGCATCTGTTGAAATCGACACGAAATGTTCTAGAAAGTTCTACAAATTTCTGAAATGATCTAGAAAGTTCCAAAACGTTATCAACTGCTAAAATCGATATAGAATGTTCTAGAAAGTTCTACAAATTTCTGTTTACACATTTACTAGAGTATTTCTTATTTTCAATTCGATAATTAGTTAATTATTTTTAATTTGAATAACTCTATAAACACCGTATGTTTAATGGTCAAATAGGTCTCTCAATATCTAAGATAGAAATCTACAATATCTACGGTAAAAATGGATCCTTAAATATTTTTTACACCATTAAACATGCGATGTATTTTAACCCGAGCAACGCCGGGTTTCGTCGCTAGTAATATATAATTGATGAGACCCGTGTTCGAACCTCGCTAATTCTGACCGGTACCAATGTAACTTTGTTATATGTACTTTGGTCGCTCAGCGCCTATAGGCACTATTAAAGAGTGGTAGGCAGACTGATAACAGTCTGCCGTCCTGGGGTAGTACCACCACTTTCGAATGTAACACCCGTGAAGTGACTTTGTTGCGTTTCGGGAATAGTTTGAAAGTAGCCAGGTATAGCGAGAGGAGAGTGCACTGTCAATCTGGATGGTACATGCTCGTCTCCTCAAGCCGGCATAGTGGAGGTCACTGCTGCCCGAACAGGTTTCTCTGTGGTAGTAGTTGTTTCGATTTATGGACCGGCATTCCCACGATCACTAAAACACATGTCTCTATAGTAAGTCTCTACAATAACATGACGTGCGGATTGGCAGATGGTTATTAGCCCAGTAGTACCACCACTCGAGTGTAACACCTGTGAAGTAACCGAGAAGAGTGTGTGTACGAATGTGGACAGTGCATATTCGTCTCCTCGGGCCGGCATAGCGTAGACGATTGGTACCGGGTTGATTGGTTAATGTTGTTGTTTACTGTTGAGAATACTAAAATATAAAATACATCAAACGTAATGTTATTTTTAGATGTGATTCTTGATCTCAATACGTATGAATGCTAATCACTTAATTGTCGCCCCGCAGAATAGAGTTTCTAGAACATAACCGTAATCTTACTCATATTATAATAATGTTCAAGAAGCTCGTCTTCACTGTGAAATGTCACGCGAACAATTAGTTTCTTTCCACCCGCGCGCCATTCTTGAACAACTGATGTAAATAAGGTGTTTCGTTCCACCGACGTACTTTGTTAGTCTACTATCCTGCCTACACTAAACACGATTAAAAGGCGTGAATTAAGAGACTATCACTTAATGAAGCAAATGGTGACGCCAAAACACGAAGCGTGGGGGTGGTATTAAGAATGCGTTACATTACATAATAAGTTAGGTTATTTTGAGGTAGGCAGAGCCATTACGAAACAACAACTGTGAGACTACCGGTGGCGGCGCTAGACCAAACCTGGACGCGTTTGAATTAATTAATAGTATTCTAGTATGGGTCAGTGCACGATGCTCGCGGCCGGTGAGAAGCTTTATTCGACTCATAAAACGTTCGACATGCACTTTTATTGCACCGAGTACCCATAGACACCCGTACTTGTGTATACCTCAAAATATAGAATGCTCCGGCTCGTCAGATCACCTACTATTCATTCCTCTGAAATGTGTGCAGAGAACAGCATATTTCACATCGTACATACGGTCTGCCTATGATATAAGTGGTAAAATTAATCGCAATTAACAGAGCTGCGCGTTCGAGACGTTCTCACGTGTCCACGTGCCCCTTCGGTATTATCATACGTACCTATATCATCTCATACAGATGTCATAGTAACCGAACAATGTGTCGGCGCCATGCGACATCTCCCTTCTCGTCATACTTACAAATTGATATTTTAAATTAATCAGCTGGTTTCCATTTCCACCGACACCGAATCGTATGCGGCAACGGCTTAGATGTAATAGGTACTTGACATTCGTTAATGATGGTGCACTGACATATCTTGTAAATATTAATAATCTGCCAGCACACTGCGCGATCTCAACGGCGAGCCTGTCGTGATGTCGACGGAGGCGCGTGCGGGCGCGTGGGGTGCGGGCGCGCGCTCCGGTCCCGGCCTCTACGTCGAGTGGGCGAGGGAACACACCGCTCTCGAGCCGGGAGATAGGTGAGTACGTTTCGCGACTAACTATCCGTCGCTAGTTTAAAACGAGCGCCCTCTTCGGGTTTAAAAGGCAAATCTATATCAGGAAGGTATGTACTGGTAAATGCCGTTATTGACAGTGTTCGTTCCGCGGGCCGACCGATACGTTCGAAAGGAGAGACGGCGACATTATCTGGATACATTTATACAATGAGCTCGTTTTCAGATTAGTCGAAGTGAACGGCGTATCGGTCCTATCGTGCCGCAGTCAGGAGGAATTGCAACGCGCATTGGGACGCGCGGCATCCGCTGCGCATATCGTATTGCTGAGAACACGACAAACATCTTCAGCACTCGCGCAGGTATCGTACACAGGGGTAGTTCTATATTTATATGACTACACTCCGCCTCGAATCCGTCCAGGCGGCGCAGCGGTCGAAGAGTGCGCACCGTCCGCCGGCCGCTTCCGAACCGGTCTCTAAACGAAAGCGACGATATACAGAAGGAAGCGACGTCACTGCGGTCAGAGTTGGGCGCGCTGCGTGCCGCCGCAGAGGAGGCGGCGCGTGATAAACATCGACTGAGAACTGACAACACGAGGCTGACGCACAGAATATCATATCTGGAGGAACAGGTCGCCGAACTATTGCCGACACATAATAAGGTATATGGACTTATTATACTTATGTGAGCTTCGCTAACGAGAGCGACTGCGGGAGTTGACGTTTCCGATGTCGCGTCTGTTACGATGTATTCGCAGCCGCGCGACCGCCGACAGAAAAACCTCACTCGCCATTATTCATGTCATACTTTGGTTTTTAATTGTGAGGAATGGTCTTTTTCACTCTCATTGATGAATATGAACGCACAGGTCCGTTCGGCGAGCGGCAGTGACGGCTTCGTGAAGGCGACGGTGAACAAAACTAAGAAGAACGTGACCAACATCAGCATCACATCGGAGCCGAACAGAACGCCCGGATCGGAAGTGCAAGTGTTTCAGAAGGGACCCGACATCACCGCGATCGTCTCGAATCTGCCCGGACTCGAGGCCCGCGCCGCCCCGCTCGCGATCCGTCCGCGCTCGCGAACTTCCCATCACGAGCGAGACGGGCGCACCGCGCACGACGACATCGAGAGAGCGGCCGACAGAATAGAGGAGAGCATCAAGAAGACCAACTGGGCGGAGAGAAAGACGCTATCAATAATCGAACAACTGAAAAAGTCTCAGCGGCTCAGGAAACTGAAAAAGAACGACAGCGCCGAGGACGTCCGCTCGTGCGCGGAGAAACATCACATCTACGACCGCACAGACGGCAAGGTGTTGGAAAACGCGCACAAGTCGAGCAGGCGGTTCTCCAAGAATACTCGGAGCGCCAAATCGTCAGAGTTCGAATCGGAATGTTCGGACCACCCGAGCGGCGACGCGTATCGCAGTTCTCCGCGCATCGACTGTCACGGGAGACACGAGTGTCGGCCGACGCCGCCCAGGAAACCCCTCAGACTGTCGCTGCACAGAGCTCGGAGCGCGCACTCCTTGATCGACGGGAGCGAATCTGAGACGACGACCGCCCCGCGCCCGTCCTCGGAACTCAAGGAATCCTCCAAGAAACCCGTGAAGAGGACGCACGCGACCGACAGACGTCCGAAGGCGAGAGAGACCGGAAAGGCGACCCCGAGGCCTTCCAGGAAGCTACTCGACGACTTCAGCGCGTGCGAGACGCCCGCCGCCGACGACTTGTATCCCGAAAGCGCCGTCTTCCCCGGCATCGATCTTCACACGAGCGCCGCTAGATGGTGCTGATATCGACACTACGAGCTGAGACTGAGCACCCACCGTGTCCATACCCACTAACTATAACATTATTATCCTAGATTGTAATCGCTATAAATAAAACATTGTTCATATATACAATTAATTATATTTCAGAGTACATTAATTACATAAATAGAAAAACATTAAAATGGAACGAGTGCCCCTACGAGTGCCTACACAAAAGGAACTGATGTGGATAAAACATTCTCAAATTAATCAATTTTAATAAAACAATATAACATATTCACAACACACTCGCAATGGCATTCTACAGATAAAACTACAAATATCTCATTTTCCCCGTTATTACAAAAACAATGTCTTAAAAATGTGTTTACAATTATTTTCACTGGTGTTTTTGTTCGAGTGAGTTAAGAAACATGGTCCATCAATCTGCCATACAATATTTTTACACCAACTTCCTTTAAATGTATTGCTAAAAATTTGAGAAATGAAATCTTTATAAATTTTATTTTTTTATTTAATCATGGTTATTAATTGGTTACAAATTACGTTTCAATTTTAGTTTGTTTTTTTTAAGCAGTGAAAATAATTGTAGACACATTTTTAAAACATTGTTTTTGTGTAAAAATGGGGAAAATATGAGTTTTTTTAAATGTCATCATTTTTAAACTAGCAGGTATAAAAAAAGAACACCAAATTATATTATAGATATTGAATCCCCGTATCTGTAGAACGCCGTCGATACCACTAGTTAGGGGACACCCTGCATACAGTAAGTAATACGCCCGCTCGAATAATGAAAATTACAAACCAAAGTATGCAACGCTCTAAGTTAAAGAGATAAATTATATAAAATCTTAAAGCTAAATTAATGAACATTCGCTAAACTATGAAATCACAAAAGCGCGCGTTCTCGTTGGTGCGTTTCACGCTACTGTCACTATGTATGTATGCATATATACAACACGAGCAATCATGTACAGGATGAGTGTGATGCGCTTTATTTACGTTCGCGCCTCGATGAGCGGTCATAATACGCCGGAATGCTACTCAATTCGTACGCAAAGGAGATCGTCTCATTCGGACATCCGCCGGTCTGGCGGAGAGGCCTTCCGGAGCACCCGGTCGAAGCTCCTGTTGAAGTTGATGTAGGTCCTCAAGGCCAACGGCAACGGCAGACTGTGCACCATCGTCTGCAGCATGTCGCTGAACGCCTACACTCATGTTAATCAGTATCGTGCGGGTGTCATCTCTCACCGCGCCGTCAATATACGTACCTTTCTGTTCTCATCTCTGATCTTGGAGCCGGGCTTGCTTCTGTCGCGTTTGGTGTGAAATGGCGCGTATCCACGTTTCCTACCGCGACGACGAGACTGCAGCTCTGTAGTGATCGAATTAGAACGATAGAGCAGAGTGTAGTGTCAACCACGACGTTTCGCCATCACGCGGGAACTCACCTGCCTCCGCGCTGTTCGCCACTTCATCTTCTATATCTTCATAATCTTCGCTGTTGTCGAATGCGGCTTCCTCGATTGTACGACTGCTGCCCGGGGAATTCTCACCTATACCGCTGTCTAATTTCTCCCCATTGTTAACTTTTTTGGTGCCTGAGCCTCCGGCCTTCTCATTTTCTGAGTTTTCCACGTCACCAATTATGGCACTATTCCTACAGTTGTTCTTGGTGATATCGTTTTTGAGGCCATCATTAGTTTTGGTGCTCTTCTTAGGAATACCATGAGTGCTATCCGATTCGTCACTGCTATGGTTTAGCTCTACTTTACCACAGTCATCCGTCTTATCAGCGCCGGTGCTCAGATCTTTTTTGCTATCCTCCACTGCACGTTTCTCAGAATCCATGGCCGTAGACGTCGCAGCATCGGGAGCGGTGGCCGTGCTCAAACTGGACCTCGGCCTGAAAGACTTCTTTAAAGCGGATGCTCGTTTAGATTTTCTGGCTCTTCTCAGTTTCCTGAATGTCGCTTGCCTCATTAATCTTTCGAGTCTTTCTTCCGAATCTGTCTCGGAACCCGAATCCGATGTGTAATATCTTTGCATTTCATTATTCATAGTGTGTCTGTCACCGTCGGGGCTAGTCGCACCGCTCATCTCATTATCACTATTGGACTCGATGTCTGCGAACGAGTCGATGTCGAAATCTGAATCATCAAAGCTCGATGCGTTCTCATCGTCATCATCCGGAGCTGCGTTGTTTGAACTCGGAGAGGATTCTGACGCCGTACCGTTCCAAGCTAAAATAATAAACATATAATTTGAATGAATGTTATCATTACCGTTCTGGAAGTTATGTGTGATCTCACCATTCATTCGATTATGTATATTGAGGAGCACATTCTCTAACATATCATTGTGTTCCTCATCTGTTAAATCTCTAGGCTGTTCTTCTTCATCGTCTGGGGTCTCAGAAGCACTGACGGACGGCGTGGACGCGTAGCCGGAGCCGCGCCGGCCGTCCCTGTACTCCTCCATACTCAACACGATGCGTACCAAAGCGTTCATTTGGCGCGAACCCTCCGCTGGTATTATGCCGTCTAATTCATTCAAGTCACTGAACAAATTCAAATCGCCTGAAAACGGCATCGGTCATTCCGTGTCAACAAAAATCATCAGTGACCAACGGAGGGATCGCACTCTACTGTTACCTTCGTTATCATAAATGGGTATTCTGATCCGCCTGCAGCGCTGGGACGCGACCGGCGGCGGACGATGCGGCGGCGGAGCGAGCTCCGGACGAGACCGCAACGCCGAACGACGCAACGCCGCGCGCACCACCCCGCGACATAGCGCCTGCAGAGACCCTGGGCCCACCTCTGCAACGAACACGCTTTAATCCCCGCTCCCGCTGCACTGCCGCACTCCGCACCTCACCTGGCAGCGGCACCTCCTCCGACGGCTCCATGGGCAGCTGAGGCGAGATCAACTGCACGAAGGACACCTGCAGCAGACTCTTCTCGACATAGTCGCCACCGCCCAGACGCTTTATCTGCAGCAACTTATCCCTGAAAGGCATCACCAAGATACCTCCCACCTGTCATGATATTATAAAACTAAATATCCGAGTTGTTGAGCTTTTGCACAATGTCGCCCGCATGTTGTTCACATACCCGCAGCAACTGCTGAAAATAGTTGTTGTAATCTACAGGCACTTGAGCACCACAATAGATCCTGTCATAAACCCTGCCAGAATTCGTCAAACAGAGGCCGTTACCTGTCAATAAACATTCTTCACTGTGAGAGGTACACATAGACAACAAAAGATGTGAATTAGCATTCGTGGAAGTATTTATTTACCAACATGCATTGCAAGCAATCTTACAGAAATTGGTATTGTATTAGTTATATTGGTACATTAAGGAGTGTATGTGGACTGTGGAGTCGCAATAAGAGCGTCCGTGGTCTAGCAGTAAGACGTGTGAACTCACAATCCATGAGACCCGTGTTCGAAACTAGCTAAATTCTACCGGTACCAATGTAACTTTCTTAGACTACTTGTCCAGTCTGCCGTCCTGGGGTAGTACCACCACTTTCGAATGTAACACCCGTGAAGTGACAAAATAGCAGATAAGATGAGGCCATGCTATAGATGTCATTTGAAAGAAGATGTATTGATTCTAGTATCCAGGTAAAGAGGAAATGTGTTTACATTACAGGCGTTACCTACATTATAGTTGGTGGATTAGGCTAATATCCGTCATCACTAATTAAACTTCTTCAAATTCAATTCAAAACTTACCACAAAAAAATTTGGGTTCACAAAACTCCAGCTCATCAATAGCTGCAGATTTCTCTATGAACTCTCTCACACGTGAATTGGCATACTCTATGAGGGAACTATGTATCTCCACTCCATGGTTTACGCCGTTGGGACCCACGGCCAGACCCACCATAGTGTTAAAATAACCAGTGCCAGACCCGACATTCAGGAATGAGAGGCCTTCACCCAATTCTAGAGCTTCCAGTGCTTCACTAAAATATTGAAAATACATATTGCATCATAATATACATTTTCACACAGTAATATTAATTAACACAAACCTGTAAATGCACGGAGCCGACATGTGTAGAAGCGCCTTCTTCCAGGCCACGTCTCTATACGCCTGATATCTCGCTTCAGGTACCATATAATGAGCGCGATCTACGGCGCGGAATATTTGTTCCACTATTGGAGTGCGAATATGCGTCCCATCAATCAGATTATCAGCGAAGTCATTGTTGTTTTTTCCCGAACTCACCGCACCGCCCATATTTTTCTCTTATGTTTACTTTCTATAACAACTTTTTTTTTATCGATCCAAACTAAATTCTAACAGCAGCAATGACAAGTGGTGACAAAGCTGAGTTCCTATCACATTATTGATACAAATTATATTATACACTATCTTAACAAACTCAAAATTGTATGATCTAAACAACTGCAATACCAATATTGAATGTAATAAGTATAAACATCAAAACATCAATAATTAAAACACGAAATCTTTGGAAAAAGCGGTCGTCGCAATACTTCATGAATACGTCCCCCCTCTCACCAGTTTTTTTTAATAGAAATGGCGTCGACACATTATAGTCAAACGCCAAAAATTGGTTTTTATAAGCTTGTAGGTTTAAAAGTATTTTATATAAATTACTTCCATCGCAGGATTGACGTTTTAAGTAAAAAGTACAACACAATACAAAAAGTATAATGTTCTTGAACAATCACAAGGGGAAGTGCACAGACTATATAGTACATACTATGGGGAAGTGTGAATTTTAAATTACGCACTCATGGCGTAAAGTACAACTCTCCACCAATATGGTCACTTTTCTCGACTATCAAAATAATAACATCCGATTGGCGGAGTTACATCACTACACGCGGCGAATAAGTATTTTAAAATCTACCTACCTCATCCAATGAGCATAGACGTAGTATTTCTATATAGTCTGTGGAAATGTCATACCAGCGACAGCTGCTGACTGACATTTTCAATAGACAGACTGACAGTTCCGGACAGCTCAGCTCAATATTTTTCATTTGGACACTGATTGGGCACTGTCGCATATCTCAAGAAATGCATTTTTAGACGTAGTATTCGGACCAAACTCTATTTGAATAAGGTATTCTAACAAAATCCAAAGTATCGTGTGGAATGCGAGGTGATAGTTTATTTTTATAGTGACAACGATGACATTCACTTCAGGGTTTTTGCATTTTCGGAGTTAATCCGACTAATGTGTTTTGTTAAAGAATTAAGCATGGCGGAGACCAGCACTAGCTCCGGTGCGAGCGCCAGTCAGCCGCATCCCAATGCTCCTACACCCGGAGGCAGTGGCGAAGAAGAAAAGAAAGATGAACGTATGATGGAGTGTAATATATGTCTCGACACTGCACGCGATGCTGTCATCAGCATGTGCGGACACCTATTCTGGTAAATTATATTTATATTTGACGAATGTACTGTAGGAATCGTAATTAAATATGCAACATATTCAGCTGGCCATGTCTGCACCAATGGTTGGAAACCCGGCCCAATCGTCAAGTGTGTCCAGTGTGCAAGGCCGCGATCAGCAGAGACAAAGTCATACCTTTGTATGGAAGGGGAAACGCAAAGCAAGAGGATCCACGTAATAAAGTGAGTACAAATTCTTTGATTTAAAATATTCATTGACAATATAATACATCTTCTGTATTCCAGGTACCGCCACGTCCAGCCGGTCAACGCACAGAACTAGAAAACACCGGAGGCTTCCCAGGGTTCGGTTTCGGTGATGGATTCCACATGTCATTCGGTATCGGGGCCTTTCCCTTCGGTGTATTCACATCTTCATTCAACTTCGGCGACCACAGACCCAATGCCGGTAAGCTCACCTGTTAGATATACAGGGTGGCCAAAAAGTCGTGGATCAAACGCAAGTAGGGGTTAGATGGGGTCATCAGCTGCAAAAAGTTGTTCTAGGGGAGGTCCTTCAGGTCAACGCCTGCAGAGTTATAATTTATTTTGTGTTTTTATTAGAAAATTGATTTTTTTTAACGAATTCTTATTAAATTTCCAAAAATCTACATCCTGTATCTTTTTTATAATTTTCACTAGATTGGTACTAATGAGTCCTTGCATTAGACATGCTATTTATGGTTGTTTATAAGGTGTGTTGAAGATAATATTCACTTTTACGATTATTTTTTTTCTTAAATCATAACTTTTAATTTACTTTGGACCCCACTGTGAAAAAAAAATACTCTACCGAAAACTGTCCCTGTATTACAAGTTTTGGCGCATTTAATGGGGATTCTGAAAAGGTATTACACATGGCTATGCGTCGCTTTAATATCTTTCAAGGACGATTATTCGTAGCAAGGCCAAAGTTAACCCAACCATAAAACTCGGTTAGGCTTATTTAAAAATAAACTGGAACTAATACAATTAATGACGAAGACTCTCTACCTCTCTTTTACACTAACCATTTTAACCTTTGTCAATAAAAGACCGGTTTGCGCCCGTTAGTTCAGATAGCGATATCTTTTCTAGGAAACAAAAGGACGGGGCGGGGGCCGGGGGATGCGTGTGAGCATGTTCCTTTGGAATGTTTAGTGACTCGCTTCCTGCCTGTGACTACGCGCGTATTTTTTTCTCGGTTTTACGACGACTTGTGATCGGTTTCTTTCCTTTGACATACGATTTGTTTTTCGGACTTGTGTTAGATTGCCTACCTGTAACCAGTGCTGTGTGAATCGGACGGATTGGCTACAAAAGTAGACAGATGGCTGCTGCGAGGAGAGAATACACCTTACGAGAGTATGCAGAAATGCATTACCTTTATGGCTTTTGCGACGGTAATGCCCGGGCTGCTGCCAGGGAATATCGTCAACGCTACCCTAACCGTGATCGTTTTCCGGACTACAGGGTCTTTATGCGCGTACATAATTCGTACATGGAGGGAGTCTTACCCGGTCAGCATGCTCCGAGAGCAGGCAGACCAGTGCTACGTCTTGAAAATGAAGATGAAGTGCTGAGAGAATTAAGATTGGATCCTGGTATAAGTCAACGCCAAATATCCCGTAATCTCGGGATTCCAAGATCGACGGTGCAACATATCATTAAAAGAAAGAATTATCACGCCTACCACGTGCAAAGGGTGCAAGCTTTGCTGCCCGGTGACTATGAAACAAGAGTGCGGTTTTGCAGAGAGATGCTAAGACACCACAGAGAGGATCCGCAGTTCTTCAACAAGGTTTTATGGACAGATGAGTCAAATTTTAGAAGAATGGGAGTATTCAATATCCACAACCTACATTTTTACTCCAGAGTGAACCCCCATATCACAAGAAATGATCGTTTCCAGCATCTGTTTGGTATCAACATGTGGGCTGGTATAATTGGCCAGCAATTGGTGCTGCATGAAATGCCAGCAAGGCTGAATGGTGCTAATTATTTAAATTTTTTACAAAATAATTTAAACCAAATTCTTAACGAAGCTGAAGTTCCAGAAGAAAGAATAGCAGAAATGTGGCTGCAACATGACGGCGCCCCGCCTCACTACACTCGAGCAGTTAGAGATCATTTAAACGAGCGCTTCCCCAATCGGTGGATTGGTCGAGGCGGACCTATTGCGTGGCCACCCCGGTCGCCCGATTTAAATCCATTAGATTTTTTTCTTTGGGGCTATTTTAAAGAAGTAGTTTATCAAAAAGAGAACAATACCGAACGAGAACTACGACAAAAGCTCGAATTTGCTAGGGTTCAAATTACTA
Source organism: Tinea pellionella (assembly GCA_948150575.1). Lineage (NCBI taxonomy): Eukaryota > Metazoa > Arthropoda > Insecta > Lepidoptera > Tineidae > Tinea > Tinea pellionella. The sequence continues at coordinate 9,984,241 of OX411248.1, forward strand.
ACAACACAGGTGCATTCCGTAGATTACGTAGGAATTTTATTAGACGGTGCAGATTATGTATTATGGTCAGAGGTAGGAATTTTGAGCATTTATTGTAAAATGTTTTGTTTTAATAAAACAATTATTTCACAACCGTTTGTTTTGTTTTTACGCCCTAGAAAGATATTAAAGCGACGCATAGCCATGTGTAATACCTTTTCAGAATCCCCATTAAATGCGCCAAAACTTGTAATACAGGGACAGTTTTCGGTAGAGTATTTTTTTTTCACAGTGGGGTCCAAAGTAAATTAAAAGTTATGATTTAAGAAAAAAAATAATCGTAAAAGTGAATATTATCTTCAACACACCTTATAAACAACCATAAATAGCATGTCTAATGCAAGGACTCATTAGTACCAATCTAGTGAAAATTATAAAAAAGATACAGGATGTAGATTTTTGGAAATTTAATAAGAATTCGTTAAAAAAAATCAATTTTCTAATAAAAACACAAAATAAATTATAACTCTGCAGGCGTTGACCTGAAGGACCTCCCCTAGAACAACTTTTTGCAGCTGATGACCCCATCTAACCCCTACTTGCGTTTGATCCACGACTTTTTGGCCACCCTGTATATATGCAGAACCTCTGCTAAACGGTCGACGTCTGTTGCAGCACCCCGTGGGACGGCACAATATGAAGAGGAGCAGTTTCTCTCAAAAATATTCCTGTGGGTGGCCATATTATTTGTTGTATGGTTAATATTTGCTTGACAGATGACATCGTCCACAACATTACAATCTCCCAATAGACAGAGTGAATTAGATGAATATGATACATCACATTGCTTATTTATAATTTAATTATCATTCTATAAACAGGGCCCAAAATACACGAGCATCTGTGTCAGTATATTATTATGTTTCAAATTGTGTGTGTTGTTATAATGCTACTTTACAGTATCTTCTAAAAAGACATGTCTGCATTATTGTGACAGTTTTTAATACTTTTATTACCATTTTTGAGTACTGACAGCAATCAGAATATAAATAGTATAGCACTGTATTATATATTTTACTAAGGCACTGGTTGATAGCACGCTCGGACAGGATGAACTCTCCTGTGTAGTAAAGTACTATTAGAAATTACATTCAGTCCACTCTGGAAATATGTGATAGTGCTGCTGATGATTTAACTACTGGTTTGTGTAAAGTTCAAGGTAGGGTAGGTAGGTATAATAAAAGTATGTTATTTAAAAATATATGAATTGGGTTCATTTATATTTAATTATTTATAAATTATGAGTGTTTACATTGTTTATGTTGTAGTGTGATTTAACAATTATTTTGCAGGTTTGTCAAATATTTATATTTTATGTGTGAGTATGCACATTTGTTAAGATGATAGGTATTGCATGAACCAAACTTTATGGCGGCTCCAAAGTTAGGTATGAATCGCTGCACAGTACACAAATTGAGGTTTCGGCGGAGCAGGTTGAAAATGAGAGAGAAGGGAACACTCCCGAGCTACCCGCCTGCAGATTATTTTTATATCCATTCATATTTAAAATTAACTCTTTCATTAATGTGAACTCGAGTATAGCTGCGCGAAATATTGCCCGCAGCTAACTCCTGAGACTCCATAAAGTTTGACACGACCTAAACCTGAATTTGTAATGAACATTCCACCCCGAATCGATCACAGACACTCCCTAACAAATATTATATCTCTAGTGAGAGAAAATGGCAAACCATCGTCGGTGGCCACACTGCATTATCAGGGCCGTAGTGAGCGATTAGTAATTGCACTCTTGTAAATAAAATTGTATAATATAATAGATTATAAGTTTTATGTAATACTACATAATATTCACTATTATTATTTCCAGTTTATTATTAAAGTAATTTAAAATAGTTTGAATTTATAACATGTGGAAGTGCAAAGATAAATAAATAGTGTTTAAATTTACGTGCACGAGTGACTGATTTCTTATCTCCAATAGGTATAACGAGGTATGTAAAAGTTTTATGGGAACAATTTGCCCTCGACCATAAACAATGTAGGTAATATTTTGTAACACGTCCGTAACAGATGCCCCATAAAAAGATATCATGATAGGTAATTTGGCTTTTCAAATACTATTTGTAACATGTGAGACTGCACTGATCTACCGGCAGTATAGTCTCTGTTCCACAAAACACCTCACCACTCTCACTTCACTTCTCGACTAGGTTTTTTGTGACACGAGTTGTGAAGACCATTCAAAATAGTTTGCATAAAGTCTTCTCTAGTTAAATTTAATAAAAATATTACAAAAATAGCTTTATTGAGAAAATCATAATTATCAGACTATTTAGGAATCAGTACATACATATTTTATTGATCACCGACTATTGATTAGACGGCAATCCTGCCTTGTGTAACCTAAACCTGGTTATAATGGGAGAAACATTCTAAGGAAAATGTGCTGAAAAAATCATTTGTCAGCAATGCAGGCGACTTGCTTACTTGTCTTATTAGCACCGCTCTCATGTTTGATGATCCCCAGCTGCAAGTCTTGGAGGAAGATAATCCACAATTAGGAAGATTAGTCACCTAATACTGGCTTTTGTACAGAATTTTATATAAATTATTCTGCATAGTGCCTGATGATGCAAATGATGCGTAATATGATCGAAAAATATTTAAAGTTATTTTTTTGTTTTTTAAATATAAATAGTATGTGTGAATCTTATGTCAAATAATAATAATATTTTTTTAAAACAAGAACTATTTTATTTCCCGCACGCGCTCCAGCTACTTGTTGCTCGGGTACTCCTTTTAAAGCTCCTTTTGGTTTCTAAAGAATCCTTTCTGTTGTAGCAATTCATTGCATTGTTTTCTATTCAGTTGCGAAAGCGGTAACCGTTGAACCTCTCTGTCGTCAACAGACAACAATACAAGTTCTGGTGGCGCGCCGCTGATGAATTTCACTTCAACACCCTCATATTCCGGCACATCCTCCATTATAAATACCTTCACCTCTGGCAGGCGGTTTAGAGAGCAACCCTTACAACTCTGTAACAACATTATTTAATAATAAAAGATATTCGTTCATCAATCTTCGCTGTTCTTACCTCAATTCTTGCAGAAGTTATGCCCTCCGCAGCCAATGTTGTCGAAATCATTACACATATTACAAAGACTGTTCCATTACGGTACTTCATATTAAAAAGTATATAATTTGTAATCTTAGATTAAAACAAAAATAGTCCTTCTTGTTGCAATCTAAGTTTGCAACAAAGAAATTGGAATACAATATATGTATTCCAATTTCTTTGATTTGTAACAAAGTACAATACGTCATGACCACGGACTATATAGACTAGTACATGAGTGATACTAGATAAGAGTCAAGTATGTTTACATTGAAGCTTCAAATGAAGCGATCCTATTGGTAGAGAGTAGTCACTTTACGCACTGACTAAAATAAGTGGCTCATTCGCATCCTGCATCAGTCTATGGTTTATGATTACTGTGGTTAACAAAATAAATATTAGAATAGACATGGTTAGCGCGTTGTTATTGCACTTTTTAAGTACAAATCGAATACCTTCTAGAAATAACGGTAGTGCATAAGAATATTGTAACATATAATAAATTGTGAAATAATGGAGGAAAAGCATCGTAAAGCTATTCAGGCGAACTTTTCATCTCTCGTGGAACAAACAGACTTGGATGTAATGGTGTCTTATCTATATGAAAAAGGAGTTTTTTCTGAAGCAATGTTAGAACCTTACAAGGTCAGTGATTATGCTACTCGCAGGAGTTAACTCTGCGCTCGAGAAGAATGAGTTTCGCTTCCCGCCACCTCCGCACACTTTTTCTCAACCATCTGAAGTTTTCCGAGCAATTGACCCTCGATATACATGCATTGATTGATATTACCAGTTCGAACCTTCTTGTCTATAGCCAGTTTTTGTGTGATGCAGTAGACAACAAGATTCAGGTTGACTCGATCTATACTGACTTTTCTAAAGCTTTTGATCGTGTCAACCACAACCTACTCTTGCATAAGACTCGAGCGCTTGGCATTCATGGTAACCTTCACCGCTGGCTCCAATCTTACTTAGTGAATAGGTCTCAGTTAGTGTCAGTATATGGCTACGACTCAGTTCCTTACTCCCCATCATCCGGAATTCCTCAGGGTTCGATATTGGGTCCTTTACTATTTGTCACATTCATTAATGATCTCCTTGGGCAAATCAGCTCTCATTGCTTGGCTTACGCAGACGATCTGAAACTCTTTCGTAAAATATCCTGTTACAATGATTGCTTGTTGCTACAGGATGACCTGAATACTCTTAGTCGGTGGTGTAGCAGCAATCTTATGAATCTAAATATTAATAAATGTAACAAGATAAGCTTTACTAAGAACAAAACCAAAATTGAGTTCACCTACAAGATCAATGGGACTCCACTAGCTTGTGTTTCACACATCCGAGATTTAGGTGTGGTTTTTGACTCTTCGCTTTCCTTTCGTCATCACTATGATAATATATATTCAAAAGCCTCCAGAATGTTGGGCTTCATTTTCCGCACTTGCAAGCCATTTAAAAAGCCTAACTCTCACCTGATTCTTTTCAATTCCTTGGTCCGAAGTTCCCTTGAATATTGCCCTTCAGTATGGTCTCCTCTGTATCAAGTTCACATTCAAAGAATTGAGTCAATTCAGAAGCGATTCCTGCGGCTCTTGTGTTCTAAATTCAGACTTAAACTAAAACTACCTGAATACAATGACAGACTATCTCACTTTCGATTACTAAGTCTCCAGGATCGCCGTAATATATCTGACCTCATGGAATTGCATAAAATTGCCAATGGCACATACGGTGACGAGCTAACTCGGCAACTGCATTATCATGTCCCTAAACGCTCAATACGCATTCCTCGTCTTTTCTGTTTACCATTCGCTTCCAGCAATGTCTTGCACAACAGCCCCTTGCTTCGCATGTGCCGTGGTTTCAATAACTTATATGAAAATCACATTGACCTGGACATTTTTTATCTAAATGCTAAAGCATTCAAACATAATTTGCACAAAATATATCATAGGGCAGTAGATCAGTGAATACTTATATTTCATACTTAAATACGAATCTAATTTAATCTTAAATAAATTATTTCTATACTATTTATACTTCACCTCACTTTATATACTTGTTTCTTTATTATGTAATTATATTGTTCTTTTAAACAAATGTTATGTATAGCTATTAGGTTTACAAAATTTGACTTGTCTTCATTTGTGTATTATCTTTATTATATTACTATGTTTTGTAAACTGTTTTCTATACTATTTAAAATAAATAAATAAATAAATTTGTAAATGTCCGTTTTTTCTAGTTTGTGTCATGCGTATCAACAAAAGTTTTATTTCTAGGACACCTCCACTGAAGCGAGAACAAGAAAAAGACAATTATACAGAGATATAGAGCGGCGAGGACCCAAAGCGTTCGACCTGCTTTTAGAGACACTCACAGAGCTGGGATACTGGGATCTGGTTCGATCATTACAACCAGATAGCGCACTGCACAAGAGACCGAGACTTGTCGATGCCCAAGGTCTATATTATTTATGACACCATAATATATTAAATATACAGCAACATTGTATAATATAATAGATGCCCGGTTTTAATGTCACACTTTACATTCAGTAAAATATAGTTCTTATCATGATCAATTATTGTGTGCACTCTCTGACATCGATAGCCCTGACTATCCCTGTTCCATACCTTTGCAATACATTTTATGGGAATCAATGGAGATTTGTAATATCAATTTATTATAAAAACATTTCTGAAAAAAATTGAACCGACTTCTAAATAAAACACAAGGCACTAAAAAGTAAAAAAATAATTTTAATTGAGAGTACATACACACAATTTAATAAGCATAAACATGAATAGATGCTTTTTATTTATTTACACATTAATTGTCTACATTTTATCTAGCATATATCTGAAGTCGGTGCAAGCATTTGAAACATGTTTTATGATTGGTAATGTACCTAGATTCAAGCAATGCGGAGTTTCATATTTAGTTGGCACCGACTTCAGATATATGCTAAATAAAATGTAGACAATTAATGTGTAAATAAATAAAAAGCATCTATTCATGTTTATGCTTATTAAATTGTGTGTATGTACTCTCAATTAAAATTATTTTTTTACTTTTTAGTGCCTTGTGTTTTATTTAGAAGTCGGTTCAATTTTTTTCAGAAATGTTTTTATTTTGTAATTTTTAGTTGTAACTGTTGATTGATTGTATGGATAACATTCTAAACGCGCTGTTTAAATAAAATGTGATGAGTAGTGGGCTTATAGACAGACACTCTCAAGTCCTACCCGATAAAAAATGAATCATTAAAATCAATCGAAACGTCCCCTAATTTTCCACCCTTAGAGATGGAATATTGTATTCCTTAAATGGGATCAATCTCGAAACGTACTTTATCAAACAAAAAAAAGAATCATCAAAATCGGTTCACTAATGGCGAAATATCCCCTAATTTTCCACCCTTAAAGGTGGAATATTTTATTCCTTAAATTGGACCAATCCCGAGACGTACTTTATCAAACAAAAAAGAATCATCAAAATCGCTTCACTAATGGCGAAATATCCCCTAATTTTCCACCCTTAAAGGTGGAATATTGTATTTCTTAAATGGGATCAATCCCGAAACGTACTTTATCAAACAAAAAAAGAATCATCAAAATCGGTTCACTAATGACGAAATATCCCCTAATTTTCCACCCTTAAAGATGGAATATTTTATTCCTTAAATTGGACCAATCCCGAGACGTACTTTATCAAACAAAAAAAGAATCATCAAAATCGGTTCACTAATGGCGAAATATCCCCTAATTTTCCACCCTTAAAGGTGGAATATTTTATTCCTTAAATGGGACCAATCCCGAGACGTACTTTATCCAAACAAAGAAAAATCATCGAAATAGGTTCACACACGGCGAAACATCCCCTAATTTTCCACCCTTAAAGATGGAATATTTTCTTCAAATTTAAAATTGACCAATCACGAGACATACTTTATCCAACAAAAGAAAAATCATCGAAATCGGTTTACAAACGGCGAAACATCCCCTAATTTCCCACCCTTAGAGGTGGAATATTTTCTTCAAATTGAAATGGGACCAATGCGGACATATACCCTATCCAACAAAAAAAGAATCTTCAAAATCGGTCCACAAACGGCGGAGATATGAGTGAACATCGCCACAAAAAAAAAAAAAAAAAAAAAAAAAAAATACACGACGAATAGATAACCTCCTCCTTTTGAAGTCGGTTAATAAAAAGATATGATTGTTTGAATAAAATACAGAAGCAGTGAACGTTTTATGATATTGATTTACAGATAATAACTATAAAAAAAATAATATAAAAAGCTTGAAAGACGCAAAAAAGAAGATACAAGAACAACAACACTTAGGTACGTAAGTAGGTTGTGAGCTTCTGGTATTATACCGTGCTATGACGTGCTCTAACTCATGATAATTATACCGGCAGATGTGTCAATATTCGCACCGCACTATTTGAATCATGCGGAAATGGAGGAAAAGCCAGATGCGATACCGAACTTCAATGTAATGAAGTCACATGAATTTGCGGGGGAACAGAATGACGGTTTCGGCCTATACAGGACGAGATCGGCCAAGCGTGGACTCGTGCTCACGTTCAGTTTCATTACATTCAAAAACAACACAGATACATATAGAAGAGGTGCCAACATCGATACTGGAAACCTCAAACACCTGTTCAATGAGATCGGAATGAAAGTTCTTCACTATGATGATTTAACAAGACAGGTGAGATTATTATTATGGACAGTGATGGAGCGATTGTTTTAATGTGCAAATGTTGCATTAACAGGAATTAGAGAACACAATAAGACTGACGTTGGCGCAGTTGGATACGGAAGTAGAGTGTGTGTTCGTGATTGTCTCCTCGCACGGTTACGAAAATGCCAGAAATAATGACACCGACATCAGGTGCAGCGACGGAAAACTCATATCCAGTAGACAAATCATAGAGTTCTTTAATAATAACAAGTCAGTTACATTTGTATAGAGGTGATGGCATTAGTCACTAATAATATTTTCATTTCTAATAGATAATAAGCTTAACAGATCATAAAGGTTGTTATGCCGTGGTATCATTGTTGTGTTATAGTTGTCCACGTCTCAATGGAAAGCCCAAGGTCTTCATATTTCAAACATGTAGAGGCAACAGCAAACCCACCTCTTCCAGCAGCACATACACGCCTGACACTAGACAGCTGGAGAGCGATGGCAGCGTGGTACCGTTCAGAGTGTACTCTGATATGCTCATAGCTAATTCGACATTGCCTGGTAATTATGAGAGCGAGTGAAGAGAGTGATCATAGTGTGATGGTGTAATGTTGTGCATATTTACAGGGTATGTGTCTCTGCGTGACGTGAAGAACGGTTCCTGGTATATCCAGTCCTTGTGCGAGGTGTTCGCGGCCCGCGCGCACGATTGTCACGTCGAGGACTTGTTCAAATTGGTAGACAAGAACATGGCCGAGAAGCTCGGAGCGCAAACTTCTTCCGTCGATAACTGGGGCTTCAATAAAAGACTGTATTTACACCCTGGATTGATTGAACAGGAACAGACGAGTAAACATTGAGCGGGCTCTGTTGTCACGGATCTGTGTCACTTCAGTTAAACAATTTTATATCATACAATTTTTTTTATTAAAGGTAGCATCATTAGAGATATGTATCAATCATGTTAGTGTTCGTGTAGTTTATTCAGTCACAGGCACAGCGAGACCGCTCAGTTTACCAAGATTCAGCTTAAGGCAATATTCGTTTGTGCGTGAATTATAATTTCTACATTTAGCGATTCTCTCATCCAAAGTGTTCACCTTTGCTAGTCTGATATCGTTCAGCTTATGTAGCCAATGCTGCATGGGATTGATTAATGAGCTCTGATATAACCAGTTGAGCACGGACGCCTTTGACCACCAACTCTCAAACAATATCCAATCATTCATTATCGCTTCCATAATCCAGTCATTATTATGCGTCACTATTTTGTCTTCATACTTTGACCACTTTGTACAGCGCAATACTTTGTTAACTGCTATCTCATCGAGCATGTCTTCAGAGTTAATTATCTCTAATGTCGCATTCACTAAATTCGATATTTGCGCATCATTCGCATTATAGTATGTCAATGAGGTCTGCGGTGCGGTCTGAACGAGCCAAGTTTGCGTCACTAACAAAGTGGACGCGAACAATGCCATAAGCGTGGCTGTGTACCCGGCCGCCATCACGACGGTCGTCGCCGAGAGAGCGGCTAACATCTCTCCGAGGTTGCCGGCCGATATCTGCTCACTGACGACCCTCAGATCTGTATAAGTGAAGAAACCGCGTTCGCGTGCCTGTCGTATCGCCACCTCTCTCTCTAACCATCTCAGCCTATTCTCGAACGATTCCTTGCTAACGAACACTCTCCAGTCCTGAAAATTGTAACTCACAGTAGAGACCGAATCACATGAGATCGTGAATCGTATGAGACGCCATTACTCACGATAGCCTGCAGGAATTCCACCTCCAACTTTTTTAGGTATTCAACATCGACACCGCTGCTGTCCGCCCATTCGGATATCAGCACCTCGTCATCCTCTCCGTTGTCTTCCAGGAATTTGTTACCGACCATCTGCAATATGACACTTTACAATTGAAGACTTCAGTGCCGGCGCCTCACAAAAGAGCTTAACAAATTGACAATCTGAATTAATAGAGCTAAAATACTCGTTTGAGTGGAAAGTTGCAAAGCTGAGGCCGCCATCGTCCAGGTTCGGTCTGGCGCCGCCACTGTCTAATTTAACATTATTAAATAGTACTTACAAGAGAAACCAGAAATAGATGAGCAGGTTCAGCATGAGCAATATATGTCCTGTTATTAGAATGCAGTCTTTCTACGTATAATAGCGCCAGTACGAGAGCGGCAGGTGAGACACAAGCACCTCTAGCTAACTTCGCTGCTTGTTCCGGACGTAGGCGCCGAAGTGAGCGACCACGCTGACACTCTGACCACACAGAGCATGATATCTCTGCAAAAGTTTATTATTTTTGTAACTCTGCATATGACAACACTCTGTCTGATGTCGAGCTACCAGTGCGCTTCACAAACTGAAGCGACTGCTACCACAGATGCTGGCTCGAGAAGACCCCTCTTATCATATTTGGCTGCTTCCAAACTAATCTTGAAATGTGACTGGGTCACTTTACAGATTACAAAAAGCACCATCGGTGCGCCTACCACTATTTAAAATAGGTCATATTTTCTAAATATTAGAGAAAAGTTTTAGGCCGTCTTCATATTTACAGGAAACGAGATCCTTACTTTTTTCTACATACTGTATAGTATATATATAGGATGTATAATAAGAATAGAGTGAAAGGAAAATTTGCTTCTGGTGACATTTCGCCTGTTTTCCATGGTCATGTTGACCACACAAGACCTTCATTAGTGATCAGAAATTTGTTCATGGTACAAAATAGAGAAACACATGATTAATCATTAGATGTGAATGCGAGAGTGGCAACATTTACTCTTCCTATTCATCATACGACCAGTTATGGAGTTTAGGACAATCATATACGCCCTCAACCACACTAGTTAATCATAGTTACTCAGGGTACTGATTGTATAATCATTTAGTGTTACCAGTGACAGGTAAGCTGAGACAAGCCAATGTCGGCAGCTGACCATAGTACAAAGTCTTGTTAATCCTCTTCAGAAACTCATCCTGCTCAGCCATACCCTAAAATGTATATTTCTGTTTAATAATCCAGACTACAGAATTAATCTGCGACGTAAAAGATCAAACCAAATATAAATAACATCAACAGAGATCACGCGTCAAGCACAAAAACTTAATTCAGCCACGATTCTCACCTTGATCTTGACTTTCATGTCGCGTGGCCTCTTTACAATTCTTTATATCACCAGTATTCCATTAACCGACAATGAAACAAAATCATACAACAAAATTTTGTCTGAACGAAACGCGACGAGCGCAATAATACCAAAAATGAAAAGCACCAATCACAGAAAAGGGACACGGACAAAGATCAAAGACAGAAAGAGAATATAAATATTTTTTTGTGACATTTTAACAACCTGCCAGCGTCAAAATAAACATTTGAATTAGTTAACTAATAAATAATCGGAAGTAGACGAATATTAGTCATCAAAAATAGCTTCAGTAAAGTGGTAGGTTGTTGTTGGAGTTGGGAGAGAGAATGAAAAAATAGATTTTCTTCTTACAATTTTATACACAAACAATCGAAGACACAAGTTCAGGAAAATAATTTTATGTTTCAACATCCATATTGTAAATATCTAAGATAACATTAAAGTTACTGTGAAGTAAATGTAAACGGTTACGTCGCGTCGCCGTACCGTAAAAGTAATAGTTAAAGTAACTTTAACGGGCCTTTTGGTGCAAAGGACGTAACAAATAAAAACTATTAGGCTGCATGAGCATTTATCCCTTTATCTTGAATACAGCATCGAAGAACGTCTATATCTGTGGTCTATATATATATGTTTCTTTTTTTTTTCATAGGAACCGCAGTTGAGCCGCTTGTCGTAAGAATTAGTTGTGAAGTTTTGTGGAAATTAATATTTTTATAGAAATAATCGAAACTTTAATAACATAACGAAATGTTAGACTCATACGACGAGCTTTTGTTGTAAGCTATCTGAAAAATATTGTAGGCTTGGGAGGCTGCAAAGGACTGTCACCATTTTATTGATTACCTTTTTTTCTGGGAAAAAGTGTTTTATACAATGTAGGTCAGGGGTGGGTTCCTGTAATTAGAGAGTATTATGTTCCTTTAATTATAAATTTGCTGAAGAGCTATCTGAATACCAACCATATAGGTGTGTCTGATGGGCTGTCATGATAATGGTCGCTCAACATGAAAACTAAAAGTTTTCTTCTGTTTTCGACGTCTGTTTTTGCTACAAGTATTTTTTTAATATTATTTCATTCCCAACAACCTGAATCTATACAAAACATCGTCACACAAACTCATCAGCATATAAAAGAGTTCAAAGTGAGTGTTATCAACTTTCTGCGTATTGATTGTTATCAGTGGTGTCAATTATTATATTCGATGGTAGGAGAACCTGAAAGATGTGGAAGAGAAACACCTGGTGGAGGAGGAGCGGTACCTGTCGTCTGTGGGTCTGGGGGGGCGATCTGTGGAACCTTGGCACAATACATCTGTACCGGTGCTGGTGACGTACGCTCGCGGCGATGGACACGCGCAGGCCGTGGGATTCGCGCGCGCCGTCTCTGCAAGACTGCCGCACACCGTGCTACTGTACAATTTAGGACTCACCTCTCATTCCTTGGCTATTGTGAGTTTTTATATGATTATTTGCAAAAATAATAATTTTGTTAAAGTATGTTCATGCAGAACTTCAGCTCGGTCCTCGGTGGACAAATGAATGACTATATAGAACGCTCATTCGGTGCACAACTTTGCACGGGCGGAATTTACAATACATATACACTGTGGAAAGTTATAGGCACACCTCGATGGAAAATGCCCTAAATATTGAAAATAGCAAATTTTGTTTGAAAGAAAACATCCCTTTATTTTTAAAAACAAGTTTAACTGCATTCAAAGTTGCTCGTGTCAGCCTAATGATCTATTTCCCTGAACTAATATGTTGGGTCATAAGGATTTCAATCTTAAATTTAAAACGCAACTAAAACATAAAGTGGCATATCCGCCATGTTCCGCCTCATGTAAAGCTAGAGTGCGGTCCATGAGTGGAAAAAATTGCTACTACTTATTTATAGGTATTACATTTTATCATTAAGAAAAACAAAAAATAGTGAAGAAGGTATCTAAAAAAATAAAAATTGCATTCAAAATTGTCATCTAACAAAGTAGCAATAAAGGTACTAATATTAAAAATTAGTAAAGTATATTTTTCTTAGTAAAATTGAAATAACTGTCGAGCACTTCCAACATAGAATTTCTGTTCTTTTGGATAGATCAATAATTAAATTTAAAAAGGCGTTAGCACGTTAGTTATCTCTCTCGCACACATTCTTTGTAACATAGGAATTATTCCAAATGTGGAATCTAACATGATTCGTCCAATAGTTCATCGAGAGACGTCCTGTTCAATTTCTAAATTATTGTTAGAAATACCATCCTTAGATTTAAGAAGCAATGTTTATTGGAGTCATTCATTCCTCATCATTCACCCGATCGATTGATTAATAATATGCTTTACCAGGTTTGATTCTTTTAAAAATCTCTGAATACAGTTTTATTTATTTTTAAAAATAAAGGAATAGTTTCTTTTAAGGAAAATTTGCTATATTTAAGTCGCCTTTAACCTTCCGCTCTGTACATAATGCTCAATGAGTGTTTTATATGCATGCCAGTGTTATTGAAATATGATATTCTGTTTCAGGTGTCCAACTATTGTAATTCATCCAAGTGTGTGATATTAGAATTTGACTTGAGCGAGTATCCATCACATGTGAGAGATGAGAGTATCAATGCGTTCAGACCGCTCATCATACAGGTAGCGACTGTACATTATAGCAACAAAGTGTATGCACATTGAAACACAATATACTAATTTTGTTAGCAGACTCCGCTCATTGTGGATTTATTGTTTTCAGCATGCGCTGAGCCGCGTCGGTGGCGTAATATTCGCGGAACCGTGGCAACGTTGGTCCGGAACCGCAGATGAGCTGAAATCCGCCTGGAGCGAGGTGTCGGACAGCGGAGTGGCGGCCATCCCGCGCAGAGCCGCCGTCACGTCGCTCACCCATCCGCGAATGTTCAACTATTTTCGCGCGACTCTCGACGACTTTCTCTTTCTACAGATGTTGGACGTTTCGAGACTGATAGTCGCCAGCAAACCTGACGTACGACGAATGATGAAGGCCTGGATACAGTGCGCGCTCACGCTAGACTGTATCATGCCTATAGGTATGTTTATTTTTGTTGCGGACATATTTTTGTTAAACATTATGCAAATGTTAATTACTGCCATTGTAGGCGCCCAATCCGGCGGCTGCAAGTTCGACAAGAAGCCCCAATACAGATACAGCGGTTGTCACGAGCAGGACGCGTCCGCATTGAGCATAATACTGGGTCTGCATTTTGGATTTGATGAGACAAAATATACACAACAGTCACCACTCACAGTGTGGACTAAGAGGTCCGCAGAAATGGCCAGAGCGGATTATCTCGCATTGAGGAGGAACACGACAGACATGGAGACCACGCCGGAGAACACGCCGCCGATGTAACTGATATTAACGTTCGCGCAATATTCGCTATTTCTATCTTGTATCTAAGAAACGTGATGTTTGGCGGACATTTGTGTGGTCATCTTCATCTGGAGCTTTATTACTAGTCTACAAAATTCATTGTAAGAAATGTGATTTCCATTCATGCTAAACTGTCCTCTTTATTTTACAATGAGATGTTTGTTTGTGATTTTATTAACGAGTCAAAGTGGATAGTGCCTCGAGTTGGCTTCGGGTAGAATACTGCGTGTTAGGCATATCAGCGTATTTGGAAACAACGTGTCACTAGCACCGCACGCACACGCGACTCAGTCCTCAAATATCTGCCAAACTTCTGCCGTTATTTTATCTTATCGGGTAAATACAATTATTTTATTGTTTCTAGGCTGTGAATACATTAAAGTGATGTATGTGTTCAGTGCGAACGCAGCCCCGTAGATCTCTCTTTTGCGCTTACTACATTCTTTGTGCACGCTCATTGTGTCAGTGTATGGTTGTGAGTGTAATATATATATATATAACATATAGAAGACTCACGCGACCAGATCTATATCGTGTTAATAGATTAGGAATTATTGAATGAATAAGGTAGTTCTGCGCTCGTGATTATTGCAAATTTTGGTATGTCTGTGACATTCCCTGTCGGAATCGGATGCGTAGTGAAGCCGATGTTATCTTGTATAACATTTTATTATTTCATAAAAATATAATGTGATATTAAAATTAGTTTTCTAAGTAATAATTTATTCAGGTTGACAACATTGAATTTATAAACCGAATTTATGGTCAGTTCAGTCGTTATAGGTCGTCTACACACATATACCTGTTATGAATTTTTATGAGAAGACAAAATGACTTCATGATGAACATTAACTGTCGCCATCTGCTGCATAGTGTTGTCAACCTGATTGTGTCGGTGGTGTACTTAAATATATAATGGCCAACGTTGTCCATACATTTGCAATTTTGTGATATATGACATGAATGTACATTCCATAATGTTGCATATAGAAGGGATATCGGACAACGCGCGTGCCTGCCTACATTACGTATAAATCTAGTCGTTATGTACCAAATACGCGGCAACATATTATATTGTACGAAAACATGTTAATTTTGGTGATTTTTTGCTTATTATTGCTTTTTGAAGTGAATGAAGAAATGCTCTCGAATGAACACACATATCTCTTCCATTAATCTACCTCGAAACGTATTATTGTTATTATTCGACCGCGAATGCTATATGACAGGTTACAATGGAGCGAGGTTGCAATGTAGTATGGTCGTTCGTGTGACGATACTGTTCATGTGTGCAGATCAAATTCTAATATTTGTGTGAATACGCCTTTAATAATAAGGGAGGGTGGAAAGTTACCAGAGCAATAAATTATTTGTCAATTCTATTAGGTTAGTGTTGGCGATTCTTTCACGGCGTGTCTGAAAAGGTTTTTCAGGATAGAATTAAAATTATATCACAATCTTAGTTTTTGGACACCTCCTGTTGTAGGTCACGCCCAGTTGCTTCGCGCATACTCCCGTGTCATTTTAATAAATAATAATATGCAATCATGTAATTTTATTGAACAATCCTTCCATATTATCTCCACATTAACAATTAGATCGTTTTTTTTCACTCATTACTTACTACTAAGTACTTTGATATATTATTTATTTATTTACAGAATTGATACAATATGATATACAACAATAAGTTTATGTCTCAGAGTCCATTTTACAAGAAACTTGAAAATGTAAACAAACTACAATATACACTGTATCCCTGATTTTTAGTGAATGTAGCTTTTTATCAGAATAGTGAGCGGCCGCTCAGAAAGTTTTGCGAATAACATGTTTTATGTATGAGACGCCGGCCGGTAATTTTGAAAATGCAATTATTTATTTATGACCTCGACCGGCCAGATGGCAACCACAGTGGAGGTCCATGAGTACTGACGACTAGTACCGCTCGCACGGTGGCTCCAGTCGCCATTACTATGCCGGCATGCGGTTTTACACGCTCCACTTGAGAGTTTGGACCATTTTTGCCTGATGATTTGATATGAAATGAGCAAAAACTAATCATAAAACATTATCTTTAGTTTCGCAAAACATTCCGATTGTCCCGTGCGATCCAACACAATATGAAACCTATTAAAACTTAACTACTCAATTCTAATAATTTTTTAGTCAATAGGAAACTGTTTTCAGAAGAGCGTTATGTTTTTTGCATTATAGTAACTAAAAATAATTTTCAACTTTCAGATTCACTATTGGTTAAAAAAAATCATAAAAATTGATATATACACTTTAAATGCGCCATTTAAGAGTTGGCAAACAAGTGGGACCATTCATCTGCAATCTATAGTATGTGAATAAGCATAGGCGGGAGTCCCTCCTTCTACATTAGATCACACAGGAGCAGTACACAATCTTATATAACCCATCACCACCTCAAGGGTAGAGAGAATGCAAATTGCAACCAGGAGACCGATTTCATTAAATGAGGGCACCCTCTATTAATTGAGATTGTGAACTTGTGTAATGTGTTGTGAAGCTCTGGTAAAGAGCTAGTTCAGCGATCGATGCCATGCCAAGTATCATTGTAATTATCACAGATAATAGATTATCTATAACAGATAATAAAGTTTGCAGTGTTATTTGGTGGGTTCCTTCTTCTCCTCCTTCATAAAGAGCAACGGTGTCATACCGAGTATGCAACCGAATGTTATGCCCAACACGCGACCCTGTAACCGACATCCATATGACAACTAACGACTAACTTTCTATAACAACTCTCAATGTTCGTATTTGTCTCACCATATTCGCAAATCTTCTAGTGACGTTCATTTCGAGTTGCATCGGTGCTAGATTTGGAGATTTGAGACCCAACCCTGCGGCCGCTCTCTCCACATAGTATGATGATCCGATGCCGATGACATCGCTGAACGTGTTCCCCAAAGCGGCGGCGGCCATCGTAGACAAGGTTATGTAAGCGCCCATCGTCATCTCTATGGAGTCACCCTGCAACGATGACAGGCTGATAGGTATGGCATGTGAGGCCTCGCCGAGGTCTCGCGCTCAATATACTCACAGCGATAATCATAATAGCATTGTCCAAAAAACCAAATCCAACAAATGGTACCGCATTATATACACATACTGGAAATCATTACGAATTATTACATTTCATACATTATATTATACAATGATCCGTTACTGAAATACTCACTGTGAAATAATTCACTCGTCTTTGGCTTTGGTACGGTTTCGGCTGAAAGTTATTGGTCTTCTATATATTGGGATTTCAATTAGCATACAGTAATTGATGACTCGTTTCTTACCATATTTCTTCTTGAGCCAATCCTCAGGCACAGGACAGTACGTCCCGGTCGGGTCGACATCACCTAATGTAGGAACTTTGCTCGGCCTACCGAACTTACTTCTCCATCTATGCCCGGCCAGCGTATCTATGCGAACATTATTCATTGTATATATTATAAATTTCTTATAATCAGCATTTCGCTCACTTCTCACCTTCATATTCCTCTTTAACTTTCTTTGATTCGTATTCTTGTAATGCACTGAATAAAACCTTTCTCTCTCCGTCTGTTAAATGCAACACGAGCTCCACCGCGTGTAATTTTGTTAACGGTCCCGGCTTCGACGACGTTTCAGTGAAATCCTTCGATGTCGGACCTAAACCTAGAGCGCGTTTACTATTATATTGTGGATTATTAGAAACATTACAAATACTGTGACTCATAACTACTTTGGGAGGCTGTCTTTGGCGACACATCTTAATATTATTTAAAGTAGGCCAACAAAATATTCGTAACGATCGGACCGACTTCATATTATTTACAATGATTATATTTTTAAAAGTTGCAAAAAAATAACTGCAATAAGGTCCACAATAAAGTTAAAGGTATTGACTATACAACGATATAGATGGGTATGCTTATGTTTTGCTAGTTGCCCTGCCAAGCGCCATCTGCTATAATCGAACGGAATTAATGGACCGCAAATCTGTCGCGTCGCTCGGCGCGATCCTGATACGGCACTCATGGATTGTGTGAAGAGCGTAATCGTCTCAGAGGAGAGGGTTAAGTACAACGTTGCATTTACGCCGTGACAGCGTAAATGTAAACTCATAATACTGAGAGGCCTAAGTACGAGGTTACATTTACGCCATGACAGTTAACGCGATCGTTCTCCACCAATCAAACTATGTTATTTTGACCGTAATAAGAAAAAGCGATTAAAACGTAATCTCGTACTTGGCTTTCACAGTTACAATCACAATTTGTCTTTTGTATTCATGATTGACAGCAGTGCGTGTTCTGTGTGCGCAACCTATATAGTCTGTGATGCGTAAGTTCATTCATAACATAACCACTAACCAAACAGCTGGTTTCTACATCCGAAGAAGAAATTTTGATGGTGATTCGTGATGTGATGAGGACCGTGTTGAACTTGTAATAATATACGTGATCATGCACAATGTTGGAAGGACTAGTTGTTTGGGTTTTAAACAATTATCTTGGGAAATATGTAGAGAATCTAAACACGGATCAGCTGAGTGTGGCACTATTGTCAGGTACAGTGATGAATTAAATTAATTAAACGGCAAGAAAATCTACTATAGGTATTATTAGGAATTGATATTGTACCGAGTATTCGTTATCTAATGAACAAATGAAGGAATATGTTGAATCTAAATTATATGTTAAATTTTCTAATATTATTAATTACTTGGTATTTATTTATTAATGACATTTTAGGGAAGGTAGAGCTAGAAAACTTGCCATTGAGGAAAGACGCTCTCCGTCATCTCGGTTTGCCTGTGGAAGTGCGGGCCGGGTTCATAGGCAAAGTGCAACTGCAGGTACCCGTAAGACAGATCAGATCAGCGCCATGGATTATATCTATCGAGAGATTGTATGTTGTTGTCGCACCTGTCAATTTGGACGAGGTATGTTTTGTTCTTCAATTTCTTTGGATTTCATTAGTACATTCTTTTGACTACAAGAATTCTCTATTTTTACACATGACGTGTTGTACTTTTAAGTATTGTACTTCTGATGTTTCCAAAAGTCCTATTAAATATTGTTACGTTCATGGGTACAATAATACATGACGTCGGAGTCACACCAATTTATTGCGTACACTAAAATAGAAGCAGGATGTAGTACAATAGTGGCTGGATAGCCTTCAGTATCACTTGTTCCGCAGGTGTCGTTTGTATTGCATCCAACATATTACTACCTCCGGGGACACTCTTGTGTCCATATTTATATAAAAATAGAAGGAAGCATCTAAAAAGCTCCCATCGAAGTTGTTTACTACATTAAAATGTAAACAAGGTCATAAATTACGCGTGCACGTGGGCGGGGCGACTTCTTTACGCTACTTCGCTTATATGAGACCTTTTCAGCGACTTGGACAAGAACTCTCTCGTTCACGCCCTAGCTGACGTAACACTATAAATGTTCTGTTATAATGCGTGCGGAGGCCGAGTGCTGTATGTAGGTTTATGTCATTCGAAGCATGCAGCGACTGTTCTGCTGCATGCGTCTACAATGCATGTTGAGATGACAAATAATCGCACATTAGGCCACCAGCTGCTTTGGTGGGGGCATTAAAATATGATGATTAGACATTGTTTAATTAGAGTAGGCGGGGCTCATGATATGGAAACTTTTTTACTAAATGTTATTAAAAAGTCACTATTGCATGGTAAAGCAAATTTTCTGATTGTGTAAATAGTGGGACAGCGCTGTAGAAGCGACGATAGCGCACGAACGTAAGGTGTCCCTGTTAGATGCGGTGGAGGCTCAATGGAGGGCCGAACGCGAGGCGCACGATCCTAACTACTACGCCACCAGCTATTCCTCGTGGCTCAGCTACGGCACCGGACTGTTGGCTAATATAGTGGAGAACTTGCAGGTACTCAATATTAAGATTCTCTTGAAGAAATCACTGCTCTGTTTAGTGAATGCTTGTTTCTTTTTAGTTAAAAATAAACGATGTACATTTTCGTTATGAAGACACGACGACCGTCCCCCCGAGCATGGCGTTCGCGTGCGGTCTCACTGTGAACAGTCTCTCGGCGGAATCGTGTGACAAAGCATGGAATCGCGGATTCACATTATTATCAGACAGCGACACTCGCTCGTACAAATTGGTCGAGTTGGACAAATTGTCAGTATATTGGGAACCGCGACCTCAATTATTAGCTAATTGTGATCTCATCGAGTTACAGGTAACGAACGGGTTACGATGTGAATTGGGGACTTTTACTGTAATTGTGGGACTCATTGTAATCACGTGTCGCGTCAGAGCCGCATGTCGCCGCATCGAGTGACCGGGCAGTGTGTGCTGCCGGCGTGCGGAGGCCGAGCCGCCATCCGCCGCGAGCGCACCGCGCAGCCGCTGAGATCGCGCGCCAGGCCGCGGCTGCACTGCCGGCTCACGTTGGCGGCTCTCTCGTTGCACCTCTCCGACGTCAGTATGATATATAGAAACGCATTGGAAGACTAAAACTCGAGTCGCATATATTTCATCGTGTTCAGCGCCAATACGAGTCCGCGGCTCGCTGCGGTCGCGGTCTCGCGCTGTTGGCCCGGCGGCGAGAGTGGCGCGCGCTGAGGCCGTCGACGGCGGTCCGCGACGAGCCGCGGGCGTGGTGGGTGTACGCCGTGAAGTGTCACCTGCCGCATCACACGTGGACGGAGCCCGCCCCGACGTGGCAGTCGTGTCTGCGACGGGCGAGGGCGGTCGTCGCGTATGTGGAGCTGTGCGCCTTCCTGTTGGCCAATCCGGCCGCCACTCTGCCGCCGCACCGCAAAGCGCTCAAGGACGACGTCGAGTGGAACTTGCCGCTGCATCTGCTGAAAGCCCTCAGAGAGGTATACGACCGCGCTCGGCAGAAAGACGTCCGGCGTGCGCTCGTTCATCTCTATAACAGTTTATGGGTGTTCCGTTCCGTTCACGCTCACAGGTGGCGCTGTCTCGTCTCCCGCGGCCGGGTCCCACGCGCGACGGCGACAGTGCCGGTCGCAGTATCTTGGTGCGTTGGTTCCCGCAATGGTGGGGATGGTACAGGTCACCGGACGCCGCCCCCGCGGCCGTCGACTCGCCCTCCGCCGTCGAGGTCGAGGACCTGGAGGAGGAGATTTTAGACGTGATAGCGGACTCGTTGGAGAACAACACATTGTTGAAGAGGGACACTGTGTTCGGAGAGTTCGAGTTCCTATTGGACGACGCGTGCCTCATATTGCACGAGGACGAGGACACTCAGATCACGTGTGTAGTGAATGCTAGCAGTGAATGTTGAGGGCGTGCGTGGGGTTATTTGTGAATACATGTTTCAGGCCGCGTGTCGAGGTGCAGTTGTGCGCAGTGCGCGTTCATATGATGTCACGCCCGAGAGCGTCGAGTCTCTCGTTGTCGTTGAGCGTCGGCGATCTGTCACTCAGAGACAGACTGACCGTCGATACGTTATTTCCGGTGCTCGTCGCGTCGCAGGTGACCCGCCTCGCGTCGCGTATCATTTATAGTTTGAAGTCCGTACGATTCGTTCTCTCTTCGTCGGCAGGGTATGATACGTGAGGGGTTGAGTTGCGCGTTCGCACCTCCGCCGGTCGTCCCGACGGTCCGTCATTCGGAGCCGCTGTTCCTGGTCTCGTACGAGACTAAACCCGCTGCCAATTGCGATTATAAGTATGTATTCACGCGTCTGCCGATCCTATCGTTCATCAGACGTCGGACATTAATATTATGCTTCATGATGTTATGCAGGCTCTATGTGAAATCCCAGTCGTTGGAGGTGGTATATAACAGGGGAGTAGTGCGATGGGTGTCCGAGTTCCTCTCGTCGGCGGCGTCGACGCTCGCGGACACCGTCGACGTGCCGCACACGACCAAGATGAAGCTGATGAATCATTGGGAACAAATACTGCAAGGACGACTACCGGTGAGCGTCTCGCGGGGCACTCGCATATATCCTCTCAATGAATGCGTCGTCACCGTACGCCTGTTGCAGAGCGAGCGCACGAGTCGCCAGATAGAATTGGACGTGTCGGCGCCGCAGATACTCCTCGTCGAGGAGTTCACGGACCGCGACGGGGCCGTGCTGCTGATCGACTTCGGCAAGATGCGGGTCACCAACGGGCTCGTGCCGCACGCCGCACCGGCCGGGCCCGCCGTCGACGACGAGGACGAACTGTTCATGACGCCGTGCTCCACTCCGCCCGCCTCCCCGCTCTCCCCGTCCTCCCCGCTCTCCCCGTCCGCCGCGCACTCCCCTCCCCTCGCGCATCCTTCGCTCGATCACTCGCAACTGCGCAAACGGCTCTACGACACGTGCGTATCTGAGTCTCGTCGTGTTTCTCTCGCGTACGATCATACATTCACATCAATTTGGTGTTCATCAGTTACGCGATAGAGTTGAGCGATCTCCAAGTGCTGGTCGGGCGCGCGCGTGACAATTGGAAATTTGCGCACACGAAGAGCACGTCGACGCTGCATATACTCGATCGATTCAATATATCGCTGCAGGTAATCTTAATAATTAAACGAATTATTCTCACGTTTGAGTGCTAATTATATTAATGCCAAAACCGTCCGCATCGAGCGGCTTTGAAAGAAGTTTTAAATAAACACCGAAACGAAGCTCATTCGAGTCTGCTCGTGGACTCTGTTAACTTTAGATTTGATTATAAAACGAATCACTATAACGCAGGCGGAACGTCGTGTCGTACATACGTCGGACCCGCAATTTCCCGCGGCCACGGTGTGCGGCGCTCTTCCTACTCTGGTGGTACATCTGAGCGAACAGAAGTTAGCCGCGGTCGGAGCGCTCACTGACACGCTCACCACACGACACGCCGAGAGGTATGAACACCCGCGATCTTCTCGAAACAATAACAATGGGCTCATTCATTGTGTTTTCAGTCCCGCGGAGGAGAGAGCGGTCTCGGTGCGGCGTGCAGACTCCGGCGCGAGGCACTGCGCGACGAACACGGACGCCGCGCACGAACACAACACGCCGCTGTTCATGGTGCAGTTCGCCGTCGAGCAGATGTCGTTGGAGGTCATACCTCATCGGCCGCATCGTCTCGGAGACGTCGTATCCGACCGCGTCGTGTGTCGTCGTCGCAGGTGCAGTCGCGCGGTCGCAGCATAGCCGAGGTGCAGGTGTGCGGCGTGCGCATGGGGGCGAGCGGGCGGCCCTGCGAGCGGTCCCTGTCGCTGTCGGTGCACTCGCTGCTGTTGGTGGACGCGCTGCAGACGTACGGACCGGACTACGAACTACTGGTCGCGAGTCACAAACACATCGGGTCGGTGCGATCGAGTCTCGTCGAGATTATTGAAAGTTGCGTTTGACGATAGCTTCGGCGCACGTTTCAGAATGGACCTGACTTCCGGCTCCATACTGGGCTCGGAGCCGAGTTCGCCGCGGAGCACCAGGGCGGCGGCCTCTTCCCCTCGCAGTGAGTCACCTCTCTCCCTCTCTCTCATACGTCGACGGCCGCGCACACACATAACAAATGCTTCTTCGTGTCAACACTTGTATGGGGAGCATGCTTTTGTCATAGAATATTCATGTCGAAGTTGAGTAATATTGCCGACTATTCAACAAAATCTCATTAAATTCATAACCGCGGGTTGCCATTCGCACTATGGGGTGAACCGTGTGGAGGTGCCGCACGTTGACACGGGGGAGCGCTCGGAAACACGCCACACACACACCGTTCGTATCAGCAGATGACGTGTACGACACGAGCGGTTGGGGCTCCGCGGGGGTCGTGGACGCGGAGGCGCTGATCGCCATAGAAATATGCTTCGTGAAGGGCGACGGAGAGGCCAGGGAGGACATCAGGATCGCGAACATACTCTTTAATAATCTCGATATCATAGGTGAGACTCGCCGAGGTCGCGTTCGAATGCATGTGCTATATGTGATGTTATATTTTCAGCTAACCAGGAGACGATAGTGGAGTTGATAGGGTTCGTTCGCCGCGTGTCGGGCGCTACTGCCGATGGAGCGTCGGAACAGAAAAGGACGAGCGCACCGCGGGCCCTCTCACCCGGTCGATATACGACGAGGTCGTCGGTTCGAGTCCGGCGAGATCGTGACGGTCGTTTATTTTCAGAACGGACCGGCCGCGATGTAAAAACAGAGATAACGTTCGATTTTCATCGTCTCGGCGTGTTGCTGTTGCGCGCGGGGACGCGGGACGGGGCCGTCGTCGCCAAGAAGATCGCCACGGCGACTCTCAGCGACGTCAAGATACAGGCGACGCTCGGTGAGCGACGGTGACGGTGACGGCGGCGGCGAGGACGGTGGCATAACAGTGAGCGCGTGCGGCGTACAGATGGCGAGCTCGTGGCCGCGGCGGGGTCGTTGGGCGCGGTGCAGGTGGTCTCGCAACGGACGGGCTCTCTGCATCGACGGCTGCTGTCGGTGTCGTCCGAGCGCGCGTTGGACTTCACTCTGTCTCGTTCCGAGGGCGCGTCGGCGGCGCGTCTGCGGGTCGCGTCGGTCACGTACACGCACTGTCCGGCGACCGTGGCCGAGCTGAGGTCGTGCGGCGCGGAGTTCGCGCAGTACCTGAGCAACCTGGCGCGCTCCATTCGGAACGCCGCGGCCGACATGGCCATCGGCCTCATGCAGACCGGGTGCGGATCGTCCGTGTATCGCGACAGACGCGGGTCATTATAGGATTCTAATTCAGTTATGATTCGTCCAGCGGCCAGAGCGGTTCTCGTGATGACGGCGCGTCGCCGCGTCGCCGCACCGCGAGCGAAGGGACCGGCCTCGATCGCTCCTCGTCCACGGACCGCCTCGAGTCCGAGAAGATCGCACTCAGGTACTCGAGTACGAACGGAGTCACTCGCCCGCGGAATCGACAGAGAACTAAGGGCGAACGTGTGAAAAGAGGCGAGAGCTGTATTTATCGATGTCGTGTCGCAGCGTGTCGGTGGAGTTGGAGACGCCCGTGGTCGTGTTGCCGTGCGCCGTCGACAGCACGCGTGTGTTCGTCGCGCAACTCGGCCGCATGACGCTCGTCAACAAAGGCGCGCGATATTACATGAGATTGCGAGATATATCCCTGTACACGGTGAGTACGTCGGACTCGGCGTCGGCCGCCGTCGCGTCGGACGATCGAACGTTCGCCTTTTTCTCAGACGGACGCGTCCTCCCCGGGCGGCTCGGCGGGCGAAGCGTCCTCGGGCAAGCCGGTGCTGCACGACACCGCCTTGCATCTCACGCTGCGACTCGGAGACCCGCGCGACGGACACGCGCCGGTATCACGCCCGCGTCGCGCTATATAGGACGCGCCCGCTCGACGACGACGACGTATCGCATCGCCGGTTTTCGTTCGCAGTGCGAGGTCACCGGCGGCATAGTGGGCGGCTTGCGAGTGTCCTCGACGCGCGAGCAGTACGAGCAGCTGCTGCGGACCGTGCGATACATGGGGGCGACGGACGGCGAGGGCGAACGAGGGCCCCGCGAGCACGAGGCGCCGCGCGAACTGGACGCGGCGGTCACTCTGCGTCTGGACCCGCACGTGAGGGCGCAGGCGGTCGTCCCGCCTCCGGAACGCTCCGCCGTCGACAGGGAGGCGTACTTCAGAGGTGCGCGAGATCGCGAGCGAGACTCGAGAGGAGGCGTTCGACCGTGACGCGTCTGTTGCAGTGAACTTCGGCCTGCCCGCGTTCACCGTCGAACTGCGAGGCGATCTCGGTCGCGGCGAGCGCGGACTCGTCGACCTCTCGTTCAGCGATTTGAACGTTAATTATGAGAGAGTGCAACCTCACGAGACCGGCGTGCAGGTGAGAAGGTCGTCGTTCGACGCTCGATCGTCTGGAAATGTATAAATGCGACGTGCGCTAGGTATCCCTGCATTCCGTGACAATGGAGGATCTCACGAAGGACGTCGACTCGAAGCATCGCATGTTGATGGTGTCGCACACGCCACGAATACCGAGAGCGGTGTTCGTGTCCAAGTCGTGCCCCGACTTCGTATCGGAATACCCGAAGAAGGGCATCGACCGCCAATGGAGACGGTCCCTGGACGAACTCGAGTCCGGCGACCGCGAAGAGACCGGCGGCGGTCCTCCTCCCCCTTCGCCGTCGTGCGACAGCGACGACGCCGCCGAAGCGACGGGCAGCAGCGAGGACGACCTCGTCTCGATATCGCTGCACACGAGAGATCCGAAACATCCTTTGTTCGAAGAAAAATACAAGAAGGTGATTCACGTTCGACCGAAAACATGTTTCAATATTACAATACAATTCGTAACAAGTAAATTAATATAATAATAATAATAGGTGTCGAAATTTACAAAAGTGGATTTCAATTGTCTCAACTTGGTGATCAGCATAGACAGTTGGGTCGTCGTGTTGGACTTCTTCGGCATATCTGATGAGAACGACGACACCGTGCGCATGCCGACGTATCATAGGACACCGGACGTGTCACCGGACGACATCGGTACGAATACTATATTTATAATGTCAACCGCTAATAATAACAAATCAACCGAACGAACGAATCGCTGACGCAGGCGCCGCCGACGAGAGTCCGCAGTCCGGCGTGGTGGAGCTGTGCGGGCGTGTGAGGGCGCTGAGTGCAGTGTTGGTGTGGAGAGGCCGCGAGCTGCTGCGGGCGCGCGTTCAGAGATTGCGACTGAGAGGAGCGCCGGGCGGAGCGGGCTTGAGAGGGACCGTCGGGGCGCTCGCCCTCGAGGACCTCTCTCGGGGCCGCTGGAGAGACATTCTCGGCACCTCCGCCTCGGACCCGCTCGCCTTCAGCTATCAGAGGTGCGTATCGTTCTCGAGACGCGACCGGCTCGCGACCCTATAGCGCTCGCACCCTCGCAGGTTCGGACCGTCCGAAGCGGCGGCGACGGGGTTCGCGTCCGCGTCGAGCGTCGAGTGCGGCGGACTGAGATACGTTCACACGAAACGCACGGTCGGCGAGCTTCTCGCCTTCCTCAGAGATTTCTCGCTGCTGCAGCGAGTGTTGGCGAGAAGAAAGGTAGGTACTGGGGGGACCGCCTCCGGGTCGTCTTCGTCGTAGACGCGGATGTCTCACGCCGCCGCATCGTCGCAGGCGGCCGCCGCTTCGGGTCGCGCGCGTCGCTCGCGCGTTCGCGTCACTCTGTCGTCGGTGGTGATGCGCGTGCCCGTATCGCAGCATTCGCCGCTCGCGTTGGAGGCGACTCTGCAACGGTTGGCCGTCGACAACAGGTACATGCGCGCCGGAGAAGAGGGCACCGTCAGCTTCAGGAGCGACGCGGACGAGGGTCAGTTCGCGCTTCGACGGAACGCGCTCTATTCGTACGAGGCGTCCGTTGAGTGGTCGTTGTGTACAGTCGATCGCGAGTTACTGAACGTGAGGTCTATACTGCTGGAGCGCGTGTCGTTGTATTGCGTGCGTCGAGGAGCCGCGGCGGGCACCACGCGGGCGGGGCCCTCGCTTCTCACGGACGAGTGCACGATCAGACTGCAAGTGGAGCACAACGTGCACGACACCAAGAACGGTCAGTGATCGTCTTTATAATATGTCGTACCGGTGTTCATGTCGTTCAATGCGAGCGTATTCGCAGTGCCGGATTTAACAATATACGGCTGTTTGGAATCATTGGAGTTCAGAATCGATCCGTCGCAATACAGCCTCATACGTGGAGTCCTCGCGCACAATCTAGGAGAAGATCTATCGCATATCGACGCACCTAAACCGCTCGTAATATATAATAGTTTTTTTAAAATTGTTTTAATATGGATTGATTTGTGATGTCGATTTATTGAATGTCCGAAGAATCCTAGGCCGTCGTCGCATCGCGTGTGGACGTTGACGGCCCTCAAACTGGATCTGCAGAACGTAGCCGTCAACCTGGAGTTGCAGCACGGCGTCAGTTCGCTCGCTCGCATCAATTTCATCAAGTCGCGGCTGTCCGTCGAGAACTACTCCGACCTCGGCCAGGACGTCGATCTCGTCTCGCAGGTGAGCGTCGCCCGCGACTGCGATCGGACGCGCGGCGCGGACTATACACGGTCGCGTGCAGGAGATCCTGGTGAGCGACAGTCGCTATCGGCGCGAGCCCGCGAATCGGCGCGGCAACGTGTTCGGTCACATCGTGCGCCCTCTGCCGGGGGCCGCGCGGGCGCCGGTGCAGGCCGAGGTGCACGCGCGGCGCAAGGCCGGCCACACCGCGTACACGGTGCTGCTCAACGCGGTGCGACTCATGGCCGTGATGGACTGGTGGGACAGCGCGACGCGTTTCCTGGGACGACCGCCCTCCGCCGCCGTCAGGTGGGCCCGACTCCCCCGCGAGACCGGATATATGCGCTCATAACATAATAGTATTTGCAGTCGTCTAGATATATTAAATCCGAGCGCGTCGATGGATGGCAAGCAGAGTCCCGAGAATGTGTCGACGGAGGGAACCTCGTTGGAGATCAAACTCAACATTTCAGAGTCTCAACTAGTGTTTGTAGAGGACGCTTCGGTCTGGGACACCAACGCTGTCATATTGAAGGTGAGAGAGGGAGAGAGAGAGAGGGGGGGCTGATCTCTGTTTCGTTTTGCTTGTATGTGTTTCAGAGTACGACGGTGATGTCGTATCGCAGCGAGTCCCGCAAACCTCTCTCCTGTTCGTTGAACGACGTGCAGGTGTATTCGTGCGTGCTCGGACTGGAGCACGAGACTTCGCTGCCGATAGTGGAGCCGGCCTCCGTACACGCGGATCTCGATCGTGATCGTGTGCTGCATGTATGTCAATTATACTTTATATATACAGGGTGAATTTTTCAAGTGGGCTTTCATGGCCAAATCCTAAACTATAAGAGATATCTGAATCCTGTTGAAAGGAGTCTCGATGCCGATTTTGATAAAAATTAAAACTGCATTATTAGATTTTTGATAAATCCATTTTCCCGGCCAGGAATCGAACCTGTTGATTTTTTAAAAAAATAAAACACGCTGTTTATTGCACCATCTGATAGTGTTCCTGATAAGGATCAAATTCTGGAAAGTAATGATATACGGCAAACCAAAGAAAAGTGTTGTTTTTTTCACAAATTGTCTCTATTTCCATGTATTTATACATTACCTACTACATTATTATGTTTTGATTTAAAAACCCCTTCGCTCTTCGAAGCCATGATTTAAAAAAAAAACAATTGAAACGTAGGAAAAACAATAAATTAATTTTTAAGGTCCTGTGCCGTGGCCGGCTAGGTCGTCAGATCTAACACCTTTAGATTATTTTCTCTGGGGGCATGTCAAAAACGAAATTTACAAATGTACGTACAATGAAATTGATGACTTAAAACTAGCGTTAGGGAATATTCTGAATGGAATCAATAACCTTGTGATGTGGAATGCAGCACACTCCTTGAGGCGTCGAGTTCAGCTATGTATTGAAAATAATGGCTATCATTTTGAACAATTGTTTAATTGAGATTTAATTACTTAATTTTAAAAAAAAACATTATTTTACTAAAAATCGAGCGAGATATGACGATTTTCAATAATCATAAATAAGAAATGTTGTTAATGTACCGGTAATGTATAAATACATGGAAATAAGAGACAATTTGTTAAAAATCAACACTTTTCTTTGGTTTGCCGTATATCATTACTTCCTAGAATTTGATCCTTATCAGGAACACTATCAGATGGTGCAATAATACAGCGTGTTTTATTTTTTAAAAAATCAACAAGTTCGATTCCTGGACGGGAGAATGGATTTGTCAAAAATCTAATAATGCAGTTTTAGTTTTAATCAAAATCGGCATTGAGACTCCTTTCAGCATTTTTCGATATCTCTTATAGTTTAGGATTTGGCCATGAAAGCCCACTTGAAAAATTCACCTGTATATTGTCCGTGTATATTGTGTTGTTATTATTATTACAGATCCAAACGAGCACGTTGAATCTGCGTCTCTCGTATCAAGACATGCGCATGTTCGCCGCGATGTTGAAGTCGATACCGGCGCAGGCGAAGAAGGCCGCGGGAAAGGCGCCCGCTAACAGCGCCCGCGTCACTCCGCGGCAGATCGCGAACGACTCGCCGCCTGCCGACGACGCGCGGATAGTCTGGCCTCTGATGGCGATCGAGGTCGGCGATGTTCATTCATCAACGAAGTGAAGAGGGCGGTCGTGTTGTGAGAGTGTGCGTGTGCGTTCAGGTCCGGGCGGAATCGGTGACTCTGTGCGTCATAGACGACTGCATGGACTCCGACGTGCCACTGTTAGAGCTGTGTCTGCAAGATCTACGTCTGGAGCAGGTGAGTGACCGAGTATACGGTGTCGCGTGATGCGTCACGATGCGCCCGTCTGTGTTCGCAGGATCTGCGCGACGGCGCGTCCGCCGGAGCCCTCGGAGCCCGTTTCAGTGCGGACTATTACAACAGGTCGCTGTCGGGCTGGGAACCGGTCGTCGAGCCGTGGAGGTGAGCGAACGCGACATTGGAGCGATTTTGATAAAAAGGGGACTTCACAAAATCGTTTCACGAGTATTACGCCGGTCGATAGAGCATATGATCAAAGCATCTTAGTACTTTTTCTCTAAAGTATTCACTCGCTGGGATATAGTTGAAAATTTTTGTATGAGACGAAAGCGACGAAGGTCTCTTGACACGACGCCGATGTGCGGTATGCGACAGAGTGAACGCGCGTTGGGAGTGTCGCCCGGTGCCGCGGCGGCTGCGAGTCGAGCTCTGCAGCGAGGACGCGCTCGGAGTGAACATCACGCGCACTCTGCTCGCGCTGCTGGCGATGGTGCGACAGAACTGGACCGAGGATCTCTACACGCAGGTGGCGTATGCGCCTCGGGTGTCGCCCGCGTCCGCCGCTCCCGCACTCACGCGCGCCTCTCCGCAGCCCGGGGCGTGCGAGCACTCGCCGAGCAAGTCGAGTCCGTCGGGCCACAGACGTCGGTCGCCGTTCGTGCCGTACGCGCTGCGCAACGAGACCGGACACAGACTCTGGTTCACGACGCTCGTCACCACGTCCGACACGTGAGTGCCGCGGGCGGACTCTCGCGATGCGCCTCGACGCTCGACGGACGCGACGACTACGTTTCAGACTGACCGAGCAGAGTTCGGAGCTGGCCGTCGACGAGAGTTGGACCGCCGCGAGACCGGGGGAGACGGTGCCCTTCTGCTGCGCCGGGAAGACGGGCAGGGACCTGCGCCGCAAGAGACATCAACTGGCGGTGAGAGTCGCCGGCTGGAGACCGCTCGGCTCCGTCTCCATGGACCGCGTGGCCGATTACTGTCGAGTGCTGGAACACGAGGTGCGCGCGCATCCGCGTCTTCCGCTTCGTCCGTGTCGACGTATGATCGCTCATCGTTCGCGTGTTATATAGAAAAGTGGCGTTCGAGTCCCCATACTGATACAAATATCTCTGGAAGGATCGGCTCGCAAACTGGTGACGTTGAGAGGCGGGCTGCAGTTGAGGAATGAGCTGCCTCATCCTGTGGAAGTGAGGGTCGATCATGCGCCGACGGCAGGTATCTCTTTCTATTTGCCAATCATCATACAAGCTCGACTCGAGTTTTAATCATAGGCGAATTATTCGGCTCCGACGCATGCGCCATTTATATGTGAAAGCGAAGCGATCAGTTCGGTATCACTATAGAATGGTGTTTTAGGTGAATGGGGCGTGTCATATTGCCGTACGTGGCAACTCGAGCCGGGCGGCCGCTGGTCCGCTCCGCTCAGTCCCGTTCGCAGCGCTATATGGGCGCGCCCGTCGGCCGCGATCCGTCCGGCCGGTCCCCTCGCGCTTCGCGCCGGACTGCATCACGCCGCGGCCGGACACGGAGACAACGTCTACAGGTATGCGCGTGCTTTGTTACATGAATACGAATTCGTGTCATCATATGAATATTTTAATATACGAATCAGGTTCTGTTACACGGGCGCGGTCCGGCCGTTCCCCGGCGGCGAGGGCTCCGGGCTCACCGTGACGCTCTTGCCGGCGCTCAGAATCGAGAACCTGTTGCCGTCGGAGCTCGCCGTCGAGGCGGCCGGAGTTCCCGTCAAGAACATACCGCCCGGGGACGTCCTCGCGTTGCACGAGGTGCGTATGACCGACCGCGACCGCGCGTATCGTATCGAACGGACCGATCGTCCGCCAGGTGAACGCGGAGGAGGGCGTCGAGATATCGGTGCGGCTGGAGGGCTTCGGCTGGTCGTCGGCGCTGAGCGTCTCTCCGGCGGCGGCCGCTTCCTTCGGCGCCCGTCTGCGTCTGCAGGACCCGCACGGCAGGAGGCTCTATCTCGACGCCAGGACGCGCGTGAGACGCGACGACGCCGTCAAGGTGAGCGAGGCTGAGCGCGGCCGCGCGCGACGTTGTCTGACGGCTCTCCGCGCAGGTGTCGGTGTCCGCGGCGTACTGGCTCGTCAACAAGAGCGGGATGCCGCTGGTGCTCGGCGCGGACGGCGGCGGGGCGGGTCTCGCGGGGCAGTCGGACGAGCACGAGCGCGCGCGCGCCGTCGCCCCGTTGGTGTTCTGTCTGCCGTCGCCCGACGCCGCTCCGACGTTGCAGGCGAGACTCGGACGCGCGTTGTACGACTCGCCCGAGGTACCGCGAGCGTGACGCTGATCGCCCTCGCGCGGCCCTCGCTGATATTAATCGACGTTATCGAATCGCAGTGGTGCTCTCCGTTCGGGCTCGGTCCGGGCACTGCGGTGAAGCGTCTCGAGGCGAGAGATGCGGACGGAAACCATGTCGTCATGGAAGTGGGTGTCACGGTGCGCGTCGGACGCGGAAGGTTCGATTATAGTTCGCCTTCTATGCAGTTAAAGTTAACGAAATGTTGTAATTGCAAATGTGTTTGAAACACGTATGCGAGAAGTGCTATGGTATGGTGCTCATTCCTGATTGTTGTTCATTCAGATATCGGCACACGAACATTGTGACCATCAGTCCTCGCTATCAGATACATAACAACACTTCGTACACGTTACATCTGGCACAAAAATGTGACACGCTCGCGCCGGTACGTATTCTCGACCACTCCTATCTACGACGCCGACGGAGAGAGATTATAGAGAGTCGTTCGTGAACGCAGAAGTCTTCTCGTTGCGGCGAACTGATCGCGGCGCCCGGTTGCTTCCTCCCGTGGCAGTGGTCGAGTCCCGGTCGAGAGCCGCTGCTCGCGGTGCGGTCCGCCGCGAGCGCATGGAGCGGCGGCTTCCGTCTGCAGGCGGGACGTTCGCTGCACTTCGCATGCAAGTACGCGGACGACGAACCCGCCGACGCTCCCGGAGTCCGCCCGATCTGACGCGACGCGTCTTCCGCAGAGAGAGCGCGGGCGGCCAGCGGTTCTTCCGCGCCGAGGTGGTGTGCCAGGGAGCGACTCTGTTCGTGGTGGTTTCGGACGCTCGGGGCGCTCCTCCGCCGCTCGCGCTCTACAACTACTCGCCCGTGGCGGTGATGGTGGCGCAGTGCGGGGCCGAAGAGACCGTGCTCGGCGCGAGAACCGGACGACCGGCGGCCCTGCCCGAGCCCGAGCTGAGCCCGACGCTCTGGCTGAGGGCGCCCGGAGGACCGCGCATCAAGCTCGACCTCAGGGACCGAGATCGAACGCCCTCGTATCTCACATACCAGAACTTCGTGTATGTCGCTTTCGGCGCGACCGTCGCCGGAGTCGCGGACGGAGATCGGTCGGTACCGCTGCGCTCTCTCGCGCTCGTCTCGTCGCACTCTTAGCCGACTTTGCGCATCTATTCGCAGCGAGACGACGACGGAGACGGTCACCGCGGAGCGCGACGACGACGACATGCTCGTGCTCGAAGTTCCCGCGGGCACGACCAGAGTCGTGTTGGCGGAGAGAAGATACGGGGACAGGTGACGCCGATGACGCCCCGCGACGCGCCGCGCCCGTCGCTCCCAGACTCATGTCGTTCTGGACTCGCAGGTCTCAACTGTGGAAGCGCGGTCCGGCCGGCCAGCTGGTGCACGAGGGTAGTTCTCCGCCGCAACAGACGGACGCCGCTCGGGACGAGGACGCGCCTCTCTCGTCTCACGCGATGGTCGGTGGTGCTTCTTGCGAACTGCGACGTCTAATTTCGCGTCTGTTACGTCGTCACGTCTCTCCGGACAGGTGTTGGACATAGAGGGGCCGGCGCCTCGTCCCGGCGCGCTGTCGGCTCTGCGCCTCCGTCGTGCGGATCCGCGACGCTCCAGCACGCAGACGTGGCGATGCGACTCCGAGGGACGACTCACCTGCGCTCACGCCGCGCTGTGCGTGATGCCGGACGGCGGACTGTTCGGACTGAGACGAGGTGCGTGCGAGAGGACGGAGTGGCCGCACGAGCGTCAGTACACGAGCCCGATCCGCAGGCGACCGGGTGGTGCTCGGGCTTCGCGGGCGGGAGGAGTGGCAGCGCGTGCGGCTCGTGCGGCTGCGTCCGGGTTCGGGGCGGCTGCGGGTCACGCTCGGACGGGACGGGCCCACGACGGTGCTCGCGGTGACCGATCCGGCCGAGTCGGACGGCGGCTACCTGTCGGAGGCGCGGGGCGCGGAGAGAGCGCGCGCGAAGTCTCCGGGACGATCCGACTCGGAGTGGTCGTTGGCGGTGTCTCTGTGCGGCGCGGGCGTGTCTCTAGTGGCGGGCGTGGAGCTCGCTCATATGGTGTGGTCGGGGCTGTCGGTGCGGGCCGCGGGCTGTTCTCGTCGCACCGCGCTGTCTCTCACCGCTCGAGACATGCAATGGGACAATCAGGTGGGGGTTTCCCCCGACCGTGCGGAACGAGAGCGTCGCGCGTCACGTGCTCACGATGTCGTGACAGTTGCTAGATACTCCGAGTCCGGTGCTGTTGCATCAGGTGTCCCGAGGCGGAGAGCCGCCGGTGCTCTCGTTGGACGCGGAGATCACTCACTGCGACGGACAGTACAACGCGCTCTTCTTCAAGCACTCAGTGATGACATTACAGCCAGTCGCCATACGGTAACCGTTCATATCTGATATTATACGACGTATTCGTCAGTGTTCCCAATACTTCCCAACTCTCAAAAATTTATCCCCCTAAAGCCTCAACCAAAAACCCCTAAAATCACCACAATTACTAGGGATTCCCCCTAAAAAAAATTATTATTTATAAAATAATAAATTAAATATTTAAAAATAAATAATTCATTAAAAATAGTTAAAAAATAATAAAATATTATTAAACAAATAATAAATTTCAAACAATCAATAAATAAATTCATTCAGCAATATAATTTTTTTAAATTCTTTATTTATAAATTATCGAAAACCTCAAGTAACAAATCATTTTCTTCAGATTCTGATTTTTTGAAATCATACATATTGACATGAAATAATTTCAACATTTTTGCGGAAGGTTGAAATGTTGTGCATGATCCACCATTCCGTTGCAGTGTGAATCGAACCATAATCATATTTTGTAACATTTCAATCGATATTTTGTTACGCAATTTATTTTTTATAATGTTATATATCGAAAAATCGCTTTGAAAAAGAAGATTTAACGACGTCACAGTTTTCAATTCGTTTCTTAAAAAAACTAAAAAAGCTTTGTAAGGTAACCGGTCCATAATGTCATGAATTTAAATGAAAATATTTAGATAATCTGTGGGCTCGAAAAATAATTTAATTGATTACAAATATCGGAGGTAAAATGCACGTCGCTTCACTAATTTAAAAAAAAAAAAGCGCTTATAATATTTTGCACTTTTTCGTCGATAGTTGCCTGGCAATAATTATGGATCTTCATAGGCGTGCATGTGTCAAAAATTAAATAAACGATTGGACAGATTATAATAATAATAACGTAAACGCAGTTACTTAACCACGAATTCTTACGAGTATGGTTATAATTGTCATAGACAACATGGTGGAATTCGCGTTTTATTTTTTATTCAACTCTGTACTCTTAATAACAAACAATCGCACTAGATGTCGCTAAGGCGATATGTATAGAAATGAACATAATTCGCTGGATTGGATTATCCCAAGGCTATGGAGACTATACTCACCTTTATTTTGCTGAATTTGGAATTTAAAAAAATAAATATTTAAAGTTAAAAAAATCCCTACAAATATAACACCCCTAAAAAAATCCCATCTCACTTTTTTCCCCCTAAATTTGGGGGGAAAACCCCTAAGTTGGGAACCCTGGTATTCGTTAATTATATTATGTGTGTTTTATTTATTATAATAAACATAGTTTGGAGGAACGTCTGATATTGAAGTTGTGGCAATGGTTCGTGGACACCGGTGAGGAGTCTCCCGCGCGTGAGTTGCCGGACGAAGCGGACTACGAGACGCAGAGAATGCTCTCAGAACTGACCGCAGTGCACGCGACCAGATATTACTTCGGACTCATCAAGATTATGCCCAGTCAGGTCAGTCAGTCCGGCACGACCCACATCACACTCACCAGTTGAGAATTAGTTCGGTTCTTATGTTATGAAAATGGATAAATAATAATTTATTTAGATCCGTCTGTCGATGTATACCGCTAACAAATTGGAGCGCGATCTGTCCGCGTTGAAAAGACACCTCGGGCTGACGCTGATGCGGTTCGAGGACGCCGCCGTCGAGTTGCAACCGTTCGAGAGAGAGCACCAATTCGAAACAGCGGCGCAGTCGGCGAGGACCATCATCAAACACTTCAAAGACGTACGTATTATGTTCACACGGCACACGCGATACATCATACATACATACCACAGACAAATTAACCTGAGACCACGCATAAACGAACTTTATCTGACAAAAAAGAATCATCAAAATCGATTCACAAACGGCGAAACATCCCCTAATTTTCCACCCTTAGAGATGGAATATTTACTTCAAATTGAAACGGGACCAATGCCGACATATACTCTATCCAACAAAAAAAGAATCATCAAAATCGGTCCACAAACGGCGGAGATATGAGGGAACATCGCCACAAAAAAAAAAAAATACACGACGAATAGATAACCTCCTCCTTTTGAAGTCGGTTAATAAAAACACTCATGCACAGTTTAAAAAAAATCTATTTATTAAAATAAATATGAAGAGGTTGAGATATATAATTATCACCTTGTAATTAAAATTTTATCGATAATTTATTGTTTACGTCTACCAGCATTGTCTCTCACTAGTTACATCTGCCAATGTCAGAGCGAGATAGAGTTATATGAATTTAACTGCGAAAGAAAGAGATGTGAATAAACATTGACGCGAGCTATGTGTCTATCTTTTAATTAATTTTATTATTCAATGATTATCGAGGGAATAATGACTCGAAATGTAATTCCATCTTTCGTGAGACTAAACGTTGCACTACACTTTCCACACAATTTCACCGAACAATATGGCATTATTAACACTCTTGGGCGCACGGCAGTAGCTTTCGCTTTAACTCTCGGCAGCGGAATGAGGAACAAAAAAGGGCGGGGCCGGCTTTTATGTAGTGTCGCTACATAACCTTAGTGAATGTATACCCCTGGCGAAGCGTGGTCTATTAGGTTAATTTGTCTGTGATACATACATACATACGCAGCAACTCAAATGGCAAGCGGCCAAGATACTCGGCTCCGTCGACTTCTTGGGCAATCCGCTCGGATTCGTGTCGGACGTGAGCGAGGGCGTCTCCGGACTCATCTACGAGGGCAGCGTCGGGGCCTTGCTGCAGAATATCACGCACGGCATCTCCAATTCCGCCGCGAAAGTCACGGAGTCGCTCGGGGACGGCCTCGAGCGCGTCGTGGTCGACGAGGCGCACGAGGAGACGAGGAGAAAGATACGCAACGCCGGGGCGCAGTCGCATCTTCTGGCCGGCGTTCGGGGACTGGGACTCGGTCTGCTAGGTGAGTACGAAAGATGAGCGCTGATCGATCCTCGCGCGGCGCACGTTGACCCGCGTACCGATCGACTCGAGGTGGTGTCACGTCGCTGGTGAAGCACAGCTACGAGGGTGCCGCCGCCGAGGGGGTCGCCGGTTTCCTCGCCGGAGTCGGCAAAGGACTCGTCGGCACCGTCACTAAGCCGGTCATAGGAGTGCTCGACCTCGCCGCCGAGACCGCCTCCGCCGTGAGAGACACGTCCAGGAGGTGAGTACGACGACGGCTCGCGTCGCCCCCGTGCGGTTCTCTGTAGCGAGTGCGCGCGCGCCAGGTCGGATCGCTGGGTGCCGGAGCGCATCAGGGACCCGCGCTGCGTGTGGGGCGGGCTGCTGTCGCGGTACTCGCGCTCGCTGTCGACGGGCGCCGCGTTGCTGCATCAGCTATCGGGCGACGCGCGCGAGGTGTGCGTCTCGTACCGCTGTTTGCGCGCGGCCCCGCACGACGTGCGAGCGCTGCTGTCGGAGCGCCGTCTGCGGCTCGTGACCGTGCGCGACGGCCGTGCGCACGCGCTGCTGGAGACCGCGCTCGGGGACCTCGTGTCGGTCGCGGCGGTGAGCGGGAACGCGGGACATTACGTGGAGCTGGGCGTGCGCGGCGAGTCGGGCGCCGTGCGTCGCCCTCGCGTACAATGCGACTCCGCGGAGGGCGCGCGTTGGCTGTCGGAGCACGCGGCGTACGCGACGGCCCTCTACTACGACGCGATGCACACTATACCACCGGACGACGAGCGAGACGCCGCCGACTGAACATTTGTATATTTCGATCATGTATATGTGATGTACTATAATATAAATACATAATATAATGAATTGTTGTCGTTCGAATCCTCCCTGCCTTTAACCACCATCGTCAGTTCAGAAATTTTCATTTAATTCATTCAAGATAAATAAATAAAGTGCGTGCGGAACACCATTCACACGCGCGGGCGACTGAAATGTGCGCAAGAATGAGGCAACCGTTCCGTAGTGTCACACGCGCGAAGAACTGATGTTTTCAAACCTCAATTGAATAATTCGATGCTCGAAGCGTGTTTCTGTTCGTTTCGATAGCCGAGAGGAACTAGAAAATATTTTTGAGCAAACTATTCATCCTATACGTATGTTAAGGCGCGACATTCGTAATTCGTTAAATGGATTAAGTAACAAGGTAGGCAGAGGCATACGTTCGCTCGGCCGGATTGGCGGAGGGCTTGACATCATCTGCTTCAGTTAATTTTGCGTAAATCGAGCTTCGGTTAAAAATATTATCAATCTTTATTCTTATAAAACTTGAAACGAGATGGAATCTGACTCTGTACATACTACAAGATATCGAACGAGACGAACGATCGACACAACAGTTACTTTCACAAAAACGACGACCGCTATTCGCCATTCGTAATAGACGATTCGTCGGAGGCGGACGTTCACGAGTGCGTATATCATTAATTATGATGTAATCAACACAATTGTCACGATCGCGCCGCTCATGCGCGAAGCGTACTTTCAGGATGTCAACGATAGACTTGAAGACTGTGCCCGTCGTCGAGAAGAGTTTCTTCAAACCTGACATCAACGAAGCGGTAGACGGTGAGCTGATCCGCCCGCGCTTCATTGTCGACTATCGCCTGATACCTACCGTGTTCTATTCCAGTTCTTTCGAAGGGTCTACTGTCGACGTTCGAGTATGTGTCGGTGGATGCCGTCGCTTGTCCTGATTTAACACTCGAGCCGTACGGTCTCGCCGCGCCAGGTACGTCTCTCGTTCACTCGTCATTATCAGCCGTTATCTGTGTCAATATAATAACAATGTCGAGTGTTTGTATACACTTGTGCTGAATACATATGAACTACATTATGATATAATGAGAAACAAATGAATATAAACACTTACATAATGCCATTTGTGTAATCAGTATTTGACATTTTTTATCCAAACGCATTCAAACATAATTTGCACAACTATTATCATAGGGGAGTAGATCAGCGAATACTCATAATTCATACTTCAATAGGAATTCAATTTAATCTTAAATAAATTATTAATATACTATTCATATTACTACACCTCACTTTATATATTTGTTTCTGTATTAAGTAATTATGTTGTTCTTAATAACCAATGTTATTTGACTTGTCTTCATTTGTGTATTATCTTTTTTGTACTATTCAAAATAAATAATGGACGGTCTTTCGGCAGGATTATGCGGCAATCCGAAACTGATAGAACTAGGTGGGAATCCGTATCTGTTACCTTTGGTGCGGCGCGACAAGTTGTATGACATCGTCGAGATAGTGAAATATCTGAAGAGGGACCCGGCGTCGTTGATAGGCGCCGGCGCGGGGCCCTGGCCGTATCTCGGCGTCAACTGCGAGGTAT
Organism: Tinea pellionella; assembly: GCA_948150575.1. Lineage (NCBI taxonomy): Eukaryota > Metazoa > Arthropoda > Insecta > Lepidoptera > Tineidae > Tinea > Tinea pellionella. The sequence goes on from OX411248.1 coordinate 10,024,861, forward strand.
GACGACGACGAGGCGCGCGGCGCTCGTTCGCGTGGAAGCTTCGTTTCTTTATTATTGCAGGGTATATTCAACTTGTCGATTCGCGACGAAAAAGTGACGCAGCGCTCCCGGGTCGTGAACATCGAACCTAGGGGCGCTTGCGGAGATATCTGCGGTTACAAAATGACAGAACTGCCGCCGGACGAGACCAGGGCGGCGCTGCTCGGAAACTATCTGCTGAGCGACGGAGCGCCGGGGCAGGTGACCGTTCGACCGTGCGCGCTCTCGCGGCCGTTCGGTGACAGTGCGCAGAGTTCGCGTGTCGCAGGTGCTGAGAGTGGTCGCTAAGAGAAGAGTCGGCGAGTCGAGCTTCATCACGTCCGTTCGCGAGACGCTGCGGAGGCACTACGGCGACAGAACGGTCGGCCTCGGCGGCGCGTTCTTATTGCGCGAGGGGAAGGTGAAGCATCACGTCATGCCGGAGTTCTCCGAGACGGAGATACGCACGGAGCGGCAGGTCGAGGAATGGCTGCGTTACTTCGAGATGAGAGCGCCCGTCGTGCATCTCGGCACGCTCGTCACCGGCGATCTGGTGAGTGCGATCGCACGAGGGACCGTCGCCCGAGTCGACGTCGCTCATTTTCGAATCACTCCCAGGACCTCGATCTGAGGGTGCAACATTTCCACGGCACGGGCGATCACGGCGACGGCGGACATTACCACTGCGACACCACACCCGACGGCGTGCACTACGAGGGATACTTCGTCATCGCGGACGGCATCATACGCATCGACGCACCGCCCGTCACCCACACGATCGGCAGAGACTGACACGAGCGTCAAATAAATGAAGTAGAATTGCTTCAAATGTTATTATAATTGCAACAAATAAGATGTTGGGAGTGACACAATATGATCATCTTAATTCATACATTAAAATATTTACAATATCACAAACAATGACCGCACGCTTCCCTCCCTCCCCCATTGATCACACATTATCCATCAATCCAAAACTTCCTCTCTGTCATTGCGGTGTCGAGTGAGCAAATATGACATTCCGCATCTCGCTAGTGCAGTGCAGTACTAAAAGTAGACCGATAACATAAATAACAACATCGCATGAATTAGCATCAACTAGCGGTTTATAAATAATGCAATGACGAGCTCAGGAGCGGAAGCATCGGACGGCGCGGACGACGTACTGTCTACAGATGGGGCACTCGGCCAGCTGTTTGGCGCAGGCGGTACAAGCCGCGATGTGGCCGCACTCCAGCAGCACGCACTCGAGCGGTGCGGCCATGCAAATCTTGCAGCTGTCCTCGATAGGCAGGTCGGCCCCGTCGTGCCTGCGTCGGTCCGCCAGAAGTCGCCGCGCGCGCGCTTCCAACTCGACGCGCTCCACGCAGCCGCGATAGTCGACGCGGTTCAGCGCGAGCAGCTCCTTCAGCTGCTTCACGCTGAGCCGCCCCAGCTGCGACTCTGAACGCACGCCGTTCACGTCCGTGAACGACTCTTCTTTGAGGCTGGCGACGTCCGGAGATAGATCCCGCGACGGCCGCAGCTCCGGCTCGGAGACCGCGCGATGCGGGCCCGACTGCTCCGTCAACAATATATCTGAATCTGAAATCGTCGACAATGTATTTGATGCAAATTTTATTATCGCGTATAGTGTGGCCTGTGTCAAAGCTAATAATGTTCGCATCCAACTAATAAAATGACCAAAGTGGCTCTTTATATGAAGTGATCCACTCTTAAACCAATTATGAAGAGAGTGAGAAGAATGAGGGTGTGCACTATGTTCAGTACCATTAGGCAGCGGTTCCGCAGGTGTGGTGACGAACTCCCAGCCCGCATCGTCCAAGTCTTCTATCTCGAAGCAGTCTGCGGTCTCGTGCCTGTCTGATGGTGTGGAGCTCACGGTGGGCGATCGCACCGGAGCTGCGAGATTACATCGAGAGAACATTATAATTACTCATGTTATGATTGTGAAGGAACGCGACACTCACATGGAGGCCTATAGTTGATGTCGTTCGGTCGTAGGTCGGTGGGAGGTCGACTCCTAGCGGGCTGGGTGCGATGGGGCTCGGCGCGTGTCGGCGGAGAGTTCGGGGCTCTCTGGTCAGAATGGGCATGAGACGAGTTGAAGCAATTTGCTGAAATTAATTTGTATTCCATGAGCTTGCTGTTATGAATCACGTCCGTAATGGGTCCAAAGAGACCGTCCCACCTGTGCAGTGCGCGTTCTGTGCAGTGTTGCCTATGTCGAATGCGGAGTTGAGGAGGTCATTGATGTTGTTGGTGAACCCCTTGAGCGAGCTGAACGGGCCGGGGGAGCCGCGCGAGGAGCGACGCCTGTACGCCGCACTGTTCACGTGACCCATCACGAGAGTGATCAGATCCTCCTTCTCTGTTCACGGGCAATATCATGCTGACGATATCTCATTGTTGCACTAATCACACACACGCACACAATACTAATACCGTTTATATGACGTACCTACGCAGGCTCGTGTCGAAACGTTCTGGCGGTGCAGAAAGCATTGTAGATCTCGAACCTTGAGATGTCCGAGAGATTGCCGCGTCAGCGGACGGGTAGAGAGTACTCTGCAAGGAGCGCACATAACGCCGCCGCCGCGCCGCAAACAACCGTTGCAGTAGTATCTGTCGCATTCTGCACACACCCGCTTTCTTCTAAACACACTAAACTGTATAGCACAACTCTCGCAGGGCATTATTTTAGATCATAATTTACGCAGATATAATGAAAAACTGCTCTGCGCAAAAACTATTATGAAAAGATTTAGTTGTTATTATAGATGTAAACATCTTCTCGAGGGAAAAACATTGTTATAATTAATATGAAATCGTATCATTTTTAAAGATAAAACAAATAAGAAACAAAACTCTCTCTCTCTTTCCTTTTCGACTTTTTTTACCATGGCACCGCAACCACATTGCAACAATTTGCCAGTGTCAAAGTACTAAGAAACACTCTGCGTCAACTCTACTAGCGAGTGTATTGTCTATGGCGCGCGCGGCGACGTTATGCCACGCATTGGCGTCTACAAAGGGCCAAATATGAGTTTACATTTAATCTTCACGGCGCGGCGTAAAGTGACATATCTCTACGAATCAGACAATATTATTTTGGCCGCGGAAGTTAACATTTTTTAAATGAACCTGATCTTATTGGTGAGACACTATCGGATGGTGAGCTCACCATGAGTCAGCGTCACGACTTCCTTCGAGTTCGCTTTGTAATGTAATCGGACGAGCCACGATCTACAAGAAACGAAATAGAACGCCCACCCTGTTTGTATTTTATTTATTTTCCAAATCAATGAGCTCGATGCAACATGCAGTACGAGAACTAGTCGCGTCAAAATCGGTCTCAAGACTCCTTTGAGCGTTTCGGATTTGGCCATGAAAGCCCATTTGAATAATTCAGCCCATACAACACATTTTTTTTATTGTAGCTCGACATGTGACAACACTCCGCCTGATGTAGCTAGAGTGCGGTCCATGAATGGAAACAACTGCTACTACAGAGAAACCTGTGCGGGTAGCAGTCACATCCACTATGCCGGCTTGAGGAGACGAGCATGTACCATCTTAGACCGACAGTGCACACTCCTCTCGTTATACCTGGCTACTTTCAAACTATTCCTGAAACGCGACAAGGTCACTTAACGCGTGGTACATTCGAAAGTGGTGGTACTGCCCCAGGACGGCAGACTGGACAAATAACCATCATCAGTCTACCTACCACTCTTTAATAGTGCCTATAGGCGTTTATTTTTCAAATTCAAACTCATAATATACCTACATGAAAAGAAGTAGGCGATTTTGTTACGTTTAGCTGAAGAAGTACGTGACGCATTTTGACGCAATTCGAGCACGTCGATTATATCTAATTTAAATTAATATTAAAAGTATTATAAAATTTGGCATCCACGCTCGGGGCTGAGGTGTCCGAGTGGTTAAGGAGTTGGACTTGAAATCCAATGGGTTCTACCCGCGCAGGTTCGAATCCTGTCCTCAGCGGTTGCGTTTCGATCGGTTGTTTTTTTATTTTTTTTAATTATAATTATTTTTCCAAAACTACAGAGAGCAGCTCATGAATCCAGGCATTCGACTGCCTTCGAGGCGAAGTGAAACGCCTGAAGTTATCGCGTGTTGTAGTTTCGATAACACTTCTAATTAATGTATGTATATTTATTGAGGTGCATCCCCTGCATAATAAAGTGCACTTTATCGCGTTCTGCACAAATTAATTTTATCTATTTTGTTATAGATAAAGTTCACTAAAAACATTATTGATGAATGATGTGTGACAACGACGATGGGTCGTGCCGAGTCGTGCGTCACTTTGTGTGCAAATGGTCACTACTAGTGGTGACATAACTCCCTCTCTCTCTCTACAAAATGTCAATAGGATAGATTCAGATAATAGTCGTATTTCGCGTACGAAGGCGCCGGTGGCGCGAAGGTGGCCTCGATCTACCGAAGTATCTGTACTTTAAACATTTTGAGTTACGATGTAGTTTTAAATATTGGGAATTAGTGCGGATGCGCTATCAATCTGACCAGTACACATTCGTCTCCCCAAGTCGGCATAGTGGAGGCGACCATATAAATAATACACTAAGGCGTATGCGGCAACGACATTTCTCTGATCGCGCTCTAAAACTCCCCGTAGGTACCTACTACACCTAATGTTTCCGCGAACATCCTAATATTTGTGCTGTGGAATGTTGATTGCGTCATTTGACGCATGATTCATGTTGCGCACGCGACGGTTACGGCCAGTCACGTGCAGGGACACCGTCCACTAAACGGTGATTGTATTATTATCATGATGGTTGACGGTCGATGGTGGTGATCACGATTCGCACTAATTCACAGCGGTGTTCCTGTTCACATAAAAACAGTTCCCGTGTGCCCTCGCGCAGTTTCGCTCGCCCGTGCGTCGCGGTCGTCGTGTACAATTAAATTGTGCATAATTCGATCGAAGTATCATTAGATGATAATGCTTTCATAATAAGTTGCCTTTATTCTTTGAACGAACGTCATCGTTCGCGTCACACACATATTTGTGGTTTCTTATTTAATTGTTAATTTATGGTCGAAGGAAAATGAGCGATATCGAGGTCGTCTGCCGTGCGGGTCGGTCGCCCGTCGCCATGGGCGTCGATCTTCCTCCACCACGGACGAAGTGCGCGGCTCCCACTCGCGCAGTGACCGCCGCCCCGCGCGCACGTCATGGCGACGCGCTGAATACGACCCACCATACGACCGGTGAGTAATAATTCCATATTGTTATGTTCGACGCCGGCTCCGACGCGGATCGGAGTCCATCTTCTCGAACGGTGCGACGCCACGGCCTCCGTTCTCTACGTGTGTTCGTGAAAGTATGCGACTCCATCTCGAGTTCGAAGACCGTCGCATCAGGCGCGGCCGAGTACGGACCGATAGACAAAGGAAGCGAGTGAATCATGCGATAGACCGCATCGTCTCATGTCGTCTGTAAGTGTGTCATTCGTACGTTCGCGACGCGCCTAACGGACACACGAGTACGTATAACGCTATCGCCTCTTCCCCTCTCGTACGAGATGATCGATCACGTCTCCGATGTAGATGCGGCACACGTTATTCAGCATTGATGTATTAACGAATGACCTTTAACATCGACAGAGGACGGGAAAAGTACACGGTTCGCTCGTTTGCGATGTCGTCGTGACGCCTTTCGCCTCCATTGTTCACATTTCTATGTTTATAAACATTGTCATTACACACGCAGTATCGATGAGCACCGGCCGACGATGTTTTCATTCCGATGTCTTCAATAACCCTTCTATATATTATAAAAAGTTGTAATTAAGTTGAATGATGTCAGTGTCGAGGAAACTGCGTGCGTGTGCACCGCGAACGAGGTTCACACTGTACACTCCTTACACCTGTACACGTTTATACCAGTTCGTGGCAACATTGGTATCCCGGTCAAAATATCAGCGAGATTTGTGTCATCGATCGTGCGAGTCTGCGCCCGACGCGACGCTAACATAAAAGCTTACTTGGAGGGTGATTCTTGGCTGTTATACAAATGTAAAAATGATGACGACTTCCTCTATCACTAGTATAGTGACTTATGGGACACACTGTTATATATTTATTTTTTAACACTGGTGGACTCGAAGCTCCACATTCGGGTCCGGTGAGTGTGAAACAGAAGCAGGGTTTATTTAAATATGATGAATACTAATAATAACACGCCTGCCACTATCATTGAGGCTGGATTGAACGAGCAAGGAATGCGAGGTGCACTCGGGTCGGCCGCAAAACACTCATCGGAGTGCCACATTGTCTATCTGTGATGTTGAGCAGATTTTAATACGTATTCGTCCGGGTGAATGTGTGGTTGACAGCAGTGTGCGCGACCGTGGTTTGATGTTCCTCCCGACCGCCTGCTGTCGCGGGCGTCTTTTCATATTTCGATTCGTGTTTTGAAGCACACTGTTACTCTACTGTCGCGCCGCAGTGTCACGTGCTCGGTATTAGTTAAGATTAATGTTAACGAATGACGCAAATTAATTTGAATCGATGAACTCAAAAGGAATACTTTCACACCCTGTATGTAATCACGAACTGCACGCTCGGCCGACGACGGAGTCGCACGGGCCTATCGAAGCTCCCCGACTGTACCCGTCGTTTCGTACGTCGCTTCTCGCTCTCACCTCGCGAGACGAAATATCATCACGAGATGACAACCTCTACGACTCTCGTGCCGGAATCCGAGGCGGCATGGTCACTCACATTTATACAGGGTGTATCAGGCATCGTGTAAAAAAATTAAGGTAAATATTAAGTGAGGGGTGATCACCCCTCAAAAAATAAATTTACTAAATAAAAATTCTCGTGTATGGTATTATGACAAAAACAAAATGTCTATAAATGAACCGGCCGACGTGGACATCGAGCGCTACGAAACTACGAAAGTACAGCGGTCATAAAAAATAATTTATTGACAAAGTAGTAGAACAAAAGTGTTTTAGTATAATTGACTTATTAACACAATGATTAGGTAGTTTACTTACAAAAAACAAAAATATCTTCGGAAAGTGTCTATGGTACTCATAACAGGTGGTCAAAATTCGCGCTAAACACAGTGATACTTTCAATCCGCCTACGAAGTTCACCGCGGTCGTTGACCTGACCGTCTCTGTCAGAATACACGCGCCGCTTTATGTCTCCCCATAATTAAATATCACAGGACGTTAAGTCTGGGGAGCGAGATGGCCACTCGCAAAATGTAATGCGAGCTTATACGGATGTAGGTCTTGCGCGCACGTAATAACCTCCACACAAGATTTTGAACAATTCTTAATACGTGTCGTACGGAATCGTGTAGGATACCGTTCTCTCCACAAACGTAAGGTAGCACTTAAATTTCCACCACTTTCTCCACACAAGAGAACGATCACAAAGTTCAATGTTCGAAAGTGACATTGTCGCGTTTAGTGTTATTTCTTACGAATACGCGCACGTGTACATAGTTACGCGGCCATTCGGCAACTAACAGAATAGCCGTTGCAGGTGGGTCGGCACACGACTTGTCGGCGCGAGCACAAAGGCGAGGCGGCATAGGTTGTCGGCGTCGATCAAAGGCAAGGTCATTCGTTTGATGCACCGCCTGCCGACACAACGATTACACGTGTTTGTAGCAAATTACTCGTATGTATGTTTCTACAAGGAAAAGGTGGACATTTGGATAAAAAAAGTATTTATTTTGTAAATTAATTTCTGCTCAGAATCAATTACTGAGTCATCTCTTGAAATTTTTTACACGTTGCCCGATACACCCTGTATAAATAACGCGAAACTCGACTCACGACCATTGGCGTTTTCTCACATTTCAACAATTCAACATATTTATTTCTGAACGAATTGTTTAATCTAAATCTAATCTAATTATAGTCTAATTCTATATTCTAATATACTTATATAAAATGTTAATGTTAGTACGTAAAGACAGGGTTTTCTCTATGACCACCAACTCCGATCTGCTTCTCGTTGGGGTGGTAGATACCCCTTGGTCTCCTGGTGAAAGTAAGGGAGTTTGGTCGCGGTGGGTGGAAGAGGGTGGTTGTGGGAGGCGAAAATCTCAAAAAATGTGTATCTGTCCTTTTCTAACTTATGACATGTTGAGTATGTATAGAGTTCTAAAATTTTTTGAAATAATCTGGAAAACTCCAAAATGTGTGCAACTGTTACAATTGATCTAGAAGGTTCTAAAAGTATCAAGAATGATCTAGAAAGTTCCAAAATATTATCAACTGCTAAAATCGATATAGAATGTTCTAGAAAGTTCTACAAATTTCTGTTTACATATTTACTAGAGTATTTCTTATTTTCAATTCGTTAATTAGTTTGATTCGATTAACTCTATAAACACCGTATGTTCAATGGTCAAATAAGTCTCTCAATATCTAAGGTAGAAATCTACAATATCTACGTTAAAAACGGGTCCTTAAATATTTTTTATACCATTAAACATGCGATGTATTTTGACCCGAGCAACGCCGGGGGTTTCGTCACTAGTATGATTATATATTTATTCCGAAGGATCGAGATCAGAGGTCGAGGACCGCGGCGGACTGCGGAAAAAGTACAAAACGATCAGAATCGCGACATCCGTACGCTAATTTTCACACACTCGCATCACTCGAGTGCCCATCGACAGAGGTGTACGATTAATAATGTCTTTGGTTTCAGTCGCGTATCCGGCATGGGGCCGCTTCGGTTTCATCTCGTCTGTGCGATGATCGCGTGCAGTGCGGCCGGTGAGTGAGACGCACAATGCACACACAATATAGCATATAAGCTTTCGCATTGCGTGCACACGGTGACTGTCACCGTCACCACGCCGAGAGATACAATGGAAGCATTTCAAAGCTGACAGATGATCACCGTTATGAGTTTAGCGGGCCACACCAGTGACGGTCGCCCGGGGCGATGACGCCGGCCGAGCGATGGAATGTAGCGAGCCGCTCTCGTCCTATACTCGTTAGTACGCGTCGTAGCCAGGTATAACGAGAGGAGTGTACACTGTCAATCTAGACGGTGCACGTTCGTCCCGTCGAGCCGGCATAGCGGAGGCGACCGCTGCCGTAGAGATTTATCTGTAGCGGTCGTTTCCAACCCTTATTATATGTTCACGAATTCAATTCGCCCGAAATGTGCGAAGCGACCACTCATTTTAGTAGTCGATTGTGTGCGCATTTTAAAGATGAATAAAAATTGAAAAATATGCCTAATTAAAATATTACGTGCAGCGCGATTTCACTTCCAAATAAAACACTAAAAAGTAAAAAAATAATTTTAATTGAGACACACAATTCAATAAGCATAAACATGAATAGATGCTCATTGTTCATCGCTCGGCGCGAGTGATGTTGCCTATTGCGCACTCATGGCACTCGTGAGCACGTTTTAAAGAGTATAGAGCATAGAGACGCAGGTAGCCCCCCCGTGCGTGCGTGCGTGTGAGTGTTCCTAATGAACTGAATGTATATTTCAGGTCCCGTTGGTGATATTAGAAGGCATCGAGTGAACGCGACCGCTGATGGTGATTTATTATTATTGTTATTGTACGCGTTAATATGCGCGTTAATATGCGCCTAATATCATTTGCAATGTCAGGCGGTTGCATCGTCGGCGACCTCGTTTACACGGTGGAGGAGGAGTTCCCGGGTTCGAGTCCTTGCGAGCGATGTCGTTGCGGCGAAGACGGCGCGGTGCGTTGTTCGCGAGTCGAGTGCGAGCCGCGAGCGGGATGCAGAGCGATACACAGGCCCGACCGTTGCTGTCCCGCCTACCAATGCGGTGAGTGCGCCTCTCGCGGGTGCGCGATTCCGACGCGCGCGACCGACGATGCGGACTCGGTTCACAGAATGCGAGAGAGACGGTCGCGTGTACGGCAACGGAGAGAAGTTGGTCGACGCGACGGAGCCCTGTCGAGTGTGTTACTGCCAGGGCGGCGAGGTGGTCTGCAGGAAGGTGGCGTGCTTTCTCAGGGACGACTGCGAGCCGCGACCGGTGCCCGGACGATGCTGTCCCGAATACGACGACTGCCCGATCAGAGGTCGCTTTCATAATTATCCGCACGCCGACGACGCTCTGCATCCACTCACGACGATGACGCGTGTTACAGGCGTGACGTCACTCGCGGGTCTCGCGCCCTCGGCCGACAGAGACGAGGCGACGACGCCGCCCGCGCGCGCCTCCCCGGACGATGTCAAACAGCAAATAACAATAAAGGAGATAACGCCGATATCCGAGATACCGATCATCGGTGGCGTGCGGGTCGAGGTCGAGGATGTCTCCTCGAAATCGCCTCTGACCGCACGCGACACCGCCGCGCCGCCGCTCCTCGTCGCGGCCGTCGGACGGATCACGTCGACGCCGGACACTCGCGCTCCCTCGCCCGCGCGAACTTCCGCTTCGCCGACAGTCGCCGACGCCGCTACGAAGACTTCTCTGATGGACGACGAGGATCCGTCGTTATTAGATCACAATCCCGCGTTCCCTCCGATACCTGACGATCTCTCCGTGTTGAGCGATCGCGGTGACGAAATCGGACCGGAGCGCGACGAGAACGACGCGCGCTCGTCCACTCGAGACGCGCGGGAGCCGGCGGCCACCAGGGAGACGACGGACGACGGAGTGCGCGTCGCGGGCGGTTCGGATCTCGAGAATAGCCCGATGTTGAATTTGCGCGCTGATATACTCGACGCGTCGTCGTCCTTCCCCGAGGACGCGAACGAAGGAGAGGACGCGCCCCTCCTCGCTCCGTCGGGGCCGCTCGCCGTTTCGCCGACTCGGAACGGCGTCGACGCGACGAGAGAATCGAACGCGACGCATCCGACGCCGTCGATGAACGATCCGATCGTCTCGCGTCCGCGCGCGAACGGCGCGGTCGACAGATCTGACGTTGCGACAGAAAAAGTCACGTTCGCATCGGAGACGAGCTCGCTTCCGATCGAGACGAACGTCTCGACCGGTCGGACGGCGCTCTCGACGCCGCGTCTCGTCGCGTCTGCGCCTGCGACCGATGTCGTGACGAGACAACGAACGCGAGAGAACGACGCGCTGGCCGATCTGATCGACCTCGTCGGCGACGTCGCGTCAATGAGCGATCACACCGGGGACCCGCCGCGTTCGTCGGCGGTCGACGACCGTCTCCCGAATTCGATAGCGGAGAGGCCGCCGGACGACGAGAGAGCGCGCGTCGAGATAGAAGACGAGGACGAGGCGACGGTCGCGGACGCGTCGCCGCCGAACGACACGGTCGAGCCCACGACCGAGAGGCGCGTGATCGACGACGTCACCGACGATGAGAATATCGGAAACGGAACCATCAAAAATGAAGTCGATATAATAGCGCAGTCGTACGTGCCCGCGATCGACAGACGCCCGACAAAAGTGCTCATGAACGAGACGACGGCCGCGATCTGAGATTCAAATGTATAGTGTGTAAGTTATTCACTCGCGGCGGGCTCCCTCGCTAGTCATTCACCGGCACCGCCCGCGTCGGCAGATGTAACATGACAAAATGTAATCTCAGTTCCTCTACTAAATCTCATTTCGGTGTTTGTATGATGTGTCGCGGCTTTCTTGCTCCGGAAGACGATCCCCTTTTCCCGCGCAAGAAGCGCGACGAACATGTTTTGTTTTTTATATTAAATAAAACAAATCCGACTGAAATAATCGTTTGTTTCGCTTCGTCCCGCGCAGACGCGCATCGACTGCGACGCGTGTATTTCGACGCGCTCGACGCCGCTCTGTGCATTCCCGAATTACGTCTTTTGTAATAATATCTACGGTCACCGACCACGTCCGAAAGATCATAATTTATAGCGGAGACGTCAGGCGGTTGCGTCATTTTGAGTATGGTGGCTGACCAGGCGGCCGGACAGCCTCCACTGCGTTCGCTCAAGGATGCGCATTTATTGCTTTTAATTTAACATATGACTTAACGCCGATCGACAGCCGTCACTCGATCGAATGCAATACGAAATATGTCACCCGAGTGATAACGAAACGTCAAATCCTATACATTCGATTCGAACGACGGAGGCCGCGTCCGTCTCGATTCTCTTTGTGTCTCGCGTTCCAGTTCGACACTCCGGGCTGTTCGGAGAAGCCCGAACGCGACTTTTTACAGCTCTATGATTTATTAATATGACGTCTCGTCGGAGTGGCCGATCTCGATCGACAGAATGATGGTCGCGCGTTCGAACGAGGTGACTCTGACACACGATCACTTTCTATGTTCACCCTCGAATAATGTTGTATAACATCATGCGCGCGTGCGTCGCGGGTGAAAGTGCACAAGAGTGGGGGGGTGGTATATCATGCGAGCGTGGACACGAGCGGCCACATTTCGACGTCCGGTGAGTCGAGAGAATCGCATAGGGCACCGTTCGTTATGCAATTGTACGAGGGGACGATCTTTGCAGGAACAATGAAGTCAGTGTCGTGTTTGGTGTTGGCGTTGGCGGTGGCGGTGGCGGCGGTGGCGGCGCGCGGTGCTCCCCAACGAGAGGGCGCCGCGTTCACGAGAGAGGCGATCAAGCAGGCGCAGAACACGTTCCTCATACCGAAGGATGCGGAGATACAGAAGGTGATCGTATGATGCGAGCGGGGCGCGCGGTGCGGTCGTCCGTTGACACGGAACTCTCCCGCAGGTGCAAGAAGGCATCGAACTGGCCGCCTACGAGTCCATTCCCGGCAACCAGAGGATCAACCTGTTCGAGATCCTCGGGGATCAGGTGCCCTCCGAGGTGATCAACAATCTTCAAGGACAGATCGATCGCGTCGGCAAAAGTTAACTTCGTTCGTCCGCCGTCATCGTTCAAAATAATTGTGATATTATATGAAGAGTACAAATTTGATTCGCATTCGGTTTATTGAGCACCCCCTCCCCCTTCGCCCGCCCGCTTTCCCGCGAGCCTTCGCCGTCACTCGACGAACGCCCACTAGCATGGTGAAAGTCGTCCGAGGCGCCGCTCACGATCGCGGGAGCCACGGTGCGATCCGTCGACGCGGACGGGCGTACGAGGACCTCCTCGGCCGCACGATTCATCATACGAGAGCGCTCTCAGATTCGTGTCACATTTCGCGGTGCCGTCAGTGTGCTTTCGTCGCGAGCGAGGTGCGCACGCGCCATGCCGACCATATTGACGCTCATCGTACTGCTCGGAGTGCATGCAGGTGAGCGCGCATCACACACGGCCTGTTCGTCCACTTTTGCTGCTTTCATAATGTTACAAATTATTTAACTCGCTATAATGAACACCGTCCGCGTTATATTATCGATTAGAACACGAAGAGTTGTCGTTCCCGCGCGAGGTCGACGACACGCACGCTGCCCTGCGTCTATGTGCGAAAATTACGGGTTCACGGCCCGGACCTGCCCGCCTGCCCTCACGCACACTCGCTCGTCGACAGCGCGCGTGACGGTGGGCGAGAGAGACGAGCCGAGCGGTCAGGTCGCGCGGGTCGCACCGAATATATGCAAACGATTAACTTACGCAGAAAATCTAATTATTTCCTCCTCATGAGATATGCGGATTAATGAAGAAAAATAATCAGAGTCTGTACCAGGTCCGCAAAGGACCACCTCCCGAGCTGCATGTACTGTTCGGGGGCTCAAACACGCGTCATGCACAAAAGTGTATTTAAATCTAAATATCTAAATCTATACTAATATTATAAAGCTGAAGAGTTTGTTTGTTTGTACGCGCTAATCTCAGGAACTACTGGGTCGATTTGAAAAATTCTTTTTGTGTTAGATAGATCATTTATCGAGGAAGGTTATAGGCTATATAACATCACGTTGCGACTAATAGGAGCGAAAATGTGGAAAAAACGGGGAATATTGTTCATCTTTGAGGGCTTCCGTTGCGTGCGCTGCGAAAACCGTTCGAGATACCCAAAAAATATGTATGTAAGAATTATTCCTCTTTAAATTATCTAAAAAAATGTCCGCGACAGTATATGTCTATCTTTTAAGATTAACTCACAATAACCGTATTTATGATAATCAAATTTGGTCGAAACATAATAATATTAATCTTTATCCAAATAAATGTGTTATTAATTAAGAGTATTTAACTGTGAACACAATTGTCTTTGACATCACCTAATTTCAATAAACATCTTATAAGATAATACAATTTTAAAACTCTAAAACAAAATTCACACGCGGCGTATGATGACGAGGCGGGGAGAGGCGGGCGGAGGGGGGTGTAGCTCTACGAGGTACCATGCCGCTTTAAAAAATATTTAAATTAAAATTTTAAAAAATAATATTCTATTAATTATGTAACTAAATCGTCTAAAATAAGTTGTGGGTAACAGCTATAGGTAATTTATAATAAAGCATTATCTTTATCTTATGTGTAACAATAACTTGAAAAAACCCACACTGGCACTGTCAGCTAGTACTTATATGTATAAAATGTTAATGTTAGTACGTAAAGACAGGGTCCAATCCAATTCCAATCTACTTCCCGTTGGGGTGGTAGATACCCCTGGGTCTCCTGGTGAAAGTAAGGGAGTTTGGACGCGGTAGGTGGAAGAGGGTGGTTGTGGGAGGCGAAAATCTCAAAAAATGTATATCTGTCTCTTTCTAACATATGACATGTTGACTACTAAGTATAGAGTTCTTAAAATTTTTGAAATAATCTAGAAAATTCCAAAATGTGTGCAACTGTTACAATTGATCTAGAAAGTGCCACATTTTTGGAGTAGGTGTCAAGCTATACCAATTCAAAAAGTTGTTTCGAAATCTGAACTTGTTACATGTTTATATGGTAGGAAATACGGGTACACTTAGATATCGATAAGTATATCTATAAACGTTTGCTTGGCACCTACTCAAAAAATATGGCAGATATGTAGACAATTAATTTGTACATAATAAACACCTATTAGTGTTTATGTTTATTATTTTGTGTGTAGATACTCTTGTGAAAAATTATTTTTCACTTTTGAGTGCTTTTAGTGTTTATTGAAGTCGGTTCATCTTTTTTTTGAAAAGGTTTTTTATTTTTCCATTTTTAGGATAGTAAACCAAAAACAGCAAAAACGTACAAATAGTAATCGTAGTTCAAGTGAAATAAATATAACAGAAAAGAAACTCGTGCAACCCCTTTCAGATTGAATTTCGGGAAATGCTGAAATACGTGTTTGGTTTTTTTTCTTTGCTGTGTGCAGACCAAATATACTAAGAATTAAGTAAATCTGACAAAAAATTCAACCCATTTTATCCCGTTTCACCCCCTTGAAACGCAAGTTTCATTATTAATGTGGCATTTTTGCTGTTTCAAGTAAATCCGATTAAAAAATATTCAACCCATCTTACCCCGTTTCACCCCTTAAGCTGTTGAATTTTAAGAAATGCTGAAATACATGTTTCATTACTTATGTTGTAAAGTATGTATGCCAAATTTCAAGTAAACCGGAGTAAAAACATTTTACAAACTGACTTTAATTTCCGTTTTGCTATGAGATTACTACTATGAGATTCTCTGTAGTAGCGGTTGTTTCTGTCCATGGACCGCACTCTAGCTCAACTCCATCTCTAAGAGTGGAAAATTAGGGGATGTTGCGATTTTGAATTAGCCACAAATTATATTAATTTCCAGAATGTGCGCGTTCCCACGACACCAACGTCCGCGCAATTAGAGCGATCTTCAATGAGTCATCTATCGATAGCCGTCGTCGCGTCGGCCGTTCGACCGGTCTAGCGTCGTCGCTCTCTGCAGGCGGTTGCGTGTACGGCGGCGTGCGGCACGGTCACGGCGCCGACGTGATCACGCGAGACGCGTGCACGCGCTGCCGTTGCTATCGCGGTGCGCTCACCTGCCAGCGCATCACGCGCGCCGACGCGGACGGATGTCGCGCCGGACTCGAGAGAAGAGACGGACGCCTCCGACGCGCTCGAACGTCGTCTCGAATTTCAGAATCGGCGAGGACGCTAGAGAACGGCCTCGGCGCGCTGATCGCAGACGCGCGACACTCGCGAGGTCAGTGATTCACCCGTCGAGAGTCACTCTCCGGGCGATACGATGTACGTATGCGATCGCAGGTTGTACGGAGTCCGGCGTCGAATACTCCGCCGGCTCCGCGATGGACTCGTCGGTGCCCTGCGAGGAGTGCTTCTGTCTGGGCGGCGGCAGACGTTGCGTGAGACCGCAGTGCATACCCGCGCCCTCGGGATGCGTCGGGACGCCCGCCGCGGGCGCCTGCTGCCCCGCCAGGTATCACTGCGACCGTAGCGCTCGCGTCGCGCCGCATACGACGAACCTGACGACCTCCGGTATGCGCGTCTCGCTCGCGATTCGACCGCATCCTCGAATATGACATTGACGACATAACTGTCTACAGATTGCGAGGTCGGAGACGATCGAGTGAAGGAGGGAGAGCGGGTGATTCCTTCCGACGGTGACGAGTGCGCCAGGTGCTTCTGTCTCCGCGGCTCCGTTCGCTGTCAGGCGTCGGCGCGTGCGCCCGCGTCGTCCGGTTGTCGGCCGCTGTCGGAGCCGGGTGAATGTCGTCCGCGCCGATATTCGTGTTCGCATCGCGGTGAGAGCGGCCCTCGACCGTCCGATAACGATGTGGCATTCGTCGACGACGTTACAGAAAACGAGACGGCACCGGCGACGGGACATCTCCGCGCGGCGGACCGCTCTGCGCTAGAGGCCGAGAGTGCGAAACGTTCGCCTCGCACGTCCGCGATCACGGAGGCGACCGCGCTCGTTACGAATCCGAATAAAGCCAAAAGAAAATCGAACCCGCGAGAGTCCGCTACGATCGAACAGACGACAGAATCGTCGACGCGGCGACCGGAGGATTCCCTCAGAATAATGATAAACGGCACGACGAACTGCAGCACTCGTCTCTCCGACGCGACCGCGGACGTGATGACGGACGCCTCCGACGACGTGTTCACTATAAACGTGACGAGCTCGCTGAGGGCGAACGCGACGCACGCGATACCGGCCTCCGTGATATCCGTCAGCGGGCCGGACGAGGGCGACTACGATTACGATTACGGCGAAGCGACGTTGCCGCCGTCTCTGCCCAATCTCAAGTGAGTACGCGCCGCACGTGATCGACGAGCGCGCCTCTCGAACGATTCAGTACGTCAGCGATTCCAGGATAATTCCGTTCGTGGCCGCGGACGCCGTGCTAGGCGAGAAGGGCGGCGTCGCGTCCGCGCGACCGTCGCCGCAGAGAGATGACAGATTCCCAGTTTATTATCACAACGCCGGCAGACGGGAGGACGCGCCCCTCGACGGAGCGACCGCCGCGTCGCACGTCGAAGCGGAAACGCGCACGATCGGCGTGTTCTCGCCGCCCGTCGAGACCCAAGGTCGGTCGTCGGTCCGTCCGCGCGTCCGCGTCGCCGATCGCCCTCCTCGACTCTATTGATGATGCAGGTGGCTTCGTGCCGAAGACTGCGCCCGTCGCCGACGACCCCCACTCCGCGTCTCCGAGCACGTCGCCGCCTCTCACCACATCGATGCTTCTCGACACCGCTAAAGAAGGTAACTTGCGACATTGCGACACTCGCTCATTATTGAGTGCCGTGTGCCGTGTCGCCATTCCGATCGACAATTACGAATGAGTACTCCACTCATTTTCAAGTTTCACCTTCGACAAGATTTATATAAAACGAATCCAATTGAAATCGGTTCGGCAGTGAACGTACATACATAAACTTCCTCCTTTTATACAAACAAACTAAAAATATTAAATAACCAGTTTGTTCGTCAGAGTTCGAGCTCAAGCGGCTCAACGAACCCGGGTCCCGTAACTCGATGGACATTGTAGATATATTTAAAACAATTGTCCGTCAATCTTAGATACAATTTTTTTACACCAGATTCGTTTACATAGGTATTTCGCTCAAAATTTGAGAAGTTAAATCTTGTTTAGATTTTATTTTTTTAATGAGTCATGGTTAATTATTGGTTACAAACAACATTTTAAGAAAGCCCTGCGTTTTCTTAACCCGATTAAATAAAATAATTATAAAAACGCTTTTGAAAAAAAAGTTGAACCGACTTCAATAAACACTAAAAGCACTCAAAAGTGAAAAATATTTTTAACAAGAACATAATAAACACCTTTTATTACTTTTATTACCGTTTATTACTTTGTGTGTAGATACTCTTATTAAAAATTATTTTTCACTTTTGAGTGCTTTTAGTGTTTATTGAAGTCGGTTCAACTTTTTTTTGAAAAGGTTTTGTTTTGTAAAGTATGCACGCCAAACAAGTAAATCGGAGCAAAAAAAAATTTCAAACATAATCATCAAGTTGCAGGCGACAGTTAAGTAGTATTTAAAAAAATGAAACGCAGTACAGGGCGGATGCGTGACGGGTGACGACAGACGCCGCCTCGTCGACGACGGTGACACTGCGGTCGTCGGCTGCGCTCTCTGCGAGTGCGTGCGGACGCGACTGCGATGCGCCCCGCTCGAACGATGCCTCACAGGTCAGTATCTACTGCACGATGCGCTCCACGCGGCCCCGAATAACACTCACTATTTCAGTCGACGACACTCCGGCGACGATGCCGCCCTCCGACGCCACAATCGCCGACGTACGAGAGGAGCTCGTCACGACGACGACGGAATATAACAAAACAACGAGCGACACACCACACTCGCCCGAATACGAGGAGGAAGACGAAGACGACGGCTTCTCCTTCGGTAACGTCCTCGAGTTACTATTGAGCGACACCTATGACTCGACAGAGGCGACGACCGCGCTCACGCCCCCGTCGGACGCTCGTCAGCCGCCCGAGAACGTCGGGGCCGATAACAAAATTGATCATCTCGTTTTGGGCGAATCGCAATCTATAAAGAGACCGTATCCGGCGACGCGAACACCTCTCCCGATGTCCTCCGAGCGGCCACCGACGACCGCGGTCACGCAGCCGACTACCGGCTCGCTCGCCACGACGAACAGACCGCTCCCGACCGCGAGCGGGCCACCAGAAGCGGGCGTGACGTCGTCCGGCGTATTCAAGTTAGCCGGCTGCAACATATACGGCAAGATGCACCCCGTCGGCTCCGCGATACCGGAGTTGTCGAGCGAATGCGACACCTGCCGCTGCACCCAACTCGGCGTGCATTGTACTAAACGATGTTGATTGATCTCAGATGTACCTAATCTAAATATCTAAATACTTATATAAAATGCTAATGTTAGTACGTAAAGACAGGGTTTTCTCTATGACCACCAACTCCAATCTACTTCCCGTTAGGGTGGTAGATACCCCTAGGTCTCTTGATGAAAGTAAGGGAGTTTGGTCGCTGTGGGTGGAAGAGAGTGGTTGTGGGAGGCGAAAATCTCAAAAAATGTATATCTGTCCTTTTCTAACGTATGACATATTGACTACTAAGTCTGTCTTTTTCTAACTTATGACATGTTGAGTATGTATAGAGTTCTAAAATTTTTTGAAATAATCTGGAAAACTCCAAAATGTGTGCAACTGTTACAATTGATCTAGAAGGTTCTAAAAGTTTCCAGAATGATCTAGAAAGTTCCAAAACGTTATCAACTGCTAAAATCGATATAGAATGTTCTAGAAAGTTCTACAAATATCTGGAATGATCTAGAAACATTAAAAATGTGTATAGCTGCTAAAATCGATATAGAATTTTTTTTTTGGCACGACATGTGACCTTGACTGGTCTGATGGTAAACGCAGCATGGTAAATGCTCATGGACCTCCCATGAGCATTGACGACTAGAGAACCGCTCGCACGGTGGCTCCAGTCACCACCACTATGCCGGCCTGAGAAGGTGGTTTTTCACGCTCCGCTTGAAGGATCCAAGGATTGGGAGAATACATTCTCGAAAGTTCTACAAATTTCTGTTTACACATTTACTAGAGTATTCCTTATTTTCAATTCGTTAATTAGTTAATTTGTTTTGATTAACTCTATAAACACCGTATGTTTAATGGTCAAATAAGTCTCTCAATATCTAAAATAGAAATCTACAATCTACAATAAAAATACAAACAACAAAACAAAACTTTAAAAACGGATCCTTAAATATTTTTTATACCATTAAACATGCGATGTATTTTGACCCGAGCAACGCCGGGGGTTTCGTTGCTAGTACTGTATAATAAGTTATTTATGAAACAATATACCTATTAACAATTATTGTGTGCCAAATCCTAAACTACTTATTCAATTCCCATTTACTGCGATTTATTACTCGTAATAAAAACATTTCGGAAAAAAATTGAACCGACTTCTAAATAAAACATTAAAATCCATTGATATATATAACTAGATACGCAATAACGCTCCCAATGTGAGGCGAGAGAAGATCTGCCCACAGCCATAATTAAGTTTTCTTACAGTTGGTATTTGACTTGACGTAAGCAGAGTGGTGCGTAGAATTAATAAACTCATAATGGGCAAATGTGTGGTGAAAACGTGCAATTCTCGGTCCCAAATGCACAACAAAAAAAGCGGGATTACGTTTCACACGTAAATATATCCTTTCAACATCTATATTGTCCTTAAACAACCAAAAAAACAAATAAAATTAGGAATATTTTTTACATTTAGTGTTGCTAGTAAAAAATCGTTTCCCATAACCCGTATCTTATTATCTATATAAAAGAAAGTCGTGTTTGTTACAACACTTATAACTCGAGAACGGCTGGACCGATTGCCATGGTTTTTGATTTGTTGGATTTGTTTCCGTCCCGAATAGCAGAATACATCTTAAAAACAATGAAAACTCGATATGTGTAATGAATACTTAATCATTTCAATAGATGCTGATTTGTTTATTACATGTCAAACATTTGTTGTCCAATCCTGTCAAATAGTGTAACAACTATTTTTTTTTTTGAGCTTATGGCCTGGTTGCTGAGACCTTTAAGCCACAACTTTATTTTTTTCTGAAGACATCATGTGTGCGTTCAGAAATTTATTTTTTGTAAAATGTCTACAAAGTTCAGGTACTGTTATATTTGTTTGTTTTAGACATTAATTTTCGAAAATTATTTATTTTTTTGTGTTGGATAGATCATTTATCGAGGAAGGTTATAGGCTATATAACATCACGTTGCGACTAATAGGAGCGAAGAAACAGTCGAAAATGTGGGAAAAACGGGGAATATTGTTCATCTTTAAAATATATTCTATTAATTACGTAACTAAATCGTCTAAAATAAGTTGTGGGTAACAGCTATAGGTAATCTATACTAATATTATAAAGCTGAAGAGTTTGTTTGTTTGTTTGTTTGTTTGTACGCGCTAATCTCAGGAACTACCGGGTCGATTTGAAAAATTCTTTTTGTGTTAGATAGATCATTTATCGAGGAAGGTTATAGGCTATATAACATCACGTTGCGACTAATAGGAGCGAAGAAACAGTCGAAAATGTGGGAAAAACGGGGAATATTGTTCAACTTTGAGGGCTTCCGTTGCGTGCGCTGCGTAAACCGTTTGAGATACCCAAAAAATATGTATGAAAGAATTATTCCTCTTTAAATTATCTAAAAAAATGTCCAAGACAGTATATGTCTATCTTTTAAGACTAACTCACAATAACCGTTTTTATGATAATCAAATCAAATTTGTTCATCTTTGAGGGCTTCCGTTGCGTGCGCTGCGAAAACCGTTTGAGATACCCAAAAAATATGTATGAAAGAATTATTCCTCTTTAAATTATCTAAAAAAATGTCCTCGACAGTATATGTCTATCTTTTAAGATTAACTCACAATAACCGTTTTTATGATAATCAAATTTGGTCGAAACATAATAATATTAATCTTTATCCAAATAAATGTGTTATTAATTAAGAGTATTTAACTGTGAACACAATTGTCTTTGACATCACCTAATTTCTATAAACAGCTTATAAGATAATACAATACAAATATAATACAAAGATAATACAAATTCACACGCGGCGTATGATGACGAGGCGGGAAGAGGCGGGCGGAGGGGGGTGTAGCTCTACGAGGTACCATGCCGCTTTAAAAAATATATAAATTTTAATAAAAATTTAAAACTACTTTAAAGTATATTCTATTAATTATGTAACTAAATCGTCTAAAATAAGTTGTGGGTAACAGCTATAGGTAATTTACTAGCTGTTGGGTAAAGGCCGCGGGCGCAAGCGGCCCGCGGAGGCCCTTTTTGTCGTAAAACGTATTAGATCGAATAGATTTTAGGCAGTTTTGAAAATATTTAGCTCGCCATCTAAAAGCGTTTACGTTTCTGAACAAAATTGGTCTTTACACGGTGACGCTAACGTATCTACTTTTCGAGATATGGCGATTTTAAAAAATTAAAAAAAAAACAAAATTTAAAAAAAAATTAGTGCTGGTCATACTGAACAAAATTGGTCTTTACACGGTGACGCTAACGTATCTACTTTTCGAGATATGGCGATTTTAAAAAATTAAAAAAAAAACAAAATTAAAAAAAAAAGTAGTGCTGGTCATACTGAACAATATTGGTCTTTACACGGTGACGCTAACGTATGTACTTTTTGAGTAATAGCTATTTTAGAAAATTAAAAAAAAAAAGCAAATAGTGCTGGTCATACTGAACAATATTGATCTTTACACGGTGACGCTAACGTATGTACTTTTTGAGTAATAGCTATTTTAGAAAATTTAAAAAAAAAAGCAATTAGTGCTGGTCATACTGAACAAAATTGGTCTTTACACGGTGACGCTAACGTATCTACTTTTCGAGATATGAAGATTTTAAAAAATTAAAAAAAAAACAAAAATTTAAAAAAAAAAGTGCTGGTCACACTGAACAAAATTGGTCTTTACACGGTGACGCTAACGTATCAACTTTTCGAGATATGGCGATTTTAAAAAATTAAAAAAAAACAAAAGTTTAAAAAAAAATTAGTGCTGGTCATACTGAACAATATTGGTCTTTACACGGTGACGCTAACGTATCTACTTTTCGAGATATGGCGATTTTAAAAAATTAAAAAAAAACAAAAATTAAAAAAAAAATAGTGCTGGTCATACTGAACAATATTGGTCTTTACACGGTGACGCTAACGTATCTACTTTTCGAGATATGAAGATTTTAAAAAATTAAAAAAAAAACTAAAACAAAAATTTAAAAAAATAGTGCTGGTCACACTGAACAAAATTGTTCTTTACATGGTTACTCTGAAGTATCTACTTCTTGAGATATTTAAAAGAAAGCCCGCCGCGCGGAGCAAATTCGATGTTCACGCGGCCGCGCTCACCGTCCGACTGACCGAGGTAAAGCCGTTTCGATCGTTCGTCCCGAAAATGCCTCGTCGCGGATGCTGTTAGGCCACGCCCAAGCGCCATGCTCCGTTTCATATTGGCGTACCGGCGGGAAAAGGATAAAAATACGATCGAGGAAAAATTTTTTTCGAGCAATTTTGAAAAAAAAAGTATCGTTTTCGAAATTATAGGGCATTCCCTACAACTTTCTCTTCGGGGTGACTGCCCCGACTCGCCCCGTTTCCGAGATATCGCTACCACTTCCGGTCCAGAATCGACTTCCGGTCAAAGTCGTATTTTTCTCGACGGTTTTGGAACGCCCTCTATACGACTCAAAAAACCGCTACCCTCCACTATACCGGCAAGTACGAAATAATTGATGTCAGTGAGTGAGTGAGTCAGTGAGTGGTATTGCAGCTATATATTAGTACTAGCTGTTGGGTAAAAGCCGCGGGCGCAAGCGGCCCGCGGAGGCCCTTTTTGTCGTAAAACGTATTAGATCGAATAGATTTTAGGGCAGTTTTGAAAATATTTAGCTCGCCATCTAAAGGCGTTTAAGTTTCTGAACAAAATTGACCTTTACACGGTTACGCTAACGTATGTACTTTTTGAGAAATAGCGATTTTAGATAATAAAAAAAATAAAAAATAAAAAAGTAGTGCTGGTCATACTGAACAATATTGGTCTTTACACGGTGACGCTAACGTATGTACTTTTTGAGTAATAGCGATTTTAGAAAATAAAAAAAATAAAAATAAAAAGTAGTGCTGGTCATACTGAACTATATTGGTCTTCACACGGTGACGCTAACGTATCTACTTTTCGAGATATGATGATTTTAAAAGATTGAAAAAAAAAATTAAAAAAAGAATAGTGCTGGTCATACTGAACAATATTGGTCTTTACACGGTTACGTTGACGTATGTACTTTTTGAGTAATAGCGATTTTAGAAAATTCAAAAAAAAAAACAAAATTCAAAAAAAAAGTAGTGCTGGTCATACTGAACAATATTGGTCTTTACACGGTGACGCTAACGTATCTACTTTTCGAGATATGAAGATTTTAAAAAATTAAAAAAAAAACAAAAACAAAAATTTTAAAAAATAGTGCTGGTCATACTGAACAATATTGGTCTTTACACGGTTACGCTAACGTATCTACTTCTTGAGATATTTTAAAAAAGCCCGCCGCGCGGAGCAAATTTGATGTTCACGCGGCCGCGCTCACCGTCCGACTGACCGAGGTAAAGCCGTTTCGATCGTTCGTCCCGAAAATGCGTCGTTATATTTTCATTGCGCGCTCTGAACGGGCGGATGCTGTTAGGCCACGCCCAAGCGCCATGCTCTGTTTCATATTGGCGTACCGGCGGGAAAAGGATATAAATACGATCGAGGAAAAATTTTTTTTGAGCAATTTTGAAAAAAAAAGTTTCGTTTTCGAAATTAGAGGGCATTCCCTACAACGTTTGTTCCGGCACTTTTGCCCCATCTCTTTCCGTTTCCGAGATATCGCTACCACTTCCGGTCCAGAATCGACTTCCGGTCAAAGTCGTATTTTTCTCGACGGTTTTGGGACGCCCTCTATACGACTCAAAAAACCGCTACCCTCCACTATACCGGCAAGTGCGAAATAATATATGTCAGTGAGTGAGTGAGTGAGTGAGTGAGTGGTATTGCAGCTATATATTAGTACTAGCTGTTGGGTAAAGGCCGCGGGCGCAAGCGGCCCGCGGAGGCCCTTTTTGTCGTAAAACGTATTAGATCGAATAGATTTTAGGGCAGTTTTGAAAATATTTAGCCATCTAAAAGCGTTTAAGTTTCTGAACAAAATTGGTCTTTACACGGTTACGCTAACGTATGTACTTTTTGAGTAATAGTGATTTTAGAAAATTAAAAAAAAAAAACAATTAAAAAAAAGTAGTGCTGGTCATACTGAACAATATTGGTCTTTACACGGTGACGCTAACGTATGTACTTTTTGAGATACGGCGATTTTAAAAAATTAAAAAAATATATTAAAAAAATAAAATAAAAAACAAATAGTGCTGGTCATACTGAATAAAATTGTTCTTTACATGGTTACTCTGACGTATCTACTTCTTGAGATATTTAAAAAAAGCCCGCCGCGCGGAGCAAATTCGATGTTCACGCGGCCGCGCTCACCGTCCGACTGACCGAGGTAAAGCCGTTTCGATCGTTCGTCCCGAAAATTCCGGCGTATGAAAACCTCTCGCTCTCGCCTCATGCACTGACTGATGGAAAAGAGCGAGATGGAAATATCATCGAGGGCCGACCGATTTGTATGGGAATTTTTTTTTGCCCGATTTTGAAATATTTTTTTTTATTTCGCCATAAGACGACATTCTCTACAACTTTCTCTATGGGGCGACTGCCCTGACTCGCCCCGTTTCCGAGATATCGCTGTCACTTCCGGTCCAGAATCCACTTCCGGCCAAAGTCGTATTTTTTCTGAGGTCACATGGACCGCCCCTAAACACCCCGAAAATTGTATAGGTTTTTTTTTTGCCCGATTTGAATTTTTTTTTTGCCCGATTATGAATTTTTTTTTTTATTTCGGCATAAAATGACATTCCCTACAACTTTCTCTTCGGGGTGACTGCCCCGATTTGCCCCGTTTCCGAAATATCGCTGTCACTTCCGGTCCAGAATCGACTTCCGGTCAATGTCGTATTTTTCTCGAGGTTTTTTCGACACCCCCTATACACCCCGAAAATTTCACCCCCGCACCCCCCCGGCAAGTACTAAATAATTGATGTCAGTCAGTGAGTGAGTGAGTGAGTCAGTGGTATTGCAGCTATATATTAGTATAATAATAATAAAGCATTATCTTTATCTTATGTGTAACAATAACTTTAAAAAACCCGGGCAGCGCCGGGCACCGTCAGCTAGTTATAACATAAAAAAAGAAATATTTTATTTTTAAGAAAGAATAATTTCGACTTATATTAAACAATTAAAACATTAAACGTTATTTTATTTAGCTAAAAATGCATGCCTCTAGATATACTCTAATCGACACTGAATAAAAATGTATAATTTAAAAAAAAATAATGTGGGGAAAATTTTAACTACACGACGAATAGATAACCTCCTCCTTTTGAAGTCGGTTAACAAATAATTATTAACCGACTTCCAAAAAGGAGGAGGTTATATGTTCGTCGCGTATGTTTTTTTTTTATGTATGTTCATCGATTTTTTCTAAACGGCTTAACCGATTTCAATAATTGAAATTGTACTGTGTTAAGCTGCATCCCATAGTGGTCCCATATATTTTTCTAAGATGCACAGTGTGCAGTTTTTTAGTAAAACGAGAAAAAAAGTCAGTTTGTAAAGTTTTTTTGCTCCGATTTACTTGAAATTTGGCATACATACTTTACAAAATAAATAATGAAACTCGTGTATCAGCATTTCTTGAAATTCAACCCCTAAAGGGTTGAAACGGGGTAAAATTGTATGAATATTTTTAAATCGGATTTACTTGAAACAGCAGAAATGCATTACCACATTAACAATTAAACTTGCGTTTCAATCCCGAAGGGGGTGAAACGAGGTGAAAAAATCAATATTTTTTAGTGACAAAATACATAATAAATTATGGTCTACAATATAAACAATTATATAGTAACTTGCGTTTCACCCCGAAGGGGGTGAAACGGGATAAAATGGGTTGGATTTTTGCCAGATTTACTTAATTCTTAGTATATTTGTTCTACACACAGCAAAAATAAAAGAAACATGTATTGCAGCATTTCCCGAAATTCAATCTGAAAGGGGGTGAAATGGGTTGTACGAGTTTCTTTTTTGTTAGATTTATTTAATTTGAATTACGATTAGTTTTTGCTGTTTTTGGTCCGCTACTCTAAAAATGGAAAAATAAAAAAACCTTTTCAAAAAAAAAGTTGAACCGACTTCAATAAACACAAAAAGCACTCAAAAGTGAAAAATAATTTTTCAAAAGAGTATCTACACACAAAGTAATAAACATAAACAATAATAGGTGTTTATTATGTACAAATTAATTGTCTACATACCTACCATATTTTTGGAGTAGGTGCCAAGCTATACCAATTCAAAATTTCAGGATACACTTGGATATCTTCTTAGATATCAAGTATATAAACGTTTGCTTGGCACCTACTCCAAAGTATGGTAGGTATGTAGACAATTAATTTGTACATAATAAACACCTATTATTGTTTATGTTTATTACTTTGTGTGTAGATACTCTTTTGAAAAATTATTTTTCACTTTTGAGTGCTTTTTGTGTTTATTGAAGTCGGTTCATCTTTTTTTTTGAAAAGGTTTTTTATTCAAATTTAGGATATTCTTTTTTAGTGGCCAGCTAATTAAACATTCTAACAATATTCAGAACAAATAATTATTAATTATAAGAAATGAAATAGTTATTAACAGTGTATCCCAAGTGCTCGTTTTTTTGCAACATAGTGTATACCTAATAGAGGTGTAAACCTTTTTTTTTATATGGCGTATAACAATTTGCCAGTGTCAAAGTAAATATTTTTGCATCAAGTTCATAACATTGCGCATCACGAGTAGGTCCGCAGCCAACTTCAGAGATGCCATAAACTTCGAATCTGCCTGTACACATATTATCGCACATTGCACACCGATGACGTCACCGGTCGGATCAGGTAGCACAAGACTCGGAAGTGAATTCGCCATTTCTCCGATTGGCACTCAATCTGTAGTCCGTCGCCTATTTATATAGAGTACCTCTATTTATTTGTATACACACGCACACGAGCCGCCATCATCTGATCATATAAACATGAAACGGTCTATATTTAAGACGCGATGCATATCGTCGGTGTATTTATTTTCGTTTCACCATCCGGTCTGTCGGCCGCCTCGTCGACGCCCCGCCCCGCCCCGCCCCGCGACTACTAAAATGTGTGAAGTCGTGCGTATATCATGTTGTATGATAACGGTACCCGATGACCGCGATCGTCGTCGCGGCAATATGAACCTTATCGCGATGAGGCGAACGCGCAATATCCCCCCGCATCATCTCGCATTAATAACGTCTTCATAAAACAACAAATACTCTATTGTTATGAATGGAGGTAGTGACATGAACGATGCGGTTTATTCGCGTTTGCAATATTACAGCCACTCATCCAATAATCAAAACACAAACAAACGGCTCATTTATAATGAACTTTGATATTTCCAACCGCATAGGGCCACACTCGACATTAATAATTAGTAACGGAGGCTGTCGGACGGGCCCCGCGACACCCCCGACGCGCCTCTGACCCACCGACACGAATTCCTGAGTGACACGGCTCATCAGGCGACATTATAGATAATGTGCACAGGTAGACACACGCGCACGCACGCACACACACGCACGCACGCACGCAAGCATACTTGTATAACAAATTAACAAGACTCATCAATTCTTTAGTGCACGTATGCGCGAGAGGGGATTATAGCGCCTAACAACTGCGCAATAAGCGCTATATTTATATGCAAATAATATATTATTTAGTGTATGCTTTCATTATTAAAGTATGTGCAGTGACGACATTACACTTATTATGAGTTTGCAATTATAGAGGACATGCAGTATATTATACACAGGTCGTTCACTTCGCGACTGCGACGTTACGGAAGATGATCGAATGAATATTCAATATAATCTACAACAAACGATATAATTAATTATATTACACGTAATAATAATACTTTTTAGTAATAAATGCAACGTGAGTCAACAGACGGTCTCGAGCGGCGTCGGGGCGGACTGCGGCGTCGCCGCGGCCGTCGTGTGCGTGAGAGAGTCGCCGCACGACGTCGGAACCGGCGGCGGTGCGGTCGGTTGCGGCCACAGACGGGGACACGCGCGCCCGAGCACGCGACGCGACGCGGCCGCCACGGGAGCCCGACAGCCGACGACGCAGAACACGAGCACGCCCTGCAGCGCGTTGAGCGAGTCCGTGAGATACCACAGCGCGTGCGGGCCCCCGGCCGCCCACGAGATGACGTCCGCGCCCCACGAGACGCCCATGACGACGAGCAGCTTGGCGCACACGCGACCCAACGCGGCCCGCTCGCTGCTCGCCTTGAGGTCGTCGCGCCGCCACAGTCCGCACGTGAGCTGTCTCGCGGTCGACAGGAACAGCAGCAGATTCACGAGCAGCAGAGCGCCCACGGGGCCGAAGAAGTACGCGAGGAGCTCCGCGTCGCCGTAGAACCAGCAACGTCTCTCGGCGAACCTCGGCGACAGGGCGCCCGGCACGAAGTCCATGATCGCGGCCGCCCCCGCCAGCAGCAGCGGCGCTCCCCATGCGTACGCGCGATACAATCGCAGGCGACGCGTCTCTTGGCCGCGCTCCAACGACGTCGGACGGAAGTCTCTGCAACACCACGCGAGCGATCACACTATGTCGCATGAGAGGTCGCTCCGACGGAGAGAACGGTCGCCGAATCGCTCACCTGAACGTCCACCATATGTTGAAGCACATGGTGTTCAGCCAGAAGAAAGCGGACAGGAACAAGAAGTGCATGCACACGGCGATCGCTTTGCACGGCACGGGCGGCACCGCGTCTCCGGCGAGCTGCGTCACAGCCAACAATATGTCGCCGAGCATCAGAGTGAACACGTAGCGCGATTGACAGCGGCCGTGCAGCGCGTGATGTTGCGCCGGCAAGAGGCGAGAGGCGAGCAGCGTCGCCAGCAAGAAGCACGCGCCGACCGCGAGACCCGCGCCGTATATCACGTGGCGCGTGCGACCCGAACCCTCGCCGCCGCCGCACGACAATACGGCGGTCGTGTTCAGTTCTATCACGGCCTCCGCGCACCACGAGCCCGACTCGAGCCGCGACCCGCCCGACTCCAGAGATCCGTCATTTCGCAGAGTCGCGCCGGTCAGCTCGCCGACCACGGCATAATCGCCGCCCTCGCATGCGGGCCAGCCGCCCCCCAGTTGCGGGAGCGGCTCCTCGTCCTCCGGCAGCAGAGCCCTCAGCGCGTTCAGCGCCTCGATCGCCGCCCCCGAGACTCCGCATCGACCTTCGGCGGTGCTGAACGCTTCGCCGGCGGGACAGCACTTGGGCGCCCTCGGTCCGCTCTCTTCTCGACATACTAATACGGCGGAGCGATCGCCGCACCACTCGCGGGATCCGAGAGACACTCCCGCGCGCCGCAACAACAGCGACGCGTTATGCGAGAACACCATATAAGGCACAGTCTCGTCGTCCAGTTCGGGTCGGGCGACCGTCGAGCCGCATTCGGGCGTCCCGACGACCACGGTCCAGTGCTGCGGCACGGTCCCTCGAGGTAAGAAATCGCGAAGGATGGGCGCGTACACCCGCGGCGCCCATCGCTCGTCGTCGGTCGCGTCCGACGAACAGGACCACGCGACACTTTTCGTATCGAGAGTCTCACCGGGGCCGCAACAGCGCCGCACGGTGACCGGTGCGAGTTGCTTGCGGGCACCCTCGGTCGACAGCAGAGCGGCGCAAGCGCTCGCGAACAAAAGAAGCCGATGTCTGACGGCACTCGACATGTCTCTCGGTCAGATACGACGACTCATCACGCACACTTTGTATTTAACTTTCACTAGAGCGGCGCACATCTCCCCGCCCGCGAAGAAGCGCCCTCGCCCCGCGACGTACAGCGGTGCACTGACTCGCTCGGCGCGCGGTCGACTGGCCGGCGACGACCTCCGTACAGAGATTCCTTCCTTGGCGTCGCCGGGCTGCGCGCTCACACAGACGACTTTCACGGCGACGATTAGCAAACAAGTTTACAACGAGCTACATATTTGTACTAATTGATGGATTTAGTCAAATCATAAATAAAGATTTTCTGTCGCATAAAGTTTGTTACACGCTCAATAACTATTATTATTAAAGTGCATACTACTTTTCTGATCTTGGCGACCAGTTGCGTGGGGTCATGCGGGCGATCGCACGTTTTTTCACTGACAGACGCTAGCGTTAAGAAAGGTTCATTTTCGCCTTCATCTTTAAAGTCCAATCGCACCGAAAAGGCCGTAAGGCCCAATTGCACCAGATGATTTAACAACTACTCTCACGTTAAATGTTAATGGTTAAAAACATTTCTGAAAAAAATTGAACCGACTTCTAAATAAAACAGATCACTAAAAAGTAAAAAAATAATTTTAATTGAGAGTACATACACACAATTTAATAAGCATAAACAAGAATAGATGCTTATTATTTATTCACAAATTATTTGTCTGCATTTTATTTAGCATATATCTAAAGTCGGTGCATGCATTTGGAACATGTTTTATGATTGGTAATGTACCTAGTAATCGTCAAAATCGGTTCACTAACGGCGAAACATCCCCTAATTTTCCACCCTTCAAGATGAAATATTTTCTTTTTCAAATGGGACCAATCCCAAAACATACTTTATCCTACAAAAAAGATTAATCAAAATCGGTTCACAAACGGCGAAACAATCCTTAATTTTCCACCCTTTGAATATTTTCTTCAAATGGGACCAATCCCGAGACATACTTTATCAAACAAAAAAAGGATCATGAAAATCGGTTTACTAATGGCGAAATATCCCCTAATTTTCCACCCTTAAAGATGGAATATTTTCTTCAAATTTAAAATTGACCAATCACAAGACATACTTTATCCAACAAAAGAAAAATCATCGAAATCGGTTCACAAACGGCGAAACATCCCCTAATTTTCCACCCTTAGAGATGGAATATTTTCTTTAAATTGAAACGGGACCAATGCGGACATATACTCTATCCGACAAAAAAAGAATCATCAAAATCGGTCCACAAACGGCGGATACGAGTGAACCGCCACAAAAAAAAAAAAATACACGACGAATAGATAACCTCCTCCTTTTGAAGTCGGTTAATAAAAACACATTTTCTGATCAAAATATAATAAATTCATAAAAACAAGTATAATAATGAACATGAGATCGACCGACTTTGTATCGTAAATTATACACGATGTCGGCGGTCGTCACTGTCTGTCGGCGGGCGGCGGCGGCGGCTGCTGCTGCGGCTGCTGTTGTTGTTGCTGCTGCTGCTGCTGCAAGTGCGCGACCACCACGTGAGGCGCACGAGACGGTTGCGGGGCGCGTACCGGTACGCCGCGACCTGGTAGCGTACCGGACGAAGCCGCACGCACTTGTTGCAGGATCTTCATTTGTTGTTGTCGGGCTAGTTGTTGACGGTACAGAGCGCCCACGGCCGTCGTCGCGGTCGTCGCGGCCGAACCCGCGCTCGCGCTCCCTACACACGCATCACGTCACGGCGGCGCTCTAGCGTCATCGCGTCCCAGTTCGCACGCTATACCTTTGACGACGGCGGGGCCCGCGACCACGACGCGTTGAGCGGCCGGGGACGGAGCGCCCTGTCCGCCCTGCTTGAGCCGCGCGAGTCTCTCCGCTCTGCGCGCCGCCACCTCCATCGGCGAGGGCGGAGACTGAAGCGCTATACCGGCCGACAGCAGCAGCTCCTCGTGCGCCGGGTTGCTGGCGAGCGGAGACGTCGCGCGACGGCGAGGCAGACCTCTGCGGCGTTCGAGAGCCGCGTGCAGAGCCTCCAGTCGCGGCCAGTCGGGGCCGACCGTCCGCCGGCGTCTCTTGACGGCGCTCCCCGCCGCCGCCGCCTCCGCCCGCTCTCGGCACGCCCTCGCCGCCCGCCCGCACGTCTCGGCGCACCATTCCCAGTTCACGGGCTGGGCGCCGGCCGCCCTCTGGAGCCGCAGCGCTCTCCGCAACAGAGCGTCTTCACGCCACGACCACTCGTGTTGAGCCGCCGACGGATTCGGAACGGGTCGCGAACGCGGAGTCCGCGGCGCTCCGCCCGCTCGCGCGCTCCGTTCGAACAGCCCCGACGGTGCCAGAGAGCGCGCGGCCCTCCGAGGTCGCGCATGCGGTCTCGCGCGCGTCAGCGCCGGTAGCGAATGGTCAGGCGCGGCGCCGACGCGATA
This sequence comes from Tinea pellionella, assembly GCA_948150575.1. Classification (NCBI taxonomy): domain Eukaryota; kingdom Metazoa; phylum Arthropoda; class Insecta; order Lepidoptera; family Tineidae; genus Tinea; species Tinea pellionella. Next base: position 10,058,162 of record OX411248.1, read on the forward strand.
TAGACAGCAGATGTCGATACGCACGTCGGTGGCGCTGCCGGGCGGCGTGGGCGGCGACCACATCTGCGGAAGGTCGATGCGGTCACAAAGGGGGCGCGCGAGCGTCGACTAGCACGCGAGGCGCTCACTGTACTCACGGGCATGATCTCTCCGCCGCCGATGTTCACCCACACCTGTAATACGAACAGTTGATATAAAATCGCCCACTGAAGCTCCACACGAACGGACACCGTGTACCACTTACCTACCGCGTTTCATATGCCTTTCTCTATCTAATACAGTGACACATCGGACCGGAGACCACATCGGCCGAACGATTGTTAGAATTGTGACGTGTCCGATGTGATCTCTGGATGATGTCACACGAGTTATTAATTACGTTTCAGTTTATCATTTTATGAATTTGAAATACAATTTATATCAAAACGATACAATAAATGGGACAATGTCCAAATTCCGTACAACAATGAACACAATGAACGACGATCGCCGCGACCGAACCGCGGGGCTGGTTATGGGGGGGTCGGGGTGACGGGGGCGGTATTCAGGGGGGGTTCAGGATATAGGAATAGGGCAGCGTGACCGCGCGCCGTAAATGCTCGCCCGGGTTACATCCCTGACGTGGTCGAGGTTTTGGCGCAAGCATTTACGGCGACGCCAGACCGCCAAAACGTCGAACGTCAGGAATATAAAAACGCGGGTGTTAATGTACTAGGATTTATTGTTTCGTCTACGCGAACGTGCGGTGCGGCGCGGCCACGCGGGCGGCGACGGCGGCGGCGAAGGCGGCGGGGTGCGGCGGGCGGGGGGCACCTGCGGGCTCGCGGCGTACGTCAGCACGGCGGGACTGGCGCTGCGCGGGACCGGCGGGGGCATGCTGCGCGCCGACCACTGTTCGCGCTGCAACCGGAGCTCCTCGGCCGCCTGCGCCTCCTCCTCTGCGGCGGACTCGGATCGCGCGAGCACCCGCATCGCATATTTCTCCACACCCGATAACTGCAACGACAGGGAAGGACGGTCGAACCGAGGTAGCGCGGAGGCGGTGGTGATCTCGCAGAGGTGACGACGCACTCACCTGGTCCATCAGTCTGTGCAGCTCGGGATCTTCTTCGGGCTCCTTCGCGAGCGCGTCCATCGTCTCGTCGAACTCCGCCACGTCCGCGTCGTTCTCGGTCTGAGCTCTTCTCGCGGCCGCGGCGTCCGCCTCGTCCTCGGCCGCGGCGAGTGCGGTCTCGATGTCCTCGCGCTCGTCCGATTCGGCCGGCCCTCCGTCGGCCGCCCCGCCGAGCAGCTCCCTGATGCCGGCCGCGGTGAACCGCCCGGCTTCGATCGCGCGGTGTCCGAGCGCCCTCTTCTGTTCCGCCTTCCGCAGTATGTTCTCTTCGACCGTACCCGCGCTGACCAGCCTGTAGACGTGCACGTCCCGGGTTTGGCCTATGCGATGAGCGCGGTCCATCGCCTGCGCGTCCATCGTCGGGTTCCAATCGGAGTCGTAGAACAGCACCGTATCGGCACCGGTCAGATTGAGCCCGACGCCGCCGGAGCGGGTGCTCAGCAGCATCGCGAAGACGCGCGGGTCGCGGTTGAAGCGGTCCACGAGGGCCTGTCTCCGCTCGGCCTTGGTCGCGCCGTCGAGCCGCAGATATGCGAGTCCGTGCATGCAGAGGAACGCCTCGAGCACGTCGAGCGTGCGAGTCATCTGCGAGAACAGCAGGGCGCGATGGCCGGCGGCTCGCAGTCGACGCAGGAGGGGAGCGAGCGTTTGCAACTTGCCGCAGTCGTATTGCAGCAGACGCGGGTGAGGGACGAGCACGCGAGGCCCGGGAGCCATCCGCAGCAGCGGCGCGGCCGCCTCGCTCAATTCCCGCTCCGCGCGGTCTAGACGCGCACGCCACGCGCTCGCCCCGGCGCCCACGAACAGCACCGGCCCGGCGGCTATGGCGCCTCCGACGGCCGCGGCGAGTCTCTCGGCGGCGGCGCGGGATTCGCTCTCGACGCGCGAGGGCAGCGGTGCGGGCGCGGGCGGCACTCTAGTCCCGACGGCCGCGCGCAGGTCGGCACCGAGCAACGGCAGGACGGAGGCGCGCCGTTCGTTCGAGAACGCCATGCTCCGTAGGCGTGCGGCCCGTCTCGCGTTCAACACGGCGCTCGATCGGGAACACCACTATAAACGTAATACGATAGACACGCGTTCGCATCGTGCGGTCGACGAGAGAAGCGACTCGCGAAACTGCGCATACCTCGTCGGCGTCGCGTTCCGGCGGCGCGGCGGACTCGCCCGGGGGCGTCGCGGCCAGCGGGGGCGTCGGCGGCGGCGCCGGGGGCAGCGGAGGCGGCGCCGGATGCGCGGGCGGGAGCGGGCGCGGCGCGAGTCGCAGGTGCAGCCTCAGACGGGCGGCGGGAGGCGGCGGCCTGGCCGCGTGCGGGGCGTCGCGGGGCGCGGCCAGCAGATGTCTAGAGCGCGCGGCGGGCACGGCGCCGAGAGTCTCGAGCGCCGTCAGTCGCGGCCCCGGTATCGGCGGCGGATCCAACAGAACCGTCGCGGGCAGCCGCAGAGCGAGCGCGGCGAACCGCAGCGGGGCCTGGGCGGCGCGCGGCTCCAGCAGGTCGGGATGGTTGCAGACTTTGCGCAGCTGCATGAGCACGTCGACCACGGCCGGCAGTCTACCGCCGGCGAGCGCGTCTCTGGTCTTCGCTCGTGATAGAAAATCGTCGTAGAGACATCGCTGTCGCTTGCTCAATCGACACATGACGACGCGCTCTCTCTTGCTGGGCAGTTGCCTCTCGACGTCTCTCTTCAGTCTCCGCAGCAGGAAGGGCCTGAGCAGAGCGTGCAGACGCCTCGCGAGCGGCTCGCTGCCGGCGTCGTCGGCGACGGGCGCGAACCACTCTCTGAACTCCGAATGGGAGGCGAACACGCCCGGCATCAAGAAGTGCATCAGAGACCACAGTTCGAGCAGCGAATTCTGCAGCGGCGTGCCAGTCAACAGCAGACGCCTGTACATTTTAATTTTATTCCAACATGGCAAATTACGTTCTCTTAGTGGGATGATCTCAATTGCATAAATGAATGTCTAATGAATGTAAAAGTGAACAAACCTTTCTGTTTGAAAATTGAGCAACAACTGCCACCGTTGAGACTTGAAGTTTTTTATGTTCTGCGCTTCGTCCAGGATTAGATAATTCCATCTTTTACGCCGAAAGCTCTGATGGTCTTGCACGACCAACTTATAGGAAGTGACGCAAACGTGGAAAGAGTTCGGCTTCGTCCATCCTCGACGTTTGTGTTTGCGCTCTTTGATGCTGCCCAGATATGTGAGAACCTTCAGCGCCGGACACCACTTCTTCAGCTCCATCTCCCAGTTGACGACCACGGAAGTGGGAGCGACCACGAGATGAGGCCCCCAGTCGCCGCGCTCGGCCAACAGTGCGAGCAGAGCGATGGTCTGAATGGTTTTGCCGAGGCCCATCTCGTCCGCGAGGACTCCGTTCAGATTGCGGGCGTGCATCGTCGCCAGCCATTGTAAGCCTTCACGCTGGTACTCGCGCAAGGCGTGCCGCAGCAGACCCGGCGTCCGCAACGGGGCGGCGAGAGCCTGCGCCGGCGCGGTCACCGGCGACCGACACGACAGCCGCAGCTCCAGATTCTCCTCCCGGGGCTTCTCCCGCTCGGCCTCGCTCAGATATCCCGGCGGCAGGGCGGCGAGCACGTCGCTCAATTCGAGCGCGGACTCCTTCCGTAACGCCTCCAGTTCGTCCAGAGTGTCCCCGGCCTCCGCGTCCGCCGCCGCTATCGTCTCTTCGTCGTCCGACGAGGCGGAAGATGGAGAGAATTCCTCTACAACGACAAGAAGCGACATCAATTAATCATCTCACGCGCGAGAACGATCATGACCTACCGTCGGTGGGCGGAGCGGTGTCCGGCGTGTCGGGCTCTTCGGGCCGCTCGTGATCGGTGCGCGAGGCTCTCAACGTGGCCGCGAGCTGTCTCGAGTACCTCTCGGTGCGCCCGACCATGTCCACCAACTGACGATCCAAGAGAGCTTTGCGTCTGGCCGCGTGACGTCTGGCGCGCGTCCAACGCGACAGCTTCTCCGCGGCCGCCCAGAATCCGCGCACCTCTCTCGCCATGGCGGCCGCGATTCGTCTGCGAGCAGACTCGGCCGCGCGCGCCGCTCTCTCCTCTGCGGCGGCCCTGGCGACCGCTGCTCTCGCGCACTGTCGCGCCACACGCCGCGCGGCCGCCTGCTTCCATCGGCGTTCGCCCGCGAAATCGGCCGCGAGCCACGCCATCTCCTCGAGCAGGTAGTCGCGGTGAGCTTTCGGGCGAGGCGGCTCGAGCACTCGCGGCAGTCTACCGGCGCCCCAGAGCCCCACGGCGGCCAACGCGGCCGCCCTGCGCGTCACGCTCGCCTCCTGACGCGCGCGTTCCGCCGCCCCGCCCGCGGCCGGAGCGCCCTCGTCGACGGAAGCGGCGGACGCCGTCGCGGACGCGGGCTCTATCGGAGGAGGCCTCCTCGCGTCGAGGAAGGCTCGTAGCGCGGGTGCGTGCGGTCTCTTACGCCAGACCGCATAGTCCATCATGTTCCCTCCGGCCTGCAGGAAATATAGCTCGCACAGCAGGTCCGTGGCGCGATCACGGACGGTCCTCGCCCGCAGCATCTTATGCTCGAGCGCCCTCCGTCGGCGCTCTTCCGGATCGACGACGGCGGTGATGTTGTGCACGCCGGAGGTGCAGTTGGCCGACGTTCGATGTCTCTTCCGCGGCGGAGAGTCCGCATCGCAGACTTCGCCGCCGCCGTTCTGCACATGAAATATAAATGTCACCGACACATTCTCCATTCATTGAATCTATACTAATATTATAAAGCTGAAGAGTTTGTTTGTTTGTACGCGCTAATCTCAGGAACTACTGGTTCGATTTGAAAAATTCTTTTTGTGTTGGATAGATCATTTATCGAGGAAGGTTATAGGCTATATAACATCACGTTGCGACTAATAGGAGCGAAGAAACAGTCGAAAATGTGGGAAATTCTTCGCTCCTATTAGTCGCAACGTGATGTTATATAGCCTATAACCTTCCTCGATAAATGATCTATCCAACACAAAAAGAATTTTTCAAATCGAACCAGTAGTTCCTGAGATTAGCGCGTACAAACAAACAAACAAACTCTTCAGCTTTATAATATTAGTATAGATATAACTAAATCGTCTAAAATAAGTCGTGGGTAACAGCTATAGGTAATTTATAATAAAGCTGAGGAGGTAGGGGTTTGTGAACAAAAAATAAATATGATTCCCAAAATAACTATTCCACGCGGACGAAGTCGCGCGCACAGCTAGTACATAATAAAATATGATCTACAATATAAACAATCAACATGCAACGGGATAAAATGGGTTGAATTTTTGTCAGATTTAATTAATGGATAAATTAAAAACCTTTTCAAAAAAAAGTTGAATCCGACTTCAATAAACACTAAAAGCACTCAAAAGTGAAAAATAATTTTTCACAGGAGAGAGCACCTACTCCAAAAATGTGATAGGTATGTAGACAATTAATGTGTACCTAATAAACACCTATTAGTGTTCATGTTTATTACTTTGTGTATGTGTTTATTGTTTATTGTTTATTACATGTTTTTTTTTTTTGTGGTAAACGTTACTCGTTTGTATGGATAACATTCTAAACGTGAATATTTTCTTATTTAAATGGGACCAATGCCGACATATACTCTATCCCACAAAAAAAAAGAATCATCAAAATGGGTCCACAAGCGGCGGAGACACGAGGGAACACGGCTACAAAATAAAAATACATGACGAATTGATAACCTCCTCCTTTTGAAGTCAGTTGAAATATACGAAATGTTTAAAGGAAACTAGTGTAAAAAAAATTGTACTGTAGATTGAGAGACCATTGTTATAAAAATATCAACAGTCCACACAGACTCTAAAAAGATACACAAAGCCAAAACTTAAAGTCAACATTCAACTTATTCACATTGAACAACATTAATTGTATATTTAAAGCAAATGCTCAAAATATCACCCTCCGAGTGAGCTTTTGAGCAGCAGGCTCAGACTCGCACCATCTATGAGACTCCTCTTCGAATCTCGCTGATATTTTGTCCCAATGTAAAACCGTGGGACGGCCATTAAAGGAGTGCAGAGGACGAGCGGAAGAGAGTCTAGCAGCGCCGAGTGCGAGGCCAACATAATTGCCTCGAGAAGCACACGACCTACACAGCGCATGAAAATAACACAAGGAGAACGCACATGTCTAATGGTCTGTCAACAAAATAATACCTTTTTGACATTAAGTTATTTCAATAATATGGACACATCGGGAACCAATCAATAGGCGATGTTGCATTACATACAAAAACAAAATATCAATTATTAAGCATTCAATTACTCGATACATCAGTCTAATTACTCAATAACCTGTGTAAAAATATTAAAACTGATCAGTGATAATGAACCTAGGTTTATTTTCCTACACAATGCACTAAAAATCATCCACAAAATATAGAAAAGAATGATTTTTCCCATTTCTCTTATGCGAATGGGCATTCTCCCCTACACGTAATCATTGAAGTAAATAAACCTCAAATAGATATGCACCGATATCCAAAACTCTGATGATAGTGATACAATGAAGTCAGCGAATCCGTTCGTTTATGAAAGTGTGTGCTACAAGGAACTGTTCAATGATACATTGTCACATCTGCCTCGTCTGTGGCGGCGGTTCGAACGATTATGTTAGACGCTGAGCGGAATTTAATGTTCGGGAATGTGCGCTATGAATCTCTTTCTGACTCGACTAGCCTAGACTGCAATAATTGATATACATCACTATACATACATTGTTAATACATTATTCAACTATATAACAAAAGTGATCGGCTACGATTGCAATATTAATGTATAGTGAGTAGATGATAGGGGACTACTGTCTAGTCGACTGTAAATACTGACCGGCAAACGCATGTCGTCGTAGGAACTCATCTCTGTGAAGAGAGTCTGCAGGGCCGCTTCTCGCACTCGAACCCATTCATCATGATAAAATTCAAATTATTCCCTCCACTTTTGTTTACACATATATTGTTTATGTTACACTGCACACACATATATGCCCTGCTGAGGTCCGAATTTGTTCCAGCATCGCTTATAGCCCCAGCGATCAGTTAATAACCGACACTTGACACTTTAAATACAGAGATTGCACAAATATATAAACAAGCGGCAACTATTCCGGCAAAGTCCGCCATATTGAAATTACAATTGTGAGATAAAAGCCGCGTCAAATCTTATTTTATTAACGCATACGAAGCGCATCAAATTATTTGTAGTAATAATAACGATTCTTCAGTTGATAATAAACTGGGAGTGAGACTTATTTTTGGCAATTTCTAAATATATTTCCTATTAAATTAATAGTTTCCACTCGCACCACACAAGTTTTTTTTTTTTTAAATCACAGACTATACGGGCCTGGGACATTACGGAGAAGCTACTATTATACGAGAGGGCCAAGTACGAAGTTACTTTACGCCTTCATATCGTGAAAATCACCTTCAACAGTGGGGCTATTCCGGACGCGAGCTCACCGTGAATCACGGCGCCTCTCTGGTTTCCTTCCGGCGCTATTTGCAATGTGATTGGACGAGCCGCGGTGGGCGTTACCTTTCGTTTCCGGTTCGAAGGCTAGCTTTCGAGTATCCGTTTTTGACCGACAAACGAATGAATCTTTCTAAGAAAATGTTTACTCCCGGTATTCCGGACATGAGTTTTGACAGTTCAAGTGAGTAACTCGCAAGCCAGCCTTCGAGTTGCGTGTCACGGAGAAAAAGTAGGTGAGAGGGCCAGTGAGTTCGAGCGGAAGTGTAGAAAAAAATCGAAATTGTGCCTTTAGTAATTAATTTTGTGTAATATCCTAAATATGTATATTAAACTTCACCTTCTTTGAGTTATAGTTTGTAATTTGATTGATTAAATAATGCGAAGAAGAGAAGCGATTATTATCTAGCGTCAAGTGTGTTTCCCAGGACGAAATGAGGCTAAAGTAGGTGGTTATTTCTTGAAATGCTTATTCATTATTAAACGAGGTAGCAATTTGTGATCATTTTATATTTTTAGTGAAATTATACATAAAAGCGTCCATGAAGTGAAAGTGGGAGTCGATGGAGGTAACCGAAATGGAATTTCAGAAACGTTACCGTCTCAACAGAGAGGCTTTTTAACTATCTGTGCAGCCAACTAAAGGACAAAACTGCTTTGATATCAAGCAAGCGGATGAGCTTTGAACCTAAAGTGAGGATAAGAATAATTTGTTGCTAGCACTATAACATACTTTAATTAATAATCATGTACAATTGTTACAGGTTTTGTGTACATTATCATTGTATGTCACAGGCTCATACCAACATTTAGCACAGCTTACAGTGAGCAAATACATACAGGAACTGACTGATGCAAAAATAACATTGCACGATACTTTCATCAAACCAGCTGAGAGACATGTTATTAAACATAAGTATGTATACAGATACAGGGGCCTGAGTATGAGTACATTTTTTATTTTATTGTAGTTTGGCATATGACAACATTGCTTGATGTAAAGCTAGAGTGCGGTCCATGAGTAGAAACAACTGCTACTATAGAGAAATCTCTATGGGTAGCGGTTGCCTCTGCTATGCCGGCCTGAGGAGAAGAGTATGTACCATCTAGAGTGACAGTGCGCACTCCTCTCGCTATACCTGGCTACTTTCAAACTGCTCCTGAAATGTGACAAGGTCACTTCACGGGTGTTACAAAGTGGTGATACTATCCCAGGGTGGCAGACTAAGCTAACAATCATCAGTCTGCCTACCACTACTTAATAGTGCCTATAGGCTTAATGACCAAAGTACATATAATAAAGTTACATTGGTACCAGTCAGAATTTGAATTATTAAATTTTAAAAGAAATTATGCTGTCATAGCGTAAATTGATATTTTCACCAATGGGAAAAAGAAAGTACATTTTATTATAACAATTTCGAATAAAATTATATAATTTCTTTTAGATAGAGTACGGGATCCCTGGAGTTGTGTGATGCGTTGAAAGGTCACACTTTAATATTTTCTCACTGAAGAAAAATCTAGAGCCTGGTTTATTCCAGAAAGCATTTCTACTTCTTAAATATCCAAATGTCGCGTTTCGGGAATAGTTTGAAAGTAGCCAGGTAGAATGAGAGGAGTGTGCACTGTCAATCTGGATGGTGCATGCTCGTCTCTTCAAGCCGGCATAGTGGAGGTGACTGCTGCCTGTAGAGATTTATCTGTAATCGCAGTTGTTTCCATTCATGGACCGCACTCTAGCTTTACATCAGGCGGAATGTTGTCACATGCCGAGCTACAATAAAAAAAAAATTTTGGTAATTAATAAGAATCAAATAAAAGCTATTTTTATTATTTCAATTGTTTTATTATTTTTTTTACATATTACAATCACAAAGTTAGGAATATTCTTATTTTCCATTATTTCATTCTTTGTTTGTGAGGTCGGTGAGTATGCATACATGCACGTATGTCGCTCCACAGTTGAGAGTCTAAAAGCACATTTTCAAATAGTCACCAACTTAATGAGTCGGTGGTGTTTGTGGCGGCGATTGCGCTGGTAGTGATGATGATGGTGTTTGTGAGATTAGTCCTTAACATACTCCGGCATAGCAGAATTGAAGTAATCATGTCCTGGGCAATGGAAAATTACATGTTAAAAAATTAAAAAATATTTTATTAATATTTTTTTCGACATTCTGTTACAATTATGTTTTTATAATTTGACCAACTTTTTTTTTTATAATGAGTATTATAAGGTTGTTATAATAAATAACATTTAATAATTATTAAGTGTATAAGTTTGTTCAGTAACCCAACTTGCTCGTATTGTCAGAGCAAGAAGTAATATTAAAAAGTAATTATATAATAATAAAAATAATAATTACGTATAATAAGAAGTAATTATACGTAGATATATTTTTTTTTGTTTTCAAAGCCCCATCATACCCTAAACATTAATAAACGTAAAAAAACTTTAACTTATAGATAAAAGCTATTTTAATAAGACAAGTTCACAATTCTTATCTAGACACGTACCAGCATGGATATAAAAGAAAGAATTGAATCGTTTCTTCAACTTTGCGCCACCTTAACACATTGTCAAACGCACGCGCCATCAAGGTTTCAAATTCTTCCAATACTTTTAACACCATAGCCCAGCGACCCTGGACTGTGTCACCCTTCTTTGGATATGTCCCCCTTCCTAAAAACAAAACGAACATACATTTCATGCTTCTTAATAACTAATAGTCAATACGATACTTTATACGTCTATCTACTTACTTTCCGGAAAGCTCACCAAGACTTCAAAATTACTGAGGTTCGCCTCTTTGTTTTAAAACGAGAGAACACTATATTATTGAGATACTATACGCATGAACACAATACTCTCACGAGAAACTAATAAACGATAAACATATGGATTTGACAAGAATCCATTATGAACGTTCAAAACATAGATTAAAAGTATTATGCGTAAAAATTGTCTGAATATATAAATTATACTTTATATCATAAAGCATTTATTTTACAGTGCTTATAAGGTCCAAGCATGTATTTACATTTTTCACACTTTAAGTCGCCATTTTAAGCTAATTCTTATTAGTTTTCGAACGAACTTGATGGAAATTAATCGATTGTCTTGTCTGCGGACATTATTCTGTGGTTGCATCGGTCTTTCGGTCATTTCGTTCCTCACGAGTCGCCGTTAGCTAGTCGTCACGGTGACTCCGCTGTCCGGAATACCGAGCTAACGACTAACGACTATCGACTATCGAGCTGTCACGGCAACTCGAAGGCTGCGTCCGGAATAGCCCCTCAGGACTTCATTTGATTTTTTTATTACCTCGGGATTACATTGTTAGGTATAAAATAAAAAGTCATCACACCTTATACATGTAATTTGTTTCGTGATTAACCCATCAATACCACCAACATCACAGATTTACTCGAAATTCAACCCCTAAGGGAGTAAAACGGGATAAAATGTGTTGTTGCTCTATAACATAAATAATGAACGCGTATTTTAGTATTCTCCCCCGTGATACGGCCTAAAATGTGTTGTTTGCTTTAGTTAGTTAATATTAGTAATAAAGGGATTTCAAATAAAGTGGAGAGTTTCTTTTTATGCGGTGGGCCCGTTAATTAAAATTCCAGTTGCACCATCGTCGCGCCTATCGCTTTTGACGCTTACTTTAACGATAACCGTAACCAACGAATTTTGGCTGGTCAAAGTTAAAATAATATTTAAACCCATGTCGCTAACATCAAATGTATAAAAAGAAGTTATATAATGTTTTCCTATTATTTTTTTCAAGGGAAAGCACCCCTTAATATATCTGTCACCCTTTTAACGATGAATTTACACCATGGTGCTACGCGTGTGGAGTGAATGTAAACGTAACCGTTAAAGTCATCGTAGAATGTAACGGTCAAAGTAACTTTAACGGGCCTTTTGGTGCAATTGGACCAAGGGATGATCACTTATGTCCATTTGCACCATATGACTTAACTATTACTGTCAAGTTAAAGTAATGGTTATGTCCATTTGCACCATATGACTTAACTATTACTGTCACGTTAAAGTAATGGTTAAAGTTAAAATTGGTTTGCTTCAAAAAAAATCTATCACATTTGACGATTACTTTAACCTTAACCGTTACTGGCGAATTTCAGCCGGTCAAAGTTAAAGTAATAGTTAAATCAATGTCGCTAACGTCAAATCGTTGAAAAGCCGCTCTTGTTTGTATTGAGAGAATTCATTTACACCGGCAACCCTTTTAACTATAATGAATTAATTTACACGATGGTGCAACGCGCGTGGAGTAAAAGTAAAGGTAACTGTCAAAGTTAAAGTTAAAGTAACAGTCAAAGTTACTTTAACCGGCCATCTCTGGTGCAAGCCACCCTTAAAGTTAAAATTGGTTTGCTTCAAAAAAAATCTGTCACATTTGACGATTACTTTAACCTTAACCGTTACTGGCGAATTTCGGCCGGTCAAAGTTAAAGTAATAGTTAAATCAATGTCGCTAACGTCAAATCTTTGAAAAGCTGCTCTTGTTTGTATTGAGAGAATTCATTTACACCAGCGACCCTTTTAACTATAACGAATTAATTTACACGATGGTGCAATGCGCGTGGAGTAAAAGTAAAGGTAACTGTCAAAGTTAAAGTTAAAGTAACAGTCAAAGTTACTTTAACCGGCCATCTCTGGTGCAAACCACCCTTAGAACTAAAATAAATCTAATATTTTCCGCGCCATCTATCCCCAAAACTCCTAACTAAATCGACCCCAGAAGTAGGCAAAAATGCTATCTTGTCTCTGTCGTGTTACTTGACAGTACTATATAGTCTGTGCTAGACAGGTATCGTTACCTTCGTTACATTTTATACTACCTTATTTTCGGGAATTTCGGGTGATTTTCGGTGTTGAATTAGTGTCGTTCGGTTGTATATAGTGTGTTGTGTCGAGTTGGTGTTAAACATTATCCAAATTATTACAATTTACATTGAAATTCTTGCTGGTGCGTTGAGTCTCTGCCCTAGCGCTACCATTTTGCAACTCTGCTACTTTGAAGTCTACTCTTCGCTGTTAGTGCTGTATATTTATATATTTTTTACACCAATATATTGGATATAAGTAACATGTTTTTTATTTTTTACCCAAAATACCTTTACATTCATAACAGGTATAAATTATAGTGTGTAACTATGTATATCGTCGTTAGTTTATTGTTTAGCGGGTAGAGGTTGTTTTTCCTTCATTTCCGAAAAAAATGGGAGTGACAACTGTATATCCTAATGTTCATTATTGTCTATGAATCGGATCTAAGGGTGGTTTGCACCAGAGAAGGCCGGTTAAAGTAACTTTGACTGTTACTTTAACTTTGACAGTTACCTTTACTTTTACTCCACGCGCGTTGCACCACAGAAAAATTTGTATCGTGTTTTAGTATTTACAAAATATTTGGAATTTATAAAAGATAGTCAAAGAAGCAGCTGAGTAATGGATAATCTCAAAATTCTTCTGGAAAATAAACTGTATGTTTGATGAACTGTATGATAGATAACTAGATATAAGAACAAATTTAGATAAATAATACAAGATTTAAATGAATTCTCTCAATACAAACAAGAGCGGCTTTTCAAAGATTTGACGTTAGCGACATTGATTTAACTATTACTTTAACTTTGACCGGCCGAAATTCGCCAGTAACGGTTAAGGTTAAAGTAGTCGTCAAATGTGACAGATATTTTTTGAAGCAAACCAATTTTAACTTTAACCATTACTTTAACGTGACAGTAATAGTTAAGTCATATGGTGCAAATGGACATAATTGTTCCGTAGTATCTCTATATAGTCTGTGGTTCACAGCCTGTCATATTGTATCTAGAGTATTGTGGTCATATTCTGGGATAATGGAACATCGTGATCGTATATAAGTACTAGTAATTTTAATAATATTAGGAAATGCAAGAAATATCGTCGTATGTCATTTATCGGTCGATATAGCTACGGCCGCTACATGTAGGTGAGTAATATCGTTGGCCGGCGACATACGCAGCCTCCACGTAAAGCCTTATGCGTTTGCGATCAAACTACGAATCTTATTCGGCGATAACATTGTATTTTTATCACTATTGATTCGTGACGTTCGTCGGTAGTTATTGTTATAAATGATAAGTAGGTGAGTTATGTTTATGTAGGTGCCGGTTAGTATTGTATTTACTAAAGACTATATCTCGGGGTTGGTCCCGTTTGAAGAATATATACCGTCTCTAAGGGTAGAAAATTAGGGGATGTTTCGATCGATTTTGACCATTCATTTTTTATCGGATAGGATATTATTCGAGAGTGAGTACGGATAAGTACACACTTATCACGGTGCGCTATCTCATTTGAACAGCGCGTTTAAAATGTTACCAGTACAATCGAGCTACAATTTCCACTAGAAATTAAAAAATAAAAACTTTTTTGAAAAAAAATTAACCGACTTCTAAATAAAACACTAAGATCACTAAAAAGCAAAAAATATCCTAATTGAGAGTAGAGAGACCTACACACAATTTAATAAACATAAACAAGAATAGATCCTTTTTAGTGTTTTATTTAGAAGTCGGTTTAATTTTTTTCAGAAATGTTTTTATATTTATCAATTTCGTCAGTGATGCTGTCTGTCACACTTTCAATGTCTTTTCAATCGAATTGTAACTGTTCTTTCGATTTTCTACAAATTATATAGTAAAGTATATTGTTTTGTCTGATATTAAAAAATGTATCATTTGGTAATATTGCAGTATGATCCGTGGACGCTGGGCGCGGGCGGCGACACTCGGCGCAGTCCTCCTTCTGTCGCTGCTGCTATGGCGCGGCCTCGCTGACCGACGACAGGCGCCTCTAGGGCGCGCGCCGGTGGCCGGTCGAGACTTACCGCTCATATTCGTCGGCGGTGTCCCTCGCTCCGGAACTACTCTCATGCGAGCGATGCTCGACGCTCATCCTCTCGTGCGCTGCGGACAGGAAACGCGAGTACTGCCGCGCCTGCTGCAGATGCGTCAGCACTGGTACCGCTCCGAACGAGAGCGTGTTCGTCTGCGAGAGGCCGGAGTGACAGACGACGTGCTAGACAACGCCATCGCGGCCTTTACGCTGGAAGTGATCGCGCGACACGGCGAACCCGCGCCGCGTCTCTGCAACAAAGACCCGCTCATGCTCAAGATGGGAACCTATGTGCTGGACCTGTTTCCTAATGCCAAATTTATATTCATGGTGCGCGACGGACGGGCGACTGTACATTCGATCATATCACGACAGGTGACCATCACGGGGTTCGATTTGAGTAGCTACCGGCAATGTCTGGGCAAATGGAATAGAGCGGCGGAGGCCATGCATCGGCAGTGCGAGGCCTTGGGCGAGCGCCGCTGTCTACGCGTCAAGTACGAGGAGTTGGTGCTGCGACCGAGGGAGCAGCTAGCGCGCGTGCTGGCCTTTCTCGACCTCCCCTGGGACGAGGCGGGGCTGCACCACGAGCGATACGTGGGCGTCGAACACGGCGTGGCACTGTCGCCAGTGGAGCGTTCGTCAGACCAAGTGGCGCGACCGGTGTATCTAGAGGCGCTCGCTCGCTGGGCGGCCCCGGGTGGCATGCCGGAAGACGTACGAGCGGATGCCGCTAAGCTCGCGCCGATGCTCAGTGTGTTTGGATATGATCCGTGGGCTAATCCGCCTAAGTATGCAGAACCTGAGGAAGCTCTAGATAATAAAATGTGAAATTGTAGGTGGTTATTATTTTTGCGACACACCTACCGCATACTGCAAGCTATAAGAGACCAGTAGAATTAGGAACAAAAAAAAAATGGTTAGGTTTCGGTCGGGTTAGGTTAGGTTTCGGTCGGGTTAGGTTAGGTTTCGGTCGGGTTAGGTTAGGTTTCGGTCGGGTTAGGTTAGGTTTCGGTCGGGTTAGGTTAGGTTTCGGTCGGGTTAGGTTAGGTTTCGGTCGGGTTAGGTTAGGTTTCGGTCGGGTTAGGTTAGGTTTCGGTCGGGTTAGGTTAGGTTTCGGTCGGGTTAGGTTAGGTTTCGGTCGGGTTAGGTTAGGTTTCGGTCGGGTTAGGTTAGGTTTCGGTCGGGTTAGGTTAGGTTTCGGTCGGGTTAGGTTAGGTTTCGGTCGGGTTAGGTTAGGTTTCGGTCGGGTTAGGTTAGGTTTCGGTCGGGTTAGGTTAGGTTTCGGTCGGGTTAGGTTAGGTTTCGGTCGGGTTAGGTTAGGTTTCGGTCGGGTTAGGTTAGGTTAGGTCAGGTTAGGTTTTTTTTTTTTTTTTTTTTTTTTTTTTTTTTTTTTTTTTTTTTTTTTTTTTTTTCTAGCCCCCCTGACACCTAGTTAATCAGGGACGTTGCTACTATTCTTTTTCAACTAATTATCAATTGTTTGGCAGAATTTTCCCTATTTCCCTATTATTTTGTTTTTCAAATTACTAACTATTATTTATTTTTCTATTTTTTGAACAATGCTTTGTATTACTTCTTCTTTCAGGTTCATCATACTTACTAATCCAGCATATCATACCAACACCATTTTAGCGCTAAAAACATGAAATCTTACATTCTAGTTTACATTAATCTTAAACATTTTTAACCGACTTCCAAAAAGGAGGAGGTTATATGTTCGTCGCGTATGTTTTTTTTTTTATGTATGTTCATCGATTTTTTCTAAACGGCTGAACCGATTTTAATGATTCAAATTGTACTGTGTTAAGCTGCATCCCATAGTGGTCCCATATATTTTTCTAAGATGCACAGTGTGCAGTTTTTTAGTAAAACGGGGAAAAAAGTCAGTTTGTAAATTTTTTTTGCTCTGATTTACTTGAAATTTGGCAAACATACTTTACAAAATAAATAATGAAACACGTGTTTCAGCATTTATTGAAATTCAACCCGTAAGGGGGTGAAATGGGGCAAAATGGGTTTAATTTTTTTTATGTCAGAACTACTTGAAATTTGGCATACATAACTTTACAACATAAATAATGAAAACATGTTTCAGCATTTCTTGAAATTCAACCCCTAAGGGGGTGAAATGGGGCAAAATGGGTTGAATTTTTTTTATGTCAGAATTACTTGAAATTTGGCATACATAACTTTACAACATAAATAATGAAAACATGTTTCAGCATTTCTTGAAATTCAAACCCTAAGGGGTGAAATGGGGCAAAATGGGTTTTATTTTTTTGTAATCAGAATTACTTGAAATTTGGCATACATACTTTACAACATAAATAATGAAACACGTGTTTCAGGATTTCTTGAAATTCAACCCCTAAAGGGGTGAAACGGTTTACCCCGTTGGTTGATTTTTTAAAAATCAGACTTACTCGAAACAGCAGATTGCTTTACCACGTTAATAATGAAACTTGCGTTTCAACCCCGAAGGGGGTGAAACGGGGTGAAAATAATCAATATTTTTAGTGACAAAATACATAATAAATAATGCTCTATAATATAAAATAAACAATTAACATGCGTTTCACCCCGAAGGGGGTGAAACGGGATAAAATGGATTGATTTTTTTTGTCAGATTTACTTAATTTTTAGTATATTTGCTCTACACACAACATACATAACGAAACGTGTATTTCAGCTTTTCTCGAAATTTAATCTGAAAGGGGTTGTACGAGTTTCTTTTTTTTAGATTAATTTCATTAAACTACGATTAGTATTTGTACGTTTATTAGGGAGATTTTGCTGATTTGGTTTACAACCCTAAAAATAGAAAAATAAAAAGACTTTTCAAAAAAAAAGTTGAACCGACTTCAATAAACACTAAAAGCACTCAAAAGTGAAAAATAATTTTTCACAATAGTATCTACACACAAAGTAATAAACATAAACACTAATAGGTATTTATTATGTACAAATTAACTGTCTGCATACCTACCACATTTTTGGAGTAGGTGCCAAGCTATACCAATTCAAAATTTCAGGATAGGAACACTTGGATATCTTCCTAGATATCAAGTATATCTATAAACGTTTGCTTGGCACCTACTCCAAAAATATGGCAGGTATGTGGACAATTAATTTGTGCATAATAAATACCTATGAGTGTTTATGTTTATTACTTTGTGTGTAGATACTATTGTGAAAAATTATTTTTCACTTTTGAGTGCTTTTAGTGTTTATTGAAGTCGGTTCAACTTTTTTTTTGAAAAGTCTTTTTATTTAATTCTACTTACATTATATATTTACATCATCTGTTTTCATATGCTTGTAATACATATACTACATTACTAGCTGTTGGGTAAAAGCCGCGGGCGCAAGCGGCCCGCGGAGACCCTTTTTGTCGTAAAACGTATTAGATCGAATAGATTTTAGGCAGTTTTGAAAATATTTAGCTCGCCATCTAAAAGCGTTTACGTTTCTGAACAAAATTGGTCTTTACACGGTTACGCTAATGTATGTCCTTTTTGAGATATGGCGATTTAAAAAAAAAAAAAAAAAAATAGTGCTGGTCATACTGAACAAAATTGGTTTTTACACGGTTACGCTAACGTATCTAATTTTCGAGATAGGGCGATTTAAAAAAATAAAAATAAAAAAAAAGTGCTGGTCATACTGAACAAAATTGGTCTTTACACGGTGACGCTAACGTATCTACTTTTCGAGATATGACGATTTTAAAAAATAAAAAAAAGTAGTGCTGGTCATACTGAACAAAATTGGTCTTTACACGGTGACGCTAACGTATCTACTTTTCGAGATATGAAGATTTTAAAAAATTAAAAAAAAAAACAAAAACAAAATTTTAAAAAAATAGTGCTGGTCATACTGAACAATATTGGTCTTTACACGGTTACGCTAACGTATCTACTTCTTGAGATATTTAAAATATTCGAAAAAAAAACCCGCCGCGCGGAGCAAATTCGATGTTCACGCGGCCGCGCTCACCGTCCGACTGACCGAGATAAAGCCGTTTCGATCGTTCGTCCCGAAAATGCGGCCGTATGAAAACTTTTCTCTCCGCACCTCTCGCTCTCGCCTCATGCACCGACTGATGG
This sequence comes from Tinea pellionella, assembly GCA_948150575.1. Taxonomy (NCBI): domain Eukaryota; kingdom Metazoa; phylum Arthropoda; class Insecta; order Lepidoptera; family Tineidae; genus Tinea; species Tinea pellionella. The sequence goes on from OX411248.1 coordinate 10,076,816, forward strand.
AAAAGAGCGAGATGGAAGTATCATCGAGGGCCGACCGGTTTGTAAGGGAATTTTTTTTTTGCCCGATTTTGAAAATTTTTTTTTTGATTTCGCCATAAGACGACATTCTCTACAACTTTCTCTACGGGGTGATCGCCCCGAGTCGCCCCGTTTCCGAGATATCGATGTCACTTCCGGTCCAGAATCGACTTCCGGTCAAAGTCGTATTTTTCTCGACGGTTTTGGGACGCCCTCTATACAACTCAAAAAACCGCTACCCTCCACTATACCGGCAAGTGCGAAATAATTGATGTCAATAGATCAGTGAGTCAGTGGTATTGCAGCTATATATTAGTACTAGCTGTTGGGTAAAGACCGCGGGCGCAAGCGGCCCGCGGAGGCCCTTTTTGTCGTAAAACGTATTAGATCGAATAGATTTTAGGGCAGTTTTGAAAATATTTAGCTCGCCATCTAAAGGCGTTTAAGTTTCTGAACAAAATTGACCTTTACACGGTTACGCTAACGTATGTACTTTTTGAGAAATAGCGATTTTAGAAAATAAAAAAAAATAAAATAAAAAAGTAGTGCTGGTCATACTGAACAATATTGGTCTTTACACGGTGACGCTAACGTATGTACTTTTTGAGTAATAGCGATTTTAGAAAATTAAAAAAAAAACAAAAATTTAAAAAAAAAAGTAGTGCTGGTCATACTGAACTATATTGGTCTTCACACGGTGACGCTAACGTATCTACTTTTCAAGATTTGATGATTTTAAAAGATTGAAAAAAAAAATTAAAAAAAGAATAGTGCTGGTCATACTGAACAATATTGGTCTTTACACGGTTACGTTGACGTATGTACTTTTTGAGTAATAGCGATTTTAGAAAATTAAAAAAAAAAAACAAAATTAAAAAAAAAAGTAGTGCTGGTCATACTGAACAATATTGGTCTTTACACGGTGACGCTAACGTATGTACTTTTTGAGATACGGCGATTTAAAAAAAATTGAAAAAAAAAATAAAAAAACAAATAGTGCTGGTCATACTGAACAAAATTGTTCTTTACATGGTTACTCTGACGTATCTACTTCTTGAGATATTTTAAAAAAGCCTGCCGCGCGGAGCAAATTTGATGTTCACGCGGCCGCGCTCACCGTCCGACTGACCGAGGTAAAAGCCGTTTCGATCGTTCGTCCCGAAAATGCGTCGTTATATTTTCATTGCGCGCTCTGAACGGGCGGAACATAGAGAGCGCGAGCCCCGACGAGCGATCGACGCGGATGCTGTTAGGCCACGCCCACCGCCATGCTCCGTTTCATATTGGCGTACTGGCGGGAAAAGGATATAAATACGATCGAGGAAAAATTTTTTTTGAGCAATTTTGAAAAAAAAAGTATCGTTTTCGAAATTAGAGGGCATTCCCTACAACGTTTGTTCCGGCACTTTTGCCTCATCTCTTTCCGTTTCCGAGATATCGCTACCACTTCCGGTCCAGAATCGACTTCCGGTCAAAGTCGTATTTTTCTCGACGGTTTTGGGACGTCCTCTATACGACTCAAAAAACCGCTACCCTCCACTATACCGGCAAGTACTAAATAATTGATGTCAATAGATCAGTGAGTGAGTGAGTGAGTGAGTGGTATTGCAGCTATATATTAGTATAATAATTTTTTTTGAGCAATTTTGAAAAAAAAAGTATCGTTTTCGAAGTTAGAGGGCATTCCCTACAACGTTTGTTCCGGCACTTTTGCCCCATCTCTTTCCGTTTCCGAGATATCGCTACCACTTCCGGTCCAGAATCGACTTCCGGTCAAAGTCGTATTTTTCTCGACGGTTTTGGAACATCCTCTATACGACTCAAAAAACTGCTACCCTCCACTATACCGGCAAGTACGAAATAATTGATGTCAGTCAGTGAGTGAGTCAGTCAGTGGTATTGCAGCTATATATTAGTATAACTAGTTTTTTGGGCGCGCTTCGCGGCGCTGAAAAAGTTATTTTTCGGGTAATTTGAAAAAAAAATTTTTTTGAAAAAACAAATTATGGATTTCGATATTAGAGGGCATTCCCTACGACTTTTCCGGCACTTGTGGCCTATCTCGTTCCGTTTCCGAGATATCGGCATCGCTTCCGGTCCAAAGTCCACTTCCGGTCAAAGCCGAAGTTTTCCTGGGGTCACGGGAACGCCCTCTACACGACCTAAAAAGAATCATCTCTCTAACCCCCCGGCAAGTGCTTCATAATATATGTCAGTCAGTCAGTGAGTCAGTGGTAATCGAGCTTTATATAATATGACTAGTTTTTTGGGCGCGCTTCGCGGCGCTGAAAAAGTTATTTTTCGGGTAATTTGAAAAAAAAATTTTTTTTGAAAAAACAAATTATGGATTTCGATATTAGAGGGCATTCCCTACGACTTTTGTTCCGGCACTTGTGCCCTATCTCGCTCCGTTTCCGAGATATCGGTGTCACTTCCGGTCCAGAGTCCGCTTCCGGTCAAAGTCGAGGTTTTCCCGAGGTCCCGGGACCGCCCTCTACACGCCCCGAAAAGAATCATCCTCCTAACCCCCCGGCAAGTGCTTCATAATATATGTCAGTCAGTCAGTCAGTGGTAATCGAGCTGTATATAATATAATAGCTGTTGGGTAAAAGCCGCGGGCGCAAGCGGCCCGCGGAGGCCCTTTTTGTCGTAAAACGTATTAGATCGAATAGATTTTAGGCAGTTTTGAAAATATTTAGCTCGCCATCTAAAAGCGTTTACGTTTCTGAACAAAATTGGTCTTTACACGGTGACGCTAACGTATCTACTTTTCGAGATATGGCGATTTTAAAAAATTTTAAAAAAAACAAAATTTAAAAAAAAATTAGTGCTGGTCATACTGAACAAAATTGGTCTTTACACGGTGACGCTAACGTATCTACTTTTCGAGATATGGCGATTTTAAAAAATTAAAAAAAAAAATTAAAAAAAAGTAGTGCTGGTCATACTGAACAAAATTGGTCTTTACACGGTGACGCTAACGTATGTACTTTTCGAGATATGGCGATTTTAAAAAATTAAAAAAAAAAATTAAAAAAAAGTAGTGCTGGTCATACTGAACAACATTGGTCTTTACACGGTGACGCTAACGTATGTACTTTTTGAGTATGACCAATTTTGTTCAGTATAGCTATTTTAGAAAATTAAAAAAAAAAGCAAATAGTGCTGGTCATACTGAACAATATTGATCTTTACACGGTGACGCTAACGTATCTACTTTTCGAGATATGAAGATTTTAAAAAATTAAAAAAAAAAAACAAAAATTTAAAAAAAAAAGTGCTGGTCACACTGAACAAAATTGGTCTTTACACGGTGACGCTAACGTATCAACTTTTCGAGATATGGCGATTTTAAAAAATTAAAAAAAAAACAAGTTTAAAAAAAAATTAGTGCTGGTCATACTGAACAATATTGGTCTTTACACGGTGACGCTAACGTATCTACTTTTCGAGATATGGCGATTTTAAAAAATTAAAAAAAAAACAAAAATTTAAAAAAAAAAATAGTGCTGGTCATACTGAACAATATTGGTCTTTACACGGTGACGCTAACGTGTCTACTTTTCGAGATATGAAGATTTTAAAAAATTAAAAAAAAAACTAAAACAAAAATTTAAAAAAATAGTGCTGGTCACACTGAACAAAATTGTTCTTTACATGGTTACTCTGACGTATCTACTTCTTGAGATATTTAAAAGAAAGCCCGCCGCGCGGAGCAAATTCGATGTTCACGCGGCCGCGCTCACCGTCCGACTGACCGAGGTAAAGCCGTTTCGATCGTTCGTCCCGAAAATGCCTCGTCGCGGATGCTGTTAGGCCACGCCCAAGCGCCATGCTCCGTTTCATATTGGCGTACCGGCGGGAAAAGGATAAAAATACGATCGAGGAAAAATTTTTTTCGAGCAATTTTGAAAAAAAAAGTATCGTTTTCGAAATTATAGGGCATTCCCTACAACTTTCTCTTCGGGGTGACTGCCCCGACTCGCCCCGTTTCCGAGATATCGCTACCACTTCCGGTCCAGAATCGACTTCCGGTCAAAGTCGTATTTTTCTCGACGGTTTTGGGACGTCCTCTATACGACTCAAAAAACCGCTACCCTCCACTATACCGGCAAGTACGAAATAATTGATGTCAGTCAGTGAGTCAGTCAGTGGTATTGCAGCTATATATTAGTATAACTAGTTTTTTGGGCGCGCTTCGCGGCGCTGAAAAAGTTATTTTTCGGGTAATTTGAAAAAAAAAATTTTTTTTTTTAAATAAATTATGGATTTCGATATTAGAGGGCATTCCCTACGACTTTTGTTCCGGCACATGTGCCCTATCTCGTTCCGTTTCCGAGATATCGGCGTCACTTCCGGTCCAGAGTCCGCTTCCGGTCAAAGTCGAGGTTTTCCCGGGGTCGCGGGAGCGCCCTCTATACACCCCAAAAAGAATCATCGCGCTAACCCCCCGGCAAGTGCTTCATAATATATGTCAGTCAGTCAGTGAGTGAGTGGTAATCGAGCTGTATATAATATAACTAGTTTTTTGGGCGCGCTTCGCGGCGCTGAAAAAGTTTTTTTTCGGGTAGTTTTGAAAAAATTTTTTTTTTTAAAAACAAATTATGGATTTCTATATTAGAGGGCATTCCCTACAAGGTTTGTTCCGGCACTTTTGCCCCATCTCTTACCGTTTCCGAGATATCGGCGTCACTTCCGGTCCAGAGTCCGCTTCCGGTCAAAGTCGAGGTTTTCCCGAGGTCCCGGGACCGCCCTCTACACGCCCCAAAAAGAATCATCCCTCTAACCCCCCGGCAAGTGCTTCATTATATATGTCAGTCAGTCAGTCAGTGAGTGGTAATCGAGCTGTATATAATATAACTAGTTTTTTGGGCGCGCTTCGCGGCGCTGAAAAAGTTTTTTTTCGGGTAGTTTTGTTAAAAAAAAAATTTTTGAAAAAATAAATTATGGATTTCGATATTAGAGGGCATTCCCTACGACTTTTGTTCCGGCACTCGTGCCCTATCTCGTTCCGTTTCCGAGATATCGGCGTCGCTTCCGGTCCAGAGTCCGCTTCCGGTCAAAGTCGAGGTTTTCCCGGGGTCGCGGGAGCGCCCTCTACACGCCCCAAAAAGAATCATCTCTCTGACCCCCCGGCAAGTGCCTCATAATATATGTCAGTCAGTGAGTCAGTCAGTGGTAATCGAGCTGTATATAATATAAAATAGTTTTTTGGGCGCGCTTCGCGGCGCGGAAAAAGTTTTTTTTCGGGTAGTTTTGAAAAAAAAATTTTTTGAAAAAACAAATTATGGATTTCGATATTAGAGGGCATTCCCTACGACTTTTGTTCCGGCACTTGTGCCCTACCTCGTTTTGTTTCCGAGATATCGGCATCGCTTCCGGTCCATAGTCCACTTCCGGTCAAAGTCGAGGTTTTCCTGGGGTCGCGGGAACGCCCTCTACACGCCCCAAAAAGAATCATCTCTCTAACCCCCCGGCAAGTGCTTCATAATATATGTCAGTGAGTGAGTGAGTCAGTGGTAATCGAGCTTTATATAATATAATAATATATATTCAACATATCTTATATACTACTTATTCCTTTTTATTACAGTATTTGCCAATTTGTTACAGAATTTTAAAAATTTTTCTTGCTTATTTTTATCACAAAATATATTACTAACATTTTCCTTACTCAGCGCTACTTCCAGCTCCTGTTCCGTGTTTTGCCTTTCCCTGGCAAAGACAGGGCAATCAAAGAGTATGTGCGTCACCGACTCCTGCACATCCGGGTCACAGATGCATGATGGACTCTCCTTACACTTGAACCTATACAAGTATTCGGAGAATCCACCATGCCCCGTGAGTACCTGCGTCGTCACGCCAGTGAACTCGAGTTGCCGAACCAATTTATATGCCCTCACGGCGTCGGGAAGGAACATTTTGGTTACTGCCGCAGTTCCCTCCGATTTATATCTCCGGTTCCATTCATCAAGCGAATTTAACCTTATATTTCGCCTGATGAATGAAACCGGGCACAAGTCATAGTCGTATTTGGTCTTCTTATTTATCGCTGCTTGTTTTGCTAACTCGTCGGCCCTTTCGTTACCTTCCAACCCGGCATGTGCCTTAATCCAGAACAGAGACACGCTCTTGTCCTGGAGAGCGGCCGTCCTGATATTTGCCCGCGTTTCCACTGCCAAAGGGTGCAAGGATTTGTTGCCCACCACCGCATCCAGGGCAGACCGCGAGTCGCTGTACACGCCGAAGCTCCTGGCGGTACTTTTCAGTATCGCCCTCGTGGCCTCGCGTACGGCCAGGAGTTCCGCCTGGTAGACAGTGCAATACGGTGATAGCTTGAGTTTGAAGGCCTTGGTCTCGGCGTCACCATCCCATATGGATAGAGACGCTCCGACCTGGCCCTCAATCTTGCTGCCGTCCGTGAATAGACGGATTTGCTGGGTGTTATTAGCATCCGTTTGCTCTTGGTCCACCAGACACACAAACCCCAGGCTCATACGCTCCGCCGGATGAGGAGCCTCGGCGAACACAGAGACCCTTTCCACCTCCCTGCCCGCCAGCACCGGCTGCGGGACGCCCCTCCTCGCCTCGTACAGAGCAGCCGCTTCCTGAATCCGGAGATCGAGGGGGAGTATCCCAGCCAGCACCAGTGCCGCGTTCAGAGAGACGGTCCGGTAAGACCTGGTCAGCTTTTGGGCAAAGCCTCTCTGGACGGCGGCGAGATGCCTACGCACTCCCAGTTTACAGGCGGCCTGGGCCCAGGCACCAGCCGCATACAGAATAATGGGCTCCACCGTCGCTGTGTATATCATTCTTATGATTTCCGGGTGGAGCCCCCAACTTATCCTGGCAGCTCTGGACAACTGTTTATGCACGTTCAACGCCCTCCTGCAGACATCTGCAACATGGCCGTTGAACGTCAATTTGTTGTCGATAGTGAGCCCCAGGATTTTTATTTCTTTTGACATGCCAATGCCGACCCCCCCCATGCTCAGGAGTGGTGTGTCGTACTTTAATTTTTTGGTTAACACCATGGCCTTGGTTTTGTGTGGCCCAAAGTTTAATTTATTTCCGACACCCCACTCCCGAACGTAGGCCAAGGCGGCATTGGCACGTCTCTGTACTTCCAAAGCTGTGTGCCCATCGAAAACCAGGACCACGTCGTCCGCGAAGGCCTGGCAATAATCACCTCTACGTTCCAGTCCCTTCAGCAGTGGATCCAGGAGCAAATTCCACAGGATCGGACCACCTATCGATCCTTGTACGCAGCCTTTGTTGGTGCCTTTGCAGTACTCCTCACCGCCATACCTGACCCTGACCATTCTGTCCTGCAGGTAGTTGTCCAAAAGCCTCCTTAGGTTTATGGGACACCGCTCCTCAGCCAGACGTACCCTAATTGCCGGCCACCATGCATTATCGAAGGCTCCCTCTATGTCCAATGATATTACAGTAACCATCTTTTTATCATCAATTTTACTGCGCACATGGTGTATCATGTCATAGAGGGAGTCTTCGGTACTTCTTTGTGGCATGAATCCGTACTGGCGGGTGCTGATCCCTGGGAGTATATGATGTTTGACTCTACCAATTGCTAGCTTCTCCAGTATCTTCCCCAGCACCGGCAGCAGTCCTATGGGCCTGTATGATTTTGGGCTTCTATAATCATCCTTTCCTGGTTTCCTTAGGACTACTACCGTGGCCTCTTTCCAGATAGTGGGGAAAAGCTCTAGCTCCAAGCATTTGTTCAGAATGGTCAGGAACAGTCTCGGATCCCTGCTTATGACCTGGCTGCATATGTCAGCAGTGAAACCGTCGATCCCGGGGGCCTTTTTGGGATTAAAGCTTTCCACAGTGGCTTTCAGCTCTTCCAATGTAAACGGTGGGTCAGATTTAGTATCATCGGCCGAGCCGTTTACTTGGTTCGCAGTCTCCCTCATTAGCTTGTGGTCAGCGTTTTCTCCCAATGGGGTATCCTCAGGATAGAAGGTCTCCGCCAACAGCCCAACTGACTCCTTAAAGTTGAGATCGATCCCATCCTTTTCCAGTGGCAGGTCTTCTTGCCGCTTTGTGGTCCGTCCTATGACTCGGTATATCCCCTCCCATACCCCTTCCCTGTCCTGTCTCCCACAGAAGTTCTTCCAACTGTCAATTTTCGCCTTCTCCACCGCAATCTGATATTTTTCTTTTTCTTTCAGGTACTCTTCTACAACTCTTTCTCTTCGGGCCGGCGCTGCACACGTGATTCGACGCTTCTTGGTGGTTACTGCTCTCTTCATCTGCGCGAGGTCTTCGGACCACCACGGTGAGGTAAGTTTTTCATTGGACTTCTTTTTTGGCAATGTATCGTAGCAAGCTCTCGCTATCGTGCTCGAGTACTTTTCCACCAAGAAGTCCAATTCCTCTTTACAGGTAACTTTCGCGATTTCATCTACATTCAGGTGGTATGCTTGCTTTAATTGGTCCATTTTCGCATGAAATTGGTCCCAATTTGCATTTTTGGTGTTAAAAATCCGCGTTGTTCTCTGAATGGATGTACCTTTTGCTTTTGTTAGCCGTAGGTCGAATGATATTCCGTTGTGGTCCGAACTCGTAACGTCGTCTCTGACCTTCCAATCATCAATCAGCTGCAGCATGTCCGCGGAACAGGTCGTGATGTCCACGTGGCTCGTGTACCTTTTATTACCCCTCACGGTGTCAAAAGTCGGGGTGTTGCCTACGTTGAGCACGTGCAGGCCCATTTCTTCAATGGCTCCGGCCACCTCCTCGCCTCTGTGGTCAGTTTTGACGCTGCCCCACCAGGCGCTCCAGGCATTTACATCACCTCCTAGGAGGAGTCCTCTTGGGCCTAGCTTGTCCACAATTTCTTTAAGCTGGTCCAGGTATGGCTGTACGGGTTTGTCCGGCTCGAAGTAGAAGGATACGACGACGATCTTCCAGGCGCTGCTTCGGATCCTCACCACAGCGATGTTATTTGTGGTGAGTTTCGGGTACTGCTCCACGTCAAGGTTCGGATCGAAGACGGCAATTGCCGCCTTGACAGTCCCTTCTCCTAAATCAGTGTTTTGGAAGATCCTCGCTCCTCTTTGGTTCCTCATTCTCCTTGCCGCACCCACGTACGGCTCCTGGATCAGCGCTATGGCAGCCTTCCTCTTATCCGCTTCGAGCATAAGCTCCGTTGTGGCCAATTGCATCCGTTGGAGGTTAGCCTGGATCACTGGGTAGAGTTTTTCGATGATTGCGGTGGATTCTTGCTCAGGCGTTGTGGTGCCCAAAGTGCCTTTTCCGCCTTTAGCAATAAGCTATAGCAGACCTGGCCAGCGTATCCCACCTCTGCCGCACAACACAGCTCTGGCTGAAGGCATTGTGGTCAACCACAGTCAGCTTTGCGCGTTTGCAGTTGCAACAGGCCGGGGGCTCACCGAGTAGACGATCTGGGCACTCGGACCACAAGTGCGAACCTCCGCAGTGGCTGCACTTTATGGTCGTCTCTTTACAGAAACGTCTACCGTGTCCGTACGCCAGGCACAGGCTACACTGTATGAGGGGCGATTGGTCTGCTACTTCGATGCGCTGCAGGTCTATGTGCACTTTCTCCATCTCCATCAGCCTCTGCCATACTCGTGGAGCCACCTGCATGACTATGTGGGTTGTAAGGGAGTTTCTGGCTCTCTTCCTATACTTAACCACAAGTCTCTGTTCTTCGGCAGGTATTTCCTTGAAGAGGTCGACATTCTGGTTTCTCAGGGCGGTCATTACTTCTTCGTCAGTGTTGTAGGCCAGAACGTCCTTGAGAACCACTAAGGGATCCTTGTTTTTTATATTTTCTACCCTTAGATTTGCACCCGAGTGCTGTATTTTCTGCCTTACTTTGTCTAATTCTTCCGCCGATTCGCATCCAAGTACGACCTTTTGGTCTCTGGCTTTGCGAACGTGGCTCACCCTTATGCCTTCAGTTTTTGCGTCGATCGCCGTTCTCAACTTCTGCACCACCTCGCCACTGGTGTCTCCATCACCCGTTACGAGTATAGAGTGCACCTGGGCAGAGGGCTTTCTTCCTGCCAATACTTTAGCATACGTGGGTTTTGGGGCCGAAGAGCTCTCCGGTGGGGAGCACGACTGGAGACGGTCGGCCAATGCCAGAGCCTGTCTGTTATATTCCTCCATCCGCCGACCGTGCTCCTCCATGCCACCCATCAGAGACCTCATCAGCTCCATTTGTGGTGATGGTGTGTCCCTTTTTGATTCTTCCTCCCTATTCGTTTCCTCTTTGTCCTGAACTTTACCCTTTTTCTTTTCTAAACATCCTTTCTCACCTTCTGCCTCTTTTACCAGCTGATAGAGCCTTTCCAACGCCGCCACCACCTCGAACTTAATTTCTGACTTAATGTTCCGCGAACTTGCCAGATTTTGTTTCGCCTTAATTAGGCAATTCTTGGCCTCTACCACTCTGTTCGCATGTTTCGGTGATGATGGTTTTGGCAAGGGTTCTTTTTGTTTGAGCAGCTCTTTCGGGGCAGTCTTTTTTGGGGAGTTTGTAGATGTAGAGGCGCTCCCTTGTCTTCCCGATTCCCATTCTCCGACACTCTTCCTCACTTTTGACGTTGTAGGGTCGGACGTCTTGGAAGGCCCAGCCTTTGTCGTTTCAGCTTGGTCTATAGTATCCGTCTGTATGCTGCGTTTACTACTAGTAGTAAACGTGTTATTTAGGTTCGAAGGCCCTGCCTTCTCTGTCAGATCCGAATTACTACGAAGGTCTTCGGGAGATTTATCCATTATTTTAATAGGTGTACGATACATAATCTGGTCAGGGGCACGTCAATGTTTAAAATCTATACTACTAAGGTACGGTCAAATTGTAAATATGTCAACAGTCAAGGTATTTTTAATATAATAAAGTTATTTATTTACAGTTACTAATACTAATTCTTTGGTTTCAGGTACGCTCGAGCTCACCGGCAGGTCACCAGGTAAGTAGTTTTTATTTTCAGGTCAGGAAACACAGCCGGAAGCAGCACTCAGGTAAGTATATTACAGGAAATCACCGAATAATACCCAGAACCGCAAGAAATTTGGCCCAAAAAATTCGGCCCAAAAATTCGGCCCAACGAAAATTCGGCCCAAAATTAGACCCAAAAAATTCTGCCCAAAAATTCGGTCCAAGGAAAAATTTGGCCCAACGAAAAACTCGGCCCAAAAAATTCGGCCCAAAAATTCGGCCCAAAAGATATTGGTCAGAATAATTCGGCCCAAAAATTCGGCCCAATGAAAAACTCGGCCCAAAATATTCGGCCCAAAAATTCGGCGCAAAAGATATTGGCCCGACTAATTCGGCCCAAAAACTCGGCCCAAAAAAATTTGGTCCGAATAATTCGGTCGAAGTAGCTTAACCTGAGAATTGACTTAAATGCTAAACAAAACAACTTACAGATAAGATAATAATATTTTACTCTTAACCTAGTGTCTTATCTATTCTTATCTCATCTTCCACGCGATCACGTGACCCTTTTTCAGTTTTCAGTTTTTGGTTTTCAGTTCTTCTGCGATATCTCCGGATATATTCACCCTACCGCTTTGGTTCTGGTATCGTTTTGTAGATATCGCGACGGCGAATGGTTTGTCTACTGGTATGCTCTGTCGCCGTTTATAATTTTTTACTTAAATTTATAATTTTTACAAGTTTATAATTGCCGTATTTTTGCCAATTTTACTCCGATTTTAACGATCTAAATGCGTCATTCGCTTCGTCTCTTTTTTGTGCACACAGTACCTATGCTCAATCCGTCAATATATCCGCCGCTCCCGGAAACCTGGTCACGTGACCTGTGGTTTTTATTTTTCTTTGCTATCTCCGAGGATTCTAGTCCAATAATTTTGAGTGTGGTATCACTGTTTAGATCTCGCGAGCGCGGATCTAATGGTATATTGGGAGTATACCTCGTCGCGATGGATAATTTTTAAACAATTTTTAGAAAAGTTTTTGTTTTATTGATATTATAACCGCCGTATTTTCGCCAATTTAGTTCAGATTTTTAATCTGATTGCGTCATTGAATTCGTCACGTTTAAATGCACACAGTACTCACGCTCAATCCCTCGACCACTTCCAGAATACCGATCACGTGACACGCGGTTTTATGTTTTTCTTTAATATCTCCGAGGAATTTAGTTCGAAATTTTTAATTCCGGTGTCACTGTGTAGATCTCGCCACGGCGGATCTAATGGTATAGTGAAAGGTATACCTTGTCGCGATGATTTATTTTTAAATAAATTTTTAAAATTTCCAAAATTTTGTAACCGCAATATTTTCTTCAAATTTCTTCCGATTTTTAATCTGATTACGTCCTTCGCTTCGTCTCACTTTATTCTATGTCGTACATATACTAGATCTTGCCCATCACTTCCGGATCCAAGAGCACGTGACCACGCGGTTTCCACTTTTATGGGTATAGCTCCGGAACCCGAAACCAGAAAATTCTGAAATTAGGCTCAAAATTTTCCTTGTCGGATGGCGCGTCCAACAGTACCATAAAAACAATATGTCGTCGCGATAAATCGCGAGAAAAACGCGTTCAAAGTTTGAAAATTTGTAAATTTTGAGTTTTTTCCTTCTATTTTTTACAAATTCACTTCAAATTAAAAACGAAATACACTGTCGTGTTCGTCACTTGAATCTGCACATTTTGATATATTACACACTATTTTTATTTCACTTTTTCCACAACTTATGATTTTTTGAAGATTTTCGCGAGCGCGGAGCCAATTTTTGGCGCGTTTTCACCGTTTTGACGCGCGCGTTCGCTGTGGCGGTTCGCGTGAGACTGGGTCAGGTTAGGTTAGGTCAGGTTAGGTTAGGTCAGGTTAGGTTAGGTCAGGTTTTTTTTTTTTTTTTTTTTTTTTTTTTTTTTTTTTTTTTTTTTTTTTTTTTTTTCCTAGTTTCCTCTGACATAATATCAGAGACCTTGTTTGCTACTAAGGGCCATTTTTAAATGAAAGCGACGGGCAATATGTACATATTTTAAATTTAAATCATTATTTTTAAATAAATCTAATTACATTTAAATCTGTTGAGGTCGGAGCAATAGCTGCTGGGAATGTCGATTAATACCACGTTTGCGTCTTGACTCGATAATTTTATTGAAAACTTAACCTAATATAAATAATACGTCTGGTTGTATGGAACTGCGATCGTAACCCGTTATGTCTTTTGTGTGCCGCGCCTCTCCCTCCTCCACCGTGCGGCGCGAACGCTCGGAGGACCGACGAACCGGTTTGGTTGAATGTAATATAAATATACCGCGGCCGTCGTCCGTCCTCAGTTACGCGAGGCTACGGATGGAGGAACGTTTGATCGGCGAGGTGAAGATGCAGCCTGCGAGCGCGCGTCGTGGTTTCGCAGTGGTGGTGTTGCGTGACGTCATCAGCTGGACCTTCGCGTTTCTGGTTTCTTTTACGGTAGCGTCTTGAGTTGTGACGTCACGCCATGACCCACGCTCATTGGTTAAACGCGTTGCGGGTTACGCCATGCACGCTGTGTCGCTGCTGCGCTCGCTTATTAGTCGAGCGCGTTTGCGTGTTCACTAGCGATGTTGTGGCGCAGCTACAGTGCTCCCCCTCAAGCGAAGCGTACGGGTGCCTTGATAACCCGTCCGTATCTCGACGTCTTCGCGGTGTTATTTGCCTTTTGGGGTAGGCTGCCACCGCTTTCGTTTTCCTCGTCTTCCTGCAGTATGTAGGCCGGCTTTAGCCTGTCGATGGATACGTTGACAACTTTTGCGCCGACTTGTAGTGTGAAGTACTTGTCGCTTCTTCTTACCACGCGATACGGGCCAGAATATGGATGCTGCAGTGGCTTACGTACAGCGTCGACTCGCATGAAGACACTCTCGCAGGTGTGTAGGTCTTTGTGGACGAAAGTCTTCATGTTCTTACTCTGAGCTCGTTGTACAGGCCTGTAGTTGCTTATGACCTGTCGGAGTCGTTCGACGTAATCGTGTGTCATCGGCGTTGTTGTCGAACTGGCAACGAAGAAATCTCCGGGTAAGCGAATAGCACTGCCGTATGTTAATTCGGCGGGGCTAGTGTTGGTGTCTCCTCTGGCGGCTGCGCGAAGCCCCATGAGGACAGTGGGTAGCTCTTCGGTCCACGTGCTGCTGTTGTTGAGACGTGTCATGAGTGATGTTTTGAGCGATCGGTGCCACCGCTCCACTATCCCGTTGCTCTGCGGGTGATAAGCTGTTGTGCGGATTTTCTCTATGCCGAACAGTTTAGTCAGCTTTGAGAATAGCTGACTTTCGAACTGCCGGCCTTGGTCGGATGTTAGAGTGGCGGGACAACCGAACCGCGCTATCCATGTTTCATACACTGTCTTCGCTATGATCTCTGCGGTGATTTCGGAGACTGGTACCGCTTCGGGCCATCGTGTTCGACGATCGATCATTGTGACGAGATACCGATAGCCCTCTTTAGAGGTACTTAGCGGTCCTACAATGTCGATGTGTAGATGCTCGAATCGTTCTCGTTGCGGGAACTCAGTGATGTTACTCACGGTGTGTCTTTGCACTTTGGACGACTGACACTGCAGACAATTTTTCGCCCATGTCCCGACGTCCGTGTTCATCCCGGGCCAGAAGTATTTGTCCTGCATGATTTTTCTCGTCGCGCGGATGCCAGGGTGACTTATATCGTGCACCGCTTTGAATGCAGTGCGACGATATTGTTCAGGTAAGTACGGTCGAACTTTTGATTTTGATGTTTCGCAGTACAGCTTCCGGTCGGAGTTGGGTATCGTCAACCTCTTCATTGTTAATCGCTCGTTTTTCAGGAGTAATGGTGTGAGCGGGTCTTTTTCTTGGGCGTGAGAGACTTCATCGTAGTCGAATGTGCCGGGGCAGCTGATGGTATCGATGCGCGAGAGGGCGTCAGCTACTACGTTGTCGCTACCGCTTATGTGGCGTATGTCCGTCGAGAACTCGCTGATGAATAGAAGCTGTCTTGTTCTTCGCGGAGTTTCACTGCTCGATGGTGGCTTTGCTAAGGCGTAGGTTAGCGGCTTATGATCGGTGTAAATAATGATCTCGCGCCCCTCGAACATCTTCCTGAAGTGCTTTACTGCCATATATATTGCCAGCAGTTCGCGATCGAATGTGCTGTATTTTTCTTGCGCGTTCGAGAATTTCTTGGAGAAATATCCCAAAGGTAGCCATCTTCCGTTGAACTTTTGTTGCAAGACGGCTCCTGCGCTCCTGTCTGATGCGTCGCACATGAGTGACATTGGCGCGGAGGGGTGGGGATGAGCGAGCAATGCGGCATTTGATATGCTGCTCTTGCATGCTTCATATGCTCGTGACGCCTCCTCTGTCCATTGTATTTTGGTTTTGTCCTTTTTCTTGCAATTATGGAGATAGGCATGGAGTGGCGCTTGAAGTGATGCGGCGTTTGGAATACTGTCACGGTAGAAGTTGAGCATTCCGAGGAATCTGCGCAGGGCTTCGACATCTTCGGGCTTAGTAAAGTTCGTGATGGCTTCGATCTTTTCTTGTGGGGGTTTAATACCGTTTTCAGAGACGGTATAGCCCAAGAATTTGACTTCATCCTGTCCCAGGACACACTTCGACGGGTTTATTGTAATCCCGAACTTGTTCAATCGTTGCAGGACTGTGCGCAGGTCTTCGGCGTGCTGATCTTCATTTCGTGATGCTATGATGAGGTCGTCGACAAAAGGAAATACATTGTCCAGTCCAGCAAGCACTTGATGAATAAAGCGTTGGAAAGTCTGACCTGCGTTTTTGAGTCCAGGGCACATACGCGGAAATTCGAACAGTCCGAAAGGCGTAATGATGGCCGTCTTTTCGATGTGCTTCTCATAAACTGGCAGCTGCTGGTACGCTCTGTTGAGGTCTAATGTTGAGAAGATTTTCATGCCGTTCAGGTGGTACGTGAAGTCGCGCAACCGCGGTACAGGGTAGCGGTCGGGTGTTGTTATCGCGTTTAGCCTTCTGTAATCACCGCACACGCGAATATCACCGTTCTTCTTGGGGACGACGTGGAGTGGACTCGCCCACGGGCTCTTGCTGGGTCGACACAGTCCCTGCTCCATCATCACTTCGAATTCCTTCTTCACGGCAAGGTAGCGATGCGGCGGTATCGGACGTGCTTTGGCGAAGAGTGGACGTCCTGTCGTCTCGATTAGGTGCTCGACGTTGTGCTTCGGGCATACTTTCATCGACGAAGGCCTTGTGACGTCCGGAAATTCGGCGAGTATTCGGTGGTACTTCTGTGCGATGTCGATAGTGCGCAGAGTGGGCTCCATGGAAGTGCAGAGTGTCGCTCGTGTAGATAGCTTGGTCTGCTTGTCTACTAGGCAGCGTCCTGCTAGGTCGACTAAGATCTGATGGTGTTTCAGAAAATCGGCGCCCAGTATAGGTTTGCTGACTGCTGCGATTATGAACTTCCATCTGTATGGTCTTCGCAAGTTGAGATCGAGCTCCAGAGTTTTCTCACCAAACGTAGGGATGACGCTGTTGTTTGCTGCGTACAGGTTGAATGATGTCGGTGTTCCTTGGGATCCCTTCCGTCTGGGTATTACTGAGATGTTGGCGCCGGTGTCTATGAGAAACGATAGCTGGGTATTCTTGTCGGTGATGAAAAGACGGTGCGGTTTTGTCCAATCATCGGATCCCGTCGCGTCCAGCGTGGGTGATTCGTTGGCGATGAAACTGCACGGTGGATGGCATCTTCGTGCTTCTTGACCGAATCGACGGTGATATCGACAGCACGCGAGGTTGCTTTTGCAGCTTGCACATCGTGCTGTCTCTTGGTGGCGCGGTCTCGACTGTGATTTATGCCGACGGCGTGTCTCGGTATGCGCTGTGCGATCGTTGCTTGGCCTGTGCATCTTCAGCTCTGTGATGTCGCGGCGGAGAGCGTCAATCCATTCGTGTAGCAGGCTGATCACCAGGTGCGTCTCTTCTTGCATTTTCCTGTTCGGGGTCACCACTGTTGAGGTCGGAGCAATAGCTGCTGGGAATGTCGATTAATACCACGTTTGCGTCTTGACTCGATAATTTTATTGAAAACTTAACCTAATATAAATAATACGTCTGGTTGTATGGAACTGCGATCGTAACCCGTTATGTCTTTTGTGTGCCGCGCCTCTCCCTCCTCCACCGTGCGGCGCGAACGCTCGGAGGACCGACGAACCGGTTTGGTTGAATGTAATATAAATATACCGCGGCCGTCGTCCGTCCTCAGTTACGCGAGGCTACGGATGGAGGAACGTTTGATCGGCGAGGTGAAGATGCAGCCTGCGAGCGCGCGTCGTGGTTTCGCAGTGGTGGTGTTGCGTGACGTCATCAGCTGGACCTTCGCGTTTCTGGTTTCTTTTACGGTAGCGTCTTGAGTTGTGACGTCACGCCATGACCCACGCTCATTGGTTAAACGCGTTGCGGGTTACGCCATGCACGCTGTGTCGCTGCTGCGCTCGCTTATTAGTCGAGCGCGTTTGCGTGTTCACTAGCGATGTTGTGGCGCAGCTACAAATCCACCTTCAAAATAATTTTAAATTATTAATTCATTTAAATAAATTTATTGTAATCCATTATATTCTTAATTATACATTTAGTTCAAGTAGTGTTGGCTTTTATCTATTTTCAGGTGCTTTTTATTTGATTAATTTATAAACAAATAGATATTTGTGTTCATATATTTTTATTGCAGCTTTAAATGGACTGTTAACATTGATCATTATTTTATTTCTTGGGACATGTGAATAAATTTCACCCGAGATATTTTAATTCCTGAAAGCATGAATCTGAAATCTGATCTGAAGTGATCCCACAGTATATACAATGTTCCGCCTGTTGTGACATCTACGGTTTCATGAGTTTAGAGTACTTTTGTTTGTTCAAAGGAGGTCCACTCCGCTGCTCGCAAGTTGAACGCTGTAACGAATACCTGTTCATTGTGTGTGAATGGGAATTCAGCTAGTGATGTCAATATACTAATGAATGAATTTATATTATTAGGTCAGAATGTCAATATATAATAATAATAATGATGGTATGTCCTCTCATGTCGTCAATATGATTTAACTTAAATTATAATAAATAAACAATGCGCAAAAATGTCAATAAAAGATAATATGTCAGATAAATGAAATACCAATGAGAAGTCATCCTAAATACCAACAAACATATATAAAATGTCGACGGAGAAAGTTGACCCATGTCTCGTCTTGCTATCTGTTTCTTTCGTTTGCTCTTTTAACTATTCTCCTTCCGAACTCCAAAAATTTTTCTCTATCGGTTTCTTTTTCCATAATTCTTTTGATGTTTGTTTTCGTCAGGGCCACGCCCAGCACCTGTTCGATGTCGTTCCTGTCCCTGCCGTGCCTGGGGCATTCCAGTAGCAGGTGCAGTATGTCCTCTTCGGCCGCGGGATCGCACTCGCAGGAGGGACTGTCCTTTAACTTGAAACGATGAAGGTACGCAGCGAAACCTCCGTGGCCAGTGAACATCTGGGTGGTCACACTGTCCCAGTGGATGGTGTGTGTGATTTTCTTTGCCGGCGCGACCCCAGGAAAGAACGTCCTGGTCACGGAGCCCGTGCTGCCCTCCTCATACCTCTTCTGCCAGATTTCTTGCGTGCCCAACCGTATGAGCCTCTTGACATATGAAACAGGATATCGGTCATAGACATAGGTCAGGTTAGGTTAGGTCAGGTTAGGTTAGGTCAGGTTAGGTTAGGTCAGGTTAGGTTAGGTCAGGTTAGGTTAGGTCAGGTTAGGTTAGGTCAGGTTAGGTTAGGTCAGGTTAGGTTAGGTCAGGTTAGGTTAGGTCAGGTTAGGTTAGGTCAGGTTAGGTTAGGTCAGGTTAGGTTAGGTCAGGTTAGGTTAGGTCAGGTTAGGTTAGGTCAGGTTAGGTTAGGTCAGGTTAGGTTAGGTCAGGTTAGGTTAGGTCAGGTTAGGTTAGGTCAGGTTAGGTTAGGTCAGGTTAGGTTAGGTCAGGTTAGGTTAGGTCAGGTTAGGTTAGGTCAGGTTAGGTTAGGTCAGGTTAGGTTAGGTCAGGTTAGGTTAGGTCAGGTTAGGTTAGGTCAGGTTAGGTTAGGTCAGGTTAGGTTAGGTCAGGTTAGGTTAGGTCAGGTTAGGTTAGGTCAGGTTAGGTTAGGTCAGGTTAGGTTAGGTCAGGTTAGGTTAGGTCAGGTTAGGTTAGGTCAGGTTAGGTTAGGTCAGGTTAGGTTAGGTCAGGTTAGGTTAGGTCAGGTTTTTTTTTTTTTTTTTTTTTTTTTTTTTTTTTTTTTTTTTTTTTTTTTTTTTTTTTTTTTTCTAGTCCCCTCTGACATAATATTTAGTCAGAGACCTTTTTTGCTACTTTATATTACTCTACTAAGGACCAGTTTTTCACAGTTATTTTCTGGTTAGGTCAGGTTAGGTTAGGTCAGGTTAGGTTAGGTCAGGTTAGGTTAGGTCAGGTTAGGTTAGGTCAGGTTAGGTTAGGTCAGGTTAGGTTAGGTCAGGTTAGGTTAGGTCAGGTTAGGTTAGGTCAGGTTAGGTTAGGTCAGGTTAGGTTAGGTCAGGTTAGGTTAGGTCAGGTTAGGTTAGGTCAGGTTAGGTTAGGTCAGGTTAGGTTAGGTCAGGTTAGGTTAGGTCAGGTTAGGTTAGGTCAGGTTAGGTTAGGTCAGGTTAGGTTAGGTCAGGTTAGGTTAGGTCAGGTTAGGTTAGGTCAGGTTAGGTTAGGTCAGGTTAGGTTAGGTCAGGTTAGGTTAGGTCAGGTTAGGTTAGGTCAGGTTAGGTTAGGTCAGGTTAGGTTAGGTCAGGTTAGGTTAGGTCAGGTTAGGTTAGGTCAGGTTAGGTTAGGTCAGGTTAGGTTAGGTCAGGTTAGGTTAGGTCAGGTTAGGTTAGGTCAGGTTAGGTTAGGTCAGGTTAGGTTAGGTCAGGTTAGGTTAGGTCAGGTTAGGTTAGGTCAGGTTAGGTTAGGTCAGGTTAGGTTAGGTCAGGTTAGGTTAGGTTAGGTTAGGTTAGGTTAGGTTAGGTTAGGTTAGGTTAGGTTAGGTTAGGTTAGGTTAGGTTAGGTTAGGTTAGGTTAGGTTAGGTTAGGTTAGGTTAGGTTTTTTTTTTTTAAGTTTTCCCCTACTAATTATAACCATTAGTAGAGGGAATTTATTCAGGGTTTTTTACAAAAAGGTCCTCGCTATAAACTACGGGCGACCTTATTATAATATAGACATTTAACTTAAAATAGACACTAAGGAATAAACTAGAAATCTTCCTTATTCTAAACTATCATAAAATTAAACTTAAATAAAAGATACATTTTAGCAAAATATTATAAAAGACTAATGAAATTACAAAATTTTAAAACTCAAAATTAAAACAGACTTAAATTTAAAATTTAACATTAAAACTAAGTACAAAATTTTACTTAAATGAAAGATGTAAAAAATGACAAAATCTTAAAGGTAAGTGCTCACTACTGCCTCTCCTAATTATAACCGAGTTACGATAGAGATAATATTTTTATCATTTGGTTGTGTAATTTTTAAAAACTGACATTCTAATCCTAATAATTATAATCAATCATAGAGCTTATACGCTCTTTCATAAAACGAAGTCGAGGACATAAATTAGAAGTCGCCGAATGAGTTTCGTTATTGTGGGTGTTATTTTTATTATTGATATTCATACAGTTATAACATTTGGATGCATTAGATTCTTTTCGCACAGGACAAGTGTCTATTCTATGTAAAGTAGAGGCACAATGGGAGCAAGGAGTGACAGTAGCAGTGCACTTACCTTGTAAATGACCGAATTCGAGACACTTGAAACATTGCAGCAGAGGGCAGAACTCCTCCACATGAACTCGCTGGTGATCTATATTCAGTCTCCCAGCTTCAGTAATAGTCTTCCATAGACGCGGGTTAACAACAAACACTGCATTATATAACTTCTCATTACGATTAGTTTTCAAAAATTTCATTAGAAAGTCATCTTTTTGCTTGATTTGATCCTGCACACAAGGGTTTTGTTTCACTATGATGTCAACCAGTTCATCCTTCTGAATTTCCTTCGAAATACCTTTCGCAATGATCATTGGCCGGAGACGACTTGTGGGCTTAACCGATACCGTAGCAGAATCCTTGAGGCGCTGCATCGTATCGTCCCTTTGAGATTCACTTTCAAATTCCACACAGACTCGGTTTCCTGATACGGGTTTGACTCTAGAAGGAGCGTAATTTGAGTTTTTGAAGGTAATACTCTTTTTCCATATATCTGTTATTTCACTAAGGCTTTTAGCAGGCTCTTCTTTTTTACTAATGATAATTGCTGGTTTATATGAGTCGATCTTGGGTGGTGATGAAGGAGTGGAGGCGATTTGTGCATATGAAGGAGCCTTCAACTGTTCTTTGATTTTGGAGAACTCCTGTTGAACACATTTTGAAACAATAGTTTGAGCTTGTGAAATAATCGTATGTTGTTCTTCAGTATTATTCACAGTGTTATCTTTGTTCATCCTAGCTATTTTGATAATCTCTTCAGCTGATGTAATTATCAGTTGTTTAGAGTTCCTGGTTACACTTTTTCCGTTCTTGATACATTCCACAATGCTCTTTGCAAGCATCTCAATATTATCCATTACAGTAGCCATTGTTGGTACACACAATTAACACAGATCACTTAAAAATCAAACACTGACACTAGCTTCGGTCCCAGAAAACGCGCCCGGCTACAGCAGCGCGCCCGGTCGCACCAGCGAGCCCGGTCACAGTAGCGCGCCCGGCCGCACCAGCGAGCCCGGTCACAGAAGCGCGCCCGGCCGCACCAGCGAGCCCGGTCACAGAAGCGCGCCCGGCCGCACCAGCGAGCCCGGTCACAGAAGCGCGCCCGGCCGCACCAGCGAGCCCGGTCACAGAAGCGCGCCCGGCCGCACCAGCGAGCCCGGTCACAGAAGCGCGCCCGGCCGCACCAGCGAGCCCGGTCACAGAAGCGCGCCCGGCCGCACCAGCGAGCCCGGTCACAGCAGCGCGCCCAGCCCCGGCCTCGGGACCGCGCCCGGCCCCGGTCACAGTGGCGCGCCCAGTCTTGGTCCCGGGACCGCGCCCGGCCCCGGCCTCGGTCACGCGCCCGGTCTCGGTCACACTAACGCGCCCAGTGTCGAAGTCACAATGACAAGGTCTTGGTTCCACTATCCCTACCAAGTCGCGGTAAGGGATCGCGCCCGGTATCGGTCTCGGGTCCGCGCCCGGTCTCGGTCTCGCGCCCGGTCTCGGTCCCGCGCCCGCGCCCGGCCTCGGATTTGCGCCCGGTATCGGTATCGCGCCCGGAATCGGTCTCGCGGCCGCACGCCTGGTCACGGTCTCGGGACCGTGACCGGTCTCAATGTCCCAGTGGTCTCGCGCGCCCGACGCGTCCGCACCGCGTCCAAGCCAAGAGACGTGTGGTTAGGTTAGGTTAGGTTAGGTTAGGTTAGGTTAGGTTAGGTTAGGTTAGGTTAGGTTAGGT
The DNA here is from genome assembly GCA_948150575.1 of Tinea pellionella. Classification (NCBI taxonomy): domain Eukaryota; kingdom Metazoa; phylum Arthropoda; class Insecta; order Lepidoptera; family Tineidae; genus Tinea; species Tinea pellionella. Next base: position 10,099,329 of record OX411248.1, read on the forward strand.
TAGGTTAGGTTAGGTTAGGTTAGGTTAGGTTAGGTTAGGTTAGGTTAGGTTAGGTTAGGTTAGGTTAGGTTAGGTTAGGTTAGGTTAGGTTAGGTTAGGTTAGGTTAGGTTAGGTTAGGTTAGGTTAGGTTAGGTTAGGTTAGGTTAGGTTAGGTTAGGTTAGGTTAGGTTAGGTTAGGTTAGGTTAGGTTAGGTTAGGTTAGGTTAGGTTAGGTTAGGTTAGGTTAGGTTAGGTTAGGTTAGGTTAGGTTAGGTTAGGTTAGGTTAGGTTAGGTTAGGTTAGGTTAGGTTAGGTTAGGTTAGGTTAGGTTAGGTTAGGTTAGGTTAGGTTAGGTTAGGTTAGGTTAGGTTAGGTTAGGTTAGGTTAGGTTAGGTTAGGTTAGGTTAGGTTAGGTTAGGTTAGGTTAGGTTAGGTTAGGTTAGGTTAGGTTAGGTTAGGTTAGGTTAGGTTAGGTTAGGTTAGGTTAGGTTAGGTTAGGTTAGGTTAGGTTAGGTTAGGTTAGGTTAGGTTAGGTTAGGTTAGGTTAGGTTAGGTTAGGTTAGGTTAGGTTAGGTTAGGTTAGGTTAGGTTAGGTTAGGTTAGGTTAGGTTAGGTTAGGTTAGGTTAGGTTAGGTTAGGTTAGGTTAGGTTAGGTTAGGTTAGGTTAGGTTAGGTTAGGTTAGGTTAGGTTAGGTTAGGTTAGGTTAGGTTAGGTTAGGTTAGGTTAGGTTAGGTTAGGTTAGGTTAGGTTAGGTTAGGTTAGGTTAGGTTAGGTTAGGTTAGGTTAGGTTAGGTTAGGTTAGGTTAGGTTAGGTTAGGTTAGGTTAGGTTAGGTTAGGTTAGGTTAGGTTAGGTTAGGTTAGGTTAGGTTAGGTTAGGTTAGGTTAGGTTAGGTTAGGTTAGGTTAGGTTAGGTTAGGTTAGGTTAGGTTAGGTTAGGTTAGGTTAGGTTAGGTTAGGTTAGGTTAGGTTAGGTTAGGTTAGGTTAGGTTAGGTTAGGTTAGGTTAGGTTAGGTTAGGTTAGGTTAGGTTAGGTTAGGTTAGGTTAGGTTAGGTTAGGTTAGGTTAGGTTAGGTTAGGTTAGGTTAGGTTAGGTTAGGTTAGGTTAGGTTAGGTTAGGTTAGGTTAGGTTAGGTTAGGTTAGGTTAGGTTAGGTTAGGTTAGGTTAGGTTAGGTTAGGTTAGGTTAGGTTAGGTTAGGTTAGGTTAGGTTAGGTTAGGTTAGGTTAGGTTAGGTTAGGTTAGGTTAGGTTAGGTTAGGTTAGGTTAGGTTAGGTTAGGTTAGGTTAGGTTAGGTTAGGTTAGGTTAGGTTAGGTTAGGTTAGGTTAGGTTAGGTTAGGTTAGGTTAGGTTAGGTTAGGTTAGGTTAGGTTAGGTTAGGTTAGGTTAGGTTAGGTTAGGTTAGGTTAGGTTAGGTTAGGTTAGGTTAGGTTAGGTTAGGTTAGGTTAGGTTAGGTTAGGTTAGGTTAGGTTAGGTTAGGTTAGGTTAGGTTAGGTTAGGTTAGGTTAGGTTAGGTTAGGTTAGGTTAGGTTAGGTTAGGTTAGGTTAGGTTAGGTTAGGTTAGGTTAGGTTAGGTTAGGTTAGGTTAGGTTAGGTTAGGTTAGGTTAGGTTAGGTTAGGTTAGGTTAGGTTAGGTTAGGTTAGGTTAGGTTAGGTTAGGTTAGGTTAGGTTAGGTTAGGTTAGGTTAGGTTAGGTTAGGTTAGGTTAGGTTAGGTTAGGTTAGGTTAGGTTAGGTTAGGTTAGGTTAGGTTAGGTTAGGTTAGGTTAGGTTAGGTTAGGTTAGGTTAGGTTAGGTTAGGTTAGGTTAGGTTAGGTTAGGTTAGGTTAGGTTAGGTTAGGTTAGGTTAGGTTAGGTTAGGTTAGGTTAGGTTAGGTTAGGTTAGGTTAGGTTAGGTTAGGTTAGGTTAGGTTAGGTTAGGTTAGGTTAGGTTAGGTTAGGTTAGGTTAGGTTAGGTTAGGTTAGGTTAGGTTAGGTTAGGTTAGGTTAGGTTAGGTTAGGTTAGGTTAGGTTAGGTTAGGTTAGGTTAGGTTAGGTTAGGTTAGGTTAGGTTAGGTTAGGTTAGGTTAGGTTAGGTTAGGTTAGGTTAGGTTAGGTTAGGTTAGGTTAGGTTAGGTTAGGTTAGGTTAGGTTAGGTTAGGTTAGGTTAGGTTAGGTTAGGTTAGGTTAGGTTAGGTTAGGTTAGGTTAGGTTAGGTTAGGTTAGGTTAGGTTAGGTTAGGTTAGGTTAGGTTAGGTTAGGTTAGGTTAGGTTAGGTTAGGTTAGGTTAGGTTAGGTTAGGTTAGGTTAGGTTAGGTTAGGTTAGGTTAGGTTAGGTTAGGTTAGGTTAGGTTAGGTTAGGTTAGGTTAGGTTAGGTTAGGTTAGGTTAGGTTAGGTTAGGTTAGGTTAGGTTAGGTTAGGTTAGGTTAGGTTAGGTTAGGTTAGGTTAGGTTAGGTTAGGTTAGGTTAGGTTAGGTTAGGTTAGGTTAGGTTAGGTTAGGTTAGGTTAGGTTAGGTTAGGTTAGGTTAGGTTAGGTTAGGTTAGGTTAGGTTAGGTTAGGTTAGGTTAGGTTAGGTTAGGTTAGGTTAGGTTAGGTTAGGTTAGGTTAGGTTAGGTTAGGTTAGGTTAGGTTAGGTTAGGTTAGGTTAGGTTAGGTTAGGTTAGGTTAGGTTAGGTTAGGTTAGGTTAGGTTAGGTTAGGTTAGGTTAGGTTAGGTTAGGTTAGGTTAGGTTAGGTTAGGTTAGGTTAGGTTAGGTTAGGTTAGGTTAGGTTAGGTTAGGTTAGGTTAGGTTAGGTTAGGTTAGGTTAGGTTAGGTTAGGTTAGGTTAGGTTAGGTTAGGTTAGGTTAGGTTAGGTTAGGTTAGGTTAGGTTAGGTTAGGTTAGGTTAGGTTAGGTTAGGTTAGGTTAGGTTAGGTTAGGTTAGGTTAGGTTAGGTTAGGTTAGGTTAGGTTAGGTTAGGTTAGGTTAGGTTAGGTTAGGTTAGGTTAGGTTAGGTTAGGTTAGGTTAGGTTAGGTTAGGTTAGGTTAGGTTAGGTTAGGTTAGGTTAGGTTAGGTTAGGTTAGGTTAGGTTAGGTTAGGTTAGGTTAGGTTAGGTTAGGTTAGGTTAGGTTAGGTTAGGTTAGGTTAGGTTAGGTTAGGTTAGGTTAGGTTAGGTTAGGTTAGGTTAGGTTAGGTTAGGTTAGGTTAGGTTAGGTTAGGTTAGGTTAGGTTAGGTTAGGTTAGGTTAGGTTAGGTTAGGTTAGGTTAGGTTAGGTTAGGTTAGGTTAGGTTAGGTTAGGTTAGGTTAGGTTAGGTTAGGTTAGGTTAGGTTAGGTTAGGTTAGGTTAGGTTAGGTTAGGTTAGGTTAGGTTAGGTTAGGTTAGGTTAGGTTAGGTTAGGTTAGGTTAGGTTAGGTTAGGTTAGGTTAGGTTAGGTTAGGTTAGGTTAGGTTAGGTTAGGTTAGGTTAGGTTAGGTTAGGTTAGGTTAGGTTAGGTTAGGTTAGGTTAGGTTAGGTTAGGTTAGGTTAGGTTAGGTTAGGTTAGGTTAGGTTAGGTTAGGTTAGGTTAGGTTAGGTTAGGTTAGGTTAGGTTAGGTTAGGTTAGGTTAGGTTAGGTTAGGTTAGGTTAGGTTAGGTTAGGTTAGGTTAGGTTAGGTTAGGTTAGGTTAGGTTAGGTTAGGTTAGGTTAGGTTAGGTTAGGTTAGGTTAGGTTAGGTTAGGTTAGGTTAGGTTAGGTTAGGTTAGGTTAGGTTAGGTTAGGTTAGGTTAGGTTAGGTTAGGTTAGGTTAGGTTAGGTTAGGTTAGGTTAGGTTAGGTTAGGTTAGGTTAGGTTAGGTTAGGTTAGGTTAGGTTAGGTTAGGTTAGGTTAGGTTAGGTTAGGTTAGGTTAGGTTAGGTTAGGTTAGGTTAGGTTAGGTTAGGTTAGGTTAGGTTAGGTTAGGTTAGGTTAGGTTAGGTTAGGTTAGGTTAGGTTAGGTTAGGTTAGGTTAGGTTAGGTTAGGTTAGGTTAGGTTAGGTTAGGTTAGGTTAGGTTAGGTTAGGTTAGGTTAGGTTAGGTTAGGTTAGGTTAGGTTAGGTTAGGTTAGGTTAGGTTAGGTTAGGTTAGGTTAGGTTAGGTTAGGTTAGGTTAGGTTAGGTTAGGTTAGGTTAGGTTAGGTTAGGTTAGGTTAGGTTAGGTTAGGTTAGGTTAGGTTAGGTTAGGTTAGGTTAGGTTAGGTTAGGTTAGGTTAGGTTAGGTTAGGTTAGGTTAGGTTAGGTTAGGTTAGGTTAGGTTAGGTTAGGTTAGGTTAGGTTAGGTTAGGTTAGGTTAGGTTAGGTTAGGTTAGGTTAGGTTAGGTTAGGTTAGGTTAGGTTAGGTTAGGTTAGGTTAGGTTAGGTTAGGTTAGGTTAGGTTAGGTTAGGTTAGGTTAGGTTAGGTTAGGTTAGGTTAGGTTAGGTTAGGTTAGGTTAGGTTAGGTTAGGTTAGGTTAGGTTAGGTTAGGTTAGGTTAGGTTAGGTTAGGTTAGGTTAGGTTAGGTTAGGTTAGGTTAGGTTAGGTTAGGTTAGGTTAGGTTAGGTTAGGTTAGGTTAGGTTAGGTTAGGTTAGGTTAGGTTAGGTTAGGTTAGGTTAGGTTAGGTTAGGTTAGGTTAGGTTAGGTTAGGTTAGGTTAGGTTAGGTTAGGTTAGGTTAGGTTAGGTTAGGTTAGGTTAGGTTAGGTTAGGTTAGGTTAGGTTAGGTTAGGTTAGGTTAGGTTAGGTTAGGTTAGGTTAGGTTAGGTTAGGTTAGGTTAGGTTAGGTTAGGTTAGGTTAGGTTAGGTTAGGTTAGGTTAGGT